>OX104028.1:51254455-56054455 GCA_944470205.2 Schistosoma margrebowiei | reverse complement strand
GCAAAAAAATATATAAAATTCAATCTTCTGATCTCCTTGGGAAACAACTCAAGAGTATTTGGGATCTGTTTCTCTCCCTTTAAATGCAAATTTTTACTTCAGGACTGATCTACATAAACGTCTAGGCTGATGATAGGGGATAAACTATTTTAGGACGTCGACCGTTGCGATTATCTTGGAAGTCTTATCAGATCTGGTGGGTTGGCGTTTCTCTTCGTCATTTTAAGTAGTGACAACCCACTAATATCTTGAGCTCAAGATAATCAGGTAATATAGTTAACGCCTATTATTTAACCCTTATATCCAGGTGTAAGCAATATGACATTGCGTAAGGACCAATGCTCTTTAATTGGGATTTTTTAAGCTTTATTACAGAGCATCTTATTGATCAAGTTGCTAATAAGCTAAAATATCTGGAATGTATCGTCCTACACATGTTTTTGATAAGATAATCTTTAGATATATGGTTGATTATTCGAAATCGTGTAGTGTGGCTTAGTGCTAACTGTTGACGAGATTCTCTTCAAAATTATGAAATTGGATGGACGGTTATTAATAAAACTCAGTGATCAGCCATATGCATAAATATCTATGGTGTGGATGTTTCGAGATAAATGATAGTTGAATGTATACGTCCACCTCATTTGTTTAGGTTTTGCAAGTATCTTGATCGATCTATCATTTTTCAAATATGTTTCACGTCTTATATGTATCATAGTTATTTAATATATAGTTATTAGCACGATATTCAGACAGTACTATGCATACGGTACAAAGTACTTTATGCCTTTCTCATCTCGAAATCGTAACAGGGTTGTAGAAAAGCGCTTATCAGCGGTTCGTTTCACACAAGAAACTAATTCTAGTAACATATTTATGTTTAATGATTTTTCCCATTCTTGTCTATACCTGTCCAGATGTTTCACGTAAATCAGGTGATGTCATAAAACGAACTATTTCGTCTGTTGCTCAATTTACTAAAAGCATTTAGATTACTACTACTCAGTCAAAATTTTCCTAAGTTCAAGAGTGTTTAATTATTTTAGTGTCATTGTGATGTTACTTTTGTCCTAAATCTTAGCAAATTGTTTATGAGATTTTTAAAATTTTTAGATTTGATGGAACGTATTCGGCAAATCGTCAACCAACAGAAGTTACGTTGCTTAGATGGTAAGTAGTCTAAATCATGTTAACTTCGTAATTAAGCAGCGAGATATGCGAATTCAATCATGTAAGTTGTCATAATATCCAAACATAAATGAAAACACCAATGATATTTACCAGTGACTTTGTAACAGCTTAGGGTGATTGGTTAAGAGTTGATCTCAAACAACTAAGCATATGTCAAGACAATAGAGTTCGAGTATTCATTCACTTCCTCATTTTGTATAGGCGTTATATTTCCTATTATTCTATATTGAATGCTGAGAGGCTCTGTTTGTCTGAACAGGTAATCCCATGCTCCACTGTGACTGCGCGAAGATCTAAATAAAGGCCTATTCACTACTAGTCCAATTTCTTCTATCAATAGCACGAGGGCTACCTACAGACACGAAAACTTAAAGCAAAAAATAACAAAAGTCAAAGTAGTTTAATAACAACTACTGAATTGATAGATGCTCGGAGACGTATCCCATCAGTCTCGGAACACAGTTATGAGCGAAACTAACCTAAATATAAACTGACAAAACATCTATGCAATTTTCGTGAGCATCGATAGGCAGCAAAGGCAAAGGAGATGGAAATGATAGGGACGATAAATGATAATCGACAGCTTGTCAGACTTATCAAAGACGCAGGTATTAAGAATTTAAGAGTTTTTAGAACCATTTTGGAAAACAATGGAACAGTGATTCCCTCTCAGGCCAGGAGGTTAGAACGATGGGCGGAACACTTACAAGAACGATAACTGGTCTCCAACTACCCTTCATTCGCCCACTGTTACCAAACAACCTGTATAAAATGTTAACATAGGTTATCTGACACAATAGAGTTGAAAAACCATAGTCAAATTAGAGTGACGGAAGGTGGGTTATCCCCAAAGATCTTTAAGAATAGTGGTCTAGTTTTAGCACATAAGTTGACTGGAATTCGCTTGCCTACATAAGATATCAGTATGTTTGCGAATTTATGAATATCCCATGATGTTATCAACCCTAATAGATTGGTGTTTGACGAAATCTCCGTACAGATTCAAGAAGCTCGTTCGCCTTTTACCAACCTACGTCACCACCTATAGCGAAGGCGAGATATCCGTCTATCAATTAAGGGATGAGTATACTGCTAAACAGTTAGTTCTTTTTCACTTTTTGGCTGCAAAATGTAAGCTACTAGTATTTGGCCACAGATATCTTAGGAATATTGCCAGCATCTGCTTGGAGAACCTAGTAGGTAATAGTGAGGTTAGACACATGGTGTTAGGGAATGAAGGAAAATCAGTTGGTGAGGTTTTAAATCTTCATCGACTGTGATGGTTGGGCCACGTGTTATGTGTACGTGAATAGTGTTTACCTCGACGCGCACTGCTGACTAGTGTTGGGGACGGCTGGATGACAGTTATGGACGGTCAAGCCAAAACGTAGCATCAGTCTTTGTAGTCACTAAATTCTGGTCTGATCCATGGTGGTAGATGTAGACTACTTGGTTGGGGTCCGCTGAACTATCGTAACCAATGGTTGGAGACTCTAGGTGATATGGTTCAGAATCGATCACAATGGCGTAGGTGTATACAATCTTCTCTTAAACTATGTATGTATGTATGCCTGGTCCTACGTTGTGGCTGACTGACTTACTGGTAATTCACAGATATTCTCGATTTTCTGTCATATTTCTACTCACGTCTTTGGACCACCATGTAAATAAATTCGAAATGTGTATAGACCTGGTAAAGTTTTTAGGATTTGATGGTTGCTCAATAGCTTTATTTGGGAACTACGTTCTGACTGATTTTCATTTATTCTTTTGATTATGCAGGAGATAAACTGAACTCATCTTCAATCGCTGGATATTTGAATGATTTGATGGATGATAATCACGATAAAACTGAAGTATCTAGCAAATTTGTCACGCGCAAAGTAGCTGAAACCACTGCTCCATCTCCTTATCCAGGTAAGTAAAATGAAAGCATCATTTTTAAAAGGCTACTATTTTCCTATTTAAAAGAACAGTGCTCTGTTTTACTAGTCGTTTGCGCGTATTTGTTAAATAATTATGACGTTCAATCTTTGGTAGGTTTGCGTCTATCCTGAAAGTACTTTGTGTTCTGGGGTATTGTGAGATGTAGTTTGTGGGAAAATCTAAAAGTGGAAAAGTGAACCGATATCTCAGTCGGCATATTGAATGCACTTACATTTAACATTGAAAACCGTGGACAACAATCAGAAATAAGACATGTTAAATTAGGACAATTTGATAACGGAAACTACGAGTTGGTAGCGTAGGGTTTCGAATGCGTTACATAATAGTTTTTGAAAATATGTATATCAAAACAACAAAAGAAAGCTGTTGAAATTCTTATAATGATTATATATATTGAAGAATATGAAGTGGTTACTTTCTAGTTTTTGGAAAGTTCAAGTATAACAGGTGATATGAAGACTAAAGTAAAATTATAAAATGTGGAAAGGCAGATTGCAATGTCAACAAAAAGTTTAAAAGTATCACAGCCACGTGGGTTGATGACTCAGGGATAGTAGTACGAATAATTAGTTATGTGTAGGTACAAAAAAAACTGACTAGTACGAAATTAATACCGTTAAAGTTAAGTTAAATTGAGTTTATTGAACTGAGATCATAATTACTAGGTTGGTTAGAAATAAAAGAACTAATTGAGGATATATTTATCAACACACAACATGCATTACCGTTTTCTGTAAATACAATAGTTGTGTTCTAAAGATGATTATCTCTGGAAGTTTTAGTGGACTCAAATTCTGTTTATTTATCATTCAGATGACCGTCTTAATTCCTGCTATGTTATTTGTCAAGTAAATAACATGTAACAGAGCTATTGCTGTTCTGTAGTTTCTTTTAATCACCAAGTAATCGCTCTAATGTGCAAGAACATGAAATGGAATAAGTGGATACCTTTTTTCAAAGAGTTAGTTTGGATTTACTATACATATCTGAACTGATAGACACATTTAAGGATATGAACATCGATGTTTTTCTGAATAACTAAACATCATTTCCTATACAATGACATCAGTTTCACTGTCGTAAATATTTTGTTGGGTACTAATGTTTTTGAGTAGTTTTAATGAAGATTGAAACATGTTAGATAGATGCAGGTGAGTCTAGTTTACTCATCACAACTCTTTCACAAAGCTCACTAGCTCGTCAAGTTTTTAGTTAGCCATTCTTTAGATGATATTTGTTAAATCATACTTCTGATTTTCTCAAGTGCAGTTTCTAGTTATCGTTCCATTTTTTGTAAAATACTCGATTCCATAAAATGCAACGTATTGTCAACCCAATCATGAATTTTGATACTTCAGTAAACTAATAGGATGATTTTTTATGGCATTCAATAAACGCATCATGAACTTACGTTCTAAAAGATATAATTTATTTTGCATCATCGGATTGCATTTTTATGGTGTTAAATAAAATCGTGTTTGTCTGTTCAAAGCATCACTATCATTTTTATATAACAGGGTTTTCTACTGTCAATGGAGATCAAAAGAAAATATCTACAAATGACACATATTTCAGCATATGTAGATCTGATGCAAAAGCCCATATTTTAAAACGTCTACATGGTACAAGTCCAACAAATCCGTGTGTTAGGCGCGTCTCTGCCAAAAATATACGTTCACAACACGTTGATTCACAAATCAATACAATTCCCAATAATGTACATGCCCGGCGTCAGGGTAAAGAAATTATTCATAAATATCTTGGCACTTCATCTGGTTAGTGTTTGTTTATCGTTAAACTATATTTTATTTGTAAGACATTGTCTCAGCATATATGTCAGAGTACATTCATATTTTGTTTTATAAACTTGATACATGCATAAAACCGACCGATGATTTCGTTTACTCTATTAACAGACCATTCTCTTAATTAAACTTTCATCATCATATTATCTTAGAGTTAATGGAGATTCTGCAAACACTTCAGACTTTCTGACCATTAGTCACTAAGGCAATTACATGTTCTTGGAATAAAAGGGAACTCAAAATCAATGATAATGTAAATGGTATGTCCATCTATCTATCTGTCAAAATTTCGTTTGAATGGGTTAAGTGATGGTTGTTAATCAATCAATGCTATACCAAACGATAGTAGCTGCAGAATATATTGACATATTTTGGAACTACATCTCAGCATGTCACTTGACAAAACTAGCTGATAAGTTGGTATAAAAAAGCGAGTTCACGTTTACAGATTAATAAATGCCATGATTCGTCATTTCTGTATATCACAGTTGTAGGCTTTGAAAACGACATGACACTAGGATGTATGTTAGATGTCTGTATAGTACTTTTGACTTCACCTGTTCGAAAATAACGAGTAATAATTTAATCAATCTCAGTGCAAATAGCATAAAAAATTAATTTTTCACAACCGCCTGCGACACAAAATCACATCTCGAGAAGTGATTGTATAACTTAGTCGAGTAGTATAATATAGTGAATTTGTTCGCATAGTAAGTTATTGATTAATTTATGTTAAACAATACTCATTTCGATTTATACAAATCCAACTGTAAGTAAGTAATATAAAAAGTGATGTATTTTCTAACTAGCTCTTTTACCACCTAAAGTTGAAGCAGGATGGTCGTCAAAACCTTTTTTGCGAAGCTGGCCATGAAATACTGATTCAATGACTTAACGCAACTGACTATATAATTTGATGCGAGCTAACATGTCCAAAGTTATGTCTGGACTTTTAGATACTGTTGTGTTTGAGTTGTTATGACTGTGAAATGCTTAACTGACTTGTGCTTGGTTTTGAAAAATCCTAATTTTACGAAGCACAGAGACCGCTTATACGGACTTAAAGGTGGTGAGTTTATAAACTGAAGTTTGTCGAATTAAAAAGAACAATGCAATGACCTAAAAATTGATGTGTTTACCATATACGCTTGTCACATGTATTTATATCTCCACGTAGACATTAAAATGACAGACATGTAGGCAGCGCAAATACAACGACACAGAAGTACATCATTTCATATAGCTACACTTCACAACAGTACGTAAACAAACTGTTCTATTACACTATTCATGTTTTCTTGGATATTTTATGGCGTTTTATATTTTTTCATTCTGCTTTGGAATGTGACAGATCAAAACGGTTCGCTAAAATGGCAATCAATCCCATAATTTAGTTTCAGTTTGAGATGTTTCTTCCATAAGAACAGATTTTATTTCTCATTGGCCAGGTTATACAAATATATATATATATATATATATATATATATATATATATATAATTTATTTGTATGAAATTGTTAATTTCATAAATTTCTTCCATAGAGAGTATTGATAAACATGCGGATAAGAAAGAGCAATCTCCAAAATTAGATCATTCGAGCCCGTTGGGATTTGATGCAATCATTGATAAGGAAAATCCAAAAATAATAAATGCAAACCAAAATGAACCGAACACAGTAAATTCGGACAAAACAAGTAAACAGATAGTGAATGCGCCGCTTGTTGCTTCCAAGTCGAGTAAAGGTCTATTTCATCCAGTTAAGACAAAAAATGCAGCAAACAATTATTCAGGTTTGTCAACATTTTTTGGATATGCTTCGCATGATCATTTTAAAGCAAATTTTACACTTGTATTTTCCCTGTTCATGTTTACAATAGACGGATTGATAGATTTTAAGTGAAACTATCCTGTCTAATTGTTTTCGCTGTCAGAAAGTTAATTTTTAAAGGTCACATTGCCTACAGTGACACGTTCATGTGTTCAAGTGTTTGGAAAATTGATCACTAAATCCCTTAATTTCGGCTGTTAACTGGACTGAGTTTTATGAAATTAGGATTTTTATCAAATGAAATGTTTTAATGAAATACTAAGTTGTAAGTTATGGAGATAAATATTAGTTGGCTGTTAATATTGTGGTTATTATCTTACGGTGAGTAACGTGTGGGGTACAACCACAACCAGGTCTGAAGCCAGCTTGATTCTCTCGTGTTTGCAGTTCACGAGTCTTAGTTAGGTGTTTGATAAGTATCGAGGTTAGTATTTTAGATACTATATTTGTTAAACTAATCCCTCTGTGGTTGTCACAGGATGATTTTGACCCCTTCTTATATATTGGGACGATAAGTGATTGCGACCAGTCAGATGGGATAACGTCTAACTCTCAGATCTTAGCTAAAATATTAGTCAACCAAATCGCTAAAATTGGACCACCATACTGAAAGACCTCTGGAACCAATCCATCTGGACCAGCTGCTCTTAATCGTTTCGGATTAGCTATAGCTTTTTGAACTTCAATTAGGGGCGGGGGACCTACTTCAATGTTCCATTCACATTGTCTGGGAATGGAGGGTAGTTGTAGAGTAGCTGAAGGCTATTTGAATTGTTCTGTAAAATGTTCCGCCCATCGTTCTAAACGTCTGGACTGGGAGCAGATGAGAGTATTGTCTTTTTCCGAAATAATCTCACTTACACTTGACTTATTAATTCCAGTTTCTTTTATTAGTCTGTAAAGCTGTCTTGTGTTCCCTATAGTCGCCGCCTTTTCTATATCTTTTGCTTTCATTACCCACCACTGCTCACGGTCGTTCTTTAGACTTCTTCTTAACCTAGATCTGATTTGTTTACGCTCTTCATCATGTTCAGAACCTGATGGGACGAATTTGCGAGAATCCATCAGTGTGATAGACCTTGAAGAAATCCACTGGTTCTTTGTAACTCTGTAGTTTAATTCACTAATAGATGTCACTGCTGTTTCCACAGCTGATTGTATGCCTTTCCAAGCAACATCTGGGTCAGCCTCGTCTTCAGAACTACTTAAATGTGACCTCAGTTGTTCCTGGAACCTACTTTTGGTTTCCTCGTTACTCAATTCAGTTCTAACGGGTCTTTTTAATGTGGCTTTTATGCGTCCAGTGAGGCGCAAGCAGACGCGTGGTCGGAGTCCAAGCAGGTACTCCAGAATGAGCGACAATCTTGTACAGACCCTCTCCAACGATGACTGATGGCGATATGGTCTATTTGAGTCCATCGTTGGTTTGTTGTAGAGGTCGTCATGTTAGACCTCTGTACAGTCAGCAGTACGACTTCGCCTTCGGACCTTGGGTTTGTTGCTTTTAGTCTTACCGCTCTTCAACCGACCTGTCTGACATGGTAGGACCTTGAGGAACGGTTGTTCCAGCCAGTATAGCTCGGTTGCTTCATCACGATAGGCAAGCTCGACCACCACGTCAAGGTAGCAACAACGGTCGGGATCTAAGTGGCTAGCCTGATTTAAATTTTATTTCCCAATTTTCAGATGCGCTAGGATCTGTGCAAAAAGATATTGATGGCTGTCCTACCCCTAGAGCTCATCTTAAGGCCCTGGTCCAACAACAAAGGGAAGCTCGAAAACGGGAGCATAAACGGCAACTGGAAGCTGAAAAAAAGAAGCGTGAACAAATACAACGAAATCTACAAGCAACTGCACTAGCAGCTGCCGCTGCTGCGAAGTTACCTGTCATTGCAACCAAAAGAATGTCCGAACTTTCTCCAGTTATTCCTGTATGCTTATTTCAACCGGTCAAAGCACCTGTATTGACGGTACGTTACAGCTGTTAAAGTCTATGAACTGTCGGTTAGTTTTATGTCTGTTTTAAACCATCGAAGTCACTTTTTTGTTTAAATAATTACATCCATTTATTTTTCTAAACATAATTAACTTCAGCGGACTTTTATTCCAGAAAAATTTCTGTCATTTTAAATTGGGTCACTCAACGTTAGCATGAATTTTCGCACATTTAAAAAACCATATTTATGCATTATAGATAGCAAAATAATTCGAAATGAAGCAAAGTAACTGCTAGGGAAGCCTCAAGTTATCTAGTTTTATTAACAAATTTTAGTTCCTTTCTTGTAGCGATAACTTCGGTTACCTTTTTCTCTAATTCATATTTCCGAATGACTTTTGGTCGTTTTCGCTCTTAGTCTGCCAATTTTTCTGTCCTAAGGTCGTATTTCATTGATGTGTATATATAGTTTCTCTATTTTAATTTGTTCATTGTCAAACACCAAGTTTCTTTGCGCTTCTGTCTCATTTTGTTCCACAGTGTAGGGGGAAATGTTGGAGTGTTGTGTATCAGTCGTCATAGCATCGAGTTTGCAATAGGCTCCGTTCTTATTATATTAATCTCGATCATTCGTGACTAAAAATTACTGTACGCTCAGCTGAACCCCAATTTTTTTGTTTTTTGTACCAAGATCTCAAATCTGCATATTCAAGCATGTTGTTTGATTAGTGGGAGCCTGTAAATAGTAGTATTTAATTGTTTATCTTTTTATAGTTGGACTCTTATTCTTCGGAACGAGAACAAAAACTGGAGGAGCTTCTTAGACGTGAGATCTCAACACCAGAAAATCAGGTTGCTGAGATTATCCCTTCTACGTCTTCCGACCGAGATTCCACCAATTCTTCTTATCGAGATTTTATCGAAACTTTCAAAGTTAGATCTAGTTCGACGAACTCCCATGTAACTAATCCCGTCCCAACTAGTGAATCCAGCATGAAACGAAATCGAATGACTGCTGTAAATAAATATGAAGATATTAACAGTAAGTGATTATAAAAAGCCGTCCATCTATAAGTACCTTTTATTTATACATTTTCTATGATATTCCCGAGGTTTGTTTAGTTTAATGGTGTTATGAATTGCTAATATTAAGTAGAAAAACGAACTTCACAAAACAAGTAAGAAAAAGAAGCAAATTAACTAAGTAAATTTTAGTTGTAAATAGGTTTTAAAGATTGTCCAGAAATCGACTTATGTAATATAGGAAGCAAAAGACTCTTCAAACCAGTTTCTAAATTTTTGCTCTCTACTTTATCAAACGATTTGAACTTGTTCTTTTTTTTTCACTTTCAGTTCATTTACACTATTCATTTCTTTCAACATATAAGGAATCTGCTTCAATACTTATTTGTGTTGCATACCCATTCGTCTTACTACGACCTTTTTGAAAGCTATGTTAGGTATTAAAAATATCTTTTTTTATATGGGTGCTCGGCAATATCGCGGAGTAGAGTTTACGAATCATCTATATCATAAACAAAGGGAATTGAATTTATCGATTTAAATTAGTACGCTCCATTATATAGTGTTCGTCTGTGACTAATTAGTTGTGCTCATACTGATGTGCAAGTTACCCGCATCTTTAGCAAAATAAGCGTATAAATATATATATGCATATATCTCAACAAAAGCTGAATTAAGTGTGATACACTATATCCTGCATAATTAATATCCATCTGTTCAAGATTTTACCTAAATCGAATTACTTTACATTACCTTATAAACTCTAATATATATATTCCATTTTGGAGTCAGTTCGATTTTTTTTCTTTTTTGTGTGTTTATTTGTTCGCTACCTACTTCGGTTTCGGCAACCGGGCAGTATCCCAGCCTTCACACAAATCGAATGGTTTATATGGTGTATATCTATTTGGTGCCTCCTTGTGCCAATGTTTATGTGTTTATAGAGATCAATTCGTTCGTTATGCTTATCTGTAATAATACTGCCTTAATTTGAACCAGTCTTAAGGTATTTTCTGAGAAGATCAGACTAGTTGAAGTATACATATATGTAGAATTTTGTTTAGTTTATTTTACTCAGCATAAAATCTTAATAAAAATAAATTTTATTGACATTATTAAATACAATCCAATTCATTCGTTAGTACCGAGTTTTCATAACTACGTCATTTATGTACTGTACAATCGAATTCACCGGAATAAAGCACCTGAAATTGATTGTAACCAGGAGACTATCTTGGCTTCTTTAAATTTCTATGTATAAATATATATGAATGAGAAATGGTTCTACGGTGAGTAAATAATTAGCTTAGGTCACGAAACTTATATTCATGATGATAAACTGTGCAACATCAGTTAACTTCTATCACTGACAAGCATAAAATGAAAATGGCTTCATGGATAAAAAGTATGTCAAACAGTTAGAGAATATTTAGTTTACAATAAGTTTATGAAATACTAGAAAGAGAATTGTTCTAATGAGTGGCATTTATAATACATATGTACTATACTTTTAATTACTCGTGTACCCGTTATATAAACAATGCAATTTTAGCACATTAAATGATTATGTATATAGTTGGTTTTATGGCTCCCGGGCAGTATCACAGCCCTCACACAATTCAGTGATAACTACTACTGGCCTCATTGTTATTGTGTGATGCATATGTATTTGGTGCCCCCTTGTATAAATGTTTATGTGTTAAAATAAATAAATGATTCAACAAATACACTTTCTTGGAGTTGCTCAGTTTTATTCTTCATATTGTATGATGTTTTTTAACTGAGTAAAATTATAACACATCTGTATCAAAGCTAATAGTCGTCGACCATTATGATGAAAAACAAGAACAAATAAACTCATCTACCAGGTGAATTGGGTGTTAGCCGTACTCCAAGTGTAAATGCCAGTGACACTGTATGGTCGTCCGAATCTAGTTATGTGTGGCAGGATTTGAACTTAGAACCTAGTGGCTAGAAGTCGAACGCCTCAACCACTAAGACAGCTATAAATTTCTTTATTGCTTTATATATGTTTGGTAGATTTTTTTCAGATGAAGAGAAAAGCATTCTCTAGTTTGCATATCTGGTATGTATTTTCTTAGTTTCTAGACCACCAAAATGTGGCAAGCTGAATAATGGTTATAGCCGTTCAATACAGACGAATAACTGTAAACAAATGTTTAATTCTATTCCTCCAAGCACTGCTCTACCAAGAAATTATTTGAATGAGAAATCATCGCATATGAAAAACTTGCAAGTCGAAACAGTCTCATTATCACCGACTAAGCATAAGTTTTGTTCAGCTGGCTCTCATACTACTCGTAAGTAGTATTATTGAAATATTGTGATTGTTTTATTGTTATTACATATAGTCGTGTCTCAAATTGTTCCCTTCACTAGATGTTTACTCTTTAATTAAAAAGCGCCTTTTACTGAGGGACTAAATGGATTTTTATGTTCACTAATATGGCTTATTTACCAAATAAAAGAGTGTAAGTCCTCACCTATAGATCGCATAATTTTCATTATGTCTGCTAATGATATCCATCTACCTAAACTAAAATATGTTGTGTACGTTTCAGACTTGTGACGTATCGATTGAAATGCTACTGATTTATTGCCTCACGCATTATTTTAGACTTTTAATTATGCATATGCTTACTGTTAAATCTACCGAAGCATCCGACTACACAGCCGAGATATGCATAAAAATCCAGGTCCCAAATACATTTTATCTATTATTACAAAATACAAGTAAATTGGTTACAAACCTCAACTTGTGAGGTGTCTATGGTTGTAAACACGTTTGTGTATATGAAATGAGAAACGCTTTTTTCAATAATTCTATTATAATTAATTACAACATGGCGTGAATTACAGCCGTTAGTCAATGATGTCTAACAACAATCAAATGAAGAATAACAGTAGAAAATATGAAATTTTTTCCCTTTATTAAAGTTTCATGGAATACAAAAATTTGGAATGTAATTTTTAAGGAGTAAGTACTTGGGAATATTAACCGAGAACAATTGCACGCTATAGATTACTCGCTGTGAGAAATGATACGGATTACTGAATATTCGTTAGTAGTATGGCTTAATATACGAAAACGGTTTAAGTAGGAGGCCAATAGATGGTGTAAACGAAATTAACGGAATTGCCGAGACTATAATTTGTGGACGATCTTTGAACGGATTACCAGTAATCTTGAGAAATTTCAGCCAATCAGAAATCAGTCGATATCGCGTAAAAATATATAATGCCAAGCCAAATAATTAGAGTGGATACCTTCTTCAACATGGTTTAAAAACTTTTCAATGTCACAAAGAGACTCTGATGTACTGGAATCGTAATACTTACGATACAGGAACTCATCCATGTGACTATAATAGTCGACCTCTGAAGCCACGGAATTAATCTAATTCAAATTTCAAATCAATTTTGGCCGATTATAATAACTTAGTGACATATTTTTGTTTTGGTTTAATGCTAGATTTTACTGTTTCTGCGAAATTTATGGGCTTCAAACTTTATGAAATATAACTAAAACAATCCATGTTATAGACTAATTATAGTTTTACAAATAGAGGCCTAACACATTTCATTTCAATATTTTTTCTATATAATCACTCGCCCTCAACTTCATCATTTGTAACATATTCATTTCATAACTCGCTAATGAATTTTTTCAGTTGTACTATCAAACTTTTAATTTTTTTTGATAAAGGTTTTTATGAATCTGAATTACCAAAAAAGTCTCTTCATCAAGATACGGAATTTCAGGTTCCCGTTCCTTTTGCAGGAAATGTGTCAACACGTCCGAGAACCGGTGTGAATGTTACTCGTTGTCCTGAAGCACTACAAAAACGGTAAAAATGTTCTAGGAGTATATACATCATGTTTTACAGACTTTCATTTTAAAATTGACCTTTGTAACTTATCTGATTCTATGGTTTCCACTTTTTATTTAACTAGTAACTATTGTTTTGACATTACTATTTTATTGGTCAGTAAAAAGTTAATCGATTTACTAGGTTAGTTTCTTTTTTAGATTAAGTCATTAACTATGTTCATTCAGATAATGGCTTTCACGCTATCAAAATCTTTTAAATACGTTATCAATTTCAATACCGAGATTACTTTTCAATATGTGATTCTACCAATTTAAATAGGTTTTTTAGATTAATAATTGTCGTGATTTTTATTGTCATTTTCTTTACTAGTTTATTTCCTTCGAAAGAATGTACTGTCCCATATGCAAATAGATCAAAGACTATCTGTGATCATGTTACGGAAGCTGCGCGTCTCGATATAAAACTGAGCGCACAACGTGTAAAGCACATGCTTTTTGTTGATTCTGACGATGATGATAATGTTGATAATTCTGATGAGGATCAATGTTTTTATACAGATGATGGGGTTAATTCCTCAGTCTCTTCGTATGAAACAATTCGAAAGCCAACTGTAAGTATTTGGAGACGTTTAGAAGCTGTAGGGGCTAGTGATTCGGAGTTAGAAGAGAACAATGTTTGTATCGTTGAAGATATCAAGGTTGGTCTGTTTATTTAAAATATTTTATAAAGTATCATTCTAAATATTTCGGTTGATTAAAATCGATCACAATGGCATAACTCCATCCACTCTTTATTTTCTTGGATCTTGAGTTTCAAAATTATTCTATTTCACAAATTAATTCTTTCTTTTAAGATGTTATCTTTGTCCAGTCTTTTTTATTGTCATTGGTACTACTATTACTTCTACTAATTTAGTATTCATCTTGACGATCTCATCTCTGTTTTGGTGAAGTATGGCAACTTTGGCCGATACGCATGTGTGCCAGATTCTACGTTATTTATGACTGACAAACTGAATAATCAAACAAATATTTTTAGATCGCGTATGAATTATTTTTTTTTTCATTTTCGTAAATTAAAAGTCAACCTTTTAGATGTATCTAGGCATATAATGTAGAACTCAAAGAATCCAGATTGTTTTGTTGCAGAACGTTTTTTTTATGATTTCGGTGTTACTTTTTTTATCAAAGAAGTAGGTCTTAAGTACCCTCAACAAGTTAAATAAAGGTTGTGAAGGGATATTTTCTACAAATGTAGTAAAAATGTCAACTAACTTTCAAATTCACTCGTCTTTTTTTTCAGAAAAAAGATATTTCCAACCATTTTTCTACTTTGGTGATTTTCGTGCTGTGATCTAGTTTTACCATGATAAATCTCTTTTTCTTGTGACGTCTAATAAAAAGGAAATAAACTTAACTTGCCGTTCATCACCAACAATTTTGACTTTCTGTATTGGAGTTTCTAAAACTACTAGAAGAACTAAAGTGTACTCTCAAAAATAGTCAATTTGTCTTATCTTCGTTGGTAACCATCGGTTTGCGACGCGATAACTAAAACATTGAGTTTTTGAGAGCTTAAGCATTAGTTTCATGTAACTCATGATTTTTAAATAGTAATTTTTCGATTTTACAAACTGTTTATTTATTTAGGATGAAAAACCTGTGATTGTGGATAATGTATCTCAGCATTGCTCAACTTCTTGGAAGTTTAATGCCAACATGAACCATTTTCTTCATTCTGGCTTGAATAATTTTATGGGAGACATTCGTGCTAAGAATGAATTTCGAAATCTCATTTATAGTGATCCTTTACGTTTCGCTTCTGTACACAAACGTCAACAAAAGCTATTTCTTAGGTAAACTTTAATTACAAGTTCAATCATATATAAATATGTTTAGTTTTATGTTCACAGTGTTTAAGAAAAACTTAAACTTAAATATTATTTTTATTTCTAGAGTAGGAAAGAAACCTTTCAAATCCTTGGAACCACAAGTAAACAGTATAGAAAAGGTAGAAGTTCACGAAAAGAATACAACAAACGGAGGTAGTTCACTTCATTCTCGAGAGAAGATTGATAAAGAGTCACTAGTTGTCAAATTAAATGCTCCCAGTAATACCAACATTCAAGCAGTTAATGTGAGTTAGATTATGGTTAATAATATCAAATCGATCCGTATTGTATTGACTTTTACAATTTATTTGATTTCCTTTTTTATGCTTATTAGGTGGAATGTACAGACTCAGGAGATCAGAGTTCATTATCACATACTGCTTGTTCCATCAGGACGAAAGCACAAGAGTTATTTATAACAGAAGATAAATCTAATTCCCAGGCACTCCCTACGAATAATCAAAAGATTAATAATTTTATAAATAAAACTGTAAACTCTTCTCAAGTGAGGCTAACACCCGCTGCACTCAATCTCCAGTTAGCCGCTGAAATGAATTATCTTGAAACACTCTCTGGTTCAATGCAGCATATTGCTGATATGGAGTCTCTCCGTCAGATTACCGCTGCTCAAACCGAATGTGTTAGCCTAGCACAGTTGCTTAAGGTGAGTAATAATTTTTAAGTGTATCTCACCAAAACGACATCTGAAGGATTCACGTCTTGAAATTTTGGTTTGTTTGAGTACAAATACGCTGAGTGTATTATATTAACTGTTTGAATTTACTCAGGGCACTACTGTTTATCGTTCTTTATTTAACTCAATCATTGTATGTACTTTTCTGGGAACACGATTTGTGTGACCATTTACATTAATTAGTTAGAACAGATTTGTTGACGGTTGACGACGTACTCATATCTTACTGAACTTGAATAACAAGTTAATTTGTACAATTTTTTGACATAAGTGTAAAATAACATTAAATAGAATTAAATTACATATCAAAAATTGTTGCCTTAAAAAGAATACATCCCATTTTTCAAAAAGATTAATCTGTCATCATTTGTTATAATGAAATCACGTTCAATGGGTTAGGAAAGCTATCAACGTTGGATTATTATTACAATTATTATTATTATTATTATCATTATTATTATTACCATTATTATTATTATTATTACCATTATTATTATTATTATTATTATTATTATTATTATTATTATTATTATTATTATTATTATTATTATTATTATTATTATTATTATTATTATTATTATTATTATTATTATTATTACAATATTTCGTTATGATGTACCCCTAAATTTTATTCTTAACATAATCAAGGCTCGTGAATTGCAGTTATCATCGAAGATTAGTGATCAGATGTTGGAGAAAGAAACAAAAGGTGCATTTGTTAACCCTAATGAACCAGGTCGTCTTATTTCCGGAGTACATTCACCACAATTTGAAAGCGTACTAAAAGCTGCTGAAGAATTTGATAAGGTATTCTCTCATAATTTTTGTACTCTAATTTACCAGTCCGTATATATTTGTGTATATACTGTGAGATAAGGTTTTTTTTACTTATTTTAAACAGTATTGAGCCTAGTACGATATACGTCGTTAGTACTGAGAAATAGGAGAGGATAAAAAACCATGATGGATCACGTAGCGTTAATTTGGTGGTCAAACCTTTGGAATAATAACAATTTAGCGTAAAGTTCATATCCTAACCCACCGATGTTGATTTGAGCAGTTGGACGTTGTCACTAGACCCTCCCTGCGCTACTACACAATGTAAATCAACGTCAAGTGCTTAACCATTGTGCTCGACATGTAATTTATTAACATCGACAGCATGGATGCAACCAGACGATTTAGACTTCATAGATGACCTTGCTCTTCTATCCCATACACATCAATAAATGCAGATGAAGACAACTAGTATGACAGCAGTCTCTGCACCAGTAGACCTCATCACACACAAGAGCAAAATCAACACAGCAAACACCGACCCCCAAATGCCCTGAGACATCCAAGGGTGAGGAGAGTCAGCTGTCCTTTTCAAAATGCTCTCACATGGCCAGATGTATACAGCCGCTGTTAAGGAAGCCCTACTCACTCTCTTCTCGTGTCGAGGGTATTATTTACGAAGTTGAGAACACGAAAAGTAAATGTCTTGTGCATTGATCGGGCTAGTGAACACGTAGGATCCACCGCTGATGGGAGGCCGATGCTCCTCCACGAGGGGGGACAGTCTTATGTAAGTTAGCAAGATAATTAGGTAATCAAAACTTCCTCTGGACCATGAACTCCACCTTTTTCCTTAGCATATTTTATATATTTGTCTACTATAATTCGTTTAATTCTAAATTTTTGTTTTCCTCGTTTAGATCGAACGTCGTCTTAGTGTAAGGACTTCACACTTGGATGCGATTTCCTCCTGTTCTACCGAATCACCATCTGTCGACTCAAATATTACAAATGAAGCAAATGTTCATAAGTCTTTAAATGGATCTATTTCAGGTACTGTATCTTGTAAAGATATGTTGTCTGATGTGATGAGTATCATGTCGAAATATGTTTAAAAAATCTATATTATGTTTTAGTTAATGGTTTGTTCGTACTCGGTTTGTTAAACTTATATCGTTTGCCAGTAAATTTGTTAACTATATTGCACTGTGAGGGAATTTTGATGATTATTCACAGTCTTTCTTTTTCGACAAATCTTTTTAAAATCATTTTATATATTTCCCTCATAGAATCCAGTGCAAACAAACAGCGATTTTCCACAGGAAGCGATAAAACACTTTCAAATGATAACGTCATTAAATCGATTTCAGGAGGTGTTGTAACGGCTTCTGATTCATCTAATGAACCTTGTCATCCTATCCCTACTGGCACTACTGTTGCTTCTTTGACTACAACTGACAAAGTTTCTGAACCAGGAAAATCATCGCCTAAATTAAATAATTTCATTAATATTAAAGAAAAGTTAGAAGTAAGTAGATTTCTTTCATCTGAGTAAATATTCGATGTTTAAAAAAGTTTTTTTTTTTACTACATTTTAATTTAAGGTTGTTTTATTATTGAAATATATATTAATTATCAAGTTTCTTATGTTGATCATGATCACATGTAACCTTTTAGAGAACTTTTTCCTAAGTTTATTGATGGTTAAGATTGGTTTTCTTAGACATTATCTCTTTCACTTCTGTTGTTGGGAGTTTGCAGTTAGGCTAAACTTCACAATATTTTGGAAGTTTTAACTATTTTTCTTAAGTACAGTATTTAGTTTTTAGCATTTTAAATTTTTGATAATTCGATGCTTAATTAATGCTTATTTAAGTGAGGCTTTTCTAGTTTTGTAGTTGTTACTCGTCTTTTCTTAATGAATTAATTCCATTTAATTCCACTTAATACAGAAAAAGAAGAAAATGTCAGTGGATTTTAGTGAGGATGATGAATCTATGAAGTCATATGGTAAAGTTACCAATGAAGAACTTCAGAAAAAATCAAATGATCAAGTGCTAACTAAACGGAAAAAGTTAAAACGATATTCGCGAAACGAAAAACCACATATGAAATCGACAGATATTCCTATGTTAAATCTATGCGCCGTCATGTCTTCTAATAGCTCTTGTCAAACTGAAAGGAATGAAAAATTCAATCAAGTGAAATAGTAAGTTATTTGTATTTCAAAATGTATATATTACATGCACTTTAGTCGTTCAAATAACTAGTAATGACAATGTAACTCACTATGTGTAATATTTTTGCACTCAGTTTTGGTCTGTGCTTATGTCAGAGGTAATCATAATCTAATAAGGATGTTACTTTTATATTCTTTTATTTCGTTTGTTTGTTGTTTCTCTGGTAATCATCAGGGTTAGTAGACATTCTGATATAAGTATTTCTTAGGTTCATTCTTAATACATTGATATTTAAGAGTCTAATAGTTTTACCATTCATCTTCGACTATCAGCCGCGCCACTGAACAATTAAATGTCAGTATATGTCTAAACTTTTTTGAAAGAATATTGTGATAAAGCACAACTGTTCCGTTGTAGATGTTCGGTTCGCGTTGGCATTTTTCTACTTCATATGACTTTGGGGTGAATTGTTGATCAGAAGAATATGTTTCGTAGTGTTAGGATCTCCTAGATAGAATTTGTGGAGACTATGGTTTTTAGCAGGAACAATAATAATAATGTCACAAATAAACTATCCAGCTCATTGGAAATCAAACCACTGAAATATGTTAATCATGCTACTTGAATGTTTAGACGGAAACAGGCAATAAGATGTTGGAATTTAGACATTCATCTTTAAGTCATTTGATCACATCTTTCTCTAATCCATGTTTGTTATTTATCGATTTATTCTCTCGTAATTTCAGTGCTTTGAATAAGCGTGTAGCGGCTTTACAGTCTAGGCGTAAAAAAGCTGAAGAGCTTTTAGCGCTTTCTAAAAATATTGAACTCGAAGAGGTCGAAGTTGTTCGTTTAGAACGTGAAGCCTTGAACGTAAGTATTGTGTTTCCTTATTGCGATAACTTTTTAGGAAACTCATCATGCTCTTTTTCCTATACTGTATTGATTCATATTAATTGTGAGGTGGTGATAGTTTGTATTAAGCTTTCGGCATCAATGCTATAGCCTTATTACAACGTTCGAGTTATTCGTATTTCATAAATGTAATTATTCCCGCCATCAATTCTTATGTTACCTAACTGTTATCAAAAGAAATAATGTTTTATTGCATGCAATCTAGTCTTATTTATCGACCTATCGTTTTTTTTAGATACATCCAATTTTATTTTTACGTTCTTAGGAACTATGAACACATAGGGTTTATTATAACTTTATTAAATTTTGCCTACCATGAAATATCGATTTGTAAAGCGAACTGTGTGGTGTAATCTTTTTGAGTTGTGTAAATTTCTTAAAGTTTACTTTTTGTTTTTCTCTTCATGTCTTACTAGGCTATCCAAAGTAAACGTTTAACTTTGCATGAAAATCGGTCCCAGTTATCAAACGATAATGAATCGAAAAAATATTCAACATCTAGTCATTGGTCGAAGAATAGTGGCTCTAAACATTGGAGGTCGAATTCTCACTCACCGGTTTGTCAACGCTCCAATTATTCTCAATATAGTGATGAACTTGGTTTAGAAGAGCCCGGTGATGACAAAACTAATTCTGAGCGATTTCCTACAGCTTCATTGGGCAGAAGTTCTAGCTTGTTAAAATGCGATAGAACCAAGTATATTATTTCATTAAAATGAATTTATTATATTCTAAGATACGTGACATACTTATTTACTCCTGTTAACCCTCAGCCTCCCACCAACATCCTCCATCGAACTCTGTTCTGGCTACTCCTTTCCAGTTGTTTTCAATGGCTATTCACTCTTTTGATGCCCGCTTCCAATTTCCAACGCAATGTTTTCTTCAGTCTTCCCCTTTTTTATTTTTGTCTTCAGGATTGCAAGTTAGGCATTTCCTCGCGATGCAGTCTGATGTTTTCCGTAATTTATGACTTTTCCACTTCCAGAGTGTTCTATGAATTTCCTTTTCAGATGGAAGCTGGCTTGTTCTCTGACGCAGTAGGTTTTTGCTGATGACATCCAACCAACGGGGCGGGAGTATCTCATGTAGACAGTTTATAAATACCTGTACATTTTTGATGAAGGTTGTAGTAGTTCTTAAAGTTTCAGCTTAATACAATAGAACTGTCTTGCTGTTTGTGTTGAAACTTCTGACCTTAGTGTTGATTGATAGTTGTTTTGAGTTCGATATGTTCTTCAGTTGTGAGGATGCTGCCGTTGATTTGCCAATCCTTCCCTAACAGCGGCTGTATACACCTGGCCATGTGAGAGCATTTTGAAAAGGAGAGCTGACTCTCCTCACCCTTGGATGTCTCAGGGCATTTGGGGGTCGGTGTTTGCTGTGTTGATTTTGATCTTGTGTGTGATGAGGTCTACTGGTGCAGAGACTGCTGTCATACTAGTTGTCTTCATCTGCATTTATTGATGTGTATGGAATAGGAGAGCAAGATCATCTATGAAGTCTAAATCGTCTAGTTGCATCCAAGCTGTCAATTGTATTCTGTGCTTCTCGTCAGATGCGTAGGTCTTAATCAAGTCAACCACCAGAAGAAAAAGAATGGTGGAGAATAAGTAGCCTTATTTGACACTAGTCCTCACATGGTATACATCTGTCGGCTGTCCTCTATCCATGAATTTGCAGTGTGGTCCGTTGTATGAGTTCCGTATGTTATTCACTTTGTTCTCAGGTACACGATATTGTCAAAGCAGGTTCCTTAAGTTTCTCTTATCCACACTGTCATAGTCAAGGAAGTTGATATACAGTTACGTGTTCTATTCGATTTATTGTTCAACGATGATCCACAGTGTCCCGATTTGGTTTGTGCACGACGGATCCTTACGAAATACAACCAGTTTGTTCTGAATTTGAACGTTTATTAAATCTTTCATCCGGTTCAGCAACACTGTTTAAAACGTTTCCTCGTACCAATAGTAGTGTAATGCCTTTTGTTTTCGTATTTGCTGAGATCTTTCTTTGATATCCTGATGAGGTATCCTTCTTTGCTGCCTGTCGGCACTTGTTCTTCGTCGTACTCGGTGTTGTCCATCCCGACTTTGGCGTTTAAATCTCCCGTCAGGATTGTCAGATCCTTTCTTGAGCACTTCTCTACGATCGACTGCAGCTTCTCATAAAACTGATCTTTTTCGGCGTCGTTGCTATCATTGATGGATGCATAACATAAGATAATATTCATTGTGATTCCCTCCTTTATTTTGAATGATTCTTCGATAATTCTGGATCCATGAGATTCTTATCTTATAAATGCTTTTCTTGCTTTTTTGGAGAGCATTTTCTTCATGATCTGAGTACAACACGACTTCTCCCGAAGTTGATCTTTTCTGTGCAGCTTAGGCCCGATGAATTTCGCTGATTCCGAAAATCGTCAAGTTGTATCTCCTCATTTCAATGGCTATTTGATCGGTCATCATGGTTTTTCACATTGTCCGAACATTTCATGCCCCTATGTAAATTGTTGCTCTGGTTGTTAGAAAGGGTATCGGTCTCGTGACTTCCGAAGAATCTCGGCTTTCATCTTGAGGCGTCATAATTGTTCTGAAAAAAGATCTTTCTCTTAAGATAGAGTTTAAATGGTTTAAATTGTTTTTTCTAATTAGCGCTAACCTGATGCCCAACGCTCCTTTATCCGTGTTTGGTACCGGCAGTAACCTTAGAAGGGTTACAGACGGTGTTAAGATACGTTAGGGGTAATAAAATACCATTTTTAATTATAAATTGGTTTTTCTGCCCTTCTGCCATAAATGGTTGTTAAATGTTCGAAACATTCATTTCCGATAATTCTGGCTTTTAGCGAATTTTATTTCATATACATATTTCTTAGTCAGTTATCAGCTTATAATGTAAATTCCACTGTCACTTTAGATAAATTTAATGTAACTCGTTTATTAAGTAAACATTCGTTTATCTGTACAATTATATGTTACAAATTCTGGTGATAGTACTCGGCTGCCGTAACTGAGATTGGTAGGAGTTATGTCCACACATTTGAAAGCCAAATACTTTATACTCTAAGCCACTACTTAACTATAGTTCACTTTATGTTTTATCAAATTCTGCTTTCAATAAACTGTCATTTCTGGGAGAAAGTCTGACTTAGATAAGGATTTTGTTGCGCAAGAAAATACTCAGAAGGTTCTCTGGTGTTTAATTGAATTCCATTGAACTTGTTAATGTAGCAAATCAAATGGCTCTGATTTTTATGTTTAGATATTTTGATCCACCTACTTTAATTACTGCATGGATGTGTGCCCATAAAATTTGTTCATTTTGTGAAGTTAAAATTTTTAAAAATGTTTGTATTATCAACATAGCAACACCCACCTTTATCTTAGCGTATATTTTACCTCTGATTTTAATATATAGCTCCAATACTGCTTCTGAATGCTCCACTGCTCGGACAGTGTCTACTGCTACAGATTTAAAATATTGCAAGTCCGATTCGGATTCAAACAGATCAGTTTCACATTCTGAGAAGCATCATTCCAATACTTCACTTGGTAATAATTATAAATTGATACCAAATCGATACAATGAGAAGTGTACATCAAATTTATTAAGCACTGAAAATGATGATAATGTTAGTCGAGTTTCCAAAGTTTCAAATTGTTTTCCAAAACTTGATATTGGAGGTGAGCTTTATTATTTTTTTAAAGGATGATGCTACTCACCAAACCTACCTTTAAGATTTTCATAGTATAGATCACCAACTGATCTTAGTCAAACAATCATTGAAAAATAGGACGTGCTGGATAACCGATTTTTACGTTTCGGCTAGAAATCGGGAATCAAATCAAAAGATTTTGGTGCGACGTGGACTGAAGATTGGATATTTTATTTAAATTACTTAAGAAATCAAGCTAAATCGTTCAACAAGTACTTGGGTATGAGTCACACTGTCAGGATGAGAGCTAACGATACTACCCGGTTGTCTAAACTAAGGTTGGAAAAGTAAAGTTCAGACCTAAAACTCAATAGTTAGAAGTCGAGTCAGTCATCTATAATATACGATCAGACACATATCTATATCGGTTGAAGTTGTCACACCTCATTAGCATAACAAGAAAGAATTAATTCATAGAAAGAAAGGTATAAAGTAATTTTAATATCATAGTTTGAGGGAAGACAGTGAGTGTATACACCAACACCATTGTGATCGATTCTGAACCATATCACCCAGAGTCTCCAACCATTGGTTACGATAGTTCGGCGGACCCCAACCAAGTAGTCTACATCTACCACCATGGATCAGACCAAAAGTTAGTGACTTTATAGACTGATGCCACGTTTCGGTTTGACCCTCCCTAACTTCCAACCATCTCCAACACTAGTCAGCAGTGCGCGTCGAGGTAAACACTGTTCATGTACACATAACACGTGGCCCAACCATCACAGTTGATGAAGATTTAAAACCTCACCAACTGATTTTCCTTCATTCCCTAACACCATGTGTCTAACCTCACTATTACCTACTAGGTTCTCCAAGCAGATGCTGGCAATATTCCTGAGATATCTGTGGCCAAATACTAGTAGCTTACGTTTTGCAGCCATAAAGTGAAAAAGAACTAACTGTTTAGCAGTATACTCATCCCTTGATTGATAGACGAATATCTCGCTTTCGCTATAGGTGGTGACGTAGGTTGGCAAAAGGCGAACGAGCTTCTTGAATCTGTACGGAGATTTCGTCAAACACCAATCTATTAGGGTTGATAACACTTCCAAGATAAGTGAAGTTGTCAACACGTTCTACTGCTTTACTCCCTATCCTTAGTTCAGGTGTTGACGCAGGCCAGTCCTGAAGCAACAACTTGCATTTAGGTGATGAGAAACGCCTTCTAAACATCCTGGCATTGTCGCTCAGTGTCACTAAAGCACTCTGCATTTCATCAGTGTCTTCACCAAGTAGATCTATATCATCTGTGTATTCTTAATTGATAAGTGAACCTCGTAGTAGGAGATCAATGTTTGAAAATTCAGTCGACGAGAACGTTATTTCCAGCAGTAGGTCTATGATGAACAGGAATGGAGATAGTGGACAGCGTTTTCGGATAACACTTGAGGTTGAAAAATCAGATAACAACTTTCCATAAGATCTGGTCTCACTGGTAGTGTTCAAGTAAAAAGCCCTCACATGGTTAATGTACTTCTGAGGTGCATAATTCAGTGACAGACACTGACATAGAACCTCTCGGTCTACAGAGTCAAATACTACTCTGAAGTCAAGCAAAGTCGTCATTTTTGGATACTGATAAGTATGCCTGTTTTCTAGAACCTGACGAATAGTGGATGTCAATGCAGCCACGAACAGGTCTGAAATCGGCCTGATTTTCTCGTATTTGCATTTGTCAAGTGATTCTTAGGCGTCCGTTAATTATTGAGGCTAGTATTTTAGATGCTATATTAGTCCAACTAATCCCTCTATGGTTATCACAGGATGATTTTGGCCTCTTCTTATATATTGGAACAATCAGTGATTGCGATCAGTCAGATGGGATTACATCTAACTCCCAGATTTGAGCTAACAATTTGGTCAACCTAATCGTCGATATTTGACGACTATCCTTGAAGACCTCTGGAGTGAATGTATCTTAACCAGCTGCACTCCTCGTTTCAGATTGGCTAAAGCTTGTTGAACTTCAATCAGAGGAGGGGGACCTACTTCAATGTTCCATTCAGGTTGTCTGGGAATGGTGGGTAATTGTAGAGTAGCCGAAGGCCAGCTGAACTGTTCCTTGAAGTGTTCCAATCATCGTTCTAAACATCTGAACTGAGAGCAGATAAGATTGTCGTCTATTTCTGAGATCGTCTCGCTTACACTTATCTCTTTAATCCCGGTTTCTTTTATTAGTCTGAAAAGCTGTCTTATGTTACCCACAGTCTCTGCCTTTCCCATTTCGTTTGCTTTCGTTGCCCTCCACTGTTGTTTATGCTCTCTAACGCAGTTTTCTTTCAATAGATGTAATAAAATTTGCAATTGCATTAGCATAAATACACGAGCTAAATGTACGTTTTTCTTCAGCTTTTGAATTCCATTGTCAATTGTATTGAAGCTAGAGTAGCGAATAAATAAAGACAACAAATATATATTTAAGTGCCTAGTTGTCTCTAATTTTCCCAATTCTGTTAAATGATTTTTATATCTTGTTCTTTTATGGTAATTTGTCATTGCCTCAGTTAAACATTTATGGTAGCAACAAGAAAATTATTAAGCTTAGTCTGTGATTTTTCTGGTTAGAGTAATAATTTAAGTTCATCTCTCTTGTTTCAGTTGAAACTACACCATCTTTACGTAGTCTTTTAACCTGTGACGTCGCTACGCCATCATTAGATCGTACTGTGACTCCGACTTCTAGACACGTACGTCAGCGTTCAAATTCTCATGATTCTGGTCGTCGACGACGTGTCACTGTCCTTAATTCAGTCGATTCAATGGATGAGGATGGTCGATTGTTTGGCGTTGGAGATGATGAACCATTTTCTACAGTATCGGTCAATTCACATTCCGATCTCAGTGAATTAGAATCACGAATTCAAGCTCTGAATTCCAATCTAAAAAAACAGGAAAGCATTCTATGTCGCATCAATGTAGAATATAAACGTGTTCATAAAGATCGGCTAGCAAGATTAGAATCCACTTTGCTGAAACATAGACAGGTAATTTTAAATATTCCATACAGATTATACTATTTTTTCTATCTTACCAGTTTGATTAATTTTCATGAGAACGTTTTAATCATTGAAATAACTAGAATAATTCTGATTGATTGATAGTGAGAAGTGATTATTTGACTGTGTTATCTACTCATCACCCTCAGTTTGTCTTGACGCAACTTCGTGACTTGTGGGACTAATCACGTTATCTAGAGGTCTAAACGTTAGTAAGGAGAAGGGTAAAAAATAAAGCTATTTATGGAAGCGATTGAATAAAGACAAGTAATTAAACTTTATGATAAGAGGCTCATTACCACAAATCACTGTTACGTGTTATGATTCACAAATGTGTTATATAGATTTCACCCTACTTTTAATTATCAAGTAGTGTAAAAGAAAACGTACAAATGTACGGAGCCATAGAAGAGCCGGAAAATCCAAAAGAATATTATTTCTGAATTGTCTAAAATTTGAATAGTGAATTTCAGATAAAATGGTCTCCATAAACATGCCACCATCTTTCAATATAGTTATTAGTGTAAAATATATAAGTTACTTGAACTTTCTCAAATTTTTCTGTTATTGTGTATGTTTGTTAATTTATTTTGTTTATATTTTTTCAGCTTTGTACAGAAATCATTGCCAATATCAAAGCTGATTTAGATGTTTGCAGAGCATCTGTATGTACAGAAGCTAATGATTCTCATTCGAAGAAAGTAATCGATACAGATAACATTTCTTATATATCACCATCAAAATCTTTGAATAAAACAACACTTGACAATTTTAACGATAACAGTATCTCTTGTGAATCGTCAAAACATATTGATAAATTAGCTTTATCCAGTCACATTCTCCCTAGTAAGCACTCAACAAACGATGATGAAACTGAACCGGACACATTAATTTCAGTGGCTGAAGAATTAGTATCACCACAGGATACTGATGATGAATTGAAGCAGCTCGATTTAGATGATGATATTGACCGTAGTACACCAGTTGCTGAACATTCTCCCAATTCGACGAACAAAAATACCACATATTTATCCAATGCTGACGTCAGTGCTGTAGAATCTAAGCAAACAATTAGTTCTGAAGTGTCGAAAAATAAGCGTTGTTTGTCTCCTTCAGTTCATACAGAGTCGTCATATTATACAGATTTTCAACCGAGCTCTGAAGATAACAATTCCAAATCACTAAATACTCAAGATATTTTACATAAGAAGGAGAATGAAAAGGAATCCAATAACACGTCAATGACGTTTATAAATAACTCAACTGGCAAGACGTTAACGGGACAAGTGAATCAAACAGACAATGTGTTTTCTAATCAGCTAGCTCCCAAAATTTTTACTAACGAATGGTATGCTTTTAAAACTTTCATTATAGATTTTTTTATGTGTGCAATTTCATGTGGGTTTTTAAGGTTTTCCAATACTTTTAAGGGATTAAACGTAGCACCATTCATTTTTTTAATAACCTTTATCACAAAGTATAATTTATAATAAGCGCCTAAACTTCTTATTTCCCATATACATTATGCTAGAAAGAGCTGTAGAATTTTGTAAACAATATAAAGGGTGCTGCTATTTACCTCTTGTCTTCAACATGCTTGACTATTTCCAAATATTAATCAGTTTGTATAATCACCAAGTAGAGTTAGTATTTTAAATTGGTTATACTCTATTTTGAATTATGACGGATGGTTATATTACCAAGTACAGTTGTTTAGGTTTGTCATCAGTGTTGCCTAAAATTGCTGCACTCATGATTAAAAACGATTTAATCTCACGAAAACAAAAATTCAGTCAGTCAGTAACAACGTAGAACTTCATACGCACGTACATCAGTTCGAGTTGCCACATCACATTAGCATAGAGATGCAGTTGTCAATTCAAATCTCGTAGTGTTAGAGGCGGTAAGAGTATAAGCAGTAATCAGAAAGATTAGGGTTTCAAAATGTTACTTAAAGAGTATAATCCAGTGAAATAAATTCGGAAAGAGAAAAAAAGAGACAAGGAGGATTCTGGAGAACCCATAGAGTGGATACACCTGCGTGATTGCAAACGATTTTGAGCCATATCATTCAGGGTCTCTAACCATCGGTTGCTATCATCTCGCGGCCCCCAACCAGGTAGAAAAAACAAAAATTAGTTTCAGTCAACTTCAAAAAAGCAGTTGAAGAGCATATGGAACACAAAACAACTGTCAACCAATGTCAAAGTCAGAATCGTCAATATGAATGTCAAGGTAGTTCTACTGTACTGCGCTGAAACTTGGAGAACTACCACAACCATAATCAAAAAGCTATAAGTATTTACAAACAATGGTCTACGTAAGATTCTGAATGTCCGTTGACTGGGTGCCATCAGCAACATCCTACTGTGGGAGAGGACAAACCAGCTGTCATCTGAAGAGGAAGTTAGGAAAAGACATTTTTACGTGGATAGGACATACATCTCGGAATTCACCAAACTGCATCACGAGGCAAGTGCTTGCTTGGAATCCTGAAGGGGAACGGAAAAGAGGAAGTCCAAAGAACACTGCACCGAGAATCGGAAACAGACATCAAAAGAATGAATAGCTACTGGGAAGGATTGTCCTGGACAGAGTTTGATGGAGAATGCTGGTGGTTGCCCTATGCTTCTCTATGAGGAGTAACAAGTGTAAGTAACTTCAAGAAAATAAAACGAGATTTTGTCTATGATTCTTCATTTTATCGTGTAAACTTTAGGTTTGACACATGCACAAACACACGCATTTAAACACCACATAATTTTTGACCTCATGTTTTTTTGATACGTAAAACTAATTGTTTTTTCTGCTTATTCGTCTGTCGTTCTTATTTTAGAAATCATAACATAGTGTGTTCACATAACAAAATGATTTTCATTCGCTTTTAAATCATGAACTGTAGTTTCGATTGTTTTTTACTTTGTATTTATGAGTATAATTACTGTAAAACAGTCTCATGATTATTTAAGTGCACTGTTTGACTGCATGAGGACAGTTATACATACATTCATTGTCAGGTATATATATATAGACCTGACATAAGTTCTCGTTACATGTGTGTTCTTCAACCATTTGCTCTCTGTCGATTTTCTTAATGGTTCAATTGAAACTTACACCTATATTTATACTGACGAATTCTGGTGCAAGTAAGTGAACAAATGAGTTGTTTGCTTACACACGTTTGTAGTGTTGTGCTATGCTCTCTTACCTTCTGTTGTCTCAAGGTTTGTAAATATGCATACTAATGTGTGTGCATATTAATTTATAGAGTGAGAGAGAACGTAAATATATGGAAACCTCTAATATAGTATTTTTGTCTTTGAGTGCGTATGTATGTGCTTGTAGTTAGTTACCGCACACAAATTACATTCTATATTGACGTGATCTCATCGATTTGAGAAAAATAACGGTACCTAACTCTAACTAAACTATGGACTAGTCACAGTATCATGGCAACATATATAGATGGAATGTTGGTGATTAAAATTCATTTTTCATATTTAACTATATATGTGTATAAACATAAATGTAGAATACAGTCAACACACAAGTTTCTAACAATTTAAAAAATATATTTTAAAAACGAGATTCTCTTCGAAATCTAGTTATTCTCTCATTATATTTAAGAAAAGGATTTCACGGTGAGCCTATTTTCAATCTTTAAATGATCTAATTATATCATCTGAATCATTTTTCGTCTATTACGGCTTAGTGATGATTATAATAATAATAATGACAATTATTTTGTTGCTTAATATGTCTAGTCTATAAGATAATATCAGAAAAAATTGTTAGAAATAGCGTGATTTAACCAAATCAAGACGTTTTTGATAGCCAAACTGATATACGGGTAAATAAGTATGGCTTGATGCAACTTATTTTACTTCACTTTAATAAAGGTATGACATTAATAGGATAAGTGAATAATATCATGACATATTATTCTGTACAGGGAATGATCTATTTCACCAATAATAAAGTCATGTGATTATCTGTTTAAATCAAAGAAGGTATATATGTTAATAAATAATACCGATGTATGGCATAATAGTTACACCCTTGGACGCCTAAGTAAATCTAAGCCCCGAAACTTTTTACATTTAGTTTATATATATATACCAGTTAGGATCGATTCAAACTCAGCGTTCTTAAAACAGCTCTAGAGATTAAGCGCGAGACCGAAAGTCCTGGGTTCGAGCCCCGCGTGCGGGACTTTGGACGTGCAATCCTGAGGAGTCTCGTACTAGGATGAAACAGTCATCCAGTGCTTCCACGTTTTCAATGGTGGTCTAACTTAGATCTACTCATGAATTCAACTGTAACAATGCTACAATCTCCACAAATTCCCACTCTTGATAATTGTGTAAAAATGCGACTGTTGGTAAAGATAATCATTTTGTTGCGATTATCATGATTTTTGTCATCAATAACTATCGTAAAATGTGTTTCGAATTTATTCTGATAAATGATTGATGGCGTTATGCATCATTTAATCAATTCAAAACGATATATCGGAACACTAAATTGGTTAATTTATACAAAATAACTATGAGCTCCCATCTTTTATTTCAGTTCAGATAGGCGGGAGTTTTGTCGACCCACATCTATCATATAATTATTTTGTCAATGTCTATATTAAATTCATTAAATCACATTCTTTAACTAAAGTTTTTTCGTTCTATTAATTAGGTCAACATTAGATATTTTAGTTGTGATATTTATTAAATCAGATTCATATAATTTGAATAAATTTTTACTATTTATATTCTTAACTATATTTCATGACATAAAGTATGGATACCGCTGTCTTTAAAATATTGTGTTATGCAGTCACAATCATGATATACCTAATACTTGGTTGGATAGAATTAAGAGTAAGATCACTAACAAGGAATACTCCGAGAATAATCAGTAAAATTTCTTAAACGTTCTCGCAGATCTTTAAAAAAATTCAGAACGAATAAGGTTTTGTTTTAGCAGTCACAAGGTCCAATAGAAAATAAACATTTTAAATTGTTAAAGATAATTTATACCACAAATATTTGAATCTGATTCTATTGAGTTCTTTGAACATGAAAGTTTGATTGTAAAGTATTGATTCTCGTTCTTGAGACTGTCACTAATGTCTACTTTAAGACTTTATTGAGTCATTATTATAACTGGTGTATCTGCATGTTTGTAATGTAAGTATATCTGTCTGTCTCTCAAGACCTATAAGTAAAGTATTTAAAACATACACGTATGAGATAAGTAGTTAGCTTATGTTTATGGCAAGTATTTATTCTCTTTAATCGATCGAATTAATGAGACAGTTGGAGCTAACTTATAATTCAAATAAGCGATGTTCTGTTGAACAAAGTGCTGGATAAATCACATTTTATTTATGCTCATTAGATTACTGAATCTGTTTGTTTTTGATACATAGAAAAGCTATTTTAAGAGATTCCAGGCATTATTTAATAATCGTGTGAACAACTCTACTGAAATCTTTAATTAATTTAAGGCTTAGTAGCTAACTGAAAAGCTGTTTTTAGCAGCCTGACTACGCAAATACTTAGTTTATTTCAAATGATTTTCCATAATCATTGCTCTTTCGCTCATTGTTTTATTTGGAGATAATAACGTGAATCTTTATCAGTAAGTCAATAGCTGATGTACGTTTAACTACAACCTATCCTTTTTATCTGTTACCTAATTACTTATTGTGTTTTCTATTCTCTGTTTCGTTAACTAGCTACCTAAATCATTCTGGAAGTTTGCTTTTTTCATATGTTCGTTTAGTTAATTTTTTTTACATCAAAGTATTGTTTTTGTTTGAAATAATATCAAAATTAATCCTTCTATCTAACCCATTGAAAGTTGAGCAGTTTTAGAAAATTACGCACACACCATGTTTACAAAATAATGCTACTTTTCATTTACTATTTCAAGGTTTCTAGTGCACCTTACACATGGTTACAACATATTTAAATTATCTCTAAATAAGTCCTCCTATCGCTAACTTACAAGACACACATATACGCGCGTATGCTTAAAATAAATTGTGAGCGCGCTTTATATTTTGATTATTTCGCTATTTGAAGCTCACGTGCTTCTTATATATTTAGAGTATTTAATAATGTCGCTAAAGTACTATTTTTGAACGAACCGCTTTCATCTTTCATTATTTAATATTTCTTTTCGGCATATATACAATATTTATGTGTTTAGTGTATGACTGACTGCATCTGTATACAAATAGTTGTTTTTATTCTTTTACATTCATATCTAACCCAATTTTTGTATTCAGCGAACCGTGCACAATACTGTTTGAGTTCGTTATCACTAACTGAGATCTCATTTTCGGTAGTACTGCTAATAATCTTTTTCTTGTCAGAGTGTTTATCCATTCATTACTCAATATTGTTTCTAATGGGGAATATTAGTAATAGTTATTCCAATCCTAGGAACACTAATTCGTCTTCACTAACCTCATCAGTTTCTTCCTCATGCTCATCCAGCCCATTAACTGTTAATATTACGAGATCATCAAGTTATCAGAGGTGAGTAATCCATATAAAAGATATAACCGTATTTGAATGAGCCTGTCTGTGTGTGCTCTAGTTAATCAATGTACTATAGAGCAACAGTTAAATAAAAACAATGTGCTTTAGCGAGTTTTTTTGTGCTTAAGGTGTTTTTTTGTTTCTTAGGTAGTTTTTTTTACTTATCTAACTTTGTGAATACTAAATATTCAACTCTTCTATTCTATTTGTGTGCGACATTGTATTGCTTAACAGTTTTCTTTCCATCATTGGTAATTTTCATTTGTTTTTCTTCGTTTCATGCTATACAGTCCAATTGTCCTTGGTGTCACTTTTGCAGACAATGAATTTGAATCAAATGATATCTCATCTACATCTCCATTCACTACAGTTGCTGAAGCTAATTGTACTACTGACGGAAAGGTTTCAACTGTAACCAATGAGGATTTCAACAACATGGTAGTATCCACTGATATTTCAATTCCATCTGGGAAGACTAGCTTGCTTAAAGTCGCTACAGATCATCGACAAAGAGAAGAATTAGTTGATCAAATTACCACTGAATTGCTAAACCAACTTGTCTCTGAAGCTATCGAGTCTACGTTGAATGTTCGAAAATCCAACTTTCAGGTAATATGTCTTTGATAATTGGTTTACTTTACTAAATTAATAATTATAAGGATATTTATATTTTTCCTTATTACCGTCGGTGTAGATTTTGTATTGTTTTATTTTCATCAACCCAAATAGGATGATACGCGCGTCCTAGATTCCATTGCTAGTCACCATCCATCTTTGCTTATAATGCTTGTGACTTAAGGCAATATCGGGGCAATCCGCACAGGATGCACATATACCACTAAGAGACTGATCAATTGTGGTCCTAAGCATCAATAGGAAGATTTAAACAAACAAGACGAAATGAATATATATATATATATCCAATTAATAATTATTTTCTTAATATTGTCGAGGAGGAAGGACAACAGTTAATTTGAAGAAAAATTAGTGAATCTTAGTGTTGTTGGCAGCAATTTAATTTATGGTTATTCACTTTTGTTTAACAAATAGGTTAAATCTCCTGAAGATTCGGAAAGTGAGGACGATGAGGATGACTTGTTAGACGATGAATTTAATCAGAGATCTTCAGAATCTCAATCCTCTTCGGAAGAGTCGGTGCCTTTATTAGATCTAGGATTAAAATCACGTGAAGATTATGAAGAAAAGAGTCCTGAAACAGTTAAATCTAAATTCTGTGTTACTCCAGAACCGTCATATACCGTAGATAATATTAAAGGGCTATTTGCTGATACACCAGACAGAACACAGCCATTGATTCATCTTGCTGTCAAACATTTCTGGGATGCCAAGTTGAATGCAAAGAGTGAATGGGAAGTTGTCCTATTGAAAGCTTCTAATAATCCTCCACCGGAATTCTCAGTTGATTATTACGACGAAGCAGGTAAGTGTTTAGATGTTTAGTATTATATTTTTAAAAGCAATATTAATTTATTCCTAAATATATGTAAGGGTTACTTGCTATAACCAATCAAACTATTTTATATGGTCAAGAATAGATGTTCACTCATTTTATTGCTGTGATTGTAGCGTTTTTTATGCATGTCGTAGCATATATTTTTGTAATTACCTTCAAAACGTTGTATTTTCATTCAGTAGTAATGTTATCAATTGTATGAAAACACTGCACTGTATACTGCGTTAATTTTTTTCTTTAAATCTGCCTTTTTGTGGTTTACAGATCTCGAATTGTTCAGAACTCAATCAAATGTGAAATTTATAAGTCGTGCTTTATTGTTTGATTTGATAAATGAAATTATACAAAAGATTTATGTTGGTGAGAATAATGACGTTGAATTACAAGAAAGGTTAATTAACTCATCTGAATCGAAAACGTTTCATCGCGTTTCAAGTGCTCAGTTTCGGCTTTGGCGTGGTCCTTGTCCGTAAGTAAAGACGTTTTAATGTTCAGTCTTTAATCTTTTTTTTGAAAAACTTAACTAAAGATGTCACTATGATTACATTTCAAGTTACAAGAGTAAGAGTTTTATGAATTTCTATTACTTAATACATTAAAATTTTCTCAAAATAAACCCTACTATCCGAAAAATTGCAAGCTAGTATTACTTATATATAGGAATGGTCGCTTCACTAATTGTTTTGTTTCCTTTTTTCATAGACCAACCACTTACAATCGTCTATTGACTATTGTTCAATCTGAAGTTTGTCGAGAAATGAATCTTAGAATAGAATCTAAATCGGAAATGCCTAATCACAGTGGTAATAAAACAAAATATTCTGGTTTAAATGAAGTGATACCGTCTGGTGTACGTTTATCTCGTTTAGTACAATGGACATTAGCCAAAAAATCATGGTTAGATCGTGTATTAGACCTGGAATTACGTGCAGATGAACCAAGTTGGTTATCATATGTACCAGAAGAACGTGAAATTAAAATGAAATTAGCTCATGAACTATGGGAGGATATACTAGACGATGCTTTGAATTCTGTTCTAGCCTCAAATGCTTGCCATTTGTCAAAGTAATTTATACAAGATCATTCTGTAATTTGATTTTTTCTAATATCTAGAATACCAATCTGAAACTACTGTGATATATATTTTTTTAGTGATTGAATGCTTTTATACAAAAATGTGACCATCAAATGTGTAGAAAAGAGGAAATATTGTTTGTATCTCAGATCTCACCTTATGTTGTTCCCACTTCCTCTCAACCATATCAATTATCCGTAAACCGAACAGAATAGCGACAATCATATACGAATAATTTATATTCTATTAGCTTTTGTACATATATATATTTTCTTCCGCATGTTTTTTCTCCCTTCCTACCCACTACCAATATGTTTAATTTCATTGTTACAATATGAAAAATACAAATGAAATGCTTATTGTATATTATTTGGTTTAACATGCATACTTCTACCGCTGTTATATATATATCTAGTATGCCTAAATAACCTAGTGCATTTGATTTTTTCTGCATCTAACATCGTTCTCCCTGTCCTCCCGCTATTTTTACTCCATGGGATTAATGTTGACTAGATTTTTCTTTCATATTTTTTTTTCGATTTTTTTCGAATAGAAATGTTACAATCATGTATACTTTGTAATACTTGCATGTCAATGCCTATTTGTGTTTACCTGTTTCTCTCATCCCTTGTTTGTTTGTTTGTTTGTTTTCTTCCCTGTACTCCTTAAAAGCCTATTAAATCAAACGATTTATGTTTTCTATTTATTCAATTTGTTTATAAATCAATATACTATTCTCTCTAATATTGCAAATAATTTTCTTTATCGTAAGATACAAGAATGTATAATAGCGATAATTCACTATCATATAATTAGCATAAAAAGATTTATTCTTTTCTACTGAATGATTACCAAAATCACACCCTACTTAAATCATTTAATTCAGTAAGCATGTACACTTATGCAAATATAAGTTATTATAGACACAATAAATGTTAAGTAAGAATTACAATTGAGTAGATAATAGAGTACATTTATTTTTGTTGTTGTTGATGCTTATCAGATTTTTATCCTGTTTAATTGTTTTGTAAATGACCCTTGAAATCTCCACAATGTGTAAAACGTGTTCTCTTATTTATTTAACCCAAATTTTCTGATTCGAAAATCTTGAATTTTCATTTCGTAAGAATATTATCATTCACGTACAAAGTTCAGATCTTAAAGCTCTTACATAAGTCGCTCATTTGTATATCTTCGCATCCTATGTGTTACGTCCTGGTGTGTTGTCTCTGTTATGTAAATATCGACCCCGTTGGGTCCACAGTTTTGCTGCTCATACCTGACAATTCAATACCACTGCAGATTCAAGACGCGAATTAAGGAACACGAATAATTAGTTCAGTGAAGATTTATTGGTTCTCCAAATACACATTTAATAATGTTACATAAAGGAAAAATACGTAGAGTTACTGTACAAACACATTGAATATAGTTCACACTTGTCATTATGAACACAGTTTACACTGAATTGATACAAGAAAATATTGACCTTTAAATGTCACTGTGAATGAGGTTCACACGTATAACCGTGTCCGTGTCATCTTTTTATCCTGTCACATCAGAGTATTAGTGCACAAACTGATGTTTTAGGTGGCTATAACCTTTTACTTTTAATGCTTAGAAACTGAATGCTTTGACAAATAGGCCGCTACTTGAACTGAATTAATGTTGCACAAGAGAATATAAGGTCAGGCCTGTTGTATAGTTATTAGTCCAATCAGAACTAAACGATAGTCATGTAAATCCCGATATAAAAAATCTTTGAAGATTCACTAGTTTCTATTGGTATCATCATCAACTAAAGGTCCTCATACTTCTTTACATTTGTTGTTATGTTTACTTGCACGGTTAGGTGTACGCTCCATATTGCTAAGCATTTTCCGATATCATGAGATGTATCTTGACCTACAGTACACAGTTTCTCAAGACTTCAGCTTTACCAAAAAATTCAGCTATTCAGATTTAGTAATCATATCATAGTTTCTCTCTGATTACTTTCAAACGGTCATCATTAAAAAAATTGTGGTCAAATTATTATACCGAACCAACAATATTTTAAAGGAAAGAATATTAAAATCAAAGCATCAGTTAAGCATGGATTCGTTTTGAAATGATTAAGTAAATACAGTTTTTGGTAGTTTGATTGTGGGTTGTTCTAACATAAGTAGCCACTTTACTAATATTTGACGATTGGCTGCTACTTTTCAATTTTGTTGTAAGATCCTGAGTTGACATAAGATGATAGCCATCAGTGATTTAAAATTATGTTTATGATAGATTTGCCTTGGTATTCAGATTTTAGATGGAGAACCAAGAATTATGTCTCAAGTCGTTCAATAATTAGTTGTCCAAAAATATCAACCAGGTTATTAATATCCATATGCTTAAGTTTCCAAAATATTTAATTTTCAGTTTCATAAGTGGGTCACATGCATAATATAAGTTACTTTTCACTCTTAGATAATAATTTCAATTATCTAGTTGATGAAATACAAAATTAGTTTTTACTGGTTTCTATTTAACTTTGTATCCAGAAGTCCTGAACCACCTTTTACTATTATGAAATGTTCTATTTATTCGCTTTTTGCCATTTCAAATACGATAACCCTAAATTATATGACTCAACGGTTTACTATTGGCGACAACTAAATCCAGCTACTTATTTTCGATTCACAATGAACAGTACATTGCGATCTTTGACATCCCGTACAGAAGAAAAAATAAAATATTTTAGTTATGGAACTTTTGACTTTTACAGTTCACTTTTTTAATTGGTAGATTTTTAAAACAACTGTTCTACTTGTAATGAATTTTTCAATTAAGCGGTCCAAGTACATCAAAACATTTGTACTAAGTTGACCAGAATGGATTATAGTAATACTGATTAGTTCACTATGATTATGACTTAATCATTTAAACCTACGATTCGGAACATATTGAAGGCAAAATTTTGTAAATTGTTACCATATAACTTTCTGTTTTAATTGACGGTTAATCTGATTCAGTAAATTCTCTTTTTAGTTAATTAACATTCATTCTCCAATGTTTTATATGCTATGCAACGAAGGCAGTAGTCAAGTCATTTAAGTATCTAAAAGTATCAATAAAAATATATTACAGACTGATTTACTCTATGTACAGAATGATAAGTACTAAGTATCAAAAGAAGATTAGTGTATACAATGCGACCTGGCGTTTATGCGTTTCTTGCAAGGATTTACTGACCAATGTATTACGAGTAGTGCAATTGTCCATGTGAATGAAGTCAAATAATGGGGAATAACTTTATAGTAATGCTGAATATGAGTAGAAATAAGATTTTGATGAAGTATATACGTAAACTCATTATTCGATGACAAAATGTTTGCTGTGGTCTATAAAACTAGTTTGCTCGCGTTTTGTAGAACGATTAAATGAGCATAATTAAGGTTATGCATCCAGTAATTGAGAAACTTGTCACATCAATTGATGAGGCATTGAGTCTCCATCTACTGAAGTGGTTAGAATGTGTGCTGCCTATGTCTATTTACCGCCTACCTCAATCAGCGATCTTTGGTTGTCTAGCAGTACATTTGAGGAAACTCAAGGTCAATGGAACTAAACATAGGAACAATCCGCAATATCAGTGTTGGTGTAGATTACTTGATTGAAATTCGCCTGATAACCGCGTTCAATGGTTGGAGACTTGGTGGCATGGCTCAGAATCGTCCAGAGTGACGCAGATCCATACACTTTCAATCTTCCCCCATGTCTTGAATTCCAGTATCTCTTCATGCATACCTTTCTACCCTATCTTTTTGAATCATATTCCCAAGGTTAGGTCGTTGCTTCTAGATTATTTCAATCTATTTTGTTTGTTTTCATCTCTTGCTAATCTGGAATTTCAATGTGGATCAACACAAATCATCAAGCTTCATACTGATGTTATTATTATAAAATTAGTTAGTAAAGGTCACATACATTGTTATCCGCTGGGAGAGTATGGTACAATCATACTGATGATTGCAAATATAAGTTATATGATTTTATTATTCCTCACATATTTGTATGTAATAGATATGGGGATTGAAAGTTTTGAGAATTTTAATCTTGTTTTAGATTGAGATGGTAGGTTATCACGATTACACAACATCAGCCTCTGAATTATAAGAACAACCGATGACTAACGTCCCAACTGTTTTTTTATATCTGGCCTGAATTTCATCTTGTTTCTTTGAAAAACAGACTGATTATAATAACGACTGAATGAGTTCCGGTGAATATAAGTCAAACACTAAGGAAGTATTATTAAGACATTGATGATCCCATTAACTAGTTTCGCTTTGTCAGGATAATTCGTTGAATATTTTTTGATCTGCTTTTCTTACAAATAGTTTCTTATTTTCACTGTTTTTTCCTTTTCAAAACTTGTTATGATGTTGAGAGAAATAGTTTCGAAAGTTTAATTTTCAAAGATATGTTCTATGAGACTATATTTTGACTTCCTTCACATCCTAAGTGGCTTCTTAGTTTTGAAAAAAGATCATTAGATTTCTTTTAAACTTACCATTGGGTTCTCTTAAATCTATAATATTTCGAAGATGTCATTTTTCAAAATCATTGATGTTATTTTAAGAGTTTGTTGGATTTTATGAAGTTACAATAGAATTGTAATGGCTAAAATTGATACAAACCTTTTGAATTATATTAACATACTATTCACAACTATCAGGATACCTAATATATATAGATGTTATAGCATTTTATATTTTATCTAAATAAAAAGAAGTGATCTGTTTATCATAATACGTAAGTTACACATAAAAGTTCTCTATTTAACATTGAAATGATCAAGAATCGTTCAAAGGAACATTTACATAATATTATCAGAATGGGTTTTGTGGAATTTTTAGAAATTTCACAGCTTGAAATCATGAGTTAATTGAAGCTAGACCACCATGGAAAACCTGGGAGCACTGGACGGTCGTTTCGTCCTAGTATGGGACTCCTCAGAAGTGCGGATCTACGATCCCGCACCCCGCGGTATTTGAACTTAGGACCTACTGGTTTCGCGCGCGAGCACTTAACCATTAAACCAGGTTTTCCATGGTGGTCTAGCTTCAATTAACTCGTGATTTCAACCTGTTAAATTGACATAATATGCTATTCATAGTTTCATTTAACGTATGACCACAATGATATATTATTGCAAACACAATACACGATAAGTCAGAAGACATTATAATCTATGTTAGGAAATATCTTTACCCTGACTTCTAGAAATATGTATATAGTTTCATATAAAATTCTAGTGGTTCATACATGATATATATATATCACTTGTTCCATATAAGTAATATCTAACGAAATACTAAAAATTTGTCTGAATTTATTGTTATTTTATATTGTTACTGTAATCACCAATATCCCCCAAAATAATTGTGAATACAAAAATGAATTAAGAAAATAATAATAGTTAATTGTTTGTTATAAATGATCAATCATATAAACCAATTAAAGTAATTACATATTTCTGATATGAATCACAGTACATGTGTGATTGTTTTGTTTCTTCACTATAAAGGTTTTGTTCTTTTTTTAAAGAAGAAACGTACATCTAGCAAAGGAAAGAATAAACACACACACATAAATATATATACTGTTTACCTGAATAATGTCATCATTGTTGTATGTAGTAAACAACAGCATATTATGAAATAATTAAAAAAAGAGAGCTATATTCAAGAGAAATGGTAATTTGCATTACTTGTCTAAAGAAAGTATGCAATATTTAATGATTGAATGATACTAAAGAGTCATACGCACATGTACCCCAATAAAGCAAATGTAAAATATGTCTGAGTAACTTAAAGTTATTATATTTTTCATTGTTCTGAAAAAAAAATATGATTATTGATATCTGTTTTTTATGATGAATGTAATTTGATAAATAAACGGAGATCATTTACAAAACTTTATCACTAAAATCAGACTATTTTTTTTATGTAACATCTTAAAATATCATTGGAGATTTGTTTGTTTGCTATGAATTTTAGTTTGTTTTTTTCCAGAAGACATAACATTTATTCAATTTTATTCTTTGAGAAGAAATCAATCATCATCATCATTTATCTTTAATGGGTAATATAAATGTATATACAGGTTGAATCCATATTTCTTTTGTTTTTTTTTAATGTTCTCCATTAATAATGATTACTATATATGATTTTCTTTTTATTCTTTGCTCTCTTTTTGTGTGTCACTGTTGTAAAGTTCATTTTTTTCTTGAAATTCAGTTTGTAATGAATTAGTTGAAGATTTTAATCCATTCGATTTTAAATTATTTGAAGATTTACTTCTTGTATCATCGATATCTGAACGAATTGTTGATTTTCGATTTATTCGACCAATACTTGATAGAACACTTTCTGATCGATATCTAGAATCTTTTAAAATTGGATTACTTGATTTATACTCTTTAGAATCTTGTTTTAATAGATCATTTTCTGATTGACCAATTCTTAATCTAAAGAAGAATAAACGAAGAAACCATATTGTTTTCTTTAATAAGTTGATTTTCTGTAAAATTAATTTCATTATGTCAAAAGATAATTGAGCCATACGAACAAGTAAAAACTCACTGGTTGAGATCTATTCAATATGGTTGTTAATTGGTCGCAGTACCATAGACTTATTAATTCTTCATATTTTAAATTATAAGTTTGTACTTTACACGCTTCATAGTTGTAAATCATAGACTGACGTCAGTTAGGTAACCATAGAAAACACAGAGACACTAGGGAAATATTTTGTTCATGTATGAGAATCCATAACAGTACGGAACGGATGATAGTCACACGATATTGTGAATTGACTGAAGCTAAAAATATAACCCGCTGGATAGCACAGTAATGATCTGAATATCAAATGCTCAATGTGCAACCTGAAGGTTTTCTATATGATCACTGTCAGGTTTGGAATAATGCTATGCCAGAAAATATATCTGTCTAGTGTAACCTTTGTTCTCACTGATTGTCTAACTGAAGTCAGTCTGTGATATAAAAAAACAAAATTCAATAATTTTCACACATCACCAAATATCTTTTACGTTTAACTTCAATTTCGATAATATCACCATTCTTTGAACTAATTTATTTGGTACTAATTTTCTCTGCTGATGAAGAATGTGAAGGTTCAGACAAATGTTCTTTTTATGTCAGACCCTCATGATCGAATAAATTGTAAATATTTTATCAAACAAACACAATATATACGTTTAGACATTACCATATGAAACTCAGGGTTCACTCATTCAACTCTATATAGGCATCGAGACAGGTTTGTAAAGATATTCAGCTAAGCAATTGTCAGTCAATTCAATAAATACCTCACGTTTCGGAAAATACTTAATCAGTATATGTTTTTAAGTATACAAAGTAATGGGTTTCTGCTTTCAAAATCATCATAACAATGAAGTATAAAATATCAAATATTTCATTAAGAAATAGAAAACCATATTGAACGTGTAAATACTTGATGTTAAAATATAAACAATTCAATTGTTACTTTATTAAGTACACAGTACACATTATAAAACCTATTCTGAGTCCCTGTTTTAAATTCGTTACTTGCATACCTACTGGTTGTTATAATATGAAAATGAAGACAACTATTGATATTTGTAATGAATTCCATTTACAAACATGAATTGGTACTTCACTTCATATGATAACAGATAAATAAGCCATCCTAATCTTAATAATTACTTTTGTATTTAGTAAGACGATGATCAGTAGACTATCATATTTTATTTAGAGGTAATCGATTGCCTCGCTTATTATATTCCTGGTTTTATGGATTGCTATTTGATCAAATACAATTATATCACAACTACAACTACGATTATAGCGAAAATAATCTGATTGAATTGGTGTCTTCTCGGTTCACTCAGAGAATGCGACACAACAGATATATATATATATATATATATATATATATATATATATATATATATATATATATATATATATACTGATGAATACAATATAAAGTATTTACAGAACGTACCTTTGTTTTACCAAATCATCACTTGTGTCATTAATATTTTGTCTACTTCTTCTTTTAAACAAAATGACTTCTCTTTGATAACCATCGTCATCATCATAGTCTTCAGTTTCGGATGGAATATCTAATATATTTAACCATTCATCTGCCATACGAGTTTTTGTTGCACGTCTTAATGAAGCTGTTTCACGTGAAGCGCTCAAATCAGCTTTTGCACGTACTAATTCAGCATCTAAATCGATGCTGCGACGTTCCAAACCGGAAATACGACTAGTGTAATGAATAACTTGATCCTCTAATTCATGAATTTTCCATTTTTGATGTTGATTAACACTTCGTAATTCCATTTCTGATGCTTGTGTCGTTTGTAATTCAACCTAATTATTTTTTAAAAATTTTAGCATTAAAAAAACTTTGCAATATGTTTTACTATTTTATTTCAAGATGAATATTTTTTTTTACTCTAAAAAAGTGAAGTGATAAAGTGTGGAAAACAATTTTTGCGATAATCATATTGGTGTTTAACAATGACACATTAAATCATTGACTGTTAATGCAAATGTCAGAGAAAATTTAGGGCGAGAGTATAATTTCTGGACAAGTCAATCAAAAGCGAAGGAGAGATTTCAGGGTCACGGCACCTGTTTCAATACCAAATGCTCACGTTCGATTGGTTTACAGCGGATTTCAAGGAGGACGTTATAGGTGAGCGGCTACAATAGATGGGATTACTAAAAAGTTCCTTTATTTGTGATTATGTTGTTCAGATAACTGCAGGTTACTATGCAAACTATCGTGATGATGCTGTATTTCAATGTTATATATATTGAAGGAAAAAGTCTGCTAGAATGGGAACTTTTTTCGCTCGATGCCAATTGAGATTAAGACATTATGATAATTGTTGCATACTGGATAATAAAAGCACCAGTAACAATTGCGGCAACCATTACAGATGCCACTCAAGCTTCGACAGTTAAGTGGTATGAGTACTTTCAAAATATATGTACAATTAAAATAACAAGCATGCATCAGTCGTCTTGAGGAATCAGGAGAACCTTAAAAATCGATGGAACGGTCGTTAGGGAACGCGAATTCAATGGACGAAGAAGTCTTAAAAAAGACTGGGCAAGTAGAACCTCCTTAATTGTACTTAGCAGGTCCTTGGTTTACATGACATATCATCTCAAATGGGACACTTTCAGCGTATGAGAGACTGACAGGTTGCAACGATTGATACCAGTTATACGAGAGTATGCACAGTCGTGTACCACAATATACACGAATGACTGGAAAACATATCGATTATTATCTAGACTTTGTTACGTGAATCCTATTGCCCCACCCCACTACGGGAGTACGCACAAATAATATAGAAGCATTTGGTCGAGGCTAAAAGGATTTTTGCGATCTTATCGACCATTATGCAGTCACATGGATGAGTTCCTGTACCGTATGTCGTGTTTCGTACCACTGGTGCAGGGAAACATAGTGAGTCAAAATATATATTATTCCAAAGCATTTTTTAATAGAGAAAACAGCACTGCTGAACTCTACTCACCAATTTATCTGGTTCGATAATCATTTTATTTAAAAAAAAGTTTCCCTTATCCATGATTTACTGACTTTGTTTTGAAATAATAAATCAGCATCTATTTTTACCAACCGCTCTCTTACATAACACACAGGCGATAATGTTTAAACTAAATGTGAAGTATCATTTAGGTTAACTATCAAGCAATTCAGTTGAGCCATATTTTCATGAGACATTTTGAGCATTTAATAAATGCTTTCTATGGATAAGCAACACGGAACGCTAACTTCAAATTTCTTTGTTTGTTATATCAGATATTAATTCTCTCTAAAGATATCCATGGATTCACCTATGTACGCAGATCAAATATTCCAGTTTGATGAAGATAATGATGAAATGCAGAGTTTTCTAAATGACTTAAGTGAAAATTCAAGGACAACGGGATAGAATTTCTCTTTCACTAACTGTAAAAGTTTAATCCACTAGTAGGTCGAATAATTACCCACATTGACCATAGGGAATAAAGTAGCAGGGTGTGTTTACACCGTACGACAATTCATTTTGTTGTAAATTACGCCATAAATATCAATAAAAAAATTGTTTGTTTACAGTTTGACAACCGAGTGGTCAGTATTGAGGCTTAACGTATGATATTAGGTAGTGAAGAGTAGTTAGTCGATGTTGTTATTAATTTCCATCTTCTATATTGTAAACATCTGCCATATTGTAAACACGGACATTCATATTCTTATTCGATGGACAGTGTTGAGTTAATAGTAGGCTAGAATAAATCCAGTAGAGACCACATAAAAACGTCCCATCGTTCCATAAATTTGTTAGCAATCTGAGTCGCGTTGGTAGCCACCTACTACTTGAATAAAACGCACGTGATAAACCTGATCAAGGGCTGAAGACATTAGGTATTAGGATCCCGGACTGATCACGGTAGTGCTAGTGTATTCACTAATTATCATTTTTTAAATCTTTGGTTTAAATATCACCTCATAGTTTTGATTCCACCTAACTATATTTTTCTTATTTAGTTTTCTCAATATCATCGGTATTATTGATATTCCAATTTTTATTACATCCATGCTTCCAATTTGGGCTGTGTGCTGATGTAGCATGTACGGTGCCGAATTGATCATGACCAACCAACTAACATCGAATGATGAAGCAGTGCAAGTTATCTTTTCTGTTTAAAAGTTCTAAAAAGTGTGAATTTGTAACTATCTGATGTGATCACATTCCAGACATTTAGACCTATCATTGAAATTTATATTTAGGATCACCGGTTCAAAATCTACCGGTTGAGATGTACTACGATTATATTTCAATTCTGTACGTGAACACCTGAATTCAATTCTAACTTGGTTGACTTCAAAGTTCTTTGATAGAAAATGTTAGAAATCCATTGTCAATAATTTAATAAGATGGTTAACAAGTATAGTGAAGTATAATGCAGTTAGAAGTATATTTCTTAGACTAATAGTCTTCAGTTTAATTGAGAATCGCTTAATAATATACTATTCGTTGCAATATGGTATTGTGGATAAATCTAGAAGGTCAGAGGTGCAGTTTGTTTCATTTTAAAGTGAAAAAAAACTGATAAATACATAATGCGATATTTTCTTGTACCAAGTAATTTATCTCATCAGAGAAAATTTGTGGCGTAAGTGAATATTTCTTGGTGGCATTATATTCTCTAAGCTCCTTAGATTGAATCATTCAAGCTAGTGAATACGAAAATTCTACTCTAGTTATGACTGTTTGTTTTTATTTTGCATGTACTAGTTCATACGGGAATGTTTTTTTATTTTCCTCTACTAGTTTGATTTATGATCATATAACTCTAATGATAACAAGAATAAAACGTTGAAAAATTTAACCGCCAATCGCTGTTACGTTATTCATAATATAAAATTTGTACTTCTGTCCATATACTATTCAGTGCATTCAGAACTAATAGAGTGATTTCGTTGCTGAGTGTCTGATAATCTTAGTTGATGATAAAGTGTAAACAGAATCAGTTAAACGTTATTACCAAACATACCACGGATATTTTTCTGAACGAGTTTTGTAATAATGTTCAAATACATTAATAACATGAAATTCATGTAAATTCAATATCTAGATTAGATGGTGGTTCGATGTAGTCGAAAGGAAACCCTCGACCCGGGTTTCGTGCTACTTGACACTCGTCAGCAAGACGTACCTGTAATCTTGAGGGAACTGGTGCTTCCTGGCGGATTTGGTCCCGTATCACCCAGCTTCACAGTCAGAGACATTAACACTGAGCTATCCGCGACTGACCTCCTGTAGGACTGAGATATAATCACAATTGATTGATCACTGAGTGGTGATCAATATCATGTGTGTCAAGTCCTTATTTAGTGCAGATCGAATGTTGCAATGTGGCCACCAGTTTAGATGACTCGACACTGCGTGCACTATATATTGAACAAGTTAATGTCATGTCGTTTCGGTCAAGGTGATTCATAAGTGATATGTATGTAAATTTGTGTGTATGTATGTGTGTACTGTTTAAGGATGAAAAATTGTGTGACATTTATGGTGAGAAAGTATAGAGTTTAATTTGTGAGATGATAGTGTATACCTTTTTATTACACTTATCCAGAGAAATCAAAAATATTTCATTAAACTTACTTGTAGTTGTTCCAGTTCCTCACGAACTCTTTCCAATTCGGATTTAATATCTGAAATACGTGCTTCATTGTGAGCTTCTGTTTCACGTAAACGTGCTTGTAATTGACGTCGTTCAGCTGCATTTTCAGCTGTACTTCCAGCAAGTTCTTGTTTTACTTCTGTCAATTCTTTTCTTAAAATATCTCTTTCTGAACGTAATTCATCCATTTCACGTAATTTAGCAATAGCCATTTCCCTATCAGCTGCAGCTCTACCTGTTATTGTAGCTGCTTGTCTAATCAATTCATCTCTTTCTGTTTCAAGTTGAGACATACGATGCATTTGGGCTGTACGTTCTCTATTTAGCATTTTTAAGCGCAATTCGGTCTAATTAAAGAAGAAATTAGCCAATTTGATTAGTTAAAGTTTCAAATAAAGAAATGTTTCATATCAGTTGATATGTACTTTTTAAAGTTATTTAATCTTAATAATATAAATAATATTTAAATGTAAAGGTCATTTCTTAATAGAAACTAAACGTGTATTCAAACTGATTTTAATACAAAATTGATTGATATGCATCAGTGATCAAGTGGTAATCAATGAGCTGACTACATCTTAAGTGCTAAATAAATTAATGAAAACAAATTTTATCATAGTTACCAAGGGAACTGATTTTATTTTATTGTACACCTTAACAAAATCAATTCCAAATGCATTAACTTGTTTTCAAATTAGAAGAAACAATATAAAGCAATAGCTACTGTAGTTCCATCATATCAGCCTGGTATAATAGAAGGATTACGAAGAATCTTAAAGTTACATAGAATTAGAGCTTTCTATAAACTAACCAACGCGACAAAGATAGTGTCGACTGTGATACTCTCTATATGTGCATGTCAACTCGTTGAATTTTGACTCGTTAAAAGTAACATCCGAGCTACGCAAAAAGAGAAACTATTCATATGGAAATCAGGAATCTTTAAATATTTGGCAACAGTATGTGCTATTTTCAACAACCATCAAATAGACACTAGCAATGTCAAAATAATATAGAAATGTTGTTTTGACTATAAAGAAAGATGGGTAACAGAAGCTTTTCATAGCATGCTAAATCCTATTGCGCTCAATAGAATAAAAAACTTAACATCCATCAACCTTGGACCGTTTATTCAAATAACCGCATCTAATTGTGTTCATAGGTTGTCGCATGAACGCACATGAAAATTCAAATCGAACCCTTCATATTACAAATTTTATATTTCTACACATAAATACACAAGTAAGTCTCACACCATTTTGATCAAAATAACACGAAACAGACGTAATCAGACCTATCATTCCTTTGTACTTTATATTCTGCTTTGTCCATCTGTACTGTTTAAACTCCTATTAATTTGATTTGGTTATTTGTTCGTTCTCTGAAGAAGAGACTTACACAGAGTTGCGAAATGTCAGAAATTCAGTTTTCTACTTATTAAAATGTTACGAATATATCTTTATTTTACTATATATTCGTTTATTAATTGGTTAAACTATACATGTTCAAATTACAAAAATTCTAAATAAATGTCTTTGCAATTATCATTATCATAATTAAAGGTTAATTTCTAATGTAAATGCATGTATAACTATGATAATCTTTGTAATTTTTCTCATAATTAGTGATTGATATCGGTGACCTTTTAGAGTTTAGAACGAATTTATAATTTTAAGATGAAAATAATAATATGAATTTGCACAACTACTACTTATTACTAAATATTACAAATGATCTTACTATTTAATAAAACATCATTTATATATTTAGGTATATCTCTGTTTGTGTTTGTTAACAATGATAGAATTACGATTTAAGATTCATTTCATTACCACCGCTCAATATTATGTAACACTGAAGTTGATGTTTAATATGTTTATCTTATTGTTTTAATATATAAAAGTATTTACGTGTTTTATTGAACGTATAAATTGAAGTCATTCAATAAGTAATATTGAACGACGAGATTAGAATTGAATCTAAATGGTATTCTGTACAAATAGGTAGTTGGTAACAAATTTCATCATATAGTGGAACTACAAGAATCGATATCAAATAAGAAAACCTCTGAGTGGTAAAATCTATAAACATAATGTTGATGTATAACACTTTCAAGGACTCTAGACATTCAATTCCATACATTCTCTATTTTACTAAATTGATTATTTTAACATTAAACTGTGTTTTGTATACACGTCCAAACATAAATGATTCAAATAAATATATCTGTTTTCAATTGAGATCATGAGCCGGTTGGTTTTACACCAATATTGAAAACCTGGAAGCACTGGACGGCTTTTTCATCTTATTGTGGGAGTCCTCAGGAGTGCACATCTACGATACTGCTCGCAGGATTTGAACCAATGAACCAATGGGTTCGAATCCTGCGAGCGGGATCGTGAATGCGCAATGCTGAGGATTCCCATAGTAGGATAAAAAGGCCGTCCAGTGCTTCCAGGTTTCCAAAATTGGTAGTCTAACATCAATCGGTTCATGATCTCAATCAAAAACAATCTTCACAACCCTATACTGAAAATATATCTATTGCTCGTTGATACTCAGTAACTCGATATTTTTTCACATCGATTAAATAACATTTATGTTGTCATGTTGAATTTTCAAGTACCTAATGAAGAGACGTTACAGTAAATGAGTTTTATAAGTTAACGATGAAAATGTTAAGGAAATATGTTCGTCTTTATAATCTAATTATATTGTCATCAGGATAGCTTGAGTATAACGTGTTTCATTGTAACGGGAAGCTGTTGTAAATTACATTCTACAACTTCACATTTTTAGTAATACATGTCGATCGGTTTTAATTAATTTCTAATATTAGTATTATCACATTATATATTGAATAAAATATATCATATCAACTATTTAATTAAGAAAAGATTAATTATCACATACCCACGCAGAAAAACACACTTACATCCTCTAATAATGAAGTAGCATTTTGTAGCTTTACGTTTTGTATATCCAATTCCATACGCCATTGTTGTTTTTCCTTTTCTAATAAATTTACTTTTTCTTCTTTTTCTGTCAACTTCGTTTTTTTTTTGAAAAGAAAAGACAATTGAAAAGTAAATTGTTAATACACCATTTTGTATAAAGTTTTTGCTTATTACTTATATTACTATTTTGAGTAGTAAGGGGTGATATAGTTTGGTAACTAGGGTGCATTTCGCAACTAGTTTATTGTAATTTAAGTTTTTTGACTGAGGCCAAGCTCAACATTACACATGATAAAATCCAATGCAAAATGAGATTAGCATCGTGAAGGTACTAAGTGCAATCCATATTACTGTTGTGTTTTCAATTAAACAAAGTTTTGTTTCCCTTATGAAAGTTTCTATTTGTTTCAACCGTTCTATTAGACTTGAAAACTGTGAAATTATAAAAAAGACCACAATTATCGAGTGAAACTTTTCTATAATACAATATCAATATATACCTCTGTTTGAAATCATGAGTCAATTGAAGCTAGACCATCATAAAAAACCTGAAAGCACTGGACGGCCTCTTCGTCCTAGTGTGGGACTCCTCAACAGTGAGCATCCACAATCCCGCACCCAGCGAGATTCGAACCCAGGACCTATCAGTCTCGCGCCAGGCGCTTAACCATGAAGTCACGTATATACCTCTGTTTTTAGAACAGTGCAATAAATTCTTTAAATGTTAATTTCTATGGTAAAAATAAGCAATGATAATGATTCTAAAGCACTAATCTTGCAATTGTTTTAATTAAATATACTTTAGGTATTCTGAAAACTGTACATTTCATTTGACTGATAATTCTTTCTTATTATCAGCACAGATAATTATACACCACCACTTAAACTAACATCGTATTGAATAGAATTCGGAGTATTTTCAACTATTAGACAAGTACTAATATATAACTGACATTCTGAAAGACCGATATAGAATAAACAGAGAGTATTTTACTATGTAGGAATGGCAATGAGCTTCATCCTGTAAAATGCTTTGCAAAATAAGAAGTATTTCAGTGAAACAAGTTATGTATAACATTTGGGATCCACACAGTTCTGAGGAAAGGCATTCTCTCCGTCGTTAATTCTATATGTTTTAAAAATTGACATAATGATAATCATTTTAGTGTTACGTTTCATTGTAATGATACTTAATTGTTTCATGTTATTCTTTTCCATAGACAGTTTTTGAATCGTACAAGATGATTATTCTATTGTAGAAAAGTTTCTTCATAGATCGATTTCAAAACACATGTCACTTAGTTTAAAGCAGAAGGTACCTAGTTTTAGATTCAAACTTAACTAAAATGTATAGTTCTTTTAGGTTAACCTGATATAATGGTTTCTTGAAGGGATTGGGTTAAATATACAATTGACGGACAAGATTTTGATGATTCTTACTTAATTAAGGTGTTGTGACTGTCAATAAAAGCTTTATTTATTAACTAATCTTCTCGAAATTCATAAATAAATGGATGAGTATATGTCGAATGATGTACGACTTATTTGTTCAGGGCCGGAAAATATCTGTTTGTCTAATTATCGAAAATGTAAAATGAAAGTAAACTATCATCATTCCTAATACATTAATTGATATTTGAACAGGATGATAATAATACTGATATTAAACTTCTCTTAGTCATGTTGACAGTAAGGTTAAATAAACAAGGTCATTAAAAAATTTTTTTAAACAAGGAAAGTTTAATAATTGTTTGATTGTTAATTGCTTAAGTATTCATCAAAATAGAACTTAACATTGGAAAAGGATAGCTCTTCATGATATGATAGATGTTGAAACTAAGATTAAATGTAATGAGGATGATCATGGGAACAAAATGAAGCAGTTGGGGGTAGAAAATTTAAGGGGAAGATGGAAGGTGAAGCAGATGGCAGTAAAGGAAGAGGAGTATGAAGAAAGAGAATAAAGATGGAAAAAATAAAATAAAAAATAGGAGTATTGATATTTGGTCAACTTCTCTTATATGATGATAACGTTTTAATGAAACAATTATTTAGCTCATTTGAATTGGCTGATTCAGTGAGTAGACTAGTAGTTTAATTCATGCAATTCCTTTTAAATATAATATTTCGATTGAAAGTATATCATTACTTGTTACCCAATACTGTTTAGAAACTGCTGTAATTGTATTTTACAATTAAAGAATTACTGTAACGTAAATAAAAATCGACAGTAAACAAATTGAATTGTTTTCCGGAAATGCTATAAAATCCCTAACACCACTATATATCATTGCCAGATAAAATTAAACATTTTATTTTTCATAGTTGAGTTCGTGAATTAATTAAACCTAGACCACCATGGAAAACCTGTAAGAACTCTACGGCTGCCCCATCCTAGTATAGGACTCCTCAGCAGTGCGTATCCACGACCCCACTTGCGGTATTCGAACTCAGAACATTAAGTCCACGCGAAAGCCTAGCATCTAGACCATTGGGCTGTCATATGACCGTGTTAATATATAACTGCAATCAATCCACGAAATTGCTCCACCATCTATAATTATCTTCATTGAGTTACTATTTCACATACTAGGATGAAACGAACATTCAGTGCTTCCATCTTTCCCACAGTGGTATAACTTTAATTGACTTATGAACTCAACTATTAATTTACTACAATCTTCATAGAACCTCCCCCATTTTATTTTTATATTATTCTTGGCTGCATATCTTATTCAACTTAATTAAGTGAAAAATTATGCAAATATTATTTGTGATGATTATGGTTTATTTGTCTAATGTTCAAGTAACAAGATATGACTCATTCCCTTTTTGAAAAAAGGTATCCATGTGTAAAAAAATGTTAGTTTTATGTTAAATTCTTAGAAAAAAAATCTTATTTTGTTTTAGAAAAAAAATTAGTAAACGTATGACTAGTGATTGATAAATTACATTATTTACGCAATTTCAATCTTCCAACAACACACAATATTAATATAAGTAGTTTCAATAAAACAAGGATGATGCCAAATAAAAAACACAAATTGATTGTCATAAAGATAAAAGGTAAGTTCATTTGATATCTCTTTCTGAAAGTCAGATTTAACTAGTAAATATAATCTCAGAAGAGGTTTTGTGGAGATTGTAGTAATTTCAATAGTTGAGATCATGAGTCAAATGAAGCTAGATCACCATGGAAAATCTGGAAGCACTAGACAGCTGTTTCATTCTATTGTAGGATTCCTCAAATGTGAGGTTCCATGATCCTACCTCCCGAAATTCGAACCCAGCACCTATCAGTCTCCCGAGTGAACCTCGCGAAGTGGGGTCGTGTGTGTGCACTACTGGGGAGTCTCACAATAGAACAAAACAGCTGTCCGGTTCTTTCAAGTTTTCCATGGTGGTATAACTTCAATTGATTCATGATCTCACCTATTGAAATTAAACATAATCTGTTGATTATGATAAAATTTAGGTTTTCATATATGGAAATGTGCTTCGAGAATCATTTATCTTGAAGGATGTTTATATTTGTGAAAGTAAATTAAATTCTGATAGACAGTTTAATATACGTCGGGGTGGGGTGGGTAACCAATTTACTGTTTAATCTAAAATTACAGAGTAAGTTCGTAAAATATCATAATGACACATTAAAAACATTATTCGTACATCTTCCTTCATTTGTCCTTTACATACTCTATTATTCTTTCGTCTTTGTTGTTATTACAATTGCTTTCTGTTTCTTTTCATTTTCTCTTCAATCGAATCTTCTGCTGGTAGATATCCTACTTCTGATTGGTGTTACATCCTACTTATATCTCTCAACATGGGTAATATAGACCACATATTTAGTATTAGTTCGTAGGCGAATACCTGATAAGAAAGCCTGAGTTGACAGTTTGGGGTATTTGCTATTAATCAGAATAGTGTATCTGAATTATTAGGGTTAAATATTACTAGAAATGACACCATAAAGTGTCTGTTAAACTTTCGTATTTTCGTCTCGTTTATAAATCCATAGGACTGATATCCGGTGTTGTCTATTCCGACTTTAGTGTTTAGATCTCCCATCAGAATGTTGAGGTCGTTTCTTGGACACCTCTCTATGATTGATCGCAGCCTCTCATAGAATCGATCTTTAACGTCGTCGTTGCTATCATTGGCGGGTGCATAACACTTTCAAGATATAACATATTCATTGTGATCTCCTCCTTCTTTGTTTTGAATGATGCTTTGATGATTCTGGATCCGTGAGATTCCCATCCTACAAATGCATTTCGTGCTACTTTTGACAGCACTAGAGCAACTCTCTGAGTGTGTGGAGCATTTTCCTCTTCGTGGCCGGAGTATAGCAGAATCTTTCCCGTATTTATCCTTTGTTGTCCAGCTAGTGTCCAATGAGTTTCGCTGATTACCAGTACTGCCAATTTGTATCTCCTCATTTCCGTTGCTATTTGACAGGTCTTTCCGCTTCCCCACATTGTTCGGACGTTGTACGCACCCATAAAAATTGTTTTTCGGGTTGTTAGAAGGAGTAACGGCCTCGTGGCTTCTGAAGAAACTCGGCTTTTACCATGAAGCGTCATAATTCTTCTAAATGAAGACATTCTAACTGCCAGGGCAGAGTTTTAATGGTTTGAATTATTTTTTTTGGTAAGCGTTTTTTAGCAAGTTAGTTTTGTACGAAATCGGGTTGCTAATCCCATGCTTAACCCTCCTGCCTTACCCGGACTTGGGACCGGCAGTGACTCTAGAAGAGCTAGAGGCGAAGTTCCAAAGTTAATGAGGTCATAAAAAATTGTTTCGGATAAATAATGTGTGGGAGGGAAAGTTCCAGAACATTGAAATACTGATTAGAACTCATGGAGTTAACAAACATTAAATGATTGTGTAATTAAGCAATCGTCTAATGTTTGTTAACTCCATGAGTTCTAATCAGTATTTCAATGTTCTGGAACTTTCCCTCCCACACATTATTTATCCGAAATAAATTATTTTATGACCTTTACTTTATTGAAATCTTCGCTACATCATGATACATATATTCATCTTATGTATAAGTATGTCAATATCTTTAATAACGTTGATTTTCAAATATTTTAGGCTGTAAGCAACTGATGAGAACCTAACGAAATAAAGTGAATTCATATTATCATAAACGAATATTCGTTCTTGCTCTTTTTAAAATAATAAAGGGAACTATATGTATGAAATGGTAATATTCATCGTACAATTAATTGAAAACGGAGAGCATTCTGGATTAGGATGTTTGCTTAACCTAGCCAGAGAACATATTAAAAATCTGCTTATTGCATTTACTGAAACTACATTTAAGCGTATGTAATTTATAATAGAGAGATTGAAATTGTTTTATTTATATGGGTCATAGACACTTAAGTATTGTTTTGTCTACGATTTACATTAGTAATAGAATCTTTGTAAATCACGGTGAACTGAGGAGTTGTTTCATTTTGGCTTGTGACTTCTGAGTAATGACCCTGTATTTAATCAACACTACCTACGAATAAAGCAAGTTTTATAGTTTTATTATTTTGTTGCTTGTCAATAAAAAGTGTATACTTATTTTTTAATGAAGGTTTTATGCAGATGATGGATTTAGTAGTCTTATTTCAAGTAAAGAGAAAATATCACCTACTTGTCTTTGCATGGATACAGGATCGTTGTCAATACGATATTGGTCATATTCTTCCCGTAATTGATCTAAGCTCCTCTTATAAAACATAGCATCAGCCCGTAATTTTGATTTGATTGATTCCCACTCTCTGGTTACTATTTAAGAATGAAGTTAATGACAATAGATAATTTATTGAGCGACTACTCATTATTCGATAAAAAAAACATGAAAGATTGTTTGAGTCTACAGAAAAGTCTTGGATTATAGTTCACTCTAATATTCCCATAATTTAATACGTAACGTGAGGGAAATATATCTTTTATTAAGAGTGTGAACATGTATTTCTGGGTTTCAGAGTCTAAGCTCTTACCTCGAGGTTACTTATGTTTATGCGTAATTACAAAGTAGCAGATTTTAAATGTTAGAGTTCCTTTGGATTTTGCAAGTTGATAGGTGATTGCATTCGGTTTTCGATAAATCGTTCCATGAGGTTAACCTATTGTATTTGACGTCAAACACAAAAGTCTACTATATTGCATCATTGATAGTCACCAGGTCACAGGTTGAGTATGTTGACTTAAACTAACCAACCGTCCACATTTCACTAGCCTTTGTTTATCATCACTGTATCTAAAATAAACTAAAAGGTAATCAGCATCACTGATTCCGTTGGTAGGTAATATATCTTAGTATATTTAACATCAACTTTCTGAAGGTTACAACTATGCCTACCTACTGAACTCACGAATTCAGTAGTCGATATTATAATAAGTTACTTCGAGTTACTCAGTTAAGTGGTTACGTAAAAGACGCGACCGGTAGATTTACAGTAACACCACGAACAAAAACATATGACATAAATTAGTTTTCCCAAGACATGATGATGAAGATGCTATACAAGTGAGAATGAAGTTCCTTGAAGTTTACCTTGAGAGATCGTAGTTACGAAGTTTACATTATATGACATGCTAGAACCTCCAGAGAAGGAAAAACACTAAAACTCCTATTTTCTTTTCTTGTGTTGTACCACATGAACGCTTGTGGTTTCTGTTATTAAAAGGATGAATATTAAATTTTTTTTAGAATAAAATGGTTGAACTGCGAAAGAATACGATAAGGTAAGGCAGGAAGTCTAAAGGAATATAGGACTACATTATCAAGTTTATCCGGTCAGATATATTTAATCTGATGGGACCGGTTCCAAGTCAAGTGGCTCATTTAACCCAACTGATAATCTCCACTAAGTGACACAGATCGTACTCTACGATAGAAAAGTAATTGTACTTTTACGAACTGAAAATTAATACAGTATGTTTGTTTCATAAAAACCGAGCAATTAATTAAACCATTTATTTCGGTAAACTAGTTCAAATGACCAATACCCAATAGAAATTTATAATAATGCTATTTAACTAATATAATATGTTACTGACTTCGGTTTTATCAGAATAGAAAGTGAGAAAGCGATTATCAAAGATGGTATGTTAATGATTTAAGAATTTATTATAATAGTCATTTATCAAATAAGTGAATAGTTGTTCTTCAATAAGCTAAAACAATTTGAAATAGAAGAGTATCAAATGACACTTAATTAACTTAAAAGCAGGAAACTAAATATATTCATGATAACTGCACAAATAACAATTCTATCTCACTTTACATGAGAGAAACAAGTCAGATTTAGTGATAAAATAAAATAAATTTGTTTCATTTTGATAGACATAGACAGACTTACCTAAATCATCTTCTGGTTCATTGTAATCACGTAATTCAGCTAATTGTTGTTCCAATTCTTTATTCTGTTGTTCAAGTTTTGTACGCTTTCTTGATTCATCATCTAGAAGTTCTTGAACATCTTTTAATGTACGTTGATTAATCATTTCTTTCTTAACAAGTTCATCGTATTCATCTTGTATATGACGTAATTGTCTATCCAGTATAGATATTTTATCATATAAACTAAAGTTTTCAGCTTCTAGTTCTTCCCGATTTTCCGCTTCTTGTTTAACGGTATCCTGATATCGTATAGAAAAGTAAAATCAGTTAAATATGAAATGAATTTTTCTAACCATGGAGTAACAGTTTGTTTCAATAGTACCTGGACCTATGTACTGATGAATTATCTTGTTAATGATTGAAAAGTTTATGCCTCTGTTGCGACTATTTGATGCTTTTCAGCTATGAGAAACTCTACTGTAACAAAGGTATGTTGAAATATATTTTTGTCGTATGTATAAAAAATCTACAGATGATCATTGGGAAGGGATAAGTGGGGAGACTGTTCTAACCTCCAGATGATCTCAGCAAATGCTGGTAATATTTCTAAGATATCTGTGGCCAAATACTAGTAGCTTACATTTCGCAGCCATAAAGTGAAAAAGAGCTAACTACTTAGCAGTATACTCATCCCTTGATTGATAGACGAATATCTCGCCTTCGCTATAGGTGGTGACGTAGGTTGGCAAAAGGCGAACGAGCTTCTTAAATCTGTACGGAGATTTCGTCAAACATCAATCTATTAGGGTTGATAACACTTCCAAGATAAGTGAAGTTGTCAACACGTTCGACTGCTTTACTCCCTATCCTTAGTTCAGGTGTTGACGCAGGCCAGTCCTGCAATTAGATAGTGAGAAACTCATTCCAAACATCCTGGCATTGTCGCTCAGTGTCACTAAAGCACTCTGCATTTCATCAGTGTCTTCACCAAGCAGATCTATATCGTCTGTGTATTCTTAATTGATAAGTGGACCTCGTAGTAGGAGATCAATGTCTGAAAACTCAGTCGACGAGAACGTTATTTCCAGCAGTAGGTCTATGATGAACAGAAATGGAGATAGTGGACAGCGTTTTCGGATAACACTTGAGGTTGAAAAGTCAGATGACAACCTTGCATAAGCTCTGGTCCTACTGGTAGTGTTCAAGTAAAAAGCCCTCACAAGGTTAATGTACTTTTGAGGTGCATAATTCAGTGACAGACACTGACATAGAACCTGTCGGTCTACAGAGTCAAATACTACTCTGAAGTCAAGCAAAGTCGTCATTTTCGGATACTGATAAGTATGCCTGTGTTCTAAAACCTGACGAATAGTGAATATATAGTCAATGCGACCTCGTTCATATCTTAAGTCAGCCTGATTTTCTCGTATTCGTATTTCACGAGTCTTTGTTAGGCGTCCAGTATTTATCGAACTTAGTATTTTAGAAGCTTTATTGGTCAAACTAATCCCTAGTCAAAACGGAAAGCCGACAAAATACACTCTTCGTGTATCTGGCGACCAGATGGCTAGTTCTCGTGAACTGGTAGCTGTAGATTTAGCACTATGTACGAAGGAAAAACAGCTACTATTAGAATAGATCCCCGTTAACAGTTTCTTATGTGCTGTTCGGCTAAACGGCTCCGTAATAACTCGGAAGGATAGAGACACACGTAGTTGCCTTTTCATCGTTTCTGCCTACTCTCCAACTGACTGCGACCCTGGACGAGGTGAAAGATGACTTTTACAGAAAGCTTCCTGAACTTCTTGATAAAGTTAAAAACTGAGACAAAGTAGTCGTAGCAGGCAACTTTAATGTCCAACTAGGTAGCTTAAATTAAAGAGAAAGTCATTTATTTGGGTATATAGTATTCCGGCTCAGCGAACAGATAATAGTGATCGTCTGCTGCAACTGTGCACTGACATTAGTTTAGTTCTAACAAGCATTAGTTTTAAGCATAGGAATAGATATCGTCTAGTATGACGACTCCCTGTACCAAACCAACGGTGGACTCAAGTAGACCATATCGGATAGGCTCGATAGAAGACTGCCGCTCGTTCTGGCATACATGTCTAGACTCTGATCATGCACCAAAACAAGCACACATTTACTTAGGCCTCACTAAACACAGAAAAACCACATTAAGAAGATCCATTGGAGTTGAACTCAGTGACGAGAAAAGCAAATGTAGATTCCAGGAGCAACTGAGGTCACACCTTGGCAGTTCTGGGAAAATAGACGTTTCGAACTGTGGTGATATTAAGATTTTAGTGTACTGCTATATTATCTGTATACCTGCTAACATTCAGATTAGGTGAAAGATACAAATAAACGTACTTCTGATTCAATCAACTGTTTATGCATAAGTACCAATTGTTTTTTCATTTCAGCTAATTGATGTGATGTATTGCTTCTTGGAGTTAAATCATTCACTTCCTCTCTAGATTGTGTTCTAGATGATCCAAAGAAATGTTGGGCTTGTTGTTGATTTAAATTTGTTTTACCAATTAGAATTGGTGAGTTCAATAAGTCTAATGCACATTGAGTATTACTATCAAGTTGTGAAGACACATCAGAATGTGATGATAAATATTCTCTGAGTTTAACAACTAAATCACGATGTGTAGCCAGTTCATTTTGTAGTTCAGTAATTAACTCCTATAAAAATATTCGGGAAATAAAATAATTACTATGTATATGTTTAAATTGCGAGTATTGTTTGCATAGAATTTGTTTTATTACTTAACACACAGTTATGGGACCATTTATGCTATAAGATACTTTGACAACTAATTACATTAAAAGATATTTCTAGTGAAAACAAGGCTTATCATAGTTATTCGGCTTATCAAATTCATGTATAACAGTGTGAACATCACAGTTTTAAAAATAATAATAATTGGACATAATTTTGTTGAGATCATGAGTCAATTGAAGCTAGACCACCATAGAAAGTCTGGAAGCACTGGACGGCAGTTTCGTCCTATTGCGAGACTCCTCAGCAGTCAGCATTCAGACTCATGATCTCAACTATTAAAATTACTATAATATCCACATTAACCCCTGACGATAATTTTATTGATTATTTTGATAAAAACAGAAGTTATAAGCTCATTCATAGATCAAAGACATGGATATCTCGGTTTAAACAATATTGTGGGTTGATTTAATTTTGTACTTTGAGTGAATTTTAAACAGTCAATTTGCATATATGTCACTTTCAAATGTAAATGAATGAAATGTTGACAACTTTTTATTGTCAAAATAAAACAAACAAAATACGGTTTTTAACTAAACGATAATTGTACTTCAAGTGTATCAATGTATAAAATGTGAATTTAGTCCAGTGAAATAAATAATACTTATTAATTGCTAATAGCAAAGCTAAATCAACTTTAAAGTTTACAGTGCGAATGTCATAATCTTTGTAATTCAATGAATAAACAATAGGTTTGATAATAAACCAATTAATATAACTTACATTAGAACACATTTGAAGTATAATTAACCATTTTATTAGTATGATAAACATTAAGTTCTTGGTTTCATTCAGATAGAAACTTGTTACAATAACTTAATAGACTCTCATATTAGTGATTTTCAAAATAGATTTCTAATTTATTTAGATCAGAAATTGAACTATTTATCTTAATCCAGAACTATAATGACCAGTGAACAGTTGATAGAGCCATGTATAAATTAGGTTATTTTGATAAAATGTAACAAAATATAGTTGAAAATCCCTCCCAGATGAAGAAACTAGAAAATGATGCAGTAATTTCATTAACAACTATCGTAATTACTAACCGTTAGCTTTGAACCTAGCAATCAGTGTGTCTAAGCACATCAAAATCTTAGAAACAATGACGTTTACAGTCTCAATATTCTGTTAACATTTTGGTTGATACCATTCCAGAATGTAAATTATCGTTTGAGTCTAATAGCTTTAGTAACCATTGGTTTGTATTTTATCTGAAAAATATGCCATGTTTGTCACTTATTTTTATTTTATTTATTTCAACACATAAATATTGGTACTTGAGGGCACCTAATATATATGCACCACACCATGTTTGTGTGTGTGTATATAGGCTGTGATACTGCCCGGGAGCCCAGACCGAAGCAGGTGGTTTTCTTAGAGGGCCACACCCCGAGCCTTTGACCTAAACGTCTGATCCACAAGGCAGTGGAGCATCGTAAGGAGATGCATTCCCATGGTAGCCGGTGACCAATAATTGGTTCATACGCCATTTGTTCCAGCAGGATACCGGAGCCCATGTGCACCATTGATTTGGAATCCGGTTAAACCGCCGGACACTCGCTTTTCGTCCTCTCATTTTCGTAAACAACACCCCCATCACGACAAGGCAGTGAGTAGGACTTCCCTGGCAGAGGCTGTATACGCGCGGTCATGCGAGAGCATTTCGAGAGGGAGGGCGGGCCCACCACACTCTCGGCCATAACAGGGCATTTGGGAGCTGTCTATCCCTTACATGTTCATGACAATTGAATAGTCCGATAACACAATAGTTTCTACAGGATTTAAATTCTGACAGATGATAATAGCTGATATGCACATTCGTCATTATTCATATAACAACTAAAATGAATGAATGCTTATAGCAAAGTAGTTCCAATAGAATGATTCATTAAAATAATAGAGGACCTTTGTTAAAGAATAAATTGATATTCTTTAGTCATTAAGTAACTTAATGGTATATTATTACTATTCCAATAAGAATAAAGCATTATCACACTAATTAATTAGATTCTTGTTAATTTGATATAAATAAAAGCAGTGTTTAGTTATAAGTACTCAATGAAGATGATCAGAAAGTGGAATTCATCCTGTCGAAAATCTACAAATCACTAGATATTTTTTATGGTAGTAATTTTCTCATACTCTTAATTTACTAAAACTAAAGAATAGTTTTGGAAAATATGAAAAGAAGGATTAAGATAACACTGGATGAATTAAAAACTATGGTTACGTATTTAATTCATTTTTCAAGGAATATTATTTGTGATGATGTAAATTAAAAATATGATGTGTGAATGATAATGATAACGATTGGTTGTTTGCTTAGTCAAATATGTAGATAGTCTGACAGGCGTTAGATGAGTTATATATTTCCCTATCCTTATTACGATTATTATTGACTGATTGCTGATTGCTGTTGGATTGTTTTCGGATTTTGGTGTGGAAATATATTCACATTCTAATCAAGCTAATCATGTGTTCTTGATCTGAGTTGTGTTGAAGTTCTGTAGAATATACACTGGGAGGGAATCTAGTGTAGATATTCGTTTAAGGTAAATTAACGTCTCATTCATGTAAACGCGAAAAACCGAACGTTATAACAAAATATATCCATTTAAAAAATGTTTAGCTTACTTTTGTCTTCTCGTCTTTTTCATCATTTTGGCTTTGTTCATTTTCATCATTACCAACTCCATTCGCTAATAATTTACTTCTTTGTTCTAGTTGTTTACTTAATTGATTCACCATAAGTTCAAGATTACGCACATATGCTTTACCTTCAGCTTCTATTGAATTTTTCTCTTCTAGTTCTGAGCTCAAACGTTCAACTTTACTAGATTCTAAGGCTAAAATATGTTGTAATTGTTCTACACGTTCACCAAGAACACGAACCTAAAAAAAGATAAGATAAATAATAGTGTTATTTGTGATAGTTATTAGTATGTTTTCTGACTAAATGAACAAATACTGAAGGTTAAAATACAATCAGTTTATATCTATAATTTCATGAAGACTGGATATTTGAATAGTTATGGTAAATAATTCAGTTTTACTGTCCTCAGACTAATAAAAAATGGTGAACATACAAAGGTTCACTCTGTAAAGTTCTAAACGTGGATCAGTCAAATAATCAGTATTTGTTTATGCTTTGGACTGGCATAAATTCAAGGTTAAAACCAAAGTTATATTAATTTATCTCGTTTCTTTAATAATTAAATAACTAAAATGTGATACATTCTCTTGTGTTGAATATACTTGCTAGTGAGCTATTTGAACTTTTATTTATGGAAAAGGCATCCGTCATACTAACAACACAGTATTATGCAACGTGATGCAACACTTTCCTGTAAAGTTAGGACTTAGTGAAGAAAAAAACAAAACACACCACAATTATAAGATAAAACCTCAACTTGTTAGATATTGTACAAATCTAATTACTGTACTAATTAACTAGTTTTTAAGGAGTGTTTGTTCGTAACGAGGTTGTATTAAACAGAGAGCTGATTTATGATACACGTTAAGAAAGTTTTATTGTATGAAACGCTGTGATACACTTACAAAGTATGGAATACATAAATTACGGAAAGCAACTGTCCTCAGTTCAATCTCAACAAATCATGGAAAATTATTAAACTGGTTTGAAGCTTATAAATATATTTCCGGCACTTCAAGGAGAGATTTAATTAGTTCAAATACAGTTATTGACGTAAACTACGGATTGTACAGTGAGTGAAATAAAAAAATGATATAAAAGCTTACGGTTATAGATCATGTTTTATTTTGAATTGTTTGAAGTAAAAAAACTTAGGACAATAATGTTGGCATACTTGTCTAATTATTATTGTACTTCTCACGAGATGTAAAAAGTCTACATTCTAGGTTACGTGGTGTCATTACTGAACAATTGTAAAATAGGTCAACGCCTCCCTCAGTACTTCCCAGTTGGTAATGATTAGGTTCAATTCTTCATTTTGTGTAACATTTTACTCCAAAATTAAAAATTAAAATTCATTAAAATTACAAAAACTACGCGTTTGTGAAATATAAGAAAAGAAAAATAAACTAACTTGATTTTTATAATGTTCAGCAGAACGTAATTGTTGTTCATCTGCCTCCTCACGTAATAATTCAACTTGATCACGATAAAATTCCGCATCATTTTTCAGTTTAGTCATTGGAGATCCTTTGATATAATAAATTTTATTTTTAAATTTATGTTCAATAAATGAATAAAGTAATTGATTTATTAAAACATCTTTTCATCGAATAAATAATTAAGCTAGAATTTTAACGTCAAGATGAATAGTAAACCAAACTATACTATTGAATTTCGCTTCTAAAACTTGTTTAAAAACATGATAGTCAAAGGAGCTAATCAAGAAATATCTATTACTTTAGATGTTATATCAGTTTTAACAGATTGAAGTGATTTTTAACATGTCATGAACTGGATCATTTTCATACCAATACTTGATTCATTTCGTATAGTCTTATAATATTTTAACAAGTTTTTGATGTAGGTAATTAAAAAACAATGAGTAAGTTGAAAATAGACTACAAGTTTACTTTTCTTCAACTTGTATTAATCACATTGAATTTTCTTGTTAACCTTAATCAAAGTAAATTAGAACAAACAGCCATCATTTTTATTGAGACTAAATACCACTGAATATCTATTACTAACTATTTCGAAATTTTTAATAGTTGAGTTCATGACTCGATTAAAGGTAAACAACTATGGAAAACCTGGAAGCACTGGATGGCCGTTTCGTCCTACTATGGGGTTCCTCAGCAGTGCGCATCCACGATTTCATGAATTCAACTAATAAAAATTACTACACTATCCACAAAATCTCATTCTGATAATAGTTCAGAATTGTTTAATAGTATGCCTTAAAAATAATATTCATCATAACAGTAAATATTACTAGGTTACGATGTAAGCCAGTTTTGATACATTCATTGAATTTCTTCATCATTCTAAATGAATTAACTTACAATATTTTCAAAGAGTATTTATCTACATTGTAGATAAATTTGATTTCATAGGTTAATTACCTCCACTATATACTCTTAACTGTTCTATCACCTAAATATAATGGATTAATTACATCATTTAATTTGCTTGGTTATTAATATTATTATAAACGTTTACCATTAAGTTACTGATGTTGTTTTAGAGAAGAAATATATGACAAACTTGAAATTAATTATTATCATAACAGTTGAATTATTGAAAAAAAAGACGTAATATGTAGTATACAATCACACAATGAAGCCTTTTCATCCAGAACACTAAGAAGAAATATATTGAGCAAATAACAGACAATATTCTGTTAAACATCAATCTAATGACCTATTATTTGTTTGCTATTGAGAAATGCCAAAATATTTAAGGTTTCTATTACTCAAGATCATAGTAAAATAAGTTTGAAAATGTAACCAAGTACATAGGGTATAGTGTTGGTCACATTTTTTGATGTCACATTTTTTGTAATTGTGTGTGATTATTTTTAGATTCACATAAAAAAATCTGTCTAAAATCAATTCATACATTGTTCCAATTCAATTGTCTGATAAATGTGACTGATAATCGATTGAGACAAAATACTTTTTTCTTAATAGAATATAAGTATATCACTAACAAGTGTTGATACCGTACATCAATATATATATATATATATATATATATATATATATATATATCTTATTGGATGGAATGATGACATGTATGAGTAGGATTATCTAAGAATAAGTGAATAAAGTAGAATAGACAATGTTAGACACTATCACCGTTGGACGCCGGCTCAGTTATCTAATGGTTAAGCGCTCGTGCGCGAGACTGATAGGTCCTGGGTCCGAATCTCGCAAAGGGAGGGATTACAGATGTGCGCTGCTGAGGAGTCACACTATAGGACGAAACGGCCGTCCAGTGCTTCCGGGTTTCCAAAGGTGGTCTAACATCAATCGGTTCATGATCCCAATCAAAAACGTAATAATCTGCACAATCCCTATACTAATGATTTTTTAACAATTTGTAATGTTTAAGTCTAATAGGAAATTTGTTATATTATTTCTAACTTGAAATAAATTTAAGATGTACGTGTTTTGAATCAATGAAGTTGTCATACTTAGGAGGTAGAAATGTTATGTATAAGAAGCAGTCACTCGCTTCAAAGAATTGATGTATTATAAAGAAATTAGTAAATTATGGTAATTAGGCTGTGCAGGCGGAAATTTGTTGATTTTCATTAACTGGTATGACAAGATAAGACTTTATTTGATTCACGCTTGTAATGAATGAAATTGAAGAGTGGTCATTAGCTGAACTGCAACTAATAACAATTGTATTACATTTAGTTCGTTGAGGATTCTAAGTTTATTGCAACCAGCTATCTTTATAATCCATGTTATGCTTATAACAATGTATCATTTATGAATATTGTGGTTTAGACTGATGTTAACTCTCTACACCTACAACTATTAAACGCCTAAACATTGGAATCGAACGTAAGGTTTTCAGTAAGACTAGGTGTCAACCCCAGGTTTCGAAATGATCTTCAAAGTTTCATTTTGAGTAACAAATTATGATATATGATCATTAGACCATAAAAATGTCTAAGTTAAATTATTAAGCGCATCATTAAAGTTGTTTGGTTGCTGCTAATATGTATCATGTGGAACAAATAAAATAAGTAGAGAAATATTTTTATATTACATAGGTCAACAATTAATTACCGGGATTTAGGGGAGACGGCTCAACTTCAAGCAAATTACCAGGCTTCTGAGGAGCTAATGCATTTAAAGCCTTGTTGTCAGCAGCCAACGTCTGCCAAAACTCTTGGTTTTTACTCAACGCTTCAGATATCTATGAAGAGGCAGTAAGATTGAATGGAGAAAGTAGAGGGAAGTAATAGAATAGTTAATATGTTATCAAAAAAGATTTACTTTCGGATCAAATCATCTTTCATTGACGCTGTTAGTAGAATCAATTGCATCATTCAGTATCATACAATAGACCATTGATCAGAATACATAATTAATTTTCTAAATAAAATTTTATGGTAAAGAGCCATATTGCATTTGACTATCATACATTAAGAAACATTTCTGTTAGTGTAGTTGCGGTGCTTATCAGTGTATACGTGTTGTACCCTACTCCACATGCATTTTTGTGCACATGTCAGAATGTACTTTCCAAGCTAATTTTTACCTGAAATGATATTCATCATATTGGTTTACAATTCTCACTTCCGTTGAAATGGCTCAATACTTTTTTACTAGGTTGTATAATAAAGACTATCTATGTCAAATCGCGAGGCATCATGTTCGAGAATAGGAAGTGTTTAACTCCCAGCAAGTAAATCGTTGTGATTTATGTTCCTAGGTTATTGGATCAGCCAATATGTTTAAATTATTGAGGACTTCACTTAACGTATTAGTACATTTGAAATTTACTCCGATAATGTTTAAAATTATGATTTGCAACCTTGGTTATATTTGGCTGCACTTGATTTTCATCCAAATGGTCAAATCCGATATTGGAGAGTATTTAATCCATTTAACATCTTTTGAAGATTTCGAATCTCAAAATCTTAGGCTGACAGATTCTAAAATAAGAGGACTTTGACCATGATATATCAACACCTCTTTAGAATGATCATTGATAACCACTTCCACATCAACCAATCTGTTGAGGACTACCATTGTATTTTATGGCATAATATAAGGATGTAGTTTCAGTTGCTATGTTAAGCCTACATAGCTTATTCTGACTTCCCGGAAAAGCTAGTTTGTTTATTCTTCACAAGCCATAGTTTTACACCACCACTTAATCGCTTATCAACCTTGACTGTTTTTATGTGTATGTGTGTGCATTTCTTATCTTACTCACCACGTGCCTGTAACAGATTTTTGTCTGACTATAAATATTGATTAACGCTTGATTTAATTGAGTTGGATCACACGCTTTCTTCACTGCAAATCATTTCGCTCCGCTCTATTCTCTTTCTTCGCCTCGTTTCTTTGATAATTTATCTGGATCAATGATTGTATGAAGTATACGTATTCAAAATTTATTCTTGTATTTGACTTATTTAATTCCGTTATACACAAAGGCGAGTTAAGTCAATTATGTACGAGGATAGTCAAGATGTATATTTCGACAGCAGTCATTCGATGACGACCATACGATGACGACCATACTGGAGTCAGATCATGGGTCAACAAAAGCGTCTTTTATGACGATTATTTGTAAAAATGAGTTATATTTTCCGTATTTGTTAATTTTTAAATACCAAAAGTATTCAGCTACAAAGTTTGTATGGGTACCATAGCAAATCAAGATATCATTTACTGTCTTATCTATAAGCGACTACAGCGATTCGTAGATTCTTCAAACAATTGGTCGAAGTGTTTGGATTTATCGCTTTTTTAACATTTTATTGCAAGAATAACTTGAATGAGTAGTTATTCAAAAGTGAATTAAATCCAAAGAATGAATTATATTAAATATCAAAAATATTTTATATAATGTCATTCATTATGAATAGATTTACCTGTTGTACTAAACTTTGCACTGTAGATGCATTTGACACATTTGTACTCATTTGTTCCAACTGAAAAGAATTCATGCCAGAAAAACAAAAGTATTAACAATGGAAAAATGTATTGTCATATTGGTGATTTCTATTGAACCACCTAAATAATAACTGAATAATAATGTCAGTAAATAATTCTTCAACAACTGCAAACCGATTCTATGTAGAAATGAATATTTTAACAATAGGCAAAAATGGAAAACCGTGGACTAAAAACTATAGAAGAGGATTAGATAAAGTTGAGAAATACTCATTGTATTTCATTAAATCAGAGGGTGAGCAACAACATTTATGCCAGGTAGTCGGAGAAGTGTGTCCAAATTTTAAAAGAATAAAACCTAACTGTTCTAATTTTAAAAATCCGGGTTGTATTATATCATTTTACAAAGAAATCTTTTCTTGGACAGCTTTATCTAATAATCAAATACAATCCTCATTCTTTTATGGGAGTTATCTAATTAAAACACCGGAAATAATATCATAGGCTTTTAGAAATAAAACCATGATCTAAGGGAAAATTAAATAAAAGAACTAGAGAAACTAAAGTTTAAACTTAAATTCTTCATACTAACTGTCACTAAGTTCCTGAAAATCTATAGTATCAAAAATCAAACTCATTTTCAGATCTGGATGTAAGAATTGTTTTTCTAGCCAAAGAAACCAATTTTATATATGGAACCGAAAGAATATATGGACACGTGTATAAAACACATAAAGTACGAATAATTTTTATTTGGTGTGAATTTAATAATTTTTCTCACAGAACAGATATCTGAGTAATCTACAAATCAGTCAAAAACTATATGAGGCAATAATGAGTTGTTAAGAAGTAAGCTAATTGAATCATGAAATCTTTATTGTTAAATAGTTCTTGTAGGCTAAGTTCATAAGCAGAAAGCCCGGATTTTCAAGACATAATCATTACTTTCAACAACCTGTCTTCTATGGAGTCTTACGTAACGTTCATAGTTGACTATCATTATAGCACGAATAGCATCTCATTAATGTAAGCACAAATTCATGTCATATTAATAACAATTAACGACTACAACTTAAAGTTTGGCGACTTCATATATTCGGTAGAAATACGATACTTTGTTGTTCTAAGTAATCTGAATACATTGGATGCAGTCTGAACGATGGTCTGTGAATTATTCCATCAATAAATCACCTATACAGTAACATCTGACGATCACCTGTAGTCTGAAGATTGTTAGCTTGTTCAGAATGACTTTTTGATTTAAAAATATTCCGCGGTTTTGCGATGAGGTGGTTTAAATAGGGCGATATATATAAAAAAATCGAGAGAGAGAAAAAAATAGATCAAAAGTGATACCATTTCATTAGTTATGCTCTAACAATAAATAAACATTACAGCTAGGCTGAATAAAATTAAATGACGGAGATTAAAAATGTGTATGAAATAACCAAACTCACCAATTGTACTAAATTTGCTACTCTTGCTTGATATTCCGCATTTTCGAAGCGTAACATACGAACTAGTGCCTTGTATCTTTCTAATTCGCTCTACAAATAAAATTGAAGTAATAAAGATGTTTACTAGTTTACTAATAAGGTAGTAAGATAAATATTACCCACGATAGGATTGATAACAAGCGAAAATATTGAAGCTCTGTAAAGCTGTTTTCTCCCAATTTAGAGATCCAAAGAAGTTCCAATCCATGTGATCTTGATAACATTCGATAATTCCTACTACCCACTTTACTGTTAATTTACATTTTATGTGGTTCTTTAAACAGACATTTATAATGAGTTATATGTTCATAAGAAAGATCTCAGATACGGTCATATAATAATCTGAAAGTACTGCGTGTTATAATGTCCTATTTTTAGTGGATATACAACTATCCGGTTGTTCTTGTATGATGTTTAGATTTCAATATTTAATTAACAAAAAAGATTTGACACGGTAGAGAAGTATCAATTCGATATTTTTCATTGGTTTTTCATTATTAAAAGATTTTGTTTGTGGCTTTTTGAAATGTACCTGAACATCCTCAGTTAATTTCAGTCTCAGTGATAAAATGAAACAATGGAGAAAAATCAAGACGCATAACCTGTTACATGTGATTTTGATGGATATTCCAGTGTTTGTCTATCAGGATCTGCTAGTAAATAAGGATAGTACGTAAATATTCTTATTTATGAAAGCTGAAACACTCATAATAAGATATCACAAAGCGATACGTTTGAAATAAAGTTGTAAACACGATCAATTAAATTCGATCATAATTAGGCACTTGGATTTTGATAAGCTCTTACTTCAAAATACATAATAATGACAGAATTTCTATCCATAAAGCAAATCATTTTGAATTAAAGTCAGAAAATGAAGAGTTTTATAAAGTTATACCACTTAAAATAGGGATGATGAATTAAATTTGAAAAACCTATGTGGGCAATCGAAAGTAATTTGGTTACTCCGTGTGACTTGTCATACTTACTTACTTACTTACGCCTGTTACTCCTCGTAAAGGAGCATAGGCCGCTCACCAGCATTCTCCATCCAACTCTGTCCTGGGCAATCCTTTCTAGCTCCGTCCAGTTGTAATTCATCGTTTTCATATCTGATTCTATTATCCGACGCAATGTGTTCTTTGGCCTTCCTCTTTTTCGCTTCCCTTCAAGATTCCAAGTTAGGGCTTGCCTCGTGATTCAGTTTGATTATTTGCATAGTGTATGTCCTATCCATTTCCATCGTCTTTTCCTAATTTCTTCTTCAGCTGGAAGTTGGTTTGTTCTCTCCCACAGAAGGCTATTGCTGATGGTATTCGGCCAATGGATGTTGAGTATCTTGCGTAGACAGCTATTTATAAATACTTGTACCTTCTTGATGGTGGTTGTTGTAGTTCTCCAAGTTTCAGCTCCATACAGTAGAACTGCCTTGACGTTGGTATTGAAGATTCTCACTTTGATACTGGTTGAAAGTTGTTTTGAGTTCCATATGTTCTTTAACTGTAGGAATGCTGTCCTTGCTTTGCCAATCCTTGCCTTTACGTCTGCATCTGAACTTCCTTGTTCATCGATGATGCTTCCTAGGTATGTGAAGGACTCTACATGTTCCAGAGTTTCGCCATCAAGAGTGAATGGATTGTTGTTTTCCGCTTTGAATTTGAGGACTTTGGTTTTCCCTTTGTGTATGCTGAGGCCTACTGATGCAGAGATTGCTGCTACACTGGCTGTCTTCATCTGCATCTGTTCGTGTGTACGTGATAGGAGGGCTAGGTCATCTGCGAAGTCCAAATCGTCTAATTGATTTCGAGCTGTCCAGTGAATTCCGTGTTTACCTTCAGATGTCGAGGTCTTCATAATCCAGTCGACCACCAGAAGAAAGAGGAAGGGAGAGAGTAAACAGCCTTGTCTGACTCCGGTCCTTACTTGGAATGCATCTGTCAGCTGTACTCCATGCACACCATTGCACTGTTGTTCGTCTTATGAGTTCCGGATAATGTTGACAATCTTCTCAGGAACTCCGTAGTGTCGAAGAAGTTTCCATAATGTCTTCCTATCTACACTGTCGAATGCTTTTTCATAATCAATGAAGTTGATGTATAGTGATGAGTTCCACTCAATTGATGGTTCAACGATGATCCGTAGTGTCATGATTTGGTCTGTGCATGATCGATCCTTACGGAATCCAGCTTGTTGATCTCGAAGTTGGGCGTCTACTGCGTCTTTCACCCGGTTCAGCAACACTCTGTTAAAGACCTTGTCTGGTATCGACAGCAGTGTAATGCCTCTATAGTTTTCACATTTGCTCAGATCTCCTTTCTTTGGAATCTTGACGAGGTGTCCTTCTTTCCAGTCCATCGGCACTTGTTCCTCTTCCCAAATCTTTTTGAATAGATGGTAAAGCATGTTTGTAGTTGCTTCGATGTCTGACTTCAGTGCTTCAGCTGGTATGTTGTCCGGACCCGCTGCTTTCCCGTTCTTGATTTGTATGACGGCCATTCTGATTTCTTCCTTCGTTGGTGGGTTGACGTCTATGGGAAGATCTGTGTGTGCCGCTTCGATGTCTGATGGATTCGTTGGAGGCGGCCTATTCAGGAGTTCCTCGAAGTATTCTACCCATCTGTTCCGCTGTTGTTGAATTTCGGTGATTGGCTTGCCTTCTTTGTCTTTGACCAGCCTCTTTGGTTTACTGTATTTCCCTGCTAGTTTCTTCGTTGTATCGTAAAGCTGTTTCATATTTCCTTCTCTAGCAGCTTTTTCTGCCATCGTTGCTAGTTCTTCCACGTATTTCTTCTTGTCGGCTCTAATGCTTCTCTTCACTTGTTCGTTTGCTTCTATGTATTCAGCTTGTGCTTGGACTTTCTCTGCTCGTGTTCGGCTGTTGTTAATTGCTGCTTTCTTGTTCTTCCTTTCTTTGATCTTGTCCAGTGTTTCTGTAGAGATCCATTCCTTATGATGGTATTTCTTTAGACCCAGAACCTCTTGGGTCATAAGAAGAAATAAACAAGAAAATATGTTTTCGATTTTTTCACAAAGCCTGTTGTACCACATCACATTGAAAGCTATTAAAAGAATTGAAATTGTAATTTACAACTCATTTATACAAAAGTAATAGAATAAATAATTTTCAACATAACTTGAAAAAAGGCAACTTTATGATTGTACATGATCAATAAAACAAACGTCAATGTATTTTGATGAGAAACGATGATTTGCAATAAATCTTGTGCATAACAACTAATAATGCATAATAGTTTTTAAAATTAAAAAAAGAAAGACATTAAACTAACTCTAAGGAATAACAATTCCTCTTCTGTACGATGTGTACGAATTAATGGTTTTAAAGCCAACATTAGACGAAACCAAGGATCAAGCATAATACTTGCATTTTTCTGAATACATCTCACTGCTTTTTCTTCAGTCTTGAATTTGTTCAATTATTTATGTAGATTGTGATAGTTGAAAAAAAGAGAATCAAAAAAAAATTCTTTAAAACTTTATGTAAATCTTGATCTATTTTTATACCTTTTAAAAAGATAAATTTAGTACAATTCGTCATCCAGTGTTTTGGTCTAATTCAAGGTAAATTTTATTTGATACGCTCCAAATAAAAATGACAAAGTATGAGGCACTGATTAAGCTTATGTTTTTTCATAAGATTTCGAATGTAAACAGGAGAATAAGTTAAATTTCTAGGCTCATTTTCATGATACAAAAAAGGAATAAAATTACTTTACTAAAGAATTCGTAAATTGTCTTTTATCGTGAATAGTAATAGACCTGAAATGAAAGCTCTTTCAAACGCTTACCAGAAAACGAATAAACACCCTCTATTAGATATCAGTACAAAATATATAATGCGCAGCTCAACCAGGGTTGATTAACTGTGTACGCCAAATGGCTAACATCAAATAAAAACCTACATCATTATGCCTTAAAACTAATCCAAATTAGTGAATGTACTATTATTTTGTAATTATGAAAGATTGTTAAGTACAACATTTAAATGCCGGAACAAATGACTAAAACTAAAACCTAAAAAAACAGATCAAAACTTCAATATTTTCTATCTCAATTGAACAATGTACGTCTTTTGCAGTTACATCTCTTTATATCATTTACCACTTTTAAAAATCGGACAAATTAACTTAGTGATTATTTGTTTATTTTAAAACATCATTATCGACTGAGTTCATGATTACATGTCGCTTCCAATTATTTTCAGTCGATTGGTTAGTTTTATATGCTTTTGAAGTCATGTAGATAGTTAAAGCATTCCGGGGAACTAATATGATAGCTACAGGTAGTTATCCATTTATTAACAGCAAAGACTATGTTGAAATCATAACTGGACCTACTGTGTGCCGAATAACAACACTAAAGTTTTTATTGAGGTCATGAACCGATCAATGTTAGATCACCATTGAAATCATGGAAACACTGGATGGTCGTTTCGCCCTAGTATGGCACTTCCAAGAAGCCAGCAGTGCTAAACCACAATCCCTGCAGGCGGTATTTGAGCCAAGGACTGTTAAAACTCGTGGCCTTGTGCTTTAGTAATATATAACGTAATGATACCGCCAATTAGAGAACAGTGATTTATCGACTGATACAATGACGCGTAAACCCGTACGAGCAGTCAAGAGTTCTAATCGGTCCTTCTACCTGTCTAGCCCTGCCTGTTAAGTCCATAATACCAATAAAGATGTATGTATTGTATTGGTTCATAAATGGATACCGACAGTTATCGTTCACTACTCTCGTCGGGATATATCAGTGACCCTCGGTCTCGCGCTTGAACGCTTAACCTCCAAACCATTGAGCCACCATCCATTGGTGTTAATGTCTAACTTTAGCTAATTCACGATGATGGTTTAACATTGCTTGGTTCATGATCTCAGTTAAAACTTAACGCTCTTCAAATCTCTAGACTAAAATTTTCATTAACGAAGCTACGATGTCAGCTTGATTACTCGTCTTTCATAGTTTGATAAAAAACCTAATATTTGGGGCTAATTTTTTTAATAAACAGCTTAATTTTTAAGATCAGCTCACCCATCTCCTACTCACGATGAAGTAATTCTTCTGTATATAGTCTGGAAACTCAACTGGTACCACCATAACATTTCTCATCAACGCTTTTTTATTTTGAGAACAAAAATACCCAAATCGTAAAAAAGGTTACAGTGTAAATACTCAGTTTTAGTGGGATGTTAGGACTGAATTTCAAATATCAAGAAGTTCTTGTCAACATATAGCACGATTTTTGAGTTTTCAGTGTTTATTACTTGAACAGAAAATGAATTTTCATCTTTCGCAAAGTAAGCATATCTCTGAATTCCCAATATTTAATCAGACAATGCTGAATGTAAGATAGACCATTTAGATAAACAACATTATCCTAAGGATAGAAAAGGGCCAATCGAGATCAAGATTGTTGCTTATACAGTTTAAAACATTTCAACATTCACTGTAGAACTGTTTTTAGTTTAACGCTTTAATCTATTACTTTATTTGATATCAATAGAAAGTTATCAGCATACTTTTAGATCATATGTAATTCATAACCAATCAAATATAATAAATAATATATCGAGTGATTGTAATTAATTAACCCAGTACAAAGCACTTTCTAGCTCTTCTCTGTGCACATTTACATAAATATTGTTTAAAAATGAAATTAGAGTGCATTCCCAAGTACTTTAAACATTGATCGAACCATCCAAATGATGAATTCCAGAAACTTTTGTTCAAAGTATCTTACATTTAATAATGATAAACTGTGAATGAATTGCATGTTGTAAGCAACTAGCGTGAACCAAACGAATTGAAACGGATATTTTACTCGAATTCCTGTTTTTACTCTACTCAAGATTATAAGAGGAACTATATGGATGAAAGATCTATTTGTCATTGATTTTTCAGTAGAATGTGGCTATTTTACAGACGTTTTGCGAGTAACTGTGAACTTCTTTAATATGAAATTATTGATTCTAATAATCGTGATAACAAAATACAAATCAGTGCATTCAAGTTTTTGTACAGTAGCGATTTCCGTTTAACACTATTGATTGACCTGTATATATAGAAGTAAAGTTAACTAAAAGTTTCCTTTATGATGGTAAAACTCACTGACATGAGACTTGAAACATTTTCATCAATTATCACATACTCAATCAGCAATTCCCATCTATTAACTTAATATTATCTTTGTTATAACATTGGATTGGTGTTCATTATACTTATCATTATTAGTTGTCCTATTGATTTCCAGACTAATATGACTGGATTTTGCATAAATTGATAGGTAGTAACTTTCAATATAATGCTAAGTGTTTTTATGTAATAGTTTCCAAAATAACAGTATTGTTTTAGAATTCCATTTAAACTTCACTAACTAATTTGTGTTAAATTCCTTTTAAATTTTATTCTGTTCAACATTCGAAATTTCTGGAGTGGATGATAATTCTTGAAGTAGAATTAATTCATCTTTTCAGCTTCGAACTCTTCAAAGTTATTCATAAATGTAGACTGTTTTAAAGTGATCAAACTAGATTTGAGATATTCACCAAATTGTTCTAACTGTATGAGATAATTTCCAGTCTACTAATAACGAGTTACATGCTTTGGACTAGTCATATTTATACTTAAGCTACATTACAACTACTATATAGCAAAGTCAGTGTTTGTGAAAAAGGTTTTGAAATTCTGTTATTGTATTTTGTTAATTTCGGATTGAAGCGGACATCTAAATGGTTTTTTTATTTTCTTGGGAAATTAAGAAATCTTAATTCTATGTTTGATAACTAGAACTTTTCTCAACTCTCCACTTAATTTTATCGTCAAAACTATTTCAAAGTGTTTGTATCATTAAACTCAAGTAATTCTTAGCTCTAAATTGAAATATTGTATCTGTTGTGAGGCAGTGACTAACTGAAGATAATGGTGGATGATGGCGCAATTTCGTGGACTGGTAGAAGTTAAGCAAGACCGAAGAGCCTTGGTTCGAATCATGAGAGTGGGATCGTGAATGCGCACTGCTGAGAAGTCCCATACTAGGACGAAATGGCCATTTAGTGCTATTAGGTTTCCCAGGATAGTCTAGCTTCAACCGACTCATGAATTCAACTATTAAAATAACGATATTTATTATTGTTTAGAAGTATACATACCCTTTGATTAGAAGATTTACTTCTTGTAATCCATCCACGACAACGTGCTTGAAGTTGTATTAATAATTCTTTATTTTTTAAATAATCAAATGTGAAAGGATCACTTAGAGTTCCACGAGAAAATCGAAAATAAACCTGTTTAAAAAGTAATTCAAAGAAATATAAGATTGAAAGTTTCTACGATAATAAATCATAATAACAAATACTGAATTATATATTATACATAATTTAAAAGCTTAAAGCTTGTGATTTACATAATGGTAGAAAAAAACTTGGTATTATATCATACTTTTAATGGCTATTTATCACAGAATAATATTACAAGAAACGTACTATGGATCAAGAATTTAAATGATCCGACTAAAGAGTATTTAATTAACTAAATTATTTTCAAAACGTTTCTTCATTAGTCACTGACTTTCGATGAAATCATGATAGTTTATTCATTCCTATTTAACCTAAAATATAACTTGCCTACCTTTATAATGGAATAAAATTCCAGGTTACTAATAATAAATAAAAGATGAATATGAATTATTCTGTCGTTTAAATTGAATTTCCTTGTTTCACATTTCCATAAAATTTCAGATCAAACATTTACTGACATTAATTCAATGAATTATACAATAAACTTACAAGTTATGATAAATCTTAATGAATGAAGATTTTATTATTTACCATTATTTTTTAACTGTTTCTAATAAACTTGAATTTTATGAAAACAACAGATACAAGAAGGTACAAGTAATTATAAATGGTTGTCTATGCAAAATACTCAACGTTCATCGGCCGGATACCATCAGCAATAGCCTTCTGTGGGAGAGAACAAACCAGCTTCCAGATGAAGAAGAAATTAGGAAAAGATGATGGAAATGGATAGAACATACATTACGCAAATCATCAAACTACATCACGAGCCAAACCCTACCTTGGAATCCTGAAGAGAAGCGGAAAAGAGGAAGGCTAAAGAACACAATACTTCGGGAAATAGAAATAGATATGAAAAGGATGAATAACAAATGAAAAGAGCTAGAATGGATTGCCCTAGACAGAATTGGATTGCGTGTGTTGGTGAGCAGCCTATGCTCCTCCACGAGAAGTTACAGGCGTAAGTAAGTAAAAGATACTCGAATTATTCAAAAAAGAATTCAGTAAATAAATTGTTCTCTTTTTTTTGAAAAAATAAAAGACGAATTTTGAAGTAGGGATGATAAATAAATGGTAAACTTTACTTGTATTAAAGCAATATTGATTTACATAAATCAATACACTATTTCACAAACACTTTAGAGATTCAATCTTAATTAGGTTTTTTAATCTCTGTAAACAAACAGTTGTATTTATGATTGAAAAATATTATTCACATAGCATAAATATAGTAAGTAACATATTTTCCAAGTTAAATTATCTTTATTAGTAACTAATTGAGTTTTAAGTTTAACGAAATTATGATAACAAACGAGATTAATTCATGATTAATTTTATGATTTCGGAAATAATCCAATCATAATATGTACTTAGTTCATTTATTTGTAATTGTTTGAAAGCCATATGATCATCTGTAATTGAAGTGAGCAATGTATACATGTAGCTAACCAATTGAATCACTGGATTCATATTTCCCTTTGATTTTTTTTAACAGTTTTACAATATATGAAGCTGACCTAAGCTAATAATAATTATTTTTCAATGAAATAAATGTTGGCTTATTATGACAGTTTAGAAACTGTTCTATTAAGGCTTCGGGTGATTGATTTCACGCAGTCTAGACTACTCATTATTTTTAAACAGTATAAATTGTTGATTTCGTACACAGTTAAGAGGAAATCGTAATTAACTAAATTATATTTATTATCAGAATGGGTTTCATGGATATTATAGTAATTTTAATAGTTGCGATCATGAGTTATTTGAAACTAGACCATCAAGGAAAATCTCGAAGCACTAGACAGCCGTTTCGTCCCATGATGGGGCTCATCAGCAATGATCAGTTGTCAAGAGTCTAAGCGTTCACTCGCAAGACTGATATACCTTGGGTTCGAATCCCGCGACCGGGATCGTGGATGCACATTTCTGCGGAATCCCACAATAGGAAGGAAAGAGCCTTTCAGTGCTACCAGGTTTTCCATGGTGGACTAACTTCAAATAGTTTCAACTATTAAACTATAATTATTATTTTAGATTTTATAAAATCGTATGAATGCAAAATTATTAAAGATCAACATCAAATTACAAATCTACAGTATTCTATGCATTGATTATTATTATTTGCATAGTAATTAAAACTGATTAAAATTGAACAGTTAACTAACTAATTGCACTTTTTTATTAAAAACAAATTTAATCTTAACTGATAATTTTAAAAAAAAAATTAAAGAATGATTTATGCATAAAAAAATCTCTTTAATGAACTAGTACAATAATAAAATCAATAGTTTTTTAGTCCACACAAAACAAGTAAGGAGGGTTTGAAAATTCTCATTTTAAGAAAAGATAATATTAATAATATAAAGTCGATCTAGTTCTTTATTATTCACTTATTCAAATCATCTATTCATTTGAACGTTTTTCATAAAGTACTAATCAATGAATTGAATAGATAGGTAATCATATAATTAAGTAGTTGTCAAGCCCTATTTTTATAGTAACATCATCATCGATATTAATTTCATCATTTTTAAAACTTGTAATTTAATTATATTTTATATCCAAACGATAACCATCTGACTATTTATTAATTATTAGGATGGTATAATAAATTTGAAAATTCGTTAATTACATAATAAATAATTATATCTTTAGAAATTCAAAGTATTCAATTTTCTATCACTGATCAAGCTGATTTAGTGTAAAAAGTAAACAGTTTATCAATATAAAGAAGCACACACATTGTTTTATCCATAATATCTAGTTAAAAGCATCCTTTTGTAGTTGAAAATTGATAACTATGTACAAATATGCATAAAAAACCTTGTAGAATAGAGTAATATCGAGGAAGTTCACATAAAATAAATGTATGGTAACAGAGATTGATCAAAATTCAACAACTGAAGAACTGAAATCCTTTTTGATTATAACATAAACATCCTACCCACCGAATTATTTATTAATTAAATTCATTGGCTCAACAGGTAATGATTTGTGGTTTGAAAGTGGGAGTTATGGAGTAATAATTTTAATGTGCACATCAGCATGGAAACTCATATATGTCGAACTGACTAGTCCTAAGCAAGATAATAAACGAATTATTGATTCCAATAACGGCCACAATCCGTTTGTTGTAAGTAATTTATAGTACACATATACTTTCAAACTTTTGTATGGAGTGACGGTTAATCTATTTTTTAGTTCAGATTTGTTTTTCTATTGCCAATCTGCCGTATATGTTTCACATTGTTTTTGGTCTAATTTTGTTTACTCTTTCTCTTTTTACGGTTTAAATAAGGTTGTGTAAATATGAAATATGTCATAATGAAACGCGTCGACTTCTTGTTAGTTTGTTTTGTCCGTACGATGAAATGATGATCTAATGAATGTGAATTCAGTAAACATTCAGTGGCATATGGATTTCACTAGTTTACCGGTTCAAATAATGAATGAAAGTAACACTTTTTCGTAATCTGTCGAAAATGATATTTAGCAGTGAACGTTTAATGAGAAAAGTCATTATTCGTAGAACCAAGCAAACCGAGTGTTAACCCTCTTTAAATTATTCATTTTTTATTGGGTGATTATTTTAAAACTTCACAATTCGTTTAAAAATAACTTCAATAATTCGATTAGTGATGTTGCCTAGTTTTTTTAAGGAGTTATTTAGATGAAACACTACTGAGATATACAAAAACTATTAATTAGAATTATTTTTTATCAAATATTTTATATAAAAGTTAACATTGTCATTTTAAGCTTCTTTTCTCGTCTATTCTCTCTTTTGAAAAACATTCACTGGGGCCTTCGAGTTATTAATCTAATATCTATAAGTAGTCGTTTCTATCAAAATAAATGAGTGATCGATCATATGTCAATACTATCACAAAACGTTCGCCCGTTTCGGCATGATTTTTAAAATATCAGTTGTTATATGTTTACTATCAGCTTGAATCAGATATTTGTATGTTTTAACATAGTATCGGTGGATAGGATATACAAAAAGGAAAACATCAAACCGCATGACAAGGCAAGCGTTAAGTTGGAATCCTTAAGGAACACGGAAAAAGGTAGGTCAAAGAATACAATGCGTCAAGAGTTGGAAGCATACATCAAAAGCATGAATAGTAACTGGAAACAACTGAAAAGGACTTCCCAGGACAAAGTTCGATGGAGGATGCTAGTGGGAGACCTATGCCTCCTCACAATAGGTAACAGGCGTGTGTAAATAAGTTTAATATGGTATCGTATTATCTATTCAGTTAATACTATGTGTAAAAGTACAATATACATCAATGTATTATACTTTTGATTTATTTAAAAAACTCATAGCACTTTTTCAGAAATGATTAAACAAATTCTCATTCTTGAGCTTAAAGTACAATATTTAGCCCTATGGTATATAATCTTACTCATATTTTCTGCATTGGATCTAGAAATTTAAGTGGATATGATAGTATCTTATCGCCAGTCCAATAATACTGCTGTTCATAATGGCAGAAGACGCCAATTTACTGAACACAAAATGGTCTTTGGGTTATGTTATATAATGTAATTATAAGTATCTGTGTTTATACATTCAAATAAAAAATCCCCTTGATGACAGCAGTAAATGTTTCTAATAAAATGTTAGTTTCTCTGATATCATATATCTTCATTACCGATGACTAACAAAAATTATCAAACATGAAATTGAACTTGATTTGGAATCAAATTTAATCCAGTTTGAAATGGTCTGAATTCTGCCATTGTTGATATATTGACTGAAATTTGATCAGTCTTCGTTTGAACACATATATTCTGTGAAGATTGGCTCGATATGAGCATTACGATACAATTAAATATAGGATAAATGGGATGTGTCGTCTTGGCTAATACCAAGGCTATTCTCACAGGATCTGCGTATGCAAACAAAGACTGATCGAATTGCAGTCATAATATCAACAAAGGCATAATCCAGAGCATTTAAAACCGGATTAAATTCCATACCTGTTGCACAAGTGAGTAGCCGATTGGATTCAGTAGCTAAATGAATTGCTGGGCGGTATTAAAAGTGAACTGTACCGGGTTCGAATTCCGGGGTCAATATCAAGTTGAATACTGACTCATCCAGCTGATGTGTCCCAAAAGTTACGAAACGCGCGTCCTGAAATAGTTCTGATAGTGAAACTATTAACAAGCTTGCCAAACAACTGCTTTTTATTAGATAAATTTCAGTAGCTTTTTAAAAAAAATAATGCATTATTATTAATTATTTTTTACATGAACTTTACATTCTTTTCAGGTATGAATCCTCCACTTGAAGACTAAGTTTAGTAAAACGTTTATTTTTTACAAAATGATAAAATGGGTACATCCCATACTTTGAAATTCAACTAGTATTTCATAGTTTAACTTGAATTGAATCAGTGTTATTCTAATGGGCTAAAATTAATCCTTCGTTTGAGCTTATCAACAATAAAATTTATATTAGTCCATATTTTGAAATAAACATAAGAAATCTGTGCAATGATCAAGAATACAGTTTTAAAAATGAAATTTTAGACTCTCAGGTTTAATTGAAAGAGCCATAGAATAGTTTATCATTATATCGAAATAAAAATCTTATTGTACTTAACAACAACTTTGTATACTACTGAACGTATTGCACTAATTAGTATCAACATTGTTTCTGTCAGTAGTCAGTTGATTAATTTCAGCACTATCAAAAATGAACTAAACGAATGAATTTTTGTTGAATATTTGCTAAACTATCTTATAATATGAAATTTAATTTTGAATGGACGGACAAAGTAACATACAGTTATAATGGACTCAGACTATATATATATATATATATATATATATATATATATATATATATATATACCTAGTTGGTTTGTGTGCAACTAATTAATTTCTGTGTAAAGAGACAATTTACAAATTAAAATCCCAATTCCTTTCTTACTAAAGTATGTAGTTAATCAACAGTGTAACCAATACGTGATGTATATAGTCGTTAAATATTTGTAGTTCTGTTTAACTACTAATATTCACTATGACATGATCTAACAGTGTGTCGAAAAACATTTCGATGAGAAAAAAATGGGAAACAAAGATGGATGGTAGGTAGCAGTGGAATCCAAGCCACGCGTTTCGTCTCAGTTGAGACTCGTCAACTGGATGTACCTGCGTCTCAGAGTTGATGTTCATTCCGAGACTCGAGCTCTGAACCTTTTGCATTAAGCGCTATCGCGTTATTCACTTAGCCACTGAGCCCTGATAGCCACTAGCTTGTGCAATTACTGTTATTCAATTTATATTACATAAATAATCATAAATCGAAAGAAACCAAAGTTTACAAATATAACTCCCTTAAATATCTGAATGACAACCGTAGGTCGAACTGACTATTATGGAATATTTAAAAGCAATATAAATTCACATCATTAATCTTTTTTTAAAAACCAAGAACAACAAGGGCTTATCATACATATCTGAATAGCTTGTCATCATAATTACAACCTTATAATTATAAAATATAAATCACTAAATAGTAATCAAATAACTCACTCTTGTAACTTAGACTACAGTACACTAAATGAAATGTGTTGCATTCACACATTTTTTTATCACTACTTTATTTAAATATTAAATACATTGTTTGCCTATGTTTATCTAATTTCACATAGTATTACATCATTGTTTAAAATCAAAAAAATTGTTTTGATTATCCATATAAATTATACTGAATAAATCAATATAAAACTATTTACAAACATAACAAACAACAAATATAAACACTTTTCTCAAGTATCTTTATTTATAAACTAATAGTAATGTACACAGTTCATTATTAATTATTGATTTCTATCAGTATTGATTTTTTATCCAACTAAGAAAAATGTACATGTAAATAATAGCCAACTAACTCATTTGTTACTATATCATTTCAACTCAACGAAATTTATCAAGAATGTTCTAACGATGAATAGACTTGTTTTTCAATTCGTAAAGAATAATCAATAAATACATTAGCATGAATAATGAGCATCGAAATTATGATGTTAGTTTGGTATTTATTTTTATTTGTGTTTTTTTTGGGGGGTGGGGGTGGGTTGTTAAACTGTTTTATAGATGCAAACTTCACTCAACCGTAGTCATAAAAAGTTACCATTGTACATCAGTAACATAAAAATTTTGATAACCTTTTTGAATGGAAAAAGTGTTTTAATATTGAAAAAATATCTAACAGATCATCATGTGCTTTATAAAATGATAATTATTTTTATCATTAATATTTTTTTTCTGAAATCGTATAGTTTTTTTTCCTTTAATTTTAGAGAAAAAACCTTGATTAAATTGTAATGGGTTTTGTGGAGATTTTAGAAATTTGACTAATTGAAATCATGAGTCAATTGAAGCTAGACCACCGTGGAAAACCTGAAAGCGCTGGACGGTCGATTCGTCCTAGTATGGGACTTCTCAGCAGTGCGCATCTATGATCCCGCTTCAATTGACCCATAATTTTAATAATCGAAATTTCTAAAATCTCCACAAAACCCTTTTTGATAATAATCATCTGCTCACTTCAAGAGATACTCGTGGAGTTCTAGTGAGAAGCCGTTACCATTAGAGTTCAATCAGGTCTGTTGTGAGATATCAACTCACTGAAGACAATGGTGACAGTGGCGCAACTTCATGGATTGGTTGAAGTTAGACACTAACACCATTAGATGCCGCCTCAGTGGTCTAGTTGGTTAAGCGCGTGGAGCGAGACTGACGGGTCCGGGGTTCGAATCTTGCGGGGTTCAGGATCGTGGATGAGCATTGCTGAGGATTTCCATACTAGGATGAAATGGCCGTCCAGTGCTTTCATGTTTTCCATGGTGGTCTAGCTTCAATTGATTCATGATTTCAATCAATGTGACTCATTTAGTTAACTAAATTCTTTAAAGTATTTTAGCAATAGATGATTTACAAAATAGTCATGGATAGCTAAATAAACACTTAGGACTTAATAATGAATAGAATGTATAAATAGGAAAAGTGGTTTCGAGACGTGATATATTGTGTTTATGTGATCAGAAAGATATGAATATGACAGAGTAGAATATGAACAGAAGGAAATGAATGCGAGAATTAATGATATTTAAAACAAAAACAGACAAAAGTGATAAATAAAAGGTATGGAACACTCTTTAGCGTTGAACGATAATTGCACTACCCCGATCTCTTCTGCACTATTTCACCTATGTTTAAAAATCAAGAAGTTGGGTGATTTCACTAGTCAACTCAATTTGAAACAAAACTTAATAAAATTATACTATACTGACATATTCTAACTTGATCGCTGAGGATGAATATATTTATATGTAATCAGATATGTATAACACCGGCTTATTCATAGTGAAATTTAAAACTACTATGTCATAGATAACATATCAGTCGCAGTCTTAAAGCCATATTGATAATAAAGTAAAGATATAAAACGTTTTGAAGTGACTGGTACTGAAAGAACGTATAAAATAAATCATTTATTAAGTTATTAACGTTAGACTGTAGTGGTTAAAAGAGAAGTTCAAAATTCTAAATTCATATATTCTATAATGAAGTTTGATCCTCATATTTTATGTATTCGAAATTATTTGACGTTTTATTATGAATACATCAATGAATATGTACACACCTAATAATACTGAGTTATAGATGTTGTGCCATCTAGTACAAAGTCAGACAAAATCAGTTGCTATTTGCAGAAAAATATTTTTCACGTTTGGAACCAAAACTTATATTTAATTTTACACATTTAAAATGAACTTCTGTGGTACTCATAATACCCATGAAAACTGTTGAAGTGTGAAGTATTCAGTCGAATGCTTTCAGAAATGACCGAACAATTTATATTTACATATCAAGGATTCTAGATACCTGACCCCCTTAGTTTTGAATAATAAACGTGGGAAATGGTATCCATAACCCATAAGATAATTTATAATGAATGGGAAAAGGTCTTGCTTGTTTAGCAATTCCGAATTGATTTTAACAGTTGCTTTGTATTTCATATTCTCATATGCATAGTAAATATTGTATCGTGTAAAAATACAATTAGCTATAGAAATTCAATGATCTCTAAATGTGTTTCACGAAAACCAAGCTTATCTGGTTTCATGACTCAAGCGTTAGCTATTGGCTAAAACACAATAAAAAAGATTAGAAATTATCGTTTTTGAATTTTCCATCATATATTGTCAAAAGTCAATGGTCATTGATTGCTTTTGTACTCAATTATTGATTACATATTTTAGCCCAACGCCAAATCACTACTGTTAAACATATTTTATGCAACTGATTTCAGTTATCTGCCCACTAGTCACTTAAGACTGTAGATCGCTTTTTGAGTGTGTCAACAGTTCAGCTACTATACTCATCCGATTATTTTATCATATTTATGAATGCATCATAATCAAACGTAAGTGTAAGTTGGCTACGTCATTTATGAAACAAGTTACTAAACAAATATTCACTGAAGAATCATAAATTAATTTTGCCGTTACAAGATCATAAACCGTCCCCACAAATTATAGAAATTATATAAACCTTCAAGTCACTAAATGGTACATCTTGTTGCATGAAAAACGCTAACAGTAAGTGAAATCCGCTTCTTGTACGAATAAATGGAATTAAATATTGAAATCACTAGATTAAATACTCAAAATATTTTATTTTCCGACTCAGTTTATGCCTTCTTCAATGTAAACTAAATCAAATTGCTTTATTTATATTTAAGAGATTTAACTAGCTTTAGGGAAATTCTCGCATGAAATAGATTTCTGTTATTTAAATCTTCGATAAGAAATATTTATATTAGTACAATGTCAAAACTTAACTGTACTATATATATAATACCAAATAGTGAGAACAATCTGACATTTACAGTAATCTCACCTGTGTATTTAGATTTTTGTACCATACTATTGTGGCTTTTTAAATAAGACAACCTAACGTTAAACAAGGTGATGACACTTCTTGGTTTTAAAGTAGACTACATCGATAGTCGCAAATTTGATTTCCTCCGCTTATACAAACCAAAATGTGTCAGCACCCCGTTTAACGTTAGGTCGTCTTATGCATATATTACTAGAATAGCCGTCTGCAGATATATTATATTTACTTAACAATAGTGGGAGTATATCTATCATCACTATAAAAATAAAAAACTAGGTACTTTTCTAGTTACAATATAATTTCTTTACAGTCATTAAACTTACTTGAACTGAAACGTGGTTTGCTATGTCCAAGTTAGTTCATAACTAAAAAAATTTGTCTAAAAGATTTCAAAATCACAGTATTTACCAAATTCACCGTTAGTGTTGTATTGAGAAAATAAATTCAACATTATTGAGAGGAGTTGTGACATAAAAACTTAATGTAATCGACAAGAAGCTGTAAATTTATATTTTCAACTAGTGTAACATTATATCTTATCGAATATTGTTAAGTACCCTGATGATATATTATTGACAAGTAAACTTCTATGTGTTAATTTGACTTATGAGAATAAAATTGAAGATTTTTAAGATGTTCATGATGACTCTAGTTTACGTTTACTTTGTGTCTGATAAAGCGTCTAGAAAGGAGCAAGTTCAAAATTAGTTTATAATTGATTATTAGACTGAAAATAATCATGTATAATTCAATGTAAACTTACTTTTAATTCACTTCGGCATTTCTCTGAATCAGTTACATTTGGTATATCATTTTTATTTTGTGTTAAACTAGTACTTTCCACCTTGTCAGAAGGTTTGGCAGAATTTCGACGATTATGATGCTTTCCAGTGTTACCTGACCCACTGAGTATAGCTTCACTTTTTTCTCTGACATTTCTATGACCTTTACGTCTTGAACGTGGTAGAGATTTTTCATTTAGAAATAAATTCCCAGGCATATAAAATTCTTTATTCTCTGAATTTCTTATCTTGTAATGTGGTTGAGAATTTCTTGGAATAGTCCAATAATCAAAAGGACCATTGTTTCCACCTCCTATTCCTTCATGGCTACCATTAACATTACTATGGAATTCATTTGCATGTGAACGCTCACGTCTACTTGGATAATAACCATGATTATATGTTTGTATATTTCTTGGTAATGGAGGACGTGGTGAGACAGCTAGTACATAGTCTTTTGATTTATTTGGTTTTACCACTTTCCAATTTCCATTGTTCAATGTTGTATGACTTTTACTAGATCTTTTATTTAATGTATCATTGAGTTGATTACGTTTTCCCAATGTTACATTAATTTGTGATCTAGCATAAGGTTCATAATATATTGATTCATCCGTTATATCAAGTTCATTAATTGATTGATCTTCACAATTAATATCATCATCCATATCATCAATTACTTCATCATTGTCAACATAATTATTTATATGTTTTTGATGTCTTGTTGTATTATTAGAATTATTGTTATGTGAATTATCAGTATGATATATATGTATTATACCATTAGGTGTTGTTGTAATTTTTTTTGTTAACACTCTTGTTGTATTCATTGTTTGTTCAGATTCTATACTATGTGAATCTAATTCATGTACTGTACTTAAATCATGATGTAATTCTGTATAATCATCAACATCATCATTATCATCTATTTCATAATTGTCATTACCATTAATATGATTATCAATAATATGATTACCATTTTGACAAATTTTATGACCTATAAGATTCATTTCATTAACATAATCATCTTCATTGGATCGTTCAGTTTTGAAAGAATTTTTTCCAATTAAAAATGTAGCTTCATTCAATAACATAGTTGGTTCATTTTCATTCATATTAATTACTAATTAATTGACCAGTAAACAAAAAGTAGCGTGATTCTTTTATTTCTTTTATAAACAATGATTATAATAGAAATTCAATACATTAAACCTTTTATTTGAAATATTAGTAAATATGACAATAACATCAATAATTAAAGAATCTTAAATGATAAAATGTGTCATCATTATCTCTTTTCAGTAGTGAATGATTTTAAAAAAAAATAGAAAAAAAAATCTATTATTATTCTTTATTAAATAATCACTTTTATAAGAATGTATTTACTTGAACTTTTGCGTAGGTTTTATTAAAACTATTCTAAACAAAATAATCATTCATCATTAATATTATTAGCACATTTAAATAACCAATCAAAATTGTTAGACCTTGTCAGGTAAATAAAGTCGTATTTGATTGGTTAATTTTCAATAATATCTTACACATATTTATGAATCAAAAATATTTTAGTGTAGTACTATAATATTGTTTTAAGTTAATTGTGTTGAATAATTTTTTTTTATTTATGCATATATATTTTCATAATTACATTCATAAACAAGTAATATATGCAAGCATTTAGATGTACTAAAATAATAATGATTAAGTATACTATAAAAATGAATTGAATGAAACAACAGAGAAGAATTTTTTATATGAAGTTTAGAGTAATAAAAAAGAAATAGATTAGTTTATAAATGGTGCTTTCTATAAATCATTCATTATTCATGTACTTAGCTATAAATATTATTTTTAGAAAGATTAATCAAAGGCTTTTTGTCATCAACAGGTAAAATGTATCAAAAACTTGTCGATAAAAATATTCATAGAACTTTAGATGCACCAACCCTTACAAGTAGGGTAGTGTTATTATAAGTATGTAGTTGTGATTCTATATACGTTTTAAAGGCTTTGTTGCTATGACTCTATTTTGAAAGGGTTTTGAGGTATAGACTGGATGAATAAGAATAATAACTGATGATTTGATCAATAATCATATATGTTCATCTTTCTAGAAACATTGGTACTGTTTGTTTATTCATTTAAATGCATAAAGTAGGTGGATAAATTCATTCAAAAAAAAGCAAAATTGTTTTATACAAAAAGATTTACTCCAAACAATGAATATATTGAGTTTTGAAAGTTGACTATATTGAACTGATATACCCGTTTGTTAATTAAATTGTGTAGTATGTATTTTTGTAAAACTTTCTCAAAAAGACATAAGTTATGAATGTACATTTTGTAAACATTCGATAGCAATCAACTAGCGTACTTTGGCTGTTGAAATGTTCTAAAACCTTTCCTCTAAAAGGTCAGAATAGATAGTCATGTACTCTTTTTAATATATTTGGAGATAATGACGTTCAGATATCAAAAAGATGTGCTTGATTCATGACGCCCGAACAGTTTTTTCATGTTAAATTTTTCACATTTGGTCACCAAAAAGAAGTAAGCAACTCACAAGCTTGCTATATATCACCCATAAATGTATCGAATTTACTATGCGACTTCGAGGTATCGTGTGACGTATCTGATTTTATCAATTTATCATGATTTCCTACAGACATCTTTCTTCTGTTTAACTACAAATGTAGTCAAAATGTATTTTTTTTAAAAGCTTTCGTAGTTTATAACCACATATTACTTTTGCTAAACCATTAGCCACGATTAATCTGCGACAAAATAGTCAGTCGAAAACAACACTCTTACCCAGAAACAGGATACTTTAATACCTATCATCAGTTGAAATTTAAAAAATTCTTGTTCTGTTAGTGGGAAAATGGTTCAATCAAGTTAACAAGAAAAATACATTAATACAATATTGATGTTCACAAAATTGGACTGCTTAGCATTGATGCCACTATCTATTTTCAAATACTGAAGTAAGATCGAAATTCGTAACTCACTCTCTTACTTACGCCTGTTACTCCCAATGGAGCATAGGCCGCCGACCAGCATTCTCCAACCCATTCTGTCCTGGGCCTTCTTTTCTAGTTCCATCCATTTGTTGCTCATTCTTTTCATTTCTGACTTCATTTTTTGGCGTATTGTGTTCTTTGCTCTTCCTCTTTTCCTTTGGCCTTGAAGATTCTATGTGAGAGCTTGTCTTGTGACGCAGTTGGGTGCTTTCCCCAATGTTTGCCCTATCCACTTCCAGCGCTTCATCCTGATTTCTTCCTCCACTGTGTGTCCGGCCAACGGATCAGAATTATTTTCGTCCACAACTGTTAGTAAACACTTGTATCTTCGGGATGATGGCTTTCGTAGTTCTCCAGGTTTCCGCCCCATACAGTAGAACCGTCTTGGCATTTGTATTGAAAATCTTGACCTTGGTGTTGGTTGACAGTTGCTTTGAGTTCCAGATGTTCCTCAGTTGTATATTGCTCTTGCTTTGTCAATCTGCGCCTTCACATCTGCATCAGATCTACCGTGCTCGTCAATGATGCTGTCTAAATATTTAAAGGTTTTTACATCTTCCAAATCTTCTCCGTCAATTGTGATTGGATTGGTGCATGCTTTGTTGTATCGGAAAACCTTGTTCTTGCCTTTGTGTATATTGAGACCTACTGCTGCTACACTGGTCGTCTTTTCCTGCGTTTGCTGTTGCGTGTGCGATAGAAAAGCCAGATCATCTGAGAAGTCTAGATCAGCCAGGTGCACCTTAGCTGTCCACTGTATTCCATGCTTCCCTTCAGATGTTGACGTCTTCATGATCCAGTCGATCACCAGGAGGTAGAGAAAGGGTGAGAGTAAGCAACCTTGCTTGACACCGGTCTTTACCTCGAACGACTTTGTCAACTGTCCTCCACGCACGATTTTGCAGTTTAATCCATCATAGGAATTCTGTATGATATTGACTGTCTTCTGAGGTACGCCGTAGTGTTGAAGAAGCTTCCATAGTGTTGTTCTGTCCACTCTATCAAATGGTTTCTCGAATTTAATGAAGTTGATGCAGGGTGATGAATTCCATTCAATTGATTGTTCCACAATGATGACCAAACGTTCTTTTTCCAGTCTGTTGATACATGTTCCTCATCCCAAATCTTGTTGAAGAGAATGTGGAGTATCCTTGCAGTTACTGCTACGTCTGCTTTTAGTGATTTTGCTGGAATGTCGTCTGATCTCGCTGCTTTACCGCTCTTGATTTGTCTGATGGCCATGCTGATTTTTTCAATTGTTGGTGGGCCAACATCGATTGGGAAGTCCGTGAGTGCTGCTTCGATGTTGTATGGGCTGGTCGATTTAAGAGTTCCCTAAAGTGCTCTGCCAACCTGTTTAACGTTCTTCAATTTTCGTGATTACTTTGCCTTCCTTGATTTTCACTGGTCGTTCTGGCTTACGATAATTTCCAACGAGCTCCTTTGTTGTATCATACAATTCTCATATTTCCTTCTCTTGCAGCCTTTGCCGCCATCATTGCTAAAGCTTCCACACATACGTTTGTTGGCTCTGGTGCTTTTCTTCACTTGCTTGTTTACTTCTGTGTATTCAGGTTGCACCTTGGCTTTCTCTGCTCTTGCTCGGCTGATATTGATTGCTGCCTTCTTGTTCCTCCTTTCCTGAATCTTATCCAGTGTATCAACAGTGATCCACTCCTTATGATGGTGCTTCTTGTGACCCAGGACCTCATGACATATTGAAGTGATTGCCTCTTTATACCCTTCCAGTTGCTCTCCACAGTAGTTCCTTCTCCATTGAGTAGATCATAAAAGGCCTGGAACTTGTTGCTGAGGTCTATCTTGAATTTGTTGAGTTTGTTAGTATCCTGAAGAAAGGCCGTATTGAACTTTTGTGATGTTGTCCGCCCCGTTGTCCAGTGCTTCTTGAATTTCAATTTCATCTTGGAAACCAGCAAGCGATGATCTGATGCTATATCAGCTCCTCTCTTGGTTCTCACGCCCTCTATAGTCTTCCTGAACGTTTTGTTGATGCAGCTGTGGTCGAATTGGTTTTGCGTCGTGTGATCCGGTGAAGTCCACGTGGTTTTATGAATGCGTTTATATGGGAATATGGTGCCGCCTATGAACAGTTTATTGAAGGCACATAGGTTTGCGAATCTCTCATCATTTTTGTTCCCTTTTCCCAGTCCATGTCGTTCCATGATGTCTGCATATCCAATGTTGTCCGTTTCAACCTTGGCGTTGAAATCTCCTATCAGAATGGTCAGGCCCTTTGTTTGGCACTTTTCGACGATTGACTGCAGCTTATTGTAGAATTGATCCTTAGCGTCTTCATTGTAGTCGTTGGTAGGCGCATAGCATTGGATGATATTCATTGTAATGCCCTCCTTTTTGTTTTGAACGAGGCTTTGATGATCCTTGGTCCATGAGATTCCCATCCTATAAGTGCCTTTTGTGCTTGTTTGGACAGCATCAATGGAATTCCTTGTTTATGTGGGGCATTTTCTTCTTCATGGTCGGGGTATAACAGAAGCTCACCTGAAGTTAGTCGTTGTCGTCCAACTTGCGTCCAATGTGTTTCACTGATCCCAAGCACCTCTAGGTTGTATCTTCTCATTTCTGCAGCAATTTGGAAGACTCTCCCTGTCTCCCACATTGTACGAGTATTCCATGTACCTAAACAAATGGTTGCTCTGGTTGTCAGAAGGATCATCGGTCTCGTGAATTCCGAAGGAACTCGGCTTTCATCATGAGGCGTCATAGTTTTTCTAAATGAAGACCTTATGACTCTCAAGGCAGAGGTCAAAAGGTTTGAATAATTTTTTCTGGTTAGCGTTTTTTTAGCGAGTTAGTGTTCTACGGGGTGAAGTCGCTAACCCTATGCTCAATTCTCCTCCTTTCTCCGGTCTTGGGACAGGCAGTGGCCCATCGGAGGGACTCCAGGCGGTGTTAAACGACACTAAATGTATTCACAGAATGATTAGTATTTCTACCGCTTAACTGTTCATACATATCGTTTGGTTAATCTTGTAATACTATGTTCATGAGGAGTGATGATGATTTTAAAATTTTCTAATTATTTTGTAGTATAATTTATTTTATTCACATTAATTTATGAACGTATCTGTTGTAAACGTCACATGAGAAAGCGAAACAAAACTGACATGATATATATACTTCATGACGCTTAAATTAGTTCACAAGGATATAGGTATGTTAGATTAAGTTCACTCTGCCAAAAAATGTTACGTCAAATATTTCATTTAACAATACTCCGTTTATATTGAGTTGAAGGCATTCGGTGAATTGGAATTAATTTTATATATCTCATTCATTTTAGACAACTTTTTGCATAAGAATTCATTAACTGAAGAGACATGAATAGTGTACTGAAAGTTCGAATTTTATGTACATAAATGATAGGTCCTTTCTTTTTATATAAAATGAGTATTCATCAGTGTAGTGGTGACTTTAACACTTGAACTAAAAACTGCAAATCAGAATTTGGAAAACAATGGATTCAATTAGCATTCAAATAAATTTAGGATAAATGTATTCAGTGTCTGTATAATTAATGTAATATAAGTCATATGTAAACGGATAATAAACTGCCAACATGTATATAATTTGAGAAAAAAGACTTATTATTTATAAGTGATAATCTTTAAGACAAATAAATAAATACATCAGTTTGTTTCAAAGAATCTTATTGTTGTCATTTAGATAATAGATTTTATTTCTTTATAACAAAATATATTAGCACTATACAGATACATTTTTCAACCTATTCCACTCTTAATAGTATAATGGTTGTGGAGATTATTAAGTTTCTGATTGAGATCATGAACCGATTGATGTTAGACCACCTTTGGAAAACCCTAAGCACTGGACGGCCATTTCGTCCTATTATGGGACTCCTCAGCAGTGCGCATCCACGATCCCGCTCGCGGGATTCGACTTTTGATAATGATAACTTTTTAAGTAAACTAAAAGTTAATTTTAGTAAAATAATAAATCAACGGAAAATAAAAAAACACATTTTATTGTTATCAGAAGGGGCTTTGTGGAGATTGTGGTAATTTCAGTAGTTGAGATCATGAGTCATTTGAAGCTAGACCACCATGTAAAACCCGGCTCAGTGGTCTAATGGTTAAGCGCAATCTCGCGAGGCTGATAGGTCTAAGGTTCAAATTCCATCAGGCGGGGTCGTGGATGCGCATTGCTGAGGAGTCCCACAATAGGACGAAATGGCTGTCGAGCGTTAACAGGTTTTCCATGGTGGTCTAGCTTCAATTGACTTTTTATTGTTGTTTTTTGTTTGTAATCAATTAAGAAATGTTCATCCCTAATTAATAAAAAAATTTAGTTTACTTAATCATATTCACTACTTTAGTTTCTTTTGTAAGTATTATTTATACATTAGAATAGTTTAATGATGAGTAACTGTTTTTTTGATCTGTTAAAATTAAATATTCAACTGTCGACGCCATTAATGACAATGTAAAACGTAGTTTTGATGGGTTTACAATAAGGTATGTATATAGATATATCGAATTAATAATTAAAGTAAATTGTTTCCATGTAATTTGTATTAGTTTTATATCTGATTGATAGATGTTCAAGTGTGAATCATTTTTGTAATTCCTTCTTAAATAGTATGAATAATTTACACTATTGATGTTCACATAGACTTAGCCATTAAAACGTTTGATGATTTTGGTAGGATATTTGATTTTAAAAATGCAAACATTCTTGACATTTTTGTATGAACTATGTGTGAGGTAAATAGTTGAAGAAAAATTATTAATCTCTGGATAGACGATAACAGTCAAAACCATGAAGTCCATTAAACTGGGTTGGTGACGCTAAGATCAATAGATACTAAGTCTGTAGGTGGTGGTTGAAGGTAGTCGACAGGAAACCCTGGACCCAGGTTTCGTGCTACTCGGCACTCGTCAGCAAGGTGTACCTGTAATATTGAGGGAACTGGTGCTCCCTGGCGGATTTGTTCTCGTGTCACCCAACTTCACAGTTAGGGACGTTACCACTGAGCTATCCGAGCAGTGACTAACCTCCTGTAGGACTGAGATGTAATTACAATTGATTGATCACTGGTTGGTGATCAATGTCCTGCCTGTCTAGTCCTTATTAGTGCAGATCGAATGCTCAGTGGTAACGTCTCTGACTGTGAAGCTGGGTGACACGAGATCAAATCCGCCAGGGAGCATCAGTTCCATCAAGATTACAGGTACACCTTGCTGACGAGTGCCAAGTAGCACGAAACCTTGGCCTAGGGTCTCCCGTCGACTACCTCCAAGCACCATGTAATCTAAATATATAGTGCCCGCAATGTCAGTCACCTAGACTGGTGGCAACATTGCAATATGATCGATAGCATCCGATCTACACTAATAAGGACTAGACAAGCATGACATTTATCGCCACCCAGTGATCAATCAATTGTGATACTGAGTCTGTATTACATTGAAAATTTCATCAATAAGATCCAGGCATATCCATTTAACCAGTATAATCATTTAAGCATTCTGAAGTTAACAGTTAGCCAATTTCTGAAATCCAGCTAGTTTGTAAATGAGAGTAATATCAAACAATCTTTTCAAGGATGCAATATGTCAACAGAAACTGATCTCATTCAGTATACCGTTAAAAATGGGATAAAAACATGCTTCGTAAAATATTTATGTTGAAGTTTAATTTGGTACAGTTAACTAAAATTTATACTGGTAAACAGTACATATATTTTGTAAAAGACAATCTAATCAATAAAATGTGTGCAGTTTGGTCTCAAGCTTAACTGCAATAAACCAAATATTTGACAAATGAACAATTCAGAATAACTTTACAAACGTCTTAATGAATATATTTATTAGTTTATATCTTAGACTGCAATCCAATAATCAATGTTAGTAACGGTTACATAATCTAATATAATCAGGTAAGAATCACACAATATCCTGTAGTGTTTATTAAAACTCAATAAAATGACATAAATGTATTTTTAGCTTTCTAAACAACCATTAATTCACTTAGTGTTGAAATTCTATACTTACTATTATACAGTCTTACTAATTCAGGACAACTTTGTTGATATTATGTAGTATTAACAACAAAATTGTTTCAGAAGATATCTTATTTTCAGATAACATAAACCAGTTATGTCATTAAATTATAACGTTTCTAATTTCTATGAAAGTAAAGTAATGATAAGTTATCATAGGTAGTTTGAAATTCACGTGTATAATCAATCACATGGTATACAATAAAAATATATGATAAGTTTTGTTGAACCAACCCATATATATCAGGAGTTTTGTTGGATCGTATGTCAAGATCATTCCAATTTTTCATATTATAAATTCACCGAGAGTCAAAGAATATCAAAGTTATTTCTTTTTAATTTAGATCTATTCAATAATCAACTAATATAACCCTATCCAAGGATCGCAGGGTAAACTAATGGGTCTGCGAAAGAATGAAACATCTTTTAACCTTTGAACCAGAATCCAATTGTCCACAATTATTAAACTAGAAATAAACTATGTACAGTCTAGTTAGTATTGTTCTCTTTGTCATAGATATACGATTAAATTTTGATAGCTGTTGTTGAACGATTTTATTAATAATTGCATCATATGAATTTCTTTGGTTATTGTTCTTTACTCTACGAACTTTAGGTGGTGATTAACAATCAAGCACATGCATAATTCTTTTGCACACTTCCTAGGTTAAATGTTAATGTACTGACGTTTGGACCCTGTTTGTCATTAGTATTACTTTGTTTTAAACATTGAAAAATTTATTTAACCCTAGAAAAGTTAATTTAATCTGTTTTTCCTTTGGTTATAATAACATATATAAAAGACAGTCTCAAATAAAGGGATCCATGTTTAACCATCCTGTCCATCGATGACCTAGCATTTAAACAAATTAAGGTTGAATATGTTTTATTGGCTTTACTGTGCCCGATAGAGGTAATCTATACATAACGTCTGAAGATCCAGATTTAAACAAGACATACAGTTTGATTTAATTTAACAAAATCTAGTAGCTACTAGGATGAATTTTTAATATCTAGAATGACAAATAGAATTATCCAACTATGTCAAGAACAAAGCAAATAGTTACATATACTAAGGATATTTATTAAAAAAGTTTAGATACCTCAATGATTCTTATCTGGGTTTTTTTTTTAGCATCATATGGTTATTAACTGAACATTATATTATCCACCATCTAATCAGTTCAAGTTTCTTGATTATAAAAATGATCACAATTAAGGATTTACTTATGGATGTGAAGATAATAACAAATAAACATAGCGATTAAGGTCAATATTTCAAAATTATGTTATAGATGGGCTTAAACAGCATAATGATAATGATATTCCAATCCGTTTTGAAATAATTTTTTTTTAAATGTCCGAATTCGATGTGAAAAACGTTCTTTTGCCTTAGATTTCAATGATAAAACTTTTAAAAGTTTTAAAACAGTTTGTAAATTTCATTGCTTTATCCTACTGAAATAAACAAAGCGATTAAGCAATAGTGTTGATTATGACATTTATCATTTCATTTTATCCATCTTAATCTAGATTGTTCGTTGTATTACCATTTTTAAACATCGATCATGTGTATGAAACTTATCTTTTTAAAAGACTAATCATGATGAAGTGCACGACATTTTAGTGAACAACTTATAAATTTGTAATATGTTATATCTATTTCATTAAAATGATTCCTAGATTTGCTACTACTACTACTACTACTACTACTACTACTACTCTCATATTTATTAATTCATTTTTAGCTTCTCTATAAGTTGGGAGAATACAGCATAAAAATATTGATTGTCAACCAACTCATGTGATTGGCAGAGTCATTTGAAAGAAAATGTACTTCTAGATAAATTAATGTTCAGAAAATGATCATGTGAATAAAATCGCCTACAAAATTCATTTCATTTACATACACATATGCAAATTTTTTTTTCAAGTAGTGCAAATATTGTCAAATTTAAAGTTCCAATTTATGAGTTGGCTTTGATCAGACAATTGTTAAAATCTAGGATTCACTGAACGGCTGTCTTGTTGTTGTGTGAAACAATTCATGAATTGTCATTCAAAATCTGATCAGACATTCTACTCAAGACTTTCAGGTCTCAATGTAGACTTATAGCCTTCAGCTTGCTGAGTTGACATTTAGTGGTAAGCATTTTTAATGAAATCGTCCATTGCCTTCAATCATATTTATTTTAGATCTGACATGCTTGAAGTCTGCTGGCAACGACTTGTCACCTGGACTCCGGAACAGGAGTGTTTCTATTTAGACATGAGAGTGGAAGAAAAAGGAATACTTGAAGATTATTTAGTTTAAAAGATTAGTAGAAAGAACTCAAAAAGAAAACAATAACACGAATTCAGGCAATATAAAGTTAAACAGAATAATCAGTTGAATGTCAGTCATAAGTGAACTAAGAAAACTGATATCTGGATTAATTGAAGTAAACTAATAATCGATAGAAGCAGTGTATAACTATAGTATTGGTTCTCAGTCAAAAGGTTAATTGACACGATACTTTAAGTGGTTTACAGGATACCTTCCAATGTTTTGATGTAAATTCAATCATTTAACTAACCATAAATCGTTGAATATACTTGTGAACACTGAATTTTCTTCTATGCACATTTAAAGAATTAGATATTAATATTTTATAACAAACTAGACTAAACAACCAAATTAACGATGAAGTCGCTTACGAAATAACTCATTAATTATTAGTGAATCTGTTAACAACTGATGTATGAAATAGCCTCATCAACAAATGATAATTTTATGATACTCAATGTTTTAACATCATTTAGTAAAGATTTGTAGATTGAAAATCGTTTAAACTTATACAATTTAAACAATTTAGCTGATCAAATAACTTTGATGAACAATAATTGTTTAAATCAATATTTTAATACTGCTTGTATCCTAAAATATTAGAAAGGGAAAACCTCAATAGCAAATCGATTGTTATTATATAGAATCCAATATTGATATTCCGTTAATCTAGTAATATCAAGCCCACAATTTATTTAATTAGGTTGAAATAAATGGTAACTGCTTGAGTTATTAAACATTGAAAAATAAAGAGTGACGTACTCGAATTTCTTAATCGATATTATGGGAATTCGTAGAGTGAATTTAGCTTTTAGTACTAGTTGAACATCGATTCTTTAAATAATTAAATAGAAGAAAAATTCACTTCATTTAGGGAGGGATGTGAATGTTTGTAATGTTGGTATAGAGAATAAATAAGCAGACTATGATAAGGTACAGAATATACATTTTGGAGTAATTAGATTAGCATTCAACATCATGACAACTCAATTGGCTGACAAATTTACTTTACAAAATGAACTGACTTCGACATACATAACTGTTAGCTAGGTAACTAAGTATGAGTTTATTGAAAAATTAAAGCCGTTGTTTACATATTCAGTATTTTATAAAGAAATAGGTGCTTGTCAGTAACGATGTCAAAATGAGTTTGAGTATTACACGAGTATTATATAATATAAAACAATCAAGAGAAGTCATTAAACATATGTAATTACGCAACTTATGGCGCAAATTATGTTAATTGTGATTGAACTTTTATGACTTATCTTAAAAGGTAAATTTAGTAAATCAGTCCTATTTGATTGCATTAAATAAAATGTAACATGCAATAATCAGTGGTAAATTTCTTGTAAACGTTTTCATTTTTATCTTGTTGTGTAGGTTAACCGATACTATTCTATTAAAAGATATGATTTCCTTATTTGATTTTATAACTATTTAATGATAAAAGAGTTTTATTAACTTTGTTGGTAGTAGATACTCTTTAGTTTTATGGTAGTTTGAACTGTGAAACACTTATAAAATATATGTTCATTAACATTATAATCTCCAACTTGGATCATACTGCTTCGACAAAGTATATCATTTAATCTGAAAATACAATGGATGAAACTAGATACAGACATGATAATAAAAAGCTAGTATGAACAAGCAATAACAGACAAGGTCATTAGATGAAACTCATTTACAATAATTGGAATAATACTTTAAGAATTGTCAAATCTGTTTGTATTTAACGTTTATGAGATTCTCAAAACAGATAATAATGACTTTATTGTTAAAATATTTAGCTCAATGAATTATTAGCGTACATTGCTAAAACTAAACCATTATTTACGATCGATTTCATCAGACATACATTCCAGTTCAAACCTGGAAAAAAAATCTTTGAATAACCACGCAACATGTCGTAGTGCACATAGTAATTAACTAACAGACAATTTAATCATCTGGCTGCCAAAATCTTTAGTTTAATTTCACACTATAAAGTGTCTGGCACTCAGGACCCAATCTCTAAAATGTTAAACTTAGAAAAATTCTTATCAGAACTATAACAAATACAGATATTTTTAAAGTTATATTGATTAAAAATATATTCAATGGCTTATCAATAGGTGATATTATTTATATGAATATATTTAAGATGCTTCAACTAATAAGACCATTTTAAGCTTTGATAATTGAACAACATAAACCTCCTCACACTTTAGAGTGTTTTAATATAAAAGATGCAAATAATCGATCGGTCTGACCTTATATTTGAATGTCAATAAAAAGTCTTCATCAACAACTATTTGTATTAGTTATTTATTTTTATTCATCAATGATTTACATACTTTGTATTCAAATGTAATAATAATAAGAAGAAAAACTATGATAATGAAATGAAATATTCAATAATTAAAACATTCAACCAGATTATGTTGTTGAGGATAGAAGTCATAGTAGAATGTTAAATTTTCTAAGTTTTCAACAAATTGTCTCCCAAATAACAACTGAATCACAGTCAGTTACTATTTCCTTGTTGGCTTGCTAATTTTTAACTACATTGTCATGTTTTTTTTTTATTTTAAATTTGGACAGTGATGTATTACATATATCAGAGATTATTTTCACCATGATCTCTACCTTATGTCATAGATTATTTCATGAAAAAAGAGACATTTCTGTAACAGCTAAGTAGATCATGAGGTTGGTAAGTAGAATATGAACATTAAAACTGTTCTACAGTGGCAGTTGGATTTGGGGTTAATTTTAATTTACGACGGAATGTAATATAAAAATAACATTCCATTTAAAAAACTAAGTGGTTCAAATCTATCTCTCGTTCGAAAGATCAGCAGTGCGCATCCACAATCTCACATGTGGGACTCGACCTCAGTACCTCTTGTCTCGCTCAAACGCACAACCTCAAAACCACTGAGTCAGCATCTAACTTCACCCAATTCACTTATATATAATAGGATGTTTGATGGATATGCATGGTGAATCATGATATGATATATTCATATTTCAAAAGTATAGGTAACTAAATAATATTAATGTTTCATTAAAAGATTGTCAGCAAAATTACATATAACTGTGTTGTTTTAATAATGCTGATTATCTTCAATAGTGAATTCAATTACAAATTGTTCAATGGGGAATTTTACTGTGTAATTAGCAAAATGTTCCGACATAAAATTATTTTCCTAATACCCATTTATTACTTCATTTCTTTGATAATTCATCATAATTTATTGATATTAGATTTAGGTGAGAATAAACGGTGACTACTAGTAATGATAATATTGAGTGAGAATTTTACTTTGTCTGTATTCACATTTACTCAATTTCAATAGAAAAGTTATAGAATTGAATATAATATCAGACCTGCTGTGTTTCGTTATTCATGAACATTGTTTCTCACGACAGTAGAAGAAACATCAAAGTTGCTCAATAGTTCACTGAAAAGTTGATTACTTTGAGCAAGTTTCACTATGATTGTTCATTAGGATTTAAGTTTCCAAGTTATTCATCAGCACAAGATCTTTAAATATTAATCTCTTCTAACCAGTTGTTAATCACGAAACAAACATCATAAATCGTTCATTTGAACAGTTAAATAATTTTTCTTTATAATAAAGTCGAAATATCAAATTTAAATCAGATTTCGCGGAACAGTCTGAAATTCCTCAATCTTCTTTAAGCTATGCGTTAAATGCAAATAACCAAAAACAGTATGTTATTACAAACTTTATTTATGTAATATGTTTGTTCTCAGTGATGATCATATTACCATAACTCTGATTAGGTATTGAAAACTTTCTAAACACTGGTTGAGAAAATACTTGATGAACTAACGTTTTGGAACATTAGCATTATGATTACTTGAATACACTTACATCTACACAGTCAATAGATTTAACTAATTAGGAGACAATAGTCTTAGTTCATGAAAACAAAGTAATGTCACTAACAATCTCTGCAAATGGTGTGATCACATAAGGTAGATTCACCTGAAATGTTACAATATTTATTAACACTTAAGTTATGTTTATTATATGATTCCACTGCAAACTGAATGCTTCCAAAGAGTCATAAAAATCCAATCATTGAATATGATTTCATACAGATATGTGATTGCCAAGTGATGAGAAACCTCGAATTAGGACGAAATATTTTTATCATATTCTCAGTTGTTGATGTAGTGTTTTTTTTAAAACATACACTTTTTATCACAAAATTTAATTTGATAGTTACACCCATCATATTATACATTGTTTTTTCTATGACCTGTTTGTCTATTAATAATATAACCTTAAATAAGAGTGATAGACATTATCAGTTCATATGAATGTTATTCATCTAAAAATATATACACATAAACCAAAATAACTTTCTTCTAAAGAGTCACATTATCTTAAGCATAACCGCTTACTGAAAACTCTCATGATTGTAAAAAGAAGGTCATCTAAACAAAAATTAAGCATATTTTTTTATGTATAGTTAAAATCAGACAGAAGTGAACAATAAGGAAAGTCTAAGAAAACTAAGAATTCAACATTAATGCCAAAATAAAAACATTTTACGTGTTTAATAACTATAAGAAACCATAAAATACATAGAATGTAAAAATTTAAACACATTACTCTTTATTTATCTTCTTGTTCTAACATTTAAAAGTCACATTATAAAGAAATCACTTATCGATTTCAATTTATTCAGATATAGTATACTCGACAGCGGTATGGAACTTCTAAGCAGCACAAAAGAATAAGCTACCGTATTTCAAATTATCTAAGCAGTAACAGTTTTACTCATATTTCAAATCGAATTCAGTATTGTTTGCTAACTGATAGTGTTAGAAAGTGATCATAAGTCAGATTATGTATTCATTCGATAGGATATTCAATCAGTGTAAATACTATTCGTTTTTTCACTGCCTTAGCTATGTATTGTGTCCCCTGACTATCGATCAATATAAGTAAAATCTGTGCTTGGATGATTGTAGTCAGTTAAAAATCAACCTTGTATTTTGGATGGAGAAATAAATCTTCAGTTATTATTAATGTTTGACTGCCTCACCTTGAACAAAACTATATTTAAGTTTTAATTAACAAATACAATATTTTTTATTAATTTCTTCCAATCAATCTACTTTTTAGAGCCAAATGAATCATAATACTTATTACTTTAACTATATATATATACATAAAATTATGTGGAAAAAACATAACCGAATCTATGAATGAAACCGAATGACATCTTATTGGATTCAGTATAAACTCATCGTTTAAGTATATTTAATGTTGTGGTTAGTATTTTCTGTTTTTTTTTGTTGCGAAAATCATAAATGTTCGTAGTCTTGAGTATGGTAAAACTGATAACGGATATCAAACAAATGTGATATACATATTTTTTTATAATAGAAGAATGACATTAGATTATATTTTAAGTAAGCATGAACAAACTAGTTAAATATGTTGTTTTTATCGCTTATAATATTAACTAATTGAATGATGTATATTTTGAATGGATCTGAGAAATGATCCCACCTCGCGAGATTCAAACTATGTACTGCTGAGGAGTCCAACGATAAAACGAAAGCGGTCATCCAGTGCTTCAGGTTTTTCGCGGTGGGTTAGCTTCAATTGACTTGTAATCTCAACTATTAAAAATACTATAATATCCATGAAACCCCTTCTGAATATCAATTGTTATAAAAGATATGTATTGTATTCTCATTTGCAGCTGAGTAAATCTAGTCAACCGTTAACATTTGTTGAAATAAACAGGAAAAACATCAAATGAATATTTTCAGCTGTAAGTTAAATATACATCTGAATATGTGAATTTACAAAAGATTATTAGACAGAAAACCTTCACTGTGAACCCTATGAACTTAAAAATTGTTAAATACTAACTAATTATGTTCATATTCAGTTATGAATCTTGGTTTTAAAACGAATACATGTTGATCAGTCTTCACCACACTCATAAGATTTTAATATAACTGTCATATCCAGAGTTTAGATTCTTGGTATACCGCGTACTACTTCAGCGTTTGAACGCCAGAACCCTCTAAACTGCAAATGAGGAGACAGAAAACAAATGAAAGTGAATGTTATTTCAAATAGTGTCAAATATAATACATAACTCTGAAGTATTTATAGTTTTTAGTAAAAATGAAATCACCATTACAGTCATCCAATCCGCATACAGTGGTTTTCAGCATTTGTCCAATAAGTACTTTATACGTCGAGGTTCTGGAATGTTCTTCCAAAATATAATTAGATGAGACGTCTTCGGTCCTTCCTGAGCTTCTTAAAGCTTCCTTGAGTTCACCCCGGGGCCGTCCTCACAATAATAAACAAATAAACAATATATGCGATTTGTAGAAAATTTAGTAGAAAAGATAAAAGCAAAGAATTTTTATTTCTCAGTTCTGTTCGTCTAAAACATTTAATTCCTTATTGATTGAATTTCATCTCATCATCTGTCACTTATAACTCCTTATATGACTTTACTTGTATGTGCAAAAACAATTAGGTCTGAAAGACAAAAAGACAGAAAATCTTCATTTTACTAAGTATAAGTTAAAGTACCGACTGTGCAAATGATAAAGTGATCTTCATATCTTAACTGTTTGTAGCTCGTGGTATACGACCAAGAAAAGAATACAATGAACACATTTAAAGTGATCATTTTAATAGTATCCCATTAGATATTGCAGAGACCGTATCAACTAGTAGTATGAATCTAACTTTTTGTATTTGAAAAGATTCCGTAGTTAATATTTAATAGCCTCAGTAGCTAGGATCATTGGTTTGAATGAATTATCTTTCCAATTTTCACTTTATTGTGATGACAATATAACGAATTCAACAATAATGCTTCCTTTGCATTATTTATTTTTAATAAATACTTACAAGTAATGGGCTTTTTTTCTAGAATCCATTCAGCTATTATTCACCGTTGCTAGAGAAATTTGATTTAAACTCCATCACAGTTTCGTATTATAAACGATGTACTGTCTTTTGATAACTGATTAATTTCCGACTTATTAAACGTATTTACTCGTATTTTGGTAAATTTAAAGTAACAAAATACAACAATTAAATAACACCCATATTTCTTTTAATCTTATGAAGAGGATGTATTTTTTGAAAGTTTTTATAGTCTTTCCACTGTCTTTTCAATATAAACATCACTTTCTTGATGAAAACAAACCCCTCTGAAGTTAAAAAAAATCAACTGAATTTCACCAAAATATAGTAACGATAAGATTTAAATTGAATGATATATTTTTTAAAGAAAGATATTTATCAGTAAAGATGGATAGTGGCTAGAAGTGGAATCCCAGAAACGTGTTTCGTCCTAGTTAGGAATCATTAGTCGAATGTACCTGCATCTCAGAGTTGATATTCTCTTTTCAAATCGAACCCAGTACCGTTCTCTACAAGCGCTAACTTTTTTATTTACTTAACTAATGAGTCTTGATAGCCATTCGCTTGTAGAATAGGATGAAGTTTACATTTATTTGATACTGTTTACTTGAATTTTCCCATTGATGTTTAAGCCTGCGCGTCTTGGATTCTGCCGCTAGCTACTATCTATCTTTGCTCATATTACTTATGATTTAAAACAATATCAAGGCAATACACACAGTATACACATATGCTAATAAAAATATTTATAGTTTTAAGTATTTGAAATATTTCCTAATAAATCTTCATCATTCCGTCTCAAAAATTAATTATATAATAGAAATTTGTTTGTGTTTTTTTTACTTCGGTAATAAATAACAGTTACACATAGTAACTAGTTAATTACAAAAAAAATTGTTATTCACCTTTCAATCAATATAAAAAACGTTATCTAATCTGAAGTAAATTTCGACTTAAAAAAAAAAAGAAAGGCATTTTATAATTTTACTTATTTTCTGATAACCTTCAACATTCCGTCAACATGAAATACCATGATATCATCATACCTGCTGTTATTACTATTATTGATTTATGTCATTCTTTTTATTGACAAATTTGGTTAATTAATATAAATTATTTATTCATATTAATAATAATAATAATAATAATTTACACTTTAATTATATTCAGTTAGCTTTTGTCTTTAAGCATATAGTGAGTGATATAATAAGCTTATATATATATATATATATATATATATATATATATATATATATATATATATATATATATATATATATATATATATATATATATATATATATATATATATATATATCCATTCATTCATTTACTCATTCTCGTAACTAATCGATAGCAACTATGTATATATAATCATGCAAGTTTTCTTTTTAGTTCTCATTTTTACCATGTGATTAACTCAATTTAACTAATAATAAAAACGTTAGATATATTTTTTTTAATTATTGTATTACCAATTACATAACAACAGAACTCAACATCTACAAACGGCATTTTCATATGATTATAGAATTTTTTAAATCAATTAAGTAAGCTTTAACTCAATGGCTAAATGGTACCCATGTTTATTAAGCGACTTGAGAGTTATATAATTTTATCTATTGGGAAGAGTATACGTTCACATTTTTGAGGAGTTCAAGAGTAAGAGAACAGTTTGAGTTAATTCTTTATGATTAAATATTATATACAGATTAAATATCAATTAAACAAAAATTATCAAACAGTGGATCAAATGAATCATGATTTTAGAAGAAAAATGTCTTTTCATTTTAATGCCAATAACTTGACATGTAAAGATTCTTTTTAATTAAGCTGATGTTAAACAAACACTAGTGACTGGCCTCAAAAGATATTTTCTGAAGTTCTAGTGAGAAACAGTGATCAGTGAAGTTCAACCGGGTATGTTGTGAAATAGTAACTCACTGGATGTGTCGCTCAATTTCGTGGATTAGTTGAAATTAGACATTAGCACCATTGGATGATCTTAAGGTTAAGCGTTCGCTTGAAACCGATAGGTCCTGAATTCGAATCTCACGAGGCGAGATCATGGATGCGCACTGAAAAGGAGTTCCGAAATAGGACGAAACGGTCGTCCAGTGCTTTCAGGTTCACCCTGGTGGTCTAGCTTCATTATCGCAACTATTGAAAAACTCATTTATAAAAAATATTAATATACTTTTTCTAACTATAATGACTATGAAAATGTTCTGTTAAATAACTAGAGAGCATTTTATTTCGATAAAAATATTGAAACATTCTCTAACAAAACTGATCTGAATAAATGATTGATATTAAATTAGAAATTAACCCATAAACGCATAAATCACTTTAAATCACTAAATTGTAGTTATTGTCTCTCCAAATTTCAATCTTCTAAATGGACACTGATAAGAAGTAAAATGATTCGATTAATTAATATTTTCCATAGAACTTTGTCTAAATGAAAAGTTTGAAGTATCCTGTTTCATGGTTGGGAAATTTTTATTCCAAAGCTTATTCTGTTTTAAAAGCAAAAATAACAAGGATTATTCATTCAATCATTGTTCGGCAAGACTATAATTCATGAACGAATCAATCAGATTTAGTATAACGGGTCTTGGATTCCAGCGCGAAATTCGCTTACCTATTTAGTCAAATAGCATCTTGTCATTTTAGCTAATGTCAGTTCGTTATGAAAATCCGTAAATCTAATTCCTAACCCTAACCATCAACTGTGAACAATAATCCTCATTGCTCAAACTGCTTTATAACCCTCATTTAGCCGTAGTAAGTAAGTAGACAGTCTCGACGTCACTTTGGCGTTGCTCGAAAGGTCACCCATAAATTATAGTCTCACCTCCGTTCACTATTATCGTATTCCAACATAGTGACCCAAAGTTATTTTACATCAACATGAGTTTCTTAAAAAACTTAGAGGTATTAAATACATTGATCAAAATAGCGGGAATGTAGTTTGGCACTGTTAAACACATTTGGTTCCATCCTCCATTAGTTTTCAAGTTTTCCAAGGAAATATGAAATAATATTGATTGATGCCGTCTTCTGTACTGTCTATTACAATTTGGAATTGAAGTACATTAAAATTAATACTAGTTAGGTAGCTAACAGTGACAATTAAAATCGGATTAACAATGAACTACTTCATTTTCGTAGTTTAAAACTCAAAATTGAAAATCACATCAATCATACCGTTTGTTTTGTTTTATTTTCACATTTAAACTATGAATTAGTATGCAGATCAATTTCATAGCGAGGTACAAACATTACTGTATATAATACAATATCAGTGCGAACTACTAATGTGCATTTAATCACAGTACCGGTTGATTGATCTGTTAATGTTCATGTTCCGAATAACTCAAGCTGTTTTTCCGTAATTTTGTCTGTCATAATAACTTATTCAAAAACACTTGACACGCAAAAGTCTTCCAATTATCATCAGCCAGGTAAGCAATGGCTAACCATACGGAACACATGCTTGAAAGATCTCGGCAGACTGAAATTCAAAACCCCATCTACCGAGTTCTTACCTTTACCTAGCTTCCTTCTGATAACCCCAGTACTGTCTATCTGGTCTTTTCTCCAAAGACCAGCAGTTCTAAAACACCTATAATAAAAATCCTACATATGTTTTCAAATAATATAAAAAGAAACATTTCTAGCTTTTTAACCAACTGTTAAAATTCAGATCCTTCTTAGTTATTCACACTTAAGTTTTCCTTACATTGTTTACCGTTTGAATTTCAACTAATTTTCATGAATATTTCAAATAAATGTACACATACAATTTATCATTTTAAGCAAACATGAATAGTGAATAGTAGTAGAATCCGGGACGTGTCTCATCCTATTTGAGGCTTGTCAGCTAGATGTACCTGGATCACAGGGCTGAAATTCCGAAACTCGAACACAGTGCCGTTCGTTTCACATGCCGTCACGTTGTCCACCTAGTTACTGAGTCCCGATAGCCAGTTTTTTGTGCATTTGGCTAAATTTTGAATTCATTTTGTATCGGTTGTTTGAATGCTCTTGGTATGATGCGAAGAAAAGTCAAGATTCCATTGATTTACTCATTATGAGTTTTGTTCAACATAACTTCCGTTTTGATTCAATGTGATGATTATTCAGTGTAGTATTCGGTTTTGTTTCCTCGTATGATATCTTATTCTGTATAACGTATTTAGTGGATATGAACTATGCTCAGCATGTGATTTGTTACAAGTGAGTATTTCTTTATATATGTGATTTCATCCTAATTATTAATCACAATAAATGTACGATCAACATATAAATGAGTGCATTCTCGACTACTGTCCTCGTCGTCGTTTCTTGGTTGTTAACAAATTTTCACTTATATCGTTCCTTGTGTTCTTACTTTCGCGTCGTGGGAATTGTGGAGGTCCCTCGTTTCGAGTATAAGTGATAAGCGTTTCCGACACAACAATCAACGACGACCAGATATAACAAGTAGCGTTTAATCGAAAAGACATATCACTTCCCATTGATTTATCATTTTGCTTTCCAAATGTTAAAATACTAAGTAAATTACTCGAGTTTCCAATCATACAAACAATATATTAATAATATTAATTTAGTCAATAATGACAGTCAACTGCTATTTATTACAGTAATCATAAACCTAGGTTCAATTCGACTAGAAGTTGTCACAAATATAAATGAGGCGTAATTTTCACTGGATTTTATTTCCTAATTTATATCACGTATCAATTTCATCTTCAGTTGGGCATCAAAACCAGATTATACAACTTACTTTATATTCCATCATACAAATTACTGTTCCCAACATGGTTTGTTCAATGAAATTAACAATAATCAATGTATCCAAATTAATAATTCTATGCGCTCAATGGTGTCACCAAGGCTAAAAGATAAATTACCTAGAATGACCACCACATTTTGTATTTATCAGTTCGACCGCCCCTGTGAATCGAGTTATGTTGGTCGAAGTTCTAGGAATTTACATTTTCATGCTCGTGAACACCTCCCGGCGTGGCTAAACAAAGGTTTGATGAAGAAAGTGAACAATTTGATATTGACTCATTTAGTACAAACTGGTCATAGTGCCAGTATAAACCAATCATTTTCAATCATTTATAAGGTTAATAATTTTTTGACAAAACTTGTCAGATTTAAAGTCCTTCAAACGGCTAAAGCAGTAGCCATCCGGATGAAGAAACCGGAGCTATACGTACCGAAGAAATATCTTCAACCACTCCTCCGCCCCTGGCCAGCATTAAGGTCAGTTAATCAATCGTATTCTTAGCTGTTGAATGACCTAATTTGACTATTGTACTTATGACCTATCGTAGTCAATTGTCTGTGTTATGTTTATTCACAAACCTTTGTATTATTATTACTATTGTTATTATTGATAAATATCATTATTAATCTTCCCTATACATGATTCATTCACTTTGCATTCATCCCTCCTTATTACGTTTTACTAATTTTTCACACAATATAGCCTTCCACTAAACATTTGACCGAATTGTAATTTCAATAGTTGAGATCATGAGTTAATTGAAGCTAGACCACCATAAAAAACCTAGAAACACTTAACGGTCATTTCGTCCTATTGTAGGACTCCTTAGCAGTGCACTATAGCACTATCATTTCTCTCACCCTATCTGACCCATATTTATTCTGATCATGGATCTTAAATCTCGCTTAAAATACACGCGAATTCAAGTTAACATTCTATATAAGTCATATCAACATTAACAATTTTATTCTATTTTGTTTGATAATCCTAAATTCCCATGCTTTAAACGATGTACTTTGCCTTTAACCTGGTCATTTTTCGGATTATTAATTGGGATATATGGATTGTAGAACCTGAAGAGAATTTATCGAAAAGAATATTGTTCGTTCAAATACTAGTCTTTTAATATGACGGGGATCTTTAAACAAATAATCCATCTTTCCATTTCTCATTCTAACAATTTGAATATTCACACTTATTTGTATTCAATAAACTCAGATTATTTTATATTTTATGATTCTAACAAAACGTGTCACTTTAGGTATAAAAAAAAGGAAAAAAAGGTTTTCAAAATGTTTGTTTTTCAACAACAAAAAAAACAGAACTTCGACAGAATTTTAATGAATCCGTTATGAAAACTTTGTAAACTTTTTTTGTTGTTGTTGTTAAAGAAAAGAAAAATCTAAATCATTGTTGACAATGTTAAAACTGTTTTATTTTATATGCATAAACTATTAAAATAAACAACATTCCGTTTTATACAATCTATCATAGTTAACCTTTTCAATACTCAGAATAAATTATTATTATTATCAGTTGTTTAATAATAATAGAAATTTAATCAAATAAGAAATGTCAGTCAGAGAGTATAGATAAAAACACAAGATATACCTGAATTGATCAATTGAGAAATGGTGCGAGACTCTAATTTATGAACGAACCTTGAACGAGTCTTAACCAACCTTGAGGAATATTAGTCAATCAGCAAAAACAGCCAATATAGAGTAAAAATGTATTATACAAAATCAAAAAAATAAAGTGGATACACTTCTTATACGTGGTTCAAAAACTTGTTAAGGTTAGAAAGAGGTTCCGAGGTTCTAAAATCGTAATGTATGCAGTAGAAGTAATCATCATCATGGCTAAAGAATCGTCGGCCTCTGGAGTCATGATAAAGTCCCAAAAACTCTTTCAGCCTCGACCACATAACTTCAATACTGTTTATGTGCACTCCGGTTGTTGAATGCACAAAATGCTACTTGTGGATAACGACACGATGCACATAACCAAGCCTATGTAGGAGTCTGTACGCTCTCCAAACATCCGTATATATTGTAGTACCTGGCTGCAGCCAGTGTTACTGGTGCTTTTATTATGCAGTTCGCAATGATTGTCGTAATTCGCCTTAGTTAGGAATTATACATGGAGTTTTCATCACGAACTGACATCAGCTATAATGCCAGAAATTTATTTAACCAATGGATGAAAGGCTTTCGCGTTAAAATCCGAGGTCTATTATCTTATACCTGATTGTTTCGTCCACAAATTATAGTCTCGCCGTTTTATTTGTTATAGCCGCTCAATTATCACGTTTTGTACAAAATTCCCTGTGAACCGATCGTACGTTAGCAGTAAGCACTGAAGTTTGCGCTGTGACCTTGAAATCTCTAAAACGCCCTTGATTGGCTCGTCCATAAATTAGAGTCTCGCCAGAAGTGAAGAATATGCTTCAATAAAATTCGATTGTTAGGTAATTTTATATCACCACTTTCATAGGTTCTATTGTGGTGCGTGCTACTGATATTGACATAAGTAGTATAAAATTCGAGTCAGGAATGTAATGTCTGGCAGCAGAAGATTGGGAAGATTAAGACAGGTTAGAACGGGGATAGAAAGCTATTAGCATAGAAATGAAATAACAATGAAGTCCGAGACAGTTATTGAACATTTTGCAAATTAGTTATCATAGTATGGTTTTTCTATTTTACCAAGTAACTCTGTAATGTTGTGCTAGATACAATTTGGTTGTCCTCACCTGTGTCCACTTTCACTACACTATTAGGACACATTTTGTAATTCAGTTGGTTAAGCTCTGAAGATAAATTCATTGTGAGAATCGTTTTTCTCGTAGTTGGACATTAGGTGGAAAACTATTGAAAACAAGAGAACAAACTATAATTTTTGAACTAGTTTTGAACATTTTGTCAGTAAACACCGTAAAGCTGTATGTGATAGAACTCCTAATTTTCTAGTTTGTTGTCAATCAAAAACATTGAGTGGGAAACAATTGACAATTGTTATGTATTATCAATTGTTACTTCCACATATTAGCTTCAAGGCTTATAACTAAGTAGCCTGAGAATTTAGATCATAGGTTGAATCATGGGTGTAAATTGAAAAAAAATATCCCAAGTTAGAATGAAATAATTGTCCATTTTACTGGTTCCCTACCTGACGTCACCTCATTAATAATTTTATCTCCAATAATAAAACGATTATAATTATTTGTCAAATCTTCAAGTTTCACTATCAACCGTGTTATGCAGTTCCATAATGGCTGTAAATATAATGTATAGGAGTGTATCGGAATATCGTATACTATTTTAATGCCTTTTTGTAAATAATTGGGAAATTTATGGTAAGTCTTATATTGGAAAATTCGGAAATTATCATTCGAAACTTCTAAAAATAGTCTCTAGTAAAGACTTTTGTAAAAAGAAATAATAATTTAAAGACATTTCACACTGGATTCGTTCTCACTAAGAATTATAGTACGTTTTCAGTTGTTCCTAAACCTTTTACATACAGTTGGTAGACCGATAAATACTGTTCTATTATTTTTTATTTATACTATAAAAGTAAACTAAACACAACTGATACATATATACTAATCCAACACAAAATTAGAGCTGTATCTATGTAATGGCAATAAATATATAACTTTAATATGATGACTCCTAAACTTAGTAAAGTGATCATGATATTGAATGAAGAAATACATTGAAAAGTAAGTATTTTAATTTGATTGTTTGATCAATGCATCAACTAGTTTTGGGTCATTTTCGTTTTCTTTTCTTTAGACTTTTTCTTCGTAGATTTTTAAATGTAAACGAATAAACTTGAGTAATTGGGAAAATGACAAGTAACTAAAACACAACAGTTTATTTTCTCAAATACAATGTGAAAATTAATCAATTAGGGGAATTACCAAGTGAGAAATACTTTAGTTTAAAACTTGTTAAATATGAGTGAACAGTCAGGTCTATCACGAATATTCAAATACACTACTAATCAGTTTGATAGATTCACACTTATATATTTCTGTAACATATTAAGTAATCAAATTATTAGACTTAAATTAATGGTCAACAAGATGAAAATATAAGTGATATATCTCATTGAATAAAGTGTTCTAGGTGGTCCGTTAATTTTGCGTAGCCCGTACTATTGTATTCCATAGAAACTACTAGACGTTTTATGGAATATTTCATCTTGAAATCCCATGTTTATTCATTCACTTTACAAATCATGAGTTTTACATCTTTATAGTTATGAACTTGCAAATCGATAGATCAGGTAGAAGTAAATGTATTCACCAGTATGGAATTGTAAGCATTGCTGAATTTCTTTGGAATCAAGAACTGATGAATGAATGTTTTGTACTAGCATGGGACCTCTCAGACTGGTTGTGGAGACTCACTCCTTAGGATATAACGACTATCGAATGCTTCCAGGTTTTCATTGTCTGTTCAACTTAGTTTGATCTCTGATTCCAGTGAATTTATTTGACCGAAATAACATGTGTTCTACCAACTGTATATGATTTAAACTCACATTGTTCTATCTGCTGATAAATAAATTGATTATAAGTCAATGATATACACTTAAATACACACTGACAGACTTTACAGATATTATGAACATCAATAATGGTATTTTATTATTTACATAACTTTTCAACCTGGAAATAAAAATTAGGTTTCCAAAGATATATCGAACATTGCTCCACGTCACTAATTAGTTTTTCAGTAATTTGATTTACAATAGACACACAATTCAGTTTTATTATTCGCAGATAATTTCCGCACACAGAAGTTTGGATCTTAATGGACGCTGCATTCCTAATAATAATCTTCTTGCTCTTACGAATAAAAACATATTCATGAAATACAAGCGAAGTAGTACACACTTATATACAGCATTAGAATAGATTTTATCTCCTACCTCTTTGCTACAATCAAATGCTAACAGTTAAATAATACAATTGACCAGACAACAAAACGTCTGTGGTTTTCTTTCTTTACCCGTGAAGATAAAGTTTGATGGTATGGTCATAAATATTTGAAAAATATTGATTGGTTTAGGTGATATCGAAATATGTGTTTATTTTACTTAAGTATACACTTTTCTCGCTCAAATATATAAAGATATGACACTGAAAACCAAATTGACTGTAACCGAGTTTGAACTTAAATCTGAACTAACGGTAGCGTGATTAGTAGAGGTAATTGTTATTAAAATGGTAATCACTAACAAAATTATTTAAGTAGTGTATGTTATGTTCCTATCTATACGATATCGCTAAATACGATTGCCAATTTAGATTTGCTGACTCATACGACCAGCTAATGATGCATATACCAATACGAGCAGCTTAGAGTTCTCATTGGTCCTTTTTCCGCCAAACACTGCTTGTTGAGTTCAGAACGACAATCTCAGCCCCCGCGATACGACTCATACTTTGCAAACATACTTGGTTTACGTACAAGCAAAATTAGATCACATCACACCATAAAATAAGCAATAACATTTGTAGAAGATCAAATCAAAAATAGCTGTGATTATGAGAAACTGTGACTAATAGATTGAAAATAACTTGAGAATAGCAAACCACGTGACATTAACCAAAACGTCACATAAAGGCTTATAATGAAAGGAATATAAATGCATATAATATAGGTAAATACGTACTTACTTACTTATGCCTGTTACACCTCGTGAAGGACCATAGGCCGCTCACCAGCATTCTCCATCCAACCCTGTCCCAAGCAATCCTTTCCAGCTCCTTCCAGTTGTTATTCATTCTTTTCATGTCTGCTTCGATTTTCCGACGTAATGTGTTCTTTGGCCTTACTCTTCTCCGCTTCCCTTCAGGATTCCGAGTTAGGGATTGCCTCGTGATGCAGCTTGATGATTTGTGTAATGTATGTCCTTTCCATTTCCATCGTCTTTTCCTAATTTCTTCTTCAGCTGGAAGCTGGTTTGTTCTCTCCCAGAGAAGGGTGTTGCTGATGGTATCCGGCCAATGAATGTTGAGTATCTTGAGTAGACAACCATTCACAAATACTTGTACCTTTTTGATGGTGGTTGTTGTAGTTCTCCAAGTTTCAGTTCTGTACAGTAGAACTGACTGTGTTGACGTTGGTATTAAAGATTCTCACTTTGACATTGGTTGAAAGTTGTTGAGGCCTACTGGTGCAGATACTGCTTCTACACTGGCTGTCTTTGTCTGCATTTGTTCGTCTGTATGCGATAGGAGGGCTAGGTCATCTGTGAAGTCTGAATCGTCTAATTGGTTGTGAGCTGTCCATTGTATGCCTTGTTTTCCCTCAGATGTGGAGGTCTTTATAATCCAGTCGACCACCAGAAGAAAAAGAGGACGGGAGAGAGTAGACAGTCTTGTCTAACTCCGTTCCTTAATTGAAATGGATCTGTCAGCACAACCGTGCACTGTAGTCCGTCGTAAGAGTTCCAGGTAATGTTGACAATGTTCTCAAGAACTCCACAGTATCGAAGAATTTTCCATAACGTCCTCCTGTCTACACTGTCAAATGCCTCTTCATAATCAATGAAGTTGATGTACAGTGACGAGTTCCACTCAATTGAGAACGATGATCCGTAGTGTCATGATTTGGTCTGTACACAACCAATCCTTACGGAATCCAGCTCGTTAATCTCAAAGTTGGGCTCCTACTGCGTCTCTCATCCGGTTCAGCAACACTCCGTTAAAGACTTTTCCTGGTATTGACAGTAGTGTAATGTCTCTATAGTTTTCACATTTGCTCAGGTCTCCTTTCTTTGGAATCTTGATGAAATATCCTTCTTTCCAATCCATCGGCACTTATTCCTCCTCCCAAATCTTTCTGAATTGAAGGTGAAGTATGTTTGTAGTTACTTCGATGTCTGACTTCAGTGCTCCAACCGGTATATTGTCGGTTTCTGCTGCATTCCCGCTCCTGATTTGTCTGACGGCCATTCTGATTTGTTCTATCATTGGTGGATCGACATTTATAGAAAGATCAGTGTGTGCTGCTTTGATGTCCGGTGGATTGATTGGAGCCGGCCTATTCAGGAGTTCCTCGAAGTATTCTACCCATCTGTTCCGCTGTTGTTGAATTTCAGTGATTGGCCTGCTTCTTTGTCTTTGAGCGGTCTCTCTGGTTTACTATATTTCCCTGCTAGTTTCTTCGTTGTATCGTAAAGCTGTTTCATATTTCCCTCTCTTGCAGCTTTTTCCGCTGTCGTTGTTAGTTCTTCCACGTATTTCTTCTTATCGAGTCTAATGCTCTTCTTCACTTGCTTGTTTGCTTCTATGTACTCAACTTGTGCTTGGACTTTCTCTGCTCGTGTTCGGCTGTTGTTTATTGCTGTCTTCTTGTTCTTCCTTTCTTTGATCTTGTTTAGAGTTTCTGTAGAGATCCACTCCTTATGATGTTTCTTATGGTGTTTCATTAGGCCCAGAACCTCTTGACACGTTGAAGTTAATGCTTCTTTGATACTTTTCCAGTTGTCTTCCATAGTAGTTTCTTCTTCCTTCAGTAGATCCTATAAGGCTTGGAACCTGTTGTTGAGAGTTATCTTGAATTCATTGAGTCTGTCAGTATCTCGAAGGAAGGCTGTATTGAACCTTTGTATTGCTGTTTGTCCAGTTGTCCAGTTTTTCTTTTTCTTTAGTTTTAAATTGGCTACAACTAGGTGGTGATCTGAAGCTATGTCAGCACCTCTCCTGGTTCTCACATCTTCCATTGTCCTTCGGAATTTTTTGTCGATTTAAGTATGGTCTATTTGGTTCTCTGTAGTGTGGTCCGGTGAGATCCATGTAGCATTGTGTATACGCGTATGTGGAAATATTGTGTCCCCTATGACCAATTTGTTGAATGCACTTAGATTTGCAAATCTTTCTCCATTTTCGTTTCTTTCTCACAGTTCATGTCGTCCCATAATATCTTCATATCCGGTGTTGTCTATTTCGACTTTGGCATTTAGATCTCCCATCAAAATGGTGAGATGCTTTCCTGGGCACTTCTCTATGATTGACTGCAGCCGCTCGTAGAACTGATCTTTAATGTCGTCGTTGCTATCATTGGTGGGTGCATAACATTAGATAAAATTCATTAAGATCCCCTCCTTCATTGTTTTGAATGATGCTTCGGTGATTCTGGATCCGTGAGATTCCCATCCTACAAGTGCATTTGGTGCCACTTTGGACAGCATAAGAGCGACTCCCTGAGTGTGTGGAGCATTGTCCTCTTCGTGACCGGAGTATAGCAGTATCTCTCCCGTAGCTAGCCTTTTCTGTCCAGCTTGTGTCCAGTGGGTTTCGCTGATTCCCGGTACTGCTAAGTTGTATCTCTTAATTTCTGTCGCTATTTGACTGGTCTTCCCGGTTTCCCACATTGTTCGAACGTTCCATGTACCTATAAAAATTTTTGCTCTGGTTGTTAGAAGGGGCATCGGCCTCGCGGCTTCCGAAGGAACTCGGCTTTCACCATGAAGCGTCATAATTCTTCTAACTGAAGACCTTCTAACTCCCAGGGCAGAGTTAAAATGGTTTGAATTATTTTTTCTGGTAAGCGTTTTTTTAGCGAGTTAGTTTTCTACGGGATGGGGACGCTAACCCCATGCCCAACCCTCCTCCCTTACCCGGGCTTGGGACCGGCAGTAACCTTATAAGAGCTACAGGCGGAGTTAATTTAGTTAAATAACAATCATGCAGAAGAATATTTGTATAATATTAGCCCATAAATAATTCTTAACGGCTACCATTCATTTATTCTCATCCGGATATAACAATGTAAAGGAATAATATGATGAAAAATTATTTGTATGAGGTAGGAACAATAAATTTATATCACAGTTCTTCTAATGTTATTCACATAACCGGTAATACTATCGAGTTTACAAATTTTATACAAGTAAAATTTATCTGAAAATATGTCCAAAAAAAACGTCACAGACTATCAACAAGAAGTATCTATCTAAGTTGGTATTTAACTAAAGGATGACATATAATCTAATTATATCCTTCCAAAATGAAAATAAACATGTCAATAAATAGATTAGTTTACTGACCTAGATTTTATGATCAACATTTTGCAATGAGGCTGTCAATAGTGATTTTAACTCACACTGGCTAAACTTTAGTTTTATATAACTAGTTACTTACTCCTGAGATGAAGATTACTTTATCCTAATCCAATTATGATTTACTTTTATTGACTTTATATTTTCAATTATACCATTTAAATCAAGAAATTATGTTCTTTTGGTTATCAGTTTTTATAACAGAACAAGTTTTAATAAGTTTTTCTTAACTCAAACTTTCAAGAAGTCGATAATTTTTCACTTATATAGTAAAGCATTACTAACATAAAATTCTAGTAATATTAAATTTGCATAGTGCTTTTCGGATTAGAATATCGATCATACATACATATCGAATATATATATATATATATAGAAAATATAAATGAATAGCAAATGTGCCAGCGTAGATAATGGAGAGATTTTTTTTATTTCATGATGTTGTTTTTATTAATTTATGCATAGTAAAGAAAGTTACTAGTTCTGTTTTAAAAATGAAGGTAAGTGAGGTCATATATATAAGAATAAACAAGAATTTTTATTCTAGTATAAACTTAATGATGATGAATAGAGGAATATGAGTCTATGATGAAACCTACGTTGAGTGAAAATTTTTATAGACTTGTGAAAACAACGAGTAGTTTGAACAAAGATTAGAAAATAGGGCTGTAAATATAATGAAGTAGATAATACTTTCATGCAATAATACATGATTAATGTTCAATTAGAGGGTCATCATAGCTAATATTCCGTGATAAGTAGTATGTATAAATAAGATTGTTCCTAAAAAAAAGTGCTCTGTCACTTCTCTCACAGTCACCACATAGTTAACGTAAACATTTTAAAGAATAAACCGCTTTGTTTAAACAAACAGAATAAATAAATCCAAGTATACGTTGATCTTTCAGATAGATATCTGAAATATCTGATCGGTTATATAATTGGAAAAATATGACCAGTTATTGGTTCAATATAGGCGAATCAATAACATATTTCTTTTATCCATTATTAAAGAGAAACTGTTTTACACTATTAATGCAATACAAACTTTTAGTTGCTACCTTGTTCATTTAATAAATCATATTCATTTAAGTATTTTTTTAAAATACATTTTACTTGTATGGGTCTGTTCATATCATTCTATACCATTGGTTTGGCAGGGACATACATATAAATCTTAAATAGGGTTGATAAATGTATCCTGAACTTCATTACTTTACTTCTCAATGTACTTGACAAGTACGATGTATTGTTTAGAATCTAAGTACACAACTATAAAAGCATTATCACTATATTGAAGAATTTAAAATAACTCAAGACTTGTCTCAGTTTGAGTGCTCTATAAAACCAGGTTAATATTAATATTATAACTGCTTGATTAAATCATCACTCGTTTAGTCCATAGTGAAATTTTCAATTGAATTCATTCACTATATTCAATTCGTAATCAATTTAATCCTTCAAGTTTATAATAACATAGTTTTATAAAATTAAATTTCAAAACAACAACAAAAACCCGATAATTCACATTTACGTTTTCTTCGTTATTTTTTCTTCATCTATTGAAACCCACTTGATAAAAAGTATTTTTGTTTATTAAGCGAAAATCATTTGTAGAATGTTTAATTTGTTTATGATGTAATAAGTAGTGATATCATTTGACTGTTACTCAAACTAACAAGATCAAATCTTAAAGTGCAATAATAGAAAACATTGAATCATCTTGAATGATACATAACTTCTACCGTTCTTACATATTTCAAGTTTATTGTAAAATGAGAATAAATTACATTATAATTAATTATTCGAAGTATGAAATCTATAAAACCACATTGATTCTATACAAATAATCCTAATAAAACACATTACTCAACAGTGCGCATCCACAAACCCACCTCGCGAGACTCGAACCCAGGACCTATTGGTCTCACACGCACGCTTAATCTCTAGACCGCTGAACCAGCGTTCAGCAGTGTTAATATCTAAATTTAACCAATCCACAAAATTGCGCTACAGTCCACTATAGTCATCAGTCAGTTACTATCTCACAATAGATCCAGTTGAATTTACGAATTCAACTATTAAATTACTATAATATCCGCAAAACCCTTCTTCGATTATAAAACACATTACAATGGATTAGTTAAGTTTTCTCATTATTTATGCCAGTTTTTAAATATTTCGAATAGACACATTCGTTTTTTTTTCTTTTGTTTTAAATTATTTAAACTGATTATTCATAAGTATGTAAATGAGTATTACATAATTTATTGACTTGAATTAACCTATATGTAAGTTAAGACAGAATTAATATTCTTTATTTGGCTTTATTTATAAATAACTATGGTTCTTTTTACCTGAAAATATATTTCGAAACTTTTTTCTAACAGTATTTTATCATACGATTATATCGTTGACAAACTATTGATTTTTCTGTAAAGTAGCTTGGTAATTACATAAGTGAGCATACTGTCATAGAATTACCAGTTTGAAAATCAATTTATTTACTTCGATTTAGTAAGCTAATTAGTATCATCTCCTCTTATATTCATAGATTTCCTAACAGAAACTAAAAATCTTTAAACTAACTGATGAATGGTTGATGCTTGTTCCATTATATGATGTACTAGTGTCACAATTGATTGATCACTGGGTGGTGGTCAGTGTCATGCTTGGCTAGTCTTTATTAGTGCAGATCGAATGCTATCGATCATGTTGCAATGTGGCCACCAGTCTAGGTGATTCGACACTGCGGGCACTATGTATTGAGATTTAGATGGTGGTTGGAGGTAGTCAACAGGAAACCCCTGTATCTTATAAGTTTTTTGTTAAAACTGAATTTTAGTTGAGTTGAGTGGTTTGTTATTGAGGTTTCTTGTTACAAACTACCGTAAACTAGAACGTCATTTGAAGCAAGTTATGTGAGACAAAAACTTTGTTTTGATGCAGTTCGAAATTCATTTTGAATACACACTTACTGCATGATGCACTACTGAACATCGGAACCTCAGATCTCCAAGCTAGCATAATATTTTTTAGTAGTGAATCGTAAAATTTATTCATTTGGAGAAGGTGAAGGTATTCACAAACTCAATGAGATGATAATCACAAAAAACACAGAATGAGCACAATCTAACTCCGTTCCTTTAATCCCTTGTACGATCGTTGATGAATATTTGTTTTAAACTAGATTGAAAAAATTTATGTTCAATTCTATATGATTTTGAGAAACTCTCTAGTTACTATCGGAACATGAGTAAATTTTTTTAAAATTTACTAAACCTGTCAAATGTATGATTATGACAAAATAAATAAGTGAACAATATTGTCCTTAATTCGATCATCTTCAGGCTGTACTCCTCAAAGGGTTAGATGTCGTCAGTCATAAGTGTTAGAAGAAATAGGGAATCAATCTGAAAAACTAGGGCCTTTGTATCTACAAGAAATTTGTAACACTTATTTTCTTGTTGCCTAAATAGGGTTCGAAATTGATTTTACTTGTAATGAGCATTATTTTCCACATCCTGTGTTCGTTTAATTTTCGTCATCCCTTACTCATGCTTATTCTTCACTGTTTAATTATTTAAACACTTCACACTTTATAATTTGATAATTAACTTATGTTATTTGAACGTCGATTTTTTTCCATTTATTTGATCTACTTCCTGTTATGAAACATTGATTCAAGACTTTGTTAATCTAATCACAACTAGTGTAGTGAACAGAACACGGATTATGACAATCGAATGTATTTAACACAAAATTACAGGACTTGTTAATCAAATCTAACAATCATAATGTAAATGCTTAATTTGCAAAATGTCCACCGATTGTCTCAAAATGACTCAGAATTCATTGTTCTTGCATTTTCATACGAATCGCATCCTGTTAACATTCTTTACTATTCGATCCTCTTGTCTCTCTGTTGTCAGAACTTTTCACGACTAACATCATATACTACTTATGTCAATATAAGTAGCACACACCACACTAGTATGCCTGTTATCAATTTGTAATTTTTATTTATAATGTTTAGCTATGTAGTCTATTTTGTTGTTACTATTAACAAATAATAAGCCTTGATTGATTTAATATTTTCACGTATACCCATAAATATTACTGGTTAACAAAGTAAAGCCTGGTGGAGATCGAACTGCGAACAATAATGTTCGCTGATTTACATTATGGGAGTTTTCAATGTTTTGAAATACAGAACTCTCCATTTTAACTGGTGACTTTTTGGTAACTTATATAGTTAGGTCATTCTGTCAGAATCTTTCTTCGCCTAAAAGGTAAGTGATATTTTGAACACTTTACTTTCCTGACACGGTGTAATTTTTTCCTTCACTTTTCCAGTAAACTTTTAACCAGGCATGGTCTATAATTCATTTGGACACTACATACTGTTTTCATGCATTGATGTGGTAAGCTGATTATATGACTAGAATTATGCTGATAGGATAAAAAAAAAAGTAAGCAATTTCTTATTATCTTAAACTTTTACTGAAATATACCCATAAAAACAATAATGTATCAGTAGTTACGCTAGATTTCTCATATATTTTGATAATGTTTTGTTACTACTTGAAATAGTTTTAAGTAGTCATTCATTTTAAACAACGAATCACCTTGACCAAAAATAACAGGCCTATTATGATTTTGATTGTACTTACAATTTTCTGCATTGTTTCCTTTGTACTATCTAAATCTGTGTTAATTTGTTTGGGTTATTTAATTACCCTGAAAAAGTGAAATCTGGAGGCTCCGTTGGAGTTTTCGAAAAGTCGACCGAACATTTTGTATAATTATAAGGTAATTGTATTATTTTGTTTCTATATTCTCTTAATAATAAGATTTCAGGAAACCTTTCACTTATTGTTATGCATTTTACTATCCCTTAGTTACTACTAAATGATTATGTACTGTTAGTTTCGCTATCTGTCTCATATGGCACGGTTGTATGTAAAGTATGATTTCGTATTTGAAGTACAATTTGGTATAATAATTCGGGTATAAAAACTAACAAGTGTTTAAGATAAATAGAGGGTGGTTGAAATATACTAATAAAATCTCTTCTGCTGCCCTCTCCTTTTGGACTCAGGCCTGTAAAACGATCGGCCAATAAAAATGAGGAGGATGCTAACCTCGGCTCGAAATTAATCATATCAATAGGTACGTATGATTAATCGAAGTAAATGACTCAAGACTGTAGGCAAACCAGCATATCTTGGGTAAAAAATACATGATAATAAATCTTAATGTCCAATCTAGTAAATGATATCGATTAACGTCTCAGCCATAACAATTTCAGATCATATATGATAACGAATTCAGTGGATAAGTATTCAGGCATTATGCATTGATTGCTGTAGGATGTCCATTATCATCAGCAAAGATACTCCAATTACTTTTACCAGTATACTTATAGTACAACTGAAGTATTAATGGTATCAGTGATCCGTGAACAAACAAACTACCACATAACATTTCCGTATCAGGTACATAAGAGAGACAGGGCTTAAATTATTCAATACATACTTTAATTCATGCACTCTATTTACAACAAAGGATCCTTATTCATTGCATACCAAAACCTATTATCACATACGTTTACAATAAAGACGGTGGGATTGTAGTGAACGAGAACACCAGTAGGGACAACCAAATGTATTTAAACACAAAATTACAGAGTCATTTAGTAAAATTTGATAACCATAAAGTAAATATTTCATTTGCAAAATATCAGTCAATCGGCTCAGACTTCATTGTTCTTTCGTTTCCACACCAATCATTCTCTTTTCTTCGATCTTCTTAACCTTCTGCTGCCAGGTATTTCACTTTCGACTGATGCTCCATATTACTTATATCTATCGACATCAGTAGCACGCACCACAGTATTATGTGAAAATTGTTTATAATGTAGTCCACTGTATGTGATCTCTTTACTTATAATTTATTTTTTAAAATAATTAAGACTATAATACAGTTTATGTTGATCTCAAAATATGTATTATGCTCAACAAAATGCAGGAAAACCAGAATCATACACTCATAGGAAAAATCGAACTAAATAGTATCTTCTTACAATTTATGTCAATAAGTTGATTGCAGTTATTCGGAAAAGACAAGAACCTTGAAAGAACAATATAAAGTATCACTTCACAAATGTAATCAGTTAATGAAGTTTTGTAACTGCCAGCTGATTGAATGAATACAAAACTACTCGACAAGTATGGAACCAGTCAGTTATATTTGACTTGAGGATTAATATCTGAAGTAGCTTGGATCATGAAATGATCACAGATGGACAATCATCGAATATGAGAGAGGAATATATAATAATTTCGTTCCAATATGAGTCTATTCAGAAATAAGAACAGTATAAAATTACCATCTGAATAATACGTTACCAATTTAATAAACATTTTATCATATATCATGTTTAACTAAAATAATGAGTTATTACGCCCATTTTATTGAATATTTATAGATTTTCATTTGACATTAGTTTCTGTCAACTCTATAAGTTTAAATTAAATAACAAGACAAAAATTGTCGAAGCCATATGATATATTAGCGCAATACATTTAGAATAGTCTCATCACACACATACTCGTTAAGAATATTTATATATAAAAACAAATAGAACGTAAGAGAAAAACGAAACAAATCAAGTAAATAATGTGAAAAACAACATGAAACTCACCATACTGAATAATACATGAATATTACCAAAGTAGGTTTAGGGTGAGAACAAACATAAGGGGGTTTAATTTCCGTATGACCAGGGCTTCAATGAACCTTAGTTTACTTCATAGACAACTTTCGTACAAAACCACACAGGTTAACTTGTTTCACCTGTGTATATAGAAATAGAGGATGATGAATTTTTAATTGAGATCATGAATCGATCAATGTTAAACCGTCAATGAAAACCTGAAAGCACCAGACAGCGCTTCCACTCTAGTATCGGACTTCTCAGCAGTGCGCACCCACAGTCCCAAACGAGAGATTCGAACCCAGGACCTTCGGTCTTGTGCGTGAACGAGTTACCTCTAGACTACCAAGCTGGCATCCAACGGTATTATTATCCAACTTTAATCAATCCACGAAATTGTGCGACCATCTTCCATTGCCTTCGGTGGGTAACTGCCACACACTCGACGGGCATCAGCTTCACTGGTCACTTCTTACTCGACCTCCGATATTTGACTCTATTTGTTTCTGTAACTGCCTTGAAAAATGTCCAGAGACCCTTACTTGAAAATCGCGATTACTCCTCCCTTTGTATATGTGGCCACACACGCAGGTGAATTGCTAAACACAGTGGAATATGACACTATTATTTGAATTGTGTTTAGGTTTTTGGTAAAGCATAAGCGTTGGATCTTCAATAATAATGATCCTTGATGTACAGTCCGTTTTACGAACAACCAATTTGAGCCCTTGTATCAGTACAAACCAATGGATTTCGGGGTAGATAATTACATAATTCAAAATAAACCTCCGGTTAAGAAATGTCTAATGCAATCATTCAAAACTAATTAACTTGATAACAGAAAAGCAATGAACAGAATTATTTTGTCATCATTTGGATAAAGTCTTGTTTCTTTCAATTAATTTGACAGGAATATAAAAAAATTTAATGTGTAAATAATTCTGATTGATTTGGAGCATTAACATAGTTAGATGCCACATGGACTATTTCTGTTGCTCACTTCATACAGATGTCTGTGTTCATTCACTATTCGATTCAAAATCAATATAGTTGTGATTAATTGACAGAATTATGCCATATCTTGACGGTTATGGCTGTGATCTATTATCGTGTTGTGTGCTACTTATATTGACATAAGTAGTATACGATGTTAGTCGTGAAAAGGTCTGACAGCAGAGAGACAAGAGGATCAAACAGTAAAGAATGGTAACAGGATGCGATTTGTATGAAATTGCAAGAACAATGAAGTTTGAGTCATTTTGAGACAATTGGTGGACATTTTGCAAATTAAGCATTTACATTATGCTTGTTAGATTTTATTAACAAGTCCTGTAATTCTGTGTTAAATACATTCGATTGTCATAATCCGTGTTCTGTTCACTACATTATATAATAAACAACTACATTACTCTACACAATACAGTACTATACTCTCCGCATTTGATAGCTTAATAGTACGTAGTTTATAATGGATAGTGTATTTTGAAATATCGGGAAAGATAACTTGTAAAGAATCATTGCTTATATTCTTGTTGTATAATAATTAGGCATTTAGATTATCAAGTCCTTAGATTATACTAACTGTGATTTTCGTTTGGCAAACTAACTAATTTCTGTCTCATAATTTGCTTTCTCCTAGTTATTGTTAATTAAGTACATACTTATCACTGAGTTTCTCTTCTACTTGTAGTTAAGTTATGCGTATATTTTAGTCCACTATTTATGTTGGTATATGGTCAGGAAGTTATTCTGTTTTATTATATGAGTTGACTTATGTAACAGGAAAGTTAACAATAAAAGTGTTATGTGCTTGCTAGTTTTATCTTCATGCTAAACACTGGATATCAATAAGTGTTAAGATATCCGTCATTGTTCATTGGTCACTGGGTCATTAGTCAAATATGTCATCGGTCATTAAGACATAAAACGATCTAAATAATGATCAAGCTAAACAATTTCACTTCTCTCATAATCACTACTCGGTTACATGAACCCTAATGCAATACTAGAACCCTATTTTGAGGAAATAACAAAAGTAAAGAAATAGGAAAATGATATTGAGATTTAGTTTCTATGATACCAAATCAAATAATCATGCCTAAAATACCAGGTAAATTTATCAATCATGAGACTGAAATAAATTCACTTTGTATGAAAGAATAACAAAGAATCCATGCTTTTATTAGTCGACTAAAGTTTCTGCCAAATAAATACGAACTTAATCTGACTTATTTCCTTTTTAGCATGATTTATAAAACACCCAAAATTTGAAATATTTTGCCTTGCTGTTCACTAACCTGTGTTGTAACCAAGTTCAGTCGGTTGTTTACTGGTTGGTATTCTTGACGTTAAACCAATCATCACTTTTTAAAATTTTTGGTTGTTAAACATCATCTGTACAGTAAAACTATCTTGACATTTATATTAAAAATTTTCACTTTGATATTGGTTCACAGTTGTTTTCAGTTCAAAATGTTCTTCAATTGTAGTGATGTGGCCCTTGTTTTGTTAAGCAATTATCTGTAGTGAAGCGATTTGCTCTGTCGCTAAATAAGACTGATCATAAAAGTTATAAACAAGATGTCAGTCAGTCCGTCAGCTACAACGTAGGACCAGGCACAAATATGCATCGGTCCAAGTTGCCGTACTTCATTAACACAACAAGATGGACGCCGGATTCATAAAAGTAGTTAATTTAGAGGTAGTAATAAGAATATAGTACAGGAAGAATGAATTAGATCGTAGAAAGAATGACATGAAGCGATTTCGATCTGTTAGTTTAACGTAAGACAGAGATTGTATACATCGAAGCCATTGTGATCGATTCTGAGTCATGTCACCAAGAGTCTCCAACCATTGGTTACGAAAGTCACGTAGATCCCAACCAAGTAGTAAGCATCTACCAACATGGCTCAGACTACAAGTTAGTGATTTCAAGCACTGATGTCACGTTTTGGTTTGGCCGCTCCTTACTTTCTTCCAACCATCTCCAACACCGGTTAGCATTGCACGTCGTGGTAATCGGTGTTCGGGCATACGTAACACGTGGCCCAACCATCTCAGTCGATGAAGATTCACAACCTCATCAACTGATTTACAATCATTCCCTAATACACTGCGTCTAACCTCACTATTACTTACTCGGTGATTCCAAAAGACGCAAGCAATATTTCTAAGGCATCTGTGGTCAAAACCTAGTAGCTTCCGAGTGTCTTCTACTCTTAATGGCCATGTTTCGCTGCCGTAAACAGAATTAACCGTAATAGTAAAAGTCTATCTGATAATTATTATTTAAGAGTGATAATGTTACAACAGTTATCATACATATTTTACACAAACATTTGTTAATTATTATTCTACATTGAAATTGGTGTTTGCGTAGTCTCAGTATAATGGTAATTTGTGCCGGCGCTTAATGTAATCAAGTGTCAGATAATTACAAATGGAATATGAATAAAATTATATAATATTGCCTACGTTAGGAAATCACTATTGAGATATTGAAACAGGTTGACAAATTTCGTATACATGAGCTGAAAGTCATTTTAGGAAGTCTATTAATATCAAAAATTCAACACTACAAATAGACTATATGTTGACAATCAATAATAACTGCATGATAGGATAAGTGATATTTTAGAGTGAGTTCCTAATAGTGTCATAAATCGTATGCAAATTCCTAAGTCATATTAATGTTGTACTTGGAGGCTTTCATATGGTAAGATAAACTGATATTCTATTTATTAAAAAATATATACAGAAAATAATTTACTTATATATAGTTTATAATAATAATTAAATCTTTTTTTTCATTTTTAAACGTTACATCACATTGTACTGTAAGGCGTCAATAATGAGGTCACTTTAATAAAAAGAATGAGAAGTTTAATCTTTTTTTTTCAATTAAATATCATTTTATGAAATACAATAACTGATATGATAATCATTTTGCTTTTAGCTCCCTCTATTCTGTATAAGTTTTGAATGAATTTTTACTGTACATCGTTTCATACTTGATTATGATTATACATTATTCATTATTATTAAACATAATGTCCTATACTAGGACGAAACGGCCGTCCAGTTCTTCCAGGTTTTCCATAGTGGTCTAGCTTCAATTAACTCATGATTTTAACCAGTGAAATTTCTAAAAATCTCCACAAAACCCATTCTGAAAAAACATAATAGAATTTTTTGAAGACTGTCAATGTTGAACATTCACATTTTGTCTGACAGACATTAAAAATAGTTAGGTCTATGACAAAATTTAAATGAACTCACCTTCAAGTAGTTAAGTGACTTTAATGTTAAATTCAGTTCTTGTTTTAAGCTTAACAGCAATACTACGACACTTTGATATTGCCTTAGTACAAATGCTTTGGAAATCTAATTTCGTATAAAAAAAGCCTTTAAAACCAATTTAATTATGATATGCAACATAGATTTACAGTGAAATGAATTGGAAAATTTTCCATTATTATACATATTAATCAATTTGTTTTAAAACCATGGGTGCAAATAAAATGAATTTAAAATGAGATTAAACTACCGGATCAACGACAAGGCTTATCCAATATAGCCTTTATTTCTTATCCATGACATTTAAGCACTGCAAGAGTTACCATAATCTATATGATAAGCACTTAGCCGCTATACCAATCTGTTTAAATATTTGAAAATAAATATATCAAACAGTTGGATTCATTGTTTATCTAGATTAAGATCATGAACATGAAAATCGAATGAGTTCAGCATTAACAATCAACAGACCCATTTACGTTAAAACTCTATATCATCAATTACTTCCTACTATACATTAGATTATTTTCACCAATTTTATTCTATGAAAATGATTAAATTTGTTTGAGTTTGATAAGTACTAAAAGCTGATTATCTCTTCATCTAAAAATTAAGCGCGTAATTGAATTCCTCTCTTGATTAGATATATACCTACATATCATGTACTGTATAATGATATGTAAATTCAATGTTTGAAATTATGATCAATGTTGGCCAAAATAAATGAACGCATGAATGTCGTGTAATAAAATGATTAAGTTCCAATTGGAAACTTAAATTACATTATGTAATAATTCGAATCCATTAAATTAAGTAACATTTATCAAAATGATTGTATCTTATCTGAAATTTATCTTATGAAAGTTGTAGTGTTAGTCATAAGTTTTAGCCCATAATATATCTTATTCTAGTTTTCGGACATTTCATTCTATTCATTCTGCTTGAGTCATATTTTGACCTTGTCAATTATTCGCTTATCAGTCCTGACTGTTTTTATATGAGCGTATATGTGTGTGCCCTTCTTATCGCATTAATCACATGTCTGTAGTTTATTTTGTCTGCCTATAAATATTGAGTAATGCTTAGCTTGAAATGGAGTTGGCTTCCCAGCCATCTTCCCTGCGCGTCGTTTTGCTCTGTTCTATTGCATTCACTTTACATACAAAATATATGTATTCAAAGGCCATTCTCGTTAATTGACTTATCTAAATTCCGTTATTGATTAACGTGATTTAAGTCGACGATGATATACGAGAATAGGCGATTACAAACATATCATACACTCTGAATGGAGTCAGATTACGGGCCGCCTCAAAGTACATAAATCATAATAAATGAATAATGATAGTTCAATATGCTATAGCTATTTGACAAAAACTCTTTTCTTTCCATTTATGTAATAAATATACTTCATTCTTTGTAATTATGGCCCAAAAATCATTTTAATTCTATACAAAAGACTTGAATTTTAAGAATTATAATCACATGTTATGAATATGGTATGAATAACGAAAACAAAATGTCTCACAAGACAGATAGAAACAAGCCAATTATCATTCACGTGCAAATGAAACATACAATTTAATGTAATTGATTTCATTTCATTTTGATACTCATAAAAATTTGGTAAACTTAGATTTTATATTTAAAGATGAATTAAATTACCTAAATTATTAATAAAATTTGAACAAGCTAAATATTATCAGCATAGATGATACATAATGAAGAGTCTATGAATCGTTATGAATCTCCTATATCTTTGTAGTGAACAAGAACACCAGTGGGGACAATCAAATGTATCTGACACAAAATTACAGGACTTGTTAATAAAATCTAACAATCATAATGTAAATACGTAATTTGCAAAATGTCCATCAATTGTCTCAAAATGACTCAGATTTCATTGTTCTTGCATTTTCATACAAATCGCATCCTGTTACCATTCTTTACTGTTCGATCCTCTTGTCTCTCTACTGTCAGACCTTCTGTTCACGACTAACATCATATACTACTAGCACACACCACACTTCTCCGAGAGTTCCTGTCGGTTCTTTACCAATCTGATGAAATAATTTAAAATTCTCACTAGAACCGATGATAATAGTTTGATATGTACAAGAAAAATATACTTTCCAGTCTTATTTTTTTCCATTTGAGTTATCCTTTGCATCTAAAAATGATGACTCCAGTTTATTTATTCATATTTCAGCTCTAAAGACAATTATAGTTTGAACGTATACAATTTCAAATTAAAACTTCATTCATTTACAAAAAGTAAACATAATACATTAAAGAATAGTATTATCGAAAATAAACAGAATTACACATTTTAAATAAACACACATTACAAACAGTATCATTGTAATTCATTAAATAAATAGTTCCATTATTGATATTTACAATCATAAGTGATAGATAAGAACTTATTATTGATTAATCATTTATATGACTAAATTATATAATAAATCAAAATCTCATAGTAAGTGTTTATAAACGAAATGAAACTGGTCATAAAATTGGTTATTTGTAAAATGTTTAGACACAGATAATCAGTATGTTGTCGAATATTTGAAATATAATGCGATATTTAGTGAAAATACAATTTACACTTTCTAGTATATTTACATTGTAACCAGAAATATATTGGATTCAGTTATGAATCATTCAATCTGTTCTATTCTATAACTTAAATCATCTTTTTCGAAATATTTTTGATGGAATTTTAAACTCTTTTGTGATTTTGAACATTGAAACAGAGTAACTTTTCAACTCACTTAGTCAACATTGTTTTAATCGTTGATAAATTCCCATCATATTAAAAGTATAGTACTGTGAATGAAGAATATTCTTTATAATCATTTGTCAGCTGGTTCTACAGTTATAAATCTGAATTAATGTTTCAAAATAGACAGTTAAATTTTAAGTCAATTACATTATTTGATTAAAATTAACTAATTAATTAAATCTAAGATTGTTGGAGGAATAAGGTAATTTGCCAATGTTTGTTGAACGTTCTAGTGCGAAATGTTTACATCAATCAGTTGACAGGTCAACTGAACTTATGACATGATTGATAAATATGTATATAGATATACTGATTAGTGTTGAAATGACGAATGTGTAACATTAATTTGAATTAGTTCATAGGTCTATAGAAATTATGAGACTAATAATTAGAATAAATGCAGATAATGTAGGGTGAAAAAAGTAATCATGTGAACACAAACGTCTATCTAAAGAAACTGCACAATACCATGGTGAGTTTTGAGTTAAGTACTTTCTATGAGGACTACACAAAAAGAATAAATCAGTCAGTCAGTCAGCTACAACGTAGGACCAGGCACATATATGCATCGGTCCAAGTTGCCGTACTTCATCAACACAACAAGATGGACGCCGGATTCATAAATGTAGTTAATTTAGAGGTAGTAATAAGAATATAGTACAGGAAGAATGAATTAGTTCGTAGAAAGAAAGATATGACGCGATTTTAATCTCTTAGTTTAACGTAAGACAGAGAGTGCATACATCGAAGCCATTGTGAACGATTCTGAGCCATGTCACCAAAAGTCTCCAACCATTGGTTATGAAAGTCACGCGGAACCCAACCAAGTAGTAAGCATCTACCAACATGGCTCAGACTACAAGTTAGTGACTTCAAGCACTGATGCCACGCTTTGGTTTGACAGCCCCTAACTCTCTTCCAACCATCTCCAACACCAGTTAGCATTGCACGTCGTGGTAATCGGTGTTCGGACATACGTAACACGTGGCCCAACCATCTCAGTCGATGAAGATTCACAACCTCATCAACTGATTGACCATAATTTCCTAATACACTGCGTCTAACCTCACTGTTACTTACTCGGTGATCCCAGACGCCAGCAATATTTCTAAGGCATCTGTAGTCAAATACTAGTAGCTTCCGAGTGTCTTCTACTCTTAAAGGTCATGTTTCGCTGCCGTAAAGTAAAACAGAACGGACTGCCGCGCAGTATACTCGTCCTTTTATTGATAGACGGATATCTCGCCTTCGCCAAAAGTGACGTAAGCTGGCAAAAGCCAAACGAGCTTTTCGAATCCGTGCTGAGATTTCGTCCGATACCAACCCATTAGAGCTGATCAGACTACCAAGATTAAATAGTATGGTAAGGTCATACTTGACAAAAAGTATGTTTAGAAAATCGTGTAGCAGTGACTAGACTATCGGGTTACTAAAGATGAACCTAAATGTGAAGTTTTAGGTAAGGAGTGTAAATCATTTATTCTGGTTTTAACCATTCACAAACTTGGATACTTGTGACCAGTTGTTAGTAATGCTGTCCTACGACCTACATAAGCATGTTGTTTTTATTATAGTTAAACGTCAGACAGAAATTAATTTGCTAAAGTCTCGCATTTTGTAAGTATAGAGTTACTAGTTAGGGCCCTTTATATGTAAGTTAAACACGCTAACTAATATATCGCAAGACCAACTAATATCGTATAGCCACTTAAATTTTATTAACCAATTAGTGCTTAACTATTCAATATTCCTTTGTCCGACAAGATTTCATATATTTTTTTCAATTTCTTGTTGATTTTCTCTCAAAGTGAAGCATAATGACTAAAAACGACACATCTCTCGTTGCTTCGAATTTTGATGTATTTTACGACTTACAGACTAAATAATGGGCTATTATTTTTTTCATATAATGAAGCCAGGAGCCATCTCATCTGACCCTGAATATGTCACGACAGTTGAAAATGTAAGCATCTCCAGTGAGTGAATAAGAACACAGAATATTAAAAAAACAATTACCTTAAACTAAATCTTCAGACGTAACTCTAATATAATAAATATACTTTTATTATATCCCCATGAATAGAAACATTGTATTTCTGACATTTCGCGACTTAATGTAAGCCACTTCTTCAGAGTAAATAAATAACTGGGTTAAACTAACATAAGCCTAAATAGTACTATTTAATTTTAGTGATTTATTTTCCCCGAAGAGTTGACTTACATTAAGTCACGAAGCGTCAGAAATACAATTTTTCTACTAATCGCGCTATAGCAAGAATATATTAACTATTAACTCCCTACACAACAGTCAGTTTATTTGAAACTATCAAGTTCATCCTTGATATTGATACCCAGTAACTGTAATATACTGCAATATTTATATGCATATACGTAAAACATCACATTAATCAAGGCAGTTTGATAAGTGTGTTCCGCAATTGGTAAGGACTTGGCAATACAGTAACACTTATACATACACAGCTTTAGCTGTATGTTCTAATTAACCTCGAGGAAGACGTTTGAGGTAGAGTTAAAAACAATAGCATTCGCTTAAATAAACTATGAAGCATTTTACGGTTTTAGAAGTCATACTCCAAGAGAGATTCTAGATTTGATAACAACTTCACGCCCGAGTTCATCTAGTTTAAGTTTCAAAATGTTCGAGGTAGTCAACTTATATTTTGACGCAACCAAGAGCTACTAAAATCTCCGTTGATTTGGTAGTCTGAACTTTATCTTCATAGAAGTAATCGCGCAAACAAAGTAAATTATCCTAATATGCAATTAGTAATATGGTTATTTAGCACACAAAAGGAAAAATAATATGTAAGTAATAATACTGAGTCACTGATCCAACTATAATTATACAGCACAACTTTAGTAAAAAAAACTATTCTTAACAGTTCCTTGAGTTAACTTTAGCAAAGTTCTCTCGCCTCAGTGAATTTTCTTATCAACCAACAAGGAAGCTGACCGCTGAATAACACCTGGTCAAGCATATGTTCTAATATTAGTCCTAATCCCATTTGAATGCCTTCAAATTTATCAGACATCAGTTGTTAAGTGATGCCTTTCTGATATAACTAAATAAATTAAAGTCACTTATGTTAGCTTATTTACAGTATTCAGATGAAATGATTCTACTCAAAAGTAAAAAAAAACAAATAATCAATTAATTACGTATTAATCAGTGGTATTAAAACGATATATATATATTTAGATAGAACTATATTTATTTTAACACCTTTTCATATATATTTTCCATATTATATTAAATAGGTTTAAACCTAAAACACAATGTATATTAGCATGAATGTAATTTACACATAATGTATTTCAGAATGTTCACTTCAATGGAAAGAAAAATAACTGAACACACACACAACAACAAAATAATGATACTTTACGGCACAATAATCCCTGGATGATGAAAACATAATAAGCATAAGAATAAATAGAACTATAATGAGACAAAAAAAATAAGCAATCTGAAATATTAGGACAGAAAAAAAATAATGATGTCGAGCCAAAAGTAAAAAAATAGAGAAAAACTTTTATAAAATAAGCTAATAAAAATAAGTTTATGAAAAGAAAAAAAGAAAATAGCACACAACAGAAACAAATTGTAAAATGATGTAATCATTTGACAGATTGTAAGTAATATGATAGTTGTCATAAAAACAGGTCAGCTGATAGATCGTATACAGCTCACAGATATTGAAACTAGATTATATATTCCAATATTTACTGATATAATCTACACCATCAAATTCAAATGATTAAATCCTCTAATGAATTTAAACTTCCAGACAATGTGGATTGAACAAATGATCTAATATTAGGGAATAAGATTAAAGAAAACAAGTTTTAAGGATTATTTAATAAAAGAGGGAAATATTCTAATGGGAAAATATTTGTTTTCAAATACATAAGTAGTTGTCATTTGAAAGATAACTGGAATCATTATTATATTATATTGTAATAAGCCTTATGTCAAACAAAAAAGCATTTCAAAAATCTACGATTATTTTTAACTAAGTTGATTCAACTTCACAAACTTAGTAGTGAATGTTTCGGCTGTCTAGACCATTGTATCCACCCCTTAAAATTACTTACTTAGTAATTCACCGATACACTAGTAGTGTTGTAAAGTCATTTATGTTCAAAAGTTCACACATAACCTACGCTTAACAATGAATTACAGAACATTTATAAAGTGTATCCTTTATAACAGTTGATGTATTTAGTTCAGTAAGACTTAATAAGAACAAACAAAGTAATCCCTAAGAGTTGGGAGAGAGTAATTATGACATATCACATTCCGAGGAATAGAATATTTTAATTGGGGACTTCAGCTAATGTTTTCCAAAAGCAAACAGTCGCTAGTACACTTTCTAAGTAGATGATTTAAATAAAAAACCTTTCCAGTTGCGACTCGGAAAACGTTTGAAATGTAATCTTGAGTTCATTTAAACTTTCCCATTGTGAGTTTTGATGATTAACTGAGTGACTTGCGAAATTTTCGAAACAAACCTGACAGATCTCAGTGTAACCTGGTGAGAACATTATTCAGTTAGAAAGTAGTTGTTAGATAGTGGAAAGTTGTATACCACGATTTAACCAAGCCGTTAGTTATTTTGAAAGGTTACTTGAAATTTTTCAAAGTCTACATGTAATTATCGGCTGCAATTCAAAAAAATGTGTACAGTTTACCTTTTAGGAAAAATACTTTCGCTTTTTCAATCGTGCGATTGATATATAAGGCATGAAAACTACGGAGAATTAAATCTCCGTCAATGAACTAACTAGATTATTGTTAAACAATATATACGATTTCCTATTTGGAAATGCGTGAGTATTATACTAAATGGACAATAAGTGCGTTTTTCGTTTGGAATTGAATATGAAAAGATGATATTAAAGTTATTAAATCAAGCGGCTGAAAAAGTAGTTTCCCGAATTCCAACTACTTAAACCCTTCACTGTAACTATTGATCATTCATCTGAAACATGTTTTCGGTATATAAACTAGATATCTCACTAGTTTATTCAATAAATAAAACCAACCGTAAATAACTTTATTTGACAAACCTAAGAAAAATATATCATTTTAAATCCTAAATTTTACTTCTGCTTACAGAGTGCAGCAATATATTTACGTTGGAATTAACATTTTTTTGGGAGTCAACAAGGATTCGATTGTTGGTGTTTTCAGTCTCATTTGTTTCAGAAATTCATTTACCTGTCAAATATTCCTTGCTAAATTCATTACTGTCATTATTCCTTGACTTAAATATTGTGTATAAATTATTAGCTTATTGCGTTGCTTATTCTGATATTAACAATGAACACATAGGCAACTTGATTTTGATAATTAAACACTTCAGTTATCAGCCAAAGAAATTAATTATGTTAAGATACGTGTTAAATAAACTGATCAAACCGTGTTATTTCATATATTAAGCATGCTGTACTAAATATCTTAATTCAAGTTGTTCCAAGTGAAATATATTAATTCCTCATACATTAAAAAACGCCAGTAATACGGTGAATGCTACTTATGTCTATCAACATAAGTAGTGTGTGACACCAATCAGAAGTGGAATGACTGACAGCAGAAGGTTGCGAAGATAGGATTGAAAAGAACGGGTTGTAAACAGAGAGTAATTGTAATAGCGATGAAGTATGAGACAATTCATGGAAGATTTGCAAATGAGGCATTTAATGTATGGTTTTTCACATTTTACGAAAGAACTCTGTAATTTTGCATTAAATGATAAATTGATTGTTCCCACCTGAGTTTTCGTCCACTAAAGTACTTACGTAATAATATCCGGAAGATCTGGTGCTGTGTGAATAAAATTATGTCGGTAACCGAGTTTGCCTTCGTACGGCTTGAAGAATACTGAAGTACCATTAGTTGAAAGAATTTCAGCAAGCTATAGTTATTTGTTATTATTCATAAAAGTAATAGTTCAACACAGAAAGATTCAGGTCAATATCAATAAAGAACTGTTATGATAAAGAGAATTAAAAATACTTTCAAAATATTTAGCCTTGGAAATTCAGGTGAATATGGCAACAGAAACGTTGTTTTCCCTTAGTGACTAGCTTTTATTACACAGATTCTTGAAACAATGTTTACCTGATTTCACCAGTGGTAGTTATTTTAAATTTCCTCAAATGTTTTAGTAAAATCGAGGGTGTAAAGAGGTCTCTTCCACTCATTAAATGTTGTCAAGTGACGGAGTGTTTATTGCCTGTTGACGATAAACACTACATCTGGCTTCACACAAGATAGATATTCATGCAAATATAAAAGGACAAAAATGGATTTCTAGTGTTTACATTGGATTCGTGTACATGAGAGGTTTAATGTGAACTTTATCTCGATTGTAGTATTTATTGAAGTGTATGATTTATTGATTACTGTATTTATTTACTTATTGATCAAACGATTTCTTTCCACTTTTTTCTATTTACAATATTTAATTTCCATATTGTCTAGCATATTCTTTTCGTACAGTATAGTGTGAAATATTTATATTATGAATGCATAATATCAACACTGCCAACCATATTATTTTTTACTGAATCATAATTAAAGCATTACTATCAGATCTTAGGTGGAATTTAAGTTGTTTTTTTACAGATACTACTTTTGAGGGATTTCTTCAATTCGTGAATTATAATGACAGATAAAAGCGTAGACATAACAAACTAAATTCATGCTCTACAATGGTAAAATAACTAATGAAAACTTTTTATGATGATAAAAGAACCAATAACTTTGAGTCATAAGACTTCGGTCATATTTATTCAACTCTTCCTTAATTTATATCTTTTATCAAATCTCAAAATCAGAACTAACAAATTTCGTTAATGAATGATTTAGACAAAAATATACATACATTGAGTGATTAACAACACTCGACTAACCACAATCAAAACCCAATGTAGTTATCATTTTTCTTTTCCGAAAATCAACAAATAAATATGAATTCGTTAAGTATTTATCAAATGCAATTGTTATAATGATTACCTTTTTTCCTAAAGTGAATGGTACAACAGCATCATCTTCAGCGTGTAATATGATTATCGGAATGGGACAATTTATTAGGCTAGAAAATATAAAATATAAAACCTTCAATTATATATGTTATAATAAATATATGTCAGAAATCAAAGGTAGGACGTTTTATTTAATATGTAATATGAAATTTTGCTTAGTTTTGCTTGCAGATAGGTATGATGGTCATTCAATAACCACATGCACTTCCATCTGTGACCATTTTCTTTACAACAATATCCTTAAACCATAATGATACTTTTGACTCTTCAATTCTTGATTGATCACATCGAAACCAATTTACTCTTTTACTTCAGTGTCTGAAGAGATTTCGTCATAGACTAATGGAGAACTAGGAAATTCTTCAACGTTGTCCACCCAAGACCCGAACAGGTATCGGACACACAACCGTGATAGCTAGCAACGAAAACTGAGCATTTATACTACTGAGTTAAAATCTATCTATTCACTAGAATCGATTCGTGATATAACCCAACAACTATTCAGTTTCATTAGTGAATAATTGCTTTAGTTTGGACATTCTCGCTACAATTTACAGAATTCGTCACAAGGTCGTTTACTAATTAGTGTATAATTAGTGTTTGGTTAAAGGATTTATTGAAATATAATTGGAGATAAAGTTAGTTTTCGTCACAAATTGAAATTAACTGGATTGTGGATGTAAACTCTTGATGAATGAATAATGGTTCAACAGAAACTAGCATTTGTTTTATTTTATTATATTTAATTACCCATCATCATTAAAGTTTTTCAGTGACATAAAACTTGATTCATATTATCTATTACGATTGCATACATGTAAAGTTTTAATGAACAGTATGAGTACAGTGATGATAGATGATGATTATTGTATTTTTTTTATAAAATCGAGGTAAATAGAAATATAATGCAGTCTATAAGCGTAAAATATAGTCAATCATATGCTGATTTAATATTACTTTCTATTTGTCCTAAACAATAAAATCAATAATAAACAAACCAATAAATATGATGTTTTAGTTACAGAATTCAACATAAAACAAGTGAAGAGGGTAGTAGAAATTTCAAAATACAAACACAATTTGTTATAAACAGAAGCTTGGATTATATATGTAAATGACCTTATTTCGATTCAATATTCATATTATATAATCATTAAATGGTCTCACAAAAATCAATGACAATGGTTAGGTGATTTTCTACAAGCCGTGATTTAATAGTTTTAATTATATAATGAAAGAGAATTCACGTACAAATTGTTTTAGTAAGTGATTTATGTTAGGTATGCAGAGGAATATGCCAATAATTATCGTGCCAAGTCGAATGGTGTCCTTGGACGTTAAATGTACATTTCCTATTGGTCGATATTTGCTTCAGTTATTTAATATTGTGTAAATGTTGTTTCCTATTTTTATGGTACGATGTGGTATGCTTGGTTAGTATATAAACAGAGTGTGTTTGAAATATAGTGATTCATATCTCAGAGGCTGTGACTTTCGTTCTGGACTCAACTGGCTGGGGTAGACAGGGAAGCAGGGCCAATCAGGGCACTAGGTCGTTCGTACGTATTTACGTGTCACTGTAACCGATCGATCGATATAACGCTGCTTTATCATATCCTGCAGTCTCACACACGTTACAACAATTGGCGACGGGGTAGAGAAAATTTGGAACCCTCTAATTGGACGAGATTCATCTTAATTATTTTGACCAATCAGCGTCCGAATTTATTATCGGTGATCTTGAAAGTCATTGGTTATTAATTGGTCACAGTATTTCTTATTACCCTGCTGTCTCAGAAAATGACTATGCTTCCCGATCAATTAAAGCTACTACTTGACCGCCAGCAGCAGCGTTTCAGACAGTGCCAGTTGAATGTTTTGGACAATTTACGAACGCGACTGCTGAATCTCCCGTGTTTTGGAGATGTGAAAGAAATTGATGAATTAATTTCTCAGCTGCATACTGAACTCGAAAATGACTGCAGGAGGTATGAATATGAAAACAAAAGCCTCTATGAATCCCTAACGAGCAGTAATGCAAACGAGGCAGTCGCTCATGATCCGTCCAGCGATTCAGAAATGTCCAGTTCAGAAGTATGCCCTGTCGTGGGTTCAAATCCCACTGTGCCCGAAACATGTGAGGTATACAGCTCACAAGAAGAACTCCTCATGCCAGAAAATGTGTATCATGCATCAAATAATGGTCAGGAATCTAATACAAATTTCAAGGAAGCTGTTTATTCTAGTGACCTATTATCTACTGATGGAATCTTGAAGAGTTCTGGTGAATATGTTTCACAAGAATCAAACCTTAATGACCTCATATCTGGTGTCGCTAATCCTCATCATCTAGTCAGTTTTAGTGATCTCTCTACTCAATGCGCGAAATATGCTTTAAATAGAATCAAACTAACTGTCACTTGGGTACATGAGGACCCAACATTATTCCGCGGGGGAGGACGGGCGCAGAAAATTTTAAAATCCGGATATCAACTCCGGATCCTCAAAAAAGAGGGGGAGGTGTTAGGTATGCAGAGGAATATGCCAATAATTATCGTGCCAAGTCGAATGGTGTCCTTGGACGTTAAATGTACATTTCCTATTGGTCGATATTTGCTTCAGTTATTTAATATTGTGTAAATGTTGTTTCCTATTTTTATGGTACGATGTGGTATGCTTGGTTAGTATATAAACAGAGTGTGTTTGAAATATAGTGATTCATATCTCAGAGGCTGTGACTTTCGTTCTGGACTCAACTGGCTGGGGTAGACAGGGAAGCAGGGCCAATCAGGGCACTAGGTCGTTCGTACGTATTTACGTGTCACTGTAACCGATCGATCGATATAACGCTGCTTTATCAAAAACCTGCAGTCTCACACACGTTACAACAATTTACTAAAAACATTCCTTGAAATAATAAGTACTTACAGTGAAAAATTTTATTATTCACTAATAAATTACAATTTTACTAAATCTGTAATTGAATGTGATTCAACAACGCAGCACAGATTAGAGTATTCATTTTCGAGTTTAAATGTTTATAGTATAAGGTTTAATGATAATGTACGATTGTTCAAACTGAAATTTGGATCTGCAATTGAATATACTGTAAGTGGAGTGATGTAATTAATAAGCATTTTAGTAATTTTGTATTAGTGAGTAAATGATATTTACTTAGTCGAACCGAATCTAACGAAAAATATAAATCCTTATTTTGTAACAAAAAAAGAACGCTAAATAAACAAAATCCCTTACAATTTTTGCAGAACTTTGAAAGTATTTTCCCAAAAAAAATCAGTAATTACTTTGTATGCATATACCAAACATCAGTAAACAATATGATGGAATATGAAACCATATATGTAAGAATATATTATGTCGTATTGATTGTCATTGAGAAAACTGAACCTATTATTACATATAAGCCTCAACAACTCATAAATAATTACATTACAACCCACTAGATTTATCACTCCATATGCTTGTGTTAAAACATATACGTTGGGAGCAGCAACTGGACGATATAATCAGGGGTGATGGAACTTGTACCTATATGACTTCACAACCAGTTATCACGAGATGCTCCGACAAATACGCGGAGAAAATAGTACTAGTTGATAACAAATAACATTATTGAAGCAAATTATGGGATTTTACCTCAACACATCTTTCAAGAATTTATACGAAAATTGTCAAGGATGGAAACCTTGATCTTTAAGAAACTCAAGTCTCATTAATATGTACAGAAACAATTTATTCTAACTATAAATCCTTTTAGGATAGTGTAACAACTCCTTATTCTTTTCATGATATATTATTTTTTCACTACTTCTTCCTAAATTATCACTCTATATTTGACCTTTTATTTGCGTGACTCTCATTAGCCATTACATATAAATACCTTGAAAGGTATGTATGCCACTGAGATATTTGTATAGCTCGAAAATATTACATTTTCCATATTAACTGTCTTTTTTTAGTACTATTGAAAGAAAACTTTGGACTATATTTCAAACTTTTATTTCCTTGTTTAATCCAGAAAAGTCTGTTCATTTTGACTAAAATTATTTAACGTTTGAACTAACAAACAAACATGGCATTATGAACGTAATTGACTAAAACATTCGTTTTTTGCCTTGAATTATGTAACAAGTTCAAGCTTCGCTTCACCTACTTACTTTTATTTTAATCAGATTAGTGTTACTACTTGCCGGTTCGAACTCAATCACGTTTTTATTTGATCTTAGTTTTTTTGTGATTCAAGCGTTTCTTGATTAACTAAATAAAAGAGTATAGGTTGAAATAATACATTACAGACGTATTTGTGTGTGTGTGTGTAAATTGAGATAAACTTAGCAATTGTTAAACCAACCTAACGTAAATTAAACTTTTTCTATTTTTTAAAAAAAGATAAATTGTCATTATTAAACTTTAGTTAATTGATATCACGCTACTAAGCTAAAATACAATCTATGGGACATTTAAACAGTATCAAAATATGCATTATATTCTACTAAGACAAAAATTATATAACCTCAAAGTTTACCGATTTGAACAAACTCAACTGTTTTTTTTTCTTTTTAACTTTAGTAACATGATATGAAAACAAATTTAATTTATAATAAGAATTCTAATCGATCAATCTACTTGGAAGTCAATAATATAAACCAATAGTAATAATAAAAAGGAAAGAATATTTTAACAAACTATATATATATCACATTGATCAATCCACAAACATTGATATATACAGTGGCAAGAAATAACCAGTAATAATTGTATAGGAAAGCTCTTTGAAAGAAAAACAATTTGAGATTCTATACAGCATATACATATTTATCTGTTTATTTAATTTATCAGTAGTAGGAATAATAAATAAAGTGACTTGTTGTTGTTAGAATATAGATCCATTCTATTATTTCTATATATAAATCCCTCAAAACACTGAATTCACTTGTACTCTAACGGAAGATTAGAGAAACAATGAAATGTAATCATTGTATAATCAATAAAAACGATCAATTATTTGTGTAATCTATTCCAAACACATAGTCAGATAATATAGATAGTTTTAACATGATATTTATTTATGAGTTTATAGAATTAAGTATAATGCAAGAAAACAGAAAAAAACTGATTATGCTAAGCTTGAAATACTATGTCACTTAATTCCCTTCCACGATGATGTAGGTTTCGTCAGCATATAATCTCAAGCCTTAAAATGATTACTATTCTATAATTATTGATTTAAATAAGTTACATTTTGTGAGTCAAACATTCAATATATATGAAAAGACGATATTGTTAATAAAACCAACATTGAAAGATGTGATTTCAAGTAGCAATGTATCAGTCATTTTAAAGTTGGATACACAATTTTCTTTAGATGAATTACAATAAATTGACAATAAATTGTGTAAAACTATGATACTATAAACTTAATAAATGTATGTAGTTAATAAACTGCTCACTAGGTATTATATGTCTATTGTCATTAATAAGTTATATATATAGCTTGTTGAAACTTCCAAAATGAAAATAGGTCTTATTTAGATTTAAGTAGTGCACCAGTAAGCTATTTCCAAGTAACCCAGTTCGTTCTTTCCCATAGTAGGATTTTGATGATGGTATCCGGTCAACGAACATTCAGTGTCTTAAATAGACAATTATTTATAAATACTTGTACCTTTTTGATGATGGTTGTGGTAATCTCCAAGTTTCAGCTCGATACAGTTGAACTGCCTTAACATTCGTGTTGAAGATTCTCACTTTGATATCGGTTCACAGTTGTTTTGAGTTCAAAATGTTGAAGTTAGTGCTTCTTTGATCCCTTTCCAGTTGTCCTCCATAGTAGTTTCCTCTTCCTTCAGTAGATCCTGTAAGGTTCAGAATCTGTTGTTGAGAGCGATCTTGAATTCGTTAAGTTTGTTAATATCTCGAAGGAAGGCTGTGTTGAACCTTTGTACTGCTGTTTCCTAAGTTGTCCAGTGCTTCTTTAGCTTCATTTCGATCTTGAAGTTGCACCGATGTATATTATTTTATGCTGAATGAATAGAGAAGCTCACTCAGAAAATTCAATATACTTGATTCAGCAATCATAGAACAGTAATCATTTTAAGGCTTCACAAAACGTGCATCATGAAATTAAATTAAGCAACAAAGTGCTTCAAGCTCAGCGTTATCAGCATAACAATCCATTAGTTCCAATTGTTTCAGTTATCTCATCGACTTTTATACTTCATAACATATATCTTTAAATAGTTGATATGTGCTTCAACTGTTCAAAGTGTATCGCTCTAATACATCGTATGGTTATGATAAATTTACTATGACAAAATACCTTACCTTGAATCAAGTTATCAATATTCGAATAAAAAAAAGAAAATGATATCAAAATAAAATGTTTAATTGTTTCATTTTTGGTTATTTTAAACAACTTACTTTGACTGTGTATTAAATGATAATTTTACTTTGTTCATAGCTGATACAAATCGTTCTTGTAAAGTTGGCATTAACTGATAAGGCTTTAATAAAATAAATTATAATTGTAAAGAAGAAATGGTTAGTAATTAGTGGATGTAATTTTGTAATTATGAATCTTGGCTTAGTTTGATAATATTACATTATCGTAATCTATTTATATCATAGCTCTGTAATTATATATCTAATTTAAATCATTCCAATAAAAACGTACCACGTAATAAAATGAAAATATAAGTCAAACAGTATGTGTTGATACGACAAATATGATCTACAGATGACAATAAAAACTGAACAAACAACTAATTATTAATTTTTCCAATGAAAATAAAACTAGGAACTACTACTAGTAAAAATGAATTTTAACATAATGTCTACTAGAATGGTTTAACGTTGCAATGAATTCGATGTTGATAGTTTTCTTTATTCTTCATCAAAAGTATTTCATATGGACATCGGTTGTTGTAAGAAATATTCAGTGAGTAAATTCTAATAATTATTAAAATATATACCTAACAACTACTATTGATAACAATGTGATAAGAAAAAAAAGATAAAATTATTATCAAGCATGTCTCAGTCTTTTTTTTTCTTTAAATCAACTGAATTATACAAATTTCGTCTCATGTGTTTATTGTATATTCAAAGATAAATGTGTAAGTATATGAAAAGGCCATAGTATTTATTGCCACCAAATGCCCTGGTATGGCTGAGAGTGGGGTGGGCCCGCCCTCCCTCTCGAAATGCTCCCACACGGCCACGCGTATACAGCCTCTGCCAGGGAAGTCCTACACACTGCCTTCTCGTGGCGTGGGTGTTGTTTACGAAAATGAGAGGAAGAAAAGCGAGTGTCCGGCGCTTTAACCGGATTCCAAATCAATGGTGCACATGGACTCCAGTATCCTGAGGGAACAAACGGCGTATGAGCCAATTGTTGGTCACCGGCTCCCATGGGACTGCATCTCCTTACGATGCTCCACTGCCTTGTGGGTTAGACCATTAGGTCAAAGGCTCGGGGTGTGGCACCCTAAGAAAACCACCTGCTTCAGTTTGGGCACCCGGGCAGTATCACAGCCCACACACACAAATACGGTGTGGCGCATATATATTTGGTGCTCCCTTGTACCAATATTTATGTGTTGAAATAAATAAATAATAAATAATAGTATCTATTTAGTTATACAGAGATAATATGCACACTACTTAGTTATTAATCTAAAGGTAACTTAAATTGAAATGTATATTTACCTTCATGAATATTCTGTGACGTATCACATCAGTTAAGGATGTAAATGGGGCATCAAGAATAATACCTTTTGGAAGACGAATATTTGGTGAAGAATCATGCTCTTTATTTAAATGACCCATAAGACAACCGACAACCCTATCAACAAAAAACATGCACAAAACAAATCTATTATCTAATTATGCAATTATCAAAGACTGTAAACGTAATGTTAGATTTATTTGCCCTTTACATAGTTGAAACTATTGTGTTTAGACTCAAATTGAAATGGAACTTCATCGAATCGATAAGAATTGTAATTTGAGATAAAGTAGTAAAGTAAATATATGTAATGCACTGCACACGATAAAAATCACTTATTTTATTACATATATAGGTTTAAAAGTTAAATTTTACCAGTTTGTTAAGGTGTTTAACCATCCTCTATACTTAATATTACTATCTATATCAAGCTTATCATGTTTGTAAACTAGCATGAATTCTGTAACTATTATTTTCACTACAACATTAACTAAACCAACTAAATGTTATATGCATACCATCATTAGTTCATTTTAATTACCAGAGGTTTTGTGAGGTATACGGCTAAATCGAGGCACGTTTGTTTCGTAGAGAATCGCCTTCAACTGTCTGACCTCAAGGTTTAATTGACAAGACGAACACGAAACATCAAGGGATGGTATCCATGGTTCAAAATGGGTTTATGTACTACTCGTTCTAAAATCCTGGGACTCATTCGAATTATTGGTTTCAAATACAGATTTTCCAACTTTCTTATATATATTTATCTCCTTTTCATCATAAGCTTCCGTTTGACCCATTAACTGCTATTATACGATTTATTATTCTTGATTTATTCCCAACCGATTATTCACAGTTCCCCCTATCGCAAGCACTTTTAGCTTGATCGTGAATAATTGTTATTTTTCATTTTACTATGTGATAAGGTCTGATCTGCTTGTACATAAACTACGTATGTTTGACACTACTATTCATACAGTGGACAGTGGTTACTGTGCCGTGAACTCAATGGACAGAAAAGGAGGGAAGCTACTGTGTCGAAGACCAATCAGGATTTAGAGTTGACTCAAGGTTACAACTAGCGCTGGTTGGCTAAGCTGGTTGGTTAGCTAAAGGACAAAGTCGTAGAAATCGATATTGATATCGGTCTTATGACGTGATGTTAGATAGGCCCGTAAGTCATAACCAAAACTGCATATCCACCGAACTATCTAAAGCATCAAATATTATTTTTACCCTTGGGGTACAATAAAAGCCACTACAATATAAGGGCAGTAGCAAAAAGATTCTTGGAAAACGTTACAAAGCCGGAGCAGCACAAAGGCATTTCGAGAGAAATCGTGGACTCTATCCATTGTCAACTGCGCCAGACCATTTGTGAGAGGATATACACAATCGATTAAAATCTTTTACTACTAACACTGATAGTAAACATGAAAAATTCTTCTTACCCAGTACCAAGTGAATGACCCCAAAAGAAAATCGGCGCTGAAGGAAACCGTTTACAAACAAATTGAAAAACTGTTAAGCTATCCAGTAGACAGTCATTTTCTCCACTTAATGACCCAGTTGAATCGCCATAACCTTAAATCAACACAAACCAATATTTGAAATTATTCAAAATGTACTGTAATCATAACATATATATATTGTATGCCAGTTACAAATATTTGAAGGTAATAGAAAACGCTACATAATTAATCTTAATTGTGAATAAGTTCCCTTCGCTTAAATATTATGATGAATATGTGGTTCAGAAAAACACGTTACAAGAGAAAATTCCACTCACTTTTATTAAGTTATTGGATCTACCTCAATTTACGTTTCCTTCAACATACTGATGAGTCACATGAACCTACTAAAAGCTATTCTGTGAATGAAGAACCATAATCGTACAAAAATAGCATATTTTAAATGTGTATATATCTCTTAATCATTTCCATTTGTAATTTTTAAAGTAATTCGGTGATTATGTTAATCTATCATTAAGATAAGTTACATTAATTCAATAATTTTAGCTCACAGTACACTGAGATGTAAAACTACCTAACCCCTCAAACAACGTTACATGACCAATACTACAATATCTTTAACACGTAATTTCGATGTACTATCTTTAGAACAACTGTTAGCCCACAAAATATATGGGACATTTACATCAACGTGAGGAGCAGTGATTCATTGGTTGACCTCTTAAGAATCTAACTACTTCGGTTTCTTAAGTGAAGTAGAATCAACAGACCTCAACTAAAGAGTACGACACGAAAACTGGGCTTGATTATTGAGCTTAATCAGATTAATATATTTAAACCCTAACGGCGTAGCATAACTATGCCTTAAACGACAGTAAATGATTTACAAGTTACATTAGAAATCTGATACAGAACATTACCATAAACAAAATACCAACTATAAGATATGCAACTCTCAACTTTTAAGCATAAACCATCTTGGATAGAAATTTCTCAATGGCTTTCAAGAAAACGATCAATCTCATATTGAACGATTCTCCATGTGTATTTCAATCAATAAATAATTTTATGCTCATCTAGACAGACACATTTGAACAAATGCTAGGAAAACCAGCCCCACTGGGATTACAACTTGTTGGAAGGATGAAATACATAACATTTAGGCTGTGTATCGTAAATTTATTATTCTTCGGTAGAAACTGCTGCTAGTATAATCGTGAGGCGACCTAATATAATAGGATACACATTATTATGAACACAATTCAAAAGAAGTGGGTCGTTTTAACAATGAAACAGTCTACAAAATCATTAATGGAACGAGTATTTGTGAATGTCAGTTAATTTTCAGAAAATTTCTTCGACAAAAATTTCAAAGCAGTTCAGCATTTAATCGAGCTAAATCAAACTTATATAATAATTTTTATAGATAAGTATTCTATCTTATAAGTTACAGAAAAACGTTATCAAATCTATGTTGAATTCATGACCTAAATGGTGATTATCCATCACTAACTACCATTCAATAAGTAGTGAGAAATAATTTTGAGAAAAATTGTATAATATGCAGATAACGTAACACTTTCAAAATTGAACTTCCTAAACAAATGTATTTATCAGTGATATTTACTGCAAGGAAACTGATTAAAATTTCCTTTTTTTAAAAAAACAAATTTATGGTTAACACCATGTTAATTGCACTATAACAGTAACTACAAAAACGGGATAGAAAATACAGTATAAATAAAGAGATTTAACTCAGTAATTTCTGAGATAATTTTACTTAGATATTCAAAACAATAGGTTAAAAACAAGAAAACATTGTGAATTACACAAAGAAAAGTGACCATGAGCATACATATTATGAAGAAACGAGAAATGTGAAACTTCAATAGCTATTCTTTGATGAATTAGTCTTCATATTTTCACTAACATTTTATTAAAAACAGTAGCTGTATGATATTTTTATATAGTTCCAATTATAAACCTTGATTTGATTTATCATTTTCTGTTGTAGCACCTGGATCAAATCAGATTTTCAATAGTAAAGTCAGAGAAAATTAACAAGAGTTAGTCTGACCGATGAAAAGAACCAATCAAAAAAAAACATTCCAGATGAAAAGAATGAAGTCACATAAAACAAAACAAGAATTAATGTTACGTTGACAAATTTGAGTTCTACGAAGAATGAATCCATTTAAATACTTGAAGTCAAGTGTGAATTATTTTGTCTAGAAAATCTAATCATAGATGAGATTTTCAAGAAATCTAACAATAAAGCCTATATTTTTCTATTTAGTTCGAATTAACAGTTAGTGGTTTCACAAACTGATGTCACAAACTTCAAAAGTTTACTAAGTGTAACATAATTAAATAACATGAACTGGACCACGATTCTTAAACAGATAAAGAATTTGATAAATCAGCCAATCTTTACTTATTACGTCTACATTGTGAACAGTGTTAGTTGCCAATAAGCCAAATTTACGGAGACTTCATATATACTGTTGAGGTTAAGGAATCTCTCCCAAATCCTACGACTGATTGAACCATACAACGTTTTTACTATATCAACTGAAGAAGTATTCAGCAAAAACAACTATTAGCTTTTTGCTGCATACACAAGTTCGATCATAGGATTCATTGATATTAGGAACCATAAAATTTAAATCCTGTAGCTAAATATGTATATCTATAGTCTGTATCTATAATGTCAGTAAAAATTCTCCATGAAAAGTAAAAAGACAAAAATTATGTAAGGCTTGGAAAAGATAACTTATTAATCCACATCACAGTTTTTAAAAAATAATACGGTGAGTGGAATCCAATATAATAAATGCTAAAGAGAAGGAAGAAACAATAAGCAAAGGTGATGAGTAAATGGATATTATTCACTGACAGATGAAAAGTCGGACGTGGAACTGATTCAAGATCGTATTATCTGAATTCACAAGATATAGGCTGTCTATCGAATTCTTATCAAGAAGCCTAAGATACTCCGCATAACTTAATGGAGTTGACAAAGATCTTCATGTATTGATGTTATACTGTGGTTTGAGAACCAATTTAATGCTGTTGAAGCTAGAATGAAATATTGGAATAGAGAGTAGTTAGACAAATAAATTAAGGAGAACTAAGTGATTACGGGTGGAGTACATGAGTTGAAGATGTACAGAATCATTTTTTGTTTTTAGAAAGACCCATAAACAACTGAGCTCTTACTATATCCGAACGAAGAATAGTAACTGCTAGGAGTTATTTATAGACTACTATTACATATATTCTTATCGAATAACTAATGTATGACTAGACCACGTGTATATTTGTGTTCGTTTTATCATAAGCCTTCACTTGACCTATTGGTTACTGTTATACAAATATTCTTAACTTATTCCCAATTTATAAAAATATCAAGGCAGTTCTACTGTACGGAGCTGAAACTGGGAAAACTACAACAACCACCATCAAAAAGGTACAAGTATTTGTGAATGGTTGTCTACTCAAGATATTCAACATTCATTGGCCGGATACCATCAGCAACACCCTTCTCTGGGAGAGAACAAACCAGCTTCCAGCTGAAGAACAAATTAGGAAAAGACGATGGAAATGGAAAGGACATACATTACACAAATCATCAAGCTGCATCACGAGGCAATCCCTAACTCGGAATCCTGAAGGAAAGCGGAGAAGAGGAAAGCCAAAGAACACATTACGTCGGAAAATCAAAGCAGACATGAAAAGAATGAATAACAACCGGAAGGAGCTGGAAAGGATTGCTTGGGACAGGGTTGGATGGAGAATGCTGATGAGCGGCCTATGGTCCTTCACGAGGAGTAACAGGCGTAAGTAGGTAATTTATAAATTACAGTATTCCATACAGCCACTTTTGGTTTGATGACGTATAATTATTATTTTTAATTTTATGGTATGATGCGGTCTGGTTTGCTTGTATACAAACTATGCATGTCTGAAATATACGATAGACACATTGGAGGCTGATATTTGTGTTCTGGACAGAACGGGTTGGATTAGGCGAGAAGTTACTATACAGAGGATCAATAAGGACTCAAAGTTGACTCGAGGCTGTTAGTGCTGTTTTGATGCATCATTGGTTTAGCACAAGGGTAATGTCATAGAAGTCAGTATCCTGATTGGCGATTTTGTCACGTGATATTTGACGGGGCATGTGACATAACAGTACTATGTTGAATAATGATTGGAATTGTCATAATATACTGTCAATACAGCACTTATTATGTAACAACATCATATTTATGAAAATTAACATTTCTTACATTAGTATGCGTAAGAGTGATCATATATCGTACAATCATTTACTACGGCTAAAACATATATTTCTTACTAAATTGTGCGTTTAGCTTGCATAACTTACGTTTTGTTTGTGAAATGTTTAGTATTTACTATGTTTGGAATATTATGACGGTAAATTCTAACTTTATGTTACAGGTAACAACTGATTAAAGTGTAAAGTTTTTCATATATTTATAAATCAATTTAATCGAACGATTCAAGTATTATCACTAACTGGTTGATTTTTGACTTAGAAATCACCAAACTTATTTCAGTTATCACAAATAATATAATTCAAGTAGATATAACACTGTAAAACAAGATAATGCTTAATCATAATAAAACAAAGTTACTGAAATTCGAACGACTCTGTGGGAAATAAGTTTTTCAGGGTGTGAAATTGTATTTCGGTGTACTCTTGTCACCCTTATTGTCAAACAAATAAAAAATTTAGTTCTAATAGTCTAATGGAAAACCTACTGTCTGATGAATACAAAACTGTCAGCTTCAATAGATTAACATCTCATAAATCTTGTGACTATAGTAACGTCATTTCACATGACAATATTAAACGGCTATTTTACGAGAGATGTTTGTTAGCGTTAGATTCCATCGGAAGAAAATTTTTGAGACAAGGAACGGTCTATGGGAAACAAACTTTCTGTCATTTTATTATCTAGGATAGCCATTGTAAACAGAATGGACCTTCAATGAAATACATGTGCAGCATGAAAGAACATTGGCAGCGGCTAACAACGTCTACATGGTATTTCTCTAAACGTCATATATGTAATAAGTCAGGAAAGCTATTGGTTGCGGATGTCGACGCTTCGCTCATGTTCATCTAATGGATGGTAATGTTTAGTGTCACCGGATGGTCAATGACTCTTAGCCATGATTTGCTATATAAATATGATGAAAGTAATATCGAAACTCCGATTCAACTAAGTACTGTGTTATAAACAAAACTTACCGTTAAGCTGGAATTTCTGAAAAATATATAACTTACAAACTTTGGTCTAATGGTAAATTTTAATTGTGTTAACACTTCGCTGGAAAACTTGGTAGGATAAAGTTAATAAAATTTACCAATTTCAGCATCAGAAAAATTCACTTCCTCTTAAAAACCTGGAACTCGTATTATCACCAGCATCAATTTAAAAATGCCGTCAACACGGTTTCAAACAGGCATAACTTCTTTAAGATATCTTACTGAACAGTCCATTTAAATATAAATTATACTTAATATAATAAACTTAGTTATGTTTTAGTTAGAGTAACTTTTTACTTCCGTCATATCATCACATGACTCCACATATTGGTTATTTCCTTTTAGTTTTCTGTATTCTCATTTTTTCTTTGGTAGAACATTTATTGGAAAAACGGTCGCACTTCTTTCAAAGTTATAGAGTTCTTTTACTGATATTACATGTCACTGAATAAGTAATTTGTAAGCACTTAAACTGTCATTACTACATTTATCAGTTAAAAATTCTATCACAATCATGATGTACAATTATTTACAATATTACACTCATTACTTCTGTACTATTTTCATTGAGCTTAGTTAATTATTTTCAGGTTTCAACCACCGGGATAACGACAATATTATTATTATAACAGTTTACATGAGAAAGCAAGCACATAACTAATTATGTAAACCAAATTAAAAAGAGTAAACAAATTCAAAATTCAAACATCCGTAGCATTCCCGTCGATAGTTGTTCAGCTCCGAAATTCAACTTACCTCTGTAATCGAAACAAAAAACGTGATAGCCAAGAGATGACAATAGTTTATAAATGTTCACCCTCCAAGGAATAGCTCTTGATTTAGAATTGCCATGGAAATAAATAAATACAGGCAAATCATTAGGCAATGAATTCATTATTTCTTCATAACTCCGTGAATCGGCAGCACTAATTTCTTCATTATTCGATGGAAGAATATGCCTAGTGACATTAAGAAACCCAAAAAATGCATCATACAAAATAAATAGGATCAGGTGATATGAGTTATATTAAGATGGAAAATTATTTCGTTATGTTTATCAAATTTTTATAGTACTAACAAGTAATCAATGGTGAACAAAACTAAACTAGCATTTGGACTTGAGCTTTTTTACTATCATATAATGAAATATTGATTATAAAATAACACAGAGCAATTGGAAGAAAAAGGATTATAATAATCAAAATAATTACTCAAAAATCAACCAGTTGCTACGTTGCATAATATATAAAAAGAAATTTGATGAGAGGTCAGTGTTATAATAGTTGTGCAAGAATCGCGGGACGAATGTTGAGAATAAGTAAAATACAAAAGTAGAAAAAATTCAAAAACATCTTAAATATTTTTAAAAGAGATTTTCATCAAAGTTCTGATACAAACTCACTCCTATACCGATGGCCAAGGTTGCGAGAACGGTTTACAAACTTCTTTTGGATGCAATGATTTGGTTTGTGAAAATGGATTCCAATACCTTCAGCAATGTGTAAAAAACGAGTTCGTAAACCATTTGGTAAATTTGATGGAACATGATGGATAACCTTAAAAGTTTTGTTCAATTCTACTTGATGACCTGTGTCCACCAGTTGATCGAAAATATAACTTTCTTGGTTGAGAAAAGAACAGGTAAGAGTGACTAAGAATTTGTACAACCACTCTCATTACCTTGGCCATCAGTTTGTACCAGAACTTTGATGAAACTCTCTCTTTTAAAAACATTTAAACTATTTTTGAATTTTTTCTACTTTTGTATTTTCCTTCTTCTCAACATTCGTCCCGTGATTCTCACACAACTATTATAATAATGACCCCTCATCAAATTTCCTTTTATATATTATGCAACGTAGCAACTGGTTGATTTTTGAGTAATTATTTTGATTATTATAATCCTTTTTCTTCCAATTGCTCTGTGTTATTTTATAATCAATATTCCATTATATGATTATTATGCAACGTAACTACTATGTATTATTGCATTGTTGTAATTTTTCCCATCACATAATTTCCTGTTTTTTCATATCATGTTGAACACACCCCAATACAGTTTGATTTAATAATATATCAGTAGTCACGATATCGTTAACTAATTAGCACTAGAATCAGCTCATTAGTATTTTTGTCTTAATATGCGATCAGTTATTTTCTTTATCCCGATTGATCTGGCGATTGTAGGATTTATAACAAACATCGTGACAATAGATATAATTAAAAATAATCTTAAAATAATTTTTTCTACTTTACGATATGAAGAATTTATACCCAAACCTCAGAGATTAAATGACTATAGATGTAACCACTCAACTTTGACGAAGTATGCAATATTTTTAGAGTTATATCCTACATTTCAGCAAAACCTTATCATCACATATGGACATTGTCAAGGCACGAACTTGAAGCCTAAGTATTTTCAAAGTGATCAAGTGGATGATTTAGTCATTTTTAGCAGGAGGTAAACCGTTTGATTAATTTATAAATATACTTAATTACTAATTACAAAGCCTGTTTGGGTTTCATTTAACTAAAATAATTTTAGCAGGACAGTGATCACATCATAATTCCGTGGAACAGGAAGACTAAAATAATAATGTATACGGTAAACTATGGCATCAAAGGACGTTTTATGTTGTTGTGTTCAGTACCATATAATTGAACTACAAAGTTATCAGTAAACTAGCTTTAAACATTAAGTATACTAACAAATTACGTGAGTGTTCATGGGTTAATGAAAATAATCGATGAGGAAACCATAACCTTAATAACAACAACAGTTAACATAACCTTCTGTCAAGCATATACTCAAATACATTTTTAGCTAAATGTAATTTTCAGTTACTAACCAACCGTAGAATATTCCTACTTCATATAAGTCGTTTAACGATGACCGACTCAATTTCATCAACTCACTCTACGTCTAGTCCTTTACACATCACAATAAAGTTTACACAGTTCTAACATTATGATCATTGTCTAGCTTAATTGGTGATAAAGATAAGTGATAGTTGTAGAAAAAAATTAACTAAACGGTTTAAGATTAAATCTTCAACGGTCGTAGAGGTTCAGTCCTCATAGACAGTAGATTATAGACATAGACTTTGTAAGCAGACATAAAAGGTTTTCGTAGTTTTGAAATCACGAACTGATCTTAGCCGTAACTAGTAAAGTCCAACCATATCGGGTGTAAGGCAATTACTCGTCTCATTCAATGAAAGGTGATCAAGTAATACCGTGAACTGAATGAAGTAAGATATTAATACGGATCAGTGGTCTAGAGACCAGGCGGTCGTTCAGCACCGAATATTTTGGATTCGATTCCCGGATGAGGGCTCATAGATGCGAACTGCTAAGGTGTCCCATACTAGTGCAACATTTGCACAATATAGAAACGCTGAATGACAGTATTTTCGCGTGTTAAAACAATAAGGTGCAAAAATGAGGAACTTTCAATCACATAGTTTTAAAAAATGTATCCTTTTAACTAAGTATATAGTTACACCACAAGAACTGTGCCAATTCGAATTGTATCATTCAAGTAGAATGTGACTTACCATACTCCTAACAGAGCTTTGTCATCTAGAGAAGCGATGTAGAAATTGTGGCCATGCCCACTAGGGATGTCCACAGATTCAAAGTGTGTATAAACTCGGGAACCAAAGCTAGGTCCACCTGCATCAAAAACAAGTTCAGAATCACTTCAGGTTTACTAAAACGGTACAAACAAACACGAAAGATATCACAAGGCCGTATATTACCCATTCTGAAATCATTCAAAGCGAATGTACGAAGTTAACACCTACTATGGACATCCTGGGCTTAGACAACCAGTCTGAAAATTAAAAACAGTACTACACAGTGCAGTTACTTATTTTCATGCAATCTCATCAACATAGTCAAAATAATTATTGAAAATCTCCAAATTATGGACTATGAAGTTAATTTCAGAAAGTACTAAAGGGTGGACTAAATTATTTCATAAATGTATGGTTGAATATTGTTTAAGCTTCGGAGACTGAAACCAAATTAGTTGAAGGTCTCGTAAAGTACTAGCGTCAAACCTCTTTCAAGTCATGCAGTTCATACATTAATACTCGGTTACGTATAAAGAAAATCAACCTAAAACATCCTTAATATGAAGTATTTCACAAAATTAATTACATTTATACTTTTGTATTCTTCTCTACCTCAAGATACAAAACACTGGGACGATTATTTTAGTAGGTATATCAGGAAAATCAATACATCTATTCATTAGAGAAACAGATAGTTCTGACGATACGAATGTGTTTAGATGTTCAGAAATAAGCTCACAACTTGGTAGCTTCATGTTCCTTTTTTGGTTGTTATATTAGGTATGTATAAGTATATAAAAGTTCATTCGATAATTAAATGCATCCTATTTAGTTGTTAACCTTCGCCAAGAAATGTTTAATCATTTCCCACTGAACACCGTCTAAGTCACGAAAAAACACCAGCAAATCAATAACTAGTAGAAACGATGAAATAGTACCACAATCATTTCTCAACCGACTAAATTTGCTAAGAAACCTAACCTGTCTAAATTATAGAAATTCGACAAACGCCTCATGATATTGAGTATAAAAAACTCCGATACAACTTAATTTGACCTCATATAGAATACTAAGACCAACTTCAGGAGGCAGGTCTAGACATCTGCAAAACCTGAAATGGTACGGGACATTTTAATTATTTGGCTAATTCAACCATCTTAACACATGTTAGTCCGTTAACATATTTACCACTGCCAAGTAAACTAGAAGTAAAAACCGAATTTCTTTAGAAAATTCAATGATACAAACTAGATTTTATGACTAGCATAGCATCATGTAAAATACGGAATAACCTCATAAATGTTTAGCTAAATAGGTGGATAAACGCCGTGCACATTGCATAAAAGAGATTAACAATTTCTACCTCATTGACTAATAATACTCCTTAAATTACTGAAACCTACACAGAAAATGGTTCAATGCTGCTTGATATGTGCTTGTTACGGCTTCGATGATTAATTAATTTCTGATGACTGAAACTTGCAGAAAGTCTCCCCACAGGACGATAATTTCCAATATAATATCAAATAATTTTACCTAGAATCACGATAAGATAACCATTCCCGGGCATTTAGCACTCACCAGAGTGAGAAAACCTACATAGCAGTCCAGGGATAAGGAATGTAAACTTTTATAGAAATCGTCTTATGAAGTCCCGTTTTCTCTGCAAGTCAAGCTAAGATAGTGTTCCATGAGCAATGACACTCATCAACTACAAAAATATCAAGCAACACAAATACTGAAGCAAATAAAAGCAAAATATCGACAAACAATATTTAGTTTCAAACTTTATGCTATCAGCACCTGTCTTCGCAAATTTACTTGACCCTACATGCGCTAATCCAATCCTACAAAATATCGACTTGGACAAATTCCCAAGTCAATAAAAGCCAATACATGTGGTGCTACCCGACCCTAAGACCCTACAAAGTCGCTCCTTTGTGAAACTTAAACTTTAATTTCCATTGATTCATTGGTACTTTTTTAAGAACAATTAGTTCCCTGTAGCTAAAATAGGTTCAACCGACCTAGCCAAGAGTCGAATATTCTATTTACGACTCAAACAAGATTATATACCATGATATATAAGAATCTATCGGCCAGAAACCCTCATTAATAGTCATTTTCTTGATGAACAAATGAAATTTGTGCCGATGCTTATTTATAACAACATGTTGTAGGTACAGAAATGACTTACTGTGTGTTTTAAAAACTAGTCGCCGGCAAAAAGCAGGAAACTTCTCTACAATCAGCGGCAATGCTATGTACAAGATCAGAGCCAAATGCACTAAGAATGCTGACATCCATAACAGAATCATTACAGGCGCCTGACAAATAGTTACTTTCGCGATCTCGTCACCCCTTATTTAATTAGCATAGTTAAACAAAAACCACCAAACCTTGCCATGAGTAGTTCATCGATATCACCTAGTTACAGCGGATTACTTTCTCACTTCTGCTATGAACCACTGAAATGACTGTGACTGGGAAACGTCAACCATCTTGCTTATTGATATCTAGCTGGCGACTCTTCGAAACTGCAAACGAAGGACTCTTCAACGTCTTTAATCGCAAACCTAATTACTGTACCATCTATAGGAACGGAGCTGATGATAACATGAGCACTGTCTGCCATAATGTTCCTTACTTAATTATGTTGACTTTCCCACTTCAAAACCGAACAACCCCTGATAATTAACGACCACAACGCACTATATAAAACGGTGAAAGTTACAAAATACTCATTTCCGACTTCTTTTTGGATCAAGTTTGTAATTCCCGATTAGATGAGTTCTATATGTTCGGAATACTAATGGTGGACATCTGCAATCGTACATCCTCCCCGCACCTTCTGTGCGGTTTCAGTTTCAGGATTTTTACCATATATAATCAGTTAGGCATAACTATATGGGATACTGAAGGTACCCCTTGCAAATGAGTTTAAACAGTCTTTTTTATGACATCCGAAAGAATGATTGTCGAACTGTTTAAGGATGTGTAGTGACTCACGTTTATTACGAGAACACGACTGGTTCAATAAAAACAATTATTATTATAAACAGTTGTACCAGTGTTTGTTTTAATGTGCTTTTGTTTAACTGTGCTAATTATAGCCATTTTGTGCTTCCATTACCTTCCATTATTGTTTCGCGGTTTTTGCTGCTGTTCGCACGTATTCTGTACTCCTGCTTCCGCTTGTACCGTTCTTGGCACGATCTCGGTATTCATTCGATACCACGAGATCGCCAAACGAATAAATCTGGTAACGCTCAACCTACGCCTTCTGATATTCTGGGCACGTGTATTTTGGTAGCGGTGTACATAGTCAATCTCGACTCGACACCACGCTACAATTGGTGATCCCAAAGTTTGGAACACGCCTCAACCTCTGGTGAAATCTTCCAAAGAAGCCAATTCGGTGAGTCTATAGTTTATCTATCCACGTCTGTCGTATATTTTCATATTAATTTCTAATATATAATATACACGACATGACGGATAGCGACAAAAGTACTATTAATGTTATAGACTCAGACGTACAGGCCATTCACTTTCGACCTGTACCATTCATTCCCCACGACCCAGAGGTTTGGTTTGCTGCATTAGAGTCCCAGTTTGAGACTCGTCGCATTACGAGCCAAAGGCAAAAGTACGCCTTTGCTCTCGAATCTTTACCCGGGGACCACTTAGTAGCTGTTCGTGAGGTCGTCCTCAATTACAACGTGCCCAATGTTTACGATCGCCTCAAAGAGGCAATTCTCCGACATTTCCTCCCATCAAGAGAGGAACGATTGAAGACATTATTAGCACGTCACCCCTTGAGTGATGCTAAAGCTAGCCACCACCTCACGCGCCTGCAATCCCTTGCAGGATCAACAGCATCCGACTCGGAAATAGTTAAAGAATTGTGGCTCCAGTCACTACCAGCTCATATCCAACCTACCGCGACGGCACTGCTCGAGGACACACCGCTTAACCAGGTGGCCCTCATAGCAGACAAAATTTTGGCGAGGACTTGTATTAAAGACAGCTACGTTGTTGCTTCAACGGCACGTCCTAAAGTAGATATGGACGCCAGTCATTCCTCAGCTCATGGCGACAGGGACGGGTGTATCCACACGCGTCTTAGTTTTCAAGACCGTTGTAACATACCCCAACCCTACGTCCCCCGAGCCCGCTCAAGTTCCCGCAAACCCGTCACCACTCGCCCAAAAAAAGCATCTTCCAAGCCACGCCGAAAGACGGTTTCGGAAGCGAGTGACAGTTGGTGCTGGTTTCATAGGTCCTTCGGGTCTGGCGCCCGCCGTTGTCGAGCACCATGCTCACACAAGGCGGGAAAGGCCAGCGCCGGCGAGTAAAAGCGGCCGTACTCGCCGGCCCTTCACCCCAGGTTGGTTGCCTATTCTATGTGCACGGTTACTGCACAAACGCTAGGTTCCTGGTAGACACTGAGGCCCAAGTTTCTGTCGTACCACGAGGTAGCAGCAAGTCACAAGCCACAGTGCTTCGACTACGCGCTGCGAATGGCTCAGTCATTCCTACCTACGGTACACGACAACTCGTGGTCAACCTGGGCAACCGACGACGGTATCTGTGGACTTTCATCATTGCTGATGTTCCCACAGCCATACTAGGTATCGATTTCCTACAGCACTATGAATAGCTTGTCGATTCACGTAGGCTGCAACTGATCGATACTTCGTCGAACAATAAATTCATGGGCTGTAAAGCCCACATGAACGCGTACCGAATCCTCGGCACTTTTTATTCGCGTGACGATAAATTCCACGCTTTATCCGAGAAATTCCCCGTACTCACTAAACCACTCGAGGAGCTTCCATCGGTGACCAATCGTGTGGTACACCACATAGTCACCCGCGGACCGCCAGTCACGGCACGACCTCGCCGACTGGCACCGGACAAATTAGCTTTTGCTAAGCGTGAGTTTGACAATTTACTAGCTACTGGTATTATTCGTCCGTCTCACAGTCCATGGGCCTCTCTTCTTCACATGGTGCGCAAAAAAGATGGGGTTAGTTGGAGACCATGCGGCGACTACTGAGCTCTAAACGTAGTTACGCGCTTTGATAGCTACCCCATCCCCCACATACACGACATCACGGCATCGCTCAAGGGCACGACTATCTTTTCTAAGATCGATCTGGTACGAGCATATCATCAGATCCCAGTCGCTCTTGAAGATATCGAAAAAACTGCTATCACGACTCCTTTCGGTTTGTTTGAGTTCCTACGAATGCCATTTGGATTACGGAATTCTGCTCAAACTTTTCAAAGGTTTATCGATAGCATTGTACGAGACCTCGATTTTGTTCATGTTTATATTGATGACCTGATAATCGCATCATCAAACGTAGATGAACATTATCAACATCTTACGCTATTATTCTAACGCGTTTCGGATAATGGAATAGTAGTTAACCCAGACAAATGCGAGTTAGGTAAACGAGAAATAATATTTCTGGGTCATGTTATCAACCAAGAGGGTATTCTACCTTGTGAGGACAAAGTGCAAGCAATAAAGGAGTACAACGAGCCGTCCTCACTCAAGGAACTGAAGACTTTTCTCGGTTTGGTTAACTTCTACCGTCGTTTTATCCCACACGCGGCAGAACGGTTACGACCACTAACCGACTTACTTCGCGGCAACCCACGCAGATTAGAAATGAACGATTCTGCGCGTACTGCATTCACAGAGATCAAAATGGCTCTTGCGCAAGCCACTCTTCTCGCCCATCCCGATCCATCAGCCACGCTTAGTATAGCGGTTGATGCATCCGATTTCGCTATAGGAGCAGTTATGCAACAAAATATCTCCGGTAGTTGGCAACCTCTCGAGTTTTTCTCACGACGCCTTACTTCCACGGAGACGAGATATAGCGCTTTTGGTCGCGAGCTGCTAGCAGCCTACTGCGCCATCAAACACTTTCGGCACGCAGTAGAAGGACGACAATTCATCTTATTCACCGACCATAAGCCCTTAACGTATGCTTTGCATACCAAGTCTGACCGCTACTCACCACGAGAGTGCAGATATTTGGACTATATCTCCCAGTTCACGACAGACCTTCGCCACATCAAAGGCGAGTCGAACTGTGTTGCCGATGCTCTATCACGAATCCAAACGAATGCAGTTACTCTGCCGGTGCTCGATCTCCCTGCTATGGCCGCTGCCCAAGCAAACGATCACAGTTGTACCAAAGCACCACACTCTACGTCCCTCCAGTATCAGGAAGTACCTTTAGCCACGACTTCTGGTACCATTCTATGTGATACTTCTACCGGCCTTCCTCGACCCATCGTACCCTCTACTTATCGCCGTCTCGTATTCGATGCCCTGCATGGATTATCTCACCCAGGTATCGCAGCCACATTACGTCTCATCGCTGCACGATACGTCTGGCCGTCCATGAATAAAGATGTTCGTATGTGGGCGAAGCAATGCTTACAATGTCAACGATCAAAAGTGCACAGGCACGTAGCCGCCCCCTTGGCACTTTCGCTACGCCTGATGCTCGCTTCGATCACGTTCACTTAGACATTGTAGGACCACTGCCACCATCGCATGGATATGATCACATACTCACGTGCATCGACCGCTTCACCAGATGGCCCGAAGCTATACCCATCACGTCTATCACGGCGGAGACAGTTGCTCACCGCTTCGTAGAACGATGGATAGCTCTATAAGGTTGTCCCTCGACTGTCACGACCGACCAAGGACAACAATTTGAGTCCGCAATATTCTCCTCACTTACTCGGCTGCTTGGTACGGAACGCATACGCACTACCGCCTACCATCCAGCTTCAAATGGTTTAGTTGAAAGGTTTCATCGTCAACTTAAAAGCGCTCTTCGAGCACACGAAAACGACGACTGGTACGAAACCTTACCGCTCGTTCTCTTAGGTATCAGAACGAGTTTAAAGGCAGATATACAATGTTCCGCCGCTGAACTAGTATACGGCACGACATTGCGTCTGCCCGGGGAATTCTTCACACCACGGAGCAGACATGATTTCGCTAAATCAGACTACGTTCAAGGACTGTCTGCATTTATGCGAACGCTATCTCCGGTGTCAACTCGAATACAACATCGACAGGTCGCTCTCCCTCGAGAGTTATCTACCTGTTCACATGTTTTCATACGAGTAGATTCGGTACGCAAACCTTTGCAACAACCTTACGAAGGCTTTTTTTGCGTGATCACTCATCACGAAAAGACCTTCAAGGTTGATCGACACGGCCGCGTCGAAATCGTCAGCATTGATCGTCTCAAACCAGCACACGTCGATGACAGTGCCCTATCTGATAACCTGAGATTCAATGCTAGACCTATCAAACCTACTAGCGGGATCCTCAAACCATCTTCAGGTCCCATGCTAGATACATCTGAGACCTCATTCTCACGTCCCAGTCAACAGCACGCGTCATCTGCACCGTCTACGGACGAGACAACAGTCTCACGTCCAGATCAGCAGAACACGTCGCCTTTGACTTCGGATGAGATTGCAGGCTCACGCGACGCGAACGAGACTACTGTCTCACGTTCCGGTCGCCGAGTACGGTTACCCGTACGCTTTCGTGACTAGCCGCACAGTGAACAACCGATACGGTGTAGGATTATTCCTATACTACAAGCATGCTACACTCTTCTCTTTTTTGATTTTTTTTGTTTCCTGAGCCCACGCTTTCGACCACCTCAGTTTGGTTCCGTCGACTTCAGTCAACCTTGGCGAAAGCTGGACTGGCCACCCACGCTCTTGTCAACGCACTCAGTCGATATATTGGTTTGAATGTTTGGCACACGCTTGGTCTCGAACTTGGTCCTTACGGTCGCTTCTGGTCTTTCGGCTCAACGTGGTTTCGTCCTACGTCTGCAGCGTTTCTGGTCCGGATTCCCTACGAACGCCATCTTCAGATTCTGGATACAAACCACTCGTGTAGCATGCCAAATCAAGCAACAAGTACAGCACATCGATTCTGGTACCGTTCTCCGAAAATAACCTACGTTGGCAACTCAACAATCAACAATCGCTTTCCTGTTCGCCAATCCGTTCGTCCTACAAACGCTCGTCAAACGATCAGTCCCACGATTTAAACCGTTATTAATCGAAAGTGTAAACCCTTTATAGCGGGGGGCTCCTGAAGTGACTCACGTTTATTACGAGAACACGACTGGTTCAATAAAAACAATTATTATTATAAACAGTTGTACCAGTGTTTGTTTTAATGTGCTTTTGTTTAACTGTGCTAATTATAGCCATTTTGTGCTTCCATTACCTTCCATTATTGTTTCGCGGTTTTTGCTGCTGTTCGCACGTATTCTGTACTCCTGCTTCCGCTTGTACCGTTCTTGGCACGATCTCGGTATTCATTCGATACCACGAGATCGCCAAACGAATAAATCTGGTAACGCTCAACCTACGCCTTCTGATATTCTGGGCACGTGTATTTCGGTAGCGGTGTACATAGTCAATCTCGACTCGACACCACGCTACAGATGTATTCATCGCCGATTAGAAATAGTGAAAGTGCCCACCTTGATTTAGCTTGATAAGTACTGAAGGAAATTACTCTACGTATTAGTTCTCGGTTACTCTCCGGGCTACTGAATGATGATGAGGATGATACAGGTATTCAGTGTTTGACAACGCTTCTACCAGTAACACCTTCTAATATGCTTTGTTCCCACCGAGAGAAATCAAAAGACAGAGTCGAGGAGATCGGAAGAGTGTATTTGGCGACAACCAATATATCGGGAATCTCTGATCTAATCTGGCTAGTGATTGCGGTTGATGTTGACGACAGCGTTACCACACGTGATCTGGTGCGGATGCATGACCGAGCGCCTTCAGCTAGATGAGTCCACTAAAACATATGGTCAGCATCCAATGTCGAAAACCTACAGAGCTATTTAGTTTGGGGATTTATTTACCGCTACAGATCACTCCCTCCCCTAGTGGGGCAGTGATGACTCTAAGACGTGGCCAGCCAGAAGTTTAAACCCAACGAGTTTGTCGTTGGTAAACACTCTTCTGATAGCTTACTATATTTAGCAGCGTCTGGTCGTCTTTCCTTACTATATGGGACCGAGGTACATCATAGTAAAAAAAAAGAAATGTACAATGAAAATTTCGGATCCTCATAAACGTCATCGTTCTTTTCCAGCCGTCCTGGAAGAGAAAAAAGAAAATGTAAGTGCATGTCGAAAATACACTCGTATGTGCGTAAAAAGGGGAAAATAATCCCATGAACACGTAACAGCGTTAAAAAAATCGTTTTTTTTTGTTTTTTTGAAATAGAAATAAAAATATATAAGCCTATTTAAAAAAAATTTTCTTAAAATAATATAGAAAATGTCGAGAAGTGCATTATGTGCAACAGTAGTTTAAATGCTCTGGAAATCTTATTCTTCTTTCAGAACGCGTCGTTTTAAGTTTATTTTCGGATACTGTCGAAGTATCATCGTGTGTGTTGGTTGTCGGATGAGGCATTATAAGTGTCGGAGTCGTGTCGTTCAATTGTACCGAAGGAAAATCCACGTAGATAGGATTTCCTTCTAAATACGCTGCTTTGAGGCGATCAATGCTGATGCTATCGTTGGTTCCGTTTGTATCGATTATATAGTGCTACGGTTTGCGTTGAACAACTTTGAAAGGTCCTTCGTATGCTGATTCGGAAGGTCGTCGATGCGAGTCCCGACGAACGAAAACGTGTGTACTATATCGTAAGTCAGGTTGAATGAAAACATCAGTTGATTTAGGTCGAGTGGAAGCAGGTTTAACTGAACGCATTGCGTTTGTAAGCCTCTTCGTGTAAGAGGTTAGATCCATGCTCATTGAAGAGGATGAAGGATCCACGAATTCTCCTGGAAGTCGAAGTGTCGTTCCATAAACGAGTTGAGCCGCAGTGTATCCAATGTCAGCTTTCACTGCATTGCGGATACCTAGTAAGACGAGTGGAAGAGCGTCGGTCCACTGTGAAACGTTTGCAGCTGATAGTGAAACTTTTAGTTGTCGGTGAAAGCGTTCTACCAACCCGTTTGCTTGTGGGTGGTAGGCGGTCGTTCGAAAGCGAGTGCTTCCTAATAGTGTGGTCAGACGACGGAAAAGTTCAGACTCAAACTGACGTCCGCGGTCTGTAGTGATGGTTGAAGGGCAACCGAAGTTTGCTACCCATCGTTCGACGAAGGTTCGGGCCACTGTTTCAGCAGTGATGTCCTTGATAGGTACTGCTTCTGGCCATCGAGTGAAACGATCTACAAAGGTTAAAAGGTAAGAGTATCCATTTGAATCTGGTAAAGGTCCTACCAAATCCAGATGAACATGGTCGAAACGAGCATCGGGAGTTTTAAATGAGCCTAAGGGACATTTATTGTGTCTGATGACCTTAGATTTTTGGCAGCTTACACAGGAGCGTGCCAACTCCCTCACGTCTTTATTCATACCAGGCCAGCAAAACCGTTCTGCTATGAGCTTGATGGTTGCACGAACACCTGGATGAGAAAGTTTGTGCAATGTGTTGAAGACATTGCGTCGATAATGTTTCAGGACGATTGAGCGATCCCTACCTGTAGATGTGTCACAAAGTAAGGTTTCCTTACCTGTTCCCATCTGTTTGATGCGTAGTTTAAGGGTTGTGGACGATAACTCTTGCTGAAGATCAGTGTCTTCTTTTTGAAGCTGGGCGAGTTTAAGAAGGTCGATTCCTTGGAAACTGTTCAAGGAATTTATTCGAGACAAGGCGTCTGCAACTACATTGTTTGCTACAGAAATATGTTGAATATCTGAAGTAAACTGCGAAATGTAGTCCAGTTGTCGAGACTCACGGGGAGAGTAATAATAATAATAACACCAGGCCGTTAAACGTGCGTAATTGCTTGACGTTGGTCGGTTCTGGGTAATCCAGAATGGCCGCCACTTTGGTCCTAAGAGCTCGAATGCCTTGAGCATCGATAGTGTGTCCTAGGAAATCTAACGAGTCGGTTCCGAATTGGCATTTCTGAACGTTTACAGTAATGCCATGCTTTTGTAATCGTTCGAAAACAAGATCCAGATGCTTGAGATGTGATTCTCTGTCCGGACTTGCGATTAGGCAGTCATCAGCATACGCATGTACGAAGTTGAGACCTCGAAAGACGTCGTCTATGAATCTTTGGAAAGTTTGCGCAGCGTTTCTTAGACCGAACGGCATTCGCAAAAATTCATAGAGTCCGAAAGGAGTTATGATAGCTGTTTTTGGTATGTCGCTTGTAGCCATAGGGATTTGGTTAAACGTTTTAACCAAGTCGATTTTCGAAAAGACAGTTGTACATTTCAAGGTAGCTGTCAAATCGTGAATGTGAGGCAACGGGTAACGATCGGGAATGGTTTTTGCATTCAATCGCCGATAGTCACCAGTTGGACGCCAATCGTTGCTGTCCTTTTTAGGGACCATGTGCAACGGAGATGCATAAGGGCTGTTTGACGGTCGTATGATTCCTAAGTTTATCATGTGATCGAATTCGTTTTTCGCTAACCTCAGCTTTTCAGGAGCTAGTCGTCGTGCTTTAGAGAATACAGGTGGTCCTGTAGTCGTGATGTGATGTGTAACATTGCTGGTTACACACGGTAGTTTCGTTTGAGCTTGTTGTATCCCAGGGTACTTGTCGAGTAGTGGTTGATAGAGTGGGTCTATCATATGCTTAACTGTGACTGGGGATAATCTACAACCAGAAAAAGAAGTTACACAAACGGATAAATTAGTGTTTCCATCTACTAGCCTCCGTTTGCGCGTGTCGATGATTAGATTATGGTGTTGTAGAAGATCCATACCAATGATTGGCATAGAAACATCTGCAACAACGAAAATCCAATGAATGGGTTTACGTAAACCCACGTTAAGGTAAACGTACCTTTTGCCATACGTGGCGATCGGTTTTCCATTTGCCGCCTGTAAGTTTAGAGTTGATTCGTGGAGCCGGTCGTTATGATTTGCTGGGAGAACGCTAACTTCTGCGCCAGTGTCGACGAGGTAGCGAACTCTCGTTGTCACATCTGTGACGTACAACAGACGGCTATGTTCGCCGGCTACGGTTGCCGTTAACGCGTGCCGGCTTAGAAGTTTCCCGAATTGTTTTTCGAGTCAGTCGTTTTCGTGTTGGGAAAATTGCAGGGTTTTCTGCAATTTCTGGAAGATTTTCCATGCTGGTTATGATACCAGCACCAGTCGGGATTATCCGTCTCTCGTGGTCTAGAGACAGATTGTTTACGTGAAATGCTTCTACGTGGGCTGCGTGAGCGACTACGGTCGTTACGAAGATTAAGATAATGCGTGAGTGTATGACATAACTCGGTTATGTCATTCTGAGTCGTGTGAGGCTTTTCTTTGACTGAAAATACCTCTGAAGTAGACGATTTCGTTATTTCTAAAATACGATCGGCAGATGCAGCTAGCTCGTCTAAGGCGTTGTTCTGAAACGAGACCAGAACCGCTTGCACCTGTTGAGGAAGTTTAGACAAGAAAAGTTGTTTAAATAGACCTTCGTCGAAAGTCCTTAGGCCTATCACTTCTCTCATTCTTTGCAACATGTCCATCGCAGAACCGTGTTGCAGGTCGATGTTATTGAAGAGTTGATCTAACCTTTGTCGATCGATTAGGTCTCCTCGTTTAAGAATCGAACGTTTCAAGATTTCGTAAGGATCGGAAACATCACTAGTAAACATACTAGGTGTTACGTACCTGTTGAATTTGCGCGGTAGTGCCTTGACTACTGCGAGGAATTGTGCACGTGTGTCGATCACGCCGTGCTCGGAGAAATCGGATTCTGCGTAGCAGAACCAGGCTTCGATATTGTCGAGCCAGAAAGGCATGAGTTGAAACGAATGCGAGGACAAAGTCTTAAGCTTGAGTACTTTGGGTGTCTGTTCAGCCATGATGAAATATGAAGTACGATAATGAACGAGGGGAAAATATATATATATATCCAAGGAAAAACACGAAAAAAATCACAATGTTTAAAAAAAATAAGGTAATAATATATTGTAGCGGTAAATAAATCCCCAAACTAAATAGCTCAATAGGTTTTCGACATTGGATGCTGACCATATGTTTTAGTGGACTCATCTAGCTGAAGGCGCTCGGTCATGCATCCGCACCAGATCACGTGCTGTCACGCTGTGCTCAACAACAACCGCAATCACTAGCCAGATTAGATCAGAGATTCCCGATATATTGGTTATTGCCAAATACACTCTTCCGATCTCCTCGACTCTGTCTTTTGATTTCTCTTGGTGGGAACAAAGCATATTAGAAGGTGTTATTGGTAGAAGCGTTGTCAAACACTGAATACCTGTATCATCCTCATTGGTGAGACCGTCGTGATCTGGTACACCTAACTGCAACTGTGAGTCTGTTCCTTTTTGGGATTTTTATATATTATTACCTTTTTTTTAAACATTGTGATTTTTTTTTTCGTGTTTTTCCTGGGATATATATATATATATTTTTCCCTCGTTCGTTATCGTACTTCATATTTTCATCATGGCTGAACAGACACCCAAAGTACTCAAGCTTAAGACTTTGTCCCCGCCTTCGTTTCAACTCATGCCTTTCTGGCTCGACAATATCGAAGCCTGGTTCTGCTACGCAGAATCCGATTTCTCCGAGCACGGCGTGATCGACACACGTGCACAATTCCTCGCAGTAGTCAAGGCACTACCGCGCAAATTCAACAGGTACGTAACACCTAGTATGTTTACTAGTGATGTTTCCGATCCTTACGAAATCTTGAAACGTTCGATTCTTAAACGAGGAGACCTAATCGATCGACAAAGGTTAGATCAACTCTTCAATAACATCGACCTGCAACACGGTTCTGCGATGGACATGTTGCAAAGAATGAGAGAAGTGATAGGCCTAAGGACTTTCGACGAAGGTCTATTTAAACAACTTTTCTTGTCTAAACTTCCTCAACAGGTGCAAGCGGTTCTGGTCTCGTTTCAGAACAACGCCTTAGACGAGCTAGCTGCATCTGCCGATCGTATTTTAGAAATAACGAAATCGTCTACTTCAGAGGTATTTTCCGTCAAAGAAAAGCCTCACGCGACTCAGAATGACATAACCGAGTTATGTCATACACTCACGCGTTATCTTAATCTTCGTAACGACCGTAGTCGCTCACGCAGTCCACGTAGAAGCATTTCGCGTAAACGATCTGTCTCTAGACCACGAGAGACGGATAACCCTGACTGGTGCTGGTATCATAACCAGTATGGAAAATCTTCCAGAAATTGCAGAAAACCCTGCAATTTTCCCAACACGAAAACGACTGACTCGAAAAACAATTCGGGAAACTTCTAAGCCGGCACGCGTTAACGGCAACCGTAGCCGGCGAACATAGCCGTCTGTTGTACGTCACAGATGTGACAACGAGAGTTCGCTACCTCGTCGACACTGGCGCAGAAGTTAGCGTTCTCCCAGCAAATCATAACGACCGGCTCCACGAATCAACTCTAAACTTACAGGCGGCAAATGGGAAACCGATCGCCACGTATGGCAAAAGGTACGTCTACCTTAACGTGGGTTTACGCAAACCCATTCATTGGATTTTCGTTGTTGCAGATGTTTCTATGCCAATCATTGGTATGGATCTTCTACAACATCATAATCTAATCATCGACACGCGCAAACGGAGGCTAGTAGATGGAAACACTAAATTATCCGTTTGCGTAACTTCTTTTTCTGGTTGTAGATTATCCCCAGTCACAGTTAAGCATTCGATAGACCCACTCTATCAACCACTACTCGACAAGTACCCTGGGATACAACAAGCTCAAACGAAACTACCGTGTGTAACCAGCAATGTTACACATCACATCACGACTACAGGACCACCTGTATTCTCTAAAGCACGACGACTAGCTCCGGAAAAGCTGAGGTTAGCGAAAAACGAATTCGATCATATGATAGACTTAGGAATCATACGACCGTCAAACAGCCCTTATGCATCTCCGTTGCACATGGTCCCTAAAAAGGACAGCAACGATTGGCGTCCGACTGGTGACTATCGGCGATTGAATGCAAAAACCATTCCCGATCGTTACCCGTTGCCACACATTCACGATTTGACAGCTACCTTGAAAGGTACAACTGTCTTTTCGAAAATCGACTTGGTTAAAGCGTATAACCAAATTCCCATGGCCACTGACGACATACCGAAAACAGCTATCATAACTCCTTTCGGACTCTATGAATTTTTGCGAATGCCGTTCGGTCTAAGAAACGCTGCGCAAACATTCCAAAGATTCATTGACGACGTCTTTCGAGGTCTCAACTTCGTACATGCGTATGTTGATGACTGCTTAATCGCAAGTCCGGACAGAGAATCACATCTCAAGCATCTGGATCTTGTTTTCGAACGATTACAAAAACATGGCATTACTGTAAACGTTCAGAAATGCCAATTCGGAACCGATTCGTTAGATTTCCTAGGACACACTATCGATGCTCAAGGCATTCGACCTCTTAGGACCAAAGTGGCGGCCATTCTGGATTACCCAGAACCGACCAACGTCAAGCAATTACGCACGTTTAACGGCCTGGTAAGTTTCTATAGACGCTTCATACCGAAATGCGCATTACTTATGAAACCTCTTACTGACCAACTTCGTGGAAATGCGAAATCCATTAATTTGGACGACACCGCACGAAAAGCATTCTCCACAGTTAAGGAACTGATCGCTAAAGCAACAATGCTCGCACATCAGGACACTGAAGCACCCATTAGTATCGCAGTAGACGCATCCGACTCGGCAATCGGAGGAGTCTTACAACAATGGATTAACAACTCCTGGCAACCCTTGGCATTTTTTTCTAGACGGTTGCTAGACACCGAATCGAGATACAGCACATTCGGTAGGGAACTCCTAGCTATGTATTGTGCTGTACGGCATTTTCAACACTATATCGAAGGCCGCGAATTCACTCTATTCACTGACCATAAACCGCTCACTTTCTCGTTAAGCTCTCCTTCTGACAAGTACTCTCCCCGTGAGTCTCGACAACTGGACTACATTTCGCAGTTTACTTCAGATATTCAACATATTTCTGGAGCAAACAATGTAGTTGCAGACGCCTTGTCTCGAATAAACTCCTTGAACAGTTTCCAAGGAATCGACCTTCTTAAACTCGCCCAGCTTCAAAAAGAAGACACTGATCTTCAGCAAGAGTTATCGTCCACAACCCTTAAACTACGCATCAAACAGATGGGAACAGGTAAGGAAACCTTACTTTGTGACACATCTACAGGTAGAGATCGCCCAATCGTTCCGAAACATTATCGACGCAATGTCTTCAACACATTGCACAAACTTTCTCATCCAGGTGTTCGTGCAACCATCAAGCTCATAGCAGAACGCTTTTGCTGGCCTGGTATGAATAAAGACGTGAGGGAGTGGGCACGCTCCTGTGTAAGCTGCCAAAAATCTAAGGTCATCAGACACAATAAATGTCCCTTAGGCTCATTTAAAACTCCCGATGCTCGTTTCGACCATGTTCATCTGGATTTGGTAGGACCTTTACCAGATTCAAATGGATACTCTTACCTCTTGACCTGTGTAGATCGTTTCACTCGATGGCCAGAAGCAGTACCTATCAAGGACATCACTGCTGAAACAGTGGCCCGAACCTTCGTCGAACGATGGGTAGCAAACTTCGGTTGCCCTTCAACCATCACTACAGACCGCGGACGTCAGTTTGAGTCTGAACTTTTCCATCGTCTGACCACACTATTAGGAAGCACTCGCTTCCGAACGACCGCCTACCACCCACAAGCAAACGGGTTGGTAGAACGCTTTCACCGACAACTAAAAGCTTCACTATCAGCTGCAAACGTTTCACAGTGGACCGACGCTCTTCCACTCGTCTTACTAGGTATCCGCAATGCAGTGAAAGCTGACATTGGATACACTGCGGCTCAACTCGTTTATGGAACGACACTTCGACTTCCAGGAGAATTCGTGGATCCTTCATCCTCTTCAATGAGCATGGATCTAACCTCCTACACGAACAGGCTTACAAACGCAATGCGTTCAGTTAAACCTGCTTCCACTCGACCTAAATCAACTGATGTTTTCATTCAACCTGAGTTACGATATAGTACACACGTTTTCGTTCGTCGAGACTCGCATCGACGACCTTTCGAATCAGCATACGAAGGACCTTTCAAAGTTGTTCAACGCGAACCGTAGCACTATATAATCGATACAAACGGAACCAACGATAGCATCAGCATTGATCGCCTCAAAGCAGCGTATTTAGAAGGAAATCCTATCTACGTGGATTTTCCTTCGGTACAATTGAACGACACGACTCCGACACTTATAATGCCTCATCCGACAACCAACACACACGATGATACTTCGACAGTATCCGAAAATAAACTTAAAACGACGCGTTCTGGAAGTAGAGTGAGATTTCCAGAACATTTAAATGACTATTGCACGTAAGGCACTTCTCGACATTTTCTATATTATTAAAAAATAATTTTTTTTTTAAATAGGCTTATATATTTTCATTTCTATTTAAAAACAAAAAAAACGATTTTACGAGTTTATTTTCCTTTTTTTACGCACATACGAGTGTATTTTCGACATGCACTTACATTCTCTTTCTTCTTTTCCAGGACGGCTGGAAAAGAACGATGACGTTTATGAGGATACGAAACTTTCATTGTACATTTCTTTTTTTACTATGTTGTACCCCGGTCCCATATAGTAAGGAAAGACGACCAGACGCTGCTAAATTTAGTAAGCTATCAGAAGAGTGTTTACCAACGACAAACGCGTTGGGTTTAAACTTCTGGCTGGCCACGTCTTAGGGTCATCACTGCCCCACTAGGGGGGGAGTGATCTGTAGCGGTAAATAAATCCCCAAACTAAATAGCTCAATAGGTTTTCGACATTGGATGCTGACCATATGTTTTAGTGGACTCATCTAGCTGAAGGCGCTCGGTCATGCATCCGCACCAGATCACGTGTGGTAACGCTGTCGTCAACATCAACCGCAATCACTAGCCAGATTAGATCAGAGATTCCCGATATATTGGTTATTGCCAAATACACTCTTCCGATCTCCTCGACTCTGTCTTTTGATTTCTCTTGGTGGGAACAAAGCATATTAGAAGGTGTTATTGGTAGAAGCGTTGTCAAACACTGAATACCTGTATCATCCTCAATATAAAAATCCCAAGAAGGAACAGACTCACAGTTGCAATTAGGTGTACCAGATCACGACGGTCTCACCAATGAGGGTGATACAGGTATTCAGTGTTTGACAACGCTTCTACCAGTAACACCTAATATGCTTTGTTCCCACCGAGAGAAATCAAAAGACAGAGTCGAGGAGATCGGAAGAGTGTATTTGGCGATAACCAATATATCGGGAATCTCTGATCTAATCTGGCTAGTGATTGCGGTTGATGTTGAGCACAGCGTTACAGCACGTGATCTGGTGCGGATGCATGACCGAGCGCCTTCAGCTAGATGAGTCCACTAAAACATATGGTCAGCATCCAATGTCGAAAACCTACAGAGCTATTTAGTTTAGGGATTTATTTACCGCTACAATGCTATTATAATGACTCAAGGTTACTGTATTTTGTAGAGTACACCAATCTACGTTCTCGCTCAATTTCTTAGTGAATATACGACGACAGTTCTATTAAACTGTTCGTAATCTCCGTCTTCATCCCCATAACAAGTAAAAGTGAATCTACTGAATGTAATGTAAAAAAATGTAGTAAAATTGTAATGTACATGAGATGCACATTGTATGTCTTGTCTTTGTTGATGACCTGAAATAAGGAACAGGAGTATTAGCTTGCCAGGTGCGTGTCAGTTTGGAAGGAAAAAAGTGGACTTACTGTGCGATAAATAGTTCTAGTGTATTAATGAATATAATCAAAGTCGAGGGTTCCAGGGCTCTGTGACCTCTTAAACGGGTGAATTTATCCGCAACGCAACCATGTTAACTTAATGTATCGCCCAGTGTCATCTGTGCGTTCAAGCAACCACAGATTTTGTCATTTCATAATGTATTTTTAATTAAATAACTAGATTATGTTGTTAATTCTGATCTGTTTTTAATTTTTATTCGCCACGTCTGACTGCGTTACACTGTACGTTCATTGCACGCTGGAATAATATCTCAAGTCATAGTTAGTTTATTCATATAGTTGATTGTTTCCAGATAGACCGTCAGTGCATGATGCTACTGAAGAAATGTTTGTTGTACTGTAGACTATGCTTTTGTGAACAACTGACTGTTGTCTTCAGTCTCAAAGCAATACATATACCCTTTGTCTTTTAGGTAAGTTCGACTGGCATATATTTCGTGTTTTGGTTTTATCGGCTGAATTATGTTCATTTTACTCCGTTTAGCAACATGTCTGTGCAAATGGAACAATAATTATGATATCTGTCTAGTTTAGTATTCTTGGTTGCCGTATATACGGCAATCTAAATTATATAATTTAGATTAGTCTATAGAATTGTAGCGGTAAACAGTGCTTAAAGCCTGTAGCGAAACGGACCAGTTTAGTAAGTAGAACTGCCTGTTTTTAATGAGTTTGGTGATTGAAATCAGTCTGATTAAAAATAGGAAAAAAGTGCCTTTGGTACTGTTGCTGTCATATATTATAAGATAGCATTAAGTACGTTTGGTGTTTATTTGTAGACAGTACGTCTAACACTGTCCATGTTTCAAGACCACTGTCATTAAACAGTTTCCCCAGCGACAACATCGGTAGCAGGATAGCTAAGTGTCTGAGCTTTTATTTGCCTGCAAAACAGGAGTATAGTCATAGATGAGGAGTGTTGTCTTAATTAAATGCTGCTGGCTGTGGACAAATGTTAAGAGTCTTTTTGACAACTGGGACTTCTAGTTTACCAAACACTAAATCAACTCGTATGTCTTTCTTTAAAAGCAGACGCAGATGTATGAGAATACTTAAATGGGAGCAAAATAATAAGAGCTGTGTGATGCTGTGCTTTGTACAAGTTGTAGTAGCTGGCGTGATCTGATATTCATGAAGTCGAGGTAAGTCACAGCTGCATAAATTCTTTCCTTAGAAACATCTGATGTGTTTATTCACCTTTCCAACATTCTTCACTAGATCCATTACTATCTTTTATTTAGAATGTAACAGGAGTGAGCCGTCACAGATGTTAGTGTTTCACCTTTAGAACTATGGCCCTATGAAACCTTATGGGAGATCCACCTAACAGAAGATTATTGGAAGCATGCTGGACATCCACTTCCAGTGTTTTGGAGTTACTTCTTATACTCTTTCGTTTGAAAAAAGAAACAACAAAAACAGCAGATTAACATTACCAGCGCGACAATGTAGTTGGTAACGTGGTGTAAATCTTTGTTTCATATTCCATTGTTAATTAAAGTTCCTGAATAAATTTGTAAACCTGATGGTATTTCGTTTTATCTAGTTAACTGTTATAAGAAACTTGTGAAACGAGAGCCTCTGAGCACCTAGTTGATGTAGTAAATTTAAGTCAGCAGTTGATGGATTGACATGCGTTACACATCCCAACCGTCCCTGTCTCTAATCTTAGATTCTTATTCAAATACCAAGCAAGCAGTAGGAAACCCTCCAATTCCGGGCCTTCTTATAACCTATTTCAGCCGCCATGACGTGTTGCACTAGTACGTTGACAGGTACGCGTTTAAGCCATAGCTAATTACTGGGATGCTGTTGGATTTGCAATCAATACCTTAGGTACACTTACGGGTCACTAGTAACGTGAGGTTACGCGCCTGCCAAAACACAACTACAGGTCCATCCAATGTTTTCACCCCTTATACCAAACATAGCAAGGAACTCTGTATTTAGTGAATATAAGACTTTTATTTAATAAGGTATTAACAAAAACTGGCAACGCAGCAGACGCACATGACGCGATTTGTGTTCATTGAGTATCTGAAATAGAGAGTACGAGTATTAGCTTAATAGATGCATGTATAAATACTTAGATTTTGATATCCAAAGAACCAGTGGACTTACTATGTTCGGAATCTGTAGGCAGACACCTCATGCGTATTAATTCATCAACTTGATCTATCAATTGCCTTAGTATGTCCTGCACCGTCGTCTGTTCGAAAAGTGTACTGAGTGTGTGGATTTTACTGCATAGAATGCGATACAGCCTGTTCGTTTCAGTATAATCTGGAGACGAAATAGCTGGTATATTTACATCCACATCTCCACAGGCTGTCCAAGTCCATCTGCAACACAGCGTCAAAACTAAATCAACTACTTCATGATACAAAGATGAACATAACATACCTGTGAACTCTGGCATTTGCAGATGAGTAAAAACCATGTGCTTACATGGAATTCGACACGTTTTAAATAAACGGCAAGTGCAAGTGCCGTTGCTTATATGCACTACCGGACACAGAGGGCCGTCTACGAAGAACATAAAGGGTGACTGGCTATTCTTCATGTACATCAGTCCCGTTTTTTTATAGTCTTTAAGGACTATAGAGCCAGCATAGGTGGTTAGCCTGCTTAGTAGAGGCATTAAGCAATCTTCAGCTACGTATCTACGTTTGCGACTACAGTGTAAGCTGGACTGTAGTAACCTACGTTTGCCTAATTGCCTCTGCCATGTAAACGTCTTCCACATACATTTACTCAACGCGTCTCCGTTAGACAACTTCCTCCTCAGTTGTCTGTGCGCACTTTCAACCCGGTGGTTGGTGTTGTTACCCAACGTAACGACTTTGCTGTTGAAAGCTGCGGCCCAAGTTCCTTTCCTACTCATCCAGTTCTTGTTTAAATACGCTGCGATGCGTCTGCTGCGAACACTGATTATTCGACGTATCTGGTGGAACCTAACTACTGTTTGCTCACGCACCAGTTGACATAAGTACCGCTTGATTATTGGGTTGCGGGTCTTCTTACACATAGCTCTACACACGTGGAAAGAGCATAAAGCTATGTGGGCAGTACGGTGCGTTAATTCAACAGCGGATATGATGGATCTTGTACAATCCATCACAAACGTTTCTGTTTGACTGGTTCCATTCATAATCTTTTTAAAATGATCCAGTATCCATACCACATCATCCTTCTTCTCTTCCTTGGTCCAAGCAAACATAACTGGGACTCCATGTCCGCAGTTATCTGTACAAACCAACTGAAAGAGTTTATAACTAAAGACAATTAGTACGCAGGAAAATTTTAATTACTTTCCCCTGTTCGTGTTGTATATTGAATCCAAACACACAACTTCAGGGAACCGTTTGTACGTTTCAATTTGCTCGTGCGTGCTAAATGCTATCTTTGTAACCTGGTTAGCCACACCCCCATAAGAAACGAACACTTTTCCACTGTCCCGTAACGTTGCAATTACGTCGTTTAAACTTCCACAGTCTAAAATACCGTAGATATATGGGATAAGCTTACGTTTGACAACTTTATATTTTAAATTATTAACATATGGCACCGTTATTGTCTTTCCAAAATGGTATTCGGCATACTTAACTATTGAATTTGCATTACTCCCAGTCTCAACCATCGGCCGAACAACCTTCAGCTGATCTTCATTTAATCTTCGGAACCAAGGATCATTTTTCAAACACTTTTCATCACAAGGATGGTTATGCATCATCCTCGACGACGATATGACGAACCGGTTCACATCATACCGTAAACGAAACATGGCCTTGCAACCACTAAACTTTGACCTATGAAAATTGAAAACAATAATAATAAACATTTACCCTTTTACTCTCTGACCATGGCCCTCCGGCTTCTTTTTATGGCCAAAAGAACATACATACACTACATACTCGTAGCGAATTTCCGGCTTTTCTTTGCTCAGCCTGCTTTCACGTACTACATAATGAGTCCAAGTCATCTATTACTTTTAGATGGTGTATTATCAATAACAAACCTTTTGCAACAGATCGATAGCTTCTCTGACTTGCTCCCAGCTTGTCAGCTGCCTGGGTCTCATAATTCTTTCGAAGACATCACCAGTATCCACAGCCAATGGACACTTAGTATTAGTTTGACTGGTTGATGGAGTAGCGTGATTCATAATACTGCAGAAAATAACAAATTTTTCATTCTGCCTGATAACAATAAATAACAGTTAGGAACGAATATGCGGCCAGTTACAGTCATATGCGGCAGCAACATTTATTTTAGCCAAAAAAAAACTGACTTCGGTTCTCGATATCTAAAAAGCAATGCTCAAAATATAACGCATTAAGATTTCATGACATAAGAATAACGAGCTTGCCTGACAGTTAGGAACGATTATGCCGACAGTTTGAGTTCTATACAGCCGCCACACTTATTTAAGCTAACAAAACTAACCTTCGCTCCCGATATCTCAAAAATAACTCGGAACAAAATGCATTAACATTTTATAACACAAGACTAGCCAGACTGCCTGAAGAAATACATTGACTTGAGAAGCAGCAAAAACCCAGAAAAAAATGCTGACTCGAAATAAATTTCACACCAACATATAGAACACTACGCACACTAAAACACTAAATTACATAGCTACACAAAAGAAATAGCTGAAAAAAGCACAGAACGAAGAAAGCCGACCACCATCGCTTACAAAGATGGCGGATATAATAAATCATGTCTCATTCTGACTGGTTGCTCAGCTGAATGCCACATTTACGAAATTGAGTTGCGTTTAATAGCACCCTCTTAAACTTCATGAACGTTATACCAAAGTGATTCGAACAGAGGAAAGCTGAAATCTCTAGACATTCACACATTACAGTAACTGCAAGCTGCTTGTTTTTTTCTTCATTATAGGATGGCTTCCAAAATAAGAACAATGCTGAAAGTAGATAAACTTTGACAACTGACAACCAAGACTTCTGACGGATGCTTTTATTGCAAGGGTAGTTCTGCTCCATCTTAGATGAAGCTATTATTTACCGAATGACACCGTACCGCACGCAAAACATGACTTGGCAATCGACAAACGTTGATCTATATGGAAGTGAGCATAACATTAGCTATTTACCCTTTCACTCTCTGACCATGGCCATCCGGCTTCCTTTAATGGCCAAAACAACGAACTCACATAACATTCTGATATCAAATCTCCGACTTTTCGTCTTTTAGATTGGACGTTATACGTCCAGGTCATCTAATAATTATATGCGGTCTGTTTTCAATGATGAACTTTCTACAAGAGATTGATTGCATCTCCTACGTGGTCCTAGTTTGTCAGGTGCCTGGGTCTCACGAACCCACCGGCTATATTACCGTCATCCAAGGAATAAAACAAACGGACCTGCAGTGCTTACAACGATGACCAAAATCATAATTCTCACCTCATCCTGATTGGTCGCAAAGTGGACCAGCAAAATCACTAATCGGCGTTAAGTTTATTTTCAGTGGTGGTGGTGTTATGTTTGTGGTCTCAATAAAAAGAAGGAAAAACGACACGGTATTAGTATCACCGATGTCCTTCTAACAGAACGTTTTGTTTGTTAGTCTATTCAGTGCTTTGATGTCGTTTAGAAGTTTATTTGTTCCACTAACAATCAGATTTAATGTGCTTCTTTTTTAACCTGGGCTTTTAACTAACTCACTATTCAGAGTCTTTTTTCCCCTTGTTCTAAGGCAATCACCAAACATCTCCTTGATATAGGACATCAGGTAGACACTTCACAATCTTTTAGGGTGATAAGTAAGCAGCCAAACTCCAGTCTTCTGAAGTTTGCTGTAGCCGTTGCCATCCATCAGGCGCCAAAAACCTGAACTATGTATTCAAAAGACGTTTGTTAATCTTTCCTTGCCTTGGTGACAAGCATTCTTTCGCTGCACCTTAAAAAATTTTTCTCCTTTCTTTTGTATGTATTACATCATTGATTTTAGTTTGTTTTATCAACTATCTTTCAAATTAATAATCTTTCGATTGAACTCTACTCACTATATTCCCATCAATGTTTATTCATTATGTAATCAATTGTTTCTAACCCACTTTTGAACCGTTGTCACAATTAATGTCGTAGGATATTATTCACATTAGTTATATAATTACAATATTCAGTAAGCAATCTAAACCCATTATGTAATTATGATTTTTAAATACCATAGGTTGTAAGCAACTGACGAGAACCTACGAAGTAAAATGAATTCATGCTATTCTGTCAGAATCTTTGTTCTTGCTCTTTACAAAACCTGAATTTTCAGTAAAAAAGTCGACGGACTTCATGGAAGCTGTGCTGCGATGAACAACTTGTGACCGAGAAAATAAAGTAAATAAAGTCTAAAGCTGTTCATAACACGGTCTTATGTGGTTAGAGCATAATCCGCCGGTGAAAAATGTTGAATTTAACACATTACCTTAAGTATTTTTATTGTGAGACAGACATGATCAATACATTAAATCATTCTGAAATATTAGGAGTTTCATCTTAAGGTTGGGACGAAGTCATACTTTCCATATACGCTTTTTGCGATTTATTTCGATAGTACTAAAGAACGGGAGGAAATGGGAAACACAAGAAACAGAGCAGACAACTATATTTTCTCGTATCATTTTCCAACACTCGTTTCACCGTTATTACACTTATAAACTAATAAGTGGAGTGTATTTCAGCATAACTGTCCATTTTTACTTATAAGATGATTTTTAAGTGAGGATACAATTTATGGACGGCCTTTGAGAAACACTAAAATGACCTCGGAACGTCCACTTATCTATCAAGGTAAATGAGCGCTATATATTAGTGTGAGGAATCAGAATTTTCATTTAAATGTTAGGAATTATGAATTAAATTGAATGTTTTCATCACAATCTTACATCATTTATAGTACCAAAATGGTATATTAACCCAACAATTGAATGAACTTTGAGCCACAACGAAAAACCCGTTAACTTACGCCTTTGGATAAATCGTATGTGACCTTGAGAAAGCAGTCCACATAAAGTAAAAATAATTATATTCAATTAAAAATATTAGAGGGAATACAATTCTTTAACATGGTTTAAAAACTTTCCAGTGTCAGAAAGAGGCTCTGCAGTTCTGAAATCGTAATGCGTACGATGCAGGAACTCATCCATGTGACTTCATATTAGTTGACTACCAGAGCCATGGTAATGAAGATGACACAGGTATTCAGTGTTTGACAACGCTTCTACCAGTAATACCTTCTAATTTGTTCCCACCGAGAGAAATCAAAAGACAGAGTCGAGGAGATCGGAAGAGTGTATTTGTATGAGTCATTTGACTACCTCAATTACGAATAAAGGAACTTCTTAGTAACCCCATGTGTTTTAACCGCTTAGTCACAACGTCTTTAAAATCTGCTGTTCGCCTGTCGGTACTGAAATGGGTGTTGTGACCTCGAGATCGCCAAAACCTTTTTCAGTGGCTCGTACAGAAATTATAGTTTTGCCACTAAAGCTTTTGTGTCGTTGATTAGATATCCAATTAGTATGTCACGTTGCTATGAAGTTCAATTACGGCATAAATCATAAAATACTGCTCAGATGATATGTATTCCGGAGATGGTAAAGATAAATAGATGGCTAAAGATTATGAGTGAAAAAGAGTTTAGGGTTTATAAATTTATTTGTTTACACATATAATATGGAAATTGGAGTGCGATATTGTTGGGCCAGCGAAAAAAAACCAATGTAAGATTATGGTCTACTATAGTATTAGTGCTGCTCTAATAATAGACCTAATCCTAAATTTGTATATTTATCATGATATAACTGCCTAATCTATAAGATCTCACGTGGAAGTCATACTATCGACTACGCCAACTCACTGTATCGTATCAATTACCAATACATGATGTAGAACAAGGTTAGGCTAGAGAAGGAGAAATATATTTAATGTTAATAGATGAGGGACCACGCCTGCATGACCGCGCCATGCCATCCGATCAACTCCAATTCATTCAACACATTCTTCCCGCCTTCCCAATCGTTAGGTATTTCTCTGCGTTAAATATTGAATATCTATTTTCCGAGTAATCTCGTATTCAGCTTTGAGGACTGTGTAGTTATGGTCCAATGCCACTACACTACTCTCCCACGAGAATCAACGTGGTGTTCGTTCGGTACCAAATTTGATGGGATTGTCGCGGCGGTTACCAAGAATAGGTAGAATCCACCGGATGATGACAAGCTGAAAGATAAATCAAAAAAGAAAGCGGCAACATCTGGTCAGGAAATACATGTAGTAATTTTAAAATATCTGCCTTCATGCTTAACACGCTTGAAATAAAAATTTGGGTGAAGATTATTTGAGCTATAAAAAATGGGATTACAATAATAATAACAAAACGATGCGTTGTGTTGAGATATATCAAAAACAATCAATATTGTAGAAATGTTAATATTGGTATTACTTTTGGTTTAAATTATGAAATCAAATGACGTTTATGCCAGTGAGTTATCCATATGAGTTGATTTCCAATTGCATCTGTATTAGTAGGCTAACTGAAGGAACAAAAGTATTACTGTGGAGAAGAAGAATTCCAACTAGTGTTCCAGTTAGTTTGATACGGTTTATTTAGCTACGAGGAGATTGTCTCAGCCTCATTTATACTTGAACGTGATAGAATTTAGTAATACTACTAATACACATGAATGGTTATGAAAAACAATCAAACACTTGAAAAGTGATAATTTTGTGAATTTTAGACAGATAACTAAGAACAAATCGTTAAACATGTGTATTCGCAAGAGACTTGCTGTCGACTCAATGTTCTGCGTTGCCATAAACTATTTATTTTTATTTATACTTGTCGGCTGAAGGTACATACAAGTTAGCTGCGTGTACGCAGTTTATCATAAGGCGGAGCACGATTTAATTGGGATATAGTGATTAAAAGTTATTTAATTCAGTTAAGCCTATATGTCACATTACTAGGTGATGTGGTGCTGCAAGATGTATTCGGCTAAATAAGTTTTTACAAGATAATTAACAGTGAGTGATGCCCATGTGATTATCAGGGAGAACATAAGTTGTAACCAAGTGGAGTACACTCCCAAATCATGTCTATGATAATAGCTTGAACCTTAGTCAGTGTTGGGGTAAATTCGACACTGATGTTTTCAGTTTGCAGGAGATTTGCTCGACTGCTTATACTGATTATTTCCATGCATGATTGTGTCGCCAAACCATCAACAAGACTGACAAGGTTTTGAGATATTTACTGAATGAGCAACTGATAGAGAAACATACTGTAATCATCTGTAGTGAATGAAGATAAAAGAAAAACAACACTAGTGATAATTATAAGTCAATTTGCTGACCGATTTTGTTAATAGTTTCATAATTTCATTTGATTACTTCGTACTATATTTATGATGCGTGATAACATTTCGTAGTTGCTTTCACGTAAATTAGGCATATATTCTGTCACTGCCGTCAAGTTTTTGTCTAAATCATGTACATTTATGACTCGTTAGTCAATATACTGTGGTAAAACATATTGCATGTACACGAGCACGCTTAGTCCATGTCTTAAGTACACACTTTATCGTACTTAATATGTTACCTAACGCTAGTTAATAAGCTCTTTGTATCAGCCTTTTTACGAAATAGGTAGGCTACCTAAACCCTCTAGACTTTAGTTACAGTGGTGGTTACCATTTTAATTTATGTTTATTATACTCCTTGTATTTGCTATTATTTCACACGGTAATTCATGGCTCAATTTCCTTATTACACGACAGTCATTTTAATCCCATTTTCGGTTTATTTGTATACAATACAGGTTTGGAAAATATCTAAACGTCCTCGACAATTCTCCATGAACCCAACCATAGTTTTCGTATATGTTTTTATTCACACATCCAACTTTTACGCTAATAACACCTAAACGACCGTTCAGTGCAACTGTTAGTATACGTAAGAACGATGTTATTTAGATTTGACTTTATAACACATCCTAACTGTTGTAGTTATTCTACTTCGACGTCGTACTTTATTTTATGAAGTATTGTTTCCTCGTGGCTGTTATCTAACAGATGATTTTGGTACATCAATCGACTGTCCAACTACTCGACGATATAAAACCAGTCCAGTTCGATTGGTGGTCTGACAACATTATCATTCGCGCGAATCATCAGTTTATGCAGTCGAGCGAATCTCCTGCAAACTGAAAACGACATTGTCGCCTTTACCATAACACTGACATCTTTTTCCACTGGTCTCATTCACATGAATCCAAAGTGACACTCTTGGTTTCTTATGTTCTTTTCGATATTTTTCTGTTCACTAACCGAACAAACGCGCAGCACTCACCGTTTATCATCTTTTAGAGACTTCATCGTGCCACCTTTGCTGTCGATTTGTAGCCTTTTCGACTCTTACTGACTGTAACAACAGTCATCGACTTTTCTAACTCTGACTGCAAGTTGATTTATAGCTTCACATAACGAAATCACGACCACTTTTCATGGTTATACTTTTGTACTTACGGTTAGTCTGTTAAATAAAGATATAACTAGAAGCTGTCAACGACACCATCTGACATCCAACTTTAAATCAATAGCAGTATCAGCATCGGCATCGATTGATAATACACTTACCCTACTATTGCTATAGCATCATTACTCTGGCGGCATACTTAATGTTTCGCATCGGAGGAACTCAATTACTCATCAAAGCTATATATTTCAGCGCGACTTGATAGAACAATAAAACATTTTGTTTAAATTACTTCTATGGTTAATCGCTTTACTTTTAACCAACGTTGTACTAACATATTATTACTCGCTGTTTTCCCGATCAGTTTCTGCCGCCTACTTTCCATTTTGTTTTACAGCTCGGCAATACCCGGAGTATCCATATTAATCGTTTGGTAATCTCCAGTGCGCAACTACTCCCAATTTGTTCGGTACCGATTCAAACGGCCGTTGAATCTGGTGGGGGAGTATTGTAGGGCAAGCGATATGTCACTAAGCCACTGCCAAATCATCCGGCAGTCGGGTCATTGAATATTGAGCAAATCATCGATCCTCGTCAAGGTCAGGGGCGACCAATGCGCATCACTTAATCGTGTGCCATGAACTGGCCTATACGGCAGTGGTCTTACTTTCGCTTGTATCTACTTTAATTAATATGTTTCTGTAATGACATCTTCTGTGTTGTACAGCCTTCAAAGTATCTATAATACCTTGATACATCAATGGGGTAGTCCACGTAAAACGCTGACCATGAGGTGTGACTTCGACGTTAGCTAGTTTGTCACACCACTCACGTCTAACTCGAGTAGGCGTCCAATCATTTCGACATAGATCATCTACGTTGGTGATTTACAATATATTCATGATCGGTTAGTAGTCTTCCATGATAGTTCTAGATATTATGCGGTCTATAAAAATGTTATCAATTTACCCAGAAGTTCTAGGACTGGTTGACAGAGACCATTGGAGTCTAGCTTCAGGGTTATTAGTATTTTGAACTTTGCAAGCGTCATACTTATGTGTAGGTAATGTTGACCTGATCACCAGTAAAGTATACCGTACTGTTAACAACCCATAGAGCCTTAGCTGTTGGTGTTTTACACATGGTAGTGTACATGTACTGTCAGTGAACGTGTCAACAAGGTCACCGGTCATAATTTGGCGGTAATTTAAATAAGAGAGACTAGATACTATTTCGTAGAGAAACATTAGGTTGTGTATTAACCCCTTACAAGATAAATGCTCCCGTGAGAAATATCTACATATAGCCGTGTAGTCGACAGTAGAATCACGTCTAAGCAGTGAACGTGTGAAGCATTTTTGGGCATCTACTTGTATCCTGTCTGCAGCAGTCTTGTTTTGGAAGATAAATGAACAACATTCAAAGGGTGTCGTTTACATATTCTAAAAAGAGCAAGATTAGACTCCGTCGTCAATAAATTATTTATTATGAAACCCAATAGTCCCCTAGATTCTGAAATACTTGGGATATGTTCTGCAAGTTTTAGGACCCCTGTGTAATTAATGCCTATATCGTGCACTGAGATAAGCGTCTGGACCACACATTTGTTTGCGTTCGGAGGTAGTTTACGGTGATTTTACCGAAAACGTACCTATGTGCTTAAATAGTAATTATCACTTTTCGCTCCAGACAGATAGGTTATCGAAGTCAATTATGTCTGTGATATTGTCTCACCCAAGGCTTCAGGAGTAAAGCTTTATATCATTTTGAGATCATCAGTATTCAATATAATCTACGACGTTTTAGTAATAAACATAACGTATATGTACCTGAGAAACAACGGTGAGCTTAATATTTGCTTGGATGACTCCATCAGTTATTGACCTCGGTGATGAAAAAAGCCTCTGTAATTTATCATTCGTTTATATCCAACTAGAATTGCAAAAACCATTAACGTAGTAGGTTACTAATCCTGGAGGCTAAGAAGAATCAGTTTAAGACCTCATCAGAGGATTTCTTAGAGCCTTAGAATATAACTGAAACAAACAGCCCGTTGTCTTGATATATAGTCATAACGCTAACATTGTTTAGACATTTATCACATGAACTGGACATTGGAACCCCATGCTGTGAAGTCAAAGTGTGATTATTATAAACTAGAATTTGAACTACTGTCTCTACTACTCTAGTTTCTATTGAGATCATTTTTATAGGATGATCATTTTCAGTATTTTCCAAAGGTTCTGACTTAATTTTGAGAAGGATATATGCAGTTTTTCAGACAGCACGACAATACACTGTAGAAAATGATAGTGCAAACGGTTCAAAAAGCATGACACGAATATCACTCCCGTTTCTTAACACGCTAGTCGGGATAATATATGGTCCATCAGTATAGGAGCGTTTCAGTGTGCTCACTGTCTCAGAAAAATCCTGTCCGTTAAATTTTACACTAGCGACTTCACAGAAAGGTATTATATTGGTTCTCACTCATTCATCGTTTTCGTTCTCCAAAGAGACAAAAAAGTGTGTGCTTGATATTTCAAGAATAAGTTTAACATTTTCGTATACTTTACTGTCCTCCATCAATGTGCTCCCTCCTTTCGAATTAGAACATTTAAGCTTATTTCAAACAATTTTGACATGTGAGGAGTCATTATTAATTTCGATAGCAAGCGCTTCCTGTGAGGCTTCATTTTATACACCTAGCTAACGTACGCATCAACTGCACTACAGGGCTTCCCATAACCAATCAATCCTAAGTAGTGGCCCACGAATTACATGTAAACCTGCCTACAATAGCCAGCCCGATGACGTAGATCTTGACTACTCACCAAGACATATACCCCATCCCCCAACTAAGTGTGCACAAAGTGACCACCCGCTAGACACCTGCAACAGGCCTGTATGTAACCATATCGACCTTAAAAACTTTGACATAAACTTCAATAATCTCACCACTGGTAGACCTAAAAGCAGCCCAAAAAAACTTAGCCTCACCCAAACTATTCAAGACCTATTACCATACAAATATTTAATCAGTGTTCCAGAAAATCCCGATCTGGAAATTATAAAAAACACTGAAGAAATAATTGACCGTATATCAACCGAAGTGTTGAAAAGACTTCAGTGTATGTATAATGTAATTGTGTATAATATACCTGATAGTACGAACATAAAGATTGCCAAAAATACTCTGCTACAAGAGTGTGGATTGTCGCAATCTTGGTGTGTAACAAGGAGATTACGTAAAGGACACACTAAGGCCTCATGTCCCATTCCATTTCAGTTTGGTAGTAGCACTGAAGCTAATCACCTCCTTAATAGTCAGTCATTGCTGAGGCGTATTCCAAAATTTAAAAAGATTAGGATCATTCATGACAGGACCGCTATCCAGCGTCGTATCTGCAATGGAACACAAACTGATCAATCCAGCCTACGTAGCCGCGGCAGCTACAGCTCTTGTCACTGCACAAATCCTAAAATATCATACACTGCCCCCCAAAAAACGGACGCACGTCGGACACTGCAATTAGTCCTAAGGACAAGACCGCGCATAAAGCAGCTACAACCACTCACCCTCAGCCCAAACACTCAGCTACCCCAAAATGCCAAACAACTTATGCCTCAATAGCGTCCAAGTATTACCCTAGAGGCCCCTGTAAAATGCTTAAAAATGACACTCCTTGGAATTGCGCTAACAGCTACAGACGCTCAGACGCCGCTGTACGAAATAATACCAAACTCTCCGTAAAAACACAACAATACTCCAGCACTCCTAACCCAAAACGTGCACCTTCTCATAGCACTAGAATGCCCTACAACAACCATAGTGAACTGGCAACACCCACTCATCCTAATGTGAAACGACACTCGACAAGAACCACACCCACACGTGATACCCATAAGTCATATGGTGTCAACCTTGTAAGCCCCATGAACCAACACAAAACTATACACATCAGAAACACCTCTCTTAGCAACAATAATAGGCATTCCTAAAATTACCCACCGCACACAAGGAAGCCATTACTTTGGCCTACTTGGGAACTCACCTACTGACTCTAGGTACTATCTAAGTCAAGCCACCCAATACAGCGGTTTAGTCCGCCCTAATTCGACATACACACTATCTCATCCTTTATCATCTCTCCCACTCCCTCAACATTACTGCTATGGGGTCTCCAAATGTTGAGGGCGACAATCCCACTATTCTGAAACCATCTATATACTCCGATTTGATGGGGAGTGGCAGATTCTTCTCAACCTCGAAAAATGTCTCTAGTCTTGAAAACTTCTTGACTGGACCCCCTGATCATTCCCCGGACACATTACCTAACCATTCAACTCTACCTTCCACTCTTAGACATACTTCTTTCACCAAAACAACACCCGACTACCCTTCTCGCATTAACCCCACTGGTAATAAACTAAACGCTCATCAATATGGAGTCGACGCTCCCAATTCTTCCTTTTCTCGTTGCAAAACAGACAAATCACTGGGTATACATCATACCCTTCTACTAGACAAACAGTCACCGTAACTGACACTTATGTTAATTAACGCTCGATCTGTACAAAGTAAGATGACTCACCTACGCACCCTTTTACTTTTAAACAACCCCTCACTTGTTTTGATAACGGAAAGTTGGCTGTCCTCCGACACCACAGACACATTTCTACAAATAGACACATATGAGCTCTTACGCTGTGATCGAGTAACCAAGAAGGGTGGTGGTTGTCTCGTTTATGTATCAAAAAATTTGAGAGCGGAAATCTATAGCGACCACGTCCTCAGTAAACTTCCTGAATCGATATGGCTTACTGTGTACACTCATGAATGTAAAATACTAATCGGATGCATATATCGAGCTCCTAACACTCCTAGTTCAAATGACACCATTATAAGTGAGTCATTTGCTCAGGCTGCCTCGCTTGACTTCACTTACAAAATGGTATGTGGTGATTTCAACCTTCCCACCATCAACTGGAAGACACATTCTGGCCCATTGTGCTTTGAAAGCATACTTAGGATCTTAGACATACACGGCTGGCAACAACATGTACACCTGCCTACACGAAATCACAACATTCTTGACTTGATATTCTGTCATAATGTCACACCAACATCAATGGTGGTTGGCGAAAAATTTCACAACAGCGATCATAAAATAGTCCTCTGCACCCTTCCGATTCTTGCCATATGCAACAAATTAAAGACATTAAACACGCGATTCCAATATAGAGACTATGCAAATGCTGACTGGGAAAACTTTCGATTTCTAATAAAGCACTCCGACTGGGGCAGTTTCTTTACCAGTAATAACCTCTTAAAAACATTAGAAATATTCAATATCACCACCAAATCTGCACTAGACACTACTGTACCCTCTAAAATTGGTTTTAAAACAATTACTCCCTATCTAAACCAAAAGACTAGGTCTAAACTGCGAAAACTGAAAAGGATGTACTATATATCAAAAGACTTCAGTGCCCTGCACCAGATATACTCTGTACTTGACGGAGTACAAAGTCAACACAACAAGCGTAAACAGGTAGAGGAACGTACTGCGCTCGCTGCTGCATCTAAAGCCCAAGCCCTATGTTGTCTCCTCACGAAGCACATAAGAAAGAACACAGACCACAACATTCACTCCTTACTACACGATGGAGTAACGTATAATGACCAAACCGTCATAGATATTCTCTTTATATCTTCTTATCCTTCTAAACATATTTATCTCTAGATTGTCCTTTGAAATCAATTTTGACTTTCATAGCATCAATCTTAATTATTATTGCACAAATATTTATACTAATATCCGGTTTCATTCTGTATACTATTACATAAATCTAAATGTATTCATCCGAGTGCTTTAAAGGATTTTTATTTATCTTTTTCAATTGCTGGTTTCCTTCTGAGGTTGATATTCATTACACAATTATTATTCTTATCATGGATGAACCTTTTCACTAGGTGTTCACTTCTTTTCTCTCTCTTCTTCCCTTCTAAATAAATCTTATTCTTAAGATTATGAAGTTTGTAATTAAGACAATAACTTGTGTTACACTCTAAACTATAACTGCACAAACATTTATTCTAGCGTCATATTTTACTACAATGATAAGTAATTTTTTCTTAATTATTTTTTGTTACTAATTTAACGATACACACATAGTCGTTTATTCTTGTTCTGTGTTTATAAACACGCCTATTACACTGTTTGCGTATTTCACGTCTCCTTTATTTCTATTCCCTTATTTTCTTCATTTCCTTCTTTAAACTCAATTCAATATTCTTCTCAATTACACAGACCCGATTTATTATTATTAATATTCTACTATTATTATTCTAAAAAATTTTTATATTTTTTTAAATATGGCAAGTATAATGCTAACATTATTGAAAATTGTGTATTATTGCATTTTCTGAAGAAACCCGAAATGGTTTGTTCACAACACTTATGTACCCATAAGATGTTTGTGAATAATTATTAAGTGAATGGTTTTCTCACAATGGGAATACATCTGATACTCCAGACAACGACATAAAGTGCACCGGCAAAAACTATGTTAGCACCATAAACTTCGACATTAGGAGTATACATACCGCCATTAAAACCCTTAAGCCAAATGCGAGTTCTGGTGCCGATGACATCCCTTCAATCGTTTATAAAATGTCAGGACCAGACATACAGACGCTACTACTCAAAATATACACATTATCTTTAGAGACAAGTACATATCCGGAAACCTGGAAGGTAACGTATGTTCTTCCCAAACACAAATCCGGACCAAGAAACCTGGTTGAAAACTACAGACCTATAAATATCAAGTCTTTTCTTACGAACAGATATCAAATAACGAAGATTAACTCTAATACATTTACACCTCGACCTATAATCAGTGGTGTTGTGCAGGGTAGTGTCTTGGGTCCATTGCTCTTTATAATCTACATCAACAATATATGCAAGTGTTTTAGCACAGGTAAGACCTACCTCTATGTCGATGACCTAAAAGTCATCTATAAAACTGACATTTGCGATTTACGCAGTACTATGGAAACAATCCAACATGAACTCAACATGGTAAACGACTGGTGCAAATGCTGTGGTTAGAGCTCAACACAGAGAAATGCGGCTGGTTGTGTATAGGAGACACATCTCTCAAGACGAAACTAACACTTAGCAATCACACACTGCCCAGACTGGCATCAGTTACTGACCTAAGGGTACATTACTCACACAGTCTTAATTTCTCTGAACACATCTCAGCCAAAGCATCCAAAATGCGGTAAGTGCTTGGCTTCATTCTCCGTAATTTCTATCAAAATGAATCTAAAATCCTTCTTTACAAAGTTTGTGTAAGACCTATCGTTGAATACTGCTCGTTCTTATTTTCCAACCTACGCGTATCTGATATACTAAAGGTGGAAGGAATACAACGAGACTTCATCTGCAAGGTACTTAAGACTGACTTGGTCATTGACTACAGTTCCCGATGCCAAATCTTAGGAATAGCACCTCTTTGGAAGAGAAGGCTTAGGTCTAATTTGATTCTCTACTTCGAACTACTCAAAAACCTAACTTATTCAACATGTAAGATAATTCTTGCCCGAGATTCACATGAATATGGACTTCGAAACAAAGTATCTACGGTCAAAGTTGAGAAATACAGATCAAAAACTCGGGAAAACTTCTTCCTCACCAAGTATGCAATAATATAGAACAGTCTCCCCTCCAAAACTCGCATGGCAGATGAATTACATACGTTTGTAAAACTGCTTGATCAAGCCCTCACTTGCACTGATCTTGCACGTACGAACACATCTGCGCTCCATTCAGACATCATAGGCTCTCTCCATGTCTAGACCGAAATGGATATCAAGTTCAGTTTGCCTTATTTTTCCTACTTTGCAGTTGTATTAATTACTTTTTCCACCCCATTTCTTCACTTGAAGTAGACAGGTAACTCAATGAACTTATCATTACTGTTAAACTAATTTCGGTCGATAAGGGATACTCAATACAAACCTAAAACGTCAAGAGTACCGCACAATCGGCTGCCTACTACCAGTGGTCTTGCATTTATGGAGCCTGTTACCAATCAACTAGTTAGAACAACAGAAAATAACATCAGCACCAAGTTACTGTGAGTTCCTTCCTGTTTATCCTGTATTAGCTTTTAACTCTTCAGTACACTATATTGACTAGCAATTAATATTATTTCTCCACTCGTTCCATTATCCACAACTCATATACTTCTATACCTTTTCCGCCTGCTTAAATAAACAACTATCCTACAATATACTCTTCTTAACGCTTATACTCTGATTGGCAAACTATACTTTATACTATAGTCAACAGAGGCACTGCATCGATGCTTTACCCACAGTCCATAACTTGTAACTGCCTGATAAGCTTGTAAAATGGTACTTATAGAAATAGTGCTTTCCAACAGTTTGTGAAACAGAGGATTGTGTGAGGTATGACGTATATACAAAAATAATGCTAAATGAGCCTCACATCACAAAAGGAGGGAGGGTGGAGTTACTGACCAGCAAGCATTGATGGTGAGGGCGATAACTTCAATCCACCCGTGTTTGTGAGGACAGAACATTTTGTATGTATCAGGCTCCTCATGATTGAGAATAAGTCAATCAATCTGTGATATAGATTATTTTCCTACGCTCACCACTCAAACTCATGTTTCCAATATTATACTGGATTAGCTATTCTACTAAGACAACCTATAACATGCTATTCGGATTTCTACACTAGGATTGTGTGGCTGGTGTCGGACAAACAAAAAAAGGAAAAAAAAGTTAGACAATAAAATATGTAGTCAATAATATTCTTAACACTTCACCCTCTATATACACACCCTTCTTATAAACCGCTTTCCTTGTACAAGCCTTGACTTCCTTCCCTTCGTGTGAGCTTACTTCAACTTGTTAAACATCACAACTCATTGTTCTTTATTAGTACATTCTCTAATACGGAGTCTCTGACTTCATTTCACTAACAAGACATAATATGAATTGATTCTAATTTATTATACCTCTGTCCGTTCTACTACACTATGTTAAGCAACGTTTGGCGTTCATATCCAAGTGCGTTGCTGCTCTTCTGTTTCTCTTTTTTTCTTCAGAATCTTGCTCTGAGAGCACAGCTATGAAACTTCTGACGTTTGGAACAAACTTGATGTACGCGTCCTCTCAAGGTCATAGTCTACAGCAAGCGCTCTACGATTTCACTTTATGACAACTATAAACTTAATAAGTTGGGAAACATTTTGTGAACCAACAAATGTTGTAATTTATAGATCATGCCTGTAAAAACGATGTGTACCTGCACATGCAGAAATTATATTATTATTAAACTGTTTTATCATTTTAGCCTTATTTATTCCACGTAACTATGGTTTCGCCTAATATGGCAACGTCCATATTTAGAATCACTGCATAAAGGACCTCGTTTTTTCTTAGTATAAGTTTGCGTAAATTGATAAATACCAATAAAATTCCGAAGCGTATCTTCATCACTATTGCATGACAAATTGTGAAATAATTTATTAATGAGAATGCCGGGTAAAATTTGCTCAGCCACATCTTATTCACAATGTATAAGTTTGACAATCCGGAGAGTAAAATCAACCTCCCTCTTACGGAAAAACTTTGAAATATTTATCTTACTGTAAACCACTTTTGTAAATATTACACATTTATGACTGATATTCGGCACACTTGTTTCATGCAAAAATGGAATTTAGTTTTTTACGGTTTAGATTTTGATGTTTCAATTTCGTATTTGTTATTTAGTTATCTCTTTACCGCTGAGTTCAGGAAACCTCAATAATTAAGGCTCATGATGAGATTATTTCTATACGCTTAGCAAGTGTCAGTATTTATTACGTTTGCGTTATGATCAACCAATTCCTATCTAGTTGTTTAGTTTACTAGATTTTAACGTTTTTTGTTTCAGGCTGCGATGCAGTCGAAAATAAGCATATATATCGTCTACGACTTAACTAATTCTGTTCTACCTAAAATCGTCTAGACGTCTCCAATTTGCATCGAATTTCTAAATTTGATTGCTTTGATGGGATATTTTATATACGTTATTTCTGACATAACAGGTTCATTGGTTTTATTGCATTTTTGACCTCCTTGAAGTAATCGAACTAACAGTTTTGGATCTTAGAATGAAACGTAAATACTCGATAAATTCTAAAAGAAATAAGTTGAAAGACGAACTGGATTCGGATATTCATTTTATCAAAGCTGTTGTTGCTTTCTTTAATGCCAGTTTTTATGAATGATGCGGTATCATGAGCAATAGTAGTTCAGTCTCCAGCTGATTCATTGATGCGAATTTTGAGACAAAACGAACTTCGCCAATGAAAAGCGTTGAAAACGTTCTTAGACTTAGGGATAGAATTAAGTTATCAGACATTGTAGTTGAAATTTAGTTAGAACGATCAGAGTATAAAGTTTTAGCTTGTAATACATATTTGGAAAAATCGCCCGTTGTTCCCAAAGACATGTGGCTGTGTAATGTAAAGAGTACTCTGCGCATAACTTTGAGGATTCTTCATTAGGTCAGAATATATATTGTGAATTTTGGTGGATAGCCTCTTTAGTATCACTAGTTTATCATTCAAATCACAACTGTCATCGAGTGCAAATTATCCTTAGAATGGGGGGTTATAGAAATTGTAGTAGTTTTAGTAATAATAATAACTTATTCTCCAATAACAGTTTGTTACATGAGGCATGCCAGTTTACAGGCAAGATCAAATTGATACAAATGATACAATATTCACTGCAGTAAATTACATAGCTGAGTTGATAATTTATAAGATATGAATGTCGATGGTTTTAATCAGTATCACACTTGGCGCGCCTCATGAAATTTGCGTTTCAAATGTGCGACTGATGATCAAGGATAGGTCCATCGAAGAATGGAGCTTCTAAATGTCGCAACCTTATGTTCCTTTGGAATGTCTAAGGCTTTGAGGATGGTGCAGGATGAAATCTTTAGTTCCATATCACAAGGGGGCTGAAAGAGGGAGCAAGTAAAAGAAATCACGACAGGCAGAGTTATAAAGTGAAATCGTAGAGCGCTTGCTGTAGACTATGACCTTGAGAGGACGCGTACATCAAGTTTGTTCCAAACGTCAGAAGTTTCATAGCTGTGCTCTCAGAGCAAGATTCTGAAGAAAAAAAGAGAAACAGAAGAGCAGCAACGCACTTGGATATGAACGCCAAACGTTGCTTAACATAGTGTAGTAGAACGGACAGAGGTATAATAAATTAGAATCAATTCATATTATGTCTTGTTAGTGAAATGAAGTCAGAGACTCCGTATTAGAGAATGTACTAATAAAGAACAATGAGTTGTGATGTTTAACAAGTTGAAGTAAGCTCACACGAAGGGAAGGAAGTCAAGGCTTGTACAAGGAAAGCGGTTTATAAGAAGGGTGTGTATATAGAGGGTGAAGTGTTAAGAATATTATTGACTACATATTTTATTGTCTAACTTTTTTTTCCTTTTTTTGTTTGTCCGACACCAGCCACACAATCCTAGTGTAGAAATCCGAATAGCATGTTATAGGTTGTCTTAGTAGAATAGCTAATCCAGTATAATATTGGAAACATGAGTTTGAGTGGTGAGCGTAGGAAAATAATCTATATCACAGATTGATTGACTTATTCTCAATCATGAGGAGCCTGATAAATACAAAATGTTAATAATAATAATAATAATAATAATTTATTCTCAAATAACAGTTTGTTACATGAGGCATGCCAGTTTACAGGCAAGATCAAATTGATACAAATGATACAATATTCACTGCAGTAAATTACATAGCTGGGTTGATAATTTATAAGATATGAATGTCGATGGTTTTAATCAGTACCACAGTTGGCGCGCTTCATGAAAGTTGCGTTGCGAATGTGCGACTGATGGTCAAGGATAGGTCCATTGAAGGTATGGGCTTCTAAAAATCGCAACCTTATTTCCTTCTGGGATATCCAAGGCTTTAAGGATGGTGCAGGATGAAGTCACCAGTTCCATATCTCAAGGGGGCTGAAAGAGGGAGCAAGTAAAAGAAAACACGAGAGGCAGAGTAGCCAATATTCATGAAGAAATGCTTAAGCTATGATTACTCAGTCTAATTTTCCTTTATTAATGTATATGTTAAGAAAGAGCATTTTAATAGGTTAAAGAAAATAAGTGTTGGCAAGGTGTGAGTGTGTAGAATTATGATCTACTATGATATTAGTACTGCTCTAATAATAGACCTAATCCTAAATTTGTAGATTTGTCATGATATGACTGCCTAATCTATAAGATCTTACGTGGAAGTCACACCATCGACTACACCAACTCACTGTATCGTATCAATTACCAATACATGATGTAGAACAAGGTTAGGCTAGAGAAAGAACAATATATTTAATATGAAAAGAAGATATAAGGTAACATTCAGCAGAGACCACGCCTGCATGGCCGAGCCATGCCGTTCGATCAACTCTAGTCTATTCAATTCATTATTCGCGCCTTCTCCATCGTTAGGTATTTCTTCGCGTTAAATATTGAATACCTATTTTCCGAGTAATCTCGTATTCAGCTTTGAGGATAGTGTGGTTATGGTCCAATGCCACTACACTACTCTCCCACCAGAATCAACGTGGTGTTGGTTCGATACCGAATTGGATGGGACTGTAGTGTTCCGAAGGTTACCAAGACTAGTAAGAATCCTCCGGGTGATGACAAGCTGAAAGTCAAATCAAAAGGAAGACGGCAGCATCTGTTCGGGAAATACATGTAATAATTTTAAAATATCTGCCTTCATGCTTAACTCGCTTACAATGAAAATTTGAGTGATTATTTGAGCTATAAAAAATGGGATTACAATAATAATAATAGTAATAATAAAACGATGCGTGTGTAATAGCCGTTGGTTGATAACTTAACGTATAGGTAGTATTTTGTGTTTAGAAATATTAAAGTTATGAATATTGTAGAAATGTTAATATTAGTACTACTTTTAGTCTAACTTATGAAATCAAATAACGATTATGCCGGTAAGTCGATTTCCAATTGCATCTGTATTAGTAGGCTAACTGAAGGAACAAAAGTATTACCGTGGAGAAGAATTCCAACTAGTGTTCCAGTTAGTTTGATACGGTTTATTTAGTTACAGGGAGATTTTCCCAACCCCATGTTTACCTGACCGTGATAGAATTTAGTGATACTACTAATACACATGAATGGTTATCAAAACAAAATTTAAATACCTAAGTGATAATCATATGAATTTTGGACAGATTGCTAGGAACAAATCGTTAAACATGAGTGTATTCGTAAGAGACATGCTCCAGACTCAATGTTCTGATCTGCGGCTGACTATTTATTTATATCTATACTTGCCGGCTGATTGGGTATACAAGTTAGTTGAAAGTATGCAGTTTATCATGAGGCGGAATACGATTTTATTGAGATATAGTGGTTATACGTTATTGAGATTAGTTAAACCTATGTGTCATATTACTAAGTGATGTGGTGCTGCAAGGTGTATTTGGCTAAATAAGTTTCTACAAGATGATTAATAGTGAGTGATGCTTATGTGATTATCAGGAAGAACATAAGTTGTAACCAAGGGGAGTACACTCTCAACTCATGTCTATGATAATGGCTTGAACCTTAGTCAGTGTTGGGGTAAATTCGACACTGATGTTTTCAGTTTGCAGGATATTTGCTCGACTGCTTATACTGATTATTTCCATGCATGATTGTGTCGCTAAACTATCAACTAGACTGACAAGGTTTTGAGATATTTACTGAATGAGCAATTGATAGAGAAACATACTGTAATCATCTGTAGTGAATGAAGTTAAAAGAAAAACAACACTAGTGATAATCATAAGTCAATTTGCTGACCTATTTTGTCAATAGTTTCATTAATTTTATCAATCATATTACGTGATTGTCAAGTCATGACAATGCTTTATGACGATATCCTGAAACTATTATGTTTAGCTAGTTATAGTGTTGATTGAGGATTGGCCAGTCGAAAAATAGGCATTGTTGCTTTAGGTGACTCGAAATTATCAGCAATTTGTAGCGTTTAAGAATCAGAGCTGCCTTATTATATTATAAATTTCAATTCGAGAATATTCGTCTACCGTTAATTTTAGTAGGCTCCGGAGCTCTGATGTTAAACATCTATTTAGCCAAAAACTACCTGAGATTTTAGTTATTTTACAAGTGTAGTTGATAGTCTCTAAATTTGTAATTTTATTATTTAAACTATGTCCGTATTTTAGGCTGCTAATATGATAAACCAATCCATAAACCCAAATACGATTAGCAACAACGACTATGATGGGTTTATTGATAAATGTTAAAGGCGATTCACATGATTTCTGAATCCAAAAGACATGAAGATATAGTAAAACGTATATACGGGCCAGGTTAACATGCAGGTTGTTGACGTATATGAAAATTTAAAAATAATGAACATGACCAGAAAAACAATTTTAAAGTTAAGACTGCTTGTGAAACTTTAGGCAGGAATATGACGCGTTATAAACATTCCATATGAAGTTACTGCATTTAGCCTAGGGACACTTACAAATATATGACAAAAGCAGCTAGGAAACATATACATGTTAAGTACGAAAAATCACTAAGTGAAATAGTTGAACTCGCCTGGGTTATTTTTGAAAATTAGATTATTCAGTGGACGACATAGATAACGCTGAAACTCACCGTATGTTTTAGGAAAAGTGTCATCCTTGTTGTTTGGCAATGGAACTCGAGAATATGAAATTAGGCAGGCAGTGGTCGGAAGAAAAGATTTTACAGGATAGTGCATAGTTTAAAACAGGATGTGTTAAGCGAAGGAACACTAAGAATTAGATCCAGATAACTATTCAATCCTTAATTGCATTGTTAGTCAATGTATATTTACGCTACTTACAGATCATATTTGCTAGAGCTTGATTTTTAAACAAGTCTATGTCGCTGAAGCAGGTAAATGCTATTAAAGCTTGTTAACGAACCATCAAAGCGAATTAGTTGATATTGACGACCAGTTTTTATTATCGTTTGAGCTAGTGTTATGAGAACTAATCAATATAACATGACGATAATGCATGTAAGTATTATTCAGGGGACTATTAGAATACTGGGTCAACATGAATATAAAATCGATCGAGAAAGTTAAAGTGGAAATAAGGATTAACAATGATAGGTTGCGTTTCTTTAGTTGGGCTTACCAATGTAGAATTATGATCTACTATGATATGAGTACTGCTCTAATAATAGACCTAATCCTAAATTTGTAGATTTGTCATGATATGACTGCCTAATCTATAAGATCTTACGTGGAAGCCACACCATCGACTACACCAACTCACTGTATCGTATCAATTACCAATACATGATGTAGAACAAGGTTAGGCTAGAGAAAGAACAATATATTTAATATGAAAAGAAGATATAAGGTAACATTCAGCAGAGACCACGCCTGCATGGCCGAGCCATGCCGTTCGATCAACTCTAGTCTATTCAATTCATTATTCGCGCCTTCTCCATCGTTAGGTATTTCTTCGCGTTAAATATTGAATACCTATTTTCCGAGTAATCTCGTATTCAGCTTTGAGGATAGTGTGGTTGTGGTCCAATGCCACTACAAGTGGACATACAACTGACAAATGGGGGCGATTCGGAAAAAAAAAGCTGAGAGTATAAGATTATGTGTGATTATAAAATAAAATATAGTGCTAGAAACAGTATTGTGATATACATTTGGCTGTCTTCCCTTTAATATCGAAGCTATTAGAGCCCCTTTCGTTTTTTTTAAAATATTTTTCCCCAGTTATTATAGGGTCTTGATCAGGCTTCGTATATTAGCGAATTGTCTAGTTTGCTTGTAATAGGATTTCTGGGTAGGAAGTGAAACCAATTCAACGTTCGTAACACGACTTAAAGAGGTATTTTGCGTGAATAGATCAGCTTCAATACCATAAGTTCGTGGCATCCCACTAAACCATAAGGAGCCGTAATTAAACAAAATGTTCTGCCCTACAGACATGGGTGGATTGAAGTTATCTCCCCACCTTCATGTTTGCTGGTCATTAACGCCACCCTCCCTCCTTTTGTGATGTTAGACTCTCTTACGTTTGTGGTAAGTATGAATACTGCTTTAATCAAAGCCCATAGTTGGAATACACTGTCTCTACTAGGTCCATGTTACAAGCAAATCAGATAGTTAAAAAAAATTTCTTTTATGGGTTAGATGTCCACATAGTATATCACACTGCTATGAAAATAACTAATGGTTTAAAAAAGTAAGGACTAATAGCAAATCAAAAGATATGAGAGGGTATAAAATCGTAGAAAAAAAAATTTCAGGGTAAGACAAATGAAACATTGAGAAACTCACAAGACGTTGTGGCCAAATTTTGAACTTTGAATGGTCGGCCTTAGTAGATCAGCATTCATAAGATTGAGCTATCTGCCTACTTGCAGTGGAATAAAAAAAAGGCATGACTTTTAGGAAGAATAATGTACATTTAACCTGTAGAGATTTGGGAACTGAAAGCTAGGGTTAGGAGCATGAAGTCATGATTAATAAACAATGAATAATAGGAAAGGTTAAGCCATATGTTCTGTGATTTGGTTATATTCATATTAGTAACAGTCGGACTTGTTATAATTTTGTTCTTTCTAGATACTAGGCGGTCCGTAATAAAGTGCCTCATTGGTGGGCGGGAGTTCAAGGAAATGTTGAAGCTCTTTGGAGTCTAGAAATAGGGTTATTAGCCTTTTGAATCTGATAAACGTATCACAATTACGGATAGGCATTGGCAGCCTGTTCCACAATAAACTGTACCGTACTGTAAAGAACTTACAACGCATTTGTTTTTGGTGTTTTACGGTAAGTAGTGTATATGCGTTGTTTCTAAGTCTATAGGCTGGGTCGTGGGTAATACTCGGGCAGGAGGTTAGAAAGGAGAGCCCATATATCGCTTTGTAGAGAAATATTAAATTGTTTTTTAGCCTACGGTGCCATAAAGGTTCTAAAGATAGATGCTTACATCTGTCTGTGTAATCAAGATTCGAGTTGCATCCTAGTAGTTGACGTGTGAAACGTCTTTGAACATCTTCTACTCTTATCTTGTCTGTGATATTCATATTAGAGAATACAAAAGAGCAGTATTCAAGGGAGGGTCGTACACATATTTTGTAGAGAGTAAGTTTACCCTCTGTTGTGAAAAAGTTTTTCATTATAAAGCCAATTAGCCGTCTAGATTTAGAAATAATAGAGGAGGCATGTTCTTCAAAGTTCAGGCTTCCTGTGTAATTAATTCCTAAATCGCGTACTGATTCGAGTGTTTGGACTCTACTTCCATTTAAGTGAAGTTGCGGTTTATAGGGATGCTTTCCAAAGTGCATGATCCCGCACTTGTTGAGGTTTAATGGTAATTGCCATTTTTCACTCCATATAGTTAAGTTATTGAGGTCCTTTTGGATCTGGGATACACTTTCGCTTAGTATCTCAGGCTTATAGCTGTATACTATTTTGAGATCATCAGCATATAAGTATGGTCTCCCAAATTCTATGGTGTTACATATATCGTTTATATACATAAGAAACAAAAGTGGACCTAATACGCTTCCCTGGATGACTCCACTGGTGATTGGCCTAGGGGACGAGAGACAGTCATTGTACTTTACCATCTGTTTACGTTCTGTTAAGAACGAAGCAAACCATGAGTACAGTGGGTTGTGTATTCCGAAGGACTTTAGTTTGACGAGTAGCCTTTTGTGTGGGACCTTACCAAAGGCTTTCTTAAAGTCTAGGAATAGAACTGATACAAGGAGTCCGCTGTCTCGTTTCATAGTTATATCATTCAGGTAGTCTACTAGGCATGTATCGCATGATCTGGACCTAAGAAATCCATGCTGGGAGGTCGAGATGAGATTATTAGTTATTAGATGTTGGACTACAGCCGCCTTAACTACTTTTTCCATCACTCTGGATACCACTGAATTTATGTTTATGGGCCGGTAATTTTCAACGTTTGCTTCAGGTCCTGTTTTAATTTTGGGAATGATATGTGTAGTTTTCCAGGCAGTGGGGTAACACGCTGAAGAGAGTGATATCGCGAATAGTTTGAGAAGCAAAACACACATATCATCACCTCCACGTTTTAGCATGCTAGATGGAATGCCATCTGGTCCATCAGTGTAGGAGTGTTTCAATGTACTGATTGCCTTGGAGATATTTTGTACACTGAATTCTACAGTAGTAATTTCACAGGGAGTTACTGGGATTGGTTCTGAATCATTAAATGGTTTTTCGTTAGTTAGTGAGAAACAAAAATGTCCACTAAATAATTCTGTGACAAGTTTAGGATCTTCGTATACTTGTTTGCCTTTAATGAATATACTCCTTTTTGGTTTAGAGCGTTTAAGTTTATTTTGGAGTAGTATGGTCAGTGCAGAGGAGTTATTATTGAGTTCAACTGCACGTTTTTCCTGTGCTACTGCTTTTTGTTTACTTATTTCCTCTGTTTGGACAAGTATTTGTGTCATCGTTACTAAAGAGGAAAAGTCATTTAAGTTGTGGAATTGAGTACAATGTCTTTGAAGACGTCTTCTTGTACTGACCGGTATATAGAGATCTTTGGAAAACACAGGTTTACAGTATTCTAAAGGTGCGATGTTGTTGATGATACTTTTGATGTTGTGATAAAATATATTGGTTAATGTGTCGGTATTGTTTGAGGTAAAGAAAGTTCCCTAATCAGTGCTTCTTAGGTAATTGTGGAAGTTATTCCAATCAACCTCGCGATAGTTTCTACGAAGTGTTACGGTTTTGCTTCTATTGGTTGTAGTTTTTACATTAAGGCTGCATATGACAATGTTATGATCACTACCTGGGAACTTTTTTCCAATATACAAAGTAATGGGGATGAGGCCACTGGTAAAGACTAAGTCCAAGATGTTTTGATGTCTGGTAGGGCTATCGACATACTGAGTCCATTGTCCGAGCTCTAGACATTCAATAAATGATTCATAACGTCTCGGCGCTTTGACTGGCAGCCAAGAAATTTCGGGCATATTGAAGTCACCACAAATGAGCTTGCCTGTGAATGAGAGGGATGATGCTAGTGTGAATACCTCCGATAATACTGCTATATCATCTATTGATGCGTTAGGTTGACGATAAACACAGCCGAGCAGTAAGGTAACGAAATTCGACAGCTTTAATACAATCCACACCGAATCCTTCAGTTTGTTTAGTTCAGGCATATCACATAGTAGTGAGTTTAGGCTAGAGTGAGCGTAAATAAGGCATCCTCCGCCTCGTCCATTCAATCTGTCACTTCTATACAGGAAATAGTTATCAAAAGATATACTTTGGTCGGAAATATTACTGTTAGTCCATGCTTCAGATATCATAATAACTGATGGTTGATATATGGATACAAACAGGGCTAAATCCGTCTTTTTGTTGCAGATCGACCGAGCGTTGATAAGACATATATTAAGCAAGTGGCCTACTAAGTTAAAATGGGTGAGGGTATCTCGGATAAAGTCGTCGTAACCCTCGCGGGTGTGAGATGAGTTTGAAATGATGGATTGAATGTTCTTCATCAGCTCGGTATTTTGATAGCTAGATTTAGTGGGAGATGTATCAAATGAGCTAGTGAAGTTGATTGGGGAGTTTACCCAGGAGGAAAGGGTGAGAGTACTCTGTGATGGAAACTGTACGGAGGAAACAAATTTATGGTTTGCATGTGGTTTGAAATAACCTAGGCTATATGCTTCAACAGAGGTGTCACTAGGGGTCTTATTCCAAAAAAATCTTGTACAGGCCTACTGTGAAGTGTATGGTTATTTACAAAATAGTCTTGATGGTTAGACTCGTAGCCCCTGTTATGGCTATTTACGTTAGCATGAGAGGGGTCTGCTACGCGTAACTGGGAGAAGTTGCAACTGTTGTTATACATGGGAGCCGTTGTTATGTGATGGGTCGGTAGTAAAGGGTATGAGGAGTTTTCTTTCTGAGAGTAATTACAGTTGCGATTCTGGGGAATGTAGGTAGGGTGTGGAGTGAAAAACCTATTATTACCATTTTTATTTATGGTTTTAGGCTTCAGGGGTGATTTAGGTGGGCAGTTCTCTGGTAGTTTTCGTTAGTCTGCGTGTAAGAAGGCTTGCTACGCTGAAGCCCACCACCCATTTTGCAACTTAGAGGTGTTGAAGGCAAGTTATGCGATAGCAGCGGGGAGAACCTGTTCATTGTTCTTGGGATACCTATAGAGCAGTTGGGTTCAATCTTACGTGTTTCCCTACTCGGTATCATGAATTTTGTCTTCCCACCCTTTATTTTCAGAGCTGGAGCCTTTCGTTGTCTTTGTGAGATGAACTTACGTTCATTCAAGTCTACTTGTGGAATATCTTTAGGAGGACAAATTTTCAAGTGTATAGGTTTAGTTGCACGTGTGTTGTTACACGACTCACATTTTAGTACATTACTGAACGAACAGCTGGGATTAGTCATGTCGTTATGGTTTTTGGTGTCAGTTGGGGTCCCTATCTTATCCAAAGGTTTCTGATCTGTAGACTCATCTAGATCAACAGAGTGATCAGCCGTATGTGGAGTGGTGTCATGCTTATTGTTCGTGTGTTCTAAACTATTTGCTGTGTTGCAAACTGTCTCAGACTGATTATTAACTGTAACACTCCCATTCAATTCTATCGCTTCGCGTCTTCTTACACGACGTTGACAGGGCGTAAGGTCTGGGGTGACTTTTATATTTTTGTATGGAATTAGTGAGCTAATATTTTTGCTCGAATTAATAAACTGCTTAGCATCGTTACAACAGCCAAACATAAACAAAATGGGGCAAGTCGATCTGTCTGACTTTTTTCTAAGGCGGATGACTTTGCAGTTAACGTTCGGCATACCGCATGCTCTAAGGCAAATATCTCTTAGCTTAGATGGTTGTGTGCGGTCGGGAAGGTTATACACAACTGCATTGAAGGAGGACATCACTCTCTTCGTCACTTCTTCAGCCACAAACTCCAAAATACACTCAGCTTTAGTGAGTTGCTCAAGATTCCTGTCTGTGTCAAGGCCCCATATATGAGTGAGGGGTGCTAATTTCTGTCCCCACAAACACGAATGGATTGAAGTTATCGCCCTCACCATCAATGCTTGCTGGTCAGTAACTCCACTCTCCCTCCTTTTGTGATGTTAGGCTCATTTAGCATTATTTTTGTATATACGTCATACCTCACACAATCCTCTGTTTCACAAACTGTTGGAAAGCACTATTTCTATAAGTACCATTTTACAAGCTTTCAGGCAGTTACAAGTTATGGACTGTGGGTAAAGCATCGATGCAGTGCCTCTGTTGACTATAGTATAAAGTATAGTTTGCCAATCAGAGTATAAGCGTTAAGAAGAGTATATTGTAGGATAGTTGTTTATTTAAGCAGGCGGAAAAGGTATAGAAGTATATGAGTTGTGGATAATGGAACGAGTGGAGAAATAATATTAATTGCTAGTCAATATAGTGTACTGAAGAGTTAAAAGCTAATACAGGATAAACAGGAAGGAACTCACAGTAACTTGGTGCTGATGTCAGCATCATTACCATAATTCGTGACATCCCACTAAAAAATAAAGACTCGTAAGTGAACAAAATGTTCTGAGTCGATCTAAGCTAGACCACCACTGAATACCTGAAGGTACTGAACGGCTCTTTTCTCCTAGTGTGGGACTTCTCAGCGGTGTACATACACGGTCATCCAGTTCTTCCAGGTTTTCAGTGGTGGTCTAGCTTAGGTGGTTTCACGAATTCAACTATCAAAATGCAAATTATTCGTTAAACTTGAAATGTCGTCACATCTTTTACGCTACTGGAAGTGAAAGGCCACGGAATCGTTTATTTCTTTACTCTGTATATCGGGTTTTTCGTGCCTATAGGTAACCCTCGTACTATTGATAGAAGAAACACGAGAAGTTGTGAGTACGTGTTTATTTCGATCTTAGCGCAGTCACAGTGGAGCGTGGGGTTATCTGTTCAGACAAACAAAAGCTTTCAGCATTCAATATAAGATAATAAGGAATATAACGCTTATACAAAATAAGGAAGTGAATGAATACTTGAACAATACTGTTTTGGCATATGCTTGGTTGTTTGGGGTCAACTCTTAACCAACCAACCTATGCTGTTACATTAGCTTCCCCCTAGAATCGACTTCCGTAGGAACGTCGGTTCGATTAATCTATCTATCAAAAACACCTTAGTTTTATTTCTCATTCCAAGGGAAATTTATCAACTCACTCAATGTTTGACTTACAATAAGTGGCAACTAACGCTGTCAACGGTAGTCCATGGATGTCTCTTCATTTACTAGCTTGTCATCTTATTTAGTAGCATGTGATTTCTTCTACAACTATAGCTGACGGTTTACTGAGTGCTTTCATGAGAAAGAGTGTTAAACTGTGGAATAAGAATATCTGAGGAAGTGCCGCGAGCGGGCTACCCAACACCATGTTGGTGAGGTACGATTTTTCCATGCTCAGACCGGCTATCAGGTGTTTACTCACCTGCCTCTTGAGTCGCCCTCAAGTAAAAAGTAAAGAAGAATCTACTTCAAAGGTAATGGTGAAAACCAATCAAACCTAAAGAACCGCTCCACTGCCTGCATCAAAATAATAAGATACAAAATGGAAATACATAAACATAATTGATAATTGTTCGGTTCCACGTAAGTGATTGGCCTCCAGAACGGATTGGTATTCTGGAAGAAAATAGACATAGTGTAGCCATCTTGTGTACGAAAAGGTATGAAAATAAATAAAATCCTTTTTTATAATGTATAAATGTAAAAGTGTAAACTTGCTAGAAGTTGGACTCATTGTCAAACCCGTTCAAATGTGTGACCTTGGGAATGTGACAACCGCCTTTTCTAACCAGGTACGTAACCAAGGGTGCATAATTTTACTCTATAAAACGGAAGAGAATATAAGGTTAAAGAGGGGAGAAAATTGTGTAGAGTATGAGGATCAAGTACAGTTGTATCAAATACTCTTTTCTGGTTTGATTTAAATATGTATGATATACTGAGGCAATATTTCGTCAATTAATCAAAGTAACGAATTTGTCTGCACCTTAGAAGTGTGTAAGTCCTATTACTCATTAGTATTATGAATGAATAATTGGTAAAAGGAAAGATTGCAGTCACCCCTCGTGGTCTGATGTGGCCTAATGGCTAGGTACGCGGTCTAGCATTCAGAAGGGCTGAGGTTCGAGTGCGTGTGGGTCATGCGTTTTTGTTCATCGAAACCCCCTTCAATACGATGTTTGTTGGCCATAAGTTGCTCAGATATGAGAGAAAAATAACAGGAGGACTGGTTGATATATCAGAATGCCATATTGGAACAGTACACGTTCTTTGTTTGGATTACTAATAATACTATAGAGAAAAAAAAATCTACAAGTTTTGTAATTTCCATTTTACGTTATACTTAAACCGAGAGAAAAAGTATATATATATATATAAAAGTTACTGACATAACATGTCTTTTTTATAACGCTAGTGTTGAGTTCCAGGGTTTTGTCAGGACCACTAATAATAATTGGTTTAACGTTAACATAGCTATGATAGTCATATCGTTAGTTCAATGTTATGATTACTTAAGAGTTCCTTTATAAGTTGTGTTTAAAATTAGGTATGCGGAATCAATGCGGCTAACATAGTAACCTTACAGTAACGCACTGTACTATATTTCCACGGTTATTGATTCTTAAATGTCAGAATTTTAAAAAAAAATCTGAGTATTACCAATAAAGATGGGTTATATGATCACACTAAAAAGCATGCTGCAGGAAAACTGGTTAAGTCATTACATAAGTTTCCTAAACATGAAAAAAAATGATGAGAACTTTAATAAGTACTTGGCCATGGTTTAATCCAAAATGTTTTGTCTAGAAAACCACTTATTAATAGTAGTATTAATCGTATCAAGCTACTAAACATATCTTCGACCGAAAACTTTTAGAAGTAGTTCATATGGTATATATGTATAGCCAGTCTGCGTGAAAAATGTATATAGATATATAATAAGTACAGCCAACATAGTTAATTAACCAGAAAAGAAATTATAAAACTCGCCTGGGTTGCTTTTTGATATCGTTGTATTTGCCAGTGTTAGTTGTATGAGTTTGATTAAAATCCTCAGCCATCGTTTCGGAATACCTAGCTTATGTGTCCAGTATTAAAAAAAAATATTTAACATAATACTTATATATTAAAGGTAAAAGGTCTGGGGAGTTGTAGGTGAGGCGGAATGAGGAAAAATAATTATTTCTAAGTAGATGCAGGGTCTGATTAGCTACGTGGTTAGATTTTATCCTGCAGCCGAAACTGTCAACATCCTTGACTGACTAATTGGATGTGCCCAGCGGACCGTTTTAGTCATTTGTAAAGATTTATCATCTTTACATTTCGATTCCGTAATGGATTTGTCAGTTATACGATCTAACAATACGTATGGTGGTTCATGATCTAGATAAGCCGGTTTTAGCCTATCAATACTTATTGTGTCGATGTTTCCATGTTTTTCTATCACGAAATATTTAGATTTTCTTGAGACGACTTTGAAAGGACCTTCAAATGGAGGACTGAGTGGTGATTTTATTTTATCACATCTTATCCAGACGTGCGTGCAATTGCTTAGGTCTTTAGGTACATATACGGCGCGCGATTGTTCGCGAGTATTAATTGGTTTAAGTTTGGACATATGGTCCCGTAGTTGATCTACGTAATTTTCTAAATTAAGTTTTTGACTGTTAGTATTAGGGTTAATAAATTCACCTGGTAGTCTCAGAGTTGTTCCGAAAACCAGTTCCGCAGCTGAACATTGTGCGTCAGTTTTGACAGATGTTCGTATTCCCAACATAACTAATGGTAGGAATTCTGTCCACTGATTGGGGTTTGAGTGAGATATAAGGGCGGTTTTTAGCTGACGGTGAAAACGTTCAACCATCCCATTAGCCTGAGGATGATATGCAGTGCAGCGTATCCTATTAGAGCCTAGAAGTTTAGCCAAGTTATTAAATAGTTCGGATTCGAATTGCGCTCCTCTATCCGTCGTTATTGTTATGGGTGTACCAAAAATGGTTACCCAGTTCTGCATGAAAGCTTTGGCTACTGTTTCCGCTGTGATGTCCGCTATCGGGATGGCTATAGGGAATCTGGTAAATCGATCTATGCATGTAAAAAGATAATTAAAACCATTTGAACGGGGTAAAGGACCTACCAAGTCGATATGCACATGTGCAAAACGTGCATCTGGTTGCGAGAAAACACCTATGGGTGAATTTGTGTGACGATTAATCTTTGATTGTTGGCATGCTGAACACTCTCTAACCCATTTGTGTACATCCTTCTGTAAATTTGGCCATATATATCTAGCATTGATTAGTTTAGTTGAAGCTTTTGCTCCAGGATGAGACAAAGAATGAAAGTTATTATATATCAACTTTCGCATATTTTTGGGAACGAAAGGTCGCGGCATTGCCTTGGTCGTGTCACAGTAAATTAGAATACCATCGATAGGTGATGGGAACTGTTTTAAATTAAGACTTGAATTGTTTGTTTTAAGTAGGTTTTGTAATTCTAGGTCCTGCTCTTGTTCGTGTCTCAACGTCTCGAAGTTTACTGTAGACTGCTGTACCACGTTCATTTCTAGTCTGGATAAAGCATCTGCCGCCTGATTGTCCTGACCTTTGACATGTCGGATATCGCTTGTGAACTGTGATATATAGTCAAGGTGTCGGACTTCTCGAGGTGAGTACTTATCGGCTCTCGCTTTTAATGCATTCGTCAGTGGTTTGTGATCCGTAAAGACTATAAATTCCCTACCTTCTAACATGTGTCGGAAGTGTTTAATAGTCAGGTAGATTGCAAGAAGTTCTCGCCCGAAGGTAGAATACCTTGTCTCAGCTGGAGCGAGTCTTTTCGAGAAGAAAGCAATTGGTTTCCAGGCGTTTTTAACCAGTTGGTTAAGGGTACCGCCTACTGCTTTATCTGAAGCATCCACCATCAAAGCAAGTGGGGAAAGAGAATTCGGATATATCAACGTAGTTGCTTGAGCCAGTTTATCTTTAAGCTGTTTAATAGCTTCGACGGCGTCAGAAGACAGTTTGAATTCTTTTGGTTTTCCTTTAAGTAAATCTGTTAAAGGTTGCATTAATTGTGCACAACCTGGTATGAATCTGCGATAAAAGTTAATTAGACCTAGAAAACTTCTCATTTGTGTTAGAGAGCTAGGTATCGGGTATTGTTTGATAGTATCCACTTCTTTTTTTATAGGTTTAATCCCTTCTGGGCTTATTGTGTGACCAAGAAATTCTAAAGTTTGAACACCGAAAACACACTTACTTTGATGTATGTTTATTCCATGTTCATTCAATCTTGTCAACACTGCTCGTACATGCTCTTCGTGTGATTGCAAATTGGGGCTGGCAATTAACAAGTCGTCTATATACCCCTGCGCAAATGGCATATCTCGAAGTAGGTTATCTATGAATCTTTGAAATGTCTGTGCCGCATTTCTCAGGCCGAATGGCATGCGTACAAACTCGAATAAGCCGAAGGGTGTTGTAATAGCTGTCTTAGGGATATCTTCATCAGCCACCGGGATATTGTGATATGCCCTGACTAAGTCAATTTTGGTGAATATGTTCATACCCTGTAAACCGTTTGTGAAATCTTGTATATGCGGTATTGGGTACCTATCTGGTACGGTTTGACGGTTGAGGGCTCTGTAATCCCCACACGGTCGCCAGTCACCTTCATTCTTCTTTGGGACCATATGCAAAGGGGATGCCCATTGACTATCAGAGGGACGGATAATACCCAGTTGCAGCATATAATCAAACTCGGCTCTAGCGATTTTGAGCTTATCTGGTGCTAGTCTCCTGGGTTTTGCAAACACCGGTGCACCTTCGGTTTTGATAGTGTGACTTACTTTTAGTTTGTTTTTGGAAGGCTGTGGGTTTGGTTTAGTTAAGTTTGGAAATTCCGCGAGTATATCTTGGAATTTCGCTGTTGTTACTGGAGGGGTTTGAATCAAGTTAAGAGAGCTGATGTGACTTTCTTTGCCTTTTGTGTAAAACGAAGTTTCTTTTAGTGTTAATCGCCGTTTCTTGGTGTCAACAAGAAATTCGTATCTCTCTAGAAAGTCCATCCCCAGTATTGCCAGATCTAAGTCGGCTACCGTGAAAACCCAAGGGAATTGCCTTCTGAACCCAAAATCTAGGGTTAACGTTTTCTGCCCAAATGTCGCGATTGTAGTTTTATTTGCAGCTTGAAGTGTAATCGGGGATGTTTCTCGACTAATCTCAGTTTTATTTCGAGGGATGATGCTAAGAGCAGCGCCAGTGTCCACCAAGAAATTCAAGCCCGAGTTTCTGTCTCTGACATAAAACAAGCGACAGTTTAGGCGCCCCTCCTCAGTTGTCGCGACCTGGGGAGGGGTTACTCGTTTCCCGCTGTCTTGGAATTATGCTTAGGCCAGGCGCATGGTTGCCTGCACTTGGTTGAGTTGACACCAAACTTCCAGTGGTACCAACAAAACTGCCCAGATTGTCTGGACATTTGTGACCTATTTTGTGACTTGGATCGTGATCGTTGTGGTGACCTGTTCCTGTTTGTATGACCCATTTGCATTCTGGTGACAGCCTCAGTGAGACTCTTAACACTCGCAATGAGTCCTTCTATGACGGGGTCTTTTGCTGATTCTACTTTCTGTGTGTGATTTATTGTGCCTGATCCAGTTGGAGGACCTCTTTCCATTATTCTATCAGCTATACGCGCTAAATGAGATAATGAGGTTTCAGGATCTTGTGCATCCAAACAATGTTGGACGTAGCATGGGAGAGCTTGTATCCATCCTTGTTTTAGGACTGCTTCGCCCACTGTGTTATCACCAACTAAGACTTGGAGGTGACGTAGAAACTGTGACGGCGACCGATCACCTAGTGTTTCACCTTGAAAAAGTCTTTGGATTCTTTGACTATCTGATAATGATAAACGGTTCATTATCTCTCGTCTTAAGACGGTGTACGGTTGTGGTGATGGTGGATCTAAAATCAAGTCACGGACTTCTTTGGCGACTGAAGGAGGAAGGATAGAACACAAATCTCTATAGCGAATCCCTTCAGATTTGATATTGTGTCTCGTGAAATAATGCTCGAGTTGAGCAAACCACAACTCAGGATCACTACGATCAAATTCTGGAAGTCGAGATTTCGTAGTCATAACAGTGTCTATCTCCACTGGTGACAAATCCTCCAGATTATGGGTTTCTTTTAAGTCTGACATGAGGTATGTGACAAATATAGCAACAAAATTAGCACGAAAAAAAAATGGTTTCTATGACACGAATAACTTAAGATAATAAAAAAAATAAACTATTTATATACCCAACTTAGTTTACGGATTATCAGGTCTACTTTTACGATTGAGTAAAAAATAATAATATTAATAACAAAAATGAGGTTAATTTGTGTTCAAAAAGGGCTCACCAGTTTCGTGCCTATAGGTAACCCTCGTACTATTGATAGAAGAAACACGAGAAGTTGTGAGTACGTGTTTATTTCGATCTTAGCGCAGTCACAGTGGAGCGTGGGGTTATCTGTTCAGACAAACAAAAGCTTTCAGCATTCAATATAAGATAATAAGGAATATAACGCTTATACAAAATAAGGAAGTGAATGAATACTTGAACAATACTGTTTTGGCATATGCTTGGTTGTTTGGGGTCAACTCTTAACCAACCAACCTATGCTGTTACAGGTTCACCACATATTTAGCGATGAATTCGATGATTGTGAAAGTCGGGCTTAGGCTGTGACAAACAAATAACAAGGTTAGTTCAGATCCATATTCACTGTAGAAGTTGAACGTTATACAAACTTTCTGGAAAGTCGATTTGTCGTGCCTCAAATAAGTTTGGCTACAATGCATCTAAAGTCATGTTCTGTTACAATGCGAATTTCGGGTAGTGTGGGTGGAGGAGGTACCAGTCGATTATGATACGTTTGCAGCTGAAAGTGAAGCTATCAACTGTTAGTGAAATCATCCTGCCAGCCCGTTGGTTCATAGGTAGTAGGCAGGTTCTCCGGAATCTTCTGATGTCTAAGAGTGTGGTTAGACAGCTCAAACGTTCATATGGAAACTGACCACTTCGTGAAATCGCCAGTACATGCTAAGGAATAAGTTTATGCGATTGATTATTGTAAAGGTCCTACTAAATCATGATGAACGTGGCCGAAAAGAGAGTGAGAATTTGAAAAATTAACCAAGGGACATTGTTCGTCTGATAAAATCAGACTTTGTCAGCTTACGCGAGGCAGTGGAGATTTCCTCACCATTAAAATATCTATCAGTTGATAATACTCCGGAGTATATGCAAAGATCATCTACGAAATCACTTCTAGAATCCAGGGTCACAACTTATGAAGAGGAATTTAAACTACTGAATAGTTGCTTGATAGAGTATGAGAAACTTTGCAGGCAACCTTTTACAGACTTACAGTTCTCCAAACTTTTCTGGCGATCCTCCAAAATACTTAGTCAAGTTCAGTACTAACTCAAATCTTTAAGAACATATGAGAAAATTAGAGGTAAAACCTACCAAACCCTACTGAAGTCATGTGTCTTACGTTTTATGGGTATCCAAGCTCTGAAATTCCCTACCAACTGAGCTGGTAAAAGTGACTTTTCGTAAGTTCTTCAGGGAGAAACTTGACATTCTTGAGAGTTTCTCCAGACGGATGCTAGACACTGAATCGCGGTACAGCACATTCGGTAGGGAACTCCTAGCTATATATTGTGCTGTACGGCATTTTCAACACTATATCGAAGGCCGTGAATTCACCCTTTTTACTGACCATAAGCTTCTTATATTCTCTTTAAGCTCCTCTTCGGACAAGTACCCACCACGTGAATCTCGACAACTTGACTACATTCAGATATTCAACACAATTCTGGAGCAAACGATGTGGTCGAAGACGCCTTGTATCGCATAACTCCCTTGAACAATTTCCAAGGAATCGACCCTCTGGAATTCACCCAGCTTCAAAAAGAAGACACTGATCTTCAGCACGATTTATCAACTACAACCCTCAAGCTACGCATCAAACAGATGGGAACAGATAAGGTGACCTTACTGTGTGACACATCTACAGGTAGGGATCGCCCAATCGTCCCGAAACATTATCGACGCAATGTCTTCAACACATTGCACAAACTTCTCATCCAGGCGTTCCTGCAACCATCAAGCTCATAGCAGAACGGTTTTGCTGGCCTGGTATGAATAAAGACGTGAGGGAGTGGGCACGCTCCTGTGTAAGCTGCCAAAAATCTAAGGTCATCAGACACAATAAATGTCCCTTAGGCTCATTTAAAACTCCCGATGCTCGTTTCGACCATGTTCATCTGGATTTGGTAGGACCTTTACCAGATTCAAATGGAAACTCTTACCTTTTAACCTGTGTAGATCGTTTCACTCGATGGCCAGAAGCAGTACCTATCATGGTCATCACTGCTGAAGCAGTGGTCCACGCCTTCGTCAAACGATGGGTAGCAAACTTCGGCTGCCCTTCAACCATCACTACAGACCGCGGACGTCAGTTTGAGTCTGAACTTTTCCGTCGTCTGACCACACTATTAGGAAGCACTCGCTTCTGAACGACTGCCTACCACCCACAAGAAAACGGGTTGGTAGAACGTTTTCACTAACAACTAAAAGCTTCACTATCAGCTGCGAACGTTTCACAGTGGACCGACGCTCTTCCTCTCGTCTTACTAGGTATCCGCAATGCAGTGAAAGCTGACATTGGATACACTGCGGCTCAATTCGTTTATGGAACGACACTTCGACTTCCAGGAGAATTCGTGGATCCTTCATCCTCGTCAATGAACATGGATCTATCCTCCTACACGAACAGGCTTACAAACGCAATGCGTTCAGTTAAACCTGTTTCCACTCGACCGCAATCAACTGATGTTCTCGTTCAACCTGACTTACGATATAGTACACACGTCTTCGCACATCGGGACTCGCATCGACGACCCTTCGAATCAGCATGCGAAGGACCTTTCAAAGTTTTTCGACGCAAACCTTAGTACGATGTAATCGATAAGAACGGAACCAACGATAGCATCAGCATCGATTGCCTCAAAGCAGCGTATTTAGAACGAAATTCTATCCACAACGATTTCCCTTCGGTACAATCGGACGACATGACTACCACATTTATAATGCCTCAACTGTCAGACAACACACACGATGATACTTCGGCAATATCTAGAAATAAACCACGCGTTCTGGATGAAGAGTACGGTTTCCAGAATATTTGAACAATTATTGCACGTAAGATACTGGTTAACATTTTGTATCGTCTCGATTTTCCTTTGTACTATATATAATTTAAAAGAAAAACCAAATTTAATATGCTTATATATTTATATATTTATTTCAAAAAACAAAACAGAACAAAACAAAAACCCATATTATGAAAATACTTTATTTACGCTATTACGTGTGCATGAATGTTTTTCCATTTTTTCGCGCACTTTGTGTTTTTACACGCGTCAAAGTGTATTTCGGAATGTACTAGCATATTCTTTTCCAGGAAGGCTGAAAAACAGCGATGAAGTTTACGAGGAACCAAAATTTTCATCGTACTTTTTTTCTTTTACTATATTGTACTCCATAGTCCCTTATAGTAAGGAAAGACGATCAGACGCTGTTAAACATAGCAGGCTATCAGAAAAGTGTTTACCAACGACAAACTCGTTGAGTCTAAACTTCTGGCTGGTCACGTCTTAGGGTCATCTAGACCCCACTATTGGGGTAGTGATCTGTAGCCGTAATAAATCTTCAAAATAAATAACTCTGTAAGTTTTCGACATTGGATGCTGACCACATTAGTTTTAATGGACTCACCTAGCTGAAGGTGCTCGGTCATGCATCCGCATCAGATCACGAGTGAGAACGCCGGCCAGATTGGATCAGACGATCCTCGATATATTGGTAGCCTATCAAATATATCTTCAAACCTTCTCACTTCTGTCTTTTGATTTCACTTCTTGGGTACGCTTCATATTGAGTGTTACTGGTTAAAGCGTTGTCAAACTCCGAATAATTGCGGCATCTTCAAGCTAGACAAAGATATTCAAATGGTTCAAATGGTTGTGGACGGAACAGAAGAAGCTTTCGCTTAACAGGCTTCCGTGTCTAGTAGCAGGAGATCACCAAATCCTTCAAGCAGAAACCTAGGTATGTTAACAGTAAAACAGGAAAAAAAATTGATAAATCATAGTGCGATACTATCCTTAGTCCTTAAGAATAGGTCAAGTTTCCTCATAAAGGACTCCTGGAAAATTGCCTGGACTAGTTCAGTCGGCAGCGAGTTCCAGCATTTGACAACTCTTAAGGAGCAGAAGTTGTGTCTACAGTCCGTTCTGCTATGTTGTATCTGCAGTTTCTGAGGGTTACCCTTTAGATTTGTATTGTGATTGAGCTTAAGTAGGTGTTTAAGGGAATGTCAAGAAGTGTTAAGGATACTGTAAGACATCAGAAGGTTACCTCTAAGACGCATATACTCTAACAGGTAAGGGTTAAGTGATTGGAGGCGCTCTTCATAAGGTTTAAATTTGAGTCCCCTAACTGAGTTCATGTCTCGTCGTTGAATACGCTCCAGGGTGTCCTTATCCTTTTGGAGTGAGGTGGCAAATACTATGTTTCCGTAATCTAAATAGGGACGGATAAAAATATTGAAGATTATATGGAAAGATCTTCCGTCAAACTGGCCAAAAATGCGCTTCAATGTTACCAGTGCAAGGTTTGCTCGAAAGGCATTTTTGTCTCAGTTAGTGTAAGACTTCAAATCGTAGGGCACAAGGACTCCTAAATCTTTTTCGACTTGGGATACTACTAGAGGGGAGTTACCTAAGTTATAACTGCAGTCTGCGACACGTCACAGATGGACTACTTTACACTTTGAAGTGTTGAAGTTAAGTTCGTTATCGTCTGCCCAACTTTGAAATCGAGTCAGATCCTCCTGAAGTGCCTGTATGTCGTCTTGGTTGCGTATCTCTCTCCAAAGTTTCACGTCGTCGGAAAAAAGTTATAAGTCTGACGTTACCTGTTGAGGAAGATTATTTATGTAGATCAAGAAGAGAAGAGGTCCTAGTACTGAGCCCTGGGGGACTCCACTAAGACATTCCATAGCCTGAGATAAAGTGAAATTAACCCTAACCTTAAAATGTCGATCATTCAGGTGTGAAGTGAGCCGATCGATTAGAGGTGGTTTGATACCTAGTCGTTTGAGCTTATTGATAAGACATGTATGGTTAACCTTATCAAAAGCTTTTGAGAAATCTAGGTAGATGATATCAACCTTCCTCTTGTGATCAAGGATGCTTGTCCATCTGTCCGCCGCAGTCAGCAGGTTGGTTATACAAGAGTAATCATTCCTGAAACCATGCTGTTGAGGTGAGAAATTTAAGGACAGTAAATAGTCATTTATACCATCACATATCAGGGACTCCATGATTTTTGAGGGTATGGAGAGAAGAGCCACCGGTCGGTAACTTGAAGGTGTGATGTGAGCCAGCCTCCAATTTTCCGGTAGTTTGCCTCGAGTTAGCGAGTGTGAGAACATCACACTAAGCGGCGTTGCCAGGATTGAGGCGGCTTCCCTCAGTATGTCGGAATGGACCATGTTCGGGCCAGGAGAAGTGTCTAATCTTAAGCACTGCAGTTTCTGGAACACCAAGTCAGCGCTTAGGCTCACTTCGGAAAGTCCTGTGGAATTGCAAACGAAACTGTCACCAGTAACGTTAATGTTGGCCGGTTGAAATGTCTGGGAGTAATGTCCAGCCAGAAGGTAAGCGGCATCGCCATCGTTGTTGGTCGGGCCGTTAAGACCTACCAGTTGGGAAACTTCAGTTTTGGCTTGGTGAAGAGAGGCTGCATCACGGAATAAGCTTTTAGGATTAGAGGCAAATTTGTCCATAAGCTTTGTCTGGTACTGAAGTTTATCTTCTCTTATAACCTTCGTGCATATGTTCCTGATATGTTTATGTTGCCTGTACGCTCCGCCGTTGTCAGTTCGTTTGTGTTCCGCCCAACAGTGCTTTTTGCGACTTAGTAGGCGAAGGGTACGGTTCTTGATCACTGTAGATGGCTTGCAGCTTTTGGGAACCGTTTGAGGAACTGAATGGTTTGTAGCACGTAAGAGCGTGTGCAGTAAGAATTCCTAATGACCCTCCACACACTTGTTGTAGATAGTCGTGTAGAGCTGGCACATTCAACCGTTTAAAATTCCAACACAAGTTATTGGTGGGGTATCTTATGTTAGTTTTGCTGACAAAACTGAAGGCTATGACGGCATGATCAGTAATAAGGTTAGTGGGTTGGTGCACCTGTCTCACCTGCCTGCTAGAAATGCTTAAGTTCCTACCTCGGAGGCGGTTTATCTGCTGCCAATAGACCTGGGAACCTTTAATGCAAAACTTATTTTATCCCGCTCATAACCATTTGAACCATCAGAACTTGCTTCGTCCTTCTGTTTCGGGGAGAAATATAGCAAGAATTATGTTTACCTATGGCCAAGAACCTTCCTTTACCGTTCAAAAGCAGAGTAAACAGTTCGTTAACTCATCCTAGAAAACTTGAAATCACGAAACTGAAATTAGGGTTTGGAATTCGATACGTCCTTCTTTGGCTCGTTGCTTGAAATTTTACCCTTTTGTTAAAGTTTCAAGTGTTCGAATCATAAGAAGTTATATTTGGTATGTTCATTGTTAAGGATAGACTTTTAGGTCAAAGTATACTATACTGACACCACTGAATGAACCAATTAGAATGAACATAACCCTTTGTGAATTTTGACACGAGATCAAAGGCTCGCCTAAGCAACCGAAAAACAAGAAATAAGGGTGAGCAAGGGGGAAATAAATGGAAAATTTCATAAGAAAATAAAGAGAAATGAGTCAAAAAATCTGTTCTGCCATGAGGAAATATTGCGAAAATTTCCCTTTTTAAAACGGGAAGCTTCCTCAACGTCTGGGGAAATTTAGGGTTTTTCGTCTCATTTCCCCAAAATTTACTATAGCGGCTTCCCTAAAATGAACCAAATTTTCCCCAAAGTTGGCAGCTTCAGTTGTTCTGTGTTTGGAATATCGCCTAAAATTGCGCTAAATTGTGTGATTTTCGTCTGACCGCAAATGTCTCCTATTTTCGCCCTCAATTTAATTACTAAATAAATGCCTAAACTCAGTCAACTGTATTAAAATACTGCATATGACTAAATTCATTGACAAGAGTTAACATTTTACAAGGAGATTAATAACAGACAGATGCTAGCTGTACATTTTCGTTGTAAGTTCAAAGTCCCACTGTCATTTACGAAGATACAAGTAGTGCGTTATTCAATAAGAATGTACTAGTTGTTAAGTGCACATGCAGTCTTTTACGTGTGACGTAAATCACTCACTAATCACGTCATTATGTCCATTTTGAATGTTAAGTATTACAATGTATTTAGTAGACTTAAAAGGTTTTCCCTAATGTGCTCTTGCTGAAGACATCAAGTTCCTCTTGAGATGACAAAGAGGGCTGCAAACTTAATAACTCAGTGTCAAGTTTCCTTTGGTGATCACTCTGGACAGACCTAGACACCAGCTGAATAATGTTCGCACTGAAGTCTGATATTCTTGATATGTTCTACAGAGCAGCATTTGATTTTTCAATCTCAAGTATTAACTCTAATCTAATTACAAATGAGACTTATTCAGAAGCTAACGCACTTCCAATACGCTTTGACACGGACGTTGAGGGCGACGCTTCTAGTTTTGTGTAACTCGTTTTTTAACATTTATGAATGAATCACGCCTACTTTGCCGTTAATGATACCGTGGTGTCTAGTAACCCGAATTTCGGGTGTTAAATGTAGCTGTTTCCATCCTGCATTTCAGCCACGTCACCGGAATTATACATTCATGCACTCACAGTGTAATTTTCAATCAACTAGGTAAAGACTGGCAATATTTACTCTTTAAGGTGCCTAAAATTGATAAAATTACCTACCGTGCAACATGAGGCTTAAATCTCTTTATGTCTTTCTTTCTACGAACTAATTCTTTCTTCCTGTACTATATCCTTATAAAAAAATCTTTCTTTTATGTATTACCACCGTTAAATTAACTGCTATGAATCTGGTGTTCATCTAGATGTGCTAACTAGGTATGGCAACTTGGATCGATGCATATATGTGCCTGGTCCTACGTTGTAGCTGTATATTACAAGGGAGACTTGTTCCTGATTAATTTTTTGTGTACGTGATGTGATTCAACGGATAGGCGGGGATTCTTTGTTGCTAGATCGTGTTCTCTCAATCTAATTACTGACTCTAAATCTCGGCTTCAAGTTTTCTAAGTTTGTACACAAAAGTGTGGCAGAACGACATTGAATTATAACTGGACAAACAGAATATCCGCCGCAAACAGGTTTTCACATCGATTCACTCAATTGTGTTACTTGTCACCCGAAGCAGTCGTGTCCTCACCTTCACTTGACGCATTCAATAGAAGAATAGACACTCACAGAAGTTTAGTAGAAAGGGACTAACACACCATCGATCTTCTATTTTAAATACATAAATCTGCATCTGATATCAGTTTTTGTTGAACACCCTAAACCTAGTTCGTAATCCTAATACATAACTCCAGTTTAACTCCTTTTACTTAACTCTAACCTTTTTGTATCACAGCTGATATCAGTTGGTGATGAAAACGCTGTATAGTTGCAACCGTAACTGATATCATCATCCCAATTGGGCTTGCCGAACTCGGTCGATTATTTTCTACAGTCTTTTCAGCCTATTACTTATAATCGTTTTTCGGAATACATTGGTGTTTTCTCATAAAAGATTTCTTTTAGGGTTATATCGGAAATGTGACTGAAAGTTATTAGGTACTACTCCCAATATGCGTTTGTCTTCTATGTCGTTTTAGGAGAGAATAATCCTGATTTTATTATTTATTTAGGACTTATCAAGTCCTTATTTTCGTACCTCAATATTCTGGCTAACTCCACAATGCTTGTGAGTTCACTCTTTGCGGAGTCTCAAATATTTAAATGTAAAAGGTATGGTCCAGATCAACATGGAACTCATAAGGTACTCATAGAATCTTCTAAATATTTACAAACGTCATCAGGCAACATCTTCAAATCAGTTGGGATACTATTGCAAACTTGTTGAGTATGAATTAATTAGAGAGGTTATCCTTGATTTGGCATATGAATATGAACTTAACCTGTTGACCAGCTACGAAGGTGATCTTTATTGTACAGTGGCTAGGATATGGACTGAATGTCATGTTTCTAAAGGAATAGAAGAAACATGTTTTTACAGTAAAGAAGAACTTGGAAATAAAATTATGGATGATATACTTTCGATATTACATACACGGATGGAAAAAAAGCTAAACGAAAGACTGGGATTGTTCGGTGACCACAACCAAGGTTAGCCGCCATTTTTTCGTAATATATTTCTTTCAGATCAATCTGAAAGCAATCACTCAGTTGGAGTTGAAAAGCTTCAAAATAGGAAAACTAAACTTGCTACAGAACTTAGAAGGTTACAGGCATCATTCACAGAAGTATGTAGTTAAAATCATTAGTTTTCTTTTAATTTTGAGACTTACTTTTTTCAATAGTTGAAATCCTGAGTCAATTGAAGCTGAACCAACATGGAAGCACTGGACGGCCATTCCGTCCTAGTATAGAACTCCTCAGCAGTGCGCTTCCACAACCCCGCACCCCGCGAGATTCGAACCCAGGACCTATCAGTCTCGCGCGCGAGCGCCTAACCATTAGACCACTGAGCCAGCGTCCAACGGTGTTAATGTCTAACTTCAACCAATCCATGAAATTGCGCCACCGTCATCATTATCTTCAGTGAGCTGATATCTCACAGCAGACCTGGTTGAACTCCACTGGTCATGGCTTCTCACTAGAACTCTAGGAGTGTCTCTTAAAGTCAGTCACTAGTGAGCAGTTAGTTGATTATTATCAGAATGAGTTTTGTGGCGATTTTAGTATTTCCAATAGTTGAAATCATGAGTCAATCGAAGCTAAACCACCATGGATAACTTACTTTTTATTAGATACTTTTTGCACTAAGTCCAGCATACCCATCAATCCAACGAAAAATCTTGCAAACTAATCCTCATATCAATATTCGGTACCTTGTCAAAAGTTAAACTAAGTACTACCCTCTCTTCCTAATTTGCTCCCTTAATTTCCACTTTGGTGTTACGTCACCATTCTTTAGGAAATAAGTCATTTTCGAATATTTCATATCCTGTTATCTTAAAACTTCTGTTATTATTGTTACGATTACACCTGTAACCACTGTTGTTATTATTAAACTATGATTCAGACCATGTAGATGCCAGAACATGTTACACAAGAGGGAGTGGGTTAATGGTAAAATGATATTATAGAGATATATAAATAATGTTGATGTGAAACCGGGTACACAGAAATTTTTTGACTGTTATAGGTTCCGACTTGCCTGTCATCCAATTTAGTATTAGGTTATAAATTTGCAACTTTTTCTAATGGTACTGAATTATGATCGATACAGAACCCATTAGAATAATTGCTTCCATTTATTAAGCCGATAAAACCACCAACACTAGTACTGTTCATTTTTCTGCTTATTCTTGTTGACTGGGACTGTCATTCACCTATGGGTACCTCCCGCAGTAATCACATTCTACCGACGGAAATAATCTCTGTTTCTGAGTTATCACATGCATTTTGATACCTGGCTGTCAAACTACTGTCACCTACATATTACATAACCTCAGTTGCTGTAGGTGTAATGTAATCATTTTGTAGACTTCTATGAAATTGTTTGTGGGATATCAATCATTTCTTAATATCAGAAAACATGATTATTATTTACGTCCAACTGAATATTGTATGTTTATCTGGGATCACTTTATTTAAACTTGAATATTTTTAGATCATATCAAGGATATACAGTATATCTTCCCGTTTGTTTCGTGAATATCGACACGTAGTTTGGCCACGAATGAGTCACCAGGTATTAGCAGTTTTAACTGAACAAGCCAAAGCCTTACTTTTACGCGTCAAAGTTTTGCAGAAATCCATTGAATATTCCACTTCACAACCTTCAGAAACTTTAGATATCCTGAAGAAAATTCAGTATGTCTTCTTTTTTCCAAGTTCTATCATTCTTATTAATGACATTAGTATTTTTATGAACGCGAATACTAGTGGGGACGACCAAATGTATTTAAGCACAAAATTATAGAATCTCTTAATAAAATCTGAGGACCATACAGTAAACGCTTCATTTGCAAAATTTCAATCATTTGTCTCAGAATTGATTGTTCCTTAGTTTCCACACTAATAACTCACTGTTCTCGTTCTCTTCGATCTTCTTAACCTTCTACTGCCAGGCATTTCACTTATGACTGGTGATACATACTACTTATATCTTTCGACATCAGTAACACACACCACAGTATTACTTATATATCACGACAGTATTTGTCACTCTACAACCCTACCAGGTAATAATATCTATCGGTAAACAAATTAGTGATCAGATTTATCAAGCCTCCATAAAAAAAACCTCACAACAAGCTAACAGAGACGAAAATCTAATACTTGATGAGTAGACAGATAGACGAATATTTACTGCAGTGTTACATCATTTTTATTTTAAAGAAATAACAATCAGTCCACATTTGATTAATCAGGCTTTCCAGGTGTAATAATTATTAAGAGATTGAAATCACACATTCAGTATGTACATAAAATTCTGACTTCTGTTCAAATTGTATTTTAAGGGCTTTATTCGCTCGAGCCTATTGACTGATTGAACTAGTAAGTCTATAAGCGATACCATTCTTTTTCATCTGTCGGGGTTTGTATGCGAAATTTAGGTATGGAAAGTGTGATTTGCAACAAGTATTATCTGTACGTAACGAAGCCATGACAACTAACAGGATTATTCGGGAGAAATATACATGAACTTTGCTCATCATGACCTTCATAGGACCAGTGCACTCGGTCAACAGTGTTGCTAGAAGTTCATTTTATGATCTACATTTCATCTTTTGTGTATCTCATTTATTTCTTGCAAGGAGCTAATTTAGTTCAGTGCATCTCAATTTAACCTTAGCATAGTTTCGAAATTACCATGATCATTATTAACGTTCATGTTACTAATTTATAAACCTACATAGCGTTTCTTTTTTTTTATGTATTCAAGAGATATACCATCTGCTGATCGGATAATTCATCTCTACAATAACTGTTCTTACTCTATGATAAACATGCGACTATCGTTTTGGTTACTTAGCTTTTTATTGCTAGTCAATACCCCATTGTTTTTGCTTATAAACCACTACACTTTCACTGACTCGCAATCCCTTTCGTTTCAACCACAATTGTTATGTACAAAGTATTCGAAATTTTCTAACTATTAAGTCAAATCGGGTAGTTATTGGCTTAGTTGTTTGCTTAAGCACATTTTTCATTTCAGGATCCTATTTATTCTATTAAGAATGATTGTTTCTTTGTCATTTCTTGTTTGTTTCGTCATTTAACCTTTTTATCTTCCTCATATTGTGTCCTTTTGTATATTTACGTCATTCTATTTTTTCTCATCCTATGTCTAGCTTTTGTTTTGTTTTATTGTACCGTGTGTTAGTAAATTATTTTGCTCTTGTGGTTCTGCTGAGCAAATTATTCGTCTTCATCTAGTTTTAACTTACTGGATAACTTCGATTTTGAATAAGTTGGTGTTTAAAGTGGTTGTTAAGTGATAGCTTAAAGTTGACTTCCAAACAACCAGTTTAAGCTTGTACCCTCCCTCCATTCACTTCGGTTTCGGGCAACAACTTAGTGTCCTTAACCTTCAATAAAACTGTATGGTAAATTCGTGTACGGATTCCTGAACTTGGTTTCCAAGACTCGTTCAATAATAATTGTAATAATAATAACAGTAATAATGTGACTCCTGATAAATGGTCGTAAATAATGTACATATTAGACGTAGACTGTTTAGGACGTAGCATGAACATATATCATTCTAGATTGTCACATCGCATAGCAGCTCAACAAAATGGAAATTAATAGCATAAAGTGAAATGGGGGAGATAATATTTACCTCAATGGAGAGCTAAATATAACAAATATAGTTGAAAAGAAAAGAATTTCATTCAATGATGAAAAGTATAAGCTGATACGAAATCCAAAATATAGAAGAAAATGGTGAATATATAGAACTGTACTTTTGTGATTAGTTTAGTGTCATATAACCGAACATGTTTAACAATAAATTACGATTACTTCTCAGATCTCAACATGAAAAATTACAACTACCGAACGTTTCTTCATGTCAACCAATTCAAATATATTGTTAATGGTTTATTAATTAAATCTATTGAATGCCTTCCATAATTTGCTAACAATTCCTCGTTTTGGAAATACATTTTATCATATTTCTTTCATTTTTTTATTATTTAGCATTGAACTTACTAATTCACGTTGTGTTTTACAAAAAGAGGTGAAGGAATTAGAAACGTTGCTTGCTACATATGACAATAAAGATGGCGAATATCATAAATTAGTAAACAGATATGTTGATTGTCAACAACAGTTATCTTTACGTTCTACATTATTACAGAATAATGATACTATACAACTTAATCGAAGATCACATAAAAACTTTTCAAGTCGTCGATCATTGAGTGTTGACGTTATAACTCGTAAATAATTAATTTAAAAAGTTTTGTATAGTTTATTTCGGAATTTCGGTAAAATATAATGTTTTGTAATCTTGAGGTTTTCTTACTATTTTTCTAGTGTTTAACACTTATTGTTTGCTGCTGTTCATCTAAGTTATTTATGGGCATTGGACTCATGGGAACCATAGTCTCACATTTAAATCTGGTCCACTTTGGGATAAATAATTGAATAGTATTGAAAATCGTCTCACACACAGTAATTTTAGCCATAAATTCCGTAGTAAAACCATTTTATTTGAGTTAAAATAGCTATATTACGTCAATATTATTATCTGATGGAAAATACTCACCTTAACTATAATTATTTATACCTTATTCGTCCATACCATGTATTCTAAAAGCATAATATCATTTTGATACTTTCTTATGTAGTAATATTTATATTTACGGTCAACAGGACAGGAAAGACAGAGTAACTGTTACCGTTGCTGTTGTTGCAACAATAATAATAATGTTAGGATGATATTCTATTTTCTTTATTGCTATGATAACTTTTTATTTAAATTATGTCTCCATTTGTTACACAAGCATATCAATTGTCTTTATTTTATTATAATTTATATTTTATTTGGTAGTTAACAATGATGTATTCTGGGAATTTATATAGAGTAAACACTAGTTTTCAGACATGATCAGACTGATACAAATTGCTAGGTAATAGTGGATTTAAGCCTACACTTATTGAAAGAACATAATTTCCAGGTTACTTCGAAATGAGCAATTTGAAGAAAATTGATAAAATGTGAGACAATAAATGTTATGCAGATTGGAATTCTGAATGAGATGATATGACAATACGACGTTAGTGATCATTCACACTCCATAGCAAAAATAAATTCAGACGACAAAAGGTTGTGATGAGTATGCAAACTGATTTGGTATTCGAGAATACTGAGCAGGTTGTATGAATATGTTTTCGTATGAAAAATACTAGAGTTTCCATAGGAGGTACATGAAATAGTCCAAGCACCATAAATACCTCGAGATAGTCAAAGTACTATAATGTTAGGAAGTTCAAACCTCATTTTTAACGAGCAAACACAAGTCTTAAAAATACCAGTTCACTATTACTTCTCAGTATAGCACAGATCAAACTCACCAACAAATTACTTGTTCATGTATTTTCATCTTTCGACCATAGCTATTATATAGAGGCTTGTGGTGTAGAGTGATTATCAAACTTATAACCTAATGATTGAGGGCTGTGCTTTCAACATCAAGCTGTTGCATTGTATCACATCAAATTTAGCTTACTCTAATAGATTGTTTGTATAGCTAAGAATAATGAAGACCAGTAACTTCTTAAGTTCATAGAATTTCAGATTTTATAAAGGACTGTATACTGTTAAAGCAATACGCAATTAAACCCTGCTAAAATAAATGACTTTATTGCCTTGTATCAATCCCTGCTTTCTTGCCTCTTTGGTCGAGGTCTCCAAGTTTTATTACTGCCAGAATAAGACTGCGTTTTTATTGATCATAAGCTTTCGGATTCTTCTTTGTCGACGAAGTAAATTGTCTTCTACTAAATTCGACTGTTGGACAACCATTACACGAATCGGGATGTGAATAATTTTCAATATAGATACTACTTAGTTCAATCAAGTATTAATTTAGATAATCTGAGTGTGCCGATTGACGCTAAAATTAAAATAAGTGAACTGGTTATTCGCAAATAATATCATGTTCTAAATTGTTGAGTAGTGTCTCATTGGGTGAAACATTCAAAGGTTTTGGGTTTCGGGCTCAAAATTAATCTCATTCACTTCAGTCTAGATCAATAAATTGTATCTCTGGTTGGGGCATACCATGTATGGCAAAAAGATGACTACTTGGGTATTTACGTAGTTACTGATTTGGTTCTATTTTTTATGATGAAATATATTATTCAATTATTTTAATACGCTAAATTAGATATAGTTTCAACTGCTTAGATAACTAAATTGAGGTTTTACACATAAACAGCTTTATTCTAAGAGCTCTTAAATATTGACTTTTGTGTTTTATAGCTAGGGGATCCATTGATTTATGAAATCTCGTATCACATTCAGTTTAAGTAAATCCTACCCAGTGAATGTTGTTTTATATATATGATGATGATGGTACAGCTTGATAATAAATTCGTTGAAAAGAGATTCGCTGAACTTCATGTTTTTTAATGTTTAAATTGTGATTATCTGTCATTCTAACTTAATGGACATATGAAAGCAGCACTTCTTGTCTCAAGACTTTTTACCATTACACATCCACTAAGTCCTTTATAGCTTGGTTTTGTTGTAGAAATTTTTTGGCCTTCGATGATAATTTGATGATGAGCCGGTAAATAGTGTTCATTTATGGTCCTTCGTTGGTTAGTTACAATACTTCATTACTAACTACATATTAATCTGGGTTTTTTTTAAATTGAACTATGTATAAAATAAATTAGTCGATAGTTTATTGTACCATTGTATTAATATATACATATTTAATAGGTGGCATTTAGAAGAGAAACATGAATTCTTAATTAAATGCTGGATATATTCATATTGGATCCTAACTAACTGTATTTGATCGATTAGCTATTTCTTTGTTATTTTAGATTGCTTGTGTCCTCATAATATATCTTTTATTGTCATGTTTAGAATACGTCCTCCATGTGAGTCGACTATTGAATGGATGAACTTACAGATGCAGAACATTTACGAATTGAACAAAACCGAAAACGTGCCTTAGAACTTAGACTTTCACAAGTTGTGGCAAATGATCGGTATGTATCAAACTAACTGAATCGTATGCTTTTTATAAAGATATATAGTACAGCAACTAATAGCGACATATAATTCATTTCTTAAAAATGGCTTTATGATTGTTCCATAGATGGTAAAAAAGCTTAACTATTCCAGTAGCTGATTAATGTTACGTTCTGTATGTATCCTGATTATTCTGTTATACTTCACTATTATTAAATTCATATGGAAAAAACTGAGTAGTGGAACATCTTGTCGACACTCTTCACGATTGATAGACATACTTTTAGATGGAGTATAATTCGTTATTGTAGATAAAAACATATCTGCATTGTTTTTCGTCATAATTTGTCCCGTAACTAAGGTACTGTCAAAGTAATTAGTAGTTTAAGGTATTACAATGGTTTATTATATATATGATTACATGATGTAGTGTAATCCAATAGGTATATTCACTATTACTATCCGTGTTTGTATACGTTTTAAACATACGGGCAGTTTCATTTTTGTGAATCTCTACTTTTTTAAAACATACATTACATGAAAATCGTTTTGTAAACGTGGAGCACACAGATAAAATGATCCTTTTAGTCATGGCTGACATGGTATGTAGTTTTATAAAATCGTGTAAACAATTTAGGGGTGTTTGATATGTATTCCATATCTTTCTACAAAATGTTCTACTGATCTTTGATTATTGTTGTATTATAGATATCTTAATAGACCATAATATAGAGAGCTTTTTTCTTAACCTATGAACTCTTATCACCGGTAAACTGTTTTCATTGACTGCTATTTTCTCACTATTTGTTATTATTACACATATACAAAGTATGAAATGGTGCAAGAAGATTGAAAACATCTCGAAAATTCCAAGAATCCTATATTTATTATCTTTGTCTCCTCTTACGCTCCATTTCTAGTCTAGTTGACCTTTTATTTTTATATATAAATGTTCTTAACAAGTATATGTGTGATTACATTGTTCGAAATGCATTGCGTTAATATACCACATAGTTCTGATAATCTTCGTCTTCTTAATACACTATCACAATCCTATATTTATTAAATTACTAGTTACTGTTTATTATAGTTTTAGAGAATATTTGTCTTAAATAATTAGAATGACAATTAATTGGTGTTCTCCAAGTTCTATTTTCAATCTTAAGTGTTTTATCAAGTAACAATTTTGTTCTTATGATACTATTAGTGCTATGCATGAAACCAAATAAAATACACTTATCAAGATTGATAAGTTTATTAGCTATTCGTGTTGTTTAACTATTCTATTGTACATTAATTTCTTTGCTGTTACAAACTAAACATATATATTCTTTACTAGTGTTAGTTACTGCATTATTTTTTTTCAAGTCATGATGTTTATGCATCAGTCCCACAGTCAAAACTGAATACAAAATACTTAAGTGATGGAGGTTTTTTTTTCGAAGAGGAAAATTCTAATCATAATTATCCTTATACAGAAAAAGATGAAGAATTTTCAGATCCAGAATTAAATGCAACTGTTAAACCTAAAAAACGCAAACAAAAGTGTATAAAACAATCAAACGCTGAGTCGAATCTCCTCATAACTGAATCCAATGTACCTATTCCCCCTGATCAAGAAAAACCAACTTGTGATTTATGCCATAAACTGTTTGAAGAATCATTTTTACGCAAAACATTTGAAGTAGATGTTTGTGATAAATGTCGGTAAGTTGATATATTTAAGTTAAACAATGTCAACAAGTTAACTTTAATGAATTCCTTTTCCGATTATTTATTTTCCTTGAGTTTACGATTTTATGCTCATAAATATATTTCGCATAACAAAATCGCATTCTATGCAACAAACGGTCTATGAGAGAACAAGATGGCCAGTTCTATTTGGCCCATTGGATAATTAATGATAAATTGCCTTAATCAATAAATAGAAGAATAGCTTTCAGTCTGTCAATAAAGTACAAACTATGCATTGGTCCGATGGAACAAGTTATTAATAAGCGAATATTACACTTAGGATAACCTTGTACAAACGTCACAGTAACATTAAAGTTGTCTCGAGAAAAGTCCTACAAAGGATGTAAAATATATTTATCCTGATAGAGTTTAAGTTGTGTTTTGGTGCATGTTTAGTAAAAGAATAACTAATGGTTGGGAACGTTCATTGACTATCAAAGATGTACTAATTGTTATTTTGTTATAGCATGTTAATTTATCATGTTATAAGACCGCCAATTAGGAACACAGACCAATGACGCATAAACCAGTATGAGCAGCCTATAGTCAAATCTGAGTTCTTATTGGTTCACTCTAAAACACCAATATCAACCTCCGTCATATGAATCTTATATTTCAGACACACTCAGATTATATACAAGCAAATCAGATCACATCATACCATAAAATATAAAATAAAAATTATACAAGATCAGGCCAAAAATGGCTGTGAATGTGAGATACTGTAACTAATAAATTGGTGGATAACTTGAGAATAGTAAATCGTATAATACTAGTCAATAAGTCGAATGGAAGTTTATAATGAAAGGAATATGAATATACATATAATACAGTTACTTAATAGTTATACAATAAGAATATATATAATAACAGTTCATAAATAGATCCTAACAGTTACCATTCACTTATACTTCGTCTGGGCATAACACGAATAATGTAATCTTAGATATCTGATCAAATTCTCTATCAACTTACACTCAATTGCTACGCTTTCTGAGTTCAAAGTTAATGCGATCTTTTTTACGAAACCTATTTAAGGCATCAATTGTGTATTCACTTAACTAATGGCAAGTGGCTAATGATAGACAGCATTAAAGTGACTATGAACCATAACAAGAATAAAAATATTAACGAATACAATCCACTTTAGAATACAGCTAAGATATATTTTATTCTTTTTAAGTCACACCTTACTGAGAAATAAATTGCAAGAACACTGATATACTTATGTTCATTGTAAACCATTTATGATAACGTTACAAGTCAGTAATGGTTACATTATGCAGGACCCCATCCAGGAAGTTATTTCGGTAACTAATTACTTATTTAGGTCGTGGAGGAGCATAGGCTTCCCATAAGAATTCCGATAACTAATATTGGCCTAATATAGCAATATTTTATTTAATATTATCAAGTGATTTTCTATATCTTCTACTAGCTCATTAGGTAACATGTAGGGCTGTAGTGAACAAGAACACGGGTGGGGACAAACGGATGTATTTAGCACAACAATTACAGTCTATCTCAACATAATCTGAATACCATATAGTCAATCGTCAATTTGCAAAATACTCATGCATCAAACCAAACTGGACTGTTTCTGTTGCAAACACCAATACATTGTCTCCCATTTCATTGTTCATGCATTTTCTTACAAATTCCAATGTGTTCTCGCTCTACCTTGATCTTCGCCATCTTCCGCTGCCAGACATTATGTTCCTTTAACGCACGTTATATACTACTTATATCAATATAAGTAGCTCACACCACAGGGCTAACACTATATGTTGACCGTCATAATCAAAAGTTTATTACTGAGAAAGATAAACAATCAATTAAATGTGTAATAGTTTTACATGGTTTATAAGCTTTCCGAGGTATGTAGTCCTCTTTTGTTCTCCTAAAGTAAACTACTTTTTCTATTCAAAGTATTAGTGCTCAGTTTCCTTAAAACGTCGAAGAAGAAACGTTGCTAGACACCTACCTAAAAACATATTGAAACTTATAACTTTTTGAGTAAATTGTGCAGACAAACCCTCTAACTACTCATTGAATTAATAGTTATGTGATTTAGCTGAGAGTTTACTCTGAACAAATAAACGGAACTGATTCTTACCGTATTATTGTGTTTAGGGTAGAATATACAGCATAATGAGTTAGAGTTTCATGTACTTTTGCTCTCATACTGTTCGTTTTACTGTTTTATGAAATAACATGTTTTGTCAAATCTTAGTCATTGAAACGCTAAATAAATTTCTTCTCCACTAAGTTATTTATAGGACATACCTTGTGTTATATCCTAGTGAAGATTACATTATGAGTAACTTCTGAGACCTATGAATGGACTAATATTATTCATATATAATTATGGTAGAAATATTCAGTAACTAGACTGTGTATATCTATATTCCTCTTATTATTAGCTTTGTTTCGACCTGTGGATTATTATTGCACGATTTACCGTTCCTATGTTATACTCAGTTTATTAATTACTGTCTCCCTCGTTCATAGCCACTGTTGGCTATATTTTTTACGAATGTTATTTCCTATTTTATGGTGCGTTGCGGTCTGTTTGGTTGATATATAAACCCAGTATGTTTGAAATATATGATTCACATAATGGAGGCTGTTGTTGGCATTCTGGACTCAATTGGACGGGCTAGGTGAGCAACGGAACAATAGAACGTTAGGCTGATCAGACCGGTCGGACGTCATTGGTTTAGTACAGTATAAGAGCGAATAAGTCGTATTTTGATTGGTGAATAGATTACGTGATAACTAACGGACCATCAAGTCACAACACCTTGTGTATTATTAACTTTCGAATTCCCGGGAAGGTGACTAAAACGTGCCATCTTGATTCCAATTGACACGGCTGTATGATATATTTGCATCTGATCTACTTTTGAATATAAAGTAATGTACGCTATAATTTACAATATGTGTTGACACTCGATTTATTACTCCTCATGAATCTCTACTGAATAGATATCAGAAGCTTAAAACGACTGATCCGTTATTTTATCTACCAATTCTGTGACACAAATAAATATCAATCATAGTTAATTTAAACATAACTAGTTGTGAAATACGAATGTTTGAATATTACTGATGATTTTGTCTTTTAGATTGTAATATCAGAGTAAATTCTATATATTATTTGCTTCACTTATTTTGTTTATTCAATTTATTATTTAATCTTATATTTTCTTCTATATTCTTGTCTAGAGATCCTAAAAATATTCATGCTTTAATTACTAAAAGTTCAGCAAAAGAACGTTATTTACTAAATGATGTTGATTTAGACATACGTGAACCGAAATTGAACTATTTGTTGAAACGTAATCCACACAATTCAAGTTGGGGAGATATGAGGCTGTATTTGGAAGCACAAGTAACAATAACTGTGTTAGAAACTTGTTATTATATTTATCACTGGTTTTTTTATATTTTTATTCGTATGTTAAAATGTTACTCGATCTCAACCATTATTAGTAATATTGTTCATCATATTCTGCATTTTAATGGAGGTATACGATTGAAGATATTTGTAGAATAAAAGACTATCTGATAAGATTCTTCAATTTTCTACTAATAGTGTTTTTGTAAAGATGAGCTGTAATGACTAGCTTCTTAGATAAGACTTTCTTTTGATTGGGAGTGTAGCTTATTTCAGTATTCAGCAGATCACAACATTTATTGATCTCTTATTTCGTCGTTAAATTTTAACATGAACCTCTATGAGTTTGCTCCCAGATTATAACTGGCGAAGAGCTATTAGACAAGGAATAGACGGATATTCAATAATCATTGACTGTCAGTGATTCACTAGTGGAATATAGTTTATGGTCATAGAAATCTCCAAATTAATTAATTCTTAACGTAAACATCTGATTGAAAAAATATCAATATCTGAACAACAACTTCATTTAATTTTTATGTAAATTTTACAAATAAAAGGATCTAGGCCTTGAAATACCTATTCATCATATAAAAATTATCTGGCCTGTTAAGTGCTCCCAAGTGCCCTGATACAGCTGAGGGTGGGGAGAGTTAGATCTACCTCTCGAAGTGCTCTCGCATGGCCACATGTATACAGCCACTGCCAGGGCAGTCCTTCTTACTGCCTTCTCGCGGCTGGGGTGTTGTTTACGGAATTGAGAGGACAAAAAGCGAGTGTCCGGCGCTTTAACCAGGTTGGTAGACATAGAGCGTTCACCTAGGGGAGTTGGAAAACCCTTATTCTAAACCAATGGTGAGCATGTACTCCAGGATCGTGAAGGGAAAAATGGCGTGTGAACAGATTATTGGTCACCGGCTACCATGGGACTGCATCTCCTTACGTCGCCCTACTGCCTTGTGTATTAGACCCTTAGATCGAAGGCTCCGGGTGTGGCGCCCTACGAAAACCACCTGCTTCGGTCTGGGCATTCGGGCAGTATCACATGCCACACACAAATCAAGCGACTTGTGTGGTGCATATATGTTCGGTACCCCTTTGTACCAATATTTATATGCTTAAATAAATAAATAATTAATAAAGGGCTTTTAAGTTCTGAGTTTTATGAAATCACTATCAAAGTTTTGTTTAGCAACATGTCGCTTCTCAAATAAAAAATATTAATGACTATTGTTAAATGTTTAATTTATATATCCGTTTACCACATAGGACGGATCTGTTCCATGTTCTGCCTTTTAACTTCCATCGTTTTGCGTAGTTATGTGATTTTCTAACAATATTTGTCTGACCACTGAGCAATTTAATCCCAATCCACCTCAATCGTTTGATACCTCAGATTGTTGTAAAATAATGAATTTTGTCATTAGAAAACCGATTATGAGTATCGTTAAAAGTACCTTACTTTCTATTTTCCCTAAAATTCAGATTGCTGAACGTGCTCTAGAAATCTGGGGTAGTGAAGATGCATTAGAAAAAGAACGTGAAAAGCGCCTTAAACGCAATGAAGAATCGAAACTTAAAAGTTATAGTAAAAAGGTTAAAGGTAAGTATTAGTGATTCCCAATTCATGTAAACTATACTTATTAATTTGTTGGAAATACATTGAGATAATTAGTCATGGAGTAGTCACTAGTTTGAGATGGTGGAGAAGATTTGTAGCTCAGGTGAATGATTTTGATGAAGTTTTGTTCTCTGAGCTGGATGGTTTGGTTGTGGAGCTTCCATTGTTCTTTTGAATGACATCACCAGCACAAACTTCATGTAGAAGTAAGGTGTTCGGATTTCTCCAAATATGACTCCCAGCTTGTCCTGTAGACCTCGATCTTAATCGGTTATTGTTGGCCTTTAACTTGTCATTGTTTACTTCTTTATCTTGATTGCATCTCACAATGATATGATTCTTGTCCATGATTTCTCTGATTGGTTAATTAATTTTGGACGATTTCAATGTGTGTGTTGATTGCTGATTGACCTGAGTGCCAAGCTTCTAAAAACTCTGATGTTTTTAGAATTTCCTCTATCCAAGATCTCAACATTTTCCAGTCGAATATATGTCCACATGCATTCATGTAACTGGGAATACGTAATGTCGTTTGACCGCTGATTGATGTTCATGCAGACGAAGATGAAAAAGGCGTCCGCAGTGTCTGATATAGTGTTTTTCGCAGTTAGAGCAATTTATTATGCAGATGATGTTCGGTTTTTCTTCTTTTGTCATTTCTTTCTTTGGTTTGCATAGGATTGATTGAAGTGAATTTGTTGATTTCTGATAAGATGGAAAGAAAAGTTAAAATTCGATTGATTTAATAATTATGAGCTTTGTTCAACATTACTTCCTTTCTAATTCAATGTAATAATTACTCAATGTAGTATTTGTTTTCTTTTCTCGCACGATGTATTATACTGTAAAATATACGATATTCTTGTATTTAATTGATATATCATATCCTGAAATATTTACATATACTTATAGCATTTATTGAATTTATCATTACAATTACTTTATCTCAATCATTGTATCGGTTATTCACAATTTGTTTATTTGTTTAACCGTTTTTCAGACGCAACGGTTTCCATATTCTCTCTTGGGTTGGCTTTTGCTTGTTGATAAACTGTTAGCAACTGTAGACACAGCTAACAACTGTCTTTTGCACTATTGAAGCCCTTTTTATTTCAGACAAAAGGACGCGGTAAACACTGTAGACACCTCACAATTTGAGAACAGCTATTTTAGACAAATCGTTACTTTGCGAATTTCGATTTTGCGCGAATCTCAATCGGGTGAATTGGACGCTTCCATAGACTTAACAGTTCTCAACTTTAATTCGAATTCTGAGTGAAGAACTCTGGTCTAAATTTGGTTCTGTTAGTTTGACCTAACGATGGCAAGGACCAGGGAAATGAAGTACTATACCAACAGCTCAGATGAAAGAGATAATTTAATTGCTGAAAATATTGTTCCCTCAACCTCTAAGGTGAACTCATCTACTTCAAATGTTGTTTTCGATCATGTAAAACCTAACTTCAAAGATAGCTGCCTCTTATTAGACACCTATATAGATGCCGAAAGTAGAGCCTTTTGGAATATGTGCAGCACACAAACCAACAAAATTACTTCAATCAATCCTATGGAAACCAAAGGAAGAAATGGCAAAAAAAGGAAGACCAAATATCCTATACAATGTAAATTGTTTCAATGCAAATATGCCTCATTTAAATCACCTTAGCTGGAATGATATGAGATTGATTGAGTTATACCTGTTTTCGATTGATCTCACTGAATATTCTTTCTTTGTACTATTAAACCACGGTTCAATTTAACTTGTTTATTTATTCTATGGATAATCGGTTTAAATTGATTCACGGAACTTAAGAAAATCCGGACTTTAATTCTTCTACTCATTGGAATATCACATATAAATTTTTTTTATTTATAACAATTTACGCAATACTCAACTTATTTGATATTATCAAGTCAAACCTTAGCAATGACACTTATCTACTCATTATGGTTACTTTGTAGATGTTTTTAAGCGGAGATTCATAAGGTAACTTGCATCATTTTGGAACATTATTTTCTTACATTAGCATCTTTTATGTAGTCCTTTCTGAAAGTCGCGGTACGATCAATTCTTATCATAAGTCTTTATATTTATCCAGCGAATGTGATTGGTTTTTATTAAGGACTTTAGGTGTTTACTACAAAACGTTTGCTCTTTTCATTTCAGAACTGAAGCTCCAGACACGCAGCAGCTTATATACGAGAGTGCATAAATCTCATGAACATGTATTCGGACCGGAGAAATATGATTCTAAGTCAGATATTTACTATAAATGCTGCATTGAATGTGATTACAAATCAACTTATGAAAAATTGTAATTATTGCACTGTTACTAACCCAACGCATATATTTTATAAAAGGTGCCGAAACAATAAATATCTTTTTTGAAATGCTTTAATTAATGTTGATGTTAATAAAAGAATAATACTTAAAAGCGTCAGACATTTGTCACTGTACATGTTTTTCGGATGCTACTTTACAAGGCAGAGTAGTAATTGTGACAACATAAAAATGGAAATCTGAATTCTGGTACATATACCAGATTAATAGATACGAAAGCCTACATATGACTTTTCAAAAACCCCAGTTTCCGGCAAGTACTGCACCTAGACTTCCTGCTTCGAAGGTACAAAAGCATCCACGCTTATTTCGGTCACTCATTTTCACGACATTGTGGTGCATAACGTCTTTCCAATTATGTCTGTTGGAGCTGACTCCTCTCGAACCTATAAAGAGTCACTTACCTGGTGCTCAAAAGACGAGTCCGCATTCATGTCTAAAATTGATGCTCGACTGAAAATGATCGTGGTCTATATAAGTGCAGAAGACGGTTACCATGACTGCTCACTTTCTACTTGGCGTTCCTCCCTCTTATACTGAATCCTGAAATCAAATTGACCATGTGATATGGTAGAAAAGCTCAGGTGTGATCGGTCTGTGCGATGGCACTGTCATAGAAACTGGCATTATGGTATTGCCGTCACGACTCTCAAGTTGGGATTCTGGAGATTGTGAGACCCAGTGGCTTGAAACGTTATCATATATTGCTCAAAATATGAGTTAGTGATGATTTTGTTGTGGCTTCCTATTACATTGTTCACAAAAGTGAGATGACCTCTCTTAAATGAAACTCTTCTTGTGTTTACTTTTAACTGGAATGAAGCTCATTAAGTACTCTACCTATCCATTTATTGATTGATGGTATGGAACTTTCCTCTTCACGTTACCGTTACTTTATTCGTGTGGTGCATTTTGTTGGTACGCAAGTGTGCCGAAATCTATCTGCTTTAATTAATTGATTCAATGTATATTTGCTATCTGAGGTCAAGTGAATAACCACACTTGGTTCTCGTACGCGAGTTTCAGTGATAACTTACAAGGTTATCACGTAACTTAAGGTTCTTGGATAGTGAAGCCTGTTTTGTTTTATACATTCAGAACACTAAAAGCGTATGCAGTATTCTTCTCATTCTGTTTGTTTGCCTGCTCTTTACTATATTTCTATAATTTTTCTGCTTGTGTTTTCGGTGAGAAGATAGCCTTGATACCTGGATACGTCGAATGGTCAATCCGTCTTTTGTACTAATCGTTAAGTGTGACTTCGACATTAGCTGGTGGATTCCACCATTCCCATCTAACACAAGTGGGATCCCTATCATTCGACAAAGATCAGAAATGGTAATCCACACTACTTCATACAAATTATCAGCTTCCTCGCTAGAGAACGTATGATGGTGTATGTGAGTAATCAAATGTAATCGAAGAATTACAGACATTATTACTGTCAGTGGGTTGTAAGACATATACAAGCTAGCTTGTATGTATAAAACTAAGAGCAAGAAACTGTAACTCATCCGAGTATATCGTTCATTCGTAAAACATTGTGATAGATGCTTATAATAACATTAACTGAACTCCGAAATGCAGTTAGTAGTACAGCTATTTGTTGGTCTAGTCTTTAAGAGTTTCTGAGATGAACTCACTTTCTTTATAAACCTCTCACATTCTTGAACTGTTTTACTGAAAATGACGTAAAATACAATTAATACAATTTCTCCTAGGCAGTGGGAGAAATCAGTTTTACCTGCTTACTTATACTCAAAATAACATAAATAAATAGTGAATATTAAAAATAATGGGAGATGGTCACAAATACATCCTTGGAACTGCCGTTATCTCTGCTCTCCTGTTATTGCTTGTTCTCAGTTTCGGTAGTTGAAAGACCGATTGTGCAGTTTGTGTTTCGAGTTTCGATCGTCGGCATAACGATTCTCAACAAAAGCTCTAGCGTCTAAAAGCGACCCTCGTAATTCTTGAATGTCAGTTCGTGCTATGATTCCTTGACTCATCATTAGATGATCCCGAAATAATTCTTGTTCTTGAAACCTAGAAGAGGTAACGTTATTTTTCTACTTTTAAGATGGGGTTAAATGCAACTGTTGATAACCACTTGGAAATGTTTTCCATCAGACTGGCTCAAAAACCACTTCAAATTTACTGATTCAAGACTAATTATAAGTCCATTTTTATCACAGTTCTCATTCTAGGAAACCAAAACATTTGTATTTGAGCTGAATAAACCTTTTAGAACCATTAATTAATTTGTCAGTGTAGTTTCTAGTACGATGGAAACGGAATACTTGGTGCTCTTAAAAGCTGGAATTAATTTCATCATTCTCTACACAATTCTAACGACGAATCTCATTGTCATAGAGTGTTAGCCCGTCATTTTTCCTAAAAACGTCTTTTCAAGTGTTTGGGTCTATTCCAGCGAAATGTTAGTAATTCTAATCAAAGGGGATTATATGTTGTATAAAAGTAATTTTCTATTATGTGTAAAGTTAACTTGTTCTGAAGTTTCCTGACTTGTTGAATATCAGAGGGAGTGCCCTAAACAACTAGATAAAGCGTATCTCGTCGAGAGTGCCTAAACGAGCACTTCCAACTACTGGCAACATCATTCAGTACTTACATATCTTTTAATTAGGTCAGATAATCTACTTTCACAGACCTGACCCCTATGTTAAGATGACCTTTCAAGGTATTTTGAGATAATTAATTGGCCAAAGTTATCTAGCTTAAGGTCCAAGATGGTTCATGTTTTGAATATTTTTTGAGGTTGAAAATAAATCTTCAAACAACATAGGCCACCTAGTCTTCTGACATTCCTAAACCGAAAATTCTTAACGAAGAATTCCAAAACGTCTATAGTTTTGGAAGAATATTCATGGTTCAAAAGCTAAATAAATCACACTGTTTTGCATCGCAAATCTGAAATCCTGATAGGATGAACAAACATAAAATTTCAACATTACGTTTGAAATTTGACGTTATTTTGTTTGTATTCCCAAGTTGGAGCGCATTTCATAACCAGCCGGTCGATGGCTTCTTTCTGATGCGTGGAGATAATTACGTCCAGTTATGGTGATTGCTATTATATTCAAGTAACTAAGTTCAGTCTACTAACATAGATGAAGAATCAGAACTTGGAGTAGTTAAGTGATGTACTGTTATTATCGTTCGTTGGCGTGTGTGACTGCACATTTCCTTGTATTATGTCGTCTAACGAACTAGGTCCTCAATCTCTTGTTGAATTAAAAGACATCTCTCTAGATATGATGGTTATGCAGGCCAACACAATGAAATTAAGTGATCAGGAAGCTAGTCGTTCGAATTATTCTAAAGACGAGCCTTGTTCTATCCATGATTCCTCTAGTATTGACCGCCATTCTTCAGATGAAAGTTCACCTGGTGTCAAAATTAAAGAAGACCGGTGTGCAGAAAAAATGACTCTATCGGGCTCAGCTGGGGATGATGTTTCACGAGCGTTAATACAGCGAAAACAACCACTAATGGAACTAGTTAGTTCCGAAGAAGGTTATGTTCGGCGTTTGAAACTTGTGAAGGATTTCTACATACCTGCTGTTAATGCTCCAACTACAGCTCAGTCCAATACCGAAAACAATATAGTAGCACCTGGCTCACTACCTCACAATGATTCAAGTGCATCCCCGCCTGTCGCTCCAGAGGATTTAGCAGCTCGATGGAGAATCATATGGGGAAACTGGATTCAACTATATGAATGGCATTCGGCGTTCCTTGAAAAGCTAGTCAGCGTTGTGGAGAGTGATCCTGATCGCATACCAAAGCTCTTTATTGACTCTCGAGCTCGTTTAAGGTCTATATACTCGAAATATTGTGAAAATCACCGAAAGGCAGCTTTAATCGCAGAGCAGTACCGGGATTTTTTTGAAGAGTTGCGCATTTTTATTGGCGACAAAGAGGACGTGGTCTCACACTTAATGCAGCCAGTACAGCGTATAATGCGCTACCAACTCCCTATTGCAGAGATTCTTAAGTACACTCAACGTGCCTGTTCACCTGATCTTTTATTGTGGAAAAAGACTTTGGAGATTATGAAGGAAATTCCAAAGGATACGCAACTGATTTTGGAAGTAAGTTTTGAACTGTACATTGTTTTGTACAATATCAGGGTCATATGTCCATTAGTATCGTTTCAATGTCATATAAATATATTTAGATGCTTCCTACCTTCGTCCCGTAAAAAACCTTATTTGAAGTCGCTTGTAGTTCTGATTACTGGTACATCCGTTTACTCACGTACCTTTCTGATATCGTTTTTATATTTCATCCATGTCATATCCAAGTGTTTCAAGTTAAACATTTACTTGTGTATGCTTTCGGGCTGCTATGTCTGTCTATAATCAGTAAAAAATATCTGACTTTGTCAGTGTTGGAATGTTTTGGGAAATCGGTTGGAATTTGACACCCCGAATTTCTTTGGTTGGGTCTCAGTGAACAATGTATGAAAAGCCATTTGATTATCATGATCATACTCAATTTGTCGTGTTATTTTTGTGTGTGGAGAGGTTTGACTTCACGTTCTTCAACCTCGAAGATAGAAACATTTCTCGGGTGTCTAGGTCTATGGAAGTCGAGATACGAAATGTTTTGTTTCAATGTTAGTTAACCGAATCAGTATATTAAAGGCAACCTTTTCCAACTCAGTGAAATTGTGTTCTAATAAATCGATATACCAGATCTCTTGTTTCAACACACCACTATTTTCAGTATAACTATAATTAGTTTGGGAAATATCGATAACTACAAATAATCTTATAACAGCAACATTATTTAGAATTCTTGAAATCATTTACACTTATCACTAGTAGTGTAAATTTTCTATTCATTTTCTATCATCGGCTAAATTCTCGCTCATACTGTTCAACGAACTTAAATACCGCATAATGATTATGACTATGTGATCAGAGGATTGAAATACAAATGTCTGCACTCAAAGATAGGTTGGTTTGTTTCGCTCTATATATAACTAGCTGGAACTAATTGTATGATGATATTGTACAACTTTTACCCCTCGTGCTCTTGCGTAGACCACCCACGAGCATACCCCAACCAACTGTCATGTAAAATATTTTCCAGTTGCTATTCATCCTTTTTACGTCTACTTCCAATTCCTGACACAATGTGTTCTTTGGCCTTAATCTTTTCCGTTTCTTTTCATGACTCCAAGTAAACACTTGACTCGTGATGCAGTTTGATCTGTATGTAACACCCACCACCTCCAACGTCTCTTAATTTCCTCTTCATCTGTTGTCTCCAGCAGTAGACCGTTGCTGATGGTATCCAGTCAGTGAACATTGAGTGTCTTGCGTAATCAATTGTTTATAGTTACTTTTAATTTTTGATAGTGAGTGGTTCTCCAAGTTTCAGCTCCGTGAAGCAGGACTGTTTTGGATGATTCCGAGTACTGCCATTTTGTATCTCTTCATTTCCACAGCTATTAAGTTGATCCTTCCTGTATTCCATCTACAGAAATTATTTTTCCGGCTTTTAGAATAGGCATCAGCCTCATGACTCGTTTTTCATCATCAGGCATCATGATTGACTGAAAGAAGGCCCTTGAAATCCTTGGACAGGTGTTAAATAGTTCAATCCTTGTTAGCGTTTTCTTATCAAGGTTGTTTTCTACGGGATAGTATTACTGACGTGATGTCGAACTCTTATCGTTTACTCGGGACTGGCAGTAACCCTAGAAGAGCTACTGGCAGAACTATGAGGCCGTACTACTGAAAATAAACGTGTGCACATTTTTTCATCGGAAACAAGCAAAATAATTTAGTTGTCAGTATAGTCCGTTGACTGACATTTAAATGGGAGTCGACTTCCTTTTCATTCAACTTGATGGCTGTAAGAAGTAATATTCTTGTTCTGACGTAAATGAAAGTTGTTGCTTCAGGACTGGACTATGTCAACACCTGAACGAAGGATAGGGAATGAAGTAGTCGAACGCGTTGACAACTTCACTCATCTTGGAAGTCTGATCAGCCCTAATGGATTGGTATCGGATGAAATCTCAGCACGGATTCGAAAAGCTCGTTTGGCTTTTGCCAACTTACGTCACCTTTGGCGAAGGCGAGATATCCGTCTATCAATAAAAGGACGAGTATACTGCGCGGCAGTCCGTTCTGTCCTACTTTACAGCAGCGAAACATGGCCTTTAAGAGTAGATGACATCCGTAAGGTACTAGTATTTGACCACAGATGCCTTAGAAATATTGCTGGCGTCTGCTGGGATCACCGGGTAAGCAATAATGAGGTTAGATTCAGGGTATTAGGGAATGATGGTAAGTCAGTTGATGAGGTTGTGAATCATCGTCGACTGAGATGGTTGGGCCACGTGTTGCATATGCCTGAGCACCGATTACCACGGCGTGCAATGCTAACCGGTGTTGGAGATGGTTGGAAGAAAGTAAGGGGCGGCCAAACCAAAACGTGTCATCAGTGCTTGAAGTCACTAACTTGTAGTCTGAGCCATGTTGGTAGATGCAGACTACTTGGTTGGGGTCCGCGTGACTATCGTAACCAATGGTTGGAGACTCTTGGTGACATGGCTCAGAATCGATCACAATGGCGTCGGTGTATACACTATCTGTCTTACGTTAAACTAAGAGATTAAAATCGCTCCATGTCATTCTTTCTACTAACTAATTCTTCCTATACTATATCCTTATATACAGTCTTTCTCCTATATATTACCACCTTTGACCTAACCACTCCTATGAATCCGGTGTTCATCTTGCTATGCTAATGAGGTATGGCAACCTGGACCGATGCACATATATGCCTGGTTCTACATTGTAGCTGACTGACAGTTTATTACAGGACAATTGTTAAGCTGTGCGTTGCACGTAAGTTGGCGAAAGCCAAACGAGCTTTTCGAATCCGTGCTGAGATTTCGTCCGATACCAATCCATTAGGGCTGATCAGACTTCCAAGATAAGTGAAGTTGTCAACGCGTTCGACTACTTCACTCCCCATCCTTAGTTCAGGTGTTGACATAGTCCAGTCCTGAAGTAACAACTTACATTTAGAGGGAGAGAAGCGTATTCCAAACATTCTGGCATTGTTACTTAGTGTTATCAAAAGACTGCATTTTATCAGCGTCTTCACCGAACAGGACTATGTCATCTGCGTATTCTAAGTCGATAAGTGGACCTCCTGGAAGGAAATCAATACCTGAGAATTCAGTCGACGAGAATGTTATTTCCATCAGTAGGTCTATGATGAAGTTAAACAGAAATGTAGAAAGTGGACAGCCTTGACGGACACCACTTGAAGTTGCAAAAGATGACAGTTCTCCATAAGCCCTGACTCGACTAGTAGTGTTCGAGTAAAGAGCCTTTATAAGGTTTATGTACTTCTGGGGTACGCCTTTCAATGACAGACACTGCCACAGTCTCGCGGTCTACAGAGTCAAATGCTTTTAAGTCAAGAAAGACCACCATTGTCGGATGCCGGTAAGTATGCCTGTGTTCTAGAACCTGACGAATAGTGAATATGTGGTCGATGCAGCCACGACCAGGTCTGAAGCCACCTTGGTTCTCGTGTTTGCAGTTCACGAGTCTTAGTTAGGCTTGTATTTTAGATACTATGTTTGTTAAACTAATCCCTCTATGGTTGTCACAGGATGATTTTGATCTTTCTTATATATTGGAATGTAATAAATTCAGTTCCTTTTCTACTGGCCCTACCCTTGCTTGCAAAATAATCAGAAAAACCAGATATAGGATGTGCAACAACTTGCCGAATTTATTAAGATAAGTGAAGCTCTCCACGTCACAGAAAATATACATAAATATATATAAATATTTGTGGACCATTTCTATTGAGGACAATATCGTTTCTTGTCATACGTAGTTTGTATATTGTCATCTCCCACTCATATGTGTCTTCATTTATTGAGTACAACCTTTAATGTGCTGTACAGTTGTGCAGGCCAAGTTTTATACCATAAAGTGAATGATAACTATTCAGTTTTTGCATTAACCACTGAACTTTTGGATTACGCTCTTGCACTTCATATATAATCACATTCATTGTAGTTTTTTGTTCTACTGTTTATGACAAATACTCATTACTTTTCAGGCTGCTCGTATAGATGGGTTCCCTGGAGTAATAACCGCTTTGGGAAACATATTATTACGCAGTGATCTGTTAGTAGCAACTACTACTCGTGAGCAATTGTTAGAAACTGTCACTGCCTATAAAATGGCTCTTCAAAATGTAAACAGTGGTGTTTTTTCTGAAACCAATACATCACTTAACAAAATTCCTTCTCATGTTGGGCGATCTGGAGTAAATACGGGTCCATCACTTTCTACAGATACTTCAGCCACAATGTGTTCGTCCTCTACCATACCAAATAGTTTGGGATTACCTTCTCCTGTTGAAGGCCTTAATTCTGTTATCTCAGAAGGAAATGGACTTTTTACAGGAAATCTAAAGTTTGTAGAATCACGGTTATTTTTATTCGAGCAAATGCTACTCGTAACAGAAGAAGTCAAACCAAAGCGTCGCGTAGCTACCAGTGATACATTTTCCCAGTCTACTTATCAGTTTAAAGCTGCAATAAATGTCAACAAAATGCGTTATGAGGTGAGTACAGATACCTTTTAAAACAGATTTTCTAATCACATATTTAAATGTTAATTAATCATCATGGTCAAAAATTGCTTAATTTAATTCAATCGCTTATCATTCCACACGATGATATATTATTCATTAGTTAACTCCTTGAGGACAACTTTGTTCTAATTAGTGTTATTGTATAATGACAGCACTAGTCACTCATTCTAATTTAAATTTGCTAATTGAGTCATGTCAACTGTAGATGGCATAATAAGAACATTTATACTTCCAAAAAGTTCTGTGGATGCTTTTTCCACTGGTTGTAAAGATCTTATGGTGTGACTTGATAACATTTACAAAGCATCTCCAAAATTTTATGAGGTGATCAGAAGAGGGATAGTGATGTTATATCCCAAAGTGCCAACGTATGGGGAACATCAATCGCCATTTTCTCTGGTTTCCTTCAACAAGTTTTTCTTAACAAGATTTAATTGGATTGATCAGAGACTGATCAATTGCAGTCCTAAACATCAATGAGAAGATTCAAGTAAAACTATCAAATAAATTAAACTTCACCTCATTGCACAACCAAGTGGCTATCAGGACTCAGTAGCTAAGTGGATAACGTGATGGCGTTTGAAGCGAACGGTACTGGGTTCGAGTCCCAGAGTGAACATCAGCTCTGAGATACAGGTACATCCAGCTGACGAGTCGCAAACAGGACAAAACGCGTGTCCTGGATTCCACTACTAGCCACTATCCATCTTTGTTGACAAGATTTGTGGTAAAAAAAGTTATCTGTTGTATACAGTATTCAAGTTGTTGTTAAAGTTATCTCAGCATATCCCACTTTAAGTCTCACATAAATGCTATTGATGTGTAAGTATAGACAGAGGTGGTAAATGAATGTCCTTCATAGTTTAGTGTTAATTTAACAAGCTTAGATAGATTTCCATCATTCACGTGGTAACGCTTGCTACTGTGCATTTACGTACATGTTTACTTGGAATTTTTGCAGAAATATAGGTCCAGTATATTTCAGTTTGTTTTTAATACTCAATTAAATAAATTTTTGAATGCAACTCTTTTCTAAACTATTTACTACACCTTAATTTTGATTTACATCATTGCAAAGTATTTTTATTGACTGTTCTTGTCTTATTGTTGCTCTTCAGTCTCATTGGTACAATTGTACTCTTTCGAGTGGTCACATAAATTCAGAAGCTGCAACTATTGATAATCTTTTGTGCAGTGGTTATTCACCTGACGATCTGCGGTTTGCAATTTTAGACCAAACTCCTGGTAAAGACTTCGTCTATGTCATTGATCCTATTACCTGTTCGAATAGAGAAGCATGGGTTGTACAGTTACGTGATATTCAGCATATGCAGCACGAATTTTTGCTTGCTCTCCAAGATCCAAGGAAATTCAACACTAGCGCTCGGGATGAAGGATGGGGTAAGTTGTTTGTAAGACACTGAACACACAAGTAATTTCTTAGGATCCTAAATTTGACCGTTGATTCTCAAATAAAGTGCGTTTCGAATAATCAGACTATGCAATCGACACTAAATCGGTTGTCAATCAATATATATACATATGTCATGTACTTTTCACACACTAAATTCACTGGCTCTTGTTAGGGAGCAGGTAGTAGTTGAAAAGTTTTTTATCTGGCTAGCTGTTTAAATGCTGATGGTTGCTAGACTGATGAAATCACTCTACGTATGGTGAAAGGCAAACTGTGTCCGAAAAAATGCTGAATTTCAGAGGCAACACTATATTTATAATGTGAAAGTTTGGCACAGTGATGTTCATTAAGTTGACGTTATCATCGACGTGTACAACGAACATCGTCTCAGTGAGTCCCACATTGTACCTTATTGACGCTGGGACTGGTTGTAAAGAGCAAACAGTTAATCACTTTATGACATGCTGGATGATAATAGAAAGTTGTGCAGAACAGGCATTTGTCAGTCTATCACGATTCCTTAGCTGTGGTCCGAGAGATGGTTTTAAACTTTATCAAACATGTGTCCGAATAAAAGCCTGTGACCGGCGTACTTTAGTTTATTTTTAATGAGAGGAACTTTAACGGAAGTGGGTTTTTTCTTGAACTTTCTCAAATAAACTGTTTTTCCCACTAAATCTTACCAAAGATGTCTGATCCGATTTTCCCATTTAAAATTTATAACTTGAATGTTTTCAGAACCCAGCTTATCGTTATGATATATATGCAAATTTTTATAAAGCTTCAACGGATCTGCAAGTGTGCCTATGTTCGAAAATGTGTTGAAGGATAAATATTTGATCTAAACGTGTTGTTGGGCATCACATTTGTCGGGATTTCTTAAGTTGGTCATTCTTGTTCTCCAGTTAATCGACAGTTACATAAGAATATATATTTCCTTAAATTGTCAGTGCTAATTGTCAAAACTATACTTGTGTAGCTCCAAAATATACCTCGATTCCCATCCAGTACTGCACCTAGACTTCCTGCTTCGAAGGTACAAAAGCATCCACGCTTATTTCGGTCACTCATTTTCACGACATTGTGGTGCATAACATCTTTCCAATTATGTCTGTTGGAGCTGACTCCTCTCGAACCTATAAAGAGTCACTTACCTGGTGCTCAAAAGACGAGTCCGCATTCATGTCTAAAATTGATGCTCGACTGAAAATGATCGTGGTCTATATAAGTGCAGAAGACGGTTACCATGACTGCTCACTTTCTACTTGGCGTTCCTCCCTCTTATACTGAATCCTGAAATCAAATTGACCATGTGATATGGTAGAAAAGCTCAGGTGTGATCGGTCTGTGCGATGGCACTGTCATAGAAACTGGCATTATGGTATTGCCGTCACGACTCTCAAGTTGGGATTCTGGAGATTGTGAGACCCAGTGGCTTGAAACGTTATCATATATTGCTCAAAATATGAGTTAGTGATGATTTTGTTGTGGCTTCCTATTACATTGTTCACAAAAGTGAGATGACCTCTCTTAAATGAAACTCTTCTTGTGTTTACTTTTAACTGGAATGAAGCTCATTAAGTACTCTACCTATCCATTTATTGATTGATGGTATGGAACTTTCCTCTTCACGTTACCGTTACTTTATTCGTGTGGTGCATTTTGTTGGTACGCAAGTGTGCCGAAATCTATCTGCTTTAATTAATTGATTCAATGTATATTTGCTATCTGAGGTCAAGTGAATAACCACACTTGGTTCTCGTACGCGAGTTTCAGTGATAACTTACAAGGTTATCACGTAACTTAAGGTTCTTGGATAGTGAAGCCTGTTTTGTTTTATACATTCAGAACACTAAAAGCGTATGCAGTATTCTTCTCATTCTGTTTGTTTGCCTGCTCTTTACTATATTTCTATAATTTTTCTGCTTGTGTTTTCGGTGAGAAGATAGCCTTGATACCTGGATACGTCGAATGGTCAATCCGTCTTTTGTACTAATCGTTAAGTGTGACTTCGACATTAGCTGGTGGATTCCACCATTCCCATCTAACACAAGTGGGATCCCTATCATTCGACAAAGATCAGAAATGGTAATCCACACTACTTCATACAAATTATCAGCTTCCTCGCTAGAGAACGTATGATGGTGTATGTGAGTAATCAAATGTAATCGAAGAATTACAGACATTATTACTGTCAGTGGGTTGTAAGACATATACAAGCTAGCTTGTATGTATAAAACTAAGAGCAAGAAACTGTAACTCATCCGAGTATATCGTTCATTCGTAAAACATTGTGATAGATGCTTATAATAACATTAACTGAACTCCGAAATGCAGTTAGTAGTACAGCTATTTGTTGGTCTAGTCTTTAAGAGTTTCTGAGATGAACTCACTTTCTTTATAAACCTCTCACATTCTTGAACTGTTTTACTGAAAATGACGTAAAATACAATTAATACAATTTCTCCTAGGCAGTGGGAGAAATCAGTTTTACCTGCTTACTTATACTCAAAATAACATAAATAAATAGTGAATATTAAAAATAATGGGAGATGGTCACAAATACATCCTTGGAACTGCCGTTATCTCTGCTCTCCTGTTATTGCTTGTTCTCAGTTTCGGTAGTTGAAAGACCGATTGTGCAGTTTGTGTTTCGAGTTTCGATCGTCGGCATAACGATTCTCAACAAAAGCTCTAGCGTCTAAAAGCGACCCTCGTAATTCTTGAATGTCAGTTCGTGCTATGATTCCTTGACTCATCATTAGATGATCCCGAAATAATTCTTGTTCTTGAAACCTAGAAGAGGTAACGTTATTTTTCTACTTTTAAGATGGGGTTAAATGCAACTGTTGATAACCACTTGGAAATGTTTTCCATCAGACTGGCTCAAAAACCACTTCAAATTTACTGATTCAAGACTAATTATAAGTGCATTTTTATCGCAGTTCTCATTTTAGGAAACTGAAGTTCAAACAGTAACTGAATTTTACATTCCGCCAATAATGTGATTGCATATATGTGATAAAGCGTGTCAACGTGTTAACCAATAAGTCCTGTGATCTTATTTAACTTCGAATAAGTGTTCTGGTAATTGTAACAGAAGAGATCCACCCTTTTAATTTGAGATATAAGATTCACTGTTGTATAAGATGTAAGAGTCATATCCAACTTTAGTTTTCCTTAACTGATAGATATTTTTATTACATTATACTTATTAGTCTTGGTTTTGAGGCTTTCTAACAGACCTCAATATATGCATGAATAAAGTGCCATTTACAGTTCCAGTGTATCTACTGCAAGTGGAAAGATACACTGGACAATTAGAGTTTCTAATTACCAATGCCTTTTATATAGTGCTAAATTGAGATGCAACCGTTAAGTCTTTTTATTGTCTGTAAATTATCTATTTACATCTTAGTTAAATATATGCTAGTTACTAAGTATTTTTAAGTTTCTTAAACTTAATGTTGTGTACAATGTTTGTAAATCACCAGTTTCTTTATAGGTGAGTTACTTTATCATTTTTAAAACAACAACTTAGTGATCAAAACTCCCGGTTTACAACCATTAAGTCTTAGTTTCCAACACACCCCTATCTACTTTAGTCTCAACATCTGGTTAATATCACTCGAAAAAGTACTCTTGTTTGTTAAATTAATCACTTCGAATCCTAATTTTATTATTTCATATTTTTAATAGTTCCTTTCTTCTCATTTTTCTTTGTTTTGTTTCTGGTTTTTAGCTAAGGATTCATTAACACATGAACCTCCGTCAACTTTTAGTACAGATCAATCTGTACGGACTGATGCTCAGTTATCTATATCCATATCTCCATGTAATCAAGCAAGTCAACAACCACATAAAAAGTGGCCAAGCTTTACAATGAAACGCCCAGTTAGATTAGGTTCTAACTCATCTTCCATAGGCACAAAAGAGACTGGAACAGGAAGGCAGTCTTCCGCTTCACGCCCAATCATCCCTCTTAAATCAGGATCTCAAGATCGACCAGTTTGTCTTGCTCGGTCTTTATCTGCCGAGCGTCAATTTTCGAATCGCGAAAAACTTGTAGATTCGAAGTTCCTAACTTGTGATGATCAAACTGGTGATGATGTGTGTGACACATCAGTTTACCGTAAATCTTCTCAAAGTGCAAATAGCTCCTTAAAGCTGACTAATCAATCTGTTGTAAGTCAGATTTAAGTTATGTTTATTATAGTGTTTACTACTACTAGATTACTTTTAAACCGGAAATTTAAAGCAAATTGGATTAACTATAATTTTCTGAATGACAGCATTACGTTCTGTCCCTTAAGACAAATTATGGTTAATTTATACCATCTCTAACTTTCTGTGACTTTGAATTAGTTAAATATATACCATGTCTGTAAGGATTTGCATTTATTAATTATCTAGAAAACTCACCGTTCATGTAATCGCGATTCTAGTTCTTGTCAGTGTTATGCTATTATTCTCTTCAATTGTTAGGGAAGTGTAATTTAAATGACAAACCAACCAAATATCTACCGATATTTTCAATGAATGGCACATCAATACAAGACTGATTTCTTCACGACCAAACACCAATAAATGATAATGTTATTCAACTGGTTGCAAATTTGGTTTTTGTTTTCAATATCCTAGCAATCACCATAATCTTTTTGAATTAATTCTATACGATGTGTTTATATTAATTATTAAAACAATCCTAGCATTGACTAACAGTACTGATGCAATTAAACATTCAGTAGAAAAGCGTTTTACACTCCTGCAAATCATTTCATATTATTTGTGGTTATGTCCGCAAATTTTCCTAATAGGAACTGTAACTATACTTTCAAAAACTGTGTGTGATAAATCTATGCAGTTACCAAATTATATCCATATAACATATTTTTATTTACGGAAAGATATTTCAAGTAACTATTCTGCTTCAGTTTTAATTTGTTGATGTTTTGAAATGACATTTTCGTGGTAGTTTGACGTCTTGGTGGCATCAGTCATCAATTATCAACAAAACGGGTTGAATATAGACTGGAATAATAATCATAACAGTGATGAATACGCTCTTCACCATTAAACTGACAAGATGAATATTTCAAATTTAAAACAAACCGAATCTATCTATTTAAGTGCATCTATGGGATGTAGACTGGAATATTACGAAATGAAGAAAAATAGTTTATTCTACCTCTGCTTTCTTCCTCGCATGGACTTCATGAAATGTTCCAAGAGCCGTTAACTGATCAGTATGATCTTTACTGAGGATGAAAGCATCGTTTATGTATTGGCTGTAAAAAAAATTAGTGAACTGCAACTAGCTCGTCTCCTAAATTTCCAAGGGAAAATATTGGCTGATATTTGGATTCAATAGTGAACCCAATTCTGCTCTATTCCCTTTTTTTGTGTACTACTCCACCGAACATAATATTCATATCCATGATTTGTTTTAATGACAAGTTCTTAATTACATCTACTGGGATCATGATGTCTGTTCCCATTTCTCAAATTTTGTATCATATATAGTTACTGCCTCCATAAAAGGAACATTTGCGTATAATCCTATCACATCTAATGATATCGTGGCTTCTCTGATGTTTAGATCCTTGATGCAGTCTATAAATCAGAATACATCTCCGATTAACTTGCGTGGACTGTTTTTATCTCTAGTTACAAAATTTCTTAATCTATAATGTTTCCCTTGTATTTTACATATCTACACTAAAACACTGTTTCGTGGTATAATGGATAGTTGTTGTGCTGTTACATTCTAAGAGCTTGTTTCATCTTCATATTGTTTTTCAGTATACATTTATAAGGTAGTTTAAGGTCATACTACTACAAGTTCATATATTTGTTAATTCTTTAATAATGATATACGGATTTTTTCGTTTGGAATGTATGTTTTATTGAGTTGGAAAGTATCCTACTTTCTTAATAGTCAGTTTCTTAAAGTTGTGTACCCAGTTTACCTTATTGATTTGTGACTAATGAATGACTGTCGGATGTCTGGTAGTGGAAGTAGTGTGATCATCTAAGATAATAAAGTAAAGTAAGTTGTAAGTATATTGTTTAAAATGCTTCGAGCACAAAATTGTTACAATAATCCCTGACATTACCACAAATGTATATCGACAATAGATTTTAAACCATTCAAGTTTGTATAAATAGCTTCTAAGATTAATGCCAGTTGAATAACTGCTTGGAATGTTATACTTCAGTTTTCACATAGGTTTATTGTTAGGCGTCAAATATTGTTTTTTATATTTATAGCTCTTATAAGCGTAATGAGATAGTCCTGAAAGATTTAAATAATATGCCTGACATCTACTCTATTGGATGTATTCAGTTGAGAATTTGAATATAAGACTTTTTATTTGTGTTTATTAGCTAGATTAAAGTGGTAATACTAATGCTCGCTTTAATAATGTTTTTCTGTATATAATGAATGAATATTATCTTAATTATATTACTCTAAACTGAGGCAATGTATAATTGTTTTTCTTGTCAAGTTAAGTTTTTTTCACTAGACTGAGCTTCAAATTTAAATTGAATATATTTCAGAGAACAAAATCGCTATCCACCTAGGTGAGCATGGATGTAAATATGTACAGGTCAGGAAATTAAAGTCTTTTTTTCAGATAAAATATCTACCTAAAATAGTGCGGTCATGAGTTTTCTTGTCAGTTTAATAATTAATCAAGGTCGAAAATAAAGGTCACAAGACAAACAACTGTTGTTCATTTATCGTCTGGAAGACTATTTTATAGCTCACTGATATTAGTTGTATATGGCTAGCTCTCTATAGCTAATACGACAACTTTTAAAACCGTAATTGTTAAATGCTGTATTACGAAATACAGCTGGTATAATTATAGTAATATCATTGTTTTATTTATTAAAAACATTCCTAATTATTTATGACTTGCAAAGTAGTTTTGGGTCGTGTTTGATTAGCATTGGATAGAAATTATACTGCCACGAATAATTTATAGCATCCTGGATACCATTTTTATCCAATCAGTTTGCTCTATTTCTTGTCGTGTTCTGATCTCTCATTTTTAGTATTGTAGTTTGTTTAATAAATTTCATCTAAATTAGTTGTTGTTATTTACAACTGTAATCGTTCTTTAATCATCCATTTTATTACATTTTCAGAGCTCAAAACTATCAGATAATATTTTACAAAATGAAACTACCCCACATTTAAAAGGTGGATTGTTGAAGAAAAGAAATGCTCTTGTGAACTTCTTTAGTCGTGGCAAACCTAAACACAGGGGTAAACACCAAAGTCAGCATCAGTTAGTTGTGCCATCAGGATTACAGTCTAAACTAGAAGAACATGAAGCTGTTCCTGACTGTACATTTCCTAATTCCGATGATCATGTTTGTAATTCTGAGGTAAATTTAGGAGACAATCCAATCATATCAACTGATAATATACCCAATGTAAAACCTCATGCTTTAGAATATACAACAGAATAACGCGGTTTAAATATTAAAAATTTGAGTTTGTATTTAGTTTATTAAAAGTATGAATCTCTTTCATCTTGTCATTTTACAAATGAACCTCTTGAGGATTAAACTAGATTTAGCACTTGATCTTTGCCAAAGTTCTTCATATCCGGTCAATATTGTTTACTTTCTGTAGTGTGTCGGTAGTGTGAATTCATCCGTGTGCAATACATGCAATTCAAACTCTGATCTTTCATCATTTCATTATTCGACAACCAAACACAGTAGCTTTTAATAAATACGGTTGTAATCAGCTCAATATTCATAATTAGTTCTCCAGATCTATTTGCCTGTTTAGTTTCTAATATGTTATGTGGTGTTTATTGTAATTATTATTGCATTCAACAAATTCTTAATGCGTATTTTTTTCTTTAATGGACTCTACATTGTTTCATGATTTTCACTAAAAGTTTCCTATTTTCCATGTACCCATGACATTTGCCACTTTTCTTTTAACGATGGGATTCTTTTTCGTGGTAATTTTTCTCTTCATACCTTATCAATTCTCTTAATAATAATAATAGTAATGATTATTATTATTATTGTTACTATGTTCTGATGTAATCACCAATAAGAACCATTTATATGGTTACTATAATCATTATGAATTGTATTTCAGAAACTTGTTTTTTATTTGTATATTTAGATTTTCCCGCGTAATTATTACTGTATGAATAGAAAACCAAATTAAACTATCAGAATATTTGTAATTTACAGCTTGAATTAATTCTTTAAATCATTTCATATTATATGCTACTAAAAACCAAATAATTGATTTAATGACACATTATTTACGTACTTATTATTTTATTAATTTTCGGAAATATATTTCCTTATTTGTCATTATTCTTTCTTTCTGTTCTACATTGTTTCTTACCGTTCTGTTTTTAATATATTATCTGTGAATGACATACACATCACGTTTTCGTGCATTTATGTTCATGAACAATACAATAACATAGACTATAGTATGTATCATCATGATTACTACCAATGAAAGGCTGTGTGACATCTCAATAAGGCATTTAATCAGTCTTCATTTGTGTCTTATTAAATTGTCTTCGATTATTAGAAAAAAATTTTAATTGCAGTTATTTTGAATCTCTTCATTTAATCGATACATACACATATATTCTTTATTCTTACATTTTGTGTTAATTGTTACATATTGGATATAATTAGATGCTTCTGCTATAACTATCCCTTCCCACCCATGTTGATTCTTCCACTTGTTTGCATATACGGCGGTGTTTGCCTTTAGTCTTTTTTATAGCATAATATATTCTGATATAAAAGACACTTGGTTGTTTTGTTCCTTGCCATAATAACATTGGACTGTAGTTAACATCTTAGTGTTTTGAATTAAGCCTACATTCAAAAAATATATTCACGATTAATTCACTTCCATGAGATGCCTTTATTTGAGTGATATTTTCCTTTAGTCAGAACCTAGTTCTTATCTCTTAAACGCGGTTCAGAAAGTTGAAGTCAATTATAGTAAGTTATTTCCTTATAGTTAATAAATTTAGTACTGATTCATTCTGATTGATCCGTCGTTTTAATTATTTCTAAGTTTTGGACATAGTATCAGTTTGACGTTGGTACAGATGAATACCCAGGATAAATAATAAATGACCTCTCATATTCTTAGTGAAATCGTCAACGATATTTTCTAAATACATGTATAAAAATCACACCAGAATTTTGTTTCTCTATTCACAGCAATGATGGATTTGACCAATAAATGTTACGCAACATATTCGAATGTGCAAACAGAAAGTATTACACCTTATGTATTTTATTCGAGTAACAAAGTTTTCGGCCATCTGTCTGTGATGAACATGCTAGTGGATATAGTATGCCTGATCTTGTTACCATAAATAGTTTATTTTACTTCAATCAAACTCTTGCACAAATTACATAATTTCGTTGTTTATTTTATTACTGTAATGTATTGTGAGTATTATTATTGATATTTCATATTCACAGAAGCTGTATTAAATTACTCAAGATTTATTAAGCTAGTCAAGCATAATTTTCAATTTTTTTTTGTGTCTACAATTATCTCATCCCTTAATATATATATCGTGGACCTCAGATGAATCAGTCATTGTACATCATGTGTGCTAGTTCACTGAGCAATACTAAATAAACATAATAGTTCCCTTGAAGTTTCCGTGCATATTGTTATGTGACACCAGAGAATTCCCAGCTAAATCGGTTGACAATTATACATAGCACTTTCTAGGTGTCCATTTACTCAAATTATTGTGTCTATCTTGTATTCCAGTCATCTATAAAATATATGTTACGATACAGAATATTGGGTGTTGAACTTACTCTGTCGAATTTAAACTGTAAAACCAGCTGAATGTAGTCAGAATCATCAAATAGACGTTTCCACATAAATATTGTTTACTTTGTGAAACCACCTTCATTTTGACTTTTTCAAAATTTTCTAAACAAACAACTACCTTAACATATTGTTTACCTATTTTAATATTCGTATTCACCGAATCACGGGAAACTGTCTTGTCTATGTAATGTCTAGTGTCTTTCTGAGGACCACGTATGGACAATTCATTCATCTCAGACTTACCAAATTTTAAGTATTTTTCTAAATAAACAAAGCTGATCCTAATCAACTAACTTTGGACAATCCGGCATTTAAATTGTAATTTTTAATGACAGAAAGCTACTGTGGCTGTAGCTTTCACATCTGTACAACCCAGCTGAATTCATTAGTCACTAGATCGAAAAGGTTGTCATGTATCTAAGTTATCTTATTATGGTATTCTACTGACAGTCAATAAATTTAGAGGTCACGATCTCTTTACACTTAAGCGGTGAGAAATGAAATTAATTACACTAGGAATAGATACATATTAGTCAGTCAGTAACAACGTAGAACTTCGTACGTACGTTTATAAGTTCAAGCTGTCATATCACATTAGCACAGAGATGCAGTGGTCGATTCAAATCCCGTAGTGGTAGAGGTAATAAAATACATTATCAAATTTTAAATTCACCACAACTGGCCGATCATCGTGAATAATGATATGGTTCTTTATGTGATTAAATTAGGGTACCGGTTTCCGCATTATTATGAAAAGTGAAATGCTAGTATCAGTCAGTTAGTCAGTGCAACGTAGAACTTCGTACGTACGTACATTAGTTCGAGTTGCCACACCACGTTAGCACAGAGATGCAGTGGTCGTTTCAAATCCCGTAGAGGTAGATGCAGTAAAATTATAAGCTGTGATCAGAAAAATTAGGGTTTGAAGATGTTATTCAAGGAGTATAATACAGTCAAATAAATTTAGAAAGAGAAAAAAAGGGACATGAAGAATTCAGAAGATTAGAATTCGGGAAAACACAAAGTGGATGCATCTATGCCATTGCAAACGATTTTGAGCCATGTCATTCAGGGTCTCTAACCATTGGTTGCTATCATCTCGCGGTTCCCAACCAGGTAGTCTACACCTACAAACATGGCTCAGTCCATTTGTCAGTGACTTCGTGAACTTGTGCCATGTTTTGGTCTGGCCGCCCCCTACCTTTTTTCCTACCTACTCCTATACCATTGAACATCGCACGTCGAGGCAGTCGGTGGTTGGGCATACGTAACACACGTGCCAACCATCTCAATTGGTGAAGTTTCACTACTTCACCAAGTGATTTGCCATTCTTACCTAGTACCCGTTTCCTAACAGCTACGTTACTTACTCGGTGGTCCCAGGATATACGAGCAATACTTCGAAGACACCTATGATCAAATACTAGTAACCTACGAATATCCTCTACTCTTACCGGCCATGTTTCACAGCTATAAAGTAGGACGGAACGAACTGCTGCGCAGTAAACACGTCCTTTGGTTGACAGACGGATATCTCGCCTACGCCATAAATGACGCAAGTTGGTAAAAGCTAATCTGGCCTGTATCCTTGCTGAGATTTCGTCACACACCAGAAAACAAGGGTTGATGAAACTCTCAAAATAAGTGAAGCGGTCGACACTGTCAACTACTTCACTCCCTACAATTAGTTCAGGTGTCAATGCAACCCAATCCTGAAGCAAAATTATGCATTTCGAGGCAGAGAATCGCATCCCGAACATGCTTGCATTGTTGCTTATAGTGGTCAGAAGACTGCATTTTGTCAGCGTCTTCACCAAATAGAACCATGTCGTCGGCATATTTTAAGTCAACAAGTGAATCACCTGGTAAAAGTTCAACTCCTGAAAATTTAGATGAGGAAAGTGTTATCTCTAAAAGCATGTCAACAAGAATGGAGAGAGTGGACAGCTCTGACGAACACCACTTGAGGTAATCAATTCTGATGACAGTTCGCCATAAGCTCTCACTCGACCAGTTGTGTTCGAGTAGAGAGACTTTATAAGGTTAATGTACTTCTTTGGTACTCGTTTCAGTGACAAACACTGCCGTAGAACTTCACGATCAACAGAGTCGAATGCTGCCTTAAGGTAGAGAAATACTACCATTGTGGGGCGTCTAAGTGAGTGTCTGTGTTCTAGAACCTGACGTAGTGTGAATATCTGATCTATACAACCACGTCCAGGTCGAAAACCAGCCTGGTTTTCTATAGTCTGTTCTTCACGAGCTTTAGTTAGGCGTCGACGTATTATTGAAGCTAATATTTTATACACTTTATTAGTCAAACTGACTCCTCTTTGATTGTCACAAGAGGATTTTGTCCTTTCTTAAAAACTGGCACAATCAGTGATTGAGACCAGTCAGATGGGATTGCGTCCAGTTCCCGAATTCTTTCTAAGACCTCAGTTAATCTCACTGCTAATACTGAACCACCGTTCTTAAAAATCTCAGGAGTAAACCTGTCAGGGCCTGCCACTCTCCCTCGCTTCAAATTTCCTATGGCTTTTTCAAGTTCGTAAGGAGACGGAGGACCTACATTAACTTGCCATTCAGGTTGACTGGGGATCGTGGGAAACCGAAGTGTGGCTGAAGGCCAGTTGAACTGATCCCTGAAGTGTTCTACCCATCGATCCAATCTCCTGGATCGAGAGTGAACAATCTGCCCATCTTTCTCTGAGATTGTTTCTCTAACAGTCGGGTTCCTAATACCGGTTTCCTTAACAAGTCTGAAGAATTGTCTGCTATTACCTATTGCCGTCGCCTTTTCAATCTCTCTTTCTTTCGCTACCCACCACTGTTCACGATCATCGCGTAGGCTTCTTGTCAGCTTGCACTTAAGCTGACTCCGCTCTTTGTTATGTTCAGAGCCAGATGGAATGAGTTTCCGAGCATCTATCAGTGCGATAGATGCTGCTGAAATCCAGTATTTCTCCCTAAACTTGTGGTTTACCGTACTAGCAGATATTACTGCTGTTTCCACAGCTTTTCGGATGTCATTCCACGCTGCCTCGTGGTGGGCATCACATCCATGGCTGCCTAACTGTTTTCCTAGTTGTTCCTGAAATATACTCTTAGCTTGACTTTCATTGACTAGGGCCCCAAGAGGTTTCCTTGCAGTGTTTATCCTACGTTAAGTAAGACGCAGACAAATACGCGCTCGCGCTAGAGCATAATCTGAATCTAAGCTTGTGTTCCAGAATGAGCGACAGTCTTCTATCGAGCCCCTCCATCGGTGGCTGATAGCGATGTGATCTATTTGGGTTCAACGTTGGGACGAGCTAGGGGGTCGCCATGTTAAAAGATCTTTTCATTTATGCTTAAAGTTAGTATGTGCAAGAAACATGCGGTTATCTGAGCATAGCTGCAACAGATGGTCGCCATTATCTGTTCTTTGAGCCACGACGCTATAAGATCCACCCAGGTGTCTTTCCCTTTCGCTTAGTTTGCCTACTTGAACACTAAAGTAACCAGCCACCATTACTACATCAAAGCGCCTAGCTTTTCGGAGAAGGTAGAAAGGCTTTCCGTAAAATTCATTCGTTAGATCATCTGACCTGCAGTTAGTGGGAGAGTAGGGAGAGACAATGAAGAAGCAACGACGAGTGTCCCTATCTTTCCGAGTCCTTACTGTTCCCTTTAGTCGGACAGTGCACAAACAACTGTCTACTGGGATCCAGTCTAAGAGAGCTAGTTCTACCCTAGGACTCAATGCTATACCTACGCCAGCGAGGTCATGAGAAACAGCATCAAGGCTTCCAGATATACGAAGAGTGAATCGAATTAGTTCTATATTTTGACATGGTGAGGTCAAATGAATGACACTACTCGGATCCCGTATACGCGTTTCGGAGACGCAGCACAAATCGATAGCACGAGATTCTAAAGTCCTAGCTAAGGAAGCCTGTTGTTCTATTTGACATAGTGTTCGAACGTTAAAAGCTCCTAGATGTAGTTTCGACCGTGGTTTCAGGAGACCAAGAATAACGTTCCGCATACTCGAACCGTTCGCACTAGCGGTGCAAGGTGATAAAGGGAAGTGAGAAGGGTTAGTCGTGGAGATAAGAGAGCTATTAGGAGACGTAGGAAAGATTTGAATGTGGTCAACTTGGTCTCGTGTGCTGTTATGGGTATGAGGGCTGATATCACTTTCCGAAAGCCCACACTGTGGAATGGTATTTCCCGAGGAATTTGAAAAAAAAGTTGGATTATTGTTCATCTTAACGACCTGAGAGCGTGACCACAGAGCCCAATGGACAACTGCTTGAGGTCGGTCGCGCACGGCCTTTCTGTGGGAGAGTTTTCACGTGTTAGCTCCGTTCTTCAAAGGGCCTTACCGTCGGAGACGGAAATCCGTGAGGTGTGACATTTTTAGGGTCGACCTTTTCTAAGCCCTCCCTTCCTTGTGAGAAGGCAGCATCGTTGCAGATGCTGGTTGTCTGAGGGAAACACCTTGCTGCTGTCACACCCCTCTACAGTCAGCAGTGTGACTTCGCCCTCAGACCTTGAGTTGATGCTTTTAGTCTTACCGTTCTCCAATCGACCTGCCTGGCATGATAAAACTTACAGGAATATATGTTCCAGCTAATATAGCTCGGTTGGGTCATCAGATAGGCAAGCCTGACCACCGCGTCATGGTAGCAGCTACGTTTGGGGGATACATATTACCTATTTAACGGACTCTAGAACTTTTTTTGGAAGTTTGTATTTAACGTTGACAGTATTCCATGAACTAAAAAATATAAATCTAGGGCTGACCGTCATGGATTTAGGATTTTGAACTTTTATTCCATAAGGATTATGGATACCGGGAAGTATGCTTAACACTTTCATGAAAGCCGTGGGTTACAGCCTTTTTAAAAAATACGAACACGGTTACAGAGTTACACTACATTGCAAATAATATTTGAGATCTTAGCCAGTCAAGAAATATTCATCTTATTTGAGTTACTAGTTATCAGTCTGTATTTTTTTTGAGATGTTTAAAAGTTTTCATTCCTCATTTCAACATTAGTTACAACTATCCATATGTAATAAAGAGTTCATCTGCATCTATTCCTCGTTAATAAATGTATTCAATTAATAAAGTTACAGCAACCCTAATCAACTGCGATTGCTATTTGATTTAATTGCTACAGCATATTTCCACTGTTAAAGTTGATAGAATATTAGAACTTTGTGTGGATATAATTAAGAAAAGTTTTTTTAAAAATTAATTTCGAACGAAACACTGTTCAGTCCTGTAAGCTTTCAGAGTGTCACCATTACTAAATAAGAATCAAGACAAAACAAAAATTAAGGCAGAATAGTATGAATTCATTATATTTCGTGATTACTCATCAGCTGCTTACAACCATATATGTATTGAAAGGTAACATTGAGGTTTTATATAATATGAAACAATCGACATTAAGGAATAGTGCTTGAATGTTGGATGGTTCCTTCGTTAAATCATTAGAGCTGTACGTGCATGTAAAATACCTCCTTCCAAAAATTCATGACATCACAAAATACCAAATCGAATGCACTGACGAACTTTTCTCTAAACTCATACAGAATCTTTCGCTTTTGATAAAATTGTTAAAGATTTAAATATTGTACATAGAATCAAACTCAAGAATTTCATTCATAATGTTTGGTAAAAAAAAATAGTCATAACTTAATGAAGACATTAACCAAAACACTTGCAAAAGAACAAAGTCATAAGGTATTTCCTATTAATCCAAAAAAAATACATACAAAATTTGTCGAATCAAAACGAGCCTCTCCCTCCTATTTAAATTCCATACTCTGAAAAAATGTTGCAGAATCGACACTGTAATGCAGTTCAAGCATTTATTTCGACAGTTATCAAACCTATGAATGATATGAAACAGGTGGCTGAAAAAGAAATTAGTGGATATTGCTAATCATTACATTGCAACACCAGTTCCGCAATTTAAGGTGTTGATGAAAAATCATCAGCAAGTACGGAAAAGTATGAAAGACGTGACAGTAACGCTTCTTTGATCAGACAAGGGTTCTGGTGTAATCATCCAAAACAGAGACGAATACATTAGCAAAGTAATGTCCCTGATTTTCAATGTTATCCTTAAGTAAATTCCTGGTGTAAACTATCTACGAAAAGTGTTTCTCTCAGTAATTCGAAAATTAAAGTCAGTTATATTTTAGAGAAAAGATATATACTAACATGATATTAAGGAGCCATTGTATATCTTCTTTTTGAACACAAAAATTCAATTTATTGCAATGAATGGCGATTTTTTGGTTGTGTGAAATAAGCCTACATATAAATCATTACCTTATATTAGGTGGAATTACATAATAGCTGTATTCTTATCATATGAACAAAAAAGATAATCATTCTTAATGGTCTTTTTTCTTGTTCGTACGTATTTTCTGCCGCAGATTTTTTCTTTAATATTAAAAGTTCACGTTCGTTTAAGCAAGGCCTTCTTTTAAGTAAACTGATTTCAATCAAAGTAATAAGAAGTATCACTGATAAGGACCCAAGAAGAAGAAATTTATTTGGATTGAATAGTAATTTATTATTCTGACCTGTAGACAATTAAAAATCAAAATGTTCATTGAAATTCACTGTTGATTAATTACAGTTTTTTCGTGAATTCACCAATGCATAATGTTTATAGATGACAAGATTTAACGTTAACACCAAACAAATATACATTTTCCGAATTCATTAAATTCATGTCTCATCAATTAAACAGCCTTTCCCAATGAAGTCGAAGTGATTACGAGAAACAGATAGAATAGTAAAGATGGATCGTGGTTATCAGTGGAATCCAGGACACACGTTTCGTCCTATTTGGGGCTCGTCAGCTGGATGTACCCTCATCGTCCTGGGTTCCACTGTTATCCACCATACATTTTTGCTTATAATGCCTGTGACTTAAGGTAATATCGAGGCTATCCGCACAAGATGCACATATACCAATCAGAAACTGATCGATTGCAGTCCGAACGTCAATAAGAAGATTCAAACAAACAATACAGAATGAATATATAACAGTGTCCAAGAAACATGGTTTACATACAAGCAAGCTCTTCAGAATTGTGGTCTGTTCAATCTTCATTGAATAATAACAAGAATTTTATCACACTCATTCGCTAATTGATCTCAAAAATAATGTTTTGATCTATAAGATAGAATTTCAATCAAATTAAGAGTTGCAGTTGTTACCCTATCAGCGAAATAAAACCGTTGTCACGTTATAACATAAATACACAAAAGTTTGAGTGGGAAGCTATATAGCTTCAACCTAATGGCAAGGTGTTAACATGGCCATCGTGAAAATCGAGAAGTCGATGTTAATAACACAGAATGTTTCAGTTAAGACATAACACTTTCCTTTAAATTTCTGTATCTTTTCAACTTCTCTATGTAATAAATACTCTTCTTAGAAGTATGTTTTGCAGACTATCAACATATCAAAGATCTTTACTAGTTTATACAAAGTGTATGCATCCTCACCTAGTAGATAAACGTTTATTTTATCTACATTTCTGTTTTAAAAACAAATATACCATCAGGTTATATGTAGAAGATACAACACATTAACTAAATTATTGTATTTAATTTGACAGAGAATTTAATGTCAGTGTCTAATCTGACTTTTGTCCAGAATTCCGATTTGTAAAATCATCGAATTTATTCTTACTAGTATCAGAGATATTTATGAATTTGATTTGAGGTCATAAACAAGACAAGAGATACGTTTATCGAAATAAAAACAGCAAGATATGAAAGATAAAATGAATTCATTCTGAGTTACTTCTCTGTATCAATTTCATAAAATAAAAAAATTACAATTATTAACAATGTTGAAACTTTAGCTATTGGAACTTTAGCGATGACCAGTGGAGCTAATCCATGTCGGGTAGAGACAGGTATCTACCTCAGTACAATGGAAGTTGGTTGGGCAGTTTCGTGAACTGGTTGATATTAGACACTATCACCATTGGATGCCGGCTCAGTGGTCCAGTAGGTTACGCGTTCGCGCGCTAGACCGAAGGCCCTGGTTTTGAATCCCGCGAGCGGTATCTTGGATGCGCACTGCTGAGGAGTCCCACAACAGGACGAAACGGCTATCCAGTGCTTCTAGGTTTCCAAAGATGGTCTAACATCAATCGGTTCATGATCTCAATCAAAAACTTTAGCTTAGTCGGGATTTTCAGTTTTCAACTATTATTACGTAATATAAGATTTATTAGGAACATAAAAAATGTAATTTTAATCACTGAGCAGTGATCACGATTTCTTGAAAAATAAGGATTCGAAACAATGTTACTGACAATTTAATAACGACTAATTGCTTACAAATGTCAATTAGGTTAACATTACAACCGAAATAGATTTTTTTAGCTCTAATGTAGCTAAAGAGTAAGGAATAAAATATACTGAATTTTTTATATTCTACAAACAATCCCTTTCTTGATTTATTTAAAATATCAAAATAACTATATAAAACAAAGTTCATTTTTGAATACGCAAAAAGAGATAGAGATGTGATATACCAACGTAAATATTTTATTACGTTATACATTTTCACATTGTGATTCTATATATGTTACTTACTTACTTACGCATCTTATCCCTAATAGAGTATAGGCCACCGACCAGCATTCTGGGTTTCTCTTTCTAGTTCTAACCAATTGTTGTTCATTTTTCTCATGTCTGTCTCCATTTATCGATGTAATGTGTTCTTTGGTCTTCCTCTTCTCACCTACCCTTGAGGATCCCATGTGAGGCCATGCTTTGTGACGCAGTTGGGTGCTTTCTTCAATGTTTGCCCTATCCACATCTAGCTCTTCTTCCGCTGGGATCTGGTTTGTTCTCTCCCATACTGGGTTGTTGTTAATAGTGTCCGACCAATGGATCAGAAGTATTTTACGTAGAGAACTGTTAATGAATACTTGTATCTTCTGGATGATGACCTTCGAAGTTCTCCAAGTTTCCTCCCCATACATTAGAATTGTCTTAACATTTCTTTGAAATTTCTGACTTTGGTGTTGGTTGACAGTTGTTTTGAGTTCCAGATGTTTTTCAATTGTAGATATGTCGCTCTTGCTTTGCCGATCCGTGCCATCACATCTGCATCGAATTCACGGTGCTCATTAATGTTGTTGTCTAGGTATGTAAAGGTTTTTACATTTTCCAAAGCTTCTTCGTCAAGTGTGATTTGATTTGTGCATGTTGTGTTGTATCGGAGAATCTTGCTTTCCCCTTTGTGCATGTTGAGATTTATTGCTTCTAAGGCATCTGCTACACTGGTTGTCTTCACTTGCATTTTTGTTGCGTGTGCGATAGAAGATCCAGATCATCTGTGAAGTCTAGATCGTCCAGATGCATCCTAGCTGTTCACTGTGCCCCATGCTTCCCCCCTCCCAGATATTGACGTCTTTTGTACATGTAGTTGTAGATAATAACGTGTTATAAACTAATGCATAATGAGTAACTTACATCATATATATATTAAAATATCACTTGTTTAATTAGAAGAAACAACTTTTCCAGACTATAGAAATAAAAGAACTTTTTTAAAATCTTTATCAAAATTTTGCAATTAATTAATTCACTGTAAGTTTAACAGTATTTATTGAATATCAATTTAGTTACATAGAAACAAACCCAATATAACTGGTAATGTAATTAATTTAATTATCCTGTTTATATTTATATATTAGTTTAGATACATCTACTAACATGTATGCTGAATTATTCTTTCTAAACTGATATAATTATCATATGTTATTGAAATGAATGATGATTGAAATTGTCATCTTTATTCATTAAACACTGAAGTTTAAGTGAACATATCGTTTTACTTGATTAGATTATCATATAACTTGAATTTTGGAAGTTTTGTTATTATTAATTTTAAAACAACCTACTATCAGAGAGAACAAACCAAGTTTCAGCGGAGAAAGAAATTAGGAAGAAGAGCTGGAAGTGGATAGGGCAAACATTGAAGAAAGCACCCCACTGCGTCACAAGGCATGCTCTCACTTGGAATCCTCAAGGGTAAGTGAGAAGAGGAAGACCAAAGAACACATTACGCCAAGAAATGGAAACAGACACGAGAAGAACGAGCAACAATTGGACAGAACTAAAAACGATAACCCAGAACAGAGTGATTTGGAGAATGCTAGTCGGTAGCCTATTCTCCAGTAGGGGATCACAGACATAAGCAAGTTTATTAGCCAAATGACTAATTTGTTATTAAAGAGCTAATATGGTACAAAGTAATTTTATTTCATACTATACGTTATTACAAATCATGTAGTCGGGTTCGTATTGACAAATTACGACAGTGAACTATAATCATTTTTTGATCGATCACTTAAATATATTATATAAAATTAAATAAAAATGTGAATATAGCGATTTATTAATATTCACTTTATAATAGACAGAATTTAATTAATTCTTCTTCTAAATGGTTTTATTAACTATAAGGAGTTGTATACATGAAGTTAAGACCTTATTATTAATTATGAGCCTATGAAAGATCATTCTTACCACTAGTGATATCATTAGTTGAAAGATTGGTGTAATAAATGATACGTTGTTTTAATTTGAAACTCATCAATAGTACATAACCATGGTCCTTTACAGATTAAACATTTAGATCTTTTGAAGTTCATCATAATGTTGAAATCTGAGTCTGAATCCATTGGTAAGTGTTTTCGACTACAGTCGAGTCACGATATACCACTACCTTGATTTATTGTCATCTGTACGAGAAAATTAATTAACTCATCCCTTTTTTTGTGATTGGTCATATTTCACACAAATTCTTTATATTAAATGAACCACTAAAATTAAGTATTGCAATCGAATTCGATCATACAGTGAGTTAAAGTTACTTCAGTGCAAAATTATTCTGGTAATCTTTTTTTAGCAAGGTTGTTTTCTACGGGAGGGAGTTGTCGACCCCATACGCAACCCATCTCCTTTTCTCGGACTTGAGACCGGCAGTAACCCTAAAAGTGTTAGAGGCGGAGTTCAGCTTAGAATAATATTAATTAAATAATTCTCAACTGAACTCCGACTGGAGTCCCTCCCGGGGCTACTGCCGGTCCCAAGCCCGGATAAAGGAGGAGGGTTGGGTATGGGGTTAGCGTCCCCATCCCGTAGAAAACTAACTCGCTAAAAAAACGTTAACCAGAAAAAATTATTCAAACCTTTATTTATTTAGTAATTCTTTACTGAATACGTAGATCTGTAACATAGTAAACTTCTGACTTGGAACAACTACCGAAATCTATCTATAACTTATTAATCTAGATATAAAAATATTATCAGATGATGGAATGTTGGGGGAGAGAAGAGTTAAATAATAGAATATTTGATCAATTGATTTTTTACAGTAGTAACTCTTAGCAATGAAGCGAAAAGTCAAGAAACACCTTCTTTTAGCTTAGTAATCCACAGGAAATTTTCACAAATAATTCTAAATTTACTTATACAAACTGTTAATTTTAATACCAAAAACACTGTAAATTAGAGTATTTAAGTAATTAATCTTTAATACCTTAATAAAAGAATAATCAATTAAATATAAACAAAACACAAATTGTACATCAACAAGGATAAAACTTCAACCTACATTAGTATATTTTAAGGAATTTGAAATATTTCCAATTAAAAATGAAAAAGGCATAAAACTGTTTCTCATAATTTATGTAAGGGATTTTTGTATATCTTCACTATTTTATCATATTGTATTATATATATTTCATAATGATATACCCCTTCATACCTTAGTTGTTCAAAATTCACATTCATAGTATCATAATCCTTATAGTTCTTAGTAAATATAGTAAAAGATTTTGTTTTGTTCTAAGTTATTTGAATTAAATAGTAAATTAAGGTTTTGTTTATTGAATTTATTTTCATTAAATTTAAACTGATCTAATTGTTTGTTACTTGTTGATAAAATTAACATTTTTTAATTAATTTTTAAATTATAATTTTTCATTAAATAATAATTGTGTGATAATCAATAAATTCGTGACAAAAACAAAACAATAACGATGGGTTTACAGTTAGAAAAATCAGCAATTGTAGTTTGTTTTTCCAATCAACTTACTGAATTATTGTAATTTTCCTAAATTTGTTTTCATTTAGCTACAATTTAGATTGATAATTGACACATATGGAAAGATTATTTATTATTATTATCATTATTGTTAGTATTATTATTATTATTATTATTATTATTATTATTATTATTATTATTATTATTATTAATCATATTGTGATGATTGATAGAAATGAATCCTATGGAGATTTCACTCTATTTTATTGACCAGTCAATCAGTTGTAGATGTTTTAGTATTATTATTTCTTGTAAGATTCAAATTTGATATTTACTTCCTCAAATGTTATAAACATTATCCAATAAATTAATGGGTCATAATAATCGATAATGTTTTCATATTAAAGTTTCTAAAGTATATTTCTGGTTGGATGTTTACAAGAATTAAATAACTGACCTTTTTTATGATATGAATTTATTATGTAAACATATATATAAAAAAAAGTCTGTCGTATTTTGATGATAATGTGTTAGTGACCAATTGTGTTTCCATTTGCTTTCATCTTAGATAAATTTAGAACTATAATGAAAATAGGTAGGTTAATACGTACAAACATTTCGATATAATATAAACATACCTATTAATACACTATTCATGTATTGTTTAAATGCAATTAATTAATCACGTAATGTCAGTAATGCGTTTCAGTTCCTTAAAATGGTTCTTATTTACATAAAGATATTAGAATAAATTATCAACTGGTAAGTTGTATGCTGATTGTTGATTAAATGATCATTTGTTGAAATTACTTTAATAGTCCTTTAGTCTTGGTTCAAATTCATTGTTTGTATAACCACTAATACTTCTAATCGAAAATCCACTTTGAATTGTTCGTTAAAAGTAGTGTAAGAGAAGTTCTTTCAAATATTGCTATGGAATGCTGAAGTTATATTTTTACGGTCAGTATAATTGAGGCAGAAACCAACTGTCTCTGTAAGCTGGAAAAAATTTCTAGTAATATCAGATTCTCCCCCAGTATAGTGACATTGATTATTGAGTTCACGAAATTATAATCTGAAGCGGCATGTCCACAGATTTGATTGCTGACAAAGTGTAGTATATTCATCAACCATTTGGCATTCGCATGTTATGGGGAATTATTCTTTGCCATTATCAAACGAAGTGGAACATATTTTTGGTTGTAGTGCCATCAACATGTAATTCGAATTCTCTGCATTCATCATTTGACAAATATAATAGTGTATGTGTTCTCAATGTGATGTCATGTTCAATTTCCGACAACCTAGACTTTACCTCTTCGATGAAGTTCAGCGGAATTCATTTGAAGAGAAGATAATTTAGCTGCAAGCGATATCAACGGAGTTTTTCAGGATGATTTAGGATATCAGTGTTTACTTCTACAGACTTTCGAGACGGTGGAGAAAAAATGAAGAGAAATACCTGAAGGACATATTTCAAAAAAACGGCTACCCAATCAAATTCATCAAAAAGCACCAACGGCACACAGCATCAGAACCCAAGTCAGGCACAAAAATCAACAAAAGGATCACCCTACCGTACATACAAGGAATATCAGAAACCGCAACGATACTGCTGAAAACCTTCGGGATCGGTGTGGCACACAAACCAACAAAATCACTACAATCAATCCTATGCAAACCAAAGGATGAAATAACAAAGGAAAACAAATCAAACATCATCTACAAAATGAATTGTACCAACTGCGACAAACACTACATCGGACAAAGCGAACGCCCCCTCCGCCTACGCTTACATGAACATCAATTAGCAGTCAAACGCCATGATATCTCTACACTTATATCAATACACGTGGATAACGACGGACACTCATTCGATTGGGAAAATGTAGAAATCTTAGACAGAGGTAACTCCAAAAACACCAGAGAATTTTTAGAAGCCTGGCACTCAGGTCAATCAGCAATTAACAAACATATTGAAATCAATCCAATTTATCAACCAATCAAGAAAATCTTGCATAAATATAGGAACAAAAATCAAACCAATGGGAGACACAACCAAAACAAAGAAGTAAACAATGATAAATTTAAGGTCAACAAGAACCAATCAACATCGAGGTGCACAGAACAAGCTGTGAAACACATATGGAGAAATTCGAACACTTCACTTCTATCTGAAGTTTGTGCCGATGACGTCGTTCAGAAGAACGATTAAAGCTCCACGACCAAACCATCCAGTTCAGAGAACAAAACTCCACCAAAATCTAGAGACTTTCGGAAAAAAATGATCCTCTCATTCACTATCGTTATATTGGCAGATTATCGCAGAAACCCATTCAGTTATTAACTGTTTGAGGATTCTTGCAAATTTTAAAATATCAAATGAGACCAAAACAACGAAAAAGTCTCAGAGGACATTTGATTCTCAATGGTTTCATTTTCTTAAGTTTTACAAAAGTATACTACATGTAAATTTACCTATAAATTGTACAGTATTATGATAAATGTCCATTTAGCATGCATTCAACCTATAATTATTAGAAAGTATATTTTATAAATTTTTTTGATAGTATCTGTTGCTTGGAATCTGTAACAAATGTTACCTACCAATTTATTCTCTACCATAACTTTTACCAGTCATTATGTAGTGAACAAGTGGGGACGACAACCATACAGTAAAGCACACAAGGATATAGATTTTACAATGGAGCATCAAGTAGAAGGTAAATTCTGTTTACTAGATATTGGAATCGGACGAACATCAGACGGTACATTACAAAGACACATTCACCGTGAAAATACCTAGAGTGGAGTTTAAATCAATTACTACAGTTTCTGTCCAGTGAGTTACAAAAAGGGTATTGTGCGAACCCTGTTTGACCGCGAACGCAAAATTTGCTCAAAGGAATATCTAGAAGATTAAATTGCTCTCATCACAAATCGCTTACGTGAAAATGCATATACGGCTAAGATCATCCAAAAATATACCGAAACCAATCCTCGGGTTAAGTACGATAGAGTGGAAAAGAAAACATGCTTCTTATACTTACTCTTCATAAGAGACGAAATCACTGGAATAGTTAATCAGTGGATAAAGTCCGCATTGAAAGTGCCAAAGCGCATACATTGCAAGAACTGAGAGAAGAGTACCTAATTCTTAAACTACCCCTTCACTCATACATTTCCACTCACTTGATTTTCTTAAATTATGTGAACTCTTGAAATTCTATTCATATATTACGCAACTCATCTTTCTAGTTATTTTTTTGTTAATTCCATGAATCTTATGTAAACCCTTCATTACCTCTAAAATTGTCACATAATTTATGTTATCTGTCTATAAACTCCACTCAATTATACATCACTCACTCTTAATGTTTTCTTGATCCTAACACCAAATAACCTCTGACCTGTTCTTGCACTCATATATATAATTATTGATAACTTTTGTTATTAAAATTCTTTACATTCACTTATGTCAATTGTTCCACGCTATTTCTTATCTCGATGTAAAATTCTAATACATATTTGATTGTAAGCAGCTGATGAGAAACCACAAAATATAATAAATTTACATTATTCTGCATCCATGTTCGTTCTGGCTTTATTTAAATACAGTAAATAATTCATTTACAAAATGTTCATTAAACGTCTCAGACTCCATTGTTCCTGCATTTTCATACCGATTACTTTCTGTTACCGTTCTTTCTTCCTCGATCTTCTCGACCTTCTGCTGCCAGACATTCTGTCCTGACTAGCGTTATATACTGCTTATGTCGATATAAGTAGCACACACCACAATCATATATAAAAGACATGCATTTTAGTACGTCCATCCATAGCTTTTCTAGACGATATAGAAGGAGGGAAATATCTCAATAACGAGATTTCTTCAGTTTGAGCTTTCCCGTATTTATGATTGTTATGACTAGTAAGCCTTTTTATGGCATGTGACTACATACTATTGTCATTTTATAATTGTTGAGTTAAAAAAAACAAGAATGTTAATTATAATATTTGCACAGTTAGGAAATAGATGACCCAAAAATTTGAGCAAACCCTCTTACAATTATCTAAATTCATAAACAATGGAGATCGAATAAGAAAAACAGGACAGAAATCGTAATGCTGTGTGTTTTGTAAAAAAATTGTGCTTATAAACCAAACATTGACAATATGGTTGTCATATATAATAAAGTCAGTGAATTCTATATCTGTCAGACATTTTCTGAGCGCTAAATAATTATAATTTTCCTATCAAAAGTGTCTTAAAAAACATACCTTTTATTTACATTTCAAACTTTTCATGATTTACTTACTTTAAATAATTAAATGAACAACATTCTTAAATATTCCAACTTTTTTCTTATACTGTTGGGAACGTTAGATCCCTAGAACTCACTTGGGAAAGGAACTAATTTTGTAATTTCATTTGGAAAATTTGAATTTCTTGTCACCTTCATGTCGTATTTCCCACTGGGAAATATCTTAAATGTTATTGGTCTGTTGCGTCTTTTAGTATGCTATTTGATAACTCCTCAAGGATGGTTTTTTGTCATCTCTCGTTTCTGGCTGTTTTGGAAAATATACTTCCCATTCCAAGCTTGAACTTCTTTCTCTAGTTAGAGGGGCTGGGACGTATCAATAGCTAGCCCACTGGTCTTTGGTCACCGAGTCTTGTTCGCGTTCGCAGATTAAGCACATAAATTTATTAACTCATTAGCCATTATTATTAACTTTTATTTTATCACCATTTATTTCCTTCCTCATTACCTTGAAGTTATTCATCTAAATTATGATTGATTACGCTTTAGATTTGAATATACTTTTCAATTTCACTATATGTATTTTATTCAATTTTAATTTTAATGTCTTCTGCTTCAAAGATTCAAGTTTATCTATTCAATGATCAAATATACGTAAACCATATAAATTCAATCAGCTTAAAGTAAATCAATAGTAATTAGAAATAATAATAGTAAAACGATTTGTTCCACTCATTTATTTAGTTTTATAAAGATTTTGTGGAATTTGATGAGTTTTGTTTTTGGTATTATCACAAGTCGACAATTAGAGAACCATTAAAATTTTTTTTTAAAATAGACAATAGAAATAAAATGCATAAATTGACTTGTGTAGATTCTCAGGAACTCACAAGCAAAGTAATTATCCTTATGTAATACTTTTTTAAAAGAAAAAAACCATTACTGTTATTACTTATTATTATTATTATCATTATGTGATATACACTTGGAATTTTATGAATTGTACGTATTGGCCTCAATTTCAGGAAACATTGTTCTATTTGAAAACAAACAAATAAAAAGTTATTAATTGTTTAAACAAAAGAAAATACGGAAACTATCTGTTATAGTTTGACGTCAGTTATTTGTTGTGTTGTTTTGTAAATAGCATAATTTACATATCTATATAATTAATTGTCTTAATCTTGTACTGATGTATTGTACATTATGCTTAATTATTCATGTTTTATGATTGTTTTCAAATTAATAAGTAATAAAATTTTATTAAACGAAGCTAAAAATTTTAAATTTGATAGAAATGATTAATAATGGCGATATTAATTTATGAACGACCTTTGAACGAATCTTAAATGACCTTGAGAAATATTAGCCAATCAGCAAACAGTCAGTATAGAGTAAATATTTGTTATACAAAACCAAGGAAATAAAGTGAATACACTTCTTATATGTGGTTCAAAGACTTGTCAAGGTTAGAAAGAGGTTCTGAAATCATAAGACATGCAGTAGAGGAAATCATCTAAACGGCTTCAGAATAGTCAGCCTCTGGAGTCATGATAAAGTCCCAAAAACTCTTTCAGCCTCGACCACATAACTTCAATACTGTTTATGTGCACTCCGGTTGTTGAATGCACAAAATGCTACTTGTGGATAACGACACGATGCACATAACCAAGCCTATGTAGGAGTCTGTACGCTCTCCAAACATCCGTATATATTGTAGTACCTGGCTGTAGCCAGTGTTACTTGTGCTTTTATTATGCATTTCGCAATGATTGTCGTAATTTGCCTTAGTTAGGAATTATATATGGGGTTGTCATCACGAACTGATATAAACTATAATGCCAGAAATTTATTTAGCCAGTGGATGAAAGGCTTTTGCGTTAAAATCCGAGGTTTATTATCTTATACCTGATTGTTTCGTCCACAAATTATAGTCCCGCCGTTTTATTTGTTATAGCCGCTCAATTATTACGTTTTGTACAAGATTCCCTGTGAACCGATCGTGCCTTAGCATTAAGCACTGAAGTTTGTGCCGTGACCTTGAAATCTCTAAAACGCCCTTGATTGGCTCGTCCATAAATTAAAGTCTCGCTGTTGAGATCATGAGTCAATTAAAGCTAGACCATCAAGTAATTATTTCAAAATTAAAATAATAAAAATTATGTTTTTGAGTGACTATATGAACCTATTTGTTTTTTATTTGTAAGTAATATTTACCAAATATTCAAATGACTAGTTGAAGAGAGTATCATAATATATTCGAATTATAATAGATTTGAGTATATATATACTGATATGATAACTATACAGAATTTATCAATCACACATTTCCCATTACGTTTTCTTTTATAATTTTAATTAATTGTTACCAGTTACCTTAACAATTTAGGTAGAGATACTAGTTATTCAATTCAATATTCACTGACTGATCAATTTATATTATGCTAAAATATTTTATCAAGATGAAAGAAAGCAGTGAAGAAAGGGAATAGTTAGAGATAAATGTTATAAGTTAAAAAATAAATCCAGAAATTATGACATGTTTATCTCAGTAATCTCTCAGATGGTTGAAGGAGCACTACAAATGTGATAACATCATTCATGTATATACATATATATTCTTAAGTTGATTCCTTTAAGAAAATCAGATATGATTTTAATGAATAAATAAAAAGAAAATAACTCCAATAGTAATAAGAAGTAAGAATAAGCAAATTAGTTTCTTTGGCATGAGTTATCCAGTGAAATCATAATGCTGATTACGTTTGCAAAAAATTTACAACGATTAAGACATCTTAAAATAATTGTATTATTTATTTTTTAAAAAGTTTATCACTATAAGCATCAATACTATAGCCGTTATTAATTTCTTAAGATAAAAAGCTAAGTAAGCACTCAAAATGAATGCTAGTTTTATTCGTTTCAACTGAGTTAACTGACTACTAGAGGACGGTTTACAATACCTAACTATTCTTCGACAGATATTCATCAAAACTGAGAATATCAATTCCAAGCTTTTATAATTATGAAACTATTTATTTTGAAGAAACATTCATTCTTTACAGACTGGGTACAATAGAGTCGAGACGAATGACCTATGCTTCTGTAGAATTTAATTTGTCTTACAGATATACTACTAGAACTGTAAACGCGATACTGACGATCATAGAGGTCCATGTGAAAGCTATAGTCAGAAAAAGGACAACTTGGCCTTAAACTTTATCTGTTTCTGAACGTAAAAACGATTAGATTAGTACAATAATTAAGGAGATTACAGTCATTAAGTGAAACGCACAAACATACGGTATTGCGTGTCTTATCGAAATGAATAAAATTATGAGTCACACTAATATAATAGGATAATAATGCTGAGATTTAGATGGTGGTTGGAGGAGGTCGATAGAAAACCCTGGACCCGGGTTTCGTGCTACTTGGCACTCGTCAGCAAGGTGGTCTTGTAATCTTGAGGGAACTGGTGTTCCACCATCTAATATCAATACATAGTGCCCGCAGTGTTGAGTCACCTAGACTGGTGGCCACATTGCAACATGATCGACAGCATTTGATCTGCACTAATAAGGACTAGACAAGCAAGACATTGATCACCAGCCAGTGATCAATCAATTGGAAAGGATAATAATGTCTTTCAATCAGTAGGTCACATGCAACAGGGATAGTTTACCGACACATCAGACCAGATCAACGTGGTGGGCGCTTAAACTACGATTTGATTGGTTAGTTATGGACATAACTAACACCTTCGTCTTAAACCTTTTTAAAATGAACTACGTTTCTATAAATAGCACTTTCTGAATATCAGTGATGAATGATAGTCTCTAGCTACTTTCAAAAAGATATGTGTTAAAGGATATGAGGCGTTGAACCACTTATCTTGCCTGCTCGTGCTAACATTTTGTTGTCTGATACCAGTATCACCATACTGTGAAAATTCGGGGTTGTATCGTGTGTAATTTGCAGTTCGTGGTTCTTATAAAAATGGTAATCAAATATAGATCATATTCTACATCGTGTATACACTGTAGACCAACACTCTTGGAACAGTAGTATGACGGAAGACGAATACGGAAGCGTTCCGGGAAGGTATTGTAGTGACTCACTTTTTTCACGAGAACACGATTGGTTTTTTGAAAACAATTATTAATATAACCAATTGTACCAGTGACTGTTTTAATGTGCTTTTGTTTAACTGTGTTAAAAAGCATCCATTATTCTTATACTTTGATTGTGACTTCGCGCGAATTCGGTTACGTTCTGTAACCAAGCTTGTATCCTGGCACGATCTCGGTATCCTTTCGATACCACGAGATCGCTAGCAAATATATCTCGACTTGGTCCATTAACTGCCTTCTGATATTTGGCTTTCGGAGGATTTTATGGAATCACTTGACACGCGTTTCTTGGTAGCGGTGTTCATAGTCCATCTCGACTCGACGCCATGCTACAGTATTTTTCAAGCATTGTTTTATAGACAAACAAAAAGACATGGATGAGAATTATGTGGGAGAAATAGCAGAGTCAGGAAATAATTGATTACTCATTCTTTACACAAAATGAACAATGTATAAGTCACAGATAAGTAATTATATAATAGGTAACAGACATACATGAATATAGCTAACAGGCTCACAAAGTAGCAGAGGTACATAAAGAGGTCGTAAAGTACCTGATGACGTTGAAATGACGAGTTTAGTGGTCTACATGGGTGTGTAATAAGATTCATCCTAGAAAACAATTTTTGATATTTTGCGGAATAACAGTTACTTTGTATACCACTAGGCACTCAGTTTTAGTCATGATCCAGTCCCTTTTCCTATATGAATGTTCTTTTTATTGTTTTCGCTTGTAAGTCCATCTGTGACATTTTGAACAACCATGAGAATTATTATTCTGCATTTCTTGTTCAATAGTACTGGTGGTTTTTATCATAACACCCCAGAATTTAAGTTTTACATAGACATTTTTATTGATTTACATGAAAATGTGAGCATATAAAATCAAAAACAAAATTATTATAATTCGTATTAAACTCTAAGCAACAGAGGTTTCAATACTTCTGATAATTAAAGTTCATGTTTTAAAGAGTTAAGTGGGTTATAACTGTTTAGACTGACAGTCGAATATTAATATGACCGGAAGGAAACAGAATTGTAGTGAAGTTTAATCGAAGACAATTTGATCTAGCATATCTATATACGTGTAGCAGGAAATAAATTCGTTCCAATAATAGTTCTGTAAGTTCTCGACACTGGTGCTTGCCTCATTACGTGACGGAAACAACGCTAAAAATTCATCCACAGCATTTCGTTGGAGATTACTGTCATTTATTTGTTTTTTTCTCTTTGTCGTGTAGTTAAACTTTTACTAAGATCTCTGTCAACCACACTGTGTGTTCTTCAGTCTTCCTCGTCTGAGCTCTTGTTATGTGACGCTGATTGAAGATTTATCTTTTTTACCTGATTCTTCTATTGCATGTTTCCAGACTATTGACAATAAGTTCGTGTTTGACTAAGCTCAAAGTCATGATGCTGTTCAGTGTGTGACTGTTAATCTTTAACTGTCTGCTTGGGAAGATTTTTGAAATTCCTGCAGATACGTATTTGATCCCATTATGTGAGGAATATTCTTATTGATTCTCAGGTATTGAACTCTTTAATATCACTATTTCTTTTGTTTTTTGGCACACTAATTTGTGTTAGAAAAACTCTTGGCTGCGTATTGCATAGGCTAGACCATTAAGGCTGTTTTATATTATTGATATAATTTGTTCTCTCCCTCAAATTAGAACCGTTTAAATTGAGCACACAGTTTGAGTTTCGATATAATTTAATACGAAAAACTCGAAAACGCATTGCACGCTATACCGAAGAATGTAGTCTGGTCTAATCCGACAAATATTGATTTGTTAGTACTGCGTTCAAACACATTAGTTTTATTGAACGCACCCGAGCTGAAGATACTCAGTGACCCAACCGTACCACATCACCATTGGATACACAAAGCTACGCAATCTCCACGAGAGCTAATTAGTTAAGGTTGAACGGTTTTTGACATTTCGACATCTTTTTAAATACATCTTCAAAGTTCTGATTTCACTGTTTTTGGGATCCTAGATTAGAAGAACCCTCCGAAAATAGTGTTGTTAAGCGATTATTTTCCGTGACATCTTTATTTTAATCGCTTTCGGCTGTCACAAGTCAAGTTCTTAAGCTTCTAGAACTAACGGAATGTCGCCGATTCCTAGCCACTTCATTCGTTGAGCTTTAGCGTCTTCATATTTGATGACATTTAGACAACATTGAAGTTTATCTCAACTCGAAACAACATTATAAACTAACTCATAATATTCAGTTTCATAATCCGCTAACATATCACGAACTGACCTGTAGCGGTAAATAAGTCCCAAGAATAAATGGCTCTGCACGTCTCTGGCATTGGTGTTGACCTCATTAAGCTTATTGGACACACTAGCTGAAGGCACTCGGTCACGTGTCTGCACCAGATCAAGAACGGATACGTCGCGCGACTCATCCTTTGCAACTGTTAGCCAGTTTAGACCAAACACTTCTCAACATAATGATATTTATTCAAACATCTTCTAACCACTTTATTTTTTAGACCTGATTTAAATGGGTTGGTACACTTTGATTATAAATGTGTTACGTGTGAAGAAATTTTCAACCTGCGAATACCTGTAGTATCTTTCAACACATACGGTTGTAAATAAAACATATAATTCTCTTGTCTTTTCATATAAAACACTTCCTTAGTAAAATCGTATTGATTCTATGATGACACCAAAGTAGCCACAATATCTAGATGCCATGACAGGATTATCTAGACTTGAAAGTGGCAGCAGGGTTCAACAATAGTTTTAACTGGGAAGTCATACCATTCTTAACAAACTGTTGTAGATTTTCGAGTTTGTTAGTTCGAATGTTTACTCTTTTTTGATGGAATTAATGGAAACTTGGGAGCTTTCATATAACTTTATAAGGAAAGAGCTAGACGCTAACCTTAGTTCTGTCAATATTAAAGGGGATTACTTTAGGCGTTACTCCTCATTAACTGCTACAGCTAAAAGATCTACATAATTAAGAAAGCTTTACTACCATCTAGTTACAGATCTTAAGAAAAAATCATTCTCTTATGCTTTGTAATAAGTTTGGAATTCATAATTCAGGTAACTTGGTGGGCACGATTCATAATAGAAGATGTTACTAGTTAAAGCGTTGGCAAACTCCGAATACCTTTGGTATCTTCGTTGGTGAGCCCGATGTGATCTGGTACACCAAATCGCAAACTGTGAGTCTGTTCCATTTTGGGATTCTATATGTCATTGCCTCATTTTAATCTTTTATACACTGTGACATATTTTTCGTGCTTTCGGAATTATATTTTTCCCTTGTTCATTCTCGTACTTCACATCTCACTATGACTGAACAGACACCTAAAGTACTTAAGCTAAAGACAATGTTTATTTTATTTATTTATTTCAACACATAGATATTGGTACAAAGAGGCACCAAATAGATATGCGCCACACAAATCTCATTCGATATGTGTGACGGCTGTCATACTGCACGGGTGCCCAAACCGAAACGGGTGGTTTTCTTAGGGAGCCACGCCCCGAGCCTTTGACCTGAAGGTCTGATCCACAAGGCAGTGGAGCATCGTAAGGAGATGCAGTCCCATAGAAGCCGGTCACCAACAATTGGCTCATACGCCATTTGTTCCCACAGGATACTGGAGCCCATGTGCACCATTGATTTGGGATCCGGTTAAAGCGCCGGACATTCGCTTTTCGTCCTCTCATTTTCGTAAACAACACCCCCGCCACGACAAGGCAGTGAATAGGACTTCCCTGGCAGAGGCTATATACGCGTGGCCATGTGAGAGCATTTCGAGAGGAAGAGCGGACTTTCCCCACTCTCGACCGTACCAGGGCATTTGGCATCTGGCCAGATAATATCGAAGCCTGGTTATGCTACGCAGAAACTGACTTCCACGAGCACGGAGTGAACGACATATGTGCACAATTCCCCACAGTAGTCAAGGCACTACCGGGGGAATTCAACAGGTACGTAACACCTAGTATGTTTACTGGTGATTTTTCTGAACCTTATGAAACACGAAACGTTCTATTCTTAAACACGGAAACCTAACCGACAGACAAAGATTAAACCAACTCCTCAATAACATCGACCTGCAACACAGTTCTGTGACAGACATGTTGCAATGAATGAGAGAGGTGATCGGTTAAAGAACTTCCGATGATGGCCTATTTAAACAACGTCTATTATCCAAACCTCCTCAACAGGTGCAAGCTGTGCTTGTCTCGTTGCACAGCAACACCTTAGACGAGCTGGCTGCATCTGACGATCATATCTTAGAAATGACGAAATCTTCTACTACCGAGGTTTTTTCAGTCAAATGAAAGCCTCAAACCACCCAGAATGACGTACCAGAGTTATGTTATGCACTTTCACGTTATCTTAAGTTTCGTAACGACCGTAAGCGATCACACCCCCCACGAAGAAACACTTCACGTAGGCGATCTCTAGAGCACGAGAGACTGATAACCCCGACCGATGTTGGTGTCATAACCAGTATGGAAAGTCCCCTAGAAATTGCAGAAAAACCTGCAATTTTCCCAACTCAAAATCGACCGACACGAAAGACAATTCGGGAGACTTCTAAGCCGGCACGCGTTAACTGCAACTGTAGATGGATAACATATCCGTCTGTTATATGTCACAGATGTGATGAAGAAAGTTTGCTACCTCGTCGATACTGGTGCCGAAGTTAGCGTTCTTCCTGCGAATTCTAGCGACCGGCTTGACGAATCGGTTTTAAATCTACGGGTGGCAAACGGCAAGCCTATCGCTATATACGGTTAAAGGTACATTTACCTTAACATGAGTTTACGCAAACCCATACACTGGATCTTCGTTGTTGCAGACGTTTCTATACCAATCATTGGTATAGACCTTTTACAATACCATAATCTAATCATCGATACGCGCAAACGGAGGCTAGTAGACGGAAACACTAATTTATCAGTTTGCGTAACTTTCTTTTCTGGTTGCAGATTAACCCCAGTCACAATTAAGCATACGATAGACCCACTTTATCAACCATTACTCAATAAATATCCTGGGATTCACCAAGCGCAACCAAAATTACCGTGTGTAACCAGCAATATCACACATCACATCATGACTACAGGACCACCTGTATTCTCTAAAACATGACGACTAGCCCTCGAAAAGCTAAGGTTGGCGAAAAATGAGTTCAAACACATGATAGACTTAGGTATCATATGACCAGCAAACAGCCCATTGGCATCTCCGTTGCACATGGTTCCTAAAAAGGACAGCAACAATTGGTGTACAACTGGTGACTATCGGCGATTGAATGCGAAAACCATTGCCGATCGTCACCCGTTGCCTCACATTCACGATTTGACAGCTTCCTCGAAAGGTACAACTGTCTTTTCGAAAATCGACTTGGTTAAAGCGTATGACCAAATCCCTATGGCTACTGACGATATTCCTAAAACAGCAATCATAACTCCCTTCGGACCCTAAGAATTTTCGCGAATTCCTTTCGGTCTACGAAACGCCCTCAAGCATTCCAAAGATTCATAGACGACGTTTTCCGAGGTCTCAACTTCGTGCGCACGAATGTTGACGACTGCCTAATCGCAAATCCGGACAGAGAATCACATCTCAAGCATCTGGATCTTGTTTTCGAACGACTACAAAAACATGGTATTACTGCGAACGTTCAAAAATGACAAATGGGAGCCGACTCATTAGACGTCCTAGGACACACTATAGATGCACAAGGCATTCCACAACTTAGAACTAACGTGGTGGCCATTCTCGATTACTCAAAACCGACCACGCACGTTTAAAACCTTGTAAGTTTCTATAGACGCTTCATAACTAAATGCGCGTTACTCATGAAACCTCTAACTGACCAACTTCGTGGAAATGCGAATTCCATCAATCTGGACGACACCGCGCGGAAAACATTCTCCACAGTTAAGTAACTTAATGCTCAAGCAACAATGCTAGCCCATCAGGACACCGAAGCACCCATTAGCATTGCAGTAGACGCATCCGACTCAGCAATCGGAGGAGTCTTGTAACAATGGGTTAACAACTTTTGGCAATCTTTGACATTTTTCTCTGAACGGTTGCTAGACACTGGATCGGGGTACAGCACATTCGGTAGGGAACTCCTAGCTTTATATTGTGCTGTACGGCATTTTCAACACTATATCGAAGGCCGTGAATTCACCCTTTTTACTGACCGTAAGCTTCTTACATTCTCTTTAAGCTCCTCTTTGGACAAGTACCCACCACGTGAGTCTCGACAACTTGAATACATTTCGCAGTATACTTCAGATATTCAACACAATTCTGTAGCAAACGATGTGGTCGAAGACGCCTTGTATCGCATAACTCCCTTGAACAATTTCCAAGGAATCGACCCTCTGAAATTCACCCAGCTTCAAAAAGAAGACACTGATCTTCAGCACTACTTATCAACTACAACCCTCAAGCTACGCATCAAACAGATGGGAACACATAAGGTGACCTTACTGTGTGACACATCTACAGGTAAAGATCGCCCAATCGTCCCGAAACATTATCGACGCTATGTCTTCAGTAAGTTGCACAAACTTTCTCATCCAGGCGTTCGTGCAACCATCAAGCTCATAGCAGAACGGTTTTGTTGGCCTGGTATGAATAAAGACGTAGGGGAGTGGGCACGCTGCTGTGTAAGCTGTCAGAAATGTAAGGCTATCAGACACAGCAAATGTCCCTTAGAATCTTTCAAAACTCCCGATGCTCGTTTCGACCATATTCACCTGGATTTGGTAGGACATTTATCAGATTCAAACGGATACTCTTACCTCTTAACCTGTGTAGACCGTTTCACTCGATGGCCAGAAGCAGTACCTATCATGGTCATCACTGCTGAAACAGTGGTCCACGCCTTCGTCAAACGATGGGTAGCAAACTTCGAGTGCCCTTCAACTATCACTACAGATCGCGGATGTCAGTTCGAATCTGAACTTTTCCGTTATCCGACCACACTTTTAGGAATCACTCGCTTCTGAACGACTGCCTACCACCCACAAGCAAACGGGTTGGTAGAACGTTTTCACCAACAACTAAATGTAACCAGTGGGGTTACACAAGGAAGTGTGGTTGGTCCATTACTCTTTCTCCTTTTTATCAATGATGTATGTTCCCTCTTTCAGTATGGCAAGCCTTTCCTTTTTGCTGATGACCTGAAAGTAGTTTATTCATTCTCTTCTCCCATGAAAGAAAGCTATATTTCAGCGGTAATCCAGGAGGAAATAAACAAGTTGTACGAATGGACTATTTCGTGGAATATGCCACTTAATGTTGACAAAAGTGGATTTATTCACATTGGTCGCTGTCTTAACTTAAATCTGACTGTACAGACACATACACTCAAACCTCTCAACACTGTTCGTGACCTGGGTTTAAGATGTAGCAACAGTCTGAACTTTTCTGAACACATTATATCTCAAGTATCCAAAGCTAGAAAGCTCATCGGATTGATAATGATAAACTTCAATAATATCGAATCGAGATTGTTACTATACAGAAAATGTATCTTACCCATTATTGAATATGGTATTTTAGTTTACAGTAATTGTAGACATAATGATCTGATTAGAATTGAAGGTGTTCAAAGAAAGTTCACCAAAGCTGTTCTGGGGTATTCCGATAACAAAGACTATTACCAAAGATGTCAACAACTCAACTTAGAACCTCTTTGGATCAGACGTATCAAATTAAATCTTGTCTTTATCTACCGGCTCATTAACGGTATTTCCTACTCATCGGTATCCACCCCTTCATACCTTATAATATCATCCCACAATCTACGCAATAAGGAGAACATTCTAGCGATTCCAAGAACCCACACAAACTTACGTCAGAATTTTTTCCTTATTCGCTACTCAACCATGTGGAACAGACTGCCAGTGAACCTCCGTTGCAGTGAAACTACAACCCGGTTCAAACGTCTCCTTGACGATTTTCTTTCCGAAAGTGGATAATGTCACCTATTGAATATCAATGTATTCAATAATGATTTATACAAACAAGGTCCGTCATCTATTTAATTGCTTGAAAAGCAAAATAAAAACTTTAAGTCTTTTCACGTCTATTTTTTATTATTTCTCTTTATCTTAATATATGAAGTCTGCTTATGTTCGTGTTTATCATTATTACCGTTATTAATATCATTATTAATTCCCCAACACATTAGATATTCTCTTTATCTCTTCTTATCCTTCTAAACATATTTAACTCCAGATTGTCCTTTGAAATCATTTTGACTTTCGTATCATCAATCTTAATTATTATTGCACAAATATTTATACTAATATCCGGTTTCATTCTGTATACTATTACATAAATCTAAATGTATTCATCCGAGTGCTTTAAAAGATTTTTATTTTTTATTTTATTTTTTTCAATTGCTGGTTTCTTTCTGAGGTTGATATTCATTACACAATTATTATTCTTATCATGGATGAACCTTTTCACTAAGTGTTCACTTCTTTTCTCTCTCTTCTTCCCTTCTAAATAAATCTTATTCTTAAGATTATGAGGTTTCTAATTAAGACAATAACTTGTGTTACACTTTATTTAACTTCTCAGATTAGTTTTATCTTCACTATGCATATATGACTCATACAGAGTGATATTTCTTTATCCTTTTCACTTAATTGTGACTTTCATAGCATCACTCTAAACAATAACTGCACAAACATCTATTCTAGCGTCATATCTTACTACAACGATAAATTATTTTTTGTTACTAATTTAACGATACACACATAGTCGTTTATTCTTGTTCTGTGTTTATAAACACGCCTATTACACTATTTGCGTATTTCACGTCTCCTTTATTTATATTCCCTTATTTTCGCCATTTCCTTCTTTAAACTCAATTCAATATTCTTCTCAATTACACAGACCCGATTTATTATTATTAATATTCTACTATTATTATTCTAATTTTTATTTATTTTTTATTTTTTAAATATGGCAAGTATAATGCTAACATTATTGAAAATTGTGTATTATTGCATTTTCTGAAGAAACCCGAAATGGTTTCTTCACAACACTTATGTACCCATAAGATGTTTGTGAATAATAATAATAATAATAATAATAATAATAATAATAATAAAAGCTTCACTATCAGCTGCGAACTTTTCACAGTGGACCGACGCTCTTCCTTTCGTCTTACTAGGTATCCGCAATGCAATGAAAGCTGACATGGGATACGCTTCAGCTCAACTCGTTTATGGAACGACACTTCGACTTCCATGAGAATTCGTGGATCTGTAGAATTATGATCTACTATGATATTAGTACTGTTCTAATAATAGACCTAATCCTAAATCTGTAGATTTGTTATGATATAACTGCCTAATCTATAAGATCTTACGTGGAAGTCACACCATCGACTACACCAACTCACTGTATCGTATCAATTACCAATACATGATGTAGAACAAGGTTAGGCTAGAGAAAGAACAATATATTTAATATGAATAGAAGATATAAGGTAACATTCAGCAGAGACCACGCCTGCATGGCCGAGCCATGCCGTTCGATCAACTCTAATTTATTCAATTCATTATTCGCACCTTCTACATCGTTAGGTATTTCTACACGTTAAATATTGAATACCTATTTTCCGAGTAATCTCGTATTCAGCTTTGAGGATAGTGTGGTTATGGTCCAATGCCACTACAGATCCTTCACCCTCTTCAATGAACATGGATCTAACCTCCTACACGAACAGGCTTACAAACGCAATGCGTTCTGTTAAACCTAATTCCACTCGACCGCAATCAACTGATGTTTTCGTTCAACCTGACTTACAATAAATACACACGCTTTCGTTCGTCGAGACGCACATCGACGACCATTTGAATCAGCATACGAAGGACCTTTCAAAGTTTTTCGACTCGAACCTAAGTACGATGTAATCGATAAGAACGGAACCAACGATAGCATCAGCATCGATTGCCTCAAAGCAGCGTATTTAGAACGAAATTCTATCCACATCGATTTCCCTTCGGAACAATCGGACGACATGACTACCACACTTATAATGCCTCAACTGACAGACAACACACGATGATACTTCGGCAGTATTTAAAAATAAACTGAGAACAAAAAGAAACATTTTATTAAAATCATTTTTACGCCACTTTCCTTTTTTCCGCCCACTTTGTGTCTTGGTGCGCGTACGAGTTTATTTCGGCATGCACTTACATATTCTTTTTTTCAGGACGGCTGGAAAAGACGAAAAAAGGACGATGGGGTTTACGGGAAACCGAAATTTTCACTGTATATTATTTTATTTATTTACTTCATGGTCCTGCTGAACCTAGCAAGCTATCCGAAGAGTGTTTACCAACGACAAACTCGTTGAGTTTAAACTTCTGGCTGTCCACATCTTAGGGTCATCACCTGTAGCGGTAAATAAATCACCAAAATAAGTAGCTCTGTAAGTTTTCGACACTGGATGCTGACCACATTAGTTTTAATGGACTCACCTAGCTGAAGGTGCTCGGTCATGCATCCGCACCAGATCACGAGTGTGAACGCCGCTCTCAACAACCCCTGCAATCGCTAGCCAGATTAGATCAGATGATCCTCGATATATTGGTAGCCTATCAAATATATCTTTGAACCTCCTCGCTTCTGTCTTTGATTTCACTTGTTGGGTACGCTTCATATTAGAAGGTGTTACTGGTTAAAGCGTTGTCAAACTCCGAATGGCTTTGGCAACTTCAAGTTAGACAAAGATATTACTCAACTGTTTTCTAGGAATGCCTAAGTTCCTACCTCGGGGGTCGTTTATCCGCTGTCAATAGACTCGTATATCTGTGATATCTTCAATACTCCATGCCGCCTCAGTTGATTAATAGTTTCTGTGGCCAAATACATTTACAAAGGCGTTGTAGTGCAACTGGTTCTCAATTACACGATCTTCGGAGCAGAACATACGATAACTGAGAAGATTCACATTCAACATCTGACACCACGGAGAAAGCCGTAATGGTGGATGCCGTAACACAAAGTCAAAACGGCATAGCTCGACCATTCAGGCGTAGTCACTCTGAGACTTATTCCTCTTCATATTAGATATACCATTCAAACCCTAACCTAAACGTGTCTCTTAGAAGAGTCAAACGTCATATTGCTGATTGTCACGATAGAACGAGTCACCATAGACAGTGATGTAACCTTCACTTTGGGATTGGGTCTATCATTTTAGCAGTTGAGATAAGTGTACTTATACCGAACTCGATTATAATCCCACAGCACTACTTCATGTTAAGAAACCAAATAAAACATGAAATATACGTAGGAATTTTCCAGACAGTAGAATTTTTAAGCTGTAGAAGTTACCACCGTAGAGGTCACTGACAATATATTTCATTGAGTTTTGTATAATTACGCTCGATATATATCATAGGTCTTATATGACTGATGGAGCGCACTGTGATACCACTTCTCAACCACTCCTATTGTTTCCCAACGTTTTTACCCTTAGGTTCTGAAGGTATGTAGAACGAACGATAACTAATTGTAGCCAACGATATTCTATCGGAATGGACAAATAGTTGGTTATCGCTTCACAGAGAGTTGGAACTTTGAAATGTGGTGAGCGGGTTTAGGATAAGTACGTTACGCCTAAGACTATGCTACAGGTCTACTATTCATGGGCAACCGGTTAGCTTGTTGTCGCCAAACATGGATAGAATTTCATGATGAATGTGAAGAAGACTGCAAGAATCACCAATTACCTCGAGTTTTTGGTCATCAGAATAATGGTGCTGATTTTTCCGAAGAGGATAATGGATTCAAAATTGAAAATCGTGAACCCTGTGTCAGTTGCACACGTACTAGCGTACCTGAGAAACCTTCTGTTGCATATAATTTAACACAACACATAAGTGAACGGGAACCAGAAGGTTTGTGACCTATGGGTCACATTTATTATATTAATGCACCATAGATGTCGAGTTTGACCCATCCCTTAATGCCTCACAGCATACACTGTTCCTTTCCGGCATTACACCTGAATATCAGAGTAAGTGAAATATTTTTTACACTAAGATCTAGTAGTAGGATTTTCCAGGGACCTGACGGTACGTTGTAAATTTATTTATGGTTTACGCGATATCAGCCCAAGTCTAGGAAAGGGACTCCTACAACTCTTTCTATTAAACGGTGGAGTTCTTGCAGCACTATTTACGTTGGGGATGGCTATCTGGCTCGTCCTGATGTGAATGACATTGTATGTAGCGTGTCAGTGGCTGTTCAACTTCTTATGTGCAGTGATCTAAACAAACACTTTTCAAAGCTGTTACATAAACCAGGTGTAAATTCCTGTCCTGACTTCCTGCAGGATATGTATGAAGAGGTGTATAGAAATTTTGATGAGCGAGTCTACCCCATTGAGGTATGTCTAAAAGGTCTGTCTGAATTATTTCAAAGTAAATGTGTTTAACTTCATTCAATTTCCCTTTCCCTTTAAACTAGTAATTACCAGGGCAAGTAAGAAGCTCTGTAATGTTTTGGTTGTAAATGTTACATAGGTTTTTGTTACTTTTTAAGTAGCCGTTTATGGTACTACTGAAAAATCTTGACACCTTAATAAACAAGGTAACTGAAAAGGGTCTTTTTGTAAATGTTTTTTAGCCATTCAGATTGTCGGAAAATTAGCGGCACTTAATACTCAAGAACATACTTTTTGTATTTTATGACGAGTCACAATGTGAGGGCTGGTGACGCATGCTCTCTCAAACTGTTGTAATTGAAAAGAAGTTCTCATCTGACTCAGCGGTTGTAGTGAATTTTCAGATTGCTTAGTTGTCTCGGAAAACTGAGTGCACTTGGAATTTCTTATCGGCGTAAGCATTTTGGTTTAATTCAGTGGGTCTAGTTTGGATAGTACCTTACCTTGTTATATAGAATAAGTAATACTCTTAACCTAATCCTTACATGTGTAGACTGGTTTTTTATGGCTTGTCACTCGTAATACACATAAATGCTATTTTAATATTCCATTCTAAGTGTCCTTCACATTCATAATTATATCAGTAATTCGTCCTGTTTTTAACCGATAGTCATCCATTATTTTCCTCCCCAGACTTAGTTTTCAAGTATTACCATTGGTCTTAGTCGTTTATTCATCTTCGGTGTTTGTATTTCAGTCTCTTATACTCCTACCACAAGCTTGATTTAGACAAGGTTCATATGTACTGCTTTGGCTCATTTATAAAAACGATGTAAACGTAAATTTGCCTAGAGAATTAAGGCTTATTGGTTGCACTGATTCATCTCCATCACATGTGTCCATCGACCATAGAAAATCTTTTAAAACACAGGCCTTCTTAATTTACAAACTAGCTGAAAATCCACATCACATCCAGGGTCAGCTAATTTCTTGTATTTGTAGAAATATAGGGCTTTCCCAACTTCAAGATCTTCATTACTCTTTAGAATCCGGTAGCCTATAGTTCTACCCGTTATTACTAGAGATTTTCACTTTCGAAGGAGTCAGAAGAAACGAAACAAAATTGATGTTTCGCTATTCAATACTAATAGCTTTACCAAAGTATTGTAGATAAGGATGTACAAAGACTGAAGTTTATCTATGGTAACTCAGTTGAAATGCTTCTGTACGAAGCAATTCTGTGTTGTCGAGTAAATAAATTGAAGAAAAACTAACGAGTTTATAGGCTGGCACATTTAACAAGTGTATGAATTATAAGAATTGCATGTAGTTGTGTGATACAGTTTTCGTATCACATCTGTGTTGACGATTCTAATTTGTGGGACGTTACATGTTTATGTATGACCGGGAATTCGTTAAGTTTTTTAATTTCTTTTGGATATCTCGGTGATCAGATAGAAGCTCATGGGTGTTCATGTGTTCCTATATTGATTTCTCAAGCTTTTTAATGTGTACTGAATCACATTTTGAATGTGACATTTTGTTGATAATTAAATTGTGGATCTTCCGGTGTTTTAACTTATGCATGAACTAAATTGCTTTGTAGTGTTTAATGTGGTAGAGAGTACCCTGGTATTACTCGTCTAATCTCATCTGTGTCTGTTCTTATTGAGTGACGATTGTTGTAGTCCATGGTTTCGGAGTACTTTTCAATCACGTTTAATATCGAGGCGTTAGCGAAAAAAATCTACTTGTTTTTTTCACTCACTGGGAAGTACTGGATTTTAAAAATGATGAATATCACTTACCTAATACCCATGTTTTTTAAAACCGTTAGATCTGAAATCGATCGGGATATTTATACTATAGAAATGTCGTTAGTTTTTATAAGAATATGTTAGTCAAAAAAATTGAATATAGTAGCTAGATGTTTAAAATCAAACGTCTATGCAATTCACATAATCTTTTTTCAGTTTACTAAGATCTCACTATTGTAGGTCCCGTCCGTGGTGGTCGGGCTTGTCTGTCGTGATGGCCCAACCAAGCTATATTAGCTGGAACATATATTCCTGTAGGTTTTACCATGCCAGGCAGGTCGATTGGAGAACAGTAAAACTAAAAGCATCAACTCAAGGTCTGAGGGAGAAGTCATACTGCTGACTGTAGAGGGGTGTGACAGCAGCACGGTGTTTCCCTCGGACAACCAGCATCTGCAGCGATGCTGTCTTCTCACAAGGAAGTAAGGGGTTAGAAAAGGTCGACCCTAAAAATGTCACACCTCACGGATTTCCGTCTCCGACGGTAAGGCCCTTTGAAGAACGGAGCTAACACGTGAAAACTCTCCCACAGAAAGGCCGTGCGCGACCGACCTCAAGCAGTTGTCCATTGGGCTCTGTGGTCACGCTCTCAGGTCGTTAAGATGAACAATAATCCAACTTTCTTTTCAGGTTCCTCGGGAAATACCCTTCCACGGTGTGGGCAGCCGGGTAGTGATATCAGCCCTCATACCCATAACAGCACACAAGACCAAGTTGGCCACATTTAAATCCTTCCTAAGCCTCCTAATAGCTCTCTTATCTCCACGACTAACCCTTCTCACTTCCCTTTATCACCTTGCACCGCTAGTGCGAACGGTTCGAGTATGCAGAACGTTATTCCTGGTCTCCTGAAACCACGGTCGAAATTACATCTAGGAGCTTTTAACGTTCGAACACTATGTCAAATAGGACAACAGGCTTCCTTAGCTAGGACTTTAGAATCTCGTGCCATCGATGTGTGCTGCGTCTCCGAAACGCGTATACGAGATCCGAGTAGCGTCATTCATTTGACCTCACCATGTCAGGCCCTGACAGGTTTACTCCTAAGATTTTTAAGGATGGTGGTCCAGTACTAGCAATGAGATTAACCGAGGTCTTAGGTAGAATTTGGGAACTGGACGTAATCCCATCTGACTGGTCTCAATCACTGATTGTGCCAGTTTATAAGAAAGGACAAAAGTCCTCTTGTGACAATCACAGAGGAATCAGTTTGACTAATATAGTGTCTAAAATATTAGCTTCAATAATACTTCGACGCCTAATCAAAGCTCGTGAAGAGCAGACTCGAGAAAATCAGGCTGGTTTTCGACCTGGACGTGGTTGTATAGATCAGATATTCACACTACGTCAGGTTCTAGAACACAGACACACGTTTAGACGCCCCACAATGGTAGTATTTCTCGACCTTAAGGCGGTATTCGACTCTGTTGATCGTGATGTTCTATGGCAGTGTTTGTCACTGAAAGGAGTACCAAAGAAGTACATTAACCTTATTCAGGCTCTCTACTCGAACACAACTGGTAGAGTGAGAGCTTATGGCGAACTGTCATCAGAATTGATTACCTCAAGTGGTGTTCGTCAGGGCTGTCCACTCTCCCCATTCTTGTTCAACTTTGTGGTCGACGTACTTTTAGAGATAACACTCTCCTCATCTAAATTTCCAGGGGTTGAACTTCTACCGGGAGGTTCACTTGTTGATTTAGAATATGCAGATGACATAGTTTTATTTGGTGAAGACGCTGACAAAATGCAGAGTCTTCTGACCACTCTAAGCAACAATGCAAGCATGTTCGGGATGCGATTCTCTCCCTCGAAATGCAAAATGTTGCTTCAGGATTGGGTTACATCGACACCCGAACTAGTGATAGGGAGTGAAGTAGTTGAGTGTGTCGACCGCTTCACTTATCTTGGAAGTCTCATCAGCCCTTGTGGTCTGGTGTGTGACGAAATCTCAGCACGGATACAGAAGGCTCGACTAGCTTTTGCCAACTTGCGTCATTTATGGCGTAGGCGAGATATCCGTCTACCAACCAAAGGACGTGTTTACTGCGCAGCAGTTCGTTCCGTCCTACTTTATGGTAGTGAAACATGGCCGGTAAGAGTAGAGGATATTCGTAGGTTACTAGTATTTGATCATAGGTGTCTTCGAAGTATTGCTCGTATATCCTGGGACCACCGAGTAAGTAACGCAGCTGTTAGGAAACGGGTACTAGGTAAGGATGGCAAATCAATTGATGAAGTAGTGAAACTTCATCAGTTGAGATGGCTGGGACACGTGTTACGTATGCCCAACCACCGACTACCTCGACGTGCTATATTCAGTGGTATAGGAGTAGGTTGGAAGAAAGCTAGGGGCGGCCAGACCAAAACATGGCACAAATCCATCAAGTCACTGACAAGTGGACTGAGTCATGTTGGTAGGTGTAGACTACCTGGTTGGGGACCGCGAGATGATAGCAACCGATGGTTAGAGACCCTGAATGACATGGCTCAAAATCGTTTGCAATGGCGCAGGTGCATCCACTCTCTATGTTCTCCCAATTTCTAATTATCTGAATTCTTCATGCCCCTTTTTTTCCTCTTTCCAAATTTATTTCACTGGATTATACTCGTTAAATAACATCTCCAAACCCTAATCTTCCCGATTACTGCTTATACTCTTACTACCTCTACCACTACGGGATTTGAATCGACCACTGCATCTCTGTGCTAATGTGGTATGGCAACTCGAACTGATGTACGTACGTATTAAGTTCTACGTTGTTACTGACTGACTGACTGACTCACCATGTCAAAATATAGAACTAATTCGATTCACTCTTCGTATATCTGGAAGCCCTGATGCTGTTTCCCATGACCTCGCTGGCGTAGGTATAGCATTGAGTCCTAGGGTAGAACTAGCTCTCTTAGACTGGATCCCAGTAGACAGTTGTTTGTGCACTGTCCGACTAAACGGAACAGTAAGGACTCGGAAAGATAGGGACACTCGTCGTTGCTTTTTCATTGTCTCTCCCTACTCTCCCACTAACTGCAGGTCAGATGATCTGACGAATGAATTTTACGGAAAGCCTTTCTACCTTCTCCGAAAAGCTAAGCGCTTTGATGTAGTAATGGTGGCTGGTTACTTTAGTGTTCAAGTAAGCAAACTAAGCGAAAGGGAAAGACACCTGGGTGGATCTTATAGCGTCGTGGCTCAAAGAACAGATAATGGCGACCGTCTGTTGCAGCTATGTTCAGATAACCGCATGTTTCTTGCATATACTAACTTTAAGATTACGGAAAAATAACCCATTGTGACATTGAATAAAAGAGAATTCAGCGAAGAAAATTTTCTTTTAGACGAAATCATTTACTTAAGCTGTTCGCTTGTATACAATTTTTCCATATAACTATATATACAAATGTACAGCTTAAGTAAATGGTTTCGTCAAAAAAATTTCTTCGCTGAATTCTTTTTATTTTAGGGAAAAACATCTTTTGACAATGCCACCCTTGAATTCGTCCCAACGTTGAACCCAAATAGATCACATCGCTAGCAGCCACTGTAAAGTGTGATCGATAAACGAACTCACCAATGATAAAGTGAAACGCCCACCACCAGATTAACTTTCTTTGACCTTGTATGACTATGTTTTGCTTATTCATCAATCACAATTTTTATGTTCATTATAAAACAATATTCGCCTTGTTGACTCATTTTTCCTATCATCTAGTTACTGCTCGGTATATTATTTATGTCTCTGTTTTTCCCTGTGTTAATAGACTGTACTGTTTACTTTTTACACTAATGGTGTTAATTTATGATTTAGAAACAGATAAAGTTTATCAAGCCAAATAGCTTACTTGTTCTGACTTTGGCTAAACCAGGACTCTGTGCTCGACAGTTTAGAAAATAGCTTAGAGTTGCACCTGTAGGAAATTGCTTCCTACAGCCATCAATGGAGGTGCTTGATAGAAGACTGTCGCTCATTCTGGAACACATGCTTATATTCAGATCATGCACTAGTGCTAGCACGTGTTTGTCTGCGTCTCACTGGATGTAGGAAAGACGCTTCAAGAATACCTATTAGGGTCCTACTTAACGATAGCCAAGCTAAGAATATATTTCAAATATCTTAACATAATGTAAAATTACCTACATATTATCATTCTTGCACCTATCTTATTATACATTAATGACTGTTTTCTTTTGTTTTTTGTTTAGCACCTCGTGTATGATGAAGATGCAAATACCAATACTATAAATGATTGGAAGTCCTCAACAGCCTATCATATTCGACAGTTTCTGCGTCGTCTTTTCAGCACAGCCCTATTAGGACCCGAATGTGCTATTGTAGCCCTTGTAGGTGAATGCTTTTACTTCGGAAACGCTTTTTATGTAATAAATGTACATTCATTCTTACATGAAGATTTCGACTTTCATCAGACCTGATATTTCGGATAGTACTGACGTCCCATAGATCGATTTTTTAATGTCAAATCTTTCACAGGTTTTTAGACAGGATCAGTGCCAACTTACAGAAATTAACATTTTAGTGCTTTTATACATAGTTGAATACTCACTCGTCATTTGTTTACCTATATATAAACAGTTTTCTATACAGATTTTATTACTTTTTATAATGTACTGAAAGTTCCAGTACACTCAAAGCAACAACTTCAAAAGTCGATCTAAGCACGACGTCATCATATTTGAGTTAGGAGCATGTACTACCTTTCGTTTCCTAGGTACTGAATACTTGAGACTCAAGCACTTGATGATAGGATGTTGAATGGTAAGTTTGGACTGTTATTGCACGTGAAATGTGTAGATACAAGTTTATTGCTTTCGTCGAGTTTTATTTTAGCTTAGTACGATCTGGATTTTCATAAATTAGTACCTAGTTTCTTCATTTAAATATTGAGTATTTCTGGTTTTATATGAAGGCTGACACTATAATCTTTATCTTTTTCACTTCATTTGCTTCAGATGTAAGGCACTAGTCATTACCAAATGTCCAGATAAAATGGGATTAAGATGCTTACTTGGCTTGAAGATATAACGTTCTTTTTATTTGTTTTACTTATCTTTGATTCGAGTATTTTTATATTTTCATAAACATCCACTCTGTTCTAGAATATTTTGTCACAAATATTTTATTGTCTTTTAGTATATACTTGAGGAATGACTTACCAATTTTCATCAGTTCATTTGTTTGTCATTCACATCATGACTGTTTGGGTAGTTAAAATATAATAGTTAACACTATTTAAATTTAAGAATTAAAACCTTAGCTTTATGACTATTATAACCATTTTTATTTTTATTTAATTAGATATTTCTTGAACGACTTATACTTGGAGCCGAAGTGGCTATGACATCATGGACATGGCGTCGTCAACTGTTAGCCTGTGTTCTTCTTGCTAGCAAAGTTTTAGATGATCAGGCTGTATGGAATATTGACTATTGCCAAATTCTCCGAGATATCCATGTTGAGGATTTGTAAGTTCAGTAATAAGAAAGGTGATCATATTAAATTAGTAGTTCTAAATCCCACAGTTCTGACATTTTAAAATCTTTCATTTCAGTATGAAATGTATTATAATTTTTGGTAGGGACTTTATCAGTATTCCAAATGCCTCTATAATTAACCCTTACTTATCATCGTCGTTCTTGTCTATATATGCCTTCGTGTTAAATTATGTTTATGCGACAGTGTATTAACTTTAGTTAGAATTAATTATTATGTTTAAGGTAACTTACCAAATATAAATTTATGTTCACAGCATTGATTCACACTGATTATGTGAAGGTTAGTGACATTATTTGGCTACTTAAAATGGAGTAAGTGTAGCACTGTTAGAACTTGCTACCTATCAGTTGAAAATAGAGCGCTTCAACCAGTACGCGACCACTTAGTCTCTCATAATTGTCATAACATTGTGATTGTTTAGCATTAAGACTAAAAACTGGATATATAGATACATTCTAGAATAAAAAACATTGTTTTGGAATACAGATTTCCCTATATTCTCTTAGTGTAATTGGATCTGGATGTATCTGACTCATCCTGTTAATCTGGTTTATTTTTATTCATTTCCCTTTTCTGTCTATTTTCGTTTATTCTAGTCAAGATTAAAACGTCATCTTCAATGGCAAAACAGTGGTATTTTTATGTTCGAAAGTTTTTCGCCTTATACATTATTGTATGAACATATATATTCATGTAAACATTGCAGCAAATAATAGTTTCAGTGCAGCAGTATGATAAGACGTTGGAGAAAATCCACAGGAAGCCCTTAATATAGATTTCAAGCTAGCTGTTACTTGTCAGCAAGAGATGTTGGGATACTAGAAGAGACTGATACTTTGAACGCCATATCTTGCAGTATCTCTTAAAGAGGTGTTGTAATTAAACATTCACCCACTCGATATCAAAAATTAATCCTTGGGTCGTCGAGTCACTTAAAGCAGTGGTTACATTGTAACGGTATTTGTATAGTTTCATCAGCACCAGACTAGACAAATATGGAGTTGATTACTTATCAACGATCAATTAGTTTAAATATTTCAACCTTAAAGGAAGTCAATCACAACCTGACTAGCTCAGGGGTAACGTATATTAATGACAACAGATGATATGGTCTCAAATTTCGTAGAAAGCATCAAATAACTCCAGATTAACAATACTTTTCCTTGATTGGTGACAACTAGCCCTTTATCTACATTTAAGGTTTCCTCTTCATTACCTTCAAATAACTAACAAAAGCTTACTACACTCGACCCCGAATCATTTAAACTAATGATCACATTGGAACTTGATCGGCAGATTTCAATCAAGATTAAGGACTAGGCGAAACATGACACTAGTTACCATTCGGTAATCATTCACTGTAGAACTTACATAGCTTGTATCGTTGCTCCTTTAAAAGTAGCATCAAACCTTTCTATTTTTTCCATTGTATACATTACTTGATATTTACATACACTTAACAAAACTTAGAGAGTAGTACATGGCCATAAAACTTGAGGGTGGATGTTACGGACACTAACGCAGAGGAGATATTGATACGAAGGCAGTCCCTAACTCGCACATTCGTATCGGTGCACAAAAAATGTGAAAAGATATCTTTTCTGGAGAACTTATACTGTGTTGAAAGATGCCAAATTTTGTTACAAAATTATCCTATTCCAAGTGAATGATAAGGACTGAAGAATATGCTTTAAGAAACAATTATATTCCTATAGATGAACTTTTCAGAGTCCTATGAGGTCACTTTTTCTGAAGGTTGTAGTTTTCATTAATTCAAATGTCCAAGATTGTATATTTTTACTTACTGATTTAGAAAGTTCTTGCAACTAAAATCATTTCATTTAAATATTTAAAATAGGAATGCTTTGGAGCGACACACATTAAGACTATTACGGTTTAATATCAATGTACCATTTGGAGTATATGCCAGATATTATTTTGACCTGTTAACCGTTGGGGAGAGCGCTGGAGTTGCAAACCAAGCTGTTAAACGAAAACGCTTAACTCCTGAAAGAGCACGCAACTTCCGAATATTACCTACTAATTTGGAAATATGTACATCGGACAAAACATTATTAGATAGAGGATTTCTTTTTGACTTACCTTCTTTCACAAAATCAGAAGTATTGTGCAATAAAAAAGAGAAACAAAAGCGTATTAATATTCAGAAATCAACAGAAGTTAAATGTTACAAAGACGGTAATCATAAAAAGTTCATTAAAACTCCTTTTTTAAGTCGAAATCAGGCAACTAACCATGAGGTTAACTTGTCGAACCCAAAGTTTGATCTTATGCTTGATCATGTAACAGTTCCTGTTGATAATAATTACCAGTCTTCCAATAATGTAATTTCCGATGAATCGTTGGTTCCAATTCACCTAGATGAAGAAACCGATTTTGTAAATTCCACTCCCCCAACTTTTTCAAAGTTAAGAGATTTTACTTGTCAGTCGAAACAATCAAAGACAAAGTACTCTTACACAAACCAAGAGCCTTCTAACCAATTTCATCCCTTATTATTATCATCATCTTTGGATTATCAAAAAGAAACAGTTCCTTGCACGAAGCTTCTGATCAACTCCTGTAAGTCTTTCCAAACGTCAGCTTGTGTTCGGAATTTTAATCCACCTTGTTCCTTAAATGAAGCAACAGGTGTAGATCCCAATAATGTAACCGATTCTCATATGAGAACAGAGTTTATACGATCTCTTATGGGTGGCGATGTAGCTTATTCCTTATTACGCGATTCTGGATTATATTGATTAGCTAAGGTTTATTATATTTGCTATTAATATTATTTGTGCTATTGTTATTAATGCTTATAGTGAGGAACTTTCTACTAAAAATCTGGCTATTTTGTTTTTGTGTGCATTTATTTATTTGCCTTTATCACTAAAACTACTTCTATTTTTACTCAGTTTTATTTTTATTTCATACTGTTTTCTTAACATGCTAATATTAATCATTTCATTCTTCCCATGTGGATGTTAAACATTTTTAAGTCTCGTAATCAAATCCCCCATATATATATATATATATATATATATATATATATATATATATATATATATATATATATATATATATATATATATATATATATATATATATACTGTCAATCTAGTCTCTTCTGTATATTCAACAATCTGCAATATTCGAATACAACGATTGTGTTTCCATTACGATTATTAGCAGTAGTATTAGTGATAGCAATTTTATAACTCTACTATAAGTTGGTATTTTCTTATGTGTCATTTTGTGTTTTTCGTACGATGGTACATATATATATACTTTACAAAGAACTGTATGTTTAGTATTTTAGATTCCTCTCATTCGTTTACTACGTATATAATTATTATATTTTCCTCAGATAAGTATTCCTTCTTGTATTTATCATTTGACAGATATATGAATAAATAAAGTTTATTATAGGTATCATATTTATACAGGAAATGATTAACAATGTACATTTTTTGATTAAATAAAAAATAAACGTTTATGATTTTTAGCTATCAGCAAGAGATTTTATGAGCGTTACTACTTGGATTATATATACTAACTGCATCACTCCTCAGTAATCACCGATGTTTGGACGTATCTCATTACTGAGTAAAGTTAAAACAAGAAACAGTGGATTTTTCATCGCTCCACAGGCCTGGTATTTGCCCCCAAATGTCCTGGTATGGCCGAGAGTGGAGTGGGCCCTCCCTCTCTCACACGACCACGCGTATACAGACTCTGCCATGGAAGTCCTACTCATTGCCTTCTCGTGGCGGGAGTATTGTTTACGAAATTGAGAGGACGAAAAGCGAATGTCCGGCGCTTTAACCGGATTCCAAACCAATGGTTCACATGGACTCTAGCATCCTGTGGGAACAAATGGCGTATGAATCAACCGTCGGTCACCGACTACCATGAAATTGCATCTCCTCACGATGCTCCACTGCCTTGTGGGTTAGACCTTTAAGTCAAAGGCTTGGGGTGTGTCCCCCTAAGAAAACCACCTGCTTCGGTCTGGGCACCCGTGCAGTATCACAGCCCACACACACAAATATGGTGTGGCGCATATATATTTGGTACCCTTTTGTACCAATATTTATGTGTTGAAATAAAATAAAGTCAACCGAAGGGCGAGTTTAATATACAACAGTGCACTTCACATTACTTTACAGCTGTAAAATACTGTCTGAAGATTCACGATACTGCTCAATATATTGGTAATTGAGATACGTTCGGTGACTTCCTGGTTAGTGGGGCGGTAGTCATTTTCTGTCCTAGATGTTCAGTGATATGACTGGAAGTCTATCACAATCCGGTTAATTTTTTTATCTGCTTATAAGCCTTTAGCTTTGTGTAATTCTGGTGTCTCACTAACATTCGTCCCTCAAACTTGTACTATATATGTTTGAGTTTTACTACAGTTCGGGTTTTGATAAACCATCCTTTGATCTTCATCTTATTATCCTTCACTATCCCAATCCCTAAAAAGTTACATTTACCAAACCTGTTTTATGAGTCCACTTTGAGTCTTCACAAGTCAACAACCTATTATACTACTTAATTACACCTGTTACTCCCAATGGAGCATAGGCCGCAAACTAGCATTCTTCAACCCATTCTGTCCTGGGCCCTCTTTTCTAGTTCCATCCAATTCTTGTTTACTCTTCTCATGTCTTTCCATTTCCCGGCGTATTGTGTTCTCCTTTGGTCTTGAGGATTCCACGTGAGGGCTTGTCTTGTGGCGCAGTTCGGTTCTTTCCTCAGTGTTCGCCTTATCCACTTCCAGCGCTTCTTCCTCCACTGGAATCTGGTTTGTTCTCTCCCACAGTTGGTTGTTGCTAATAGTGTCCGGCCAACGGAACAGAAGTATTTTGCGTAGACAACTGTGAATGAGCACTTGTATCTTCTGGATGATGGCTTTCGTAGTTCTCCAGGTTTCCGCCCCTTACAGTAGAACTGTCTTGACATTTGTATTGAAGATTCTGACCTTGGTGTTGATTGACAGTCGTTTTGATTTCCAGATGTTCTTCAATTGTAAATATACTGCTCTCTCCATAGTAGTTCCTTCTCCATTCAGTAGATCATGAAAGGCCTGGAACTTATTGCTGAGGACTATCTTGAATCTGTTGAGTTTTTCAGTATCCCGAAGACAAGCCGTATTGAACTTTTGTGACATTGTAACATCTTATATTAGTTTCGATCGTCTGGTTTCCTCTACTTGCTCAATGATACCGAATGCACCGTGCTTTTATAACTTCTACTTTGTTGGCTATTGGAGTGACTGTATATATAATTATCATGTTGCCAATCTCAGGGCACCCCAAGTCGTAAAGTTTATGTTTCTTCTAGTCCTTAAATTACTATGCTTTCTGTGCAACAGTGTGAATGCTTTGTAAATTACTACAACGAAATGGGAATATGTAGTCGCTTGACACCAATTCAGAATCCAATATATTCGCTACGAGTTTGTACAGATCGATTTAAATCTTTGTGTCTATATATGGTTGCTTTGGTATAGTTTCGAGTATTTGGTCGTAGTTAATAAGGAGCATTTCGCGAGACCGTGTTATAAATCAGCACATGCTTGGATTATCGATAGGTTATTACATCACTGTTAGTGCTAGTTCTTTTAAGTATTTAATCACAAGTGTGATTGTATTAACTCATCGTATAGCTCTGCTAGATTTGTTGCTCATCTGAAGTCTAATTAAGTGAGGGGAAATGGATAGCAATCATATGCCGCAGAAAACATTTTTGCTAAAATAACGTTAACCAAGAGTTGTGAGACCTTCGTTTAGAAGAAGTTTGACACCTAGTGGTGTAAGTCGAAATTTTTATGAAGTCCAAGTTTGGTGCTTTTTTTAACAAACAACAATACGTGTACAAGGAATATCCGGATACTTATGGAGACAGGTAGGATCAATCGTATAGCTATGGAAATAAGGTGATAACTTTATGGTTTTATGAGTAAATGAAATAAATCCAGAGAGAAAAGAATAGATTCGGAAAAGATGCTGATGTACTCTGTACATGCAGAAAAAAATGCTTCACCAGTACAAGGAACTACTCCGATACTTTCCTGAAAAGTTATCAGATGGGTATATCATGTATCAAAATCATCTGAGCACGCTTCAAAACAAAGGTTTCGGAAACAGCGCTCTATTTAAAAAGACAGTAGTATTCTTTCTCGTTGAGTTAATTAACTGTTTTGATCGTAAACTACGCATCAAAACTACTGTTTACACTTTAATTGCATCTACCCCAGTTAAAGTGATATGGTATTGAGTTTTTCGATTTTGCTTCTGTGTATCTATTGCATCGAAGCATACTTGGTGGACTTTTACTTGGTTTTTTAGTTAAGGTTTGAAAATCCCTTTACATATCCTGTTTTTTATCACCGTTCGAGTTGATTTTCACGATGGCTAAGTGGACAACCATACTGCTTATTTCCCGTGGAGGAAGGGATGCAATGTGATGAGTGTAATAAGTGGTTCCATAAGATGTGCACCCGACTAAGCCCCACTGCATATAAAAGGTGTTCAAAGCCCAACTCTCACTGGCTTTGTAGTTTTTGTTGCTCAAGCAAAACATTGCTTATCCAGGAAGCAATTAGTCTCCTGGTGTTGGCTAATAAGAAGGTTGATGAAGGCTGTACTGATAACATTGGTACTGATGGCGAAGATTGCGTTAGTGTCGTAAGTGCTATCACGGCGCAAGCCAGACATCTACCTGTGCAACCCGCAGTTAAACGTTCGCCCCCAAAACGTTCAGTGAGTGCCATGTCATTAGACGTTGGTGGCCATATTGCTACAGCAGCAACCGGTGACCCAGATAAAACAATTACTGTCCCGAGTTGTTCTAATGTAGACGTTTCGACTGATGGAAAATGGATGACGCGAAAACGCAGAAGAGTAGGAAAGATAGCTAAAACTAATGACTGTTTACTTGGTAAGTCCTTGGTGGACTCTCAGGCCAATCCGCCAAAGTCCCATAGTAAAGTTTCATCTGACATTGTTGTGAGTCATTCGCTTGACTCCCAGGACTCTGTTAAAACAAAAACTAATCGTAAGATACCAGTAGTTAAAATACAGGATCTAACGTCACGGTCAAAAGCTGTGAACACAGTCTCAAAAGAAGCCAAACACCTCCCTAGTTTAATTATTTGGAATCTAGAGGAGTCGAAAGACAACGACAATGCTAGAAGACATGCACATGACCTGCAGTTAGTGGAGTCTGTGGTAAGGAATGTACTACCTGAAGAGGTTTCAGGAGTACATATTACAAAAGTAATACGACTTGGTAAATGGGTTGGAGGCGAGACCCAACCAAGAAGAATCCTGAAGCTGGTTCTCGGGAGTATTGATGAAAGAGACATATTATTGAAAAGCGCACTAAAAACTCGTGACTCAAATATCCGTATTCGACCAGATTGGCCACTTGAGGATCGAATCAAGTGGAAGAATGCTCTTATGGAGTTAAAGACTCGCAAATGGCGAAAATAACCTTACCATTAAGGGTTTTCGGGTAGTCAGGTCTTGGAAGCCAATGCTTCCGAGGCCTGTATGGGTAGAACGATTGATTGCCAAAACACCTTAAGTGTGTGCTACAGGAACGCTCGTAGTCTTAGAAATAAAACGTCCGAGCTAAGTCTGATGATGCAAGAATTATGTCCCGATATAATCGTTGTTACAGAAACTTGGTTCACCGTTGATATAGACTGTCCTCCTTTCATTGCTGGTTATATCTGTATCAGAAGTGATAGAGTTTCTAGTCGCAAAGGGGGAGGTGTAATATTATATGTTAGGGATCATTTTCGTATACAATCAACCATATGAGAGGCTCATATCAGTGGCACATGTGAGGTTGCATGTTGTAAGATTAAATCTAGAAATGGGTTAGTGACTATAGGGGTAATATACCGTAGTCCGTCTTGTCTTGCTGACGACTTTATCCTAAGACACATCTGTTCTTGGAGTATGGCAGAATGTTGTCTCATCATTGGGGACTTCAATGCACCGCATATCAACTGGATAGAGCTTACAGCTCCAGGTAGTGGTTTCGATAGCGACCTTTTATCTACCGTTATTCAGTGTGCACTGGTACAATGTATCACAAAACCGACACATATTGATTTGCAACATGTTCCGTCACTGCTGGACCTCGCCCTCACCCACCACTCTGAGGATGTCCTTGATATCCAGCACCTTCCTCCACTAGTGAACAGAGATCACGTTGTAATTCACTTTAAGTTTAGGACACATGGTATACAATTCGTATCTGCTCCACCCCGTCCCAATATCTGGCGAGCCAAAATTCCGGCGATCAGAAACTGTGCTATCTCGACTGATTGGTCGATCGACGCGGATGGATTGATCGAAGATGATTGGAATAAGTTTAAGGCTACATTCGAATCCATAACGTCGCCGTTTATCCTATGGTCAGTACGTAAGCTATCACATTGCCCTCTATGGATTAATAAGGAAACCCGGAAGCTGTTAAAGCGTAGAAAACATTTCTGGGACTTATTCTTGTTGACAGGTCATGCACCATTTAAGCGTGAGTACCGAAAATACCGTAATATCTGTAAGAAAACCATAGACAAATCTCTTATCACTTACGAACGACAATTAGTATATGATAGCCGTACTTGTCCGAAACGATTGTTTTCGTATGTTAAACGGCAAATGAAACGTAGTGATAGTATTCCCCCGTTACTGTTACACGACAATTCAGAATTACTAGCTGAATCAGATCGAGCAAAAGCTGAGACTTTTTCAGACTACTTTAGCTAAGTGTTCTCTACGTTTATTGTAACAAATACTTGTCCCACTCACACCGAGATACCAACCATCGAATCTGTACAGGTGACTGAGGAAACTGTCCTTCCGTTGATAACTAACCTCAAACCTGGTAAGACACCGGGCCCTGACGGGTTACATCCACGGTTGCTGTCATCTCTTGCGGACATTATTTCAAAACCGCTTGCGACACTCTTCAACATGTCCTTCTCACTCGCTCAACTCCCTAGAGATTGGAAGGACGCTATAGTTAGTCCTATATTTAAGGATGGTCAGCGACAGATAGCATCTAACTACCGGCCTGTCAGTCTAACTAGCATAGTCGTTTATTTACTCGAAAAGATAATTCGGGTTAGGTTGCTAAGCCACATAGATTTACACAATCTGTTAGCTCCTGAGCAACACGGATTTCGTAACAAGCGTTCATGCTTGACTAACCTGCTTATTGCGAGGGAGGATTGGACAGCAGCCCTAGATAACGGTCTGTCTGTCGACGTGATATTCATAGATTTCAGCAAAGCGTTTGACAAGGTTTCACACGTAGGTCTTATGCAGAAGCTCACGAGCTTCGGAATAATAGGCACTGTACATGAGTGGATAGGAAATTTCTTATGTGACCGCAGACAGAGAGTTAGAGTCAACGAAACGCTATCCGATTGGAAGCTGGTCAAAAGTGGTGTACCCCAAGGCACCATCTTAGGCCCTCTGCTCTTCCTTCTCTACGTTAATAATTTACCGCTGTTACTTAGGTCGTCGACATTATTGTTTGCGGATGATGTGAAAATCTGGAGAACAATAAAAAGTGCGGCTGATCATGTGAATCTTCAAGCTGACTTAGACGATTTAGTTAGATGGGCTCGAGAGTGGGGCTTAGAAATCAATGCTAGGAAGAGTGTGCTAATGCACATCGGTCACGGTAATAGTTACTGTTACACTATTGAGGGTAAACCTCTTCCATGCGTTCAAGAGCATAAAAACTTAGGAGTAATATTAAGTCATGATTTAAAAACAACTAAGCATTGCAAAGCAGCCGCTGTTAAACGTTTTCGTGCGTTATGGTCACTTCGCCGAGCGTTCAAATCTTTTGACGAGGAAATGTTTAGAATTTTATATCCCATATATGTTAGACCACATTTAGAGTACTGTATCCAAGCAGCTAGCCCGTGTCTGGTAAAGGATACTAACTCCCTTGAGCGTGTCCAGCGTGTGGGAACGAAATTAGTGAAGGGTCTTTCTAGACTCCCTTACGATGAGCGTTTAAAACGCCTAAATCTTTTCCCCTTGTTGTATCGTAGGACACGAGGTGACCTTATACTGGCATTTCGTATCTTTAATTATGATTTGGGTGTTAATATGTCTTATCTTTTTGCTCCCTCCAGCACTATTAATCTTCGAGGTCATAGCAAGAAGGTTCATAAACCACGATCTAATAAACTTAAAGTAGGATCCCGTTTTTCTCATCGAGTAGTCAATGATTGGAACGCCTTACCCGAACAAGTGGTATCAGCCCCATCAGTGAATACTTTCATGGAAAAGCTGGACCTTCACTGGAAAGCAATGTGTCAGGATTAACACAGGTTCATCAACCTACTATCCTTATTACTGAAGACTGAAGAATGAAAGGTGGGGGATTCTTATAGATGTTTCTCAGTGCCATGCACTCACCGATGACAGAAATGAAGAAAATAGATTTCAGTTCTATTAGAGGCCGAATCGTGACTGGATAACACTGAATATGAAGATATCTTGTGATGACATGGATTGACTGGATGAAACAAACGAAAATGGTGACAAATTTTCAAATCCATGTGCAATCGGCAAACTGGTTATAGGGTGACCATGTTCCTACAAAAATGTATTCATAAATTTGCATGGATCACACCAATTATTACCAGATAGATCATATTTTCATCAGGGAATAATCCCCAGAGCAAATGAACGACGTGAGAACCAGTACAAGAGCTGACATAGCTTCAGTTCACCGCCTGGCGATATGCTGTTGAAGATTTCCAGTCGTTTATAGAATTGGTATTTGCATCTTCATCATACACGATGTGTTAAACAAAAAGCAAACGGAAACAGTCATAAATGTATAATAAGATAGGTGCAAGAATGATAATATATAGGTAATTTCACATTGTGTTAAGATATTTGAACTATGAAAGTCAGTAGACTTTTTTACATAACAAACGGTTTAAAATATTTTTATCTCTGCCGTACACTGAGACCATACTCTAATAAGGTATTGAGATTAGTCTTGGTGGCCGAATTTATAGTACCGCTAAATTGAATGCTCAACCTTCGTCAACACAATGGCGTGCTTGAGAAAATCGACACCATACAGAATTTATAAGACGGACCACACGGCAAGGTCTTACACGGGATCAGTTGACAGATGCATTTCAAGTGAGGACCGGAGTCAGAAAGGTTGCTTACTCCAACCCTTATCCTTAATTCTGGTGGTTGACTGGATTATGAAGACCATATCTGAGGGAAAGCACGGAATGAGATGGATAGGATTCATATACACAACTGAACACATATCAAGAAAAGCAGTGTAGCTACAGCCTCTGCATCAGTATGCCTCAAAGCAACATCCTCAAACACAACTCGGAGAATATCAATCAACCCAATCTCACTTCATGAACAAACTCTGGGAGTGGTGGAAAATTTCACGTACCTAACCAGGAAGCATCATCAATGAACAAGGAGGATCTGATGCAGATGCTAAGGTGGGATCTGTAGCGTGGCATCGAGTCGAGATGGACTATGAACACAGCTACCAAGAAACGCGTGCCAAATGATTCCATAAAATCCTCCGAAAGCCAAATATCAGAAGGCAGTTAATGGACCAAGTCGAGATATATTTGCTGGCGATCTCGTGGTATCGAAAGGATACCGAGATCGTGCCAGGATACAAGCTTGGTTACAGAACGTAACCGAATTCGCGCGAAGTTACAATCAAAGTATAAGAATAATGGATGCCTTTTAGCACAGTTAAACAAAAGCACACTAAAACAGTCACTGGTACAATTGGTTATATTAATAATTGTTTTCAAAAAACCAATCGTGTTCTCGTGATAAAAGTGAGTCACTACTGGAGCCACCCGCTAGAAACGGTTTACACTTTCGATAAATAGAGGTTTAAATCGTGGAACTGATCGGATGACGAGCGATTGTAGGATGGATTAATTGGCGAACAGGAAAGCGATCGTTGATCGTCGAGTTGCCAACGAAGGTCGTTCTCGGAGAAAGGTACCAGGAGCGATGTGCTGTATTTGTTGCTTGAGTTTGCATGCCACACGAGTGGTTTGTATCCAGAATCTGAAGATGGCGTTCGTAGGGAATGCGGATCAGAAACGCTGCAGACGTAGGACGAAACCACGTTGAGCCGATGAACCAGAAGCGATCATAACGACCAAGTTCGAGATTAAGCGTATGCCAAGCATTCGAAACCAATATTTCGACTGAGTGCGTTGACAAGAGCGTGGGTGGCCAGTCCAGCTTTCGCCAAGGTTGACTGAAGTCGACGGAACCAAACGGAGATGGTCGAAGGCGTGGGCTCAGGAAACAAAAAGAAAATCAAAAAAGAGAAGAGTGTAGCTTGCGTGTAGTATAGGAATAATCCTACGCAGTATCGGTTGTTCACTGTGCGACTATTCACGGAAGCGTACGGGTAACCGTACTTGGCGACCGGAACGTGAGACTTTAGTCTAGTTCGCATCGCGTGAGCTTGCAATTTCATCCGAAGTCAAGGGCGGCGCGGTCTGCTGATCTGGACGTGAGACTGTCGTCTCGTCGGTGGATGGGGCAGATGTCTCGTGCTGTTGACTGAGACATGAGAATGAGGTCTAATGTGTATCTAGCGTGGGACCTGAAGATGGTTTGAGGATCCCGCCAGGTTTGATAGGCCTAGCATTGAGTCTCAAGTTATCAGATAGGGCACTGTCATCGACGTGTGCTGGTTTGAGACGATCAACGCTGATGATCTCACAATCAAAGTGTAAGAATAATGGATGCTTTTTAGCACAGATAAACAAAAGCACATTAAATCGGTCACTGGTACAATTGGTTATAATAATAACTATTATCAGAATGGGTTTTGTGGAGATTTTTAGAAATTTCACAAGTTGAAATCATGAGTCAATTGAAGCTTTGATGGATATTTAGACTGATGACAAAACATGATCAAAAGCATCGTGTTTGTTGTAATATATCGATAAGACCTAACCTAATATGTCAGTTAAGGCGCTTAGTTTGTGAGTTGCGTTGGTTGTCCCCGCGATTTCCAGTGAGTGTTCAAGAAAGTTTTCTTTTTGTGCTTTGTTTTGTTTATCCTGAACCTTTATCGTTATTAGTAGTAAAAATAAGCTCAATGACGTTTTACAGGAACTCAAATGACAAACATACGTACGATGTCGATTTTACTACTTGTTTTTCTTATTTGGACTTACATTTTCGCAATAAATATCGATGAATCCGTTTAAGATTCTGTGTTACTAATTTTCTTAGTACGTATCTTAGCACTGCGGTTACACTCGTAATTTATGCTTTTTTAAAACTTACTCACCCACTACATATTACTTAAACTTATAAACATTAAGGGAGAAACGTGGTTCAAATATAATAAATTTCATATTACTTGACATCTCTCACTGTAAAAAGTGCTCTGATATATTTTGTGAGCGTCAAGTGCCAAATAAATAGCTAAAAAGTATTTTCTATGGCATTATTCTGTAACGAGGTTTACCGGTGAGACTATAATTTATGGACGACCTTTGAGCGACTCTGAAGTGAAATTGCGAGTGTTTACGTACTTACTAGCGCTAAATGAGGGTTGTAAGGCAGTTTGAAGAATAAGGATTATGATGGTTAGGGTTAAGAATTAGATTTAGGGTTTCTTCATTTCAAACTGATATAAGCTATAATGTCAAGAATCTATTTAGCTAAATAAGTTAATGAATTTAGCTCCAAAATCTAAGACCTGTTGTCGTAAGTCTGGTTGGCTCGTCCATTAATGATAATCTCGCCGCTTTATCAATTGTCATAGACAATTGATCCACTCATTAGAAATATGCACATGTCCATCAAGTGATTACAATAGAAATAGTTGGTAGTAGTCAGACTTTATGCCAGTTCAGTAAATTTGCATAATTGAAGAATTAATACATAAATACGACTAAACAAAAAGTAAGTAGAATTTCTGTACCGGGTGACAATTTCGAAATGTTGTAAAATGGTTGAATCTAAAAGTTAGTCTTCATACATATGGCTACTGAGTTAAACTTATAAGGTGTATATAATCATCATCAATGCTATTCTTATTATTTCTACTGTACGTAAGCGAAATATAGATTCAATTATATTGCCTAGTTAACTTTCTAACCCGTTAATACACTTATCACTATCTTGCAGCTTGTTACTTGTCACATTAGAAAATGCTTTTGAGTCTTGGGATACTTTAGTTTAAGAATTTATCTTCATATAGTCGAAATACAAGCCAATTATAGTAGTGCATTTATTTTTGATGTGGTTTTGTTCTCTAAACTGGATGGTTTGGTCGTGAAGCTTTCATCATTCTGAACGACATCAGTACAAACTTCAGGCATTTATTTCTACCCAAAATCAGTTTATTCTGTTCCTTCGAAGATGACTAGGAATCCGTCGTACTATTCACTCCACTATTCTGTGTAGACATTTTGATACGTTATCGCTTATGAAACCCTATATATATATCCATAAACCTCGGAGTTTGTATTTGTAAACTTCGTAAGTATAGTGGCATAAAGTCACGTTTAATCGGTTGTTGTGTCATGTATCAAGCTTTTTCCTTCTCGCCTAACGTTAAAATGATATTTAGACGCATTAGGTGTTGTTTTATACCCTTATGCTTTTCGATAAACATCCAAAAGAATCGGGTAAGACTGTAATTTATGGACGAACAGATCAGATTTAGTATAGATAGACCTGGATGTTGGCGCGAAGTCCATGCATCCAAATGGCCAAATAGCATTTCGACGTTATAGCCGGTGTCTTTTCATTGTGATATCCCTTGTCCTAATTCCAAACCCTAACACTAACTACAGATTCTAATCGCTCACACTTAGACAAAGTTGCGTCCAACGTAAACCTGTCAATCCTGGTAGCTACTTTTCTTGTCACCATATTAAAGAAAAGTGTGTAACACTAATGATATCGAAAGGACTGAATAGCTGGAAATGATAAGAAAAAGGAAATACATTAAATCAGGGTGTCAGTTGTATGAAAAAAATACTATTTTCAAGACCTACAGAGATAATTATTCTCTGCATTATTCCGATTAAGTTTTAGATATGTCACTTGGAGCGCAAAAGGTTTCCAGCTTTAGAGGTAATGGGGGAACATAAGTAGCATTTGCTAGTTTCTAACTTTATTATATAGGCGCATCTATATCTTGCTGTAGGTCCCCTGAAGTGTACTATTCTGACGAAGTCCTGCCATCTGCGTAATACCCGTGGTCTCGAATATGTAGGGTTATTTGGTAGCCATATTAAGTTTATTTGTTATATTGATTGATAAGTCCCTGAATATTTTGTGTTCTTCATCAAACTGCAAACTATTTTAACGAGATATAGTGGGTTTCTTCATATTTTTTTTATTCGAACACATAAATATTGATACAAGAGGACACCAAACATATATGCGCCACATAAATCATTCGATTTGTGTGAGGGCTGGGTTACTGTTCGAGTGCCTAGACCGAAGCAGGTGGTTTTCTTAGGGGGACACACCCCAAGCCTTTGACTTAAAGGTCTAACCCACAAGGCAGTGGAGCATCGTGAGGAGATGCAATTTCATGGTAGTCGGTGACCGACGGTTGATTCATACGCCATTTGTTCCCACAGGATGCTAGAGTCCATGTGAACCATTGGTTTGGAATCCGGTTAAAGCGCCGGACATTCGCTTTTCGTCCTCTCAATTTCGTAAACAATACTCCCGCCACGAGAAGGCAGTGAGTAGGACTTCCATGGCAGAGTCTGTATACGCGTGGTCGTGTGAGAGAGGGAGGGAGGGCCCACTCCACTCTCGGCCATACCAGGGCATTTGGGGGCAAGGGAATCAGTGATATTATTGCTGTCAATAATTTCTTAATCTTGCCTAACTTCACTTTTACAATGAAGCACTGGACGACTAGTGGTAACATACTGATTGACTTTCCATTTAAGGCACATTTAGTACTAACATGACTAGCAATCTTGTTCTATGTCTGTAAGAGAATCAGTCAAGCAATAAATTCGCATATGGTTACTATATGTGCATCGTCTGCTGCTCATTAGTTAAATCAACCTCTTTTCTAGAAGTGGCGTTATTTTACTTTTTATCTGTTCTACCCAGTCATGAAACAATTCACAAAGGGTTTTATTTCATGTAGAGAATCTAAAACGTTTGTCTGAAGCTATGGATTATGAATAGTTCTTGCTTTTGCATATTTTTAAGATGTGGTGTTTTGAATTTTGTATAACGAATTTCCGGCATCACCGTAATTCAGTATACAGAAGCCAACATATTTTTGAAGTATCTTGTACAATTTTTCGAAACTTTATTAAAATAGAAATCACCAGTCTCATACAGTTTCATTTACTAAGTCGTGAGCTACATCTTTTCCGTGTAACAATGTTATCCGGTTCCTTAAACCCTTGATAAAGTGAATCTGTGTCCGTACCGTAACACTATGATTGAAGTTTAAATTCGAATGGGTACTGTACACTATATTTCATTATAATGATCATAAGCCTCTGTTCTTGAGTCTTCTCGAGCTCAGTGAGATAAAAATGATGAAACCATGTTAACGTGAGGATTCATTTGCTGTAATTTTACCATATTCACAGGCGCACAGTAATTCAGATTTCGAATTTGTTCTATTAAATTGTTCACATTTGTATGTTTATTGGTTTATTTATAATCAAACTTTCTTTTCCGCTAAGTTTTTCATCCAAAATGAGTGAACTGGATCAGCTACGGCAAGAAAGTGAACAACTCAAAAATATGATCAGGGTGAGTCTGTTAGTAAAAACTTTTTGAAGTCTGTGATTTTGTTATATCACCTATAGTCATATAGTTAATATCAAGGTATTCTATAGTCGCATTTTCTTGAAATTAAACTCTTGAGAATATATAAATAATCATCTTATTATAATCACTAAATCTATTGTTGTTATTATTATTATTATTCATATTACGTAATCTATTATAACCTTTTTGTTAACTGTGTTCACATTTCCTCACGGAATATATAAATACCTCAATGTAGTTCTTTTTCGAGCCAAATTCTGAGTGTTTAATCTTTCAGATCACTATTGCTACCATAATACTTCAATCTCTTTTAAAATTCATCATATCGTTTTCATTTCCTCGTGCTAATACGATGTGAGAACTTAAGCCAACTCAAATCTGTGCCGTGCTCTATATCAATATTTGTCTGTCTGTCAGTGTGGTTCTTACGGAAAGCCGAACATTGGCTTCAAGCCTCATTACTCATGATTATTTGTTTTCGTCTAGGTATAAAACAACTTTTATCCGTTTCTATGTTAAAAGTCTAAAACTAGGAATCTATGAAAATATCAAGAGTGCTTTCTCGACTAAAATAATCGTGATGAGTACAAAAAACGTTATTTTTAACGAAATCAATCTGATCTATGTTGCCAGGATTTATTGTGTAATATCTTTTACTCTACCATATTTCTAGGTCTCATAACATTTTTCACTACCTAATTGCAGGTTATATTCCTGTTAATCACTGTTTTGTTTGATTCGGTCGTTCAAAACTAGTTCAGTTATCTACAATTTTGTCACATTTTAATTAATTTAGATCTTCACCCATTTCTATGTTAGATGTGTAATGAATGGACACTCAAATGGGGACGACTGCATGTATGTTAGTACATCACAGAATACTTTGGTCAAGTATGAGAACTATACATTGAATACTTGATTTGCGAAATTTCATTATTTGTCCTTCACATTCGGTATGATTCTACCAAGTCACAATTCATTTTTATTTCCGTTTCTGTTTTTTCTATAACTTGATCTCAGTTATCTGCTGCCAGGTTTTTACTTCCCATGTGTTATATACTACTTATATCTGTCGACATAAATACCATACACCACAGATGTCCTTCATATTTGCCACACTCGAAGTGACCCTTTTAATCTGATTTTTTTTCACTGCAAATTTCCATTCACAGTAGTTATTAATTTAAATATGTCTTCCTTGGTTTCCTATAAGCCCTAACAAGATTTATCTTTTGTGTTGACTGGAGCTCAAAAGAAAACAAAAAGTGCTCACCATCAAACGAATCAGGACTAAAAGTATTTCATCATACAGTAAATGCGTATCAATCATTAAAATGCTTGTTTAATCTTTCTCGAATGTGTAATGTTTCCATATTTCTTCCTTCGATGTTGATTTATTTCCTTGATTATTTCAAACATTGTTATTAATTTCCCGTCAGCGCTGTTGAAATGCATGACTAGTTGAATTGGTGGATTGCTGTTTGATATGCCACATTACTGAATCAATGTGTCACCCAACTTACCTTCATTTTGTTTTGTAAATAATTTTAGTGACTAATTCGGAATGTACATTCGTAATTCTTCGAAAAATGTGAATTTAATAGAATATAGATTTATTTGGACTAATGCTTAATAAGTAAATTTACTTAATTATAGAAGAACACTACTATCATGCTAGCAATTTAGAAGCTATATTTTCTCATCAGAATTTGGCAGATTTGTTCCTTCGATAATTATTCGTTTATGAAACTCACTTTACACACTTATCGACATGATAATATGTGTAAGAATTGCGGTAGAAGTTCAGTTGTTGTTAACAGTGTAAACCTGTATTCACTTTTTGAGGCCATAAGGTCATATAAAATTAGTTAGTTTGAAATGTCATTGATATCCATAGCTTATTTGTATTTTGAAATATTTTTTAAATTCAGTTTTCGGTCGATGTATCATTCACCGTGATCAAAACGTATAATCCGTAATGGATAAAACTCGATTTTTTAAGTTATGGAAAATAATGATATGAATATCAGCTTTCATTGTTTATGATTGTGCTTATTCCCAATATTCGGTGGTTTCTGTTCATTTTCTACCAGTCCAACGTATTAATTATTTTTTTCTATTCAATTAATATATTAGGCATTAGAGTTTCCTCTACTAATTTAAGGGTTTAAACCCTGATCCATGTACTTAATCTTGAACGTTCACAGAATATCCATTGTATTTCCATCAGTAGGTTTTACTTATAGTCTTATAAATTAGACTCTTCGTAGCTGTAATGTTGCTATCATGTACTATATTTTCAAGGGCTGACTTACTATATACTCGATACAACAGTGATGCAGCAATTTAATCTTCGTTTTTCATCATATTACGCAGTTAAATATCAAGTTTTACTTCCCATCATTCCTTAACCTAATATTTGATTAAAAACGTTAGTATGTTATCTGCCGCATTTTGTTCCTCTATAATTGAACGTGTTGTTTATAAAATATAACAGTAAACGCGTAAATTTACTACGAGGGACTAAGCATTATTGATGGATCGGTTTCAATTTTAATTTCCATGATAACTTATCAAAATTTATTCCTTGACAAAAAGACAGACAACTTTTGTTCGTATAAATATGTAATTCAAGCAGAAACTTCTCTAGTCCTGAAAATCTCAGATTTCCTCTTCTGTGCATCCTGAACATCTGAAATTTCGTTAAAATTGTTAGTATGAACAATTTTAAACTATACTTCTTACTTGCAAAATTTGACATGTGCTAAATGACATTTACATGATTTAGACAACCAGTCTTACTAAAACTGCTTCTCTGTACTAAGCTACTCACGGTCATGTTAAGTAAAAGATTACATAGTTTGGTAACCGCACGTAATTTAGAAAATGAAGTATGATTTTTTAGTTCTTTGAATCAAGTACAGAAAATAGCTTCAGATTCCCTCACCGGACTACTATGGATACAACGATCGACTTATTATGATTTGTTTAAATCCGTGGGTTATGTATTCACTAGTGTAGCTAAATGAATGGGGAAATCAAACGTTTGAACACTTGGATAAATATAAGTGACATTTTTTGAACCTGTTGTTACGGAAGCGAAATCTTTATTTTCATTCATTGCTCTCGAATTTCCTGGTACTTTCAAGCTACACAAAATGAATTCAACGACCCAACTTCACTTTTGTTTTAACTTACACAATTTCATATACCTAGTTCTAGTGATATTTATTCACTGAAGCTGGTATTTTGCATCTAAAAGAGGATATTATGCTTGGTAGCTACAAAGAATAATGATTTTCTAAGATTTCACATATTTTTCTGCATAAATAGATAGCAGTGTACAAGTAGTTATTCAACTTTTGTTCAGACAAAATTAAGTTAGAAAGTAATATCATTGAATAACAGTTTATGTTGTGTGAGTAATAAATCAACATTTTGCCACAGTCAGAATAACCTAGTTGGGATAGAGCTTATTTAGTTGCTTGAGGAAAACCATGTGCATAAATTGGTCAGTTGATCAATATATGGGAGGTATTTAACGACTGAACCTGGTTTATTGTGGATGGGTAAGTATAAATAGCGTACAATTGATATCTTAAATTGACGAGATTCACTCCTGGTTTCATTTTCAATGTATGGATACCACAATTCTCTTTGTCTCTTATCCCCGACAACTCCAAGGACGAATCCGTAGTGAAAGGTTTGCTTAATAGAAGGTAATGAAAACTGATCTAAACTAGCGACGCATTCAGATTTCATGTACAATGTCCTTGGAAATACGGAAAAAATTCGGCACACTAAAAAAGCCGCGGTTGTTTAATAAATTAGCTACGCACGTCTAATAACTATCTACTTCGATTATCCTTTCTGTTCGATATGAATGTAGCATTGTACTGGTCTGTGTATTATCTGCTGATTATTGATTTCAGTCACAGTGGAAACTGAAACCTGCTTAGATTTGTTGTTTACCATTATAAATGAGATAAATTGTAAATTAGTACTACTCTTCTAAGTCAATGCTAATATTATTAGAATGAGGTATTGTGGAGATTGTAGTAATTTTAATAATTGAATTCATGAGCCGAAGCCGTAACTAGTGGAGTCCAATCCGTAAGATCATGGATTCATTGAAGTTAGACATCAACATCGTTAGATTCCGGCTCAGTGGTCTAAGGATTACGTGTTCGCGCCTGAAACCGAATGTCCTGTGTTTGAGTCCAGCATGCTGGATCATAGGTGCGCACTACTGATGAGTCCCGTGCTAGGAAGAAACAGCCATCTAGTGCTTCTAGGTTTTCAATGGTGGTCTAACCTAGATCGAATCATGAATTCAAATATTTAAATACTAATGTTGATATATTCACTGTCTACATTATTTTATGACTTAAATACTCTATCACTCTAACTCAATTCACTGAAATTATCAACAAAACTTGTAATAGTGTTGTTAATTGTGTAAATAAATATATGGTGATGTTTTCCTTTAAATTATAAAGGATTTTTAACTGTGCCTATGGCTTAAAATATATGACTATGGTACAATTTCAGTTATACCGCTTGATTCTGTTCAGTGTACAAATTCAGTCACTACAGGGAAAGTAGTAATTTTCAAGAATACAATTACGAAGTGTTTAAAGTGGGACTCGAATACATTAATTATTCATCGTTCGTTCACAACAAGACAGAGAATGAAGGCTGATTTTCATAGGAAAGCTTTATTGTCTCGAGAAGAGAAAAAATATTACATTACCATCGTGCAAATCATTAGCAAGGTGTATATTATAAATGTCTGTATGTATGTCTTTGTATTTTTATTTCTTGTTCGACTGAATGGGAACTGAACATTCCTTATTTACACCGCTCAAGTTTCATCCGTGAATACTTCTCTAATATTCTTATTATTATTCTACCGTATACGTAAATTAGTTTACTGTGAATAAAGTTAAAAATCCTTTTATCTTATCGATATTTTATAAACCTCTGCTCCAATCTAATCTCCGCTTTTTTTTACCAAGTAAAGATTTATTTAGTCGGCTCTGAACTACACTACTATGGTAAAGTCAATGGGATTGAAGTAGGTAGTGCATAGTCTGAACTCGTAACTGGTTTAAAGCCAACAAACTACCACTACGTGGCGTAGGTGTAGATTATTTGGGTGAGGTGTAGAAATATCTATAGTTTTTCAAAGGAAATATTTAAGTTATTGAAATTGATAGGGTTTAAAGTGTTCAAACTTTTAAAAAGTATAAACTGTAATTTTCTTCTAATGACTGAAAAATATATTTCATAATATTTTATCTGAATATGGTAATTTATTTTATCACAGTAAATAGAAACCTTTACTTTTCTGTTGAATTATATTCTACTAGTCAGTTTGTTTTTGTCTGTATTATTGTTATCGACTACTTTTTTGTTTGCTAGGAGGCCCGCAAAGCTGCAGCTGATACTACGCTACTTCAAGCATCTAGTAACGTGGAGCCGGTGGGACGAATTCAGTTGCGTACTCGTCGTACTTTACGCGGCCATTTGGCCAAAATTTATGCTATGCATTGGAGCACTGATTCGCGCAATCTTGTATCTGCCTCACAAGATGGCAAACTTATAGTTTGGGACGGGTATACTACTAATAAGGCAAGAACAAGTTTGTTTAGAAAATATAAATATACTATACAGAATCGTAAATTATGTAAATATTTTCATCTAATTTTTTGTATTTCACGTAATTCAGTATTATCGTAGTTCGTTTCTGCTGTATCCCTACTTAATTATTTTAAGTGAGATTGACACTGGGAATCCGAAAACTTTTCTTAAATTGAATGTATTTATTTTAATAATGTTTTTTTGGATCCGCGTTGTTTTCTGTTTGCTTGCGTTGACTATATTTGCTTTTTTTAAAAATTATTTAATCAGGTCACCATCTCAGAAACTTGTAAGTTCATCAAGTAGATTGATAATGTAAGGATGTAGTATTCATATCCTAAGTTAGTTTTCATTTTTAATTAGTTGTTTGTTACACATTCCAGCGTTTTATCGTTATCTGTGCAAGTAATGACTAGTTTCGATTTCATGTCAAAATTCTGTTGTAGGTTCATGCCATTCCTCTAAGAAGTAGTTGGGTCATGACCTGTGCCTATGCACCTTCCGGTAATTATGTCGCATGTGGTGGTTTGGACAACATTTGTTCCATTTACAATCTTAAAACACGCGAAGGTAATGTACGTGTCAGTCGTGAGCTTCCAGGACATACAGGATACTTATCATGTTGTCGTTTTCTTGATGATAGTCAAATTGTGACAAGTTCTGGTGATGTAACTTGGTATGTGTCATGTGATTCACTCAATTTTTTCTTGTGTTATGCTATTAAAAGAAGTTCTTTACATTTTATTCTGATTTATTTACCATAATTTCAGTTTGTAATTAGTTTACAAGGTGGATCGCAATATCTATTCATTAGGAATGACTGCTAATTGCCAATAGCAAGATACAGTATCATTTTCTATAAAATTATTCATTCTGTAAATGTTTTTGGAGCAATGAAATTTAAAGCATATCAGTCGCTTTTATCGAATCTAATATACACAGACAGCTATCTATTATTTCACTTTCAAGCATTACTGTTAACAACCTAGAATGTATGTAAATTAAAATCTTTTCTTTATTCGAAAGCTTATTTATGTAGCTGTAAAATATTTCACTCATCATGTTTTCTATGAAACAATCTATTAAGTACAATCCCGTAAACATTTTAATCAATATTTGTTTCTTAAATGCAAGTTTCTTGACCGTTGTTGCTACCTTGACGTGGTGGTCGGGCTTGCCTATCGTGATGAAGCAACCGAGCTATACTGGCTGGACCAACCGTTCCTCAAGGTCCTACCATGTCAGACAGGTCATTTGGAGAGCGGTAAGACTAAAAGCAACAAACCCAAGGTCCGAAGGCGAAGTCGTACTGATGACTGTACAGAGGTGTTACAGCAGTAAGGTGTTTCCTTCTGACAACCAGCATGACAGCGATGCTGCCTTCCCACAAGGAGGGGTGGGGTTAGAAAAGGTCGACCCTAAAAATGCACACCTCGCCTTACCTCACGGATATCCGTCTCCGGCGGTAAGGCTCTTTGAAGAACGGAGCTAACACGTCAAAAACCTTCCACGAAAAGGCCGTGCGCGACCGGCCTCAAGCAGTTGTCCCTTGGGCACTGCGGTCAAGCTCTCAGGTCGCTGAGATCGCCTCTTATCCAATTTCCTTTTCAGGTACCTCCAGAAGAACCCTTCCACGGTGTGGGCAGCCGGGAAGTGATAACCGCCCTCATACCTCTAACAGCACCCAAGACCACTGTATTCATAATCAACCTTCCTCTTCAATTCCTATTATTCCTCCTACATCGACTTTCAACCCTAAACTTCCTCCTTCGGCTTCTTCCTCAAGTGTCACCATAGCCAACGATTCTAGTGCTCAAAACTCTGTCCCAGGTCTACTGAAACCTCGCTCCAAACTACACATTGGAGCTTTCAACATACGCACTCTATGTCAAATCGGTCAGCAGGCTTCCTTGGCTAAAACCCTAGAGTCTCTTTCCATCGATGTATGCTGTGTCTCCGAAACACGCACACAGGATCCCAGTGTGGCCATTCACTTGACCTCACCTCGGCAAAACGGAGAGCCAACGAGATACACCCTTCGTGTATCTGGTGACCCGATGGCCAGTTCTCGTGGACTGTCAGGTGTAGGCATAGCACTAAGCATGAGGGCGGAACAAGCACTGCTAGAGTGGATCCCCGTCAACAGTCGTCTATGTGCTGTTTGGCTAAACGGCTCCGTATGAACTCGGAAGGATAGGGACACACGTCGTTGCCTTTTTGTCGTTTCTGCCTACGCTCCCACTGACTGAAGCTCAGATGATGTGAAAGATGAATTTTACAGAAAGCTTTCTGAACTTCTTCAGAAAGCTAAACGCTCAGACATAGTACTCGTAGGGGGTGACTTTAATGCTCAGATAGGTAGCTTAAACTAAACAGAAAGGCATTTAGGTGGATATTTTAGCATTCCGGCACAGCGAACAGATAATGGTGATCGTCTGCTGCAACTGTGCTCAGACAATCGCTTATTTTTAGCAAACACAAATTTTAAGCATAAGGAGATACATCGTCTAACATGGCGACCCCCTACACCAAACCAACGATGGACTCAAATAGACCATATTGCCATCAGTCATCGTTGGAGAGGGTCGGTAGAAGATTGTCGCTCATTCTGGAGCACCTGCTTGGACTCCGACCACGCCCTAATACGGGCACGCATCTGCTTGCGCCTCACCGGACGTAAAAATGCCACATTAAAAAGACCCGTTAGAACTGAGTTGAGTAACGAGAAAACCAAAAGTAGGTTCCAGAAACAACTGAGGTCACACTTAGATAGTTCGGAAGACGAGGTTGACCCAGATGTTGCTTGGATAGGCATACAATCAGCTGTGGAAACAGCAGTGACATCTATTAGTGAATTAAACCACAGAGTTACAAAGAACCAGTGGATTTCTTCAAGGCCTATCACACTGATGGATTCTCGCAAACTCGTTCCATCAGGTTCTGAACATGATGAAGAGCGACAAAAAATCAGATCTAGGTTAAGAAAAAGTCTAAGGAACGACCGTGAGCAATGGTGGGTAACGAAAGCAAAAGAGATGGAAAAGGCGGCGACTATAGGGAACACAAGACAGCTCTACAGACTACTAAAATAAACTGGAATTAATAAGTCAAGTGTAAGTGAGATTATTTCGGAAAAAGACGATACTCTCATCTGCTCCCAGTCCAGACGTTTAGAACGATGGGCGGAACATTTTAGAGAACAGTTCAACTGGACTTCAACTACTCTCCATTCCCAGACAGTGTGAATGGAACATTGAAGTAGGTCCCCCAACTCTTGCTGAAGTTGAGAGGGCTATAGTTAATCTGAAACGAGGAAGGGCAGCTGGTCCAGATGGATTGGCTTCAGAGGTCTTTAAGGATGGTGGTCCAATTTTAGCGATTAGGCTGACTAATATTTTAGCTAAGATCTGGGAGTTAAACGTTATCCCATCTGACTGGTCGCAATCACTTATCGTCCCAATATATAAGAAAGGGTCAAAATCATCCTGTGACAACCACAGAGGGATTAGTTTAACTAATATAATATCTAAAATACTAGCCTCGATAATTATCAAACGCCTAACTAAGACTCGTGAACTGCAAACACGAGAGAACCAAGAAGGCTTCAGACCTGGTCGTGGCTGCATCGACCACATATTCACCATTCGTCAGGTTCTAGAACACAGGCATACTTATCGGCGTCCGACAATGGTGGTCTTTCTTGACTTAAAAGCAGCATTTGACTCGGTAGACCGCGAGATTCTGTGGCAGTGTCTGTCATTGAAAGGCGTACCCCAGAAGTACATAAACCTTATAAAGGCTCTTTACTCGAACACTACTAGTCGAGTCAGGGCTTATGGAGAACTGTCATCTTTTGCAACTTCAAGTGGTGTCCGTCAAGGCTGTCCACTTTCTACATTTCTGTTTAACTTCATCATAGACCTACTGATGGAAATAACATTCTCGTCGACTGAATTCTCAGGTATTGATCTCCTTCCAGGAGATCCACTTATCGACTTAGAATACGCAGATGACATAGTCCTGTTTGGTGAAGACGCTGATAAAATACAGAGTCTTTTGGTAGCACTGAGCAACAATGCCAGAATGTTTGGAATGCGCTTCTCTCCCTCTAAATGCAAGTTGTTGCTTCAGGACTGGCCTATGTCAACACCTGAACTAAGGATAGGGAGTGAAGTAGTCGAACGCGTTGACAACTTCACTTATCTTGGAAGTCTGATCAGCCCTAATGGATTGGTATCGGACGAAATCTCAGCACGGATTCGAAAAGCTCGTTTGGCCTTTGCCAACTTACGTCACCTGTGGCGAAGGCGAGATATCCGTCTATCAATAAAAGGACGAGTATACTGCGCGGCAGTCCGTTCTGTCCTACTTTACAGCAGCGAAACATGGCCTTTAAGAGTAGATGACATCCGTAAGCTACTAGTATTTGACCACAGATGCCTTAAAAATATTGCTGGCGTCTGCTGGGATCACCGGGTAAGCAATAGTGAGGTTAGATGCAGGGTATTAGGGAATGATGGTAAATCAGTTGATGAGGTTGTGAATCATCATCGACTGAGATGGTTGGGCCACGTGTTGCGTATGCCTGAGCACCGATTACCACGGCGTGCAATGCTAACCGGTGTTGTAGATGGTTGGAAGAAAGTAAGGGGCGGCCAAACCAAAACGTGGCATCAGTGCTTGAAGTCACTAACTTGTAGTCTGAGCCATGTTGGTAGATGCAGACTACTTGGTCGGGGTCCGCGTGACTATCGTAACCAATGGTTGGAGACTCTTGGTGACATGGCTCAGAATCGATCACAATGGCGTCGGTGTATACACTATCTGTCTTACGTTAAACTAAGAGATTAAAATCGCTCCATGTCATTCTTTCTACTAACTAATTCTTTCTTCCTATATTATATCCTTATATGCAATCTTTCTCCCATATATTACCACCTTTGACTTTACCACTCCTATGAATCCGATGTTCATCTTGCTGTGCTAATGAGGTATGGCAACCTGGACCGATGCACATATGTGCCTGGTCCTACGTTGTAGCTGACTGACTGACTGCAATGCAAGTTGATAACATTAAAAATTATTCTTAGTTTCTAAGTAAAATAGTAAGGGTATTTAAAAAAAAAGGCTTACCGTACATTATTAATAACTCATAAAAAGCAAATATTTATTAAATAAAACTAACCTTGTTGACTTATTATGTCATACTGATCAACTGTATTTAAAATAGTTCGCGTTCTTTCAGTTTATATGTTTCTCCGGATTACTTATGGTATAATCTGAGTCTTATATATATTTCTATGCTGATAGTGTTTAGTCGACTGAACATTTTATATCTATTTACCCGTAAAAATGTATAATATAAATAAAACCATTACATTTTAAAAAGATTACCAAAAAATGATAACGAAAAATTAAACTCTTCCTTTTTACTGTTTATCAGAATATTTTAGTAAATTCTTATGCAGTTAACTAAGTGACTCTTTTGCTATATCTTATTCCAATAAGAGTAGATATTTTACTTAGTATTTGCATGTGCTGTTTAAATTGGTTGAATTAAAATGTTTGTGTTTGTACAAATGGCGATCTGTCTGAAAAAAAAGATTGAACATCCAATGATTCTTTAAGATCAATTACTTTCTATAGTTGTGAAAGCCGAATCCTCCTAGCTGAGAATGTGTAGCAACTCTATGTTCAGCCACTGTTTCCTCCGGAGCACTGCTGATATCCAGTATCAACACAACGTTAATAACGCAGATGTTTGGACGGCATAATGATTTTTCAGTTGTAATCACCATCTTAAGGCACCAACTTTGGCGTCTTAGGTATGGTTTGCAAACGTCATCCCGGTGAATTTAATATCATACTCTAACTCTAAACCTAGGTGGGAAGGAAATCAGTTCATGACATGTACCTGTGGTATAAAAAAAGTGACTGTATCGGATTGGGGTCTCCTGGTACACCAAGACTTCCCGATTGGGACCCTTGTTTGTAGACAACAGTGACTTAAAAAGTTTCAGAAGTTGGTAGCGATCCTGCTGTAGCTTCACGTCAAATTTCTCCTAAAAGTAAGATTACCGTCCTCACTTGGAAGAAATCTGTTACAGTTTTACTTTCAACGAAACTATATTTTCGTCAGGGATCCTCGTTGTTTATTTGTATAGTGATTTTTTGTTCAACTTACTGTCACTTTTGCAAATATTTTTTTGTGCCTTACGGCATCAGGAATACTGTGCTATAAATAAATAAATAAATAATGACAGTGGTGAATGTGTATTTGGTTTCACCAGTCTGGTTATGAAGTTATTGGTCTTACATATTTTTATTCTTTATTCTCCGGGTCAGTTTATTATCCAATGAATAATACTATGTTGAATTTTGGCTAACAATAATCACTCTACTTCTCTGACACAAATATCACCTCAAGGTAGACAGTAGCTAGGAATGAGCTACATATATCTAAACTATTGCAGTCGATGAATGTCCACAGTTTTATTAACTGATTTCACCGTCTGTACCTAGTACTTCACATTTAACTTCACTATTTTCCACTCATTTGCTCCATTTTACGCGAGTAATGTTTTGAAGATATCTCCAATAAGATAACAAAATCTACATGTTTTCCGTTTTCATCGGTTTTGTTTTACATGCGAAAAGTAGTACGAAGTGAGATATACAATATACTCGTCATTTCTTAAGTAGACGTACACAGTAAAAGTCAAATGAGGTTCTATCCAGTTTTAAAATTCATCAGCCTCCAACCTAACAGATTTTACAGGAATCTGGAGAAGCACTGGACAACTGGAAAAACAGCATTACAAAGGTTTAATACAGCCTTCCTTCGACATACTGACAAACTCAACGAATTCATGCTGACTCTCAACAACAGGTTCCAAGCCTTACAAACTCTAATCGAAGAAGAGGGAACCACCATGGAGGATATTTGGAAAGGTATCAATGAAGCACTGACTCCAAAGTGTCAGGAGGTTCTGGACCGCAAGAAGCATCACTATGAGGAATGGATCTCTATGGAACCCTGGACAAGATTCGAGAAAGCAAGAACAAAAAGACAGCAACCAACAACAGCTGAACAAGAACAGACAAAGTCAAAGCACAAGCTGAATACACATAAGCAAACAAGCAATTGAAGAGGAGCCTTAGGGTTGACAAGCAGAACTATGTGAAGGATAGTAGAAAACTGCATGAGAAGGAAATATGAAACACCTATATGACACAATGAGGAAGCTGACAGGGTAATATAGTCAACCAGAGAAACTAGTCGAGGACAAAGAAGGCAAGCCAATCATTGGAACTCAAGAACAGTGGAACAGGTGGATAGAATATTCCGAGGATCTCTTGAATTGGCCAGCTCGATTGAATCCACCAGACACCGAAACATCACCTACAAACCTCCCTATGGATATCTCTCCACTATCGATAGAGAAAATCAGGATAGCCGGTTATCAGACAAATGAGTGGGAAAGCAGCAGGATCTGACAGTATACCAACTGAAGCACTGGAGTCAGACATAGAAGTAACTGCAAAGATGCTCCACGTTCTATTCAGGAAGATTTGGAAGGAAGAACATGTGCCGACAGACTGGGGAGAGGGATACCTCATCAACATACTAAAGAAAGATCTGAGAAAATGTGAGAAAATAGTGGAAAAACACTACTATCGGTACCAGGAAAAGTCCTCACATACCTCATTATAGATAAGCTCATGATAGTTTTATAAAGGTAATCACTTCATTTTTGACGTCATTTAGTCGAAGCAGCTTGATTATTAAGTTGCATTAGTTATGAGATTTTTATCGAAACGAAAACTTCGAACATTAAAACCAAACTTAAAGAATGATGAAGTTGTTAACATAATCAAATGTCCAAACATTTATAATTATACCAAAATTTTTAGTATGATATTTAATGCTTTCTATAAATAAGAAAGTACATGTTTGTGATACACTTTTTTCTATCATTTATTGTAGTTTTTTATTATTTTCATCAGTACATTTTGTTTGTGAATGAATATATATCTTCAAGAGTTTATGTCATTATGATCTTGACAGTGCTATATTTCTTTTTCTTATAGTGGACTTTGGGATATTGAAACTGGGCAACAAGTTGCTACTTTCACAGGTCATACAGGCGATGTAATGAGTCTTAGTGTAGCACCTGATCTACGGACATTTGTTTCAGGAGCTTGTGATGCATCGGCAAAAGTTAGTTTCTATTATTTAAATTTCATTCTCAATAATTTGATATAATTTTGGCATAATCTTAGTAGTAATTATGTTCATTTCTAAAATTAGTCTTTTTTTAAAGCTTCACTTTTGTTTGATGGAAATAGGAAGAATTTTTTTATCGTTTATAAAGGTTCACTGTAAACGCCCTGAAAAATTTATCCTTGTCTATGGTTGTCATGAAATAAAGCTGAAATTCACACGCATTCTCTTATTTTCATCTAATTAACCAACCTCTGTTGCTATAGTAAGTAGTAGTTAATTCTTTTTTACTCATGTGTACTGGTTTTTGGGCGTACACGGTCACCAGTTCGAACTTCGAAAAATATCAAAGAAATAAATATAAACACGTGCTATATATATATATATATATATATATATATATATATATATATATATATATATATCAACTAATTGCTCACGCGTTTCTGATATTTAATCAATATAAAGTAAGCTGATATAATAGCTTTGGGATATAAAACCTTGTTCAGGCCAGTAACATTGCTTTTCGATTTCTTTTTTTTATTGATCGATATTGTCTATTTACCGACCATTCTTATGCGCCTGCCTTGTCTTTCTATCTCTCATTCTTTCTACCCCTGGCTTAAAATTTTATTCCATCTCTGGTTTCCAATGCAATGAATGCCTGTCTGTTTAACGTTAACGCTTTGCATGTCCGTTCATATACTTTTTTTAATTTTTGGCTCGGCAAACATTGCCCATACCTCACAAATAAAAATATCTAATCATACGAATATATTTCACGCTCAGATCCCTTCTTCCAGGGAAATAACGGTAAAATAACTTAATACTAATTTTTCTACTGCTTACTAAGCTGGTCTAGGTAACTGTTGTTAAAAACCAATGATACTAACCTCTTTTTTTAAGTATTATGCTGATCGATCGTTTGGTTTGTTAGAAGAAAAAAAATTCTCAAGTGTGAATCATAGTGATGTGATTAGATCACATCAGCCTCTTCGTTTTAGTTAACGTGTCTTAATAGAACTGTGATTTAATTAGTAGTCCAACTACTTAGTTCCAGGTACAAACCCGTTCCACTCGCTTCCATTACACAAATATAGTCAAAGCCAATTCCACGAATTTGTACTTAAGGAATAAATCATATCAAGTTACGAAAAAATCTATACTACGGAAAAAAGATGCTTTTTTTACCTTAAGATGTCATTCTGTTCTACCAACTCATCTAAGGAAAAATAAATCCAAAAGAAATTAACTGATAAACATGGACAATACTCAAATGTAGATACATTTTATCTATAGAAGAACACAACTAATTATTTTATGTCTTCATAGTTTTCCAATTACTAAGTTTTCCTATCCATCGATCATCACGAAATAACCTGAATGAAAATTCCAATGCAAAAAAGCTTGCTTACTATTGATACCACTGATTGTTAATATATTCGTTAAATCGGTTAATCTTGCATCCATATACTGTATTATTTTTACCAAATACTTTAAATCTGATTATAACAAAAGCTTTCAATGAAAAGGTAATAAACGTTATCCTTTCATATTACGAGATTTAGTTGTAGTGGAATACTTTTGAGATATTTCCTACACTTCCTACATCAATGGTTCTGATAACCGTTATTATACTAATTCCTCATCTATGTATAAACTTTATACGACATTATAAAGCGGTGAATATAGTTTATTTGTGCACAGCATAGATAAAACCATCACCGAGCACGATTTGAGTAACCAACATTTAGCCTAGGAGAGGAGTATATGTCTAGGATGTAACACGTGGTCAATCATACATGATCATTAAAGCCTGGGAATAGTAATGAAACGATATATGCAAATTATTGCCGACACAAGTGACACTGCCTATCAAATTTAATTCAAGGGCTTAATAAACTTCAACATAGGCAAACTCTGCTGCCAGACCTTCTGTTCACGACTAACATCATATACTACTTTTGTCAATATAAGTAACACATACCCCAATATTACATTTATAGATTGCATCTTTCTCTGGTTGACATCAGTTATATGTCATTAAAATCCAGAGAAGAATAAACTGTTCCGTCTCGGTGCAGGTTTCCTCACCAGGGAACATCCGCGACACCATTGGGAATCGGACGCAGTACTTTAAGGTTTGGTGCCTAACCTTTTACTTTCAAACCACTTATTATGAATCCAATTTTCTTCATTGTAACTTTGATCGGTTCACGATATAGCGCTGCAGTTATTTAATGCCATCGATTATTATTATCTTTTATTTATTATCGTGCAAAAAATTATCGCTAAGAACAGCATTTCCATATTTTTCAAATTCTTTTTCAATCAACCATGTTAATACCTAAATTAGCAATGTACATTGAGAAACTACTGACTTTATTGGTAATAATAATATTTTATTGGCACCAGTTTTAGTTTTTCGTAGTTAAACCATTGAACTTTCAACTTTTAGCTTTTAGGTTTTAATCCATCTACTTTAGTTGTAGTATTACAACTAACTCTCACTAAAATATGTGTATCGAATATGAAAACAAATTTTTTAATTATTAGATCGATTTAATAATAATGGTAATAAATAATGATTTTTTAAAACTTTGTTTTCTTATGTTGTTGGACAGATACTGTTTATTTTGTCCTATTGCTTGAAGTTTATGGACTACTTTGCTTTATTTTATCTCTTCAAATAAAATGTCAAATGTTTTTACAATGAATATTATCCAGTTATGTATTATTTAACACTGATCAAATTTCTTTCAAGGTTATTCACACTAACAAATTATGAGTTTTAGATTGAAATAGTTTTCGGTGTTTTGCTTTGTTTTTGGAAATTTCTATAATTTTATAGATCAAGTTAGGGTTTGTTAAGTTATGATGACAATTAACGTAAGGTACATATATGAATGACACTTGTAAGTTACTAATATTTGATCACAGATGTCTTCAAAGCATTTCTCGCGTATATTGGAACCTTTGAGTAAACACTGCTGAGATTAGATTCAGAATATCACTTAATAATAAATCAGTTGTTGATGTAGTGAGTTTTCATTGACTAAGGCGGTTGGGATCTGTATTACGTTTGACTAGGCTGGAAGATAACTGTTAAACCAAGATGTAGCATCATCCCATGAACTCATTGACTATTAAAGTAAGCTGTGTTTGCAAGTGTAGGCTACCTATTTAAATTCCTTGTAATAATCATGACCAATGTTTAAAAGACGTTAGGCAACATGGTTAAGTATCGATCACAGTGGTTCAGATTCATTCACTGTTTTCCTTCCCTTAGATCTTGATTTTCAACATTATTTTGTACTTTCTGTTCGATTAGTTCACTAATTTTTCAAACCGTATTGTTTATGCCTAATTTTTTTTACAACTTATCTGTTTTTTTATAATTCTATCCCGTCTTGCTGATATGATGTTATAATTTAAATCTATACACATATGTCCCAGATTCTATATTGTATATGACTGGCTGATTCATTTAAAAATGTATCTTTATTGATGAAATCTTTGTGAAACGTATGTGTTTTTTTAATTGTCTTAACTTAAAAGCTATGGGATATACGTGATGGTCAATGTAAACAAACGTTCACTGGACATGAATCAGATATCAATGCAATTATATTCTTTCCGAGCGGTTTAGCTTTTGCTACTGGTAGTGATGATGCAACCTGTCGATTTTTTGATATTAGAGCTGACCAAGAAATTGGAATGTTTAGTCATGATAATATTATTTGTGGAATAACAAGTGTTGCTTTCAGTAAAAGTGGACGATTACTACTTGGTGGATATGATGATTTCAATTGCAATATATGGGATACACTTAAACAAGAACGTGCTGGTATGTTATAGTCTTTTCTATTTAATTTTTTAAAAACAATCTGTCGTATATTTGTACTGCTACGTAGTAATTTATTATCTTCTTGGTAATGCAGCACAACTAAATGTATTTACCTTGTCTCGTTACTTCTAATAAGTTAACAAACTCCAGTAAAAATTCTCCCAAACACTAATTCATTTTGTCTAGTTAATCTCCAATCCTGAAAATAGTTGCTTGAAACTGTAAAAGTTCAAGAAGTTTGTAAACATGTATGAATAAAACCAAGTCGTTTACTTCCTGTTTAAATTGTTATATTGGATTGATATTAAGGAAAAGTACTAGTGTCTAATTTTTTTTATAATATGATTTGCAAGAGAGCGTTTTTTTGGACAAACTAAAATCTAAGTGTTCTAACGATTAAAAAGAAAGAAATTTTGATCAACTTTATCCTATCTTTCCTCCTGAGGTTGCCATAAATGTTGATAAGTTTCCTTTGTGTCTAAAATTTCTCCAAGAGTGAATAAATTTCAAATAATATTTTTTTCTATGGTCATTTTATAATGTATATATTTTTGAGTTGGTTACATTAAGTTTCAGATTTATATGAATCATAGGCAATTATCAGCTATTTTATTTTCATTGGAAACAATAATTGAAGCACCTACCATTAACCAGACTTTTATTATCACAAAATGTTAATCTTATTTACTACATTCATTTACTGTTCAGTTATGTTTAAGCATGTCACTTGATTTACTTGCTTATGTTTTTATTTATTCTTTCCTTCATCCATTCTTCTTACTAACTAACAAATATAACCCTGTAACTATGGATCAATATTGTAGTTGAGTCTGTGTAAAATGTCCTTTTAGAATGCTTAAATCAAAATGTTATACCTGAAAGACTACTGGACTCCAAACCAAATGATACTGGTTTAAAAGGCAATATAGCTTTACTGATTATTTAAATATTTTATTAACTAGTTATTAAAATCATTACATTTAAAAACGTCCACGTTTGTTGAATTTATTCTTATCAAGTCATTCAAGTGATTTAGCTGCAGTCTTTTTAATGATCATTAAACTGAACAATGACAGATTACTTACTGTATTTTTCAGAACTGTAATAGTTATTTTTTTCTTATCAATCGTAACATGTGTACACTTCGATAGTCTTTGTTGAACTGGTAGTCAAACGCTAATGCATGCTTCATTTATTTAATATTTTTAGTCTTTCACAACATTTTTTTTATCATCATCCATTCTATGGAGACATTCTTGTCTGCTTGTTTGTAAGTATCATTACTAGCCTCATCATATTACTGGACGCTCTAACAACTTAGTTATTCAAGTTTTTACTACCCTTCTAATATTTTTTCGAACTATCATTTTTATTTTATGTGAAGCTACGTTTCATTGTGCATTGATCTCAGGTGAAGAGCAATAGATAATTAACGAGTACTGACTAGTTATCTCATTTGACAATCCACACCTGTTAGGACAGCTAGAATCAAAAGATGGGTCTTCAGCTCTTGTGAACATCCCAATATTACTCAATTAACGACTTAAAATACATCAGCCATCACTTCCAGCTATGGTTAATTCAATATTTGGCGTAACGCCATCATCTGATATCATTGATATGGTTTATAAATCTCTCACTCTCAATATAGTTGATGATATTTACAGTGACTCCAAACTGGACTTTCTAAAATGTTCATCTTCAAATCAGTCACAATCAATCACGATTTTTACTAATTTAGTTTTTTGTTTAGAGATTTGTTTTCTGCAATTATAGTTTTTTCTGGAACTGGTAAGAAATAAAGACATCTAAACATTTGTTTCTCCTTACTTATGAACTCGTCATGTAAAGTATTTTATTATTAAATTTTTTAAATTCATAGTCATATAATTTCTTCTATTTTATTGATAAGTGTGAACATGTTCACCATAGCTGATTATGTCATAAATTTGGTTACTTCTGTTCTCCTGTATAAAGTAAACTTAAATGAATGCTAAAAAGTGTTTAATAATTGTCTGTACCATTGAAATACACTATTTTATACATATTTCTTATAAGAAATAATTTTGATGTTTCACACTAACCTTTGCTCATATGTGGCCATTTTATGGTTGTATATAATAAATACAGCTCAAAATATATCTAAGTTTCATCTTAAATTGTACTAACTGTATTATGTTATTCAAAGAACTATTGATATTATGTTATTAAACTCAACAGTCTAATTGAATAAAGGAATTTCCACATTGATTTTTAAATCAAATAATATATATTTATATCTAAGCTGAATTAGGATTTTGTCTGTGACTGTAATCAGGTTCATTGTATTACACACACTTTCTCTTTCCTCAACAGTGAAAGTAAGATGTAAGTTGGTGATTACTTATATAAGATATACATTACTTTTATGTATCTATTATCTATCAAAGTCAATTAGATAAGATTATTATGATAAACAATACAACATTAGAAAATAATTGTAATACACTAATTTTATTGATGCCGTTTACTTTTCCCATATAACTTTCATATTAAACCTTCACTATGAATGGCAATTAAAATGTAGTAAGTAGTTTTTAAATTGAATTTCTTACAATTATTATTCAGTAATTCCAAAACTTATCTGTATTTTATGTGATTGCTTCATGAATATATATTGACTCGATAAATTAAAATGTTTATTTTGCTTATTAGGTTAGACCGAATATTAATTGTTTGAACATCTTAACAATGGTGTCTACCTATGTAAAATGTAGAAAAAACTAGAGTCCACTTAATTTTATAACTAATTAATAAAAGATTGAATGTTTCTACATTATAATTTACATTGATATTTTTATTAATGTGCATTCATAAATTTTGTCTTCAAACCTTATACATACATATGACAATATCAAACATAATTCGACTTTATATCATTGTTTGTTTATTTCTCCCTTCTCTCAATTTCAGGTATATTGGCTGGACATGATAACCGTGTTAGTTGTTTAGGCGTGTCCGAAGATGGTATGGCAGTGTGCACAGGATCATGGGATAGTTTTTTGCGAATATGGAACTGATAGAAAAAAAAAAAGAAATAATTCAAATCATTTGTTTAAATGTGTGAATCTGTGCACTGTCAGTTTTTTTCTCTTGGTTGCCGATATTGTTATTTCGTTTTTTGGACAACAAAAATAAATCAAACAAATAAATAAATAAATAAATATAGGATTGTAATCAATCTAATAATCCGAAAAAAGTTGTTTTCTTCCTTTTTTTATCACTGGTTGTTCCTTCTATCTCTCTCTCCCCCAGTTTTCACTTTTTTATTTCTCACAAACTAGAAACACAATTGCAGTTGACTTATTATTAATGAAATAGTTTGTCAGAATTTCATTTTTCCATTCTTTTCTGTTTCTTTTTTACTGCTTTGAGTTTTACACTGCGTAGTGAATGGGCTATGTGTGTCTGTGTATGTGCTTTCGAGCAAAGTAAGTAATCAAATCCTTTTATTATCTGAGTTTTTCTCAATTCAAGTGTTTTTCTTTTGGTCAACTTTTTTCCAGAAGAGAGTTTACAATGTTGTAAGTCAATTAGTCAATTGTTTATTTTTTCTCCTACTACTCTCTTCTAGAGTATACTTTTTATTCATTATGTACAAGACATAAAATGTATTGAGACTGTTGTCAAAAGAAGATTTAACTTGTCTTGGTGCATGTATGTGTAATTTCTTTATAATATTTTATGCTTGATTTCTATTCGCTCCAGCCTCTCTTGCATTTACTTCATAATATAGAAGAGATCTCTGTAATTTTTTTATCTATTTGTTTGTGCGCTTATGTACTAACTTGAAGACATAAATAATGTATGCACTTAAGCGTCATATATATGAATATATATTTACGTATTTTTCTCCTGCGAATTGCTAGAGATTTTTCAGTATCTGTTCGCTTTCATAATCATTTTATCGGTTTGCCTTGAATTATACAACCTCTTGGATCTTGTATCTAGAGCGTTTTTATGTAGTACGAACACACAGTTTTCAGCATTTTTTTTCTCTCTCAACTAGTCGCTTTATGATTCCTGTAATCATTTCCTTTACAGTTATAGTCGTTAATTTGTAAAATTTAACATACTTGTTTATTTCTGGGCTGTTGTATTCATTTTTCTCTATTTGATGCATTTCTTATAAGTTTGCTTTGTGTTTTACAACAACTATTGCTGCTACCAACACTACCACTACCAAGTTCGTCTATTTGTTTATCTTTCAATGCACTAATGAATAATGCAACTTTGCTAGAATACAAATAAAAAAGACTGTTAAAAATGTTTAAATGCCCGGTTAAATTAAAAATAAAAAATCTATTGTGTATTTACAGTATATAATGTAGTGTATTTTATTTCAGAGGAAACTCCGGGTTATTGAATAGTGCTAGAAAGCAGTGATGATTATATAACAAAAAGAAGTTTGTAATTCATTAAATTCTTCATTGGAAACAAAACGTTAGTTGTATTCTCTTTGCCATATTAATACTATTATCTGTTCAACTTCGAGAATGTATTGTTTCATTTTTGTTTTCGATAGTTCCTGTGTGTTTTTTCCCATGATTTATGTAACAGAGGGCATAAAAACAAAAGAAGTCTTTTTTGATTTGGTCTTTACCTTTTTTTCCAATACTTAGAGGTTTTTTTCAATTTGAGTATTTTTTTTCTTCTGTTGCACATTACGTTAGTCACTTCATTCTTTTATAGTATGATAACAAACTGGACTGCTTTTCCGGACAAAATTCATTGATACCTTTAACAACAACAAATTTAGTGCATTTGACAACACTTTATTTTAGGCTTCTTAACACGGATCAATTATGGTGTGTTTCTTTATTCATGGAGTTGACTTTGTGTTTTATTATCATCGATAATTGGTGGACGAGTTATTATCTGCCAATTTATTTTTCTTTTTATGTGTAAGACAAAACATCAAAACAAAATCCTATCAACCTGAGGTTGTTTTGTTTTGTAATGCATCAGGTTTTCGCATAATTACTCACATGTGTAATATTTTACAGAATTACACGTAAAAAATCAAGACTAATTCAATTGAAAAAAACAATTTTAGAACTTGTGATTTTATCTTTGTTCTTTGTCGTATTTCACTATGAAGTGTTTTATGCTTATGTTGGCAATAATAATGTTTGCAAACATCATTAGTAATACAAGTGATGTAGAACAAATTACTTTTGTTAATGCTTTTCACATAATACTGCTGCATGCTACTGTAGAAAATCTGGGATGTAATTGTTCAGATGAAATATCATTACGAGTTAGTTTTGAAAAAGTGATAAAACATGTTAATACCATGTTTGATTTTCATCTAACGAAATATTGTCCAACGACGATAGGGATTTTCAAATAATAAGGAAGAGTCATTACTCAGTGGGGAGTTTATTGCTAGTAAATTGTTTTTCTATAACCTAGATCGTCTAATCATTAATTTTCTATGCGACGTTACTAATAGTACAATTCTAAGGATACTACTTATCAGAATTCCCCCATATGATGACAATAGCTTATCCTGTCGGCATAAAATGCAGTTGGCTTTTATCACTGACTGCGTGTCACCATTTGGACAATCTTCCTGTTAACCGATTTTTACTAATCTAGCAGAAAAAATTTCAATTACTTATCATGCCTCACGGAAATGTCCACCTTAATGTGTGCTTGATATAAGTAATGTAGTTTCTAATAATATCTCATTCGGTAAGACTCTAATTTATGGACGAGACAATCAGAAGCGTTTGAGGAATTTCAAGGTCACGGCGCTAAGTTCAATGCGGGACGCTCACATTCGATCGTTTTCAAGCAGATTTTAGAGAAGAGGTGATTGTTGAGCGACTACAACAGATGGGCCTATTAGGAGGTTCCTGTATCTGTGACTGCGGCAATCAAATGACCAGCTTGATGTGCAGACTACGGTGATGGCATTATATTTCGTTGTACTAAATGTCGGAGGAAAAAATATGCTCGAACTAGCACTTTTTTTGCGCGATCACGACTCAGACTAAAGCGAATAATGATAATTGTTGCGAATTGGATAACGAAGTCACCAGTAACATTGGCTGTGGCTTTTCCAGGTGTTACAGTACGTGCAGCCTGGCAGTACGATATATACCGATGATTGGAAAGCATATAGATGCCTCCATAGACTTGGGTTTGTGCACCCTAACCCTACGCACTATGATTTCAGGACATCTGAACCTTTATCTAACCTTGACAAGTTTTTAAATCATGCAAAAGAAGAATATCCGCTGTAATTCATAAGCTTTTTTTTATAATGTTTTTACTTTATACTGACTCTCTTCTGATTGTCCAATAGTTTCAAGGCCACTTAAAAATTCGTTCAAAGGTCGTCCATAAAATATAGTCCTACCGAATAGATTTTACACAACGTAATTTTTATTGGAAACGTCACAATATCTAACTATATTTACTCCAAAAATTAATTTGTTGACGCATATTAACTACATGACCGTTTTAAAAATGCAAACGTAAGTTGAAATCAAAACTTTCTTTTTCATTTAGCGAGTAATTATTTGCTAATTAACAAGCAACTAATTATCATACTAGTATATACATTTATGTATATATTACTTACTTACGCCTGTTACTCCCAATGGAGCATAGGCTGCCGACCAGCATTCTCCAACCCAATCTGTCCTGGGCCTTCTTTTCTAGTTCCATCCAATTATTGTTCATTTTCCTCATGTCTATCTCCATTTCCCGACGTAATGTGTTCTTTGGTCTTCCTCTTCTCACTTACACTTGAGGATTCCAAGTGAGGCCATGCCTTGTGACGCAGTTGGGTGCTTTCCCCAATGTTTGCCCTGTCCACTTCCAGCGCTTCATCCTGATTTCTTCCTCCACTGGAATCTGGTTTGTTCTCTCCCACAGCACGTTGTTGCTAATAGTGTCCGGCCAACGGATCAGAATTATTTTCGTAGACAACTGTTAGTAAACACTTGTATCTTCTGGATGATGATCTTCGAAGTTCTCCAAGTTTCCACCCCATACAGTAGGACTGTTTTAACATTTTTAATGAAATTTTGGTGTTGGTTGATAGTTGTTTTGAGTTCCAGATGTTCTTCAAGTGTAAATATACTGCTCTTGCTTTGCCGATCCATGCCTTCACATCTGCATTAGATCCACCGTGTTCATCAATGATCCTGCCCAAATATGTAAAGGTTTTACATCTTCCAAATCTCCGTCAATTTTGATTGGATTGGTGTATGTTGTGTTGTATCGGAGAATCTTGCTTTCCCCTTTGTGTATATTGAGACATACTGCTGCTGAAGCTGCTGCCACACTGGTCATCTTCTCCTGCATTTGTTATTGCGTGTGCGATAGAAGAGCCAGATCATCTGCGAAGTCTAGATCATCCATCTGCATCCTATCTGTCCACTGTATTCCGTGCTTCCCTTCAGATGTTGACGTCTTCATGATCCAGTCGGTCACCAGGAGAAAGAGAAAGGGTGAGAGTAAGCAACTTTGCCTGACAACGGTCTTTACTTCGAACGAGTCTGTCAATTGTCCTCCATGAACAATTGTGCAGTTTAATCCATCATATGAATTCTGTATTTTATTGACTATCTTCTGAGGCACGCCGTAGTGTCGAAGAAGCTTCCATAGTGTTGTTCTGTCCATGCTATCAAATGCTTTTTCTTAGTCAATGAAGTTGATGTAGAGTGATGAATTCCATTCAATTGATTGTTCCACAACAATCCGTAAAGTTGCGATTTGGTCTGTACATGATCTATCCTTACGGAATCCTGCCTGTTGGTTTCGAAGTCGGGCGTCTTGGTAGTCCTTCATCCTGTTGAAGACTTTTCCTGGTGTCGAGAGAAGAGTGATGCCCCTGTAGTTATCACAGTTGCTGAGATCGCCTTTGGTGTTTTGACCAGAAGTCTTTTTTCCAGGCTTTTGGTACATGTTCCTGATCCCAAATCTTATTGAAGAGAATGTGGAGTATCCTAGCAGTTGCCGCTACGTCTGCTTTCAGTGCCTCTGCTGGAATGTTGTCTGGTTCTGCTGCTTTGCTACTCATGATTCGTCTGACGGCCATGCTGATTTCTTCAATTGTTGGTGGGCCAACATCGATCGGGAGGTCCGTGGTTTCTGCTTGAGTGTTGAGTGGGTTCAGTGGGGCTGGTCGATTCGAGAGTTCTTTGAAGTGTTCTACCCACCTGTTTTGTTGTTCTCAATGTTGGTGATTACCTTGCCTTACTTGCTTTTCACTGTTCTTTCTGGTTTACGGTGATTTCCAGGGAGTTTCTTTTGTTATGTCATACAATTGTCTCATGTTTCCTTCTCTTGCAGCCTTTTCCGCCGTCATTGCTAAATCTTCCACATATTTACGTTTGTCAGTTCTGATGCTCCTCTTCACTTGCTTGTTTACTTCTGTGTATTCAGTTTGTTCCTTGGCTTTTTCTGCTCTTGTTCGGCTTAGATTGATTGCTGCCTTCTTGTTCCTTCTTGCTTGAATCTTATCCAATGTATCAACAGTGATCCATTCCTTGTGATGGTGCTTCTTGTGGCTCAGAACCTCATGACATATTGAAGTGATTGCCTCTTTTATCCCTTTCCTGTTGCTCTCCATAGTAGTTCCTTCTCCGTTGAGTAGATCATAAAAGGCCTGGAACTTATTGCTGAGGGCTATCTTGAATTTGTTGAGTTTGTCAGTATCCCGAAGAAAAGCTGTATTAAACTTTTATGATATTATCCGCCCCGTTGTCCAGTACTTCTTGAGTTTCAGTTTCATCTTGGCGACCAGCAGGTGATGATGTGATTCTATATCAGCTCCTCACTTGGTTCTCACATCCTCCATCGTCCTCTTGAACTTTTTATTGATTCAGATATGGTCGATTTGGTTTTGCGTAGTGTGATTCGGTGAAGTCCATGCGATTTTGTGAATGCGTTTATGTGGGAATATAGTGCCGCCTACGACCAGTTTATTGAAGGCATATAGGTTTGCAAATCTCTCACCATTTTTGTTCCTTTCTCCCAGTCCTTATTTATGTATATATATGAATTCGGTATTATACATTCGCTCTCGTGAGTAACACTTTACTTGATTAAATTACTTACGTAATCATTGAATAGAATGAATTAGAATATATATATTAACTGGTAATTCATCAGTAAGATTTAACAAATACTCCTTAAATATTATGATTTAATTAAAAGTGACTAGTAGAGCCCCCAAATGCCCTGGTATGGCCGAAAGTCCGCTCTACCTCTCTAAATGTTCTCACATGGCCACGCGTGTATAGCTTCTGCCAGGAAAGTCCTACTCTTTGCCTTCTCGTGGCGGGGGTGTTGTTTACGAAATTGAGAAGACGAAAAGCGAATGTCTGGCGTTCTAACCGGGTTGGTGTACACGGTGAATCCACCCAGGGGAGTCGGAAAACCAAACCAGTCGTACACATGGGCTCCAGTATCCTGAAGGAACAAATGGCGTGTGAACCAATCGTTGGTCACCGGCTACCATGGGAATGCATTTCCTTACGTTACTCCACCGCCTTGTGGATCAGATCGAAGGCTCCAGCTGTTGTCCCCTAAGAAAACTACCTGCTTCGGTTTGGGCACCCGAGCAGTATCACAGCCCTCACACAAATCAGGTGAGGTCTGTGTGGTGCATATGTATTTGGTGCCTCCTTGTACCAATATCTTTGTATTAAAATAAAAATAAGAGACCATTGATAACATCATACCGCTACAATGTCTATTTCTTCATAAGATGGTCATATATTTGAAGTACATTCAAATGAAGAATTATATTGATTTGTAATAACTGTGAAAGTAACTTTTGGTCAGGCAGATATTATTATTTCCTTATATAAATAGACTTCATTTATCTATAATTGTTTGTTATTATAACAACTTTATATCTTCTTCTTCTTTTTTTGTTGTTGAAGAAATAGATTATATTTTATAAACTATTTAATGTAACGAAGTTTATCGTCTAGTCACATATTATAAAATAATTTTTCTTTACAATATGATGTTCAATTATAAATCTTTTTTTCAGATTATTTGATAGTTATCTTTATTGAATAAACAAAACAACAACAAAAAATTACATTAAAGAATTAGTATTATTATTATTATTATTGTTCCTAAGTTATCTATACTACTTAGTTATCAATTTCTTCAACCACTCCTATTTGTTGATTAAAGAAGAAAGAAAAAATAAATAAATAAACAAACAAATAAGAAATTACTAAATGGGTGTAACATAAATCTATTACATTCAATATGGCTTCATGTCTGTCAATTGAATATGAAAGAATTAGTTAAACAAATATTATATGCTTCAATAGTTAATAAAAATTTCTTCTTTCAACTATTATGTCAGTTGTAGTTTGTATTAAAATAAATTTTATATTTAAAAGAATAATTTTAAGGTGTTATAATTTATTCTATAAAAAAACACAACAACAACAACAATGAAACCAGCAATTGAGTTAACCAAGATTATAAACATACATAGTGATGAATAGGTCAATTAATTCTATTCTTAATGTAAATTTGGAGCATAGTCAATTGTTTTTTTTTCAATGAATGATATTAAAAATGAAGTTTATATTGTAAACAAATGACTGAAAATTTCTCTAATGGGAACTGATCAAATTTATCCGAGTAGATCAATAATAATTTTGTCTCAGGTAAATAAACTATTCAAACTTGGTGTATAATTGTTAGCGGGACATAGACTGGATTAAAGAATGCTTAATGCACGATTGCTTCGGTGCACGCTGATTGGCTAATTCTTATCTAATCAGCACTAGTCGATACTTGGAGAATATTCTAGAAATCTTCTCATTTAAAAAAAACTATAAATATACTAACGTTCTTCCTATTGCGCTTCTTGCTTCCATATAACCTTGTTATTTGGAATATAATCTCTTTCCTGTTCAACCGTGTTCTGATTTGGGGACTTGTCGAGTGATTAGGTGTCCAAGACTACTAAGCAATAGGAATGGCTGGGTTATAACCGTAAGACAGAAATATAACAATAATGTAGAACATTTGTTATCGGTCTCTTTTTTTGTTTTTAAAGAAATTCAATTTTGTGGTGGTAATTGTTTTTGAATTTAGAAATAGAAATCATTTTAGAGAATTTGTTCAACTACCAATCAAATAAAAATCTTGTCAACAGTTCTGCATATAAACAGTTTTATTGTATTGTTTGTAACTGTGAGATTAAATTATTCTTTTAAGATGTTTCAAATTGTTACCAGTAATCAAATTGGATTTATTCAAATATCTCAAGTGGAGGACACACTCAAAGTAGCTAGAATAATAGTTGAAAGTTTTATGGTAAAGTAATATGCTTACATTTTAAAACTCTTGCTATGCATGAAGTTAGAATATCCACGTAATGCCTATTAGTAGAAATCAATTAAGAAAACATGTATTGATAGTGGTAAATATATGTATAATAGTAATATGAAGTAGAAATTGTTTTGATTATTATTCAGTGAAGTTTTTAATGAATCAAATTGCCATAGTTTTACTTGCTATACTCTTATTTATGAAATGTTTAGCTGTATTTAACTCGTTCATAAATACGGATCACATTTGCTGATCACTGATTATTCAAAATAATCAATAAATCATTCCAAACATTAACGATATAACCTCTCTAAAGTTCCTATATTGTTTTGTATGAGAAAGATATTACCTTAGTGTTCGTGTATAGATATTTGAATCTTCATAAAAGAGTTTAGACTATTTAATTCTTTTGATAAATCTAAGTAAATCAATGAACAGAACTATGGTAATGTATTTGCACAATAATCTGATTATAAATTGACTTGTTAATTTATTTATACGAAGATTAGGAAGACATCAAACTAAATAAACTGGAATATAAAAAAGGAAAACATCATATCACTCTAAATATTAAACTGAGATCATTAATAACAGATTAAGTTTAATCTAAGTACTAATGATTTCTGAACACAAGTGGAGTTTGAATTTTCTGGTGGCTGAGACTACAACGAACCTTAATATTTGTCACTGTACAACAATACAAGGCAGAGTTGAACTCAATCCTACTAAATGTTTAGGGCTGAAAAGGAGTCATTATTTATAATTGGTTCTTATTGGATTTTATTTGTTCTCGCTAGGTATGTTTAGCTACCTTTACTTGCAAGTCATGATTACTCCTTCCGGTGTTTATCTGTCCAAGCGTAGACACAAATCGGCAAACAATGGGGTATAGAGAAATCCTTTACATGCTGCTCTGGTTTTTAAAGAAACACAGACTTCGAGTTTTAGTAATAATAGTAGTACACTTTTTACTTTTTTTTAGTACAATGATATTCGACTCGTCTCGTATGACTAGGTGACATATACCTTCAGTTTACGTGTCACAATCGTTTTAGTTTAGAATATACAAATAGATATATATTCTGCACCATTATTTCATGTGAAAGTTTCAACTTCAACAATATCGGCTTATATGACCAGTCATATAAACCTAGTAAATGGGATCTCACTTTCTTATCTCGAGCTAAGTAAATCATATTGAAATTGGGAGGATATGCTATGTTTAGATAAGGCAATGAGATAAAGAATATTTTCAGAACTATGTAATATATTAGCTTAATGCATACCGAACTATCTAATCACAAATTTATTTTTAATATATTATGCATGAAAACATATAAACGGTTAAACTACATCTGAATATTTTCTGTATAAAATATTATTCGACATAAGTTTTATTCTTTGAACAAAATAGTTCTACGTCAGTTCAGTCAGCAACAACGTAGAAGTTCGTACGTACGTACATCAGTTCGAGTTGCCATACCACATTAGCACAGAAATACAATTGTCGATTCAAATACCATAGTAGTAGAGGTAGTAAAACGTATTAACAGTAATCAGAAACATTAGGGTTTGAAGATGTTATTCAAGGAGTATAATCCCGTGAAATAAATTTAGAAAGAGAAAAAAAGGGACATGAAGAATTCAGAAGATTAGAATTCGGGAAAACACAAAGAGTGGATGCACCTGTGCCATTGCAAACGATTTTGAGCCATGTCATTCAGGGTCTCTAACCATCGGTTGCTATCATCTCGCGGTCCCCAACCAGGTAGTCTACACCTACCAACATGGCTCAGTCCACTTGTCAGTGACTTCATGGACTTGTGCCATGTTTTGGTCTGGCCGCCTCAACCTTTCTTCCAACCTACTCATATACCACTGAACATCGCACATCAGGGCAGTCGGTCGTTGGGCATACGTAACACGCGCCCCAGTCATCTCAAGTGACGAAGTTTCACTATTTCATCAATGGATTTGCCATCCTTACATAGTAACCGTTTCCTAACAACTACATTGCTTACTCGATGGTCCATACGAACATCCTCTACTCTTACCGGTCATGTTTCACTGCCATAAAGTAGGACGGAACGAACTGCTGCGCAGTAAACACGTCCTTTGGTTGATAGACGGATATCTCGCCTACGCCATAAATGACGCAAGTTGGTAAAAGCTATTCGAGCCTTCTGTATCTGTGGTGAGGTTTTATCACACATCAGACCACAAGGGCTGATGAGACTCTCAAGATAAGTGATGCGGTTGACACGCTCAACTACTTCACTCCCTATCATTAGTTCGGGTGTCAATGCAACCCAATCCTGAAGCAACATTTTGCATTTCGAGGGAAGAATCGCATCTCGAACATGCTTGCATTGTTGCTTATAGTGGTCAGAAGACTGCATTTTGTCAGCGTCTTCACTAAATAGAACCATGTCATCAGCATATTCTAAGTCAACAAGTGGATCTCCTGGTAAATGTCATTATCGTTTATTGAATGAACTGTAGTTCGTATTTAATGAATATATATAATTAGTTTAGTATGTGTAGAGTTAATTCATAATTCACAAGATTGCACCCACCAGCATTCTTCATCAAATTAGGTTCTGAGCAATCCTTTCCAGTTACTATTCACCCTTTGGATGTCAGCTTTCAGTTCCTGACGCAATGTGTTCTTTGGTTTTCCTCTTTTCAGTTCCCCTTCAGGATTCCAAGTTAGCGCTTGCCTCATCATTCAGTTTGATGATTTCTGCAATGTGTGTCCTATCCACTCCTAAGGTCTTCTTCTAATTCCCTCTTCATTCAGAAGTTGGTTTGTTCTCTGATACAGTGGGCTGTTGTTGATGGTTTCTGGTCAACGGATATCGAGTATCTCGCACAAATATACTTGTACCTTTATGATGATGGTTGCGGTAATTCTCCAAGTTCCAGCTCCGTAAATCAGGACTATTTGGCGTTCGTATTGAAGATTCTGACATCGATATTGGTTGATGGTTGTTTTGAGTTCCATATATTGTTCGACTGAAGAGATGCTGCCCTTGTTTTGCCGATCCTACCTCAGCATCTGCATAAGGTCCTCCTTGTTCATCAATGGTGCTGCCTGGTTAGGTGCGTGAAAGTGTCCACCTTTCCCAGAGTCTCTTCATCAAGTGTGATTGAGTTGATTGATATTCTTCTTGTTTTGTTTGAGGATGTTGTTTTGTCTCTTTTGACTGTTGAGGCTGATGATACACTGACTTCTATTACAAAGTAATCTGTACCCTTAAATCTTTCCGTAAATATTATCACCAACAAAAAAAACTAATACTTACAGGCCAAAACGATGAGGTGTTTTCTTAAAATTACAATTTCATTTTAAACATTGTTAAGTTGTTAGTAATCTACACAGCCATTCAGTAGTAAACTGATTGTTGATATAAACATATCGATCATGGAACAATTATCTCTGAATGTGCTTTAATTGTTTATTAACAAAAAAGGTGCCCAAACTGTGATTTAACTTATAGCAGTCCACAGGTTTAACTGACCTAATTATGCGTTGTTGTTGGAAATAATACCAGTGAAACACTTCAATGCACTAAAAACCCCGCTTTCAGACGACTAATATTTTGTAGCATCAAAAGTTTTATTTTGTAAATAACAACCTTTTTTGTCTGTTGAATGTCGATGTATTAATTTTCAATAGGAAATAAAACCAAAAATAACAAACAATTAAGGTAATATTCTAAACTATTATCTTAAACGAACACTAAATGTTTCTTAGTGTTAATTATGTTATTTGATAATTATCTACGATTTAGCATCCTAGTTAAAAATCATATTTCTGGTATTTTGAAGTTATTTTATGATCAAATATCTTTAAGTTAAATATTAGAATGTGTGAACAGATCATGTAAAGCAAAGGTATTCATATAGATACTTCAAAATATGGTCTAATAAGACATAAAATATCTTCAAATCATCAAACTAAAGCGCTTTTATAGATTTACTCAAAATAACTAGGATAATGAAGCTGATTTTATCATGTCTGAAACGTTTTTTAGATATCTCAGGTCTTTTGTCAACATATCTTGATTTATTTTAATAAATTTCTTAAATGAATTTTACTAGAAATCATCAATGTAATATGATCAATTACTCTTTAATGACATTCTTAATAAATTTAAAGAAAATATTTCGGAAGAATCAAATCGTGATGTCATATTAAATGTTATTTGCCCTCATAATGTATTTGTTTCTTGTAGGAAATTTGTTCAATGTAAAGCACAAGTCCTAAATGAGCTCGAACTTCATTACAGTTCGGATGATTTCATACCCTTTATCATCGTCATAAAGTCACTTTTAATGGATCCTCTAGTCAATGTGAGAAATTAGTTTTAAATGAAGTCACATTACCTGTAACTTGGGGATGTGAGAATCCAAAATTATTTTGTGAAGAAAAATAGTGTTGGAAAGTCCATTGTTCGAATTTTAGGTATCAGTGATTTCAGTACACAAACGACATGCTGATCAAATACATTTCCAGGACCCAGGTGAGTCCACTCTAATTTCGGTTTTTAGTTCTAATAATTTTGAGTATATTCTAGATCATACAGAGTTTAAGTTCAATATACAGTTGGACAGACATACAAGGAACCTGAAGAAAAGACGTACAAATGATTACAGAAATTTATATCCCAATTTAAGCTGTAGCGGTTGTGATATTTGTATGAACTAATGATTCTTTCGTAATTGATTTGCAGCTTGATTTCGAATACTGAACATAGTACGTTCTTTTTTGCTTAAATTGCATTGTTTCGGGAATTCCTAGTTAATGTAATAGTTCGAATACCTCTAATCATCATAAAGTGCCTAAATATTTCGTGTATTGCATAATTACTATTTGTTTACACAGAATAGAAATCCAAACATTAGGAGCTTTGACATTATACATGGTACGACAGAGCAAAATCCATTGGGTAACACTCATTAACAAAAGTAGAACATGAATATGGAAACGTTAGACGGTGAGTTTTGGCTGCCGATTTCATGAATAACTAGTGGAAACTTTCAAATTCCTTGGAGTAATAAACTCTCGTTCATCATGAGTGACTAAGTATGTTTTTTTTCCGAGCCTTTTATTCATGAAATAGTGTCTACATCGTTCGCAAACTAATTATTTTCAGTTATAAATTCTTGATCACTTTTTTGATTGGATTGGACTTTTGTGCTTGGTGATGGTTGAATTTGTTTGTTTTTTGAATTCTAGTTCCAGTTGAACGTTTGAGACAAAGTTATTAATACACAAAACGGTTGTACACAGTTGTTTTTGTTCTCATACTCAATCATACCTGGGTTTATCAAGGGATATGGTCAGGCTGATATTTACAACGCCATTCAAGTTGCTTATAGACATGACAAAGGGTGTTGATGCAAGAAGATTTTTTATAAGACGTCAACTAACATGGCAGGCCAGTTTATAAAAGCAGATAGTCACCTATAAGTAGCAACAAATGTTAGTAGCTAGTTCGTGATTCATGTTCATCTAATATTGATATTATAAGGCTCTGGAAGTTTGATTGTACTAGGTTACGTTGGTTGTTCACTGAAATAATACTATAAACAGTAATACTTAATAACCGTAATATGAAATCTTTCTCTTTTTTAAAAATACCCTGACCAGAGAAAAATCATTTAAGCTTTTTACTTGGAGTTGAAGCGTCAGCATACAGAAAGGCCATTGTACCTCATGTGTAAGCCTGGATACTTGAAAATTGTTAATGCCGATCGCCGTCCATAAGACCAGAAGAACTACTATCATAGTCATATGTAGTGTCTGGATAGTGTGAGAGGCTGAGAAAGTCACCCGAATAGCCACTCCGAAGAAACAGTGTTGCCTTCTCATGCTTCGAACAACAGAAACCAGTTGGAGACTATTTGAACTAAAATGATTGAGTTCGATGGGAAGTTGTTTCACTGTTATGTTCGTAAAGAATAAAATGTTTCCCATACGCAGAGTTGCACTGGTGCTCTTCAGAAAACCATGAGACGCGCCTTAATATTTGAGAACTTATAGCCTAAGGATCATCAAAGTATCATTCAAAACAAACTGGGGATTATAATGAACGTCATCTAGTTTTGCGCACACATGATTGATAGTATTGCAGACGATAAAAATAAATTTTATGTTGATTTGCAGTCCATAATGAATGAATGCCCACTCTGCACACTCTGATAAGGGAAGTGAACGTCAGAGATGGTATCAGCAATACCGGATATAATGACATCGTGAGGCAACATCGAGTGAACAAAGATGGCAGAAGACTTACAAACGTATGTGCTTTCAACACTGCGGTTATAGATGGCACGATTTTCCCTGACAATTAGAGACTAAACATCATGATTGGTTGTATGCTGGGATAAATATCCTGAGTTGAGAAAAAGAACTAAATCAGTTCATTCCATGTAATAAAACACAGAATATATTAACTACGAGGCAGCGAGCAAGCTAGGTTTACAGTCAGTGAAAATTTCCAACATTTTGTTTAGTCGCAATGATGAACTATACTCTCAAGGTCGCTCGATCTCGCGTTGGTTTATTAATGGTCTCAGGTCCCATGGAAATATGAAAAGTGATTCAGCAAAAGTTGCAAAGCAGCTTAGAAAGGTGAGCACAGATTAGATAAGTGTTTATCTTGTGATAAATTTCACTTGTATAATTCATGTGTCTTCACGCCAAATGCATTAATTGTGGTAATATGTGGCATATCAAGTTGGCTTGTAAGGCTGCTGTTCATTTTGCCGCTAGCGGTGTTAAACCGTGTAGTTCTGGTTTTGTTAAGTCAGATGTTTCTATTGATCATTTTTCTGTATCCACGATTTTAAAAACTAATTTCCATATTCAGAAGCGACTATATATCTCTTTTATTTTATTCATTTAAGCTTATTTTTAGATAAATATTATGCCTCTGACGATGCTTTGTGCTTCACGTCCTGTTGTAAATCACTTTCTATAAATGACATTTTATAAGCTTATCAGGCAGTTACAATTTATGGACTGTGGGTAAAGCATCGATGAAATGCTTTAGATGACTATAGAATAAAATATAGGTGGCAATCAGAGTATGGGAATTAAAAAGGGTATAATTCGGGATAGTTGTTTATCGAAGTAGGTGAAAAATAAAAGGAATGTATTAGTTTTGGATAAGGTAATTAGTAATTAAATGAAATTAATGTTAACATAGTGTACTGCAGCAGAGAAAAGCTGATAAATAATAATAATAATTTATTCTTAAATAACAGTTTGTTACATGAGGCATACCAGTTTACGGGCAAGATCAAATTGTTACATATGATACAATTTCCACTGTAATAAATTACTCAGCTGGGTTGATAATTTATAAGATATGAATGTAGAAAATTTTTGTCAATATCACAGTTGGTGCGCTTTATGAAGGTTGCGTTGCGACGTGCAAATAATGGTCAAAGATAGATCCATTGAAGGTGGGAGATTCTAGGAATCGCAACCTTATATCCCTTTGGAATATCTGAGGCTTTAATGATGGTAAAGGACAAGGTTACTCGTTCCATAACTGTTTTCGGTGGCATATCTCAATGGGGCTGAAAATGAGTGCAAAACGAAAGGACGGGAAGCAGAACAAACAATGTTCGTGAAGGAATAGTTAAGGTATTACTACTCAATCTAATTCTATTTTGTTAGAGTAGACAAGAAGGAACCCACATTAATTTGATGCTGACAGTATTTTGTTTTCAACTAATCGGCTTATGGGTTATATGCTCCATAGATGCAAGATCACTGCTAATAAGCGGTTGATTATTCGATTCTCTTGACAACTTTATAGGTTGGTAGTAAGCGCCCCTTAGCGGTGGATTACGGTTGAGCATTATCGATAGGTTCAGTGAGTGAACTGTCTACTTCAGGTAAGAAGTTAAGGGGCGATAATTATCTGATACAACTGCAAGGAAGGAAAGTTTGGCAAATCGAACTTAGAATGTAATACTGTCTATACATGTAGATGGCCTTTAATAACTGAGTGGGACGCAAAAATGTCCGGTCGTGGTAGATCAGTGCAACCAAGGGCTTCGTCAAGAAACCTTACAAACGTAGTTAATCCATCTTCCATGAGTATTTCAGAGTTAAAACTGTTGCATAATAATGAACATTTGATGAGGAAGACGTCTTCCCAAATTTTTGATCTGTATTTTTCAACTTTAACCGTAGATACTTTGTCTTGAAGGTCTTATTCATGTGAGCCTTGGGTAAGAACTCTATTACACGTTGTGTGTGTTGTAAGGTTTTTGAGGAGTTCGAAGTAGAGAATCAACTTGGACCTGAGCCTTTTTTCCACGAACGAACATAGTGTCGGACGTCGGGTACTCCTGTTGTTACGTCCTTGAAATCTGATGGCAGGACCATGAGAATATGTGGTGATCATAGATTTACACTGAACTCCCGTTCGTTGAAGCGGATGTGCACTGGAGTGGAAGCTGACTTAAAAGGTCTTTTCTTGAACCAATCCTTGTCTACTATGAGAACAATCAACACTCATTTTTGTCTATTTAGATACAACCTCCTTTCATTTGATACAAGTTATTATCCAGTGATATTTGAGGAAGCGGTGAATAATGCAGTCGGTAATCTCGAGGATGAAGAATTTTATTAGAATGATCTTAACATTCATGGTTCTGAAGAGCTCGTTCACGATTGGAGACGTATTGCTTTATTGAGTCGTGTAGTTGAGAAAGATGTTACGGTGAATATTAGTAAGAGCTTGTTTTGTGTATCTAGTTTTGAATGTCTTGGATACTTAGTTGACGGTAACGTTTTCAAACTAGACATAAGGATACTAGCTCTACTGAAAAATACACCATTTCCCAAAAATCTTACAGAACTAAGTCCACAAGTGGGTGGTCTTCATAACTATTCCCGATTCATTCTTAATTTTTCTTGTCGTGCTAATTAGTCCTTTCAAATCTTGACATCCAATTTACCTAAATCGGGTGCTAAACAAGAGTCATGCTTACAAAGTTTACCGAAGTTTCTTCAAAATGATGCTGTTATTCAAACTTATTCCCCTAGTGTACATTCTATACTCATTAATGATGGATCATCCGTGCATATCGATGCAGGTTTGGAGTAGTGATGTAGACCAGTAATCTGTGCTTCATGGGAAACACACCGTCGCTGAACAAGTTTATTCATAAACTCAATGAGAATCATTGACTTTGTTTTGAGATTTCTAACGACACCACAAATATTTATTTGGAAAAATTCAATATTGTTTCAGATCATGAGGCTTCAAATTTCATTTTTCAACCTGAAAAATTCTTAGTACGTTTCTCAGCCGTTATGATTCAACGATGAAGCATTGTTTCAAGTGCATTTGACTGTGCGATTCATCACAGAAACGCCGAACAAATTCAAGATTCCGACCATGTAGCGGTAAACAAACTTCTAAAATAGGTAGTTCTGCAATTGCTCAAAATTTATTGCTGACCTCATTAGTTTTGCGGAACAAACACCAACTGAAGGCGCTTGGTCACGCATCCGCACCAGATCAGTCAGTCAGCTGCAACGTAGGACCAGGCACATGTGTGCATTTGTCCAGGTTGCCATACCGAATCAGCACAACAAGATGAACACAGGATTCATAACAGTGGTTAGGTAAAAGGTGCTAATATATGAGAGAAATATTGCATATAGAGACATAGTACAAGAAGAAAGAATTGGTTCGTAGAAAGAAAGATATGAAGCGATTTTAATCTCTTAGTTTAAGGGAAGACAGGGAGTGTATACACCGACGCCATTGTGATCAATTCTGAGCCATGTCACCAAGAGTCTCCAACCATTGGTTACGATAGTCACGCGGACCTCAACCAAGTAGTCTGCATCTACCAACATGGCTCAGACTACAAGTTAGTGACTTCAAGCACTGATGCCACGTTTTGGTTTGGCCGCCCCTTACTTTCTTCCAACCATTTCCAATACCGGATAGCATTGCACGTCGTGGTAATCGGTGCTCAGGCATACGTAACACGTGGCCCAACCATCTCAGTCGATGATGATTCATACCCTCATCAACTGATTTACGCCATGCTATATATCTATTTCAACTATCAGCCAGCCTAAATCAAATGTTGCTCTAAATATCGATATTCTTTCAATTTCCTTAATTTCTGGCTTCTGATCTGAATGGGTTGGCATAACTCGAGTATATAGTTGTTACTGAAAAAGTCGTTGTCAAACTCCGGATACTCATGGCATCTTTAGCTTCTTCTGGTAGTGCACCAGATCATGTGTATATAATTCATCGGGCTCCTTATCTCTTGACTCCTTTAGGTTTCAAATATTTAAGTTATAACCTGACCTGACTTCTCTGAAACTCATGTTCACGGCTTTTAATTGTGTTGCTATTGACCCTTTCCCACGAAATACAATTAGACTTTTCCCATTTGTTTCTTCTAATTAGGCTACTGAGTCATCCTACTTACTTATGTTATCTAATTCGTCATGTGGTAGAGTTTTGCTGTTCAAACATCGTATCCACTTCATCATTAATGCTCAGAATAAACGTGCTTAAAATGAATGATAACTTTACTCTCCTGATAGTGTGAGAATTATCACGATTATAAAAACATTAGGATTATTAAAATTAATGTGCTAAATAAACATTCTTAGAAAGTTTGATTTAAAGTGTATTCTATCTGAAATTCATGATCAGCCTGCAATCAAGTACAAAGGAGTCATCAGTTACTAAATGTACCGCAGCTTAAATGAGAATCATAATTTCTATGGTCGGTTGTACGTCTTTTTAAATTTGTCGTGTCTATCCGGCTGTGTATCGGATATAGACATTGTATGATCTAGATTGCACTCATTAGTATAATCATCACTAACTGAAATTGGAACAGACTCACCTGGTTCATGGAATTGTATTTGATCAACGAGCCGTTTGTATGTATTTAAATCATTTATATCCAGAATCTGAACCATAAATTTTCTGACATTCTTCACCACAATCCCTGTGGCAGGTTGAAGGACGTTTCAACTAATATATCTAACTTCTGCTACTCTAAACACCTCATATTTGAATATAGGATCCCTCCTTTGTTAACTTTGGTGGAGTCCCTTTCATTACAGTAGGTTTATAATTTCTATGTTGCAGTAGAAATGTGAATGTTCCTCCCTTTCAGTTTATCACATGTTGAAGCAGCAATGGAATTAATAGGAGCGTTTAATGTCTTCGTGAAACTCTCTGACTGACCATTAGAACAAGGGCGCCTGACATCGTGAACAGATGTCTGAACCCTTTTCTATTTACTATGCTTCCGTAGCAAAATGAGGGCCATTGTCAATAACTAACACCACGAAAACCCATTCTCGACCAAACACTTTCTTAATGCTTAGATTGTGAAGTCAGGACTTGGTGAAGTTTTTAAAATTACTCCAAGACACAAAGAATAAAAATCAGTGGCAACAAGCGCATAATATTTACCGAAAAAGACCAGGTTAGTGTACATGAATTCTCTACGAGGCCATGAGGTCCACCTTGAGGAATGATTTTTCGACTAGCGACATCTTCCACAATTGCTTGCTGCACGACTTATTTTTGCATTTGTCGCCGGTACTAAAAATATGCGCCCTAAAAAGGAACTCATATTTTCAACATCAAAATGTCCATCATGAGGATCTTTAAGGACAGATTTGTGTAACGAAAGAAGAATGCCAAACGACACAAAAGATTTGGAGCATCTATGGTCAAGATGAACATTGAAGTGACGTGTCAGAATATGACAAACGCCTGGGACGTCATTTCGTGCCATTAGACAATGACCTCTCGCATACGTAGCGACATTTCTGTCTCGGACTATCCTGCTACTCGATGTTGTGGGAAAATCGTTCTAAAATTCAATGGTCGGTCAAGTCTACACGTTTGAGAGTAGTCTTTTTTATTGTTTTGTAAAGTCACGAAACATCACTAGCAAACATACTGTGAATAAAGTACGTGTTGAAACTGCGTGATCGTGATCTCACTTCTTTGAGGAATTGTGCACGTGAGTCTGATGCTCTGTGCTCGTGATAGTTGGCTTCTGCGTAGTAAAATCAGGCTTCCATATTATTCGGCAAAAATGGGTGTGCGTTCATGAATAAAACAATGAGACATAAGTAAGGGGGAGAATGCGGTAATAATAATAATAATAATAATAATAATAATAATGATAATAGGATAATCAAAATAATTAAGGCCAAGGTAACAATAACGATAAGACGTACTTCTTTTGTACGCATAGTTCTGGTTTAAGCTACTGGATGGTAAGTGCTTCGGCTATTTTTAAACGTTGGATGCGAAGAAATCTGGGTAGATTTGAACGAATCATATAAACAACCTTAAATTCATTTTTCCGATCTGTGGAATGGCTACAGTCGATTTGGTGTTCAAGTATAGAACTCCTAACTGCTTTCCTTTCCCCCTAATAGAACCAAGCCGGAATATGTTCCCGTATCTGAGTTGAAAGCGAGCGATGACTACGGCCAATGTACCTCTATGACCTTTAAAAATGGGTGTAACGGAAAGAGAACGATGAAAATCCCTCCGCAGCGTTTTTCTTGGGCAGTACTGTCATTTAATTTTATCACCGCACTGTCGTGTCTTTTGATCTTGTTTAACCACACCTTTTGTTCTTCTTTCTTCCTCGTCTGGGCTGTTATTATGTGATATTGATTAAAGACCTATATTTTGTTACCTAACTTTCTATTGCATGCTGCCGGACTATTGACAGTAAGGTCGTGTTTGTCTAAGCTCAAGGTAACGCCACGATTCGGTGTGCGACTGCTTACTTTTTGACTGTCTGATTGGGAGGATTGCTGGAATCCCCGCAGATAGATAGTTGATCCCATCTTCTTGGGAATATTTTACTGGTTCTAAAGTATCGAACCCTTTGACATTCACTGTTTCTTTTATTATTTAGCGCGCTACTTTGCGTAAGAGAAACTTCTGACTGTATAGCACAAGCTGTACCGTTTGAGGTATTTTGTATTTTTGATAGAATTTGTTCTATTTACTACATTAGAACCGTTTAAATTGAGCAGGGAGTTTGTGTTTTGATATAATTCAATACGAGTGCCTCAAAGACGCTTTGTAAGCTTTGCCGAAGAACGTAGTCTGGCCTATTCAAATTTATTTTGGTTCGTCAGTCCTGCGTTCAAACCGAATACTGGCAGTTCGGTCGTTACGATAGGATTAACTGAAATGAGAGAGGCAAAAAAGTTTCCATATCGAAGATCCTAGAAATCGGTTCCTCCATGTTGAATATAAAGCATGCCAGTGAACGAGAAAAATGGTATTCGAAAATATGAAAACAATATCACAATACGTTAAAGTAAAAACTAGAAAATCATATATATTGTTTCAGCAAGGAGCAGGCAAAAGGTTTCACAAACTGGTTAGCCAGATCACTTCAGGCACAACAATAAAGACGTCACAAGTATTCGGAGTTTGACAGTGCCTTTACCAGTATCACCTTTATAATTGAAATACGCCATCTCACTCATATAAGAAGTCAGAAATGGAGGAGTTCGAACAAATGCAAATGAAAAACCTGTAAAATTTAAATTGTATAAATCCAATCAAACATTGCTCTACAAAGTTATAATACAATTATTTAGTTAATCCTATCACCCAGTTTATGTGTAAAAGCTTACAGACAGCTATATCCAGACTAAGCAGCCAGAAATAGTCAGTGATAAACAATAGCGGCAGACAACAAACTAGATTGTGGTTGAAGAAGAAGTCAGAAAATGATGATGAGAATAGATTAGGCAGACGTCACAGAAATCACTCACATCCATCTCGAAATCAGCTCTAGCTCTGGATATTCTCAAGACGAACTGGGAATAGGTAGGCTGAAGAACACATGGTATCGGGAAGTGGAGGCGGATATCCAAGGGATGAACAGTACTTGTTAGCAAACGGAAATGAGAGCACAAGACATATTTGGCAGGAGATAAATAGTCGTTGACATATGCCTCAAGAAGGGCGATAGGATTAACTAATTAATTGTTTTATAACTTCTTGAAGCAATATTTATTTGGATTTATAAGTTTTAAATAACATGGTTTTTTATTTGCCATAGTTTCTGTTGTAATCCTTATTGATATCTGGGTGACTTCAGTATTTCCAGAACTTCAACACCCTTCAAGGATGTATGGCAGTTGTTTTTTGACATACACTCATTCGTGGTTTGCACTTACCTTACATAAGTCTATACAATTTATCTGTGATGGTGGAGAAGACTTGTAGCTCAGGTGGATGATTTTGTTGGAGTTTTGTTCTCTGAGCTGGATGGTTTGGTCGTGGAGCTTTCATCTTTCTTCTGAACGACATCATCAGCACAAACTTCAAATAGAAGTCTTCTATTTGAAGTTTGTGCTGATGATGTCGTTCAGAAGAAAGATGAAAGCTCCACGACCAAACCATCCAGCTCAGAGAACAAAACTCCACCAAAACCAATTTATCTGTCCCAGACGTCTGTATGACTGAATGTATTTAGGTGATTAAGAAGCTGAAATTATGAGGCCCACTCGGAAGGTAAGTAGTATTAGAAAGATCCATTGACTAATACAACTCTCAAGAGTATCGATGATGGCTTTTGACCGGAACATAATATAAAGTATACAACTGTGTCTACTGAAATGATCTGCGATTGTTCATGAATTTCAGCATTTGCAGAGATTTCTGTCCCAGGTCATATCTAAAAGCCTTTTAGCTTTGAGGTTACAGTTGCACTGAGACCTTCAACGTGGAATTTCGTATTCAGCACAAGATGGTGGACTGGAAACTAGTCGGATGACGACCACTAAAAGTCGACATACTGCACGATATCCCATGCTACTCTTAATTTAGTTAACCAAATTTAGGAACTCCCATTTACAGAGGGCGTTAAATGTTCAGGAAATAATACGTGATGGCATTGACAGCATGAAACTCCTACAAAATTTGAATGAATTTATCAGATGACCTGAAGGTTGGATTTTAGGAACAAATTTTGTTAATTATTTCATAATGCAGGTCAGACATAATATTGTGGCAGTTAATAAATATCCAAAACAAAAGTTTCTGTAGATTGGTACACGGTAATTCAATATGTTCCAGAGGATATCATGAATAGTATAATCACTCTACAGGACCTTCAAATGTTAAAAAAATAGATTTACCTTGTCTTCTAAGTGTTACCTACGTAAGACCAAGTAAAGCAAATAATACACCGGTTACAATTTAATGTTTAATCCATTAATTAAAAGCTTTTAAGCGTGCCCAAGGAGTAAGTACGAAAGACGATATGAATATTTCGATGTTTGTAATCGTTTATGTCCGTAACACCTTGATAATCGTAGGAAATCAAATCAGTCATTTCAGGTGTCTGGGATTAATTAGATCGTAGATGTATTTAAAAGGTTGTCGATTTGTTGAGAATCATTTGACTTAAGCTGTCTAGTCGTTTGAAGGAATGTGCATAATGACGTGCCTACTAGCAACCCAGTGCAATGCGTGACTGGGAGCCTTCAGGCAGGGCATGTTCAGTAAAACTAGTGAGAATGGCATCAATGTCAGAGACCTGTAGAATTATTTGTTCTGAGAATTTATCTGCCGCTACAGTTTCAAGTTGGTAGAAAACTTCTTCATCCTTCTTCCTGTGAAGTAACTGAAACAATAACATCTCATGTGAGAATTCAGAATTTTGGCTCAAATCAAAGGTTTTGACATCTTCTATCTTTTAGCCACTTTTTTTCCAGAATCATCTCCAAGTTATTCACAAAAAGAGTTCATAAACCACGTTTTAATTAACTCGGTTTAGGATTTAGCCCCCCTCATCGATCGTTTAATGACTGGAATGTCATGAAACACATGTAGTGTCATTCCCGCCGGTGAAAGCTGGAAAGATTTATCATTCATATTGCTGAAAATCAGGGACTGAGTGAAGTTGGTTGATGCCTGTCAAAATGGCCAAGTGTATCTTTATGCATATTGTAGAAAAAAGGTAGGAGGAGTGTTTATACGCGCGGTCCAGCCTCACAAGAGTTTTGAAATGATGGAGAGTCATGGTCTTAAGACTACGGTCCACGAGGTTGCAGCTAAGGGTTTTATAATCATATGCGATTTAAGACGAACATTCACCACGTTACGTACTCACATGTTCATTTCAGTACACACAATATTGATGAAAGTTAAACTTGAAAACTGCGTTCAATTTGCAAGCCACTGTTTAAAGAGTGATTTACAGCTACTTGTGGAACTACAGAACTCCAGGGTTTGCCATATAAAGAGCTGCTTGAGAAGCTAGACTTCTTTACTCTGTCCTATCACAGAATAAGAGGTGGTCTAATTTTGATATGTAAAATACTAATAAATAATTTCGGATATTATATATCATCTGTTTATTTTCCTGTCAGATCAGAACATTTAAGAGGACATACCAGGTGATTACAAAAGCTAGGAATGAATAAAATACTAACAACACACAGGTTTTCACACTGAGTCATGAATTCTTAGAACCTATTACCCGAAGCAGTGGTGTCCGCACCCTTGGATGATTCATTCAAAAGGAGATCAGATATTCACAGAGCATACTAGAAAAGCAATAACATAGGCCGTAGGCTTCCTGTCGTTACTATATAAACCCGAATCTGAAATCTGATTCTGAGACTCAGCACACCATAACTTCCTTGATGAATGTATTTAACTGGAAGTTGTATCGATTAGTGATCCCCAAAAATCAGTTCATACTTAGGCTTTCATATTCATTTCAATAACACCTGAGAGATGAAGTTGATTGTTTTATCTAGTCACGAAAATTAGAGTTATTAGGGGCCAATTTTACAAATAATTGACCTTGATATTCATCAAGTGTTTCCGGTAAATTTGTAGGAATGGCAAGCTTTGGACAAAGCTGTAGTAGCAGTGATGTGGTTGATTGTGTTGTCATTAACAAAACAGTGCAGCATATACTCCCAGAAATTATCACTGCAATCAAGGATGAGATCAAGACATATAGTCATTACCTAGTTAGTTCGGCCTTTTCAAATTTCATTAAATAATTTCATGTAACGTTTCAATTATTCTCCTCAAAGAACGAGGTTCTCTTTTGCCTTGCGGTGTTCTATGGAGGTTTATTGTCTTGTTTTGGCTTTTTGCCTACACTATGGTGTAATGAAAACTAGAGTTTCCATTAGTAATTCCTTCATCGGCCATTGCTGGTTATGATTTCTAACTGTCATCAATAAAGTAAACAAAACAAACGCTTATAAATTTCCATTGTCTTTATACAATTTGATGCTCATCTTCATAATATCCTAATTAATGTAAGTAGATATAGCGAAACTAGATTTGTTAGCGATCTATTGATTGTAATTTTGGCCTATTTAAATTAAATTTAGTGCTAGTACCCAGCCATTATATTACTCATAAAATTTTACCCCAATTTTCCGTCACAGTTTAGTGATCAGAACTTCAAACTTATAGGTCGTAGATTGGATCTTGGTTGAACCAGTCCTGGTTTCAGCAACTGAGTGATTATACCAGCTTTTCTCAAAGTTTTGTCTAAAACCTTATTATCTACATGAGACTAATGTTTGTATTATGCCAACTAATCCAAGGTCTGTTTATGATTTTTGTGAAGCTATAAGTCTGTTTTGAAACTGATACGTCATTATGCCCTTTTATGTCCATATAAAAGTAAAAAAAACTCCATTGTTGAATATCCATAAAACTTGCTAGTTAGATGCCATGTACTTCATTTGGCCATACCTTCGCATTCAATTTTCCCACACTGGACATGAAAAGACTGGAATCTAAACATTTGTAATCTACATTGAACAGAGTTAATGAATTGGATTCTTTGATGTTAAGCATACTAACCCTTCAGGTTCTTATCTTGAGAAAATCCTGCGATGGATATTCTTTAGACCAAATAAGAATTGGTCTGATTAGCCGTATACGAAGTGATTACGAAAACCACCAATCGATAATAATTGTAACTATTTTTTTTTCAGAAGGACTTATCCGGTGATGGCGTAGTTTACAGTTATCCTGATCGGATACTACACAAACCGTTTCTGAGGCTGTCTAATGGGGAGGTAACTAGTTTGGAAATCTATATTTACTTTTAAGATACCTCCTCCGAACTCCGATGCGATTCTTAGGACACAGAGAAAAGAACACAATTTGAGTGATGTTCGTGCTACTTCTTGTAAAAAGTGTAAGCACTTTTCATGTTACATCTCTCTGTACTGTTATTATAATTCGTTTTATCACAAAGGTATTTCATTGTAATTTCGAATACTGGTTGTTCCAGTTATTTTTTCATTTTGCTAAAATTTTCATTTTTGAAACTAAGCACTCACTATCTACTAGTCCTAGCCGGGTTCCATCCACATCATTGTATCAATCTCATTCACTGATATAGCTAATTATGAACTGTTTTTATTATTAACACTCACTAATAAAATAGCACATGAAAGACCGTTAAAAGGTAATTTGGCTTGGAATTACGTTCCACTTTAGTATGTGCTTATTTTCAATTCGCTTTATTTGTTGGCTTATGTCTAGTTCTAGTAGGCAACGTTAATATATCTTATTATTTATTTGAACACATATATTGGTACAAAGGGGCACTGAATACACATGCGCCACACAGGTCACTTGATTTGCGAGTGGGTTGTGATACTGCCCGGGTGCCCAGACGGAAGCAGGTGGCTTTCCTAGCCGGCCACACCCAGAGCCTTCGACCTTAAGGTCTGACCAATGAGGCAGTGGAGCAACGTCAGGAGCTGCAGTCCCATGGTAACCAGTGCTCGTGAATAAGTTCATACGCTACTTGTTCGTTCAGGATACTGAAGCCCATGTACACCATCAGTTTGGAATCAGGGTTTTCCAACTTCCGTAGGCATCCACCAACCCGGTTAAAGCACCGGACATTCTCAGGGTATTAGGGTATGATGGTAAATCAGTTGATGAGGTTGTGAATCTTCATCGACCGAGATGGTTGGGCCACGTGTTACGTATGCCTGAACACTGATTACCTAGACGCGCAATGCTGACTAGTGTTGGAAGAAAGTGGCATAAATCCTTGAAGTTACTGACTTCTAGTCTGAGTCATGTTGGCAGATGCAGACTACTTGGTGGGGGTCCCCGTGACTATCGTAAGCAACGGTTGGAGAGTCTGGGTGACATGGCTCAGAACCGATCACAATGGCGTCTGTGTATACAATCTCTATCTTCCCTTAAACTATGAAATTAAAATTGTTTTATGTCTTTCTTCCCATTAACTAATTCTTTCTTCCTGTACTATATCCTTATATGCAATCTTTTATATATTACCACTATTGAATTAACTACTATGAATTTGGTATTCATCTTGTTGTGCTTATAAGGTATGGCAACTTGAACCGATGCATATATGTGCTTGGTTCTACTTTGTAGCTGACCGACTCTTCGTCCTCTCGATTTCGTAAACAACACCCCCGCCGCGAGAAGGCAGTGAGTAGGACTTACCTGGCAGTGGCTGCATACTCGTAACCATGTGAGGGCATGTCGAGATGGAGAGCTAACTCTCCCCATCCTTAGCCGTACCAGGCTATTTGGGGACGGCAACGTTAACATATCTACTTCATATACAAGTATTATTAAGCGGTTATTACGAAATTCTCTAATGATTTCTCATGTGAAGTTCAGTGGAACAAACCTGCATCATGTGTTCATCTTAAATAAGTTTTGTGAACTAAATATTACATGGTACAGACCTCTGTCAAATTGAAACTGCTGAGTACATTTAATAACTATCAATAATTTTTGAAACTGCATGAAGTATTTTATCCTTTTTTATTTCAAACTGCGTTAATGAACTAAATTGTTGGTAAACCTAACAGTCATTTTTGTTCTAACCGCGTTTTTTTATTTTGTGTTCATTTACACTCCTATGTCATTATCGTATGTGACGACTATTCGTACTTTACCGTTTATTTCCTGCTTCTCTACTATCAATGTAGCCAGTGTTTTCTTAAGTAAACTTGATGGAATTCAAGATTCACAGTCCCTTTTTGTTACCGACAGAACAATGTGGCACCAGTGAATGCTGACCGAATATTTCTCAAAGTTCGCCATATAAAGTTGTACGTATTTAATGGATAGATAGTATGACCGATATATCTTTACCTATAACAGTTGTTTTCGTTTCTATAATAATAAATTTGGTCGCTTATCATTCATTCTACTCATCAGTTTGCAATATTTCCAGTTTTACGGTTAACAGAACTCGTTAGTTAGCTACTCATCGATCTTGATGTATGTCTGACAATAGAAACCCTCAGTAACGAAGTTAATTCACTGTGCTTATGCTGGACAGTTTTCATAATAATTTGCATGATTGAGTTCTGACATATATTTTTTGTGTAGGGTTGAAGAAGGAATTAATTTCCTTGATCAAATCTGTCTCTACATGTGTTCGCAATCGCCGGATTCAGATTTTAGAAGATAGACGAGACCTTTTGCTAAAAAAAGTCTCCAAGACATGCAAGAAGCAGCCAAGTTCTAAAACGTCTCTAAACAATTCTGTATCTTCTGTGGAATCTAGCCAGTCTCTTCTGGCTGAACTTCAAGATTGTGAATCAAAACTATACCAAACTCATCTTATGTCTTCGACACCTCCAAAATGGTTGATTTCAACCTTAGCAAATATGGCATTTAATGATTCTGGTGGTTATGCCTCTCAAGATGTCTTCTGGAAGAACCATGGTCATAAATTCAGCAATAAAAGTTCTTACAGCCAGTCTGTCCGGAATTGGTACGAATTACTTTCATCAGCTGATAGCATTATTTCTCTGTCTGATTGGACTGAAATATCAAATTTAGATGTAAGTTTTCCGTGCTATTGTAATCTCGTTAATACATTTAGAAACGTTGAAAATTCCTCTGTTAACAAACACTAATATTATGTTCTATACATTTTAAATACACCCAGACCTACCTATGTATAACTTCAAAACTTTACAGGGAATCCGAAAAATGGTAATTTAGGCATACGAGGTATTAAATATTTACGTTGGTAAAATTGTTGAGCTGTCGAATGATTGTGGAGTAACCGGTAATATTCAAGTGGGTTAACCAGGAACTTCGAATATTTCCGATTTTACTTATCCCACATGATTAAAACGCCCGTTTATCCCAACAAGATAACTTACTCCAAATCAGTAGCTTATTTATGTTGTTTATGGTAGACTATGTGGTAATCAATTCTCAGGTTTTAAATACGTCTGTTGTATCAGCACAATTCACCTTTCGGACTATAGCGTTAAACTATTATGATTGCGGGCTAGTAGGTTTGTAAAGTTAATATTACGTATATATCTGATTGTAGCATCTATTATTGTGGTAAATTTAGTACGGTCGGAAGGATATTCTAAGGCTTTTTTTGATAAATCACTAAAGAAGTAGATAACTGTGGGGAAAAGTCCTGTAAAATGTGTATATTGTTTTGTATTGTGTGAAAATTAGGTCTCTACTGTTCGTTATATTAAGGAATTCAGATATCTCGATTAACTGGTATGCTGGATAAGTTATCCTGTATTCTCCGATAAATCCTGCACAACGAGTTGAGAAGTAATTTTAAGTTAGCCCTTGGACTGTCAAGTACTGAGTTTTAGCGTAATCGAATTCGGAATAAGTAAGCTATTTGGGTTGATAAACAAAAATAAATTAACATTGGTGATTCACAAATCAGTAGTTTTTTAAAGAGGGACGCGAGCAACATAAATGATATGTCAAACAATAACTACAGGATTGTAATTGTCGACTAAACAAAGCGTTTGATACTTCTATTGGTGGGTTCATTTGTCGATCGCATCTTAAGCTCCCCCCAAACGCCCTCTACGTTCATCCTGGGTTATCACTGTCAAATAACTGGCTTCTTCAAGTAATCTTAAGTTGTGCACATATCGAATAGTTTCTGCGGTTGCGGTCCTTGATTACTCCGTTCGGACACGTTTATCAGGACTGTAACTTACTTGTTCGACATTGGCTTTAGGCCACAGTTTCCTAGGTGCCTCAAAATTGTTAATGAGGATTAGGCCACCTGGCTGTACATTTTTTCGTATGTTCAGTCGTTTATCTATTACTTAACTGGCAGGTGAATATTTTCGTATTCATCTGTCCCAGAATACAGTAGCTAACCTCTACGCTTTCTTCTATCTTCTATTGTATAATAAAGTTTCATCGGCTGAAGCTTCGTCGAATGACAATCCTTTGTGAATCAATAACTTATTTGGAGTAAGTGCTTCTAGGGACCCACGGTCACTTTATCTTCACGAGAAGTTTGTTCAATATTATCTCTGCTTCGGTCAGAAATTTTTTTCAAGTTTTTGTCGGTTAGGATGGTTCCATTACATATCTGTCGTCTTCATTTTACTTGTATAACTTTGGTCCTAATATGAACCTTTATGGGTTATCTGTATATAATAAAACAAGCCAACCTATGGGAGTTATTACTATATTTCATCTTGATCTTTCATGGGAATCACGAAGTATCATTCATGCTTTTTGTTAAAATTGCTAAGTTTAAACGAGTCTTGTTAAAGTGACTAGAAAATATCTAACTTCAGTAAGAATTTACTTTCTAATTTTCACTATTCAAATTGTTGATCGGGTAGATGAGATGACTTTTTAATCACAACAAGTTTCTGTTTATTGCTGAGTGATTTCCTGATTATCTCGTGGTTTTATTATTTATGATGAAAACTATCGAAACGTTATTGGTTGAATACTAAAGATCTCTCGTTTACTATACCAAGAATTATTTTAAACCTAAATTGGTAAATCTATTTTTGTTGAATGATGGTTATTTTACTTATCTCATAGTGCATGGTTAACGCTTTTGATGTTGATTCGACATTCAGAACAATAAAGATGTAGACTGCACTCAGCAGCATTATCCTCGTAACTTGTGCAAAATTCGAATTTGTTATTATGAGTTGATTGTATCAAAATATTTAAATGTAGTGAATAATATGCCTTCGAAACATCTATCTTAATGAGCTCTCGGGAATCTTGAGTAAAATTATCCAATACAGATCTCTTTAAAGAATTAATATCCTTGGATATTTATTTTTGGTCGATTGCTGTTAAATCCTTTTAGTTGTCTGAATGCGTAAGATTGATCATTAGAACAGATACCCTCTCTTCCTGGCGATGTTTTCTTAATACACGTCGTTTGGTGATACATTCATCGTTCGATTAGACTTTTAGCTACACTTGTAGCACCTCATTCTGTGTAAAGTTTTCTGATCAACAACCACAATTATTGATGTATGAAGCAGATCACATACAACTGCACTAACCATAAATTGCACATTCCGCGAAAATAAAATAACAATGGATTACAAAAACAACAATGAATAAAGATTTAGGAGATATATTTTTATGGGAAACTAAAGTCACAGCTCCTAGGTCTATATTTTAATGGATCAACCATATAATTCAAAATCTCAATCTCATCCCACATACGTTTTTGTTTTCGGTCTTTTTCGCCACTTTTTTTGTCTTCAAACCATTGAGTCGCGAGTCTGAATTTTGCCTCATGTATTTTCTATCTTAGCCAATTTGTATCACTAGACCTGGTATAAAAAGCCAAGTGAAATCTATACATGGCTACATATTTCTTTTGCTTACCAGTATCCGATTACCTTATTCAGGAGTATAAATCACATCTGAGTATTCTACTCAAAGTTTCTAAATACAACTATTCTTTAGTTTCCTAAAAATTATTATAATTAGGCATTTGATCTACAACATTGCAGTCGATGACGAATGACAATGTAAGTATGTCTAATGTTTTCGAAAATTAGTACAAGTTGAAGGGGTTTGCTTAACTGTATATATAAAGAATAATAGTGAGGCTTAGCAATAAGCAGTTCTCTGTTAGAGTGACTGTTTCAGGTTTTTTTGTGATTGATTTTTCGAACGCTTTGATCAGAGAAACTTTGTCTTGTTAAGTTTGTTGAATTACGTTTGCTTTTTCTAGAGTAAAACTCGTATAGATAATGTCAATGCTCGATTAACATGGATTCATCGTTTACAACCCAATGTTAATCGTTCTAAATGGTCAGCTGAAGAAGACAAACGATTAACAGAATTAGTGGAAGAATTTGGTGAATATGGTCGTTGGGAGGAAATATCCAAAGTTTTAAACACCAATCGTACTGCTTTCATATGCCTTCAACGTTGGCAAACGGTTTTGAATCCTAATTTTCACATGGTAATTGCTCATTTTCATCATATATATAATTCATAGTAAATTAAAACATTTTGTAGAATACTACATGAAATAATCTGAAGAAGTAGCTTTCCAGTGATTTCTACCTTTCATTAATCGATTGTGTCGTATTCAAATCTTTTCTCCTGCTCCATCACTTAAGTTGTATAAGAGTAATTGATCTGATTTTTTTTTCGAAATGTCCTTTTCCACATATCTTTCACTAAGTAGTGGTGTATGTTACATATGTCGATGTATATGGTCCTAATATTTTACTAAGAGATTCTGCAATTTCGCATTTGAATACAATATGTTGACTCCACCTGTATTCTCGTTCATTACAGTTTGCTGATCTTTGTCACTCACCATATGAATTAAAAATAAGTCCTTAGTAGTGAGAATCTGTTACAGTAAAGTTATCATATACACACTCATTCTGAGCAATAAGCTTCGTTAGATAGCTATAGCCAATGATAATCTACATTTAAAAAGCAAGTAAATTGATCTGGGTTCATTTTTGTAGTTGTATAATTCAAGTTTATTTCATAAAATCGTTGAACAAAGACCGATTTTGAGGATTTTCGTCTTACTAGATTCTTTTTTCGAAGTATATGAGAATAAAGAATAACGAATCCATTTTATTTCTAGTATAGGGGTTGTGGAGATTATTAAGTTTTTGATTGAGATCATGAACCAGTTGATGTTAGATCATCACAATTGAAAACCTGGAAGCACTGGATGGCCGTTTCGTCCTATTGTGGGACTCCTCAGCAGTGCGCATCCACGATCCCGCGAGCGGGATTCGAACCCAGGGCCTTCGGTCTCGCTCGCGAACGCTTAACCAACTGGACCACTGAGCCGGCATCCAATGGTGATAGTTTCTAACATCAACCAACCCACGAAATTGCGCGACCAACTTCCATTGTACTGAGGTAGATACCTGTCTCTACCCGACAAGGATTAGCCCCACTGGTTACGGCTCTGAGTAGCAAACACTTAAGGTTAAGATGATCGAGTAAATTAGTGCGAATGAATATCATTTTTTGTCATTTCAAAGATTCGTCATTCTACATTGCGAGCTGAATAAATGTTACAAAAAAATACGTACATTTAAAAGCCATCTCTTACGTAGAACCTGAAGATAAGCATAAATTATTTGTTATGAGATTAGCACAATTTCGAATTGAAATCGCATAAATTTTTAACATATGAATTTTTACTTTGTGAAAGACAATCTGTGTATAGTACCATGATATTGGCATACATTAAACAAAGAAGTTAATGAGATGCTTTTGTTCAAAAGTATCACTTGAAAGGTATGGATCTTACTTATTTACTTTTTCTTTTACAATTACTGGAATTCGTGGTAATTGTTTGATTGTTTCTCAAGTATCGTAAATGGTCCACTTCGGAGGATACTGCGTTAATCGATATTTTGAAAAAGTTACTTCAATTCTATTCACCCGGTTTAATGGATTGGGATATTGTGTCTGCTCACCATTCGACTCGATCAGCTAGTGAATGTCGTTCTCGTGCACCAATTATTTGTTCAGCATTTAAAAATGTCAATCCAAAAGTACAGAGCGTTTTAGATCCAAACATCAGTCAAAGCATCAACCCTCAAGTATCTACTGTATACCGTCCATTTTCTCTTGCTGAAGATTTACAACTTTTAATGGCGGTTCAACGGTATGGTATTGCTGGTGGACGTGTTGGTCATGGTGGAGGTATAGGGATAGGTTCTTGGGCATTAGTCACTACTGCCTTGCCAGGTCGAAGTGCATCTTCCTGTCGAAAAAGATACTTAGAATTGTGTGAACAATTTCAACCTTGGACATGTTATGAAGACCATAATTTATATCATTTAGTTCTTAGTTATGGACCATATGCTTTCATGGGATGCTGGAGAACAGGTCCGAGTCTACGTAAGTGTTGTTTAATCTCTCACTCATGCTACATTCAATTATGTTTTTGTATGTTTTTACTCTCCTCCATAACTAATTCGTGTTTGTGGGATCATAATGGCTTCCGCTTCGACTTAATGACTCGTAGAGTTACAAAATCAGAACAAAGGGATTTTCTGGTGTACGGTACTATTATCAGAAAAATTTTGAAAACCTCCATTATTTAGGTGTCTGTGGTGTTAAACACACTAACACAAGTAAAGAAAAATGTGTCCTGAAATAATTATAAATAAATAATTTTCAAAACGTTCAGTAGCTACCAGCCGTGTTTGAGAACTCATTGTCTGTCAACAATTTAAACGGCAACTAAAGTTAAAAAAGATTGTAAAGTATTATAATTAAATAAAGATTCAATGAATGCACGAACTTGTAAGTAACTGTTACAAATAATAATAAGTTACAACTACAGTAATTGATAAACTGAATATTACAAATGTTTAAATGCTTACAATTCTGCACAGCAACAGATTATGGAACTTTATGCCCCAAATATTTAAAAATTAAACTAAATACTGAATATTATTAAGTGGCATAATGTGATACGAAATTTTTTCGAATTAGGAATGAAAGTAAGAGGTGTAAGGAGCATTATATTTTCTAACCCAATCACCTTTGAAAATCTTCACGTACATGTATGGAAACAAAGATGATATAACATAACTTCCAACCTACAAGCTATACCTGAATGATTTAGATATTAAAGTATGATTATTTGTGCTAATGCATTTAACGAAAAAGTAGTACTGTTTGATAACATTCACATGATTTGAAGCGCATTAACATAACAAGTAAATAACCGAAACCCCATCTTCACTGTACTTGAAAAAATAAATCTGCTTTAAGCGTGTGCAAATTGTTGTGTTTAATTTAACTGTTGAGCTATATTAACTACCCTTACCGTAAAGTTTCGGGCGTTTTAATCACTTGGTAGAAATAAATACATTGTACAGTATATATATTTTTAAAATCGCCAGGACTGCTGATTTACGTTAAACTGGACTATGCATATTTCATTTCCATTTCTTTTTTCATCAAAATAAATATTATCGATACTGTTATTTTTTTCAAAACTATTTCTACAGAAATTTTTACTAATCTTCTTCCTTATTTTCCTGGACGTTCGGCTCATTCTCTTCAATCACGTTTTAAAACACTGAGAAGATGGGCAATATTATGGTATAATTTACGTGAACAAATAACTGGAAGACTAGAAGATTCATTCAGTTGTGTACGTGTAGCTCATTTGTACTTATTGAAAATATTTTTGATAATTTTAGGAGCATTTGATATATTTAAAGGAGGTCAAATATCAGGTCTCCTCTGAGAATGCTCAACTAAGTTTACATTATGAAAAAATTTAACGGCAGTCTAAACAAATATTGAGGACTAACGTGTATATAGGTAGTAAATTGTTAGATCTTGATATTAACCTATGTGAGCAGAATGCAGAATGGCGTATCTAATTAGGTGTTTTAAGATTTTTAAATTAATAAGAATCGTTTCATATTTAAACTACTATAAAAAATCTTCTCTCAAATAATTCAACTGATTCAGTTCTAGGAGTTGAAAGTGCTTCATATTATTAACCTAAAGGATTCAGTAAATAGTCTGTAGGATTTTTTAAATAAAGCTTTATGACACTTCATTTAACAACCACAAATTCTTCCGTAAAACTGGCGTAAATTGATTTTATTTTGAGTTATAAATTCTAAAATCTGAATGTTCACTCGCCTATCTATTAGCATTCCACAGAGTTGGTATATTTACATCTTATGTTTAAAAGTTTGGTAAATATTTAACATATCACAGTTTATTTGAAATCATTGTTTCTAAATGTACGAAGATATTAGATGTTTTTTCAAAATTTAAGAGTTCACTTTAAATTAATAGAATTTTAAAAATCTCTATATATATTTTTAGAATCCTTTATCACCGTTGGAACAGAATATTTTATTGTATTCACCTTTTGCTACACAATTTGTAGCTCAGTTAAAAAATGCTGGTGTTCCTGATCCTGAAACAGAAGCTTACAGAATAGTAAGTTATCCAAGTTTGTCAGCCATTCATTATTATATTAATGACTGAATAAAGTCCTGTCAAGTTTAAGGCTTTTTTGATTGTAGTCAGTCAGTCAGCAACAACGTAGAACTTCATACGCACGTACATCAGTTCGCGTTGCCATAGGCAAAATCATGTCAACCCAAAGTCTCATGGGATAATGAAGGGGGATATGTAAGTTCTGTAGAGAATAACACTTGATTTGGTAAATTGTCATCTATGGATTGAAAATTCATGGTTCAGCGCTACCTGTCCCGACCGTAGCTGCTACTTTGACACAATGGTCGGGTTTGCCTATCGTGATGACCCAACGAACTATACTGGCTGGAACATATGTCCCTGTAGGTTCTATCATGGCAGGCAGGTCAATTGGAGAACGGTAAAACTAAAAGCAGCAACTCAAGATCTGAGGGTGAAGTCGTACTGCTGACTGTAGAGGGTTGTGATAGCATTACATTAACCTTATGAAGGCTCTCTACTCGAACACTATTGGCCGAATGAGAGCTTATGGTGAACTGTCATCAGAATTGATTACCTCAAGTGGTGTTCGTCAGAGCTGTCCACTCTCTCCATTCTTGTTTAACATTGTTGTTGACATGCTTTTAGAGATAACAGGAGTTGAACTTTTACCAGGTGATTCACTTGTTGACTTAAAATATGCCGACGACATGGTTCTATTTGGTGAAGACGCTGACAAAATGCAGTCTTCTGACCACTCTAAGCAACAATGCAAGCACGTTCAGGATGCTATTCCCACCTCGAAATGCATAATGTTGCTTCAGGATTGGGTTGCATTGACACCTGAACTAATGATAGGGAGTGAAGTAGTTGAGCGTGTCAACCGCTTCACTTATCCTGAGAGTCTCATCAGCCCTTGTTTTCTGGTGTGTGTTGAAATCTCAGCACGGATACAGAAGGCTTGACCAGCTTTTGCCAACTTGCATCATTTATGGCGTAGGCGAGATATCCGTCTATCAACTAAAGGACGTGTTTACTGCGCAGCAGTTCGTTCCGTTCTACTTTACGGCAGTGAAACATGACCGGTAAGAGTAGAGGATATTCGTAGGTTACTAGTATTTGATCATAGGTGTCTTCGAAACATTACTCGTATATCCTGGGACCATGTCGGTAGGTTTAGACTACCTGGTTGGGGACCACGAGATGATAGCAACCGATAGTTAGAGACCCTGAATGACGGCTCAAAATCGTTTGCAATGGCACAGGTGCATCCACTCTTTGTGTTTTCCCGAATTCTAATCTTCTGAATTCTTCATGTCCGTTTTTTTCTCTTTCTAAATTTATTTCACTGTATTATACTCCTTGAATAACATCTTCAAACCCTAATGTTTCTGATTACTGCTAATACTTTTTACTACCTCTACTACTATGGTATTTCGATCGAAAATTATATGTCTGTGTGGTATGGCAATTTGAACTGATGTAAGTACGTACGAAGTTCTACGTTCTTGCTGACTGAGCGCTACCTGAAGTTTTTGATATTAACGCCAAAATTTCTAGACTCAGTCACTGAATGAAACACGAATCCTGACATTGGATCCATTTATAAAAATGAGGGCATGAAGTAATAATTATAGCACAAAATTTAATACACGAACGTACACATGCATATTAAGGTGTATTATTCTGAGTTTAAGGTAACTTCATAAATTATTGTACTTTCTTTCCTATACTAATTTCAGTGATCACTCGTAAAAGACAAATATTATGGACGTATTATGTGAACAACCTAATATTTCGTAAGACGAAGTTCGTTATTTATTTAACTGGGAATCCAAAAGACACGAAAGAAACTAATTTTGTGGTAGTGTATTACAATTTTCCCAGTTTGTTTAATGCAAGCCAGTTGTTAATGGATAATAAGCTCTCCATTTATCTTCAGCTTTCATAAGCATTTTTATCTCACTGACACACTTCCTTTCAGTCTATTGTTTTCTGATATCATCAAACTGTACCTGTCACCTTAAGGTGGTGGCGTTGGGGTTTCATTATCATAAACTAATAAAGCCCTATATTTGTTGGGACATTCGTTGCCTGAGTTATTATTACGTTATTCAAATCAGTTTATGAATAATAAGACAGAAGGCAACCATTTTCATGTCTGAAGACGAAATCATACTCCCGATTGTATCAAAATTATTTACATTGTTCATTAAATGTACCGTTTGATTAATAATAAGAATTTATTTATTGAGATTCTTGTGTATGCTTATCATCCTAACACTTTTAGTTACACTATCTTTACTAAATAAGTCCATTCTAATTACTAAAGTTCTTATTCTCTTATATATTAATTGAATTTCAATTTCGAATGTGGCTGCCTAGTTATTTGAACCGAACGTTTTCAGTCTTTCTTTATTGCTAAATTTAACTTCACCACTTAATATGTTAAGTCCTTTTAGTAAAATTTAATAAGAATATAGCAATTATTGTCATACTCTTTACCTACTTTTTTGAAAATTTCCACTTATTATTATACCATCTTTCATGCTCATTAAACATTAATTAGCTTATTGACTGTCTATATCGTTTTTATTATTTCATTTAAAATAATCAATCGTAGATAACAACATGGAAACTATCCAAAGACCCTGTCAAGTCATCTAGCTACACTTGGTCTCATAAAGATTGGAAGCCTAATCAAATTGATATAGATTTTATGCAGTTTTTAGATGATTTAGTTTCTGGCATCTTAATTAAACAACATACTCCAACGAATAATAATACGAATGAGACAAATATTGCTTCACATTCAAATCAATTGAATAATTCTGATAAACAAGGACTATGCAATGAAGTTAATGAAACACGAATAAATTTAACTCCTGAAATTTCAGAACAAAATACATCATTCAAACAACTTACATTTTCAGAATCCAAATGGATTATACACCAGACTCAGGTAATTTGGCTAACCTTGTCTTTAATAATAATAATCACTCACATCTGTCTAAACTGATAATTGGAGTGTTCGTTGAGTTATCACCAATCATTTACCGGTTACTCTAATAGCTATACAAGCCATACTATTTCAAAATACGAAACAGACTCATAAAAGGTGTTCTAATCGCAGAATTCATCAACCTAATCCCCAATATCTAAACGCAAAATTAGACTGTGATAACGTTCATGTGTGTTTAAACGCAAAACAATTTTTTAATAATGTATATACCATACTGAATAGAATTTTATTAACTCCTAATTGTATGATACACTTGATTGTGTAAAAATATCTGTAAGATTAATTGTATAGATGATTGAATTAATTAGGTACAAAAACCGTCCTTGTTTTGAAATAATTTAATTTATAAAAGACTCATTGCGCTTCACTTAGAAAAAAACAGCTTTCCCCAATTCCGCTTCCACTGTGTGCTTAATTTAATAGCTATCAAGTTCTTTAAATTTTTAATAGTAATACATTTTGTTTATGTATAGATAAAACATGTTATAGTCGGTCCTGTACGCAGATACCTTGCTACAATGGCTGGAGCTCGTGTATCGAATTCAGCGCATCAATCATCCGTACTCATGCATCATCGTAATTTAACTGCTGGTCATAATTCAATACATATAACTCATCGTCGTAAAGGGAATCGAGCTTCATTATTATTACGTAAAGAACATTTATTTTGGATGACACTTGATCAAGTGATGTGTGATCCAAAAGTGAAATCATCTTTGCAACAAATAAATAAAATATCAATGTTAAGAACTGTAAGTGTAATAATTGTTAATTTGATGGATGGATTCTATGAACATTTAAAATTTACTATTTTATTTTAATTATTTTGATGGCTACAATCGCAATGATGCTATAAAGCAAATTTAACCAAATTCTTTCAGATTTGATTTAGTAGCCTATAAAATTTAAATGTAGTATTTTTGTGGCATAATGTTCTATACACACAAAACCCAAGCATTTAAATAATTACATGTCTGCAAGTGTACGTATTATCTATCAACGGATTTCAGAAATGAACTGTTTAGATTATAGTCACTTATTGATTTGCCAAATTTCTGTATTTATAATGTTATAACAGTTTTGATAATACTTATGTATACGTAATCTGATCACTTGTTTGTTGGAAATTTTGGTTTATATTCATCTAAAGTTTGTATCATCAAAATAGACAATTATTGAATCAAGTAGGGAGTTTTCGAGGTGTTGATTTATTATAAGATCGAATTATATGATCACTCTACAGTCTGTTTGTTTAAACTGTTATTCATCATATAGTTTAAGCTTTGTACGATGTATCATTAACATCACAACATAGATTATGGCAACTAATACAAATCTGATTTATATACATAATAAACTTGGAAAACAACGCCTTAAAACTGAGCAATGTACCTTTTTTCAAGGTCAAAGAGATACACGTATATGAACTTTCTTCCAAATTTTTGGTACAACTCACTAATCAATCAATTAGTTGTTTAAACGTTCAGCATTTTACATGATACTATATGAAGATTAGTGGTACTGTTCATGTGTTCAAACTGAAATAGTTGAAGTATTGTAGAGTTCAAATTATGCGGCTGACTGTATTCATCCAATTTCTCGTTTTTACCCATCTATATCACCTGATTAAATTCTTAATTTGCTGCTTGCTGGGATTTCAGTGTAGAAATTTTTATTCGGTAATTTATTTACAAATATATATTATTTTATATTTCTTAAATTTAAAGGCTGCTCCTTTCATTGCTCGTCAAATGGTGTTGCGTTTCAGTCATAAATCATTTACTCAAACTGTTTGTCAACAGCAAAAGGGTTATAAAACGGCTTATACTAGTTTACGTATTCGAAAAAGAGGACGTTGTAAAAGAATTCTAAGGAAAAAGATATTAGAGAAACATTCCAAAAAAAATCAAAATGACTTGGAATCTTGTCATAATGAAAGGCAAATATCAATAACTGAAGATGATTCATTATTTAAAGACAATCTGAGCAGTTTGACATCTACATTTGCAGCTAGTTCCTCAATGATATTATGTACTGACGAGACAATGACAACTGCTGAGGCCACAACTGCTAGCAGTAACGCTACCACCACTGATACTGTAAAAACAACGACAACTGATGTTGGTGCTACTACTAATGTAATTGCTTCTACTTCTAATTCTTGTAATACAACTACCGATAAAAATGCAATCGAGTTAACGGAGAGTAAACGAAAGTTGTTAGTACAAATTTATAGTATTTTGAAAGCTTTCGAAAGGAAAAAATACAATTCTTCAAATGCCTATGTTTTATCAACAAATATTTGGTCTCGAAGAATGAAGGCTACAGAGGCAAGTGTCATTATCATTTTATGTGTTACCATATAGTTTTAGTAAGTCATAAATATTTTTGGTGTCCGTAGTTGCGGGCATTGACAAATTTTGTGGTTCGAAGTCACTGACTGACTTTGGTTAGTTGTGTCGTCTTCAACGACTAAAAACGTCCCCATCATAATACGTCTGAAAAACATTGAATTGGAATTTATTCTGAATAATTGCCACCTTCATATGATCTGTTTCTACCAATGTAGACAATTTTTCCATTTGTTTACACCAATATATATATATATATATATATATATATATATATCAGTCAATAACAACGTAGAACTTCGTACGTACGTACATCAGTTCGAGTTGCCACACCACCTTAACACAGAGATGCAGTTGTCGACTCAAATCCCATTGTGGTAGAGGTAGCAAGAGTGTAAGCAGTGATCGGGAAGATTAGGGTTTGGAGATGTTATTTAAAAAGTATAATTCAGTGAAATAAATTTGGAAAGAGGAAAAAAGGGACATGAAGAATTCAGAAGATTAGAATTTGGGAGAACACAAAGAGTGGATGCACCTGCGCCATTGCAAACGATTTTGAGCCATGTCATTCAGGGTCTCTAACCATCGGTTGCTATCATCTCGCGGTCCCCAACCAGGTAATCTACACCTATCAACATGACTCAGACCACTTGTCAGTGACTTCATGGACTTGTGCCATGTTTTGGTCTGGCCGCCCCTAGCTTTCTTCCAATCTACTCCTATACCACTGAACATCGCACATCAGGGCAGTCGGTGGTTGGGCATACGTAACACGCGTCCCAATAATCTCAAGTGACGAAGTTTCCCTATTTCATCAATGGATTTGCCATCCTTACATAGTAACCGTTTCCTAACAACTGCATTACTTACTCGATGGTCCCATGATATACGAGCAATGTTTCGAAGACACCTATGATCGAATACTAGTAACCTACGAATATCCTCTACTCTTACCGGCCATGTTTCGCTGCCATAAAGTAGGATGGAACGAACTGCTGCGCAGTAAACCCGTCCTTTGGTTGATAGACGGATATCTCGCCTACGCCATAAATGACGCAAGTTGGCAAAAGCTAGTCGAGCCTTCTGTATCCGTGTTGAGATTTCGTCACAAATCAGACCACAAGGGCTGATGAGACTTCCAAGATAAGTGAAGCGGTCGACACACTCAACTACTTCACTCCCTATCACTAGTTCGGGTGTCTATGTAACCCAATCCTGAAGCAACATTTTGCATTTCGAGGGAGAGAATCGCATCCTGAACGTGCTTGCATTGTTGCTTAGAGTGGTCAGAAAACTCTGCATTTTGTCAGCGTTTTCACCAAATAAAACTATATAATCGGCATATTCTAAGTCAACAAGTGAACCTCCCGGTAGAAGTTCAACCCCTGGAAATTTAGATGAGGAGAGTGTCATCTCTAAAAGTACGTCGACCACAAAGTTGAACAAGAATGGAGAGAGTGGACAGCTCTGACGAAAACCACTTGAGGTAATCAATTCTGATGACAGTTCGCCATAAGCTCTCACTCTACCAGTTGTGTTCGAGTAGAGAGCCTGAATAAGGTTAATGTACTTCTTTGGTACTCCTTTCAGTGACAAATACTGCCATAGAACAGTACGATCAACAGAGTCGAATGCCGCCTTAAGGTCGAGAAATACTACCATTGTCGGGCGTCTAAACGTGTGTCTGTGTTCTAGAACCTGACGTAGTGTGAATATTTGGTCTATACAACCACGTCCAGGTCGAAAACCAGCCTGATTTTCTATAGTCTGTTCTTCACGAGCTCTGGTTAGGCGTCGAAGTATTATTGAAGCTAATATTTTAGACACTATATTAGTCAAACTGATTCCTCTGTGATTGTCACAAGAGGACTTTTGTCCTTTCTTAAAAACTGGCACAATCAGTGATTGAGACCAGTCAGATGGGATTACGTCCAGTTCCCAAATTCTACCTAAGACGTCGGTTAATCTCATTGCTAATACTGGACCACCATCCCTAAAAATCTCAGGAGTAAACCCGTCAGGGCCTGCTGCTCTCCCTCGTTTCAGATTTCCTATGGCTTTTTCAACTTCGTAAAGAGACGGAAGACCTATATTAACTTGCCATTCAGGTTGACTGGGGATCGTGGGAAACCGAAGTGTGGCTGAAGGCCAGTTGAACTGATCCCTGAAGTGTTCTGCCCATCGATCCATATTTAAAAAGTGACATGAGATCGAATCCGCTAAGGAGCACCAGTTCCCTCAAGATTACAGGTACACCTTGCTGATGAGTGCCAAATAGCACGAAACCGGGGTCCAGGGTTTCCTGTTGACTACCTCCAACCACCATCTAAATCTCAATACATAGTGCCCGCAGTGTCGAGTCACCTAGACTGGTGGCCACATTGCAACATGATCGATAGCATTCGATCTGCACTAATAAGGACTAGACAAGCATGACATTGATCACCACCCAGTGATCAATCAATTGTGATTTAAACCAAGTGTTTATTCTTAGCTTTGTGTAAATGATAGATTAGATAACTATCAGAAGACCGAGAGACCCTAATCAAGTTATTGGTTCCTGACTAATGTCAAGTGCTAAAAGAGTGACAGGATTTTGTTGGTTGATTCCGTAATATAGTTTACTTCATTTGACACTGCAAACAGAAAGCCAATCAGTGGTAATGTTTCTAACAGAGGGAATGAGTTATACTATAATAATGCCATTAAAGAACATCTATTTTTTATTTAAGACGAAGAACCTGTTGATAAATATCAATAACTTTGGTATAAGTTATTTTAGAAACTTTGTGGAGTCAATTAACTGTCCAAATTGTTTCAGTTGAATTTGGTATTTAATGTCACTTTAAGAAAGCTAAGTGAAAAACATTTAAATGGTGTATAATCGAATGATTATAACTTCTCAATCTATTCTTACTTAGATTAATTGTCTATACATCTTCTATCGAGGGTCATTGCAAGTTGTTTTTAGAAACATTTAATAAACCTGTAAGGTTTTTTTACTAATTTCCCAATCTCACCAAATAATAAAGCCTTTTTATAGTGTCATGGGTATTTGTTGAATTCTGTGTTACTTTTCTTTCTACCGAATCATGAGTATCTACATTAATTAAATATAATGAACAGTAAATTACATTGTAGTTTCATTGATTTCGTTTTATTGTTTCGAAAATTTCTCTCATTTATTGTCTCTTTCTGAATAGCCAAATTTTGTCAATCAAGACCGATTCATTCCACCTATTATGCGTAATTTACCATCTAATATAGGCATTCGTTTATTCCATCAACCTGAATTAATAAATAAACGTTGCTTGGAAATTGCACGATCATGTTTACAGAATGGATTACATTTGTGTACAGATAACACAGAAACATCTAAAAAAAAAGATGTTGTAAAAGAATGTACTGTTGATCAGTCAATTTCATGTACAACATCGTCAGATACAGTTGACTCGCAATTGATACAACCTAAAAAAGTACATATTCTACCACCAAATTATGCTACTATATTAGGTTTTAAAAGTCTTCTAATGCATTTATCTACATTGTTAGAAAAGGAAAAAGGAAAATTTTCACAATTTACTGAACTTAGGTAAGTTATATATATATTACTGTGTATTTTACGGTTTTGTCCTAAATGTACTATTCAAGTTTTGTGAAAACATTCGTACATAGTCATGTATGATTCATTACTTTACATTAACTTAATTGACTTCTATTATGAAGTTTAACAAACGACACATACTTCTCTCAGGTCTTACATTGTTTTTATATATGTCTATTGGTGTTTATTTCCGAAATAAAAATATTAGTGTATGGATAAACATGATAGCAAAATATATTTTTCAAAGTATAATACCCTACTCATCTGATAAGTCTTGCGGATCGAACGCTATACTCATCTCCTAAGCTATTCTGTAACCCCCAAGCTAGAGCTAGACAGCGACCTGAACACGAGAGAGAAGACTCAAAGTACGCGAGAAGTAGTTCACTCCAAGGTTCATTCTAATACAGAAAATACAGGGTTTTTATAATATTTTAAAGGTCCTTGGGTTGCTAGAAGATTCTGGAATGCTACTAAATATAGTGGCAGCCAACCAATCAGAGCCTCTGCATGTGACGTTTCGCTTCCTTGATATTTTTGTCTAAGACTTAGAGTGAACGCTGATTGTATGAAACACGTCTTAGTGAGTCCTGATGCTTGTTTGTCTTTTGCAAGCAATTTTCTGGATCACCCCGACAACATCTTATTGAGTAGTTAGCTAAAATAAATTTCTAAACTTTATTGTATACTAGAGTGAGGAAACATTTCAAATAATCATTTTAACCTAATAACTCTAGATGATATGAATGAAAAAAAACTATGAATAAATCCTTTTGTATATCAGGATTTATAAGCACAACTGAGGAATAAAGAACTAAACAAACATTGATATCAGCTACGGCTCAGTGATAGATCAATATTATATCATAAATATACTTGTAATACCATGAATTTTAATAATACAAGAGAAATGAATGTAACAATTATAATGTTAATTACAAGGCTTCAAATTAATTAGTAATATTATGTGCACACTAGATGGGGTAAAAGTAGTAATAATTTTGATAAATCTTAAAAAGTTAATAGAAAACAGAAAGGGAAAAATGTTTTTGTAATCGTGAATACATCAACTATAAAGTTAACATTTATGACCTAAAGAGGATCTGTTCATTGTTAGTTTAGAAATCGATTGTTAATCGAACGTAGTCTTTTATAGCGTCAAAAATAAAATGAATACAATCTAACGTTAACAGAATTATTAAAAAGGAACGTATATAGTATAATGATAAAATTACATTCCCACCTTTCTATTTTCTTTATCGACATATTTTACAATTTAGTTATTCAAAAATAATATGTTTAATTTCATAATTGTTTTAATTTTTTTAAACTACAGGCGTCTGTTTTGTGCATATCCGGGCCAAACTATTACAGATGAAGAGTTTGAGAAAAGTAAGACTTGATTCTTTGTAAATTTTTGCTTATATAATATTTACATAATCTGTACAAGAAATCTACTCGAATGACATGTAAAAATCCTGAATTCAGAAGACAAAGTATAACAGTAGTATTATAAAAAACAAAATAAACACTAAAACTTTGCAATTCTCAAACGATGAAGCGCACAGATGTCAGTTATATCATCTAAGTCACAATCGAAAAAACGTTGCGCGCTGATAAGTGACTAATAATAAGTAAACGAGTAAGTTTGACGGGAATAAACGAAACCAGATTAGGCGCTACGTTCAAAACAATGCAAGTCATTTAACATGGCCGGTTTTGGAGAGTAGCACTCATGATGTAATTGAGCAAGCAAAGAAAATTAAAAAATCAGTCCAAAGTATCAACATATCGGAGTATTTATCCCAATGTCTTTTATTGTTTTTCAATAAATAGAATTAAACGAATTCAAATCGTCCATTATGTTTGGTCGTCCGATTTTCAACGTGGCACGTACACTTTTGTCTCCAAAATATACAGATTTTATTAACAGATCATTAGCTCTTCTTTTGTGGCCTGCACTTCTGGCAAGCATACCAGCCAAATCATTTATGGAAGATGCTAAGCGTCATTGGCAAGAAGCCTAGTAAGCATATATCAACTTATTATAATTTTTTATGTCTATTCTCTTGTGATACATATATATCAAACATTCGGTCGGTCATATCTCTTTAAAAATATAGTGACTATGGAATAGGTGATTTCGCGCGTTGTGAGATTTACCGTGATCACTTGTTGCTAATCAATATTTCTAAACATCACTGATGTGTAACACATCTGAAAATTATATCAAGTAAGTGTAGACTTTATTGCACAACTTATCCCACCTTATTGTTTAGTCCATACCATTCTATGTTTATATTTCCTCAGATTATTTGGAAAAGGTACAAGTAAGTGATCAGCATGCAGTCAGTTTAAAGCGCAAATATTTTCTATATCGTCACACTCTCAGCACACACTGTATAACACAATTCACTCCTTACAAGAAACTTCATTTTGAATCCACCCATTTATTGTTGCTTGCCGCAAGTTTTTTATCTACTACCTCTATATATTCTATAAGTGATTCAAAACTTAGATTTGTGTACCAGGGTTCCTGAATGATATGTTTTGACTGAAGATATGCGAATTATGCACCCCATTCACATCTCTGGCCAACTACGAAATCCTATCGTAGTTACAGTGACATCTCTTCGTGTAAGAAAACTACAGTGACAAGGTGTAACATTTATCAAGAAAAAAAATCTGCAACAGTGAAACTATATTTTTTACACGACTGGAAAACATGTCTGCAAAGTTAAGAATATAATTATACGTACTATACTTCAGTATTTCAAGCCATTAAACATTTAAAAGTGCAGTTGAGAATTTAACATGCATTTCTAGGTGACCAAAGTTATGAACTCATAATAATTTGAACACGTCATGATTCGAAAAGTCGTTAGTCATGTAGGACAACATATTCCGAAATAAAATTTCTAGTTGTAGAATATTTTAATGTGTGAAAAACATTAAAATTCGAGTGCGCCGTCACCCTAATGAGTACTTTGTAAACTTTAAGTCACTTTATTAGTTTTTAATTGAAAGAGAATTTGATGTCGGCAATTTTTAAAGTTCTCAAAGAGTTGCAATAATGCAGAACATATAATTATCCGAATCTATAACTTCAGAAAAAGTCTGTGAGTTGTCTTATTTTTCTATTATTACGTAATATGTTTTTTCTTCTAGTGAACATTCAGTCGCTAAGTATCCCCAGGAAAGTGACGAAGAAATCGCAGAAATTCAGGAGGATGACACTATTGCTCCTGTCAACAGACCTAAACGAAAACGGCGAAAACAGGATTATTTCATTAGCATACCAAATAAAAGGTAGGTAAAACTAAGCAGTCAATGAGAAATTCCTAGATGCGATTATTGTGTATGCATTCTTGCCGTTCTTTTAATGTGCTCGATTATCTCTTAATATTTGAGTTGTTTTACAACAGTTCCATTGGTAGCTTTATAGAAGAGAAAATATCACAGATAGTACTAAACTGCATTGAAATGCACAGTCCTTATTTTTAGCGCATTAACGTCGACTAAGCATAAATAAAGGATAATTGTTTTAGTTCAGAAACGAACTCATAAGCAAATAATGCATGCTTTTTATTTATGATTAAAATTTGATGTGTATTTCCTACTGTCTGGTTTACTATTATCAGCATGTGGAACTTGATTTTCAACCACCGCTTTATAAAATTTGAATTCTCCTAAGGATTAAGTGAACAAAGATTAGCACATATCTTTCCATTCAACTACATTCTAAATACTAATACCTGCCAAAATATGTTGATGTCTTGAATGTACACTTCTATTGGCATAACGTCAAATATCGGCCGACGTGTTCGCGGTGAGACCAAACTCCTGAATTCGCTACCTGGTAGGTTCGCGAATCTGCACTGTTAAGTCATTCGATGTCCCATTTATGTTGGTTCGTGATATCGAAAACAAAACACTTTATAATCAGAAATTGTGTTCTTTTGTCAATGAATATATATGGGCACTTTACTTTCTTATTATTACTCCTCTCAAAAAAGCCAGGCTATACTTCGTTTAACTAGACAATCCAATGTATTCAGTTTACGAAACGAACTCGAGTCATGGAGAAAACCAACAATTCAATGTTGAAAATTATCATAAGTACATAATTTCCAAACGTTTTCTACATTTTCTTCCCAGGTTAAAAAGAAATCATAATTACAACGCGTTACTTAATTTTGTCGGGTCAAGAGTTAATTGGGCTAAGCGAATAAATGGTACCATGACATTTACAATAACAAGTGGAGATGGTGAATTAATGCAGGTCACTTTACCTAACGAGATAAGGATATTGTATTCATGTGGCTTCAAACCTGATTCATTTTTAAATCTTAGAAAATAGAATTTCAAATTTTTATGTTTTTGATTATACAAGATTCTATTACTTTATTATTTTATTTTTAATGATATATATACATATTATAATCGAATCAGTCTTCTTTCTGATAGTAAAATAGATTAGTGCTGCTTTGCAAATGAAAGATTTGTTACAAGATCCCTCTAATTCTATTATCATGTCGATTGCTCTCCGATTTCCTTCCTGTACTCTTCATTCTAATATTCTGCTGGTAAGCATTCTCCTTCCAACTGCTGTTACATACTACTAACATCTACCGATATCAATAGCGTACACCATAATATTACCTTCGAAAGGTTCATATTGCACAAAATTCAGAAACGAGCTCCTACTTTAATGAAAATTTTCATTTTATCTATTTGCTTACATTTTCCAGCCTCGATATTTCATCCATTACAAACTTATGAGACTGTTATATTAATAATTTACGTCGATTATAGTTTGATAAATCTCAAATTTAAATTGACTTATGGTTGAAACACCTCAAACCAAAGGTTACATCAAAATTCGCTCGTTATTTCATTCCATTGGTTTTTCGACAACACAAAATGAAAATGACAATATTTGCGAAATACGATGAACCCATTGAATTTTTCGGTTTGTCATCAGTTACATACAAACAAGCTGCTCGCAATGTAAATAAAGTAAACAATTGAAGTTGTAACAAAGTTTCTATAAGTGTGACAGCTCTGGAGTATTTGTGATAGTTTTCGTTGCGTAATGTAACAAAGGTCTAGTAGGTTAAAAAAAAACGTGATGTTCGATCACTAGATTGTGGTTATAATTAATGTCTAACTTTATGTACATTTCACAATACTTATTGATGGAGGATTCACATTTCCGAATTCCAGATTAGGTTAACACTTGAAAATAAGTAAACTTATCAGCATGTATGTAACTGAAGAAACAATAAAGTTCAGAAATGCTAACTCTCCGACAGGTGATTAGATTTAGTTATTATTGAGTGAGAATTTTTGTATGACTAACAAGCATTTCCAGCGAAGTTGTTTACAAAGTCGAATTGAAAACGAATATTTAAGAGCAAATTGTGATCACTATTAGAGAACTACTTTAAGATAAAATCGTCGGCCCTTGTTCAAGCAAGTCTTTCATCTCAAAGAGTTATAATCGTATGTTGTTAGTAGTCGGCACGTTCAGCACCAGTTTCTATTCTCGAAAAGTTTCTTAATACTTAAATACACAATAAAAAAGACTTGATTTCTCAGCAATAATATACACTGTACATAGTTCTTTTTATAATATAACAATATCATTTACTACACATTCTGGTTAGAGATATGATTTGAAGTCACCAACTCAACAAGTGGGATAAGTGTGTTTTGAAGACAAAATACACGACAAGGTAGAACCGAAAGTATGGATATTTCTGATTGTTTTGAATTCTGTACAGTTTGATCCTCTGTATTATCCCATGTAAAAGTTATTGTATTGGTTTTTCTTGGAATTAAATCGTTGTTGGATAGTCTTTTATCTGGATCATCTACTTCGACCGTTGCATTGTGTTGCCACTTGAAGACATTTTTCAAAAACTGAATGCATAAATAATAAATTTATTATTACAATTACTGATACAATAATTTGTTTGAATATAAACATGAACGTGGATCAATATATAACTGAAATAATTAGCTTACCTCTTTGATTTCTGTTTCGATGGTTAAGCCATAAGATGCGATCAAAATTCTGATTTTATTGGCGGACAAATCCATCACAGTACCATTCTCATAGAACGGGCCATAATCCTATTATTTTAGAAAAAAAGTGACTGTCGGTTAAGCTATCTCAACTATGCTTTTTAAAGGTTGGAAAAATATAAACATTCTGGAATGGAAGAAAACGAGAAGCATAATGTTTACGAAAAGTTGCATTGTGGTGAAAGTAATAGATACGCTGATAGGCAGACAATTAAAGTACTATTACCGATCATGTACTTCGTAAGAAAAATCGATTCATGTGCTAAGTAATTGCTCAGTGTATCTGTAGTGAACGAGAACTCAGGTGAGGAAGACCAGCTTATTGTTCCTTACAAAGTTACGGAATTCTTTAGTAAAATGTGAAAACGATATATTAAATTATTCATTTGCAAATCTTCTATCAACTGTCCTTTACATTCTTCAGAATTCTTGCAATTCTCAAGTCCTTCATTTTTCCCTTTCTGTTTTCTTCAGTTCAATTTTATGAACCTTTTGTCAAGCATTTCACTATACTACATATATCGGCGGACAGACTTGAAGTAAATACAAAGAGTAAATGTTGCGTGAAAATTAATGTATGAAACGAATTTCAAGTCACATGTAATGATATAAACAGTATATGAACACTCACTCTAAGGCAAGCTGTAAAAAATAAACGTTGGCTTGCTTCTCCAGCTCGTTTAGCCTTTAGTCGACGATCATTACACCAAGCAACCAGTAAATCTATATCAGAATTCTTAATATCTTTTTGTATTGAATTATTGCTTTGAAAAGATACTTGTAATTCTGGATAAACAGAATTATCACATTCCAATATTCTTGCCATCTGACGATGAGCAAGTAAATCAGCGTATCGTCTAATGGGTGATGTGAAATGTGTATACAATGGTATGCTGAGACCATAGTGCCATGTATAATTTAGTATAGTTCTATTATTTCGTTTTAATATCGATTTAGGATCAAAAGACAGCAGTCGTAAAAAGTGATCATCGTATGAGATATTTTCTAACAATTTTTCTTCGTCATAACGTTTGCTAAGTATGTTGTACATACTATCCAAATTAAAGTATAGAGCGACCTATAAAAAACAAAATATTAAAAAAGTCTTATTTCATCCTGATGCACTTTAAAAAGTCTGCACTTTTTGAGAAAAATTTCCAAAAACTAACACTAATTAATAGACAATAGTTTCCGCGGACCCACCGAACTGTCACGGGTGTGTAGCTACTGTCAGGGAAGTCATACTTCCTTAGCGCGACACGGATGGGGTATAAGCCGCGGGTGCACACAATCTGTAGAATCCCGAGGGAAATGAAGTAAAATCCCGTTTTGTCACTGGCTATACTGGTACGAATTTCCTTATCGCTGCTCCACTGCCTTCACCATAGACTCAAAAGAATGCTGAATTTAACCCAAAACCTCATAGAACGCTTCAGTCATCTTACTAATAAATTATGACATACAAAACTATTCTTAGTCACCGGCGACCATAGAACTACATTTAACGGTGCTCTTCTTCCTTATGGATGAGACACCTAGGTTAAGATGCAAAGAGTGGCGCCCTAGGCAAAACACCTGCTCCGGTTTGGACACCAGGGCAGTATCTCACTTCACGCATAAACTAAATGACAGTTCCAATCCTTTATGCTTTATTCTTCATTTTCACCAATTACATTTACGACGATGTGGTAACATTCGTTTTTATTTTACATAACACCTCTTCATCTACCTGTTATTTTTTCAACTCATACAGCACTTATCCTATGGTTTAAATTCTGTCCTATCTAAACGATCTCACTCATCGGTCGAAATAGGAATGATACCAACAAACACGAATTCTGAACCAGCCTTTCTGAAACCACGTGTGCCATTCAAACACCACTTTCAACGTCGGCAAACTAATACAGATCGAACAACAGATAAGATGGATTATGCCACTAGATCGATAGCCAAGACTTTCGTTAAGCATAACAAATTCGCTCGCGATCTGTAGCATCGAAAAACTTATTTGTCCGAGGACCCTGGGGCATATTCGTCTGATTTTCATGAGGTTGATGTTGCTCTATGCATGAGAAACATGGCCACTCCGAGTTCAGGAGACTAGACGTCTTTCTGTGTTTGAACATCGTCCTCCTCGAATATTGCTGACAGTCAGTGGAAACACTCTACAAATAACCCACTGCTTCGCCAACGTATGTTCGGGCACAGTGAACATGAACCATTTGATGTCACCATCTTCAAACACCGAATTCCCTGGCTTGGACATGTACTGCGAATGTTGTCACATAGAATCCAACATCGTGCACTATATACCGACGCTGAGACTGCTAGGAAAAGGTGGACAGGTCGACAGCATATCACATGGTGTCGTGGTATGAACAAATGTCGTACACGACTGGCATCTGCAGGTTCTTCACAACTTCTAGAGAATGTGAAACACAGTGGTTACAGACATTATCAGATATGGCTCAGAATAGAAACCAGTGTCGAGCGAGTCTGTTATAAACTTCTTTCGATTTCTTCATATAGGTGTGAGGAACTTCTATAACTCAAATAATTCATTCAGGTTATATTTTTGTCAACTGAACTGCTTCTCCTATTATTATTATTATTATTATTATCATTTTTCTACTCTTATACACTCATTTCTATCCAGTTTCATTCTATTTGATTATAGTCACTTTCTATTCGCTGTTTCCCGACAATCTCTTTTATTTTATTGTGCGGTGCATATTTATCTTGGTGTCCAGTTGTACTAATATCTATATGTTTAAATGAATATGTGTGAGGTATTTTAAAACTTGATATCGAATTGAAGTGTACATGTCAGAAGTGTTCTGTTTTTGCAAAATGTGAAACAAATATATTCACTTAATATCATTAGATACACGACAGAAGCACCAAATATAACTTAGAAACTGAGGGATAAAATTACGAGATACTGAACGAAGAACTTAATTTTACAAGTTTATTTTAGTTGTATTTATAGATTATTGGAATTTGCAAATCAGATAGTTTTTAAGAGATTATGTCTTCTTCAATAATAAAAGGAGTATCGATGAAGTTACAACAACAATGTTGAATAAAACGTTTAAGAAAAACACTATGGAAAACTCACAGATAGGCGGATATAAGTCATATATGACAAAGAAGACATCAAATTTAAGAGAAACGATTCGTTATAAGAGTTTTTTTCAGCTATACTGTGAGCCAACTTTTTGACAGAACACTGAAAATAATAAGAAAAAATGTAATATTAAACGAAATTTAGAACACATTAAAAGTAATCTTTAGGTTTATGCGAATGTATACTCTTTTTCTCAAAATAAACTGAGAGGCATGATGATTATTTAGCTCTATATCAATAAATAATGAAGTAAAATATAAGAACATAATCTAATGGTAATTACTCACGGAAAGTGAAAGAGAACTTGAGGAATCGAAGCCAATATTGTTTGATTTTGCTATTTTTGCCTAAGATAAATAAAAATAAAACTTAAAAATGAGATATATTCCATAGTGAATAATGTACATGCATAAAGTAATCAAATGAATAACACAATGATGAGAACAGTTGTTTTATGTGTAATGAAGGTCAGTAAAACATGAGGTTTTTTTTGTGGATTTAAAAAAAATATTTTTTTAATACAACCGGAATCTAAAAAAAACGTTTTGCTTAATGATAGTCGTGAATTTCCGTACATTTCAAAACAGTACTGAAAAATGATATAATCAAGATAAGTTAAAGTATTCAACGGAATTGAAGAAGCATACACAACAATCAGTGAGCTGATTTCTTCACATACATAATTGTGTACAACAAACAGACTACAAGATGGGGGAATAGTGTCCATAGGTGTTTCATCCATCACTGAAGAATTAGTTAGAATTCAAATGCGCTGCTTCCATTGGTAGGTCCTCAGACTTACGTTTGATTAATGTAGCTGAATAAGTATAACAACTTCTTCAAAATATATATTCATTCTTTGGCTTATCCATAATTGTTTAATAAGTGTATATATATATATATATATATATATATATATATATATATATATATATATATATATGATATTAATTGTCACACAATCAATTCTTTTTAATTACAAGTTGGATAGTGCTCTTCAGCAATAAGTAAAGGATTTCGGTGAAAAACCATTAAAATGATTTCTATCAGTTGTTTACTCATAAATCCCATACGAAATATCAACAGACCATTTTTTTATTTCACACATTTTAAAATAACGTCTGAGAAATGTAAAATTCATTTAAATGAATCAGTGTCATTCAAAACAAAACACATTGATTATATCCATGGTAGTTCAATTTAAAAGAATAGATAGTCCACTTGGTACTTACTAACCGACCGGCTTCTATCTACGTATTGATTTCTTTTCAAATCAGAATAGATTACTAGTAGATTCCTACGTCCGAGCATTTTCATTGGAACACTTGGCACAGTAAGTCTACTGTTTGTTTCATAGGAATAATATTCATTATAGGAATTCATCTTTTTCAGATGATAATATTTAATAAAAATCGAGTTATTACAGAACAAAACTTGAACGAATTTACCTATCCTTCTGTATTCCATGCTAATATCGACACATCAGAAAAGATGAAAGTTAATGATTTTGAGAAAAATTTGTTAGGTTTGAAACAATTAAATTATACGTAATGTAAATGTTTCAATAATAATTAAATATCTTTTTCCTTATGAAACCCAAAAGTCACAATATAAAATGATGTCTTGTGTGAGTTTATTCGCAGTAATTTGTGGATATTTTTTGAAAAAATGCACCACTAATCCCTATTTATTTAGCGAGTCTCGACGATCATGGATAAAGTTGTAAAACATATAAGTTGGGAATCAAATATAAACAAAAGTTAAACAAGAGAAAGAATTACGAGCATAAAGTTTTTGAAATTACCAATTGACTAAATCTATTTCTATCCGGTTTCGAATGATTTCGTAGAGTTGCACCCAACCATTTCTGATCATTATTGCCCGTATCAACAGTAATTTCAAAAGGTTGCACACCTTTAAGGCGTTTAATAAAGTTTCCGAATAAAAATCGAGCAACAGATTGATTAGCAACAATCATCCATTCTTCAATTAAATGATGAGCAGGATTACGTACTTTCACAGAGAATCCCTGAGGCCAAAGTGTAGTTGAACTACAAAGTAAGACATTGAAAATGAGAACTTTTAACTAAAATGTATTGATGGCATATATATAATTTATACACTTCTGTTTAATAATGAAATCCCATGTCGATTGAAATTTTTTATCAATTGAATATTTTGTATTCTAAAATGGTTCACACAAACACGGTAAAATGAAGTAAGACAATCTAAGTATTTGCTAAAAGGCACTGTATAACGTTAAAGCAACTCCCAACTAGATACAGTATCTTCGTGCTTCACTACTGTAAATATTTGAAATAATAACAACATGTAACTCTTCATACATTAATGATGATGCATCACACAGCTAAACTATCACGAGCAATATTGTTTGAATATTAAATTAAAGTGAAAGCAAGAACCTAATTGTAAAATCTACGTCAGAAAAGATGAATAAATTTAAAAAATAATATTCGAACACACGTATTTTTCTTCTAGAAAAAAAATCAGAATAAATAAGCTTATGATACATTTATTAGTTAGATAAGTTTCTTCTAAATGACGGATACAAAATGAATAAATATCAACCATTTGGTTGAATCCCCTAAATTTTAACGCTTCTATACTACAAATTATTTGACAACTTAAACACGACAAGCTAAGAAAATGGTGATAAAACAGAAACCACTTTTAAACGGACAAAAAATGATTGTTCTGAGATGCTTACCATTCATTTGTGCATTTCTCCATTACAGGTAGTGGTTTTGGAAAACTAAAATTCAGTTCTAATTTGTCGAAAGATATAGCACCATTTTCAATTCGATGACTACGTAGATTTGTTGCTATCTGTATATCAAGAAAAAAATTGTTAAAACATTGCTGTAGATAACATATTTTTAACTAGAGAAAATTATCGGCATAAAAGTGAAAAAAGTTACTCAGTGCAAACAAATCAGCCAAATAGTGATTACCAAGATAGAACCTGGTACAAAATTGTAAATAAATTAACTCATTTATCAGGTAATTGGGTATAAGCCACAAACACTATAGGTGTAACGGGTGTCAGTAGAACTTGGTACACATGTACATAGGTTCAAATCGACGCAACGCATTAGCACAGTGAAATAAAAGTGTCAAAGGAAATCCTAGAGTATTGAATATAGAAACAATGCTAGTGGCAATAGAAAAGTTTATGCATTCAAAATACGATTTGAGAAAAAAAACCAGTTGAATAAATAAAACATTGTAATGTAATTTAAAAACTTTTAATCCTGGCTAAGATAGCAAATATAGATAACAGTTATGCTATAAATATTATCCAAGAAGTTAACAAATTCCGACCATAAATAAGTAGTTTCATTTTCGTATACGTAAATTTTTAAAAATTCCTTCATTGATCATCGTACACGAAAGACTATGTAACTTTGATTTCCACACTACAGTTTAAGCAAATCGGGAATTTTGGTGAGGCTTCATCAGGCTTAACAAATATAAATACAAACATTTAGTAGAATTCAAATGTTTACAAACAGCTGGCTTAGTGGATCGCAATCTGTTTATGTTGTGGTTGGGCAACCGAACAATATCACAAGTGTCTTCAGAAAAGTGAGGTTGCTTAAAATCAAGGTATATAAGTGTATATTTCGAAAATGAATTAGAGTTAATAAGATGAGATTATAAGGATTTTAATCAGAGAATAATATTCCTGATAAATACGACAAAAATTATGTCCATTGTCGCAGTCTAGACTAAACACTCCAGCAAAGTGTATGAATAATTAAAATTCAATAAAATTAAACTAGAATATGAAATCACAAATCACTGTTATATACAGAAAACTAGTGAGACTCAAAGTTTTCACATGACCGATTAACACGTAAAATAAAATTTACCGAATAATGAATAAATTAGTTGTTTGTTTGGTCCATCGCACTCCCACAAAATTCGCATAAATCTAGATGGCGTGGTGTAAAATCGACGTTACATTCATTTCTTACCTTACTTTGAATCTTGAATTGGGTATCAGCCCTAAATTTTCACCTATCGATTTCATTTTTTTGTCTAAACTATGTTTTCACTGCTATGGATATTATTACCATTTTCCTTCTTGATGAGTTGGTGTGAAGTTAAACAACTAGGACGAATGCATATTCGGTCTATTATAGACGGGTTGTGGTTATACCGAGACAATCCGCACAATGTGCTAATATGCCAACAAAGACTAAAAATTCAGAAAACGTTATCACAACGGGATAATTCAAATCCATCCTAATAACATTAAACACATTGTGAGGCAGTCAACGGATGGGTATCGGTATTCTTAGATGTGGTATTTATGTGAACTGATTTCTTATCGATTGCTTCTTACCATCTAATAAATTTACTGTAAACTGAAATTTGGGAAATAATGAGAATTATCGTATCATATCCATAACGGGAACCACACTTCAGCTTTCAACCTCGACAATTTAATTTTCGACAACCACACTTCTATAATCATGAGCAATAAGTTGAAGTATAATTTCACAGGTATTTATTCCAAGTTACACGTGTAATGTTAATTTCAACTAAAATTAACTACTAAGATGACATGATCATCAACTAAGGAGTAGAGACTTGCCATTTTTTTAGTTAAGTTAATAGCATTTATATAACTTCTTCAAAGGAAATAAATCTGTGAAAAATAAATCATCCGGGACACCAACTAGAAATTATGATATTACAAAAAAGAGGGCACAATTAACTAATTAAAAAAGAGTGAAGTTACCAGATGAAGAGAAGACAGACAATTTTGAAGATCTTGAAATGTGAAAGGAGCTTCAGGCTTAGGCAAAAATTCTAATAAACGTGATTTATCTTCGATAGTTGGATTTGATTGTGTTGTTTGGATTATGCTCCAGGCTTCGTCATATGTCAAGCGGCAACGTGAGCGAATTACACTTCGACCAAACCATTCATTGATAATCTGAAATATTTTTTTTATTTTTAGGTAAACAACATTGAATATGGGAAAAAATAAAATGAATTCTAAGTAATCAGTCATGTTGCATAATAATAGACGCCGAGAAAACATTATAAGCAGTTTTTTTTAAGAAAAATGAATCATATGCATAGTTAGGTCTGGATAAGAATTTGATAGCTGTTAGTGAATCTGGTGTGAAAATGTAAAATTGGCCTGACAGTTGTGAATGCCAAATAAGATTATAGGCGTATTAGTCCAAATGATATGCTCTTAAATATCTATAACCTATTTCGATAATATAATACAAATTTAAGGAGAGTAAAAAGTTTCTTGTTTAACTAAACTTAAGCTGATTAATTTGAAATAAGTATTGGACAAAATGACTAGGAAGAGAATGTGAAAATAACTATGATTATAAGCACTATGTTACATAGTCTCTTTCAGTTACCTTGATATTTATTGATTTGAACACATCGATATTGGTACAAGGAGGCACCAAATACATATGCGCCAAACAAATCTCACCGGATTTGTGTGAGGGCTGCGGTACTGTGCGGGTGCCCAAACCGAAGCAGATGGTTTTCTTAGGGGACCACACCTGGAGCCTTCGACCTAAAGGTCGGACCCACAAGGCAGTGGAGCATCGTAAGGGGATGCAGTCTCATGGTAGCCAGTGACGAATGATAGATTCACACGCCATTTGTTCCTTCAGAATACTGGAGCCCGTGTGCACCATTGGTTCGGAATCAGATTTCACCGATTCCCCTAGGTGGACTCTCCATTTCCACCGACCCGGTTAAAACGCCGGACATTCGCTTTCGTCTTCTCAATTTCGTAAACAACACCCCCGCCAAGAGAAGGCAAAGAGTAGGACTTCCCTGGCAGAGGCTATATATGCGTGACCAAGTGAAAGTATTTCTAGAGGGAGAGCGAACTCTCCTCACTCTCAGCCGTACCAGGGCATGTGGGGGCACCTTGATATTTACACCGATGTGTATTAATTACTAGTGTATTTTGGTTCTATGAGTCAAATTAAAGTATACCAATGAACCATTCTCATTAATTATAGGAGCAACTAATTATTAGAATATTAACGTCATGCAAAATAAATAGACATAACCAAATTATCTATAGGCAGTAGCTGACATTATACATAGAATCCAAAAAGTGAACAAAGATAAGAACTTTGTCGTTGTTTGATTAATATGGACTAATATACCTTATGGTTAAAGGCGGTGAAAATAAACACAATCTAATTCATTATTAACAAGCGAATGATTGTTTACAATATTTTGACCAAGTATCTTTTATACTAATTGAAATATTTTAACAACCGTTTTATTTCGCTATAACGTTTATTACTGAGAATATTTCAACAGCGTTAGCAAGCCATTTCGATAGTAATCAAGAAAGAATCCTACTAATTTCGGCTGCCCTAATCCACACAGAAGGTTAGTAATCTAGATCCTTTTTTAATTATCAACTAAAACTTTATGTAAACAAAAAGTAAAAAGAGATCCTAATTTTTGGAGAAAAATCAGAGCAAGCAGTCCGCTCAAACATGGATGAGATCAGTCTAATTTGGGTAAAATCAATGAATTCTATGTTAAGTACAATATTAAGCGATCGAAAATAAGAATTATTTTTTCAAAGACTAACCTCACCGTTCTCTTTTACTGTTAATAAAATTGAAAAAGCCAATCGATCTTCATTAGGTACAAGACTACATAAATGTTGTGAGAGGATAGGTGGTAACATTGGTATAACCTATTATAAGGGAAAAATAAAATATACTTAAGAGTAGAAGAATATATAATTGTTTGACAAATTCTGTTTACGACAAAACATCAAAAGTTGAGTCAGATTACATTAACTAGTAATGTTGAGTGGAAATAATAGTGTTGGATGAAAAAGATTGAAATGAAAAAACGAGTTTATGTTCATCCATATAGTTCATTAAATCATACAGTGAAAGGCAATCAACAGAATCGAATTCAGCTACTTTAGGGGAGCGAAATACCGAATATGTGAACTTAGGTTTAAACATCCAATAAAAGATAAATGGGGCATTGAATGTCAGGGACACAAATAAAACGGTGTCAAAGTTGTATCACTGTATTAGGAACAAGAAGAATATTATTAAAAGTAGTGCATAAATCGTAACTGTTAGAGTAGTAAATAACCCATGAAGTGAACAGTTAAAAAGATTTTTCTTTAAAGAATCCGATCAAGCATAATTTAACATGTACTGTAATTAAACGACAACACATAACTGTGTCAATCTGATGTCAATGAGTGATGAAAACAAATTCAGTGCTATTTCGGATATCACTAAGCTATCTGAAACATATAAAGCGTCAAAGGGTGGAACACACTGGAAACAAGAGTAACATTACAAGAAGGTAAACGAATCAACACAAAAATACAAACATAATTGGACGAAATCGGTAAGTCGTGGTGACAATATATCATACAATACGTAGATCATAAAAATGTTTGGACATAAAATAAGTCATTGAAAATTGGAAAACAGTGTAGCACAAGACAAAAACAACCAGAGAATAAATGGAAAAATCGTGAAAGAAAATCAACAATACCGTCGGAGAATAATAAAGTAAATTCATTTCCCATATTGGTGAGTTAAAAAAATATAAATGGTCGCTGAAATGATGAAAAATTGGCTTACTTTCTGAACCAGATAAACGGAAGTAGTCCTATCTGCAGCTCTCTTATCTAATGGACTATTAGGGTAAACAAAGTATGATACATCCGCAATATGGATCCCAACTTCATATAAGCCTAAAAACGAATGAAATAAGAGTGTAAATTTATTACTGACCATAAGATAAAACATAAAAAATATACATTATCCGTTACAACTAGTTTAAATATACAGTGATGTGCTATGCTTGAAGATATAACGAGATCACTTAAAATCCGTGAACGTAACGAAGGATCAGTAACACAACGACACGACAGCTAAAATATTCCAATGTGTTCCAGCCCGGTTGACTAGAGAGAGAAATCTAAGATCAGAACACAGAAATATATTCCACAAGCAGCCAGAAGCACGAACAACAACAACATCGTTCTCTACGAAATATTGCTGACAGTCAGTGGAAACACTCGACAAATAACCCACTGCTTCGCCAACGTATGTTCGGGCACAGTGAACATGAACCATTTGATGTCACCATCTTCAAACACCGAATTCCCTGGCTTGGACATGTACTACGAATGTTGTCACATAGAATCCAACATCGTGCACTATATACCGACGCTGAGACTACTTGGAAAAGTTGGACAGGTCGACAGCATATCACATGGTGTCGTGGTATGAACAAATGTCGTACACGACTGGCATCTGTAGGTCCTTCACAACTTCTAGAGATTGTGAAACACAGTGGTTACAGACATTATCAGATATGGCTCAGAATAGAAACCAGTGTCGAGTGAGTCTGTTATAAACTTCTTTCGATTTCTTCATACAGGTATGATGAACCTCTATAACTCAAATAATTCATTCAGGTTATATTTTTGTCAACTGAACTGCTTCTCCTATTATTATTATTATCACCATCATTTTTCTACTCTTATACACTCATTTCTATCCAGTTTCGTTCTGTTTGATTATAGTCACTTTCTATTCGCTGTTTCCCGACAATCTCTTTTATTTTATTGTGCGGTGCATATTTATCTTGGTGTCCATTTGCACCAATGTTTATGTGCTTAAATAAATGCACAAATAAAATATGCACTAGGGAACAATAAATGTGGTTTTTTTGTATAGAATAGAGCACACAAGCCTAGTAAAAAAGTATACTTTAACAATGTTTTCGAAGGCAAGGAAATATTTTTAGAAAAAGTAACATAAGATGACTTATTCCTGTAGCAGTAAAGTCACATTATATTAGACTGACTAAATGTTAAGATGATCTAAATTTAGATAAATTTTCCTATTCACAATTATCATTGAATATTAAGAGTATGTTAAATTTGTTTAGGATCAGACACATTTATGAGTGGAAAGAGCTTTGTTTATATTAAATGCTAATAATCTTACCATCGTTCAATCGAGTGATATGTAATGCATCATCGAAATCTTTCGCATCTTTTGGATCAATGGTGACAATACAATGAGAACGGAAATCTTTTCTTTTTTTATACTCTGTTTCGGGTATTTGAAACTCTTGTGGGCTAGTCGGTAGACCTTGTAATTCCTAAAATAGGAAGATGTCAAACATCAACAGTACGTGATCAAAATAATTTATAATGATATTATATTAGGAGGATAATAAAGTTTTGAAAAGTGAATCATTTTGAACAATTAAATTACCTCTGGTGTGAATTGATCGTCAGTGATTCCATGTTCTAAAAGAATATTTACAGTTGCTTTTTCCAGTTCATTCAAATTTCCGAAATTTTGTTCAATTACCCTGTAAATAATTTAATTTTTGCACACATACATAAAAATCATAAGGTCAACGGAAGTGAGTTTATTTAAGTTAGAATTCTGGATGAAATTATGCGTTTTTAATATCTGAACAAAACAACGTTATTCTAAATATGTTCTGTGACATTTAAGTATGTGGGCACCATTACTACCACCACTAAACCGATTCATATGCACTAATTATACAATCTAATTGAAAAAAAATAATGCCATAAATCAATACTACTTCAGGATATAATTAAGAGAGAGTAAAACTTGTAGCGATGAAGAATTACCACTATTTTTCTTTAATGAAGCATGAATGAAGTTGAGGAAAAAAGAAATTGAACAGTTATTCATCGTTCAAACAACATTAAATTATAAAAGATATTTACATATTTTCAATTTAATTTGAGGATTAATTTTAAAAGATGAATAAAAGACAACATACAACTAAATACACAATACAATATATGGATGGTGAAATTTTTACATCGTTAATAAATATTTACTTGGAAGTGAAAGGAATAATTTAAAATGGTAGAGTAATATTTATTTGAACTTTCCTAACAGTACACTACTTATCTTACTAATTATGTTCTTTTATAATAATAAATAGGTCACTCTTTGCGCACCTCTAAAACAACAAAATGCTGGAAATGCATGCCAATGAATGTAACATTCATGATTAACTAAGGAGAGTAAAAACTGGAACATATAATCCCTATGGAAAATTAAAATTTACTTAGTGAAACCTTAGATTCCCTAAAAGGTTCGTTAGAAAGTGTCAAAAAAATAGAGCGATTTCCTGAATAGATGACATGAAATCAAATGACAATGAAAATGTCAATTTAAAATACTTTTCAATGTAAATGAACTTCATGGCAGAATATCCATAAACTAAAATTTGAAATGACAGTGTTATTTAAGAACGAACCGAATATTGTCAATGGGTCAATCATCCAACCAAGAGAACTTACTACTACCAATGTTACACTCATTGTGTAAAAGTATGGGGATTACTATAGTGATGACGTGAGAAAGGAAACTTTGTAAAACAAAAAACGAATTACATGATAAACTAGCTTTATTAAATGACATTAAATTAAACAAGATCGTTACCCAATAGGATATTTTGAGTTTTCGAACCATTTTGTAATTCGACACACATAACTACTTTTTAATCCAAGTTGATGATCCTTTAGTGCATCTACAGAAACATAAAAAGTGATTTTTTAAAAAAATTAATATATGACATGTAAATGGATTCAGATTAAAAGAAATGTCTGCTGCAAGGTGGAATACAAATTTTAATTGTGACAAAATACTACTTCGTCGTATGGGAAATAAAATTACTAATCAACAGTTGAAAAATGAAGCGATCTCCGGAGTTAAACTTTCGAACTTTATACATCGAAATTCTGTTCCGAAAAAAACTGTTTATATCCATCTACTATTAAGAGATGAATTTAACGGTACGGTTTTAAGGCAGAGATTGAAAGCAGCCATAGAGAAAACATATGCTGCTAAACTGGTTATAATTGAAAAGACTAAGCCCATCATTCCAAATAGACCTAGACAATGCACGGACGATTACGTCACACCCCTCTGCATTTATCAGTTTACATGTTTGTGTGGACACACATACATAGGGAGAAGTAATCGAACAATGCAATCAAGGGTTATAGAACATGTGCCTAGATTGTCTCAAAACCAGTTAATGTAAAATGCTCCGAACAACGTGAATAGTAGAAAACTATGTTCATCTATTGCAAAACACATAAGTGAAACAGGACACAGAATTAACATCAATACAGCATAGAAAACGTTGTATGGAAATTGTCAAGGACGAATTCTCAGGTTATTTGGAGCCTTGGTTATTCGTAAATTTACCCCCTCCCTATGTGTACAAAACCCTGATAAACCTTCAGTCATTTTATGGTCTAGGGTAATGCGACAGTTTCTTATTCTTTTTATATGATGTTAATTTTCTCTCTCCTTTATTACCTTGTTTGCTTGAACCTTCATTTAATTGACCTTTTAACTCCGTTCTCTCATTTTTCTATTAAAATTAGAGTGTTATCTAAGCACATATGAATGATTAGGCAGAAATATTAAGGAACATGAATTATAATTTAAACAAGTGAATAAATGTTTACGCAAAATATTTAAAATCTATCTTATGAAACTATGGAAAATATTTTACCCAATCAACGTTGAACAGAAGCATCTTAGAAAGCGAAGTCATGTGCCACACTTCTGATTGGATAATTACACATATGTTGCTACAATATTCAGTATGGTTTCAAAGATTTCCAGAAGCCTAAGGTCATCTGAAATACTATAAACACCCTCGACTTTCTGTGAGTAAACTAACCTTAGAGTAAAGCGTACTTTGCACATTCTGTGCCTTTTATTTTGTGTTTAAGTTGCCGAGTAAATTTAGCCGGTGGTTATTCGAGCGTTCAGTTAGAAGAATTATCAGAAACCGTATGACAATCAGAAGTTGAAAATTCAGGTTTTTATTTGTAAATTGAAATTACACAACTAAACACCAGTCATAGGTATTTAAAATATAGGTCTGCGATTCCAGAAATTATTTCTAGATATTATAAACTACAAAAATCATTTTGATCACTACATTTATTGCAAAGGCTTAAGCATTCTTGTCGTTATAGTTTAGAGATAATCAAATAAGCTTTGGTCTGTATATGAACTAATAGGATGAATTTTACGATATTATCTGCATTTACAACAAGTAAATTCATACATTATATCAACTGAACTAGTAATGTGTATGACGAATAATGCTAAGGTTGAATAAAACGTTTAAAGCTGAAACAATAAGTTGTTTGTTAAGGTTATACAATATCGTAAACTGGACACTTGCTTATTCTGAACTACATTTCTCATGTTTAGCTTAACAGTTTCGTAGATTTTGACTTAACATTCTATAATTCTCAACATGTTAGTTTCCTGTCTTGAAGTGAAGATCGGTGGTAAATTCGATCGAAATACATTGTCAAATTTTAAATTCACCACAACTGGCCGATCATCGTGAATAATGTTATGGCTCTTTATGTGATTAAATTGGAGTACCCGTTTCTGCATTATTATGAAAAGTGAAATGCTAGTATCAGTCAGTTAGTCGGTACAACTTAGAACTTCGTACGTACGTACATTAGTTCGAGTTGCCACACCACATTAGCACAGAGATGCAGTGGTCGATTCAAATCCCGTAGAGGTAGATGCAGTAAAATTATAAGCTGTGATCAGAAAAATTAAGATTTGAAGATGTTATTCAAGGAGTATAATACAGTGAAATAAATTTGGAAAGTGAAAAAAGAAAGGGACATGAAGAATTCAGAAGATTAGGATTTGGGAGAACACAAAGAGTGGATGCACCTGCGCCATTGCAAACGGTTTTGAACCATGTCATTCAGGGTCTCTAACCATCGGTTGCTATCATTTCACGGTCCCCAACAAGGTTGTCTACACCTACCAATATGAGTCAGTCTACTTGCCAGTGACTTCATGGACTTGTACCATGTTTTGATCTGGCCGCCCCTAGCTTTCTTCCAATCTACTCCTATACAACAAAACATCGCACATCGTTAATTGAAACGCTAGTATAGCGAATAAACAAGCAGGACGAATCACATGACTTGGATATAATCGTTTTCCATCATTAAGATTACATTACATTTCAGTCTCAACTGAGGTTAACAAGCAACCGAATAAATTAAAATGCATCACCATAGGATTCATTCTTTCAGACATATATAAACGTATCAAAAAGTATATTTAGGTTCAAAAAGCCACTACAAATCAGTCTTATTATTTAATAAACTTGTGCGAGGAATATCATCAACTGAATCGAAGACATGAAATGAAATTACGAAATTTCGTATCGATGTGTTCATTTATTTTCCTGAAAAAACATGAATAAACTCTGGGCTACAAATTCAAATGTTCCGTTATGAATAAATATCAAAGAGAAATAACGAATCACTAATATATAGTCAAACTACTGCTGATATAATGGACATTTACAAAAGATAGTGCCAGTAAGTATATGAGTAACAATATGTCATACAATAAAGTATAATTTGTAAAATACAACCAGCTTACCCGAAGGGACAGTAGACGGATCTATGTGAACTAGTGGATGATTACTGGAAGAAGGGAGAAGAACACACGAGTAATCTCCGTCGTTTTGTGAAAATTCAGAACTACGATTTAAAATACTTGGATAAAAAGCAAGACAACCCAAAATTTTCTGATTAGCTGGATTTGATTTCAAAATTTTTCTAACTACACCTGTACGAACTAAATTAGGATTTGGCAAAGAACACAATGCACTTGGTATACAAGAGAGATCTAAATTCTTAATTGTGTCCAATAATTTAGTATCGCTAATATTTTGAGAGTTTTCTATCACATAACTGATAGAGTAGAACCAAGATTTTTTAAATTCTATGGATGTAGATGGTGTTTGGTCTGCCAATATTGGTGATTCACTAGCAACAACTGCTTCAAGTGAAGTAGAACCAACAGCTGAATCCAATACAGAACTTTCATCTGTAGACTGAATTACATCTGAAATAACCATCTCACTATCTGAAATATCCTTTTCTGGAGATTCTAAATTTTCAATACCAGTTAACTACAAGAAAAAAATGAATAGATAGGGCGAAATTTACAATAAATAGAGAAATCATTTTTAAATTATTTGGCATCGATGTAAACAGAAAAATAAAGCCATGAAGAACAACGGAATCTATTTTTGGGGATATTACTTCATTTAATTTGTGAAATATTGAAATTTAGCTTTCTCTCTACGTTATTCTATAAACTACAAGCTTTAGTTTGACGTATGACTTACTGCCATGACATTTTCTATTCCAAAGATATTGTAATTTAAACGTACCTTTTGTGCTCTTTCTCTGCCCTAGTGACCAGTTTATACAGAATTGTACTTACCTAATTGTTTGTGAGTAGTGCTTGCGTTAACCATCTATTTACTTATATATCGTTTCATACTAATCTGAATCGAATAGTGTTTCAATTAACTCGTTCTCTCTCTCGCTTGTCAATCAATCAGGTGATAGAATAGTTTTCGTCTCCCTACCCAAGGCCGTTAGCCCCAAATCGGACTCACGTATCTCCAACTTCAAGGCCGAACCAATTAGACTATCATGTCAAGGCCTTAGCTTAGACAGTGACAACTCTCGCGCATATTATTGAGTAGACAGACCAAGGAGGCAACAGTCATGGACAAAAAGTTTTCGATACTTAAGTTGTGAAAGACGAGTATAATTTAAGATACTATGAAGAAAAATTGAGGCATGATTTTACCTTGTTAAATAAATAATTTTCAAGTATAAAATACATCTAGCAGCTGTTCAGAGAAAATCCATTGAGGTGAAGGTTCGTTGCTATCAGAGTAAACAAGTGTTAGATGATACTAATATAGGTTTCTTGCATGGAGAGGGATGAGATCATCCTCCTAAAGTTTAGCATGGAAGCTAAACTAATGACTTATTTGTTGGTTGGCTTCAACTGTCTAATACAATTAAGAAAGTTATGATAGAAAAGAGTAATCACTACAATGAGTGAACAGTACTCACAATATGTACTATAGTGCTCAAAACATCATCAGGTTGTTTCGTAGTGTATCTTTTTGGTGGAAAATAATAAAACGATAACCAGATAGATTTCAAAAGACAATTTAAACTTCTAGATTTCATTTAGTTGACCGAAAAAATATTTTTGTATTTCCAAAAAGAAATGAAAACAGTGGGATTTTTATGAACTGTCAGAATAAAAAAACATTGACATTTCATAACAAAAAATTAGCTCTACTAACTAAACATATGTAACAAATCCATGATATTTACGAAGGAAGATAAACGATTTATACGTTTCTAATCTATCAGTTAATCATAATTAATGTGGAACCATAATGTGGAGCATAAATGTGTGCTAACCCAAGATGTCAGTTATCACATACATGTAAAGAATCGAAATTAACGAGGTGAATAGAAAATGAGTTGAACTAAATGAAGTAGCAATTGAGATCAAATACACTATTCGTACAATGATGGTAAATATTAAACGTAATAAACAGAAATGCGAGACTATAATTTATGAACGAACTAGTTCATGCATTCATATAGTTAAATAGTATTTTTGGATTATAGCTGATGTCAGTTAGTGATGAAAACCCTTATTTTAATTCTTGACCATAAATCCTAATTCTAATTCTCTATACTTAATTTCTAACACTATTTTAACCCTAGTATGTAGGTCACCTTAGCGTCCGTCAAACGTCATCAATAAATTATAGTTTTACCAGAAAAATATATAGTCCACAAATTGGTAACATATGGTTAGTAAATAAAATTGATTATGGGAAAATATATCAAGGGATTTACTTTCCATTTTCCAATAGGCAATAATTCAACCAAAACAATATCTCCATTACGTGCATTGTTACAATTTTCATGAGAAATGTGAATACGTTTACCATCGTATGGATTTATCACATGAAAATTTTCTCGTGATATTTCATGTAATTTAGCCTGATAAAAAAAGAAAGCGGACTTTAATGATTTGAGTACTATGTGCCGAATATACATACTAACTTTGAATGAGTGCATAGAACAAAACTGTGTCATCAACGTTGAATATGATCTTCAAATACTTCAATTATTATCAGTATGAAGGCTATGGAGATTGTTGAATATTATTGAGATCACGAAGCGATCGAAGTTATATCTCTTGTAACCCGTATTCTGCGTTAATCAAGTAGGGAAATTAACAATGTCATCGATAAAAGCCTAAACCAAACAAGTGTCAACTGTTCTCAAGTTTTTAATGAATAACTCATATCTGTTCATAATAATTGGTATTATCAACCGATATAAGTTTGATTTACATTGTTCTTACTCGCTTGTCTCCCACTCTTTTACGTATTCTCTTATACTATTTATTTACATTCAGTAAATAGTTGTATTCCCAGTAATTTTTAAACTTATGTTGTGACGCAAGTTCGTCGTGTAATATTCTGAAATATCTAAACATACTTATAGCGTTTATTGTACTTATGATTATAACTACTTTACCTTAATCACTGTAGAAGTTATCTACAGTTTTGTGTATTCATTTAAACGCAACAGTTTCCATATTATTTTGCTCTTGTTTCGGGTTTCGGTTGTTGATAAGCTGTTACCAAATTTAGATACAACTATCAGCTGTCTTTTGTATTATCGTACGTTGTAATTGTTCTTTATGTTACTGTTACCGGAAGCCTTTTTATTCCATACAGAAGAACGCGGTAAACGTCACAGACACCTTACAAGTTGAGGTTTGTAACTAATTTTTGTGTAATATTCAATAAAGAACCGGTATTCTTGAAAAATCGTTGTTTTACGGACTTCGATTTTGAGCGTATTTGGGTGACCTGGATGCTTCGATAGACCTAACACCAATAAAAGAGAATCTGAGATAGAGTTTCAAGTTCGTGAGTTAAAGATTCCTCTTAAACTCCAAACAATACAGATTGAAGTGAAACTTTACACTTTTATTCTGACTAGCATAGCAGAAGTGTTCATATAAACACAATTAAACACGAGTTACAATTTTGTACTTGACTAAGCGGTTATTAAATTGTTCTGTTATGTGAGAACAAAAGATTCGGTATGAACAGAAACGTTGACAATTTGGATAAAATGTTTCGTAAAGCATTTTAACACAAAAGAATAACAAAATGTCGCGCTTTAGTGGGGCTATAAATTCTGTACGGCCCCTTGGTAAAGTTAATTTGTCATGTCATGGTTAGTTATTATTATTATCCTATTGTTATGACATCAAAGAATTATTTGAGAATAAAGTATAATATTTTCAAGAAAAATAGTCAGAATAGGTGAGTGGTTTGAGACTGTAGTTAAAATAAATAATTGAAAAAACAAATATCTGTTTCAATAAATAACTAGTTTAATAAATGAAAAACCTCATTTTATGGTTACCTCATTCCTTATAATTATATTATATTATAAAACGTAAATGGTGTGCTATAAAATGCCCCAAATTTGAATACTGACCATCCGGAATCACTGTGAAAATATTAATATCAAACTTCCTTACAAGACATTTGATCTATTCTCTAAAGTAAAGTTTTCATAACATGAAAAATGAAAAAATCATTTTTCTACATACAGTCGAGGAAAGTGTTTCACAAAATCAGGGAGATGAAAATCATGGAAACCTATCAAGTGAGTACTGTTTTTTAGGAAAATGACTTTATATAAGTATTTAAACTTGCATCGAAATAAAATGAATCTAACAATATTTTACATTCATAATTAAGCACTCAATGCAAAAACATTTATGAATAATGAATCCAATATCATTAATCCAATAGATAGAATAATAGATGAGATTTAAAAGTAACATTTGTTCACTAACCTGTATTAAACTACCTTTCTCAAGACGTGCATCAATATTTTCACAGTTAAAATCAACTTTCTTTTTTGTTTGACGAGAGTGCTATGTACGTTTAAAGAAAGAAGACAATGATTATAAATTTCAGAAATTAGAAAACTGAAGGTAATTAATAAGCAGGACTTGCAATCGACTCTCATTTACTGATTAACAAAAATCCCGGTACATGAGATATTGAATCATTCAGACTTATGGACACAAACCAAATCTACCAACAAGTTCCGATGAGTAATGTGTGAGACAAACTTGAGATTGGTTTATAATGGCTTGGTGAAGTTTAGAAATAAAAAACAAATGCAGTAATAGTGTAGAAAACCAAGTAAAGTAAAAAGGCGGAATTTAAAACGTCAACACTGCCACCACGTAGTGGAAGAACGTAAACAACTACGTGAAACTACATTTACATGTGAACGCCGATAGAGGGGGTTGTATACTGAGTTTTAGAGTTGATTCATGGATACGAATGGTATTTCGGACCATGGTGAGGAAGATGAAAACACTAATATAACAAATCAATCTTGTTTGAGGACAGTGAATATCAAGCAAGTTAGAAAAATTTGTTTGTTTCGATTTATTTTTCCTAAGTGGGATTTTATAAATTAGTTCCAAAGTTTCAAAAAACTGGCAGTATATTCTTAATTCATACTGGATCTTATCGTAAAAAGCATACCCTGTCTGGATTCATGATGTACATCTTCCATGACAATTTTGAACTAATTGAAATTTATGTCTGCAATAATGATACATCGAAATTTTACGGCTCATAGTAAAATCTACCGATTGAAGTTGTAAACCTTGACATAAAATTGACCTTAGCAACACCAATTATGTAGCTTAGCGAAGAAATACTATGAATTAATTTCTAGGAAATGTTGATATACTTTCCAAATTATTGTCCTATTATTGTGGAATTATCGATAAACCACTGGACATTTCTTATTTAACGGCAAAAAATGTATGCCTTTTCCATATGTCCAAAGACTAAATAGAGGAGGATTTTCAAATTAGTGATACAATAAATAACAAAGCCAGAAGCAGTTTTAAAGTCAAAAAGCTATAATTAAATGAATATTAGCATTTCAGAAAGGCAGAAATTTTAACACAGAAAGAGGAACAAATTTCTCTTGAAAACAATAGAGTCGTATAGTTTGGCTGAAAACGCCTGTTTATCATGTCAAAATACTAATGTATGATATGCTCCTTCTGTAATTCTATTGAGATAATAACATTGATCAAGGTTCCCTTATAAAAAATACCATAACAAATATTAGGAAAGTGCAAATTTCATTATATATGTACCACTATTTAACTCTTGAATTTTGCACAACGCTACTAAAATATACAAATAGATGATGATCAGTATTACACTATGAAGTATATATCATATCCGGACGAAGAATAAGTGAATAGTAACTGCTAGAATCTATTTATAGACTAATTATATGTATTCTTATTGTATAACTATTAAGTAACTATATTATATGTACATACATATTCTTTTCATTATAAGCTTCCATTTGACCTATTGACTACTATTATACGATTTACCATTCTAAACTTCTTCTCAATTTATGAGATACAGTATCTCACACTCAGCAATTTTTGGCCTGATCTTGTATAATTTTTATTTTTTATTTTATAGTATTATGAAGTCTGATTTACTTGTATACATAGATACATATATACAAGATTCATAAAGAATACGCTGATATTGGTGTTTTAGGGTGAACCGGCTGGGTTAGGTGAGAAGCTACTGTCTCGGAGGTTCAATAAGAACTCAGAGTGACTCTAGGCTGTTAGGATTGGTTTATGAGTCATTGGTCCGGTAATCAATTGGTGTTCCAATTGACGACAAGTCACGTGATATGTTCGCAGGATATAAGGACATGACAGTATCCATAGGATCTGCCATAAACAATTGGAAAATTTGCAAAGATATTTGACAATTTTCGAAAGAAAACGATCTATTATCCATCACTAACATAGACGCTAATATATTTCTGTTGTTATATACCACTAATCAAGAAGTAAACCGGTTAAGTCAGGTGGTCAATTATAATCAATATAATACCTGGTATAAATACGTACCAGCCCATTACCATACTACTCTACAATCGCAAAATAGAATTGACAAGATAAAACTGCATGAGTTAAAATAATCAGTAGTAGTAGTACCGGTGATGTTGAGCACAATCTAAGCCTTATAGAAAATAATTCGGAAAGAGATGAATTCTATAAATGAAAAGTACAAAACAATGTTGAAGCTCAACATTGGAAGGAACAGACACGGACACTGTGACTGAATATGAATTATGTCACGCGACTTATCCAACCACCGATGCCCCCAGTATAACTAGATAGTTTGGATTTATAAAACGACTGTCCAATACAAAACGATTGAGTGGAGTGATGCTATGACTTTTGTCAGTCATCTATAATTCATTTTCAACCTAATTCAACTCTAACATTGTGGGTCGAGGTAAACTGGTTGATGAGCATACGCAACACATCCCAGTCACCTCCATTGAAGATTAACAGCTTCATCAACACATTTATCACGTACACCTACTATACTGAATTAAACCCCGGTATTTCTCGTTCGATGATTTCAACATAATTACACAATTTTTCTCTCATATATTACTACCATTGAAGTAACTACTATGAATTTGGTGTTCATTTTGCCGTCCTAATGAAGTATGGCAACTTGGACCGATGCATATACGTACTTGGTCCTACATTGTAGCTGACTGACTGACTGACATAAGTGAGCAAAGCTCCGGTGAGAACTATGATAAAAAAAACAACAGTTAACATGTCTTCTACCTTGGTAGATGGCGCTTTCACATAAAAAGTAACGAACCAAAAGAACTATTGTATTTGTAAGCTATTTGAGAAGCCAAATTACATAACAAATAAATTAACAATATCAAATAATGAAATGAGATTATTCGGACAACTAAAAAAGCTGACCTGATTATTCGAATCACCAAGAGGTACAGATGAACTAGAAAATGAGCTGAAAACTTTTCGATAACCAATAACAGGTGAAGTCCTCCTGACTTTGTTATTGATATTATGGAAGGGCCGGTAAGAAAATCCACTAGGTTTTATACAGCGGCATCGCAAAGGATTTTGAACGCCCAGCCACATCACGTTACGAAAGACCAAGTGAGGACAATATTACAGAATCATTATCGTAAAATTGTATCTAAAATAATTGATTCATATTGTTAGTTAGATAGTGTACCGAATAAAGTGTAAAATGACAACCATGGAAAGAAAATAAACATTTATAGGTTCATTCATTAAATTTTTGAACTTAATTGGAACTAGGAACCGATCCAAGTTAGAATAATATATAAAACCTGGAAGCACTGTACAGCAGTCTCGTTGTAGGATGGAATTCCTCAGCAGTGTGCGACCACTGCAGACCACACTGGACCTACTACAGACGAAATGCGCGTCATGGACACCATCGCTAGCCACATTTTATCTATTCAATATAACAGATATTATTAACTTGTTCTCAGGTATGTTTATAAACTATTAAGGTACGAAAGCCGAGAATAACATCAACGTAAGAGTATAACTAAACTTAGAAAAATTTAATACAAGAATATGCACGTTTATAGTATTTACTAGCTACAGCATAGAATAAATGTGCAATACAATTCAAATATAACAGTTTGATTTGACTTCAAGACGTGAAACACTTCGAATATTCTGGGAGTTTGTTACATCATTTTGGTCTTCAAATCACCAAATAATTATAATAACAATTTAAATCATAAATAACATTTAGCCCCTAGAAAAGGTCTATGGTAATGAACACTTGTTTCTCGAAAATTCCATTTTTGATTGTTTAAAATCACAGTTACCACCAATATCAGCTTATACAATCAATTCAAACGTTGGTGGCACAATGTTAACTTTAAAACCCTAATGGTAAGGCAAAATATTACTCAGGTCGATGGTTCAGTACAATCACCCACTCAATACGCATTAATGTACAATCGGTTTACGTAAGTCACTATTTCTTTCAACGCAAAGATTATGTTTTTTTTCAAAACAAGTATTTATGAGTTATTCCATAAACTTTATTCTATATCAATTAAATTATTTCCAAATATTTAGGTGTCTATGGTATCAATTTAAAGCCAATTTTTACGGAAGTTATGTTACCAAAAGCATGAGTTCAGAGTATAGCATTAGCTAAACACAACTTAAGAGTACAAACACTCTTATGCATTAGTATGACGTCAGTAATTTTACATTCAAAGTTTTACAACCGCAAACTGCGAAGCAGTTTCCTGACATTAATTTAATTTAAGCAGTTAATATCTGATATATCAAAATCCAATTATTTCGATAGATGTGAATAATAATGCAATAACCTTATATAAATATGATGGGCAATTACCGCTATAACAATTAGTGTAGCTAAGAGATAACAATAGTATAGCTGAAGAAACTCATACCCTTTGGAGTTAAGCTAGTCAAAGACACATATCAAAGCTGCAAACTAAAAAATTACAAAGGTGTTCGAGAAGCTCGCAACTTTTACTACCTTATTTTAAAGTATTATAAGATAAGAACAGTTACTTGATTAAAAAATATTTTCATAACATTCGAAAACACGAAAACTATATTATATCAACCGATTCAATACAACCATAAATAAAAAAGATATCAACATGTCAAATAATATGTTACATAAAAAGTAAGTAAATCTTGAAAAAAGTATATATTTCATAAAGTGAGCATTAACACTGATACTATCAAGTCATTCTGACGAATATAAAGTAAATCGAAAACGAAAGCAAAAGAATTGAAATATAAATGTATAATTTGAATGACAAAAGTTGTTGTCCTTGCTCAGTTCAAACGATAGTTTAACTGTATAAACGTCGGACAAAATTAACATTGTCAAAAAACAATCATGTTTAATATATTCAGAAAAATCAAATGACTAATATAACTGAATAGCCAATGTGAATAAAAAATTACTACAAGTTATAAGCAACATTTTCTTCAACAATCAGAATTTTCAGAACACCAATAATGAACAAAAGTGATCACCAATGCAGCGTTAAAAAACTTATGCAGTGCTATATAATACAAAATATTTCTAAAGCAAAAGTTACAGCATTAGCTACGTCGTGTTCCGCTTTTACGTGCGTATATAAGACATTTTAATATTTATTTAAACTCATAAACATTGGTACAAGGATGCACCAAATAGATATGAGCCTCAGAAATCACTTGATTTCTGTGAGAACTAGGATGCTGCCCGGGATCGCAAACTGGAGCAAATGGTTTTCTTAGGAGACCACTCCTTGAGCCATTGACCTAAAGGTCTAAGGCAGTGGAGTAACGTTAGAAGATGCAGTCCCATAGTAGTCAGTGACCAACAATAGGTTCATATGCCATTTATGCCCACAAGATTCTGGAGCATATATGAAATATTGATTTGGAATCAGGATTTTTCCCAACTCCGCTAGATGGATCCTCCTCATCCATCAACCCGGTTAAAGAGCCGAAAATTAGATTTTCGTCCTCTCGACTTCGTAAACAATATCCCTGCCGCGAGAAGACAATGAGCAGGACTTCCCTGGCAGTGGCTGTACACGCGGTTGTGGAAACACGAACAAAGTTTACACTTAAATATCAGTGATAGTCAACATCGAACCTGAAATGAATACGCATTGACTCATGTGGAGACAAGATTTAGCCATATAAGTATTGACTTTAAGCATGTCTTGCCCCCAAATGCCCTGGTACAGCCGAGAGTGGGGTGAGTCCGCTCTCCCTCTCGAAATGCTCTCACGTGGCCTCGCGGATATAGCCTCTGCCAGGGAAGTCCTACTCACTGCCTTCTCATGGCGGTGGTGTTGTTTACGAAAATGAGAGGACGAAAAGCGAATGTCCGGCGCTTTAACCTCATTCCAAACAAAATCAATGGTGCACATGGGCTCCAGCATCCTGCGGGAACAAATGGCATATGAACCAATTGTTGGTGACCGGCTTCCATGGGACTGCATCTCTTTACGATGCTCCACTGCCTTGTGGATCAGACCTACAGGTCGAAGGCTCGGGGTGTGGCCTTTTAATAAAATCACCTGCTTCGGTTTGGGCACCCGGGCAGTATCACAGCCCTCACACATATCGAATGAGATTTGTGTGGCGCATATGTATTTGGTGCCTCCTTGTACCAATATCTATGTGTTAAAATAAATAAATAATGTTTTGGTTTTAAAGCTAGACAAAAACACCTTATATAAACTGATTACAGTTTACTACCAAACTGCTCAAGCCACTAAAAACGTCAGTAATAGACTATGAATCACACGTATTTCTCAAGTTCTAGCAACGCCACTTTGTCTGTTTAGCTGAAGTATTTATAATAGTGCGCACTACTGGTTGAAAGTCCTAAAAATAATCAGCTGCAGAGAGATATATGAAGCATGGGATAATAGCTTTGATAGTTCCACTGCTACATGTATGGCCATTTTTACAAACCTACTGCACTCAGTTTGAAATCACCTAGCGATTATTCACTACAGTATTTTATCGACCAGCTAATCTGTCGTATTCATACATATTTACTTGTACTCAATAAAAGAACATTCAAGAATTCAAATTTACAAAATCGATGAGGGACCTAACTTATAAACCACAAAATATATTTAACAATAATAATATACTAATAGTACAACCGTAACATCAAAGCTTATTAGTAAACAAAAGGATGTCTATAAACAAAAACAAATTATTTTCACAAATGTAGAAAGGTAGCATTTAGTTATACATATATTACAACATTGTACAATTTGTCCAATTCTTCATTAATGAAAGTTATTTAGTTAACTAAACAACGTGACATTCTTTACATGTTGACCGTAGCAGTGTAACCTGTCAATAGGGTAGAAAGAAAGTTTAAAAAATAACAAAATTCAGAACTGTTTATTTAAAAGATTTATCGTGAATATTCTGACTTTGTATCCACACAGAAACTAAGCCTTCGAATACACCCTTTAACAACTTTTAAATATTTATGCATGCTAAGCAAGGAATCGAATATGAAAATTAGTGTACAAGATCGGAATAATGTTTTATTACCTTAAATACGAATAACTGTGAGATTTATTTTGAGAATGGTCTATGGGTTTTGTAAGAGTTTGCCTGTACACATTGACAATAGCACACAAATTACTTCCTAACTACTAGCAACACTATGCAAGTAGCGGCAATTAAGTGTTTAAAGTACCGGTATTTAAACAATCAAACGGCTAAGTTAGAGCATGTTTAACTCGTTTGAGTTTGGTAAACAGGACAGAATTACAGTCAGTCAGTAATCTGCAATGTAGGACCAGGAACATATATGCATCGGTCCAAGCTGCCGTACATCATTAGCACAACTAGATGAACACCAAATTCATATAAAGTCACATCGATGGTAGTAAAAAATTTCATATAAGGATATGATGCAGGGAACTCCGCTTGTAGCACTTCTAGAGTTACTGACGGTCCCCAAACCTGGTAAAGGAGAACAGTTGGACATGGACATGGGCAACTGTATCCCGTAGGGAAAAATCTTGTTAAGACAAAGCTAACCAGGTTAAGCAAATTAGACCATTTAAACTCTGGCCGGGGAGTTTGAGGAAGAATTATGACGCCTCAGGATGAAAGCCAAGACTCTTCAGAATTCACGAGGTTGATGCCACCTAACAACCAGAGTAACTATTACTATAGGTACACAGAATGGCCGGACAATGTAGGAGACCATGAGTGCCAACCAAATAGCAACGGAAATGAGGAGATACAACTTGGCAGTACTCAGAATCAGCGAAACTCATTGGATCCAAGCTGAACAACAAAGAGTAGGTATGGAAGAGATGCTGCTGTACACGAAGAGGAAAATGCTCCACGAACTCAGGCAGTTGCTCTGATGCTATCCAAAGGAGCACAAAATTCACTTAAAGGATGGGAATCTCACGGATCCAGAATAATCAAAGCATCCTTCAAAACAAAAGAGGGAGTCACGATGAAAGTTATCCAACGGTATGAACCCACCAATGATAGCAACGACGACATTAAAGATCAATTCTATGAAAGGCCGCAATCAATCATAGCGGAGTGCCCAAAAAAGGATCTCATCATCCTGATGGGAGATCTAAGCGCCAAAGTCGGAATGGATAACACCGGATATGAAGATAACATGGGACGACATGGACTTGGAGAAACGAAAATTTGCAAACCTATGTGCATTCAACATATTGGTTATAGGCGGTACAATATCCCCACACAAACCCATACATAAAGCTACATGGATCTCACTGGATCACACCACAGAGAACCAGACCGATCATATTAATATCAATAAAAAATTCAGAAGGACAATGGAAGACATGTGAACCAGGAAAGGAACTTATATAGATTCAGATTACCATCTGGTTGTGGCAAAGATGTAACTGAAGCTAAAGAAACACCGGACAACTGGGTAAACAGCATTACAAAGTTTCAATACAGCCTTCCTTCGAGATACTAATAAAATCAACCAGTTCAAGATAACTCACAACAACAGGTTCCAAGCCTCAAAGGATCTACTGAAAGAAGACGAAACTGCTATGGAGGACAACTGGAAAGGAGTCAAAGAATCATTAACTTTAACATGCCAGAAGATTCTGGGTCGCAACAAGCATCATTATAAGGAATGGATCTCTATGGAAACCCTGGACAAGATTCAAGAAATCAAGAACAAAAAGACAGCAATTAACAACAGCCGAACATGAACAGAGAAAGTCAAAGCACAAACTGAATGCACAGAAGCAAATAAACAGGTGGAGAGGAACATTAGAGCTAACAAGCAGTGGAAAACTCTGCAAGAGAAGAAAATATGAAACAACTATATGACACAACAAAGAAACTACAAGGGAAATATACTAAACCAGAAAAACCAGTCAAGGACAAAGAAGGCAAGAATCATGGAGATTCAATAACAGAGGAATAGATGGATAGAATGCTTCGAGGAACTCTTGTATAGACCAGCTCCACTGAACCCAGCAGACAACGAAGCAGCACCTACAGACATTCCAATAGATGTCACTCCACCAACGATCGAGGAAAAAAGGATCTTATAATGCATCGGCAAAAATTAGTTATTATTATTTAAACTTCATTCTCAATAATTTAATATAATTTTGGCATAATCTTAGTCTTAATTATGTTCTTTTCTAAAATCAGACTTTTTGTTTAAGTTTCAATTTTGTTTGATGGAAATAGGAAGATATTTTTATCGTCCACAAAGATTCATTTTAAACGTACTGAAAACGTTATCCTTGTCTCTGTTTGTCATGAAATAAAGCTGAAATTCACACGCGTTCTCTGATTATGTGAAACTATAGAGAAATCACACTACTGTCGATACAAAGAAACGTTTTCAAAAGTGTTGCCGAACAGGATGAACAAGACTCAGTAGACGTCCAAATTCGAGATCAACAAGCTGGATTCCGTAAGGATCGGTCATGCACAGACCAAATCGCCACACTACGCATCATCGCTGAACAATCAGTTGAGTGGAAATCGTCACAATACACCAACTTCATTGACTATGAGGTGTTTGAGTGTGTATAGGACGACCTTATGGGAACTTCTTCGACACTATGGTGTACCTGAGAAGATTGTCAATATTATCCAGAACTCATACAACAAACTACAGTGCATAGTCGTGTATGAAGGAGAGCTGACAGCCACATTTCAAGTAAAGACCGCAATCAGACAAGGTTGCTTAATCTCTCTCTTTCTCTTTCTTCTGGTGGTTGACTGAATTATGAAGACCTCGACATCTAAGGGGAGGCACGGAATACAATGGACATGTTGCATGCAACTAGACGATTTGGACTTCACAGATGACATAGTTCTTCTATCCCATACACACCAATAAATTCAGGTTAAGACAAACAGTGTAGCAGCAGTTTCTGCATCAGTATGTCCCAACATACACAAGAGAAAAAGCAACATCCTCAAACACAACACGGAGAACACCAGCCCGATCACACTTCATGGAGAAACTCTGGAAGGGGTGGAAAGTTTCACATATTTGGGAAGCATCATCGATGAACAAAGGGGATCTGATGCAGACGTAAAGGCGAAGATTAGGAAAGGGCCGCATTTCTACAGTTGAAAAAAATATAGAACTCAAATCAACTGTCATTCAACATCCAAGTCAGAATCTCCAATACGAACATCAAGACAGTTCTACTATATGGAACTGGAACTTCGAGAACTACCACAACAATCATCAAAAGGGTAAAAGTATTTAGAAACAGTTGTCTGCGTAAAATAATCAATATCCGTTGGCAGGATACTATCAGCAACGGCCTACTAAGGGAGAGAACAAACCAACTTCCAGTTGAAGGGGAAACTAGGAAAAGACGTTGAAAGTGTATAGGAAATATATTATAGAAATAATCAAACTGCACTACGAGACAAGCCCTAACTCAGAATCCTGAAGGAAAACGGAAAAGAGGAAGATCAAAGAACATACTACGTCGGGAAATCGAAGCAGGCATGAAAAAGATTAGTAGTAAACGGAAACAATTGGAAAGGATTGCCCAGGACATAGCTGGGTGGAGCGTACTCATAGGCAGACTATGGTCCTCCACGAGGAGTAACAAGCGTAAGTAAGTAAATATGATAGAAGGCAGATGAATTGGTTTGTAGGAAGAAGTAGGCTTAATCTCAAAGTTTAAGGGAAGACACAGAGGGTATTCACCTATGCTTTGTGATCAACTCTAAGCCATGTCACCAAGTCTCTAACTATTAGTTACGACAGTCATGCGGACCCCAACCAAGTAGTCTACATCTACCAATATGAATCAGACTAGAAGTTAATGACTTTATGGACTGATATCACGTTTTGGCTTGGTCGTCCCTAAATTTCTTCCAGCCTTCCCCAACAAAAGTCAGCACTGCGCGACATGGTAGTTGGGGGTTAGGCATACGTAATATGTGACCCAACCATCTCAGTCTATAAAGATTCACAACCTCATCGACTGATTTACCACGATACCGTGTGTCTAACCTTACTAATATTTACCCAGTGATCCCAGTAAATACGAGCACTATTTTTAAAACATCCGTGATCGAATACTAGTACCTTACGAGTATTCTCTACTATTAATGGCCATTTTTCTCAGTTATAAATTAAAACAGAACGAACGAGTGCAAAGCATACTCGTCCCTTAAACGATATACGAATATCTCGTTTTTGCCATATGTGACATAAGTTGGCGAAAGCCAAACGAGCTTTTTAAATCCGTGCAGTATTACAAGCCATAACATATAGTATGTAAATTTGTGAATGGTTACTGAGGTATTTTAATTATATTGTTAACTATGCATAAAATCTGGTACAAGTGGACATCAAAAATAGAACTTGCTACACAAACAAACGGCCAATGATGCAACAAAGCTTTCGAACCGAAGTATATGAACAGGGATTCGAACCTATGACTTGGTGGTTGAAAGTCGAACGATTCAACCACTGAGTAAACGCATCATAGTAACTAAGTTATATTGAGTCAACTAAGTTACATACAAAGGATTTCATATTGGTTAAAATGTCATAAGTGAATCACATCTTCAAATTACTGGAGCATTACAAAAATACAGGCCACGTGAAACGTAGCATTGATCGGATGTTGTAAAATACAGAAAACTTACATGCCGTATTATTTTACTGGTGTTTAGTAATTTCTTATAAGAGATACAAATGAAGACGAAGAAAGAGTATGAGTTACAAAAGAGTAACACTGTACTACATCATTAACAACAGCATCCTTCCCTTACTAAATCACACTTATTTTATATTTTAAGAACAGATGAATATCCGTCCACAAGTCATTTTTTTGTGCATTTGAATATAAATTATTAAACAATAATTGGACATACACGTAATTTTGGCAATAAGGTATTTTGACGACCACCTTGACTGGCATCGTCTATTGAACTGCAAGAATCAACTGAAACGCGACACCGGACAACATCAAAAACTTTAATTTCCATATAAAAGCAATCACAACTTGATAATGTAGTTTTCGAACCAACAGTAATATTTTGAATACAATCTGCAGAATCCGAACCCTTTATATTGGAATTTTCTAATAAATCACTATTCCACAGAAGACAGAGTTTTCCACTCTCCACGACTTTTCCCATAGCGGTTTTGGAAGGAACAAATTCATAACTTTTCAAATTTAGATTCTAATATTAAAGAAATAAAAGTGTATTGAAATGACAATCAGACAATAGTAACACTCACTAACAAATGTGAGTTAGAACAGAAAATAGGTATCCAGCAAATATATTACTCATCAAAAATCAAGTACTATGGTGCCCCAGTTCCAGTAAGAAGAGAAAAGAAATCAACAAAACAGATAAAGTACTAAACTAAGATAGAATTACACTGGTAAACAAGGGACAAATAGTATTGATATTATAACAATGACCTGCAATGGTTTCATTACTTCTATCACTTTTAAAGTACAACGCTTAACATTTTCAAATATCAACTCAATTTATGTGATGTAGTCAAGCCTTCGAATCTGTGAATTTTCATACTACTTATACCTATACATACTATATTCAGGTAGTATTCATCACAAACCAATGGTATTTTTAGTATTATTGTAAACCAGGGAGCACTTGACAGACTTTTCGAGGTAATGTGATACTTTTCAGTAGTACGGACTAAGTTACGAGAACTAAGATGAAAATGAAACATCTATTTACAACAACTGATGACCTAAGATCTGAAAGAATAATGACACGATAATTCACTTTAATCGGTTTAGAATAATCTAATTGGAGATATTTTATTGTCGTTCTGGATATCACCAGGACCTACCTTAAAAGAAATGAACTTCAAACAACTTATTCCAAAAGTCCTTAATCAATATATTCTGATGATATGGTTTGTGATAAGTTGTTTTAATACGTTTCGTCTTCACTTGATTTGGGCGTTGGTAAAGTCATTTTTTAGGATAACGATGACAACGGGAGCTCAAGAATTAAACAATCCAAGTCAGAACACAGCACTACAGAAAGCATCCAGTTGAGCCAAAAACATCCATCAGAAAAATTTGTCGTACAAATCAAGGATCAAACGAAGAAATATAACAAAAACAATAACAACAGAGCGGTCGAAAAATGAGACTAGCAAACTAACCTGTAAATAAACTCTTTTAGTGAGACCGCAAGAAAGGATAAGAACGTCAAATGAACGATCGAGCACAGATGTTACGGCGCATACTTCGTTAAATGGACCTGTTTCCTAATTTTTAGGAAGATATAAGAAATATTATGCATCACAACTTAATCCATTTATATCAATTGAAATAATTCTTGATAATCAGTGAGATTCCTTTTGGGGAAAGGAAACTATTTATGCATAAATATGTGCTATATTTTTAAAACAGATATATATAAATAAATATATTTTTTAGAAAAACCAATTACCTTGACAAACAGAACAAAGAATAATTCAGCACTTTCTTCCCCAGCAAGTCGGGCAGACAATTTTTTAGAATTGCAAACCTCAGCTTGTTGTTGCAATTCGACTGGCGTCATTTCTTTTGGAAAGGCTGTACTTAAATACCAATCTGCTTTTTCAGCTATCGTGGAGAAGAGGTTGAAATAAAGAGAAGACATTATACCCTATCATATTACGTTATAGCTGGCAAGAGTAGTAATAAGCACTTGTAGAAAAAACTACACCAAATTGTGGATTACTTGTAATCTTCACAACTTTTCAGTCATTTATTTTAAATAATAGTTTTAATAATCACAGGCTGAATCTACTCAGCAACTTGAACACAAGAGAAAAGGCGCGAAGTGAGCAAAAACCGCTTTACTCCAAGGTTAATTTATGGACAAAAGATCCAGCGTTTTCTGGACCCTGTGGACTTTTTCAAGGAATACTTCTTAGCAGCTCTAACAACTCATTGCATACAAAGTAGAAATCTTTTAAGATATCGACAGCAAAGTTTATATAAATCTAATTAGGACTTGTATAGGCATATTTTCTTCGCGTTCAATATCGAATTAGTCTAAACCAATCCTAAAATTTACTTTATAAAAATGCAGGAAAAATTACAACTGAAGACAAGATTAGATGTCATGAACGAAGAACGTTAAACACATTCTAGAAATGTGACTCTTTATGGTAGATCAGGAATGAAGAAAGTGAATTAACTTTGCTAAGTAAATAAACCATATATGTGAGGGAAAACTATATCAACACTTTCCATAAATCTAAATAAATATTCAACAGACAAATTGACTACGCAGCTCTTTACTTAAATTTTGCGTAACGTACATAGATATTCAGCAGTTTAAAGTAAAAATCGAATGATATGAAATGCAAAGAAACATTTAATGGAACACTTAAACAATTTAAACTAGATAGTTATAACTAGATGTGATATAGATTAAAACAAAATTACTAACGATCACTTTCTTCTTTGGCCAAAGTAGATGACAATTGCCGGTGAACAATAACATCTGCGTAACGACGAATAGGAGAAGTGAAATGTGTGTACAATTGCATATTTAAAGCATAATGTGAAGGCGATAACTCGGATGGTAGTAGACCTAAACAGAAGTAGACAGCCAAATTCATTGTTTTAGTCAATAAAGCAACTGTAACAAGAAGTCGTGCTTCATGTTCGAGAGTTTTGAGTGGTAACTTCTCCTTTTGAACAACTGAGTTGAGGTCCACTTTTTGCATTTCTTCTATTAAATCCCCATCATGAATCAAAACATTGGACATAAAATCATCACACAATTTGACAAGGGCATCTGAGTAGTGATATCCAACTTCAACATTACAACCTGCTTCACGGCAAATTGAATCCTAAATAAATAAACAAACAAATATGGAGTGAAGATTTGCATAAAATTGTACCTGAATTTTCCTATTTACTTATCTGAAAAGGTAGTGGGGTTACACTAATTTTAGGTAATTTTAAACTTTAAAACTTTTAGTATCTAGTACTGATATTAAGACATTATATACTAACAATAAGCGAATTTCGTAAGTGATATGGTACTGTTGGGGATGTTAAATACCTAAATACAATTAAGTAGGAAGAAATTAAGTGAAACACTACGTACTGATGTTTAAATATGATTTCCATTTAATTGCTATTCGTAACAATTCAGAGTAATTTTTGCCCATTATAACATTAATTGGAATTAATTAGTTCAATGTAATTTGTTGCTCACATAACTGTTGTTCAGCATAATATTCAATCGTATTAATAATTTAAGACAATTGTTCAGTTAGATGATTTCTTTACCCTATAAGCACTAATTGTATATAATGTGTTATACTTGAGTTTGAACTAATCTTATTGCGTGCATATGAATAAGGTTAATAAATAAATTAAAGTTTCCTCTCTCTTGCCAGAAAACAGAGAAGTAGAGGATAGTTACTGAAATTACTTACGCTTGGTACCCCTCGTTGAGGAGTATAGGTCGTCGACCAGAATAGGTAGAGGAAAGAGGTATCACTTATTGCTGTTGAAATTAGAATTACAAACTATTAGCAGTAAATGAAACCAGCAGTGCTTTTCAAAAATTGAAAGCTCTACAGTTTCATTAAACAAACCAGAATTGAATCGCGACTAAATGTATTTCCCAAAGATTTCTCAAATCTTAAGAGTGTGGTTTCGTGACAAAATTATACGTAGATTTTTATTTGAAGACAAGTGACATAGCTCTTTCAACGTGATACATTCAGGACAATTTCTATTGTATTAAATGCAATTTTATTCAGTATTTTTCAACTAAGTTGAACACCTTTGTGTTTTGCACTGAAAATTTAAAGATATTCATGAGAGAAATCAACTATACTTTCATTTTAAATGCTGAATGACACAAACAAATATATTGCAAATATACGTTTTTTTATCACCAGTAATGAAAGGTCGTTTTGGCGTAACATCTATGAGCTAATATCTAGGTAATCAACATTCAACAATTAAGCTAAACGTTAAACCTGATTTCTTGCTGCCCACTCTTATATTGTATAACTGAAGGACTACTGTCCCCAAGTTCGGACACGATTGACATATTACTTAGATTTTCAACATTCATTTGAGTTTGCCAGTAGATGAATTAATTCTACTAGTGTGAAAAGCTTTAGTGATCATTTACTGATACTAAAGACCTAGTACTTTAAAACGGCAAACTAGGGAGAAATTAGCAACCGTGAAATTCTGTTAAACGCAAAAACGTATAGAGTATAGTAGTTTAATTTTGAAATAATATAAAATGCTTAATCAATACATACCTGTATTGAACCGGCAGAATCAATATTAATATTTATCCCAGCAACATTTAGACTAGACGAAACTTCGGTCAGCTGTTTTACAGATGGTGGTGGATGTCGTCTCAAAAAAGCTGAGTCGGGTAAGTATTTAGCTAAGCGTTCAGCAACTGATTTGTTTGCTGCTAACATCCATTCTTCAATAAGCCAATTACTCTGCTTCGAAATGTAAGGGGCTATACCCAATGGTAGTCCGTTTTCGTTATTAAGAGAAAAGGTAGACTTTACTTGATCTAAGCGAAGCGCTCCAGAGTGAAAACGACTTTTACGCATTTTAGTAGCCAGCTAAAGCACGAGAAATAAATTATAATTGTTATGAAATTGACCAGCATATAAGAGCCATTCAAAAGTTTCCATTAGAAAATGACACTGCTCAATTATAAAATTGTAAAAATTTGACGAGGTGACATGCTCTTAGTGTACAACACATGTTTAACAGACTGATTTGCATCGGAAAAAAACCAATGATGTAAACAAAGAATGGTGATGACCTATTCAATGTTTTCTAAATATAATCAAACTGATATCATGACGAACAAGGAAGTACAACAAAGAAGAATGTTTAGAGAAATATATTATAACAGAAACACTTACATCGTTTAACTTCAAGACATTTTTACAAATATCCATTACGGTATATGGTTGATCTACCTTGACAAATTCATTGGACGACCAGTCCCTATCAGGGTGATCAATAAATTCCTGAAATGGTGTGGAATGACATTAATATTGAGATGATAAATTTTATATGATAGGAAACAATCGAAACACATTTTAAACATAACGTATGCAGTGTATTTTTTGGAATTTCATCTTCTTAAAATAGAGGACTACAGTTAACTAGGTCTAGAAAACTTAAATCTGGCACTTCAAAAGTCTATAAGATATAAAAACTACCGAATGCAAAAAACACTAATACTCAAACCAAAGATTATTGATGTAATTCAATAATTAAGCACATGTTCATTTACTAAACTGAGCTACGTCACCATGGTTGTTAATACTATCTGGTTTTCCACATCAGAATAGATAGATGAAGCAATGTTCGAATTGACAGTTCAATGGTTAAAATGTAAGATGGTTGAATATAATAATACAATAACACAATAACAATACAATAATAATAATAATAATAATAATAATACAACCTAATCAAATATACCATTTAACAGACTGACCTGAGCATCTTCATAACTGAGTTTACAACAAGAACGAATAAATGTACGACCAAACCATGTTGTTAAAATCTATATTACAATAGAAGAAATTTTTGATAAATAAATTTCACCTGGCACACAGGACAGAAATTTACAAGGTCAAGAAACAAAATAAATAACTTACCTTAAGGTTTAATACGAATTATTACTGAGAATCATGAGGTAGTTAATATTTTTGTATAAAAAAGTCATCATTACTCAAAATATGATGCATGGAATTCATGTCAAAATATATATACAACAATAATCCAAATGAGTTTATCCCTTATATTTCACTATATATCCATTAACATGCCACTTTTAATAAATCACGTTTTTAAGTTGGATGATTTCGTTCGGACAGTTTGTAAATCGGATGAACAATTTTCATTCATGACTTTAAAAATATCACGTTTATATCCGGTTTGATCTGCTGTATTTGACTGTCGAAACTTTAGGTAATATGAAACAACGCATTTGACATTTATGGATTCATCTTCTACTAGGAGAGACACTTGTTGACTTAAAACACGCGAAAGATATAGTTCTATTTAGTAAAGACGCTAACAAAACGTAGTCTTCTGATCACCTTAAACAACAATGCAAAAATGTTTGGGATGCGGTTCTCTTCCTCCAAATGTAAAATGTTACTTCAGGATTGACTTGCGCCATCGCCTGAATTAATGACAGGGAGTGAAGTAGTTGAATCCATAGACCACTTCATCTGCCTTGGGAGCTTCATTAATCCTGATGGTCTGGTATCTGACGTAATCTCGACACGGATTCAGAAGGCTCGATTGGCTTTTGTCATCCTGTATCACTCGTCACGTATGCGAGATATCCGTCCTCTAACCAAAGGGAAAGCTTAATGTGCAGCAGTTCACTTTATGGATGTGAAACATGACCAGTAAGAGTAGAGGATACTTGTAGTTTATTGATATTCGATCATAGGTGTTTACGAAGTATTGCTCATGTATTTTGAGATCACGGAGTAGGCAATGCCCGGGTTAGAAATAAAGCACCAGGTAAAAAAGGAAATCGACTGATAAGGTAGTAAATCTCTTCATCAGTTAAGGTGGTTGAGACATGTGTTACGTCTGCCTAACCACCTCCTGTGCCGATGGGCCAGGTGTCCTGGTGAAGAAGTAGGCTAGGAAATAGTAAGGGGTAGTCAAATCAAAATATGGAATTAGTCCATGAAATTACTATTATTTGGACTTAGCGATGTGAAGATTCCCTGGTTGAGGTACGTGTTATTGTCGTAACCAATGGTTAGGGACTTTGAATAACATGGCTCAAAATCATTAGGCAATGAGGTAGGTGCAGCCGTCCTTTGTCTCCACTCAAATTCTAAGATTCTAAATTCCTAATAAATTTTTTGCTTTTATTTCACTAGTGCTTTTCGAGTCGTATCTACGATGTCTAATCTTTCCTATTACCACTGACACTATCACTACCTCTACTATTCATACGTACAAGTTCTACGTTGTGACTGACTGATGAACCAACGCCTCATCTTAGTAAGTTCTACTTAAAATTGGTCTGTATATCAATTCTTTTTTTAAATAATAAGAATATTAGACAAATGAGCTCCTTAACATATGTTCCATATCCGTTTTTAGACTATGTGAAAGATATGAGCTGAAGTAGACTCTTTTGATAGTGTTGACGTACCAACAGAAAAAATTCAAACATAGGACATGTGAATCTTTGCAATAATCAAATCCCGATTAACATATTGTCATGAAGATAAATTGTAAACAACGAATTTTAATCAGAAATTAATCATTAACTATTGTCATCATCATAATTTACAAATGTTGCCTTTATTTACAACTTTTAGATAGTAGCTAGCTATAGAATTTAATTTCAGAGGGGTTAATTTAAAGATACCCATATTTCACATAAACTAATTGAAAGCAATTCTGAATGTCGATAACGGGAAAACACAGACTCTTACGAATAATAATATCATACTTGTTTAATAAGTTGGTAGTTTAATGAAAAAGAAGTGATGCTTAAGGTGATAAGTTTTGGGTTCGAATCTAATCCAGTCATAATCAACGTAAAACTTGGTATACAGTTAGCCCAAGTTTTCATAAGATTAACAAAAAGAGAGAAAAAACGAACAAGATTAATATCAAAGGATTCGAAATAATGTAGTGGTAATGACAATAAGGACTAAACATTAAGAAGTGGGTTCGAGAAGGAATGGAAAACAATGGAAATTAAACGGACCCGCCCCACTGTGATTTTCAATGTGAACAATTCTGGGATCCTGGTGCATCCAGCTAACACACGCACACGCACACGCACTCTAGATCTCACTACAAGGTATTACCCCAAAATATAATGAATTACATGTAACTACAGACAATATACGGTTATCCTTTCAAGGAGTGTAAATAGAAACAAAGACTGATCGAATCCAGTTTTTAATATCAACAACGAAAAAAACAAACTCTAGAAAGTAATAGCAAATAATAACACATTTTAGTAGATAATATGCGGCAATAAGTGAAAACAAAATCTCCCATAAGAATGGGTGATATAAAATATATTAGTATAACTACATCTATATTTAAGTGATGCACAGGTGATATGGTAAAGCATGAATTTACATATTACAATTCCGTTACACAAAAAGGTTTGTGTTTACTCACCTTGGCATCCTCAGTTACAATGAATACCACAGAAAACGCTAACTTATCTTCTCCTGGATTAAGACTGCATTGTTCTTCACAGAGTAGACGCGGAAGCATAGGCACGCACAGTTGCACTAAATATATAGAAGTTGCTCTGGACGCCGCTTCCTTATCAACTGGACTGTCTGGTTTCACAAAATATGAAACGTCAGCTATGTGTACACCAACCTGGAGAGAAAACAATATAAATGAACAAGTAATGTATTATTCTGTGTCATAAAACTGACAAAAAATTTCCTCGTGACATTTTCTATGCACTTCATTAATTTATAATATATACGGTAGTCCAAATGAACTTATTTCTTAAATACTACTCGGTAAAAACAGAACCTACAGAAATACTAATTGTTGATTACTGAGCGATACACAAATCAAGTAAACATATAATCTGGAAGATGAGAAATGTCAACAATTCATGATTTAGAGTAGTAATGTATACAAGGGTTAACCACGTATGAGAACAATAGTTGTTAGATCCGAGCGAAGATTAAATCACGAGTAACTTCTGAGAAATATTAATTGACTAATATTATCTATATATACCTATGGTATAATTATTCAATAATTAGATTATGTATATTTATATTCCTCTTATTATAAGCTTCATTTTGACCTATTTACTGTTCGTAAGCTATGTTCAGTGTATTGACTACTGCTTTACACGTTCACAGCCACTTTTTGACTTTATTGTGTACAAATGTTATTTCCTATTTTTTGGTGCGTTGCGGTCTGTTTAGTTGATATATAAACCCAGTATGCCTGAAATAAATTATTCGATTCGCATAGTGGGAGCTGGTATTGGTGTTCTGGACTCAACTAGACGAGCTAGGCGAACATAGAACCAACAAGGACGCTAGGCTGCTCGTACCGGTTGAACGTCATTGGTTTGGCACAGTGCTAAGATTGTATAAGCCGTATTTTGATTGGTGGATAAATCACGTGAAAACTGACCAGACATAAATTAATAACGATAACATCTCAGCAATTATTAAAAAACATGTTTTTCAGATACTACTCTAAACATCTAACATATTTAGTCTGAAGAGTTTGAGAAGTAAACGCCTAGCAAAACGAAAATCACAACATAAATCAGAATTAATCAGACAAAGAACATCCATAATAATGCCTCAAGGATCACTTTTCATAAACATTGTTTCACGCTATGAACTGACGAATGATTACACTTTTAAATGAAAACTACACGTCATGTTTCTTTAAGTATTAGCCAATGGCATGTCTTAGTATGAAAATAACTTGACCTATATAAAGTTGAAACAAACAATAGTGCTAACTGAAGGTTTAGAGATTGACCAAAGGGATCCACATAACTCGATTCCTTGTGGGGAAGCTGGAAGAATGAAACACTATTTTGACGCAGGACAAAGAGGTAGTAACAGTTTACAATCTATCGGTTACTGTAATCAGTGTACTTTATATTCCATATACCAACTACGTTTAACAAATGTATTGGTGTTTCCCCACAAATAATTGGAAATGGTACTCCAGAAAATTAACCCAGTACTGGATTAGCACGTGACTCAACACCATGAAACACTCCATTAAAGATTATCATCACAAATTCATGGGGTTAAATTAGAATTAACTAACATTCAGAAAATTACCCAATCCCAAAATTCATTTTTACCTGACAATGGAATCATAAAACAGGACTCTTATTTACCTCGTAAAATGCGTTTTGATAACCACTGCATTCTAATTTTTCTATTTCACTCGGTTCCAACTGTCTAATATGCAAAGCATCATCAAGATCTCTAGCGGTACTGGGATCAATCGTAAAAACACAATGTTTTCGAAAATCTTTACGGAAAATAAAATCCTTCTCACGAATAGCATTCACGTCATCAACAGACTTACGAACTGATTCAGTGACAATATCAGGAAACTGGAAAGCTGCATCCACACCCCAAATAAATCCTGCCCCAACTAAAATCCTATCCGTTTCATCCTGAATCAGAGTGGAAGAGTCACAAGACAATTCTCGTAACAACTCCCTGATGAAGAAAGAAAATGACAAATCAAAACCACGAAGATCCTTACACGAAATGAATTCGTCAAGGCAACTGAAGTATTTCTTATATAGCACAAATAAACAATGATATTCAAACCAGTATCGAAAGCTCAACGATCATCAACAATACAGTAACGTTAACATATTAACAATTGAGGTTACAGAATAAATGTAAATAATGAGTTATTTAGTTAATAAATTCAAGCATTTTAATCAAAGAAAAGTATTATTCATTTATGAGCTACTACTAAAATAGTTACGATTTGGAATTTACTCAAGGAATAAGCAATATTTTGGAGGCGCATGATCTCCAGAAATCACTCGGTAAACGTCTTATTTTGCAAATTTGAATTCCTCGTTTTCGCACTAAAAGCGCTCATTTTTACCTTCAGATTGTATTTCCCACTTGGAAGGACCCTAAAAGTCCTTATTTCGTTGCCTCTTTTATTATGCTATTTTGTGACGTTTCCTAAGGACGTTTTTATGCTGTATATATACGCTTGAGTTGTGTGCTTGTTGATGTTCGTGCTTCTGGCTGCTTGTGGAATGTACTTAACATCATCTGAACCTGGACTTCTCCCTCTAGTTAGCGGGACTGGGACACATTGGAAGAGTTTAACTGTCTAGTAGTTGCGTCAATGATCCTTCGCTCTGTTCGCCGATTTTAGGTGATCTCGTAAGGTCTTTAAACATAACACAATAAAATAAGGTAACAGATCATATTCATTTAATATCTCAATTCTATTCCTAACTGCGACCCAGAGATATATAGATTTCATTTTTCCTGAGGTTCGAATAAATTAACAAAAAAGGATAATTGTATTTGGAACTAACAGGGAAATTATAACACAACGTTGATTATTTGGTTAAGTAATTACTCTGGAGAACAGCATTTCTATGATGAAGGAAATGGTGATAAAACCTAGACACTGAAATTATAGTGAAATAAAGAAAGACACTTAATGAAACTATACACTAGCATTTCCAATAATAGGTCATGACATTCAGAAAAGACTTTCAGAAAAAGACTGAAATTTTACCAAAAACATACACACTTAAAAAACTTCAACTGATTGGTGTTATGGGGACGATTATTTGGTTCACTTGTACTAACACGGAATCGGAAAACTCCTCAGTTTTGCTATTGGTTACAAATTTGTGTAATGGTTCCACTTTTAAAATACAGAAGTCTGAGAATGTTTACATCTTGATCCTTCAACAGAAACGAAATACAGCAGAATACGACGATAAGACTAACATTCAGCAGAATGTCATCCAGACTGCGATGATTAAAGAAAATTTTGTTGCTTTAAAAAAGATAGAAAACTAACAAATTTTCACTAAACATACATTAACACGTCAAAAATACTTACCCTTTCGGGAACATATTCGAATCAAGCCATTCAGTGATACGACCAATGAAACGAACGTTTTTGTAGGTTTCGGGATTTTTCAGGAATCCTATATCAAAATAAGTAGCAATCAAAGAGTAAGAAAACGATCTTTTGATAGTTTATCAAGATATAACTTTGAGATAAGTATATTTCGATTTTCTAAGAGTTTGCCAATTCGATAAACATTTTTTAATACGTCGATTTACACTCACCTTCCGGACAAGCTTCACGAGGTATGAAGACTCGTGGTAGGCGTGTATCCGTAGGTATGAGCACAGCATTCCTCCAATTGGACAGAACTGGATCTGTACGTATAGCCTCTGATTGGCTATTATTCTGATCACCTTTCGGAGATACTTTTTTCGGGGTTTGGAAATTACTAGGAATTTGAAGATTTCCTATGAAAGCACGGGAATGTATCGATTGAAGGATTCCAACAACATGGCCAGTCCTTTGTATAATCGCCCACCAAGCTTTGTGACTTTTCACATCTTGCTCACTTGAGGAGGAATCAATAGGATCTGAAGGTGAATCTAGATCCTGTGCAATCTCTTCTGCAAGACAACTTCCTATGAGCTTGAAGTAAAAAGTGAATAAAGGTTTAAAAATAAAATAATACTTTAAGGAACAGTCAAGTGTGGAATAATTGTTTGCTAGGCCCATAAAACAAATGGTAATTAACTCCCAGTGCTCTAGTAAATTACCGATTTTTTAAACAATTATGCAGAATAGCTTTTCTAGTGAATAAAATAAGAGAACAGTAAAGAGTTATACGCCAACACATGAAAGCATAAATTGGTTACCTTCATAATTCATAGCTTCCGCTTACTTATTATTAGTCTGTGGTTTTATTTTCATAAAATTAAATCATAAGATGAGGTTACTGAGAAAATGAGAATGCAGGACGAATTTTCAATGGTTGCGCTGTTCATCCTAATTATTATACTCTCCAAGCCGGACAACTAACTTCAGACCATCCCAGGTATCAAAGTGCAACACTAGTTACGATAGCCAATTCCTAAACTTGCATAAACTCTAAGAAAAGTACATTATGTAAGCTGATGTGGCAGTAAGAACAACCATTTACTGACATTAAAATATCCCCACTGAACATATGACTTTCTCAGTTAACCATACCATATTCGTAAATAATGACTAGAGGATTGCAGAAGTAAAACACATAAAAAGAGAATGGGATTTTCAGTAATAGATATTAGTAACTTAATTTTAATGGCATCAGTATGTTGTAACCAAATAAGCACAAGCAGGAAAACTGATAGATTTTGATTTGTTTTTAAACACAATTGTGTGTTGGGGATGTAATATTCGCAAATACAACGAATGAGAAAGAGATCGATTCGCATATTCATTTACGTAAATCACATTTACTGACTTTCAGTGGACTGAATTTATATTAATTCATTCAGTATGAAGCTAAATGTTTGATAATTACCGCAGTTACGTTGTATTAACTAATTAACTGCGATTTTGCATCTAAGTAACGATTACTCAATTTGACGGTTTAATTTATAATCATCGAATATAATAGGCATATAATCAAATTAACTTGAATGTAAATTAATTCATCTAGGGTCTTGAATAATCTTCTTAACAAGTCTTCCCTTTTATTTGTGTATGGGTTAGTAACACTTAAGTATTGTAGAATGTTAGTCGTTTGGTCTATCTAGTTCGCATAGAGCCCATTTCGTATTAGAAGAATCTTTCAGTTGATCCTAAAAGGAAAACAAAATATCCTATCTCAATTTACGTGACTGGGTTCGCAGATGTATTAACTAGTCTATCGTTATGTAGAAAGAGAGAGAACCGGGTATATAGGAGAAAATGATTATCCACATACTTGCTCTAACCCCATAGGTTGAATCTTCAGAAACTGTTCCAAAGTAACATATCTAAGTTTCTTCTTCTGATCTGAATCCCCGATTTCTCTCATGGCTTCATCGATAAAAGAATCAAATACCTAAAAAAGCACAAATATCTATATTTAACCAGCAAACATTGGGAATACGACAGTAGGAAATATGTAGTAAAAAATAACCGAGGTAATAATGGCTGATAATTTTCTAGATTAATCTAGCGGTTATTATTTCTGTCTGTCTATGACAAACTTTTATTCACTTGGAAATGATTTTCTTACCTTCACTGGGTTACAGAAACCATAAATTGCTGAGCGATAAGGAATTCAGAAAGATAAAATGATGCTCGATCATAACTTAATCACGAATGATAACTTAATCGAACAAGCGCATGTTTAACAGGTTTTAATAAGAAAATTCTTACATATTTTAATCACAGCTTGAAGCAAAAAAGTTAATGACTCTTTGAAAGTTAAGAATTCAAAACCTACAAAATTAAAATTATGTAGACATTAAATCAGCCAAAGCGCAAAATATAGATTAAAACCTACGTCAGATATAAATTCGTGGTGCTCACATAACAGACCCAAATTCCATTACCAATATAGGATTGTGGAGATTGTTGAGTTTTAATTGCAATCACGAACCGATCAAAGTTAGACCACCACTGAAAAACTGCAAGCACTGGTTGGCTGGTATAAGACTCCTCAGCGGTGCACATCCACAATACAGCACGCAAGACTCGAACTCAGGACCTTTGGTCTCGCACGTGAATGCATAACCTATAAACCAGTGATTCAAAGTTTTCAATGATGGTCTAACATTGATCGGTTTATAGTTTCAATTAAAACCCGAATTCTATTAGTTTGCTGTTGAGTTGGAAGCGCACAGACAAAAAATACACTTGACTGTAACAATGATTTAGAGATAATATTGTTTGTAACTGTGTACTACAAACGACTAGCCCACTTATTTATTTATTTTAACACATAGATATTGGTACAAGGAGGCACCAAATACATATGCGCCACACAAATCTCATTCGATATGTGTGAGGGCTGTGATACTGCCCGGGTGCCCAAACCGAAGCAGGTGATTTTATTAAAAGGCCACACCTCGAGCCTTCGACCTGTAGGTCTGATCCACAAGGCAGTGGAGCATCGTAAAGAGATGCAGTCCCATGGAAGCCGGTCACCAACAATTGGTTCATATGCCATTTGTTCCCGCAGGATGCTGGAGCCCATGTGCACCATTGATTTTGTTTGGAATGAGGTTAAAGCGCCGGACATTCGCTTTTCGTCCTCTTATTTTCGTAAACAACACCCCCGCCATGAGAAGGCAGTGAGTAGGACTGCCCGGGCAGAGGCTATATCCGCGAGGCCGAGAGGGAGAGCGGACTCACCCCACTCTCGGCCGTTAAAATTTCAACTTCGATGATAAAATTAAGATTCTTCATTGCTTACCATTGTATTTACTTATTCTATATACTAGCGGACATAACTGGATACACAAAGTTAGTAGATACAGAGAAAAAGCATGGAAAAATGTCTTATTACGAACTCGAAAGAGCGATAAAACTAGTGGTCTGAATCGCTGTAAAGTACGCAATACGAAATTTTAATTTGGTTTGACCAAAAACTAGAACACTTAGTACTAACAAACGTTAACGCAACTACTTATTTAACGAACAGTGATATGTGGGGCATATTTTAGCAAAATAGTTACTACAAAATCTTATACCAATATTTTTAGATCATTTATCAAAAGATCCAGTTGTGAATGTAAGGATAGTGCAAGAAATTAAAATCCGATGCTATTCGGCAGTCTAGTTTCAAAACTCAGAAGACAAAACGTCAAGGCAGTGTGCCGAAGGAGACTCCTTTGCTTTTGAAGGCACTACTGGGTTTTACATATTCATTCATCGAGGTACGGAAAATATTGTGATTATTTGAACATACCCTCCAGTTACGCTTTGGTTCCAGCATGACAGCAACGATATCATTTGGTAGTGCTCGGTTTCTGGATGCTAAAGTTGAGATATATACATCAGCATCACCAGCCTTCATATTTTAATAAACTCAATAATTTCATTTACCGGGTGCTTTACGTATCCATCTTCGAAGCTTTTCGGATTGATACGAAGGTTACCCTGTAAAATGAATAAGAATATTGAAAATTAGTAAAATAAAATGACTAAAATAACATTGGAATTAGGAAAAAGCTGCAGCAATAAGAACAATATGTCCCTTAAAATGAAAAAGATATCAGTTTTAACTACATACAAAAAAGTACCATACAAAGGTGTTTCAAATCAACTATCAATTACAAAATCTTAAACACTAGAACTTCAAAAGGCAATACAGTCAATAACCACGTAAGGAGGTCAGATCTGATATTACCATAGAAATAATATTGTTTGTAATACTAACACATCGATGCTTGAGTTGACAAGACTGAGACTAAGTATTGATGAAGTTGGATCGCAAGTTGTACGGATCCCTGATATTTAAGCATTCAAATGAATACATACTGAATTATGCTAAGTGTAAGAATGGCAATTTAAGCTCTAATATCACAGCCACTCTAAAGGCAGAATATGGTATATGACACGACGTATAGAGGTTAGAATATTGTTACATAAAAAGTACGTCCAAAAACATCAGGTAAGGATGAAAATGAAAAAAAAACTTATATTTCAATCCAACTTGATTTAGTATCAACTTCTAGGTCTTTGACCTAAGAAATATAACATAATAAAAACAGGTGCTAACACTTACTGATAGAAGTGTTCCATTTCTGACACCCGAAATTAGGTCATCATGAGACCAATGAGAACAGTATGCATTGTTTGAAGATGGTTTATCAGCACCCGAGACACCATTTACTGGTAAATTAGGTTCAATAGCTTGCCCGACAGACTTCAACTTCTGGACAACTGTTCGAGGATATCTACTTCTTTTTGTTTTCGGATTAACGACCTGTGAATATAGTGAACCGAATGATTTTTAATTTTATTTTAACACATAAATATTGGTACAAGGAGGCACTAAATACATATGCGCCACACAGATCTCATTTGATATGGCTGTGATACTACTCGGGTGCCCAAACCGAATCAGGTTAACTGAGTGTTTAGCTACATTACTAACAAAACAGACGATCAGTGATTGCGACCAGTCACATGGAACTACATTCAATTCCCAGATTTCAGCTAAAATATTAGTTAACCTAGTTGCTAAAACTGGACCACCATCTTTGAAGATCTCTGGAGTTAATCCATCTGGACCAGCTGCTCTTCCTCGTTTCACATTAGCTATAGCCTTTTGAACTTCAGCTAGAGTCGGGGAACCTACTTCAATGCCCCATTCCCGCTGTCTGGGAATGGTGAGTAGTTGTAGAGTAGCTGAGGTTCAGCTGAACTGCTCCTTAAAGTGTTCCAACTGTCGTTCTGAACGTCTGAACTGAGAGCAGATAAGACTGTCGTCTTTTTCCGAAAGTCTCACTTACATTTGACTTCTTAGTTCTAGTTTCTTTTATCGGTCTGAAGAGCTGTCTTGTGTTACCTAGAGTTGCCGCCTTTTCTATCTCTTCTGCTTTTGTTGCCCACCACTGCTCACGATCGTTCCTTAGACTTTTGGTTAACCTAGATCTGACTTGCTTTTGCTCTTCATCGTGTTCAGGGCCCGGTGGGGTGAGTTTACGAGAATACACCAGTGCAATAGACTTAATAGAAACCCATTGGTTTTTTGTAACCCTTTGGTTTAAATTACTAATAGATGTCACTGCTGTTTACAGTTTTTTGTATATTTTCCCAAGCAACATCTGGATCAGCCTTGTTTTCAGAACTACCTAAGTGTGACCTTAGCTGTTCCTGTAATATACTTTTTTGGTTTTCTCATTGCTGAGTTCAATTTTAATGGGTCTTCTTATTATGGTTTTTCTGCGTCCAGTGAGGTACAGGCAAATGTGTGCTCGTACTACAGCATCATCAGTCTTAACATGTACTCCAAAACGAGCGGAAGTCTTCTATCAAGCATCTCCAACGATGGTTGATGACAATATGGTCTATTTAAGTCGTGTTGGTTTGGTGAGGAGGGCCGCCATGTTAGACGTGTCTCCTTATGCTTAAAATTAGTGCTTGCTAAAAATAAACGATTGCCTGGGCACAGTTGCAACAGACGGTCACCATTATCTGTCCTCTGTAGTCAGTGGGAGTGTAGGCAGAAACGAGTTTTTACAGAACAGTTTAGCTGGACAGCACATAGGCAACTTCTAACAAGGATCCATTCTGAAAGTGCTTGTTCTGCCCTCATAGTTAGTGCTATACCTATACCTGCCAATCCACGAGAACTAGCCATTGGGTTGTCGGATACACGGAGGTTCGGCTCCCATTTTGGTTAGGCAAGGCCAAGTGAATGACCACAGGACCCTGTATATGTGTTTCGGGAGCAGCATGCATCAATGGCACGAGATACTAGGGTCTTAAGTAGGGAGGCCTGCTGGCCGATTTGACATAAAGTACGTACGTTGAGGGCTCCAATGAGTAGTCTGGAGCGGTTTCAATAAACCTAGGAAAGTATTTCGTGCGCTAGAATCATTGGTCATGATGATACTTGAGGATGGAGTCAAAGAAAAACGTTTAGAGCACTAGACGATGTTTATTTTATTTTGGAATGCTACAAACGACAACTATGAGCTCAAATGACAGTGACCCGCAAATGCCATGGTACGGCCGAGGGTAGGGACAGTCCGCTTTTCTTCACGTGACCACGCGTGTACAGCCATTACAAGGGAAATATTACTCACTTTTTTCGCGATAGAGCTGTTTACGAAATTAAGAGGACGAAAAACGAATGTACGACGCTTTAACCGGAATGGTGGTCACAGAGGGGAGTTGAAAAACCCTGATTCCAAGCCAGTGGTGTGCATAGGCTCTAGAATCCTGAACGAACAAATGGCGTATAAACCAACCGTTGGTCACCGATCGCCATGTGATTGCATCTCCTGACGTCGCTCCACTGCATTACGGATCAGACCTTTAAGTCGAAGGCTCTGGGTGTGGCCCCACAAGGAAACCCCATGCTTCGGTCTGGGCACCTGGGCAGTATTCCAGACCTCACACAAACCGAATGATTTATGAGACGCCTATCTATTTGGTGCCTTCTTGTACCAATGTTCATGTTTAAGTAAATAAATAGACGAATGTTCTTGCTTAGTAAACCCAGCATGAAATGCTACTTTCAAAACACATTAGGGCTGAGTAAATCTATGGCTATTAGTGACAACAAAGACGCGTGAACGTTACTTCAGAGTTGTCAATATTTCTGTAAACTGTGAAAATGCTTGCGAATATATAGATCACTTTCAACATACAACCTGTTTAGAAAGGCAGATGGTGGTTTCCAGAATAAGTGACAAACGTTGTGACGAGAAATAGACTAGGTGATGAACTTTTCATAACACAGTAGACTTTTTTATTTCAATTTGTGAGAAATTAGTCATAGTGTCATTTTCAAGAAGTGTACCCCAGAATACGGTCTTGAGAGATAAGACTATTTCCACAAGGCTGCAATCTCAACTGAATTAACACTGAATTTCTCGTAAAAAAGCGCCTTTCAAAAATGTTCATTTTTTATTCACATTATTGTAGTTTACATAATTTAAGTCGGCTGCTTGAGAATATTTATCTACGAATTACAAACTACGGTTGATTAATGAATGTAAATGATCACTTTCTCAAAAAATACTTGACAGACGATACAGAAAGTAGCAAACTATACACAGGAATGACCCCACTCCCTGCTAAACCTTAAATTACCCACTTTGCTGGACATTTGATAATTCCAAATCTCGCGCACTTAAAAGCACGTGTTGTACAGTGAACACTTGTGGCACAAACAACAAATATATTCAAATATGTATATTGTAGAGAGTTATACTGTCTGATTTTTGCTTCCATTCCAAGATTGTATGAATCTGGGTCTTTTGTTGGTTCTGATTGTTACTGACTGCTCTCGTTATTAATATATAAGTGCATTGTGTGGAATTGCTAGGCCGTATAAAAAGTACTTTCTGGCTAGACGTGAAGCGCTACACATATAAGTGATTGTGGTCAGCGATTATGTATTCGGAAAACCGTAGTTGCGAAAAATAAATCTTTAGAATCAATAGCTCTATAAGGCCTCGACATTTGGTGCTGACCCCCACATCTAGCTGAAGCAGCTCGTTCAGGCGTCCACAGCAGATCAAAAGTGCGTGCGTCGTGCTGTGAATCCCTTTCAACTACTAGCGAGCTTCGATTATTCTGTTGGGCCAGTTAAATGTCACTGAGACCAAGACAGATAATTCAGCGGTTGGGTCACTGAATGTTGAGCAGTTCATTGATCACCGTCAGTATGGACTGAAGATGGCACAGGTATTCAGTGTTTGACAACGCTTTTACCAGAAACGCCTTCTAATATAATTTGTACCTACTGAGAGAAATCAAAAGACAGATTCGAGGAGATCGGAAGAGTGTATTTGGCGATAACCAATATATCGGAATTCTCTGAACTAATATGGCTAGCGATTGCGGTAGATGTTGAGCACAGCGTTACCACACGTGATCTGGTGCGGATGCATGATCGAGCTCCTTCAGCTAGATGAGTCCACCAAAACATATGGTCAGCATCCAATGTCGAAAACTTACAGAGCTATTTATTTTGCTGATTTATTTACCACTACAGATCACTCCCTCCCTAGTGGGGTAGTGACGACCCTTAGACGTGGCCAGCCAGAAGTTTAAACCCAACGAGTTTGTCGTCAGTAAACACTCTTCTGATAGCTTACTAGGTTTAGCAGCGTCTGGTCGTCTTTCCTTACTATATGGGGCCGAGGTACAACATAGTAAAAAAAGAAAAAGTACAATGAAAATTTCGGCTCCTCGTAAACGTCATTGTTCTTTTCCAGCCATCCTGGAAAAGAAAAAAGAAAATATAATTGCATGTCGAAATACACTCGTATGTGCGCAAAAACACAAGGTGGGCGAAAAAAATATAAAATAAACTCCAGCACACGTAATAGCGTTAAGAAATTTTTATGATTTTTGTTTTTTTGTTTGAAATAAAAATCTAAATATATAAGCATATTAAAATTGTTTTTTCTTAAAAATATTATGCATCGTAAAACGAAAGATCGAGATAATATAAAATGTCGAGTAGTGCCTTACGTGCAATAGTCGTTTAAATGTTCTGGAAATCTTACTCTACTTCCAGAACGCGTCGTTTTAAGTTTATTTTCGGACACATTCGGAGTGTCATCGCTAGTGTTGGTTTTCGGTTGAGGAATTATGAGTGTAAGAGTCGTGTTGTGCGATTGTACCGGAGGAAAGTCGACGAGAATAGAATTTCCTTCTAAATACGCTGCTTTTAAGCGATCGATGCTGATGCTATCGTTTGTTCCGTTCTTACCGATTATATAGTACATAGATTCGCGTTGAAGAACTTTGAAAGGTCCTTCGTATGCTGATTCGAATGGTCGTCGATGCGAGTCTCGACGAACTAAAACGTGTGTACTATATTGTAAGTCAGGTTGAACGAAAACATCGGTGGATTGTGGTCGTGTGGAAGCAGGTTTAACTGAACGCATTGCGTTTGTAAGCCTGTTCGTGTAGGAGGATAGATCCATGTTCATTGAAGAGGATGAAGGATCCACGAATTCTCCTGGAAGTCGAAGTGTGGTTCCATAAACGAGTTGAGCTGCAGTGTATCCAATGTCAGCTTTCACTGCATTGCGGATACATAGTAAGACGAGTGAAAGAGGGTCGGTCCACTGTGGAACGTTTGCGGCTGATAGTGAAGCTTTTAGTTGTCGGTGAAAACGTTCTGCCAACCCGTTTGCTTGTGGGTGGTAGGCGGTCGTTCGGAAGCGAGTGATTCCTAAAAGTGTGATCGTACAACGGAAAAGTTCAGATTCAAACTGACGTCCGCGATCTGTAGTGATGGTTGAAGGGCAGCTGAAGTTTGCTACCCGTCGTTCGACGAAGGCGTGGACCACTGTTTCAGCAGTGATGTCCTTGATAGATACTGCTTCTGGCCATCGAGTGGAACGGTCTACGCAAGGTAAGTGTATCCACTTGAATCTGGTAAAGGTCCTACCAAATCCTGATGAACATGGTCGAAACGAGAATCAGTAGTTTTAAATGAGCCTAAGGGACAATCATTGTGTCTGATGACCTTAGATTTTTGGCAGCTTACACAGGAGCGTGCCCACTCCTTCACATCTTTATTCATGCCAGGCCAGCAAAACCGTTCTGCTATAAGCTTGATGGTTGCACGAACACCTGGATGAGAAGTTTGTGCAATGTGTTGAAGACATTGCGTCGATAATGTTTCGGCACGATTGGGCGATCCTCACCTGTAGATGTGTCACAAAGTAATGTTTCCTTACCTGTTCAATCGAGGAGCTACACGTAGTAATTCTAGAATATTCTTCCGAAAAGTGATTGAACGGAGTATCTTCGACTCCTTCTGAGTCTCTCACAGCTTTCTCGAGTTCACCTGTGGTCCGTCACTACACCTATGTAGAAGTGATAGATTGAAAGGATGAGGCGGAGGATACCTTGTTTACGCCCACTCTAGTTCAAACTTACTATTATGTGATATGTATAAACTAAACAATCTGGAGGATTCGGTATGGATCCTTTGTTAGCCATCGGATTCCACTACTTTACTACCCGGCTAAGTATACCGCCAACCTTACTTATCAATAGGTGAAATAGCAGTATTATCGGAGGTATCCCCACTATCATCATCCCTTCCATTCACAGGCGAGCTTATTTGCGGTGATTTCACCATTTTCGAAATTTTTTGGTTCCCAGACAAGTCGCTGAAAAGTTATGAATCATTTATTGAATGTCTAGAGCTTTGACATTGAACTTAGTATGTCAGTCGCCCTACCAGACATCAAAATATATCGAAATTAGTTTTTACCAGTGGCCTCACTGTGATAATCTGAAGTATTTGAATTATAGTATGAACTAAGAATCCCAGAAATAACATAATCGGATCTATAAGTACTAGATAGCCACAAACGAATGTACTGTATTTAGGATTCGAAATCAAGCATTCAACAAGTACAAAAGAATCATTTGTTCATTCAACCACCACATCGGCCACAGCTTAAATAGGAGTATTAGTATCTGCAATTGATTGTACGTCTTCTTCTGAAGTTCATCCTGTGTCTGTTCGACAGTGTATTGGATTAGGACTTTGTAAGATCCAAACTAAGGTTTGGATTGATGGACAGCTGATTAGGTGGGTCAGATACGCTCCCTTGTCCGATTGAAACCAAAACAAAGTAATTAGGTAAAATGACGGTTCTATAATTCATCATAAATTTAAATGTAAATTATTACCTAAACAAATATGACCACTCAGCTATCCAACCAATAATTGTCCAATTGATCAAATCTAAATTACAATAAATAAGGAAGTTGACAAAGGATGCAAGAAAATTACCAATCACCACAAATAAATGTTATTCTTTCCTGTCTGTGTAAACCACGCACAGATTCGTTCAAAAGATAATATTTGGTCGCTTTATAACACAGTGTTCTCAATTCTGAAAGAGTGCCTCAATTCATAACCAAAATTCTAGTCAACACAGGTAAAGCAATCAAAAGGAGGAACAAACCAACCAAGTATAAAGTAAAACAACATAAGTGCAGTTTTCGGGAAGAAACACAGAGACTTAGTGAAGGCGTAATAAAAATAAAAACTATAATAAAATACAAATATTAACAATTCAAATGTAATCAAAAAGTTATCAACCTACAACTAAGGGGATCAATAGGAACAAGGTGCATGTATATACATGAAGGGATTTTCACACACACATAAAACATTCAAAACGGATCTTACGGACTTTGTATAATCTAGAATGTGCTCATTTGTATTAGAATGAACAGCCGAAATCAGAACAGATTCACCTGCTTCCTGAGATTGTGAAATCAGCATGTCGGTTGCGTACTAAAACCGCTGCTACCTAGAATTTGAACCCCACACTTTTAGACTATACTCTCCCACGAAATAATGTTGGATCTTTATATCCCTAATATATGAATGATGGGGCTTCATTTAAAACATATTTCTCACAGTGGTTAGAGTAAAGATTAGAAGTGTTTTTGTGATAAGGATAAACAGCAGTTGATATGAAATCATCCGAATTGTAATCAAAATGAGGTCATTTAGTACTTGTGCTTCGTATTGTTCAAGTTTCCCACAAGCAAGGAATGCATTGTAACGACCGAACAACCAATATTCGGATGGAACAACGGACTGTCGAACCCAAAATTTATTCGATTAGACCAGACCATGTTCCTCTGTATAGCTCACAACGCGTTTTGAGATACTCGTATTATATTATATCATATCAAAACAAACTCTGTACTCAATATAAACGGTACTAATTCAGAAAACAGAATAAATTACAGCAAAAATACAAAATACCTCAAACAGTACAGCCTGTGCTATACAGTCAGAAGTTTCTCTAGCGCAAAGTAGCGCGCTAAACAATGAAAGAAACAGTTAATACTAAAGGGTTTGATACCTGAGAATCAATACAAATATCTCCAACAAGATGGGATCAAATATCTATCTGCAGGGATTGCAGCAATTCTCCCAAGCAGACAATCAGAAAGTTAACAGTCAGAAACTGAACCACGCCGTGACCTTAAGCTTAGTCAAACACGACCTTACTGGCAATTGTCTGGCAACACGCAATAGAAAATTAAGTAACGAAAGATAAGTCTTTAATCAAAATCACATAATAAAGGTCCAAACGAGGAAGACTGAAGAACAATAGATATGGTTAAACGAGATCGGAACAAAGGTTAGAATACACAAAAAGGGAGAAGGAACAAATAAATGACAACACTGTTCGAAAGAGAAACTGCAGAGGGATTTTCACTGTTCTCTTTCCGTTACACCGGCCCCCAAAATGCCTCCAGCTACTCAAAGACACCTTAGAATACATTTATGTCATGGCTCTCCTTATTAACTACTTTATATCAGTGGGAAGCACAGGACTTACAACACTACGCCTGTACATCCATAAACCCAAGCTACAATCTACCATTACTCGGCTCCCTCTAGAAGGCATAGCTTTCGCACACCTCTTCTTACTACCCCTTCTCTCATACGCACCATCACTGTTCTTACCAACCCGTCTCTATCTGTCTCGCACTTATCAACCCGTTCCATTGGCCATGAGCCCCGAGTAGTTGCATCGTTAGCCACTAGAACTACATCACCTTTTAAGTTTCCGTGTTTGCAAAACCATTTCTGCCTCACTTGCAGTAAAAGAATGTACTCTTTTATCCATCGACACCAGAAGGTATTGGCTAAACAATTAACCTGTCTCCATCGCTTTGAATACCTATCCGCAATGCTACACTCCATTCCTGAACCATCACTGTCTCTTAGTAATAACAAAGTGTTTGGCGTGAGCGCCAAATCATCCTTTTCATCTGATGTCATAGGAAGGATTGGGTGGTTGTTTAAAATTCGTCCTATCTCCACAAAGTAAGTTGTTAAACTATCATCGCGTAAGATTTGCCCGTTGGAAATAGATAGTAAGACCCTCCGAACAGACCGTATTAATCTCTCCCGAACTCCGCCTCGATGGCTAGCTGGTGGGGTTGAAATGCCAGCGTATACCTTTCGATGCTGTTAAGTCGTTTATTCTATGCTTGTCCCACTCACCCATATTGGCTAGTAATTCAGAAGTAGCCCCGACAAAGTTAGTTCGATTGTCTCTATAGATTTCCTTAGGAGTTCTTCTCCTTCCTATGAAACGTATTAAAGCCATTATAAAAGCATCAGTAATGAAATTGAAAGCTACTTCCAAATGTACGGCACGTGTTTGGAGACACGTAAATAGGCATGCATATCTTTTTTCCTCACTTTTTCCTCGACGAACTATCAACGGCCCAAAATAGTCTATCCCGACGGAGGAAAAGCAAAACCAGCCTTTCTGCACTCGACACTTGGGGAGAGGTGCCATCATTTGTCTGCCTAATGTGGCTTTCGCGCGTATACACCTCACACATCTACTTATCACTCGTTTAACTGCACTGGTTACTTTAACAATCCAATAATTTCGTCGTATATTAGCTAAAACTTGTGATGTCCCGGTGTGACATTCTAGGTGGTGGTGGTGTCTAATAATAACTTCTGTCACGAAGTGATGACTGGGTGAAATTACCGGATGTCTGACTGAGAGTGGACAACCCGAGTAATTTAATCGTCCGCCGACACAAATCAATCCATCGATTAGCGTAGGGAAAAGATTTTTTAGCTCTTTTATATCAGTTGCGCTTACGCCATTGCATCGAGACTCTTTTACTGCTTCTCCATACACTTCCTTTTGTACTAAGGCTAATATCTTGTGTTTGGCTGCATCCCATTCATCAACTGACAGATAGCCCACACTTAGGAACCTGTCATCGTGATGAGAGTACATGATGGTTATATAGGTCACGTATCTTCTGAGCCATGCTACCGCTTTAATCAGCTTTATCCAATTTAAGTGATATAGCAGAATTGGACTTAAGCTATGTTTTAGCGCAACTGCATCGGTCGTGTGACATATTTTAAATTCAAAATTTTCCGGGGGATTTTCGCACATAAGCGTCAGTGTCCCTATAGACTCTCTCTTCTTCAAGAAGGAAGGACCCTCAATCCAGTTCATTAAATCTAGCTCCTTCCGAATACCTCGTAATGTCCAGTCAGCAGGATTTTCATTGGATTCGACGTGCCCCCACTGATCCACAGATGTTAAATGATGAATAGCGGCCAGATGATTAGCCACGAAAGTGGAATACCTACTATCTGCATTTTTATATAGTACAGAACTATCATAAAATCCGTCCAGAAGTGAGTCTTGTCAAACACATGAGGAAGGTTCCATTTAAAACTTCCCCCATTCTAGCACTCAATACTGCCGCTGCTAGTTCCAATCTAGGCACAGTTGCCTGTTTTATAGGTGCCACTCTAGACTTACGATAGAGTAAAACGCTATATGGTGCTTTGTGCTTAGGGATGTTCCACGAGTAAGCTACCGCACCGTTACCAGATTCGGAGGCGTCACAAAATAACTGCAGCTCAATCGCCTTAAAGTTCTTTTTGTTTTCATTTATAATGCTTCACGGAACACTGATCGTTCCGAGCTTCCGCACAAACGTGACCCATTCGTTCAACGAGAACACAACGTTATCACTCGGAGGCTGGTCCCAACCGATACGCGTTTTACAAAGATTATGTGAGAGTTGTTTATCAAGAAGGTATATTGGAGCTATTAAGCCCAGTGGATCGAAAAGAGATGAAATGGTGGATAGTATTTCTCTCCTGGTCGGAGCTTTTTCCCCTGGATCAAAACGAAAATTCAAAACATCGTGTGTGGTGTCCCATTCAATCCCAAGGGCTCGATGTGTCGGCCCTTGATTCAGAGGCATATCAACTATCACTTCCATACTATCAGATATCGGAAAAACTTTCCTTACCATCTCTGAGTTATTCACCCATTTTTTCAACTTGAAACCTCCTCGATCCATCAATTCATTTAGTTGTACCACAAACCTTTTCGCATCTTCATCATTGGGGAAGGATACTAGGCAATCATCCACATAAAAGTTGTTCAGTACCGATTCCCCTACGCTGCTATCATAGTCACTGGAGAATTTTTGAGCCGTCTTCATCAATGCGAAGTTTGCACAGAAGTGTGAGGATATTGCCCCGAAGTGGTGTGATGTCATCTTATACTTCAGCGGTTCTTTCTCGATATCACCCATCGGCCACCAAAGGAAACGTAGCGCTCCAAAATCGGGCTTCGAGACTTTTATTTGCATGAACATTTCTTCCACATCCGCGGAAATGGCAACCGGTTCCCTGTGGAAACGTAACAGGATCCCAACTAAACATGCTGTACGTTACTTGACTTGATTAGGGTTTTATCTGAGCCATTGTCAAGAAACGCATATCCAGAAACTCCCTGTACGCCCTAAAGCTGGGGACAAGGAAGTTTCTGGATATGCGTTTCTAGACAATGGCTCAGATACAATCCTAATCAAGTCAATTACCGTACGACGTTTAGGATTATGGTCAGATAGTGCGTCGATTATCATCAAAACGGTCAACGGAAATATGTTAAGCATATTGACAACTAAAGCCTTTAAACCTTACTCATTGAACGGAGACGAATGTATATGTATTGAACAAGCTGTTGTAGTAGATGATTTGCCAGTGCATCGACCAAGAGTACCTGTGAAGGACAGCGCCAGGAAATGGCCTCATCTTATTGACTTACCTTAGACAGAATCGGTGGATGGTGAAGTTATGTTGCTTATTGGTTGTGACGTGCCTGAAGCGCATTGGGTCCCAGATCAAAGATTGAGTGGAAGAAAAAGCCCATATGCTATTAGGAAACTCCTAGGGTGGGTTCTGTTTGGACCGTTACATGCAATATGAGGACAAATAATATTTGACAGAAAAGCAAGATTTGACTCTTCTGAAATAGTTTGCTCGCATTTATTAAGAATGTCAATGCAGATTAAAGGACCATTAGAAAAATCAGCATCCATCAAAACTACATCAGGTTTTCGATCATGACTAGGTTCATTAAACATATTTTCCTCAGATTTGCAAGGAATTTCATCAGAAATATGTGAATCATCAGGGAAAGCCATATCTGGTACAATAACATGAGAATTCTGACAAATTAGAAACTGTTGTCTCACAAGGATTCTGAGTTTCATTGAACTTCGGACTGCTATATGACTCTACACTGACGTTGACAAAGATAAATGTTCATTATGAATACTAGACTCAGTAGAATCAGAATTACAAGACTTAATATTAGTTGCAGTAAGATGAACATTAGTATTACAGATTGACTAAATATGTTCAATATCACCACATTTAAAGCACTTGAAATTGCGAAATTTACATGAATTAAAAGGGTGGAACCTGCCACAGAACAAGAGTTGACCAAACTTGTGCCCATTTTCGTGAACAGCATCGCAACACCTGAGTGAATTATCTGCATAACCTTGAATATACATTGGGTTGGGATGACGTAATGTTGTGAAATTTTTTATATTCACATGAATCATTTTACGAATTCTTCCTCCTTTACATCATCCGAACTTTGTATACTGAACATAGTCTAGCAGTAGATCCTTGAGAGTTGAGTAAGAAAGAGAAATGGGCTTTTACGGTAAAGCCAGAGTATTTAATAAGCTATATGCTTCTTTTCCGATGAATGTGAGGAAATGTGCTACAATATTAACATCCTCAGTATCTTCCTTGGTTATAGTGTTTCACTAACCATGTTTGCATAAACCAGTATCAGTAGTGAACGACCAACAATCAGCAACCGGGAAGATTAGTGCTTTATCTTGATCTCTTTACTGCTAATATTTTTCTAATTTACCCCTACATCAGTCAATATTATTCATTTTATTAGGTAACACCTAACAACATTCAAAGCGTATAAGTATAGATATAACTCCACATACATACACACTGACATGCCTTTCTTGCATATAACTTTAAGCACCAAATTTACATGGCATAAACACCATACATTATTTCCTCATTACTACGAATAAGAATATTACAGATAAACACACATGTGTGCTTAGTTAAAACATCAGTTTTCGGTATATAAACTTAAGGTTTGAGAGTCAACAACAATATGTCGTTAGTTTATGAGAAAATTGATGAGATTAAACATTATATGGTTGGATAACTACACATATTTAGTAGGTGATCATCATAATATGAGAATAAGTAATAGAGCAGAAATAAGCTACTCGCGAAATGTAAAATTCTGATCTAACTGTCTTTTTCACCATTTAGAACCTCATTTATGAGTGGGATATGCTAACTACTTTATAAAATAAGCCAGTATTAAGTGGTTGTAGTTGCTCGGGTTTACATCGAACAAATAAATATATGTCAAAGCAATAGAGCTCAATTATTCATTCACATCTTTATTTCGTATAGGTCAGATATTACGTATTGTCTTTAATGAATGTTTGAAAGCTCTGTGTATTCGAACAGCTAACATCTCGCATCGCTGTGACCCATTCACTACCAATCTAGTTTATTCTAATTATCTAACGAGGGTTATCTTCAGGCACAAAATTGGTGAGTTCTGTGTTCAATATAAATTTGATCTAATTTATAGTGTTAATATTGCGTTTTTCACTCAGTCGTACAAGTAGAGATCTCAATATTTATACATCGTTCTTTCATCTTAAGCCATCACTATGACGGTCCTTTTCAAAGTGATCTCAAGGAAATATAAATATTTTGTGATAGAAAAAAGGAAACATTGACTCTGTAAGTTTTGGTAGACAAAAACTGGATTATCTCGATCATGAACCACCATTTGTTTTGTTAAACCGTTCATCTGACAAAATATAAGATCCAAACTAAGGTTTGAACTGAAGATTAACTGTCTTGGTGGGCTAGATACGCGCCCTTGCCTGTTTGAAACCAAAACAAAGTAATTGGGTTAAATGACGGTTCTATACAAATATGAACACCCAGCAATCTAACCAATTATTGTTCAAGTAATCAAATCAGCCACAACGAATAAATGTTATATTATCCTGTCTGGATAGATCACGCAGAGATTCGTTCAAAAGATAATATTTGGTTGCTTCGTAACATAAAGTGTTTCCAATTCTGGAAGAGTCATTCAATTCACAATCATAAATACACAATTCCAGTCAATACAACCAACACAATCATAAGGAGGAACAAACAAATATGGCTGCCGCCATGACTAAGTATCAGGTTAAACAACATAAATGCAGATCAGGAAGAAACATGGAAACTTAGTGAAGGCGTAAGGAAAATGAAAACCATAATAAAATACAAATGTCACCAACTCAAATGGAATCAAATAGGCCAACAAAATGTACAACTAAAGAAATCAATAGGAGCAAACTGAAAGTGTGTATATGGAGGGATTTTCACACACAAAACATTCTAAATGAATATTATACCGACTCTCGAAATCCCTCCATACAACACAAGCCGGCTTGATTCCTATGGTCATGGTTCATTCTGTAACATATTCTACATTAGAGGAACGAGCAGGACTTACAACAGTAAGCCTACTCGACCTGCCTACATTGATATGCCAAGCAACTAATTCTAACATTCAAGGAGATATACTGTTATGTTCGTTGAGCTTGAATGGTACTACTGATTCGTCTTACTCAGAACAGAGCAAAGAAACAAGCAATCAGAGACTCGATAGGCTATATTGGTATGTTGTATTCGACTCAGCTGACTCGATCCAGAAGTTTTGGTAAGATGTAGGAAATGTATTCTACAGGCAACCACAAGATACCAGGTCCCTCAAGCACACAGATCAAGCGTATTTTTACAAAATATATATAATAGATATTGCCGTGGAAGTTTTTTAAACATTTAATCGATAAGTTCGTCAGTCGACTATGTGCGTGGGTGCCAAAGCATACTTCTGCATACAAGCTTCACAAAGATATGATTACAAAATATGAGTTTTGGGGATCTCACGTCCCCAACACATACCTTACATATATTCCTTCTAGGTAATCCATTATTCGTAAGAACAATTACCGTCCTAATCTGTTCGTCGTTATCTATTTCACAACCTTCAACTACTTCTAAGGGCCACCTTCCACGGGTTGAGGTGTCCGAAGCCACGATTACTACATCTCCTCTCCGAAAATTGCAGTGTTCAACCAACCATTTTGACGGTTTTTTAGGGACGGTAAAAATTCTCTTAACCATCTTTTTCAAAACACATTAGCTAGATAATTAAACTGTTTCCAACTTTTGCCATGTTTGTCTTTTGTGCTACCTTCATCCACTAGTCCGTCACATTCCGTTAATAACAGCAAACTATTTGGCAATAGGGCTAGTTTATTGTTAGCATCTTGGAAAACTGGAGTTAAGGGTAGATCGTCCAATATCCTTTCAATTTCGACCAAATAAATTCCTAAGGTCTCATCATTTAGAGTCTGTTCTCTGGTGACCTAATCATCTTTTCCCAAACTCCACCCCTGTGGCTGGATGGAGGCGGGTTAAAATACCATTGAATCTGCCTAGCTGACAATTTATGGGTGATCTTATCCGCAACGCAACCATGTAAACTTAATGTATCGCACACTGTCATTTGTGCGTTCAAGCAACCACAGATTTTGTCGTTTCATAATGTTTTTTAATTAACTAACTAGATTATGTAGCTAATTTTGCTCTGTTTTTGATTTTTATTCGCCACGTCTGACTGCGTTACACTGCACGTCCATTGTACGCTGGGATGATGTCTCAAGTCATAGTGAGTTTATTCACATAGTTGATTGTTTCGAGATAGACTGACAGTGCATGATTTTACTGAAGAAATGTTTGTTGTACTGTAAACTATGCTTTTATGAACAACTGCCTGTTGTCTTCAGTATCAAAGCAATATATATTTCTTTTGTCTTCTGTTTGGTAAGTTCAACTGGCCTATATTTCGTATTTTGGTTTTATCGTCTTAATTATGTCCATTTAATTACTTTAAGCAACATGTCTGTGAAAACGGAACAATAACTATGACACTTGCTTAGTTTAGTATTCTTGGTTGTCACATAGTTCAGTTTGGTTGAAAGGATCATGATATTCTTAAGTAAAGTGCTTGAAGCCTGTAACGAAACAGATCAGTTTAGTAAGAAGAGTTGCCTGTTTCTAATGAATATACTGATTCAGATCAGTCTGATTAAAAATAGGAAAAAATGTGCCTTTGATGCTGTTGCTGTCATACATTATAAGATAGCGATAAGTATGTTTGTTGTTTATTTCTAGATTTTACATCTATCACTGACCATATTTCATGATCACTGTCATTAAACAATTTCCCCAGCAGTAACATCGGTAGCAAGATAGCTAAGGGTCTGAGCTTTTAGTTACCCACAAAACAGCAGTATACAGTCTTAGAAGATGAGTGTTCTGTGTCTCAATTAAATGCAGCTGGCTGTGGACAAATGTTAAGAGTTTTTTTGACAACTGGTTCTTTTAGTTTATCAGACACTAACTCTGTTTGTATGCCTTCCTGTTAAACTAGACGCAGATGCATGGGAATACTTAAATGGGCGCAAAATGATAAAAGCATTGCGATACGGTACTAATCTCATGTTATGCTTTGCATAAGTAATAGTAGCTGACCTTATCTAATATTCATGAACTCAGGGTAAATCGCAACTGGATAAATTCTTTCCTGAAAAACATGTAATTTTTTTATTTATCTATTCCACATTTCTGGCTAAATTCAACACTATTTTTTCATTTAGAATGCAACAGGAGTGAGCCTTCACAAATCCTAAAAACTACTTCGCCCTTGGAACTATGGCCCTGTGGAACTGTTTACGGGAGACCCAACTAACAGCAGATTATAAAAAGGATGCTGAACGTCCGTTTTAGTTTCACAACCACCTCCAGTATTTTTTGACTTCTTTTACTCTTTCGTTTGGAGAAAAACAACAAAAACTGCTACTCAACATTACCAATACAACTTCTAAACGGGAACTTGGTTTAAACCTTTGTTTGATATTCGATTCTTAATGAAAGTTCCTGGATAAATTTTTGAATCTAATGGTACTTTGTTTTACCTACTTAATCGTTGCAAGAAACTTGTGATAAGCGAGCCTCAGCACCTAGTTCATGTGTTAAAATGGTTGTGGACTGAGTAGATGCTTTCGCTCAACAGGCTTCCATGTCTAGTAGCAGGCGATCACCAAAACCTAGGTATATTAACAATACAAGAGGAAAAAGAAATTGGTAAATCATAGTATGATTCTATCCTTAAGAATATATCCAGTAGCTTGGCGGGCAGCGAATTCCAGCACTTGACAACTCCTAAGGAGTAGAAGTTGTGTCTCCAGTTTCTGGGTGTTACCCCTTAGGTTAGTGTTGAAACTAAGTTTAAGTAGGTGTTTAAGAGGATGTCCAGAAGTGTTAAGGATACTGTAAGCCATTAGAAGGTCACCTCAAAGACGTCTATACTCTAATGGGTAAAGTCTAAGTTATTGGAGGCGTTCTTCATAAGGTGATTTAGTACATATCTTCGTCATTTTCATGGAAAACCTACAAACTCGGGTCCTCTCACAACTTATTCTAATCACCATGAGTTGTCACGGTAGCTGATGGACGGACACGCGTTACACATCCTAACCGTCCCAGTGTTTAATCTCATAGCTTCTTATTCAAATGTCATATGATTAGCAAGTAATGCCTCTACTCAAATTAATGGAACACGAGTAACTTAAAGGCACCCTGTGTGGTACCTTACATTGGTCTACGCACTCGCTTAGCTCTTTAGTGAAAATATTACTACAGTCCTGCTAAAAATCCCATGAAACCCCCTATCTCCATCAAAACAAATAAGTCTATATTTGCTGCATATAACAATTTTATTTTTTAAAAGTAAGATATAACAGTTAGAATTACAGTGAAATGTCAATATACAGCAGATGCATGTGGTACATGTATCCATCGATTAACTAAAATAGAGAATATGGATATTAGCTTAACAGGTTCATTTAGAAAGACTAGTGTCTACTTTGAACTTACCGCGTGAGAAAGCTATACTGGAACTATGAATAATGTAGGAATCTAGTCTCCCAGGGCGTATGAAGCAATCAAACTGGTAGGCAGTTGTCTAAAAATAATTCGAATATCAAGGTGAAAATTTCCAGGTATTTTTCATCGTAAGGGTGAAAATATTAGGTACCGGTTGATGTCATACAGTAAAAAACACAGATTTACGAGTGGTGAAGTATGATCTATAAAAAAGTGAGCTTAATAACAGTTAATTACATTTTTACTCCCTGATCATGACCTTTCAGCTTCCTTTTATGGCCGAAACAGCAAACATACACTACACACTGATAGCAGATTTCCGGCTTTTCAATGTTAGGCTTGCTTTAACGCACTACGTAATGAGTACAACCCCTCTATTACTGCTATATGACATTTTTAATAACAAACCGTCTTCAATAGATTGGTAGTATCTGTGACTTCGTCTATGGTTATCGGAAGTCTGAGTTCTTTCGAAAACAATACTGGTATCCGTTACTGCTGGGCAATCAGTATTAGTTTGACTCGTTAGTGGGATAGTGTTGTCCATAATACTGAAGAAAATTAAAAACTGGAGATTGTTTCCTTTCATTTTGCCGATGACATCATAAAGGACAGTTAGGAACGAACATGCGGACAGTTAGTCACAGGCAGCAACAACAATTATTCTAGCTAGAGAAACGAACCCCGGCTTTGGATATCTAAAAAAACAAGCCAAAACAAAACCGACTACCATTTTAAAACATAAGACGAACCAGCTTGGCTGAAGAAATACATTGAATTGATCAGCAGCAGCAAAAACCCAGAAAATAAAGCTAAATCAGAAGAAAATTTCGCTCCATCAATTGGAAAATTACATTAACATCGGCATTTTAGCACACAGAAACATTAAATTACATAGCCACGCAAAAGAAATAGCTGAAAGAAGCACAGAACAAAGAAAGCCGACCGCCATTGCCTACAAAGATGGCGGATATAATAATTCCCGCCTCATTCTGATTGGTTGCTAAGCTGAAGGGCACATTTACGAAATCGAGTTGCGTTTAATTGCAGCCACAATTTATTATTTATCTTCTGTTGATTCAACTGTTGCACAAATCTCCTTGGTTCAAAAACTGCACCCACGAAGTTTGACCCATTGTTACAGTAAATTTCTGAAGGTTTCCCTCTTCTTACAATAAAACGTAATAAGGCCATTATGAATGAATCAGTATTCAAACTATACGTCATTTCAGTATGTACTGCTTGTGTTTGCAAACAAGTAAATATACATACATATACTTTTCTAATGACATTCCTTTTTTGACTAAAAATGGTCCAAAGTAATCTACTCTGAGTACCTATAACAGCCTTGTTGCACTTTACAAGCTGGAAGCGGCGCCATCAATTGTTGTCCTCGAGGTCAAAACATCTGGGTACAGTGACGATTTTACATAACTCCATTGTTCAACATTCGTATACTGTTGAACAACAGCAAAGGGGTTGGCTATTAACGTACTATACCGGTTTTCGGTATTCTTAATGCATTATAACACTATCATGGAATCTGTATGGAAGTTCACTTTGCAGAAAAATTGTGTAGACTCCTCCATAAGACTTTACTCAGCCTTACAATTAACACCACTGCCTCCATCTCAAGCCTCGGTATAGTGACTTGTTTGATAGGTGCAACTCTAGACTTGCTGTACAACAGGACACAGTATGGTGGTTCATTCAAATAACTAACTCGTGCGTAAGCAACTGATCCATAACCAGTATCTGAAGCATCACTGGACAAATGTAATTCTACTTTCGCGTCGGGTTCGTTGACTCTCTTCTTGATACCCCGAGCTACCGTAACATGACTTATCTGACGTATAAAATTCACCCAACTTATCCACATGGACATGTATGGTTCGTTCAAAGGCTGATCCCAGCCTATTCGGGATTCGCACAATTTTTGCAAGAGGAGTTTGGTGGTAAGGCAGACTGGAGCAAATAGAACAAAAGGATCAAACAGGGAAGAAACAACAGACAGAATTAATTTTCTTGTCAAAAGCCTTTCAGGTGCATCAAAGTAAAACTTAAATACATCTCTTTTGAAACCCAATTCTACACCTAGAGTTTGATGGGTGGTATCGTAACTCGCTGACATTTATAACATAGACTCTTCTTCACATACATCAGGCCACATGGTCCTTACTTTCTCCGATTTCGCAATCCATTTCTTTAGTTTAAAACGTCTTCTATGTAATAACTCACTTATCTGCTTAAAAATCTTCGCCTAATCACAAGTAGAAAAGGATATCAAGCGATCAACAACATAGGAAAATTTCTTGACAGCATCTACGACATAACGATCTTAATCATCAGATAATGTTTGGGCTGTCTTATTCACGACAAAGCTCTCACAAAACGGCGAAGCCGTGGCACCAAAAGGATAAAAGGTCATTCGAAATTCGGATGGTTTCTCTAACATCTGTACTTTACTAGTATGATTAACAACTCTTTTCATAACTTCCGGGTATGATGCAGGTCCAATGATAGTTCACTCCAGTAACGTTTTCAGAGCGTACGGGTTTTTCTTCCGCCTAACCGCTGGTCTAACGCCAGATGTGCTTCCGGCACGTCACAACGAATCAACGGTAGAACTTCTCCAGAGTCTAGGCTATCTATTGGTACATCGCTTAAATGCGGCCACTCAACTAGGTTGTTCATTGCCGACCTTGTTGGCTTATGCCGTGGTATACTTGCCACAATCGAGATCCTTCAATCGTAACGCTTTCGGACCGATGTAAAGAATATACCTCAAAAGGCGCGTTCGTGACCTTCGTTGTTCTACTAACATCCACAGTCTCAACTGCCACTGACGCTTGGAATTCCTTCGGCCAAACAGACTCAAAACAGTCTGATTTTATCAGCCACATCAACACCGTTATCCAAAAGCGCATAACCCACGATTTCGGCACTTCCCGATCTTAATCGTACAGGGATCATTCCTAAACACACTTGACTGTTTAGTGATTTAATAATACCGCAACGGTTTGGCGTGTCGAGTTAATCATTTAAGCCATTGGCTATCGAATCTTTGTGCAACAAAGATTGATGTTTTTTCTCACACCTGTCAACGTTACAGCGCCTTGTCAACTTACATTCATTGACTTTAAGTCCTTGCCTAAGACAAACAAAGCAAACATACTTGCTCTTTGCGTGGAACCATCGATGTTCAACTGTAAGCGCTAAAAATCGTGGACATTTATAAACAGTGTGGCCATCGGACCACATAGTGCATTTGGGTTTTACGGTCGAACCACTCCACTGACTCAATTGCAAGTGACGATTCGTCTTTACGTTGTGTCCTTTTTTGGACGATTCACCAGCCATCCAAATCTGCAACTAGCTACTCTCGCACGAGATGCTATAAACTTAGTGAGCTCGACAAACTTCGGTTCCCTATCGTCTTCAGTCAATTTATCCACCAAGTTCGCCCACCGTACTTGCATAGATTGAGGTAAAAGCCTTAGGAACAAACTGTAAGTGTATACATGGAGGGATTTTCACACACAAAACATTCAAAGTGGATCTTACAAAAACAATCACAATTACAAACAATCGACAAGTAAAAAAGAAAATTCTACACAAGTAGCTAAAACGATTAGATGGGCACAGCCAGTCATTCATTCAAGAATATCCACAGCTTTGGCTGAAGCATAAATGCAACCACATACCTACTAAGAGTCCTAGTGGTTGTATATGTTATAAGCGAAGCTTTTACTTAACCGGCATCTGTGTCTAGTAGTAGTTTGAAGATGCCGCAAGTATGTGTACTTTGAGAACGCTTTGACAAATTACCTACATCATTCGTAACAACATGTCCGTTGATGAGCCACGTCGCAGATCGATGTTATCGAGGAGTTTATCTAAATTTTGTCGATCGGTTAAATCTCTGCGTTTCAGAATAGACCGTTTTAGAGTTTCATAAGATTCCGAAACATCACAAGTAAACATATCTTGTGTGATGTACCTGTGTGAATTCGCACGGTAATGTCTTTACTAGTGCGAGTAATCGTGCACATGGATCAGTCAAGGTGTGCTCGTAGAAGTCAGCCCCTGCATAGCAGAACCAGGCTTCAATGTTTTCCGGCCAGCATGGCATCAACCGGAATGAGGGTGGTTCCATAGGGTTGACATTAATGACCTTGGGAGTATGTACTGTCCTGGTGAATATGAAGTACAGGAATGAACGAGGGAAAGAAATACCCAAAAATACGAAAAAATATCATAATAAATATAAATTAATATAAAGCAATGGTATATAAAATTACAAACAGGGACAGACTCACAGTTTACGAGTTCGTGTAACAGATCATGTCGGCTCATCAATGGAGATTCCATAAGTATTTGTAGCTTGACAACACATTAACCAGTAACACCTTTTATAATTGAATCGTGCGCACCCATTAAATTCAAAAGTCAGGAGCGAGGACGTCCGAAGATGTATTTGATAGGTTATAAATATATCGAGGAGTGACTGACCAAAACTGGCTAGCGGTTGTAAGAGAAGTTGAGCACAGTGTTCCCACTCGTGATCTGGTGCGGACGAGTGACCGAGCGCCTTTAGCTGCATCAGTATGAAATGTCGAAGACTTACAGAGTTACAGATTTTGGGGATTTATTTTCCACTACAAGTTTATAATGATAAACAAGTCTCAAAAGTAAATATTTCTGCAAGTCCTTGATATTGATGCAGACCTCGTTTATTTTGCGGGGCACGCCCTAGTTGAAGATTCTCAGTCGCGAATTTGCCATGCTTAGCATCACTATGTTCAACAGCCCATTGGCTGTTAGATGTGTGAGCAATTTCCAAGTCTGCCATGTCATGGAATTCGTTTTTAGCCAATTTTAGCTTCCTGAGAGCTAGTTGGTGAGCTTTTGAAAAAACAGGTAGTCCCGTAGACAAAATATGCTGCTCGATATTGCCGGTTAGATACGATGGTTTTGGTCACGTTTTGTACAGTTCAGAATACCTATTAAACTCGTGCAGTAATCCCTTCAATACTGTGGGGAATTTGCAGATGCGTCCGTCAAACTATGATCTTGAAAGTCATCTTCAGAGTAGCAGAACCGAATTTCGATATTATCAGGCCAGAGTGGTATAATTTGCGATGTGAGGGTGTATTAAGCCCATTCAATCATTGTAATATTTGTGTGGTTATTGTAATTTGGGCATTTAATACACTATGTAGAAATATGTTTGAATCTGATTGAGCATGTGTCTGCGCATCAATCTTTCATCTATTCTCTCATTTATTGTAGACAAAGAAAACCAATAATTTATCTCCAAACCAACTAACACGCATAAATATACGTGGATTTCTAACACATATACTGGTTTCCCTATGTGCTTGCTTTCTGCACTTTTGCAGATTTCACTAACAATATACAATCTCTATACCTGGTGTTCGGGCTTTTGAATAATGTTGATTAAATCCACAATTCTACTAGGAGATTCAACCCGCGTCAAATACTAAGTTGACGGAATACTGTTTATTGGAGTCAGCTATAGAGGAAATTAACCCCTACAAGAGTATAAGAGTCTTCATTTTTAAGGTTTGGTGTTTGCTACCACGTCATTTCGGCAAAACACATAAATGACCGAAGAAAAACGGTTGCACGAAAGTAATATTACGATCTGTAAAAAATCAGATCTAATGCTACACCATGGGATATACTCACAGCTTATCAGTTGGTGTACCAGATCACGACAGGATCACTACATCCTATCCAGCAGATATTCTGGGTTTTAGTATGCTATTTTCCGTAACACTATTCTTATCGAAAGATATCAACATCGTCAAGCCAGAAAACAGGTAAAAAGGAGTTCAAAGATATGTTTGGAAAGTTATTGTAGCGGTAAATAAATCCCCAAACTAAATAGCTCAATAGGTTTTCGACATTGGATGCTGACCATATGTTTTAGTGGACTCATCTAGCTGAAGGCGCTCGGTCATGCATCCGCACCAGATCACGTGCTGTCACGCTGTGCTCAACAACAACCGCAATCACTAGCCAGATTAGATCAGAGATTCCCGATATATTGGTTATCGCCAAATACACTCTTCCGATCTCCTCGACTCTGTCTTTTGATTTCTCTTGGTGGGAACAAAGCATATTAGAAGGTGTTATTGGTAGAAGCGTTGTCAAACACTGAATACCTGTATCATCCTCATTATCAACATGTTGGTTAGCGTTTGATCTAGGCTGACTTGTGTTAATAATGCTTGTGTGATTAGCACGGCGTACTTAAACATGATTTGGTGTGAATGCGCGTCCGAGCATCTTCAACCAGGGTGTGTTCAGCAAGACAGATGAAGTCAGCATAGATGTCAAGGACTTGCAGAACTATTTACTTTTGAGACTTATTCATCACTGTAAACTACTACAGGACCAAGAGGCCGGTTAAGTAAAAGCTTCGCTCATAACATATACAATCATTAGAACTCTTAGTGGTAACTTTTGTTTTGAGGCTTTCTGATTTCCAAAAATATACAACAATAAATAGCCAAGAACCCCACAAACAAAAATCAAATGCTGATTTCATTGTACGAATAGCCAATCATTTCTTCCCTGCTAGAAGTACTGGTACCCTACGATTTGAAGTCTTACGCCAATTACGACAAATATGCCTTTCGAGCAAACATCGCACTGGCAACATTGAAGCAAATTTTCGGCCAGCTTGACGGAAAAACTTTCCACATAATCCCCAACTGTTTCAATCGTCCCCATTAAGAGTGCGGAAACATAGTATCTTCTCCCTCACTACAAAAGGATGAGGACACTCTGGAGTGTATCCAACGGCGAGCCACGAAATCATTTCGGGGACTCAAATTCAAGCCTTATGAAGAGAGCTTCCAATCAATAAACCTTTACCCATTAGAATATAGGCGTCTCAGTGGTAACCTTCTAATGGCTTACAGTATCCTTAACAATTCTAGACATCCCCCTTAAACACATACTTAAATTTAGCTCCATCACAAACCTAAGGGGCAACACCCAGAAAGTAGAGACAAAAAAACAGCAGAATGGATTGTAGACGCAACGTTTACTCATTAAGAGTTGTCAAATCCTGATTTACCAATTTATTTTTCTTTTATTATCGTTAATATACCTATGTTCTTGCCTGGAGGTATTGGTGATCCACTACTACTAGACACAGCAGCCAGTTAAGCGAGAGCTTCTATTCAGTTCACAACCATTTGAAGGTCGTGCTTGTTGACTACTTTTAAGTTTTGCGTTGTACCGCATTGAAGGTCTTATCGTTAAGAGTGTTTTAGCTTCAGACCTGTGTTGCTCCTAATTATTGTTGGTTGATTCTGTTACTGAACGTAAGCAAAATGGTGTGTTTAATTATTTTTCTTACTATTCTCTTTTCCAGAACTCCTACACCTTTTATACAACCCTTCAGGACACAAATTATCTTTAGGCCAGAAACAAACCCACCAAGTGGTAAATATTATATATAATGGTAAGCAGCTTCTAATGACTACGGTTCCTTAGTTATTTTTTTCATTTTTTAAAACTTTAGTTGGGAAGGATGTGTTAATTGAACTGAAGAATGACCTATGGTGAGTGTTGACATATTTGTTTCATATATTACAGTATATGTGGTACGCTACACTCAGTCGATCAATATCACAATTTCAAACTCACTGATATTAGCGTAACTGATCCTGAAAAACACCCTCATATGGTAACGTTATAAGCTTTATGATCACTTAATTATAGCTATCTGTTAAAAACTGTTTCATAAGAGGGTCTATTGTAAGATATGTCCAACTCCCAGCTGATGAATGCGATACGATTGAATTACAAAATGCATCCAGGAAAGAAGCAACTGTCGGGAAACAACCCCAAAACTAGCCTCCGTCACAATAAATCATTTATATTTTGCTAAAGTTGAATTATATGTTTATACTACAAACGTAATACTTGTTTTATTAGTATTGTATGGTTTCCATTCACGGTTCAACACGAAAAGTCTGTGCTTGTCCCGTCTTGTCATAAAAATTTCTGTAAAAAACTTGGAGTGGTTTCCTGTCCTAAGATGTTTGGTAGATGATACCAAGTGCGGGTATCATTATCGTTATTCACCCTTGGATTCCGGGTTTGTGTAATAAATTTCGTATATTTTAGAAAACGACTAACTTAAACGCTCAATTTCACGGCTTGATTACATCTCAAAAATAGTATTTTAGCTCTTGTAGCATATATGTATAGTGACCCATTAAGTAGACAATGTCATGTATTAAGCTTAGTTACTTTCCGTACGAGGACATGTGTCAATTATCCGTGCCCTTTTATCTGTTTTCGCCTCCACACCGTATATGACAAACAAGTTTTTTATTTCCACCGATTGGGATATTATATCATGCCTTACGAGACACTATCCATTAACGTTACAATCAAACCATCAGCTTTTAGTCAGTGGTCAGTAGAATATTTTTCACTGTTCATCCACACAATGCTGCAGATAGAATGCTATAAGACAACCCCTGGAAAGTTTCAAAAGCCCTACGGTATTATGACCTGACATCAGTCGACCGCATACATTTACATAGTTTTACAACGTTTTAACTTGCGAAGTAAAAGCTGCGTTCGGTAGACTTGACCGCTTCTCACATGTTTTACGTACAGCGTTTGTAAATATTTGGAAGGATATATCAGCGTTCCATATCATATGAACATCCTAATTCTGTATTGTTACTAGTTCATTTTAGTAGTAGTAGTTCTTGAAAGTTGTAACCGTAAAATACTGACTTATTTTATAAAGTAGTTACCATATCCCACTCATAAATGAGGTTCTAAATAGTGAAAAAGACAGTCAGATCAGAATTTTACATTTCGCGAGTAGCTTATTTCTGCTCTATTACTTATTCTCATATTATGATGATCACCTACTAAATATGTGTAGTTATCCAACCATATAATGTTTAATCTCATCAATTTTCTCATAAACTAACGACATATTGTTGTTGACTCTCAAACCTTAAGTTTATATACCGAAAACTGATGTTTTAACTAAGCACACATGTGTGTTTATCTGTAATATTCTTATTCGTAGTAATGAGGAAATAATGTATGGTGTTTATGCCATGTAAATTTGGTGCTTAAAGTTATATGCAAGAAAGGCATGTCAGTGTGTATGTATGTGGAGTTATATCTATACTTATACGCTTTGAATGTTGTTAGGTGTTACCTAATAAAATGAATAATATTGACTGATGTAGGGGTAAATTAGAAAAATATTAGCAGTAAAGAGATCAAGATAAAGCACTAATCTTCCCGGTTGCTGATTGTTGGTCGTTCACTACTGATACTGGTTTATGCAAACATGGTTAGTGAAACACTATTATCTTGTGTTTTACGCCTTCTTTCTACAATTAAGTTTTATTCATAGTGTGTCTTACTAATTTTGTTTGGATTGAGCATAAAGAGATAAGAGTAGCATTAGTATTTTTTCAACTTCAGATTCGCTCGGGAAAACAATCTTCACTAACTCATGACTACATTTCAAGTATATCGAGATGAGCAAAGGTATATTTTATTGTCTTTGTTAGCCAACTGATGGTAGCGCAAAACAAGATGGTAATCACTTTGCTTAATGATATACTCACAATTGTTGCAGTTTGCTTTATAGATTAAGTTCTGTTTTGTTTGTTTGTTTGTTGAGTTCATTAGTTTGTTAGGTATAGTTTGAAGAAACTTCGTTGATAAGTAACCTATACCTATTTACCGAGGCTTCAATAAAAACGACTAGATGACCTGTTGTCCAACCTTTTAGAATTTTACCTGGTAAGGGATTGTCGGTGAACATAGCAAGCCGCCAGAGTGCCTATCATAACCATCGTCAAACTTCTATCTGTTATTTTTGTTACAGCTATATCGTACACATAAAAATTAAAACTTTAATGATAACACTGGTTTTTTCATTATTTCGATGGAATCGTCAACAAAAATTTCAAAAGAATATTGAGAGTGAATTGTATGTACACTAAGACCAGAAAAGAGAACAATTCTTTTCTGGTCTTCTTTTATACATTTTATTAATCTTGAGTAGTAGTTCATTTTCACTGTTTCGCAATTTGAGAATGATCGTATGTAACTAATTTCCACTTTGCATCTATCCCATTGTCAATTAATATAGGACAAAATAATACTTAGATAAGCGATATGGGTATTTCACTTGTTCAACAATCTGTAATTAAATAAATTAGTAATTTAAAAGAAAATCCGTTGTCATGAAAGCAAAAGTGGGATGGCAAATTATTCTCTCTTATTGTCAACATTGTCACTAAAATATGAACAATCATTAGTAAGGTCAAACACAAGTCTTCAGTGTCCAATAAGTGGATTGCTACAACTTAACTATCTGGTAAGTAATGTCTCTATTATTTGTGTACTTGAGGAAATTACTCTTGGGTAGCATATCATTCATCCTTATCATCGGGTACGTAGGAAATCGCATAATAAAATAAGGCCGACTAAAGAAAGATACAAGGAAAAATAAAGATGATGCAGTTGTACACAACAATTTATTTCTGAAGTCATAAATTTAAGATGTAGACAACGATGAACTTCATTTTATCTGAGATCACGTTTTCAACTGCGTATTTGTAACCGTTAGAAGACTACAGGAAGTAAAGTGTACAACCTTGTACACAGTTGAATGACACATTAGATAAACTAGGAACAACAAATTTTGTTCCGAACACCGTTCACTATGAAATACTGTGCTATTCTGTTCTGCAGGCTGTTCTCAAAAACCGGACAAATATAAGGTGATTTTCGTTTACTTGGTCAACTGTTATTATAAAATTAAAACAGGAAGTTCAGCGAATGGGTCTCTTTTCAACGAATTTATTATCAAACTGTACAATCATATATATATATATATATATATATATATATATATATATATATATATATATATATATATATATATATTCTGTGAGGAAATGTGAAAACAATTAACCAAGATGACTTAATAAAAAGATTTTAATACTAGATTACGTAATACGAATGATAACAATAGATTTAGTGAATATAATAAGATGATTAAAATGTTTTTGTTATAATAATTAAAGGTCATAGATGTGTAGAAATAAATAAGGTGATATGATGAGCAATTTTCGAATAAAATAATGAGAATACAAGACATAAGTAAAGAGGAGAATGCAGTAATAATAATAGGATAATCAAAATAATTAAGGCCAAGCTAACGATAACTGTTTTGAACAGGGAATCAAGAATCCCTGACAAACTATGAAAGCTATTTTTCGGGACGTTATTCCATTTTATTCAAAGCTTGTAAAACACTGACATTCATTTTTGTCCCTAATCTATTCCACAGAACATAAGCTTTCGTTCGATGTATGATTCATTGTCATGCCCTTTTTGTTCCGAAGCTATTGTAATTTAAACATAATATTTTGCACCCTATTTTCTACTCTAATTCCCAGCTTTGGACATAATTTTATTTTTCCTAATTATCGTACGTTGTGGTCGGGTTATTCACTCATTTATTCGCGTACCCTTTTACACTGAACTGAACTGAAATCAAAATATCGGGAATAGATCGAGTAATGTTTCAGTTGTCTTGTCTTCTCTCGTTTGCGTGCTTGTCAGCCAATCAGGTGGTAGAATAGTTTTCTTCTCTCTACCCCATTTCAAACTCACGCGTATTAGCCTCAAGGTTAGGTCGGTCAGCCTATCACGCCAAGGTCTTAATCTGGATTAGATAAGTGTCATCAACACCAAAAGTGGGTAGACAGACCAAAGGACAACAATAACGATAAGATGTATTTCTTTTGTACGCATAGTTCTGGTTTAAGCTCCTGGATGGTAAGAGCTTCGGCTATTTTTAAGGGTTGGATACGAAGAAATCTGGGTAGATTTGAACGAATCATATAAACAACCTTAAATTCATTTTTCCGATCTGTGGAATGGTTACAGTCGATTAGGTGTTCAAGTATAGAACTCCTAACTGCTTTCCTTTCCCCCTAATAGAACCAAGCTGGAATATGTTCCCGTATCCGAGTTGAAAGCGAGCGCTGGCTACGGCCAATGTGATCCCAACCCTTTGTCTATATATTTTATTGTTGAAACTGAAAGTACATAGACCTGGTTTACCGGTACGACCTATTTTTGATATGTCGGATTCACCATACCACAGAATCGCCAAATGGTTAGCTTAAAAATTGGAACCAGTTAGAAGGCAAGTATGTAAATATTCTATTCATGATACTTTTGAATTTATTGATCGTATTAAGGACGTTAATACTTCCGAAAAGCACGTTCTCGCTTGACGTTAACTCTTTGTTCACTAGTGTACCTTTAACCGAAACGATATGTTATGTATGTGAGTGTATTGATTCTAACAACATAGATCTAGGTTTGCCGACTGAACACTTGAAAGAACTATTGTTACGCTGTACTTTTAATGTCCAGTTCAGTTTCAACAAAGAAATATATAGACAAAGGTATGGGATCGCAATGGGGTCTCCATTGGATCCGATTTTAGCAGACTGTTTCATGGCGAAACTAGAAAACAACCAACTCAGATCAATGATCAATCAATTTCACCTATACGTAAGATACATGGACGACACGTTTGTCGTTTGTGACGATAATATTGATTTAGATGATATTTTACACACCTTTAACTCATGCCACCCTTCCATAGACTTCACATTAGGAAGTGAGTGATACCAATCAATTCCTTTTCTCGATGTACGTCTGATGATAAGGAGTAGTGGTTCTTTAAAAAGATCCGTCTTTAGAAAACAAACATGGAATGGCCAGCTAACCAACTTCTATAGCTGGGTTCCGTTAAGTAGAAAGAGAAACCTCATCCATTCTTTATGTTATCGAATACATCGGATATGCAGTACGGAATGCATTAACGAAGAATTCGCGTTTCTCAAGAAAACCTTGATGAAAAATGGTTAGCCAGAACATTTCATAGAAAAGAATATGAATAAAAGTAGTTACTACAAGAAATCCGGTTGTTCCGTTCCGAAGAAAAACCTTTATATAAGTCTGGAATTTAAAGGTGATCGAACATCAGACGTGATCAAAAATCGTCTAACAACAACGATTAGAAGAACATTTAACGCGGCTAAACTGTGAATAACCTTCACTAGTAGGAACTTATTTTCTGTGTCCGTAAAAGATAAGCCTCCACATCTGGTCGCCTCTATGTGCATCTACCAGTTCACCTGCTCTTGTGGAGCAAGGTACATTGGCTGTAGCCAGCGCTCGCTTTCAACTCGGATACGGTAACATATTCCAGCTTGGTTCTATTAGGGGGAAAGGAAAGCAGTTAGGAGTTCTATACTTGAACACCTAATCGACTGTAACCATTCCACAGATCGGAAAAATGAATTTAAGGTTGTTTATATGATTCGTTCAAATCTACCCAGATTTCTTCGTATCCAACCCTTAAAAATAGCCGAAGCTCTTACCATCCAGGAGCTTAAACCAGAACTATGCGTACAAAAGAAGTACGTCTTATAGTTATCGTTACCTTGGCCTTAATTATTTTGATTATCCTATTATTATTGCTGCATTCTCCTCTTTACTTATGTCTTGTATTCTCATTATTTTATTCGAAAATTGCTCATCATATCACCTTATTTATTTCTACACATCTATGACCTTTAATTATTATAACAAAAACATTTTAATCATCTTATTATATTCACTAAATCTATTGTTATCATTCGTATTACGTAATCTAGTATTAAAATCTTTTTATTAAGTCATCTTGGTTAATTGTTTTCACATTTCCTCACAGAATATATATATATATATATATATATATATATATATATATATATATATATATATATATATATATATATATATATATATATATATATGATTGTACAGTTTGATAATAAATTCGTTGAAAAGAGACCCATTCGCTGAACTTCGTGTTTTAATTTTAATGTTTAAATGGGAATTATCTGTTATTATAAAGACGAGATTTCTTGTTCAGTGGGAGGATTTAATATGTATGTCAATCATATGTCATCGGAAACAAACTGATAGTTTTCATGGTAAACGTGCACCAAATGAAGAACTATCAAAACACTAGAAGAACTGGAAATATAACATGTATCGGTCTCAGACCCCTCACTGACTCGAATATCCAATCACAAACTGCAAATTCCAGACACTATATAACCACAAACAAGCCACAATATTTGAGATGCTTGCTCTAGAAAACATACTGTGAGCACGATTAAACAAAATCTGCGGTGTCGACACTTCGTCTTTTTTGACACTAAAGCTTTCCGTAAATCAACATATTCCGGGAGATGTTTATGCTACGAGTCTCCACTTGTTCTTCCCAAGAAGGTTGGTACGGCTAAATATCTGCATAGTCGGTATAATAATCTTATTACAGATGCTCAAAGTAAAGAAATTGAGTTAAAGTTAATTTTGTCTACATTTAGGATAAACATTAATCCTAAAGTTTTTGAAAAGTGTTGAAAACGAAAGAATAACAAAATCGTAGTGCTTACCGTACAGCAAAGAAGGATCAGAATAAATCTAAGATTCTTGATGAACATGATGTAAAAGTTCTTTTTCATCCTCATGATATCGGCATGTCAGCACTGGTGACATTTAAGTATAGGTTGTCAAGAGAATGACTACAAGACTGAGCATAAAATTAGGCCTCATGAGTGTAATTTAGTATACATGGGGGAAACACACAAGCGGCTGAATGTGAGGTTAAAGAGATAGGTTATGCGGATCACTAGTGTAGGTGATTTATTTGGATGGTCAGGGTCTATTCAAATTGGACAGGAATGATATGGACTTCTAGCCTAAGTCGAACTTACCTTGCGGTAAATACCCAATGTGGTTTGTTCCATAGTGATAAACAGGTAGATTGGTTTCCTGTTTAAAATAAATGTCAGCAAATTTACAATTGACTGACCACTGGGTAGTGACTCATGTCATGTATTCAAGTCCTTTTTAATGTGCATATAATTCTACTGATTAAGTTTCGATGTGGTCATTAGTCTTGGCGACTCGATATTGCGTGCACTATTTTGAAGCGTAAGGTGGTGGTTGGAGGTAGTCGATTGGAAGCTTTGTACCTAGACTTCCTGCTATTTGGCGCTCGTCAGCAAGGTGTACCTGAAATCTGGATGGAACTAGTGTTGCTTGACAGATTTGGTCTCATGTCAACAGTAAGTGAAAAAGGTGATTTAAAATTTACCTTACAATCACAAAAATTAATCGAATCGACTACTATATTAGCTAAACTAATCCAATGTGATTTTTTAAAAAACTCCAGTATTACTGACTAAAAAAATCGTGAAGAAATATGGCTTATTAATAAGTAGTGCGCAGCATTTTGATATCAAAGTAGTCAAACAACCCTTGGCTTTCGTTTCTCTAACTCTAAACATCACTTTATTTTTTTTTTAAAGGATATTAATTATTTTTGATTGGTGAAATGAACAAATTAGTCATTTTGCATATTCTGGATGCTAACTTAGTGAACAAATGCTTATTATACACATAGTTCCCTTTATTATTTTAAAAAGAGCAAGCTCTTTTTAAATGCTTATTAATTCATTCCATCCTCCACAGCTAACCTTATTTTCAAAGACTGTGACGCGTACTGATATCTTTTGGTGTTTCTACCTATAATCTATAAATTCACTGAATTTTTTAAACTGACTTACGTTTGAATGCTTGATTAACTTTGATAATCTGAAAGTTATGCATGTTTTAACTGTGGGTAACATGATTATTGGTAAGAGACACGTTATTACATTCAGGCAGTTCTTAATTTTTTACAATCATGATTTAATGGAACCATATAAAAGTTTTATGGATCATTCTACTTACGTTATCATGTTATTGGTAGGTATTTGTCATTTACTCCGATATTTTTCTATTTCCGTTTCAAATGCATTGGTTTGTTCTTCAAGTTGGTTGGCTAGTTCTTCTGCTTCCTTTCTCCATTGTGACGTTAACTAAGTAGTGATTATAATAAATGTATTTGACTATGCTTTCAAATATTATTAAACTATAAACAATATGCCGAAAATTAACTATACTGAGCGGAAATTACTGCGAATAGTTGTAGTAGTTAGTATCTTACGTTTCTGACCAGACTTGAGATCAAATTATTATTAACTAATTTTATTTCTATCACATTCAAGGACTATTTTCTTCAAGTAGTTTTGTTTTAATGTTATCTTTTCTTTATTTCCTAGGACATTGCAAATATATATATACACATAATAGATACTTGTCTATCCTGAAATGTAAATTCAATAAAGTTCAAATTGTTTAGTGTTACGTTATTCAGAGTGAGGAAGTTGCTTATGTTTGTTGTTCAGAGTTGTCAGTCTTGTCACTAGTGTGCGTGGTAAATATTCTGAAAGTCATGCTACTGAACCCAACCGTAGGTTCTACTTTGATATAGTGATCAGTCTTGCATATCATAATGAATCGAGCAAGGTGTATTGGATAGAATACTCATTCCTTTAGGTCTTATCATGTAAGACAAGTCGGTTGAAGAGCGATAAGACTAAAAGCAGATATTCTGTAGTCCGAAGGCGAGGTCATACTGCTGACTGTGTGGGTGTGTAGTAATAGCAAGGCTTTTCCTTTAAAAAAGAAGTATATTTAGCGATACCCCTTACAATAAAACAACAAGGCTAGAAGTCGTCAATGCTAAAACTACCAGTACTTGAGATCACTTGATACTGACATTTTATGAAACATGTCTTGCCGTGTATTTTTTAAATTAACCTTTTGAATATACATGTGCAAAATAACTATCATAGCGCCCACGTTGTGGACAAAAGACTACGATTGAAAAAATCGCTTATCTTTTATGTTTTTCTGATAGTAGAAAATTCTTCAAGAAGTTGAAGATTCGTCCGGAAAGTATTAATATTAAGCAAATTATTTGATAATTCCGTTAGTATGGCATACTTTAGATACATTCTATAATACATTCTAGTGAATAAATACTCTTACTGCTTTTCATTACCAAATATATGGAAATTTAAAATCCTAAATATAATGAGATGAATAAATACTTATCGTTCTAGTCGAACATCAAAATAGTGTTTTAATTATTATTTAATGGCTAAAAGACATGAATATCAGTAAATAATAATGTTTAACATTTTTACAATAGGTAAGATATCCTCTTTATAATTCAGTGAACGTTGTTTGAAATGTAAGATGTCATAAATATTTAATCTTTCAAATGAAGCAAGCTTTAAAAAGAACACATTCTGGTGATAAATATAACATCCTGTAATGTTGTTAAACTTATTTTACGGAGTTGCTGATATATCTCTGCTTATGGAAATGAGTCAGGGTAAATTTTACTTCTGGGTATTTCAATATTTCGAAAGTTATAGTCATGAAGCGACATTGTATGGAGAAACATTGAAAACATGGAAGCACCAGAGAGCTATGTTGTCCGTAATTGTGATTTTTTAGTAGTGCGCTTTCATGGTATCATACGAGATTGGATCCAGTACATCCCAGTCGTGCGGTGAGCACGATATTACTTAATCACTAAATCGAAAAGCGATGGTTCACATTTACATTATAGCTGTTTCAGTTTATTTTCCGTTATACGAACGGATAAAAGTTTAATTTGTGCTAAAACATTAAAATAATTATTATTTACTTACTATTTGTTGCTTATCTAACAGATTACGCCAATTTTCATCGGTTAATTTATTTACTTTCTCAAGTGTTTCGATCTTTAATTTATACTCAACTTCTTGCATTTTCATTGACTGTTTTATTGAGGTGATTTGAACTTGTGCACTTTTTTGTACAACTTCTAACTGTTGTTTAAGACTATTCAATTGAAGTTCATAATTGAATAAAACTTCATTTTGTTTATTATAATGGTTTTCATTTTTTTTCCGTTGTAATTCATTATATTCAAAGCGTTCTGTAAGCAATTTGTTCTAAAACAACAAAGTAACTCTATATGATTCATGATTTTAATGAATTCGGTTCAAACCAAAAAACTAACCTTGGTATTGATACCTACAAAATAAATGAGTATTTCTGTGGAAAATTTAGAAATGTATTGATGACTATTACTCACTAGGTATTTAAATTCTTTTTACCTGAAAATGAATGACTAACTGTCGAAATATATAATTTTCACAGAAATACATATAACAATGAACATATGAGTGCCATACAAATTAGTACTCATAAAAGTTGAAGATCAGCTAGGCGTTCCATCGAGAAGGATTTATGCAGCATTTAATAGCGACCCTGAGATAGTAGAGAAGCTAGACGACTAAACCATCCAGCTCAGAGAAAAAAACACCAAAATAACGACTCTTGAAGTGAAACACAATATTCATAAACAATTCGATGAGAAGATTGAATCTCAAACAATCTGACTTGGTTTAATTTGTTTGTTTTGGGTTATAACAGGTGTTAACAGTATCAAAGAGGCTCAAACAAAACTAAGTGCTATCCATTTACACAAGCCTTACACTTAGATGTATTTCAATAATTTACAGGAACTTACGTCCATACATAAATAGATAGGTTCATGTAAATCTTATGATAGATGTAACAAAGATCATACACGTAATTGTCTCGATAGCTGAAATCAATCACTGTCAACATTTCTCTTGTTTTAAAAAGAAATGATTTATAGTTAATACACTCTGACATTTGTTCAGGTTTTTATCTTTATCAAGTTTAACTTGTTAGGAATGATATTTACCTTTTCATTTAATTGTTCAATTTCGATTTGTTTAGATGCAACTAATTTTTCTTTGTTGTTACATTCAGTTTCCAATCTTAACTTTAATTCATTGCATAAACTCTCAGCGTGTATGGCACGTTTTCTAAAAGTATCCAACAGACAATCCGGTTTGGAATCACCTGAAGTAGTATTTACATTAAGAACAGATTTACCTTCATTATTTACATCATTGATATGATGACCAATATTGTTTGTTTTATAAAATTCTAATTGAATGGCCAATTGACAGCGTTCCTATATATTAGAAAAATTTACTGAATGATATTAACGATGCTAATAATCAACTTAACGATTACAATGCAGTTGGTTAGTTTATACTTCTACTGTATATAGCGCAATTCAAGCTTAGACCACTTTTCATATAATAACCAATCCCAGTTTTTAGGAAGCCAAACGAACTCACATTATTTCTTCATATCAGGTGAAGTAGCTATCTACTGAAAATTATATCGAGCCTATGGGTGGTGGAGTAAACGAATAGGAGTGCAATCTTAGAACAACTTGAAACTATATTTTAAAATTTAAAATAACTTCCTATCCACCAGTATAGTTTTTTTCGTTTGAGAAGGAAAATTTATGAAGACAAAATGTAAGAAAAAGTTGACTATCGGTTAAAGAACGCCCCAAAATCAAGCTAGGCATCATTTAGACTTCGAAGAATGTTTCTTCCAATGCATTTGTAAGCATTGTTTCGTCGTTTTTATTTAAATCTATATCAATCAGTCAGTTAATGACGTAGAACTTTGTACGTACGTACATCGATTCGAGTTACCATACCACATTAGCACAGAAATGCAATTGTCGATTCAAATCCCATAGTGGTAGAGGTAATAAAAGTATAAGCAGTAATCATAAACATTAGGGTTTGAAGATGTTATTCAAGGAGTATAATCCAGTGAAATAAATTTGGAAATAGAAAAAAGGGAATTGAAGATTTCAGAAGACTGGAATTTGTGAGAACACAAAGATAGGATGCACCTGTGCCATTGCAAACGATTTTGGGCCATGTCATTCAGGGTCTCTAACCATCGGTTGCTATTCATCTCGCGAATCCCAACCAAATAGCCTACACCTACCAACATGGCTCAGTCCACTTGTCAGGGATTTCATGGATTTGTGTCATGTTTTAGTCTGGCCGCCCTAGCTTTCTTTCAACCTATTCCTACACCATAGAACATCACACGTCGAGGGAGTCTTGGGATAGACATATGTAACACGTGTCCCAACCATATCAACTGATGAAGTTTCATTACTTCACCAAGTGATTTGCCATTCTTACCTAGTACCTGTTTCCTAAAAAGTGCATTACCTACTCGATGGTCCAAGGATATACGAGCGATGCTTCGAAGACACCTATGATCGAATACTAGTAACCTACGAATATCCTCTACTCTTACCGGTCATGTTTCACTGCCATTAAGTAGGACGGAACGAACTGTTGCGCAGTAAACCCTCCCTTTGGTTGGTAAACGGATATCTCGCCTACGCCATAAATGACGCAAGTTGGCAAAAGCTAGTCGAGCCTTCTGTATCCGTGCTGAGATTTCGTCACACACCAGACCACAAGGGCTAATGAGACTTTCAAGATAAGTGGAGCGATCGACCCGCTCAACTACTTCACTCCCTATCATTGGAACAATGTATTACGGACTCTGTAATATATAATAGAGCACACGTATTATTGCACCACTTAATATCGTGCCGAAAAGCAACGGGTTTTCAGCGCTACTTCGTCTTCAATGCTTCTCTAACTGACGTAAGTTCGCAACTATATATATAATCTGCACTAAATTAGTTGAATGTAATGTTACTTGCAGTTTACCTTCTCCATATGGTGCAGTTCATTTAATAAATTCTCAATATTTTCATTGGCTTTCTTTTCTATTTTATCTATTTCTTCCCTTGTACGTTGACCAGACTCTTCAGTTAATTTATTGACAACAAGTTTGAGTTTTGAAAGTTCATTTTCTGCATTTTCTCTTTTTTGTGTTGCATCATCACGCTCGTTAGTTAATGTTTGACTTAAAGATATTAATTCTGCAACCTGTGATACAAAATTATATATATATATATATATCTATATATACAATGCTAATCATACTCTTTGTTCACATAACTGTAATTAGTTGACTTAAAACTTCATCAAGTTGGAATTTCAAAAAAATATTGATTACATTTCTATCGAAAATCTTGGTCGTGAAAAAATCTGAATCACTGATATAGTTCTTTACCAACCGAAATGTCGTAACATTTGGTAGTCGAGTATCACTTCCAGTTTAATTATTAGTTGTTGTTTCTAATTTTTATACAAATAAAAGATAGAAGTAATGGTACTTCATCATGTTAGTTGTTTTCATTTTTGAATACCAACATAGCTAAATACGTGTGGGTAAATTATTATTAACTGAATGAAGTGCATTAAAAAGTGCCTACAGTTTGATCAACATTATTTGGATAAATACTCAATCATATTGGAAATTAAATCAAGTTAAAAGCTACCCTTTCTAGATATACTAGTTGTCACAAAATTATAAACTCGAAAAATAATACACATAAGCCAAGTTTTGTATTACGATATCGATAATGCGCCAACTCGCGAAACCAGTGTGTACTCATTTTATTTGGAAAAGAAGAAGCGCATTATGCTATTCATCTTTTATAGAGAAAATGAGAGAAACGGATATCCGACGGCTGTCTTCTCATAAAAAAAGAACTACTCATATGTTTACCAAAAAATGCCTATTAAGCTTACAATGACTTACAAAGTCCCGCGTACATAGTAACAGTCGAATCAATTTATTCTGCACGAAATACTTATGAAGGATTGCAATTAGATACCTGAGATTCATACAGTAACGAAATCATTGAAATATGTATTATAGAAGACTAAGATGCAATAACAGAAAAAACAAGCAAGACTTGGTCGAGTCCCGTTTGCGGGATTGTGGATGCACTCTGCTGAGGAGTCCCATAGTAAGACGAAATGACCGTTCAATGTTTTAAAATGGTGGTCTAGCTTATATTGACTCGTGAATTCAACTGTTAAGAACTCGATCTATTAAATAAACTCCAATTACTACAGAAAACGCAACAGCAAATGAATTATTCTCTTTTTATCAACCAATAAACATGATATCTGCCTAATTTAGTTTGGGAAATCACTGCAGAAGTTTTGTGAAAATTTATTTATTTGGCCCTACAAAATATTCATTCAATGCTATAAACTGAAGTGATATGATCTATTCGTAGTTTATGGTCAACATCATCTCTAAACAATTATTTTAGTGAGCCCAATTTGGTTTGTAACGTTACTCTTGTAAAAAGAATAATACTAAACGACTTCATACATAATAACAAATAACTTATGGATTAATTATGGGACTATCTATTTAAAAGCAGACAGTCATTTGATGGGTACAGATAAAGAAGATGGATGGTAAATGTAATTTGAATTTGTCAGTTTTTGAATTGAAAAGTGGTAGGTTAAATGAAAGTAATAAAGCAGTGAGAATCAATCAATGCAAGCTGACTTTCTATAGTATATTTTATAATTCTCTCCAATAATCTTTACCCATGATTAACTGTTGTTCATTTATTGATATTACCGCTCACCTTATGTAATGCATCCTCAGTTAGTTGAGTGGATCCATTGTGTTGTCTTTGAAGTATAGAATACTTGTGTTGTAATTCACCAAGTGATTTAATAGCACTTTCTTCACGTCTACAAATCTCAATCAATTCTCTCTAGAAATATAGTAAAACCAGTTCGGTTCAACGCATAATGTTTTACATGTGCAGTTTTATTTGTAAATATTGCAAGTATAGAATATGTGCGAGTAGATACGTTTATAAGTGATATCTACCTTCTGATTAAAACAAACTGTGCAGTATCTCGTTAGTTTATTTTTACCAAAGAAGTGTGGTCAACCGCCTAGTCTAAAATTCTTTTTCAATGTTTTACTAGAGTAGTCAAATATCCCAAGCAGAAAGAGTACATATTTCATCCTTGACATTGATCAATAATGAAAGACAACGATCTTATTTGCTCTTTAAAAACTAAATGATTTCCATTTCCGTCTTTATTTTATTATTTGTAATGGTGTTAAAAAACCACTAATCATTTCTATAGGAGTTTCTGTCAATCGGTATACTTATTATCAAACAATCAGCAACGTGATTCTCATAAATGTGAGTATCAACAATCTGAATAGTATCCTGGAGTTTAAGGTGATGAGTTCTGGATTCGTGTTTCAGTGTGAACATCATAACTGAAATTCAGAAACATCGATATAACAAGTTTCAAGTAGAATGAGGTGTACGCTCTAGGTTCAAGGTCTAATCACTATCTAATATGTGACTAGTCGAGCAATAAGCTTCAAATTTGTGATATGATTTACTTTTCCTAGTTGCAGCCGATAAAAATTCTACCCATCGAATAATAAATCAAATTGAACAACATAAACAAGTAAAACCGATAAATGTCAGTCACCATAAGTGGGTTGATCAATTAGTTGTGGATGAGTAACTTATCGGTTTTTTATAGCTAAATTAATACTTAGTAGATAGTAAGTTTAAAAATCAAGCTTTGAGTACCACATATACGTTATCAATCGTGGATGATGCATTTAGTAGTACTAGATGTAATTTTTAGCGTGAAACTGGAAACGAGCGAGTTGAAAAATTTTCTCACATAGCTTATTTATTTGTAGTAACTTGGATCGTAGCTTCGTTTACAGTGAATATGTACACTTATTTAATGTGATAGCTCCATCTCTAACATTGTCTATTATTGTCGATATCGCATAGAAAACTAAATATATAATGATATACCGCCTGAATCCCATTCAGCATCAACATTGGGTGTTTAGATATTCATAGGGACGTTCGCGATTAGCTGTACACAAGATTCCCTTTGTTATGTTTGATTTCAAATGTAAAGCTTTACATATGTAGTAACATGAAGGCAAATATTTTCTGACCCTTAGTCGTGAAATGGCATAAGAATGTATGAACGTAGAGTGGAAGATATTTAACGTATTAAATGTGCTTAAAACTTGTGATAAATATAATTTGCATTGGTATCAATCATTCTGAAAGATAAGTATTCGATGACTTTGATGAGTCAGATGCAGAGTTTCTATATTTTCAAATAAAGGTTACAAACAATTGGGTTTTTTATGCAAGTGTTTAGACGAATGATACCTTACTATATAACCACAACTAAATTAAAATTAGAAGTCTGGGATAAATCGCTAACTGTAAGAATTTATTGCAAGTTATGAATGCTTTCAGCCTGATGCAATAATCCTTCAGTTTGATTTGATGATATCTCCATCAGAAGATAATATAAGTTAAACAGACACTGAAAAGTAGGGAAGGGTTATATAAATGATTCTTTATGGACTAGGACTCCTTATCACTGTAAAGTTACAAACATACAGGTATCAGACGCGAGGTCTTTATATCTAGCAGCATGCATAATGTCAGTCGGCCAGTGAATCGAAATACAATGACCCACATTTTTCAGCTTCAATCAATTTCTTATTTGAAGTGATACCGATCCACTATCACCAGTGAATTGTCTTAATACCAATTTAACTAACTTTACAGATTATAGCTCCGATCCTCACTGACGGAATATTTCATATTATTATGGACGTCATTCAACTTCATAACTAAAGTCCAACCGTTATATATTAACAAGATTGGCGTAATTTATGAAAATGGCTGTCACTGATAGTAGGGGGAATTACTACTGTTGGATCAATTTCGCTAGTACACGTGAAGATCTATTGAAGTGAATTTACAAGAAGTAGGTATAATTAACGTTTCATAAAACTAACACGTTAGTTCTACTTAATTTTTGAATAAGGGGTTTACATCTCAGTATGCGAGGTATTTGGATTTTAAGTGCTCTACGTTGTCCCATACTTTACTTACTCTTTATAAATTAAACACTTGCGTAAGTTTCCATCATACAGTTTTTTTAATTGACAAAATAATGGCACTTTTTATCAACCTGACAATTATTATTCCAAAACAATTAAACTATAAAACTAATTACTTTGAATTCATTAGCTGTCTCTCGTAACTTCCCAAAACCAATCAGTTCATTGTAACGTCCTTTCTTCAAAGTCAATTGCTTTATGTTTTGTTCGGTGAATGATGATAAACTGTATAGACAAATTTAAATTATTAATTTTTTTCAAAAACGATCAAAATATATATGATGTTCACTTTACTAAATGATAAGTAGTAAAAATAACGTTGAAAGTTAGACCCGAAAATTGAAATGCAGCCTCAAAATAATAAGCCTGGATGATTCAAACTTCCGGTTTCTGGGAGAAGAAGGTATATCAATGTTATTGGCAACTCTCGTAATTAAAAGCCAGGACTTAAAGCCCAATATTTTTCATACCGGGTTTGGTCGACTAGATTCATTATATCAATGTCTATACTCTTCAATTAGTCAGTCAGTGATGAAAACTAGTTCAAAATTGAACGAACAACTACAAATCAAATGAATAAGCATATATGAGCTTATAAACAATCACCCACTATTTTGATGACCTAACTAAAATGACTCTCTACAGTTGCAGCCTATGAATAACTCGGTCAAAGATAGATCTCTTGATCTGAATGTTAAAATGTGAAATAAATATACGTGTCAATAATATCAGATAAACAGTCGTTATAGAAGTAATGTGTGGAAATGAACACGAATACATCATAAAGATTCACATGTTTTTTTAACTTTTGAGCCATCATATACAAGTATTTCTCTTTGTATAATTATCCATGTGTAGTTGTGAAAATTTTATGTGTTTGTGTCCATTATCACTCGCTCCACTCGTCACCTGTTTTAGGTTGTATTTATCTATCTTTCTAAATGCTGAATCATGCTTACTAAAAATGAGAAGGCTGGAAAACCTTTCTCTTGATCAAATCTCTTACGGTTTATTTAAATAAACAAATGTATGAAATATATTTATCCGAGACACCATTCATGTTTGGACTTTTGATATGCCGTTATTCTAAACGTGTTAGGTCGACAAAATATATGCAAAGACAAGTAAGATATATATATCATCCCTATCCAGTAATACTGGAGTCAAAGGGACACACACAGAAGACATCGCAATTTTTTTCATTAGGAATTGTATGTATATGGACCACATAATTATTGACGGTTAGTCAATAAGCAATAAATAAATGACCTGTAACTTTTCACATTTATGTTGCCATGGGTCCGCTGCAACACTTCGTAGTACCTAAATGCTAAAATAGCAGTAAACACTTTTTAAGACCATGACATTTAAGGCTTTCAACTTTGTACATTGTGTACTGGGAGCTCATTTTATCAGCCACTACATTACAAAACTATGTTCTGAAAAATCATTTTGAAGTTATTGAATTAGGTATGTGGACAAACCATCTAAATGCCTAAAGTAAAAAAATAATAGCTGCACAATATGTTCCAAAGCATAAATACATATGTGTAAATACATATATGTGAATATGCATATTTCGGGTACATGTAAAAATCCTCACTTTGAATATATTTGTGCCCTCAGCTCATTCAAAATTTCGATCGTAAAACTTTCACAGTGAGACGTAATTTCGCTTTTTTCTTGGTGGGCAATATCAGCTTCTGTAGATGTCCGATAAAACCTCAGTTCACTTAATGCACAACTCAACTCTTCTTCAATCCTTGTACGAAGAACTGTTTCATATTTTAGTTCCTATAATGGTTAAACGAACTGAAAAACACACTTCATTCAAAGAATCTAATTGCTGCTCAAGGTTTTTAATGATGTTGAGATTTTCATCAGTAGAAAATTGGCTGTTTACGAATAGTAACTTATTAGATTTCAATTGCATATCATTCACTTCCTGCCTCAATTTTTTTATTTCTTTCTGTATAAAGTTGAATTTAATGTCACTCAATAACCTCATTTTCTTTTAGATTCACTTCAAATCTTGACAAATGAACAGGCCTGTTTGGGACGCAGTTCCTCATGATGTGTGTTGACACAATTGAAAATGCAACATGTAACCGTAACCCAACAACAAGCACTTAAACCCCATTGAGTAGTGCTATGATGATTTCTTTTTATTTATATGTATACTGAAATACTTTGCACTAGCGATATCTGTTATTGAGATCTGCATTTTTTAGGAACTTTATGATCAGTAGTAAAAATAAGAAGTACCCCTCTATAGTGTGATCTTACAACTTATAATTTTTCATATAAAATCTTATTGACTTTTACGATAACCGATGTCATTTTAAGTTGTACACCTTTTTATGCCAGAACGTCAGTGTCTAATTCAGCAGAAGCTTTTACGACATAGATTTTCTATTATTACTATTTTTATTATTATTATTATTATTATTATTATGATCGTCACTATCCTCATCAAGCAGTCAGACCCGTGTATGATGTAACTAAATAGTCCAAATGTTTGCAGATGGATAAGCACTATCTTTCGTTTTGAAGGGCTTCTGCACCTAGCATCACTGAGTTACCGATGCCTTCAGATGGAATCCTATATATACTAAACAGTCAAAACAGAAGAGTTAGTCGATAATAATGGAATACTGCCATCAACTCTAAAGAACATATCTACTTAATCCCTAAAGAACTTTACGGAAGTCACCTAAATTACCTAAGTCAGAAACGAACCCCGAAATTGCGTTACACGTAAGGATTAGAAGGTGTCTCTACCGTCCACTCTATACCCAGTATATAAGTTTAAAAAAAATTATTGTTTAAATTAATCCCAGAGTACTATTAGTTGAATAAAATAACGCAATAGATAGCTAAATAGGTCTTAAAAGTATATGCAGCTATAAATCCTAATGTATTGCTTATCTCGAGTAACCTTTAACAGGTTACACTTGAGTCAGAAATACCTTCCACAAGTAAAACACTTTTAATTTTAAAAGATTGGATTTTCCACCTGAGACTAGCAGAGTTCATATTTAGGATTTCGGACTACTTAACTACTACTGTTTAAGTTTGTAACCCCCACCCCCATAAGGCACAGTCCTACGACCAGGGATGTCGAAATGGCTCTTCTGGGTTCTGCTTTCAAGTTGTCTCCAAATAGTATTCATGGTTCTAGTGTCTCTTCCCGATTCCCGCAGACATATGCTCTTCGGTCTGCTTCATTTCCCTCCACTTTTACGACCCCAAGTTGGGTCTTGTCTTGTGGTTGTGCGTTGAAGCGGTAAATAAATCCCCAAAATAAATAGCTCTGTAAGTTTTCAACTTTGGATGCTGACCAGATTAGTTTTAATGAACTCGCCTAGCTGAAGGCGCTCGATCATGCATCTTAAACAGGCCACGTGTGAAAACGCCATGATCAACATCTACTGCAGTCGCTAGCCATACTAGATCTGACAATTGCGATATATTGTCAATCGTCAAATACAACTTCTGATCTCGACTCTGTCTTTTGATTTTTTTAGGTGGGTACGAGTTTTAGCAGAAGGTGTTACTGGTAAAAGCGTTGTCAAACACTCAATATCTATGCCATCTTCATTGGTGAGCCTAATGTGATCTGGTACACCAAATCGTAAACTGTTAATCTGTTCCATTTTGGGATTCTGTATATAATTGCTTTATTTTAATTTTTTATACATCGTGATATTTTTTGACCGCGTTTTTTGACATCTATATATTTTTCACTCGTGTATTCTCGTACTTAATTTTACCCTATGACCGAACAGACCCTCAAGGTAATTAAGATTAAGACTATTTCCCCACACTCGTTCCAACTCATGCCATTCTGGCCCGACAATATCGAAGCCTGGTTCTGCCACTCAGAAGCCGACTTCCACGAGCACGGCGTGAACGACTCACGTGCACAATTCCTCGCAGTAGTCAAGGCACTACCACGGGAATTCAACAGGTACGTAACACTTAGTATGTTTACTAGTGATGTTTCTGAACTGTACGAAACTTTGAAGCGTTCTATTCTTAAACGAGGAGACCTAACCGATCGACAAAGATTAGACCAACTCTTTAATAACATAGACCTGCAACACAGTACTGCGACGGACATGTTGCAAAGGATGAAAGAGTTTATAGACCTAAGAACCTTCGACGAAGGCCTATTCAAACAACATTTCTTGTCTAAACTTCCCCAACGAGTGCAAGCGGTTCTGGTCTCGTTTCAAAACAACGCCTTAGACGAGCTGGCTGCATCTCCCGATCGTATTTTAAAAATTACAAAATCTTCTAGTACCGAGGTTTTTTCAGTCAAAGAAAAGCCTCAAACGACTCAGAATGACATAACCGAGTTATGGCATACACTTACGCGTTATCTTAATTTTCGTAACGACCGTAAGCGATCACACACACCACGTAGAAGCACTTCATGTAAGCGATCTGTCTCTAGACCACGATAGACGGATAACTCCGACTGGTGCTGGTATCATAACCAGTATGGATGTCTTCCAGAAATTGCAGAGTTTTATGCAATTTTCCCCATACGAAACCGACTGACTCGAAGAACATCTCGGGAAACTTCCAAGCCGGCACGCGTTAACGGCAACCGTAGCCGGCGAATATAGCCGTCTGCTATACGTCACAGATGTGACAACGAGAGTTCGCTACCTCGTTGACACTGGCGTAGAAGTTACCGTTCTCCCAGCGAATTCCAACGACCGCCTTCACTAATCGGATTTAAACTTACAGGCGGTAAACGCAAAACCCATCGCCATATATTGTAAAAGGTACGTTTACCTCAATGTGGGTATACGCAAACCCATTCACTGGATTTACGTTGTTTCAGATGTTTCTATACCAATCATTGGTATGGATCTTCTACAGCACCATAATCTAGTCATCGATACGCGAAAACGTAGGCTATTAAACGGAAACTTTATTATTCTTATCCCCAAGTAATGGCATAGAGAGAACAGAACCAAAAACCGGTAGGTCAAATTAGTGTAACTTTAAAATCTCTGAAAAAGACAGCCATGTAGTCATTCATGACCCTTCCTAAAATACGTCGTTAGTTAAAATGCGAAGAGAACTGTTATAAGAAAATTTATCATAAGTTAACAACCAAGCGATGGGAAGCTAAACATTGCGTTCATATTAATCTATTCAGAAAACTTTATCTTCAACAACTATATCAGAGCTTTTTATAGGCTGTCGCAGAAAAGATTCAATAATAGCTGGAAAAATTGGTAACTTCCAAATATTGAAGGCAAATGCTTTCTATTGGGTAGCTGGTAAAATTCGCGGATTATTTCCGAAGCTTACTGCGTGAAACTAGTACCCAGTGGAGTGTCTCAGGGCTTGACACCAGTACCATTATTTTTTGTCCTTTGTTTTATTCATCACCCACGTATCATCAGGCTTCTAGTACTGCATTGCCCTGTTGATGAAAATATACGGAGATAAGTAAGTCTCATTTGCCAAAGGAAAGACCTGGCTATCCTGATAAGAGACCCAAACTCCACGATTGGAATGGACAATACAAGGTATGAGGATATCATAGGACGACATGAACCGAGATAAAGGAACGGAAATGGTGAGTGATTCGCACAAGGAATGAACAAGGAAGAAACAACCAACAACAGTTGAACACGAAAAAAAGAAAATCAAACCACATGTTGAATACACAGAAGGAAACAAGCAAGTGAAGAAGAGAATTAGAGCCGACAGGCAGGAATACGTGGAATACTTAGAAATGGTAATGGGAAAAGCTGCAAGAGAAGAACATATGAGACAGAACGAAGAAACTGGCGGGGAAACATTGCAAACTAGAGAGAGAATAGACCAACCACACTGAACCCATCAGGCATCGAAGCAACACACAGACATTCCTATAGATATCACTCTAGCATCGATCGAAGAAACCGGGATGGCCATCGGACAAAGTGTGGGAAATTGGCAGGATCTGACAAAATGCCAGCCAAAACACTGAAGTAAGTCATAACAGTGGCTTCAATCATGCTTCGCGTTCTATTCAAGAATTTTTTAGTGGAAGAACATATGCAAACAATCCAGGAAAAGCGATGCGTCAACAAAATACCCTAGGAAAGCGATCTGAGTGAGTGTGTTAGTCACAGTGGCGTCACAACCATTTCTGTGTCGGGAAAAGTTTGTGATAGTGTTTTGTAAATGAATGTAAGATCCTCTAGAGGTACAAGCTGAAGATAAAAAACCTGACCCTCTTTAAAAAACCAGACAATAAAATTTATGGTTATTAGTTTTTTTTGACAATGTACTTTCGTGATGCACTTTCCATTCTAGTAAACAGCCTTCATTATTCTGACTTGTATTTAATCACTTGAACATACTCCATCTCGTTACATATCAGAAGTCACTGTTTTTTTTACCGCATTCTATTATATAGAAGCGATAACCTCATTCCATTCTAGTGACAGGATTTGATAATTCATCATCCGTGTCTGTTCCACTACAAAATATTAAGCATTATTTAGTGTTTATACCCAAATACCTCGCTGCATCTTTGTCTTTCTTTTTTGGAATCACAGCCTCAGAGCATAGCTAAGGAACATCTGACGCTTGAAACAAACTTCATGTGCGCGTTTTTTCAAGGTCACAGCTCATGCTAAGTGCTTTTTAATGTTGCATCACATCAAATATAAACCTGGTGTGCAACTTGAACACGATGTCATTTACGAAAAATGTTTTAAAGACTTCACCCAATGCAGTTGTTGAATTAAGGTCTACATCGTTATCAGTACTATTATAATAATATACTTAACCCTAAAATTATAGATATGTCATGATGTAACTGCCTACTCTGTAGGACCTTGCGTGGAAGTAATATCATTGTCTACACTTACTCATCGAAACAATTAACAATATGATAGATACATAATACTTCTGGAGGACACATTTGGGCTAAAAATAGAATGATACATTCAAAATGAATAAAGACATGTTATACACAATGATCACGTTTGCGAGGCTGGTCCATGCCATCATATTAAATTTATTGTTCCCACGTTCACCATTGTTGGCCCTTACACCGTGTTAAATGTCGAATATCTATTTTCTCAGTTTTTTCATGTTCAGCTTTGAGGATGGCGTGGTTAGGGCCAGTACCATTAAGTAGTACTAAAGCATAAACCTAATCACTAACGCTATGTGTTATATCCGAGCGAAGATTAAATTACAGGTAACTCCCGAGGACTATTAGTGGACTAATATTCTATAAATATTCTTATTGTAAAACTATTCAATCATTAGATTATGTATATTTATATCCCTCTTATTATAAGCTTTATTTTGATCTATAATTTATTATTGTACGATTTACGGTTCTTAAACTATGTTCAGTCTATTAATTACTGTCCCCCTCGTTCACAGCCACTTTTTGGCTTATTTGTGTACATATGTTATTTCCTAATTTATGGTGTGTTGTGGTCTGTCTGTTTGATATATAAACCGAGTATGTTTGAAATAAACGATCTGCTCTGATCTGCTCTGGTTCGAAGCTGGTATTTGTGTTCTGGACTCAAGTGGAAGGGCTCGTAGTACATAGGACCAATAAGGACGCTAGACTGCCCACACCGGTTGAACGTCATTGGTTGGCCTGGTGTGAAGATTCGTATAAGTCGTATCCGGATTGGTCGATAGGTCGCGTGATAGTAAAACCAGACATACTCAAGGTCATAACAATTGGCGACGGGGATTTTGGAAAAAAAAGCGATTCAAGGTCATAACAATTGGCGACGGGGATTTTGGCAACAAACAAGAAAAAGTACAAGTGGTGACTCAGATTTTGGAAATAAATTAACTGTTATAGTTGCCGGTGATTTTTGGAGTTAATATTATTATTATTGGCAAAAAAAATGTCGATTTCTTCAGAACAGTTGCAGTTAATATTACAGCAGATGTTAGCCTTTCAACAACAACAGAACCAGCAGATGTTGGCCTTGCAACAACAGCTATTTGAAACAGTTTTGAGCAGAATTTGCATTCAAGCAGAAAATAAGAAATCTATTTATCATGCAGATAATGGTGCAGTAATGGACATTTCAGAAGCATATCCTGTGCAGGATTCAAATCCCTTTATACCAGAAGGAGAACGTAATATTTGTAACGTGTCCAGCTCAGAGCAAGAAAATATTGTGCTAAATGCACATGAAGTTGTGACGATACCAAATGATCAGGAGCCAGATCCTGTAGATGAAGCCCGGAGTCCAGAATTAAATGAAACACTACTGGTACTGTCTAGCTCTGAAAATGAATTTCACCTAGAACAAAATTATGGTCCACTTGATATTAGCCGAGAAAGCTATGGGGACTCGTATTCAGAAAATAACTGCAGTGACACGATGAACCCAATTATACCGAATGTTACTCAAAATCATTGTGAGACAGAAATTTATATTGAAGCAGCTTATCCGATATCTAATGATAAGGTAGCAGATATGGGTTCTCAGAATAATGCATGTAATTTTGATGAAATTTTTCATAAAAATGAGAAAAAAATATCGGCTGAGTCAAATTATGGTCAAAAGTCTAATGTAATTTTGTTAGATGATGATTTCCGTAATGATCCATTATCCATTGATGAAATTCCTAATGGATTTGAAAGTAATGCTTCAGAAGAATTAAACTTTGACCTCAAATCAAAGGTTGTTCATTATCATCTAGTCGTTTCTAGTGGATCCGACATTCAATGCGAGAAACGTCGTTTAAATAATGTCCTATTATTTGTAACTTGGAGATATAAGGACCCAACATTATTTCGAGGAGGAGGAGAATGTTGGAGAATTCAAAGTTACAAAAAAAAAATTCTTTTTTTTAAAATCCGAATCTAAACTTGGAATCTTCGAAAAAAAAGGGGAGGTGTTATATCCGAGCGAAGATTAAATTACAGGTAACTCCCGAGGACTATTAGTGGACTAATATTCTATAAATATTCTTATTGTAAAACTATTCAATCATTAGATTATGTATATTTATATCCCTCTTATTATAAGCTTTATTTTGATCTATAATTTATTATTGTACGATTTACGGTTCTTAAACTATGTTCAGTCTATTAATTACTGTCCCCCTCGTTCACAGCCACTTTTTGGCTTATTTGTGTACATATGTTATTTCCTAATTTATGGTGTGTTGTGGTCTGTCTGTTTGATATATAAACCGAGTATGTTTGAAATAAACGATCTGCTCTGATCTGCTCTGGTTCGAAGCTGGTATTTGTGTTCTGGACTCAAGTGGAAGGGCTCGTAGTACATAGGACCAATAAGGACGCTAGACTGCCCACACCGGTTGAACGTCATTGGTTGGCCTGGTGTGAAGATTCGTATAAGTCGTATCCGGATTGGTCGATAGGTCGCGTGATAGTAAAACCAGACATACTCAAGGTCATAACAATTGGCGACGGGGATTTTGGAAAAAAAAGCGATTCAAGGTCATAACACTATGGAACATCTTCACGAACATAATGTTCTTTTTTTATTTTTCCTGAGCTCATTCATTTAAAAACTTTGATCGGAAAGCATACTGTAAGCAAATTAGTTTTGTAAATCATGGATCATGCATGTAAATAAGGCGTATATCTGCTCTAGCAGAAATGTATTATATTAATATATTGTTAAAGATCACGCTTGTACCAACCACATTGTGAAACTGCTGAGTTTTTTCTGAGTGATCAACTGAATTAGATTTATGCAACAACTTCCATGACTATTAGAAAGGAATCCTCTGGATGAATAGAACAGCTCATCAGAATATCCGTCGGTATCTGGGATGATCGTCATGATCATGAGGAATTCACACAGAGAAATGTGCTGTCAAGTATTGCATGGGGAACAGCTCATTTGAGAATTTTAACGGAAGATTGATGTCAGACGAGGCAGTTTACTTTCTCCCTTCCTCTTCCTTGTGATGATCGACTGGATTATGAAGACCTCCACATTTCAGGAGGAGCATGGAATACAATTGACGGCTTGGATTTGGCAAGGCTATTTGGAATTTTCACATGATCTATATCTTTTCTCTCATGCACATCAACAAATGCAAATGAAAACAACTAGTGTATTAGCAGACTTAGCGGCAGCAGGCCTCAACATACACGCAGAAAAACCGAGACCGTCAAATACAACATAAAGAACACCAAATCACACTTGATCGAGAAACGCTGGAAGAGGTGGAAAGTCTCACGTATCCGGGTATTACTACCGATGAACAAGGAGGATTGGATGCAGACGTAAACGCGAGGATTAGCAAAACAACAACAGCATTCCTACAGTTCTGGAACATGTAGAACTCAAAACTACTGTCAACCAGTACCAAAGTCAGAATCTTCAATCCGAACGTCAAGACAGTTCTATAGTACGAAGCCGATACTTTGAGAACTACCACAATCTACATCAAAAAGGTACAAGTATTTATGAACAGTTGTCTACGAAAGACACTCAGTGTCCGTTGGCCAGATACTATTAGATACAGGCTACTGTTGGAGAGGAAATTCGGAAAAGATGATAGAGGTGTATAGACATACATTGCGGAAGTCATCAAACTTCATCACGAGTCAAGAGCTATCTTGGAATTCTGAAGGGAAAGGCATACGGAAATCAAAAGGATGAATAGCAACTGAGAACGACTGGGAAGAATGCCCAGGACGGAGTTGGATGGAAAACTTCGGAGAGTATCCTATGTTCCTCCGTGAGATGTAACAGGCGTACATAAATATACATATTCTTTTTTTGGAAGATATCACAAAATCTGATTTCTTATGTTATTTTTTATGCTATTGTATGTTATGTATATGCATTCGCGTCAGCTAATGCACTATTACATGCTTACCTAGGCACAAGTGCATCTCGGCATGAACCTACATTTTCATCTCCTTTTTCTGCAGAAAGACAGGGAAAGACGAAAAACCGACGAAGAATACAATGAACCGAATTTGTGATTATACATTTTTATTGTGTTGCACCATATGGCCCCTCATGATAAAGAAAGGTGACCAGATTCCGAAACCCATAAGAAGCGAATAGAAGTTTTTATGTACGTCCACTTTGGTGTGTTTGGGATTTCAGCTGATTACGACTTAGGATCATCTCTACATTAATTTTGGGGTGGCGAAAAGTTTGTCAAGCCTTGAATATTTGAGACATGTTTAGTTTTTTGAAATACTTAACGTTATCTTCACATTTACTTAATCTGACAGTAGTCATTAGATTGATATTATGAATGGAAAAATGCAACTGTAATCATCTTATTATTTCTCCGTGCTTCAATTTTACAACCTTTTATACGGTAACAAAACTAATATATCATCGGCTTCTTGCGTTATCAAACCTACGGATGATAAAAAAAATACACTCATTTTTACAAAAAATAGGAAACAAATTCACCAGGATTATTGCAACTGAGTGGTTAGACTGTCTATATTAAACTATAATAAAGATCTTAAACTGTTCTGTAACGTCAAGAAACGAGTGCATATGAATTAATTTATTTATTTATTGATCACAAATATACTGATCATTGCAATAAAGACTGCGCGGTTAGTTTAACTTGTTCAAGGTTAATCTACAACGTAAACCCTCCTAGAAAAATTACCTATTTCTTATCTTCAGAAGATACATTATATGAAGAAAGCAAATATCCTGCATTCATACAGTTTTTCTTATACCAATAAACATCGGAGTTCTGGACAGTAAAACCACTTAATCAAACAAAATCAGTACCACCATATCTGCTCGAGCGAGACTAAATCATTGATGACAATGGATGCTTCACATTCTCTCTTAGAACAAGACAATAACCGTAGGGCCGACGAAATGTCTCACAAGGTCTCTCTACTTAAGGCAGTACGTATATAAAAAAATTTTCAACATTTATTAGGCCCTTACAAACTTTATTTAACAGATGGTGATGTATCTCACTTGTGTTTGGAAAGCACGTATATTGTGCGATTTTTATCTATAACTAATTTTTCCCCGAAATCTTGTGTAAAATTGGCAAAAGCGCGATTCAGATGTCTGGAACTGGTATGAAATTTCGTGTACTGAAGTTGACTTCAATATACCAAAACGGTTTTAACAAAAATTCAATTTAGATGCTTTATCGATAACACTAGCTTTTTATTAAAAAGCTGTTTATTTTCGTGTCTTATGACAACTCTAGCTCTTCCATGCATCTAAATTTATTTTCAAATTGCCATTGGCTTTTTGTTGAATTTTAGTAGACCGTCTCCTATCCATTTATCACTCGTGGTATTTAATCTAAGCAACAATATCGCCTGTTAAGCCGAATACTTTGCTTTTGGAGTGGCTAAGTGTATTCTGGTTAAATGAATGACTTCTGTCGTCATATAAGCGATAGATCACTACAATCGAAGTTGTGCTCAAGTCTTCTATTTAAATAGAGGAATCGATCTTGAGATTCCTGTTTACCTACGTGTATATATGTGGATAAGTAGCCATTGTTTAACAACTAACCAGTTTGACGATAACGCTAATTTTTACTACACTATATTGGCTGATTATAGTAGGCTAACTAAACAAAGCACTCTATTTTTCTACGTAAACGGATTGTTCGACTTTAAAAGTAACACATTGACTCGGTTTTTAAAGAAATTCAAATAAGCTTAACCCTACACAGATTCTTTACATGGTCCTATTACGAAAGGGAAATATTTTAAAGGCTGTTAACTCAAACGAATTCATCTGCTGTAACAGTTATGGATATTTTTCTGATCCTTTATACCACATTTAAGTGCACTTAATATTTAGTAGTTGTGTGAATTATTTCCAAATGTTTTTAGGTAAATGAATTTACCTATTTTATGCTTAAATATGCAAAATGTAATTTGTATATTCTCAATCAGCTTGTATATCTGGTTTTATTTCTCAGTAATTTTAACAACTCTTTTGTACAAATAATAGTTTTATTCAGTTAATCAGTCATAACATATGGCTTGGCACGGATGCGCATCCATCAAAGTCTCCCTGTTACATTTTTTATTCATTCTTGCGATTTTAAGATTATTCTCTGGTACACTGAATAATCTATAAATTGTTTTGTGACCTCGTATATTTTATACTTATTCATCACTTCATTTTGTCGAAACTTGCTACTATTATCAGTTTTGAACCTTTACTCATGTACTGAATTCGTGTTTGAGTTACACCCTCAATATGAGGGCTAATTCTACTATTCGGAAGCTCAAATCTAAATTACAGTGAAGTTCAAGTCTGCGGCTTATGAGTAAACCTATTTTAAAGAATTGTTCATTGTGTGTAATGAGTAAAGCCTACTCACCATCCATTAACTGGATGTTACCTAATATCATAGTGTTTGTCCTTAGCATTAGGTGATCGTCATAATAGTGTGAATTTTGAACGATGTTGACTTCCTCATTTATATTGTCAATCTCCATGCCATAAACTGGGAATGTTAACTTCTCGTCCCACGTTACAAAAAAATGGGCATTCGTTCAAAAAGTTTTAAAAGTAGGACAAGTGAATAAATTAATTGACCTCGTACAAGTTTATGTAACAATTTTTAAGCTGAGAAAAATTAATGATTCTGGAGCCGGGAGTAAAAGCATATAGATTCGATGTTGATTAGTTAGTCATTGGTTTCGTTTTAGCGACTGATTTCACTTCATTAGCTATTATAACCAGTCGTATTTGTAATTGACTATTGACTACTTACCGTCTAAAACCTACATATTAAATCCCTATATATGGTCAGAGAAACTATACCTATAGCATGGTAGACTGCAATCGTTTTATCTCTTGTAATATCTGTTTGTTATAAGTGGTGAATAATTATTATAAGTATGTAGTCTTTTTATTAATATGTATATGACGATTTGCACATTGTTTTCTGTATTCGTTTTTTTACATTTTTCTCTGCAGTACGCCAAAGATATTGAAGCTGAATCCAAGTCACAAAATAAATTTCTTGATGAAATTCAGGGCTCGTTCGACAATGCTAGTAATCTTTTGTCAAATACACTTCATCGAGTCCTTGGAATACCAAAAAAGCGTACAAATAATCGGAAATTCATGTGTTATGTAATTTTATTTGTCGTTCTCTTCATATTACTGGTGTATCTCTTTGTTTCTCACAGATATAGTTAGCTAACCATTGTCATTGTTGTATTACAGGTTCCCCTTTCTCGATTGTTCTAAGAATTTCTTTGGGTTATGCCCATTACTTAAAAAAGAAATATTACATTTGTCTTCCCCTTCTTGTCATTATTGTAACCCATCCTGGGAACTGCCAACTTCCTCAGTAAATTTTATCATTAAAATAATTATCACAAGCATATAGCGTTGTATTTAATATTTTGGTTTGTAAAAATGATTTTGTTTTCCTACATCTTTTTACTATTTTGTCTACTCCCTCATTCCTTGAGAGAATGTAAATCAATATTCAATAGTGTTAACTGTTGACTAATTTTTTTATTCGAAACGTTTTCATTAACCAATTGATAATAAATCTAGTGTCTCTGTGATTAACCCTTAATTCTTTTCATTTACAGGCTGCTATTTTTCAGTGAAGTAGTGGGATCATTGGTTCAGGCTTTCTACTTCTAGCCACTCGGTCACAGGCTGTGTCCCTGCTTCACTTACATTGGTTTGGGCAATTAAATGATATCATCAGGCATTTCAATTAGAGTTTTCCTTGAAACCAAATACACAAATCTGTACCCAGTAAATAAGTTTAAAAAAACTATTGTTTAAATTAATCCCAGAGTACTATTAGTTGAATAAAATAACGCAATAGATAGCTAAATAGGTTTTAAAAGTATATGCAGCTATAAATCCTAATGTATTGCTTATCTCGAGTAACCTTTAACAGGTTACACTTGAGTCAGAAATACCTTCCACAAGTAAAACACTTTTAATTTTAAAAGATTGGATTTTCCACCTGAGACTAGCAGAGTTCATATTTAGGATTTCGGACTACTTAACTACTACTGTTTAAGTTTGTAACCCCCACCCCCATAAGGCACAGTCCTACGACCAGGGATGTCGAAATGGCTCTTCTGGGTTCTGCTTTCAAGTTGTCTCCAAATAGTATTCATGGTTCTAGTGTCTCTTCCCGATTCCCGCAGACATATGCTCTTCGGTCTGCTTCATTTCCCTCCACTTTTACGACCCCAAGTTGGGTCTTGTCTTGTGATTTGGCCTAATGGTTTGTGCATAGTCTGACCTATCCAATTCCAGCTTCCTTTATTTACTCCTCAAGTGGTAGCTGGTTCATTCTATGCCAAAGTACCTTATTACTGATGATCTCAGACAAATGCATCTGGTGTATCTTAAGTAGTTCTCCAAGTTTCAACTCCATACAATAGAACTGTTTTGACGTTAGTACTAACAATGATGACTTTTATCTTGGGTGGAAGTCGTGTAGAGCACCAGAAGTTCAGTTGTAGGAGTGTTGCCTTTGCTTTTCCAATTTGTGCCCTTAACATGTTCACCAGGTATCCCTTATTTACTACTGATGCTACTCAAGTACGTAAAGGTTTCCGCTTCTCGCAGAACTACCTCACAGTATGATTTGTGTGGCACCAGCTGTTGAAGCGTATTTCCGTATTAGCTCTGCTACACGGACTGTCTCCGCCTGCATTTGTTTCTGTTTGTGCTGGATGGGCTGAGTCATCTGCGAGATAAATTCATCAATCTGTGTCCAAGGTGTCTACTTTGTTTCCTTCAATGATGGAGGTCTTCACTATCTAGTCAACAACCAAAAAAAGTAACGGAGAGATTAGGCGAACATTTTATATACCTGTCTCCACTTGCAATGCATCTGTGGGCTTTCGTCAGTGCACGACTTCGGGATCAAGCTTCGTATGGGTTAGATATGATGGGACGTAGAGCATCTTTTGATCTCCATATCTGTCTGTTCCTCCTGTCTTGTTGTTCTCGATTTGTCTGATGGCCTTTGTAGTTTCCTCTATTGTTGGCGTGGTTCTGTCTACAGGTGTACTGCTTCGGTGTCCGGTGGGTACATGGGCTCTGGTCTATTAAGAGCTTTTCATTGTGTTCTACCCACCCATTCTTCCGCTCCCAAGCCCTAGTGACTGGTTTAATTTCATTGTTCCTTACTGTTCGTTCTGGTCCACTATATTTTCTTGCTAGCTCATCGACTGTATCATAAAGTCGTCTCGTATTTCCTTCCTTGCATTTTTTCTTGATGAAGGTCCCGGGTCCAGATGGTTTACAGAGATCTATTTTTTATTCTAGTGCCTCATGAACCTCGAAAGTTCTTAGTATGCTGAATTTGGTGCCTCGTCAACCCGTTTCCAGTTGCTCATTTTTGTGGTTACCATGATTTCTCTTAGTCTGTTAGCATTTTGAAGAAACGCTGCATTAAAATTTCATAGTAATACTTGACCAAATGTCCGGCACTTGTTTAGCTCTGTTCTTTCGTTTCCGAAGGGCTTTCTGGATTTTTTCCTCATACTGATATCGATCAGGTGTTCCTTATTTTAGCACAGTGGGACGCAAGCATGTTTGTATATTCATTTGCGGGGAGAATAGTACAGCCTATGATCACGTCGTAGAAATCCCACAGGTCAATGAGTCTCATCGTTTCCGTTGCTTTCTCCCAGTCCTTGTCGCTCTATGACTTGTTTGTACACAGTATAACAGAATGAAGGCCCTGAAAATCCCTCTCGAAATTGTTATATGACAATATTTTTATTTCGTAAATTTCTATGCCTGTTTCGCATAGTAACTTTTATAGAGAACTTGTAAAACAACATTTAAATATTTCTCAGTCCTCTATGACTTTGTCCTCACTATTAGGACTCTGGTTAAGATTTGTCTATCATTTCATTTTGTTCTCGCGTATTGCAGTACCGCTGACTATAAAGTCGTGTTTGACTGAACTCTGGGTTGTGACATGGAGCGGCTGCTTATTGGTGCTCTGTGACTGTATGCTAAAGATGTCTACTGTTTGGCTTGAATATCACGGACAGAACTTTAATCCCACTCTATTGGGAATATTTACACTGAATCCCAGTTACTTAGTAGTTGTATTTGATAATCACATTTTGCTGATTAGTACGTTATTTTGTACCAGAGAAACCTTTGACTGAGTATAAATAAAAATAATATATTTGTAATATCCCAATGAGTAGAAAATTGGATTTTCTGACGTTTCGTGACTTAGTGTAAGTCACTTCTTCAGAGAATAAATATCCAAATTGACTGAGTAGTAGATGGGCGGCATTATTGAAGTATTTTTTATGATTTATTATTAATATAATATAGTACGGAGTAAACCACGCACACAAGTATTGTTTTGGTATAATCGTTCATTGTAAGTGACTCACCGCAGTAATTTTGCTTAGTTAAATAAATCTTGATTTTTTTAATCGTTTTCTGCATACACATCAAATTCATGGCGTTTTGTCGTTGTAATCACTGTGGTCCATTCCCACTAAGATGTTCAAGTTTCGCATCAGGATGGCGGGGTATATCGATGAGCATTTTTTGAGTATGGATTGCGTCGTTCCATATAGCTGATCCTCATCATCTTTGCGGTTACTGTTTGTTCGTGCACAGTAATGGGTGCCGTCGATTGGAATTATTTTCTTTGCTTTGAAGTACGCTTTGAGTCTCGGGTTCCCCATCTTATAAGAGCTTTTGATGTCTGTTTGGACAGGATCAGTGCTACTTTGTATGTGCGTGTGTGAGTGTGAGGGGATTTTCCCCCTCTCACGGTACTTCAACATCGACTCTACTGAAGTTAGTTTTTCTGTCCAGATTGTGCCCAATGGGTTTGAACTAGTTAAAGCACCGTCAGCTTGCATCGTCTCATTTCTATGGCTGTTCGGACGATCCTCATAATCTTCCTTATTGTCCGGATATTTTGTATGGATGGATTAACTTGATATAATTGTCAGGAGAGTCATCATCCTCGTAGCTTTCAAAGAATATTGGTTTTTATCATGAGATGTCGTAATTCCTCCAAATCCCTATACAAACTTTCTCTGCGTAACGTTTTTAACTAGTTCCTTTCTTATGATGTGAGTTTATTAATCCTAAATCAAGCCCCTATTCCTTTGTTAAGGCTTAGAATCGACAGTGATCCTTGAGGAGTTCTAGGCGGAGTTGTTTGGGAATAAGGATAGTGGATTGATTTAAAGTAACTATTATCTTATTAGATTACATATATTTTTGTATTCATCCAATCCTTACATTTTACCATAAGTTGCGTACTACATAGAAAAATATATCACGTTCAAACATAGTCAACTTATTAATAGCTATGCTATATAAGCTAAAGTCGTTGAAACATTTTCAAATCACATATAGTCATTTCATGTTTTTTTGTATAGGATCCTTTGTTTATTCATTTTCTTAAGATTAAAATGCTATCTGAGTTAAATATCTTGTCGATAGATACAGATCACGCAACTATCTTAGACGTAAATAAATCCAGATGTCAACCAAATTTACAGAATAAAGTATACACACAAAATGGAACACTGAAATATGACAGATAATGTCGAGAATTACTAAAAATATACAATATCGTTCGCTTATGCACCTAATTCACTTTTTATTCCTATTGTTTTAATAGTTGTAGTGAATCTGTTGAGCATTCGGATTGTTTGCTAGCGTAAAGCTTGATATAAACCACTTTTAATCATTTATCGTCACACAAAACTGGCCGCTATAATTTTTTTACTTTTAAATGTATTGCGAATTCTCAAGGGTATACAGACAAAAGTTTTGATGTAATTTAACTTCTACTATATCTTTCCGTTATATTTTGTAATGATGTTAATCACTCATAAAACTTAAAGACGATATATTCCACTGAAAATTTCCAATCACATAATAGATGGAATTATGTGATCATTATTTAAACAGACTTCAAAATAGTCATGCTGTATGCTGCGTTAGATTGATTGACTTTGGTTGAGAAATGTGATATTCCAATATGTTAGCCAAATGTTATTACAGTGATCTTAAACCGACCATTAGAGAGACATGTGTTTAAAATGCACCAAATTACTAATTTTGTTATCTGTGAACCTGCTTATGAAAGTTTTGTATTGACTTATCTAACTTGTGTTCTTGACTGTTATAGCTATATGATCTTATCAGCATTATATGAAGTCAATAATTCGTGTTTATTGTATAGACTTTAACAGATTTTGTAGTCACGTTTTAGTTATCAAAGTTCCCACCAAACGAACTTTCATTGGGGGTTAATAAGTGACTTACTAACCTTACCAAATCAATGAACCTTTCCATGATTATTTATTTCTTCCGTAAACACAGAAAAACTATACTTTTATTACCACAAACAACTGGAATAAACAGATCAAGATTGTTATAGCTGTAAATAATATCTATATTCTTAATATTTTGTATACATCTAAACTATAATTTACTTAAAGAACATAATATAAGCCCAAAAACCTGCATAACATTTTCTTTTGACATTACAACAGAAGAGATTAATATGATCATTTCAGAATTTAGTAAAACTCTCGAAAGGTGTAAACGATAATGCGTTACTTAACAACTATAACGTTAAAGGTTTCTTGTAAAACATTGCTGATGAATTTAACCTAGGAGTTTCACAGCTCACATCAAACATCATATAATTAAGGCAGTGGGTTAAAAGAATTTTGTCTAATATTTTCAACCTCAGTCTATTAATGACAATCTGCTGCTTAGTTCCTTATTATTTTTTTTACTAGTTTTTCCAGCTGACTTGCAAATTAACTATTAAAAATATTTTGATATTAGAACATAACACTACAAACCAAGTGGTTAGTTACGAATTGATCCTGTTTTTCAAAAATATCCATTTATTATTTTTTTGAAGAAGAGAGTGTTTTTAAACAAAGATGGATAGTGGCTATCAGTGGAATGTAGCACACCCGTTTCGTCCTATATTGGACTCGTCAGCTGGATGTACCTGTATCCCAGAGTTGATGCTCACTGGGTTTGAGTTCAGGAGTGAATATCAACTTTGGGATACAGCTACATTCAGCTAACGAGTCCCAAATAGGACGAAATGGGTAGCCATTATTCATCTTCGCTTAAAAAGCTTGTGATTTATGGCTATATCGAGGCAGTTCGTACAGGATGCACATATGCCAACAAGAAACTGATCAATTGTAATCCTAAATAATAATGGGTAAAACCACACCAAGTGAATTTAAGAGTGTTTTTACTTAATCTTCTGAAGAACTAAGTAAAAATGTTTACTTTAGGTAAATAAATGTTATTAGATAAAAATATATTTCTTAATGCATTATTATTTATTTATCTTTAAAAAAAATTTTCTACAAAAACATGCATTGTAACAGTACTTATTAACTTCAACTGAAAAGATCTATTCTTGAAAAGGTAGGTTAATATATGCAGTATTTGAATGAAATAGTGAAAGCACCTATTGTTCACGAATTGATTAGTAATGGTTAGCTATTAAACAATATAATTACATTTGCAGATGATCTTATTATGTAATATCTGTAATATTCACTCCACTTCCACGTAATCGAATTCAAACATTGAATTGTTATCAATTTAGGTGGGATATTTTTACTCAAATCTGGTCCTTCAATACTGTATGATGAATAACACATACAACTAATTCAAAATCTTTAATACCATGACAAAACATCTGCTTACCACGGATCAGATTAAAACTGTCGATTATCTGATTTCAACTTATGATCAAATAGTCATATTTGAATGAATAAATTTTTCGAAGTTCCTATTTACAGAAATGTCTTTTTTTTCCCTCAATATTCACGTTTAACTTTTTAAAAAAAATCCATTTATTTAATTATTTAACTAAAGCCATATATGTATATACATATCCTATCTGATTAATTACAATAACTATTAAACAGAAGGTAGAACAAGAGAGACAATGAAAGGTGTTCAATTCCCTACTCATTTACAATATAGAATCAACAAAATCAAATGTTTTTGTTGTGTGTGTGTTTTTTTCTTCTTCGAAGAAATACTAGGAGTTAAAGTCAAGTGGGATTTTCATTGAATATAATAATGATATTTATCAGACAATCAACATAAAAGTGAAACCCGGATCATTGACTTAAATAAAATTATTAGAACTTTTTTTTATTATTAACAGATGAATATTTGTATTCACGTGTCTAACTGCATATTCATGGTTAAACTAATTATTTAGTCACACACACACACACAAAGAACAATTAGAAATCGACAGATTAAAAATTTGATTGCACGCAAATTAAAACAATTGAATGAAAACTAGGTTTAACTTTCTTTTCGGTAAATATTAATAAAGAGAAAAAAAAGTGGCAACTAGAGAAACCAGGTGTTTCGATTTTTCTTTTCATTTCTGTCATTCTATTTTCTTCTCCTCCTATCCCTCATCGTTTTTCTTTCTTTTTTTTGTTGTTGTTGTTGCTTGACATAAAACTGCTTATCCTTGTCATATTTATCATTTAATCAATAGTATATTTAAAGATTTCTTTCATTTCAAATGTTTTTCATTGATAGGATCATTGTATGATTCATAAACTAATTTACAACTAGTTATAGTAGATAGTGATTTATTATTTTTTATAATAATATCATAAAAGAACCCATAGTGTCATTGAATAAGATAATTCAGCGAAGAAAACTTTCTTTTCGACGAAATCATTTACTTAAGAAAACGTTGTTCATGAATATGGAATTTAAAGGATACACGGCTGCTAAAATCTTAAATAAACGGATTTCAAAATTGTTGAATAAAACCTATGCAGCTAAACTGTGAATCGTTTTCTCAAACCGACTTACCATTCTTAGATGTGTTAAGGATAAACTTCAGCTTCAGGCCATATCAATGTGTATCTATAAGTTTGCTTGCTCATATGCGTCACGTTATATAGGCCGTACAAAGCGATCACTTTCCAAACGCATCTCAGAACACTATCCTGCTTGGCTTTTAAAAGGTGAATGTAGAACAATTACTAGTTCTATACAGGAGCATTTAATCAACTGTGGACACATCACTCCAAAATATTCTTCTTTTAAAATAATCTACAGAGTCAAAGGAATTGGACCGAAGGGGTGTCGAAGCAATATTTTATGCAATGCTAAGGCATTGGCAATCCACGGACTCATGCCTGAAATTTGCGTTTAGAAACGATTCGTCCAACCTCTCATCCTTCCTTGGCACTAATTCCCTTAATGGGTGTGTTTCTGGGTTGTTTATTCTTTCTGCACTTTTAGTTGATTATTATTGAATTTTTTAAATCAATTTTTTGCAATGTTAAACTCTAGTCAGTTATTATTATTACCTTATACAAGTTTTCTTGATTATCCAGTTTATTACTATCACCTTTATGTATGTCGTTTTCTGGTTAATTAAAATAACTCGGAGTGTCATTGAATAAGAAAAACGGAATTCAGTGAATGTCGTTTTTTCTTCATATCTATCAATTGGACAATTACCTGACCTGTAAATTATTTTCTTCCTTACCCCTTATACAACCTCAATTGTTATTTAATCTCGAATCAATTTATTATGCAATCTTTTCTATCCTTCTATAGACATGTATTTTCCATACAACTACATATACGAATGTACAGCTTAAGTAAATGATTTCATCGAAAAGAAAATTTTCTCCATTGAATTCTCCTTTTCTTATTCGATATCATAAAAACTTACAATATATGAACGGAAGGACTCGAACCCGAAAAGTTAATTGCATTTCTTGTTATTTATTTGAATAATTAAGTCGAGTTACTGAATATAACGAACATATTTGTCACCAGTGCGAGAGCTATTAGAATTCTAGGGACATTGGGAAGCTATATCGTACTTCTTTGGGTCAATACAATAGCATTTATTCATAATATAGTATAGGAATATAGTAGTTAAATATACTATTTCTATAACATTTCTCAGTTAAACTGGAAACATTATGGGACATAAAGAAAGTGGGAAATTAACGCAAATAAATTTTCCCTTCTGATTGACAAATGTGAATAGAATAAATAAAATTCAGTGAAAGCATTTAATAAAAAAGTGATTCTAATGCTTCAAAAATAACATTAATTCAACAACACTATACTAGGACTTAATCGTAGTATTAGATTTTGTACAATATATATATATATATATATATATATATATGAACACGTATTGAATAATTGTCAGCTTGTAACTAGTCTAAATACTTGGATTAATGAAATATATTATTGTCTTCGGAAATATACAAAATATGACCAATTGGAAGTCAGTCAAAAAGAAAGGGTCATGAAGAGTACAAATCCATTAATGAAATTTCTTATAATGTATTAATCGAATTTATTGGGGTAGGGGAAGCAGTATTAAAATTGTGATGGTGAGATTCCATTTGAAAATTTTTTTTCGGTAAATTGCCTCCCAACTTCTTCTCTCGTTAGAAGATCAGGTGGATTCAAAAGTAAATCTTAGGCGGAAAATACTTTAGGAGAATTCGCATTATTTTTATCTTAATTATTTAACCCGTACATCAAAGGAAACGCTTTATGAAATTAGGTTCACTTAGCAGTTATTTTTGATAACTTATTTGAAATTTCTAGCATAAGAATACGGAAAGATATCAACATTCAGCCAGGTAGCGAACTCTTATACTCAGCGTCTAATCTTACGCTAACATTTCAGATAATGTATATTCATATAATGAGTATTCGCTCTAAATAAATTTGATTCTTATTGATAAAACACTACATATCTATAGAGGTGATTTTATAGTTTGAACAATACTTGACAATTACCTGATCCGCATATGTATGCTAATATTAGAAGACATTTTAAACACTATTCTTAGTTTCAATAAAATATTAACTGTATAAAAAACTCAGTGAAATAGGTACCACATTTTTCAAGTATGAAATAAATCAGGTCGATATTCGTGTGATTGAATTTTGCTTATAATTAATCCAGTAATAATTATTCTCCCCAAACCTATGTACTGACAAACATCATAATAATGAAAAAAACGTATAGCAGCATTACCGTAACTATCTATGACCTATGAAAGCTTAATATTCTGTTTTGCCACTTCAGTCCTCAAGTGTACAGTGGATCACATAAAGAATCATACGGAAGTATGATATGAAATGTATTTTTTGATAATTTAAAAATCAGTTACTGAAATCAAATTAAATCAATTTATACCATACACATGTTCGATGACAGTTAACGATAGAATGAGTTTAAAATTTTCAAAGTTGAATTCATGAATCAATCTAAGTTAGACCACCATTGGAAATCTGGAATCACCATATAGCCGTTTCGTTCCAGTATGGGACTTCTCAGAAGTGCCGGTCCACAATCTCGCACGTAGGATTCGAGCCCAGAACCTTTGATCTTGCTCACCATTGAGCCAACATCCGACGGTGTTAATGTCTAACTTTGATCGATTAATGATCTTGTACAACCCTTTATATTAGAACGGAACTGTCGTCCAGAGCTTCCAGGTTTCCAATGGTGGTCTAACCTAGATTGACTCGTAAATTCAACTACAAAGGCGCTACAATCTCCACACATCCCCAAAATCGAGAACTTAAGATTAATTTTGTATAGAACTTATCGTGATGACTAACAAAATACTTAGATAAGTATGGTATGATGCTTAAAACTTGTTTATCAGTATAACATAATTTCACTTTGTATAAACTTAGAAATTGATATTTCACCTGTTTTAAATATCTTATATCAGGAACTCTATAAACAATGCCATAAATTATTACCAAATACAAGAATAAAACGGTTCCTGTATCAACTTATTTTGTATTGTTTACTATATTTCTTTAAGAGAATATTCGCTCTTGATGAATCCTCATAATTGTGAGATCTTTTGAACCAAAACTAGCTAAATTTCTGTAAAAAAACCTTGTGATCAATAAATTTTGATTCACAGGTTGAACAGTATCATGATGGCACCTAAGACATAAGTTTCTGGATAAATTTTGTTTGGAATATGCAGTGTTAACTCACGAAGGGTTTTGAATTGGGTCAAATAGCTGTTCAGTGTTTCTTGATTTTCTGTATTATTCCAGACGATATCAATCCATAATAAAAATACTTTTTAAATCTCTAAACTGCAATAAAGATGTATAATAAGGATGTTTTTAAACAGAGATGAATGGAGTCTAGCAGTTGAATACAACAAACTCATTTTGCCTTATTTAGGACTAGTCAGTTCGATGTACCTGTATCGCATATTTGATGTCCACTCTGAGATTCGAACCTAGTACCGTTTGCTTTAAATGCCACTGAGCTATCGACTAAACGGCTGAGTTCAGATTGCTACTAGTTTGTGCAATGTCGTGAAGTTTATTGGTCGTTTCTAACTTCCCACTAATGTTAAAGACTGCAGTTGATCAATCAATATCGTTATTTTTATTATCCTTTGTAATGATATTATGAATAAGAATATTATTGTATTAGTAGTTGTCATGTTCAAATATAAAGTGCATCAAGAACATATTCTACTCCTATCATTCCTTGAAATAGTTATGTGCATTAACACCCATACACACAAATAAGCATTAACAAATAGATTTGATAAGATAAATGGAAAAATCAAAGAAATCCTTAATCCTATTTCTATCCATCTCCATATCATTCAACTATAATTATATTGACAGAAATAGTAATGAGTAAATAAAAGTCATTTGGTTATCATTTCATTTTAATACATTATTCTGAATTAAAAACTTATGCACTATCGAGGCGTTGGCGATCCATCAATTCATACCTGCACTCTATATACAAAGATGATACGTCCAAACTTTCATCCTTCCTTGGCCCTAATTCTCTTCTTCAATAAACTATAAAGTGGAATACCCTAACCATTCAATGTAAACAAAGTTCATTCAACCTAAGTTGTACTTTATTAATTACAGTTTGTTTGTTTTGCATAGTTTTTCTTCTTCAAAAATGTTCACATTCTTTCTGTTACTTTTACAATTTTGTTTCAGTCTTTTTCTAAACAGTATTTTTTCAATCGTGTAATATTCTACCCATCTATATATTCTCACTTGTTCACGAATACAAGTGGTTGTGTAAATGTGGTCTATTTTGTGAGGGAAAAAATAAAGTTTGTCATTTTATTATATGAAAGTTATTAGTGTATGTGAATAATAGGAGACGAAGGTCTGAATCCACTTAATATTTTAGCGAATACAAGCTATTTATATGATGATTTATATAATTATTGTTTACCTGAAACTTCACATTAACGTTTAGGATTGCAATTGATCAGTCTCTTATTAACGTATGTGCGTATTGCCTCGATATTGCCTTAATTCACAAGCATTCTAAGCAAAGACAATGGGAAGATTCAAGTAAAAAATATGAAGTAAATTTTAACTTCATCGGATTGCACAAGCAAGTGACTATCAGGTCTTAGTAGCTAAATGGATAACGCGATGTGCTTGAAGTGAACAGTACTGAGTTCGAGTCCCAGAGTGAACATCAACACAGATACAAATATATCCAGCTGACGACTTCTAAATAGGACGAAATGTGCGCCCTGGATTTCACTGTGAACCACTAGCTATTTTTGCTTATTTATATACTTTCTTACTATTGTTACTCTCAATGGAGCATAGGCCGCCGACTAGCATTCTCCAACCCACTCTGTCCTGGGCCTTCCTTTCCAGTTCTATCCAATTATTGCTCATTCTTCTCATGTCTGTCTCCGTTTCTCGTTCTAATGTGCTCTTTGGTCTACCTCTTCTTCTTTGGCCTTGAGGATTCCACGTGAGGGTTTGCCGTGTGACACAGTTGGGTGCTTTCCTCAATGTTTGCCCTATCCACTTCCAGCGCTTCTTCCTGCTTTCTTCCTCCAATAGAATCTGGTTTGTTCTATCCCACAGTAGATTGTTGCTGATGGTTTCTGGTCAACGGATTCAAAGTATTTTGAGTAGACAACTTTTAATAAACAAATGTATCTTCTGGATGATGACTTTCGTAGTCCTTCAAGTTTCCGCCTCATACAGTAGAATTGTCTTGACATTTGTATTAAAAATTCCGACCTTGGTATTGATTGACAATTGTTTTGAGTTCCAAATCTTCTTCACTCACAAATATGCTGATCTTGCTTTGATAATCTGCGCCTTCAAAAAATACTAACTAGAAAAATTATTCTTATTTATATAATATCTTATCCCAATCAGTGATTTATTTTATCATCAAATGAAATTTTAAATAGAGTATCCATTGTTGATTAGGGAAGAAAAACTAATTTGTATTAAATTGTCACATATTAACCAATAAGAAAATTTTTTTATTTATTTAACCAATTAATCCGTGTATCATTAATTTTACGGGAAAAGAAATCAACCAATTAAATTTCTACGGTAAATAAAAATATATTTCATTAAAACAATAAAAATTTTATCATTGGCGTCAAATATGACAATGAGTGAAATCTTTTAGTTAATACCACACACACACAAAAAAAAGAAACAACGTCTGTACAATTGATAAATGCCAAATCATTGACTATATAGTTCATAATTGTTACCGGATATAAAGCACAAATGAATGGATTTACTATTGATGCTATTTTAGGCAATCAGATTGTACAACAAAATAATCTAACTTTAAACAATACACAAATGATTGATAATAATCACACTGAACAAATTAAAACTTTGTATCAAAATTCAACAATCAATACTAATAGTATATCAAGTAAATTAACATTTGTGTTTGCATTGCTTTATATATTATTGTTATCAGTTTCAATATTCTTATAGGTTTGTAAAAAAAATAAATAATGATTAATTTAATAGTTGAGTTCATGATTCAATTAAAGCTAGAAAACCTGGAAACATTGGACGACTGTTTCGTCTTATTGTGGGATTCTTCAATAGTGCGCATCCACGATCCGGGTGCGAATCCAGGACTTATCAGTCTCGCGTGCGAGCGCTTAACCTCTAGGACACCGAGCCGGCATCTAACAGTGTTAATGTTAAAGTTCAATCAATCCATGGATTGGCTCATAAACTGAATTATTAAATTACTATAATATCCACAAAATCCCTTTTGATATTGATTAAATGTCGGTTTATTTATGATATGATTATTGCTTATGTGGAAAACAACTGTAACTGGAGATTTGAATTGAAGTAATAACTAATGTTCTATTGTCTTAACGGTATATTAACTAAAAATGTAAAAAACTTTTTAGAAAACAGGTGATCTTTCGATTAGAATCATATTTTAACATATTCATTTCTTGTTGTTAAGTGGTTGGAAATAATCATCAGGAAGCCACAGATCTAGATTTCACACCAGTTGATACTTGTTTACAAGATATATCTTTAATATTGAGGAAATTCGTGTTTTATATAGGGATTCGAACTTGGATCACTCATTGTCACAGTCAGAAGCATTATCACTGAGTTATTTTGACTGATATAATTGAATCAACATTAAAGATCAAACAAATAGCAACCTAGTTACTACTTAATTATCAGTCAGTATGTTATATTTTCTTTGTTATTTCTAGGTTGGTAATCTCTTGTTGTCGGTTAAAGAAGTACTTTTTCATCCCAAATTCTTAGTGAACTAAAAACACTGACCTCTTACATTATTGATTATTATACTTAGTCGTTATCCATGAATGTTCTAGCACATTTCCTCCTTCATTTCATTTTTTGATCTGTATGAACAAATATAAAATTTAGCAATAAATGATATAGACGGTTTAAATGAAAAGAAGAAATGAAGACATTTAAACTTAACAGTAAATGACTACTGAATCTGTTTTTAACCTAATAAATTATTTTTTTAAATTCCATGTTATTATTCATTGCTAATTTACACAAATAATAGTGATTTCACAAATGTATATAAACTATTGTTCTGCTATATCAAAGTGTATTTTTTTTACGTTTTACTCTGAATAGATCTTGATACATTGACTTACTAATGTGGCATTATTTAATTTAAACTGAATTACCGTTTTCTGTCATATTCTGTACAGCTCTATTGTTTGAGGACAGTTTCGACATTGACAAATACGCAGAAATAATGATTTTTTCTGTAAAAATTAACTTTGGATTAAAATATGAAATATAAATCTGAAATGCTGCCACCGAATATACTACTGTTTGTTGTTAAGAAAACTTAAATTTCCTTTTCATCATCAAGTCATCATAGGTCAAATTGAATAATAGTAGTATTTCAAAAGATTAGTTACTTGGTTAGAGTTTCTTGTTATATAGTTAATGGAAATAAATTAAACAGTATAAACCACTGAATAATTATGAATTGAAATCGTGGGTCAATTGAAGCTAGACCACCATGGAAAACCTAGAAGCACTGAACGGTCGTTTCCATGGTGGTCTAGCTTTGATTGACTCATGATTTCAATCAAAAACTTAACAATCTCCACAACACCTAAACTGATGATTAATTATTACTCAGACCATCTAATGCAAAATTACTTGGTATCTTGGTTTAGAATAGAGATTTGTTTGATATTTGTAAGAAAATTTTAGTAAAATGAAAAAAAAATGTGCCAATTTTGTATTATTAATTTAAATCTTTTACAATTTTAGGTAATAGAATAACAACATTTGAATCAATTCAAACAATTTTACCTAAATATACATTCAATGAACGTTTAAATTATAGTGAATTATCAGAACAAGATCATAATAACAATTCTAATAATTCTATTATACAAAATAATAATCATATTGTATACAGTTCAAAAATTTATAAAAATCGTAGTCCACGTATACCATTTTCACCAGATCAAATATTTGGATTAGAACGAAAATTCCAGAATTCAAAATATTTAAGTGGATGGGAAGTGAAACAATTGGCGAAAAATTTAAGTCTTACAGAAACACGCGTAAGTAACTTTATTAATTTATTTGATGATATGATTATGAAGCTTTTCAGTTTCCTTAGTAGCCTAATGGGTGTAATATTGTTAAGAAGGCTTCTAGAATTCAATATTTTCTCATTAACTTAAAAATGTCCATTGGTCGCTTAAGCAAATCGATGGTCTGTTATGTACAAAAACTCACCATGAAAGTATCGTCATATACAGCTTCAAATGTAATGGATTTCTAGGGATGACGTAATGATTATTTTAAAAGTTCTTTCCGTAATATTTACAACCAAGTCAATATGTAGATTGATTAGTCTAATATTGGAAATATGCATTCACCTAGTAAATTATTGATTAATTCATGCTAAATACTCCTCATTCAAATTGTACAAATCTGTTCGTCTATGTGACTACATAAAGTCATATAGAAAATAGTGTATCCACATATCATTTTGATGGTCAAATAAACCTTTATCACCAATCTTTGATTTTCATTACATATCGTCAGATTTGAGGTTTCATATACTAGCTAGTCAAGCAATTCCACAGATATAACAGGTTTTTAGTATGGTAGGTGCCTCTTAGAAACTTTTTTTTATTTATCGGAGGCAATAGCATCCTTTCAACCTAGTACAAATTTACTCTGGTTGAGTAACAGTCTCATTATATTTGTCGGCGGACAAATATATGCATTAAAGTTGTCTGTATGTGAAATCAAAAGAATATACATAAGATCGTTACTGTCAAGCACAAGTTGAAATCAAACTGAACTTAGTTTGTTTCTTCTTCGTAGTCGTTATTCTTTAAAATCATTTTAATTTAATCGTAAATGATATAATGAAGCCAAGATAATTCCATCGTTAAATAAATAAATAAGCAATAGTGTTATTCATACATATTTCTAATTAATTTAATCCAATTCTACAGTTCTATTTAAATGACATTAGTTTATAATGTTAAACGTATGAATACATATCAAGTTGGCTAGTCAGTTAGCTAGTGAGCAAGTTAGTTAGATTAACCATCTGTTTAGGTAAATATAAAATTATGGAATGATGTATTAAGATGAAATGATAACCAAATGACTTTTATTTACTCATTACTATTTCTATCAATATAATTATAATTGAAAGATATGAAGATGGATAGAAATAGGATTAAGGATTTCTTTGATTTTTCTATTTATCTTATCAAATCTAATTGTTAATGCTTATTTGTGTGTATGAGTGTTAATGCACATAACTATTTCAAGGAATGATAGGAGTAGAATATGTTCTTGATGCACTTTATATTTGAACTTGACAACTACTAATACAATAATATTCTTATTCTTAACATCATTACAAAGGATAATAAAAATAATGACATTTTGTTGTTACGTAATTATTCACGTTTCAAACTAGACATTAAATTTCAAGGAAAAAAAATTATGAACTTATATTAGTAATTGATTGAATAACTAAGTTGAATTATACATTAGTCAATTTAGTTATTTAATCACATTTGAAAGCGGTTTCTAGTAGACTAATATAATAATAAACATGTTCAATGTTGAGAATGATCCTAATAAGCGTAATTTTTCGGTAAAATAGGTGACTTGATAAATTAAATCTAATATATTCGAAATGTACACACATGAAACTAAATAACCTTATTAATAGTAACAATATCAACTTCAAACTGTGTACAGATGAATGTAATAAAGATATATTTTAGTATGTTAAGTTAGAGCTTGTCATGTTGACAATAATTTTATTGGTGGATTTCAATGAAAACGAATGAATAATTCAAAAATATGAACAGTATATATTAGATTATTACGTTAGAATGAGAATTTACTTATTTTACTTACGCTTGTTACATTCTATGTACCGAAATAAATGGTTACTTTGGTTGTCAGAAGGGGCATCAGCCTCGTGGCTTCCGAAGAAACTCGGCTTTCACCACGAGGCATCATAACTCTTCTAAATGAAGACATTCTGACTCCCAGGACAAAGTTTAGGTAGTTTGAATAATTTTTTCTCGTTAGCATTTTTTTAGTGAGTTAGATTTCTACGGGATGAGGTCGCTAACCCCATGCCCAACCCTCCTCATTTATCAGGGCTTGGGGCCGGCAGTAGCCACAGAGGTGCTCCAGGCGGAGTTGAACGATAATTTAACTAACTATTTTTCCTGACTTCAGCTATTGACTAATCTATCATGATTATTCACTATGCACATATTATATCTTTCTAATAGCCTATATGACTCCACAGGTAAAAACTTCCTATGAGAATCTCCATAAACTCATCAATTATTTATTGATAAATCTAGGTCGTGTTCAGTTAAGTGATTTGTAAATGTCTGATCTTTTCAATTTATTTACAGCTTTAAAGAAATCTAATTAACCACTATTTTCATGTTGGAAATATTTTAAAAAAAAATATAGTTCTCTAGATGTTAATCAGTTTATATTATTTCCATATTCGAATACAAATAATATAAATTTGAAAATAAACAAAAAGTATTCGAATGAAAATATAAAATTCTTTAAGGGATTGGATAAATTACATCAACGACCGAGATGGTTTGTAAGATGACCTTTTGACAGTTTACGGAATATTATAATTTAGGAAAACATAGACTATAAAAAGTTTCATATAGAAACAAATACAGCATCTATATGACATCTATTGCAAAACAATTAAATAATGCACTCAGTAAAAAAATATTATCTCCTTATAAAATGTATTGAAACAAATAAAAAGTTATATCGTTCATTTTCACGTAGAGAATATGGTAGATTATGATATAATGTGACTGAATAAAAGAACTATTACTACTACTACTACTACTACTACTACTACTACTACTACTACTACTACTACTACTACTACTACTACTACTACTACTACTACTACTACTACTACTACTACTACTACTACTACTACTACTACTACTACTACTATCACTACTACTACTACTATCACTACTACTACTACTACTACTACTACTACTACTACTACTACCACTACTACTACTACTACTACTACTACTACTACTACTACTACTACTACTACTACTACTACTACTACTACTCTTTCCTTGTAATTGATATTGGAATGTTCATCACTATTTGTAAACTACATTATTCTAAAACGTGTGGCATTATATAAGTTAATAATGTTATTTCATGCAACCACATTCCTTGACAACTTCTAACAGAACATGAACAACAAGGTTTTTCAGATAAAATGAATTCTTTCCATTCCACGGCTTTTTACCACTTGCATATAACCTAAAATTACAATTGTTGATATAAATGTATTATTAATAATTGACATCATGAATAAATTGAAGCTGGACCACTATGGAAAACCTGGAAATACTGGACAGCCGTTTCAACATGGGGAATACCACAATAGGACGAAAGGGCCGTCTGGTGCTTCCAGGTTTTCCATGGTGTTCTAGCTTCAAATGACTCATGATCTCAACTATTAAAATTACTATAATATTCACGAAACCCCTCCTGATATAAATGTAATTATTAACAAATGTTTAGCATAATAGTTGTTCAAAACATACCCAAAATCATCTGTTAATAATTATATTAGTGATTGTCATTTTAGGTTGTATTCAGCTGATGAGAAACGGTGAAATAGAATTAATTCATTTTATACGACAAACCTTGTTGTTCTTGCTATTTAAATGTTATTTCCTTGAAAACGTTTGGACCAGACTGCCAGGTGAAACGTTGGATTTACTTCAAATTATTTCGCTGTGATTTTACAAATACATTGTTTTTTAATATTTATGGTGTTAAATGTTGAACAATCACACATCTCCAAAATGGTTTATTGCAAATTAAATTTTCAATCATGAATCAGTTGAAGCTAGACCACCGTGGAAAACCTGGAAGCACTGGACGGCCGTTTCGTTCCAGTATAGGACTCCTCAGCAGTGCGCATCCACGATCTCGCCCCCCTGCGCGATCCGAACCCAGGACCTACCAGTCTTGCGCGCGAGCGCTTGATCATTAGACCACTGAGCTGGTATCCAACGCTGAGGAGTTCGATACTAGAACGAAACGGCCGTCCAGTGCTTCCAGGCTCTCCATAGTGGTCTAACTTCAATTGACTCATGATTTCAACTACTGAAATTTCCAAAATCTCCACAAAACTCCTTCTGAAAATAAAATTTCGCCTAGTAATTTACTTTAGTTAAAGTTTTATTGAGATTCAGAATTGTTCAGTTTGTTAATGGTGAGATTCTATGAGAAATGTTAACTCATGAGGAACGAAATATCTTAATTTATTTTTCCATTCTATATTCAGTACACCGTTTACTGATCTAATTAAAACTTAAAACTGATTATAGCCAGTATATTAAAGTAAGATTCATTAAAATACATTTGTGTATACTTGTAAGTAAATTTTACACATCTTAATCAAGTAATTTTTTTTTGCAATTACTCTCCAATAAAACAAATAGCAACTCATAATTTACCTAAATGGTAATTGATTTATTTTATCTTCAGAATGTAAGATAACTTTAATTAATCTGTGAAACAAACTATATGTTAATTACCAAAGTTATTACTAAACTTTCGAACCAATAAAACATAACGTTTCGAAATAAAATACGAGAAGAAAATTTAATGGTAGTTTTAATGACGAAATTCTTTCAAAGGTAAGAGGAACAGGAAGAAAGAGGAATACTGAACTCGCATGAAATCACAAAGTAACATATAAATTTTTTTATCTTGTGATTACATGATACATGATTCAAAATTCCATGATTCATAATTATGGTTTGAGTCAATCTTTGACGTTGGACAATGATAACGTAGTGTTGTTGGGGTTATCTGTATCATCCATAATCTGACTGAACCCAACTGATCACAAACGCTTTACCTAATTAGCATAAATAATCATTTGATTTCAAACGTCATGCCTACTGAATGATGTCTAATTAACACAGGCTTTCCTTGAGGAAAGACTTCCATTGAAATCCCTTTATATTACCTATATGTTGGTGAATTTTTCACATTAAGGAGATTTTCTAGGGTTTACTAATTTTTAGGCTTGTTCTTATTATTGTAGGTCGGAATAAGGTAGGAAAAATTGGAAATATGTCAGTTAAGACTGATCAAATTTTAGTGAAAGTATGAACAACAGGATAATTCAAACTATTTTAAACCGAATTAATAGTCATACATATTTCATGAGTGGCTGTTTGGACTCAGTAGCTAAGTCGATAACGCAGTGGCATTTAAAGCAAATAATACTGGGGTTGGAGTCTAGGAGTGGACATCAACTCTGAGTTCCAGGTACATTTAGCTGACGAGTCCCAGCTAGGACAAAACGCGGTTACGGGTTTCAACTACTAGCCAAAATTTAATCACCTCTATATTGAATATATTATCGTTTATGAGTTAATTAAATAAAAATATTGGTGTGATTTTGTTTTGTCATAATTTGCTAAGCCAATTTGTTTTCCGTTGTTGTTGTTTCTTTTGTAAAGGTTAAAATATGGTTTCAAAATCGTCGAGCCAGAGAACGTCGCGATTCTATTGAATTTAATTCAAACAATTCTATAAAATCTTTAAAAACAGATAATGATTATTTTACACAATCTTATCATGAACATGATGAGTATATAATACAAAACAGTTATAATTTAAGTTCCATAGCAATTGATAACCAAATTGATTATCAATATAAACACAATAATACACTTTCAAATTCCTGTATATCATCTTTACCATTTACTGCATTCCATTCAAACTTACAAAAATCGGATTTCATTTTCAATTTTATTCCGGATGTTAAACAGCCATTAAATCAGACCAATAACGAGTTATTAATCCCAGGATCAATCAAGAATGATTTCGTGAATATAGATAAACAAGATGAACTATTAACTGGCATATCTAACATAACTGTTAATAAAGCCATGCAACATAACAATAATAGTAACGATAATAATAATGATAATAATTATTTCATCATACCTGTAACTCATAATACGGATGCATATTCAACTATGTAAGAATATTTTTAGTTTTTATTAGATACCGAATGATGTAAAAGTAAATTTTCACTATTTTTAATGTATATTTTTTGTATTATTTATATTGCCTAAACACAGATTTATTCAGAAGTATATTGATTTTGTATCATATTTAGTTCTTTATAATTGGACAGATGATGGCTGAACTAAATATTAAGCGAATTTTAATACGTCTAATTTTTCATTACTTCTTCAAGGCGAGAATGTAATTTTTTTTAAGCAAAATTAATATATGATAGCTGATTCATAGGAATTTTAGTCTCATGTCTTTCAGGGTTTATCTGAAAGTCATACTTCGTTGATCAATCACTATAACAGACCATTATATGGATCCAGAACCGTGAGTGTTAGTTCAATTGATAAAATGATTTTTAAACAACTTGAAAAAGTACTTCCATAATGTGTACATTGTTTGCACCATACTTATGTTACTCAGCGAATCAAAAAAGTTATAACAACTTATTTTCCATAAATATTAAAATGTTTACTTAATGTGGACGTGATCAATAGTGTTAAGAATTATTTACATGGTATGATGAACGGAAATAGTAAAATTAGATGAAATATCTAAACCAGTATCTCCCTCAACTATTCAATACGTACTCTAGTGGTTACGGATGATTCAGCATTCAAGTCAGACAGAATATGATGAATACACATGAAGGTATTATTTTATAATTCCAAAAGCAGTTGCGTAGCGGACCTATAGAACTGTAAAACTTTCTTCTGTCAATTAACACTCCAAAACCTATAAAAAGAATAAACACACAAAAATAAATACATAAACCCAAATATATGATGAAAAATTATGTATATAAGACATGAGTGCGTGGTATGTTCATATACGGTGTTATAATGTGTGTACGGTTTATTATTACAAAACAGTTGATACCCAGCAATTAGAAGAGGAACAGCACAACTAAACAACATAATTAAATAACAATAATAAAAATGATAATAAATTGTTTAATTACAGACACACCAGAAAAAATCAAATATATCCGAGAATTAAAATTTATTTATTTGAGTATGTGATGTTTAGTTACGACAACGGGAATAAACATAGATTTATTATGAATACACAAAAAACGAATTAACTAGACGTAAATAGGTTTGGTTAGAGAATTTGTATAAAATTTAGACAGTAATGTGTACATAACGTTTAGGTTTATTGATGATTTCGCTGTAGCGAGTTGTAGAGAAGTTCGTGTTTACTCATTTGACGTTGTTTTTTTGGTTTTGGTGGTTCCGTGAGGTCAGGTTCTACATTTAGTTTCAGGATTTGCTGTTTTCATTGACTATCTAGGAAAGTAGGTTTTAGTCTGCCTATAAAGAAAGTGTTCTTCTTACTACTTTTCTCAGCGATGAAATATTTTTCTGTTCATTTTGTAACTTCAAGTGGCCCTTCGGATAGAGTGGTTGGTGGTATACCGACAGCGCTGATTTGAACAAAGACGAATTTGTGTTTTTTTAGATAGTTATTTGCTTGTTCGTGTTGTACGTTCACACGTGTTGGTATTAGCTTTAGTTGCTACGTGGTTCGTAGTAATGTGCTTGAAAAAGTTATTGTATTTCCTTGTATTTTTTGATTGTTATTAATTAGTTAGCCAAGAAGCTCTAAATTCGCTACACATACTAAATCGGCTAATGTGCATCCTATGTCTTCTCTCAACTTTGGAAGTATTCCCAGGAGAATAAAGGGTGGGGCATTGCTCTACTTGGTTGTATTGGCCAGAGACATATGTGAGCTTCTTAATTATCGATGAAATCATTCTACGAGGCCTTTAGCTGCTAGATGGTAGGCTGTTGTTTTTATGTAGCATGTACCTAACAGTTAAGTGAATTCTCGGAGCAAAACTGATTGAAACTGAGGACCCCGATCAGTACTGATAGTAAGTGGGACGCCATAATAGGCAATCCAACAATCAAGGATTACTGAAGCTAAAAATGTTGATGAGGTATCATTTATGGGACAGGCTACAGTTCATTTAGTGAAACCATCTTTGCAATAAATTTACGAACAACAGAATTGGATAATGGAAAGGAGTGACAGTGTTCAAGTGCACGTGTTGAAATTTTCTATATAGTGTTTGGAATTTACCTAGTGTGCAGAATGTGTGTGGTTGGGTCTTGTGTTGGGACTGGATGAACATCTCTGCCACATTCTAACATCTGCACTCATGTGATACCAAACGAAACGTTCTGATATATATCTGGTAGTTGATGTTGTGGTGACCTACTTTTATCACGAGAACACGATTGATTTAATGGAAACAATCATTATTATAACTAATTGTAACGGTGATTGTTTTACTGTGCTCGCTTGTTTAACTGTGCTAAAGACAGCCATATTCCTACTCCACTACTCTCCATTACTTTTCCGTAGATTGTGACCTCGTACGTTCGTACTCTTGCCCGCTGATTCCACTTGTACTCCTTTGACACGATCTCAGTATCCTTTCGATACCACGAGATCGCCAACGAATAACTCTGGTTACTTTCAATCTTCGCCTTCTGATTTATTTGGTACGCGTTTCCCTGTAGTGGTGCTCATAATTAACCTCGACTCGACACCACGCTACACTGTAATTCCAGGGTTTGATGGCAAATTAGGACGTTGAAATGCTTGATTTATGCGTGGGATATTAAAAAGAAACGGCTAGTATCTTTGACAGCATCCTAAATGATATTAGTAGTTGGGACCTGTTCAAGCAATAATGTAGATCTTACTTCGCAGACTTTTAAATCAGTATAATCTGCCTGTACTTTTATCAATATTTGACCTCTGGATTAAAAAACTGATTTCTGTTTAGGATAATGCATCAGCCACGAACTAGAAATCTCCAAAATAGCGCAATCTTAGTAGACAGAACTATTGTATTTGGAATTCAAAATCAGACGCGCAACGAATCGTAAGTTCATACTGAATATACCACAAGTATTTGAAGTTCGATAACACCTTAACCAGTAACACCTTCTTTAATTGAAACGTGCCCACCCAGTGAAATCAGAAGCAAAGAGGTTCAACGACATATTTGTTGTTATATATATCGAGAAGTAACTGGCTAGCGGTTGTAGGAGAAGTTGAACATAGCTTTCCCACTCGTGAAGTGGTGCGAATGTGTGACCGAACGCCTTCAGATAAGTGGGTCCATTGAAACTAATGTGGTCAGCATCAAACTTCGAAGACTTAGAGAGCTGTTGATTTTGGGGTTTTATTTACCGCTACAATACAAACAGCACACGTACTTCACATGGGAAAGGTCGATCATAGGACGTGCTGACTGATTTACGCAACCGTTTATGATGTGTCATTATTGTCAGTCACCTTCCTTGCAATGAGAGACTAGATAGGGTATTTGTCTAATGTGGTCTGAACATTCAAACAATGGTAATCCCGCATGAATATCAGTCACTATCGTTCTATGCTGCCGTGTTTAAGGGAGAAGCCCATGAACTATTGATTGTAAAATGATGCCAAACTCCGTCACGTCTTTGAACTATAACTTGACGATTTTTACTTTTTCAGGGTCAGTCTATGTGGCTTTGCATTGACTGGTTGGATTTTAGTAAAGATGTAGTGTTTTATATAGTGATATTATTATTATTATTATTATTATTATTATTATTATTATTCACAAACATCTTATGGGTACATAAGTGTTGTAAAGAAACCATTTCGGGTTTCTTCAGAAAATGTAATAATACACAATTTTCAATAATGTTAGTATTATACTTGCCATATTTTAAAAAAAATTAGAATAATAATAGTAGAATATTAATAATAATAAATCGGGTCTTTGTAATTGAGAAGAATATTGAATTGAGTTTAAAGAAGGAAATGGAGAAAATAAGGGAATAGAAATAAAGGAGACGTGAAATACGCAAACAGTGTAATAGGCGTGTTTATGAACACAGAACAAGAATAAACGACTATGTGTGTATCCTTAAATTAATAACAAAAAAATAATTCAGAAAAATAACTTATAATTGTAGTAAGATATGACGCTAGAATAAATGTTTGTGCAGTTATAGTTTAGAGTGATGCTATGAAAGTCACAATTAAGTGAAAAGGATAATAATATATCAATATGTATGAGTCATATATACATAGTGAAGATAAAACGAATCTGAGAATTTAATTTAAGTGTAACACAAGTTATTGTTTTAATTACAAACTTCGTAATCTTAGGGATATTTATTCAGAGGGAAAGAAGAGTAAAAAGAAGTGAACACCTAGTGAAAAGTTTCATCCATGATAAGAATAATAATAGTGTAATGAATATCAACCTCAGAAGGAAACCAGTAATTGAAAAAATAAAATAAAAATCCTTTAAAGCACTCGGATGAATACATTTAGATTTATGTAATAGTATACAGAGTGAAACCGGATATTAGTATAAATATTTGTGCAATAATAATTAAGAATGATGCTATGAAAGTCAGAACTGACTTCAAAGGACAATCTGGAGTTAAATATGTTTAGAAGGATAAGAAGATATAAAAAGAATATCTAATGTGCCGGGGAACTAATAATGATATTAATAACAGTAATAATGATAAACACGAACATAAGCAGATTTCATATATTAAGATTAATAGAAATAAAATAAAATAGACGAGAAAAGGCTTAAAGGTTTTATTTTGCTTTTCAAGCAATTAAATGGATGACGGACCTTGTTTGTATAAATCATTATTGAATACACTGATATTCAATAGGTGACATAATCCACTTTCGGGAAGAAAATCGTCAAGGAGACTTTTGAACCGGGTTGTAGTTTCACTGCAACGGAGGTTCACTGGCAGTCTGTTCCACATGGTTGAGTAGCGAATAAGGAAAAAATTCTGACGTTAGCTTGTGTGGGTTCTTGAAATCGCTAGAATATTCTCCTTATTGCGTAGATTGTGGGATGATATCATAAAGTATGAAGGGGTGGATACCGAAGAGTAGGAAATACTGTTAATAAGCCGGTAGAAAAAGACAAGATTTAATTTGATACGTCTGATCCAAAGAGGTTCTAAGTTGAGTTTTTGACATCTTTGGTAATAGTCTTTGTTATCGGAATACCCCAGAACAGCTTTGGTGAACTTTCTTTGAACACCTTCAATTCTAATCAGGTCATTATGTCTACAATTACTGTAAACTAAAATACCATATTCAAGAATGGGTAAGATACATTTTCTGTATGATAACGATCTCGATTCGATATTATTGAAGTTTATCATTATCAATCCGATGAGCTTTCTAGCTTTGGATACTTGAGATATAATGTGTTCAGAAAAGTTCAGACTGTTGCTACATCTTAAACCCAGGTCAAGAACAGTGTTGAGAGGTTTGAGTGTATGTGTCTGTACAGTCAGATTTAACTTAATACAGCGACCAATGTGAATAAATCCACTTTTGTCAACATTAAGTGGCATATTCCACGAAATAGTCCATTCGTACAACTTGTTTATTTCCTTTTGGATTACCGCTGAAATATAGCTTTCTTTCGTGGGAGAAGAGAATGAATAAACTACTTTCAGGTAATCAGCAAAAAGGAAGGGCTTACCATACTGAAAGAGGGAACACACATCATTGATAAAAAGGAGAAAGAGTAGTGGACCAACCACACTTCCTTGTATAACCACACTGGTTACATTTACAGGTTTAGAGTAGCAAGATCCAAAGCGAACGATTTGGCTACGTTCTTCTAAAAAAGATTTGAGCCAAGATAAAAGGGGATTCTGTACGCCAAATGAAGAGAGTTTTAAATGAAGAAGTTTGTGTGAGACACTGTCGAAAGCCTTACTAAAATCGAAGCAAAGAATTATCACTGACTGACCAACATATCTTCTCTTGGCAATTTGATCAAAAAACTCCAGGTGCGATGTGAAACATGAGCGTTTAGTCATGAACCCGTGTTGGGATGGGCTGATCAGACTAGCTGAAAGTAAAAATGATAGTGGCCGTTTGTGGATGATTTTTTCCATGGTTCTTGAGAGCACGGATGTCAAATTATCTGGCCTATAGTTAATAATATCACTACGTGGTCCTGTTTTGAATCTAGGGGTGATAAGGGATGTTTTCCATACAGATGGATAGGTCCCATATTCCATAGATAGATTGAAAAGTTTCAAACAAAATAGTGGAAATTCTCTACATCCATATTTCACAAATGATGTAGGTATCCCGTCAGGTCCACCATCATAAGACTTTTTCAGGGCAGTTATGGCCTGCTTGATGTTGGAACGTGTGAAATCAATTTTCGTCAGATGTCTGGATGTTAGCATTGGAAATGTAATGATGGAGCTTTCAGTTCCAGTTTTGTAGCACTGCGAGAAGTGCTTGCTGAAATGTTTGCATATAGTATTCGGGTCGTTAACAATGCTTCCGTTAACTATGAAGAATTTGGTCGTGCCAAGGGAATTTGACTTTACACGGGATTTAAAAAGTCGAAGTATTGATAATTCTGGGCTTTTACTACGTAGAGCTTTATTTTCTATATTCATGAAATACTTACGTTTAGATGAAGCATTTCTGTCGATAAATTTAAGTATACTCTGAAGTGTTACTTCATGTAGGACGTTTTGGTCTGGACAGTATTCGTGGGGTTATGTTAACCTCCGTAATGGTATCAACGAGAAATTCCATGCCTGGTGTTGTATCTCAGACGTGAAGACGACTATTTATGTGGCCAGGGATAGGTGTCACCATAGCTATCTGACTGGCCCGTTTCCAGAGAAGTGTCGGACAGTTAGTGGAAAGCCATACGATCTTGTGGGTTTCCGTGCATTTTTACCATACTCTTTACGGTACTAATTGATATCTACTGTTAGTTTTATCGGACTTGACCCAAATCTGCAGGATGGTTTATTTCTGAAAGAAGACTTCATACTCATGGAATGAATGCTAAATATTGTTATGACCCTTTCGCCTGTCACTTATTACATGATAACATAGCCAGTCAGAAGATCTTTTTATATGACCAATGATACGCCAACCAGCGCTAGCAGCCTCGCGTTATCTCTGAGTTCTTATTCGTCTTCTGTCATAGTACCTTATAGCTTAGCCTATCTCTTTTAGTCAGGAACATAAACATCAGCTTCTGCTGTGTGAATCGTATATTTCGGACATACTCAGTTTAAATGTAGGCATACCAGACTGCCACCATAAAACGAAAAGCAATAATTGTACAGGATCAAGTCACTGAGGCTGTAACTGATAAATTTAGAATAACGTAAGAATACTACATCGTTTAATAGTAGTCAACAGGTCAAAGCAAAGCTTACGACAAAAGGAATATGAATATATATGTAATAAAACTACCTAATAATTATCCAATAAGAACATATGTAATAATTGTCTATAACTAAACCCTAGAAGTTACCATTTATTTGTTATTCGTATAGAAATTGCAAATACAGTCGTTTGTAGATGTGTAAATTGACAAGTTGGATCTAGGATCTTTTGCCATATCTCCACGGTTCGTTACAAATGCTATTTGTACTTCACCTACTCTATGGGAATCGCAAAATACTTTTACATTGTACGGTAGCCTGGTTAACCACATCTGTCTAAAAAGCTAAGCAGCCTAGTTTTTAGATTACTACCAACCGTTTCAAGTACCGTGAAAAATAAGATTGCTTCCTGTCACCAACGTCACAATTCTCCAATAGAGGTAGGGGTCTCTCGTTTGAGGCTGAAGTGCGTCGTATGACTTCAGCCTTTAGTTTGTCACACGGTACATCCTCTGATTTTTGGTCGACGAGGCCATCAAATTCAGATAAAAATTCCATGTAGATTGCGCTCACTATGCGTGTATATTTAGTTACCTGTAAGCGTAATTCAGGAACTAAAACTGGACTTTCGACTTATATAAACCGAATCTTAGAGTTCTTTGCAGCGCACGCCGGACATAGATCTAAAGTATTAATGTGTAACTAACAGTCAATATGCTTTATAAAATGAAACAAAACGTGTACAGTGTGAGCGTCAATACATAGCTAGAAAATGACATCCAACAAAGTCAGGATGAGTTGTTTATGCGAACACATGTATTAAGCGAACGATAATCATTAAGACATCAGGATAATGAATGAACTGGATTAGAAGTCAACCTAAATAAAGTTCTCTGGTTAGCACCGTATTTTTACTAAATGAGTGGAATGATGTAAAATTACAATGATGACACGAACTGTTAACAAATTAACTTATTTGTAAATATCTCCACGGCAATACTTGAACTTTCTCAAATAGAGTAAGATATTTGTTTTAAATGAATAATATGTATCCAGTCAAACCATGAGAAATAAGTTCTGTAGTGAAAGGATGCCTTGCTTGCACGAGTAACTCTGGATATATGAAGTTGAACAACTGGTTGTTTTTTTGTTCTAAAGTCTCAACTTTAGGGTTTGGCTGTTTAGCGTGCGCAGATTAATCTGTTGAGTATGTTAGGTTACGCGTTTATTTTATTTGCCACTATTCCCATACTGTACCGGGTTCCAAAAGTACAGTACTATGTCAAATTTTCTGTTTTCTTCTTACTGATATTTATTGGGTCATTTATTTGTTCTATCCGATTGGCTTTCAAAGGCCGAAGATATGAAAATGCTTGGTAATAACTTTTCGCTCATAACGTTTCAAGGATGTTTGTAAGATATCTAGCATTTTCTGGAAGGATGGTTGGTTTAAATCCTGTTGTCGAGGACGACCATCTTCTGTCCGGGGAACCATGTATTTACGTCTTGAATCATCAAAGTTGCATAGATATCGCAGGTACTCATCCATACAGATTCTTACTTCTTGTGACAATCTAGGTGTGGGCGACATATGGCCAAAACGCTGCTCGGTAGTTTCCAAAGCTTCACTTAAATTCATGGGATTTTTGGGAATGGTTATGTGGCTGAGCAAGACTATTTGCATTGATCGATCCCATCATACTGATGCTATTTCTGCCATGGAGAAAGCTGCCATAGAAGCCAAACAGGATAAGGTAAATGCTCTTCATTTTGACTGTCTCACTAGGTTTCGGTTTTCATTTTTCCTGAGGGCACAAGATCCGATGCCGGTTATCTTTTGCCTTTTAAAAAGGGAGCATTTCACATGGCAATCGAGTGTCAAGTAATACCTGATATTACTCACTAAGTTTAAGTTTCCGATCCAACCTATTGTTGTTGAACCGTATGCAAAGTTCCTTGATCACAAAAAGAAACTTTTTAAAAGTGGTGAGTTTATTTTCAGGAATAAATTGACGAGTGAGGCTGTGATTTATGGTCGACCTTTGGGCAACTCTAAAGTGACCTTGTGAATGCCCAGCAGTTTACTAGGGCTAAATGAGAGTTATAAACCAGTGTCAACAACAACGATTGGTTTATAGCTAATGGCTATGGTTAAGAGTTCGATTTCGGGTTTTCATCATGAACTGACGTCAGCTAAAATGCGGAACGCTATTTAGCCAAATAGATGAATGAGTTCCGTACCAAAACCTGTTATCCTTAATCTAATTGGTTCGTCGATAAACTAGTCTCGCTAATTGACTGTCTGAGTAATTCAGTATTTGTTACCACCCGTGTGACCATATTTTCAATTCGCTGCATCTATTAAGATACTAGCAGTCATTTCGTATATGTATGCGTAGCACAACAAGTATGTAGTTTGTAGACATAACGAACACACCTAACAAAATAATTTAAATGTGGATTCACTTTATGATCGGTGATCTCAGTGAAGTTAGGGAAGAATCGTTTATACTTATGCTGGAAAACGTTATTTTTAGCCTAACATGTTCTTATATTACTAAATAGCATTGTTTTGGTAGTGTTTCTCACAACGTTTGGTATATGACCGTAGGGTTAATCATAGATTCCACCTTTTGCAAACCGCACGTTGTTTGCGGACACTAGCTGCTTAGAATGACGAACCAGTTAGTTTGTGACTCCGTATGCTGGAAAATAAGTGTATAAGACCGGGACCTACTATAATCTCGAGTGAGTTCTCGAGACCATGCAACCCCCCCACCGACTTGAAGCATTATCAAACATACCTTATAGTAACCATTGACAATTCTGCTGAAACTGTCGTACTCATAAAAGCAGAATGAACCTTGTTCATTGATATATGTTTTCACTGTATTTTCAGTTCACCTCCATTTCAACACTTTTTGTTCATTCACTTATTAATCCTACAATTTTCCTCCTATTTTTTCGGGATTTTGTTCAACCTTGAGTGGAGCATTTTTCAGTGCTTTATTACATCAAAAGTTTTCTGTTATACATGAATGTAGGTTGAAGATATCAACTTAATAATTGATTTACATTAGTCTTTATTACGCAACTAAACGTACTCTTACTAAAGCTCAGGTCGGCTGGGTAATATATATTTTCAACTATTGAGTTTTCTGCCTTGAGTACTAGGACAAACCCTTATCCATTTTATAAACTATCTGAACAATAATTTTACTTAATTACATGCATTATCTGTAGGTGCCAATCTTGAAATTCAGGTTATTCATTGTCCAGGTTGTACCGTTGGCACTAAGTAGTGAGAGTAATTATGAACTAACCAGTTCCACTCGACCTTTTTTTATGTACCTTGAAAGTATGTGTAGTAAGATGAGGTAAGTGCTCATAACTTGGGGAAGCTCAAAACGGACTATAGACCGCATATTAACATTACCTATACAGTACTTATGTCATCATCTGGTTTTTTGTTCAGAGCTTGCAGTAGTAGTAAACAAGTGGTTGTGCATTTGTAAATAGTTTTGCATCAAAATACATTCAATTATTTTCCTGTTCAATAAGCTAAAATGTTAGAATATATAAATTTTAGGACGATAATAACATCGTTCATGTTTGTTTTTATAACAGCCACTTACAAAGTGAAGGTTCTACCGAAAATTGACACTAAGGGGATGAATAAATCACAAGTCGATCAACTTCTCAATGAAACTCGTGAAAGAATGGTTGCTGCATTTGAAATGATGAAAGGAACAATTTCAAACTGAATGGACTTTTTATACTCATGAGTCATATACTTTTGTTAGTTCATTATGATGAGCAATAATTGTTTTTATTTTCGTACCCAAATTTACAAAATCCAACTTCCCAACTGGTATTCTATACTAAATTAGTACCTTCCGTCCGAAAAGACATTTTAGAATGATTTATGTACTCCCAAAACCACAAGAATTATACTCAAATATGAAGTGCTACATTTTAGTGTTTTCTCTATTTTGAACAACAATAAAAAAATTTGTGAGTACTCTTGCACACGAATAGAGTACTGATTCTTAATGACGAGTGTCTACAAAGTGTGAATATACGGGAATGGAATTATAGCAGTGACTAAGTAATAATGAAAAGAATTTTCCTGAAGGTATCTGGTTATGACGGGGTCGTTTGGCGACAAACCTAGTCATGGTCTTCTTATCATTTAGTCAGTGGTACAACACTTTTTTTTGTATATTTAATATATTGACCATACGTACGAACAATTTACAATAAATAAGCGATTTACCCTTGAGGATATGATTAAGTGTTCATTTGATTTTGAAATCATCAACTAAGTAGTTATCCCCCGTTTAAATCTCCATTGTCGTTGAGATATTTTTTACTTTTCATCTTGTTAATTTTTGCTCAGCTTGTTGTAATACGCCATATACTAAAACCGAATTGGGCGTTCGTCCCAGATTGTATTCTAATGATTAACTCTCATTTGTATGAAACCTGTAATATTTCGTCTTCATTTAATCATGGAAGAAAGATAATATACATCCATGTGATCATTCAGCCGGATTAGCTTGTCGTACAGACTTAGGTGATTGTTGTCCACTTGTCTTGACTACGTGTAGAGGGTTCCTTTGGAATTCAGTTTATAACAAGGATACATCTATTTAGATGAAGGATCCATTTTGTATGGTTTAATCTCTAGTTTTGATTTATGCTACATGCAAATAAAGTTATCTGAGGCATATTTAGTTTGTACTAGTCCTTTTATTTTTCATTTTGTATTCTATTATACCACATGGAAACTTAAGTGTAACCTACAAGGCATCAAAGCAATTTTAAATGTATCTCCACAATTTCTGGTGGTCAAAGTAGTTTAGTGCCCCTAAATGCCCTGGTACGACCGAGGGTAGAGATAATTAGCTCTTTCTCTCGAAATACTCTCACATGGCCACTCGTATACAGCCACTGCCAGGGAAGCCCTACTCACTGCCTTCTCGCGGCGGGGGTGTTTGCGAAATTGAAAGGACGGAAAGCGAACGTCCGGTGCTTTAACCGGGTTGGTGGATATGGAGAATTCACCTAAGGGGATTGGAAAACGCCGATTTCAAACCAATGGTGCACGTGGGCTCCAGGATCGTTTGTCACCGGCTTCCGTGGGACTGCATCTCCCGACGTTGTTCCAGTGCCTTGTGGATCAGACCTTTAGGTCGAAGGCTCTGGGTGTGGCTCCTTAAGAAAAGCACCTGCTTCGGTCTGGACACCCGGGCAGTATCACAGCCCACACACAAATCAAGTGACTTGTGTGATGCATATTTATTTGGTGCTTCCTTGTACCAATATCTATGTGTTAAAATAAATAAATGGAGGTGGTTTAATATGTTCATTTTGAGATCCTGAAATATCTACAACTGTGGTTTAAAATTAAGCTATTTTTAACTCTTATGTGTAACTTCTGGGTTCAATAAATTAGCCTGAATATAGAAGGGTCACCTAATGTATGTCGAAAGACCACTGTCTTAGTGAATAAAAATTCCTCAAAAGGGGATTATAAACACATTCATATGAAAGTACTTTAAAAATTAAAGTGAAGTCTTCTCGACCTTGGTCATACGTATATTATCTCAGACGCTGTCTATAAAGGTTTATGTACCGATTCTGGGACTGAATAGGAAAAGCTAACATGAGTCATTAAGTTTAAAAAAGCTGCGTGCGAATAGAAGCTGTAGGAATATCATAACATTTTAAATAGAGTTTCTCAAGTCACAGGTCAATAAAATGTACTTTTAAGATTACCTTAATATGTGTTGTATTTTTATTTGATTGGTAGCCATTGTTGGTACTCATTGTTTTTATCCTATGATTTCCTCTTCCATGTATTCATGCATTTTCTTGATCTCTTTCTGTATAAAGCTTTTTATCTAAATAAAACAAAATAGCACTGAACTTGTGCATGTATTTTTACTATTGTTTTCTCAAAAAATTTTGCGCATGAATGGCAAATACTATACGAGAAATGTATTCATTTCTCGATATTTTTGAAGCTTGTATTAATTTCAAGACTTATTTATCTATTTATTTGAACACAAACATGTGTACAACGGGGACTAAATGCATATGCGCCACACAATATCAATGAACAGAAATTAGTGTGACAGTGAAATAATAATGATAATGAGGCGAGCAGTTTAGTTAGCGAAAATACAATCAGAAGGGATTCTTTCAGTTATAGAAATTACTCTAGCTTTTATAAAGAAAGTCGCAGAAGGATCGCCCCTGACTTCTCTTTTGAATCATGCATGATGATTGCGTCCCAAACCACTATATTGCACTATATCTAGGGACCCAACTAAGTTGTGAGGGTCCGACAAATCCCAGTCCTGTACAGCCTTTTTTCATACTATCACACCATGTCATACACTGACCACCTCTACGTTTCCCAACCAGTCCTAGCATTGGTAAATAATGCACGATGTTGAATTCGCTGTGACAACCTTCATAGTACATGTCCAAGCCATTAAAGTTGGTGTTTGAAGATGGTGACACTAATTGACTTATCACTTTGCTCAAACATTCGTTGTCGAACCTCTGAATCGTTAACAGAGTGTTGCCACTATCTCTCAGCAGTACTTCAGAGACAATGATGATCAAACACAGAGTCATCTAACCTCCTCAACTCGAACGGGCATGGTTTCACAAGCACAAGGCCAGGCTAACTAGACGAAGGCAGGTTCAGGGTTCTACCCTTTTTGTAAAAGTACTTTGCACTTCGAAGGTGGAAAGTACATGCCATTCTTACGAACACTAATTGCCAACTGATTGAGTGCGGATTGGGTATCGTCGCAAAATAAGACGATATAATCCACATGCTCAAGGTCGAGAAATCTTTCTCCAGGTAACAGATACACACCACCATTACCTACGTTCATCATAGCTGTTTTCAGAACACCATCGGTGACAAAGTTGAAGAGAAATAGCGAGATTGGGCGACCATGTGTGACCCCACTGCTTAGATTAAGCAATGAAGATAGGTGGTTGTATGCTCTCACTCTGCCTGAGGTGTTTGTATATATGCCAATAAACTCATGCAAACCCTTCTCCGATAGACAATCCCGGAAAACAGTTCTAACCGTCGAATCGAAGTCGGCCTTCATGTCAAGGAACACTACGATTGTTGGCCTGTAATAAGTATGACTGTGTTATAACATTTGGCGGAGTCTGGGGATATGATCAATACATCCTCGACCGGAATGAAACCAGCTTACTTCTCGCGAGTCGATGTCAATTTAGACACAATTGGAAGTAGACTTATTACCTCGTAGCTGTTACATATATGATGTAAACGATGGGGTCGATTATCGACACATTTCATGATGTTGGAACACTCCAGAGTTCTCAAACTTTTGCAAACGACTCCGTCACCTCGATAACCAGAAGGTTGTCACTATCTGTAATATTAGGTTAGAGGTAAGTCATCGGAACCTGGCGGTTTGTGGCGCTTCAGAGGTCGGGGTTGCTTGCATACTTCCGCCTCGTTTTGTGGATTAGCCGTTATAGGCCATTGGAAGCAGGACAGTCTAGTCGATGTCGTCAGGGCAATAGACCAGTTGAACTGCTCTTTGAAAGGCTCTGCCCATCGTCCAAGACGTCGTATATCTTAATGGTTTGCATTCCGTCATCCAAACAGATTACTTCACTTGCACCAGACTTCTCACTGCAAGTGACCCAGATGAGTTGAAAGAGCTTCCGGCAGTCACGATGTGCAGATGCTGACTCCAACTCGTTGGCGCACTCCGACTATTAGACTTCTCGGTCCTTGCGCGAGCTTTGTACATTACACAACAATCTTCGTCTATGGTCAAACTCACTGTCACTCAGAGTAGATTGACGTTCCTCAACGAGTTTTGAGGAGCCTGCAGAAATGCAGTGCCTACAAGCGGGACGTTTCGTGAAACCGCAAGCGACCTGACTCACTATTTCCATGGTGTCATGGAATTGCAGCCAATGCTCATCTATACTTTTTGGTGGATTGATAGCTAGTATTGAACTTATCTCGGTTTGATATTTAGTTTCAACAGAAGCTGAAACCAATTTCCCGACATCACTACGTCTAGGATTGTTATAACTGTGAGACGGCAGCTGATTAGAGGGGAGCGAATTATCGATCGGACCAAAGACGCGCAGACACGTAGAACGACCTAGGGTTCTGATTGGTCCCGCTTCCCTATCTAGCCCAGTAGTTGAGTCCAGAACGAAAGTCACAGCCTCGGATATATGAATCATTATATTTCAAACATACTTTGTTTATATACCAGTCAAACAAACCACATCATACCATAAAATAGAAAATAACATTGTACAATATTGGCCAGTAGGGAAATGACACGTGGAATAAGTACTGACCAATAAGAAAATAATACCATGTCCAAGTCCAAGAATAGCATTAGGCTTAATAGGATAATTTCTGGGATATTTTCCTGAATATCCCAACAAGGATGGCCACGGAAACGTAAGGTAAGGTTAGCGCGAACAGGGTCATGGTCCGAATAAGCACTTCGAAAGGAGTGGCATTCCTGTGCACAAGTACGCCAGCGGTAGCTCATCATGGTATTGCCAGTGTAAGTTCCCATTGGCTACCTAGACAACTTTCTTCTACGCCTAGACGCCCGAACTTCTCATTCGAACCTTCGGCTAATAGCACAATATCTGTACTACTATATCTTTATTTTTAGCTTCTCGTATATAATTTAGTCCTATAAATAATCAAAAAAATATAATTAGCTTAATAATAATGCATATTTCGGTTACTAAACAAAGGTATTCCGAATCTACGACAATATGAATTATCTCCCTGCTAGTGTAGTTTTTGCAAATCTCAGTCAGCACAAATATGAATTGGGATCATCCGAATATCGCATAGACTGATTAGCATTTCACCTTGGTACAAAGTTGTTTTGCTCTATCTTTTCTTTTAGCATCTGGATAAACATAATCTTGATACTGTGCCCAGGTTGTTTTAGTCACTCACTAAGAAGTTATGCTTTCTTAGATACACGATATATATCCCAGCTTAAATTATTGAGGATTTTCAGGTTTGAGATTGAGTCTAGAGATAATTACTTCATTATCGATATTTCATATAATTACAAAGTATTTAAAGCTTACATTGCCATTGGTTTACTTGCATAACATATTCAGTAGACTGGTATTTGAATCAATAGGTTGTGCGGTGACTCATTATTGCTAAGTAATTGCTCACATTTTTCTCCAATCTGTCACTCAGCTTAATTGTGTGTGAAATATGGTTTCTAACTTAGGGTGTGATGTAAATACCATAAAGGCTTGCCTTCCGACTTATTTTCCGAGCTCACTACTAGGAATAGAAGAGCGGGCCCTAGACGAATAAGTCACGATTTTCTCGACCTCAGCTCAAGGTTAATCGTTGTCTGTCGGAACGTGCAGTAGATCAAAGCATGGGATTTTATTCCACAAACGCCAAGTATGATCGAAATACAGAGCACTATGAATCCGGATTTTAGTTGGTGTGCGTTTCAATGGAACTCCGATACAGAAGCGTAAACATTGATTATCAACTAAAAAGAATGGTGTATGCATTCTGATCTCCACTATCCACCTTTACGAGGCCTTATCAATAGACGATGAACAAAAATGTCTGAGCGTTTATTTAGAAAACATTAATACAAAGAAAGGCTCGTCAGCTGTCTTAGTAATTAATCACTGGGTAATTTCAATGGCTAATTATAAAACCATTGTTTGAGGGACACTGTCGTAATATAACTTGTAGGACTTGCATTACTGAACAGTATAATTTTTCACAACGTACACATTTTAGTGCAAAAATCATTTCACCTAGATGTTATTTCCATGTCAGATTATGGATTTGGGAAAAATCTGCCTAAAGCGCCTCGGATACTAGTAATTGTCCAGTATGATTTCTAGTTCATGCCAACCGAACTTTTACAGTACATCTGTTGTGTTGAACGGCTTGATGTTTTGAATTTACAAAGCCATGGTCGTCATTTTTTTAGTTGTTGGGATGCATCGACAAGGCGAAGTGATAATTGAAATTTATTCAGTCGACTTTTGGGATTGCATTTAGATTTTTAATATTCAGTAAAATTTTCCGAACAATCTATGGACGAAGTTGCAAAACTGAATTATTTATCTTGTCAATAAAATCATTTAGTTTTGTGTATATGGTAATATACATTTGTTATCTAGTTTGTAGTATGCCGTAGTCGATTTATATCGACCCGCTTCTGTTTCTTAAATAAGGATACCTGCCTATAGACGAAAAACTGAAACAAATTGTTTGCTAATGCTTAAGTCATGGTAGTTATTGAAGTAATTTAAATAGTAAGGTGTTGTCCTTTATATTTGCGATGTGGTGTAGTGTCCGATACTATGTCAAGTTCATATACCTTACTCTAACTTCTGGACAGTCTAGTTTATTCGTTCTCCTTGAGTCACGTTTTAACCTTGTTAATTATTCACTTATTAACCTTGAATGCTTTTATATGAGCGTATGTGTGTACATCTTATCCTACTCATCACATGTCTGTAGGTTATTTTTGTGCGACTAAAAATATTGATTAACCCTTGGTTATGTGAAGTTAGTTCACACGCCTTCTCCACTGTGCGTCATTTCGCTTCGCTCTTTTCTCTTCGCATCTCAGATATTTTGTCTGGATCAACGATTGTATGAAATATGCGTATTTGAAACTCATTCTCGTATTTGACTTATTTAATTCCGTTATTCACTAACGTGGATTAAGTCGATAATTATATACGACTAGTCAGAATGGATATTTCGACAGCAATCATTCGTACAATCCAACTGAATCAGATCCCGGGCCACTAAAGTGGTTAAGAGAACGGTTAAATTCTGGTAGAAAATCTTGGTAAACAACTTTTTGATTTCACATCCTTTTTATGAAATACATTTATTTAACCTTCTGGATTCATCGTTTAGTATCAGCACAAACAATTACACAATTTAATGGACATAAAATTGGTGTCTAATCAATACTTTCATAGGATATTACTGATAAATTCAAAATTGGATATCCGATGTTGCTTCAAATGCTGAATAGTTACAAATCAGTTGTCAATCAAATTTTATGGGATCACAGGGATTCTTCATTATAGTTTTTGAGAGGTCTAAGTATTTTTTTTCAGTCATCAGTTAGAGGGGGAACAAATTTCACAAAATCTTAACAACCTGTTTGTCTTTTAAGTGGGTCGAAGTATCTTAGTGGTTCTTACCATATAACGTGTAAATCAGTGTATGGACACTGCGCATAATAATTGACAGTTATATAGACGTGGAATATAAAACAATCTGAGATTCACATTCTATCTAATCCCACTTCTTTGTTTTCACTATCAAGAAATTGTCATTGTTTTCATCAAACTTTAAGGCTGGTGTATCTCAATCAAATAAATCCTGGTGACGTTTGTACAGTCTCTTGCAATTTTAATTTATACGCTTAATACAAGATTACCATTGTTTATTTTGCTTATAACACTCACTGCTAAACTTTTACCAGTTATTAATAGTACTTAATGCATAAGTCATCATTTTTTTAAAGAATCCATCGGTTCTAGGCGTTCAATTGTTTAAGTGGTAATGAGGACTATACGAGTAATAAGCTCAGCTCATAAAACGTGTTATCCAAGTTATTCGTATTCGCATAATAAGACAATCAGAAAGAATAAAATACATGATGCAAAATGACGGTAAAGAAAAGTATTTATTTGAGTATCCAAAATGTATCCTTCAGTAATGTTTACAATACTAGCTAGAGAGAATGCGAAATAAGCAACCAAGAAAAGTGATACGTGAAAGACGTTTTGTCGTCTATTATCAGCAGAATTAATCTACTCTAATTGAGAATGGTAATCACTAAACGTGGCACATTAACTGCACAAATATCTAACAGCTTCATTCAGAAATGTTACTGTACAAATTCATGTGAAAATCTTTTTCCTTTGGAATACAATAATGGAATATTTCTATTACATATCAAAATAGTGGAATATACATGTTCAAATCTGTTTTCTGGGATACAACAAAATTACAACTAATTACGTGAAAATTTAGGCACCAACTAGTTTTCAGCAAGTATATGTGATAGATGTTTTATTTATTATTTTTTTAATCACACATTTTCTTCATGGAATGTGACTTCTTTTGTGGTTTTTGATATGTCTATACTGGAAGATTGTATTCGTCTTCTGACTTGTCGAAGAATTTTCTCATGACTTGATCTCATGCCTACTGTATTTGTTGAATCTAACCATACCGCATTAATTCCTTCCGGAGTGAGTAACTAAAAATATAGGTAAATGACATTTTATAAATATATTTTCAACTTTGTATAGATAAAGTAAAATGTCTCACTGTTGTACTTATCACCTTTCACGAATGCTCATAACTAAACAGAATTTGATTATTTACTAAGAGTTTACGAACATAATTTTTGAAAAATGGATAACTCATTAAGTATATTCACATCGTTCGAGTGAAGGACAATAATGGTATATAGATCTCCAAACTAAAATATGTGAATTGGGGTTTCAACTTTCTACCTACTGATTGAGAGCAATTTACCTTATCCAATGAGCCGAAGTTCTACTTACAACTTTTCCAGAATTACAATTACAAGAGTAAATTGTAGGTCGGTGAAGACAACGTTTTCTCATTTACGTTGTACATTAACATGAAAACAATATTCGAGTAATTTTACTGAAGCACTCTACAAAGCAAAGCATTAGATAGAGTTGTACTAATGATTATTCCATCTTCTTGTTTTAATTGATTAGTGAAAAGTTGAATTTTGACTTAAGGTACACGTCATCGAAATAAGTATTGAGCAACCATTTGAATAACTTTGTTGTGCTGCGACGAATAAACACGAACATCGTTAGACTTAATTTTTAGCTTACAGTTGCCAAAATTTAGTTAGTGTGTCTTCGTTATCTTCTCAGTCCCATGCTCCCGTTCGATCTGTAAACTTTTTAAATTTTTCCTGTTCCCTATTTATGGTAAGCTAATCGGAGCCTTGTATTCCAATGTTTACTATAAATTACTTGTGTTGGCACGTTGCATTTTCCTATTTATGGTGCGTTGTGGTCGGGTTAGACATTTATTTAACCATGTAGATTTTTGAGTTAGAGGTCCATCCAAATATAGCGATTTTGTACTATTACTTTTCGTCTTTTCGTTTATTGGTATTTTAGAGAAAAATGATCAGCGTAACTAGTCATTGTCTACAAAGAAGATTAATAGTCAAGCCATTTCGATAGTTTGCCTGCAAGGGGATGTCAGAAATAGTCGAACTCACATGTTTCTGTCACAAGGTTACATTAAGTGACCTAACGTATCAAGTTTCCTTAATTGATTGACGTCACGACCAGTAAGCCATAATAGGTTATCACAAACATAAGTGTGCTGTGGATTTTTTTTTATCAAGTCTTTCCTTTCTAAGTGTCTAGATGGGAAGATTCACGTAGATAAAATTAACTCATACACCAATTTAGTACCCGGGGCTTTTAATATTTTGGAGTAAAGGTGGTATATTGGTTAAATAGGGATAGTAACAACAAATGATTCGATGTTAGCTGACATCAGTAATGCCATTCAGACTGATGTTTGATACTTAAATACAATTGAGAGACTAGTTAACTTTCTAATATGTCGGGATATAATGGGTATTTAGTTTACCAGAGCATGATAAGTTGAATCTCGTTCAATGACTTAATATGCGACATTTTTAACATAACAAGCCTACATTTCTGCACAATGAAAAACAGTACAGAGGATTAACATGAACTAACTAGAAACAGGATACTGTTAACACCTTAATTCTTCAAGAAATCAGACACAAGCTTAATAATTCAGTGAAGTTTTCTGCCCATGATATTATATGAGACGGATTCTAACCTTACATGAAACATCAGCTACCCCAAAAGTAAAGATCTGAATTACTGATGGGTTTCTACTAAAATGAAGTGTAGGTCCATAGCTTATTTGTGGTGTTTTTATGAACTAATGATTCTTTTGTACTTGATGCATGTCTGATTTCGAGTTCTAAATACAATACGTTCGTTAGTGCTCACCTAGTTCTGTTTGGCTTAAATTGCACTGTTTCGGGAATTCCTAGTTAATACGATAATTCGAATATTTTTAATTATCATATTGCAGATTGGACCCAATTTCACAACACCGACAAAAGTATACTTTTTCTGATAAACATTAAAATATTGTTAGAAAGTCATTGGATTTACCTGAATAAGTTCATCATAATCAAAATCTGGATCAGAAATATGTTTATGGACTACGGTTGGTTCGATCCAGGCGTTATCTGTGTTGATTGTATCATCCAAATATCCAGAATATATCTAAACAAAAAGTTCATTCGTTGTATCAAACTAAGGTATCTGAAAATAATAATATCTAATGCTGACAAGCTGAGATTTATCAGTCACTTTTATGTGTAACTGTTTATAGACCTACGAGTCGACAAGATTAACAGATTCTGAAGTGAATTTTGTGTTGGTAAAATGACGAAACTCAGTGTTTCAGTACTCAAAGCTTTGATTGCAGAATGTACATTTTCAACTTTCTAGTTGAACATTCGAACATATCCAGTATTTTTAGGAACTTACATTTTTGACATTTATGAGTAAGTGAAGTAAAAAATTAAGATAAATGTATTTCATCGATTTATAAGACTGCTACCAATGAAAAACTCTGATCCCGCTAAAGCACTTCTAAGTATTTACACTCTCGATGTTCGTAAAAGTTTTGAACTATCTACCAGTCACGTTATCAAATACTTGGATGCATACTTTTATGCTTCGTTTTTATGAACAAGCCAGCATTTACGTTAGAATTTGACACGATGTTCAAACATTTGACTTTGATGACTTTCTAATTTAGTTTCTTAGGCTTAACGTTTTGTTAACTGATGCCCAACAGTGATTAACCGCATTTTTATCGCTTTTTTGATTATTAGCAATTGTTTTATAGAGTTGGTAACTGTCTTTTGATCAAACACTCGTTTGAGAGTAATGGGTGTGTAGACAAAAATAATGGGGTTAATCATACAATACAACGAAGTGTAGTAGAGCATATATCTTAGTGGCTACGTAATCACTTATCATGAAATGCTTTGACAAACATGGAATTCAGAAAACTGTACTTTCCCATGGCAAAATGTATAGTTTAAACATTTCATGGGGTTGAACCTTAAAATAGCTTTAAAAGTTTTATATGGAGATTATCAGTTGAGGAAGCCGTGGTCTTTAGAGAACTCAAAGCTTATTTTCGTATGCCAAATATACTAATTCTTATCTTGGATCTTCCTAGGATGATGAACTAACTTATTATTTCCATATCACATTACTTTTCATCTACTTTGTTATCAATTTTATATTTGTCCAACTTTTTATTTTGTCAACCTTGAGTGTATATGTGATTAGGTTATTCGAAATGTATGGCAAAAATACATCAAAGTTTCTGAAATTAATTCTTTCTTAGTATGCTAACAAAATAATGAGCATGTTTTTGTAAATACTCATTTATTCCGCTGAGTTAACCAGGTTCTCATTTACCAGTAACAGGGAGACAGAGAGCGAGTCATAATCTATGGTTAGAAACGTAATATAACATTAACCGAAATCGACCACAGTAGTGAAATTTCATTCGCTTCCTGTCGTTATTTGACTGTTAAGTTTTATGTCATTCTATACTTTTCATTCTTCATTCATTTACTCTCTTTGGAATATACTTCTACTTTGTTCTTTATTTTCATGTATATTATAGTTTATACCTATTTTCGTTTTTAATTTTGTAAATTTCATTTTTCGCTGTACCAATATATGAGGTATATCATCTCCGATTGATACACAATATTTTCAAGTCGCTCATGATCAATAATTAACTGTAATACAAATAGTTCATCACTTGTAATCTCATTTCATAAGCAAAGTATTCATTACATTGAATTTTAAAAAAATAAATAACAATTTTAAGTATACTATGTAACTTACAATTTTTGTAGTTAAACTGTTGAACTTTTTCATAGTTTCTAATAAAGTTGTTTTCTTTGTTGGTATCGATTTTATTAAATGTTTCATACGATTTTTTGTGAGAATACCAAATATTTCATTGACACATACTTTACGATTACAATCAGTAGGATGTTGAACTAGAAACTAAAAATAAAATAATATAAAATAAATGATCATTTCAAAAGGAATGGACAAACCAATGAGAATATATTTGTATTTCAAAGTAAAAATCAATCATGAATTATAAACTTACATTATGTTAAATCTAATAATTTTATTCTTTTATTTAGTTTACTATAAAAGTTCTATGACTTATAATTAATAATACTTTGTCACATTTTCAGAAGAACTTGAACCCATTTATTAGTGAATACTTACTTACTTACGCCTGTTACTCCTCGTGAAGGAGCATAGGCCGCTCACCAGCACTCTCCATCCAACCCTGTCCTGGGTAATCCTTTCCAGCTCCTTCCAGTTCCTATTCATCCTTTTCATATCTGCTTCTAGTATCCGATGTAATGTGTTCTTAGGCCTTCCTCTTTTCCGTTTCCCTTCAGGATTCCAAGTTAGAGCTTGTCTCGTGATGCAGTTTGATGATTTGCGTAATGTATGTCCTATCCATTTCCATCGTCTTTTCCTAATTTCTTTTTCAGCTGGAAGCTGATTTGTTCTCTCCCACAAAAGGCTGTTGCTGATGGTATCCGGCCAATGGATGTTGAGTGTCTTGCGTAGACAGCTATTTATAAATACTTGTACCTTCTTGATGGTGGTTGTTGTAGTTCTCCAAGTTTCAGCTCCATACAGTAGAACTGCCTTGACGTTGGTATTGAAGATTCTCACTTTGATATTGGTTGGAAGTTGTTTTCAGTTCCATATGTTCTTTAACTGTAGGAATGCTGTCCTTGCTTTGCCAATCCTTGCCTTTACGTCTGAATTTGAACCTCCTTGTTCATCGATGATGCTTCCTAGGTATGTGAAGGACTCTACATTTTCCAGAGTTTCGCCATCAAGAGTGATTGGATTGTTGTTTTCCGCTTTGAATCTGATGACTTTGGTTTTCCCTTTGTGTATGCTGAGGCCTACGGATGCAGAGACTGCTGCTATATTGGCTGTCTTTGTCTGCATCTGTTCGTGTGTACGTGATAAGAGGGCTAGGTCATCTGCGAAGTCCAAATCGTCTAATTGATTTTGAGCTGTCCATTGTATTCCATGTTTTCCTTCAGATGTCCTCATAATCCAGTCGACCACCAGAAGAAAGAGGAAGGGAGAGAGTAAACAGCCTTGTCTTACTCCGGTCCTTACTTGGAATGCATCTGTCAGCTGTCCTCCATGCACGACTTTGCATTGTAGTCCGTCGTATGAGTTCCGGATAATATTGACAATCTTCTCAGGAACTCCGTAGTGTCGAAGAAGTTTCCATAACGTCCTCCTATCCACACTGTCAAATGCCTTTTCATAATCAATGAAGTTGATGTATAGTGATGAGTTCCACTCAACTGATTGTTCGACGATGATCTGTAGTGTTGCAATTTGGTCTGTGCACGATCGATCCTTACGGAATCCAGCTTGTTGATCTCGAATATTAGTGAATACTCAAACTCAAAACTAAATATTCTAGTTTGCTGTGAAAATAAATCATTTTCAATTTATCTTAAATGTTTATGTTATATTATTTAAAATAACCTTAAGCTGCATCAACTTATTAAGTTTACTATGCATAATCTTTTCATAATTTATTATGTCATGCTACTGTTCTTGTCATTTTATGATATCTGTCACTTCATTTTATCACTGTTACGCAAATTTTAATATCGATTTCTTTATGAGTTTACTGTAGAACCCTGAGGTACTGATTACTTGCTTCTACAGGTAATGAAATTGTATACTTGAGTAAACTCAATGTTTAACATGATCACTAAACAAATCAATGTTCAAATAACATTTCCCCTTAATAGATATATACATGCAATGCTTAATTCATATTGTTCATTGTAATCACTTTTGATATCAAGTAAAATAATAAAGTACTTGACTTTATAATCTAAAATTTTTCTTTATCAAAATTACTACAGACTTTATCGTTTTTATGTTTACGGTTTGTATTTCATATAGCCATTTGTGTAGAAAAAGCTGAATTTTAGGTCAGAAGGACAAAGGCATTTGATGGTTTTGTTAGTCCTGAATAACGAAAATAGTAGTCTAGAGTTTTTTATAGTAAACTTGAGTCTTTTTATATTTATAAACATACAACAAATTAATAAGTACCATATCATTTATAAAAAATTCTGTTTTCATAATTTAAAAGGAACTATCTGTATTCTTCTAAGTTGAGAACAATAATGACTACTATCTTCTGGTAAATCAATGTTAACAATTATTTTTACTGCTCAATTAAGCTAACCTCAAATATCTCATCAGTAACGGCGTTAATTAAAATTATATACCTTACGGGTTTGAAGTTCAGGAACTTCAAACATTTTCTAAGTTGCAAAGATGCATCCAATTGTAACGTTGATATCAATGCTAGGCAAATAATATACCATCTATGTAGATAATGATAAATTATTCTTGAGTGTTTTCCTTTTAGTGTTTCAGTTGCTACTTGAGAACGTAATATCTAATCGAGGTTTGTGGAACTCCTAAATTTCTTGCCATAAAACAACTCCGTCTTTTCTGGTTTTATTTAGCGCATATGTAGTTTTGGTAGAAACTATGACGGAGAACACTGTATTCACCAAAAAATGGGATATGTATCTATAACCTTTGTCATCCTCTCTGTGTACGTTGGTTCATGAGCATTAGTTTTATTTAGTATTCTGGTCCGAGAACCTTGATGTTACTGAATATAATCAAGGATCGCACTTCCACAATATAAGTCTCTACTCTAAATACTGGGGATTTAAATACATATAATCAATGCTTCATGGAGCTAAATAATGATATTACTTGCGGCTGGTAGGATGATTAGATAATTAACTCATCATGCATATAGTTTAAATAATTTTAGAATTAATAAGTTTCAACACAATTCAGAGACAAACTTTGTCATGAACTGATGATGGTTTATATTTATCAAAAGCCGATGTAGACAAGTGTATGTTTAACAATATTCCACTCGGCCTTCAGTGTACTGGGTTAACAAAATTGTGGGACCGTACTAAACGCCACAGAGTAGGTAATATTATTCGATTAGATTCTCAACAGAAGTTGCTTGACTACTAATAGGTTACGAGGTGATGGAGAACTTTCGTAGCTCAGGCTGAGAATGTGGGTGTTGTTGTCTTTATAACCTGTTGGTCAACTCTGTTTTACCCGTGTCTCCACTGTGTAATCCGGGGTCGTTACTTTAATGAGTGACGTCAGTGCTAGCTGACTGTCCATATCGATATTTTAGGGTCCGTAATCTTACTGCTTATTCTCGACAATCGTGATTTGCTTCATTTCCAACGACGGCAAGTAAGAACACGAAAGAGTGGTTCAATGAACATTTATTGACTCTTCAAAAACACGCCCATTAACAAAGTTCAATCAGTAAAATATGAATTTTTACAAACACTTTATAATGGGACCTATGGGGAAGAATTGTAAACACACATGCCAAATCTAGTTCACCTGAACTGGTGAACATAATTGTCACACTGAACGAAGTTCACACTTGTCAACCCGTCCAAAATTCATGATGAATTAAAGCAAAAAATATTGACCTAATTAGTGTCATCTTATCCCATCGTATCACACTAGGTTAGAAGGCCTCATAAAATCCAGGTAAACTATAGTGGGCAACAATTTATTCTTTTAATATTCACTTACATCCCGGATGAAATTAAGGATGAACTCTAGCATAAGTTTAATGATCTAAAGAAAGTGCTATCGACAGATATCGTAAGTTATGTGGAGGTTTGCATTCCTAGGTTGAATGTCTAGACTCGATGAAGACCTCGGTATTCCCTTGTAAGATAACGTTTATCACTCTCTACAGCTTTTTACAGACTCCGAACGTTTTCATATATCTCTCTGAATTCCGATTATACCTTGGTATGTGCAAAACTTATCAGTGATCAGCCAATTTATAGTCCTACACAGAGCTCTGAAGACTCCTTACCACTCTATAAGGCAAGCAGGTCTACTCTGGCGAATAAAAAGTATAATGTTACATCCACATCCGCAACAAAGAGAATCCCACAAAGCTTCTATAAACAACAAGAAAAAACGCGAATGAGTTGAAGGAAGAAGCTGAACCTGGTGATTGGGAATGGCTGTTTCAACTCATCAGAGTCCCTGGTAGCAAGATGTTTGGTTTTAATGGCACGAACTTTGAAGTTGATTCAAGCCAGTTCAAAATTTCCAAAACCCCCCTAAACTCTGTAAACGAATCCAATTGAATTGATATTTTAGCCCAGCAACATTGATAAGAATCTCCTGTTTCCCGACTATTGACTATCGATCCACATACTAAAGCCCACATCCGTTTCTGGTTCATTCTTTATTGACTTCACTATCATTCCATAATTTCTTCACAATATCGTCAGTTTATTTGTGTGGTTCATGTTCTCGGTACCCTATTGTATAATAATTTTTAGGTATATATAAGTAAAATGGATTAATATTCAAAATTCATTAGAAATCAATCTTCACAGTAAAGTAACTCACCCATGGTAGTTGTGAGCCTAACGGATTTTTATAAACAATAACTTTAAAATCTCCTGCTGTTGTATATTCGGAATCAGATAGAAGTTCACCTATCTTTTTTGTAATGACTAGTATAATAGCTGAGTTTGCACCCCATTCAGGTAAATGTCCTTTTCCATTAACTCCAGTGCGACCACCAGGATTTCTAGGACATCCAGTTATTGGATCTGGAGGAGGAACATTAGGAATTAGTATTTTAAACTGAAGCTTTCTTTCTTCTGAAATTTCCGCGAAATTTCCTGGTTCAGTCCATCCTTCAATTGAGTAAACTGGAGGTTTCCAGCCTAAACACATTGGTTTCTGTGACTGTTTCTGTTATCAATGAAAAATTATATAAACCATTTTAAAGAATAAATACAAAAGAATATTACGTTTCGTTTTTAATAAATAATCCGCTACACGTACTCTTTAACCCAGATACTGATAAATCAATAGAATCAGTTCATATTGATAAAAATGTCTGAAACGTAACATGATTATGAACTACATTTGAACACTCACAAAATGTGACTACTTCTCTCAAACACATCAAACAACAAGTGAATAAATCAACTAGAATATTCTCAAACTTTCATAATACATACAAACAACGTAAAATAACTGTACAATATATAAAATGTAATTACAACAAACAACACGAAGTTGTTAAAAAAAGATCAAAAAGCAAAGTCATTTCATTAATTTAGAGTATAAAACCATAACAGTTATCTAATGTTCTTTGAAATAAAAAGAAAATAATAATAATTCCTGGCAAAATATGTCACTTTTTTCGATTAGTATTAATTATAGGAAAAACTTATCAAATTAAACTGAAATCAATCAATCAATAAAAGATTGATAGATTTCCAGAAAATTTCTATTTTGTAAATTGTTTTAAATTCATGAGAAGCTGTCACCAGTGGAGTTCAACCAGATCTGTTGTGAGATAGTAAATCATTGAAGACAATGATGGACGGTGACTCAATTTTGTGAACTGGTTGAAGTAAGACATTGACACCGCTGGTAGCCGGCTCAATGATCTAAAAGTCAAGCGTTCGCGCACGAGACTGATAGGTTCTGGGTTCGAGTCCCGTGAGCGGGATCGTGGACGCGCACTGCTGAGGAGTCCCACAAAAGGACGAAATAGCTGTCGAGTGTTTCCAGGTTTACCATGGTGGATTCATGAATTCAACTATAGAATAAATTTCTATTATTATTATTATTATTATTATTATTATTATTATTATTATTATTATTATTATTATTATTATTAAAGATTCTTTATAATTACTTGATAGTGAATTTTAATACTTGACACTAGTTATTCAGCAATTCATTATATTTAATTTATAATTTTGCCTTCTTTTTGTAAACGCCTTTTATAAGTTCAAATAAAAGAAAACTGTTTTGTTAAATTGTATAATTAAACAAACAATTTTCATGTATTCTATTGCTCAAATGAAAAATAACCTAATCAGAATTGAAACAACCATATCACTGTGAAAATGTAGATGTTTTTAAAAATAATGTTGCAATAAACAAAAGCACAGGTAGGGACGAGGAAGTAATACACAATTGCAGAGTTAATTCATAAGATATAAAAACCATACGTTCAATCCTTCATTTGCAAAATGTCCATTAACTGTCTCAGACTTTGTTGTTCCTTCATTTTCATAACGATTACTCTCTGTTTCCATTTTCTTCCATTCAATCTTATCAATTTTCCGCTGCCAAGTACCCCACTTTCGATCGCTATTACCTACTGCTTATATCTGTCGACATAAGTAGCATACACTACTATGCTAGTAGAAATGTTCTCTTAGGATCATATTTAAGTAAACTTAAACATTATGTTCATATGTAGATACATTTAAAGGATATTTGACTACAAATATACTTAGTTAAGTATGACCTTTGGCAGAAGTGTATTGAAAAGAACAATGACTTCTGAATTTTCATTCTAGCTTTTATTGATTTTACTTTTAAGAGACAATATACAAAAATACCATGATCTTATAGTAGTATGAGTTTAGACACTATAAATTAGCTTTTAAAAAAGTTTGGTATAGTTGCAGACTAAATCTTAGGAGTAGTTAATTATGGTTTGGTTGTTCTCAACGTCTTCTTGGTCTCATAGGTCACAACATAAAAGTGTTCACAACGATGTTGTAAGTTCCATTTTAAAATGATAATATTGCTGGGATTGAACAAACAGATTAGTATTTTGTAATGTGAAATGATTTGAAAGATCGGTAAGACCAACTTTTAGAATAAGATATCTCTTAGTTAAAGTGGAGTACGTTGATTATGCTACGTATCTTTTTGAAGAAATCCAATATTCAAGTGGACTAGTTGGTACATTGTATGAATTAAGGGTTTTAATTCTTGGTACATTTAATGGTAGATTATATAAGTATAAATTCAGTCATCTGTCTCCCATTATTGCTTCTCTAAGGGCAAGAATGTTGTAAACGAAACTTAAACTTATTTTGAACATACAACATTGAAAAACTTAGAATTCAAAAAAACTAACGAATTATAGTAAACTGATTATATATTTAAAGAGTGTACCGTATATTGAAGCTTAATAGTATGAAATCTGAATGCATTCAAATTAATGGATTTCAAAGTAGAGTGTCAAAAGTTTACATAAAATGATTTCGTTTGACGTTAGTAAAATTTACACTTTTACTTCAATTTGTATTCAATAAATATCAGCTAATTACTTATATACACCACACACTAAAATGATATTGAACTAAATAACACCGTACAGTAATGAACTTTTTGAGTAGTGTTGAAAACTATTTCATGGCACCTTGGAAACTATTAATTAAGATTAGTAAATGATTGAGTTTATTGTAGAATTCATAGTCATCTCTGTTGACATGTTTCACTCAATTCAATGTGACTGAGAGGTATGTATATGGATTTTTGGTTGGTTAATTGACGTCATTGTATTATTTATATTTGTATATAATCAACATAAAACATTCATATTTTCTTTATGAGATACTTTTATTTGAATCAGTATCTGAATTTTAAAAAAAGATTAACTGGCTATTTATTTGACTAAACAATTGATTATGGAATAACAAAGTGAAACAACTTGTTGATGTCTAAATTCAAATGGAACATTTAGTGTTTGGCCATAAAAATAGACAAGTTTTTAAAATTTTGCATTTCTGCTACAAAAAATTCAATCAACGTTTACCTACACAATTACATAAAATTTTCACTTAGAAAACATTTGAGACAAAATATTTCTATTAAATTTTAATAACAGACTTATATTAAAATATAATCACTTACATCCCATGGTATTGGATGAGGAAATAGACGAGGTGTACGATCAGCTGTTGGTGGCACAAATCCTGCATATTTGTGTGATCCTTTTTCAAAGACAGCTAGCTGACTGCTTTTTGTTCCTTGAATCAGTTTTATCATTGGTTGATCAGTTGATTTTGATCTGGAGTAAGCTGTGTTTGGTTTTTCTTTAGCTATACAAGAAACAAAGAAGGAAGCTTGTTGAAGTGAACAGTTGAACAGTTGAATTTAAATAATAGACTTAGTAGACGTTTTAGATAGGTTTGTTAAAAAGGTATATTAGTGAATGAATCGATTCTCGGTGACCTAGCATGAAAATTCTTAGAAGTGATTAGGATGTTATATTTGTAATGATTTACTTAGTCAAAAGAGTAGTGGTTAGGGTGTTTCAGCTTCTTACTCTATGCATAACATACATACTAGGACATAACTTTAAATGAGATAGACGCTGAATTCAAATGCAGGGGTGGATTTCTATAAAACTAGTTTCAGAGACAATCACGGATATTCTAAACTGCATTTGATAAACTAACTATGTAACTATCACCAGTATGGCAAACTTTTCAACTGGTATTGAAAACTATCATTTAATGAAGGGGACATTTAAATTATCATTCTAAATTACCAATGTATATATTTAATTAAAAATATTGGAAGGAAATTTGTGTCTTGATACGAAATTAGAACTAGAAAAATTCATGTTCGCAACTTATACCAACATTGGTTCCGTCCTCAGATGAGTTCAACAATGATCATAAACCTTTTTAATTCACTTAGTATTGTTTTATTTGAATCTTCACATTGATGTTTAGGACTGAAATTGATCAGTCTCTTATAGGCATATGTGCATACTGTGCGTTCGCCTTGATATTACCTTAATTTACAAGCATTATAAGCAAAGATGGATAGTATCTAGCAGTGGAATCCAGGACGCGCGTTTCGTCTTATTTGGGACTCGTTAGCTAGATGTACCTGCATCTCAGAGTTGATGTCCACTCTGGGACTCGAATCCAGTACCGTTCGCTTCAAATGCCATCGCGTTATCCATCAAGTGAATTAAACTTCATCCCATTGCACAAGCAAGTGGCTATCAGGACTCAGTAGCTAAGCAGATAACGCAATGGCGTTTGAAGCAGACGGTGCTGGGTTCGAGTCTCAGAGTGAACATCAACTCTGAGATGCAGGTATATCCAGCTGACGAGTCCCAAATAGGACGAAACACGTGTCTTGATTTCCACTGCTTGTCACCACCTACATTTGCTTATAATAAACCTTTTTCTTATTTTATATTTCTACTTGGCCTAATTATAATCAATCATTGTAGTGACAATTTTTTTTTAACTGGGATAACAATCTAAAAGCAATACCAATAAACACAATCACTGTTTTAAAATTCCTAATCTCTTGTGTTAAATACATTAATTCAAATAGAAAGAAAATTAAAATGTTTGGACAAAAGACCGTTTTTTTCCCACTCACTTATAAGTATTCTTTCAAGCCTTGAACCAAGAGATGTATCCATGCCTAAAAAATAAAACAAACGAAAAAGGAAATGAAAAAAAAGAGATTTACAAATGGTATTACCGAATCATTAGTAATGATAAATAAGATATATTTATAACGGAATAAATAAAACTAAACTTTTGATATTCAACAGTTTTCCCCTCAAGAAATTTAATCACGTCATTAGTGATAAGTATAAGGCTGGAGAGTGAATAATTTAAAGCAGGCACTACAAATCGATATGATCAATTAGACATCACTCTTAATGAATTTTTGATTGAATGTATTTCTAGTCTTGTAGTGACTCACATTTATCACGAGAACACGATTGGTTTAATAAAAACAATTATTATTACAACCAACTGTACCAGTGTTTATTTCAATGTACTTTTGTTTGACTGTGCTAATGACAGCTATATTGTGCTTCCATTCTTATACACACACTTTGATTGTGACTTCGCGCGAATTCGATTACGTTCTGTAACCAAGATTGTATCCTGGCACGATCTCGGTATCCTTTCGATACCACGAGATCGCCAGCAAATATATCTCGACTTGGTCCATTAACTGCCTTCTGATATTTGGCTTCCGGGGGATTTTATGGAGTCATTTAGCACGAGTTTCTTGGTAGCGGTGTTCATAGTCAATCTCCACTCGACACCACGCTACAGTCTTTTCGGTTGAGTTTAGGGTGTTCATATTGATTTACTGTATTTCCAGAAAGATCATATGCAGATTATTATGATTACCATCAATCATTAATTCTTAATTAATAAGGCTTATTATTCTAATATATAACAATTTATAAAAAAAAACGTATTGTAACCTAATTTAGTTTAAGACACCAGTTTAAACCATTAGTCCTTATCGGAAATGATTTTTACATAAAATAGTATTTTACAGCTAATCCGACGGATGATCATACAGAGTTTTCTTGATCTTATTGCGAACTATGTCAATATTAAATTAGATATTATCGTGTGAAAAATTTTACAACAATTAACTGGCCAACTAAATATATAATAAGTACATAAAAACGATGTAGGTATCAATCTCTAAATTTAGATAAAATGAAAGGCGGATGAATGTTTTGTCTCATTTGGCTACTTTTCCCTAAATAAAACTAAAGATAATCAGTATTATTTGAAAAAAATGATAGAATTGAAATTCTTGCTGGCTAGAAAAGTGCAATATATTCTTTGTAAAATTTGATAGACCTAGTACAAAATACTAATTGTATCAGTAGTTACTTTATGGTGTGCTACAGATATTGATATATATAAGTAGTATGTATCATCAATTGAAAGTGAAATGCCCGGAGGCAGAAGGTTAAGAAGAAAAGGGAACAAAAACAAAGAAGGATTGGTGTGGCAATGAAAGAACAATGAAGTCTAAGACGATTGATTGATTTTTCAAATGAAGTATTTACTGTATGGTTCTCAGACTTCACTAAAACGTTCTGTAATTTTGTATTCAAGTGCATTAGATTGTCCCCAATTGTGTTCTCGTTCACTACAACTTGAGTCAAGTCACATAGGTAATATTTTTTTGAAATCAGTTGATTAAGTTTTTCTAAACTTGTCTTCAACTTTACTGAAAACAAGATTAAGTTTACCAGTCGGTTTTCTGAGAATTATTGATTTTCGTTATTATTACTTCAATACAAACAATTAATAATTAGTCAAATGGGTTTATTTTTTTTCGACCATTGATATATATGTATACCTGTTTAATAATCGGAGTATAGACTTGAGAGATTACGAAAATAAAATATCTTACCTGTTTGTTGTTTAGGATGCGTTTCTTCTGGTTGTAGTTTCTAGAGAGATCATATTGAGCATAGTGTTTGAAACGGTCGTGAAAAAAACAAAACAAAACCAATTTAAACTTATTCTAATCATTGTGAACAAACTTTAAATGACGAATGGTTATCAGGTTTTTGTGAATTATTTTGCTCTACTACTGACATAATAATTATCTCTACAAATACAAGTTTACGAGAGGTAACGTTTACAATAAGTTCATTGATGTGAATATATCCAATCGTAAGTGAAAAAGCTGAAAGAATGGATTAGATGAAGAAAGTGAATATTTATTGTATTTAGTTATTAGTGTTTAGTTCAGAGCTATAAAGTCGAAAATTTATAGAAAATAAAAGTGACTGATGATATTTTAAGAATTACCATTGATCTCATTGAAATCACATGTTACAAGACATGCATTCTCACATACACATGGATTATCCCATCTGTCTTAGTTCCCTTGATTAGCTTATTCACTCTCCAAATGGTTTAAGTTTGTCAGCGGAATACTTTTAATATTTATCAATCATCGACTGAAATGACTAAATTCTAGGACAATTCGTCTACTTCTTACAAAATAGACATAAATATGAATATTTGATGTTGTTCTGATGTAGAGTATTAATATAGTTGAGTGTTGTGCGATTAAAAACGTTGTTTTTATGAAAATACTTTCATGTGTCATTCTGATATACTTAAGTACCTAACTGCTAAACGACATTTAATATCGTTAGGCTGTTGCCGCTCAATGTATTCACTTAGTTCAGTAAATCGAATGTTATTTGGATGTAGAATGCCTGTCATGTATATTTATGATTAATGTCAGATACTTTGCCAAGATATTGCTCAGACAATTGAAATCTCGCCAATTTACTCAACAGAACGTTTATAAGTATAACTTTCACTTGGTAGTAATTCTGTTCGGCATTCGAACGCAAACTGTCTGCTACGATCATTGATGGTTTCTCAAATATTATTGATTTGTACGGAAAAATACTAATGGTATTTTATTCAACTCTAATTAAAACTTGTGTTTTGTAAACATACTGAATGTTTAATTGTTAGTACTTTCCATCGGTTAATAAATTAAAATGTACTTGAAACGAAACTTTTTGAAAGTTATTTAGAATATATCTTTGACCAACTTTTTCAGTTTCATGTGTGCTGTATATACATGTCGAACAGTGGTTGGCATAAAAGCTTTGACAACAATCCTTAAAAAAGTAACCTCATTTACGACAAAATTAACCAACTTCTACTATTAATACTACTCGCGACAAATTTGTTCTTTCTTCAGAATGGACATCCAAATTTGAAATCATCATGTTTACAAAACATCACGCAACATTCATCAGTTTACTATTCAAAGGGATTGTTGTTCTTAAACTCTCTATCAAAACCCGATAACGCATATACGTATCCTTCCACCAAAATAAACAAAAATTCAATACAACTCTGTATTTTGTAACACATGGAGCTCGTGTTCTTCCCACGACGTTTATAGGCTCAAGATCTTGTTGATGAGAACAGTGATCTCCTCACGTATACATTTCTATGGAACCTTGCATCCACTCCTTGGCTTCAACATTATCATTTCATAGTGCTGATTATAATTAATTTTAATTTGAAAAGAAAACTGAAAAGGCATTAATCGTTGTCAATCATGATTTGAGAGGAATAGAAATGTTTTTTTGTCTCTTAAATTATTAGATGCTTTAGCCAAACATTAAGTAGTACAGATGAATATCTCAGTAGAGGCACATATTCTCACATTTACGGTCGATATAAATTAAGACTCCGTTAATGATAATTTAAATTACAAATGGAAGCTGTTGGGTTGAAAAAAGTACATGATCTTTGTGTAGTGATTAAAAGTTCTTAACAATCCAACTCTGTACAAGGTGATTATAGGTTATAGTAACATTACTAAACCAATATACATTAGTTAAGTAGTAAATAATATATATTTCATTGTAACCAAAAATCCGAACAAAATAATATAAATAGCAAAATACCTTTAAGTTTAATTCTTTGATCAAGCTTAATACTCTATCAACTTTCTCTTCAACAATTTTAAGTCTATCAGCTTTTGATTCAACTCTTGCTAGATGATCCTGAGTTGTATGATAATATGTTGAGATAGCTGCAGCTATTTCTGATGACATTTCAGCACCTCTATTCATTTGCATTACTGTAGTTCTAACACTGACCATTTTTCCAGTCTCTTTCTGTTTACGTTTTTTACCTTGAATAATATATCGATCATAATCCCAAAAACGTAATCTTTCCCAATGTATGAGACGTAGTTCTTGAGATGATCCAGATTCATAAGATTTTTCTAAAATTGTTATTAAATAAATCAATGGATATTTTTTCTCATTCTGTAACTTCAGTGTTATATTTATTATTACTACTGACTGAGAGATTAAAAACAAATTTAAATCTATTAAATTGAAACGATCTTCTGAATATGAGTCATTTAACTGTTTTCGGAACAATTGATACTCTAAAACATTATTACCAGTTTTACTAGAGATACTTATGTAGATTACCCTCTTAATGATAGCTCATTTTATATAATTGTTATACTTATATTTGTATAAGGTATAATTACTTCTGTTGTGCAAAAAAGATGGTTGATTTTTATGATTCTCTACAATAAACAGAAATCTGATTTGTCGACTCAGAAAGATTCATTTAATTTTATTACTTCAGGATTATGATATGATTGAAAATTTTTATCATTGATGATATTTTATCTGATAAAGTTCAGAAATAGAGTAAAATTAAAAGTGAACATTTATATTCCACTTTATGAAATTATTCAACTTATTAAGATAAGGAATAAAGGAAAGGAGATAAATATGTTAACTGAATGCCGCTAAAACACTACCAGGATAATTATCAAACACATTGAAACTGATCATTACTGAGTAATAAATATACATTCTATGTTTAAAATACACCAAAAAATTTTGATGTAATCAATTCTTTTTTTTTAGATCATAAACAGACCGTAATTAAGCAATCATAGAAAACCAGGAAGCACTGAAAAGATGTTTTGTGTTTGTATGGTATTTTTCAGTGATACGTATCTATGACCTCAATCGATATCAAATGAGTGACCTTTAGGTCTCGTAATGACTCCTTAGATTTTAGACAACTGAGCTGGTGTGCAGTAGTTTACAGGTCTAATTTTAATCGACTCGCAATATTAGTCAGTTACTTCTTAATGTCACTGGTGGTTAACTGCCTCATGACGTTAGTATGTCAAGGTTTCTCACTAGAATTTTGACATTACCTCTCGAATTACGTCACAAGTATATGATTATGATAAGAATAAGGGTATTGTCAAGTTTATTGAGTTTTAGTTCATGAAGTAAATTATAAAATTCGATAATTTCCAAAAAATCTCAAAGTCAGTAATAATGAATTATGTATATATCATTTATCGACATCAAATGTAATATTAAGATACAATATTTGTGTAGACTGTTAGTTTTTGAAGTGAGTTTTTACCGCAAACTGTCATAACTTGATGAACCGATAAAAATGTAAGAGCACTGAATAGTTACTTATTCCTATGTTAAAATGGTTTAAAAAAGTATGGTGATTAGGTCATTTGGAGGATACGGATTTGAAATCTGATGAGGCATATCTCAAGAATTAAATAATTCAGTACAACTAATTTGGCAGGGATACCTAACTTAAGCAGCTGACTTTCCGTGTAGTTTATTGTTTCCTGATTAAAAGTATTCACATCTAGTTCTTTGATATAAAACACTTTAGGCAATCTCTTTAAGTTTAATTTTGGTTTTGACTTGAAAAACTGAATTCAAAATCTTATAGAAAAAATATTAATATGAATTAGTAATAAGGTTCAAGCTGTTTTGTACTAGTAATGAATACTACATTACGACTTATTTTCTTCTTTGAGTATGATAAATAAATATATATATATAACTTACTAAATGGATGATCACTTTTCAGTGGACTTTTCCTGCAGCCTCTTATTATATAACGTATTATTAAGTAAATATACCAGATTATGTTTAAAGGAGGTGGAATCGGTGAACGATTCACATATTCTCCTACTATATGATATCTTTGTAATGCCCAATATTTTGTTGATGCCGATTCAATTCTCATATACGTAGAGCTAATAAAATATTAGAAAAGAAATATTAATTATTATTTCAAAAAAAAACCGGAAAACTCATCAGTATTTGTAATCATGATTTTATTGGAATTATATAAGTTAATAGCCACATGCGCAGCTGCTAATATCAATCAATTCTATCAGCTAAGCAGACAAATCACATATAGATGGATGGGATATTTTACTTTAATTCAAGTCAATCTAGAATCTTGGATTTAAATTACAATTTGTCGTAAGTGATTAGTAATGTGAGTAATGAAACTAAATATGTAATTCTTGGATGATATTACTATCATTATTTCAGAAGAAGTACATAAACCACTGGGTACTGACTAAAAACCTTAAGGTTTTTAAAAAATTCAAATGAATAGTAAAATAATTCATGGTTATTTGTAGTCATATATATTTCCCCCTTATAATGACAAATAACTATCCACTTATCATCTTAGTCATTAGAGATTGCTTTCGTTTGAAACAACTAGACGTTTGGCTTCGATATAACAGATAACTTGTAGTTAAATTTATTATCAATGACAATGACAAAATAAGGCATAAGTGCCTACAGAATTCCTACTTTAGATTGTTGTAAAAATGAAGAGTAATATGTCTTTCCTTCTATTTATATTGATCGATTGTCAATTTTATCCAATTGGAAAAATACAATTATATAAATGACTAATAATGCACGAAAATATCATAGATCTTATCAACACAATCATGCATAGATATCAGATGATTCAGGGAAATCTATCATGAGATTCAGTCAGAAAGTAGAAAGAATAAATCCTTGGCAAATGTTACTTATCATTTATACATCTATCATTTATATTCTCCCTTATTATGTTAATACAGGTACATCTAATTTGAATGTTTTTGAATATATTTCGTACAATACTAAGCTAATTATTTTTATAATGAATTTTTGTTAATATAGATGTAGAAAGGAATTATTGTTGTCTAGAAAAAGAAACTAACAAAAATCAAAGAAGAGTAAATAGTTGTTTGAAACTTTTCATCATTCCCATTCACATTTTCATGTCAAATCGAAATCAGAACTTACTTACTTTTTTCTTCACAGTGATAACTAGACTAATCGCTTGTTAAGTTGAAATTAGATTGTTCTTGGGTTTTTTTTCGAATTCCATCGGTCCGTTATTTATTCCAAACCTATTCGAATATGGTTGTAAGTGTGGTTTCCTAGGGAATGATTTACTTAATTTAAATACATTTATGATGCTTTCTAGTTTTCTTTCGTTTTTGTAACAAAAGATAATTACAGTTTCTATTCGTCACATCAACAAATTCTTAACTATTATTATCATATAGAAGCGTATATTTTATTGAACAGATTTAAAACTGAAATAATTAACTTACGCAAACATAGCAATTACAAGATTCAATAGTAAAACTTGAGTAAGTATTACGTATACACCAAGAAGTATTGGTGATAGCCAAGTGGACCAGCCTCCTGGACAATTAATTTTATCATTCTTACAGGAGTCCAATAAAACTAATCAAAAGAAATAAATCAGTATAAAAAATTAAAAAGTGATCTGTCGAAAGAGATTAAGTTGATCTACTCATTTACATAATGATTTTTCTGTGAATGTCATCATTTTTGTTTATCATTCTCCTTTCAAAAAAACCTGTATGTGTGAAAATGCAATAAAACTGTTTCAGTAGTCAAAAGTTGACCTCAGAATGTGTTTAAGTGGTCTGTATAAACTCTCCTGTGAAGAATATCTAGGGTCATTCATGAAGTACTTTTAGCTCCCAAAAATCTTCAATATTAATTTATTCTAAGTAAAAACGCTTTACTATTTAATGTAATATTGTGTTACATGCTATATATGCTTATATCGACAGACATAAGTAGTATTTAGCATCATCATAAGTTGAATGACTGTCAAAAGAAGATTGCACTGAAGAAAACAAAAAAGCAACACAAGGAAATTGAGAATTGCAATAATCATAAAGGATGTACAAGAGAGTTGATGGAAGATTTGCAAATGAAGCATTGAATGTATGGTTTTGACTCTGTGATTTTCTGTTAAATAATAAATCGATCGTCACCATCCGAGTGTTTGTTCACTACAATATATTTTAAACTATTCGTACAGTCTATTTCTTCAGTTTGAACTTATTATACTTTTTTCTATTTTTAGACGTTTCCAAATAAACTAAATGTTTTAGATACATGTGATAAATATATATAGATCATATGAAGGTTTACAAAAGCAAACTTTAGACAGGAAAATTACATATGAACCCCATCATGAGCAAATATCAAAACTTTCTTTAATGAAATTGTTTCTGAAACAAAGTAATTTTATACATAGTCGTCAAAGTATTTTCTAGGGTGCTTACCTTCACCAGATAAAGTATCCATTTCATATTCACCGAACACTTGGAAATAGGCCAATTGTAAAGCTTTGAACACAGTGAATAAATTTGTTAGTGGATTTAAACTAGCCGTTGATTGATAAGCAGTAACCCATTGTAATATTGCAAATCCAGCTACGACAACAGTGAACAAAGCCAAAAATGGAATTAAATCACGAACAATCTGCAAAATAAAATAAGAAATTTCAGTTTATTTGTTTAAACATCGGCATTATTGACCTTGGTCATGATTAACGAATGTGGGAAAACAAATCGTATTTCACCCATCTGATCTAAACAGACTTAAAGAATTTATGTTGCTTCAAAATCTTGCAAACACTAATAAATACTATCCAGCAGGAGGAGCTAGGATGATTTACTGTTTAAGTGATACTGAAACTTCAGGTAAATAATGAGTGGGCAAGAATGATGATGGTTAGTTGTCTGCTTAGTCGGACACGTGGATAGTTTGACAGGTCTCAGATGAGTAGTATATTCCCCTATCCTTATAATTATTATTAATGATTGTTCATTGTTGTTGGATTGCGTCGGGTTTTTGGTATGGAAATATATTTACGTAGTGGTCTGGCTAATCACGTGTTCTCGATCTGAGTTGTGTTGACGTCCTGTAGAATAGACACTGGCAGAGAATCTAGTGTAGATATTCGTTTAAGGTAAATTAACGTCCGATAAATGTAAACCATGGAAAACCAACCGTTATAACAGTAAGTCATTGGGTTTTTTTTCGAATAACTCATAGAAAGAGATGTTAAGACTCAGAGCTGAAGATCCATGTTATATATATTGGAGATTAGTAACCATACATCAAGTTAATATTCTGTTATTTACTAAGTCATTGTCCTATTTTTCGGATGATCGTAATATATGATCCAAGTAATATTTTGGTCTAAGAAGGTTATAGGAAGTCTAATACTAGAGTTCATGGATTTCTATCATCAGAATAATTGATTAATTATTTCAAAACTGAGGTGGAAACAGTGATCAAAGTCATGAATTATCAAAACATTCCATTTCAATTATTTTGAACATATTAAAAGATACTTACCATAGATTGTACCATAATAACCATTGGTCCTAAACGTATATTTACTGTAAATAATTCTAAGATACGATGATAGAATATACACAATGAAAGTCCAAAAAATATTCTTGCCAACTGTAATAAAGCTTCTTGTATAGCACTAACTGGATTCACTGGTGTAAATGATATTCTTTCCGCTTCTTCAGTCAATACTAAAAGTTGTAATGCTGTGCCAAGTATAAATATAATAATGGCCATAATTTCCAAACATTTCCATAACTTTGTTAAATATATTTTAAATGGGATTTCACCCAGCATTCCCTGATCAATAGTACAGAGGAAGAACACAAAATAAATTTCTGTTTAGAGTTTTGAAAACTTGTCTAGAATTAGACGATATATATATGTATATTTGGATCTCGTAAAAATCTAATATAAGTTATTTCCTTCAATGTCAAGTTTGCTGGGACCGATGATTAAACTTTACATTTCGGTTCTTGGTATACTTCCCAGTTCAAATACCCTTCAGTAAACGAGGCACAAGTACATTAGAATGGCCATAAAAATTTAATGAACAACGGTCGGTATCAGATATTGACTGTTAAAAACATTTTTAAAATGTACTTTAGATGATTACAGTTTGAATGTGTGTGAGATATTTGTTGTGCTGACAATTTTTTATTGCATCAGTGTTATAAGTATCAAATAAAGCTGTTATCATTATTTTATGCTTTTTAATTGAGATCATGAAACGATCGACGTTAGACTTTCATTGAAAACTTGAATGCTCTGGATGGCCGTTTCGTCCGAGTATAGAACTTCTCAGCTGTGCGCATTCTCCGAAACCATATACTGATAATTACTATGTGCTCACTAATGACTAGCATCGTGAGGTAATTTTCGGTCTTGATGATAAACCATGACCGGTGGAGATAATTCGTGTCAGGTAGAGACAGGCATCTACCTCAAACAATGGTAGATAATCGCGCAATTTTGTGGATTTGTTAAAGTTAGATATTAAAACCGTTGGATCCCTCCCTACTCAGTAGTCTAGATGTTAAGCGTTCGAGTGAGAAACGGAAGGTCTTGGGTTCGGATCCCAAGTGTGGGATAGAAGGGTCCCATAATAGGATGAAACGGCTGTCCAGTGCTTCCAGGTTTTCAATAGTGGTCTAACATTGGTTAATTAATGATCTTAATCAAAAACTTAACAATCTCCACAACTCCAAACTTATCATCATTATACCGTTTTTGTCTTATTCAGAATTTATTACTGTTAAATGTAATTCATTAGAATACTAAGTTATGAAATTGATTGTTCACATTTTATTTTCGTATCGATTATGTAAAATATTTTGTTTTTAAATTATATTGTGGTGTTATTTATTTCAGGACCCATTTATGATGTGAGATTTCAAAATGAATGAACTTAGCTAGATAGTTCATACAATTTAAACTGAATGTTTATGCTAGTCTATTCAATCTCTCTCTCTCTCTCTCTCTCTCTCTCTCTATATATATATATATATATATATATATATATATATATATATATATATATATATATATATATATATATATTACCGTAATGTTGAATAAACTTCTAATACTAGTGGGTGAGTATGTATTGTTGGCATTCATACTTATCCAATTCAAATAAATCTAAGACTAGAAAGATTATCACAATATTTGTAGTTAGAAACTGTCAAACATAAATTCTTGAGTAGGACGTCATAATAAACATCGTGATAGTTTTAATGGAAATTTTTTCAAGGTAATCAATGCTATTTTTATCTTGAAAAGTTTAAGACATAAGTTATACGTATCTCAAATTAAATCTAATTATCTAATAATAGACAAGACATAGAATTACACGTTATGGACAATCGGCACTGATTCTACCGCTATAAAAGCTTCATATAGCTTATAATAACTTAAGTCTATAACTAAAAATTACATTATCAGGAAATCGATCAAATACGTTTTTAAGTTGAGTAGCAAACAGTTAAATGTTTAGCTTGAATTTTTAGGATAATGGCTAGTATAGTATACATTGAATTTTATGACTCCTATTCTGACAGATGTTTAAAAGGGTTTATTGTTCTAAACAACTCGTTTCACTCTTCTTATATGTTACTCTTCATCAAAATCAATCTAATTTGACTGTTCTTTCTCGTTATCTATGACATTACTGTGATATACTATGATGTCCAGCAAACCAAGTTACGTACAATACAGTTCACTATAATGTTATTCTGTTATCTATGCTGTAAAATTTGTCATAACAGTTTAATGCTAAAATGGTTTCCCACCATCCCTAATATCTATCATCTATTGTACACTTGTTAAATAGGTATTTTACCTCTTCCACTCTTTTTTTATTTACTAAGAAAATGATTTTTATTAAAATACACTCACCATTTGATACTAAGTTACATAATAATATATAATGTACTGATAATTACAGATAATAATGAAAAAAAGGTATTAAATAAGGTAAACCCACATGACGTATATGTTCTGCAATAAAAGAGATCACCCACATATATAAGAGAATATTTTGAAATGAGAACACAGGTAAGAGTAGATCAACAGCAAATAGTAAAACGTAGGTAAAAAAACACAAAAATGCAATGTAGGAGATCTGTGAATTAAAAAAAGAAAGAAATAATAACAAAGAGAAGAATTATTATTCATATTGAAAAAAAATTAACTTTATTTAGGCAGATCATAATTTATAGCTAATTCTACATATCATTTTATACTTCATTGAAGTTATCATGATTTGTTACAGTTCTTGTGTAAAATGTTTTCAAAAATTGTTTCACACAAAGTAAGTCAAGATATGATCATCGTTAGACAAATTTGCTATTTACTAGAACATAACAACTCGGATACGGGAACATATTCCAGCTTGGTACTATAAGGATGAAAGGAAAGCAGTTAGGAGTTCTATACTTGAACACCTAAACGACTGTAACCATTCTACAGATCCACAATTTGATTTTAAGGTTGTTTATATGATCCGTTCAAGTCTACCCAGATTTCTTCGTATCCAACTCTTAAAAATAGCCGAAGATTTTACCATCCAGGAGCTTAAACCAGAACTATGCGTACAAAAGAAGTACGTCTTATCGTTATCGTTACCTTGGCCTTAATTATTTTGATCATCCTATTATTATTATTATTTTTTATTTTTATTTTTATTACTGCATTCCCCCTTTACTTATGTCTCATATTCTCATTATTTTATTCGTAAATGCTCATCATATAACCTTATCTATTTCTATCTATTTCTATACCTCTATAATAAAAGAATTTTAATCATCTTATTACATTCACTAAATTTGTTGTTATCATTCGTATTACGTAATCTAATATTATAATCTTTCTACTACGTCATCTTGGTTAATTGTGTTCACATTTCCTCACGGAATTAGTACTTTAACAAAGAAATTTTCACATATATACGATTGTATAGCTTGATAATAAATTCGTTGAAAAGAGATCCCTTCGCTGAACTTCGTGTTTTAATTTTAATATCACATATAACTTTTCCTATGTTCATAATAATAATGGTAGTAAAGAACTTTATGCAAATATATCAAAACGAATATCTTTTGTTTTGAGTTCGCTTTATAAAAGGTGTTTTCATAATACGACAGTCGTTTATTGAATAATGTTAATTCTTATGTAATAGGATACTAATTAAGTCCATCAATTCGATAATGTAACAAAATAGACTGAATATTGTTAATATTGATTGTTAGTGATCGTAAAAACCTATTTATATATCTAGAATCCGGGTTTTGTTATAGTTAGTATGCATCTTAAGTTATCTTCTAAAGATCTTTTAGCACTTTTATCAACTATATAGTTTTGTAAGATGAATCATACAATCGATTATATGAAATTAACTTAACCCCTAGAACTAGGTGATTTATAACGATTTTTTTCATTTGTGATTCACGAATTTGCTTCATCTATTCTTATTGACGTGTATTTGTATACCAATTGGTTTGGTGATAATATTGTTAGTTTCAGAATTGTTTGTGTAGGCTTAAAGTTCCGAAAAGAATCTTAATTTTTATTTAAGTGGAAGATACGTTTTATGAATGATCAATAATATAGAAAAATCTAAGTACAGTAATTCTTGATTACATATTCTAAATATATAACACTAGGTTCCTGAAGTGCTCTCATCCTATGTTCATAATTTTTATTTTATACGTATGAATAAGTGATTCAGTTATTAATGGAACAGAATTAATTAATCTAGTCACCTTACTAACAAACCGAAAATATATTGAAATCCTAAATGAACGGAAGTATCTTAGGTGGATGATTTAACTAAATTCTGGGATAATTAAGTCGACCAATTGGTAAGATCTGATATCATACTTAGATGTTACACATTTTTTTATTAGAAGAGCAAATCAATATGCACATATATATTTTTTAGCTAATGAGAGAATCCTTCAATTTAAATCAGTATAAATTACTAATCATCAAGTGCTTTTTACTAACACTTAGATACTCCGGTAATTTCAACTCAATATGAGACTACTATTTATTAATGATGTTCTACCATGAATAAAATGAAATAATGTTTTAAAAAGTATTATTTAATCATCAGATCTTGTCCAAAAGCTATTGAACTACGAATGAAAATTATCTTATGCCTATCGGGAAGTTTGAAGTTAATATTAAAACGATTAGTCCTTTTGATAATGCAATGAGAAGACGAAGTTTATCAGAATTATGTGATATATTTGCGCAATAGATTTCGAACAATCTGATCACACATAAATATTTTTCTATGAAAATTAAAAGGTCAACTAGACAGACTAAAGGTAAGCCGTAACAAGGGTCCAGGTTTCGAACCCCGCGAGGCGGGGTCGTGGAAGCACACTGCTGAGGAGTATCACAATAGGACGAAATGATCGTCCAGTGCTTCCAGGTTTTCCATGGTGGTTTAACTTCAAATAGACTCATGATCTCAACTACTGAAATTACTACAATCTCCACAAAACCCCTTCTGATAATAATAAAGTACACAAAAACAATGTGATTACCACTCTGGATAATAAATCAGTACTACCAGGGTAGGCTAAAGGTAAGGACAAATCGTTTTCAGTTTCCGTATAGCCAAGGTTTCAATAAACCTTAGTCTACGTCCTTGAAGGCTTTTGTGTAACACTACGAATGATGACTTGATGTCAAGCTTATGACCGGTCTCAATCAAATGTTTCCCAATGGAGGATGATGTCTGTCTATCTTGTTATTTTATTTGAACATTGGAATTCATTTGTTTCTGCAGCCATTTTGATATGTGTTCACCCATCCTTTATTGCAAATCACAATTGTTCCTCTCTATGTACGTGTTTCCGCACATACATATAAATTCATAGACACAATTGCTTACTTGCTGTTTGGGCTTTTGACGAAACGTAAACCTTGTCTTTTCAATAAAGACAAGTTGGGCTGCATAGAATTTCCGGTTGATGGCTAATTTAATTCACCATTTCAACATGACACTATTTGTGTCGCTTCTATCACGTAATTCTGATAAACTTCGTTTTTTCGTTTCATTGTCGAAATTTAACAATTTTAGTTTAGATTTGTCTTCGAATGGAAAATTATGGGAACAGACAGAATTGTACTATGAAAATATCTCAAGATCGTTTTCAATAAATGTCATAGTTGAAGTGTAAATTTTTAATTCTTATTAAGATGAACAGTTCCCAACATAAAAATCAATAAAAATATCCTTTCATAGTCTCATTAAGTGAGACTAGAAGTTAATTTGTGTGAACAAGATAACAATCAAATATATCCGACGTATTTTTTTTGGATATGACTGATATTACAAAAAAAAATTGATCTTCAGTAATATTTCACTTCTATTTTACATTTCACTAAAAACAGATAACAAATTTTCGTACACTAAGGTGATCACTGACACTATATCTTCGTTTAAATTATTTGAATATATATATATATATAATGAACAAGTTTCTTACTGTTGTATATGAAAATCGTACACATGGTGATAAATAAAATCCTTGAAGCTTTCGAAAATACATAGATAATGAATTATCAGCCCTAGAAAGGTAAATAAAAGATATAATTAGTCAGTTTAGGAAATATAATTCGCAAGCGTTTAATAAATATTTCTACTAAAATTAAAGATGATTGGATTTAAATCATCAGTGCGTTTTCATTAACCCCTAAATCATCATAGCTAAAGTTGCTTAATTTTCAGTCTGAAACGGAAGAAATAACAATTTGAATGTTCTAACAATGAAGTTAATCATGGGTACTGATAACACCCAGATTAAGTTTATCTTATGAACTTAGAATAAAAATCAAATCAACATAATTCTAAACAACAAGTTCAAATTAGCATAAAAAATGTTTCCGATTTCCTTTAGTATAGGGCAGTTTGCGCTTGGTAACGCACAATCCAGAATCTACTGTAAGACCACAATGATATCTTGTACATATCTTGATGCAATGTTGTCCAACTCACAAAACTATAATCAAATAAATTATATGGGACTTACGTTTGATAGGTTTCATATGTCGGTCTTCTGATCTAAAGTGAACAAGGGATAAAAAGTTACAGTTTTGATAAACCATTTCTATTGATCATCAGTAACATAATGAAATATATTCTGAATAACATATGAATTAATTAATCAACTTTCATATGTTTTGAATTTTATCATTCATTTAACTGATCATTTATGACATTAGAATCAAACCATCTTCTTAACTAAAAACCGTCATTATATCCCTAAGTATTACCATTTTTGTAAACTTAAATTACAGTTTGTAAAATTTAGTGGGGCTTTAGTTCAAGAGATATGTTGCTTCTGACTATGTCTAAGAGGAATCAGCAAACAAATATTTGGTATGTGTGTAGTAAATCATGCATTTATAAGATTTATTCAGTTTTAAGTTGTTTAATCTAAAACTGGTTGAAAAATACAAAAGAGAATATTGTGATACAATTTTTCTAGTGTAACTTCACCAGACAAATGATCCTGTAGGAACACAGTATCATGAAGTTTTGGAAAAACTTAGAGCTTATCATTGATGTACATTGATTACTAATAAATTCCACATCTCATTCACCGTCTGATGGAATCGCGTTTTTAAGTTTTATTACTAGTAAGTGTTCTAATTGAACACTTGAATCTCTTTTGTTAACTCTAGGCTAAACTTACACGACAAATTGAATACGAGAGAAAGGGCGCAAAGTGTGAAAATAAAACTCTTTACTCCAAGACTAGTTTATGCACAGAAAATCGAGGGTATTTGTAGTATATGAGATGGCCTTGAGCTTCTCTAATTTTCTGGAATCATACAAAACATAGTAGCTGCGTAGGTAATCATCCAATTCATAAATGATACATGGCTCTTCACTTTTTAGATCTTTCTGAAAAACTTCTATTCAACGTTGATCGGATAAAATGTTACCCAGCAATTACACTAGTTATTTTATGTTATGAAGTTGAGATGTTGGAGAAAATTTGTAGCTCAGGTGGATGATTTTGGTAGAGTCCCGTTCTCTGAACTTGATTGTTTAGTCAAGAAGCTTTCGTTGTTCCTATGACTAGCATCATCAGTACAAGCTTCAGGTAGAATTGAATTATTCGAATTTCTCCACGTACGACTAACAACCTAACCTGTCGACCTTGAACTCTGACCCTTAACTTGTCATTGCCTGCATCTTTATTTTGATTCTCTCCTTTTGAAGTGGTTATTGATCCTGCATTTGTCAATGTTAATTTTCTGATTCGTTGATCAATTAAATCGATTTCGATGTGTGTCACTGATTGCTGATGGACCTAAGTGTCAAGCTTCTAGAAATTTTCTAGTGTTTTTAGTGTTCCTTCTATTAAGGATTTCAGCATTTTTCCAGCTGGATGTGTGTTCACAGTTGTTCACATGCAATGATATAAGTGAAGACAAATCAAATCGTTTCATCACTAGTTGATGTTTATACGGATAAATGTGAAAGGGATGTGCCAAATTATCTGACAAAGTTCAGAAATAATCAATCAAGATTGGGTCGACAGGGTAGGCTGTTAGTCATACGTGGAGAAATTTGAATAATTCGCTTCTATCTGACGTTTGTCCTGATGATGTTATTCATAGAAACAATTAAAGCTAAACCATCCAGTTCAGGGAACGAAACTCCAACAAGTGTTATGCAGTCTTATCGTTACACTTACGTTAGCAATAATAAACAATTATGTTTTTGATTGAGATCATGAACCGATTGATGTTAGACCATCACAATTGATAACCTGGAAGCACTGGAAGGCCGTTTCGTCCTATTGTGGGACTCCTCAGCAGTGCGCATCCACGATCTCGCTCGCGGGATTCGAACCCAGGGCTTTCGGTCTCGCGCGCGAATGCTTAACCAACTGAACCACTGAGCCGGCATCCAATGGTGATAGTGTCTAATATCAACCAGTTCACGAAACTGCATGACCAACTTCCATTGTACTGAGGTAGATACCTGTCTCTACCAGTGGAGCTAATCCTTGTCGGGTAGAGACAGGTATCTACCTCAGTACAACGGAAGTTGGTCGCGCGATTTCGTGGATTGGTTGATGTTAGAAACTATCATCATTGGATGCCGGCTCAGTGGTCCAGTTGGTTAAACATTCGCGCGCGAGACCGAAAGCCCTGGGTTCGAATCCCGCGAGCGGGATCGTGGATGCGCACTACTGAGGAGTCCCACAATAGGACGAAACGGCCGTCCAGTGCTTCCAGGTTTTCAATTGTGATGGTCTAACATCAATCGGTTCATGATCTCAATCAAAAACATAATAATCTCCACAACCCCTATACTAGTAATAAACAATTATGTTGTAGAAAGCATGTGTAAATAACCTTGTAAAACTAAAAAAATTAGTTTTTACATACAGTTTATTTTTTTATTTGTTCACTTAATTCTTTTAAAGATTATTAGGTCATGTTATCTTAACAAAGAATTAGGATCAACATCATCCATTACAGAATACTGTGTTATCGTCCACATAATTATGCATCATCAAGTAAAATGTAAGTGAAAATAATCATGTTTAATCATTTTAATAGAAACTTACATCTATAGACATTTTTCTATCTGATGGCTTTTTAGGTTTTTTATCCGTTTCAAATTTATTAGCCTCATTTTCTTTGACTTGGAATTTTAACGAAAAAGGTACTAATGGAGGTAGGGTTATTCCAATTATTAAGGCTACAATAAACTGAAGAAAGAATAAACGAGATGTTATGAACTATGTATTTGCTAGCTAAAGTTTCAGAATCAAAGTAATTTTGAATGCCAGTATATATTTATTTATTTCACTTACAACATGAAGTAATTGTAAGTTGGGTTAAAAATAACAATGAAGCCAACAGTTTTGTTAGTTTCACAGACAAAAATTGAGTCTTATCATTTGAAATTAATAATAATCTCCGTTTAGTATAGAGTTTCAGTTTATTAGAGAATAACCATTGAATTAATTGTGATTTAAACTTAAAAATAACTTACAACATAAAAGTGTAAATTTAGTATTCTTGAGCCTATCATGAATGAGTTTTAAATATTATGCTCCCATGACTTTGTTTAGTTGCTGATAAATTATTGATTACTCTATGTTATAAATCAATGTTAACTGTATTTCACATTAAATAAATATAATAGCTGTAGTTTTTTGTAAATATGGTGGACCCTAATTTTCAAGTTGTCAATTCTAGATTCACGGTCTTTGTTTTGAAGTCAAAAAGTATTCCTAAGATAATTCACGAAAATTAAATCGAATTCCCGCTAAATTTGAAGATAAATTATTAGTTCTTGTTCTTTATGTACCGCTTTTAAATTCAAACATTTAAAGGATGAACCGACAGAAAAAGTTATCGATAATGTTATCAGTAGGGTCTTACACTAATATACACTGGTTTTAAAACTGATGGCAAAATAGTCATCAATAAATTGTTCATTACGATTAATAGTGTTTTAAATTATCTACTGAAACATTATGTGAAAAAAATCATTTGAATATTATACCGGAAACATTCCTGATCTTGGATCAATCATTCCATTCCAAACACGTTCAAGATATTGTTCAGAACACTGATGTGAAATGAAACTCATGGATTTGCCTTCTGCAGCTAGCATAAGACATGACATACGTCCAAATAATTTTCTTTCAAGTATAATTGTTTTAAATGACAAACTTTGATTGTCATTATAACATTCAGTTAACAAACTATAAGCTTTTGATTCAAAAGATCTGAAAAAGAAATAAAATATGTAGAAAAATAGTATCTACTGGAAGTCAAATTTTATCACAAAAAGGTTATGAGACGGAGAAACACTGATAACCAGAGGGGCTGTTGGATAGACGTTTTGTCTTAGTGAGACCTACCTTAGCATTTAGTATTTATGATTCTTTTCGGGACTCAAAACCCAATAACAAACATAGTATTGGTGAATTAGAATCCGATGGTTCACATTTTTAACTTCGATTGCTTCGGGATAATATCCAACCGCCATTCATTGATGTTTTAGAAAATTGTCTCGTTTTCCGTAAAATGAAGTCTTAAGTTTGAAGGTTTTCATTTCACATCTCTCTAATCTACTAGGCTGTGATCACATGGTTTATATTTAAGGCTTCAGTTTTTGTAAATAATCATCATTTTGAAGTTACTTTTAAATATATAGTGCAAATTATGTCGGTCAATAACGGATCCCATAAAAATTTTTTAGAATAATGATTTATTATTAAACAAATATAAAATAAAACTTTCGTCTATTCATTGCTGATTGACCTGAGTGCCAGGCTTCAACAAGCACATTGAAATCGATCCAATTTATCAACCAATCAGGAAAATTATGCACAAATATAAGAACAAAAATCAAACCAATAGGAGACAAAACCAAAACAAAGGAGTAAACAATGACAAATTTAAAATCAGTAAGAACCAATCAACGTCGAGGTGTACAGAACAAGCTGTGAAACACATGGAGAGATTCGAACACTTCACTTCTATCTAAAGTTTATGCCGATGATGTCGTTCAGAAGAAAGATAAAAGCTCCACGACCAAACCATCCAGCTCAGAGATTATTTTTTCAAGAATTACGGACAAAGATGTCAGAGGAATATGTTCAGCTTATCTAATTTCATCTTTAGAAATTTCTGCAGATATATTTTCATATCTAACTACGTTTAACCTTCATAAATAAATGGATATATTTGTAATATCCCAATGAGTAGTAAAATTAAATTTTCTGACGTTTCGTGACTCAGTGTAGGCCACTTCTTCAGAAAATAAATAACTAAATCAAAATTAATCCAAGTTTAAATTGTACAAAGAAAATATCACAAAGGTCACATTCTTTCATCCCTGACCTTGCACATATACACACACAAATTTGCATACATATAGCTTGTAAATCACGTTGACCGAAATGACACGACACTGACTTGTTCAGATCTGTTTTCGCTTGATCGAACATAATATCCTTGCGTTGTCCAATTTGTACTATCTAAACTTGTATTAATTTTGATTTGGTTATTTATTCTTTGAAGAAGCGGCTTACATTGAATGACAAAACGTCGAGGAATTTAGTTTTTCTACTCATTGGGATATTACAAATATATTTATTTATTTATAACAATCTACACAATGCTTAATTTATTTGAAATTATCGAGTCAAACCTTGGTAATGATACCTATATCTAACTTTGAAATTTATTGAGATTTATAAACCTTTGTTCTTTGTCGTTTTCGTAAAAAATGTTTAAAACAAAGTAATCACATAGAGAACTATCAAATAACATAATTTTCTAAAAATTTTATCCCCTATTTCTATCTTTTCGATTGTCTTTCTTAATCACTACACAATTCAATGTATGTGTGAATAATATGATAAAACAATGAATCGAAACAACCAATCTTATTGTACATTCTAAACATAAATTCCTTCGTTGTATTGGAACTGCTATTGTAGTGAATAGAACACGGGTGGGGACAATCGAATGTATTTAACACAAAATTACAGGACTTGCTAATAAAATTTAACAATCATAAAGTAAATGCTTAATATGCAAAATGTCCACCAATTGTCTCACAATGAATCAGAATTCATTGTTCTTGCATTTTAATACAAATTGCATTCTGTTTCCATACTTTACTGTTCGATCCTCTTGTCTCTCTGCTGCCAGGCCTTCTGTTCACGACTAACATCATATAATACTTATGTCAATATAAGTAGCACACACCACACTATGATTAACTGTCGCTTTCATAGTTATATTAATTTACAATACTTCGCGGAATGAAGTGTATTGTGATGGTTGCTACAATTTACTAAATTAACCTGTGGTGTAAGATCATCTTTTTTTCTGCATAACAAATAAACTATAAACACTAATCATAGTGAAATCAGAATTCGGTGGCTTTCAAAAACTATTAATTATACCTTGAATATTGAAACATTCCTTCTCTAGTCACTAAAGATGTTGCATTCATTGCTAAACGCCTTAATAATAAAGCGGCAAACAATGCTGCTGGAAGTGGATCTTGAACTTGTGTCCAAAAATAATCCGCTAAAGTAGCTCGTTCAGTTAATAAAGCCCAAATAAATAAATCAGTTGCAGGATTCTCAAATATTTGTGCTTTTGGTGCTGAAATTCAAGGTAAAATAACTTGAAACATTTAAAGGAAATTTAATAAAATAATTAGCATTCTTACTGCTAGTTGCCATTTGAGTGATGCAAAATGTCTTTGACGAATAAAACTTCAATCCAGATATGCGGCCACTGGTTGAGAAAGTATTTAATCTTTAGTCTATAAAGTTGTTTGTTTACTGTAAATAACCAATGGTTTATCTAATTCAAATTATGTTTCATACCAGATGGTTAACAACAACCCTGTAAATGGTTTCCCCAGTTGACAATTATGAGCATAGTGTTTCTGCAAAGTTTTTTAATTTGATTTTCATCATGGAGTCTGGAGCAGTACAATCTATGGACTGAGTTAAAAATTACTTTATTGAATGATTTAGTTCACGATTGACCTCGGTGAACGAGATATTAAATCACTGGTTGACTACTTATCGGTGGCTGTTATTATTCTGTTTAGTTTTAAGTACTGATTGAATTTTACCCCTTGGAAGTTTGAATTCCACTAAAAAAATCATTTCTTTCATGATTTCAGGTATGCACTACCGAAAAGTCTCAGCTAACTTAAAATCTAGATTCATATCACTACAATATTAAGTCTATTAGTCTGTTGTCTGAATTGTAACCTGACAGCTGTAAATAACTACATGGTATTGACAACATTTTCGAGCTAACCAATGTAAATTGTGTTTTTTGTGTAAGTATCCACCCACCTAATTGTTCAAATCAGTTTGGGTGATCTAAATACTCTAGACTTCAGCTAAATCTAGAAAAATATACCACTGCCGAAAAGAATTAAGAACGACTTGATTGCCTTATTTGCTAAATACATCCTATTGTTATAAAGGAAATTTATTTTGTCAGGGGAAGATCTTCCTAATACAACAATTTAGCAGTCATTGGTTTATTATTATTGATTAATATTTCTGATATTTCCCTTTTTACTTGAATATATTTTTCAATGTGTCTTTAAACTGGTCCTTATTTTCCTAACAGTTAGTTGCAATTTTTAGTTATAAATGATTAAGAAAACAAACTGATTGTTTTTTTTTATTGATTTGTTGATCGTCATCATATCGATTTCATTTATAAATACTCTAGATATTGAATAATATTTTAATTCCTGATAAACAATATTCAAGTACTGATGTTCCTCGATCAAATAAGTTTATTTTGTACTTAAATACATAAGCAGACAAGCAGTATAAATAATCTGTAGAAGGAATCAAGCTGAGACATATCGTATAAATAAAATATTCACAAAGTATTGTCAACAACTAGATATCTATCAAACAATAGAAACTAATATTTTCTACTTACCTCCAGTTGTTATCAAGAAAAAGTGCGGAGCCATATAAGTTGGACAATATTGTCTACCAACAAGTTCACGCAATGCACGTCCAATCAAATAAAGACTAATCTGATCTGGAATCTATATAATGTAGAAAACAAATTATATTTATTTGTGTATATAAAGATTTTGTAAATTGTAACCACAAGATTATACTTTTTTGTCAACACTACTTCATGTAAACCTTTTGCCTATATTTTAGATGTATTTATTAGCTTTTAAACATCATTTAAAAAACAATAATTTTATTAATCATTGTATTTTGTTTTTCTGACTATTAAAGTTGATTATCTATGAAAAGTTTGGAAATACGTTTGTAGTTCGTATTATTCTGCACCAACCTTTTTTTGCTCTCCTTAAGATAATAAAGAGAGTTATGTGTATAAAGTTTATAGTTTTGTTCAACTGCATTAACAAAATAGATATTTACTACTTCCATTTGATTAGTTAATAAGTGAATTAATGAATCAATTGAAGCTAGACCGCCATCGGAAACGTGGAAGCACTGTTTCGTCCTGGTGTGAGACTCCTTAGCAATGCTCATTCACGATTCCGCCCAGCGGGATTCGAATCTAGAGCCTATCGGTCCTGCGGGCAATCGCTTAACCCCTAGACAACTGAGCCGGTATCCAACGGGGTTAATGTCTAACTTCAACCAATTCATTGAATCGCGCCACCGTCCACAATTGTATTCAGGGAATTACTATCTTACAGCAGACGCGGCTGAACTTCACTGGTCACTGCTTCTCACTAGAACTTCAGGAAGTATCACTAATGAGCACATGGTGATTATTTATCGAATGAAATTTGTTAGAGTTAGAACGTTCTACTCATCTATTATATAGAACTTTTTCTAGTTAGAGAGGATATATAAAATGTTTTAAGAAGGATAGGACACACATTGAGGAAAGCACCCAACGGCATCACAAGGCAAGCCCTCACATGGAATCCTCAAGGTCAAAGGAAGAGAGCAAGACTAAAGAACACATTACGTCGAGAAATGGAGACAGATATGAGTAAAATGAACAAAAATTGGACAGAACTGGAAAGGATGGCCCAGGACAGAGTGGGTTGGAGAATGCTGATCGGCGGCCTATGCTCCATCGGGAGTAACAGGCGTAAGTAAGTAAAGTAAGCAAGAAGGATAAACTCCTCTATTAACTGAGGATTCAATCATCACATGGATAACTATTTTTTTATAATTATGATATCATTTTGTTAGAGAACTCATTTCTAACACCAAAGTCCAAAGAGATGAAAACTAAAAGAAGTATATATCAAGTAGTCTTGGATACTAAGTACACAATAATAATTGGACTTGACTTATTCACATTGAAAGATTACATAGTCTAAATAGAATAATATACTATACTGACTTTCATCTATATAAGGAAGTTTCGAATGAATTAGTCAGAGCCTTTTAAGTTTAACGTTAATTAGATTCACTGATCTTGATAAGTAATACCATACGTTATGTAGTTCACTGTTGTTTGAACTCACTTATTGCTTATTTAAACTATTAAGGATTGTCATTATTTATGCTAGGCTAATAACCGCCTACAACTTATTTAATTAATCACAACCTTTGAAAATTACAAAAATTTGATATTTATATGAATATCTTCTGATTTTACGATCTAAATTCCTACCCGATTACTAACTTGGATGGATTTTTTAAAATTTTATAGAATACCAAGGTTGCTTGTAGTTTCATGTAGATAACCTGTTTTTTTCGGCATTCAAACTAGGTCTGAAATAATGTTTCAATTATATTAACACGTTTTCATTTATTTCGGACTTTAGACTGTCAGATTATGTTTCATATGAATAAGACAGTTAACTATTGTCGAGTTACTTTCTATCGAATACTTACTTAGTTGATATTATGAATAAAAAGTTTATCTTATACAATGAGACGATATTATCATATTGAGTAGTCAAATATAAAATACAATATGTTTGTTATGAATGATTGTGAGTAATATCAAACAATGAATTAATATAAACTGACAAATCATTTGAAATAAATAAATAACTGTTCAATTGTTTAAAATCATTTTCAGATTTTTCAGTGTTCAATATCCTCTAACAGAAATCAACTGGTGATGTAATTTATTTTCAAAGTGATTGCTACATTTTTATAAACTGTAATTCTTTGAAATATAAGAATTTTCGATATTTAGTTATTTTATATTCATTAAATTGAACACTATTAGTTTGCTTATCATATTACTTCAAGTACTGTGATACCTGTAGTAAACACTATGGATTATAGTAATAAATAAAAATCTTACCTTAACAAATGCACGAATCACATTAATCAAAGTTTCTCCTGGATGCTAAATAATGTATAACAAAAAAAATTATTATCGATAGTTCTTTCAATGAAATCGTTAGTCATCAGTATCTTCTTTTTAAAGATAATTTAACATATCGATTGTATTAATTATCAAAAGAGCCAATAAACACATTGAAAAGAAATAATATGTAGTTATCAGGGAATTGTTTGAATCTATTTATTTTATGAACATGTAGTGTCCGTTGATATGTTAAGTCCACACAGCTTATTCTAGCTTCTGAACAGGCCGATCTAAACATACTTCGTTTGATTTAATTGACATCTAAATGAAGGGCCCCACTAGAATCGAATACATACAGTCTTAGTCTTCAAAAATCTTAATCCAAATGTAATAAGTTATTTAAATGATGAACTACTTGTTTCACTGTTCTATGTCAAGTTAAATTTCTGTAAAATCATTTCTAGTAATCTGTTGTATGCTATATCTCTCAATTTCGTTCTAATCTATACTTTATTTAGTCATTTTATTTACAATTATTTCCATATTGAAATAAATATGATGAGAAGAGTGAAGGGGAGTGAAATCAATCAAGATAACAACAAGAATGAAAGAACAATAAAGCTTGTAAAAGACAGTTCAAAGATATGCAAATGATGTATTTGATGTATGATTTTCACATTTTACTGAACAACTGTGTGATTATGCATTAAAAAATAAATTGGTCTTCCCCACTCGAATGTTCGTTCACTACAAATATACCCGGATATCAGCAATCCAATGTGAAAACGTATTAAATTTTTATGAACAACCAGTGTAGTTGATACTTACAGTAATTTTTAATAGTTGAATTCATGAGTCGTCTGAAGCTAGACCACCTTGGAAAATCTGAAATCACTGGACGGCCGTTTCGTACAGTGCTTCCAGTTTTTCCAAAGTGGTCTAGCTTAAGATGACTCATGGATTCAACTATTAAAAACTACCACAATCTCCACAAAATTTCTTTCTGATAAAAAAATTACTTCTCATGTGTATTTATTCACTTCTAATCCTCTTCCGTCAAACTTTCATCTTTCCAAATGACACTATTTGAGTGTGAATGATAAGATACTGTTTCCATCGTTTAACATGATTTCACTTAATCTTTGTCCATGGAACGATACTTAATAACTTTAAGACACTTTTGATATATTTAGCTGAGGTAGAAAGATGCCTTAATAAACTCATGTTTTAGTAAAGAACAAGAAATTCTATATAGTTGAGCTTATGGTGAACCGATATTACAGAATGTAAAAATTAATCAAGTTAATTTAAATAAACAAATCATATCCTTGAAACAACTGAATAAAACTATTTGTTCAAATTTTAAACATCCTTATAATAAGCTAGGGAATACAAGGGCGGCCTGCTTGAACATTTGGGCAACCTGTTCTTGCCATCTAGATATTTCAACAAGTTATCCATTTTTGTTTGTTTTAATGTATCGTTATGTCTATTAATCGCATAACCTATTCTGCTGCGTTTCTGAAAAGTGCACAACCTTTCGTTGTCACAGTTACAAAAAACTCAATAAGAAACAATGTGGTGGCTGGCAATATACAACGAAAAGAATGCACATTATTCAGATGTTCATTTACTGGACTGTTAACATTTAACTGGCGATCACTCAGTATTTATCGCCAGGACCGACCAAGAAGAAAGAAACGGAAACTTGTTAAAATACTTCACGCTGAAAATTCTATATTGTACCAAAAATGTAATATTGAATAAAGCTAATAATAATAACAATAATAATTTCATCCATATAACTTTAATTTTAATATTATAGATAAGATAACGCATAATAGAAACTTTTCTATAACATATTGGATTAAAAAATTTCCCTAATACATTTTCAACTTACATCTGAATGAATAGATTGTGTATAAAGTAATTGAAGTCTTTCCGCAGTTAAATAATTCGATAATAAAAATCCTTTCTCAATAAATACACAAATGAATTGTACTTTGTTTGATAATAATAAGGCATTCATATGTTTTACTAATTTAGAATTCTAGAATATATAAAAAAAATAGATAAATAATTATTACATATCGTTTATGTAAATGTCATTTGAAGTTTATATTAAAAAGAAAAGAATTGAAAGTAAACTGAAGTAAATCACCAATATGAATAAACATTTAAATTCGGTACTGAATTTACTTTACATTAGATTATTGTGTTTTAGTTCATAGAAGTTATCTTTAAATACATAAACAAAAAATCAATACATGTATGAAACACGGAAACTTTTTCAAAATGTTGTTAAGTGAGATTTTCTATATTCAGATGTTTAATAATTTTGAAAATTCCCATTTTGCCGGAGAGGAAAAAAAATACCCACTGTCCCCAAGAAGGTATTATTCATAAAACTACAATTCATAAATGACACCATTGAAGAAGTCATGACTCAGAAACTAAGAAGAGCGGTACAAAAAACATTTAATACTGCCAAATTAAATGTCATTCTCTACAACCACCCGAAAATAAGAACATCCATTAAAGACAGACTGCCAGAATTCGCCAAATCTATGTGCATCTATCGTTTCAACTGCTCCTGTGGAGCCAGTTACATAGGGCGTACAATTCGACAGGTCCGTCACCGCATTACAGAACATCATCCAACATGGCTAAGCAAAGGACAGGTGAAAGTGATTAAAAGTTCTATTCTCTCTCACTTGGTTGACACAGGTCATCAAGTCGAAGTGAATAAAGTTTTTAAGGTTATTTACAATATTCCATCAAATCTACCACATGGTTTACGAGTGCGCCTTTTGCACATTGCGGAAGCCATCGCAATCCATGTTTACAAACCTGAACTTTGCATCCAAAACAAATTCGTACAACCACTTTCTCTACCCTGGCCTTCAGTATAACATTTCCGTCAGAAGAACTATTTTTCATACTTCTTCCATTTTTATTTTTATTTTAAAATTTTTGTAATTTTGTTTCTATCGCTTTTGAGCCTTATAACTTCTCAACATTCATCTCTTGATTCTTACGTGACTACTATCCTATTGACCATCCGGTAAAATTCTATTCCTTCTTTGTTTCTTATATTACGCAACATAGCAACTTCTTGATTACTTTGAATATTAATAATCCTCTCTCTTCCAATTACTTAATGTTAATTTAAATGTCATTATGTAATTATTACGTAACGTATCCACTCGATGAGTATTATATTATTATTTTAAAACGTATATATATTAGTGTAGAGCCATGATGAAAAACTAATTGAAAAGAAATTTGGTACGATGTGGTCTGCTTGATTGATATATAAACAAAGTATGTTTGAAATAAATGATTCATATCGCAGAGGCTGAGACTTGTGTTCTGGATTCAACTGGCTGGGTTACACAGGAAGTAGGGCCAATCAGACTCTAGACTGCTCGCACGTATTTTCGCGTCATTGTTCCGATCAATAAGTCACTGTTCTCTAATCGGTGGTCACAAGTTATAAAAGTTTACATTCAAATTAGTGTGTTATTAATTAAAATGGTATATGTGTGTATATTCTGTTGTACTTTGAGTTAATCTAGAAACAGGAATAGATCAAACGAATGAGGTTTGTTTCTGTACTGAGTTTTAAGAATGAAAAATGAGCCTAATTAACAATTTTCTATTGGCTAGACGATGACATAATCATTTTAGTAACTGAATGTCATATCTTTGGTTTACTTTGAATGAAAAGTTTCAAAAAAGAACGCAAAAGTAATCTAATAATTTTGTTGTTATCGATTTCAACCTAATCAGTCCCTCTCAGATCATCTAAATGAATAGTAACTAAATTGATTTTGAGTATTCACTTGTTAAATAATTATAAGTGATTGTCGTTGCAAAGAGTAAGTACATTATAGAAAGTTCAGAGTTTTGATACCCAACATTTGCTGTAAAAATAAATAAAAATAACGCTTTCAGGTAAAACATTTAGCTAATGTAATGATAATTGAGAGAAAAATTAAATCAATTTATTACAGTGAAATAATATTACCATTATGAACATTATTTAACACAAGTAATAAAACTGTAGTTGTTTAGTCACACAAAAGTTAAGCATATTGGTAATAAACCTACGATATAAAGCCAATAACTTGTGAGATTAAAAGATATTATTCAAAATTCTTAAACGATATTTTACTTACATCCCACTTCACTCCTTCCATAAATACTTTATCCCTGGCAATATCACTTCGATTTAGAGCAATAGCAATGGAAAGAAGAGTTTCGTTAAGTTCATCTGGCTTTTCATTCTCCTTTATGGCTAAAACATAGATAATATTTAATAAAAATTTTCTCAAAAATTTCAAGAATTTTGAACTTTCTATAGTTTTACATTTCTGGAGTCAATGAATTTTAAACAGCTAATAAAATGTTATCTTGGTAAGACAACTCTCTTAAGATGATAGTGGTAATTTTATCAAGATATGAACTGATTAACCACAGTTTAATAATATATATATTATCTACTTGGGTACCAAAAGATAATAGTTGATTTTTGTACAGATACTAACATTGTATGCTTTTGCTTTACTAAAATACCGTTCCTATCCAGACTTTGTATTCCTAAATTGCTTGTATTTTACGCGTTGTAGATTTAAAGTTAAGCAGATCAAACTAGAATAAAATCACAGCACTTATCTATCGATAACATTGAACTATTCTTACATTATAATGGACATTTACCGAAATTAATTCTTAACTGATTTTCTAAATTCTATTATGATCAAATGTACAGTTGTGACTATGCAGTACATCTCATTGTGTAGAAAAAACTAATTATTACTTGGTTTAATAAGCTCTCTAAGTTACGTTGATTTATAATGAAAACTAGCCTTAAATGTTATGACTATTCATTGAGCTAGTGTTCATAATATCTGTCTAAATGATTTTCTTATCCAGTTTTGATGTCAGTCAGTTAAATTAAATAAAAACTGATATTCAATAATATTAGATCTAGCACTTTTGTCATTCTAAAGGAATTAAAAAGTAGTTAATGAATTATGGACAGTGTCATTTGTTTTTCATGTTACTCCATTTATAAGTAAATTATAGATTAAAATCCAACAAATCACCACCCAAAAGTATATCTTATAAAACCTGGTATGACTATAAACTGTTTACCAATCTATATGTAATAAGTATGACAAACTAACATCGCAAACACAGTAAAATGTCTGCGAAACAAATCACTCACGCATTCACTATATAAAATGAAGATGTAGATCTGTAAATCCTCCATAGAAATTTATTGGCTACATTATACAGAATGAAAACACGTTTTCATTCAACAGTTATCAGCAATTATTATTGCTAGTTATAAGCGTTGGTATTTCACACTTATAGTTTTTTAAGAATGAATATATTTCAATCTCCATTAAGATACTGGTGTCCTTGATATTACTTGCATTCTCAAGTTGATTTCTTTTGAGTTACTGGTTAACAGTAGATTATTTAAGTTTTCAGTATCATCTACGTATTAATTCACATCACTATGACTGACATTGACTATTTTAATCGTTGGAAAAATGGTGCCTTTGATGACTGAATAATTTGAGTGAAAACTCTCCAACGTTTAAATATGTGAGTAGTAAGTTTGAGGGACGCATGTGAAAATAAGCGTATGGATGAAGGGGGATCGAGATGATGAGTAGGTTATAGTTTAAAACGTATATTCAACTTATGTAGTTACGCGTAATATGAGAAATATTTGTCTGTTAGTTTTCGAGAAATACTTAGGGATAAAAGGGTTGGATGGAGAATGATGATGAGCGGCCTATGCTCCTTCACGAGGAATAACAGGCGTAATTAAATAAGTAAGTAAGTACTTAGGGATAAAAATATGAATTATTATTACAAATCCCGAAATATTCATATATTAATTTTCTGTATCTAGCTGAAATATTCACATGGCTTATAATTTAAATTATTCATGAAATATTGAACATAAATTAAAGAAGAAACTCACAAGGGTTCATTATTAAAGATAAAAGATGATAATCTAATTCACCATGTTCATCTTCACCTTCTGCTTCACAAATACTAAATAAATATGTTTTCTCTAAAATTTCTTGAATCATCAATACAGATAATTCTGGATGTGTAATATGATCCCAATAATATTCCATAGTCTGTTTAATACTACAATGATAAATACATATTGAAATGAAATGCAATTTTATTGGGAGAAATATTAACAGACTTTAGAAGTTTTAATTAGAACTAAATGACTTATGATAATTTTATGAGAAACATTATTAATTAGTCTATGAATCATTAGAATAAATCACTTCTGGATGAAACTATAATTTATGCATGAACTTTGAGCAACTCTTAAAAAGATCTTGAGAATGTCCACCTACATACTACGGTTAAATGTGGATTATAAGTCAGTTTTAGGAATTAAGATTAATATATACAGTTGATATTTAAGGTCAGGGATTAGATTCAGGGTTTTCATCACGAACCGACATTAGCTATAATGCCAAAACTCTATTCAATCAAGTGAATGAATTAATTTCCCTTCAAAATTCAAGACCTGATATCGTAAATCTGATTGATTCATCCAGAAATTATAGTCTCACATACTGTAGTGAACAGAACAGAGCTGGGGACAATCGGATGTATTTAACACAAAATTATAGGACTTATTAATAAAATTTAACAATCATAAAGTAAATGCTTCATATGCGAAATGTCCACCAATTATATCAAGATGATTCGGACTTCACTGTCCTTGCATTTTCATACAAATTGCATCCTGTTTCCATTCTTTACTGTTCGATCCTCTTGTCTCTGTGCTGCCAGACCTTCTGTTCACGGCTGACATCATATAATATTTATGTCAATATAAGTAGCACACACCACAATACTAATCAATAATAATAATAATATTAATAATAATAATAATAATAACAATAATAATAATAATGCTCGCTCTGTTCAATACCATATGTTTACTCATAGTAAAGAATTATCAGCATAAAATATTTATCAGATTACATCAATATTCATGTTTTGTATTCATGTAATTAGTGAATATAAAAAAGTCTACGTATAAAATGGTTTTTTTAACAGAGATTAGTTTTAATTTTATATGTGGCAGTTAAACTTGATCCCTTGACAACCCTTTTTATAACCGAATATATATTCAATGTATGAATTTTATATCAATTGCATTTCATCTATCCACCAAAAAAAAAACTGAACAAGAGATGAAAAAAGTATATTAATCACCATAATGGTATTTCATGAATATTTTATTAAGTAGATTTGCGATTGGTTGTAAAAATTGTATAAAGACACGTAGGTACATAAACTTAGTCGTTATAGGTAGTTTGTTAAAAGAAATATAAACCAGGGAAAATTTATGGCAATAAATGCCCATTTGCAACAATAGGGACCTAGAAGTTTCAGTAAGTCTCGGAAAAATATCAAACTTCTGTTCGGGAGTTTTAGTCAAGTATTTATAAACAATAAACAAATACTTTTACGAGAACTTTTCTTCGGATTATACTTCAAGTCTAATAATCTAGTGCTGACAGCGAAATTCATCATACTACTTATTAAATAAATATAAATTTTCTGATAATTATAACACAAATAGATTGATTCAAAACATTAGAAGACATTATATTCAGATAAATCAGGTGATTTACAAAGATTTTGTTCTGTTTGAAGATTTTTATCAACATTTAACGAACGGCCTTGACTAGGAAACTATCGAAAATATGAGAATTGTGGATCTCTATTTTATAATTCTTATATTCGTTGCACAATCTAAAGGTAATGAATCTAACATCATTATATAATCATAAATGAACATTTTTATTTAATTTCACTACAAAGACTTCCTTGTTGGTATTGACTGGTGTTAATTTGTGGTGAAACCTCGTTAAACAGTGAAATACCTGTTTAATTATGATAGTGTTTTTCAGTAGCATATAAATTAATAAACTTTTAATACTACGTTTATTGTGCTTCAAGAGAGAAGCGAGTTTATAAAAGAAAGAGAACGTTATCTATCTACACATTCTTCTGAATCATCTTACATTTTCTATCATACTAAATATTGTTTTCAAGATGTGGATTTTTGGAGATAATAGTAATTTTAATAATTGAATACATGAGTCGATCTAAGCTAGATCACCATTCAAAACCTCTAAATATTGAACTGTTTCGTCTTAGTATGGGGCTTTTCAGCAATGCGCGCCTACGACCCCAAACGCGACACTCGAACCCGGGATCTCCTGTCTTACACGTGAACGCTTATCCTCTAGACCATTGAGCTGGCATTCAACGGTGTTAATGTCTAACTTCAATCCGTTCATGATCTTTCGCCACCCTTAATTCATTATATAAGGTAAATACTTGTCTCTACCCGACACGGATTAGACTTCATTGGTCATGGTCTCTCATTATAATCCCAGGTAATACATTTTAAAGCCAGTCACTAGTGAAAAAATGATTATTATCAGAATGGAGATTTGTGGCGATTATAGTAATTTTAACAGTTAGATTGTTCACTAGACTAAAACATAGATTTTGTATTTAAGTGAACTAAAAAAAGTGTTACAGGTTAATTTTTCTAGGTATGTTTCACCTTGTAACTATATTTTTAAATAACCTTTAGTTCATTTATCAAAAACTCAAATATAACTAATACAGCAAAAACCACATAATGTTGTATAAACATGACAATTATAATGTTTTATAATTTTCATGTTTTGCTATTGATATAACCGATAGTTATAATTCATCACTGTTTATGGATTGTATGTTTGGTTATCACAACGACATTGATAATCTTATTAGTAAAGTGAAATGTTTAAGTATTGATTTTTCTTTCTTTTATTATTCAAACTAAATTTGGTTATTAAAAGATTAAGACATAGTTACACAGTAGAATATCATGAAAACAATGTTCTACTCATAGTAGTCCGTATGAAACTTGAGACTTATGACATTACATAAAAAAAACTAGGAATTGGATGTATTGAAGATTAAATACTCTTAATAACTTGAATCAGAAAATGTGAATTAAGAAATATAGATTTCTTTGGAATAAAATAGGTAATTGAAATTTATTATATTACTATGTGATATACCTTGCTTATATCTCAAAGTTGATTTCATTTATAGCACAACAACTTTCTTTTAATGACAGTTAGTAACTTAGACAAAAACTAATTTGATGAAATGAAATTTTAAATTACATCTTATTTCTTATATGTAATGATTTTTTTTTGTTGAAAATAAAACATACTTTCCAGGTGATAATTGAAATGTTTCCGTTCCAGTTGACCCTTCACTGATTGATTTTTTATATGTAGCTTTAGACCCAAGTTCAGTGTCTTCAATACATTGAATTATAATATCTGCTAATCTGCCTGTTTCCTGTGGAAATAAAACAGTGAAATATATATATATATATATATATATATATATATATATATATATATATATATAATGACTAATAAACTATAAATGTACATTTAAAAATTCATAAACTTAAAAGTACTTTCTAGTGAAAAGTCTTTTAACCGTATAGGAAACCAGAACTATACAAAACAGTCTAATTTCTTACACATTCACCAGGAAATATTACCATCAATATTTATTCATAAAATGAATAGTTTATAAAAAAATATTTGGTTTAGTTCTAGTTTACTTCTTAACATCATTTACTCACTTTGAGAAGCACAACAGGAATCGTATTTTGCATTGTTCCATATATTGCTTTAAGTGTTGATTCATCTCCACCGGAAAGAAATGCACATAATTGGATTGGAGCTAAAAAAAATAGAGATTAAAGACAATAAAATAATGGAGTATAAGTGTTTTCATATTAGTGATATGATAGGCTGAAATGAATGAATCGGTTAGCTTTTGTTTAATCAGCCGGATTCAATTAGGTTAGAGAACAAAAACCATAATGTCATGAAGTACTCAAAGGTTGATTAGTATATAAGTCAGTTTTAAAAGTAAGTTAATGAATGAAAACTTCAATGGTTTGATCTTTAGTTGAAATATAGATTGCTTAAGGTTTATCTCCTACAAAACTATTGAATCTCTCCAATATAGATGATAAGCCTTGATGATATGTACCATCCAACGCCCAGCCTAGGTCCAAAACTAATTAGTGGTTACGTTCAACTGTATAACAAGAATAAACTAAATTAGAAAATTTGATAATGAAATGTTCTTGAAATCATAAGTTTCAATTAGTTACATATAGTGTGAATCTGTCGAATATGATCTAGTTGAAGAAACAGAGGAAAAAGTATCTGTTGGCATTCTAATAGCTATGTCAGTCCGTATTTATAATTTGTCAAATTTATATCATTCTAAGTCAAACTACGACTATTTGGTAACATTTCCGATCAACTATATTCTTATGTAACCCCTGAAAATTATTCAACTTATTTATTGATCTTTATCACCATTGTACTTTGTTTCCATTGATAATATGTAAAATAGGGAAAATTCATAGATTACACTGGCGAACTAGCCGACCAATCCAATCTGCTTTACAATAAATTTTTTTTCAATTCATTTTATTAAGTGTTAAAACGATAGTCATTTTACTTAACTAAATTAGATTTGTAAAATAATAAATCGATTTAGATCTGATTGTTTTCAAGTTGTTTGATTGAAATTTACTTCCTTTTAGAAAATCGTTAGTTCAGAAAGCAATTTTTTAATTATCAGAAGGGGTTTTGTGGATCGTGGATGCGCACTGCTGAGGAGTCCCATACTAGGACGAAACGGCCGTCCAGTGCTTCCAGGTTTTCAATGGTGGTCTAGCTTCAACTGACTCATGATTTAAATCTGTGAAAATTTTTTAATTGTCGAACTATCAGATCAATGGTCAAAAGCATTAAAATCTTTATCAATTATACATTGTTCTTAGATTTGTAGTAATTTTGCAAAAATATGCGAGTTTATGGGCTTAATGTGAACAAAAAAGTAAAATATAGTGAAAACAGCCCACACTTTTTTATATACATATAGTATGGTATACAGTATAGACGGAATAATTTACTGGAAATTAACATCATTTTTTTTATTTCTACAAAACAAAAATAAAAAGTTACCTTCTGCCAAGATTTGTGGTGAATCATCTGGAATTAACTTCCACTTTTTGAGGATTAATTCTATTGAAGCCCTAAAGTTATATTCATAATGGGGTATAAGTTGTTTGGCTGTATCTACAAAAATGTATTGAGTGAGATTCGGATCCAAAACAAAATGTGTGTTGTCATCTGATGCAGTTGAAGAGAATATTGCTGAGGAAAATCCCTAAGAAAAAAATATAGTGTTTAACAAATATCAAAATTTTACAATACATAATTTTACACAATTACTACTTTAATATGATTTAGTAGTATGATTAGTGCACTTGAAATTTGTCAAATATTGTATCACCATAAAGTATGTTTGGAACAGAACAAATATTGATCTGACATGAAGTCATCGGCTTTCATCTATTAATTTTACTGCAGGTACTTTCTGTCATGAGGTGTCATTTAGAAATCTGTTGGTATTTTTCAAACTATGTCAGTAACATTTTAGTCCATATTTATTGATTGTTTGTATCTTCTCAAAGACTGCAATTGATCAGTCTCTTTTGACATATGTACATCCTGTTGGATCGCCCTAGTACTGCCAGTAAGTTACAAGCATTTAAGCAAATATGGATGGTGGCTGGCAGTGGAATCCAAGACACCTGTTTCATCCTGTTTGGGAAGAAACACGCGTCTTGGATCCCACTACCGACCACCATTTATATATGTCACTGACTGTTCAAACTAAATCTTGTTTAATATGATTATTCTCCCACCTAAATTGAGATATTGTGATGGAAAGACAATTTCAATACAAACGGTTTGATGTAATTTCATGGTACATTTTAAACATTAAAGTAACACTTATTCAAGCACTTTATGTTAATTTACTGAAAACTAAAGCGAATAAAAGTAATATTTTGGAATACTACAGAAATACGAAAATGGAGTGATATGAACGAACAACAGATTTTTATACCAGCCGTATCATTCAAAATGAATTTATAATTAGCAGAATGGGTTAAAAGTAAAAAGAATTGATTTTGGACGCATATAAATGTCGTAAGCTATCTGACGGTGAGTTCTCTCAAGAAATTAGCAATAACGTCTTGCCATTTCTTAGATAACGATTTTGAAGTTACTTAAAAATCATTCCAAAAACCTCATGTGAATGTATATATTGTAACAACTTAGCACGGATCTCAACTCCATATTCGAGGCCGTGATCTCAAATGAAATCTTATAATCATTTTACTGTTGCCATGTTTCAAAATAGTAAAGGTTTCGATTATCTGTTCTAAGAAATGCCACCATTCTGTCCGAAATTCCTTTCAATTTTAGCTGTTTTTGTGTCAAAACATGCATTTTCACCAAACCGTTTCATGTATACATTTGACATTGTCACTATAAATCGTTTCCAGTCTGAACCCAATAAAAACTAAAAGTACTATTTGTATTCTTTAATAAAACAACAATATTCCACTTGTGTATTTAACTTACGGAATAATCGTCAGGTATAAATATTTTGTTGTCTGATATAAATTTCCAAGGTACTATTCCAATAGCTTCAACTTGACCTTCTCCATAAGCTTGAATAAAATCTTTTACGGCACCACTAGCTATTCCTGATATACCACGTTTGGTTCCATCAGTGATAACCCATGTTTCTGAATAGAATAGGATTTCAATGAATATTTGAATAAGTTTTTTATTTTCCATAGAACACTTAAAATTATTTTTTTCAGGATGAATGTATACCTGGATAGCAAGGATTAATCTCAAAATTGCTTTAATATAGACTGTTTGGCTTCATCGTTTCTCATAGGGAAATCTCACCATCGTAGGAATTACTTACGTTGAAATATTAAAATGTCAATCGTAATTATTGATCTAGGATAATTCAAAACTATAAATTTTTCAGAATCATTAGCTATTGCTGACTGTATTGATACTTATCAATTGTAAAAACGTCGAAATCGAGAAGCTCTTTTATAAAAATCCGAAATATTACTATTTATTTTAAGTGGAACAGATGTTGTATTCAGATCACAAGTGACAACAAATGTCGTATGAACTCTGAGAAAAATTTCGAGCTATCTTATTCGCTGATGCAATTTTTGAACTTCTCACTAAATGAGGTGGTAACTGGGGCTGTATCTTACAACTAGTGTGACTGGTCAGCCACAAAGATTTAATTAGTACCAAGAGATGGAATTAAAATTACAATGCATGTCTTCATATATAATCAGTAAGTTATCTTGAAGATAATTAATGCAAATTAGACTATTTATTAGCTGACCGAATGCAGAATATGTGCTTTTTTGGAATTTCGGTTCTGAAGTTAAGATTGGAACATAAATTCAGTTGTGTCAACCTAAGTTATCTGCTAAAACATGTTTATGGTTCAGTGTTTCTTGACGTAGAATTCAGTTGACAAAATAATTAGAGGAACATTCATGTAGTGCATACTTCCACAACAAGTTATCAAAATAACCATATACTAAGATTGTGATATATTAGACAAAAGTATTTCAATAATTAGAGATGGAAGGCTTTGAAGTTTGGAATAATAACATTTCTGGTTAAAATGTAGTGCTAGAGGAAAATTGATTGTGAAAGAAAAGAATTATTAAAATATAAACTTATATATCCCAAGACTGTTTACAAACGGTAAACCTTGGTTATGAATGTGGAAAAGTTAGTATTGCTGGCCCGAATTTCTGCCTAGAAATAGTGAATATTCAGGTAAGTTGTGGTTTCAATGTTATTTCTTAACGTTAATTCCTAAGTTATGTTTTTCTTTAGTCATTCGTGGAGATAAAAAAAATGTATTGTTTCAAAAGAAATCAATCAAACATACAGAAAACTGACGTAAGATTTGATATTAGCAAAGACAGTAATAAAGCTGACGCTAATATATGACATCCAACGATGAACATACTATATTGAATATTCCCTGAAGTTTTTATGGTAAACCACGAACTGGAAAGCATCATATTTACATCAAGACCTGAGGTTTTGTATTCTCATTCAAAGAAAATTCAATCTGTTTTATGAGACATATCTTTTGTTCAATAGATTGATCAATCTGTCATCTGATATCAATGACAATATTATCATAATTTCAACTTGATTTCCACAATGCCAATTATTTAATACCTTTATAAAAGAGTCATATTTCTAAGTTAAGTAAATGAAACCCAACTATTATACTTTATTGGTTTACTATGGAAACACTATTTGGAATAATATGATCCTATATACGGAGTTTATTTTGTGATTCTACAAAGTAGCTATTCTTTTAAGATAGGTTGAGATCGATGAAGACCAATGAAATAAACTGAATCTCCTTTTTCTTCTTTGATTTTTTTATTTTCACATTCGATTAGTGAAGTGAATAAAATGAGATAAGCTTTAGGTTATCTACAACATGTTTATTATTCAATGGATTTCATTTTTATTTTCCTTTAAAAGAAAAGTAACTTAGTAAGCTGAATATCCTCAAAAAGAATATTTTAAAGACAATCATTTCATTTCTTACTTGTAGATTCACTAGCTTTCCAAATTAATCGTCGAATTTTTTCACGAATAACTTTAGAATCAGTATGATCTCCATAGAAGCTCAATACTAATTGTGGACGTGATAAATTCCAAACTTTAGTAAAAATTCGCATCATAAGTTCTGGATCTGTTTGGTCTGAAACTCGAACGAACTATTTACGGAAAATATTTTTTAAAAATAATGAAATAAATGAATTTAGTTAAATATCCAATAGATTTTATTAATTCTCAATGATTTGTTCAATATGATTATTCGAATAAATCTTGTTTAAGATCATGAACCGATTGACGTTAGAACATCGTTGGAAACCTGGTGGCTCTGGACGGCTATTTCGTCCTATTTCGGGATTCCTTAGAAGTGTGTATTCACGATCCCGCCTCGTGCGGGCCTCCAGTCTTGCGCGCGAACACCTAACCTATTGGACCACTGGGCTGGCATCCATTGGTAATAGTGTCTAACATCAACCAGTCTACGAAATTGAGCACTGCTGAGGACTCCCAAAATAGAACGAAACAGCTGTTCTGTGCTCCCAGGTTTCCAAAGGTGGTCTAACACTAATCGGTTCATGATCTCAATCAAAAACTTAATAATCTCCACAATCCCTATACTGATAAGTCTTGTTTACATGAGTATAACAGTTGAATTACCAAAATCATAATTTCTTATTCTTTGAGAGAAGTATTTCAATAATCATTAAATAAGATTTTAATAAATTTTATATGAAAATAATTAAATTTCAATGGAAAATAACTTCTTTTTTGTATTATAGGCAAAAACAGGGCAAATACTGAGTTATATTAACACTGCGATATGATATGGGTCCCATTTTATCTACGTATTAATTGGATATGAGTATTTTGTTATGATATTTTACTTACACACTTCACAAAGCATTTACACCTCCTTCAATACTTATGACATTGGTCATGATTGATGTCAGTGATTACCATGTGAAACTGTAGTGAACGAAGACTTATAGGGGATTATCAATATAACATTTAATGTATTATTACAGAGTACTTTAAATAAATATGAAAACTATACATTAAATACATCATTTGCAGATCTCCCTTCAGTTGTCATTCATGTGCTCCGTGATTTTTTTGCAATTCTGTTCTTATTAAAATTGCTCTTTATTTGCATTCCTGTTCTCTTCAATTCAATCTTCTTAATCATTCACTGACAAACATTCCATATGTGATTGGTGCTACACCCTACTTATATCAGTCAACATAAGTAGCATCTAAGTAAAAAACTTAAAAATTTAACATAAGATTGGAATGAAGCGTAACCTGATGTCTTATTATTCGACGACCGAAAACAAGAGGAACAGATAATTTTGCTTTCTTTCAGCTCAGTACATTTGATATACATCCATCTCAGTGATGAAGAAGCTGAACTTGTAAAATAATGTGTAGATAGTTTTCTTACAAAGAAAAAGTTGCATCACTAGATTTATCGGGATTTCAATGTTATGTCTAAGAAAATATCTCTTTAGTTGGTATTAGCAATACGAAATATCCATACTCCGAACCAAACTGGTAATTTATTTGATAAGAATACATGGTGCCATTAAGTAAAACACATGATTTTTATTTGATGACTTCTGGTTTGGACTAACAATAGAAGCCAGTGTCTTTTGTAAGCTTGGAGGAGACATAGTTTTAAAATTTTATAAAATTCTTTATACAGCAAAATATACTTGTCAACACTAAAGAGAGTATGTTAATAGACATAGTTTGTTGCCTTTAATTGGAATTTGTATATCAGAGATCAAACACAGCTATCTGATTTTCAAAGCTATAATGAGGTAACAGGTAACCATTTAGTTATCGGTTCTTATGATAAGCAGATCACTACTGACTAGTTCTGAAATTTGCGTTTGCGATAAGTGAAATTCCATCTGTCATGGTACGTCAAAAGGATGTATTTAGATTAAAATAACGATTTTTACGTAGTTTGAAAAGAAATTATAAAACTACGTCAAACAGACAATAATAATAAACTGTATACACATAATTTCTAATTTTGTAACCAAGAGACTGGTAGAATATTCTTCATTTAATGTAAATGAAAAATCAGGAACATTTAACTTTTACCATCAAACTACTGATTTATGTGTCTTACATATGTTTCGACATTTATCCGGACTAGGTAAAGCAGGTTTCCGATCCGACGTTCTATAACACCTGGTTCTCTTTTCCTGTTACCTTGCTGATTGATACAGAAACGAAAAATGGCTCTCCCGATCAATTACAGTTGCTGTTTCAGCCACAACAGCAGCGTTTTAAGAAGAATCAGTTGGAATTTATAGACAAATTACATACACGGTAGCTGAATCATCCATGCTTTAGAGATGTGACGGGAGTTAATGAACTAATTTCTAAATTGCGTGCAGAGCTGGAAAATGATTGCAGAATGTATGAATGTGTCAATGAAAGCCTCTATGAATCCTTGACAAGCAGTAATTCAAGCGAAGCAGTAGCAGTCACTTATGATCTGCCCAGTGGTCCAGAAACGTCCCTTTTAGAAACGTAGTCTGCAGTAGGTTCAAATCCCTTTGTCCCCGAAACACAATGTACAAACACTGACTTGTCCAGTTCACAGAAGAACGATTTCTTGTTAAAATGCACATGAAATTGTTGCAGTACCCACCCATGAAGAAACAGAAAATGAGTCAAGTAGCATAATGAAGACAGTTGCATCAAAGGGAGCTCATCATTCTACGACAAAAGTATCTGATGAATGTACTTATCGTAGTTCCCTAGTTGTTTTACCAAATATGCGCTATCTTAACGACTCACATTTCCGTGATCAAATTTCTTACAAAAATGAAAAAATACGTCGGATGTATCAAATGATGATCAAGAACCTAATGAAATTTTGATAGATGCTGATTATTCTAGTGATCGACTATCTACCAATGAACTTTTCAAGAATTTGATGAAAATGTTTCAGAAAAATTAAACCTTAATGACCTCATATCAAGTGCCGTTGATCCCCACCATCTAGTCAGTTCTAATGGACTCTATTCAGTGCGGGAAATATGTTTTAGATAGAGTCACACTAACTGTAACTCAGGAATATGAGGACCCAACATGATTTCGTGGGGGAAGATAAAGTCAGAAAATTTAAAGATGGATCTCAAGTTGAGCCTTCAAAAAAAAGAAGGGAATGTGATATGATGGGAAGAAAAGTCAATTTTCGGTTAATTTACTCATTATGCGTTTTGTTCAAGATTACTTCCGTTTTGACTCAATGCAATGATTACTCAATGTAGTATTTGTTTTGTTTTCTCGTATTAGATTTTATTATGTATAATATACCATATTCTTGTATTCGATAGACATGAACAATGCTCAGTATGCGATTTGTTATTTTTCATGTATGTGATTTCATCCTAATTATTAATCAAAATGGGTGTACAATCAATATATATATGAGTGTATTTCTGACTAGGATCGTCGTCGTGTTTTTTGGGTTAATAAATCTTCACTTATACTAGTCTCGTGTTTTTACTTTCGCGTCATGGGAATTGCAGAGGTCCCTCGTTTCGAGTATAAGTGATAACTGTTTCCTACACAACAATTAGCGACGACCAGATATAACAAGTAACATCCATATCACAAGATATATCAGATTGTCTGCACTTTATGGCTGCGTAAAATCTAAATATTTCGAAAAGTCATTATTCTGGTCAAGTGTTCCTCTTTCGTTAAATCCATTACCATTTTCGTAAAGTCAATGTTCATCAGGTTTTCATTGTACATACAGAAAAAACCTATTAAGAAGTTACTGCTTTCAAATAATGAAATGATTTCTAAGTTTATTTCATGTAACTGAATTAAATCTAAAGTGCAGTATTTTTATCAATCGTTTTAACTAAAATAGTAATTAAATTACATCATAAGTTTACTTAATAATATTGATGATTGATGATCGACAATTATATTTAAACATACTTCTCCCATGAAGTTCAACAATGTTAAATGCGATCTAGAATAATCAAATGCGGGTAGTGGCTAGCAGTGAAATCCAGGACACGCATTTCGTCCTATTCGGGACTCATCAGCTGGATGTGCCTGCATCTCAGAGTTGATGTTCACTCTGGGACTCGAACCCAGTACTGTTTACTTCAAACGCCATAGCGTCATCCACTTAGCTACTGATATCCACTTGTATGGACAATGGGGTGAAGTTTTAAATTCATTTGATGTTGTTTAATTGTATCTTCCTATTGTTATTCAGGGTAGTAAATGATCAGCTTAGCAGTATCGATGCAGTCCGCACACGATTCCCATATGCCAACAAGAGACTAATCAACTGTATTATTAAACATCAATGGAAAGATTCAAGTAAACAACATCAAATGGATCCACAATAGTCTTTAAAGATGTAGATTTCATTTCTTTTTTCATTAAAAAATGTTTACTTAACTGTTCAATGAATATAGATCTTCTTAGCCATTAATTGAAATATCACCAAGTAATTAGAAACATCAAATTAAAACAATAAATTCATCAAAATTTACAATGATTCAAAACTTTTTCTACGAATTCTTTATACAAATAAGTAAAGTAAAATTTTTTAAAAATTGACAAATTATTCTTACATTTGGAGAATATGCACCTGTAGGTAATTCAATATCACCGAATGTTTTTGTTGGTAACTCATAATATTTCATTTTACCAGTTTTTAATGCTTTAAGAAATTGAGGATTTTTTGTCATTTCATGATGTTCAGTTAATGGTGTATTACATAAACATAATTCAGGATAACTATTAAATAAAATAAATAATAATAATAATTGGAAAATATTAAATATTACACTATTTTACTTTCTTTTAATGAATCAACTAATAACACTAACTAGTGATCAGTAAACATAATTAGAACATTTTTCAAGATTATAGAGTGATTAAATTTTTAAGGTGTGTAACAGAGTAATAGACCTCATTTATTTGTAACTCTCTAAATTACTTTGATTCTTTTAAGTTCTCCTTATGTATACAAGTGTAGATTCATATACTTATGACTGAGAAACGGTGTACTTGTGCCTACATTTAAATTTCAGTAGTAAGTGTAGTAGTAGTAGTGTAGTAAAACAGCTGTAGGCTTTAAATAGTGTTTCGACGTTCTGAAGATTGACATACCATGGAATAATTTTTTAATGTTCCGATTAGAGCTGAGGTTCAGGTATGGGCTAATAATATCGATTTAATACTTCAAAAATAAGTAAACTGGAAAACTTGTAAAGTAAAAATTCGTCGAGTAGACAAAACCAAAATTAGTGTGATTTTACGGAATTATTGACTATTGTTACGAAATGCTGTAGCACGATTCACGTTGCCAAACAGACTTCTTTATTCAAATTCAACAAAAATGGTCGTACGGGAACAGGACTTTATATCATCCTCTACTATTTGATCCGGTAAGGCCAATTTTTAACTGAAGGAAATCCCTTAGCAGATAACCAATGACGGTTCAGTTTTAAAAATGGTTTGTTTTTACCCCTTCTCAACTCATCACAAAAATGTTTTTAGGTCACCCAGTGTGTTGCTGTGTCATGTACTGGTCTGCTTGCATTACTTTATATAGAACTATAGACCGTCATCAACTGATTCAAAGGTTAAATCAATATTCGCTACCTTGGAACATTTGCGGAAGTAAACATTATTGGACTTTACATTAGTAGGTAGTCTTAAATATTTTATTACGAAGCAAACATTATTCAGGTGAGCAAAGGAATTTGGTAACATGGGCATGCAAATAAAGAAATCTGAATACTAGTCTACGATAGGATGAGAACTAATCAGTTCTTTTCTCATCTGTAGAGCTGATGGAATTTAGTCGATCGATAGGAAAACGTGTAAAACAACAAAGTTATTTGATTACTTCAGTCTAACATCAGCTGTAGAGAACTTTTGATTTTTATTTCATCCTTAATATATTTTAGTAATATGCTTTATGCTTATGGTTTAATAAATCAAAATATTTCATGATTATGTGAGAATACTTTATTTGAATTTACACCGACATGCTTTTTTATTTTGATCATTATTAAATAAATTTATAAATGCCCATGTGATGTCTGTTTTAACATTAGTAATCAGACGTTATAGTAGTCTATCGCTGTTTACATATTAATAAATTGGCAATGGCGCCAGTTAGAATTTGAAATAACACAAAGACATATATGTATTTAACAGGTTTTAATAAACTCACGAAGGATTTTTTGACGGATTTACACAAACAGGAGTCTTGATATTCAACGGAATCCATGTAAATGATATGTTCTTCTGGGGAACAGTTAAAAAAAAAAGAAAAAAAATGCATATTTTCTTAATGTACATGGTCATATACAACTACTTATGAATCATTCTAAATTTATTATCAACCACAATTGTTTAGCGTTAGACAGATGGAATAGTTTAAATATTCCCAATCAAAAAAGACAACGTAATTATTGTTCTTATACAAGGATTTAAGAATACAGATAATATAATTTATTTTATATAACGCTAATTCGACTGAACTCAAGTATAATGAAAAGGGTCATGTAATTTGTTAAAGATTTTCGTATAGTTACAATTAGTCAATAACGATTATTTTTTAAATCAAAGAATAATTATGATCCAAATACGTCAAGTTTACTTTTATCTTTTCATTGGAATGTACGTGAATGATTCCGTGATTTGTCTTTTATACTTACAATGATTATCTATAATCGAAAACGAAGAATATTTCAGCAAATAATTGTTTTTAGTAACTTCGTCATTAAACTCTACAATAAATTTTATTAATGTCAAAATAAGGCGTGCTAGGGAATTAAACTTGTTGAACATAGTGAACTTTTACATCAGTTATGGTATAAATTGTTAAGGTCACTTACGAAAGGTCAAAATGATTTTATTTGGTATTGTTTACTTAAATCTTCCCATTGATGTTTAGGACTACAATTGATCAGTTTCTTATTGGCATACGTGAATCCTGTGCGGATTGCATCGATATTGCCTTAATTCACAAGAATTATAAGCAAAGGTGGATAGTGGCTAGCAGTGGATGAAATAGGATGAAACGCGTTTCCTGGATTCCACTGCTAGCCACTATCCATCTTTGTCAAAATGATTTATTGTAAGGCATCAAGTTATAACCAATATAGTAATAATAAAATGAATCGTGTGAATAAAATGCATAGTAGAAGAATTTTGTCTCATTAATGGAGATAATAATAATAATGACTTCGTGTGAATATGATATGTAATAAGAGAGGCGATGTAGAAGCAGTTGTGATAAAAAAATCGTGTGAATCAAAAATGATGAATGTAAAGATTAAGAAAAATATGGAGCAGATATTAACAAAAAAGTAGTTAGTGGTGGAATGTAAAGAATTGATAATATCCAATTTATGCAAATGGTAACCCAGTCGTAGATCAAGGTAAACACAGAATCAGAACATGCTATAAGTTAGGTGTCTTGAAGTTCATCCAAACGGCTTTAGCTATATGGAGGAGTCGTAATCTAACTCCTTTAGGGAGATTATTGGAAACTTGTTGCAAAATAGAGATAGCTTGATCTATCTAACACGTTCACTATCTGCAAAGTGAGAAAATATGGCACAGTTGATAGATCTCGTGACCCCTCTTCTCTATTTTTAGTTGTACAAATCTACTTCGCTTGTCCACTTTTGCAAATCTCCAGGATTGATTCTATTTATGCAACAAAGATGACTTGATACAGAAAAGAAACTTGTGTATGAAAAAACTAGGTGTAATTGAAATATATTCATAGAGAATTTATCAATATGTTAGCTTATTATTATAATAAATTATAATAAAGTGCATTGTAGTTTGGTTGAAAATAATAATAAAACATTTATTTTAATGTAATTTATAAATGCTAACTTCCACTGAAGCCCCTCTTGGGCTACTGCCGGTCACAAGCCCGGATATAGAAGAAGGGTTGAGAATGGGGTTAACGACCCCATCCCCTAGAAAACTAACTCGCTAAAAGGCGCTCACCAGAAAAGTTAACTCAAACCATTTAAACTATGCCCTGGGAATTAGGAGGTCTTCATATAGAAGAGTCATGACGTCTCATGGTGAAAGCCAAGTTCCTTCGGAAGTCATCAGGCTCCTTCTGATAACCAGAGTAATCATTAATTTAGGTATATGGAATGCTCGGACAATGTGGGAGACCGAGAGAGTCTTCCAAATTGCTGCAGAGTTTATAAATGCTATAAACGACTAAGAATTTTATCAACAAGTAGCTTCATTGCTTAAAAAATGATATGATCTAAAATTAGGATTTATTTAAATATGATAAATTCTGTTACACGTCTAAATAAAACTTGAAGCGCTTATGCAATAGACAATTTGAAAAGATATTTGGATTTAAACAGAATGAAGATGTTTCAACGAAGAAAAGTTACTTTTTGATGACATTTGGATTTATTCAACTATTTCATTCTTTTTTTCCGTTTCACTTTTTGTAACTGACTTTTGCTTTTATACTTTGACAATTGGTTTATGTCTAAATTCATTGAAACTCATCGGAAACTTAAATTCTTTGTTATTGTTTCAGCATGATCTTCTATCATCTGTATAGTATAAATGAGTTATGATGGAAGTATAATAAAGTGTATAATTTATTGTTTTACTTATAAACCATATAAATAATAAGTCGATATTTAAGAGAATTTTAAGTAATAATTATAAACAAAATAATGTGAAATGTTATGTTATTGTAAAAATTTGTTAAAAATAATTAAACGTACATCATTCTCTGATAAGTTAACTGAACTATCATTAGCCGATTGTATAACATCATGATATAATGCAGCCAAGAATTTATGACATGCTGAACGAGTTGGATCCAAAGCATAATGAACAGGAGTTTGAAATTTCTACGAAACAAAGACAAAACAAAATTTCAATGTGAAATCGCAGTATATAAAATAATATTTTTATGATTTCTGAAAAAAAATAAATGACGTAATAAAGTTGTTTTGTCAAAAATTATGGATAATTACAAATAATATCTAAAATCTCTTTAGTTCGTGATTGTTTTTTTTTCATCTCCAACTGACGTCATTGAATAAACCGGCTGAAAAGTAAAAGATCATCTGGATAGTATTTGAACCCTATTCAAAAGTGTTAAACTTTCTTTGAGCAAGTTTTGCGTGCTCAAAGGAATTCCTGGAAGATGAAATTGTTCTCATAACAAATTTCCTACGTGAAAATGCATATAAGGCGAAGTTCATCCAGAAATATGACAAAACAAACCCTCGGATTATGTACGATAGAGTGGAAAAGAAAACCTACTTCTTCAAAAGAGATGAAATCACTGGAATATATAATCACAAGATAAATTCCGCGTTGAATGTGACCTACCCAAAAGCAAAACTCAACCCTGATCTACGTAATCAAAAAGTGACAGTAACAAACTTATTACTACCCTAGTAATCAAATTCTTGGTCATTAGTTTTATTTTGTTATATTTCTCTTCCATTACCGAATTCTTATTTCATGTACATTTAAATCACCCATTCACTCTTTTATTTCCACTCACTTGATTCTCTTAAATTATGTAAACTCTTAATACGTAACCCATCTTATCAGTTTTTAAAGCCATGAATCTTATATGAACCCTTCATTACCTCTAAAATAATTTGTCTCTGAACTCCACTCAACTATTACATCACTCATCTCTAATGTTTTCTTGATTCTAACACCAAATAACCTCTGACCTGTTCTTTGCACACATATATATAGATAACCTTTATCATTTCAATCCTTTACATTCACTTATTTCAACTGTTCTACATTATATCTTATCTCAACGTAAAATTTTAATACATATTTGGTTGTAAGCAGCCGATGAGAAACCACGACATTTAATGAATTCATATTATTCTGCATCCATGTTCGTTGTGCCTTTGACTGATTTCAAACAACTATGAAAGAATATTTCTGAATTATAAATATTTTTTAAAAATAAACTTAGTTATAGTTTGCATTATTCACTCTAATGGAAACAGTCTATTGTGAATGGAAGTTGTTTTATCTCATAGTAGAAATTTTGTAAAATAGTTGCTGTGATATTTAGTCCACTTATATATCTACATTTATTAGAATATTTTAAAAGTAGGTCAGTAAGAATTTAAATAGGCAAAAATCTTAGCAAATAGTTAACTTATAGCTTCTGACTAGAAAGAAAAACATCCTGTCGTAATTAGAACTTGAAGACACTGAAATCTATCTCCAGTAAAATTTAATTTAATGTCATAATAAGAATCATACATTGTCTCAAGAAGCACTAAAGGAATACTGCATGGATATAGAATGCGAAAATTTGAAAATTTAAAAATACCTTTTTTAAGAGAAGGATTAGTTTATGTCGTGAAAGAAATGTTCATTTGACTTACAGAATCTGCAACCATGACTAATTTTTTATTAATACAGCAAAGAACAACAGCAGTCTCCGGATCACCAACCACACCATGGTGTAATGCATTTCTACCATTCTAAAATAAATAATCGATAAGTATCCGGTAAGATAGCAATTAATAAAATCATAAGATTATGTACATTATTTGTCGACCTCTGTTCACTCATCACAAGCTTTCTAATTAGGCAACAATATAATGTCATTTATAGTCAAAACATTAAAAACGCTTTACTATTTGTCAGTTAAAGCTTATTCACTGAAGAAAATGTCTTTGTTGTAAATAAAATATTGATAATTTCGAGTACATATTTTACATCCAGAAAATATTTTTCAAGCTTATGGCTTTGATCAATTTGGTAATTGGTAGGTTACTGTTTGGCTATAGAAAATAAAAATGCTGCAATGGAGACCTAATAAGCGAAAAACTATCATTAGAATTCAGAAATGTTAAAAGGTGTATACAGTCACCAACTGGTAAAATGTTTTAATTGATAATGAATCGTCAGCTGACAAATCATTATCATCATAGATTACCAACTTATTATTGTGTATAGCTAGTTTTGTAGAAGACTATGAAACATCTAGTTGCGACAATCTTCATAATACTTGAGTTGGTATCAAGTTTATTTATTATTAGATCTACAAAACCATGTAACTAAAAATGGTTAGTTTTTCTATTCCATCCATTGATCCACCACAACATGAGGTAGAATAGGTTGACTGATCACTGAGAAACAGTTTTCTGACTAAATATATATTTATACGCAATATTTATCAAGAATACGATACACAGTTTTGCTAAGAGTCTTTCACGCGAAATGATAGTTATGGTTGTTTTAATTTTTTCTGATATCGTAACTACCAATTTCGTTTGTTTTTAACTTCAGATACTGGTAAATATGTTGTTACGACTATTATTCTTTGTCAAAGATGATAGTAATCACTTTTGGGATGAAAAAACTAACGTACTCAGTCAGAATGAGAAGTACTTAAAGATTGTAAAATTGTTATTGTTAGTGGCTGTGTCACGCTATTTGCATCTATGCGCCATATGAGAGACTAATATGTATCCGGTTGTTTCTGTCATCCCATGTCCCACATCTAAAATTACCATGTTATGGAAATTTGAGTCAAACAATCCTAAGAATACCATTGAATCCCTGATCACCTTAATACAGTATTTACTCGACAGAACAAAGCTTATTTTAACTACGTTGTTCAACAAAAGACATCATATAATACAGACAAATCACAGATGTATTTGGAGAGCACTGTAATAGCCTATATAAATAAGCATCAAAAAGACTTTCATAAGTGCCAGACGTGCGAAAATGTACTCAGTAAGATAATCAAGAATAGATTAACTTTACTGTATATGTTATTATTATACCAGTCATCATTCAGCTCATTACTCATTAGAAGTATTCGAACGTTTGATATGGCAAATATCAATCTATAAACAACAACTTTGTTGTTGTTCATTTTTTACATGCACCAAATTAATATAACAGAAATTGCTTTCCAATAAATTTGTTTCACAACTATCTCTGATCCTTTCTTGTATATATCATAAGAATTATGTTAACAAATGTACACTTCACTTCATTAAAACAATATATTTTCTTCCCAGGTAAACATTTGGTGAATGAATGATATTTTGCATAACTTTTTAAATTTTGATGGTCATTAAATCATGAAATTATATACAAAATTACATGGGTGAGACTATAATTTATGGTCAACCTTTGAGCAACGCTAAAGTGATCTTGAGCGTTATTACCTAATAACTAGGATCATATGAGGGTTATAAACCAGTGTGAAGAATTTGTATTATGATTTACACTTGATAGTTAGGGTTAGGAAATACATCTAGGGTTTTCATCACGAACTGACATCAGCTATAATGCCAAAACCCTATTTAGCCGAATAGATGGATGAATTTCGCGCTAAAATCGGAGACCTGATATCTTATACCTGATTGGTTCGTCCATAAATTATGGTCTCGCCGATTACATGACCAATAGTTTTATTTATTTTGACTTATTAAATCACTTACTGTATCTGTGGTTTCAGGATTAGCTCCAGCTTTACATAATCGTTCGACTGCCACAAAATCACCAACTCCGGCAGAAATATGCAATGGAGTGAAACCTTCCTAGCCACAAAAATCGTATGTATAGTTAATGTAATATATAACCATTAGAAAATATGTAAAATTAGGCATATAATCATGAAAATAGTCGAAAAATATGTAGCTACTTTCGCACAAACTACTCAACATACATCTCTCTATGTTGACTGAGATGACATTTTTGTTAGGTTTTAGAAAAAAATAATCTAATGCTTTTTGATAATCTGATCACAAATTCTATAGTAAATAGAGCCTTCTTAAGTTTTTCACTGGCAGTCACAGTCCTGCACTACTCGTACTGATTACTTGCTCAATGTGAACGAGGATATATTTTTCTAAAGTCTACAAATGTTTTATTTTACACATTGAATTACCTATGAATGTATTAATATTATTTAATGAATCATGCAACAAAAATATACGTGGAAAGCTAGACAGAAGTCAATTCTAAAATACTAATTTAAAGTATGCTAAAACGAAATTCATTTCAACTTGTTCCTAATTATCACTAGAGATGTTGAAAACTTATCATATTGCGTCAAATTCTGGTTATGCTTCATTAGTTGAGTATACAAATTTTCCCATGACTGATAATAATCAGACAATGTCAGATTAATAAAAGATCTCTTAGATGAAACACTAAAACAGAAATTCATTAAAATGTAAACATTGTAATTTCATTCAAATTTTCTCTATAACTTGAATACATATTTCAAGTTGACTTTATCTAATACACTAAAGCAGGATAATTTCATATGACCAAAAGTTTTCTAAAGCTACCTAACATTCATAAATTAGGTTATCAGTATCAATCACATACAAAGTTATTTTGCGTGTGATAAACAAGTGAAGCATCACTGAAGATGATATAAATTATCTTTAAAAGTTTTTGTCTATTGTTTTAAAACTTTTTTTCTGTATTCGTATTATTATACTTTCACCAAGTATCTAAAAGATATGAATACTTTATGACTCTATATTCATACCTTTAACATCATATCTGAAAATTTTAAATCTTTCAATTCAACCGTGTGAATGATATTTCTTTTAATAAATCATCACTGTGTTTTCATATAACTTTTAGAATGTATTGATATTTTCTTACATTGATTAACAATTCAGTGACTAAATGTCCTAACATATTTACGCGACAATAACTGCACTATCATACTGCACACGTCGTTCTAAAGTAGTCTTTCTTCCAAATAATTTAGACAACCAAAGGAACTGAGTCAATGAGGGGTCGAATCAAAAACTTATGCACTGCTGAGGCGTTAGTGATCAATAACTTCAAATCTGAACTCAGCGTGCAAAAACGATACGTCCGACCTCTCATCTTTACTTGACCCTAATTCCCTTCTGTTGTATATTTTGCCCTTATTTTTTTAAATCATATGGTGATCAAACACTATAATGTTATACTTTCCTCTTTACTTTATCCTGGCAAATACGGTACTTTATCTGACAGAGGAAACTGCAAAATTCTGGGTTACCGGAGATTTAGAATTATGAGATAACTTTTGATAGCATAAAAAGTAGTCAGTATGTTAATTAACAACCTCACCTATTAACGTGAACAGAAAGCAAGTTTTAATGATCTTAACAGATCAATAATAGGTTTAAATAATGCCTATAACGTCGAATAATAATAATAATAGACATCTTAATCAGTGTAATATTTTTAGTACAATATAAAGCTCTGAGCATAAAGTATTTCTAGATATCCATCTCACTCTTTGTCGATATAATCATATATAGATATGTATGCTCACGTTAAAGGAATAAACCAAATAGTATTAAGTGAGATGAAATTTTTGTGAAGAAATAATAGTATTTTCAACAGTAAATAAGATGAAGTCTCAAGAGTGTAAGTTTTCGGTTAGGTCAGTCCTACCAATCTGTTCTTCGTACAGTGTATATGCTAAATAGAGCACTCTAGGTTATTCGTACTTCTCTTTGCGTGCATGAATTAGAACAAAAAGGGGAAAGATGTGAACGGAATGGATGAATCTTATCCAGTAAAATAGTGAAATACAGTGCAAAATAACAGGCTATATATAAGAATTTACAACTTTTAAAACTAATTGCCCTATTTGTGCAGAAAATGTTTCAAATAAAATTCATTATTCCGTTTTCTGTAATTTACAAAAAAAACCCTGATTAGTTTCTTACTGAATGCTCTCTTACCGACAACCACTTAAAATCCATTTTGACCTTAATCATAAACATATGAATTACTGCCATTGTTCAAAGTGCAAAATTTAAAGACTTTTTTGTATAAAAAGAGTAACATACTACTGTTTTCTTTTCAATTAGAGAATCTGAATGACCTTTTAAAATATGATCAATTATTTGATGTGCTGAGTACCATGCAGCTACATGAAGAAATGTTGCCGCCGATAATATGGTAATTTTGACAGCTCCTGTTTGACGTACTAACTGAAAAAAAACAAATATCAGGAAGAAACATGATTAGATCTACTGGATACATTAAACTTTAGAAAAGATTGTTATTTACAACAAAATCAATATAAATGTCTTTGAAGAAAAAAAACTGAAAAGAAAATTATTTCTACTTTATTCACTTTTGCACAAACTATTTAATTGCATTTAAAAAAGTTTTCTAATAATTTACTTAATGAAAGGTGAATTTAATTACCCGAGTTAAAAAGAATATGGTGACTTTAAATATCACCCATGTAAGGTTTACTGTAGTTGGTAATTTATCTATGTCATGAACACGGAAACAAGAACTATTGTATTCAGATTACAAGGATTAAATAGTACTATAATTGTCTGCCTGTATTGGTTAAAAAAATCAGACATTTGAAAGGTTTAAATAAAAAAAACAGCGACTATCGAAATTAATAATAATCATTTTCAAGCTTTAAAAGTAAATTTCATTTAAGTCACAAACCGATCTAATGTAGATAACGATAGAATGCATGAGAGTATTGAACGACTATTTTGCTTTAATATGGAATTACTCATCAGTTTTTATCCCTGACACTGCAGGTGTATATCGAACGCAAGACCTTCGGTTTCGCATGCGATCACTTAACCTAGATTTTTGGTTGCAGGGTCATCAATAAAATTCTAAAATCTACACAACCGCATACAAGAGCAAAAGGTAAATAAATACCAAACGCACAGTTCGCATTGCTCAAACCTTCTTAGTGAAGAACTCAAACACGCCGATATATTGTTAAGAAATTAAATTCAAAACGTTTGTTTTATAAAGCTTCAAGTTGTAACTATACGTTATATGACACCAATTCTAATTGTGGGACATTTTACCTGCTTAGTGAGAAGGATGCTTTCTAACTTCAAAAATGGTTGAAAGTGTATTACCACTTGTAGAAGTGGTTACATTTAAATCTATGGATATTATTATTCATAAATAATTAAAGGTTATGATATCAAAAAATTTAGATTAGAATGTAATTTTATCAAACCAGTCAACAAATATTCCATGGATAAAATGGTTAAATTTCAAAAGTCATTACTATTGTTGTGAGCTTCTATAAGGTATTATTCTTCACTAATATGGTTCATTTGAGAAGGATTCATATATGACGATTATGTAAAATTACAGTATTAAACAAAATATCAGTTTAACAAATGTGTCATATAATATTTACACAAAAATCTATTGAATTCATGAAGATATTTCTGCGTAGAAGTGATCGTTTTCAATGTATCTGTATACCAATATGATCCAGGTTTGTGAAAACTGTCATATTTTACAGAAATTAGTTTTCTCAATAAATCAGGGAGTACAGACTAATATATATCAGCCAAAAAATATTGAAATCGTATCTACTTATTTCAAATAAACAGTTAATCGGAACAAATCGATGTTAAGAAATAGAATAGTTCTAAATGATTTTCTATTCAAAATGTCTTAATATAATTTTCATTTAAAAACGTGTATAAAGAAGAAAAAAGAGGTTTATTTAATTCAAAGTAGGATGACTACCTGAAATTTCAGACTATATAATTTACCATCATTCTATATTTTAAACTATTTAAGGATTTTTCTATGTTGTCAAAAGGATAAAATCTTATCGAGGAACATTCCTATCAAGATTTGAGTTGTTAACTCATGAAAGTTCAAGCATCGGATCGCTAGCCTATTATATCGATATAACTGCAAATAGACTCTTGATATCTATTAAATGTTTGTGAAATTTTATTTTCAGGAGTTATCGGTATTTGTAGGACATAGATATTCAGAAACTCCTGAGTATACTACCTGACCAACTCCTCTTACACATCAGTCTTTTGCTTAATTTTCGGTATACAATAAATAGTCTCAAGGTAATTTGACACTTCCACAGCTATTTGCATAAAGACATCTTAAGTAATTTAGAACAATAACGACAAATATGAATTACTATTATTAATAGGCACAACACTTATAACATCTGTTTTGAGTAGTCCTCTAACTTCCAGCGTTTTAGTTAATTACTTAAAGGATACCTACTTCTATCATCAAAGATTTTAACAGGAACAGTCATCAGTTGTAGTTGTTTACAAAACTTGTAAAGTTAAAATATCATTTTAATCTGCTTCGTTTAAAAATCAAGTTGACACTGCTCTTTTTTTCAAGACCATATTTAGAAACAGTGATTTTATAATAGTAATTACTATTTTAACGAATGCTGTGCATTAAGGATGAGTTATACCCAAATAAACACCATAAGTTACTGCCGTTATTTGGTGGAAAACGGATTGTTTTGGGCTTTACATTGTAGTAGATCGTTATTCTGTAATTTGTCACTATAAGGAACTATAAATCTCAAAATACTCAAGTTTTTTAAATTCAAGATGATACATTATCTTCAACTACGAAGAATTCATTGTGTAACACTAGATACCTCACTGAAGTACTTATATAAATTAACTGTCAAATAATAATTAGTTATCAATCTCTAGACACTATTATCTATAATAAAATTATCGATCTAACAAAATGGAGTCGACATTTCAGCTCTAATGTCCCCGTATTTAGTTTAAAGAATTTATTTATTTTGAAACGACCCAAAATGGTATGGCGAATTGAGGTAGACCGCTATTTATGACATTCAACAATAATTCCGTTACATCCCACACCATTTGTATTTAAAAGACATAGAATCATAAGTTTACACTATCATAATTGTATCGTGTTCATTTCGAGATCTGAATCTTTTTTAGTTTAATCACCTGTTGGAAAACGGTCCCTAAACTAATGAAAAGTAACTAGTTGATCTTCATTGATATTCAAAGATCCTATTATTGATATCAATTAATGATGAAAAATATCTTTTGTTGAAACAAATTTTCACAAACTAGAAACAGTATAGTATATGTTGTCGTTAGGAAGACATTTACGATATCGTATACCGATTAGATAGCAATATATTAGCTAACATCAGTGTTGTTTTGTGTAAGTTTGAGTTTTGATCCAACTTGTTGATAAGATATGCGAATATCATCACAAATTATGTAAACAGTAAGAATTTGAATGAAAACAAATGCAGCCATTTCACGAACAAACCCGGTTAAGTGCATTAAATGTAAAATTAAATTGTTATAATATGTCAAACATTTTAGAATCATGATGTTCCTACTACGAACAGATAATACTTTGTATTTTCAAAAGACAAAATTGTGTCAGTTTAATTTCTTTGTTAAATAAAAAAATACATTATGTTAACAACACTCTCTAGAAGTGGTTAAGTGCTCGCGCGCGAAGCCAGTAGGTCCTGGGTTCGAGCCCCACGTGGTGCGGGATCGTGGATGCGCGCTGCTGAGGAGTCCCATACTAGGACGAAGCGGCCGTCCAGTGCTTCCAGGTTTTTAATGGTGGTCTAGCTTCAACTGACTCATGATGTAAATCTGTGAAAATTTCTAAAATCTCCACAAACTCCTTCTGATAACTCTCTAGAAGTGTTGAAATAGTACTAATATGTCGTTTCCATTATTGATATTCAGTGTAATATCACAAAACAGCTTTGAACACGGTCTCTTTAAAATTCATTAGTTATAATGGACATTAACAACAACTTTTATGCTTGAACCTTCAAACTAAAACAATATACAATAGGAGGAGGTGTTGTTGATCAACCTAAACTGAGTTGATCTTTTTTATCTTCAAACATTAAGCTGTCTCCTGTCATGGAGCATGAATTGAAACTAACCTATAAAAATTATTAGATAGAAAACCATTCTTAAAACAATAACACATTTCCTTTGTAAAACAGAGATTATTTACAATGAATTGTTTTTGAAAACGTTTGAGATATGTTCAATTTGAAAACAGAGTTTACCATAGAATGACATCATCTAGAAAGCTACCAAAAATTAGGAAGGATTAGTCAGTTTTTTTTTGTCCCAGTTTTAAGAGATTTTAGTAGTGTTCACATTCTGTTTTACATGACATCTAACTTTGGATCTTCGAATTTTGTTAATAATACACTAACTATAGACCAATGTGTTTGTAAACAGATAGTCCCAGTTTAGGTTAATTCTTAGTATAGAGCAACTAGTGCCACTGATCCCTGTTTTTCGAAAGTTACCTAATCGTATTATTTCTTGAAAGCCTCGTTCGTATAAAACATAAAAAGACTTCTGAAACTTATAATATAAAAGCAGTGAATACTATAGAACTGAAATATTTATCTCAAAAAAATCCAAACTCATGATACTTCATTTATTTCTGAAAGTAAACGTTTATGGAACATTTAATGGAGATATTTAATGAAATGACTTCACTGAATTTCACGATGTCGATCGCTTTTACCATACAAAGGTGATGATTATTTCGATAAATAAATCCCAATTGAGTAATACATTTGGGCTAAGTGGTCTCCACTGACCACATTTAGTGTATATTTACGGTTGATTTTATTTGTGTGTAATAATAAGCTACAACTATTTAATACATATTAATGGATTGAGCAATGATACAATTTTGGCTGAATCAGCTTTGCTTTCCAACTAAACAAGCCTATATAAATTGAGTATTTTAGGATCCCATCTCTAGTGAAACCATCAAAATTATTCATTATTTGATTCGAATGCTAACAAGATATGTTATAAGCTGAGACTGATAATGGCTAGAAGTAGAATCCAGGACACGCGTTTCGTCTTATTTGAGACTCGTCAGCTGGATGTACCTCCGTCCCATAGTTGTGTCTACTAATGAACTAGAACCCAGTACTGTTCGCGTTAACCGTCCCCACGTTACGCATTTATCTATTGAAACACAGACAGTCACTTGTTTGCTTTGATCAGTTTTCCTTTGGTATAAGTGTGTTCAGTTGAATTGCCTTGATATCACCTGAAGTCACAAGCATTTTAAACAGAGATGGATGATAGCTATTAGTGGAATAATCAATAGAAGTTAATTCATTCTCATCACATTGCACAAGCCAGTGACTATCTGCAACTCAGTAACTAGGTAAATAACACGATGGCGTTTGAAGTGAACGGTATAGGGTTCGAGTTCCAGAGTGGAAGTCAATTCTGGAATCCAGGTATATTCAAACGATGAGTCTCCAATAAGACGAAACGCACTTTCTGGATTCCACTTCTACTCACTACCCATCTCTGTATAAGAATAATATTTATTATTATTATTAAAAATTGAAAAAGTTATGATTCACTTTATGCTTTACTTTACTGATAATTTTTTTAATCAAATTATACTCTGAAACTATTTGAAATATGTAATTCGTGAACATAACGTAAAAACAAACAAAACACAACACAAACTTATATTTGTATTGAGAATAAATAAACAAATTCTTCACTAATTATCATTTCTTCAAATTTTACACTATCAGAAATGAACTTCAAATATTTTCTAATTATTGTATTATATTTAATATATTGGTTTATGTATGAAAATCAGAATGAAGGTAATTTACTACTAGCTACTTATTGTAACAATTTAAATTAAATCAAATGGAAGGTTGATATTTATACAAAGTTCTACTATGAAAAGGAGCCATTTATGAAAATAGAACTACAACTTATTTGTATAGACTGTTTAAAGTAGATTTTTTATTTACTAACTAGTAACACTATAAATCAATACAATTGTCATCTAAATCATACGGTTATACGTTCTAAATAGCCAATACTGAATATGCTATGAAATTGTTTTATTTTTAAAGTTTCAGAAGTAATCAAGACAGAGTTCAAGGTTAATTTGCAGACTGAATGTAGTGAAATTTGAACAGTCAATTGTATCTTACCTTAATCAGATTTCAGTTTAATTAGTAGTTATAGAACATAAACCGATTCAATGAAATTACACATCACTTATTTATTTGATATAACTAACTTTTTACACTAAGAAACATGAGCATAGTAACAAAATCATGTAGAACAACAGTTGTGCTCAAAATTCTAAACTCTGACTAAGAATTCTTTTAAAATTTCTAATTACTGAGAAGAGAGGTTGACACGGCAGTGAATAGAAAGAAAATGTAAAAGAAGATTAAATACAAATCCATGTCAACTGTGAAATATAATTAAAAAACCAATTAATTTTAATCTTTTGGGTTTTCCAAAAAAAATAACATTCAACAGAAAAGTTACTGTATTTACATTTGTTGACTGAAAGTGAAACCGAGTTGTCTAATTCAACAGAGGGTGAAAGAAAGACTAGCTTATATACGATTAAGCCGAATTTCCGGTAGAAGATCGTTTAACATATTAGGGAGCTAGCAAGTATCTTTAATATGAAGCTCACCACAACCATCACATATCTTGATGAGGAATATAAGATACAATTTAATGAATTAAAATTCACCAGTATGAGTTTTTAACTACCTGTGATATAATTGGTGTTGTCCTACTTTTTTAATGATTGATATCAGTAATGAATCAAACTTCTAGCATTAATTTCTGAAGTCATTAAATTAAAAAAATAATATAAACTGATTTATCGAGTACCTTATGGCAAAACCATCCATATAACGCAAGAAGGGTGTTGATAAAATATTATGATTGACTAGTTTAGATTAGATAAACAAACACAAAGGATAAAATATTAACAAAATGTAATCATACTAGGATACATAAAGTTAAATATAAACTAAATTGATTATGAAAAGGCATTCGACAGTGTAGATAGGAGAGGTTGTGGAAACGTCTTCGAAACTATGAAGTTTCTGAGAATGTCAACATTATCCGGAACTCAAAAAAACGGACTACAGTTCAAGGTCGTGCGTGAAGGACAGCTGACAGATGCATTCCAAGTAAGGACCGTAGTCACACAAGGCTGTCTACTCCCTCCTTTCCTCTTTCTCCTGGTGGTCGACTGGATTATGAAGACCTCCACATCTGAGGGAAAACACAGAATTCAATAGACAGCTAACAACCAATTTGACGATTCAGACTTCGCACATGAACTAGCCCTCCTATCGCACACACACACGAACAAATACAGATAAAGACAACCAGTGTAGCAAAAGTCTCTGCATCACTAGGCCTCAACATACACAAGATGAACACCAAGATCCTCAAATACAACATTGAGAACAACAATCCAATCACTCTTGATGGTCAAACTATGGAAGATGTAGAATACTTCACATATCTGCGAAGCATCATCGATGAACAAGGAGGTTCACATGCAGACGTAAATGTGAGGATTGGCAAAGCAAGGATCGCATTCCTACAATTGAACAACATATGGATTTCAAAACCACTGTCTGTCAACCGATATCAAAGTGAGAATCTTCAATACCAACGTCAACACATTCAGTTCTATTGTACAGAACTGAAACTTGCAGAACTACAACAACCACCGTCAGCAAGGTACAAGTATTTATAAATAGTTGTCTACGCAGGACACTCAACATCCATTGGTCGGATACCATGAGCAACAATCTACTGTGGGAGAGAACAAACCACATTCCAGCTGAAGAGGAAATTAGGAGAAGTCGATGGAAATGAATAGGACATACATTACGCAAATCAACAAACTGCATCACGAAGCAAGCCCTAACTTGGAATCCTGAGGGGGAGCGAAAAACAGGAAGGCCGAAGAACACATTACATGGGTAAATAGAATCAGACACGAAAATAATGGATATTGACTGAAATGAATTGTGAAGGATTCCTCAGGACAGAGTTGGATGGCGAATGCTGGTGGGTGGCTTATGCCTCTCCATGAGGGTTAGCAGGCGTAATTAAGTGGGGACAGGGTTGAAGAAAATATTAAAATAATAAAGTTTATCAGACAAATATCCAACCACCGTTGTAGTGAATGGCTAATCAGACTTTGCTTCGATATATATGTCAGGTCAGAAAGATTTGATCACGATCGCCTCTGCAAAACGGAGTAAAATCGGTGCATTTTGTTTGTTGGTTATTTTGCATGCAGCAATCGCATTCGCTTCATGTTCACCATCCAAAATATGTCTAGTACTATGTAATGACTTTGCTCATTTTCAGCCATAGTTTCCTAGGAATGTGTTCAAAAAACATCGCACAGACCATTCTCTCTGTTCTTCCTATGTACACGCTACTCTAGGTACATGCAAATTTGTAAATAGAGGAGACGTCAAGGCGTCAATGAAAATAAGCTCCCTTGATATTTTATTGGTTTCAATGTACAACACCAAATGTTCGTTATACCACTCAAAAGTAGATCAATACTCTTCTGATGTTTACTCATACTCATTATATCTATATTCTTTTTCTCATTATGGTTTTGGTTACGTTTTCTGAAAACATTTAAACTTCACAAACAATCGTATACTAAACATTTTTTTTAATAATTAAATTGATATTAATAATTGTAATTTTAAGTTGTATGCATTTGATGATAAACCTGTGAAATAGAATGAATTAATTTTATTCAACAAAGCTTGTTGTTTTTTACTTTATTTAAGTTTAGTATGAGATCTGGTTGCATGAAATTTACTTATTGCTTTGTATTTGATTTCAAACCATAGCTACGCAGCAATGTGAGCGCTGAGTCTATAAAATTATTAGGCTAAAACTGTATTTGAAATTTCCTTAGGATATAAAATTAAACAGTACCATAGTAACAATTATTCTAATTGTCATAAATTTAAATGTAGAAAGCATTATAATAATTTAACTAGAATATGTGCTATTTCAGAAACAGAAAACTGTTGGCGTATATGTTGCTATGCTGATCAAAAGCCGTAGGAAATATTGAAAAGTGTTAAATAAATAATTTGTAACATCACGTTATTGTTTCGTATGAAGTTTGAGTTAAAAAGGAATACGGAAGTTGAAAAAAATGTTTTATTAATAATTCACAGTCCCCAAGGTTTGACCGTATTCACTCCACTTCTCCTGCTTTGCTTAACGGTGTTTCTTTTTTCGTATATCGATGAGTGTTTCGCACTTTACATTTATTGTGTATCTAATATTCAATATACAATGCAATCATAGAAATTAGTCATATTTAAGCAAGTGGTAACTTTTTATTCCCTAATCTAATTGTCAAAACATATCATTCAGGTAATATTCAATAAAAACCAATCCTCTATACTTCTTCACTAATAGTCAAAATGTTGTTGGACAAGAAAAAAATTATCCTTTCATTTTGACATAAAATTATAATACTTTATGATATTTAACTATTATAACACTATATCAGATTATCAAGTAACCAAATCATCTAAAACTTTATTTATACATATTTCTTACCAGATATTTTATTCAATGTTGAAATCAACCTAATTTGTTTAGTCTACAATACAGAAGCACCATAGAAATTAAGCCTGTTTAAGTGAGAGTGAGATTTTTGACTAAGAATGATTCTTGCATACAGAAACTAAAGAATAGAAATTAATTAAACTTTGGCAAATATATATAATTGGCTAACTAATTAGTTTTATTCTACACTGATATTCTTACTGCCGATATTACATATTTTTGTAATATAAAAATGTATCATAAAAACTACAGTATTATTTTGGCAAAAAAAAAGAACAACACAAGCATTTATTAGCTGATTACCCTTTAAGAGTTGGACAAAGTAATAATTTTGAAAAACAAAGGACATTCCATCTTTTTTAAAAAACAACAGTAAATATCGAGTTAGACAAAGTATTTATTTTTCTTTTCCTTTCTGACCTTTGTTGTTCTATATTTGATCAACTTGTGTGAAGGTTTATGTAATAAATGAGTCTAGTTAGGCAACGTAAAATTCAATGTTTTCTTTTGTGCGTAACAAAACAGATTGTAGTTAGTAGAAATATATAGAATGTGTCCATTAGAGTTGAGTAATGTGAATGTCTCCGATTTTATTTAGTTATTAGGCTTCATATTGAAAAACGTTAACTAACTATTAATATTTCTGTTCAATCTAGTAACATTGGATATAACGTACTAACAAGGTACTATTTAACTTTATGTAGTTACTATTTTGCTTACTTACTTAAGCCTGTTGCTCCTCGCGAAGAAGCATAGGCCACCCACCAGCATTCCCCATCCAACTCTGTCCTGGGAAATCCTTCACAATTCATTTCAGTCAATATTCATTATTTTCATGTCAGATTCTATTTACCCATGTAATGTGTTCTTCGGCCTTCCTCTTTTCCGTTCCCCCTCAGGATTGCTAGTTAGGGCTTGCTTTGTGATGCAGTTTGTTGATTTGCGTAATGTATGTCCTATTCATTTCCATCGACTTCTCCCAATTTCCTCTTCAGCTGGAATGTGGTTTATTCTCTCCCACAGTAGATTGTTGCTCATGGTATCCGACCAATGGATGTTGAGTGTCCTGCGTAGACAACTATTTATAAATACTTGTACCTTGCTGACGGTGGTTGTTGTAGTTCTGCAAGTTTCAGTTCTGTACAATAGAACTGAATGTGTTGACGTTGGTATTGAAGATTCTCACTTTGATATCGGTTGACAGACAGTGGTTTTGAATTCCATATGTTGTTCAATTGTAGGAATGCGATCCTTGCTTTGCCAATCCTCACATTTACGTCTACATGTGAACCTCCTTGTTCATCGATGATGCTTCGCAGATATGTGAAGGATTCTACATCTTCCATAGTTTGACCATCAAGAGTGATTGGATTGTTGTTCTCAATGTTGTATTTGAGGATCTTGGTGTTCATCTTGTGTATGTTGAGGCCTAGTGATGCAGAGACTGCTGCTACACTGGTTTTCTTTATCTGTATTTGTTCGTGTGTGTGTGTGCGATAGGAGGGCTGGGTCATGTGCGAAGTCTAAATCGTCAAATTGGTTGTTAGCTGTCCATTGAATTCTGTGTTTTCCTCAGATGTGGAGGTTATCATAATCCAGTCGACTACCAGAAGAAAGAATGACCCTGTCCCCATTATTATACGTTTTACCCTTCCTGAATTATGCCCTGTCTATTAGTCTCTGCCACACACGTTCACAGACACATTTGGGCAAATTTTTAACAAGTGTTATTTTCTATTTTGTGCTATGTTGTTGTCTGTTTGATTGGTATATAAACTCAGTATGTTTGAAATATAATGATTCATATTACAGAGGCTGAGACGGGTGTTCTGAACTTAACTGGCTGGGCTAGGCGGAAAGCAGGACCAATCAGGACTCTATGCTGCTCGCACGTGTTTTACGCGTCCTTGGTCCGATCGATAATTCCCTGCTTCTGATTGGCGGCTTTGGGATATAACAATTTTCAATTTCTGTAAAGTTAATTTAAAGTGATTAAATATACCCTATGTTGGCTTCTTCAAGCGCTTCGTCATTGACTACATATTATTCTTCAAAACGTTATATTTCCAAGGAAACTTGAATATCCCACTTATTTTCAGATAACAAATTGTCCACATCTTGTTGTCATAATGGGTTGGTCACTTCCAGAAGAATTTCTGTCAAGAAACTTTATTTTATACATACATTTATGTGAATTTATCATAACAACGTAAAGATATTCCAATGAACCGAAATCATATCAGAATATCTCTTCACAGTGAAAGTGATATTCATATAGAAATCATTTTCAGCTTTATCTGTATAACCTAAGTCCATATAGTTGCTTCCTGTAATGAAAATCAATAAACCAAAAGATTATACTGAGCGAAAATCCTTTCGTTTTGCAATTTTATCGCTTAGGTGCACAAAGAAATGTAACAATCTTGGTCATTTATGCATAGTATATGTGTTAGTGTTATGATGTATTGATGTTTATCTCGCTCAATAAAATGTTAATATTTCTGTAAATATTGACAAAGAGCTAAATGTTTCCAAATGATTGGATTTACAATATGTCCTTCAGTTTTATAACAATTCGTTTTATCTCACTGCCAGTTTAATGAACTAACAAGTGTGAGATTAAGATAGTATTCAAATGAGATTCACGTTTTTTGAGAGCTCATGAACTCAATGATGATTTTAAATCTCCGAAAAGCTGACATGAAAATGGGATTGATTTTCAGAACACGAGAGAGAGTGAGTGAGTGAGTGAGTGAGTGAGTGAGTGAGTGAGTGAGTGAGTGAGTGAGTGAGTGAGTGAGTGAGTGAGTGAGTGAGTGAGTGAGTGAGTGAGTGTAATAAGTATTCAGATGTTACGTACACGTTATGTTTATCATCAGATCTGAGTAGTTTTAATTTTATGTCATGGAATATTGCTTGCTTGCTTACTCCTGTTACTCCTCGTGAAGGAGCATAGGCCGCTCACCAGCATTCTCCATCCAACCCTGTCCTGGGCAATCCTTTCTAGCTCCGTCCAGTTGTAATTCATCCTTTTCATGTGTGCTTCTATTTCCCCATGTAATGTGTTCTTTGTCTTCCTCTTTTCCGCTTCCCTTCAGGATTCCAAGTTAGGGCTTGCTTCGTGATTCAGTTTGGTGATTTGCTTAATGTATGTCCTATTCATTTCCATCGACTTCTCCCAATTTCCTCTTCAGCTGGAATGTGGTTTGTTCTCTCCCACAGAAGGCTATTGCTGATGGTATCCGGCCAATGGATTATGAGTATCTTACGTAGACATCTATTTATAAATACTTGTACTTTCTTGATGGTGGTTGTTGTAGTTCTCCAAGTTTCAGCTCCATACAGTAGAACTGCCTGCCTTGACGTTGGTATTGAAGATTCTCACTTTGATATTGGTTGAAAGTTGTTTTGAGTTCCATATGTTCTTCAATTGTAAGAATGCGACCCTTGCTTTGCCAATCCTTGCCTTTACGTCTGCATCTGAGCCTCCTTGTTCATCGATGATGCTTCGCAGATATGTGAAGGATTCTACATCTTCCAGAGTTTCGCCATCAAGAGTGATTGGATTGCTGTTCTCCGCCTTGAATTTGAGGACCTTGCTTTTCCCTTTGTGTATGCTGAGGCCTACTGATGCAGAGACTGCTGCTATACTGGCTGTCTTTGTCTACATCTGTTCGTGTGTATGCGATAGGAGGGCTAGGTCATCTGCGAAGTCCAAATCGTCTAATTGATTTTCAGCTGTCCATTGTATTCCATGTTTTCCTTCAGATGTCCTCATAATCCAGTCGACCACCAGAAGAAAGAGGAAAGGAGAGAGTAAACAGCCTTGTCTTACTCCGGTCCTTACTTGGAATGCATCTGTCAGATGTCCTCCATGCACGACTTTGCACTGTAGTCCGTTGTATGAGTTCCGGATAATGTTGACAATCTTCTTAGGAACTCCGTAGTGTCAAAGAAGTTTCGATAATGTCCTCCTATCTACACTGTCGAATGCTTTTTCATAATCAATGAAGTTGATGTATAGTGATGAGTTCCACTCAACTGATTGTTCGACGATGATCCGTAGTGTTGCAATTTGGTCTGTGCATGATCGATCCTTACGGAATCCAGCTTGTTGACCTCGAAGTTGGGCGTCTACTGTAATGGAATATGATTTGTGAATAAAGTGAATAACAGAAGAGATAGTTGTTAGTTAACTTTGTTTCAAGAAAAAAAATATTTCGAATAACTGGGAACCAAACATTCTCAATATGTCTAATGAGGCGATGATCTTCTTACAGGTGCTCTCATTATTTTCGAATGTACCGTAAAATGAAACAGTACCCTTCACATTTAAGAGGTAATTCTCAAATGTACTTCGAAAAATAAGTTCGGTTTAAACAGCAAAATCTTTTAATACATAGATGATGTATCATAAATATTAACCCTAGTTCCAGTATTGAGGGATATTTTAGACAAGCCCTGAGAATAAGATCTCAGTGAAAACAATAATAAAGTTAAATTCAAATAAGAGGTTTTCGACGACATATTTCTCACTTGTGATCGAGGCCGTGACTTTGATAATATAAGGAAGATAATAAAGTTTACTCAGGAAAAAGAAATACGGTACAAGATATCATCTCTAGATATTATATTCACAAAGCTATACCAGGAAAATTTAAGGTTTACGCTGAGGAAATTAACGTCTAATGGACGCGTGATAGATTTTAATAGCGTTATACATATGAACAACAAGCATAGCAGAATAAGATGAGTTCATTTATTTCCTGGATTATCCCCAGCTCCTTACAATCTATAAACGACAGCTATATTTATTTATAACCAATGTACATAGCCTATATCGTATTAATGAAGCTTAGAAGAGCGACTGTAACAAACAGGCTTTGGTGAGAACATTAAATCGTGTACTGAAACAATATTCAAAGAGAAAAGTGAATAAGAATAAACCGTGGTTGTAAAGTATCTGCGAAATAATGAATACCCACAAAATTAAGCAAAATTATATGGAAAAACAAGAAAGAATGGGATGGAATCTTCTATGATTGGGGATAGCCAGTCTTTTATTATTTGGCTTCAAGTTCATAACTCGCCCTAGAGCCTTAATAAGGTTACTGCCGGTGTTTAGCCTGGATGTAAGAGGATGGTTGAGGATGATGTTAACAATCATATCCCTTAGAGAACAACTTTGTTGAAAAACGCTGACCAAAAATACCACTCACACCATTTAAACTCTGCCTTGAGAGTTAAGGGATCTTCCTTCAGAAGAATTATGACACCTAATGGTCAGGGTCGAGATTCTTCCAAAATTAGGAGACCGATGCTTCTCCTCACAACTAGAGTAACAATTAACCAAGGTGCATGGAATGTCCGGACAACGTAGGAGACATGAAGGGCCAGTCAAATAGCTTCTGCGGTTCTTGAAATAGGTGCAACCGATTGAACTGAGGCTGGACAACAAAGATTAGATTCGGAATAAATACTGTTGTACTCTGATCACGGAGAAGAAATTGCTTCGCATACACAAGAAGTCACACTGATACTGTTCAAAGAAACACGGAAAACATTTATGGAATAGGAATTTCATGCATCTGGGATCGTTAAAGCATACTTCAAAACAAAGAAGGTCGGGATTTCAATGAATTTCATTAAGAACAGAGGAACAGATGGGTAGAGCACTGCTACATTCATCATCAAAAAGTAGAGGTACTTGTAAACAGTTGTCTGCTCAAGATACTCAATATCCGCTGGTTGGATACCATAAGCAACAATGTACTATGGCAGAGAACAAATGAACTTCCACATGAAGAGGAAATTAGGAAGAGAAGATGGAGATGATGGAAAGGACACACATTATGGAAATCATCAGGCTTCATCACGAAGCAAGTATTAACTTTAAATACACAAAGCAAAAGAAAAGAAGGCATAGCAAAGAACACATTACATCGGTAATCGGAGGCAGACATGAAAAGAATGAATAGCATTTGGAAACAACTGGAAAGGAGAGTTCAAAACAGAGTAGGTTGGAAAATCACAGTCTGCGTCCTATGCTCCACTAGGATGACAGATGTAAGCAAAATGTAAGTAATGTCCAGAATTGATGAAATAGCTAGCATGATTAACTACAGACTAAATGCTGCACTGAAGAGAACGTATCTAGTCACTAAAGTAGTTTCGCTAAATCAAATAAATTCATCACTGAGACAGACAAAGTGGAAAGACTCTCATCTCATGTTACCTCCAGTTGTATTAGCCAGTTTAAATTAGAAGAATGGAAAGAAGTGTCACTCTTAACATCTCGTAGTGTATTTCAAACAATTGCGATTAAATTGTCAATATTATTTCCAATGATAACATGGCTCGTCATCTGCTAGATGGTAGACGAAATGTTAATATTTTCAAGTCGTTCAAAATAATCAATACTCAAACAACTTCGAATCTACACTGAGTCTTTCTCTTTTAAAAAGTTTAAACCAAACCTATGTATTCAAAAGGATAAATATGCACATCTCTCCCTACCTTCATAACTTCTGTTTTATTATTCAATCGCATTGTATCTTAATTCATATTCTCTATAACAAATAAATTTCTTTGATTCTTAGGTTTATTTTGACTTTCATTCATTTTACTTCACTAATTTGTCAAATTTTATGAATTTTCATTTTTTTAATAAAATATCTCCTTGTGTTCTAAAATCTTTCTCCTGGTAATATATAAACATCTATCCTTTTTACCAATTTATAATTCTTTCATAACTGTTATCGTTATTCTACTAATCCTTATGGGATTGACTATGTACATTGGTTTTAAGTTATTATTATTCAATTTGAAATGGATTTAATTATTCCACTGTTAATATTTTTGATTAAGATTTAACCAGAAAAAAAACGCACCTCATGTATTTCAGTGCTATTCGCATTTCATCTATTCTGTACTAAATGTTACTATAGTTTCTCGGGTAAAAACAACTAACAAGAATCCACGAAACAAATGAATTCGTTTTATTCTACTATGCTTGTTGTTCTTGCTCTACACAAATTTATAAACGGAAAAAGTTGTATGATAAAGAATGCACATAAAATAACAAAGGAGAAGAACTTTAGTTTCATACCTAATTTTATTAAAAATTGTTATTCCCCAAAGTTTTTTTTTCTGAAATATAAAACCTACTTTCAGTTATTCAACAGTCATGTGTTTACAAAAGAATAAACAAATAATCTACAATTTAAGAGTGATACTATAGACGAAATTCTAAGAAGTCGTTTGACTAGATCAAAACGGAATGCATTTAATGCAGTTTTACTGTTAGTTTTATACACCAGATACTGATAAGTTTATAGTTATGTAAATTACTAATTTGTTTGTTTGATTAATTTAATGTGCATTTATTTGTTCACCTCCTTTCGTAGAGCTAAGTATGAATATAGAATAGAGTACTATCCAATTATCTAAACCATTCTATGAGTCATATTATTACTGTATGGTTACCTTTAATTAATTTGTAATCTCATTTATTACAATCTTTATTTATCTATTTGTAAAATAGCACCGAAATCTCTTATTTTGTAGTTACGTCTTAGACATTCAGTCTTGTGTGTTCTATCATTTTTCTTGTCAATCTGATGATTCATTTATTCATTAATACACTATTCTATTCATCATTATGAACTCAAATATAAAATTCTCATTCATTGTATTCATTCCTATTTTACACACAAATTATTTTGTCACATTAATTATCACGAATAGAAATAATTACATGGCTGTAAAAAATGAAATTTATGAAAATATGAAAACCATACATTATATACATTATTTGCATATTTTCCTTCAATTGTCCCTCATATGCTCCGTAATTTTTTTAAATTATGTTCTTATTACAATTACTCTCTATTTACATTCTTATTCCGTTCAATCGAATCTTCTCGATCTTCTACTGACAATCATTCCACTACTGATTTGTGTTACATACTACTTATATCAGTCAACATAAGTAGCACACATCACAATAGTCCTAACCACAAATTTTTTAATCAGACTAATTATTGGTTTCATTTATTGTTAGATAATCAACCATCCAATAATGTTTTTGAGGAACGTAATATTTCAGAAATATTTGTTTTGTTTGTACTGCATTAATCACTTATGCTACATTAATGCTACAGAAACGCCGTTTGAACTATTGATTTAATTAGTCATCTTGAAAAGGGAAATGAGTATGTAGTCATATCCCGTTGACTTCTGATAAGTGTTTTCTAAAAGTAGAAACAATAAAGTCAACAACCAACAAAAATTTAATTCTTTTGAGGGAGATAGAATTGTTTGTTTAGAACACCCTATTTCGCAGGTTAATAATTTTTCACTTAGATTTTCAATCAGGGCCTGTGAATAATAAACCAAGACTAAATATTCAAGTAGGTTTCGTAGTACATCTGTGATATATTGTTTTCCTTCTTTTCCGTACATTCGCTTCATAATTAAAGTGGTGTTGGACACCGTGAAAAAGTAATCAAGATGAAAGCCACTATTTTGTGAATTCTAGGTTTTTCTCTTTAGGTAATCAGATCAAATTTATGGAAAGATAACCCCACATACCAGTAATCAAAACTTTGAATAGGTTATTATATGCATCTAAGAATAGCATACCTAGTCCAGGATAGTTTTTACGCAAAGGCTTGTCGATTGGCAGGGTAGAAAATAGCCAGAGAATGAATAATATATATCAGTTTAAAAACAACAAAATTAAACGTTGGACAACCCCTCAAACAAATAACTTATTTCTATAATAATGTAGATGAGAAATTTTTCCTGTACCAACAAATTAGGCAATTATATTACGACAAATAACATCTGACATGAATTTCGTAGCTGAAAAATAAATAAAATAGAAGACATGCAATATCATTTGGGTAGTTATCCCTTTTCCGTATCTTAGGCTAAAGTCAACACTAACGTTTTGAGTGTTAGTTCATCTTTTAATGCTCTTTAAAATCTCATTAATATCAGGATAATCTGAGCACTTAGAAATTGTCATTTAAACGGTAAACTTTCCCAAACAATAGTGTCTCTCTAAAGAAAAATAATAAATCTTTAAGGTATGCCAATCACAGTGAATAGATATATGGAACGATTTATGTACGGTATACTACTCTTCAATTAAGAAAAAAAAAAGAAACATAACTAGTTAGTTGATCAAGATATAACAATATCCATTATAACACAGAACAACATTTACGCGTTTAAACTTCCATTTACATAGAAATTGAAGACATAACACCCATTCCTTAAAACATGATCATTAAAAACGTCTATCAGTTTAAAATGTGAGTAGAAAATTAATGTGATAAGAGAAAAAGAACAACAAAAAAAGAGAATACTAGTTCATTTTCACAATAAATAATGGTATGTACTCATTGTTGTTTTTGTTCGTATGACTAAAATAATTTTGGAATGTAATTTTTACTAAATGAACTGTTATTCTAAAAAAAGTATATAATTTGTCGTAAAGATATGCCTATTGTTAAACAATAGAAGTTAAACTAGTTGAAATGATTTAAACTACATAGAAATAAGACTAATTTACATTTAACTATCAATTATGCTCAAAATACTAGAATAGGTTAAATAGAGAGAAGAAGAAGAAGAAGAAGAAGAAGAAGAAGAAGAAGAAGAAGAAGAAAATGGAAATACAAGAAAGATTAAGTGAAGTATTTATTATAATTGTGTAATGAATAGTTACCTGTAAAATATCAATCAGTCTATTCAAAAATATCAAATACGTTTATTGTTATTTACAATTATATAGTTGACCTAACAATTTACAAATGAATTTTATTTAAGTTCTAGTAATAATCATTAATATACACACAATGAACTAAGTAAACAATACGGAAGGTAATATTTTCTTTTATAATTAGTTATATAATATTTTAACGGAAATAATTCTAGTGATAAATTTATTGATCATGATAAACTGAATAATTTAAAGCAATCATTCTGTAAGCTGATGTCATTTCGTGAATTCATTCTGTAAGCAGTTACAAAACATCTACCAATCGACTCATAAATAAAACAAACTAAAAGTTAGAAATTATACTTATAGATTAACTTTTAAGGCGTGTTCTTTTTAATTGTTAAATTAATGAGTCAATCCAAGCTAGACCACTATTAAAAACCTGGAAGTACTAGTATAGAACTCCTCAACAGTGCTCATTCAAGATTCCATATGCAGGACTCGAACCCAGGGCATTCGGTCTCGCGAGTGAACGCTTGATTGAGGTTAGATATTAACACCGTTGCATCCCAGATCAGTGATCTAAAGGTTAAGCGTTTGTGCGTAAAACTAAAGGTTATGTGTGTTGAATCCCTCATACAGCATCGTGGATGCACACTGTCGAAGAGTCCGATTGTAGGATGAAATGGTCATCAAATGCTACCAGGTTTTTAATGTTGATCTAGCTGAGATCGAGTTATGAATTCAACTATTAAAATTACTGCAACCTCTACAAACCTCCATTTTGTTTTTTAAATTACAAAACCCATATACCATTTGCATGGTTGTTAAAAATGTTCTGGAAATAAATAGAAAAGTTACAAAAACGTGATAAAATTGAGTGATTGACAAATCGATTTAAAAATGAGTTTAAATATATAAACTTTTAGAATATTTTATGAATTGCCATTGTTACTAGTTAGCCTAACTTATCAAATATATTCTTCAGCTTGTTTTACGATTTTGATTTCGAAACATCATAATATACAGATTTCATGGGTAAATTAGAAAATCAACTTTATCTTTGAACTAACTGAACCATAAGATAAAGAGTACTAGTCTGTTATTTATAAATAACAACTTTATCACTATTTAATTATCTTTATTAATAAAATTCTACCTATAGTACCTATAGTACATTGTAATGTGGCTGCTAAAATTACCAACTTGACATATTTTGTTATTGTCTACCTTTCTTTATGACATATATTGTTTATAACATGTTTCTGTATAACAAACACATCCTAACGATAATATTATGATTCTGATAAAGCAAGTTTAACCAGTACTGTGAAATAGATAATATACTATGAGTTAATATATCTTGGTTAATTAATGCACAGCTAAAATCACTTTTTGAAGGAACCACACATATTATTTGATGAGAAATTTATGATAAATCATTCTATTCATGTTATATAATGATCTGATTAAATAGTGATACTCTTTAATGATGAAATACGTTCATTCAAAAACTGACATTAGTTATTTCGTGATATTTTTATTGATATTCTCACCTTATGTGCAGTTATTAACTACTGATTTAAAAGCATATTTTAAGGAAATCTATTAAATTCCGTCAAATAACTTAGAAGTTATCTAATAACTGCTATGTGATTTATTCCCAACTGTGGACAAATAGTTAATGGGGAAGACCAAGTTATTGCTTCATGCAACATTACAGAGTGCTTTAGCAAAACATGGAAACCATACATTAAATAAATTATTTGCACATTTTTCTTCACTTGTCTGTCACATGCTCCGCGATTTTTTAAATTCTGTTCGTATTACAGTTGCTCTCTATTTGCATTCCTGTTCTCTTCAATCGAATCTTCTTAATCTTCTATTGACAATCATTCCACTTCTGATTTGTGTTACGTACTACTTATGTCAGTCAACATAAGTACCATACATCACACAACTACTCTACACACATATACAGTCTGGTTAAAATGTTAACTAAGTGATACGGAAGCACTTAACCTCTGGACTATTGAGCTGAAATCCAATGACGTGACTGTTTAAATTCAATCAGTTCACAAAATTTTGCGTTGGATAACTGGCTCACACGCGATATGAATAAAATCCTATAGTCACCAAGGTCAGATTAGATAAGCTTGTGGTTTGAACTAGGAAAATTCTACAATATACACAAAACTCTATGCTGACAATCACAATTAAGTAAATAAGTTAATCTGGTTATTGAATTCCTCATATTTATGATCTTAAAAGTATACAGATCACATGAAACAAAACTATACAGTAATTACCTATAAAATAGTAATTCATATTGTTCTGAGTTGAAAAGCACATTAATTAAACTCTAAATCATACAGTTTCATAGATAGTTGCAAGTAACACTACCAAAGCTTGACTCGATAATTTCAAATACAGTGAATTGTTTATATTAAAGAAATAATAATATAAATTCTGACGATTTAAGACTTGGTATAAGTTTCTTCTTCATAAAATAAATAATCTATTTCAAATTAACGCAAATTTAAATGGTACGGATGAAAAAATTAAAAGTTAGTGTAATGATATATATATGATCATGTATATGGTACTGTTGGTAAAAGTATGTTATACAAATGAGCCCATCAGAGTAGAGGAAACGACAGTTAGGTTTTCGAGCTAATTTCGAGAATATATGATTTTTATATTATTTCACGTACGACGTACAGTATAAATAACTTAGTATGGTGTAACAATGTTTAAACATGAAAACTTGCTTGTTTACCATACAGTGGAAGTAATAGCGTTAGATATACCAAATGCTAATTCTCGAAATGCAGCATGTACATAACTTCCGAATCAACCTTTCTCTTAAATCTTAACAGCAAACTCTCAATCCTGACCTATGCCTTAGATCACGAACCCTAACTTCCTAACCCTAATCCCCTCCAAATCCATATAGCTATAAAGTTTTCTTGTATCATAGCTAATACTAATGACCTTTGATCTTAAATCCTAACACTATTTCCTAATCCAACAACAATTTATTTACTCCTATAATTCGTTTTTCGACCTTATAAGTGTCTGGAAAAACCTGTTGTGTACGAACAGACAGAAAAAGCTTGGAAAACTTCAGCTGACTCACTAAATATATGAGGTTTGTTCACTCTATGTTATATTATTGTGTGTTTTTTCATCATAAACTATTTGTTCACGAAAGGTGTTTTTTGATTGACTGAAAACTGGCTAAAAAATTTGTCATGGTTATTATATCCTCGTTCATATGTTTTACCCTTATTTGCATTAGTTGCAAAATAAAGCGGAATGAAAAATATCCTTAATTTAAAATTTGAGAAAAACAAACAACTTGACAGTTGTTCACTTCCAATACATTTTAATAACAATGATATATTATTGTATGAAATAGATTTCTACTAAAATTCAGTCAAGAATTTCAACGAACAAAATATATAATCAGTTTAGGGGTTGTGGAGATTGTTACGTTTTTGATTGAGATCATGAACCAATTGATATTAGACCATCATTGAAAACCCGTGAGCACTGGACGGCCGTTTCGTCCTATTGTGGGACTCCTCAGCAGTGCGCATCCAAGACACCGCTCGCGGGATTCGAACCCAGGGCCTTCAGTCTCGCGCGTGAACGCTTAACCTACTGGACCACTGAGCCGTCATCCAATAGTGTTAATGTCTAACCCTAACCAATCCACGAAATTGCGCGACCATCTTCCATTGTACTGAGGTAGACATCCGTGTCGGTTCATGATCTCAATAAAAAAGAATATAAGTTCTTTTAATGTATGTGAATACTGATTTTCTATATGGTGTTCATTTCTAATACTTTTCTGTTATATCTACATTTACTTAAACCTGACTTAAAACATAAATAGTACTCATACTATAATTTAAGCCAGTTTGATACAAAACACAATCATATATATACTGATTGATTTATTGATACAGTAGAATAACAGGCAATATGAGATATGCTATGCAACCTGGAAATTGCATAATATTCATTCGCATTAATATTAAATAATAGCTGAGGTTATTTTTCTACAAATCAAGTTTCAGACTACGCTTGAAAGTAATCTCAAGATAGAAAAAGTAAGTAAGAATGTAACTTAATAGATAGATGTGTCGCTCGATTTCGTGTATTAGTTGAAGTTAGACATTAATATTATTAGATGCCGGCTCAGTGGTCTAGTGGTTAATTACTCGCGCGCAAAACCAGTAGGTCCTGAGTTCGAATCTCGCAGGGGGAGAGGTCCTGGATGTGCACTGCTGAGGAGTCCCATAATAGGACGAAACGGACGTCCAGTGCTTCCAGGTCTTCCATGGTGGTCTAGCTTCAACTGACTCATGATCTTAACTATTGAAATTACTATAATGTCCACGAAACCCATCTGAGATAGAATTTGATCAAAAATAAAATACAATTCGATATAAATGACATTAGTCACCTTTCAATGATCAATCAATTCTACACACATTACACTAAGTGATGAGTCCTAACTGAACATATAACTTGAGTTCGATTATTATGAAGATTACAAAAATTTGTTTGAACAAATCACTCTTCAATCACAGAAACATATTTTATTTTCAAAAATGTTTTATCATACTATGGAATTTAGATGTAAAAATACCGATTAAAAGAATATACTTCATAAATGATCAATATGAATAGAATTACATCGGTTAATAACTTTTAAAGAAGTAACACTGACAATACTCTTAATAATATTTTCACTTAATAGACCATTAACATTGCTTCTTCTCTTCTTATTAAAAAAAAGAGTTTACTCATTATCATGTAGTAACATTTTTATCGAATTAAACATTCGAAATGTACAGATAATGAATCTGTCAGTCGGCGATATAAACTATAGGTTTCATAATCTCAGATGACCTCCCATATTGATTATAATCTTGTATTAGCCAGTGACTTATATTACGGCCGAGAGTGGGGAGAGTCCGCTCTCCCTCTCGAAATACTCTCACACGGCCACGCATATATAGCCTCTGACAGGGAAGTCCTACTCACTGCCTTCTCGTGGCATGGGTGTTGTTGATGAAAATGAGAGGACGAAAAGCGAATGTCCGGCGCTTCAACCGGATTCCAAACCAATGGTGCACATGGGCTCCAGTATCCTGAGGGAACAAATGGCGAATGAACCAATTGTTGGTCACCGGCTTCCATGGGACTGCATCTCCTTAGGATGCTCCACTGCCTTGTGGATCAGACCTTCAGGTCGAAGGCTCGGGGTGTGGCCCCCTAAGAAAACCACCTGCTTCGGTTTGGGCACCCGGGCAGTATCACAGCCCTTACACATATCGAATGAGATTTGTGTGGCGCATATGTATTTGGTGCCTCTTTGTACCAATATCTATGTGTTGAAATAATAATAAATTAGCCAGTGACTAACATAGAGATGAATTCTCGAAATTCTTTTGAAAAATGGTAAAATATGGAATTTAACCATGTTTGGTATAAGAATCAGCGATGGTAAGGGATTATGGATGTGCAGCATTGTAAAGTGATTAATTTAATGAAGAATCTTAGCAAATGAATTGAAGATAAACTGTTATAATATCTACAAACAAAATCTGATACAATACAAAGATATCCTTCTTAAAATGACGACGCAAACTGATTTTCATCACTAAATATTTGGGTAAATTTTAAATCTTGTTTGACAGAACAAAGCATTAAAAGAGTGTAAGAATGTCAATGTCAAAAGTCTTAATTATTACAATGAAAATCACTATCTACAAAAGAGTATTCCTCCATTGGTAAAAAATAGTCTATTACTATATGATCTAATTTGTTCGGTTAGACATTCAATTAAGTAAACAAAATTTTCAACGAAACTGTTTGGCTAAAATTATCTAGTTATTCATATTAGATTCAATGAATATCCAATCTATTCAACAAGATCTTTGATGTTATGAATCAATGAATAAAATAAATACTATATATGAACTACTAAACAGATGAGATTTGCGTAAATCAAATGATAAAAATTACCTCCAAAATCACAAGTGTCTGAGATCTGATAAGAAAGGAAGTAACTCAGTACTAGTATGAAATCAACCGAAGAACCATTACTTAACCAAGATGCATTGAACAGCTGTCAAGTCAACTGAAAGCTTCTTAACAATGAATACATCCAAAACCTACAGATCTAGTTGTTGGCATGATAACTCAAAGCCACTGAAATCAAAATCCGATTATTCAAATCAATGACCATCTTCGAAACACAGCTTTACAAAGCGCTTGGTTAAACATTAATGTTACTCTGTTAAATGTGACTGCTCATAATCAGTGTTCAGAATAAATATTTGAGCTTGATGGTTTGGTCGTGGAGCTTTCATCGTTCTTCTGATCGACATCATCAGCACAAACTTCAGATGATGATGTCGTTTAGAAGAACGATGAAAGCTCCACGAACAAACCATCAAACTCAGAGAATAAAACTCCACCAAAATCATCTACCTGAGCTACAAATCTTCTCCACCATCTCAATATTTGAGATTATTTTGACATATTTTAAAGGTAAGAACTTGACTGTAATAAAATAACTACTCAAACTTAGACATCCAACTATCTGGTACTTAAGTCATAGTTCTAATTACCATAGGGAAAAAATAACTAGAAAAAAGTGAATGAGTACCTGTAGTTGGAAAATCTGAAAGTTTATAAGAACTAGACAGAAATAGATTATATAGAAGGATAAAAACATACGCGGCTATCGTTGTTATTTCCGGTTAAGAAGAAGACGCAAAAGGTAAACGCATACGCTCTGCTGCCAACGACTTTCAGTCATATAGTATGATCTCAGACATAGTTTATTGCGAACTCTAACTACGATTTCTACATGTTTTTATACATTTTAAATCATCATTCAGCCTCTCCATGATCTATTTTTATATATTTCACTGACAATGCTTTATTATTTTCTGATTTAATTTCCCATCTGGTAACATAACACAGTGATTGTTAACTTGCCATTCGTAACTTGTGTACCTATCAGTTCAATAGCTGTATACTTACAGCGTTAATTATCACTTTATTATCCTTACTTAGAAATAAAACATACCTCTAATCAATAAGATACATCTGAATAAATTCATCATATGTTTCTTAAAACAGTGATGTCATTTTCGACTTACCGTATCTTCAGTTGTATCGAAATCAAATGTTGTAAAAATATTCACTGATCTTGTAGCATTAATGAATGTATTTAAATCATCCTCTTTTATGGCATTAATTATTGGTCTTAAGTGTCCTTTTGCTAATGAATTATGACTTTGACTGATCATTATCCGGCTAAAAGAATATAGTATAAGTTATCTGTTATGATAAGATAGATTATTGGTGTTTTCACAATCGGGCTTTGTTAGGTAAAGATAATATATATATATATATATATGTATTTGTCCAAGTTTTATTTTATTATAATATTAATTTAATGAAACCATATTATCTAACAAATAATGATTTATATGTATACATATAATATATATATCCAGACTTCTGAATAACACAATGTGGATCTAAACTTCTAATTAAATGTACATATTCATACACATCCATATATGTATGTGGTAATATTATAATTATGTTTGCATATATATGTGTCGTGTTTAAGATTCCAAAGTATCACGAGATCTGATTTTTTTTGATCAGTCTTTCACACAACAATAGCTACACCTATTAACTTATTTGTTCATTTGGACTAACACAAATATGTTCACATGTCCTGTCATCATCATTCGTCTACCCACGCAGTATTCAAGTAGTATATATACATATATAAATTATACTACTCTAATTAACCAATCTTACGTTTATTTTACTATTTATGATTTGATTTTATCACAGAAAAATTTAATTCTCTTTCTGTGTGCAGTAAATTGTTTTACAATATTAGTGCCAAAATTATTTATTTATTTGTTTTCAGATTTAATGGCTATTTACATTCATAATTAGTAGTAATCATAAAAATAATAATGAACATCAGTGAAAAATAAATATTTACTAAGTTTTTCAGTTTGCTAATGCATTAAACTGATTGATTTCTGTGAGTAATCAAAATCATATGAGAACCAAAAATGGAGCACATGATTTATGGAAGCATTAAGTTCACTTCTTCCGTTCAAACTGTAATCGTTATAATGTAATCTGGTATTTAAGCTAGTCAGTATACATATCAACTGTTGAGACTTTAATCAGTTTATAGGTACGCCGAAAAGCAAGCACATTAACTGATCATGGAGTAATTACAAATATCTAGTCATTAGTATTGATAGAAGTCTACCTATAAATAAGAAATCTGACCACTTAATTGTATCACGGTTCACGTTTCTGATGTTAGGTAGTTGGAAGCAAATGTAATACTAAACTAATATAATGTGTGAGCCTTATTTTTACGTAATCAATAAATTTGATGGATATTACTTGTTATATCCGAGCGAAGATTAAATCACGAGTAACTTCTGAGACATATTAATCAACTAATATTATCTATATATTCTTATGGTATAATTATTCAATAATTAGATTATGTATATGTATATTCCTCTTATTATAAGCTTCATTTCGATCTATAATTTTTTATTGTACGATTTACTGTTCGTAAGCTATGCTCAGTTTATTGACTACTGCCTCCCACGTTCACAGCCACTTTTTGGCTTTATTGTGTACAAATGTTATTTCCTATTTTATGGTGCGTTGCGCTTGTTCGTTTGATATATAAACTGAGTATGTCTGAAATAAATGATTCGATTCGATTCACATATTGGAAGCTGATATTGGTGTTCTGGACTCACGTAGACGGGCTAGACGGATATAGGACCAAATAAAACGCTAGGCTGCTCATACCGGTCGAACGTCATTGGTTTGACACAGTGCTAAGATTGTATAAGTCGTATTTTGATTGGTGGACAAATCACGTGATGAATAGCCGGACATAAAGTCATAACATTACTAATTGAACCTTAGTTATTTCTACGTGGAGGACTAAGTTTATCATAATAATCGAGTAGGTGATGAGTCTCAGTCCAAATATCTGGATGATGACATCCCTAAATATATCAGTGCTTCCTCGAGATGATAAATATGTCCTACTGAGGAGTGATAACCAACATGAAACCTGGATTCATGGTTTACTGCTTATCAATTCAGTCATCTAACACGAAGACCAGGTACATTGGAAGTATACGCACTAAATTTCGATCACTCAGAGTGCCCAATAATAGTAATACCTCGATTATGTATCATCCGTTGAATATCTTACCTGATATAATTGTAATGAGTGCTAATGTGTTAAAATATATTACTTAAAAAGCTAAGAAGTACTAAGCAGCTATTTCATCTGAGCCTTCAGTCTATGATCAAAGTCTTATTCGGTATCAGACGCACGATCTCACGAATTAGGACACAAAAACTAAAAACTTCAATATATAATAGATGTTTAATAGATGCATTACAAAATACATTAATTTAATGAGCTAATAATACACTGTGATTCTATAAATCGTATAAATGAAAACAAGGTTTGTATTATGAAAATAGATTTTATTCAAAAATTAAATTAATCATTTTTTTATGGTAAACAACTTTAACTAACTATTGAAATAAATATGAACAAGTTATAAATTCATTTTGTATTGTTTGTTTGAATCTTCCCATTGATGTTTATGACTGCAATTGATCAATCATTTATTGGCATATGTGTATCCTGCACGGATCGCCTCGATATTGTCTTACGTGACAAAGATGGATGGTGGCTAGAAGTGAGATTCAGGACGCGTGTTTCGTCCTGTTCAGAATTCATCGTCTAGATATACCTGCATCCCAAAGTTGATGTCCGACCAGGCACTCAAACCCAGTACCGTTCGCTTCAAACGTCATTGCGTTATCCACTTAACTATTGACTCCTGGTAGCCACTAGCTTGTACAATTGAGTGAGGTTTAAATTCATTTCGTATTGTTCGAATCTTCCCATTGAAGTTATTATTTTTGAATAGTTTTGGTTGGAAAACTATCGAAAACCAAGAGGCACCGGGCAACTGGATTGTCCTCGTATAGAGAACCTCAACAGTCCACATTCACGAACCCACCATATATCGAACCTTGGACCCTCAGGTCTCACTATAACTTCTTAACCATTAGATTATTGAGCCGGGATCCATTTATGTACTTAGTTAACACCAGTTAATCCCTGATATTGCTCCACCAAATCCCATTGCCTGTGGTGGATAAACGTCTAACACTTAAAGTTATTTAAGCTGATTGTCCCAGCTCAGCGGAGATCTGAAGGACATAGGTTCGATCCCTAGTGGGGTCATGGATGTGAACTACTGAGGAGTTTTATAAGTAGACAAAAATACAGTTGTCCAGTGCTTTCTGGCTTTCAATGGTCAGTGCGTGGTGTAAACCACGAAAGTAGTTTTGACAGACTCCTTTGGTAAGTAGTCATTATTTTTAAAAACAAATAGTAACAGTCTAAAAGATTTAAATGTGACGGATGAAACTTGGCAAAGTAAATACAAATATTGTTGATTATTTTTTGCCACTACTTAAAAACTTGTCTCTTATCTCAGTAAAGGCAATTGATGAATTGGTGATTACAGTGGAAATGACTGAATAATTAATCACAATAAATAAAAGTTACAAATTGTTAATAGGTTGACAGGTGTACTTGTAGTGATAAGAATTAGGTCAAAACTTGAGAAAATAAAATTGTTAAAATAATAACCATTGAAAATTACATAATAAGAGGTGTGTAAATAATAGAAATAATTTGAAAAATAAATAAGACATACAGGATGATGCTAAATTTTTTTGTGGGATCATGGATGCGCACTTCTGAGGCGTTCCATATTAATACGAAACGGTTGTCCTGTGGTTCAAGGTTTTCAATGTTGATCTAACACTGATCGATTTACAATCTTAATCAAAACTCAACAATTTACAAAACCTTAAAGTGATAATCAAATCTGTTTCTCTTTTTTAATTAATGCTCGTTAATAGATTTTTGATTAAATGTGTCATTATTTTGAACATATATTCTTATCATGAGTTAAAATCAACTGAAAAAAGAATCGGAAAATATTGAAACAATCAATAATTGTCTCATTAGAGTTTCTGAATTTTTTTTTAGAAAATGCATTCCCCATAGCCTTGTATTACAATCTAACTTGAAAAAAAATACCAAGTCACTGGTTGAACACAACGATTTTAAAATGTTAATTCATGTATTAATAGTATATACTGACTTACGCCTGTTATTCCTAATGGAGAATAGGCCGCCGACCAGCAGTCTCCAACTCACTCTGTCCTGGACCTTCTTTTCTAGTTCCATCCAATTCTTGTTCATTTTTCTCATTTCTCTCTCCATTTCTCGGCGTAATGTGTTCTTTGATCTCCCTCTTCTCCTTTGGCCTTGAGGATTCCGTGTGAGGGCTCGTCATGTGACACAGTTGGGTGCTTTCCTTAATGTGTGTCCTATCCACTTCCAGCGCTTCCTCTTGATTTCTTCCTCCATTGGGATCTGATTTGTTCTCGTCCACGGTAGGTTGTTGCTAAGATTGTCTGGCCAAAGGATCCTAATTATTTTGCGTAGACAACTGTTAATAAACTCTTATATCTTCTGGATGATAGCTTTCGTTGTTCTCCAGGTTTTCGCCCCATCCAGTAGAACTGTCTTGACATTTGTATTGAAAATCCTGATCTTGGTGTTGTTTGACAGTTGTTTTGAGTCCCAGATGTTCTTCAGTTGTAAATATACTGCTCTTGCTTCACCGATCCGCGCTTTCAGATCTGCATCAGATCCACCGCGTCCATCAATGATGCTGCCCAAATATGCAAGGATTTTTACATCTTCTAAATCTTCTCCGTCAATTGTGATTGGACTGGTATAGTATAAAACTACAAGATAATTAATGGATTTTACATTAACTATTTTAGCTACATTAAATAATTTAACGTAAGCAATAATTCATGACGAAATTTTTATCAGTGGGTATGTCTTAACAACAACAAAAAAAGATTATCGTTAGCTTATTACTTCATTTTGGCGAACTCATTATTAATTATAATGAGTAGGCGGTAAACTAAGTACATTCAAATATTCGAAATTTTATGAAAAACTGTAGGCAACACTTTTTTGTTTGTTTGAATGACATGAATAAAAGATACAACCGAATCAATAAATTTTGAAGTATGATTACATCTAATTATTCATTGTAGGGACTCAAAAGTTTGATCTTTAAAACTTTATCAAATACAAAGATTTTATTCGTTATCTAAATTAGGCGTTGAGTTAAGGACCTTTTTCAGCTACGGACATTGAATTTAAACTTTAGATTTTTTTGAAAAAAAAAATAGATATCAGGGTTTCTTTGTTTTCATAGTTCCTGATTGATGTGATGGAAAGAAAAGTCAATTTACAATTTATTTACTCATGATGAGTTTTGTTCAAGATTACTTCCATTTTGATTCAATGTAATGATTACGCAATGTCGTATTTGTTTTCTTTTCTCGTATGATATTTTATTCTGTATAATATGTGATATTCTTGTGTTCCATTGACATGAACTATGCTCAGTCTGTGATTTGATATAACTCTAAGTATTTTTCATATATGCGATTTCATCCTAATTATCAATCAAAATGGGTGTACAATCAATATATAAGTGAGTGTATTTTCTACTAGAGTTGTCGTCGTGTTTTAGGGTTAATAAATCATAACTTATACCAGTCTTTGTGTTCTTACTTTCGCATCGTGGGAATTTCAGAGGTCCCTCGTTCCGAGTATAAGTGATAAGCGTTTCCGACATAACAATCAGCAACGACCAGTTACAAAAAGTAGCATTAAAACAGCCAAAACAATAAGCATTCAACTGACAAAGTTATAACACTAATTGAAAATCTTAATGAAATCAATGAAAAGCTTGATAATTATTTGAAGAAAATTTACACATACTGAACAATATTATAGTGACTTAATGAAATAAGTACGTTATGAGTCACATTACAACTACCAAGATTAAATTACAAGCCAGTTGATTAAAAATACCAGACGTATAACTAACAGACATTAAATATATCAAATTTAAAAATGGTAGGCGTTAAACATTGAAATTTAATTGGTTTAACGAATTAGTTATTAAACCTGACAAAAAGTTTAAATTACATTTCATAGTGTTTCTTGTCATCTTAACTGAAAACGAAATTCACTTTCATAGTAATATGAATGAATTTACAACTTATTGTAGATTATATAGTTATGTATTACATTCCAATTTTGCTGATTATTATGAAAAGATCTTGGATCTTTTGTCTAATTAGTTATCATATGATCAAAACTGGAAGTTTAGAAACATTTTTTTTCTTCATTTTACTATGTAAACTGTATTAAAAATCAAGCTTGAACAACACACCAACTTTAAAATTAATCAATAAAAGAGTCATTCTATCTTTTTTTATATTAGGGTTAATTGGTTTTATATATTTTGCATGTGCACTAATCAGATGATATGAGAATCAATGTTTACGTGTAAATAACTTAGCTAACTCAGTTTCCTTTACTTTTAAATTTGTGTTAAAATGAGTTTATACTTTAACTACAATACATAACATAATACTACTTAATCATGGGAATATTTCATTAGAAATTTTGCGAAAAATGGTTAGCTCACTTATATAGAAATGATTCCGTTGTAACAAAGAGGACTACTGAATACCTGCAAGAAGCACTGAGATTTTAAATGAAAATATATAAATTCGGATTTTCAGTTTTTCCGATTCAAATTTTCTAACATATTTTTCTCCGATAGATTTATTTGTTCATCTATTCATATGCTAATTTTTCGGTTTGCTTTCAATGATATACAATAACTATTTTCTAGATTTGAATTGTTTCTGTCTTACTGAAAGAAATTTTCTGAATGGGATTTATCTTTCGGATTAGCTGAAACTAAAAACAGATCATGCTCTTCTATTATATAGTACTGCTTGATCACTACATTCGATTCTTTCTATTTTGACCTTGACCCTTTTATACATTGGCTGATCGAAGTACGTGATCCTACTGTCAATTGATCATGATTAAACTTAGCCCCTATCTGACTAATAACCTTAAATTAACCAATAAAATAAATGGTTGACAGTAGCTACTGGGACATTCTTATTTGATCTGGTTTATGTCAAGCTCATATGTGTAATTCTAGCTTTCAGACAGACCGATTTATCCATTATTTTCAAATCACATATTGACATCGTTAATCATTCGCTTATTAACCCTAACTGTTTTTGTATGAGCGACTGTACCTCTTCTAGAGCTACTACCAGTCCTAAGCCTGAGTGAAGGAGGAGGGTTGGCATGAGGTCGAAAACCCTATCCCGTAGAAATAAATCTTGCTTAAACAACGCTAACCAGATTGAACAAATTAAACCATTTGAACTCTGTCCTGGGAGTTGAAAGAAAAATTATGATGCCTCAGGATGAAAGCCAAGTCTTTTCGGGAGTCCCAAGGCCGATACTCCTTTTAACAACCAGAGCAACAATTTTTATAGGTACATGGAGTGTCCGAAAAATGTGGGAGACCGGGAGGACCAGTCAAATATCTAAGGAAATGAGGAGATACAACCTAGCAGTGCTGGGAATCGGTAAGACAAATTGAACCCTAGCTGAACAGCAAAGGCTAGATATGGAAGAGATGCTGTTGTACTCCGGTCACGAAGAGGAAAATGCTGCACATACTCAGAGATTTGCTCTGATGCTGATTAGAGAATCACGAAATGCACTTATTGGGTAGGAATCTCATGGACCCAGGATCGTCGAAGACTTTCAAAACAAAGGAGGGATTCACAATGAATATTATTCATTATTATACACACCAATGATAGAGGTCACTTTTACAAAAGGCCGCAATCGATCATAGCGAACTGCTCAGGAAAGAACCCGACCATTCTGGTGGAAAACCTAAACGCAAAAGTCGGAATGCATAACACCGGATATGAAGATGTCATGGGACGACATGGACTGAAGGAGAGAAACGAAAATGGGGAAAGTTTTGCAAATCTGTGTGAATTCAACAAATTGGCCATAAGTGGCACAATATTTCCACACAAACGCATACACAAAGCTACATAGATCTCACCGGACCACACCACAGAGGACCAGATAAATCATATTTGCATCAATAAAAAATTCAGAATGACAATGGAAGACGTGCGAATCAGGAGAGGAGCTGACATAGCTTCAGATGACCACCTGGTTGTGGCCAAGATGAAACTGGAGCTAAAGAAACACTGGACAACTAGAGAGATAGCATTACAAAGTTTTAATACAGCCTTCCTTTGAGATACTAACAAAATCAACCAATTTAAGATAACTTTCAACAAAAGGTTACAAGCCTGACAAGATCTACTAAAAGGAGAGGGAAATACTTTGGAAGACAGCTGGAAAGGGGTCAAAGAAGCACTAATTCCAAGGTGTCAGGATGTGCTGGGTCTCAAGAACAGAGAAAGTCAAGGCACAAGCTGAACACACAGAAGTAAACAAGCAAGTGAACAACAGCATTAGAGTCGACAAGCATAAATATGTGGAAGACCCAGCAACTACATTGTAAAAAGCCGCAACAGAAGAAATATCAAACAACTATGTGACACAAGCAAGAAACGTGCAGCGAAATATAGTAAACCAGAGAGAAAGATCAAGGACAAAGAAGGCAAGACAATCACTGAGATTCATGAAAAAAAAGTACAGGTGGGTAGAACGCTTTGAGGAACTCCTGAATAGACCAACTCCACTGAACCCACCGGACATTGAAGCAGCACCTACAGACCTCCCTATATGTTTTACTACACCAATGATCGGAGAAATCGGGATGGCCATCAGTCAAATGAAGAGTGAGAAAGCAGAAGGATCTGGCAATATACCGGCTGAAGCTCTGACGTCAAATACAGAAGCAACTTCCAGCATGCTCCACATTCTATTTAGAAGAATTTTGGAGGAAGAACAGGTGCTGACATATTGGAAAGAAACATACCTCACCAAGATACCAGAGAAAGGAGATCTGCGCAAACGTAACAAGTACACAAGCATCACACTACTGTCAGCACTAGTCAATAGTGTTGCTGAACCGGAAGAAAGATACAATGGACACCCAACTTCGAGATCAACAGACCGGATTCCGTAAGGATCAGTTGTGTACACATTAAATCACGACACTATAGATCATCTTCGAGCAATCAGTCGAACGCAACTCGTCACTATACATCAACTTCCTTGATTATGAGAAAGCATTCCATAGTGGATAGGAGAACATTATGGGAACTTCTTCGACATTATAGTGTACGTGAGAAGATCCTCAATATAATACGGTATTCATACGACGAACTACAGTACAAAGTCGTGCATGGAAAACAACTGAAAGACGCATTCTAACTGAGGGCTAGAGTTAGCCAAGGCTGCTTACTCTCTCCCTTTCTTTTCCTTTTGGTGGTTGACCGAATTATGAAGACCTCAATCTGATGGAAAGCACGGAATACAATGGATAGCTCGGAATCAATTAGAAGATTTGGACTTCGCAGATGACCTAGCTCTTCTATCTCATACATATCAACAAATTCAAGTCAATGCAATTAATTCAGCAAAATTTTCTGCATCAGTGGGAAAAACTACGATCCTGCAATACAACATAGAGAACACCAACCAAATCACACTTGATGGAGAAGCTATGGAGTAGGTGGAAACTTTCACTTACCTACCTGGACAGCATTATAAATGAACAAGGAAGATCCGACGCAGATGTGAAGACAAGGATTGGCAAAGCTGCACAGTATGCTTAAGATCTCTGTTGTCATATGATACTCCCGTCCAATCGGCGTACTGATTTAAAAGCAACTTATATGGCTGCTTTTGTCTTTTGACACTACTAAATTCATAGATACGTGATCGGTGGTCATTTCTTTTATCACTACTGAATAGTCTCCATTCATGAGCCGGTTTCGTTGGGAATCTACTAATAAGTTGAAATCCTTTAAGAAATCAATACTAATTATAGGTACAGATACATCTATGATAGCGAATTTGGCAGCAAAATGTAGTACTACGACCGAAATTCAAGTTTAATTTTCGCCTCCAATATGTTTTTATGTTTGCCGCTTTAAGGGTTAGTGCCATATTAATATTTCGTCTTCCGTTTCTCATTGAAGGCACGACGCTTATTCCTGCTTCCGTGTCTACTATGAATTGAGCTCCTGTTGCTCTGTCCTGGACATAAAATCGACGACTGTTTCTAGGAGCTGTGCTAGTTGTCGTAGCCGTTACTGACAACGACGAAACCGTTTAAATCCGAGTGGTGGTCTGCATTTTCGCCGAATGTTTGGTGGCACCAGCATACTGTAGGAGTTGAGCGTCTCTTAGAGCATGGTCGGCTTCTATCTCTTGGTCTACTTCGCGACTATCTTCTTTGTCTGTCGTTCTGATTTAGATTCATCAGTTTGTGGCATAAAACATCAATCTCTTTTTGTAACGCATCGATTCTTTCATCTACTGTGGTACTGTGCCTTTGTGGACTCGTGTGTCCCATTCTCTCATAAGTCCTATCGGCCATTTTATCGATGTTTTCTATTTCGACATCGCTTCCCACAACTGCCGGGATCTGTTGCATGCTCAATGGGAGTCGGTGTAACTATAACTGATAAAATATGTTCTTATCTAACTTTTAGTCCCCGATTATGTTGCTAATATAATTTTTTAATTGCGATAGAGTTCTATCTCCTATTTGCATCTGACTGAGCAGCTGCTCGACAGCTTTCTGGTCGGCTAGCGAGATGTCTTTTATCACTGCCTAATCTAATACGTCGTGTTCGGCTTAGCCAGGACCTCTCATACAATGTGTGCTACTTCATCCGGAGGTAGTGAACTTGCGTGACCAAATTTATCTCGCTGTAAATAAACACGATTAGCTACAAAGTAATTTTTAATTCTAACGAACCAAAGCTGAGGGTGAGTGACCTCACGGACGGCATTTGTGGAATGACTATTATGTCGTTATTTGGAGATATATTTATAATAGTTAAATGGTGCATGAATATAATATAATTATCACAAAGAGAAATGAACCGATAAAAACAATGATAATAATGAATGGTATGATTTATAACATAGAACGGACCTACTAAATTGCACGAATCTATCAATATCGTTATTTATCATATTATCGTTACGTTCAATAATGTTTGTGAGATAATGTACGTGTAATTAAAATGGTGATATAATAAATCCACAATTATGATTATAATCCTGATGATAATCCGAATTGAAACAGAGAGCGTTGAATTTTCGAAATTAGATTATATCATCCAAAGTTACTTTTTGTTTGTACATTTGGATCAATTCTGTTGTGGTCGGTATTCAACATAATCCTTAAACTACCTATACAGTTCGTCCTGATAACCGTCACTAGATAATGCCCCAAGGGTGTATTAATCAAAAAGCGAATACGAAGTGTTGATTAAGTTTGTTATTGCACCACGCAGAGATCACTAAAATTGCAGGTACGCTAAGCAAACATGAAGAGTAGTGCCGAAAAGCAAGCTGGCATGTGAGTGAACGTGTTAGTCGAATGAGCGAGCGTGCGGGTCGAATGAGCAAGCGAGTGAACAGGATTAAAATGTACATATATATACATGGTGAAATGAATGAATCATCAAATCAATTGAGCGACTAACAGTAAGGCTAGCAGAATGATTATATGCGTAGGCATGATGGAATGCTCAAGCATACATTTTCATACAAGTGCAACAATAGTAAAAGTACAATGATATATATAAGTTGTTATTGTACAAATAACTCTATCCGTTAAATAATTTAACCAAATTAAATGCGAACAAACTCAATTGCACATGAGCTGCGTTAGGTACATACATTACGTAAATCACCAAATTGCATCACAAGAAAAGAGCTTAGCTGAAATCCAAAAGGAAACGGTAAAGATAAAGAGTGAAGAATACACTATGGCGGGAATTGCAAGCAGACATGAAAAGGATGAATAGCAACTGGAAAGAACTGGGAAGGATTGCTCAGGATTGAGTTGGCTGGAGAATGCTTGTAGGTTGCCTATACTCTTCCATGAGGGTTAACAAGCGTAAGTAAGTAAGTAAGTATGTTTAACAAGTGCTTACCCTATTTATGACATATCTGTAACTTATTTTTGTCTGACTGCGAATATTGAGTTACGTTTGATCAAATGGAGTCGGTTCACTCAACTTTTCCACTTCACGTCTCTTCTCTTTCGTCACTTCGTTTCTCTAATTGTCTGTCCGGACCAAAGACTGTGCGAAATATACTTATTCAAAGTTCATTCTCCTACGTGACTTATTTTATTTCGTTATTCTCTAACATGAATTGAGTCGATAAATATGTATGAAGGTAGCTGCGATATATATTTCGATAACATCATCATTCGTTCAAAATGGACTCAAATACCGGGTTAAAAAAGATCCATGAACTCATTCTATCCTCAGTAGCCAGTTAGAAGACGAAAACAATAAGCTAATAAATCTTCTACGATTTAAACTCGAGAAATTATTTAAATTAGTTACATGACCACTTAATGCCACAAATATAAGGTCATTATTTGTACACAACTAAATCATATGAGACATGAAATTGGTGCAATAGTTATATAATTAATTAACAATCATTTCGAAATAGTCGATCAAATAGCGACAATTGGTAAGTTAGATGAAAGTTTATTGTTAGAACAGAATGAAAATATAATAAAGTAATTACTTAATAATAGCATGATTAAAATAAATGAAATAATTTACCTTCCTCAAATATCCGCTCCGATCTAACACTTTTCATATAAGAATAAGAGTTGAAAGGGAATAATGTCTATGCCAATAAACTCGAACAATAAAACGTTAGAGTTTATGTAGAGGTTGCATAAGAGCCTCATAGTCTAATTGCATTAGCTTAAACTTCATCCTGCTAATGGCATTAGATAAGATTATGTCTATAGTCAGCATTTACGCTATTCAAGTTAAGTGTAATTCCTTGTACATTCAATAATTTTCATTTCACTAAGAAATAAGCTTTAAAAAAAGAATGAAATAAATTACTAGCCAGTATACATGTTTCTTATAAACTCAACGTTTTTGTATGAAACAGCTAATGTATTGTTGCAGTAAACGTGTATATTATATGAATCTAAATCATTTAGAACAAGTCACCAAGACTTTATACATCACACAAAAGTGTTCAATTAGAAAATCACATTAAATAACTCTGTTGTAGTTCAGTTGAAAAATTTTGATGTAAAAGAAGATCACACGAAAACATTAATCAAATGATGTAGATTAATGGAAATAAATCAATTTTAGAATAATACTATAGGTAAGAATAGGTAATATACTTATGACGCATTCCATATCAGTTCATTTGATTATAGACAAATAGTGTAGACCTTTTAAAATTTTAATTGATCTCATTAATGATATTAGCACTGTTTTAATTGTTTTAATAGTTAAGCCCACCTAATGAACTGATTCTTTAATTTGTTACACACACAATCAAAGTTGAATTACCCTAGATTATATATCATTTCGCCAATTTTTAATTATTTTCTCGTCGATACAATCAAAATTAAAATTCAATTTAATCTTTCCTAGCTCGGATATAAAGTGTGTAAATTATTGGGTTGAACAATTAGGAGACAAATTGGTCAAATTTTGAGACAATTATAATCATGAGTTGGTATCAACTGAAGGAACAGTGAAGTTCAGAGAGAACAAGACTAATTAGTGCTCATATTGAACTCTTCACTGATATTCAACCAAGATCCACAAGAGATCAGTAATAAAACTTTCATATTTCACACCAGATACAGTGAGGTACGATTTCCTTCTAGATATTTATTATCTATAGAAACAATGAAATTGAAACCGAAATATTTACTCATAAAGGAGATTGATTAACGATCGCTTAACTGTTGGCAAATTTGTTGAAGCTGAAAGTATTATCATTTTGAGTACTGATCAGTCAGATCAATGGAAGCGTTCTCAACAAAGCAACTGACAACCACTACTCTATGCATTAGCATCAATGTAAACTTTAAGAATAAAACAGCTTCCCGGTGCATTTGCATTTACAACTGATCCTGGCTCTGAATGAAAACTACCTTGAAATGTCTAAACTAAGTTAGTTACTATTATATGTGAAAATTATATTTGAAATAATCTCAGCGATTGAAATTTAAATAATTTCAACGTTTCGTCCAGCAAACTTGTCTGGACTTCCTCAGGGTACTAATTAAAATCAAAATGATCAGAGAAATATATAATGTTCAGTTTAGGGGTTGTGGAGATTATTACGTTTTTGGTTGAGACCATGAACCGATTGGTATTAGACCACCATTGAAAACCCGGGAGCACTGGACGGCCGTTTCGTTCTATTGTGGGACTCCTCAGCAGTGCGCATCCACGATCGCACTCAAGAGATTCGAACCCAGTCTCGCGCGCGAACGCTTAACCTACTGGACCACTGGTGTTAATGTCTAACCTCAACCAATCCACGGAACTGAGTGACCATCTTCCAATGTACTGAGGTAGATACCTGACTCAACCCGACACGGATTAGCTCTACTGGTCACGACTTCTCAATAGAACTCCGAGAATTCCCTCACGAAGCTTTGTGAGATAGGTATCTACCTCAGTACATTGGAAGATAGTCGTGCAAGTTCGTGGATTGATTGAAGTTAGACATTAACACCGTTGGATGTTGGCTCAGTGGTCTAGATGTTAAGCGTTTGCGCGCATGACGGAAGGTTCTGAGTTGGAATCTCACGAGCGAGATTGTGGCTGCTCATTGCTGAGGAGTCCCACAATAGTACGGAACGGCCGTCCAGTGCTCTCAAGTTTTCAACGGTGGTCTAACATCAATCGGTTCATGATCTCAACCACTGAAATAAATAATTGTAATGATAAAATATCTCAATTAATTCCTGTTAGAATCACGATGCATGTGAAATAAACAGGTTGGTAGAGTCCAATTACTTGTTAATCAACATTCGGCTTGTGGTGACTAGTTGAATATCATCTTTTCTGTTCAGGCTCTTCTTATTAGCCAATACATACAGCGCTTCTATTGTCAATCTTTCTTTATGTGTGTTAAAACCTTTCTGAAGTATTTTGGTCACTTCGAAGTTGATCTTATATCGTGTTTCTAATAAATGTAAATCTATCTCCGACCTATAATCAAGTTTCTTCAGATCAATCGAGGATTCAGGAACATTTTTCAGACATTGTTTGTGTTCTTTCAACCTCACATTCAATTGTCTTGAAGTTTCTTCTACATAAGCTACAGTATGATCATAACATTTGATCTCATAGACAACATTCTGTTGTTCTTCCTTTGAAAAATTATCCTTAACTTTCACTAATGATGATCATATGGTGTCACTAGCCCGAAAATACACTCTTATATTATGTTTGTTTAGAATCCTCTTAATTTCTTCCGATGTTTCTCTACGGTATGGAGTGACCACGGTGGAATTCTAATCTTTCGGTATGCACTCAAACTTAGTTTTTCTTTCATTTTTAATTATCTTCTTTAAAAGCTCTTTAGGGTAATTGTTCACTCTAATTGTAGACAACCCTGATCATAAGCAAACCAGATAAAGGAGGAGGTATAGTTCTCATGAAACAAAAAGGATTATATGGAAAAAATGGAAAACAATGCTTAGTGATCCTAGCAAATTTCAGAAAGTTACTAGTAATTATGACATCAATAATAAAGTAGAAAGACAACTGGGTAATTTCCTTAAGGATCTAAAGAAATAGGTAATAATTGTGACTGAAATTCGTGATTCAATTAAGCCGACAGGATCATATACACCACGACTATACGGTTTGCCTAAAATTTATAAACCGGGTCTTCCTCTACTCCCAGTTCTAGATATGTACAATTCTCCTTACCACAAAATTGCAAAGTGGCTAGTGCAAGTCTTAGAGCCTTTGCACAAACCAGTTGTTATAAATAGTATAAAAGATGTCTTTGACTTCACCTCCAAAGTGGAAAATATTAATGTTAGTGTGAAAAACATGATCTCAGTGGATGTAGTATCTTTGTTCACCAACGTACCACTTATAGAGACTATTGAGTTTATATGCGAGCAAATATCAGAAAAACAAATCAACATTGGCTTGCCTGACGATAGTTTAAAGGAATAGCTCTTAAGATGCACGCTGAATATCCATTTTGTCTTCAACAATATTTATATTAGCGCTAATATCCATTGGATAACCATGGGCTCACCTCTAGGCCCGATTTTAGATTATCTCTTCCTAGCAAAGCTAGAAAATGGACCTCTTAATGAGACTATTAAGAAGCTTGATTTATATTAGCGCTACATCAATGACACTTTCATTATCGTAGATCAAAACACCAGTAAGGATAAACTCTTGAAACAATTCAACAGTGTTCATCCAGCGATCAGTTTCACTGGTGAAAGCGAGTATGACAAAAAGCTGAACTTCCTTGACGTCACACTAAGCAGACGAAGTGATAGCACATAAAGTAGAAGCTTGTATAGAAGAATCCCCTCTGTTTGCCAATATACTCACTTCTGCAGTTTCACACCTATCCGCTACAAGAGAAATTTGGTTAGATGTCTCACTAGCAAAGCTAAAAAGATACTCTAAGTCAGAAGCTTGGATTTATCAACAACTCACTGACCGAGATCGGCCACCCCAATGTTTTCATTAAAAAGTACATGTATGACTGTTATATCTGTGAGACAGTAGCAGCTGATTTGAGGGTAGCGATTTATCGATCGGACCAAAGACGCACAGACACGTAGAACGACCTAGGGTTCTGATTGGCCCCGCTTCCCTATCTAGCCCAGCAGTTGAGTCCAGAACGCAAGTCACAGCCTCGGATATATGAATCATTATATTTCAAACATACTTTGTTTATATACCAGTCAAACAAACCACATCATACCATAAAACAGAAATAACATTGTACAATATTGGCCAGTAGGAAAATGACACGTGAAATGAGTACTGACCAATAAGAAAATAATACCATGTCCAAGTCCAAGAATAACATTAGGCTAAATAGGATAACTTCTGGGATATTTTCCTGAATATCCCAACACCTCCCCTTTTTTGGAGATCCGGATTTTGGATTTCTTCGCGTCTATCCTCCCCCGCGGAATAATGTTGGGTCCTCGTATACCCAAGTAACAGTTAGTGTGACTCTATTTAAAGCATATTTCCCGCATTGAGTAGAGAGTCCACTAGAGCTGACTAGATGCTGAGGATCAGCGACAGTAGATATGAGGTCATAAGAGTTTGATTCTTGTGAAACATTCCCATCAGATCTCTTCGAAATTCCATTAGTGGATAATACGTTACCAAAATAAACAGCATCTATCAAAATTGTATTAGATTTCTGACCATTGTTTGATGCATGTGACACATTCTCTGGCAAAACAAGAGGATCTTTTCGTGAGCTGGATATGCTACTGTCTGTACATGCTGTTTCGGGGATGATGGAGTTTGACTCCATTACCGGGCATGTTTCTGGAATAGAAAGTACTGGACCACCGGGCGCATCATGGACGACTGTTTCGTTTGAAGTACAGTTCATCGAGGATTCATGGAGGCTGTCATTTTCCAGCTCACTGTGAAACTCAGATATCAATCCGTCCACTTCCGTCGCATCTTCATAACGTGACTGATTTAGCAGCTGCGTGCGGAATTTGACTAATAACTCCAAATGTCGTTCAAAGAGCAGCTGTAATCGATCGGAAGGGAGAGTCATTTTTCCGAATCAGCACTTGTGATGAGAATTACTGTGTGAATAATGACCAATGTCGTTCAAGGACAGTGACGACAATCTGGATGCTGATTGGTTGAATAATTAGACTGGATTTCGTCCAATTACAGAATGACTTTGGATTGTTGTTTTTTTCTTCACCCCGTCGCCAATTGTTATATCTGTGAGACAGTAGCAGCTGATTTGAGGGTAGCGATTTATCGATCGGACCAAAGACGCACAGACACGTAGAACGACCTAGGGTTCTGATTGGCCCCGCTTCCCTATCTAGCCCAGCAGTTGAGTCCAGAACGCAAGTCACAGCCTCGGATATATGAATCATTATATTTCAAACATACTTTGTTTATATACCAGTCAAACAAACCACATCATACCATAAAATAGAAATAACATTGTACAATATTGGCCAGTAGGAAAATGACACGTGAAATGAGTACTGACCAATAAGAAAATAATACCATGTCCAAGTCCAAGAATAACAATAGGCTAAATAGGATAACTTCTGGGATATTTTCCTGAATATCCCAACAATGACATAATAAAGAGATCGGAGATTTCGACTGTTCGTAAGAAACCTTTATACATGAAACTACAATTCAACGGGGATGGGGCTAGTGATACTCTGAAATATAGGTTAACGAAAGTAATCAGCAGGACATTCTACGCAACCAATCTTGCGTTGACCTTCTCTAGTCGACCAGCGATGTCTACTCAAACGAAGGATAAATTACCTGTGTTGGCCTCCTCAATGTGCACTTACAAATTCAGCTGCCCCTGTGGAGATAGTTATATCGGGCGTACTACCAGGCAACTTAACCAACGAATGAGTAAACATCTACCAGCTTGGTTTATAAAGGGCCAGATAAAAACAATTCGCAGTTCTATCGTGGCACATCTTATTGATAGCGGTCATGCTGTAGATAAATCGAAATCATTTCAAGTGACCTATCGTATACCTCCATTATTTCCTAACGAAGTTTGTTCCCGCCTCCTACATATAGCTGAAGCCATTGGAATTCGTACATATAACCCCCTCTACCCCTTCCATGGCTAGTTATAACTTAACAAACGATTTTTTTATTTTCATTGTTATTTATTTATTTTATCCTATTTTTGTTATCATTAACCTTATTTTCACATCCATTCGTTTGTAATTTTCCGTCTCTTTCCTTTTGTAATCTCCACCATCTAATTATTTACACACTTCTTATTACGTAATGGATTCAATGTTTTGTGATGGCTATTCCAAGTCTATTTACCCACGTTTGACTGTTGATAAGACTTTTGTTATCGTAATTTATTACTCTTACTACTATCAGTACACCTGTCTTCCTACTATCAACGTGTATTTTACCTATTATGTGTGGTGACTTATTCTATTTCATTGTGATTATTGACCAATATTGCCTTGATTGGTTTAACATTTTCGTATAAATATTCATGCATATTAGAGCAAAGCCTGATGACGATCTGATTGAAAACAATTGTTCGCTTATATGTGTTGTTGTAATTTTCACAATGGGAATCTTTAATATTCTAAAATTCAATTCAATTCAACCCGCTGGTTTTCCTTATCTGTAATGAGATTGACACTCCTATTAATTAAATTTTTTTATAACTGAATTTCCCACAGTATGCATAGGCCGAGTCGTAATCTATGTATCTCTCAGAATGTGTTGATTTTCTGAGTACATGTTTCCTCAATTTATTATTGTCTTCATCCAACCAAACAATCGAGAAACGCTAGTTTCTGGTCATTGGACTCTATTTCCTTGGCTAGCTTGATTCTCTCCAAAATGCTGTTTACATTTTCAAACACTTCTTCCAAACCAATGTCATCTATATACCATAACCAAAATTTTGGAGGATTCATATATGTTCTGGTCACGCTGGTTTCCGGGGAATGCATGAATAAACTCGCTGCAATCAGAGAGATTGGTGAACCCATTGACACACCTTTCTGTCTGTAAAGGTCGCCTCGAAATGTGAATAAGGTGGATCGTAAGCATAATTCCAAACACTTAATAGCTTCGGAATGGCATCGTAAATTCAGACCTAAGTCATATTCCGAAAAATCACGCAAAATGTCCAATACTTTAATGGTAGGTACATTAGTAAATAAGGAAGAAGTATCAAAACTTGTCATCATTTCATCTTCTTGTATATGTATGGTATCGATACTATTTAGTAGTTGAATTCATTAGTCAATTAAAGTTCGACCATTGAAGACCTGAAAGCACTTGACGGCCGTTTCATCCTAGTAAAGGACTCCTTAGAAGTGTGCATAGACGGTCCTGCACATGAGAATCGAATCCAGGGCTTTCAGTCTTGCACGAGAACGCTTAACATCTAAACAACTGGGCTGGTATCCAACGTTGTTGATGTCTAACTTCAACCAATCCACGATATTGCGTCACCATCCATCGTTATCTTCAGTGAGTAACTGTCTCACAACAGACACAGTTGAACTTCACTGCTCACGGCTCATGAATTCAACCATCAAATTACTAAAATCTTCATAAAACAACCATTCTGGTAATAATCGGTATTATTCTTAAATTCAATAGTTTTAGTTCCATAATCAATCAATTTTTCATACGATTTGCGTATCCTAGCTAGGTATTTCGCTAGATTACCAGTCAATGCATTTGTAAATTCAATTACTGATCATCATAGGGTATGATTCTTGTGAGTCGATTTCTGTCAAACTATTCATCCTAATATTTATGAATATTCGTATAAGTTAATTACTACTTGCTAATTGTCAGTAGTTTATTGAACCTCACAAATGTTTATGAATTACTTCGTTTAATTGCTACTTCTCATCGAAGAAAAAAATATTTTTCCTTACCGTAACTATTAGTTCACTGAGTTTTGAATGTAATAAATATTTAGTTCAAGGATTAATGTGTTAAGTTTATTCTCTTCTATATTCTGTTACCTTATCCATATTCTGCATGCACATTAATTTATATATTCCAAGTTTAATTCTTCACAAGATTTATGTAACATAAATGATAATTCTATCTAGTAAGTTCATTGTGAATAAGTTTAAAACTCTTGAAACATAATCTATATCTATTAGAGTTTATAAAAACTACTGATTTTCAACGTTATAAATGATATTGTGGAGAATTTTAAAAATCTCATTGGTTGAAATCATGACCACCATGGGAAACCTGGAAGCACTGAACGGTCGTTTCGTCCTAGTATCGGACTCCAGCAGTGCATACCCACGATCCCGCCCCCCCACGACATTCGAACCCAGGACCTATCAGTCTCGCGCCAGGCGTTTAACCAACTAGAACAATGAGCCGGCATTCAACAGTGTTAATGTCTAACTTCAACCAATCCACGATATTGCGTCACCGTACAATGAGTTCAATGAGTTCCTATCTCACAACAGACCTGGTTGAACTCCAATGGCAACGACTTCTCATTAGAACTCCAGGAGTGTCTCCTAAAGTCAATTACTAGTGAGCAAGTGATTATTATTATTATCAGAATGGGTTTTGTGGAGATTTTTAGAAATTTCACTGATTGAAATGATATTGTTTCAATAATTTAATAAATCAATAAAGGAAAAAATATTATTTTTATTGATTTTTACTCTATAATATAAGTAATTTGATCTAATAAAATAAATACAAAACAAGCCATCATAATCATAAGTAGAAAAAAATTTTTTTTTTAAATTCAACCTATAGCTTCAATTAGTAAATTAAAATCTCTTATTCATTTAAGCATAAAAATAGAGTGACCACGTGGTTAAAAAAAAAGTCAATCGATAGATAGTTCTTCTTTTCAATAAATCAATAAATTAAACGTTTGTATGAATATTAATAATTATTTACTAAACTAATTTTAAATAATTCGATTGTTATGATTAAGTTGAGTTACTCAATGAATAAAAAGATGTTTGCTTAGAAAATAATCAAATATAAGCAATATCAAATCATTTTTTTACTATCATAAACATCGTATTCTTTTCTATGTACAAGAAATAGTTTCAGTTTAATAAATCTGTAAGACAGATCTGAAAAAAAAAGTTTAATATTTTGTAGAATTGGTGTCTATGTCTAAGGAAATAACACCAATTAACAATCCCTAAATATCCATCAACTTCACGTGATTTATCAGTTCTTCAATAAGACGAAGATTGAATATCTTAGATAACAGAAAAAGTTGTTTTTGCCTTTCTACTAAAGAATATAATTCATTCTGATACTTGATATAAGGAATTCTATTGTGTAGTTTGTTTTGTTGTTAAACGAATAAGTTTAAATAATTCAACCATTTCTCTCCATTGTCTTTTTTGTTTGATTAAAATGTGCTCAAGGAATTTCATTTGTGCTAAATTGTAAGTAGATGTTCAGGTGTAATTTCACTAGCAAAGTGGAATATAGCGACTGGTGTTACCGTTTATAAAAGTGTGAAAGAAGACAGCCATCGATATAAAGCGCAGACGATAATGGTGGTCTTGTTTCCCCTCTAGATTTTGGTGAATTATTTCAAAGTCTCGAAATTTTGCTTGCTAATCAACTTATATAGAGGGCAGATTCCACTTTTGATAAAGAGTTATGAATGCCCAAACTCGGTGATTCAGCACAGTGGAATACATCAGCAAGGACGTAAGATAATACACTTAGTATCTTGAATAATAAGACTAGATTAAGTCCCCGCATTATATATCTACCATTTGAAGAGGATATAAATGTATCCTTAGTGTGTAGAAGGATACCAAAAATAATTTTATACTAATTCCATTATATAAATTTATGTATGCTGTTCCATTTTATTTAATGATATTAAATCATACACTCCTTACACCAGACTAATTTATTTAATACAATAGTCTTCAACTTAGTGTATATTGATCCTTACAATATGACTGAGATATCCTGAGGAATGACTTACAATATAATAAATAAATCACTCCGTTTTATACCGTTGAACTTTTTTGATAAACATACTAGATATCATTGAGAAATAAATAGAAATAAGACTAATTTCAGTCAATCCAATTTGAGTAAAAAAACTCAAACACATATAGACTAACTATAAATGCCTACAATTAAGCTTTTTTTCACTTAGAAAGAAAAACACGAAATCTATCAATAATACAATCAGTTGTTGAAGTTGATCTAAAACGACAATATCTTAAGCACTTTAGGATAACCGAGATATTATTGAACATTTCATGCGAAATAATGTATGACTGAACTACCTTGATAAAACAAAATTCAATTACAAAAGATCTACAAGTTGGATGTCAGTTTAATAATAATAATAATCAGATTAGCAGATAATTACTATATTTATCATATTTATATTTTTGATGTAATTTAATCCAGTTACAAAATAGCGACGTACTAGCATCAGTGAATTTACTTAATAGAAGACAACCTTATTTATCAAAAAAATTGTGGTTGACATACGTGGACCCACTAAAAATAGCTTGAATAGTTTTCGTTTTGGAAGGTCTTCAGTTCAACCAAAGATAAAATTTAATAAATCTCAAATGAATGGATTGTGATAACATTAATGCCTTTAATATTTGGTCAGTTTTGATTGTAACTGAAAAATACGAAATCAGTTTTCACTAAAGTTTTGTGAAAGTAAGAACAACGAATATAACAAAACAACCTGAATTTGTGGAGATAATTGGGACAGACTTATTTTGTAATTAGTTTTTACTACTATTAGCATTTTGTTTATTAATTTTCATAATTGGTACATTTACTATTATTGACCATAAAATAGTTGCTTAAAAAACATGACCTTGGATCTTCCGTTTCGTTTTTGAATCCCCTATAGCATGACACATTGATTCTAGCTCACAAATACACCACTATACACATATGCTTCTTGTTCTCAACTACCCGCTGTTATGATATGCTTTCTATTTACGTTTACACATCACAGTGATATTCTCATTATATGCTTTATCTGGATATACATCTCGAACTATAACAACTACAATTGGAATTATTAACTACTTATAATTGTGGAATACCAGACCAAAAGAAACTCGAACGCGCCAATTCTTGACAATTTAAGTAACGTCCTGTATATTTTCTTGCGTGTATAATTTATATTTGATACATTAACACATTACTTTTTAACGTGATAACTTGATCATTACTTTTGGAATTGATAAACTTTTAATCCACCACAAATTCATTTGATTTCTTAGTTTACCTTCAGCTGTCCACAACTTAAGAATAATAATGCTAATCACTGAGATACGGTGTAAATACTTTATAACATAACTTCAGAAATCTCATTAGTGAAGATTAGTGAGAAGAGAAATAAGTATGGAAGAACATAAAAGACAATTATATGTGAGTATGTGGATGTGGATATGATTATATGTTGAATACATGAATATGCTAGAATAAAACCTTAGAGCATAGAAACAGAATTGTTTAGAAGTGACATATTAATGTCATAGTTACGTAATGCATACAACATAAAATAAAATTGACCAGCTGTGTAGATCAGATTAAAAGTAAAAATTGGTAATTAGTGTCACGAAAAAAGTAAAGTAACAAACGTCTATAAGCGAGGTCACTAATGCGAAACAAGATTGGTAACTAAGTCTTTTTGGATGCACAAATCTGCTTTAAATTTTTCTATGGTAACTGCTCCAGAAAAGTATGATAGTCAGATTTGTACACCATCGTGTCTTGGTTCAGTTATCTTGAGATTGAGAGTTTGCGCGCGCGATCGAAGATTATAGGATTGATCTAGGGTCATAGATGAGCACTACTTGGAAGTCTCATACCAGGATAAAACGGCCGTCTAATGTTTCCAGATATTCACTGGTCGTTTAACTTAAATTGGTTCGTAATTTCAATAAAACACTTCGAGACGTCAACTCCATGTCCACTGTCAAGCGAATGGTGTGCAATTGTGCTACCGAAAACACGCCATCCTTTTAGTCTAAGCTTCTGTGGAATGTACTCAGAGATGCGGACACTAACCCATCTTTCTGTTTTGATGTTTGTTCTTTGGCATATACATGTAAACCGGTAAGTAAAGTTTAATAAACTATGAGTCCTAATATTATGCCATGTAACCACGAGAGTGAAAATGGCCAAATTGAGCTAACAACATTAGGCTTGATATTAAAAGTGTTCACTGAGGCACAAGTGTTTTGTATAATTTATATTTGGTATGATAGACGATATGTCTTTTTACTGTTAACAAGTGTCTTTTTGAAGAGTAAGCAACAGTAACGGTAGCAATGATCAATTAACTTTTTTAAACGATTTTCGTAGAAATCGTTTGTACAAATATTTATCGATTCCTATTGATTTTTAAAAATTATTTGCTGTATTTTACCTCACATACGCTGCGCAAAAACAGGCGTTGACATTGACACATACGTACAGGCACAAACACACACCAATGAATTACTGTACTTTAGAATGTAATATCAACTAATACGTTGGGCGACAACGAACTGTACCAAGAACGTGAATTATGTACTTAATTTGTTTCAATTAGGAAATTCTAGGCTAGACAACAGAATATTTGATCTTATATATAAACTATATTAAACAGGAACAATACTGCACTAGTTTGGGAAAGTTAGTTGTATTCATTATAACTTTTAATTAGCAAGATAATTATTTCATATGATTTCCAGTGATTTGAGAAAATGATTTTAAACTAAAAGTTCATAGTGGTGAAGAAAAACACTAAAAATGCGAATTCTACCTTTGCTTCCTTTCTACAATGCACTCACTTGTTTCACAATGTTAAAATTTGGTTAGTCAACTTCACTGCTGCTAAGTAACTTTAACTTGACCAACAATAATAATCCACATTGTTGAGTGATCAATACAATTTTACCATGTTGTTCGCTTATGAATGTGTTAAATTTGTCACTTCATAACGGTCCTTGTAATTTATAGTATTGAATGCATAAATCTAATTGGGCAAAATATAATATCGAAAAGGCTCATTATCTTATTACTATTTTGTTAGCAGTTATTATCTGTGGTAACCATAAGTGGACTATGGAAGAAGCCATTCTGTATGAGTTTGAATATACAGCTGATGAAATGACTAAAGTTGTTCACTTATATATTTGAAGTATAAAACCAGATAAATCATTCTAATCATATTGGTTATTTGCACACCTTCATATGTCTGACCTTATCAATTCCTTTATTCATACTGTACTCACTCTTTCTATTAATCATTGCAGTTTCTCATAAATCCTTTGATATAGGTTTTCCTCATATATGTGTTTACCCGTCTGTGTTTCAATATATTTTATCCTGTGTCTATTTTTCATACATAATCTGAGTTGCATTTAAGATAATTAATATTGATCAAACTATTTCCATTTGTCAACTAAATATACCCAAATCTCAATGTTAGTGATCCTATCGGAAAGTGAACTAAAATGAAACTAATTTAATTACTGGAATGTCATACATTAAGGTACTTTTCAATGGTAAAAATCTCTTAAACGATCTGAAGTTTCCCATTGTTGTTTTCATGATGAGCGCCACCTGTGAGTCTCAACAAGACTAAATCTAACACTCTGGCATACAAGTATATCTACATAGAGTACAAAACACAACCGAATGCACTTCTTCAATTCAACTGATTTCCAAAATTAAACGGAAATTAATAACCGTTGTCGTAACCTGATATTTACTAAGTATCCTTTTACACTCTGTATACAAGATTTGTTCTGACATTGTAGAAAATTATATTCAGTTTTACCTTGAAAACTGTATAATGTTTTCTTTTAATCTAATACCAGTGATCATCGCCTTGAAGATATCGTCACAAACTGAATCCTTTATCAGGATTACTTACTTACACCTATTACTCCCAATAGAGCATTGACTGCCGACCAGCATTCTCCAACCCACTCTATCCTAAGTCTTCCTTTCTAGTTCTATCCAATAGTTATTCATTTTTCTCATGTCTGTTTTAGTGTGGCCCTTGAATTTTGTCGTCATTTAGATCGAACGATGTTGTCGAAAGGGCTCTCCACTTTAGTGGTCCATGGATCTAACTCCAAGAAGATCGTAATGATGATTGTTGCTGAAATAAATATGTCGCCTATCCTCGTATGTAATCATCGACTTAAATCGTGTTATTCAATAACGGAATTAAACGAGTCAAATAACGAGAATGGACTTGTGAATACATATATTTTGTATATAAAGTGAATGGAGTAGAAAAAAGAGAAACGACGCAGAGTGGAGATGGCTGATAAGCCAACTCCCATTTAACCAAGCGTTAATCAATATTTATAGTTACACAAAAGTAAGTTGCAGACATGTGATGAGTAATGGGATAATAAATGTACACACACCTACGCACTCATATAAAAACAGTCAAGATTGATAAGCGAATGAATAACAAGGTGAGAATGTGACTCAAGTAGAATGAATAGAATGGGCTGTCCGAAAGCTAAAATAAGGTATATGGACTTAGCATAATAACCGACACTATACTGTCTCCATTTCTCCACGTAATGTGTTCTTTGGTCTTCCTCTTTTCTTTTGGCCTTGAGGATTCCATGTGAGGGCTTGTCTTGTGACGCAGTTGGATGCCTTCATCAATGTGTGTCCTATCCACTTCCAGCGCTTCTTCCTGATTTCTTCCTCCGCTGGGATCTGGTTTGTTCTCTCCCACAGTACGTTGTTGCTGATAGTGTCTGGTCAACAGATCTGAAGTATTTTGCGTAGACAACTGTTAATAAACACTTGTATCTTCTGGATGATGGCTTTCGTAGTTCTCCGGGTTTCTGCCCCATACAGTAGAACTGTCTTGATATTTGTATTAAAAATCCTGACCTTTGTGTCGGTTGACAGTTGCTTAGAGTTCCAGATGTTCCTCAGTTGTTAATATACTGCTCTTGCTTTGCCGATTCACGCCTTCACATCTGCATCAGATCCACTCTGTTCATCAATGATGCTGCAAAGATATGTAAAGGTTTTTACATCTTCCAAATCTTCTCCGTCAATTGTGATTGGATTGGTGCATGCTGTGTTGTATCGGAGAATCTTGCTTTTCCCTTTGTGTATATTGAGCCTACTGCTGCTGAGGCTGTTGCCCACATTGGTCGTTTTCTCCTGCATTTTTGTTGCGTTTGGGATAGAAGGGCCAGATCATCTGCGCAGTTTAGATCGTTCAACTGCATCCTAGATGTCCATTGTATCCCGTGCTCCCCTTCAGATGTTGACGTCTTCATGATCTAGTCGATCACCAGGAGAAAGAGAAATGTTGAGAGTAAGCAACCTTGCCTGACACCGGTCTTCACTTCGAATGACTTTGTCAACTGTCATCCATGCACGATTTTGCAGTGTTATCCATCATGTGAACTCTGTATGATATTGACTATCTTCTGAGGCACGCCGTAGTGTCGAAGATGTTTTCATAGCGTTGTTCTGCCCATGCTATCAATGAAGTTGATGTAGAGTGATGAATTCCATTCAATTGATTGTTCCACAATGATCCGAAGTGCTGCGATTTGGTCTGTACACGATCTATCCTTACGGAATCCTGCCTGTTGGTCCTAAAGTTAGGCGTCTATGGGGTACTTTTACCAGTATATCAAACGATTATTCAAAATATTGAGATGGATGTCCCAATCTTAATTTAAATAAAACGTATTGTGTTTAGCTGATTAGCTAGTCAGATAAGTGATATCTACAACCTTACATAGACAATCCTAGATCGCAATTTATAGGAAATTATAAACTCCAGCAATAAATACAATTGAAATTTGACCAAGTGCTAAAACCAATCGGCGTTTTACTGAAAAAAAATCTAGACGACAGCATTTTTTAAAAACTTAAGTTGGCAAGTCACATATATCGGAAAAAATATTAAGTTAATAATTCGCCTTAATACATAATTGTCCTGAAATGAGGACTATTTTGTGAGACACGTGACCGATTGGAAACTGAACGTATAACTGTTGTATATGCAATATGTATGACTCGAACACATAAACTTAATTTGAAATTTGAACATATACAATTCATTGTATTTGAACGACTGAAAAACATGTAGTTAGCCAAAAAGAAAAAAAAACTAATCATGTGAGTACTAATAAGTTACAAGGGTTTAACAACATTAGTAACATAAAAATATATTGTGATGAGTAAAACGAATTTAAAATTATTTGAGTCAATCAGATACAAAAGTAAACCATGCAAACCTTTAAATCAGTATTCAAATCAACTGACTAGTATTTTGATTAATACATTGATGAATAGCTTATTATTACAACTTAATGTTGAATAACCACTTCAAATATAAAAGCACCAGCTACTTAATTTATTCACATTCTCAGTTAAATACAAAATCAAACCTTCAGACTTCATGATGTACACAATAGAAACTGTTTAATTGAACAATATGCTTACACTTATAATTCACTAGTTTTGTGATGTATTACCAAAGTTATGGTGAGAAATTATGATCTGTGAACTGATTTAAATCATAATGATAAAGTGAATAGTTTTATTTTGTCACAGTTGTAGAATTCCATGATATTAAAAGATGAAATTAAAGCCCAAGTTGTACATTTCACTTTATTCAAGATCGATCTTGTTTGCATAGCCAACACTTTAACTCAGAAATCTTTGTTTCGAATGCTAGAACATTGTGCATGAATAATTATTATCATTCTAGATGATTATCATAACTCATTTTGTTAGTGGTTAATGCATTTTTAATAGCTGTACTGAATTAAGATCTTAAATTTCAGGGAAAATCATCAATAGTTCAGTAATACTTCATTCAAACTACAAGTCATTAACAGAACAATATGGAGATTTTTAATTCAATCGATAAATATTATCGAATTTAATCAATAAGTAAGATTGCCATATCTCAATACAAAGTTAATCAAACAACAGTAATAAACCTACTGAAATGGTAATGATAGGGAGAGTAACACATAAAATCGATTTCTTTTCAATCATCTATGACATGAAGTCACAACATCAAAAGGAGTAATTAAATAACTTAGTCAATATTTGTTGGTTATAGACATATTTAATCGTGTGATATTATATATGTGTTCAAATGGTAAATTATTGATTAATTGACACAAAATATTAATCAGGTTAACTAACACAAATCTGACTATTAATCTAACCATGGTGTATTCAGATATTATTTTTATTAATTTTTTATAATAAATAAATCCTCATCTACTGGCTACGTATACCCACTTGCATAGTACTATCCTTTAAGTTAGTTCAGTATACCGGCAGATAAAAGAAAAACGAATAACTGAAGTAGGAAAAAAAATATCAAAGTTCAATATAAAATAAAATTTATGGGTATGTTCAGCCCATGAAAAATTCAATGACACTCTGAGAGCAGTATATAGGACTTTACTAATTCTTTAGTTAGAATCACCGTTTTTGCAACCAGTACACTTGAATACATTCACTCATTAAGATAAAATATTTATTAAGTTTTCTCAAATTTTGATTTTCTTTATTGAAGCAAGTAAATTTTGGTGAATTAACTTACTAATAGAAAAATCCTCTTGCAAAATATTTGAGGTTGACCTACAATGGAAAGATATTGTTTCAATATATGACTGAATAAAAGTTTTCTTTTTGATTTATGACGTATAATGGGTCATGTAAAAACAAATGTACATCGACGTTTTTTCGTACATAAACTTATTGTGATAGAAGGTAAATGAAAAGTAAATCCAGATTATAGTATATCTGTCAAGTAAGAATTATAATCAGCAGGGTAAGTAACAATACACTATACTATAATTGCGACTACCTATCGGAAACTAATTATTACATTTAGTTGGATGGTTCAACTTTTTCAAGGTTGTGAAGAATAGAACAAAGTTCTCTATTTTTCCATTTCTTACTACCTAATAACAATCGCTAGCAGCATGCAATGAAATGAAAACAATTATACAGACTTCTTACAGATCAGTCAATTTGAGGAAGTATTGTTTAATAAAAAGGAATTATTAAAGCTCTAGTAAGAAACAATGACTAATGAAGCTCAATCATATCTGGCTTGATGCATATATTACCGATGGTATTGAAGGTGATCGTGCAATATTGCGAATAAACTTAAGTTGGTAAAGTGGATCAGTGGATGCTAATTCACTTATTTCAAAAGTAATATGCAAAACCTGGAGATCCTGAATCCACTCTTTGGTGAAAATGTAAATGGGGACTGCAGTGGAGTTACATAGTATAACAAGAGAGCTGTCCAGTCATCCCTGGTTTGAAATGATCATCTAGCTAAAATCAGTTAGTAATATGAGCTACAAGAATGAAACTTTTCTAGATTTAGTACTAACATACAAAATTTTCACTAACTTGTAAACTTTTATTTCTCATGTCTTATTAGTGTTAATGTAACTTATACAACAATGAATAGACGTTCACGTCTAGTTTCTCAAATAAAACAGATGTCTTTGAACAAGTTCGAAAGTCTGAAGCACAAGAAAAACCATTTTTAACCTAGTCTTTCTTACATCGATTCACTTTAAACTTCAGATATCAGTGTTTAACTTATTCTATAATTTATCTTTGGCCATCAGACAAATCAAGAGTGGTAAAGCAGCAGGACCGGACAACATTCCAGCAGAAGCACTAAAAGCAGACGTAGCGGCAACTGCAAGGATACTCCACATTCTCTTCAATAAGATTTGGGATGAGGAACAAGTACCGAAAGACTGGAAAGAAGGACTCCTGATCAAAATACCGAAGAAAGGCGATCTCAGCAAGAGTGATAACTACAGGGGCATCACTCTTCTCTCAATACCGGGAAAAGTCTTCAACAGAGTATTGTTAAACAGGATGAAGGACTGCGTAGACGCCCAACTTCGAGACCAACAGGCAGGATTCCGTAAGGATAGATCGTGTACAGACCAAATCGCAACTCTACGGATCATTGTGGAACAATCAATTGAATGGAATTCATCACTCTACATCAACTTCATTGACTACGAAAAGGCATTTGATAGCGTGGACAGAACAACACTATGGAAACATCTTCGACACTACAGCGTGCCTCAGAAGATAGTCAATATCATACAGAGTTCATACGATGGATAACACAGCAAAATCGTGCATGGATGACAGTTGACAAAGTCATTCGAAGTGAAGACCGGCGTCAGGCAAGGTTGCTTACTCTCACCCTTTCTCTTTCTCCTGGTGATCGACTAGATCATAAAGACGTCAACATCTGAAGGGAAGCACGGGATACAATGGACATCTAGGATGCAGTTGAACGATCTAAACTGCGCAGATGATCTGGCCCTTCTATCCCAAACGCAACAAAAACTGCAGGAGAAAACGACCAGTGTGGGCAACAGCCTCAGCAGCAGTAGGCTCAATATACACAAAGGGAAAAGCAAGATTCTCCGATACAACACAGCATGCACCAATCCAATCACAATTGACGGAGAAGATTTGGAAGATGTAAAAACCTTTACATATCTTTGCAGCATCATTGATGAACAGAGTGGATCTGATGCAGATGTGAAGGCGTGAATCGGCAAAGCAAGAGCAGTATATTTACAACTGAGGAACATCTGGAACTCTAAGCAACTGTCAACCGACACCAAGGTCAGGATTTTCAATACAAATATCAAGACAGTTCTACTGTATTGGGCAGAAACCTGGAGAACTACGAAGGTCATCATCCAGAAGATACAAGTGTTTATTAACAGTTGTCTACGCAAAATACTTCAGATCTGTTGACCAGACACTATCAGCAACAACGTACTGTGGGAGAGAACAAACCAGATCCCAGCGGAGGATCAAAATCAGGAAGAAGCGCTGGAAGTGGATAGGACACACAGTGAGGAAGGCATCCAACTGCGTCACAAGAAAAGCCCTCACATGGAATCCTCAAGGCCAAAGGAAAAGAGGAAGACCAAAGAACACATTACACCGAGAAATGGAAATAGACATGAAAAAGATGAAGAATTGGATGGAATTAGAAAAGGAGGCCCAGGACAGAGTGGGTTGGAGAATGCTGGTCGGCGGCCTATGCTCCATTGGGAGTAACAGGCGTAAGTAAGTAATAATTTATCTTAAATGTATGTACTACTTATCATTCTAGCCTTATTTCAGTCTTGGGACATCATCACTAAGTATTTTTCAAAATGTTTTAATAACCCTCATTACAGATGTGTGAACCGCAGATTTATAGATTCACAAAATTCGTTGTGATTAGATGTGTCTAATTGAAGTAAATAATCAATGAATGTTATGTCACATTATTCTTTAATATTCATACGTTAGTTGACGACTGATACACAGCCATAATATTGTATATAAAAATAATAGCTTTGATTCTCAAAATATATGTATATCCATATACTCGTTTAGTAGCCGGTTGGGCCATCCAAGATCTATCCAGTTGGGATTTAAGAAGCGGTTCTGAGCAAATTATCAATTCAACCACCTAATCCATTCCAGTAATGAAGTTCTTAGTATACCCATCGTTATCCGTTTGTCGCATAATTTTGGAAGACCATGTAACTCCAACAACAATTGTCACCTCTTCCGTTACATTTTGGGACCGTTCACTAAATCAATCATTTTACCGATACCCCTCGATTAGCTCATTATATTAGCATACTAATTAGTAGTTCATTAACTGCGTTTTTGAAACAACATTCAGCTAAATAACCTTAGGAAGAAAATGGGATTTTCGATCTTTTATTTGATGCGATTTGAACAAACTCAAGTTTATGAAATGTAACAGGAACAACTAGATAAATGGAGTGTGAGCTATAGTGCCACTTCGCTAGCCAAGTGAGGTCGAAATAAAGCCTACATTTACATCTTTCAATAGAGCAAGAAATATTGATGGACTAGGAAGTTCATGTTTCTTTCGTTACATGGCGTAGCTATAAAATATAGATATCAGTGAACTTTTGGAGATTAAGTGATCATATTCTGCAGGCTCATCATTTGAATAGGCTGGAAAAATGTGAGTTTAGAGAAAACAAAGCACCTTTTTAGTAGTCCCGTCACTAATTTACCATGCTTGATTAGTCTACCAACATGAATAAGCTTGTGGATACGTAGGAATAATTAATTATCGAAAACAGTGTTGACTCATATCAGTGCCTACGTAATACTCTGCAAATGAAGAGTAATAAATCTCAAGTATTTCTTCCACTGAAAATGCTCAAGAGGTTGAATTTTCGAATAAAAAACACTTCGCCAGTGACGTAGTTAACTTCTAAGCTGTTCAAATCAGCATCTTCATTATGCCTAAAATTGATGTCTTGCTTCAATGACTGAAATCCTGAGCAGCAGATACTCAAAATTACACTCACAGAGACATTTTTCTATTTGAATGAGACTACCAAACTGATCGTTAGGTTCATCGAGTGAAAATATCTTGAAAGCCTAGTCATTTAAGGTTAGGAAACTGTAGACAGAGACCACTTTTCTTTCATCGTATCTGCAGTCAGTATAAATGTAAATATATTCTCCTTAGAAATACTGTCCTATTTAACCCCGCCTGTAGCTCTTCTAGAGTTACTGCCGGTCCCAAGCCCGGGTAAACGAGGAGGGTTAGGCATGTGGTTGGCGGTCCCATACTGTAGAAAACTAACTCTCTAAAAAATGCTATACAGAAAAAATAATTCAAACCATCTACACTCTCTCATGGGAGTTAGAACGTCTTCATTTAGAAGAAATATGACACCTCATGGTGAAAGCCAAGTTCCTTCAGAAGCCACGAGGCCGATGCCCATTCTAACAACCAGACCAACATTTTTATAGGTACATAGAACATCCGGACAATGTCGAAGACCAGTCTAATAGCAACGGAAATGAGGAGATACAACTTGGCAGTACTGGCAATCAGTGAAACCCATTGGACCCAAGCTGGACAACAAAGCCTAAATACGGGAGAGATGCTGCTGTACTCCGGTCACGAACAGGAAAATGCTCCACATACTCAGGGACTTGCTCTAATTTTGTTCAAAGTAGCACGAAGTGCACTTGTAGGATGGAAATCTCACGGATCCACAATCATCAAAGCATCATTCAAAACAAAGAAAGAGGGGATCACAATGAATATTATCCAATGTTATGCACCCAAATAATAATAGCAACGACGACATTAAAGATCAATTCTATGAGAGGCTGCAATCAATCATAGAGAGGTGTCCAAGAAACGACCTCACCATTCTGATGGGAGATCTAAACGCCAATGTCGGAATACACAACACCAGATATGAAGATATCATGGGACGACATGGACTGGGAGAGAGGAACGAAAATGGGGAAACATTTGCAAACGGCCGCATTCCTACAATTGAAGAACATATAGAACTCAAAACAACTACCTACAAGCCAATATCAAAGTCACAATCTTCAATACCAACGTCAACACTGTCAGTTCTATTGTACAGAACTGAAACTTCTAGAACTACAACAACCACCATCAACAAGCTACAAGTATTTATAAATAGTTATCTACGCAAGATACGCAACATCCATTGGCCGGATACCATCAGCAACAGCCTTCTCAGGGAGAGAAAAAACCACATTCCAGCTGAAGAACAAATTAAGAAAAGACGATGGAAATGGATAGGGTATACATTAAGCAAATCATCAAACTGAATCACGAAGCAAGTCCTAACTTGGAATCCTGAAGGGGAGCGGAAAAGAGGAAGACAAAGAACACATTACATGGGGAAGTAGGAGAGACACATGAAAAGGATGAATGACAGATGGAAGGAGCTGGAAATGATTGCCCAGGACAGGGTTGGATGGCGAATGCTGTTGAGGGTCCTATGCTTTTTCACGAGGAGTAACAGGTGTAAGTACTGTCCTATTTAATTGAACTGCGTACAATCAACGACTTACTACAATCGAGGTCAGAAGTATCAATCCTGTTATTTAATCAACATCTGAGAGATTAGAGGAAATTTCTTTCGAGTCTTCAGATAATTGAAGGTTGAACTGATCTGGTCTCCTAACCAGTTAGGTGAAGTCAAATGAATAACAACATACGAGGTATACATATTGATCTCAGACATAACATATATATCTATGGGATGTTTTAGAATCTCGATTGATAAAATATGGTATCTTATAAGATTCAATTTTTGAACACTTAAATCAATAGCTTTCAGTTTTGAAAAGCAGATGCAAGAGACTAGGGATAAGACTTCGAAAGCTCGGGTTGTTATTACTGGATGTAGTACCAAACATTTGACAAATTTAACGATATGAACAGATGAAAGTCTTACGAATGGTGGTGAAGCGAGCCAACTTTAAAGGTTCTTAAAGTATACGAGCTAATGAAACATTTCAGTTACTCAAGTAGAGAAAGGGTTTTCTCCCTAATGAATTGGAAAAACTTCGTTGGCATAGGAACCATCACAGAACACAAAAACCAACTAATTGAGATCGGTAGCAAGTAAACCTTTTATGTAATTACATTGGTAGTGTTAACTCGTTAATTTGTAAATATAGCAGGGCTTAAGAAATTACAGTTGACTTTATGTTCCAAAGAACTTCATTCTGATACATGAAATATGGGCAAGTTTATTTTACCTTATTAAAATTAGTATAGCGAATACCAGAATTATCGACATCCAGTTGACTAATAAAGGAAATTCTGAATATGTGGTTCTATAAGCCTGTTATAAACTAATTTTACGCAAACAGGTATGTATCTATTCGTTAACGATGTATTGTAGATCGAAAAACCCTACTCAACATCCACCTTATGAACAAAGCTATGGCAACTAATTTTGGCGTAGGTGTCTAGTATTTTCAGCATAAACTTAGTTACGGAGGCAATTTTAGACACTGAAAGAAATTTTTCATACGCGATGAGGATACATAGGAGTGGATAAGAGTCCTATCAGGTTAATTGTAGTTTAAAAAGGAAGACAAATTTGTGTAGAAAAAGAGATGAATATGTTAAGAAATGCATAATTGTATTTTAATATGAAAGAACACGAAACAAAAATATAATCATATATCCTTATCTCACGTTTGAGATGTGCACAAAGATAAGCACCAACGATACGGTTTGAATGAGAGATGTATAGAGATTGACACAGAGAGAGAAACAGGAATGTAGTCAATTTGACATGGAGAAAACAGCTGAACAAAAATTTAGGCGCACGTTTTTATTGCATTCACAAAAATGAACAATGATAAAACAAAATAATCAAGATATAAGAGACTATAGAGAAGAGAACGTATTGATTTATACTGTTTTGCAAAGATGTATCAGTTATAGCGAATAAAGACACAAATATTTGCCTTTATAAATTATAGCTGAATAAGTGTTTCATTACATCTTTTTCTTTGAAAAATGAATTATGACACTCGAGATATACAGCTCCTTAAAAAAGGAACTTAATTCAGCAACATAAAACAAAACAAGGGAAATCGTGAAGTAACACACACATGCACGAATGCACACACACATGAGTTTTCTTTTAATAACATATGTGCAACGTTTTTTTTCGAATAAAACTGAACAAAGTTCACATATAGATCTGCACAATTTATTCATCACAGCCAAAAATTAAGTAATGATATACGTTAATGTTCAGAGCTCACAGTATAATAATCGCGACCGGTTATCCTATTGATGATGACAACAAACAATGGCAACAGGATGGAAAAGACAAATAAATTTTCATATAAATAAAAACAAAGAAATGATATTTCAATCCTACTAACACAATTACTCACCTAATCACACTTTACACACATAAGTAGGTAAACATAGAGAGAAAGTAATAACTTTTACTATGGATCAGAGGTGAGAATAAACAAACAAGTAAAAAATAACGAAAGAGGATATTTTAAAACACAAGTGTAATTGCTAATTTCATAATTTTAAATAGACCATAAACGCAAAAGAAGAAGGAATTAATGATTCAAACTGTTGTTTAAAGATGGATTGAAGTCAAACATATATTGGGATCGTGTACCATAGCCATCAAGGGGAAAATAATTATTACTGTTATTAGTATGACCATCTTGGGTATAAATTTCTTTTGGATTAGTTGAACCACTACGCAGTTGTCTAAGCCTTTCCTGCTATAAATGTAAACAGATCAAGAGACGACAGTAAAAAACGGTCGTAAATAGTGAATAACAACCACAAATTGTTTTCTAATAGGTGACTTTGTGGGTACAGAACGCCTCAGAAGACAGACCAGTAGAGATTATTCTCTATAAAACTTCACATTCCAAAGTCTCGAAATTATTAATTTGAATGGTAAATCCTATAGATGTAAAGCTAATCAAAGATTTAAACGGAGGGTATATTAGATATTGTGCAAGGTTTGCATCCTTACAAAAGTCAGTTATAGAGAAGAGGCACACTCTCCAATCTCCCTGAGAAGCACCTCATATATTGAAACTCCGGTGGCGAAGCACTTGGTCAAGTTTATGATTGGTTTACATCTATCTTGCACACGAAGATTTAACAATGAAATCGCGTTGTGTTCCTCTTTAAAATGATAAACTCATACCTATTGGTATAAATAATGGATGCAATCACACAGCTTCAAAGTATAATATTACCTAGAAGACAACGATCTTTACTGAAGCTTCTTTATTCTAGCTAGACTAAGAGCAAAGAGCTATCAAACTTTAAATCTGTTCCAATGAATGTTAACTGTCACTTTTTGTGATAAGAATTTCCCAAAATGCTCACATTGAGTTTTTCATTGGTATTTTACGGTTTACAGTTAATGAACTTGGCATACCGATATCGAAATTGTTTTATAAATTTATGAGTGATACAGTCTCGCACACTGAGTTCAATTAAGTACGTAACTTCAAATTACCTGATTATTTATTTAAATAAGGAACTGTCAAAACCGGTGTTTTTTTTTAAATAGTACATAGTGAGAGTAATTGGTGAGCAAAGTCGTAAAATCGTAATTTAATTACAAAATAAAGAATATTCGTAAAGGTACTTATAAACAATATGGGAGATTTCACGTCACGTTGAAGTTGAAAAAAAAAGATGATATCTGACTTGACGATCAGTGAAGACGAGGAACTATTGAAAAATGTATTGACTTATCTAAGCTAAATGTAACAATCCCAACAGGTTTCAACTAGTATCGCAAAAACTATTCCAAGTCTCAAAGAGGAAGAATGTATTTGTAGAATCTCAGCGAAACGTTGGATTCATTTCAAATTTTTTCGCTGAGATTTTATAAATACATTCTTCCTCTTTAATGTATCACATTAACTCGGCACCCAAATACTGTGAAACTATTCGATCTAATTTAGAAGAAAGTTCTTATATATTCAAAAGTTTGTTAAAATTGACTAAAATACTAGACAGCGATTAAAATCTATGTCCATCAAAGTAACATCAAATTTATGTTAATGAAAAGTAGATAATTATCAGCACAGTTTCAGCAATACTGATTTTAAATAAATCAACAATGTATATAACCAAGTATGCTTCATATGGGTGAATTACCACATAATTCGTATATGGCTAAGTTAAACTGGTATCTTCTAAAAACCCATTATAACATCTCAAACTTTGATAGCATCATTGACATTTAATATTTCACTGGTCCACTTGCAATTTGGGAGTACAAAAATCAACAATGCGCTTCTTCCTACTGAATATACATCACCAATAATTTCGAAAAATGCTCGTAAGTGATGTGAACTTCTGCTATCTATACCTAACATTTATATTGTGCATTTACTAGATGGAAAGTAAATCCGCTTGTAGGAAATTAAACATCGATATAATCATACAGAAACATGGAATAAAACATTTCAAAATATACTAACCTGCATATAAAACATCTTATTATTAGAGCTTCCTGGAAGGGTTGACATTGATTGGGCCTTTTTGATGCTGTAAATATGAGTGTATAACCAGAACATTGTGATATAGAGATTTGTGGAGTCAAAAGAGGAAGAGGTTAATAAAACAAGCATATATATATATATATATATATATATATATATATATATATATATATATATATATATATATATATATATATATATATATATATATATATATAAACTACTAATTAACAGTGGTAAAAATACATAAAAGCAGTATAATTGCTAATCATAGTTGCTACGGTTCATTTTAAATGTTAATAGATGCATAATATACAAAAACTTTCATCCGTAAATTTTATATAACAAAAATCACTGATGGTAGCAATAGCAGTAACACAGGGAGTAGTAGTGTAACAGCTATTAGATAATTAAAAAGTGACTCATTCTAGTTACATTCATGTAGAACGAGAAATTACAATAGGATTACGTCGATATATTAGGCGATGAACTGAATATAAGCAATATTTCTTCATTTGTAGAATTAATATTTAAAAATAGATGAAATTCTAAAGTTTACAGTAGTTAGTATTGTTTTATCGACTGTTTGTTGCATAATGATAACTAAATAGAACATTTCGAAGAAAAAAGTAATATTAATAGTACAGAACCACACTTATTAAGTACAGAAAATAATTATAAAGACGCGTTAAGAACAACTTCTTATGATTGTAATAAAACACAATTAATCAGTATTCTCTTACATATCTGAAGTTCAAGAGTAAAGTAGTGGATGTAAAAGGATCCGCCTAATTAGCTTCGTTGCAACCCCTGGGGGTGTTCTAATAGCGACAGTTTAGTAGGTAATAACCAATATTTCACTATATGACTCAGTGATGGTGGTTAAAGTAGACGAAGTAATTAATTAGTGTAAGTATCTCAGTCTTAAGATAGGTCGGTTTCAAGTTGAATGGAGGATTTACAGCATCTTTAGCTGTGATACTGTGGTGTCACGTCGTCTAGCGTCAGTCCTTTTAAGATTGTAGATATATCATTCTGGAAAATACCCAATAGCATGAACTCTGAATACTGAAGTAAAAACGATGCATGAATTTGGATATTTGTATCATAAAAGCATCATTTGTACAATGGGACTGGAAAATAAATAACTAAGGGTATGAGTAAAATTCCAAATAGAAAATACATATAGTGATATAGTTAAAGCAACTGAAAAGGTTGAAAAATACCTTACGTATACCTAAGCATTATTTATGTTTATGTATGGTGTCATGTGGACCAGAAGAGTATTGTAAGAAAGGTTTAAATGATTCAAAATAGATATTATTCTATTAATGTATCCAACACTTCACATTCCTTCAAATCCTAAATGGTATTCAGAGAAAAAATGAGTCTGATCTACATTGGCCAATCATTACCAATAAAATATTGGTTAAGTGGTCTATATTTAATTCATAAAACCGGTCATTGATTAATTGGTTATATTCATTAAATAGGATCACATATTTTATCTTTTCTAATAAACCAAATACAGAGTAAGGAAGGGCAAACAAAATCAGTGTCTAAGTAATATATTTAGAAAAATAAAAAAGGAACAGCAAGGAAGAAAGACAGAAGGAAAAATCCCAACAATGTTCTTAAAAAGAACATCTTGACACAAAATTTATGTATATATATATTAAACGAAAAGCTTGAATAATAAATACCTTCATTTAAATAACGTCACCAAAGGTTGAATCATAATTACTAAAGAAGCAAATTCGGGTTAAACTGCTAAATCAAGAGACTAAAATTGTGATGGATCATATAATCATGCAGTGCAGCAAACAGAAGCTCTACTAAAGGCCAACGTTTAAGTGCAAATGAATTAGAGAATAGACCGGGGCGCTAGAGAAAGCTAAGCTACCTGAAAAACCCACGACTAGGAGGAAATGATCGTCTATTGATAGGGTGACCATTCGGAGGGCCAAGTAGACTACGTGAAGAAGTGATCATAGATCTATCTTCAACACGCTGATATGGATGGCGTGGATAACCTCGCCTAGGATATTGATCATTGATTGGAAATCGTGGCTTATGTTCCAGCTGTTCATAGTCCTAATTTAAAAATGAGAAATCGTAAATGCATAGATATGAAAGTAAAATGATCTATCCAACTCGAAACAAATACCTATGAACTACGTGATCTATGTTCAGACAACGAAAATCGAATTTATAGCTAAACACAAGTTTATGTACTCTTCCAGTGCAAAAGTTGATGAAACCATCCGACAGCTGAAGATAAAGCCAGTAAATCAACAGTGGAGTACTTTAATCGCCTAATCAGTTAAAAATTCAAACAAGTATCACAGGAATTCAAGATTTGGAAAACATAGCCACGAAATGATGTACAAGAACAGAGTTGAAATAAAATTTCTAAACGAGTACAGAGAATGAAAATGGAATAAGGTAACAAACGCCTTATGGATGTTATATAAACTATAAAGAACTAAGTGTATGGGAACAACTAGTTATATGTTTGTCTAATTTTTGAATGCGGAAATAAATACTGACAGGCGAGTAAAAGGGAAAGATATTAGCATATTTTTTGTCATTAAAATCAAATTCTACTAAAATTTGTTAAAATTAGGAAGTAAAAAATAGAACTTTTTGTTTTCAAGTGTAAAACTTGATGACTAAAATAATACAATCGCGATTTAAATGTGTCAATTCGGAAACGTCTACTTACTTTCTGACAAACCAACTTTAATTATGTTGTAAAATGTCGAAAACTCAATTTTCTGCTTATTAGGATGTTCCAAATGAATATTACGATCTTATCACCATACACAATTTATTCAATGCCTAATTTATTTAAAATTATCAAGCCAAACCTTGATGCTTTATAAACCTTTCAAAATAGGGAAAAAGTTTCTGAAGTAAACCAATGTCAAAAACTTTACCCACACGATAAAATAATATAAAGCCAAGGCAAATTTAATAACAATTGATAAAGGTGAAATATGTACGACTTACAGGTTCAGAAACAGATGATGACGTCTTAGAGTATGAAGCACACTCATCAATTATATCAGCCGCATCGAATTTACCTTGTCTACGATAAAGGGCAACCAAATTTCGAAGAGTTGTACCGACAGTTGGACTGTGTAATGAAAAAATAAAACAGTTTTTCAGTATAAAAAAAAACTAGAAATTTGTACTCATTAAGTTTAAAAATTTCCCTGCAAACGGAAACTGAGATATTGAAGTTACAACATGAAATATATGGCGTTGATATCAAGTTAGCGTGACTGACATTAAGCAGTGGGAGTTAAGACAAAGAAGGTAAACTAGAAAGTGAATATCAACAGAAATGAACGAAATTTACTGTGGTTTCCTATACACTATCTGATTCAAAAAGACTGTCTAAAACACTTAATTTTCGATGAATAGATTCGGACTAGATATTAATTCAGAGTTAACTGAATATCTGAGTTATGAATGAAGATATAACTTTACCGGCTAGCCATATGATTTTTCCATTTTGGCATTTGGTAAATAAAGAAGGAACGAATCGAGCGAAGTTTTTCATCATGGCTCTACACTAATATATATGATTTATAATAATGAAATAATACTCATCGAGCGAATACGTTACGTAATAATTACATAATGACATTTCGATTATAAATTAACATTGAGTAATTGGAAGAAAGAAGATTAATAATAATCAACGTAATTATTCGAAAATCTTGATTTTTTATACACTAATGATTGAAAATATGCAGTAAGATGATTCGAAATTGTTTGTCATTAAGAGAATTCATTTTCTTCAGTCTTTTAGACTGCTAAAATATTCCTTCATACTTTATGACACATTTCTTTTGATTAATTTCGATAATTTATCTTGCCTGTCAAAACAAGCAACAGATTTTAAATGTATAACAATTTGAACTGTTGAGCGATTATATCAATAAACTGATTCAATATTAAGTTGGACAAAATTCAAAAACTAAGTATCCATTTTTATTTGGAAGTTATTGATATTATTTAGCCCCTTAAGTTAAGGGATTCAAACCTGAAACACAATAGTTGAAAGTAAAGTGGTTGAGTCATCAAAATATTGCTGGATAAACAGTGATGGCTAAGCAAATGTTTCTGACCATTTATTTCTAAAAATATGAAAAATAAATATAAAACTATGTTTGTATACCTATAAGGTGAATAAAAATCGATTAGCTTAATTAAGTATGGTAACTGGAATGTTTAGATGATAAAACTAAAAATATGAAATGGAAATTATAACATTATTATACATATGTTGAATACTGTTAATTGTACTTTAAGTAACCAAAATTCAATAGTAGAAACGAAGAGAAAAAAAATCAAAGTGAAGAATTAATTAAATTATTTTAATAATAATTTACTTCATAAGTCAGTGAATGACTACGTGTACCTCAAAAGCTTACTGTCAATAAATAAATATTAACCTATCGCGTCATTTGACGCGAATGCTATTACAGCTTATCAATGTGAGTACGTGTAAACATCAATAAATAAATGAATTGAGCACAGAAAAGGAATATAAGCTAAAATTTTATTACGTTTTAATCTAATAATCTTAATAAAATACAAGAAAGAAAGTTCACATTTATTAATTCCTTGAGATTGTATAATGTAGATTTTTTAAGAATGAGATGTTTTCTAGTGAAAAACAGAGAAAAACACTCAGTTTGGCTAAAAGTAAGAATCAAAAAAGTAAACATTAGAAAAAACTTCCCCATATCTTTAAATAGATCAAATTATTAAAAAAAAACGTGTGGTTAGAACAAAAATAGTAGAAATTAAAACAAATAGTTTGTCATTATTATTAATGAACAATTTGTATTTTTTGTTTAGAACTAGCTTTATAGGTAGTTGTGTTTAACAGCTCTATTGTCAAACTTTTCCCCATCATTACGAAATAAAACCGACACAAAGAAGCAAATATTGCAATAAGAGAAAAGAAACATTAAGAAGGCTTCTTTAGAAAAAAGAATGAACATAGAATATTGAAATATAGAACATGATTCTGAACAACATCATAGGGCATAATAAAGATATTGATTTGTGTATAATTGTTGATTTCCCTGTGTATAACACTACCAGACCTTTATCTAATTGTTCGCTTAAGGCAATTAAAGTGATAAGTACCTTATGATTAATTAGAAAAAATAATCTTTTTCACAAGAGACTGAGTTTTATTATATAGCAACCAGAAGAACAGTTAGGTGAGGTGTGATTTTCTCCCTCATATATCCTCTCTATTAACTTGGTCATAAACAATATAATGCGTGATGCAAATGTAGATCTATTACAATCGGTAAATATTGCATCAGTAAAGTATGGAGTGGAAATTAGTAGTTTGAAAAAAGAACAAGTGAAAATAATAATATTGATATTACGATAGAAATATAAGTAAAGATAGTATTTGACAGAAATCAATAAGATATCCTGAAAAAAAAGCATAGAATGACATTAAAGTGAAGATTTTAAGTCTATCATAATCAAATTCGGATCAACACACTTAGATGTGACAATTTCTAATCATCGCATGCAAATATGATGTCTAAGCCTACTTTCGTCTCCTTTACTTAAAATTAAATTCTTGTACGTACTCATTAAATAAGCAATAATATAAAACCAAACTATAATAGAAATCATTTCTGAAATAATATATAAAAAAGCAGTTTATTTTCCATTCCTGCAAAAAAACTCAATGAGTAAACGCCAAACAAACAAAACATTTTCAGTACTGAAAAAAACCTTTAGATTCTCTATAAATATTATTACTAGGCATTAAGAGAGAGAAAATTTGTTATTCACTTGTGAATGGGATTCGTTAGGAATGGGACAACGTAGAAAGGGAATATACGGTAAAACGAGAATACATTAAATAACATTAAAACATAAATCTTATATTCAGTTGTTTATTGTTTCTAAATGGTGTCTGGTATTCTGGACGCTTGAAACACTGTGTTCTTATGAGATTTTTAAATAGCAATCTTTACTTGAAGCACGAACAAAAATCAAAAGGCAGGAAATATGAAAAACTTTTACTCCTAAGGTTGGTTTTATTACCGCGAAAAAGATTTATAAGATTATTGCCGGTGGCCTGAGGTTTTTGGGAAAATACTAACATAAGCAATAAATATGACACTCGAACAATCGGGTTAGGGTATAATCAGTCGACATCAAAAGATTTTGACTGGATAAGAGTAATTTTGGTTTCTGAGCAATTTTTCAAACCATACGAATCACCTGAGAATTCTACGATCTATATCCTTTCGTGATGAAAACTAGTTACGTGTCGACCTAAGAATCATAAATCTAGCTTAATAATAAGGCGAATCAGCAAATACTTATTGTCTCCATATACATATATATGTAATGAATTTTGAACTCCAATTACAGTAAAGTGATCAATTCATATTATTATGGTCATCTTAAAAAACATCAGTGTTTCCGTATTAGACTATGGTTATATGGGAAACATGTTCAAATTAATCTGACTATATAATCGATTATAATTGAACCGATATTGAACAGTTAGACAGAAATAAAAATAACAGGCAGTAGGTAATCAAGAATGGAGACCAATCAAAATTTCCTACTTACTTTTCTGAACGAGAAATGCGTGACCACATTGATTGAACAGTTTCACTAATATCTTTATTTGCATTGGTTAACTGACCGGACTGACGTTCTTCTGCAAGCATCCAAATAGGTTTGTTTGTATCAGAAATTTTTCCGAATTCTTTTTCATGAGCTCGTGTAAGTACCTCTTTATATAATTTTTCAGCTTCAGCATATTTACCTTGTTTAAGATAGGCCGAAGCCTGTGAAAAGTATGATAGTAAGAGATAAAATAATTTGTAGCAATTCGCAAATTAATACTTGTAGCTCTTCTAGGGATACTGATGTTCCTAAGCCCAGGAAAAGGAGGGTTGTGTATGACGTCACTAACCACACACCATAGAAAACAACCTTGTTAATAAATGCTAACTAGAAAAAACGGTGAGACTATGATTAATGGACGACCTTAGAGCGATGTTAAGGATTATGATTTACAGTTGATAGTAAGGGTTAGGATTTAGATTTATAGTTTTTCATCACGAACTGACATAAGCAAAAATGCCGAAAGGCCATTTAAACAAATAAGTGAATGAGTCTGGAGCCAAAGTGAAAAAATCTGTTATCATAAATCTTATTGCCCCGTCCATAAATTATAGTCTTGCCGAAAAATAAATTTAAACCATTTAAACAATAAACTGCATAAATACAAAATGAACTGAAATGAAATATGTTAGTTTAAACGGGGTGTGGTAAGTAAGCTAAATTCTGAATTTAATATCTGGTGACCGATTTTCATGATTTTATTGATATATATATATATATATATATATATATATATATATATATATATATATATATATATATATATATATATATATATATATATATATATATATATATAAATGTAAGTTACAAACTCCGCCTGTAGCTCGTCTAGAGTTACTGCCGATCCCAAGCCCGGGTAAACGAGGAGGGTTAGGCATGTGGTTGGCGGTCCCATACTGTAGAAAACTAACTCTCTAAAAAATGCTATACAGAAAAAATAATTCAAACCATCTACACTCTCTCATGGGAGTTAGAACGTCTTCATTTAGAAGAAATATGACACCTCATGGTGAAAGCCAAGTTCCTTCAGAAGCCACGAGGCCGATGCCCATTCTAACAACCAGACCAACATTTTTATAGGTACATAGAACATCCGGACAATGTCGAAGACCAGTCTAATAGCAACGGAAATGAGGAGATACAACTTAGCAGTACTGGCAATCAGTGAAACCCATTTGACCCAAGCTGGACAACAAAGCCTAAATACGGGAGAGATGCTGCTGTACTCCGGTCACGAACAGGAAAATGCTCCACATACTCAGGGACTTGCTCTAATTTTGTTCAAAGTAGCACGAAGTGCACTTGTAGGATGGAAATCTCACGGATCCACAATCATCAAAGCATCATTCAAAACAAAGAAAGAGGGGATCACAATGAATATTATCCAATGTTATGCACCCAAATAATAATAGCAACGACGACATTAAAGATCAATTCTATGAGAGGCTGCAATCAATCATAGAGAGGTGTCCAAGAAACGACCTCACCATTCTGATGGGAGATCTAAACGCCAAAGTCGGAATACACAACACCAGATATGAAGATATCATGGGACGACATGGACTGGAAGAGAGGAACGAAAATGGGGAAACATTTGCAAACGGCCGCATTCCTACAATTGAAGAACATATGGAACTCAAAACAACTACCTACAAGCCACTATCAAAGTCACAATCTTCAATACCAACGTCAACACTGTCAGTTCTACTGTACAGAACTACAACAACCACCATCAAAAAGCTACAAGTATTTATAAATAGTTATCTACGCAAGATACGCAACATCCATTGGCCGGATACCATCAGCAACAGCCTTCTCTGGGAGAGAAAAAACCACATTCCAGCTGAAGAACAAATTAAGAAAAGACGATGGAAATGGATAGGGTATACATTAAGCAAATCATCAAACTGAATCACGAAGCAAGTCCTAACTTGGAATCCTGAAGGGGAGCGGAAAAGAGGAAGACAAAGAACACATTACATGGGGAAATAGAAGCACACATGAAAAGGATGAATGACAGATGGAAGGAGCTGGAAATGATTGCCCAGGACAGGGTTGGATGGCGAATGCTGGTGAGGGTCCTATGCTTTTTCACGAGGAGTAACAGGCGTAAGTAAATAAGTAAGTGATGTAAGTTACAAATGTCAATATTATAAATTCTAGACAAAGTTACTACTGCATTTTTCTGGTGTTGATTCTCGAATCTAATATTATACATATATTCTTATCATATAGATATCGAGTAGCTAGATCATGTGTATTTATATTCCTCATTATAAGCTTTATTCTGATCCATAGACTATTATTATGAGATTTACTATTCTCAAGTGATTCCCAAATTATTAGTTCCAGTCTCTCACAACCACAGCCACTTTTTGTCTTGATCTTATACAATTGTTGTTTTTTAATTTAAGATATGATGTGGTCTGTTTTGCTTGTATATAAACAAAGTACGTCTGAAATAAATGATTCGTATAGTGGAAGCTGTTATAAGCGTTCTTGCCTCAACAGACAGGGCTAGGCAGGAACAAGGACCAATAAGGACGCTAGGCTGTTCATACCGGTCAAAATGTTATTTGTTTTTTACATTGTTAAGATTGTATAAGTCGTGTTCTGATTGGTGAATAAATCACGTGATATTTAACGGGTCGAAAGTCACAACGAAGCATACTTAAATCAACTGTCAGACATGGTTAAATGGCTCGATGTCTTTATCTGATAACTACGACGCCTACCCGTTCTACTCTTATCCATGTTATCTCTGACGTGGTGGTTAGTCATGTATGCAAAGTGCTATAAACAGTTTACCTCAGGTACTGCAGATTCTCGATGTCATGTGTTTTGTTTGACAGTTCATGTAGAGACTAAACATCATTTACTCAAAGACCATACAAAAAGTGATCGATACTCAGAAGAAATATACTATGTAAACAAATACCGTCTGTAGTTATAGTTCTCTTTTTGATCATACCTTCAAATATTTTCATATAATTTCTTGAATGAAAAAGTACAATAAATATGAAAGAGTATTATTTATTGAATAAGCCCGCTTAAATTATGTAACTCCCTATAACTAAGAATTTAATAACAGTAATCAAGGCAATCGATAGGCGAGACATTGTCATAATGCTGAAAATCAATTTTTACTTTGTTCATTTCAAGACTACATGGTTACAGTTTGGCGTATATATGCACATATATGGATATATATGCATATATACATATACTTTTTCAATTTCTAAAAGGCATACAGTTCTCAAGTGAACAATAAAAATACATAAGAGAGAGAGAGAGATAAAAAGAATGCACAAACAGCCACACCTTGCATTGTTATTACTAGATAAGAGTGAAACAACAACAAACTGACACACATAAGACTAAACATTTTAACCGATTTAAAGCATTTGAAATATTACAGGAAAAAAGAAAACCTACTAAATTATTTTTAGTTTTAGCTACATTTGGATCGTCTGATCCGAGATCGTGTATATAAATTTCCAAAGCTCGTTGATAGTACAACTCCACCTAGTAATATTAAATACGAAAATATAGAGTGGGGACAATATAAAACAGCTAGTCAATCAGAAAAAGAAGAGGTAAACAATCGTTATTAGACTGATGGATGAAAAGTAACTATATTAAGGATATATGCATAGGATGCACACATATCAACGGAGACAGATCATAATTCAATTAAGATTATCAACAACGAGATAATTCAAATCTTTTTTATAATATCACTAACACTGAAGTTAAAAATCCCGAAGTGAATAGGAATATTTATCTACTAAGTATACACAATGAGTTGCATACGATATTCACTTCACCAAACTAAAAGTATGTGCAGGGAATACACAAAAATATTCAGATTTTCGCAACGACAAGTCTCATAGTCACTTGGCCACTTATACACAATTTCAACCAGGCATTTCTTGAACTTTTTTCAAACTGGATTACGCTTAAAGATCTTAGGTAAAGTAGGATAAGTTAGACCAATTCAGTGAAATTTTGTGTGAAAACTTCGTGTAACAGCTGGTTAATACTATTCAAAACCTTATACTCAGAAAAAAATGAAGGAACCAGTAAGGGAATGTAATGTTTTGAACTCAAGAACAGTTGAACATGGGGAACTATTTAACATCGTTTGACAAGAAGACAATCTTCGAAAGACGGAATTTGTCAGTGATGATGAATTAAGTAAGTCTACTATTTATAACAGAATATATATCACTACAGTGAATTTATATCTATTCATTTACAGTAAATATCTGAAGAGATACGTTATTCACAACAAAGTTCTGAATATTCTCAAAATAGAGCAACATGTCCGGAATCTAGGGGACCAGAAAAACTAATGTTGATAAACCGAACCAAATGTTGGTTATTAACCCACGAGTTCTATTTAAGGAATGAAATGAGTTGTGGTAACCGAAGAAATTCCCTCAGTATTAAAATACCTACAAATATCAGATGTTTTCGAAGTAAAATACAATAATATATCTATATCAAATCTGGAGTGATACTCATCATGACTGATTTCACTGTCTTTAATGGACTAAATGGTTGTAACTTCTATTGTATGAAGCCTTCTGTAACTTGATAACAAGACCCTTTATTGAAGACTACAAGCTTTAAAAATCAAGTTTTTCTACTTCTAAGTGCATTATAAATAGTTACCAATTTCAATGTCCATTATGAAAAGATTCGATCACGGCCCTTAAAACATAATGAGTAATATACAATGAAAACTAGGTTGGACATAGTTTATTGTGATATTTTCTGCTATAAACACTGATCGTGAATTCGAACCCCACTCCGCCTCCTTCGGTTTGGGAAGTGGGGTGCTGTTACTAACCATCGTGAAAAATGTGCCTTAGTCTACTATATGAACATTTAGTCTGTAAATGACATTTCGACTTTCACTGTAACCCATGACACACAACACGTATTGATGCATTAATACCATAATTGGATATTGCACCAACAACGATGCGTCGACATGAATATCGATGAAATGAAACACATAATTTGAGTACAAAACATTCAAGTCAGTGTCGAAGATACTTACATCAATTTATTAACTTTGTTAAAGAGTTAATTACTTTTATTGAGAAAATTTCCATAACAAGAACATCACTCCGCTCAACTTTGATCTTTATCCTCATGCCAGTAATTATGCCTAACAGTGGAGAGTAGCTAAGAATTTTTTTCGGATAAAAGCCGTCCTTCGTGTTCAATAACTTCAAGTTACACTTGAAAGACACAACACTCAAATAGGCTGTAACACCGTGAAGATAGTGTCTTAGACGTCGTACACTTACATGTACTGGTGTATATTTTTCTCCCTTGCCACACCATCAGAGTCCGCATAATAATAAAGATACACTGGTTTCCTGATCTTACAAAAAACTAATGCTCATTCGTTTCACATTTTTCGCGTTATAAAATTTATTGGAAACTTGAAACATAAGTGAATGTAGGCGTGAAGTAAACAGCACTCTTTATCCAAAATTTATACAAACGAGACGAAATGCATTTATTCAACAAAAACAAAATAATGAAATAGTCTAGTTTTTAAACGTGAGCAGAGATAGCGAAGAAAAAAATTAAATCAAGCTTACCTCTTCATACTTCCCTTGGTTTTGACACAATAAAGCCAAATTATTTAACTGTTTAGCAACATCCGGATGATCCTGCCCCAAAACCTAAAAAGCAGTAATATAATTGGTTAAGGGTGTATCGATTAAACTTTTTGTTATAATTTAGGCCTAGAAACGCTTACCAGTGTTGGACCCTACACCTCTTGACCACATGATCGTATGGCAGTAAAACATTTATTTGATCTTTTATTCAGGAATCTTCTGATATACTCGAGTTCAAAAATGGTTTAGCCACAAAGAGATAATATTAAATATTTTTTAAACACTAAAGTTCTTTGCCCCTTTCATACTGGTCAGTCGAAAAATTAGTATTTCTATAGTGGTGCTTGTTAGCAGTAGGACACTGGAGAAATATGGAACATCAGTTGATGAAGTTGTCAATCTTTTATGTTCTGATAGTACAGAGCTTTATTTGTAGCCAGATATATTGGTTTATGTTGTTCGTTTTGGCTGTTCATCAACTCTTATTCTGATCTCTGGATCATACTATGTGTTAAATAGATCTGGAATTATTGAACATTCGTTATTTATTTTGTAGTACCGTATTTGTGACATTTGGGATACAGTTTGTAACATGAAGTGTGTATTTGTAGTCGTCAGAAAGTTCTTAGTTTGAGTTATTCTTGAGTAGACACTGAGTCCCAAATATCAGTGCGTCACCTTGATTTATCTATATATGTATTTGACAAAAAGACGTATTGGTAAATAGACTCCAGGTACATTCACTCTTTATCTTTCTCAAGACTTAGATTCCAAGTACTTTTTTAACACATATTTCTCCATTCCATCTTCACTATTAGCGCTACTGCAATCAGTAGGATTCATTTGCTATTGATCCAGTCAATTTCATTTAGTCCTATTGATGTGGCATGGTAACTTGGGTTGGCCAACGTTTTTGTTAGTCCGCTTTGATTATGACTGATTATTTGAAGGTTTAGTGGATTGTTTGGATTTATAGGCAACCGTATTGATCTGAGATGGCCAAACTAAGATATGATACTGATTCGTGTAGTTACTGAAACTACAAGAAAATATAGGCTTAGTACAACGAGTTTACATAAAGGTAGTCAGTCAGCTACAACGTAGGATCAGGCACATATATGCATCGGTCCAAGTTGCCATACCTCATTAACACAACAAGATGAACACCGGATTCATGGGAGTGGTTAGGTCAAAGGTGGTAATATATAGGAGAAAGATTGCATATAAGGATACAGTACCGGAATATAGAATTAGTTCGTAGAAAGAAAGATATGAAGCGATTTTAATCTCTTAGTTTAAGGGAAGACAGAGAGTGTATACACCTACGCCAATGTGATCGATTCTGAGCCATGTCACCAAGAGTCTCCAACCATTGGTTATGATAGTCACGCGGACCCCAACCAAGTAGTCTGCATCTACCAACATGGCTCAGACTAGAAGTTAGTGACCTCAAGCACTGATGCCACGTTTTGGTTTGGCCGCCCCTAACTTTCTTCCAAACATCTCCAACACCGGTTAGCATTGCACGTCGTGGTAATCGGTGTTCAGGCATACGTAACACGTGGCCTAACCATCTCAGTCGATGAAGATTCACAACCTCATCAACTAATTTACCATCATTACCTAATACCCTGCGTCTAACTTCACTATTACTTACCCGGTGATCCCAGCAGACGCCAGCAATATTTCTAAGGCATCTGTGGTCAAATACTAGTAGCAACAACGGTCGGGACATAAAGGTAGAAAGTAAATAGTAACTAATAATAATGGAAAATGTATCTCACTGATAAGAATGTATTTTCTCATCTAAGGTTGGATACGTCATAACCACTTAGATTGGCTGTTCACGCCTTAACACTTTATAATATTTTCATTAATTTGTTAGTTTTTCGTAAGCTTAGCGTTGCAACAACTTCATCAAATGCAGTCTGAAAGGTTGAATTTTGGTGTTTCGAGAACGAAAGAAGTCATTTGTTAACTATTACTGTGAGGCAACAACACAATACTGCCCTACAATAGTCTTAGTACAGCGAATATAAACAATACCAGTATCATGTTTAAAAGTACCCCCCCCAAATCAACAACCTATTTAGTGAACCAACAAATGAACAAAGGACAATACTTTTAGATTATTAGTTAACATATCCTTATAAGAAACGAATAACATTATGTCTTTTAGAGACCCAACAATGAAATAAAAACTTGAATATTTAAGAGGAAGTTAGCAAACCAATGAATTTACACATCGGTACACATTCTGTGGAATGGTAATTTATCTCATTTTAATGCTAAAGAATTTTGCAGTAGATAAATAATCCTCGAAAATCCGGAGAAACAAAAGTTATTAAGTTAAACGAGCGTGAAAAATTGACTTACATTCTCCCTAATTAGCAAAGCCCTTTTACACAATGGTTCCGCCTCTTTATATTTTCCACGTTTACCATAAAGCACAGCCAAGTTGTTTAAAGTCGCAGCCACCTAAAAGATATGCATAAAGGTTAAAATGGAGAAAATACAGCAGGATGTTCAGGTCCCAACGTCTTTTCTCGAATCGTTAGGGCATCATTCAATAATGTTGCAGCTTCTCTGTATTTTCCTTGATCACTAAACAAGAAATCTGTGGTAAATTAGGTATTACTTACCGATATACAAGCGCTAAAATATTCAGCATTGTCGCAACATCAGGGTGATTGCGTCCACTGTTCCTTTCGAGATCCTCTAAAGCCTGTTTGCACAGTGGGACCGCTACTTCATAACGACCTTCACTAGCATACTGTATTACCAAATTATGAAGTGTTCGCAAACGCGTTGGTATTTCATAATTATGAACACCCTGTGACATGGAGACGGTTTGACTCTGTGTCATTCCTAAGTTAAGAAACCACAAGACAATAATTTATTGGAAAGAGAATAAAGCAACAATAAGCATACACACGATCGTCTTTTATCACTGTTTTGGGTTAAAAATTTGCTGAACCTTATATTTAATTAAACATGCAGCAAAAGGATCAGATCATTCATGAGGGATTATACACTTCAAAAGATACGATCAACATGAATATTATGAATGACAGCAATTTTAAAGAGACTGGAAAAATTCTCCTTCAGTCATGCAGCAGATACTCAATAATTTTCGGTCCATAACAAGGTGGTTTCCAATTACTTCTATATTATAAGAATTTAATCTACACATTGGCTTTGGAATAAAATGAAACTTTGGTGCCAAAATATAAAAACCAGTTTGCAGGACTACCAAAATTGGGCTCGATAAGCATAACACAAACATGAGTTGTCAACTGATCAAATGCATGCTCGTATCCAAGGTTATGAGCTAAGACCGTTGTGTATGAATTGAGGATATAGTTACCTAAATTGTCGTCGGAAAACTAGGAGTCAAAACTGTGATGTATTAGTGGGATGAGTTATAAATTTACAATGTAAAACTCCTGAGATCACTAACTCACTCATATATCTCAAGGGATTGATCTCATACCCCGAGTCATTTTAAAGCCACCAAATGATACAGCCACGTTAGACAGAAAAGTGGTCATTTTGAAGGACGATATTATAACTTCATATATGTATTTCCCAACCATTAATTTTAAAATGTTTCCTATATATTACCTTATGTTAACAATAGATTAGACAACAAGTGGGAAGTGTGTAGTGCATTGCCTACTTGACTTTCCATCGAAGTTTCATTAACTATGTCCCAGTGCATATCAAACGGTAATTATACTTCATGGTTTATGTTACCACATGGTCAGTGAAAGTAAAACCAATGAATAAAATGTAAATAGTAGGTCATAAGTGTATATGTTACACGGTTTGAATGTGAAAGAACCTCTAAGCAATGAATTTTGACTACTGTATGATATAGTATAGGTAGTTTACATCTAGTGAAGATTCTTGTCTAATTCAAACATAAGGGTTCGAGCTGAGAATGTTCTATCCCTCAATTTGAGAAAATTCGCACAGGAGGCTACAGAATGTGACTGTTAGTTGATCAGTTTAGAAATCTGATTAGGTACTTACCACTAAGCTGACCATGAATGATATTATGAACTTTAGACACAAAATTGTCATGACGAAACCACAACTGCAATAAGAGTAAGCGATAAAAAAAGTCCAGGCAAGCTATCGATGTTATAGTGTTACTCGGTACTCATTAGGTGTACCGTAAACACTAAGTCGAAAAAATTTATTACATTGTCCAAAACCAACCGTTTTTCATTTAAACCAGCTGTATTCAACATCTAACTTCATGACAATGTTGAATAAAACTCCGTTCTCTGAGTTGGATGGTTCAATCGAGAACCTTTGATTATCTTTTTAAATCCTCATCCTGCACAACAAAAATTCTCCACCGTTGAGGAGTATACACAGTTAAGACCCCACTCATAACAAAGCAGCATTCTAAACAATTCCTTGAAATTTCGTCCTTGTTTCCACGTGGTTATCCCATTAGAATCAACTTTATATATCCGGATATATGACATTGAGTAAACACAATTTATCACAAAATCATCTTACCATACTGATCTCCTTCTTCTTTATCATCAGGAGGAAACCCAAGATCAAGGGCAGTTTTATCATTGTTCTTCTCGCCATCGGTTAGTCCCGAGGATTCCACGGGTTCAGAAGAGTCATATTTTCGCAATTCACTGCTAAATTGAAGATGCTTTACTTCTTCTTCAAGTTGAACTATCTTTAGTTCACTTTTCCTATGTGCTTCTTGGGCAACCGCAAGTTCATCTCTCAACCAAGAGTTCTCCTGAAAAAGCCGACGACTCTGATACCGTAACTTTTGTTTTTCTGCTTCTACTTTTTGAAGGTAGTCACAAAATAATATTACAACCTTTAACAGAAATATTATATACCTTGAAGCAACTCACGTTGGCATCATCCAAACCTTTACAAATTTTTTGAATGATTGAATCCAAAGAAGATGCTTTTTCCTTGGCATATAAAATATCGTGCTGATCGGCGTCTTTCGAATTCGCTATTAAATCTAAATCAGCAGATATCTGCTGTTGTTCTGATCTCAGAGACTCAAGAACAAGAACTGTAGATTTAGTCTTGCGAACTACTTCGTCCCAACACCAGAAGTCTACAGATGCTGACTTGCCAGACTGTACAGACATCAGTAGAAAACTTATTAATGAAACGAAAGAAATTCAACAGAACTGGCGGGAAGCCTGTAATTGCAACGTTAGATTTCGAAAAGAACAGGATACGTCTTGGTAGGTTCAATGTTACAACATTCAAAATCAATTAAAATATGATTATAAACCTTAGGAAGTAATATTAACAGTTAGAACAGCTTGTCGTTCTAGTCGTTTCATGCCCTCGTTTAGTTGTTGAAGTATCAGATACTCAATTGTTGAGTTCAAATGGTTCAAATGGTTGGACTGAATAGAGGCTCTCGCTTAATAGGCTTCTGTGTCTAGTAGCAGTAGATTACCAATACCTTCAGGCAGGAACCTAGAAATATTAACGATAAACGAGTAAAAATAAATTGGTGGATCATTGTAAGATACTAGCCTTAGTCCTTAAGAACATATAAAGTTTTCTCTTAAATGAAATATCTTGTTTGTTAAGACATAATTCCTGTCATATTCCTTCTAGAACTGAAGTGCAAAAGAGTTAGCTAGTAACAAAAGCTATTCCTTACAGTGCTTACAAACAGTAAAAATGAATAAGTTCCCAAAATAAACATTCCTGTTAGTCTCCGACATTGGTGCTGGTTTCATTAGTTCTACTGAATACAGCAGAAGCAGCTCTGTCGAGCATCAGTACCAGACCACGTTTGAGTACATAACGGTGTACGATTATTATGACGACTGTCACCCTACGTTAAATACAATCTGTCACATCAACCGTTACTCAGATATACTTTCACCTCTCTTTACTCTCAACTTTTGATTGTCATCAATATCCTTGTACAAGACTTTCCGGAATGTAAGTATGAGAAGCACTGAGATTCTGCTACCCTTCTAAATCACAGAAATTTTTGAGTCTTCTTTCGAAGGATTCAGTAAGGAGTGATTGTAGTACGGAGTTCTGTAACTACTGATTTAGGCCTCAAATATGTTTACACGTACTGTCATGTGAGGTTATTTGTTTCCCATGGTAAAATGGTAACTTGTTATGTTCAGTTTAGTACCAAAGTGGGTATATGAAGGGAACTACAAGCAATACGACATGCTAGGGTCATTTTCCCTTACAAAACCAGCGGAAAGTCGTTCGGTTCTAGCAAGATTACCGGCGGGCACTTCATATAATATCGAGCAGTTTGTTAGTCCTCTTCAACATCAGAGACAGTTGACGTGAGTCAATCGACTGGAAACTGAACAAACGCATGCGAAAGTGGTTGCAATTTGTTTTCTGTACTTACTTAGCTGCTACATAACGTCAGCTTGCTGTTTATCATAGCCGCGATCCATACAATTTGTTCTTAGTTCGACTTGCTCAAGGCTTAACACATCTTGGAAAAGGGACACTCACACTGAGTCCTTGGCATTCTGATAGATTCCTATGCCGTCCTGTTGGGTTAGCTGGACTTCTCATACTGTTAACATCTTGTCTGGATATGAGGATGACATTTATGAGTAGACACGATTACCTGATTTTTTATATTACACCTGCAATTCAACCTCGCCTGTTGATGACTTTCGATGAAGACTTGAAACCTTCGCTTGTGACTGTTCGTGTAGGTCAGGCTGTCGATGTTGTTGGTCAGGCAGGAAGGCCGAAAACCATTACAGGATTTCAGACGCATACCACACCAGTTTTATTATCTCATGGTGAGCGTGCAGAACTTGCAACGGATGAATATTTACCTATAACACAACTTCCTTTAGAGGGTTTCATACTTCTCCGAAAGAATCCTGAATACGAGGAAACAAATAAATAATTGTTTCTTTATTCCTTTATCTGTTATCACGATGTAATAATACAGTATTCTATTTCTACATCTCATTTTTTCAGAAATAAAATTCAATTTTCTCTTGTTCTTTTAGTTCTACAGAATTTGACATACTAATCTAATTTATTAAACCTGATAATAATATAGTGTAGGAAGTATTAGTAATTCGCCAGGTTTTCATTTTTCCACGTAAGAAGTGCTTTAGTTTATTTGCGAGGGTCCGAATTCCATTATACTTTTAGTGACTATTTCTCCACTTACGAATTTTTACAGTCCCCTGTGTTCATCTTTATTTTCCGATGTTACTGAGTGCAATTCCTACTTATTTGTGAGCTGTTCTAAATTAAAACTTAAATGGTTTAATAGCCTTTGATCACTTCATTGATGACATTTTGTCTATCATATGTCAGTCACATGTTCTGGTTAGGTTTTCTTCCCAATAAAATGAGTAATTTTCTATGTTCGTGTATAAAGTATTCTTTACAATAAAGTTCTTCATGAGACCATTCTGTGGTAAAAAATTAAAATAATAACTTACTAGTTAGCATTAAGTTGAAGAATCAGTTCAAGCTTTATCAAGATTTATTTATCTAGGTTTATATATGGGGATACTTTGTCGAAACATCGTATATGTTGAAAGTCTTTCAATGAACATAAGGAAGACCCTCCTTGATTTGTTCTACATTAATCTGTAGGGGCTGATCATGAGAAGTTCTTATCTACACTGCTAATATATATCTGACTAAGAAACAGATGTTTCCTCTTGTAAATCTGACAAATTCCAGATGGAATCACTAAAACAGCTGACTTTTCAGTCGATATACAGTAAATACGCATTATGGATGACTCCGATAAGTTTATCGAATATTTCTGTTGTTGGAAAGTAATTGGCGAACTAAGCGATATCAACGACCTGCTTTAAGATGTTTGTGAAAGACGGTGATATTCTACATCTCCAACACTTCTGTAGTGTGAAGATAGCAAGCTTAAAGCTTCTAGGAACTATGAGAAATAAGAATGAAAGTAGAACATACCTCCTTAGATTCAGGGTGTGAATGTCAGTTGAAATTGTAGTCACAATCAGAAGCATACTGAAACATCGCAACTTCAGTTTGTGTAGAAATTAGATGGAACTGGCGATATTCCACAAGAAGCTAGCCTTGTAACTTGTGCGACACCCATGGTTATCTTCTACACACTATTTGTTGAAGAATTACAAGTTGAGTGGAGATGAGCTTTAAACACGTTACAATTGGATTGTCGTCATTTACATCTCTCGATGGCGTAACAAGCCCGTAGAAACTAAAGAGAGCACGAAGGTGTCGTTCGTGTTATTCGGCAATGGATCCGTACGGAACGAAGAATTTAACACAACTATTCAACTCCGCCTTAAGCTCTTCTAGGGCTTCTGATTTTCCCAAACATGGGTGAAGGAGGAGAGTTGAACAGGAAGTTAGCCACCTCATCCTATGGAAAACAGCCTTACTAAAAAACGCCAACCAGATTAAACAAATTAAAACATTTTTAACTCTGACCTGGAATTTAAGGGACCTCTGTTGAGGAGTATCATGACACCTCATGGTGAGAGCCGAGATTCTTTAAAATTCACCAGGTCGATGCCCCTTATAACATACAGAGCAAAAATTAATATATGCACATGGAATGTCCAGACAATTCGGAAGACCGGAATACAATGGACAACTTGCATGCAACTAGACGATTTGGACTTCACAGATCACCTAGATCTTCTAGGCTATACGCATGAAAAAATGCAGATGAAGACGACCAGTGTAGCAGCAGCCTCTGAATCAGTAAGCCTCAACACACACAAGGGAAGAAACAAGATCCTCAAAAACAAACTCAACCACACTTGATGGAGAAACTCTGAAAGAGGCGGAAACATTCACGTAACTACCCACGCAGCATCATTGACGGACAAAGATGATATGATACTGATGTAAAGGCATGAATTGTTGAAGCAAGGACACCAGTTCTGCGATTGAAGAACACACGGAACTCAAAACAACTTCCAACAAATATCAAAGTCAGAATCTTCAATACGAACGTCAAGACAGTTCTACTACATGCAGATTAAACTTGTGGAACTACCGCAACCATCATCGATATGGTACAATTTCTTATAAACAATTGCCTGCTCAACATACTCATTATCCGTTGGTTAGATACCATCGGCAACAACCAACTGTGGTAGAGAACAATGTTGGAGTTCGGTAGCACATACATTGAGAGAATCACCAAACTGCATCACGGGATAAGCGCCAACTTGGAATCTTGATGAGAGAAGAAAGACTGGAAGACCAAGGAACAAAGAATGATTGGCAACTGTGAAGAACCGGAAAGGATTGATCAGGACGGAGGTGAATGGAGAATGTTGGTGGTTGACCTATGTTCCTCGACGAGGTGTAACAGGCGTCAGTAATCAGGTAACATAACTATTCACTTGAAAAAGAATATATGACTGATGGAATTTGGTCTCGACATGTTAGTGATAATGAACTGAAAATAACTTAGAGGATAATGATCGTTGAGTCAAGTCTTTATGAAATGGCGAAGTATGTATGTAGCTTGATGTAAACACGTCAAAACCATGACAGCTAATGACCACGAGAGTTTATTATACAAAGTTACCAAAGGTGAGTTTTATATAATACATGGTTTGTCAGGCTATATGAGTTTAAAGCGAGTAATTTACAAGGTCAAGTCGATAGTAAGGCTATTGGAACACTAGGTTGGGGGTCCCGATTGAATATCGGCCATATGCTTCAATAAAGTCGGTTGAATATGTAGTGTCAGTTATTATGCCAAGCCCATATACCTTATTCTAGCTTGCGGATATCCCATTTTATTCATCCTACTTGAGCCATATTTTGACCTTGTCAATTATTCGCTTGTCAGTCTTGATTGTTTTTATATGAGCGTATATGTGTGTACACTTCATGTCCCATGACTCATCACATGTCTGTTGTTTATTTTGTCTGCCTATAAATATTGAGTAATGCCTGGTTTGAAATGGAGTTGGCTTCTCAGCCTTGTTCCCTGCGCGTCATTTTGCTCTGTTCTATTACATTCACTTTACATACAAAATATATGTATTGAAAGGCCATTCTCGTTAATTGACTTATCTAAATTCCGTTATTGACTAACGTGATTTAAGTCGACGATTATATACGAGAATAGGCGATAACAATCATTTATGCGATCTAAATGGAGTCAGATCCATGGGCCACTAAAAATACAAACTATATTCCGATGCAGTTGGCAATACAAAGTGCAGATAATCAAATGTATATGGTTACAGATCGTTTTATTTTTTCATTGCAGGTAAAATGAAATACGACGTCCAATAATGCTTGTTTCAAAAAGTTATTGAAGAATAATAAACTAGATCTGGACATTGAAAAGATCCAAAATGATAGTATCAAATATGAACAAATGTAAATTCTCATGATAACTTGTGTCTGAGCCACAAACTTTGCATCTGTAATAACAAGTGTGACACTCAAAATTATCTCATGCGTCCCTCGTGTCTGTTGAGTTGCATGCAAAAAGACAAAGAACTTTATGAAAACAATAAAAATGTGTGTGCGCAGACAGGTTTCAGAAAAGCGACAAGCATCTTTCAAAATTTTGAAATGATAAATGTGCGGACATGAATATCGGTAGAAACATTAGTTTTTGCTGGATGAGTAAGAAACATAGATGATTTAATGTGTTGTAGTGAACAAATCCCCGAAACCAATAATTCTGTAAGGCTTCCGCATTTGGTGCTGACCTCATTAGTTTCAAATGACACATCTAGCTGGAGACGCTCAGTCATGTATCCGCACCAGATTACGAGTGGGTACGTCATGCTACACATCCGTTTCAAATATTAGCCAGATTAGACAAACGTTCATTTGACATACCGATAAAGTTCCAAATAAATCTTCAAACTCCTTCATCCCTGACTTCTAATTTCACTGGGTTGACATTGTAGTGATTTACATTTGTCACGAGAACACGACTGATCTAATAAAAACAATTATTATTATAAACAGTTGTACCGGTGTTTGTTTTAAAGTGCTTTTGTTTGACTGTGCTAATGACAGCTATATTGGGCTTCCATTCTTGTTCTTACACTTCGATTGTAATTTCGCGCGAATTCGGTTACCTTCTGTAACCAAGTTTGTATTCTGGCACGATGTCGGTATCCTTTCGATACCACGAGATCGCCAGTGAATAAATCCGAACTTGGTCCATTTTCTGCCTTCTGATATTTGGCTTCTCGGGGTTTTTATGGAGTCATTTGGAACGAGCTTCTTGGTAGCTGTGTTCATAGTCAATCTCCGACTCGACGCCACGCAACAATTGGTGATCCCAAAGTTTGGAATGCTGACCATATGTTTTAGTGTACTCATCTAGCTGAAGGCGCTCGGTCATGCATCCGCTCCAGATCACGTGCTGTAACGCTGTGCTCAACATCAACCGCAATCACTAGCCAGATTAGATCAGAGATTCCCGATATATTGGTTATCGCCAAATACACTCTTCCGATCTCCTCGACTCTGTCTTTTGATTTCTCTCGGTGGGAACAAAGCATATTAGAAGGTGTTACTGGTAGAAGCGTTGTCAAACACTGAATACCTGTATCATCATCATTGGTGAGACCGTCGTGATCTGGTACACCTAACTGCAACTGTGAGTCTGTTCCTTTTTGGGATTTTTACATATCATTACCTTATTTTTTTTTAAATTGTGATTTTTTTCGTGTTTTTCCTTGGATATATTTTCCCCTCGTTCATTATCGTACTTCATATTTCATCATGGCTGAACAGACACCCAAAGTACTCAAGCTTAAGACTTTGTCCCCGCCTTCGTTTCAACTCATGCCTTTCTGGCCCGACAATATCGAAGCCTGGTTCTGCTACGCAGAATCCGATTTCTCCGAGCACGGCGTGATCGACACACGTGCACAATTCCTCGCAGTAGTCAAGGCACTACCGCGCGAATTCAACAGGTACGTAACACCTAGTATGTTTACTAGTGATGTTTCCGATCCTTACGAAATCTTGAAACGTTCGATTCTTAAACGAGGAGACCTAACCGATCGACAAAGGTTAGATCAACTCTTCAATAACATCGACCTGCAACACGGTTCTGCGACTGACTTGTTGCAAAGAATGAGAGAAGTGATAGGCCTAAGGACTTTCGACGAAGGTCTATTTAAACAACTTTTCTTGTCTAAACTTCCTCAACAGGTGCAAGCGGTTCTGGTCTCATTTCAGAACAACGCCTTAGACGAGCTAGCTGCATCTGCCGATCGTATTTTAGAAATAACGAAATCGTCTACTTCAGAGGTATTTTCCGTCAAAGAAAACCCTCAAACGACTCAGAATGACATAACCGAGTTATGTCATACACTCACGCGTTATCTTAATCTTCGTAACGACCGTAGTCGCTCACGCAGTCCACGTAGAAGCATTTCGCGTAAACGATCTGTCTCTAAACCACGAGAGACGGATAACCCTGACTGGTGCTGGTATCATAACCAGTATGGAAAATCTTCCAGAAATTGCAGAAAACCCTGCAATTTTCCCAACACGAAAACGACTGACTCAAAAAACAACTCGGGAAACTTCTAAGCCGGCACGCGTTAACGGCAACCGTAGCCGGCGAACATAGCCGTCTGTTGTACGTCACAGATGTGACAACGAGGGTTCGCTACCTCGTCGACACTGGCGCAGAAGTTAGCGTTCTCCCAGCAAATCATAACGACCGGCTCCACGAATCAACTCTAAACTTACAGGTGGCAAATGGTAAACCGATCGCCACGTATGGCAAAAGGTACGTCTACCTTAACGTGGGTTTACGCAAACCCATTCATTGGATTTTCGTTGTTGCAGATGTTTCTATGCCAATCATTGGTATGGATCTTCTACAAAACCATAATCTAATCATCGACACGCGCAAACGGAGGCTAGTAGATGGAAACACTAAATTATCCGTTTGCGTAACTTCCTTTTCTGGTTGTAGATTATCCCCAGTCACAGTTAAGCATATGATAGACCCACTCTATCAACCACTACTCGATAAGTACCCTGGGATACAACAAACCAGCAATGTTACACATCACATCACGACTACAGGACCACCTGTATTCTCTAAAGCACGACGACTAGCTCCTGAAAAGCTAAGGTTAGCGAAAAACGAATTCGATCACATGATAGACTTAGGAATCATACGACCGTCAAACAGCCCTTATGCATCTCCGTTGCACATGGTCCCTAAAAAGGACAGCAACGATTGGCGTCCAACTGGTGACTATCGGCGATTGAATGCAAAAACCATTCGCGATCGTTACCCGTTGCCTCACATTCACGATTTGACAGCTACCTTGAAAGGTACAACTGTCTTTTCGAAAATCGACTTGGTTAAAGCGTATAACCAAATCCCTATGGCTACTAACGACATACCGAAAACAGCTATCATAACTCCCTTCGGACTCTATGAATTTTTGCGAATGCCTTTCGGTCTAAGAAACGCTGCGCAAACATTCCAAAGATTCATAGACGACGTTTTTCGAGGTCTCAACTTCGTACATGCGTATGTTGATGACTGCTTAATCGCAAGTCCGGACAGAGAATCACATCTCAAGCATCTGGATCTTGTTTTCGAACGATTACAAAAACATGGCATTACTGTAAACGTTCAGAAATGCCAATTCGGAACCGACTCGTTAGATTTCCTAGGACACACTATCGATGCTCAAGGCATTCGACCTCTTAGGACCAAAGTGGCGGCCATTCTGGATTACCCAGAACCGACCAACGTCAAGCAATTACGCACGTTTAACGGCCTGGTAAGTTTCTATAGACGCTTCATACCGAAATGCGCATTACTTATGAAACCTCTTACTGACCAACTTCGTGGAAATGCGAAATCCATTAATTTGGACGACACCGCACGAAAAGCATTCTCCACAGTTAAGGAACTGATCGCTAAAGCAACAATGCTCGCACATCAGGACACTGAAGCACCCATTAGTATCGCAGTAGACGCATCCGACTCGGCAATCGGAGGAGTCTTACAACAATGGGTTAACAACTCCTGGCAACCCTTGGCATTTTTCTCTAGACGGCTGCTAGACACCAAATCGAGATACAGCACATTCGGTAGGGAACTCCTAGCTATGTATTGTGCTGTACGGCATTTTCAACACTTTATCGAAGGCCGTGAATTCACTCTATTCACTGACCATAAACCGCTTACTTTCTCGTTAAGCTCCTCTTCCGACAAGTACTCTCCCCGTGAGTCTCGACAACTGGACTACATTTCGCAGTTTACTTCAGATATTCAACATATTTCTGGAGCAAACAATGTAGTTGCAGACGCCTTGTCTCGAATAAATTCCTTGAACAGTTTCCAAGGAATCGACCTTCTTAAACTCGCCCAGCTTCAAAAAGAAGACACTGATCTTCAGCAAGAGTTATCGTCCACAACCCTTAAACTACGCATCAAACAGATGGGAACAGGTAAGGAAACCTTACTTTGTGACACATCTACAGGTAGAGATCGCCCAATCGTCCCGAAACATTATCGACGCAATGTCTTCAACACATTGCACAAACTTTCTCATCCAGGTGTTCGTGCAACCATCAAGCTCATAGCAGAACGTTTTTGCTGGCCTGGTATGAATAAAGACGTGAGGGAGTGGGCACGCTCCTGTGTAAGCTGCCAAAAATCTAAGGTCATCAGACACAATAAATGTCCCTTAGGCTCATTTAAAACTCCCGATGCTCGTTTCGACCATGTTCATCTGGATTTGGTAGGACCTTTACCAGATTCAAATGGATACCCCTACCTCTTAACCTGTGTAGATCGTTTCACTCGATGGCCAGAAGTAGTACCTATCAAGGACATCACTGCTGAAACAGTGGCCCGAACCTTCGTCGAACGATGGGTAGCAAACTTCGGTTGCCCTTCAACCATCACTACAGACCGCGGACGTAAGTTTGAGTCTGAACTTTTCCGTCGTCTGACCACACTATTAGGAAGCACTCGCTTCCGAACGACCGCCTACCACCCACAAGCAAACGGGTTGGTAGAACGCTTTCACCGACAACTAAAAGCTTCACTATCAGCTGCAAACGTTTCACAGTGGACCGACGCTCTTCCACTCGTCTTACTAGGTATCCGCAATGCAGTGAAAGCTGACATTGGATACACTGCGGCTCAACTCGTTTATGGAACGACACTTCGACTTCCAGGAGAATTCGTGGATCCTTCATCCTCTTCAATGAGCATGGATCTAACCTCCTACACGAACAGGCTTACAAACGCAATGCGTTCAGTTAAACCTGCTTCCACTCGACCTCAATCAACTGATGTTTTCATTCAACCTGACTTACGATATAGTACACACGTTTTCGTTCGTCGAGACTCGCATCGACGACCTTTCCAATCGGCATACGAAGGACCTTTCAAAGTTCTTCAACGCGAACCGAAGTACTATATAATCGATAAGAACGGAACCAATGATAGCATCAGCATCGATCGCCTCAAGGCACCGTATTTAGAAGGAAATCCTATCTACGTGGATTTTCCTCCGGTACAATTGAACGACACGACTCCGACACTTATAATACCTCATCCGACAACCAACAAACACGATGATACTTCGACAGTATCCGAAAATAAACTTAAAACGACACGTTCTGGAAGAAGAGTGAGATTTCCAGAACATTTAAACGACTATTGCACGTAAGGCACTTCTTGACATTTTCTATATTATTAAAAAATAATTTTTTTTAAATAGGCTTATATATTTTCATTTCTATTTTTTAAAAAAAAACAACAAAAAAACTATTTTTTTAACGCTGTTACGTGCTCATGAGATTATTTTCCCTTTTTTTACGCACATACGAGTGTATTTTCGACATACACTTACATTTTCTTTCTTCTTTTCCAGGACGGCTGGAAAAGAACGATGACGTTTATGAGGATACGAAATTTTCATTGTACATTTCTTTTTTTATTATGTTGTACTCCGGTCCCATATAGTAAGGAAAGACGACCAGACGCTGCTAAATTTAGTAAGCTATCAGAAGAGTGTTTACCAACGACAAACTCGTTGGGTTTAAACTTCTGGCTGGCCACGTCTTAGGGTCATCACTGCCCCACTAGGGGGGGGAGTGATCTGTAGCGGTAAATAAATCCCCAAACTAAATAGCTCAATAGGTTTTCGACATTGGATGCTGACCATATGTTTTAGTGGACTCATCTAGCTGAAGGCGCTCGGTCATGCATCCGCTCCAGATCACGTGCTGTAACGCTGTGCTCAACATAAACCGCAATCACTAGCCAGATTAGATCAGAGATTCCCGATATATTGGTTATCGCCAAATACACTCTTCCGATCTCCTCGACTCTGTCTTTTGATTTCTCTCGGTGGGAACAAAGCATATTAGAAGGTGTTACTGGTAGAAGCGTTGTCAAACACTGAATACCTGTATCATCATCACCCCTTATAACATACAGAGCAAAAATTAATATATGCACATGGAATATCCAGACAATTCGGAAGACCGGAATACAATGGACAACTTGCATGCAACTAGACGATTTGGACTTCACAGATCACCTAGATCTCCTAGGCTATACGCATGAAAAAATGCAGATGAAGACGACCAGTGTAGCAGCAGCCTCTGAATCAGTAAGCCTCAACACACACAAGAGAAGAAACAAGATCCTCAAAAACAAACTCAACCGCACTTGATGGAGAAACTCTGAAAGAGGCGGAAACATTCACGTAACTACCCACGCAGCATCATTGACGGACAAAGATGATATGATACTGATGTAAAGGCATGAATTGTTGAAGCAAGAACACCAGTTCTGCGATTGAAGAACACACGGAACTCAAAACAACTTCCAACAAATATCAAAGTCAGAATCTTCAATACGAACGTCAAGACAGTTCTACTACATGCAGATTAAACTTGTGGAACTACCGCAACCATCATCGATATGGTACAATTTCTTATAAACAATTGCCTGCTCAACATACTCATTATCCGTTGGTTAGATACCATCGGCAACAACCAACTGTGGTAGAGAACAATGTTGGAGTTCGGTAGCACATACATTGAGAGAATCACCAAACTGCATCACGGGATAAGCGCCAACTTGGAATCTTGATGAGAGAAGAAAGACTGGAAGACCAAGGAACAAAGAATGATTGGCAACTGTGAAGAACCGGAAAGGATTGATCAGGACGGAGGTGAATGGAGAATGTTGGTGGTTGACCTATGTTCCTCGACGAGGTGTAACAGGCGTCAGTAATCAGGTAACATAACTATTCACTTGAAAAAGAATATATGACTGATGGAATTTGGTCTCGACATGTTAGTGATAATGAACTGAAAATAACTTAGAGGATAATGATCGTTGAGTCAAGTCTTTATGAAATGGCGAAGTATGTATGTAGCTTGATGTAAACACGTCAAAACCATGACAGCTAATGACCACGAGAGTTTATTATACAAAGTTACCAAAGGTGAGTTTTATATAATACATGGTTTGTCAGGCTATATGAGTTTAAAGCGAGTAATTTACAAGGTCAAGTCGATAGTAAGGCTATTGGAACACTAGGTTGGGGGTCCCGATTGAATATCGGCCATATGCTTCAATAAAGTCGGTTGAATATGTAGTGTCAGTTATTATGCCAAGCCCATATACCTTATTCTAGCTTGCGGATATCCCATTTTATTCATCCTACTTGAGCCATATTTTGACCTTGTCAATTATTCGCTTGTCAGTCTTGATTGTTTTTATATGAGCGTATATGTGTGTACACTTCATGTCCCATGACTCATCACATGTCTGTTGTTTATTTTGTCTGCCTATAAATATTGAGTAATGCCTGGTTTGAAATGGAGTTGGCTTCTCAGCCTTGTTCCCTGCGCGTCATTTTGCTCTGTTCTATTACATTCACTTTACATACAAAATATATGTATTGAAAGGCCATTCTCGTTAATTGACTTATCTAAATTCCGTTATTGACTAACGTGATTTAAGTCGACGATTATATACGAGAATAGGCGATAACAATCATTTATGCGATCTAAATGGAGTCAGATCCATGGGCCACTAAAAATACAAACTATATTCCGATGCAGTTGGCAATACAAAGTGCAGATAATCAAATGTATATGGTTACAGATCGTTTTATTTTTTCATTGCAGGTAAAATGAAATACGACGTCCAATAATGCTTGTTTCAAAAAGTTATTGAAGAATAATAAACTAGATCTGGACATTGAAAAGATCCAAAATGATAGTATCAAATATGAACAAATGTAAATTCTCATGATAACTTGTGTCTGAGCCACAAACTTTGCATCTGTAATAACAAGTGTGACACTCAAAATTATCTCATGCGTCCCTCGTGTCTGTTGAGTTGCATGCAAAAAGACAAAGAACTTTATGAAAACAATAAAAATGTGTGTGCGCAGACAGGTTTCAGAAAAGCGACAAGCATCTTTCAAAATTTTGAAATGATAAATGTGCGGACATGAATATCGGTAGAAACATTAGTTTTTGCTGGATGAGTAAGAAACATAGATGATTTAATGTGTTGTAGTGAACAAATCCCCGAAACCAATAATTCTGTAAGGCTTCCGCATTTGGTGCTGACCTCATTAGTTTCAAATGACACATCTAGCTGGAGACGCTCAGTCATGTATCCGCACCAGATTACGAGTGGGTACGTCATGCTACACATCCGTTTCAAATATTAGCCAGATTAGACAAAACGTTCATTTGACATACCGATAAAGTTCCAAATAAATCTTCAAACTCCTTCATCCCTGACTTCTAATTTCACTGGGTTGACATTGTAGTGATTTACATTTGTCACGAGAACACGACTGATCTAATAAAAACAATTATTATTATAAACAGTTGTACCGGTGTTTGTTTTAAAGTGCTTTTGTTTGACTGTGCTAATGACAGCTATATTGGGCTTCCATTCTTGTTCTTACACTTCGATTGTAATTTCGCGCGAATTCGGTTACCTTCTGTAACCAAGTTTGTATTCTGGCACGATGTCGGTATCCTTTCGATACCACGAGATCGCCAGTGAATAAATCCGAACTTGGTCCATTTTCTGCCTTCTGATATTTGGCTTCTCGGGGTTTTTATGGAGTCATTTGGAACGAGCTTCTTGGTAGCGGTGTTCATAGTCAATCTCCGACTCGAAGCCACGCTACAGACATATTTCGATTATAAAGATGTTGCTGGTTAATACGTTGTCAAACTCCGAGTATTTGCACATCTTCAGCTGCATTCAACATAGTCGTACTGGGATTAAGAAACAACACAAAAAATCGTGCAGAAAGTTTACACAACCAATCCAAGCTGGGATTTTGGGAGAATTACATTTGTTCTAAACAAATGCTGTGAAAATTACGGAAGGCGGGTGATTAGGACGAGGTTACCGAAAGATTATCAAACTTAGTACATAGATTGTAAACGATTAAGTGAACGAAATGTGGTATTTGTACGAAATAATAATTCATTTGTATTTGATTCCCTGATTATTACGTATTCCAAGTACAATACGTTCGGTTATGATCATCTAGTTCTACCTGCCTTAAATTTCATTATTTCGGGAATTCCTAGTAAACACAATATTTTGAATACGTCTAGTTATCATACCAAATCTACCCTCAATTTAATTCAAATACATTTAAGACACACAAATCTAATCTCAAAACCATATTATTTACAATTGATGGCCTTGTTAATTAAATAAAACACTTTTGTTATTGCTGGACAAGTTTAATAAGGAGCAGAAGTGTGAATATGTTTTAGTTAATATTCATGCCTATTATTTGGTAGCCCAATAGATTGTAATTCGCAGTCTTGTCTTTTGACGTAAGTGGTCAGTTTGGAGATGCCGATTACCAATGTAGAGGGAGGGCCTACTCGATTTAGATGGGAATTATTTGACGAGCCAGACAAAATTGAAATCATATTTCGTGGTCAGAACCTAACATGGATTAATTTTTCGTCGTACCCAGGTAATATGGCTGGTTTAATGACCGTACAACGCAAAGGAGTTATTACAGAAGTGTGTAAGTAAGAGTAGATATAATGAAGAGAGTGTGATCACCACATCATGGGCCAGCCCATGGTGTGCAAATAACTTGTAGTGACTCACATTTATCACGAGAACACGACTGGTTTAATAAAAACAATTATTATTATAACCAACTGTACCAGTGCTTGTTTTAATGTGCTTTTGTTTGGCTGTGCTAATGACAGCTATATTGTGCTTCCATTCTTATTCTCACTTTGATTGTAACTTTGCGCAAATTCGGTTGCGTTCTGTAACCAAGCTTTTGTCCTGGCACGATCTCGGTATCCTTTCGATGCCACGAGATCGCCAGCGAATACATCTTGGTTTGGTCCATTAATTGCCTTCTGATATTTGGCTTCTCGGGGATTTTATGGAGTCATTTGGCACGAGCTTCTTGGTAGCGGTGTTCATAGTCAATCTCGACTCGACGCCACGCTACAACTGTTGACCCAAAATCTGGAACACGCCACAACCTCAGGTCAAACTTTCCAAAGAAGCCAATTTGGTGAGTCTATTGTTTATCTGTCCACGTCTGTCGTATATTTTCATATTAACTTTTGATATGTAATATACTCTACATGACGGATAACGATAAGAATAGTGTTAATATAATAGACTCCCACTTAATTGTACCGAATCCTTGTCACCTTTTATTCGCGTGACGGCAAATCCCACGCTTTATTCGAGAAATGTTACCCTATTAACAATTCTCCTCGCTGACCCGGCTGCTTGGTACGGAATGCATACGCTTAAGCATATACGTCTACCACCCAGCACCAAATGGTTAAGTGAACGGCTTCACTGCCAACTTAAAAGTGCTCTACAAGCACACGAAAACGACAACTGGCACGAAACCTTACCGCTCGTTCTTTTAATGGTCAGAACGAGCTAAAAGGCAGATATCCAATGTTCCGCCGCTGAACTTGTATACGGCACGACATTGCGTCTGCCCGGAGAATTCTTCGCACCACGGAGCAGACCTAATTTCGGTAAACCAGACTACGTTCATCGACTGTCTGCATTTATGCGAACTCTGTCTCCGGTGTCAACTCGAATACAACATCGACAAGTCGCTCTCGCTTGAGAGTTATCTACCTGTACACGTGTTTTCATCCGAGTAGATTCGGTACACAAACCTTTGCAACAACCTTATGAAGGCTCTTTTCACGTGATCGCTCGTCACGAAAAGACCTTCAAGGTTGATCGATATGGCCGCGTCGAGAGCGTCAGCATTGATCCTCTCAAACCAGCACACGTCGATGATAGTGCCCTATCTGATAACTTGAGATTCAATGCTAGACCTATCAAACCTAGCGGGATCCTTAAATTTTCTTCAGATCGCACGCTAGGTACATCTAAGACCTCATTCTCACGTCTTGGTCAACAACACGCGTCATCTGCACTATCTACGGACGAGACGACAGTCTCACGTCCAGATCAGCAGACCACGCCGCCTCTGACCTCGGATGATATTGCAGGCTCACGCGATACGAACGAGACTACCGTCTCACGTTCCGGTCGCAGAGTACGGTTACCCGTACGCTTCCGCGACTAGTCGCACAGTCAACAACCGATACGGTGTAGGATTATTCCTATACTACACGCATGCTACACTCTTCTTTTTTTGATTTTCTTTTTGTTTCCTGAGCCCACGACTTCGACCATCTCCGTTTGGTTCCGTCAACTTCAGTCAACTTTGGCGAAAGCTGGCCTGATCAACTACGCCCTTGTCCGTTGTTGCTACCTTGACGTGGTGGTCCGGCTCGCCTATCGTGATGAAGCAACTGAACTATACTGACTGGAACAACTGTTCCTCAAGGTCCTACGACGTCAGACAGGTCGGTTGAAGAGCGGTAAGACTAAAAGCAACAAACCCAAGGTCCGAAGGCAAAGTCGTACTGCTGACTGTACGGAGGTGTAACAGCAGTAAGGTGTTTCCTTCAGACAACCAGCATGACAGCGATGCTGCCTTCCCACAAGGAGGGCTGGGGTTAAAAAGGTCGACCCTAAAAATGCACACCTCGCCTTATCCCACGGATAGCCGTCTCCGGCGGTGAGGTCTCAACAAGTACGGAGCTAACATAAAAATTACCCATAAAAAGGTCGTGTGTGACCGACCTCAAGCAGTTGTCCCTTGGGCACTGCGGTCACGCTTTCTGGTCACTAAGACCACTTCTAATCCGATTTCCTTTTGAGGTACCTCCAGAAGAACCCTTCCACGATGTGGGCGACCGTGAAGTGATAACCGCCCTCATACCTCTAACAGCACTCATGATCACTGGATTCATAATCAACTTCCCTCTTCAATTCCTATTATTCCTCCTACATCAATTTCAAACTCTAAACTTCTTTTTTCGGCTCCCCCCTCAAGTGTCACCATAGCCAACGATTCTAGTGCTCAAAACACTGTCCCAGGTCTACTGAAACCTCGCTCTACACTACACATTGGAGCCTTCAATGTACACACCCTATGTCAAATCGGTCAGCAGGCTAGTTTGACGAGTAGCCTTTTGTGTGGGACCTTATCGAAGGCTTTCTTAAAGTCTAGGAATAGGACTAATACAAAGTGTCCGCTGTCTCGTTTCAGAGTTATATCATATAGGTAGTCTACTGGGCATGTATCGCATGATCTGAACCTAAGAAATCCATGCTGGGAGGTCGAGATGAGATTATTAGTTAGTAGATGTTGAACTACAGCCGCCTTAACTACTTTTTCCATCACTCTGGATACCACTGAAGTTATGTTTATAGGCCGGTAATTTTCAACGTTTGCTTCAGGTCCTGTTTTAATTTTGGGAATGATATGTGTAGTTTTCCAGGCAGTGGGGTAGCACGCTGAAGAGAGTGATATCGCGAATAGTTTGAGAAGCAAATCACACATATCATCACCTCAACGTTTTAGCATGCTAGATGGAATACCATCTGGTCCATCAGTGTAGGAGTGTTTCAATGTACTGATTGCCTTGGAGATATTTTGTACACTGAATTCTACGTTAGTAATTTCACAGGGAGTTACTGGGATTGGTTCTGAATCATTAAATGGTTTTTCGTTAGTTAGTAAGAAACAAAAATGTTCACTAAATAATTCTGTGACAAGTTTGGGATCTTCGTATACTTGTTTGCCTTTAATGAATATACTCCCTCTCGATTTAGAGCGTTTTGGTTTATTTTGGAGTAGTATGGTGAGTGCAGAGGAGTTATTATTAAATTCAACTGCACGTTTTTCCTGTGCTACTGCTTTTTGTTTACTTATTGCCTCTGTTCGGACAAGTATTTCTGTCATCGTTACTAAAGAGGAAAAGTCATTTAAGTTGTGGAATTGAGTACAATGTCTTTGAAGACGTCTTCTTGTACTGACCGATATATAGAGATCTTTGGAGAAGACAGGTTTACAGTATTCTAAAGGTGCGATGTTGTTGATGATACTTTTGATGTTGTGATAAAATATATTGGTTAATGTGTCGGTATTGTTTGAGGTAAAGAAAGTTCCCCAATCAGTGCTTCTTAGGTAATTGTGGAAGTTATTCCACAAATCAATAAACTGCTTAGCATCGTTACAACAGCTAAACATAAACAAGAGGGGGCAAGTTGATCTGTCTGACGTTTTTCTAAGGCGGATGACTGCAGTTAACGTTCGGCATACAGCATGCTCTAAGGCAAATATCTCTTAACTTAGATGGGTGTGTGCGGTCGGGAAGGTTATACACAACTGCATTGAAGGAGGACATCACTCTCTTCGTCACTTCTTCAGCCACAAACTCCAAAATACACTCAGCTTTAGTGAGTTGCTCAACATTTCTCTCTGTGTCAAGGCCCCATATATGAGTGAGGGGTGCTAATTGCTCAAGTTTGCCGTTAATTTCGGATAGAGAGTTTTGTAGCTGTCGGATTTCATTACTATATCTATCAGTATTTTGGTGTGTATGAGGAGGACCATTGGACTCTTTAGTTTTTGAAATTTTAGACTTAGGCCTTGGTAGCACATATTGTCTAGTAGACTGTGCTGACTTTTCGATGCACGTAGGTATAGTGTCTTGTATGTCCACCAGTCTTACCGTTGGCATACCGCACGTAGAGATAGAGGGGCTGCGACAGGGAGAATCTGGTGACGATAGGGACATTTGTGTACAATAAACATATTTTTCAGTAGTTAAAGGTTCGACATTGTCAAGCACTGAGTCATCAGTTGTAGCGGTTACAGATTTGGACCTTTTATTTGGCTTAGAAGTTGGTGAAAATCGTCTTTTAATGGAGTTATTGGACATGATATGAAAATAAGTGAGCACAGTGCTCGTTAAATTAAATATAATATCTGAGTATTAGTTGTTATTAAGTATTAACCTGGTTAATACTAGGAGTAGAGGCTATGAGTACATAATAAATTGCAGATCTATTTACGAATTAAGTCCGCAATAGGTACATTACGAACTGGTAATTGTCCGTCGAATAAAAATAAGTTTTTCTTATGTTTCGGGGTGAGATGTCCCCGGTGTACAGGATAGGATGATAATCACAGTATAATACACCCTACAAAAGAGCAAGTCGAAAAATTCCTAAACCACGTGAAAAAATGTTACCACTTTCAAAGTCCGCGCTTCTTATCTCAATCACTATCCGTGCTCCCACAGTAACAAGGGTTACGAGTGAAATAATTTGTGAATATCACCGTGACTATCTACTCATAAACTCCACTCTATAGGAATCGTAGCATGTTTATCCCTGGGACTAACAAGTCCCCATCGGCCACCTAAACGACTCTCTTCTGTGCCTTGACGCCAGACCTGAGCATTCAAGTCTCCGGCTAGTACCACAATATCTGTCGAACGCACTTTGTGGAGAAGAACAGATAACTGGTTGTAAAACTCATCCTTGATTGCGTCCGGGCTGCAATCTGTCGGAACATAGGCAGAGATGACTAAAAGACATCGTTTCTCACGCCGATTTCCTCTCACTTTGATGGAACTCTCTAGTCTTACAGCACATAAATAAATGTTAATGAAGATCCAATCTATTAGTGCTGCCTCAGCTCTAGCGCTTAGTGCGACAGCAAGACCAGACGAAGATGCCACAGGGTCCCCGGAATTGTAGTACTTCACCAGAGTCTTGAATACGGGTCTCGAATAGACAGCAAACATCGATATTAAGACTTTCTTAATAAATATCCAGCCCTATCTGTTGTCCAACCTGCATAAGTGTGCGAACGTTGAAGGCAGCCAGTTTGAATGGTGCATATGGTTTCAGAAAAACTTCTTCAGTCCTCGTATTACGTGGTAACGTACAATTTTCAACCGGACAGTGACTCGAGAATGTTTAGATACAGTCAAATTTCCACCATAGACGAGCTGCTGTATAAGTCGAAAAAATATATATAGACAGGGTAGAAATGAAAGAGGGTGAATAATGATGCAGTAAATAATAATAATAATAATGTTTGAATCATTTGAATGTTCGTCGAAGCAAGAGAATTACTTCCATGATCATAGACAGTTCAGTTCATTAATTGCGTGTGGGCTGTGATACTGCCCGGGTGTCCAAACGAAGCAAGTGGTTTTCTTAGAGGGCTACACCCCGAGCCTTTGACCTAATGGTCTAACCCACAAGGCAGTGGAGCATCGTAAGGAGATGCAGTCCCATGGTAGCCGGTGACCAACAATTGGTTCATACGCCATTTGTTCCCGCAGGATACTGGAGCCCATGTGCACCAATGATTTAGAATCCGGGTAAAGCGCCGGATATTCGCTTTTCGTCGTCTCAATTTCGTAAACAACACGCCCGCCACGAGGAGGCAGTGAGTAGGACTTCCCTGGAAGAGGCTGTATACGCGTGGTCGTGTGAGAGTATTTCGAGAGGGAGGGCGAACCCACCCCACTCTCGGCCATACCAGGGCATTTGGGGGGAAGTTATGCGAGATGAAGCGTCTGCGACTACATTGTTTACCCCAGAAATGTGTTAAATATCTGAAGTAAACTGCGAAATGTAGTCCAGTTGTCGAGACTCACGGGAGAGTACTTGTTGAAGAGGAGCTTAAGGAGAAATTAAGAGCTAGGAGTTCCCTACCGAATGTGCTGTATCTCGATTCGGTGTCTAGCAACCGTCTAGAGAAAAATGCCAAAGGTTGCCAGGAGTTGTTAACCCATTGTTGCAAGACTCCTCAGATTGCTGAGTCCGATGAGTCTACTGCGATGCTAATGGGTGCTTGAGTGTCTTGATGTGGAAGCACTGTTACTTTAGCGATAAGTTCCTTAATTGTGGAGAATGCTTTTCGTGCGGTGTCGTCCAAATTAATGGATTTCGCATTTCCACGAAGTTGGTCGGTTAGAGGTTTCATAAATAATGCGCATTTTGGTATGAATCGTCGTTAAACGTTCGTAGTTGCTTGATCGTGGTCAGTTCTGGGTAATCCAGAATTGCCTAAGTGGTCGAACGCCTTGAGCATTTATGGTGTGTCCTAGGAAGTCTAATGAGTCAGTCCCGATTTGGCATTTCTGAACGTTTACAGTAATGCCATGTTTTTGTAGTCGTTCGAAAACAAGATCCAAATGCTTGAGATTTGATTCTCTGTCCGGACTTGCGATTAGGCAGTCGTCAACATACGTGCGTACGAAGTTGAGACCTCGAAAAACGTTGTCTATGAATCTTTGGAATGTTTGAGCACCGTTTCGTAGACCGAAGGGCTTTAACAAAAATTCATAGAGTCCAAAAGGAGTAATGATAGCTGTTTAAGGTATATCGTCTGTGGCCATGGGAATTCAGTTATACGCTTTAACCAACTCGATTTTCGAAAAGACAGTTGTACCTTTCAAGGTAGCTGTCAAATCGTGAATGTGAGGCAACGGGTAACGATCGAGAATGGTTTTTGCATTCAATCGCCGATAGTCACCAGTTGGACGCCAATCGTTGCTGTCCTTTTTAGGGACCATGTGCAACGGAGATGCATAAGGGCTGTTTGACGGTCGTATGATTCCTAAGTCTATCATGTGGTCGAGCTCATTTTTCGCCAACCTTAGCTTTCCGAGGGCTAGTCGTCGTGCTTTAGAGAATACAGGTGGTCCATTAGTCATGATGTGATGTATAACATTGCTGTCTACACAAAGTGATTTCGGTTGCGCTTGGTGAATCTCAGGATACTTATTGAGTAGTGGTTGATAAAGTGCGTCTACCGTGTGCATAATTGTGACTGGGGATAATCTGCAAACAGAAAAAGAAGTTACGCAAAGTGATAAATTAGTGTTTCCGTTTACTAGCCTCCGTTTTCGCGTATCGATGGTTAGATTATGGTGCTGTAGAATGTCCATACCAATGATTGGCATAGAAACATCTGAAACAACGTAAATCCAGTGAATGGGTTTGCGTAAGTCCACGTTCGGGTAAACGTACCTTTTGCCATACGTAGCGATAGGTTTTCCGTTTGCCGCCAGTAAGTTTAAATCCGATTAGTGAAGCCGGTTGTTGGAATTCGCTGGGAGAACGGTAACTTCTACGCCAGTGTCAACGAGGTAGCGAACTCTCGTTGTCACATCTGTGACGTATAACAGACGGCTGTGTTCGCCGGCTACGGTTGCCGTTAACGCGTGCCGGCTTGGAAGTTTCCCGAGTTGTTCTTCGAGTCAGTCGGTTTTGAGTCGGGAAACTTGCAGGGTTTTCTGCAATTTCTTGAAGACATTCCATACTGGTTATGATGCCAGTCGGAGTTATCCGTCTCTCGTGGTCTAGAGACAGATCGCTTACGTGAAGTGCTTCTGAGTGCAGTGTGTGATCGCTTACGGTCGTTACGAAGATTAAGATAACGTGTAAGTGTATGACATAACTCGGTTATGTCATTCTGAGTCGTTTGAGGCTTTTCTTTGACTGAAAAAACCTCGGTAGTAGAAGATTTTGTAATTTCTAAAATACGATCGGGAGATGCAGCCAGCTCGTCTAAAGCGTTGTTCTGAAACGAGACCAGAACCGCTTGCACACGTTGGGGAAGTTTAGACAAGAAATGTTGTTTGAAAAGGCCTTCGTCGAAGGTTCTTAGGTCTATAAACTCTCTCATCCTTTGCAACATGTCCGTCGCAGTACTGTGTTGCAGGTCTATGTTATTAAAGAGTTGGTCTAACCTTTGTCGATCGGCTAGGTCTCCTCGTTTAAGAATAGAACGCTTTAACGTTTCGTACGGTTCAGAAACATCACTAGTAAACATACTAAGTGTTACGTACCTGTTGAATTCCCGTGGTAGTGCCTTGACTACTGTGAGGAATTGTGCACGTGTGTCGTTCACGCCGTGCTCGTGGAAGTCGGCTTCTGAGTGGCAGAACCAGGCTTCGTTATTGTTGGGCCAGAAGGGCATGAATTGGAACGAGTGTGGGAAATAGTCTTAATCTTATATACCTTGGGGGTCTGTTCGGTCATAGGGTAAAATTAGGTACGAGAATACACGAGTGAAAAATATATAGATATCCAAAAACGCGGGCAAAAAATATCTCGATGTATAAAAAATTAAAATAAAGCAATGATATACAGAATCCCAAAATTGAACAGACTCACAGTTTACGATTCGGTGTGCCAGATCACGTTAGGCTCACCAATGAAGATGGCATAGGTATTCAGTGTTTGACAACGCTTTTACCAGTAACACCTACTAAAACTCGTACCCACAAAGAGAAATCAAAAGACAGAATCGAGGAGATCAGAAGTTTTATTTGACGATTGACAATATATCGGAATTGTCAGATCTAGTATGGCTAGCGATTGCAGTAGATGTTGATCGCGGAGTTCTCACACGTGATCTGGTGAGGATGCATGACCGGGAGCCTTCAGTTAGGTGAGTCCATTAAATCTAATCTGGTCAGCATTCAATGTCGAAAACTTACAGAGCTATTTATTTTGGGGATTTATTTACCGCTACAAACTTATTTAGCCGAATAAATATTGCAGCATCACATCACCTAGTAATGTAAAACATAGGCTCAACTGGTTTCAATAACTCATAATCACTATATCTCAAGTAAATCTTATTCCGCCTTATGATAAACTGCATACTTGCAACTAACTAGTATGCACCATCACCCGGCAACTATAAATATAAATAAATAGTCTATCGCAGATCAGAACATTGGGTCTAGAGCATGTGTCTTACGAATACACTCTTGTTTAACGATTTGTCCTTAGCTATCTGTCCAAAATTCATATAATTATCACTCACGTATTTAAATTTCGTTCTGATAACCATTCATGTGTATTAGTACTATTACTAAATTCTATCACGGTGAAGTAAAAATGAGGTTGAGACAATCTCCTCAAAACTAAATAAACCGTATCAAACTAACTGGAACACTAGTTGGAATTCTTCTCCACGGTAATACTTTTGTTCCTTCAGTTAGCCTACTAATACAGATGCAATTGGAAATCAACTCATATGGACAACTCACTGGCATAAATGTCATTTGATTTCATAATTTAAACCAAAACTAATACCAATATTAACATTTCTACAATATTGATTGTTTTTGATATATCTCAACACAAAATACTTACTACCAATAAGTTCAGTTATTAACCAACGGCTATTAACACGCATCGTTTTATTATTATTACTATTATTGTAATCCCATTTTTTATAGCTCAAATAAACTTCACCCAAAGTGTGTTAAGCATGAAGGCAGATATTTTAAAATTATTACATGTGTTTCCCGACCAGATGCTGCCGCCTTCTTTTTGATTTATCTTTCAGATTATCACTACCCGGAGGATTCTTACTATTCTTGGTAACCGCCGGCGCGCGACAATCCCATCCAATTTGGTATCGAACCAACACCACGTTGATTCTGTTGGGAGAGTAGTGTAGTGGCATTGGACCATAACCACACAATCCTCAAAGCTGAATACGAGACAACTCGGAAAATAGATATTCAATATTTAACGCGGAGAAATACCTAACGATGGGGAAGGCGGGAAGAATGTGTTGAATGAATTGGAGTTGATCGGATGGCATCGCTCAGTCATGCAGGGGTGGTCTCTCTTCTATCAACATTAAATATATTGCTCCTTCTCTAACCTAACCTTGTTCCACATCATGTATTGGTAATTGATACGATACAGTCAGTTGGTGTGGTCAATGATGTGACTTCCACGTAAGATCTTATAGATTAGACAGTTATATCATGACAAATCTACAATTTTAGGTTTAGGTCTATTATTAGAGCTGTACTAATATTATAGTAGACCATAATTTTACAATATCATGAGTCAATTGAAGCTAGACCACCATGAAAAACCTGGAAGGACGAAACGGCCATACAGTGCTTCCAGGTTTTCCATGGTGGTCTAGCTTCAATCGACTAATGATATCAACTGTTGAAATTTCTACAATCTTCACAAAACCCCTTCTGATACTAATATTTTTGTCTTTAGTGGTAGAAAGACTGGGAATTCCTATAGCAGTGTCAAAGGATCTAACTTGTTTAAACGCTCCTTCTAAGTGCTCCTATTAGCCATCTCAAATGAGCAAGTTCTACCAATTGACTCAGCCTTCCACTTTGTGTAAATAAAAAAATGTCCAGTATCACCTTCCCATCGCTCCAGTGACATCAAACAGAACGCTGAGATATGAATGAGTGTATGCAGAGGTGTCGTTACTCAATCAGAGGGCTTCTGTCGTAGGTTGGAACGAAATCTGTACTCATAAAACATCTTGTTTGATAACAGTGTTATTTCTTGAGTTATTTTGTTTATTTTTGTAGGTGAAAACGTTTGTTCAGGACTTTTATATTCATATTTTTACATTCCTTAGACTCCGGATATCAAACATTTATTATTTCACTTTGACTAAGACTTGTCTTCAGTGTTTCATTTTGTTACTATATTATGACGGACCGTTTATAATGAGGTCTTATCTTATTGAGTTCAAAGTTATGGAGTGGAGAAGCCTCTTGTTGGTGCTCTCTAACATTATGCCGGAATCGTCTGTTGCCTAACCTTGTGGTGCGTGCTACTTATATTTTTATAAGTAGTATATGACGCGAATCACGAATGTAATGTCTGGCGGCAGAAGATGGGGAAGAATAAGAAAGGAAGAGCAGGAATAGAAAGCAATTAGTATGGAAATGCAAGAACAACGAAGTTCGAGACAATTATTGAACATCTTGCAAATTAAGTACTATAGCATGGTTTTTCCATTTCACCAAGTAACTCTGTAATTTTGTGCTAAATATTATTCGGTTGTCCTCACCTGTGTTATCCTTCACTACAATCTGATTGTTGTATACAGAACGTTGTTTCTGATTCGATGGGAATACTTCTGCTGATTCTTAGGTACATATTATTTGTAACGTGATTTATTTTTTTGCACGACACTTTATTTAGTTACAGCAAAAGCTTTGACCGTATTATGGGTGTGTGGCCTCGTCGAAGTTTTTCGACATAATTCACTATAAAAATAACAATATCGCGCGTAATACGTAGAAAATCTAACCATTTCTATAATGGTTGAGTGACTTACAACGCGTAATCGCCACAAAGAATTGAGGAATACGAATATTTTTGGTATGGCTTAAGCATAAATAAAAGTATGCGAAACAGTTCCAAAATAAAGGATCTAAGCAATGCAGCTATTAGTGTTTTACTCGGCCCATACGATCAAATCTACTGTAGCTTTCTACTTTTTGTAGTTTATGTTTCTGCATAGCATCTAGTGATATGTTGGCCATTCATTATTTCCTGTGGATAATATTGAAATCCTGTCGTAAGTTAGGGTAGGTGCTATTTGGAACGATTATAAACGTGAGACAAAACACTCGAATGAATATTCATTATGCCATTCAGTTACAGGATTGTTGAACAAAGTCTGTACCGTCAATTGAATAATACATCAAGTAGATTAACTAATAATAAACATTAATCTTGTAACCTATCAAGTAAAAGACGGAATAGTGTCTCCTAGCAGTCAGGCATTTCAATTACTCAAAAAACTACAGTTAACGACCAGTAGAAACTTCATACAACCAAGTTGTAAAGCACTAAGTAAATAAATTTTTTAGATATATGAGCTAGCTACATGTTAAAATATAGTACTTTCGTACCGAGCAAGATAATAAATCCTTACTAAGGAAATCAAAATGAAGGCCACCAGACGTAGAGGTCAACTCAAAGCTAAATTGAAACAGTAACGAACAGTTTAAAACTTTCGGCTAGTGCTATTAAGTAGCGACGCTGGTTGGTCAAGCATTCACACCAGATCACGTTACAAGACGCCGGGCAACACACATCCAATAACCTCTCAGCTTAAATATTGTATGTCGTGATTCCACTGTCAGCAATTCGAATACATCTCTCCCAATCATCTCAGATTTCTGCTTTTACTGGGTCTCGTATCATTTTGTGAGAATTGACTCATACATACGCACTAAATCCTCCTGCGTTCAAAGCACCATTAAAATATATAGATACTGACTGATGAAGATATCCGTATTCACATTGGTAGCATCAACCCTAATTGTATGCCGTTGTTCTAGTATATACTCTCATCACTTTCAGGCCTTGAAAATAACGCAACCACTCAAATTATTGCGTGAATTTTCCAACATGATTCTCAATCGTCAACCCGGAACCTGAACTATTAAACTACAGGTTCTTTTGACTAAAAGAAGCGATTCAAGCAATTCAAATATACTTCAACATTCTGTCGTAAGCAAAAAAGTACAAGCTTTCATGATATGTGATATCTCAAATCTGATACTAATAAAAGATGTGCTACGCACTAACCTTCTATAGTGTCAAAGGAATGTCATTGGGCACTAGCCATCTGGCAGTATAAGCACTGAGTGTCGAACAGTTCACTGATCCTCCTCAAGGTTGAGAACAACCTACGCGCATTAGTTTGTAGCGTAATGTCGGAGTGGAGATTGACTATGAACACCGCTACCAAGAAGCTCGTGCCAAATGACTCCATAAAATCCCCGAGAAGCCAAATATCAGAAGGCAATTAATGGACCAAATCAAGATGTATTCGCTGGCGATCTCGTGGCATCGAAAGGATACCGAGATCGTGCCAGGACAAAAGCTTGGTTACAGAACGCAACCGAATTTGCGCAAAGTTACAATCAAAGTGAGAATAAGAATGAAAGCACAATATAGCTGTCATTAGCACAGCCAAACAAAAGCACATTAAAACAAGCACTGGTACAATTGGTTATAATAATAATTGTTATTGTTAAACTAGTCGTGTTCTCGTGATAAATGTGAGTCACTACAGGAGCCCCCCGCTAGAAAGTGTTTACGCTTTAGATAAATAGCGGTTTAAATCGTGGGACTGATCGGCTGACGAGTGATTGTAGGACGAAAGTATTGGTGGACAGGAAAGCGATCGTTGATCATCGAGTTGCCAACGATGGTCGTTTTCGGAGAACGGTACCAGGAGCGATATGCTGTACTTGTTGCTTGAGTTGGCATGCTACATCAGAGTGGTTTGTATCCAGAATCTGAAGATTGCGTTCGTTGGGAATGCGGACCAGAAACTCTGCAGATGCAGGACGAAACCACGTTGAGCCGATGAACCAGAATCGAACATAACGACAAAGTTTGAGACCAAGCGTATACCAAACATTCAAAACCAATATATCGACTGAGTACGTTGACAAGTCAGTCAGACAGTCAGCTGTAACTTAGGATCTGGCACATATATGCATCGGTCCAGGTTGCCATACCTCATTAGCACAGCAAGATGAACACCGGATTCATAGGAGTGGTTAGGTTAAAGGTGGTAATATATAGGAGAAAGATTGCATATAAGGATACAGTACCGGAATATAGAATTAGTTCGTAGAAAGAAAGATATGAAGCGATTTTAATCTCTTAGTTTAAAGGAAAATAGAGAGTGCGTACACCTACGCCATTGTGATCGATTCTGAGCCATGTCACCAAGAGTCTCCAACCATTGGTTATGATAGTCACGCGGACCCCAACCAAGTAGTCTGCATCTACCAACATGGCTCAGACTAGAAGTTAGTGACTGCAAGCACTGATGTCACGTTTTGGTTTGGCCACCCCTAATTCTATTCCAACCATCTCTAACACCCGTTAGCATTGCAAGACTGCGAACTACAATCTATTGGGCTACCAAATTATAGGCATGAATATTAACTAAAACATATTCACACTTCTGCTCCTTATTAAACATTCCATCTCATTGCCGACGACGCGCATTCGTCTTTCAAGTCATATATGAATCCCTCAAAATGACCTTCATGTTCGATATTGTGATTAACTCACTATATCGTAAATCATCTGGTTTCTTCAACCGCATTGATTACCCGACGTTGTATCATACCCGCCAACAAATGGTTATGTAAACAAAGTGTATCGTGTGAGATATTTCATCAGTGAGTAAAAGGAGCGTGTTAAGAAATTACATTAGATGGTGTTTTAATTACGCACTATAGAGTTCATGGCATTTATGTTAAGAATTTCTCTCTTATAGCTGAGCTACCCTGAACTTGTCCAGCAATAACAAAAGTGTTTTATTTAATTAACAAGGCCATCAATTGTAAATAATATGGTTTTGAGATTAGATTTGTGTGTCTTAAATGTATTTGAATTAAATTGAGGGTAGATTTGGTATGATAACTAGACGTATTCAAAATATTGTGTTTACTAGGAATTCCCGAAATAATGAAATTTAAGGCAGGTAGAACTAGATGATCATAACCGAACGTATTGTACTTGGAATACGTAATAATCAGGGAATCAAATACAAATGAATTATTATTTCGTACAAATACCACATTTCGTTCACTTAATCGTTTACAATCTATGTACTAAGTTTGATAATCTTTCGGTAACCTCGTCCTAATCACCCGCCTTCCGTAATTTTCACAGCATTTGTTTAGAACAAATGTAATTCTCCCAAAATCCCAGCTTGGATTGGTTGTGTAAACTTTCTGCACGATTTTTTGTGTTGTTTCTTAATCCCAGTACGACTATGTTGAATGCAGCTGAAGATGTGCAAATACTCGGAGTTTGACAACGTATTAACCAGCAACATCTTTATAATCGAAATATGTCAACCCAGTGAAATTAGAAGTCAGGGATGAAGGAGTTTGAAGATTTATTTGGAACTTTATCGGTATGTCAAATGAACGTTTGTCTAATCTGGCTAATATTTGAAACGGATGTGTAGCATGACGTACCCACTCGTAATCTGGTGCGGATACATGACTGAGCGTCTCCAGCTAGATGTGTCATTTGAAACTAATGAGGTCAGCACCAAATGCGGAAGCCTTACAGAATTATTGGTTTCGGGGATTTGTTCACTACAACACATTAAATCATCTATGTTTCTTACTCATCCAGCAAAAACTAATGTTTCTACCGATATTCATGTCCGCACATTTATCATTTCAAAATTTTGAAAGATGCTTGTCGCTTTTCTGAAACCTGTCTGCGCACACACATTTTTATTGTTTTCATAAAGTTCTTTGTCTTTTTGCATGCAACTCAACAGACACGAGGGACGCATGAGATAATTTTGAGTGTCACACTTGTTATTACAGATGCAAAGTTTGTGGCTCAGACACAAGTTATCATGAGAATTTACATTTGTTCATATTTGATACTATCATTTTGGATCTTTTCAATGTCCAGATCTAGTTTATTATTCTTCAATAACTTTTTGAAACAAGCATTATTGGACGTCGTATTTCATTTTACCTGCAATGAAAAAATAAAACGATCTGTAACCATATACATTTGATTATCTGCACTTTGTATTGCCAACTGCATCAGAATATAGTTTGTATTTTTAGTGGCCCATGGATCTGACTCCATTTAGATCGCATAAATGATTGTTATCGCCTATTCTCGTATATAATCGTCGACTTAAATCACGTTAGTCAATAACGGAATTTAGATAAGTCAATTAACGAGAATGGCCTTTCAATACATATATTTTGTATGTAAAGTGAATGTAATAGAACAGAGCAAAATGACGCGCAGGGAACAAGGCTGAGAAGCCAACTCCATTTCAAACCAGGCATTACTCAATATTTATAGGCAGACAAAATAAACAACAGACATGTGATGAGTCATGGGACATGAAGTGTACACACATATACGCTCATATAAAAACAATCAAGACTGACAAGTGAATAATTAATAATAATAATAATAATAATAATAATAATAATAATAATAATAATAATAATTTATTCTCAAATAACAGTTTGTTACATGAGGCATGCCAGTTTACAGGCAAGATCAAATTGATACAAATGATACAATATACACTGTAATAAATTACAGGCATATTGAAGTCACCACAAATGAGCTTGCCTGTGAATGAGAGGGATGATGCTAGTGTGAATACCTCCGATAATACTGCTATATCATCTATTGATGCGTTAGGTTGACGATAAACACAGTCGAGCAGTAAGGTAACGGAATTCGACAGCTTTAATACAATCCACACCGAATCCTTCAGTTTGTTTAGTTCAGGCATATCACATAGTAGTGAGTTTAGGCTAGAGTGAGCGTAAATAAGGCATCCTCCGCCTCGTCCATTCAATCTGTCACTTCTATACAGGAAATAGTTATCAAAAGATATACTTTGGTCGGAAATATTACTGTTAGTCCATGCTTCAGATATCATAATAACTGATGGTTGATATATGGATACAAACAGGGCTAAATCCGTCTTTTTGTTGCAGATCGACCGAGCGTTGATAAGACATATATTAAGCAAGTGGCCTACTAAGTTAAAATGGGTGAGGGCATCTCGGATGAAGTCGTCGTAACCCTCGCGGGTGTGAGATGAGTTTGAAATGATGGATTGAATGTTCTTCATTAGCTCGGTATTTTGATAGCTAGATTTAGTGGGAGATGTATCAAATGAGCTAGTGAAGTTGATTGGCGAGTTTACCCAGGAGGAAAGGGTGGGAGTACTTTGTGATGGAAACTGTACGGAGGAAACAAATTTATGGTTTGCATGTGGTTTGAAATAACCTGGGCTATATGCTTCAACAGAGGTGTCACTAGGGGTCTTATTCCAAAAAAATCTTGTACAGGCCTATTGTGAAGTGTATGGTTATTTACAAAATAGTCTTGATGGTTAGACTCGTAGCCCCTGTTATGGCTATTTACGTTAGCATGAGAGGGGTCTGCTACGCGTAACTGGGAGGAGTTGCAACTGTTGTTATACATGGGAGCCGTTGTTATGTGATGGGTCGGTAGTAAAGGGTATGAAGAGTTTTCTTTCTGAGAGTAATTACAGTTGCGATCCTGGGGAATGTAGGTAGGGTGTGGAGTGAGAAACCTATTATTACCATTCTTATTTATGGTTTTAGGCTTCAGTGGGTGATTAAGGTGGGCAGTTCTCTGGTAGTTTACGTTAGTCTGCGTGTCAGAAGGCTTGCTACGTTGAAGCCCACCACCCATTTTGCAACTTAGAGGTGTTGAAGGCAAGTTATGCGATAGCAGCGGGGAGAACCTGTTCACTGTTCTTGGGATACCTATAGAGCAGTTGGGTTCAATCTTACGTGTTTCCCTACTCGGTATCATGAGTTTTGTCTTCCCACCCTTTATTTTCAGAGCTGGAGCCTTTCGTTGTCTTTGTGAGATGAACTTACGTTCATTCAAGTCTACTTGTGGAATATCTTTAGGAGGACAAATTTTCAAGTGTATAGGTTTAGTTGCACGTGTGTTGTTACATGACTCACATTTTAGTACATTACTGAACGAACAGCTGGGATTAGTCATGTCGTTATGGTTTTTGGTGTCAGTTGGGGTCCGTATCTTATCCAAAGGTTTCTGATCTGTAGACTCATCTAGATCAACAGAGTGATCAGCCGTATGTGGAGTGGTGTCATGCTTATTGCTCGTGTGTTCTAAACTATTTGCTGTGTTGCAAACTGTCTCAGACTGATTATTAACTGTAACACTCCCATTCAATTCTATCGCTTCGCGTCTTCTTACACGACGTTGACAGGGCGTAAGGTCTGGAGTGACTTTTATATTTTTGTATGGAATTAGTGAGCTAATATTTTTGCTCGAATTAATAAACTGTTTAGCATCGTTACAACAGCCAAACATAAACAAAATGGGTCAAGTCGATCTGTCTGACTTTTTTCTAAGGCGGATGACTTTGCAGTTAACGTTCGGCATACCGCATGCTCTAAGGCAAATATCTCTTAGCTTAGATGGGTGTGTGCGGTCGGGAAGGTTATACACAACTGCATTGAAGGAGGACATCACTCTCTTCGTCACTTCTTCAGCCACAAACTCCAAAATACACTCAGCTTTAGTGAGTTGCTCAACATTTCTCTCTGTGTCAAGGCCCCATATATGAGTGAGGGGTGCTAATTGCTCAAGTTTGCCGTTAATTTCGGATAGAGAGTTTTGTAGCTGTCGGATTTCATTACTATATCTATCAGTATTTTGGTGTGTATGAGGAGGACCATTGGACTCTTTAGTTTTTGAAATTTTAGACTTAGGCCTTGGTAGCACATATTGTCTAGTAGACTGTGCTGACTTTTCGATGCACGTAGGTATAGTGTCTTGTATGTCCACCAGTCTTACCGTTGGCATACCGCACGTAGAGATAGAGGGGCTGCGACAGGGAGAATCTGGTGACGATAGGGACATTTGTGTACAATAAACATATTTTTCAGTAGTTAAAGGTTCGACATTGTCAAGCACTGAGTCATCAGTTGTAGCGGTTACAGATTTGGACCTTTTATTTGGCTTAGAAGTTGGTGAAAATCGTCTTTTAATGGAGTTATTGGACATGATATGAAAATAAGTGAGCACAGTGCTCGTTAAATTAAATATAATATCTGAGTATTAGTTGTTATTAAGTATTAAACTGGTTAATACTAGGATTGGAGACTATGAGTATATAATAAATTGCAGATCTATTAATGATTTCCCGAGCTGCCAACTTTGGGGAAAATTGAGTCCATTTTGGGGAAATTTTGGGGAAGCCGCTATAATAAATTTTGGGGAAATGAGAAAAAAAACCCAAAATTTCCCCAGACCTGGGGAAATCCCCAAAATTTCCCCAACCCTTGGGGAAGGTTGGGGAAACTTTGGGGAAATTCTGGGGAAATTTTGGGGAACTTTGGGGAAATTTTGGGGAACTTTGGGGAAATCCCCAAAGTGAACTGAAGGTTTTGGTAATATAACTTACTACTGAATTTTAGTAAGTAGTATAAAATAATATACGAAAGAACAATTAAGCAACGGTTACGTCTGATATAGCCTGCGAAGCCGGATGAGAGGGGAACGGACACGATAGTTATATCATTTTGGGGAAGCTTCCCCAAACCTTTGGGTTTTCCTGGAAAACAGTTTTAACGCAAAAGCTTCTCGAAAGCCTATCGACATCACGGAAGACGTAGGAGAATGCTTACGTACATTTCTTACTGCGACGTTTTATTACTTTTCGTCAATCGCGCATTGCTAATGAAACATAATGTTAACCGATTTGTCACGATTGTCAAAAGACTGATTTATGAATTATATAAATGTTTATTACAGTTAATAAAATTACAAATGAATCATTTATACAAAGTTTTTCATTGCGTTGTAACAGCAACACGTTACGTCGACGTAGAAGTGTCATTGATAATGTTCTAAAAAATAAATAAATCATTATTAGTGTATAATAACGCGTCGAGATATGTGAAAGATTGGTAATGTATCAATAGTATGACAATGTTCTTATTAATGCGAACAAAGAACTTACAGTAACGTCTGATAAAGCCTGCGAAGCCAGCTGAAAGGGAAACAGACAAGAGACAAGTTATATCACTTTGAGTATTGATGACTAAGTAATAAGCTGTTACAGTAATTAAAGTACAGTGATTATAGTGATAAATACAATGACGATTAACATCCTGTGAATTTTGGGGAAAACCCCAAAGTGAACTTCAGTTATTGGGAATACAACAGAATCATGCATTTTATTAAGTGGTATTAAACAATATAGAAAAGAGTAGGAAGGGGAATGAGTAGGAACAATGTGTGACAAAGTGAACATATGTATTATAACAAACATATTTAGTAGTTTTAGCTCACCCTTTCTTTGGATCGCCATCCACGTTTGTGTACTTTATCTCTTGCGTCATGCAAGAAGGCTTGGCTTGCTGTAGCCATGGCGTGTAATATTTCTTTTTCCGGGCAGCTTGCACTTCGGAAATGTGAACACAAAGCACCTACAAATATGTTAACACAGTAAAGTTGACTTACTTTGAACCGTCGAGTAAAATTTGTACTTACTAATACCAAATTTACTTCTGGTTCCGTGCAAAGTGTAAATGTTCGCTAGTTCCGGCGACAGGATGTATTGAAGACAAGCTTTAGTTGATTTCCGAGTATCGTCACACATTAGGTTGCGTAACCTTGCCACCTAAAATTTATGCAAACACCTTTTACAACTTACCAAATGATCTCGGTATTTTTGGTTTTCTAAAGCTGCCTCTAAAGAACGCAACTCCTCATGCGTTCTTAATGGGAAATGTATAGCATCACTATCCATTTCCTCTGTACGCCTATCGATCACACCCATGGCTAAGCGTTGACACAAAAATATGAGTTTGTCTATTTTCGTAGACAGCTCACTGACCGATTTCAGGAGCGTTCTTAACATTTTGTTTGTATCATCGCACAAACTTGTTATAAGGAATACAGTAAATGCAACTTACGGTTTATCAACTTCCGTCGACGTACGTGGAAGTGGTGGTGATGATACGTCAGCTGTCGATGAACTGCTATATGAGTATTGATAAAGTAGGTACAAACCTCGCAATAGGAGAAAACGTTCCTGTTAAAATGTTGACAACTGGAAATTTCACCGGGGCAAATCCAGCCTCAACCTCAGCAACCTCTAGTTCTTCCGAGGTGCATAGATAATCATTGTGCTTTCGTGTGACAGTTCTAACACCAATGATATAATAAGTTGAACAATTTACCTTTTTGGTTTTTTAGCGTCACAAGGCTGCGTCTCATCGTTATTCGTGATGTTAGTATTGTAGCCCAGTACTGTTGCTAAACACACTTTTAATTCCTGGGCTACATTGTAGTCGTCTGAAAACAATAAATGTGAATGGGTTACAACTTACCACAACGATGCATAACAGCACATTTTCTCACGTTGAATCGACTGTCAACATCAATACCCTCAACGATTTCGTGTTCACTGATATCATCACGATAAATGTAATGATCGTTGGTTAGGAGCCATTTTTTCGGAATACAGACCACTTGCTTGTTTTCCTTATCGTCAACTAATATGTATTTCCCACTTTGATGCTGTAAATAAATGCGCATGCGTGAAAAATTGTACATTTATTGCATTGATGAAAATTCACTAACACTTCCTGATGGAGAACGCAAAATCACTAACCAACAGACTCTTACTGGCTAAAGTGCTATATTTGCAACAGTCCTTGAGAAATGATGTCAGATCTGCTACTGGAATGTATGCAAAAGAGGGATAATTACCTCATAATGTTGTGTGCGCAAGCACATGCACTTACAAAGTATGTCTGTTACTGTTATCCACGTACATTCGTGGCTTAAGGTAGAACACTTAAACATACCAATATTACTGGATGGAAAAGGGTCGGTATATAAATCGGAAGGATTGTGGAATGGCCGGAACCTAATAAGACCTCCATCACGGATTTCTGTTACGAACCCTGGTCTACCTTTGGCAATAACTACATTGTCCGGCCTTGTAGTAGATAGCTTTGAGTTCCTGTAACTGACCATTAGCTTGGAAGAATTATCAGTTACCAAAGGTTCAGTGACATTGTCAGCCATATCCTGATTCAGTATACTTTGAAAGTAAACTTCTTCGGCATATCGCTGTGCGGCTTGTTTAGCCACAGCAAATCCACAGTGTACTGAACGCCTAATTTTTCTCATGTAGGACTCAAAAGGAAATGCTGCGAACGATTCTAAAGTACCATGTTCCATAACGTCGTCTACAATGTGCTTTAAACTATGCACATTGTAGATTAAGTGTTCGGTACCGTAACACCTTTCGTAACCTAATAAAAAGTTATTAATGTAAACCCTAAGACTGTTAGCGAATATGCTATGAAACTTAGGGTGCGATAATAAATAAATGGACAAGGAGAGTGACTGGAAGTTTCTGTACATTGATAATGGTAACCTATTATGAAGAACTACAGGTCCTAAGTATAATAAGAACAACCGACATTCAGTTGCTTTCCATACAGAAACTTCATTAAGTGAACGACATTTCCGTTGAAAATCGCATGTCGTGTGTTGTCTACATAAGTCTAGTGCATCATTTATTGATGCGATAATTGATTGATCCATCCTATTCAGTCGCTTAATAGCTAGCTCCTTCCATAATGAAACAATTTTTTTGGTAACACCTAAATATATCATATGCATGGGTTCACAAGGGAAACATTTAATCATATCCACTGGCAAATTTTCAAATGAACTTGTGCCACGATGATGGATAGATTGGGACCTACGACGAAAACTGACATCATTTCTTAAGTCGTGTTCACCATTGGGGAAAGTCATTCGACCACCCATTCGCGTCCCTAAAACCTGACATTTGCCACAGCCAGCGATACCATTGTGTCCCACAATGTACTTGACGTTGCTGCGAGCTGGAGCGTCACAAATAACAGCTACTAATTTAACTGTTAAATGTAGATGATACTTATCTACATTAATACCTACATAACATAAACCATCGTAGTTTAACTGCAACTGTAATTCGTTGAAATGGACTCGCCGTAGCCAGTGTCCTGAAATTCTCAAAAGACTGGATTTCAATCCTAAATGGTAATACGTTCCAGAATCTAGGATCTTAGGCTCCACGTCGTTGCATCGACGTAGAACACTTCTGACGGACGTTGGAAGTTCTGGATACCGCGCACGAAAAATGTCCAGTATTTGATCGGCCTTCTTTATGCTTATATAACCCCCTTTCATCATTTCAATAACCATTTTGTCTAACTCGTCTTTCACCGAAAGATGAATGGCTGGGGACATTTCTGAAACCACACAACCTATAAAATTTTAATAATTAAACAGATACTACCGTTGATTGGGTTGTTTGAACACTGGACGTGACTACATGAAGCAGTAGCTGTATCTGTGACAATATTAGTCCACTGCTCTGTAGCTACGTTAGTACGCGATTCTGTGACGACAACTGGATTGTCTGTCTCTTCGTCACAGCTCGGTAACTGACACTTCTTTATGAACTGTCCTTTTATTTTCCTCAACCTTCTGTAATAGGTTGATCGGGAACAGCCAAACAACCTAGGGTATTTCGTGTCTGCTGCCCGCCTTTTCGCAATTTTATCTAGCTGTCTATTATTATTATTCTAAAAGATATAATTCACTTAAGTAAAACTGAACATAGACAGCAACAAAATTTTCCGACCAGCACTGCTGACAACTCACCTGCATAGCTTTCAAATTTTGAAAAAGTGCTTTAAAACCGACAATTCTTTGTCTACTGTCTGATTGTTGATGTATTAAAACAAGACCTGGAATTCGATAGATTATCCCTCATCAAAAGACTGTATTGAATTGAAATGTGAATTTTTCTATTCAAATTTACTACTGTGAGTCTTAATTATATTATCTGGACGAAATGTTAGTGTGCAAAAATGCGCTACGAAAATTTTGGGGATTTCCCCTAAATTTCCCCAAACTTTGGGGAAAAATATTTCATTTTGGGGATTTCCCCAAAATTTCCCCAAACATTGGGGAAGGTTTTTAACTTTGGGGATTTCCCCAAACTTTCCCCAAAATTCCCCCAAAATTCCCCAAAATTTCCCCAAACTTTGGGGAAGGCTATTTCACTTTGGGGATTTCCCCAAAATTTCCCCAAAATTCCCCAAAATTTCCCCAAAGCTGGCAGATTGGGTAGTAATTGTCTGTCGAATAAAAATAAGTTTTTCTTATGTTTCGGGGTGAGATGTCCCCGATGTATAGGATAGGATGATAATCACAGTATAATACACCCTACAAAAGAGCAAGTCGAAGAATTCCTAAACCACGTGAAAAAATGTTACCACTTTCAAAGTTTGACAAGGTCAAAATATGGCTCAAGTAGGATGAATAAAATGGGATATCCGCAAGCTAGAATAAGGTATATGGGCTTGGCATAATAACTGACACTACATATTCAACCGACTTTATTGAAGCATATGGCCGATATTCAATCGGGACCCCCAACCTAGTGTTCCAATAGCCTTACTATCGACTTGACCTTGTAAATTACTCGCTTTAAACTCATATAGCCTGACAAACCATGTATTATATAAAACTCACCTTTGGTAACTTTGTATAATAAACTCTCGTGGTCATTAGCTGTCATGGTTTTGACGTGTTTACATCAAGCTACATACATACTTCGCCATTTCATAAAGACTTGACTCAACGATCATTATCCTCTAAGTTATTTTCAGTTCATTATCACTAACATGTCGAGACCAAATTCCATCAGTCATATATTCTTTTTCAAGTGAATAGTTATGTTACCTGATTACTGACGCCTGTTACACCTCGTCGAGGAACATAGGTCAACCACCAACATTCTCCATTCACCTCCGTCCTGATCAATCCTTTCCGGTTCTTCACAGTTGCCAATCATTCTTTGTTCCTTGGTCTTCCAGTCTTTCTTCTCTCATCAAGATTCCAAGTTGGCGCTTATCCCGTGATGCAGTTTGGTGATTCTCTCAATGTATGTGCTACCGAACTCCAACATTGTTCTCTACCACAGTTGGTTGTTGCCGATGGTATCTAACCAACGGATAATGAGTATGTTGAGCAGGCAATTGTTTATAAGAAATTGTACCATATCGATGATGGTTGCGGTAGTTCCACAAGTTTAATCTGCATGTAGTAGAACTGTCTTGACGTTCGTATTGAAGATTCTGACTTTGATATTTGTTGGAAGTTGTTTTGAGTTCCGTGTGTTCTTCAATCGCAGAACTGGTGTTCTTGCTTCAACAATTCATGCCTTTACATCAGTATCATATCATCTTTGTCCGTCAATGATGCTGCGTGGGTAGTTACGTGAATGTTTCCGCCTCTTTCAGAGTTTCTCCATCAAGTGCGGTTGAGTTTGTTTTTGAGGATCTTGTTTCTTCCCTTGTGTGTGTTGAGGCTTACTGATTCAGAGGCTGCTGCTACACTGGTCGTCTTCATCTGCATTTTTTCATGCGTATAGCCTAGAAGATCTAGGTGATCTGTGAAGTCCAAATCGTCTAGTTGCATGCAAGTTGTCCATTGTATTCCGGTCTTCCGAATTGTCTGGACATTCCATGTGCATATATTAATTTTTGCTCTGTATGTTATAAGAGGCATCGACCTGGTGAATTTTAAAGAATCTCGGCTCTCACCATGAGGTGTCATGATACTCCTCAACAGAGGTCCCTTAAATTCCAGGTCAGAGTTAAAAATGTTTTAATTTGTTTAATCTGGTTGGCGTTTTTTAGTAAGGCTGTTTTCCATAGGATGAGGTGGCTAACTTCCTGTTCAACTCTCCTCCTTCACCCATGTTTGGGAAAATCAGAAGCCCTAGAAGAGCTTAAGGCGGAGTTGAATAGTTGTGTTAAATTCTTCGTTCCGTACGGATCCATTGCCGAATAACACGAACGACACCTTCGTGCTCTCTTTAGTTTCTACGGGCTTGTTACGCCATCGAGAGATGTAAATGACGACAATCCAATTGTAACGTGTTTAAAGCTCATCTCCACTCAACTTGTAATTCTTCAACAAATAGTGTGTAGAAGATAACCATGGGTGTCGCACAAGTTACAAGGCTAGCTTCTTGTGGAATATCGCCAGTTCCATCTAATTTCTACACAAACTGAAGTTGCGATGTTTCAGTATGCTTCTGATTGTGACTACAATTTCAACTGACATTCACACCCTGAATCTAAGGAGGTATGTTCTACTTTCATTCTTATTTCTCATAGTTCCTAGAAGCTTTAAGCTTGCTATCTTCACACTACAGAAGTGTTGGAGATGTAGAATATCACCGTCTTTCACAAACATCTTAAAGCAGGTCGTTGATATCGCTTAGTTCGCCAATTACTTTCCAACAACAGAAATATTCGATAAACTTATCGGAGTCATCCATAATGCGTATTTACTGTATATCGACTGAAAAGTCAGCTGTTTTAGTGATTCCATCTGGAATTTGTCAGATTTACAAGAGGAAACATCTGTTTCTTAGTCAGATATATATTAGCAGTGTAGATAAGAACTTCTCATGATCAGCCCCTACAGATTAATGTAGAACAAATCAAGGAGGGTCTTCCTTATGTTCATTGAAAGACTTTCAACATATACGATGTTTCGACAAAGTATCCCCATATATAAACCTAGATAAATAAATCTTGATAAAGCTTGAACTGATTCTTCAACTTAATGCTAACTAGTAAGTTATTATTTTAATTTTTTACCACAGAATGGTCTCATGAAGAACTTTATTGTAAAGAATACTTTATACACGAACATAGAAAATTACTCATTTTATTGGGAAGAAAACCTAACCAGAACATGTGACTGACATATGATAGACAAAATGTCATCAATGAAGTGATCAAAGGCTATTAAACCATTTAAGTTTTAATTTAGAACAGCTCACAAATAAGTAGGAATTGCACTCAGTAACATCGGAAAATAAAGATGAACACAGGGGACTGTAAAAATTCGTAAGTGGAGAAATAGTCACTAAAAGTATAATGGAATTCGGACCCTCGCAAATAAACTAAAGCACTTCTTACGTGGAAAAATGAAAACCTGGCGAATTACTAATACTTCCTACACTATATTATTATCAGGTTTAATAAATTAGATTAGTATGTCAAATTCTGTAGAACTAAAAGAACAAGAGAAAATTGAATTTTATTTCTGAAAAAATGAGATGTAGAAATAGAATACTGTATTATTACATCGTGATAACAGATAAAGGAATAAAGAAACAATTATTTATTTGTTTCCTCGTATTCAGGATTCTTTCGGAGAAGTATGAAACCCTCTAAAGGAAGTTGTGTTATAGGTAAATATTCATCCGTTGCAAGTTCTGCACGCTCACCATGAGATAATAAAACTGGTGTGGTATGCGTCTGAAATCCTGTAATGGTTTTCGGCCTTCCTGCCTGACCAACAACATCGACAGCCTGACCTACACGAACAGTCACAAGCGAAGGTTTCAAGTCTTCATCGAAAGTCATCAACAGGCGAGGTTGAATTGCAGGTGTAATATAAAAAATCAGGTAATCGTGTCTACTCATAAATGTCATCCTCATATCCAGACAAGATGTTAACAGTATGAGAAGTCCAGCTAACCCAACAGGACGGCATAGGAATCTATCAGAATGCCAAGGACTCAGTGTGAGTGTCCCTTTTCCAAGATGTGTTAAGCCTTGAGCAAGTCGAACTAAGAACAAATTGTATGGATCGCGGCTATGATAAACAGCAAGCTGACGTAACATAGCAGCTAAACGTGCATTATTTGTTCCTGAAAAGAAAGAAATGGCAACAAAAATTTTTTTAAGTAAAAGACAAATAAGGTTCACACTGTAACTAAGATCAGAGATGGCGATAAGCAACTTAGATTATAACGTACAAAAATACTATGGAGGTTATTCATCCAGTTAGTTTTAGTGCTGATAAAAGAAAAAGCTATCATGGGTCTTAGGAATCTATATTTGTAACACATGAACGGCTTGGTTAACAGACAACCGATAAGCTTGAAAACGTCATTTGTTCTAATAACTTTGAGAGATATGTCGTTAAAATGACCAATTAGCACTTAAACTTATTTTTAAGGCATTTAAGAGAAACAAATTCATCATATTTTATGTGGCTGATACATCTTAGGTGGTATATCACACAGATCTTCACCGATAGATAGAATCAGTTTCAAACAAGAAAGTCTGAGTTACATATGTGAGTCAACTTATGTTGCCATAACACATTAGTAAGGCGAGATAGCAATAACATGAATATAAGGAGTTGAAGTGACAGTAGTATAAATGATAGTGAGAATGACTAAAAGTAGGATAATGTAGTTTGAAAAAAAGGATGAATTCAAGCAGTATCTAAAACATGTATTGCTTTACCGTCCCCCACAGTTAATGTTAACTTATTGAGAGATATCACCACTTGGAAGTTAACTGATTTCCAACTTCAATCACTCGAACTGGTTAACAGTTCGAGAATATTTGGAGTCCTGAAGATACTACTGTCCAACTTCCCTGACAATGTGACCACTGAGTGATGATAAATTGAGGTATTTGAGGAAGAATTAAAGAATAGATGGAAAGATAAATCAGCATTAAAAACTAAACTATATATCTTTAATTAGAATTATGAAGGTATATGATATTATATCTGAAACTGAACATCTGGAAGTCAAAACAACTGTCAACCAACACCAAACCCAGAATTCGCAATACAAATGTCAAGACAGTTCTACTGTATGGGGCGGAAACCTGGAGAACTACGAAAGTCATTATCTAGAAGATACAAGTGTTTATTAACAGCAATCTACGCAAAATACTTAGGATCCGTTGACTAGACACTATCAGCAACAACCTACTGTGGGAGAGAACAAACAAGATCCCAGTGGAGGAAGAAATCAGGAAGAAGCGCTGGGAGTGGATAGGACACACATTGAGGAAAGCACCCAACTGTGTCACAAGGCAAACCCTCACATGGAATCCTCAAGGCCAAAGGAGAAGAGGAAGATGAAAGAACACATTACGCCGAGAAATGAAGACAGACATGAGAAGAATGAATAACAATTGGATAAAACTAGAAAGGAAGACTTAGAATAGAGTGGGTTGGAGAATGCTGGTCGGCAACTTATGCTCCATCGGGAGTAACAGACGAAAGTAAGAAAGGTATATTACAAATAATAAAACACTGAACTTCTATACCAAAAATACATAATGAACGTACCTGCACCGACAATGCCCATTGCAATTATAGAATTGTGTGATAACTCTGCATCTGAATCATGACTAAATTTGCTTAAAGTATCCAATACTTTTAGCTGAGGATTCGATACGTAGCACAATGCAAGAGCTAGTGGGACAGCTCTTTTAATTGGAAGTTCGCCGAATCTTAACTGTAAAGTAATTATTAAAATAAAGCATTTTCTGTTATCGAAAAATGTCTATAATACTTATGACTAAAACCAACTTCATTAACTTACATACACTCACCAAAATTGACATTTTTTATAGGACAGGGAATTTTTCTGAGAAAGTACATAACATTAATCATAAAAAATATCTTTATACTTGCTGTAATACATTGTTAGTTTGACTTATATGCGAATTGACAGATATGTAAATTTACCTAACTATTGGAATCACAATAATGTTAGACAGAACTGGACTTGAAAGTGAAAATCCAACGCCTATTCGCAAGGTCAGTCGATGATACAAGTAGAAACCACTGAATTTATCATAGAGTGGTGGCTATACTGCATATTTAAACTTGACAAACCTAACTATCCTAAACACACATTAGCTTCACCCGAGTTTCGTTTGCTGTTTACTACAACTTAATAAGACATTGTTATCTACTACTTATTTTACTCATAAGTTGTGTTCAATATTTGAAAATACTCTTTAGTATGATTATACTTATTGCCGGATGCAAATCACATTTTTGCAAGCAACAAACAGGAGGATACAAGTAATCTCGTATGTGTAAGGACTTTTCAACTTATCTACTAGACACGCAATCGATTTTGAAATTCAGCTGTTATTCGATTAGAAGCAACAGTATTAGCGTATCAAGTATCAAAAAACTTTTAAACACTTACTGCTTGAAACTATGACAGATAAGGCAGAAATAAATATTTACACATAACATCATATACACTTAGATACTTAATATATCCAAGTGGCACAAAAGAACATACAAGATGGCCGAACATTCGGAAGGCCATATCTAGGCCAATTTCTTCACCCATAGCAATTATAGCAACTCCCAAAACAGCTAGACCCTGATGAGCATGAAAATCAAATGTACTGTCTTCCTGTGGTGTGGACTCTTCTGCATTGGACGTATCCATTGGTATGGGTTGGGGAACGCCTGTCTCTTCTGAGGTAATGGTATCTTCATTTACTTGACCAGTAGTGTCCATAGCTGTAGGAGCATCTGTATTATGTCCGTTATTATGGTCATTAGTAGTAGCAGATGTAGCAGCCGGTCTAGTTGACCCACCACGACGATTTCTCCCACGACCCCCTCCACGGCGAGCTTCACTCGACTTTTCCTTTTTCTCTTTTGTTTTTGTATTGGAAGCCTTATCAGTATTTTCTTTTTCTTCATACTTTTCAGAGAGGATATGAAGTAAATTTTGAATTTTTAATACATTCCCGCTGCCTTTACAAAATAAATGAGCATAAAAATCGTATTAATAAACAGCGTAGTTAACCAATGTGAGAAAGCTAAATAATAAGTCATATTTAGTTTATCTACCAGATTATACTGCTGGCACATCATGGAACGTCAATCTATGTTAATTTGTTCAAAAATAACAATTTTTGTACGGTTTTACGTGGATACGAGTAGCAAATTCACCTACAAACATACGTGAAACGTGTTGACTTGATAAGTAAGACTGTTGATAATATGCTAAAGCGATGTATTCAGTAAATGATTAATCCAAAACGAATCATATTGCCCTAAAATAAAATGAAAAAGCTTAAGTTGTTTCTTTTGTGTTTTTTAATGACTGTTTGATATAAGTGATGGAAAATCTGTTTGGATTCTAATAATAATGATATTTCGCTTACGTGTTATAAAGCCTCTTTACACTTTCAGATAAATTACCTATATTAATATGACTACAATTGCAAATAACCTGCTTCGGTTTAGGCACCCGTGCAGTATCCCAGCACTCACACAAATTAAATAATTTATGTGGCACATATCTATTTGATGCCTCCTTGTACCAATGTTTATATGTTTAAATAAATAAAATTGAAAAATAAATAAATTGCAAATGTGGATGAATAATAAATAACTGGCAGAAAAACAACCAAAATAGTTCTCGACAAACAAGAATACACACTTACCAGCATAAGCACAAAAGTCACAGATCATGTGAGCCATTGATTTCATAGGTTCAGATACAGCCTCTAAAGAAGCCAGAATAACTTCAACTTCTTCCTGTCGGCCTAAACACGTTAGACCTAAACCAAGTGCCATAAATTTGCTAAAAACATTGCTCCAATGACTTGCGGGTCTTTCCAATAAACTTTGGATGATAGTAGAAGTGACGGTCCCATCAAGTGAACCAACTGAGATAAGGCCTGCTGAAAGTGCTGCCAAACAAGCATGTTGAAGCTTCGCTGTATTAATATCCAGGATAACAGGTGTAAGAGTGCTTATAGCTTCTGCTTTCATTGAACCAGCGTAAGCTACACCGAGACCAATAATTGCCGCACGAGAAAGGACGTCCTTGTCAGAATCCACATAAGATCCAAGGAGAGCTAACGCAGGATCACATTCGTTTTTAACACCACAATTGACAACTCCACAACCTAAAAGACCACCAGCACGAGTATGATCCTCTACAGAATAAAGATATTTATCAAGTTGCGACAACCCAGTGTCAACATCCCATAAAAGCACCCAACCGAGCGTAGCCACAGTACTCATTTTACCTAATACAAATGAAATAAGATAAACAAAATGGTTTGCGAAAGAAGTTGGAAAAATCAAACATTGATCCTAAATATTTTAGAAATATGGCTTAAACAAAAAAGGTAGTTTTCATAACATGTAATAATCAGAATGATGACTGGTTAAACATATATAAGTAGCATAGGGATTTGCTTTTACATCATCTAACCTGATAGACCACACAATTAAAAATAGGACAAATATGATCAATGTATAACAAATAAACATATACACTGATCAAACTCCCTGATCACACAAAACAAATGAAACAAAAAGTGTTTAATTATATCTGAATCAAAAACGTGTGACTTCTAAAGAATATGGAAACTCTGTTAATAGGTAATAAAGCGAACAGCGGACACTAACCATAGTGAAAACATGTGGGACTAAAAAATATGGGATCAAAACATACCGAATTCTTTCTGTTTGCACAACCATGGGACTTCTTTAGGTGTTTCTTGTAGTAGCTTCTCCTTACCGAAACCACAATTTACAAGTCCATTCACATAGGATGCAGCTAAATTAGCTCGTGCCGAGTCTAAAGTGGCCGCATTTAAAGTTGGTCTGACTGCCTCCAAATGAGATTTGTAGATATCCTCTGGTAACTTTTGCCAATGCAAGAAAATCAATGAAAAAATATTATATAAGCTTGGAGCTAAGTGGACTAATGTGATTGTATTGTCATCGATAGTAATTACACTTCTCAACGCTAAAACAGCTTTTCAAATATAATATACACTTTGCATTGCCGTCACAGAATTAAAGATATCTACGTACTTAGAAATACACCTTTCAAGTAAAATCTAATTTTTGTGCTTGTTCATCATGCACTTTGGTTTTCCGAAATTATGTGATTGCTACAGCAACGACAGTCATTTTCACACTAGCTTATGTTCTTACGACACTATGAAATCTACGTATAAGCTTATTCTGGTTTTCAGACCATTGAGTTATCTTTACATTCCCCATAAATTCTATTCATAAGGAACTTTGACCTTGAACACATTTATTTCTTTTATTCGTATCCGTATCAATTTTGTACGTGTCTGTTTTATGTGTGCTTGTGTATCTGTAGACTTATTATCTTATCCATTGTATCTCCTTACAATATTGTTTTTGGGTTATATTAACGCTCATAATGAGTAACATTTTGGGGTAAACACATTCTTTCTTCTGATACGGCCAACGTTATTTACTAAAGTGAATAAGTTCATGAAGATCTACGAATTCGGTCAATAAAATTTATTACATTATTGCTCATCGATATCAGAGTCAACAACCTCAATAAGTTTATAATGGCCTCAAATATTACGATGGTTCTTCCAAGAAGTGAAATCAGTCAGTCAATCATTTACTGACTGTTCACGATCCTAAACAAATAATTGCTTGATCTCTTCGTGAATCATTGCTCACTGATATTAATTCTCAAATACGTATGCATAATTTACGCTAGAAACTGAAAAATGATAGATTTAATGATCGTTTATTAACAGACCCATGAAAACCCCTGATGTTCCCAATACAGATATTTCACTAATCAGGTGTAATTAACGTAAGGCATGGAACATATAAGTCAGCACAAGTACGAGGTATCTATGAGAAACAACTATCTGACCGAAACTTTAATATGTCACATCAATTCAATTTCAGATGCTTCTGAGTATTTACTTAGAATAAAAAGTGAATATTTAGACGAAATTGACTTATTGGCTTACAAGTTGATGAAACTAATCTACTTACGTTCCCTTAGTTTTCCAGTTGCTAACTTCCATAGGTTTTATCCTGGATCATTTCATTGATAACACCAATAACATTAGCACTCAACTACCAGACTATCGTCACTAATCTATTACAAATAGGGATGTTATAAAATTACCCTAGCACATTAAGACAGTTATTACCCTCCTACCAATTACGTATTATTCAAAATCTTATTGGCCAAATGAATGAGGTTAAGGGTTCCATATAACCCTCAATGGATCTTCGGACTTATGTGAGTTTACACACTCTATATGTGGTTAGGCTTTTAAAATGTATTGCACAACAATATTGTACTTCTTAAATTAACTTAGTATTTACATTGCACTGTCTACAATTATGATAGTAACTTAGAAATGCACGTTTTGGAATGGTCTAAACGCAGTGAACTAAACACGAATATTGTATGAAATAAAATGAAAACGTAATCGTGTTTTGGACTAAACGATTAGATGGTTAACTACAAACAGTGAGGCTTTTGGGGAATGATAGAAAGTAAGTTTAGAAAATACTCAGTATAAAAGATAACTGTGAGGGGAAAACCAATAGCATGTTATCAGCAGTACGATTATTGTTATACATATATGGATAATACTCACCTTTGGGTCCATAATGTCTAATTCACGACCAAGAGACAAGAAGTGTTCTGATAGCCTGGTATTCCAAAGCATTTCTGTTAATTCCTCATCTGCTAAACATTCCTCATCTGGAAATACAATGTTCTGTCGACCAAGAAGATAGGCAATTTGACGTTGGATAGCTGGTCCATAATTACGAGAACCTGTTTTAACCTTCCCAGATTCTAAAAATATTTCGCGGATTAAATTCATGTCATTTAGACGTAAAGCGCAACGCATAGCATTGCCCAAATCCTCGAATTTACGGTACAAAATAGTTGCATACTGAAGTACCTGAGATAAGCAACATGAGATGACGGAATTTAGAATCAAATTGATAATCTTACAAACCTATATAAAGTGTTTAGCAAGGCACAAAATTCCCTTATGAAAAGTAAATACCCAAGTAACCAAAAATACTTCAGCCTAATAAAAGTGCTTCATGATGAAAATCCATTGATATCCATATATCTAGCAAATAGATGAAAGCAAATCTTTTATATACATATGATGGTAAACTAAAACTTTTAGTGTTTGGAAAGCATTGCTAGAAATTGAATATTTCCCAAGCAGTGAAGTATTAGGAATTACTCTTGTATATATGAAGGAATGACAAAGCCGCAACGCTTGGAACTAAAATATCCCACTTATTAGGTATATGGAAGCGTATTTACTATCAGATACAAGTACATCCTTATGACGAGTCCCAAACAGTACGAAACCTATGTTCACGGTCCTTTATCGACTGCCCCTAACCATCACCTTACACCTCAATATAGTGCACGTGACGCTGAAGAATCTAGATCAGTAACCACATTGCGACTTAACATACATAATTCGATTTGAACAAAGAAGGACCTGACATCGGCCCCTACCCGATGATAAGCCAACTGTAAATTACCTACCAGTTGATAAAAACATGACATCTCTAATAATGTCCGGAACAGCCTCAACTAAATATTTATACGGGTTCAAATGTCAGCGGATAAAGTTCTGAAATTGGGTATGAAACTGAATACATCACACTTAAACTCTCCGCTTGAGTTAAGAATTGTATGGATAGGGATAGTAAATGAGATGACACGATAATATGAAGTCAATAAACAGCATCCACCCATCATGACTAAGTTACATAACTAATGCGCGTGTTAACATGAATAATTATAAACCACAAAAAATTATTGAAGCTAGTTGCTTATATATCAATTAGGAATAGCTAAATTCCCTAACGGAATACTTGCCAAGACTAACAACTACCCAGAAATCCTGCCTATACAAAAAAAAGTTGGTTGATAATCAACTTGTATGAATGTGAATGTCAACATAATGGGTGATGAATAAACTGGTAAATTAAGAGCTAAGTTTAGAAAAATACTTTAAATTAAGATCCCCAGTTAACAGGAGCATAGCATCAGCAGAATTCAAAGCATGACTTGCGAAATCCGCCTAGAACTTGTCAACTTACCTTATTGTTATCTGGTGTAGGCAGATAAGCTACACAGCTCGTCAGATAAAGGCACACTCGAGTATAGTTTGAACTTGATGTATACATCTCTAGAAGATGATGTTGTTCAATTTCGATACAAAGGTCAATTGCCTCAGCCTCTGCATTGTGTTCCATTAGGTAGGGGATTATTTGGTGAACAAGAGAGAGGCAGTCTTCTCGATGCTTTTTCATTTCGTTTGTGGCTAAAGAAGACTTATTCGAAATTACAGCAAATACCTTCAGGATTATCCATTAGTGAATCGTATTCTTTTTCTTGCCAAGTACCGACGATTTGATTCGTTAAGTGACGAACATACTCATGACCCCAAGCTCCAATATCACCCTGGCAACCAAGATGTCTGTAAGTCAGTGTATCGTAACGCGTTTCAGGCTGGTCAGTTACAGTCATGCCCAGAACGGATACGACATCAGCGCAAAGTTTCTGCAAATAAGTAATCAGACTGTAAAACTCACTTTCGTATCTGGATTACATATAGTGTTGTAAAAAGACTTAATTTTGGCATAATGATGCATCAGGAATTTTAGGGGCTTGGGAACGGATGTCATGGACGTTGTAGAGGACTTTATCAATGTACACATGGACTCTAAAGCTGGCTTATGTAGTTCCTGGTTCGACTCCTCAAGTCTGTCCACGAGCATATTTAGCTCATCCTGAAGCTGTTTGTCTTCCTCAGACTAAAAATAATGTTTTTGGAGGCAAAAATAGTACCAGGTCATCCTTAGAAGTCTCTTCTTTCTTTGGACCAGACTGTTCCTCAACAGCTTTTATCGATGAGTCAGTTCCCATTGTGACAACGGGAAATTGATGAATAATCTAACAGCTTTAAATATAGCGCATCGTTCACCAGATCACCAATGCTCAATACTTTACATATATGATGTTTGAAATATTTAGACGATAAAGAGACTTAATATGGTTCATTTGTTGTCTATAGACTCTCATTTTAACGTTGTATAAATTGCCTGAAAAATCACAATATAATGTATCAATTTTTTGTACGATCAACCGAAACATGAATGTCATCTGTCATGTTGAATCTATTTTAAATTGCTTCTAGTGGTTTTGTCTGGGTCCCGTAAACAACACCCTATTTTCAGGAACATATTTCTTGAAGCATTATATCATCATTTTCTATGAATAAGTAGTCTGAAGTGATCAGCGAAGAGGTAGATTCTCAGGAAATCTATGGCTTTAACAACACTTGAAATCATAGTACGTCCTTTTGAACTTCAACATGTGTCTTTAGGTAGGCGGGACTGAATCAGCTCTATGCGCTTACCAATCTCATGGGTTTCAAATCCTAGAGGTGACTCAATAGTTTCATGTTCATCCACATCTGCTTAATGCCAAATATAAAGTCTAACCCAATCACTTTTCTTCCCTCTTGTTCGTTTTCTGAATATATCACCCGAGTTAGGCCGTACTAAACGTTCTTCCATTCTTTTGCAGCGGATTTTGAGCACGACGTTCCCACACGTGATCTGGTGTGGATGCATGACCGAGCACCTTAAGCTAGGTGAGTCCATTAAAACTAATTTGGTCAGCATTCAATGTCGAAAACTTACAGAGCTATTGATTTTTCGGATTTATTCACCGCTACAGATCACTCCCTCCTAGTGGGGTAGTGATGACCCTAAGACGCGGCCAGCCAGAAGTTCAAACCCAACAAGTTTGTCGTTGGTAAACACCTCTGATAGCTTGCTATGTTTAGCAGCGTCTGGTCGTCTTTCCCTACTATAAGGGACCATGTAGTACAATATAGTAATAAAGAAACAAGGTACAATGAAAATTTCGGTTCATTGTAAACTTCGTCGATCTTTTTTCGTTTTTTCCAGCCGTCTTGGGAAATAAAAAAATATATGTAAGTGCATGTCGAATTACACTCATAAGCACGTAAAGACACAAAGCAAGCGAAAAACGGAAAACTCATGCACATGTGACAGAATAAAAAAACGATTTTTACAGAATGGTTTTATTTGTTTTGTTTTTCTAAGAAAAGGTTTTTGATAAAAATATATTAACTTTAAAAAATTTTCTAATAAAGATGTAAATGAAAGCATATCAAAATAGGTTTTTTATATTATATATAAGACAGAAAAATCGGAACGAAACGAAATGTTAACTAGTGTCATACGTTGTATAATCTATTAAATGTTCAGGAAATCTAACTCTCCTTCGGGAGTCTATTTTTCATATACTGCAAAAGTATCATCGTACGTGTTGAATGAGGTATCATACGTGCAGTATTCGTGTCTTTTGGCTGTGCCGAAGGAAGATAGGGTTTCGTTCTAGATACGCTGCTTTGATGCTGTCAGTGCTGATGCCATCGTTAGTTTCGTTCTTATCGACTGTATAGCACTTAGGTTTGCACTGAAGAACTTCGAGAGGTCCCTCGTATGCTGATGAAAGAGATCCTCGATGTGAGTCTCGACGTACGAAAACGTGTGTACTATATATTAAGCCTTGTTGAACGAAAATACCAGTCGAATGCGGTCGAGTGCAGACAGGTTTAACTTAACGCATTACGTTTGTAAGCCTGTTTGTATAGGAGGTTAGATCCATATTCATTGAAGAGGGTGAAGGATTCCTGAATCCTCCTGAATGTCGAAGTGTCGTTCCATAAACGAGTTGAGCCGCAGGGTATCTAGTTTCCGCTTTCACTGCAATCCGAATACTTAGTAAGACGAGTGTAAGAGCGTCGGTCCGCTGTGAAACAATTGCAGCTGATAGTGAAGATTTTAGCTGTCGGTGAAATCGTTCTACCAACCCGTTTGCTTATGGGTGGTAGATGGTCGTTCGGAAACGAGTGATTCCTAAAAGTGTGGTCAGAGAATGGAAAAGTCCAGGTTCGAACTAGCATTCGCGATCTGTAGTGATGGTTAGAAAACACAGTCCAGATGCCAGAGACAGGTTTTTCTGTCCGGACTTACTATCAAGCAGTCATCAACATACGCAGGTACAAAGTTCAGACCTCGAAGAACGTCATCTATGATCATTTGGAAAGTCTGAGAAGCATTTCTTAGGCCGAAAGGCATTCGCGAAAATTCGTAAAAATCGAAGGGAGATATGATAGCGGATTTTAGGATGTCGTCAGTAGACATAGGAATTTGGTTATATGCTTTAACTAAGTTGATTTTCGCAAAGACAGTAGTACCTTTCAAGGTAGCTGTCAAATCGTTGTATGAGACAACGGGTAACGATCGGGAATGTTTTTTGCATTCAATCCGCAATAGCAACCAGTTGGACGCCGACCGTTGTTATACTTTTTAGGGACCATGTGCAACGGAGATGCCCACGGGCTGTTTTTCGGTCTTATGATACCTAAGTCTATCGCGTGGTGGAACTCGTTTTTCTCCAACCTCAGCTTTCCGGGGGCTAGTTGGCATGTTTTATAGAACACAGGTAATGTGTTACGTTTCTGGTTACACACGGCAATTTCGTTTGCAGTTTGTATGTCCCAGAATACTTATTGAGTAGTGGTTGATAAAGTGGGTCTATCGTGTGCATAATTGTGACTGGGGATAATCTGCAAACGGAAAAGAAAGTTACGCAAACTGATAAATTAGTGTTTCCGTCTACTAGCCTCCGTTTGCGCGTATCGATGATTAGATTATGGTGTTGTAGAAGGTCCATACCGATGATTGGCATAGAAACATCTGAAACAACGAAAATCCAGTAAATGGGTTTGCGTAGACCCCCATTGAGGTAAACGTACCTTTTACCATATATGGCGATAGGTTATGCGTTTACCGCCTGTAAGTTTAAAACTGATTCGTGAAGCCGGTCTTTAGGATTTGCTGGAAGAACACTAAGTTCTGTGCTAGTATCGACGAGGTAGTGAGCTTTCGTTATCACATCTGTGAAGTACAACAGACGGCTATATTCGCCGGCTACGATTGCCGTTAACGCGTGCCGGCTTAGAAGTTCCTCGAATTTTTTTCGCGTTGGTTCATATTGAGTTCAGAAAATTGCAGGGTTTTCCGCAATTTCTGGAAGAATTTTCATATTGGTTATGATACCAAAACCAGTCGGGGTTATCCGTCTTTCTTGGTCTATAGACAGACAATCTACGTAAGGTGCTTCTTCACGGAGTGTGTGGCAGTTTCTGTTCATGAGTCGGAGAGAAAAACAGAGTCCGAGTGATATCTTGATGTAAGACTGGACGAACGAAAAACCTCAGTATTTTTACTGGTAAGTGAAGAAGGATTGTGGTAAATAATAGTGATGCTCTATTCATTCCATACTTTGGTGCCTTCTCCCACTGACATTTTGCATCCCACAAGGCCTTAATGTTTATTTACAGAACAACAGGTACCCTGATTTTAAAACAGTTTGAAACCTTTTATAGTTTATTTTGAATCTCATCTTAAAAAAGCTCTCAAGCTATGTTCCCTTACTCCAAAAAGGTTATTGTTCTCTTGGAATGTTTCCGAAGACAAGCAACCTAAAAGATACTCAGACTATGACATAAACCCTACTGGACTCACCTGGAAACTCTAAGCTTGCGATTTGCACAATAGGGAATTGTAGAAGAAGATATGACCTCTTTTTATCATACTGCTTATAATCCCGTTGACTTATTCATCTTAGTACTAAAATGAACATAATTGGGTAACTTTTTATGGTAGTAGAAGAATAAGTTGCATGAAAATCACTTCAAGCATTTCCTTGGCGAGAATCATAGGATCGTGAAAATTCTTATCAAAGGCTATAATAATACTATCTCTTAAACAATCTCTCAAAAGAATTGCAGAGGTTAACTTTAGTTCCGTATGTATAGAAAATGATCACATCAAATGTTAGTACACGATCTCTTCCACTGATCACACTTAAGAAAGAACATATAGATAGCAATTATTCCCTATTGTTGAAAAAGATCTTCTACAACCAAGTCGCAGAACCTAAGTAACAATAAACACGCTAATTTTCTGCAACAATGTTTGGCTTTTGAGTTTTAAGCGCTCATTTTATGAACTGGCAGAACGCTGAAGGTAAAACAAACTGGTCGTTTGAACCGCTTCATTACACATTAGTCTCTGACTTATCCGTGTTCATTACAAAATTGTGTAAGTTTAAGATTATCTGGTTTTCATGGGGTGGCTCATTGTTGCGAGAGTATAGTTTCCTGAGGGTTTTTTGTTATCCAAACGTGTTAAATCCATAAAATTAAGGGATCACTTAACAAAATCAAGGTTCTTGAGCGTGGAGCGCAATAGAAAAATATTGTTCGGATGTGAGAAAAGCCTATCTTTAGGTTTGATTACACTGACTTAAATGTTGCTTTACTGATTCCTGTTATGTGGTCCTAAATGTATATACATTTAGGGTTACGTAACGAGAATATATCTATTAGATTGTTTATAAATGTTAAAGATGATGTGACATGATGTTTCTATTACACAGAATTTGGTGTGGATTGTAACTCATGCTATACACTCGGGAGTTATTCGGTTTTAAATTACAGCCCGGCTTGGATGGGATTCGAAAATATCTTGTACTCTAACTAGCGCACCTACTACCTTTTCAACAACTAATGTACGTGTTAATTATCATTGTAGTTACACTAATTTTAACAGTAAATTTGGGTAATATCATTGAGCGTTAGATAGTTGCCGGAAATCGTGTGACTTGTTCCATATAATTAATTAAATACTTGACAACCGTAGTGCCTTTTGAAAAGAATTCGCGTTTCTTGTGTCGTCCATGTGCATGGTGTGCAGTTGACAATGTTAGGGACTGGGTTATAGAAAGAGATGCTAATACACTTCGTTTTATCAGGTTTGCGGTTTTCTTGAGATTAACAAATGGGCTTTCAGTAATATTAATATGTATAATCTGTATGTACCCAGTTCTAATAACTTGTTGACCAGTTGGGAGGATCAGTTCGTCTGTTGTATGTACTCATTATTGATTAGACCATCATTTCTGAGTTATCATAAATCTGTTTAGATAAAAAGACAGGTTATTGGTTGTGAGTCGCATGCTGAATATGTTAAAAAAAAATCATTTTCTATGAGAACTAGAAAGGCAGACATATGAAGTTTGCGTGTTAATTTTTATTGACGATAGGTGTGATGTATATGTTCTTTGTCGACTACGTTGTTGGTTTCTGCCAGCAGTTTGGGATACAGTTCACAAGAACGAAACGGTGTCAGCCATCAAAGCAATTTACTGGTGGCTTAAGGATACAAATAACTTATGCCACATTCGGAGCTTGTAAAAGCCACCAGATGAATAATAACCTACAGAAATTAATCGTACTTACGTTTTGTTTAACTTGGGTACCCAAATGAGCTCAGGGATATTGATATTGTCATGTCACGTAAAATGTATGAGAATAAATGCACCATTTACCTCAGTTATTTTCCAAACCCTTCAGACATTACTGCAGGCTATTCAGCTATAACGTACAACTCGACAGGGATGTGTGTTGATTCAAGTCGCAATACATCGGTTCTGCAAGCATTTATTGAAAAAGATAGTATCAGACCACTGGGTTGTACATAAAGCGAGTGCTTACTCCACTCTTAAATTATTTAGGGCCTGTTATTTAAGTATGTCGACTAATCACCGCGATTTGCATCACAATTGCTCCTATTATACGTCATATCTAAAGACAAATCCATTGACAAGATCAACTGCTCAGTTACATAGAATTATAAAAGTTATGGTTAAGTTCATTTATAAGTTAGGAGACTGGGAAGCCAATTAACATCTACCCATACTAGCTCACTATATTTGTCTGAAGCTTATGCATTGTCAACTGTAATCTTATCTGAACAAAGCTTTCAGTACCCGTCATTTTAACTGTTCTACAATCGCGTTTTTGTTTAGTTTTGTTTCAGATCGTGGTCGTCTTGTTTTGTGTTGTTGATTTGTGTTTCCTTCGAAAACACCCTTTTCGAAATATTAATTTTTATCTTGGTGATTATTGAAAGAATCACGAACAAAATAAAGGAGGGAATTATTGTAACGCTAAAAACGGTAGGAGAATTTAAATATTTTTTGATCGGGAAAGTGTCACTTTGATCCACGATAACTGATCAGTTTCTGCTATTCGGTTGTGTCAGTGCAGTTGAAGCCTAACTTTATCTCGTCGGGACATTCTTCATACGACCATTCCAGCCAGCTTATCAGGTTGTACTCTACGGCGCTTCAATCCTGAAAATGGCCAGCGAAGACAGTAAGACACTTGTAAATAAAGAATTTCTTACAGGCGTTGTTGAAGGTATGTTGTACATTATGTTCTATCTCATTTACACTTAGGGTTTTATGGTCGACCTTGGACATATCCTCAACGGAAAGAATTGTTTCGGAGAATGAATCAAATGGGGATGAATGCTTACCTATATGCTCCTAAGGATGATATAAAACACAGACAGTCATGGAGGGATTTGTACACTCCAGAGGAAGAGCAGCAACTTCAGTTTTTGATCACTGAGTCCACTGAAGCTGGAGTACTTTTTATTTTTGCTATATCACCGGGCTTAGATGTAACGTTCTCTAGTGCTAAAGAAGTAGATATTTTAAAGAAAAAAGTTGATCAGGTAAGCGTATACACATTTGGTTTATTCATAAAGATTGAGTGCCTTCAAAATGTAGTCCGAACACAGAATCATGGTTTTCCACTAATTACAGAAAATTTAATCAGTCTAGGTACTTAGATACTCAAGGTGATGTAATTAGAGCTGTTTATTCTGACAAGTAGACTTCGAGAGCGTTTAGGAAATTTTTAAGGTCACTGCCTCAGATATTTAGTGTTTATCTACCCCACCTATTTTCATCTAGATGGGTGGATGACTTTTCTAACTCCTCAATAACTGGTTCCAAAGCTCATTGTATCAATATGTACGTGGGAATTGAGTTGCAAAATAGTTTATTAACCAATCTATTTATATGAAATATAGGATATCTTGCGCTTTCTGTTTTGTGTTATCAAAGACGTCTCTTTAGAGTTGTTATTACTAACATTCAGTGATTCCCTTAAGTATTGGCTGCTCTTACGAATGCTACTCGCACTGTAGCTGAGATGTTTATCTGCTTTCTTAAAACCTGCGTACAACTTCATATTCACTTTAACCTGCTGAATGATCACCAGGGGATCTTTTACAAAAATATGGTTCCAGTTATCTTTTTTCGTCCCTCAAATATTAGTCTATGTTAACGGCATCAGAGCTAATTAGTGATAGGAAATATTAAGCACTAGTCAAAGTTGTTATCCTGTTTCCTAAAATCTACAGACGTTAGTGTTACTTTTATCCTTTTCTCACGGGTTCTCTGGTTTGTTTTGCTAGCAAATCATAGTATATCTACAAACGAACTTGTGCGAATGAATCCCGAACTATGTAAATACTGCAACTTCAAACCAAGAAAAAAAGCCGTTTTTTAATCTGTTGGTGGTATTTTAGAAACATTAAAGTATTCATTTATGGAAAAATGCCCATTTTTAAATTATTAGTGATTGTTTCTGATCTGACTCGGTGTATTTTGAAGTTGATTCATATTGATTACAAAACATCTCTCCCTTTATATATATATATATATATATATATATATATATATATATATATATATATACTCATTATGGTAAAGATTTATAGCTCAGATAGATGCTTTTTTAATGTTTCACTTTTTTAATCTTACTTACTTACTTACGCCTGTTACCCCTCATGAAGGAGCATAGGCCGCTCACCAGCATTCTCCATCCAACCCTGTCCTGGGCAAACTTTTCTAGCTCCGTCCAGTTGTAATTCATGGTTTTCATATCTGCTTCTATTATCCGACGCAATGTGTTCTTTGGCCTTCCTCTTTTTCGCTTCCCTTCAGGATTCCAAGTTAGCGCTTGCCTCGCGATGCAGTTTGACGATTTGCGTAATGTATGTCCTATCCATTTCCATCGTCTTTTCCTAATTTCTTCTTCAGCTGGAAGTTGGTTTGTTCTCTCCCACAGAAGGCTATTGCTGATGGTATCCGGCCAATGGAAGTTGAGTATCTTGCGTAGACAGCTATTTATAAATACTTGTACCTTCTTGGTTGTGGTTGTTGTAGTTCTCCAAGTTTCAGCTCCATACAGTAGAACTGCCTTGACGTTGGTATTGAAGATTCTCACTTTGATATTGGTTGAAAGTTGTTTTGAGTTCCATATGTTCTTTAACTGTAGGAATGCTGTCCTTGCTTTGCCAATCCTTGCCTTTACGTCTGCATCTGAACCTCCTTGTTCATCGATGATGCTTCCTAGGTATGTGAAGGACTCTACATTTTCCAGAGTTTCGCCATCAAGAGTGATTGGATTGTTGTTTTCCGCTTTGAATTTGAGGACTTCGGTTTTCCCTTTGTGTATGCTGAGGCCTACTGATGCAGAGACTGCTGCTACACTGGCTGTCTTCATCTGCATCTGTTCGTGTGTACGTGATAGGAGGGCTAGGTCATCTGCGAAGTCCAAATCGTCTAATTGATTTCGAGGTGTCAATTGAATTCCGTGTTTTCCTTCAGATGTCGAGGTCTTCATAATCCAGTCGACCACCAGAAGAAAGAGGAAGGGAGAGAGTAAACAGCCTTGTCTGACTCCGGTCCTTACTTGGAATGCATCTGTCAGCTGTCCTCCATGCACGACTTTGCACTGTAGTCCGTCGTATGAGTTCCGGATAATGTTGACAATCTTCTCAGGAACTCCATAGTATCGAAGAAGTTTCCATAATGTCCTCCTATCCACATTGTCGAATGCTTTTTCATAATCAATGAAGTTGATGTATAGTGATGAGTTCCACTCAACTGATTGTTCGACGATGATCCGTAGTGTTGCAATTTGGTCTGTGCATGATCGATCCTTACGGAATCCAGCTTGTTGATCTCGAAGTTGGGCGTCTACTGCATCTTTCATCCGGTTCAGCAACATTCTGTTGAAGACCTTCCCTGGTATTGACAGCAGTGTAATGCCTCTATAGTTTTCACATTTGCTCAGATCTCCTTTCTTTGGAATCTTGACGAGGTGTCCTTCTTTCCAGTCCATCGGCACTTGTTCCTCTTCCCAAATCTTTTTGAATAGAAGGTAAAGCATGTTTGTAGTTGCTTCGATGTCTGACTTCAGTGCTTCAGCTGGTATGTTGTCCGGACCCGCTGCTTTGCCGTTCTTGATTTGTCTGTCGGCCATTCTGATTTCTTCCTTCGTTGGTGGGTTGACGTCTATGGGAAGATCTGTACGTGCCGCTTCGATGTCCAGTGGATTCATTGGAGCCGGCCTATTCAGGAGTTCCTCGAAGTATTCTACCCATCTGTTCCGCTGTTGTTGAATTTCGGTGATTGGCTTGCCTTCTTTGTCTTTGACCGGTCTCTCTGGTTTACTGTATTTCCCTGCTAGTTTCTTCGTTGTATCGTAAAGCTGTTTCATATTTCCTTCTCTAGCAGCTTTTTCTGCCGTCGTTGCTAGTTCTTCCACGTATTTCTTCTTGTCGGCTCTAATGCTCCTCTTCACTTGTTTGTTTGCTTCTGTGTATTCAGCTTGTGCTTGGACTTTCTCTGCCCGTGTTCGGCTGTTGTTTATTGCTGCTTTCTTGTTCTTCCTTTCTTTGATCTTGTCCAGTGTTTCTGTAGAGATCCATTCCTTATGATGGTATTTCTTTAGACCCAGAACCTCTTGACACGTTAAAGTTAATGCTTCCTTGATGCCTTTCCAGTTGTCCTACATACTAGTATCTTCTTCCTTCCGTAGATCTTGTAAGGCTTGGAACCTGTTGTTGAGAGCTATCTTGAATTCATTGAGTTTGTCAGTATCTCGAAGGAAGGCTGTATTGAACCTTTGTAGTGCTGTTTGTCCACTTGTCCAGTTCTTTTTTAGCTTCAGTTTTAAATTGGCCACAACTAGGTGGTGATCTGAAGCTACGTCAGCACCTCTCCTGGTTCTCACATCTTCAATTGTCCTTCGGAATTTTTTGTTGATGCAAATATGATCTATTTGGTTCTCTGTAGTGTGGTCCAGTGAGATCCATGTAGCCTTGTGTATACGCTTGTGTGGAAATATTGTGCCTCCTATGACCAATTTGTTGAATGCACATAGATTTGCAAATCTTTCTCCATTTTCGTTTCTTTCTCCCAGTCCATGTCGTCCCATAATATCTTCATATCCAGTGTTGTCTATTCCGACTTTGGCATTTAGATCTCCCATCAGAATAGTTAGGTCCTTTCTTGGGCATTTCTCAATGATTGACTGCAGCCGTTCGTAGAACTGATCTTTAATGTCGTCGTTGCTATCATTTGTGGGTGCATAACATTGGATGATATTCATTAAGATCCCCTCCTTCTTTGTCTTGAATGATGCTTTGATGATTCTGGATCCATGAGATTCCCATCCTAAAAGTGCATTTCGTGCTACTTTGGACAGCATAAGAGCGACTCCCTGAGTGTGTGGAGCATTGTCCTCTTCGTGACCGGAGTATAGCAGCATCTCTCCCGTAGCTAGCCTTTTCTGTCCAGCTTGGGTCCAGTGGGTTTCGCTGATTCCCAGTACTGCCAAGTTGCATCTCCTCATTTCCATTGCTGTTTGACTGGTCTTCCCGGTTTCCCACATTGTTCGAACGTTCCGTGTACCTATAAAAATTTTTGCTCTGGTTGTTAAAAGGGGCATCGGCCTCGTGGCTTCCGAAGGAACTCGGCTTTCACCATGAAGCGTCATAATTCTTCTAAATGAAGACCTTCTAACTCCCAGGGCAGAGTTTAAATGGTTTGGATTATTTTTTCTGGTAAGCGTTTTTTTAGCGAGTTAGTTTTCTACGGGATGGGGACGCTAACCCCATGCCCAACCCTCCTCCTTTACACGGGCTTGGGACCGGCAGTAACCCTATAAGAGCTACAGGCGGAGTTACTTTTTTAATCGGATGGTTTAATTGGGTAGTTTTCATTGTTGTGGTCGACATTATCATTGCTTTTTATTATTAGTCTTACTATTTATTCCTAATCATTAAAGGCTCACTTCTGTGTGAATTAGGCATTGATAATGTTGTCTAGAACGCAATGAAAGCCTGATAGTTAGGCCATCCAAGTCAAAGAATACAACACCACAATATTTGTTAATCAACTGCTTTTGTCGGTACTAAACGTCAGTAAGTCATGTTTGTGTCTATTTATTGTGTGGACTTGTTGAAATTATGACTGGTCTTCAGCTATGTGCTTGAACTTTTGATGGAGGTTTGTAGGATATTTATGAAGTATGGTTAGGGGTTTTAGATGACGCGACAAAATAGATCACAGTGGCCTAAATGTAACTGTTTTTTGCTTTACTTTAGTTATTGAGTATAGTAATATTTAGCACTTCTCCTGGATTTCAATTTTTCATGAGACTTACATTTCTTATACATAGTTTTCCACAGCAATTATTATTTCAAATTCGTTGCTTTTCGTTCTGCTAATTCTTCTTTACTGTATCGTGGCTTTTGTTAGTTTTTATTCTTACCAGATCGTTGGTTGTGTTTGTCAGTAACGTTTTAGGTTTGTTTTGATAACCCGTATATATGCATCATATATAATATCGATGTTTTAGGTTTCAAAACTTGGTTGTCGTGCATTTGCCCTTCTTTTTGATGATATTGAACCGCGCCTATGTCCTGCAGATCGAGAGGTATTTAACTCATCAGCCCGTGCTCAGGTTATGTTCGCGAATGAAATTTACAATCATTTAGGATGTCCAGATGTCTTTTTATTCTGTCCAACGGAGTACAGTGCAAGTTTAGCAGTACCTAATATTAATAAGTCAGAATATCTAGCGACAGTCGCTTCCTGTTTAGCACCAGGTAATATATTTGTAACTTACTCTTTTTTAATATTTCGTCTTATGAATTCATAAGTTTCTTATTTACATCTATTATCGTTTCTAGTTTAAGCTCATTTCACCACAGAGCGTAAATGAACATTGGTTGCACTCACAAGACGTCATTAAAATGTTAGATAATGTCTCTCTCAGTTTTGGTAAGCGTCCCTCATATAAACACTAAATTTCCGCAGAATTTTTAACGCTTTTTGTCCCTTGTCGGTTTATTCTGGAAAACCAGGAGTCAGCCTAGGTAAAGATAAAAACCTATTAGTCGTAGAGTGCTACAGAACTGTAATCAGTGGATATACTTGTTGCGCGATAAACTCAGGATAGTCGCAACAAAAACATCGTGTCAGTAAAACGGTTTGTGGTTGACGGTGTGACAATTAGTAATCCTCAAAGACGTGCTGAACGAATGGGTAAGGTGCTTCAGCGGACAATTCGATTGATTCATTGTCCCAGAAACTCCGATCAGATTTGTCTAATGTTTCAAGTGCATGATTTTGTTAGAAACTCAATCATTGACCCAAAATGTTCAGATAAAATAGTGTTTGATCAATATGCTGACGAAACAGTCTTTTAAATACCTTGAGTAATAAATTAGTTTTCCTCCCAACTGCGAAATTTTACCTCAGGGCTGATTTGTGTCAGTACCTATTTTAATCATATGAAGTAAACTACATCTACCAACATGGCTAAGACTAGAAGTTAGTGACTTTAAGGACTGATGCCACGTTTTGCTTTGGCCGCCCCTAAGTTCCCTCCAACCGTCTCCCACATTAGTCAGCTTTGAGCGTCGTGGTAATGGGTGTTCAGGCATACGTAACACGTGGCCCAACCATCTTAGTCGATGGAGATTTACAACCTCATGAACTGATTTATCATCATTCTCTAATACCCTGCGTCTAACCTCACTATCACTTACCCAGTGATCCCATCGGTTGTGAGCAATATTTCTGTGGTCAGATACTAGTAGCTTACGAGTATCTTCTACACTTAATGGCCACATTTCGCAGCCATAAAGTAGAACTAAACGAACTGCTGTGCAGTATACTCGTCCCTTAAACGATAGACGGATATCTCGCCTTCGCCATAGGTGACGTAAGTTGTCAAAAGCCCAACGAGCTTTTCGAATCCGTGCAGAGACTTTGTCGGACACCAACCCATTAGGGCTGATCAGACTTCCAAGTTAAGTGAGGTTGTCATCTCGTTCGACTACTTCACTCCCTATCCTTAGTTCAGGTGTTGACCCATTTCAGTCCTGGAGCAACATCTTGCATTTAGAAGGGGGTAAAGCGCATCCCAAACATTCTAGCATTGCTGCTCAGTGCTACCAGAAGACTGCATTTTATCAGCGTTTTCATCAAACAGAACTGTATCATCTGCGTATTCTAAGTCGATAAGTGGACCTCCTGGTAGGAGACCAATACCCGAGAATTCAGTGAACGAGAACGTTGTTTCCATCAGTATGTCTACTATGAAGTTGAACAAAAATGGAGATAGTGGACAGCCTTGTTGGACACCACTTGAGGTTGCAAAAGTAGATGACAGTTCGCCATAAGCTCTGACTCGACTAGTAGTGTTCGAGTAAAGAGCCTTTACAAGGTTTATGTACTTCTGGGGTACGCCTTTCAATGACAGACACTGCCACAGAATCTCGCGGTCTACCGAGCCAAATGCTGCTTTTAAGTCAAGAAAGACCACCATTGTCGGACGCCGATAAGTATGCCTGTGTTCTAGAACCTGACGAATGGTGAATATGTGGTCGATGCAGCCACGACCAGGTCTGAAGCCAGCTTGGTTTTCTCGTGTTTGCAGTTCACGAGTCTTAGGCGTCTGATAATTATCGAGGCTTGTATTTTAGATACTATATTTGTTAAACTAATCCCTCTGTGGTTGTCACAGGATGATTTTGACTCTTATATATTGTGACAATAAGTCATTGTGACCAGTCAGATGGGATAACGTCCAACTCCCAGATTTTAGCTAAAACATTAGTCAACCTAATCGCTAAAATTGGACCACCATCCTTAAAGACCTCTGGAGCCAATCCATCTGGACCAGCTGCTCTTCCTCATGTCAGATTAGCTATAGCTTTCTGAACTTCAGCTATCGTCAGGGGACCTACTTCAATGTTCCATTTAGGCTATCTGGGAATGGTGGGTAGTTGTAGAGTAGCTGAAGGCCAGCTGAACTGCTTCTTAAAATGTTCCGCCCATCGTTCTAAACGTCTGAACTGGGAGCAAATAAGATTGTCGTCTTTTTCCGAAATAGTCTCACTTACACTTGATTTGTTAATTCCAGTTTCTTTTATTAGTCTGTAGAGCTGTCTCGCGTTACATACAGCCTCTGTCTTTTCCATCTCTTTTGCTTCCGTTGCCCACCACTGCACACGGTCGTTAATTAGACTTTTGTTTAACCTATATCTGACTTGTTTTCGTTATTTATCGTGTTCAGAGCCTGATGGGATGAGTTTACGAGAATCTATCAGTCCAATAGACTTAGTAGAAATCCATTGGTTTTTTGTAACCTTTTGATTCAAATTACTAGTAGATGTCACTGCTATTTTCACAGCTGTTCGTATATCCTCCAAAGTAACATCTGGATCATCCCTGTTTTCAGAACTGCCTAAGTGTGACCTCAGTTGTTCCTGTAATATACTTTTGGCTTATTCATTGCTGAGTTCAATTCTAAAGGGTCTTCTTAGTGTGGTTTTTCTGCGTCCAGTGAGGCACAGGCAAATGTGTTCTCGTACTACAGCATCATCAGGGCCTAAACATGTACTCCAAAACGAGCTGAAGTCTTCTATCAAGCATCTCCAACGATGGTTGATGACAATATGGTCTACTTGAGTCGTGTTGGTTTGGTGAAGAGGGTCGCCATGTTAGACGATGTATCTCCTTATGCTTAAAATTTGTGTTTGCTGAAAATAAACGATTGTCTGATCACAGTTGCAGCAGACGATCACCATTATCTGTTCGTTGTGCCGAAATACTAAAATACCCACCTAAATGCCTTTCTGTTTGGTTTAAACTACCTATCTGGGCATTAAAGTCACCTGCTACGAGTACTATGTCTGAACGTTTAGCTTTCTGAAGAAGTTTAGATAGCTTTCTGTAAAATTCATCTTTCACATCATCTGAGCTGCAATCGGTGGGAGCGTAGGCAGAAACGACGAACAGGCAATGATGTTTGTCCCTATCCTTCCGAGTTCTTATGGAGCTGTTTAGCCGAAAAGCACATAGGCGACTGTTATTGTAGATGACAGTGAAAGTTAGGTATTATTTTTTGTCTGAATTTCATTACTATTTCGAAAAAAGCAACTATGATCTGACAGTATGTCCTCGATATGAAAATATAGGCAAAATAACATTCTTATATATGTAGTTAGTAAATTCTCAAAGTTAATGTTTTTTTCTTTTAATTAATGCTTAAAAATTGACTTAAGGTATCGCTGTAATCTGGACCGGTCCGCTTGTAGTATCTAAACGAATTTTAACTAAGGAGCTGAAGGAATTATCTACTTTACTACAACATCCTATCGTTTTATGGGACAATCTACATGCTAATGATTATGACCAGCGTCGCGTATTTATAGGACCGTACAGTGGTCGACCCTTAGCTTTACGTCGCCAAGGCTTGCTTAGAGGAGTGCTGACCAATCCGAATTGTGAATTTGAAGCAAACTATGTGGCGTTTCATACTCTTGCACAATGGTCGAGGTAAATTGCAACTTGGTTTTTGTAATTTATCTGCATTAGGAAATGTATTATAACAGTTGTCTGTATCAGTAATTTAAACAGTAAACTCCCGTTTACACAGTCACGTATTAAGATTTGGACTGTTGTTACTCGACCAAAAGATCAAATTTAAAAAAATGATATTCATTTTCAAATATGCTTATTAATTCTCAATATTAGCGCAACTATTTTCTTAAACTCTGTTGAGTGTAATTCACATAGAACGCACTCCTGACTTTTATTGGAATTTTAATGTAAAAGTTGATTATCTCGGCTTTACTTCTGCTGATATACCACTGAAATACACATCCTGCTTGTTCTCGATATCCTTACGTTCGTTTTTATGTAGAAGGCGGCGGTTATACTGTTTTTAAACGTAAGGAGAAACTGAAAAGTTACATATCACCGATCATATGTTTTTTTCATAGTCTGTTTTAATTAAGCAATATTAAAAGTAAGTGCTATTCACTTTTTAATCTAGACAAGCTGGTAGCAAACATATAATACAATCAACTGATACAGAAATGCTATGTACAAGTGAGGATTTTGAATCTAATGCTTCTGATGATAACGAAGTGATTGATGATGGTATCGATGACCAAAAGTCAGGTGATATTAATGAACACCCGTCTGTCTGTCAGGATGACTGTGTAAGTAGAAAACGACAATATGCATCTGTTTACAGACCTCGTGAGGCTCTCCGTATAGCTTTGCGAGATTGGCTTGCATTAATGCTTCAGGTTAGTTTATATGCACACTTTCTACTGCATAATTTTTCTGAGTTTTGCCTGAGGTGTAAATCTAATTTGATCTATACAATACACCGGACTGTTGTTTAGAGTTTAAATACCTACTCAATGTCACTAGTCTTTGCACATTAGATGTGGCTTGCAGTCTAATTCACTAAACTTCACATAGTTATTGTCCCATGTAATCGCTTACAGTTTGTATGTGTATCATTTAATGTTTCTTATCCATTGCAAATTTAATACATTAATTGAAAAGTTATTTTGGTGCCCATCGAAATTTTATTCGCTTCATACGCGTACTTTTCACTTTATTAACTTCTTGATCGAATTCAGGTACGTTTATGTTATAACTTATGGCCTTGTACCCTTATCCATATATGACGTCGTGATACCGCCAATTAGAGAACGGTGATTTATCGGCCGGACCAATGACGCATAAAATCCGTACGAGCAGTCTAAAGTCTTTATTGGTCCCTCTTCCTGCCTAACCTTGACTGTTAAGTCCAGAACACCAATCTCAGCCTCCGTGATATCAATAATGTATTTCGAACAAACTGGGTTCATATACAAACCAAACAGACTACATCGTGCCATAAAATAGGAAATAACATTTGTACACGTTCTAGCCAAAAGTGGCTGTGAATGTGGGAGACTGTAATTAATATAGTGGGCATAACTCATGAACGGTAAACCGTATAATACTAGTCTGCGTCAAAATAAAGCTTATAATAAGAGGAACATGAATATGCATAGTTTAACTACTTAACAACTATACAATAAAAATATATGTATCGTATTGGTCCATAAATAGTTCTCAAAAGTTACCATTCATAATTCTCGTCGGAATATAACAGTTTACCAATTGCAGACTGGACAGTGACCATTGTTTGAATGTACTAACAACTGGTTTTTTGTTAGATTACTTACTTACACTTGTCTCCAAGAACGACGTGTCTGATTTTCAGAGGGTGAGGCTCGACTTACTTACTTTACTTATTTACTAACTTACGATTGTTACTCCCAATAGAGAATAGGCTGCGGACCAACATTCTCCAACCCACTCTATTCTGGGCCTTCTTTTCGAGTTCTATCTAATTGTTATTCATTCTTCCCATGTCTGTCCTGATTTCTCGGCGTAATGTGTTATTTGATTTTCCTCTTCTCCTTTTTGCCTTGAGGATTCCATATGAGGACTTGTCTTGTAACGCAGTTAGGTGCTTCCTTCAATGTGTGTCCTATGCACTTCCAGCACTTCATCCTGATTGGTTCCTCTGCTGAGCATGGAGCTCCTCTGGGGGCCACTACCGGTCCCAAGCCCGGGTGAAGGAGGAGGGTTGGGCATGGGGTTAGTGATCCCATCCCGTAGAAATCTAACTCGCTAAAAAACGCTGATCAGAAAAAATACCCGCTGGACTTGCTACTCCATCAATAAAAAACATTTTTAGAGATTAATGAAATGCTTGCTAACTTTTCGCATAATTTGAAGTACTAGTAGTATGTAGTCTACTGTTTTCGAACTTAATTAATTGTAAATTCTGATCCATTTGTCAGTTTTTATAAACAGAAATTCTGACATCGATTTAGATATCATCTTTAGTGCGTCCTCACGAACAGTATCTTGTTCTTAAAATTTTTAATCGTAAACTGATATGGGATTTACCTTACACATATAAAATAGTGGGTTTAATATTACACATGTTTAGGATTATCGATAAGTTTCTAGAGCGTTTCTTATCATTTGACGTTTGATAGTGTTTTTAGCTCTGTTGATACTTTTAATGTTTTTTTTTACCACCGTCTTCAATTACTAAGGTATAGCTCTAAATTTTCATTTAAAGGTTGGCGCTTCAAAACCTAGCACGGCTATAGGTACTCCTACACCTATGGATACAGATAATCTTGAAACTGGTCAAAACGAAGCTCCCATGCAGGTAAATTGAACGTTGTCAAAGGGTTATTTTTCTCTTAAAATATCTTAATTCAAATTCATTATCTTGAAATGTCATGTGTTGTTTTTTTGGTTTTCTTGGTTACATTATCTTGCTTTAATCACAGTAGCATAAAAAGTTTCTTTCATATATGCAGGTTACAAATTTATCTCTCAGAAATCCTACCGTTGTTCATCAACTTACAGGTTTCTGAAATTTCTGTTACTCAGCAAAGATTCGGAACATTATATAGACCCCTATACGGCCCAGTGTTTTTGGTTTGTCTGTATCAAAACAGTCTCTCAATAAGCACTGGAAAAGTACTCAACAGTTTAGAGATATATCAGTGTTGTTTGTTGTTTCTCTATTTTTAGCTGGTAGTAAGAGAATCTTGTCTGGTTCTAAAATCTGCATGTCTTTACAAGAGATAATCATTTACGCTTAGCTGATTCAGTCGATCTAGTTGCTCATTTCTTCTTATCTGCATTTTCTGTTTGAAATACACTTGTATATGTAGATTATGGATTGTGATGTAATCGCGCTTTGCTTCACAGTACTGGATATAGCTTATCATTTAGATTTACTTAGCACGGTGGTATACGATGTAAGAATTCAAGTGAGTACTAGCTAATAATTAGGATAGTTTGTGGAGTATCAAAGATGATGTTACACTTTTAATGAATGAACATAAATATATCAATACCAAATGATCATGTGTACAATGATGTCTGTTGATTTTGAACAATAGTTACAGTCTTCTAACTAATTAAATACAAGTTCAAAACTATTTTTAACAAATTTCTTCCTTTCATGGATTGTCATTTTTTACTAAGAATATATACAACTTGCCATATGAGAGCTTCTGATTCTTGTTAAAGCTATAAACTTTGTTTCATAATATAACTTAGTTTTGTTGATGTGTGCAATTCAAAGTGATTCGACTTTGGTTCGGTTTGAACGAGAAACATAATGTAATGCGGTTACTTATAAAAGTTAGCGAAGACTCATATCTCGTATCTTAGAAAGCTGTAAACTCACTTGATGTTCTGTGTATGTCAAATTTGCCGTCTTATTTCCGTGAATTTATCTCCTCTATATGCATTCACCAGTTTGAATGGTCATGTGAAAATAGTTACAGTAGACGTGTAGTGAACGAACATACAGGTGGGGGTAACCAATGTATTTTAATACAAAATTACACAGTATCTTGGTAAAACATAAGATCCATATATAAAATACTTCATTTGCAGATATCCCACCAATTGTTCTTTACATTTCCTGTGATTATTCTAATTTATAATTTATTCTTATTTTCATTTCTGTTTTCTTCAATTCGATCTTCTTAGCTTTCTGCTGCCATGCGTCTCACTCCTTATTGGTGTTGCATGCTACTTATGTCTGTCGACATAAGTAGCATGCACCACACTCGTCTTCCCTTTAAAAATGGTCGTTCTTGAGGTTGTTCTGCTCGCCGTGCCACTTCTTTACTGCAGTCTGTGCCACACTGACTTTCGTAACTCTATCGACATAAGTAGCATACAGATGTACAGTTAGATAAACCAGTCTCCGAATTTCTTGACAATATCCATCTTGAAGGAGACAAAAGACTAATATCACATATGCTGTTCATATCATTTTGATTGCATTTGTCCAACTAGTCTCATGCAAGTGATTAATCAGGATCATCAGTCGATTCTAACGTTAAGTGTTTTATATTGTATTATTAAGTTAAACAGTGATACCAATATCAAATAATGTTTTCCAATAAGATGTTTTCAAATCTATACAGGTATTTATTGCCGTGTAAATTCCACGTAATATTTGCTTTAATTGATAATTATTAGGTTGAATCCACTCCTTCCAATGTCGTCATGACTTCTGATAATAATTCTTCTGAGACCCCTATTTCAGGTTAGTCAATCAAATTTGTTGACAACATAAAGCGTATATTACCAATACAACGTAAATATTTGTTTACAATTTATTTAAAATCAACATTATAACAGTTCAAATAGTTTTATTAATTGTTAGTTTATTCACTTAATTAACAGTTCTCGAATATTTATTATGAATAATAATATGACAAAGAGAGTAAAATCATGATCTCGTTATCTTTTGAGTGTTATAACTCAATCTGTAAAGTATTTGAGGCCGTAGTCTAGATGGAGCTAGTTCAAATATTCCCATGACCCAGGATTTCTAAGATAATTTTAATTATCACCTGTGTATATAATTAGCGCCTTATAGAAATGGAGGTTGTATTGAAATACCATTGAATATTCACATTTTTATTTTATGAAGAAAGGTATCACAAATCTAAGATTTTCGATCTTTAATCTGACGAATCCCCGTTGCGAAAATCGAATCATTCAGTTATCACAGGAAACCTATTCTATCAGTAACTGGTGTCATTCACTAGCCAGTGTACTTAAATCTAAGTAATGCTTTTTATAGAGAGGTTAATTGTATGGATTTAGCTACCTCCAAACTGAAGTAAATGAAACAGATGTGTTAAGCCTATGACCACCAATTACTGAAAATCAAGCCCTTTAACTATCGCGATACCGCTCTAATTAGAAATAATGTTGTGTCTTAATTGTCTCACATCAGTAACCCAAATCGATTTACATAGGTTGGTGATATGTTTTTTAACCAGACGATTGTATACCTTATGTCCTTGACCAGGTTATTGAAACAAATCACATCGAGAAAGTAAATAGATTGACTAATCTAGTAAACTGAAGATTACTATTTTGTTATATCGTGTCTTGACCTTCTAGCTACTATGTCGTCAGTATGATTTTAATTATGTCAAATAAATCTGTGTCACCCATGCAGTACAATCTCAGTTAATCAAACCAGTCGAGTGTTTATCTAACCACATGATTACAACCTCGGTTGTAACAATACTGTCTTTTCTAACAAAGTTAGCATTGGATTTAAACTTATGTGTAATACGAATAACTAATTCAAGTTATTACGCAGTGTATTCTAAATTCCTAATTATTTTCTGGTACTAGTCAAGGATGAATCATGGTACTAAAAAATTATGTATTTGCTGCATTTCTTACATTGTTTTGCATCACTAGACAAAGGGAAGTAATCATGATAGGAATAGCTTATCTTTATTTTCCTCATATTAATAATAATAATAATAATAATAATAATAATAATTATTATTATTATTATTATTATTATTATTATTATTATTATTATTATTAGTTTGCTTTTAGTTACTATACAATACAATCACTTGTTATAATCTCAGCTGACGTGTAATCGAAAATATATTGGCGTAAATACAGACTGATATACGTAAACTCTACTGACAAGAATTCATAAACAAACTCATCTAAAACTTGCAATTTTATTAATTTATTTTCCATCAAATTATTATTATTATTATTATTAATATTATTATTATTATCACTTTAGATATGTATCCTTTCTTAAATATGTGCTCTTATAGGTGATGTAAATTCAGTTACTGTTACCTTAGAGGATTTGGAAATGTTCGCTGATCTTTTCTATTTACCTTTCTCTCATGGACCCTCAGCTATTCGTCTACTAGAATTAGGACATTGGTTACGCGAATATTCGTATGTTTGTGGACCTAACCCATCTGATTTTGAGGTAATAGTCATCAATTATGAAGTTCAGTGTGAAGATATCTTTTTGTTCTGAAAGTAATGCTTTCATATTATACAATGTGAAGAAGCATTCCATTAATATTCATCTTACATAAGTACAGTTAGCTTTATTTCTTGCTAATCACAAGTGATAAATCAGCATGTTTCCACTTTTTGTTCTAAATAATCAAACGTTGCATTAACTAATCGAAATGTAATAATCTTCATTTCATAAGTTAATAATATCTCTCATTTATTTTGCCTTTTGAACTTTTTTTTAACTGAATGACCGACCCGTTTTAAAATCCGTGTGATTTATTTTCCAATCATCTTGGTTCTATTCTTTTCGCCTTCAGATTTAAGAATTTTATATCATCCAACAGAATTTCTGACATTCTAATAATATAAAGTCATGGCAATTTGATAATACGATATCTTTCCGCTTTTTTAGGTCGCGTTAGTAGAACTTCGTTTCCTTCTGTCTCGTTAAGTTGCTTACTTACGTTCGTTATACCTCGTGGAGGAGCATGTCTCTTAGGATTATCTTTCCTTAGATCATGCACGTTTGTCGACTTTGTTTCGAAAAACTGGAGGATATTACAATGGAATTGATCAAATGATGTGGAATTAAACTTGTAACTCTAAAAATAACGAATGTAAATTCTTCAAGTTTGTAAATGAGGGTAGTTCACAGTTATGGAGATAATTACAGAGTTTAATGTTATTAATACAACCAGCAACTTATGTCTTTATGTGGTTTATAATCTAAAATAATCTTAAAATCAGTGGTTGGAAACGTAAACTCGCATAGCTCAGAACAGATCACAATGACACATATACATGCACCCTTTATCTTCATTCAGATCTTCAGTTTCAGTATTTCTTCATATATATCTTTTCAATCAGTCTTTTTGAACCACATTTTCAAAATTTAGCCTTTCTCACTACCATTACTGCTACAATTATCTCAACTCATTCTCTATTAATCCTGTTAATTTCATCTAGTCAATACTGATGTGGTATAGAGAATTGAGCTAACTTACATTTGTATCAAACTCTGTAGATTATAACTAGTTGAATAATTAGAAATCAACAAAATATCATGGTAGTTTCTTTATTTTTTCACTCATTTTTTTACTTTTAGAAAGCAACTGAATGGAACAAAAAGTTATCAGATTATATAGAAATGGTTTCTACAATCGGTCGAATACGAGATCGTATACAACGTTTACCATCTAAAAGTATTTCTTATGAACTAGTACCATATATAACCGAAGTTCATAGTGTAGTTGGAATTATTCTGGATTATTTCCGATGGTTAGGTAAGCCTTACGCTATATATATATATATATATATATATATATATATATATATATATATATAGTCAGAGTACTTTTCAAATTTACAACCAGGGATTTAAATGGTTTCGCTTTGTTTATTGTTGCCTAAAAACATTCGGAACACACATTCAACCATAATCCATATTCAATATAATCGTAGAATGAACAGTAATGTTTTTGGTGGAATATGTATTCTTTATTTGTATTAGTCTGAAATTATGACCATAATAAAACTGATCGCAAATTAATTCCCGTGTAAATTCCTACAAACCTATCAGTTGTGACAGTAAAAACGTTTCTACTAATTGTTTCGAATTGTATTTGTTGGTTTATTTCATGAATATAACCTTTCCAAGTCTCCACATATAGTTTAGTTATTCTTCTGAAGTATTATTGCTCTTAACATTTCAAGGAAAATATTGTCTTAAACCGAGTAATTCTCCGCCCTCCAGTTCATTTATAAGTTCTATTCAATGAAACGACCAAAGTTTTCGGTGTTTTGTTCTCTGAGCTGGATGGTTTAGTCGTGGAGATTTCATCGTTATTCCGATCGACATCATCAGCACAAAATCCAGGTAGAAGTAAATTTTTCTTACAATATTGTTCCATCTATTAACCTGAGTTCCCAGATATTTAGCATAACTAGTGTTTTTCTTAATATTTTACAGAAACTGGAGTCATGGCTTTTCGTAGCATGTCTCATTTAAAGCGGCTTTTAACATGTAAGTTTTTATAGGTTTGCTACTGTTTATACATATTGAATACCAGTAGTTTAATAATTAATACAAGATTTTCTTGAACCTGATCCCGTATAGGATTGCACCATTGTGAAATCCTAGACTATTATCAAACGATTATTTATTCCTATTTTCCATTAATTCTCAGCTTGATTAAACATCATGATCTAAATTATCTTAGAAAAAAATTATCATTTATTGTTGTGGTTGTAGCCAATATTAGCTGATATATACATGATTACGCATGAAAATGGGGGGCGTGTTATTGATTTACAGTAGCTTAGGCTTCAAACTAGAGGAAAACTGTTTATTATTAGTTTCGAGGGTAAACTATAGTGGAAATCATTTGTTAGAGAAGGGAAGCGTCTTGAAAGAGCTCATTTTTGTTTCTAAACATTTGTCTTCTGTTTAAGTCAAAGTGGGGTACTTTGCGTAATTCCTATGTACCACCTCTAGGCTTAATATCATTTTAATGTAAATACACAGTGTATGTATATTTTGGGCTTCCTTGTCAATGATGCTGTTCGGTGTACGGCTGTTCGTTTGTTCTTTGTGGATCATTTTGTATTTCATCAGAACTAAAAGAATTTGCGTTATTCTTATTTAAAATCTTCCATTTCTTAAAAATTTAGGGTTTTCTCCTGGTTACCGTGATATGGTAACATCTGGTGATCAAGAACCATGGACATTTCGTGGCGGATTGATAACAGAACTTCAGGTAAATTAAATGATACTTTTCAGCTAGCTTTCATTCAGTTGAGTGGTTGGAGTTAGTTGACAAGAAACTCTGGATTTAGGCTTTATAGTAGTTAGCACCCGTTACCAAGGTGTACCTGCAATCGCGAGGGTACTGGTGCCCCTAGTGGTTTCGAACCCACGTCACCCAAATTCATAGTCTAAGACATTAACATTGAGCTATTTTAAGATCGATTGGCCTCATGTAGGACTGAAATATCTATGATTCGTTAATCACTATGTAGCGACCGCCGTTATATTTGTTGGGCTCTTGAATGCTAACGAAATTCTATCGATCAAGATTAAATGTGACCACTAGTACATCGGGTGCATTATTTTGATATGTAGGTCACATTGCAATTTCATCTATAAAATTCGGTCAGAACTAAATTACAGAGGTCAGTACTTATTGATCAATCAAGTGGAACTTTTTATCTAATATTCATACAAATTTTCTGTTTTCAACAGTATGCTAATTTATATACTTAGATGACCATTAAACTCATAGAACTATCTATACTTACATAGTTCCAAAAATTATTTACTCAGTTATGAATCGATTTGATTCATTGTTTTCAGATTTATCAACCATTAGCTTTATAGTCATATAAATCATACTTTAAAAATAAACGGATCATTAAAGGTAACAAATTATTCCTTGTAAGGTTTTACACCATATATGTTTTTAAGATAAAATCAGTATGAACAATTTTCTTAAATGATAAGCATGCTATTTTGTTTGTTGCGATCCTTACAAGTTAGATTTCTTTCAGTCTAAATTTTCAATAGTTGGTTATGTTGTAGTCTGTATGACATCATACATTTAAAGGTCTTTTGAATATGATAACTAGAGATTTTCTTTTCCTTGTTCAGAGAATTTTACCTCTCGAATCTGCTCAAGATCTTTTCCCTGCACCAAGTCGTGCTGTCCCAGGCATGACTACCATTCCTTGTTTGAATTGGCCTGATAATTCATCAAGTGTATACACACCACTTGCGCCTTCTGTTCCCCCAATGATTCCAATTCAACCTTCAATTTTCCAAAATTTTTCAAGGTTTCCATCATATATAGTTCGACCATATAGACCTGAAGATAAATCATGCATGTATGGCTTATTCAGAAAACTACTTTTGACTCGTGTTGGTTTACCTGAAAACGCTCTTCCATTAGAATTCCAGGATTTACCAGGTGACAAGTGAGTAAATTCATATATGAAGTATCTATTTTCGAAGATAGTTTTAAGAAGATTATGTGTAATTTGAATAAAAACTTTCATCATTAACTAAGTAAAACTACTAAATAATTCAGTTTTCCAGGTTCGACCTTGTTTGGAGTCGTATGTGTACACTATTTAAAAACCCATCCAAAGTAGAACGTATCAACTATTGAATTCTCCCTGGTTTCCATTGATTCTCCAATTTACATTAGGATACTTATATATGTACTGAGATCACTATAATGAAATCATCATTGTGTAGTTTTTAATATTTTCAATAGATTTGGTAATGAATATTATTAAATACAATAAAACTATAGATTTATTGTTATGGTTATTTTTATAATAAAAAAAGTCAAATAAACATCATTAATTTATTTCAAGGTTAATTTATAATATATAATGTAAGTGCATAGCCCACACTTATTGTTTATTAGTTTGTTAGATATTATTATTTTGTGATTTAAATGGGCTTTAGATTGTTAACATGAAGTATCCAGTGCTGATCTATAGGTTGAATTACAGTGATACGATGTGACCGGGCAAGTAATAGTCATAATCAGTATAGAACCTGACCAAGTGGTAACTCTTCAAGTGATCGAATTATTGACATCAACTTGCAATGAACCTAGATCAGAAGACAAGACAGTTGACCAGCTGAATAGCTTATTTATTCATTTAATAAAATAATGCACTTATGTACAACATATCAAGCAAAAATAAACATACTTAAAAGTCAGTCGAAACATTAGAAATCGGGAGATACGTATTTCTTAGGTCACTTAAGTACCATTAAAATTAAGTTTCAATTGTTGGGTTAATTTTTTCTTCATCATACTACAATTTAGTTATTTTTATGAGTAAACTAAGATTAAAATCAATTTCTTGATAAATTATCGTTGATTGTAATCAGTTTGTAAATAATTGTCAGAGGTTAGTTGTACTACCAAATAAGGTCATTTGAATCACACAAGAATGGAAACATATTGTGTCATTTAAATCTGTCAAATATTTTAGTGTGATTTTCATCATTATATCTTGGTTAGTTCAAAGCATGAGCTAAATGGTTATCTAGTATTTTAATCTAACCATTTACTAGTTACTTGATAAAACGCTTTAAAACTACAGTTTGTGAGCATTTAAAAAAAAACTATAGGATTACTATCCTGGTTAGCATTTCCAGATCTTGTTCATGTAACATTTTAAAAAGATTGCAATCTACTAAGTATGTTTATTGTTCACTGCCTCTAAATGATCAACAGAAGTTTCTAAAAGTATTTATTTATGTAAACATAAACGTACTGCCTATATTTAACTTGTATATGTTCCTCTTACTTCATTCGTGTTTGGTATCAACTTGTAGGTATTTACTTCCATTTCTACAACATTCACCTGAAAATTGTTTTATGGTTATGGGTCCACCCTTCCTGCAGACCTCAGTTGATTGTTCTAGCTCAGTCACTGATCATTCTACCACAGGTAATTGTGTTGGCTTTGGTGTTTCAGCACCAGATGCTGTATGTTGGGCTCGTGAACGTACTACTCACTATCGAGAGTCAATGAAATTAAAATATCCACGTGATTTCCAAATTGGAGTACACAATTTATCGCATTGTAACAAATTAGTTGTTGGAAATTGTGAGACCAACAACTCTAACCTGAATGTTGTTACTGCGACTGATACTGCTCGATTGGAACCTCCTGTAATTTCATCTGCCCCACTTTCCCCTTTAACAGATGATCGTTCTTCAAGCATTACTCCAAATCAAAATTCTGTGGCTGTCGAAGAATTCATCAAGGTGAATAATAATAGTGATATTTTTTGCTCATTTACTATCATCTTTGTTTTTTTGTTATGATTGATGTATTCAATTCCACATGTTTAGTGTATAACAACTGTTTAGACCTAAAGATCTTGTTGGAGTTAGTAATCATTGTACTAGTTCCATACACACAATTTACGAACTTAAAAAAATTTCGACGGATCGAATGCACGCAGTAATAATGTTTGAAACATAGTCAATTTGTTTCAACTAAGGATTATAATTTATTTACTTAAGCTGAGTTTTCTGACATTGTAGTGCTGAGTTCCTGTATCATTATCAAATAAGTTTACTGAGTTGTATGAAGTAGCCTTTTGATTCAAATTCTCATACTACTCCAACTAAAGATTTTATATAAGTGAACTAAAAAATATCCAGTGAATATTTAACTAAGTTGATAATGAGTTCAAATGTATACACAAATAAAATATATGTTTCGTCATAATGGATATCTAAATATGTTCAGTTATGATACCCAACCACTGATGACCATGGCTATACTAATTAAGATTGATAGATAGCTACAACTTGTCACAGTCAACTATACAAAATGTAAATTATTAACTACTTAAAGTAATAGTAACGTCTTAGTAATTTTTTTTAATTTTCAGTCTATGATTTCTTCTTTCCACAATGATACATCTGAAGTTGTTGATATTGCTGCAGCTGTGAATTTACTCCCTCCTCCTGAACCACTTGGTGGATGCCTTCCCATGGAGCCACCACTATCTGGTTGTTTGGAACAGTGTGAACCTAATTGTACGACTGCTCCAATTACTTCTAATATTCCTACTAATTTGTCATCTCAATTAGAATTAAAATCTTCTTTTCCTATTGATGAATGTGGTACAACTATCCCAGCTTTACCTTTGCCTACACCTATTTTACCAGATACCGCTCCTCCATCTCCACCATCTGGAACTACTTGTGCACCATCATTAGTGCCTGAGACATGTTCAAGTAGTCCTGCAACAACAAATTCAGTGATAGCTCGGAATCTTATTGTTGCTGGTGGACCAGAAGCACTTCATAGTGCTTTGACAGCTCATCCCGCTATTATATGGATTGAATTTGATGATATAGGATTAAATAATTGTGTTAATGGTCCTACACCTGCTATGCTTATTAATCATAATCTTGGATTATGTGCAGATTCACCTGAAGTGTTGTTGGATTCTGTAGCACGTCGATTATTTATTTGTTTGTTAGCGGCATTGAAGACAGTCGGCGCTCATGCAAGTTCTTAAATGATAATTTGTTATTATAAAATATGATTGATAAATTTCCTTATTTTAAACAACTACTTCTATTTCTTGTTTCTTTTGATAATTGTTTTCTTAAATAAGTATAAATTTCGGAGATATATAAACAGTATAATTTTGTAAGATATTATCACTATTCTATTTCAACTTAATCGATAAAATTCGTCTAGTTACTAAAAGATTCCCAACAAGCATGACAGTGGTCTCAACTCAGTGATTAATCACCTGTAAATAATTTTTAACTTAAGTATTTATGTAAGAAATAAACTAGATGAAATTGAATTTATTATGAAATATTCAAATCTACATTTAACAAATACTTAGAAATAAATGTTACGTATTCCTGAACACCGATTACCACGACGTGCAATGCTAACCGGTGTTGGGGATGGTTGGAAGAAATTAAGGGGCGGCCAAGCCAAAACGTGGCATCAATGCTAGGAGTCACTAACTTCTAGTCTGAGCCATGTTGTTAAATACAAACTACTTGGTTGGGGTCCGCGTGACTGTCGTAACCAATGGTTGGAGACTCTTGGTGACATGGCTCAGAATCGATCACAATGGCGTCGGTGTATACAGTCTCTGTCTTCCCTTAAACTATGAGATTAAAATCGCTTCATATCTTTCTACTAACTAATTCTTTCGTCCTGTACTATATCCTTATTGCAATCTTTCTTTTATATATTACCACCTCTGAATTGACTACTTTTATGAATCCGGTGTCCATCTTGTTGTGTTAATGAGGTATGGCAACTTGGACCGATGCATATATGTGCCTGATCCTACGTTGTAGCTGACTGACTGACTGACTAGATGTAAATTAGCAAGGATTGTTTAAAACTTGAATATAATGCTTTTTGTACATTTTGATTATTGTATTATTTAGCTGAGAATTCTATAACAGAGAATTACTATTAAAATTTTCAACTGAACCAATCAATCAGAATTGTGACTAAAGTTTTACGAGTAGATCATGTGAATGGGATTGACAATCTTTTAAATAAATTGTCAATGTTTATGCTTAGATCATCACATTGGTTACTTTCAAAAAACCAATTCATGTAAACTGCAAATATTTATATTTCTTAAATTGGAATAGAAAAGTTATGTTTATTTTGTAGATTCATCATTCATGTCATGTTTTCCGTTAGTTTACGAAGCTCGATTTTTTTTATTCTACATTATATTGGTTGATAATAATGAATTAATGTACTTAATTTTAACCCGACAACAATATTATCGATATATATATAATGGAGCCTATATTATTGAGAAAAATTAGTTGAACCAATCTAATGTACAAACAAAGACCATTAAATAACAAGAAAATGTATTTTTTTTTTAATGATTCAATAACAATGAATAATACACTTGATACGAAAGATATAAGATTGTGCTTTGTATTGGCCACTGGTAATTACTAGAATGTAACTATGTCTAGTTGCTGAGTCTTTATATGAGACAAAATCTGCATTCTGAATTTCATCGATAATCAGTATGTAATAAACAACTTTTTTATTTCGTTATTTTATTTAAGTTCTGTTAGTGGTATTATAATATGGTTTGTTTTTTATCGTCTTTCTATTTTACTTCAGGGAGCACATGTACAGTTGGATACTATCAATGAACATCGGGCAGAACTTTATCGACGTTTTGGTTTCTATCCTATTCCAGCAGCTTCAAATGAACAAACAACTGTTTTAGCTCGTTTAATTTGATGAAAATCCTATTCCTCTTCCCGTCATATAATCTATGACATAGTTTTCTTGTGTGAAGTGTTCAATTATCAATGTTGATCATGATGATATTGCTTAAATTACGTTCCTGTTCTAAATCCATATTATTAAATGTTATCACTGTAGATTATCAATTCACACACATACATATAGTTGTTTGTTTGTATGAATAATCCAAAGACTATTCTGCACGTTAATGAATCTTGTTTTGACTCGTACGTGCATTTCTGTTTGTATGTATGTTTGACATAGAAATATAAGTTTATTATGTTTACTTAGACAAGTGAATCTAATTTGTCCTCTTTCTCTAATCCATAATCTAATTTGTTTTTAATATCCTTTGGTTAAACATTGAAAGCACAAAAGTTAAAAAAGCGCGTATAGTTGGGTTCTTTTTCAATGAACGTGCTTATATACATACAGATAGCTCAGTTAATTGATAAAATAACTTTTCTATCATTTCTTTTATTGTCCTGTAATGTTGTTACATCATAACGTTTATAAGTATATTTATGCAAATAGTAAAATTGAAAGTGATCTCTTATAAATTGAAATTACAAATTTCTTTTGATCTCTTTCAGCGTATATATACATACATAAATACATGTAGTCTTTTATTTTTAATTGTTATTTGTGCCGATATTAATGTTACTTCCTTTGCAGGAGGCTCATTTTAATATAAATTGGATGAAAATATAATTTGTTAACCTTTTTCTTTTGCAACCTGTATAGTTTATACATAAACTCTTGAGATTACATATGTATCAGAACTGATTGTTCAAAAACTAGGAATAATACTTTTGTCGTATACGCCACTGTATTAATGATCAATGAAATGACTAATGAAATTATTGAAATCACCAGGATCCTGTCAAATTAAGTCGAAGGATGTATTTCATAGCTTGATGTTTATCAAAAGTATGGTTTTAACACAAAACCATTGTCTCTGGATGCGTAACATCAATGTTTACATAGATTCCTGCTGGTGGAAAAGATGAATTATATATATCGAAGCGAAAAATACATATACTAATCTCACATAAATTTAATCAGTTGTATGTTAATTACGTTAAATGTCCATTTTATGTTGCACAACGAATTTTATGGATAGCTTGATCAAGTAGCGCAAAGTTCTTGTCTTTCAAAAATAACCTATTTTATCTGAATAAGCACTGGGAAATAGGACGCTACGTGACACACTGAATACTACTAATATCCTGGAGATGGCAGGTTTATTATCGGTGGTAAATAAACATTAACTTTTAAGTATATTATACAATTTCCAAACAATTAAATTTATTTACGAGAAAATATATTGTCTACCCTTACCAAATTTTGAAATATGCTCGTAGGTAACTCGTTAGCCGGACAGGATATTAACTCACACATTTCTAGATATAAAACAAACCTTGGTAAATTTCGCAACCACAGAATACGTTGTATAGTTGGGTAATAGAATGATTCTTAATTGAAGTAGGCTACCTTACAAACTAATCATAATTACAGAACAATGGAAAATAAGTATATTCATTTAGTGTATATGAAATATTTTTAAGCCTATTAAATCTACAATAATTGATAACTGTATATACATCTATTTTATTTTTAGTTTCTAATGTCATTGGTTAGTAATAATAGTACTAATATAAATGAACGTCTATTTCAAGTTATGCAAGTAAATGAATGTAAAAAAAATAATAAATATTTGTAATATAACGTGAAGAAGGTCAAGCAATTAAAGAATGTAGTGAGAAATTAAAAGTTGAATGATAAAAGTAAAACAAACAGTTCAGTAAACTCATAGAATGGCATCAAAGAGGAAATGAAGTGTAAATTGAAACAAAAATCTACACGGAACGAAGTCATATATAGGAATGTACATATATGAAGAAGTCGGAGTATTTCGTTATTTTTGGTTATGTTAATTATAAATCAAAATTGAATTCTGTATTTCACATTGATGTCTCTAAAAATAATCATGCCCGTCACGAAATTCAAATTTTAAGAGGTAGTCATCATTGACCTGAAAATTTACTTGTAATACAGGTTAAACTTAACAAATGCATTAGTTGTCTTAAAGATGTAGAACAACAATCTAGTGTATAGTAAATGAGCATTAAAATTCTTGTAATTTATGACCCGGTTATCGAATTTAGTGTGAAGTCCATAATTTCCGTTTAAAAGCACGATGGTGTAATAAGAAGTACTATTATAAAGTCATGCATAAGTAGGTTTCACACAAACCATTTAATTTCAAAAATGTGCTATATTTAAAGAAATTAAGCCTTAATTGACTAAAGTGCTATATCTGTAGATTTCACACTGATAAATTTTGTCAGAAAATGTTATCGAATAATTTAGGCTACTTATGAGTAGGTGAAGTCAATTGTTATTTATTACTCCAATTAATTTCGTAATCAGCAAAAACTTTTCATCAAATGGTCGCAAATCGAATGAGAACATTTGAAAATTCCATCTGACGAAATCAAAGTTCCTTTTACTGAAGTTCATATTCTTATTATTCTATTTGAGTTTTGATATTTGAATGTGGAATCTAGTGCCTAAGATACCGGTTTGCTTGAAATCGCGAGTTTTAATACATTAAGTATGAAAATATTTTAAACTCAGCAATGATAAAGTAATTAGCATACTTGGATGAGATGAAATATATCTTTTGACAATAGAGTGATGATATAAATACTACATTTTTCAAGCAAATACTTAGTCAATAAGATCTATGGTATAGACAGTATGTTATGAATTACCTAGTGGCCAATTAATGTATTTTCAGTGTTATATAGAAAACAGTGGAATCGTAATTATATATTGGCAAAACAAGAAATATATATATATATATATATCTCCGTGTTGTATACGAGGAGTTTACTTTTTCCCTTAAGTATGTTGAGGTGTACTGATCCAGAGACTGCTGCTACACTGTTTGTCTTGATCTGCATTTGTTGATATGTATGGAATAGCTTGGTTACGTCATCTGGTGTTTAAATCGTCTAGTTGTATGCAAGCTGTCCATTGTATTCTGTGCGTCTTGTCGGATGTGAAGGTTTTCATAATCCCGTCAATTACCAGAAGAGAGGAAGAAAGCTATCAACCTTGTCCAAAACCAGCCCTCACTTTGAAATGCGTCTGTCAGCTGTCTGCTATGCATAAATTTGCACAGATTCAGTGTGGTGTTGATAATGCTCTCAGCTACTCACTTCATAGCTTTGAAGAAGGTTCCATAAGGTCCCACTATCCACATTGTCAAATGCTTTATCATAGTCAAGGAAGTTGATGTACAGTGACAAGTTCCATTCAATTGATTGTTAAGTGATGATCCGTAGTGTCGCGATTTGGTCTGTGCATGACCGATCCTTACGCGATCCAGTCTGTTAATCTGGATGTTGGGCGCCTACTGCGTCTTTTATCCGGTTCAGCAATATTCTTTTGCAAACCTTTGCTGGTACCGATAGTAGTGTGATGCCTCTGTAGTTCTCACATCTCAAATTTTATTTCTTTGGTATCTTGGTGAAGTGCTTATTTCCAGTCTGTCTGTAGCACTTATTCTTCCTCCCAGTTCTTTCTGGAGAGAATGTGGAGCATTTTTGCAAACAACATTGTGTTCAACTTCAGCACTTCATGTCGTGCTGCTTTCCCACTCTTGATTTTTCTAATGGCCATCCAGATTTCTTCGGTCGTTGGTAGAGTGACATCTATCGGAAGGTCTATGTGTGCCGCTTCGATATATGGTGGATTCAATGAAGCTGGCCTATTCAGGAGTTCCTCAAAGTGGCCTACTCACCTGTTCTACTGTTCTTGAGTCTCGGTTAATATCTTTCCTTCTTTGTCTTTGACTGGTTTCTCTGGTTTACTATATCTGCCTTCCGGTTTCTTCGTTGTGTCATGTAGTTGTTTCATATTTTCTTTCTCTTGAAGCTTTTTCCACTGTCATTGCTTGTCGGTTCTAATTCTTCTCTTCACTCGTTTGTTCGCTTCAGCGTATTCAGCTTGCGCCTTGACTTTCTCTGTTAATTGCTGTCTTTTTGTTCTTCCTTTCTTGAATCATGTACAGGGTTTATATAGTAAATTATTCCTAAGGATGTTTCTTGCTGTGGCCCAGCATTTCCTGACACGTCGAAGTTAGGGATTCTCTGACTCTTTTTCAGTTGTCTTCCATAGTAGTTTCCTCTCCTTTTAGTAGATCTTTTAAGGCTTGTAACCTGTTATTGAGAGTTATCTTGAATTCGTTGAGTTGGTCAGTATTTCGAAGGAAGGCTGTACTGAGCCTTTGTGATGCCTTTTCTCCAGTTGTCCATTGCTTCCTCAGTTTCATTTTCATATTGACAACCACCAGGTAGCGATCTGAAGCTATATCAGCTCCTCTCCCTCATAGTTCTCACGTCTTCCATTGACTTTCTGAATTATTTAGTGGTGTAAATATTATCCAATGCGACCCACATAGCTTTGTGTATAGGTCTGTGTGGGAATATTACGCCCTCTGTGACCATTTTGTTGAAAGCCCATAAATTTGCAAATCTGTCACCATTCTCGTTCTCTTCCCCCAGTCAGTCCATTTCGTCCCATGATATCTCTATTCATCATGTTGTCCATCTCGACCTTGGCAGTTAGGTCTTCCTTCAGGATGGTCAGGCCCCTTCCTGAACACTACTCTACGATTGACTGCAGCCCCTCATAAAACTGATCCTCATCATCGTCTTCGTCGCTATGATTGGTAGATACATAGCACTCGATTATCCTCGCTTTGATCCCTTGCTATTTTATTTTGAAGGATGCCTTGATGGTTCTGGATCCATGCAATTCCGATCCGATAAGCAAATTCCGTGCTTCTTTGGACATCATCGGAGCAAGTCCCGGAGCGTGTGGAGCATTTTATTCTTCGTGACCAGAGTACAACAACATCTCTTCCGAACCTAACCTTTTCTGTTCAGTTTAGGTCTGATGGGTTTCGTTGATTGCGAGCACTGCTATGTTGTATCTCCTAATTTCCGTAGCTATTTGATTGGTTTGCCGGTCTTCAGAATTGTCTGGACATTCCATGTGCATATATTAATTGTTGCTCTGGTTGTTATAACGGATGTCAACCTCGTGATTTCCGAAGAATCTCAGCCTTCAACATGAGGCGTCATAATCCTTCCGAATGAAGATACCTCAACTCGGAGTACAGAGTTAAAATGGTTTAGTTTTTTTTATTCTGGTTTGCCTTGTTTTTATAAGTTTTTTTTCTACTTGATGGGGTTGCTTACCCATTCCCCAACCCAAGAAGTATTGACCCTAAATTCTGTACTCGCACTATATGTATGATTATCAAGGAAGTGAATCATCCAGTGATCTTCCAATCAATCTAATCCAATATGAGAGCGAAAGACTTCAATCACAAATTATCGATTCATAACTGGTCTGTGGAAATAACATCAATACACTAAGTCATCGCTGCATAATAGCTGATGCTATGTTGTCTCATTTTTAGTACTGGTTGAATTCTATTAATTCGACTGCCTTATAATGCATTCTTAGTACACTAGATGATTTTGAACATAGACATTTATCAAAAACTGGATTTGAGTCACTGTGCTAACAGAATTGAAATAATAACATTAAAGATTGAAATTTAAGTAACGTCTGTCATAATCTGATGCAAAATACTGTCTGTCATATGTAGTAGTTAAAACCCTGTCCATAGTACGTTTGATAGAATTTTACTAAATAATAATTTGAAAAAACTTTCTTTCGTATGACGTGAAAGATCATGGGATGAAATTCGCTGGTGTAGACGAATCCGAAGTCTTATTGAGAAAAATTGGATTCCTAATGGCGATCATTTGAAGTACTGTATTAGTTGTCATATTTATCTTTTAAGAAAGTATGTTAAGTTAAAATGGACAGTAAGCATTTACACGTAAACAGTGATGAATCAATATACGTACACAAGTTAGACATATGACAATAATAAATTACTCCGTTACGCCTACATATAAAATTGAAACAAAGAACCGAAACTGATGAGTCATCATACCTTTTTAATACTCAATTAGTCTGTAATGGGAAATTAAAAATGACATCGATGGGGGTAAGTCTTAACATGGATTTTCCACGCTTAAATATACAGAAATCATTCATCTACAAAACAGTCTCATCACTGAATTGTATTTTTTCATAATTATAGCCTGGACTTAACGAATTCCGTTGAATAACTTGTTACGGCGAGACTATAATTTATGGACGATGTCAGGTTTTGAATTTTGGAGCGAAATTAATTCATTCATTTGATTGAATAGTTTTGACAGTATAGCTGATGTCACTTCGTGATGAAAACCCTGAATCTAATCTCTAATCCCGACTACCAACTGTAAATATTAATCCTAATTTCTCACACTAGTTTACAACCCTCATTTAACCGTAGTATGTAGGTGAACATTCTCAAGGTCTTTTAAATGTCTCTCAAAGGTCGTCCATAAAGTATAGCTCACCATATTTTACTATTCATTACACTTAAATTTCAGAAAAATGTATACAACATCATTGGACATGGTTGGTTTTAAGTGATTTTTCTTAGTTGTCTCATAAGTTTGGTGATTTATTTTCGGGTAATTTCTCTTTAATCATTTACTAAATGATCTCGAAAATCTTCACATAAATAATTGATAAGAAAGATTAGTTCAGTGAGGAGTTCTCTTTTCGGCGAATTCATTTTCAAAGCCATACAATCGCAAATATATATACTTATTTTTACAGGATGATAATAATACTGATAATAAAATTGTTATACATGGTGATAGTGAGGTTAAATAAACAAAGGTATTAAAAAAAATTTTTTTAAACAAGGAAAGTTTAATAATCGTTTGATTGTTAATGGCTTAAGTATTGATCAAATGGTAGATAGGGAAATGATCATTGGGAAAGGATGGCTCAGAATGATAAAATAAAATGTTGAAACAGAGATGAAATGTGATCGGAATGATCGTGGAAATAAAAGCAAACCAGTTGGGGGTAGAAGAATTAAAGGGGAAAATGGAAGGTGAAGCAGATGGCTGTAAAGGAACAAGAGTATGAAAAAGAGAGAAAAATTTTAAAACATTAAAATCATGGTAGAAAAAGAGGTTGTACCAGCCTTTTTTGCACACACAATTCTGGTTTTTCTAGATGTATGGCTATTGCTTCGGCAATGCGAAGAAGATGCAGTCTAATTGTCTTAGGAAGACTTCTACTTACCTTGTAGATGACTTTGAACGCAGAGTGTGTCTTGATTGAATGACCTGTGTTCACAAGGTGTTCGATTATAGAACTTCTTATTCAGCCGTCGCGTCTTAATAGGTGTATTCCGTTTATTAAAATAATTGATACTCTCAGATAGGGTTGTTTTCTCTGAATTGGATGATTTAATTGAGTATCTCTAGGTGTCATTCTAGACATTAATATCAGTGTTTGCTTTAAACAGATTTTTAGATGAAATAGATACTGATAATGTTATTCATATCGCCAATAAAAAGTCTACAATTCAATTATTCAGCTTACAGAACATAACTCTAACAAAAAACATTATTCTGTATTACAAATCTTCTCCATCGTTTCAGTAATTGATATTCCCAAATTTCAAATAATATTAGTCAGTAAACGTGTAAATTGTTGATATGAGAGATTCATAGAAATTATTCATTTTATAATTTACATCATGAATTGATCTTATGTAAATTGTTCTTAAAACTTAGAATATATCGGATTAAATCTATTGTTATTATTCATATTACATAACCTAGTATTCTAATCTTTCTATTACATCATCTTGACTACGCCTTGTTTACATTTCTTCACGAAACTAATACATACGATGGTATAACTTGATAATAAATTCATTAAAAAGTGATTCTTTTAGCGGAACTTTGTATTTTTGTTATATCAGATTCATTATTTATTCTTAATTGAGTCCTCCTATATCAGGAATAGATTTTCATCAAATAGTTTACATTTATCTCTTTTCTATTGAAATCAACAATTGTTCAATGAATAATGAAACTTCTTCAAAGAAAAAAAAACGAAAAACAATAAACATTTATTCATTCATTAAGCATAAAATTAATTTAAAATTAATCTTTAAATGAATCCTTACATAGATATATACAGAATATAAACATTTGTTTTTGATCTTCAATACTTCAATGCAAGAATTCCACTTGAATCAAATATTAACTTATCTTAATCTAAACATTCAGAGAAAACGAAGAAGAAGAAGAAGAAGAAGAAGAAGAAGAAGAAGAAGAAGAAGAAGGAGAGGGAGAAGGAACCAACCAAACAAACAAATAAACAACAAATGCTAAACTATTTTTTCAAAAAATATTTTTGTTTGTTTATAACATGCAAAAAGAATTTTACTAACGAACTAACTAACTAACTAACGAACACACCTACTATTAGTCTATCATATCAAATTAAAAATGAAATCAATTAGTCATCATTAATGAGTATCATTAAATTTAATTTCCCATCATGCATAGATAGATACATGGATAGATACATAGATAGATATCAATATCGTTTAAAACTAATCTGATTTATTTTATGAGTTTTTCTCAGAAATATTGGTAATTTTTTGATATTTATTTGGTTGGTTTGTTTGTTTGTTTATTAGTGTTGGGGTGTTATTTGTGACAAAAACAAAAGACAATCAACATAAAATTATTTATTACAGTTTTATAAGGAGTGAGAAATCTCACAGTTATTATTATTATTATTCGATAAAGATACATTAACAATTTATGTTCTGAATGTATGTTGTCGTCGTATATGTATATATATTCTTGTATTAAATTATAATTGGGATAATCGTAGCATACTAGTAGTAAGTAAAAGACATTAATGACTAATAGTTAAGTGCTCGCGCGCGAAATCAGTAGGTTCTGGGTTCGAATCTCTCAGGGGGTGAGGTTGTGGTTGTGCACTGCTGAGGAGTCCCATACTAGGACGAAATGGCCTTCCACTGTTTCCAGGTTTTCCATGGTAGTCTAGTTTCAACTGACCCATGATCTTAACCATTGAAATAAAAATTGTTTATCATATTGATTAAAGGTAAAATGGCAGTTTTAAGATTAATTCCTTAATTACAATACAGAATGTTTATCTTTTTTTCTATGTATATGGGCTAGTGGTATCACACGATTATTCAAGCTGAAGTAAATAGAATGGGTACTGAAATGGGAAATCACTGGTTGGAAGGTAAATGCCGAAATTATAAAATAAACTTTTTTTTACTTTGAAATATATATAAATTCGATAGTTATATGAGAGTTACTTGATTTAACTTGATAAAGGTGATGATTAATCTGAAAAAAAAACTCTTGGATGTAGACCAGATTCAAGTAAACTACTATTCAAATTTCAGAGTTTGATATTTATACTGTGATAAATTTAATTCATTATCTTTCTTACATGGTAACCCATCTTAGAGAGGAATCAATATTCATTGTAAAAAAATGTATTTGTTGGGCATATGGGAGAATTCAGAGTGGCTTAGATATCTTCAGATATTCAATCCCAAGTTGTTTAATATCTAACACAAAAACTAAGAGTAATCAAATCAAATAACTGTTGATCTCTTGAAGAAAATAAGTAGGTATTGTGATTGATTACTAAATGTTTAACCACCTTGGTACATACGTAAATGTACTGAGTGATCAAGTATAAGTAACCATACGGTTTGATGAATAATTTGTGGTGTAAAGCTGTCGATTGGTTTACTCCTACATATTAACATATTAGAAATGTGGATATTTCAGTTCTGTTGAAGCATTACACAAGATATTTAACCTTATTTTCATTTTCATTTGCTAATGTATTCCTAAACTTAGCAAGAAAAAAATAAATTTTCCGTATTTTGACAACTAGATTTATAAACTCTGTTATATACTCAACTGTTCAGGATTCAATTACATAAATCTTTAAATCAACATGTTTTGAGATACTAACTAACTCATCTACCAGTAATGATATTAATTTTGTTTTATAAACTCTGAATCCTTAACAGATCTGCTTTTGCTAAAAGCTAATTTTCAGTTCACTCATACATCCCAATGTTAGACATTTAAGATAATGCGGTTAACAAGAAGCTATTCATAATCATCAAAATGTATTCAATTTTGAGAAATCATTTAATTCACAAATGAATCATCATTAAACTTAAAAATATTAAGGTCCTGGGTTCAGATCTCGCAGGGCAGGATCATGGATATGCACTGCTGAGGAGTCACATACTAGGGCAAAACAGCCGTACGGTACTTCCAAGTTTTTCATGATGGTTTAGTTTAAATTAACTCATGAATTTAACCATTAAATATTGAGTGATTCATTTTCTAATACTAATAACATCTCTGATCTGCTTGCAAATTATTTTAAGAGATTCAATTAATTTCTGGTTGACTACACAATTTCTTAACTGTGTTTATAAAGTATCCGTAACATGTAGTGAACGCGAACACGAGTAGGGACAATTGAATGTACATGGACACAAAATTGCAGAATATCTTAGTAAACTCTTCATTTGTAAAATATCAGTCAATCGTCTCAGAGTTCATTGTTCTTCCATTTACACACCAATCATTCTTGTTCTCTTTTCTTCGATCTTCTTAAGCTTTTGCGGCGGAGCATTTCACTTTCGAATGATAATATATACTACTTATATCGGTCGATATCATTAGCACACACACCACAATAATATTAAACTATTTAAAAACTGGGATCAGTGGCACAATATTTGAACTAATGAACTAATAAATGAACATTAAAATACACCGTTCATAATGGATTATATTTAATTCAACTGAATAAATACTTTTAATTATTTGTTTTCTGTAAAATCATGTTCAATGATTTCCTGTTCAAGATAATTAACTGTAACATAATTATTGGATAAAATATTCCATTATCATACATTTAATTTGAGTAGTATACTGTCCTAAATATTGTTTATTTCACTATAAAGAATCATTATACAATATAATTGTGTAGATATATATTCAGTTCGACTAAATTACAGAAACATTTATCACCTATATCCAAACAATTTTGTAACACTGTTGTTTATTTCCGGATTTTCACACTTATTTATTTTAATGTGATCTAGTTATATTTATTGGATTGTATCGAAAAACTAATTACCGGTCAGAATGTATTTGGTAATTTGTATTACAGTCAATTAAAAAAGATTTTTAAATACAAATTAGTTAACTGTAATTAATTTCACTGATTGAAATCATGAGTCACTTGAAGTTAGACCACTATGGAATACCTGGAAGCACTGGACGACCGTTTCGTCCTAGTATGGGACTCCTCAGCAGTGCGCACCCATGTTCCCGCCTCTCCAGATTCGAACTTAAAACCTATCGAAACGTCCGTTCACTGCTTCCAGGTTTTCCATGGTGGTCTAGCTTCAATTGACTCATGATTTCAGTCAGTGAAATTTCTAAAATCTCCACAAAACCCCTTCTGATATCTGTAATTAAATTTACAATCATATATAAATCTTCTAATCTTTGGTAATTTTCATGAATGTGTTTAACATTTTTCCCGTTAAATACAATATATCCGTAATATGTTTTTATCTTATTCTATTATTATACTTTTGTTTTAGTTAAATATGCATCGATTCACTGAATTGTATGTGTATTTTTTTAGACATGAGTTCCACAAAAAACTAGATCACCATGAAAAACCTGTAAGCATTGGACAGCCGTTTCATCCTATTGTGGGAGTCCTCAAAAGTGCAGATCCATGATCCCGCCTCTCAAGATTCGAGCTTAGAACCTATCAGTCTTGCTCTGGCGTGAACGCTTAAATTCTAGACCACTGAGCCGACCGGTATCGAACGGTGTTAATGTATAACTTCAACCAACTCACGAAATTAAGCGACATATTTACTATTTCCTTCAGTGAGTTACTATCTCACAACAGATCAGGTTGAACTTCATTGGCCATTGCTTCACATTAGAAGCAGTGAGAATTAACAATTTGTTTAAAAAACTTTGTATTAATTATTCAGCATTAAAGATGGTCGTATCTGTTTTATAATTTATTCTCGTGTGAAGTTATACCAATGAGTTAAGTTATATGCCAGTTTATTGTAACTTCATTTTTAACATCTAGCCTAGTAACTAAATACAATTTATTTTCTTCTTTGTATATATAATTATTGTTAGAAGTTTTTGATGACAAATAACAATTGATTTATTCATCAAATTTTTTTCGGATCAAAATAATGGTATTATTCATAGATTGAAATTGATTAGAAAAATAGAGAAATTTGTGAAGGAAGTAAACAAATGTTTCGTCATAATTTTGAATGTTTCATCAGTGAGCACCACTTATGTAATATTTAAATATACTCATTTGTATACAGTTAAGCTAATCTATAAGTACAATAACGGTTGATTGTATATTAGATATAATTTAGGTTTTTTCTTATTTTGTATGATAGTTCTTTTTGTCATGGATATTGAAAAGAATCAATTATTATCCATTTGTTGATTTCACTACACAGATTTATTAATTTGCGTTTTGAACAAATTATTTTGTATATATCAGAAAGGGGTTTTTGTGGATATTTTAGTAATTTAATAGTTGAGTTCATGAGTCAATTGAAGCAAGACAACCATGGAGAACCTAGAAACACTAGACGGCAATTTCGTCCTAATGTGGGACTCATCAAATAAACCTTTTTTTTCAACGTTCATATAAAAACAGACAAGTTTATCAAATGGATTTAAGATTATTTAGATGATTTAAAAAGTGGTCTAATTTAATTGCTTTTTTAAGTATGAAGACAAGAACAATGTTGATGATTATGCTTATTTTTGTCATTTGTAAATAATGGAAAGCTATCGCTATAAATTCAACTTCGGGTTATGTGTGACGTAATAAATTAACGCAATCAAGCTTACATAGAAGCCGTTACTAAACATTATATATATATATATATATATATATATATATATATATATATATATGCACCGGCATATCGGAGTTAATCTTCAATCCGGGACTCGATCCCAGTAAAGTTCGCCTCAAATGGCATCTCGCTATCCACTTAGCTACTGAGTTCAGATAGCCACTAGCTTATGCTTATAATGCTTGTGACTACAGGCAATATCAAGGCAATCCGCACAGGATGTACATATGCCATGTGTGACTGATCAATTGCAGTCCTAAACATAAATGGGAAGACTCAAACAACCAATACATATGTATTAGTTGATAGGTGTAATGAAAAGTTAACTTAAAAGAAATTCCTTAGTTCTGTTCGTCTTTTTGCCAAATAATCTATGTTAGTTTATTGAAATCGATCCAGTCAATTTAAGGTTAAGTATGAAAACTTTATACAATGCACAGGATTATGGTGAAGATTAATACCATATCATTAGAAAATTTTACCACCAATATAACTACATCTCTTACTGAAACTTTTAACTATTCATTCTCTTAATCTATTGTACTAGTTATTTATAGTTCTGTTCTAGATAAACCAGCAGATTTAATTTATATACGAATTGGTGATAACACTTTATCAGATCCTCTTCATAGACATCAATTAATAATTTCATATAACGAATAATGTATTTAGTTTAGCTTAATCTTAGTTTCAGAAAATGCATTATCTGTATTCTATATTATACAATCTAATAGTAGAGGAAAACAAAATTTGTGACAGTATGATCATTACATTTTTAAAAGTTTTATTGTATTTTGGAATAAATTGATCCTTATTTAATGAAGTTTATTTTAGGTAAACAATTGTATTCTTAATCAGTTTGGCCAAATTAATATATAGGACCATGTAAATGTGTTATAAACACTGGAGAATCTTGTAATTCATGGATTGTATTCCATTATATCCTTCTTACATATCTCGTATGTCAATTAAATAAGGTTTATTTGTATGATTTATTTTCAGTTAAGTTATTTAGTTGTTCATTAACGTTGCGTGATTATTAGTTTACTAAGCCATGAACGATAAACCTATCAACTCGCTTACTGAAATTTTGTTAATCAAATAATCCATGAAATTTCCTCTTTTCTAAAATTTACTATCATAATAAACTACAAAGATGAGAAGATAAGTGATAAAAATTTCCACCTATTACTCACGTGATTATATAATTCCTATGATACAATTACAATAAATGAGTTATAACTAGAAGTGAAATCGAGGACATCTGAGACTAGTCAGCTGAATGTGCCTGTACCTACCTACATCCATCTGCATCCAAAATCCATATATTCAATAAAACATAAAATGAAATGACCATATCGTGACAATCGCCAAAGAATCCACAGATGTCAACAAAGACGGATCAAACTACAATCAAGAATGTTAACAATAGGATAGTTCAAAGTCATACTAAAAACAATCTAAACATTAGAACGTTGAAATATTAAAATATTATCAATAAATCAAATCAAATTTTATTTTTCTGGTAAGCGTTTTTTTAGCGAGTTAGTTTTCTACGGGATGGGGACGCTAACCCCATGCCCAACCCTCCTCCTTTACCCAGGCTTGGGACCGGCAGTAACCCTATGAGAGCTACAGGCGGAGTTTAATCAAATCAAATAGTCTCACAATATTTGGGCACCGAGTTAATGTGAGACATTAAAGAGGAAGAATGTATTTGTAAAATCTCAGTGAAAGAATTTGAAGTAAATTTTCCCTGAAAATCTTGGACCAGATTGCCAGGCAAAACGTTGAATTTATTTCAAATTCTTTCTCTGAGATTTTACAAATACATTCTTCCTTTTAAAAGTTTGTAAACTTAAGAAATAATCAAAATAACATGCCTAAATAAATGTATTTATATATAATTGTATATATATTTCATCAGCTAAATTCATTTGGTGTTGTTTACTTGAATCATCATATTCATAGTTAAGGCTGCAATTGATCAGTTCCCTTGTAAAAACAAATGGCTATCTGAACTCAGGAGCTAAGTGAATAACAAGATGGCATTTGAAGCGAACGGTACTTGGTTCGAGTCCCGGAGTCAACATTAACTCTGGCATGCAAGTATATCCAGCTGACAAGTCCTGAATAGGATAAAACGCGCATCCTAAATTCCAGTACTAGCCATTATCCATTTTTGCCTATACTACTTCATTATGTTGCTTTTTCTTTCATTTTGTCCACAAAAAATAATTATGTGTACATTTTTTAATTTAGTAATTTGTTCCTGCTTGTTTCTTTTCTTTGGTAACTGACACAAAGTGGAAAAATGTTTTATTTTTTTTTTCTTACAAGAGGAAAACACAATTGTTGTATATGATAATTCTGAATGAATTAGTAAATTAAAATTATTTATACAAGATTTAATTTTAAATAAATTAGGAATTTGTTTAATCACTATGACCAGTGATTGAAGAAAAGAACAATGTTAATTTTCAATAAGACATAAAGAAAACTAAACTAATTAATGGAAATTGAAACATTCAACATTAGATATAAACGTGGGAATTGTCCCATAAATTGATATTATATTAGATAGTATTTCAATGAATTAACTATGTGTTTTGTTATCGATGTATGTCAGATACACATACACAGGGAGAAGTAATTGAATAATGCAAACAAGGCTCATAGAACATGTGCTTAAATGGCTCCAAAACCGGTTAATGTCAAATGCTTTGATCAACATGAGAATTAGAGAACTATGTTCATCGATAGCAAAACTCATAATTGAAACGAGGCACAAATTTGAAATTAATATAGCTTTCGAAACGTTGTATAGAAACTACCTATTTGTTGAATTGTTCAGGTAATAAAAGAAGTAGTTTTATGACAATCATATTTCTGATTTAAACTACACGACGAACCAGTAAGCTGAATTCCTCAGATAAATAATAGAAACATCGTTGAATGATTTAAAGGTTCCAAGCTTAATGATGATATGTATAGTTGATAAAAGCTGCTGACAATTCCAAAATTAAGATAAAATACCACTCTAATGCTATCTGATTCCCAAAACGTTTTTGTCTAGTATCAATATTTAAGAAAAAGTGTTTTTATACAATATATAAAATTTCAATTTGATAAAACCATTCCCTTTTTTATTACTGAACTACTGATCAAAGTAGTATTTTCCTCATAACGAATATGAATTATGAATTTGATGTGAAGAGTAACATCTAAGGGTAAATATTTATAAAGTTTCTATTTTAATCGGTTCCACAGTGGAGAAAGAGGAACTTACTCCATTAGTCGACAGGAAACCCTGAACCCGGGTTTTGTGCTGCTTGGCACTCGTCAGCAAGGTGTACCTGTAATCTTGAGGGAACTGGTGCTCCCTGGCGGATTCGATCTCGTGCAACATGATCGATAGCATTCGATCTGCACTAATAAGGACTAGACACGCATGACATTGATCGCCACCAAGTGATCAATCAATTGTGAAAAACTCTATCAATACATCCAAGTTACTATCAGTTCCCCTCATGATGTCATTCTATTTTCTGTACTATTTCTAATTGACAAATTATAAGTTAATCAACATTAATTCAAATAATGAATTGCTATAAAGAAAGATCTGAAATAGGTGATTGTTCATTTTTAATTATGAAGTCGTTAGTTCAAAATTAATTCAATTGATTCATTTATTTCTTGATGTAAACAAATTTAAATGTATGGGAAATAAATTAACTAATTATCTTATTGATACTACTTATAAAGCAACCATTGAAAAACATACAACACTGATGGAGCATAGTATAATTACTAATTAGAAGTCAAAGCATAAATAAGACAATTATTAATTTCCTACAGTTGGTCTGTAAATTTCACGATGTTTCAAAGGATTTATTTGGTTAAAATGTTAAGCATACAAATAAGTGCTATTCAAAGACTTTTCGAATGAAATCACCTAAAAGAGCTAATAGAAAATGAATCTCTATAATGAAGAATCCAGTTACTGCTAAAAAGAAACACAAGATTTAATTTGTATAGTCCATTGGCAAAGTCTTAACGAATGACTAAATGTTTGAACCACATATATACTGAACCGGCTGAGTTAAATAATGAGGTATAATCATAATATACCAATATCAAGTTAAATAATGCCACGATTTTTATAACCTTCTAAACCTGTAGTTTCTCAGCTTGCGAATTCGTGAAAAACTGAAGAATTTATTCGAGACTTATTACTACCTATACTTGGAAGAGATCAGACCAGATCCCAGTGGAGGAAGAAATCAGGATGAAGCGCCGGAAGTGTATAGGACACATACTGAAGAAAGCACCCAACTGAGTTACAAGGCAAGTCCTCACATGGAACCCTCAAGGCCAAAGGAGAAGAGGAAGACCAAAGAACACATTACGCTAAGAAGAAAATGAATGAGAAGAATGAATAACAATTGGATAGAACTCGAAAAGAAGGCCCAGGATAGAGTGGGTTGGAGAATGCTGATCGGCAGCCTATCTTTTATTGGGGGTAACAGGCGTAAGTGAGTAAGTAACTATCTATAATACGGAAAGTTTGCTTATGGGCAAATGTTCTAGAGGTTATTAAACATCAGTTAGAAATTTATTCCATAATAGATTCGGAAAAGAAATGTGCCGATCCCTTGAGATTTAATGGAAATCTGATCAAATAACTAATTTTTATGAGCGTTTTTATGCTATTTGTAAGAATTTGAAATATAATATTTCCACAACTCAAATAGGTTTGTGAAATTTGTCCTAAATTACCTTATTATTATGACATACGTTATTGAACTATAACTAGGCAAGTAGAAGATGAAGTTAATTTATTTGTAGATCCAGCATTGTTTCCAATCTCCATATTAAATATACGTTGGTTCGTGGTTATATGTAATCAATTAGTTTATAATTTCAATAAACATTGAATTTCTGAATTATATATAGACATACCTTTAATTCTGGAAACGGACTCAAACATAATTAGATACCTTATTAAATTTCGGCTATAGGTGTAACGCAGATTTTGCTTTGTACCTCTGAACTAAAAGAAAGAGAATAAGTGAAACTCATCCAATAGCTCTTTGATCATAAACTAACAGCTTAAAAACATTAGTTCGTTCAAAGTGATACGGTGTCCAATGATTAGACTCAACAGTCCAATCTGAGTTGATTAGAGAATGAGTTACCTAATTTACTAATTTACTTCAATAGCCTATGCGTTTTATCGTGTTTATTTTGTGTTTATTTTCCTTACGCATACATGTTATTTTACTACATAATAACTTACTCATCTCGCTAGTGGTCCTGTCTTTAATTTCTAATCATTCAAATGATTAAGTCAAGTATTCAGGTATATCAGTTCATTGCATTAATTAATTAATTACCATTTTACTCATTAATTTTGACAATCTAATATTTCATTATATCTATCATTCGATAACCTACCTCATAGCAGAAACCTTTGTATATTTTTCTTTTTTCTAACACAAATCCATTTGTAATCAAATTTGTAGGTAAATGATTATACCAAAAGCTAATATCTACTCTGAATTTTAAACAATTGATTCTTCTTGATTAATTCCAAAGTAATCTCCTGAGATGAACAAATAGATAAGTTATCCCTAAATCAAGAGCTTATAGGTTTGGGACATCAGTAATAGACTGATAAGATGATCTGGTATCAACAAACCTCACTGTACACATCACTTTGTATATCCACTGACGAAGTAACAACAAAGATAAATAAATTAGATATCAATAAATTAAGCTAACCTATCAACACACTTTAATAAATAGGAGATTTTGAAATATTCCATTTACTCTATCATTATATAAATTTGTCAGCTATCAACCTACTAAGTAAGCCTCTATTATTATCATCATACATATATTCAATTAAAACATATCTTCAAATAAAATATTTTGGAGACAATATTAAGAAACTTGGGATGAATTTACAAACTGAGAATTCATTTAATGTGTGATTGGTGTATACATGGATTTGAATTCAATTAATTAAGAGTCGTAAATGGGGACATAGTAGCCTAATATAAGTTAATATATCCTGATTTAAGTCAGAGTTTATGTTTTTATGAAGACTATTGATACCCATTAGCTGCTTAAATTAAGCTTGTTTCAGCCACTAATCTATTTTTAGTTCCAGTGAACACAGTAGTGCTTAGTTACTTAAATATGTATATACATTATGACTTGATTAATATATTTCAATATTTATTAAAGACGATATAACATGATACTAACCACTGTTAATGACTAATTTACACAGGTATATTGACAATGTTTTACTAAAAAGATCTCTTAAACCTCAAGATGGCCTGCTTGAAATCTAGGCTACCTTTTCCTGTCATCGGGATATTTCAACAAGTTATGTGTTTTCTTGTTTGTTTTAACACATCATTATGCCTATTTGTCTCATAACCTATTCAGGTGCGTTCGTGAAAAAAATTATGATATTTCGCTGTACAAGTTACAAAAGAGCCCAATTAGAGACATCGTGGTTGCTGACAATATGCATCGAAAAAACATTATTCAGATGTCGATTCCTGAACTGCTAACATTTAACTGGCGATCATTCAATATTCATCGGAAGGATCGATCAAGAAATAAGAAAAGGAAACTTGTTGAAATACTTTGTATCAAAAATACAATATTGAAAAAAGCCACTAATAATAATGAAATATATGTAGGCCAATAAGAAGAGAACAACATTAAAATAGGCTTAGATAAGAAAGCAAAATTAGGATTCCTATACTGGTATGAAACGGCCGTTCAGTGCTTCCAGGTTTTCCATGGTGACCTAGCTTTAGTCGACTCATAAACTCAACTATTAAAATGACTATAATATTCACAAAACCCTTTCTGAAATGATTTAGTTAAAAGTGCGAAGTAAAATCTGTATTTAATTTTTAGCAAAATCATAAAATTTAACTAAACTAATAAAACCTTTTACTCACCATTTATATTATAAAGAAAAGAATAGATGAAAATATGAATATTCATAGCTTAGCTAAATTCTGTTAAACTATTTTTTCAGATACCCAAATTAATAACAAACGAATTATAAATATCCAATCCCAACCAATCCACGGGATTGAGCGACCAACTTCCGATGTATTAAGGTAGATACCTGCCTCTACCCGAAACATATTAGTTCCACTGGTCACGAATTCTCAATAGATGCTGGCTCAGTGGTCTAGATGTTAAACGTTCGCGCTCAATACGGAAGGTTCTAGGTTGGAGTCTGACGAGCGGGATCATGGTGGTTCACTGCTGGGGAGTTCAACAATAGGACGAAAGGACTGTCTAGTGCTTCCAGGTTTTCAATGGTGGTTTAACATCAATTCGTTCATAATTCCGATCAAAAACTTAATAATCTTCACAACCCTATACTGAGAATTACAAATAATGCTTTATTTTTGCTCAAACCTTTAAAGCACGTAAATAAACAAAAGAATAATTCAAAGATATGATAAACCTTCATTTCGTTACTTCCTTTCAATCTAAAAACAAAAGCCCAATTTTTTTTCTATATTTAAGATATTTGATACTGCCTAACATGAATTTATACAAAATTTCTTTAGACATTTAGTCATTTATTTACAATGATAATAATAAACACGTGATTAGACATGTAAATAGTTATTAGAATTACATGTCATTTAAGTATGTCAGTAGTATATTTTACCCGGAATATGAGTCAAATTTTGTTTATTTTGACAAGCGGATAAATTAAAGTTTTGAAATCTATAAAAATAAGAAAATAAATAACTAGACTACTAGTCTTGATGTACACATATACATGTTGACATATATCCTGTTAGCTAGTCATATTAATTAGACAAAATTGTTAAAACATTCAAATAAGTGAATAAGAACTTAAAATGATCGAATTACACATGAATAATATTCAATTGATTTAATATTCACTTTGGTTACTGTATCTCATATGGGTTTTATGATTTTTAATGTTAGGCAATTATAGACCGTTATCATAAAGTTTTAAATCCATCTTATATTGGTTATTAGTAAGCATAAAGAAGATAATACTTTACTGAATACTTTTATCAATAATTACTGATAACACAATGTTTCTGAATATAACGCTAAATGGAAACAGCTTGAAAGATTGAGTAATAATTAACTATTCTAATATCAAATATAAATATTCATAAATGAAAGATCTTGGAATAATGAACTTTATTTCCAACCATTAACTAACGAGTTCAAAACCCAACTTCACAAAATTCACTTTGTACAATAGGATAATGTTATGAATCCTCAAACAAGCAATAATAATTATACAAACAAGTACTAAGCAAATAAGTTACGTATAAGAGTTATAATAAACTAATTACTTAGCATTTATTAAAAAAACTGGTGAAAATGAATGAAGTGACTAGAGTTTAGAATGTATATAGTTCGATTAAGCATGCTAAGCTGAAAAAGTATTATGTTCACCGTGAAATGTCAGGGTGCTGAGATGTAAAGTTTAATTCAAGTGGTCCCATTATATTTACCGATTCTCTTTCAGACAACATAATTGATTTAATTTCTAGAGATATATTGCAAATTATTCTTTGGTATTCTGATTTACGTTTATTAGGCTTTATATTGTTAATTCCTTTAGTATAATGATCAAATTTTACTTTTCTACTCAAAAGTAATTTCTTTCATTAAGCCATTATGTTTACATCAATGAAAGTTAGATTCTTCAACAGAATTCGTAAAGAAACTAATCTTTTTTCTAGAGTATTGCATTAAATCATGATAACCACATAAACTTGAGAAAAAAATTATTGTAAAGATTCATAGTTTGGGTAAATGGTGTTGTTTTCTCTGACTTAAAGTTTTTGATTGAAGGAATTCCAAAGTCATTCCAAGCAACAGACTCAGTGTTCAAGAAAAAGCAAACTTTTTAAAGTCAGTTAGCCCTAAGAACTTTGATTGTGACTGAATGACAACGTAAATTGTTATCTTTATTCGTCTAAACACTTTGAGACTTAGTTAATACACATCGCTATGACTAGTCCTTTAGTTTCAATACTAGTAGATCACCCGAAATATGCAATGTAGATATTGTTTTAGTTTTGTGACATTTATTGATTACTCACTTACCTCTTGGAGGAATAAACGCCGCCTAGAAGCAATCTCTATTGAACTTTGTCTTGGGCAATCCCTTGCAGTTCTTTCCAGTTGCTATTCGTCTTTTTCATGTCTGAGTTCGATTTCTGACTCAAGGGGTTCTTTGGTCTTCCACTTTTCCTTTTCCAATCAGCATTCCAAGTTGGTGTTTGTGTCATTATGCAGTTTAATGGTTTCCTCAATGTTTGTTTTATTCATCTCTAATATCTTTTCTTAATTTCCTCTTCAGATGGAACCTGGTTTGTTCGTCTTTGCAGTAGGTTGCTGCTGATGGTATCCGACCAATAGATATTGAGTATATTTTGTAAACGGTTATTCATAAATACTTGTACTATTTTGATGATGGTTGTGATAGTTCTTCATGTTTCAGCTCTGTACAGCAGATCTGTCTTGACATTCATATTAAAGATTGTGACTTTGATGTTAGTTGATAGGTGATCTGAGTTTTATATTTTACTTAACTGTAGGAATGCAACTTCCGATTCGCTAATCCTTACCTTTATGTCTGCATCGGGTCCTGCTTGTTCATCGATGATGCTGACCGGGTAGGTAAGTGAAAGTTTTCATCTGTTCCAGAGTTTCTCCATGAAGTGTAATTAGGTGGGTTGGCGTTCTCTGTGTTGTATTTGAAAATTTTGTTTTCTCCCTTGTACATGTTGAGGCCTACTGATGCAGAGGCTGCCGCTACACTAGTGGTTTTCACCTGCATTTGCTGATGTAAATGGGATAGAAGAGGTAGGTGATCTGCGATGTTTAGATCATCTAATTGCATCCAAACTGTTCATTATATTCTATACTTCCCCTGAGATGTCAAGGAATTCGAAAATCAGTCGACCGCCAGAAGGAAGAGAAAAGGGAAGAGTAGACCACCTTGTCCTCCATGCATGGCTTTACAGTATAGTCCGTAGTATCAATCCCGTATGCTATTGGCGATGTTCTCAAATACTCACTCCATAGTGTCGAGGAAGGTTCCATAAGTTCCTCTCACACTGTCCAATGTTTTCTCACAGACAAGGAAGTTGATGAACAGTGACGAGTTCCACTGAATTGATTGTTCAGTGATGATCTGTATTTCATTGGCACTTGCTCCACTTCCCAAATCTTCCAGAAGAGAACATGAGGCATGTTTGCAAGTGCTTCTGTGTCTGACTTCTGTGCTTCATCTGGTATGCTGTCAAATCCTTCAGCTTTTCCACTGTTGACTTGTCTGAAATCTATCCCGATTTTTTCGATCGTTTGTTTGATATCTTTAGAGTGGTCTGTGTATGCTGCTTCGATGTGTGGTGGGTCCAGTGGGGCTGGCCTATTTATTAGGGAAAAATTCAGGAAATAATCTATTATTAGTCATTAGGTTGGCTATTTTATCTCAACCTGCATTTAAATTATCCACCGATTCCAGTTAAAGCATCTAAATTTCCTTTGAATCGCCTAATTTGACTTTTTTATGATTCTTTGACTAATATAAACTAACTGCTTGACATCAGAATCACTTCAGAATCACTTATAGATTAAGGAGATCCTGTTTATAAGTATCAATAAGGAATTTTAGCGAGACTACAATTTATGGACTAATCAATCAGATATAAAATAACATCTAGCTAAATAACGATTCGGCACTTTAGCTGATGACTGTTCGTGATGGAAACCATAAATCTAGTTCCTAACCCTAACTATCAACTGTAAATCCTTATTTTAATTCCTCACACTGGTTTATAACACTCATTTAACCCTAGTTAGTAGGTGGACATTCCCAAGGTCACCTTACCGTCTCTCAAAGGTCGTCCATAAATTATAGTCTCATCGAAGTTTTATCAAGTTTTTATGTTTTAATGACAATTCAAGCATGACTAAGTTATGAATCAATATAAAATTTCTGACATTATCGAATGATTTTAGTATCTTGAGTTATCGTTAGAGTTAGTCGGCAATTTGTCAATACGACTAGCATATCATAATTTGTGTTTGACAATTCTAACTTGGATTCTATCTGAAGTTGTTAATGCTCTCTGTCAAAATATATTTACCACACCAAATAATTTATATGTGAACTAAAACTCTTGATATAGTGAATCTTCACAATTTTCTACAAAAATAGTTAAGTAATCAAATTATATAGTTTCTTTAATAGAGCCAATGATGATCGGAGGTAAATTCATTTTAATTTGTACTATTTAAACAAATGATGTATCTTGGATTATTATGTTTTTTCTGTTTTTATGAGTCCATTAAAAATCAGCTATCGAAAATTTTTTCGTTTTACCTTCTGTTTTTTAATAACATTTATCTATTTTTTTTTATCTAAATGGAAAAAATTGAACCTTCTCATTTCTGATAAAATAAACTATTATCATTACTTACTTACGTCTGTTACTCCCAAATAGAGCATAGGCTGCCAACTAGCATTCCCCAACTTATTAGATGGTGGTTGGAGGAGGTCGACAGGAAACCCTAGACCCGGGTTTCGTGCTGCTTGGCACTCGTCAGCAAGGTGTACCTGTAATCTTGAGGGAACTGGTGTTCCACCATATAATCTCCATATATAGTGCCCGCAGCGTCGAGTCACCTAGACTGGTGGCCACATCGCAACATGATTGATAGCATTGGATCTGCATTAATAAGGACTAGACACGCATGACATTGATCGCCACCCAGTAATCAATCAATTGTGATTCTTCAACTTACTCTATCCTGGACCAAACTATCATCATATTTAATGATAACTCAATAGTGAAGTTCAATTTACTAAATAAAGTAAATTCTTTTTTATTTTAAAAATAAAAGTATCCACTGCAATACACAAATTACATATTATGTAATAGAATAATGTGAAATACTCATAACTGACATTTTCGAAAGTATAATAAGATATATGATGTTATTTGACTAACAGATAGTTTTCTATAATAAACTTTAAGCCGTTCACTGATTTTCATCATTTTTGTTATATATATTGATGTTAGACCATCGTTGGAAGCTTTGAAGCACTGGACAGCCGTTTCGTCCTGGTCGGGCAATTTCGTGGATTGGTTGATGTTAGACTCTAACACCATTAGATGCCGGCTTAGTGGTCCAGTAGGTTAGGCGTTCACTTGTGAGACTGAAGGCCCTGGGTTTGAATCCCACGAGCGGGATCGTGAATGCGCACTGTTGAGGGGTCTCACAATAAGACAAAACGGCCGTCCAGTGCTTCCAGGTTTTCAATGGTGGTCTAACATCAATCGGTTCATGATCTCAATCAAAAAGATTTTGTTTTTGTTTACGTTTCATTTAAAAACTAAATATGCTTCTCGCTACTATTTATTTATGTAAAACTATTCACAAAACATTGTACTTTTTTTCATAAACTCATCTTTTAAACGTTTACACATGTTTGGTGTTTTCATTTTGGCATAGTTTATGTTATGTTTTCTATTTATTTGAGAAAGCTTATTTTTTGATATCTCCCCTTCTCGCATTAATCTCAAATTGATTATTCATGAGTTGAAAGAAAAAGCTAACGAATGTGTCAACAACTCTTTTGTTTGGAATATCTTGTCAAATCTTTTAGATAATTGATAATTTTTCCGGAAATTAAGCAGTTTGTCTGGTCATTAATATTGAATAAGTTATCTCTACATTGATGAGTTCATCAATTTATTTGGCTTGATATCATAACTCATAATATAGCTGTTGGTTGATAGAAGGGTATTGATGTTCGTAGGCACTAGTAAATAACATTTGGGAAACCCCTATTAGCTACAGATTTGAATTGAGATTACTCAGTGCTACTATTACACACCCTTCTATTGAGCTAATTAATATCAATTTATAAAACTGTGACTCATAGTGATTAATCCAGACATTATAAGTTGTTACTAGATAGTGAGAGAAGAGAGGAAACTTCATACGGACTAATTTAAAATTGTAACAGACTTGATCCACTATGAATTTGCGTCAGTAAACCTTTTATATACATATCTATTTCTTGTTCAAACAGCCAGACAAATGTCTATTGCCATGTTACATGAGTTTGAGCTCTTCTTCCTATTCAGAATTTCAGTAACTGAACCTTAACTAATGATAGAAATTGTATAGAGAAAAGATAAAATTGCTTGGGTTATACCTACAACCACTAAAAACTAAACACCTAGGTAGACATTTAAAATGAAAATAACTATTTTGTAGTTATTATTTCTTTTCTCTCCAAGAACTGAAATCTAAAAATCATTCTAAAAAATTTAGACTATTCATAGTTACATCAGATTGAAAAATTCAAAATATTACTATTTCCATAACTCCTTTTTTTCTCAAAACACTGTATAGACATTTAGTAATTTCGATGTCTTTGTATCTTAACATTTCTATAATTGATATTTTTAGACAACCACAATAGTATTGAAAACACTTCTGTTGTCATGGCAACCATTTTTGGTTGACATAAATAAATCAATTAATTAATTAATTACTAGTAGAAAATAAACTTTAAGTAACCATAGTGGGTGGCGTATATTAGTTAACATTTCAATAAATATCAAAGTTAAGTGAAAAAAAAATTAATTCTCATTTATGTTTGTTTAATTAAAAAAAAACTCCATAAAATTTGTGCCTTTTTCAAAAAAAAGATGAAAGAAAGTTGTAGTTATGGGGTAATTTTTAATATTACTCTTGTAAATTTTATTTATTAATAGTTACAATGAACTAAACTTAAATGTTCAATTGAACATTTACATTTATTATCAATGTAGACAATAATTCATAACAACAGTTGTTTGTAGTAATATTATATTACTATTTATGATAGACTTGTTTATGTCTATAAAACTATTGATTTAAATGAAAGAGAAAATACAATATGGGTCATTAATGTGGTTGTATTTACTATTTAACAGTAGTCATTAAAAATTACCCAATGAATCAGCCGGTTTATAATTCGAAGATTATTAGTTTTATACTAGAATCTTTTCTAATTGAACAAATCTCTCATGTGATAATCTATATACTTATGCTATGAGTTATATTACTCAATTGATAATTGCTTACCTGTTGAATATTCTGAATTTAACGGTTACGAATCTGAATGAGTAGAGAAAATGTCAATAGACGTTTTCTATCAACAGAGCAAAAACCATTAGAATACTATTAGTATAGCAACAATAACAACAACAACTACTACTATAAACGAGGTGATTATAATATGATTCTGTTGAGTAACTGTTTTCAATTCGTAAGAAATGTAGAATATTCGTTGAGTTACAGTCAACTGAAAAATTTCAGTTACAACAATTTAATTTCAAGAATCCTTTATTTTCATCAATGTTTATATACATATTTCTTAATGGATTATAGTTGGTTTTGGTATAAATTTAAAACAACCAGTTCAGTAAAGTGATCTGTTTCTAATGAATTTATTATCAAGCTGTAAAATCGTATATATTTCTGAAAATATTTTCTATGATGATGTAATAGAACGGTTGTAATAGTAGATTAAATAATGTAAGTAGTGACAAGAAGGGGTTGTGTGTGTGTGAAAATGAAAAGCTTTGTAGAAATAATAAGAGATTATAATGTGAATGAGGTAAGATAATTAAAATATTTTTGATACAATAATAAAAGATAATAAATGGGTTAAGTAAAATGAAGTGATATTAGAAAAAAAATTAGGAATAGAAACATGGGAATATGAGAAATAGTTAAAGAAAGAAGAGGGTTATTTTCAAATACGAAATAAAATTAGAAATAATAATGGTTTAAGGCCATGGTAAATATAAAGATAAGATGTACTTCTACTATATACACAGTTGTGGTTTCATCTCACGAATGACAAGGGCTTCTATAGTTTTAGGTAGATTTGAACAAATTGTTTAAGCAACAATAAAATCAACCTGTGCATCAGTAGAGTGATTGGAATAAATAAATATTGATGTTTGTATGCTCTTGGAATCCTGAGGGGAAGCAGAAAAGAGAAAGGCTAAAGAACAAATTACGTCAGGAAATAGAAGCACATACAAATCGGATGAATGACAACTAAAAAGGATTGCTCAGGACAGGGTTGGATGGAGAATATTGGTGGGAGGCTTATTCTCCTCCACGAGGGGTAACAGGCGTAAACCAGTAAGTTTGTATGCTCCAATTTTGCAGGGTTTTTTTAAATTGTTAGATTAGAGGGTTTGCGTGGATTACGTTGCGAAGTAATCTTACTTAGATGAAAATCGAAAAAAAGTTTGCCATTCATCTTTGATAATTGTATAGCGAGTGAAAGACCCCAAATTTACAATTACTTATTGATGCAATAGCATGAAATGGAGTTACGAGACAGTGAAACAGTCACCAACTTACAAGAAATAAATCCGTTTTCTTCATTCATAGATTTTGTAGTGATTATATTGATCATCCCAGTGATGTTAATCAAATGTTTCGTTTTAGTTTGAAACCTGTAGTCAGTTTATATCTTTTAAGTGACATGAGGCAAATATCAAGACCTCCATGCCTCCCAAGGCATACAATACAAATCATACATTGGGTAGTCATTCACAGTTGTGTTGAAAAATGTAAATAGAAAATTTCTAGATAGGTCTGTTCTAGCTTTCAATGTTCAGCGGTTGTTTTAGTTCTCCAAGTATCTTCATGTCATTAGATGTTTCTTCAATATCGTTTACTGATTTTAATTAATTTACTTAAAAGGCCTGTACTAGTTAGATGTCCTGTGGGTCTCAAGTTTCTTCCTGTGGATGCCGTTGACAGAAAAGCGCCAAGATGGAAAGCAGCGGATTCTCGGTGCCTGATATTTTTTAATGGTTCCCAAGTTTGTGACAAAATTTTTCACACGAATTTTACAATACTTTCACAAAGCGACCTTAATAAATCAAGTTGTATGAAGTTCCTCCGTAATAATTATCTCTTTAATTATCGCTTTTAATTATCAGCTGAAAACACGTTCTTTTAGAAACTTATTCAGTGGACATTCAATTTAAAAAATACTCACTGTACTTACTGGTTATCTTTAGCTGTTCAATACTAAAATCCTACCGTTTATTTGTAATAATTTAAAATATCCCTCTGTTCGTACTGTTTACGGATATTGATCAGTCTTGGCTGGAATAGGTGGATTTTACGAAAATTTTCATGGCTCAATCAATGCAATCCTCACAAGACACGCTTATATTAACTAAGATTGATCAAATTTAATCAAGAATAACAACAACAGGATAATTCAAATAATTATCAATTAAAATAAAGTTCATATCAGTTGCACAAGTTAGCTACTTTTTAGGCTTAGTAATTCATTAGATAATGCATTAAGAGTGTGAAAAAAGTACTGGATTCGAATTCGGGTGAAGACATCAACACTGAAATGTAGATGTGTTCAGACTATGGGCCTAAAATAGGATGGAATAAGTATCCTGAATTCGGTTGCTGTTCACGTTCTATCTATTCTACAAGATACTTTTTTCTGATATGGAACGTCAATAGTAGGTCATATTCATGTAAAAAAAAAATAACTAAGGAACAGGAAATAAATAAACTTATTCTGAAAATGAATAGTTTATTTATTTCTCACTTCATCTTCTCTTTTTGAACACAGATACTGGTAGGGGAATGATAAAAGAAAAATACATCTATTCCGCTTACATATATTAGACACTTGATAATGATTGGTAATTTTTGAGAATAACGAATGGATCGTCTATTGTTTCGCTTTAGATTCTTTATAGTTAAAAGAGGGAGAAAAAAAAGCAATAGTCTGACCATCTATGGACATTATTACTACTATTATTATTATTATCATAAGTAGTATTTGATAATGCTTAAAATGCAGTAGGAATTAGACAGGAAACATACTTTTTTAATGAATGTAACCATATAATTCTTAATGTTTATTCTGTCAATAGTTCTCCACTTCTTATACAAAACGGAAGTGTTATACAGTTCAGTATTAACTTACTATTATTACTGAAACATGATAGAATTGTATGTATACAAGGATATATGCAATTTTGTAAAGAATAGTTATAGAAGATGATCCCTTGAAATTGTGAAAATAAAACTACATTCATATAAATTAGTGTATATTTTTGGTGTTAACAGAATTTAATTTTATGTAATTTCTCAAATGCATTGACTTAGACTACTAATACCTATAGGGTTTGTTTACAGTGTTGTACTTTTATTTATTCCACAAGAAAACTATTTATATATTGTAGAATGTGTTAATCATAAAGTTAGTTTAAGTGAACTAGTAGTATACATATTTTTAATAACGATTATTTTTATCAATTATGAAAGTGAAAAGATAAATGGGTATTAGAACGTTACAATAGCTGAATAAGTAGGCTGGACAAATTGGATTCATGTAAAATTCTCATTTTCCTAGTTTGTAACTTATTAACAACGTATATTTATGTAGTCACATAGGATCTAGCTACTGACCTTCAAGTTTAATTGAGAACTATGATATTATTAACTATGAAAATCAGAATCCAGCTGAAATCAGCTTGTCATAAAAATTACATTCAAATTACATGAAATCTTCTCAGAACTAGTTATTTAACCTAGGTAACCTAGACAAAACAAGTATCAATGTTTATACGAGTGATAAGAGTTTATCTTCAAATTGATAGCTTTCTTATAAGTTATAAATGTTTATGTATACTAAAACTATTCAAACATGTCATAAAACTGTAGTTGAAGTCTACTGACTACACCACAATGTCACGATTATCATTCCAATAGTATAAAAGCTACATAAAATTGTTATATAGGAGTAATTATCAACTGCAAGTCTGTTTTTAGCGGGGTAATAGCAGGAATCTATGGAGGTAGTCGACAGAAAACCCTGGACCCGGGTTTCGTGCTACTTGGCACTCGTCAGCAAGGTGTAACTGCACCATCTAATCTCACTATAGTACCCGCAGCGTTGAGTCACCTAGACTGGTGGCCACATTGCAACATGATCGATAGCATTCGATCTGCACTAATAAAGATTAGACACGCATGACATTGATCGTCATCCAGTGATCAATCAATTGTGATCAAAAAACGTTTCTAGTACAGTAAAGATCCGTTTATCATTTATCATCTTATGAAGCATTCATTATCCTTATAAAACCGTATATGGTTTGGTGCTATTGTTAGTTACAACATATCAAGGAAATAAGAATTATTTTTAATAGTTTACTGGGGTGTTTTATTTTCTAAATATCAACTATTCAAACTATGAGGGAGAATGAGTTTATTTAGGTGGATTAATAATTATTCAATAATTGAATTCATGATTAATAACCCTAGACGTATCAGTCCATGGTTCGAGTCTCGCGAGGCGGGATCTTGGATGCAAAGTGCTGAGGAGTCCCACAATAGGACGAAACGGCCGTCCAGTGCTTCCAGGTTTTCCATGATGGCTAAGCCTCAATTGACTCATGAATTCAACTAACAAATCACTACAATCTCAAAAAAAACCCTCTTTGATTATAATAATTATTCATCTTCGGCCATATCAAATAGTAAGTCAGAATGGAAGATATGAAATTATTTGAAGATCTATAGTCAAATTACAACTGTTTAAAACAAACAAGCAAATCATCATTATTGTTTATGCTTCAAGGAGATGCTATTTAATTATAAGTTCATTAATTTGAATTCTTCATATGTTGAATAATTTATCTTAATTATTGGTCAGATTGTACGAGTAGTTTACTAACAGATCATCTACTCATTTATAGTCAATACTAGATCTTTTTTTGTGTGAGAATACATTTATGTCATTTTAGTATTAATGAATGTTCAATGAATCAGCTATCCATTGACAAATACATTTTATTTTTGTATAAAAATGATATAAACTTATGTTTTTCTATGATGATATAATCAATACATAGTTACTTACTATAATAAATGAACAATGTCATTTGGGACTCGTCAGCTGGATGTATGTGTATCCCAGAGTTAACAGTCACCCCTGGACTCGAACCCAGTATCATTCTCATCAAACGCCGTCGTGTTATTTATTAAGGAGGAAATGCGCCTCCTGAATTCCACTGTTAGCCACTATCCATCTTTGCTTAAAAAACCTGTGACTCAAAGCTGTATCGAGGTAATCCGTACAAGATGCACATATGCCAACAAGAGACTGACCAATTGCAGTCCTAAATAAGCAAGTCTTAAACAAGTAAAACAATACCAAGTGATTTTAATGAATTATTTCACTCTGAGATTTATTTGAGATAAGCCATATATTAACTAAACAGAAATATGTTTTAATTAATTTGTAATATAAATATATAATTAATGAATTATTAGAATAATTCTAATAACGGAATTGGTACTGACTCAAACTAATTGTGATAAAAGTCTTAGATCTTTTAAAAGCATAACCAAATGATCTTGTAAATCTTAAGTACTCGAGATTTATAATTGTTTTTATCTTTTTACCCGTAGAAAATATGATATCTTCTAAACGAATGAAAACAAACCTTATTGTGCACACGTTTAGATCAAGCATCAGAAGCTAAATTCCTAACTTATTGTGTCATCCGAAATTACTGACTGTTAGTTTAAGTAGTTTTGTTAGAAGTAGACTGTATGGTTTCGATTGGCATGATAACTGGAATTAATAGTTGATGCTAAGTAACATGGTTCGCAATCGATCACAACTGCGCGTATGCATCCGCTCTTTGTCCTTCTCCAGATCTTAAGCTCTAGTATTCTCTCTATGTTCAATCTTTTCGAACCATATTCTCAAATTTTAATCTTTTTCATTGTCAATTCTACACTAACGTTTTAGACTCGTCTATTAAGTTCGTCTTATTGTACTGATGTAGTATGATAAACATTTGTACCAGGTTTCTTACAACTGAAACCCATTGCTCTACAGATTGGTGATATGAAAATAGATTTAATTATTGTAATTTAAAGATACAGAATACAATAACATTATCTCTCTTGAAATTAGTATTTTACGGTTAGACACTGAAAAAAAATACTAATTAGTTATTTACAATGAATAATAACCTACGTTTGTATGCAAGAAATTCTATTCATTACCTACGGATAATATTTTCTTTCATTAACTTGTATTCATTATTAAACTAATTCAAACAGCTTAAATCTTCCTAATGGTTTATAATGAATGATCCCTGTTTTTAAAATTGACTTATATGTTCTATAGTCTAATTTTGTATGTTTGAAATACAGTATGCTAAATTCAAAATGTTTTAAATATATGAACAATAAATTCATTTAGTATTCTTTACTTGAATCTTCCTATTAATATTTAGGTTTGCAATTGATTAGCCTCTTATTGGTATATGTGTATTTAAACTTCTCCCCATTGCACAAGCAAGTGGCTATCAGGACTCAGTAGCTAAGTAGATAACATGATAGCGTTTGAAGTGAACAATATTGGGTTCGAGTGTCGATGTGAACATCAACTCTGAAATACAGTTACATCCGTCTGATGAGTCTCCAATGGGACGAAACACGCATACTGAATTCCACAGCTAGCCACCATTCATCTTTGCTTATATGAACGTTAGATTTAATACAATATGTATGGTTAATCGATCAATTTACTTAAAAACTGAAATATACTGAATTAAAGTTATAAATTACTTTCACTATAAACAACTGTTAAAAAGAAAATAAAAATAGTGTTTTTCCCCTACTGTTTGATTACCTTCACATCACTTTTCCCTAGTGCACAGTAATTTTTTTTAATATTTTTCTAAAAAAACATTCTTATCATAATGAAAGTAAATTATTGATTTTATTTTACTATGAAAGGATTTATTAAATATGAAATGTCACTAATGTCTATTACATTGTAAATGATTCTACTTATAAACTTTTTCTAAAAAAAGAACCCACTTTAAAAAATATTGAATTTTCACTATGGAAATGGATTGATATGATTCTGGGTTGTTGTTGTTAACCTACATTGGTAAGTGGGTTTTTTTTTAAAAAATTATATCATTGCTAATAGAAGGGACATAAATAATTCTCAGTTAAATCAATTATATTATTTAAGTCAGTTGTTGGAATTTAGAAACAGTAACATTTTTTTATATTAGAAAATGAACATTTCTTATATGATTACTAAACAAATATATAATGGTGATAATTAAGGTTTAATTAGTTGTTCATTAGAAATAATAATTGTGAATAGTTTGTCAATTTATTTTATAACTTGCTAGCTCAACATATCTGTAACTTAGTATTAGTTGGTTTTTTTTAAATATCAACAATCAAATGCAGTTTATATTTAAAAGCTAATGATACAATTCACTTGTAAGAATATCTGTTTGTTGGGGGATACTGATCATTAATATTCAGAATATTAGCTAAAATAAATTGGGAACTGTTCCTTGCAGAAAGCATTTATCAGTATTCAGCATGATTTTCAATTATTTACTTAAGATTTCCATTTTCTATCTTTGTTGTGTACTTTGTAGTCTTTGTAGTATCATAGTTATAGATTGAAAGAAGTATTATCTATCTAATATTGGTCATTTACAAAGTAATTCATTTGACTAAACTATCCTTATTTTTAGAAACCAGAACGACAATAATCAGGGAAACGTATATATTAAATTTCTAACTTATCCTCGTTTATGGGACAAGGCTGCTTACTCTATTCCTTCCTCTTTCTTCTCGTGGTTGACTGGATTATAAAGAATACATTGCACAGCTTGCATGCAACTAGGCGATTTGCGCTTCGCAGATTATTTAGCTCTTTGATCCCATACATATCAATAATTGCAAATGAAGACAACTAGTGTAGCAGAAGCCTGTGCATCATTAGACCTCAGCATACACAAGGGAAAGATCAACATTCTCAAATACAACATGGAGACCACTAACTAACTCAATCACACTTGATGGAGAATCTCTGGAAGTTGTGGAACGTTTCACGTACCTTGACAGCATCTTCGATGAACAAGGAGGATCGGATGCAGACGTAAAGTCGAGGATTGGTAAAGTAAGGAGAGCAGTCCCAATGTTAAATAACATATGGAACTCAAATCAACTGTCAATCAACATCGAATTCACGGTCTTGAATACGAACATCAAGACAGTTCTACTGTATGGAGATGAAACTTCGAGAACTACCACATCCATCATCAAAAAAGGTATAAGTACTTATGAAAAATTGTCTACACAAGATACTCAATATCTGTTGGTTGAATACCATCAGTAATAACCTACTGTGGTAGAGAACAAACCGTATTTGGTCTGAAGAGGAAATTAGGAAAAGATGTTGAAGGTGGATAGGACATACATTGAGGAAATTATCAATCTGTATCACGGGACAAGCGCCAAAATGGAATCCTGAAGGGAAACGGAATAGAGGAAGACCAAGGACAAAATTGTATTGGGAATTGGAGGCAGACATGAAAAAAATGAATAGCAATTGTAAAAGACTGCCCAGGACAGAGTTCAGTGGAGAATGCTGATGGGAGGCCCATGATTCTTAATGAGGAGTAACAGGTGTAAGTAAGTAAACAAGTCCCTGTGTGGGAAGGAAATATCAATTGAGCAAATTGAAGCCATTTTATCTGTAGTAAGGAGAATATTCAAGGTTCCGAATCCAGGTGTAGAGAAAATTTTCTCTCATTTCCAGCCTTATATATTATAACAGCATCAAAAAATGTCTCAGTATATTTAGCGTGTAGCCAACTAATTGAAACAAATCAGAATTTACGTAAAATACATTTTGGGATATGATAGTTCGATTCAATAATCGGACACTCCGGGGCCAACTCAAATTTGGTTCTTTTGAGATTCACGCGATAAATGTCGCTGAAAGCTCATTGTATGGAATAATATATAGTTGTTGATTTGACTTGAACTATATCTAATATCAACTTCTAATGATTTTTTTTTATTTCAAACAGATAAGATATGGATGGTAGACATCAAGCTCTAATTACAGCAAGCTACGAACCACGTTTATGGATCAGAATATGATTATATGGGTTACAATGCTTATCTGTTAAAACTTAAGTATTACAAGTTTTATTGTCGATATATTAGAAACAGCTAAATTTATAGGTATTGCTAATCATTATTCTCTTGCTAGTTAAACCTCAGACTAAATCTTTATTATGGTTCGATACATAAACAATCATACTAATAGTAAAGATTATCATGTTGATACCTGTAATATCGAACAATGAGTCATGATAGAGTCTTTCTACAATTTGTACAGCCTAATTCAAACTGCTATTTTACAGGATAACAGACGGATAATCTCACAAATATACATGCTTAATTAGTTCTAGTGTTGATATAGTTTGTTTTCTCGTTATCAGTTTGCTTTTTTTTGTTATAATTTATCACAATTAGTAATTTAATCTGTTTTACTTGGCAAACATCATGTTTAAACATTTATCAGGCACAAATTTATGACATGTGCAGGTCATTCATTATACTCTAGTTACAGTTTATTTTAACATTCATTGCATAGGGACAATCACTAATAAAGCTTTTGAATATCTAACCATTATTCAAGTGATATATTGTGAAGTATCAATAGAAATGATTATGTGAACATTGTTATTGAATGATAAATCTAGGGTATTATTATAAATTTATGTAGATTGTACTTTGTTGTGGTTTAAAGAAAAAAATACTATTGAAATTGTTCCTTTACTCAAAGGGTATAAAATTACTGGTTTTCCTAATTTTTATTGAAAACTATCTGGATATGAATAGCTGGTCTAATAATTATTCAATTATAAAAGATGCTTACGAATACTAAGGCAAAATCCGACTCACGCGTCCGCGTCGTGCCTCCTCGATAACGAGACGAATGTTTCATGAACCAACGTGAGCAGTAACCCGGGTGGTGGAGATCGGGCTAATCACCCACTCTACCTATACTCACCAACCGATTACGAACTCCACAGATAAACATAGCACGACTTGAATTAAGATTACATTTGTGATGAGATAAACAAAAGTATATAGAAGAAGACATGTTATTAAGTGAAATGAAGGTTTCGGTGGGGTTTCTTACCTAACCATCGTCACTATTTCGATAGCCATGAATGTATGGATTTTAAACAATATTGCTTGACTTTAAGTAATAAAGCTTCTTAATCAGTTTTGGTTTCTTTACTCTTAATAACTAGGCTAAGTGTTCGAAGCATGGACTAATCGAATAGGATACAACGCCAATTTTTTTATTGAACTAAAACGTCGATAAGGTTAAATCTAAACAGTTTACTTACAACTTTAGTTCACTCATATTACCGAATCATTCAACCAATGCAAGTCTTAAAATCTCTATTCAGTAATTTTTATTAAAATGGGAAATTCAAAACGAACAACGCATTTGAAAAGAATAATATCAAGTTTCTATGTATAATTAGTAGGTTAGGCTTGTGTTCATGCTAATTTATTTACCAACCGGTTAGTTAAATGTCAAAGTGAAACTAAAATTAAAACATCCTGTACGAGATCAGTATGAAGATTTGTGGAGATTGTAGTATTTTCAGTTGAAGTCGTGAGTCGATCTAAGCTAGACCACTATTGAAAACCTGGAACTACTGAACAACAAGGTCGTCCTAGTATGGGACTTCTTAGCAGTGCACGTTCACGATCCCTCACATAGGGCTGGAACCCGGGAACTTTGGTCTCGAGCGAGAACGTTCAATATGTAGATCACTGATCTGGCATCCAACAGTGTTAATGTCTGAACTCAATTGATATATAATCTCGCTCAACCCGTAATCCATTGTCTGAGGTAGATAACTGTCTCGAGCGTACACTGACTGAACTCCAGTGGTTATGGCTTCTCACTATAACTCCAGGAGTTACGTTTTGAAGCTAGTCACTAGTGAGCACATCATTATTATCAGTGTAGGGATTTGTGGAGAATGTATTATTTTGATAGTTGAACTCATATATTATACGTGATGAGTGTTTTGCAACAAGACCTCAATTTCCTTCAACAAATCATCTACCACCATGGTTATTAGTCACAAATATCTAATTGATTCCACTGTAATAAACATATTATTGAATTGGGTCATGAAAATGATTAAGATATGTTTCATGCACTTATCTGTGGGTTATTCAACAAATAACTAAACAAGCAACAGTTAAATGGTTATAAATTCTAAGAAATTTTATTTATTCATACTTAAATTAATTAAAAAATAAACAAAATGTTTACATCAATTGAAACATCTTGGGAAAATCATAATGCGCATCCACGATCCAGGGACCTACTGGCTACGCGCGCAATCACTTAACCATTAGACCACTGAGCCGGCATCCAACGGTGTTAATGTCTAACTTCAACCAATCCACGAAGTTGCGCCACCATATACCATTGTCTCCAGTGAGCTGATATCTCACAACAGACCTGGTTGTACTCCACTGGTGACGGCTTCCCACTAGAACTCCAGGAGTATCTCTTGAAGTCAGTCACTAGTGAGCAGATGATTATTACCAGAAGAGGTTTGTGGAGATTTTAGAAATTTTCACAGATTTAAATCAGATTTAAATCCCGCGTGGTGCGGGATCGTAGATGCGCATACTAGGACGAAACGGCCGTCCAATGCTTCCAGCTTTTCAATGGCGGTCTAGCTTCAACTGACTCATGATTTAAATCTGTGAAAATTTCTGAAATCTCCACAAACCTTTTCTGGTAAAACCATAATGTTCACAATTTTTATTTCATTTTATTGTTTCCTGTAAAACTACAAATGCAAAGCTAAACTGTGAATCAATTATTTAATTGTAATAAGTTAATTATCAATCCTTAAAGTTTTTAATGAATTATAATATTAAGTATACTTTACTGTTTATATAAGTAGATTATCTTTTCTTTAACTCTATTGATCCAAAACCATCTAATAGTTCTACTGAAGTGTATTGATTGTTGAATATCTGATGAAAATCATACAATTGTAGTTGGGATAAACAAAACAGGCTCATTCAAGTAAACAGCAAAAATATCAAACTTTCACAATGATATTGTGTTATCAGTTTTTTTTCAACACCTAATGTGGTGTGTGCTACTGATATCGACAGATATGAGTAATGTTTATCACTAATCGAAAGTGGTGTGTCCGGCATTAGAAGGTTAAGAAAATCTAAGAGAAGGGAAAGATAATAGGAACTATCAAGTTTGAGACGATTGATGGATATTTTACAAGTGAAATATTTACTGTACGGTTTTCAGATTTTATCAAAATATTCTATAAATTTTCTAGTCGAGTATATTTGGTTGTCCGCACTACATTACCACTTAATATGTTCCACTATGGGAAATACCAAAAATGCCTAATGGTGAAGCAAAACGAGTTATAAAGCACAAATAAAGCAACTTTTGTAGTCCAACTTTGTGGTATGGATGTAAAGGAGAAGCAAAACATAATACAAATTTAATATTTTTCAATGGTTTCTGTAAATTATAATTTCGAATAACGCTATTTATTTTAAGTAGTTAAAAGTATTAGTACAAGAATGGTGATCTAACATTGATCAGTTTATGATCTCAATTAAAACTCAACAATCTCCATAACTCCACACTGACAGAAAATGATTAACACAGAAATTTGTTAGGACAAAACTTTCTTTATCTTAAAGAGAGCAAGAACAAAGATTGGTGCAGAATAATATGAATTCATTTTATTTCGTTAGATTCTCATCAGCTGCAACAATCTTTGTTCTTGCTCTCTTTAAGATAATATAGGAAACTATGTGTATGAAACTTTCTTTATCGGTTGCTTCATCCATTCAATATCAAAACAAAGTACAAAGGATGTTGAGCCATTTTGTCTGATAGCCATATTACAGCTTGAACGATAGAACTCAATTAATATTAAAAAGTAAATAATTACGACACTGATTATTACTCAGCGACCAATCAGTATCAAAAGCTTATTCATCACCGACTACTCATAACATATTTTCTACCAAATGGCGTCGATTTATAAGTTTATGTAAAAAAGTTATTACTAGTAATTGGGTGGGTAATTTTAATTTCATTGTTTATGTAGACATATTATCATGATGGTGAGTTAGTCAGTCATGAAGTCATATACCACGCAACATTATTAGCAACAAAATCAAAAAAATTATTAATTAACTAGAGGTTGAGCGTTTGCTTGTTGGATTGAGATCGATATAAATGAGCATTAGCAATCAGTAGTAGAACAATACTCTTTTTTGAACTACCAAAGATGTATATCAACCGTTTACATTGATTAAGACATCCTCTAGAAAAATAGACTCTTAGTTTTCAACATTTAGTTTCAGAGGTTTTATAAAAGCCTATAAATGTCAAATGCACATCCTGATATACTTCTTATGTAACAACATTTAAACAAAAGAAAATCGAATTTAAAGTAGGTTATTCTTTATTTAAAATAATAGGGTTCATTAGTAGGTAGACCATCGCTTCACCAAGTAGCATAGATATGAAAGTGAATTTATCTTTAGCAGCGAGCACCCATAAAATGAATTTCGGATACTCAGAATTCATAACAAGTACGATGTGATCAATTTAGTGATTCGGAACCCTATAATCCCTGTTCTTAACGTTAGTTAACTTCCAGTAGAATGTGAAAATAAGTTTATTCAAAACGTTTACTATGATAACATTTGCTTAAATGATATTATAATATACCTTGATAAAAGAAAGCATAAAAGTATTTGAACCAATGCACTGAAATAAAAACGAGTCATATGCTCAAACATGTCACAGATTATAATAGATTCATGAATAAGTCCAATCGAATTCTGAGTAAAATTTCGTTGATCATTGTTATGCAACCAAGAAATTGATATCAAAAGCACGTTGTATTTTAAAATATTGTTTTCATTGCAGATTAATCAGTGATGACAGTGTTACAATTGGTTGATCACTGGGTGGTGATCAATGTCTGTAGTAAGAAGGATCTGACATACATGTCACTGATCATCACCCAGTGATCAATCAATTGTGAATACATCTCGGTTTTACAGGAGGTCAGTCGCGACCCTGGTAGCTCAGTGGTAACATCTCTGACTGTGAAGCTGGGCGACACGAGATCTAAACCATCAGGTAACATCAATTCCCTCAAGTTTACAGGTTCACCTCGTTGACGATTGCCAAGCAGCACGAAACCTAGGTTCAGGGTTTCCTACTGACTACTTCCAAACACCATCTTAGCAGTGTTACTGTCATATTTTTATGATCTTTTAAATAACAAAATCTATTAAAATTAGAGTCTTTAACATAAATAGAGGGTAGATTAAAACCCTTATAAGGAAGTTATAATTCATCCCACTAGCTCGATCTAGTTACTATCTGAGCTCTGTAGTTAAGTGGATAACCCGTTAGAGTTTAAAACAAACGGTAAAAAAGTCCGAGTCCTAAAATGAATGTCGACAAAGATATGGGTACATACAACTAATGGGTCTCAAATAGGACGAAATACTCACTCTGGATATCGTTGCTAGCCATTTTTCAATTCTGGTTAATAACTTTAAAACAAGTGTTAAAAACAACAAATTGACTGTTTTAAATTTGTTTCATTCAGTATACAATTCACTACGGAAAACAATTAAACAAAACAAATCTTTGTTTTTGTACATTTATTTATTAACAGGATAGATGTACCCCATCAGAAAAAGCACTTAAATTCATTATTTTCATCATCGTTATGAATAATAATAATAACATAATTTAAGTATCAATTATTACCTATATCAATGAAATATACTCAATAGGCAAGATAAATCAATTAATCCCATTGTATTGTTATAACTATATAATTTTAATAATGATTTGTTTATTGAAATCGTTTTATAATCATACACCTAATTTTCTGATAGAAGAACATTTGATTTGCTTATTTTTCATCATATTTATCCACCTTTTCTATCTGTCTCAATATTCTATGCAAAGAACATTGATTTAAATTACAAACAAACAGTAATGTTATTAATAAAAAACCATATCTCACTATCCAACTACAAGTTAGTGTATTTGTCTTTAGGCCTATGGCTAGTGATACCTAACTGTCCAAATAGAAAAAGATGAAATGGAGACCCATTTGACTCAAAACTCTTTGGTCTAGCTATTACGTGGAAAACTATAATTAAATTTCAGTATACGTTCTCACATTTTCATTTAATGGTACTCACTATTCTAGTACCGTCAGATTAAGTAATTAGTCTTTACAACAAACTTGTTCTATTTGTCATCGTAAAATTGGATTACACAAAATTACAAATTCTCTTCCCGATATATTTCTTTTAAAAATGACTTAAGTATTGATTTTTTTGATGAAGTGTTCACTTGCATACCATTTTGTGTAAATTAATTCTGCCAATTAGATATGAGTTTCTCTATATAGAGATATTCTTGAACACGTTATTATATATATTTTTTCCATAGAAAAATCAATACAACATACGATTTGAAGACAGGTTTTGTTGTAGATGGTGATCCGTTAGAGAACCATTGGAACTAAGTATCACTGGACAAATATTCCATTCTAGTCTGGGATGTCTCAATAACATACACATATAACACCACAGGGGATTGAAACCCGAACTTTCAAGTGTTAGAATTATTAGAAAACTGTTTATAATACTGAATCAGAAGCTAATGGTTGACATTTACAACTGTAGCCAGCTCTCAATAATGGAAAGATACCAGAGAGTGATTTGTGTGAAAGCTAAGGAACAATCAAGTGTGAGACGATTGATGGATATTTTGCAAGTGAAATATTTACTGTATGGTTTCCAGATTTTATCAAGATATTCTGTAATGATGTGTCCTAGTACACCTAGTTTTCATCACCTATGTTCTCTTTCACTACATGTATATACATTCAAGAAGTATTAAACTTTATACAACTTCAACAAGTGATGTAAATCTTAAAAGAGTAATTTATTGATTCATTAAAGTTGTTGGCTTTAACTAAAGTTAGTTTGAAATTTAGATTTCTAGAAGTAGTATAATCAAAGTTATTTTCATTAGTGCTACTAATCGACTTAATATTTTTAATTTATATAGTATTCGATCAAATAAATAGATAAGTTAAATATTAGATACTTCTTATAACTATTGCAAAATAAATATCACACGAACAATTGGATATTTCATTTGAGGACATTGTTTCGATTTCACTTAAATTGACTTTCTGGAAAACACCACAGAAATCCTTATTGTTTTTAAATTTTAATTGTAAAGGTTTATTAAACAGTTCATTTAAAAAGTAAAACAGAGACATAGATACTTCCGCTATTATGGTTTAAAACACTTCAAGTATACTGTTAAAACTACAATATATTTTTACATTGAATATATCATAAAGACTTGTGGAGATTGTAGTAATTTTAATAGTTGAATTGATGAGTCGATCTCCATTCTGATAATAATCATGTACTCACTAGTGACTAGCTTTAACATAAACTTCCTGGAGTTACGTTGAGAAGCCATGACCAGTGGAGTTCAACCGTGTCTGTCGAGAGGCAGTTATTCACTGAAGATAGTGGTGGATGGTCGCACAATGTCATGGATTATTTTTTATTTATTTATATAAGCACACAAACATTAGTACATGGAGGTACCAAATAGATATTCGCCTCATAAATCATTCGATTTGTGCGAGGGCTGGGATACTGCCCGTGTGCCCATGTGGTGTTTGCTACTTATGTTGACATAAGTAGTATATAATGTTAGTCGTGAACAGAAGGTATGGCAGCAGAGAAACAAGAGGATTGAACAGTAAAGAATGGAAGCAGGATGCAATTTTTATGGAAATGCAAGAACAATGAAGTCTGAGTCATTTTGAGACAATTGGTGGACATTTTGCAAAAATTACGTATTTACTATTTGATTGTTCGATTTTATTAAAAAGTTCTGTAATTTTGTGTTAAATACATCCAATTGTCCCCACTCGTGTTCTTGTTCATTACACCCAAACCGAAGCAGGTGGTTTTCCTAAGAGGCTACACTCGGAGCCTTCGACCCAATGATCTAATCCACAAGACAGTGGAGCAACGCCAGGAGATGAAGTCCCATGATAGCCGATGACAGACAATAGGTTCATACGCAATTCGTTCCTTCAGGATATTGGAACCCATGTGCACCATTGGTTTGGAATCAGGGTTTTTCAATTTCTCTAGGTGGACTCTCTGTGTCCATCAACCCGGTTAAGACACAGGACACTCAATTTTCGTCCTCTGAATTTTGTAAACAACACCCCCCGCTGAGAGAAGGCAGTGGGTAGGAATTCCCTGACAGTGGTTGTATGCACGTGGCCATATGAGAGCATTTCGAGAGGGAGAGCGAACTCTCTACACTCTCGGCTGTACCGGATCATTTAGGATACAGGCTCAGTAGTCTACACATTATGTATTCACGCATGAGACCGAAGGTCCTGAGTTCTAGTTCCATATGCAGGATCATGGATTTGCACCGCTGAGAATTCCCATACCCAGGCGAAACAGCCTTCCAATGCTTTCAGGTTTCCAAAGGTGGTCTAGCTTAATTCAACCAATGGATTCAACTATTATCTATTATATTACTTGATACAATATAACATTAGTCGTTTACAGATTTATACTTTCTCCTACTTTATAAATAAGTAAAAAAAATTCAAATGTTTTTGCATTTTCAAACTTCTAATTCATCTCATTGAATTACCGATATACATATATTTACTATACATACATATATTATACATATATGTATATACTATATTAATATACTTAGTTATCAGATGACAAAATGTATATAATCAGATAAGTGTATATGAAAAGCATAACAAAAAAGAAATGTATTTTCACTAATGATGAATATTTCTGTAATCTACAAGTGTAGATATACAAATGTATAATTATATGACATTATTATTATTATTATTATTATTATTATTATTATTGAACTAGTTTGAGAAATATAATAAATAAATTTTTAAATTATACAATTAATATACGACATTATACGATATCATATTTATTAATAATAATAATAAATAATTAATATGATTATGAACATGGTACAATATGCTTTGAATAATACATTTTGCAAAACTCAATAGAACAATTTGGACATTAATTATGATAGAATAAATTCGTTTATCCAACCGTTGATAGATTTATATAAACAAATGGGAAATAATCAAAAGTAGTAACAATAACAAAAAAGTAAACCTCAGAAACGAACGGAAAAAGAAATGCATCTTTGGCTTTTAATACTTACTTACTTACTTACTTACGCCTGTTACTCCTCGTGGAGGAGCATAGGTTGCTCACCAGCATTCTCCATCCAACCCTTAATAACTAGGTATTAAACAGTTTCCATACACATCAATTATATGATTATTATGATATTGTTGACGTATAAATGTAACATCTCACTTATTATTTTATATTTTCTTTATTTCAACTTCATTATTCTATGTTAAGCCTAATGGATTTTTGACAACGATAGATATTAGTTTTTTAAAAAAAAGAAATTACAACTCGAATGCTTACAAATGTATTTATTCTACATTTTTTTGCCGTTGTTCCATCTCTCTTTGTCTCTAACTTACTGTAACTGTTCAACACTACTCTAATCCATATATATTTGTCATAGTAAGAGGACATTGTTAAAATATTCTAACTTCAATTGAATACATTTTGTAAAATTCTTTTCTTCGTATTCACATGTAAATAATAAATCATAATGAAGATGATGAAAATTCATGAAATTTAAAGTTCGTAAAAATGTTATCTGAATTAGTTAAAAAGTGAAATCCTAAGAAATTTCTCTTTTTAAATCTACTTGATATCGTTTGTTTGAATCTTCCCATTGATGTTTAGGAATGCAATTGATCAGTCTCTTATTAGGACATATGCATACTGTGCGTATTGCCTCGATATTGCCTTAAGTCATAAGTATTATAAACAAAGATGGATGGTGACTAGAAGTGGAATTCAGGACGCGTGTTTCGTCCCACTGGGTACTCGTCACATGGATCTACCTACATTTCACAGTTGATGTTCACCCTGGGACTGGAACCCAATAACATTCGCTTCAAATGCCATCATGTTATACACTTAGCTACTGAGTCCTGATAGCCACTTGCTTGTGCGATGGGGTGAAGTTTAAATTCACTTAATATTGTTTGCTTCCCATTGGTGTCTAGGACTGCAAGTGATCAAGTTTTTATTTATTCAAACACTAAGTCGACTGTTGTGAACTTGATTCATAGTTTCAAGTCTTTTCATTCATTCATAGGTAAGTAAAACCATACCAAATTCGTGTCACTATGTTTCTACTCTAATTATGTTTCAGGTTCATGTATTGTTTACCAATCAGTCATCACTAGTATGTTTTTTTCTATTTTAATAGGAGAAAGTATAAACTTTTAGAAGTTTAGGATATATTTTTAAATCTTCAAGAATTCAAAGTTTATAGTTTTTGAATATACTTTCAATCAAACCTTTCCTGTTGGAAATTTAATGACTTAAAAGCGTAAGGAAATGAAAAACCAACTAATATTTTTACGTTGCTCATTACTCATACTTGAAAACTAATGAGGAAGCACTGTATTTTCCACAAAGTGAAGTAAGAACATCAAGGCTGGTACAAGTCAAGATTCATTAACAAAAAAGCATGACAACGATTCTAGTCAAAAATACACTCATTATATATTGACTATACACCTATTTCGATTGTTAATAAGAAGAAAATCACATAGAGGAAAACTACTCAGAGTTAGAATAAATCACACTCTGTATATCATGCTGAGGATAGTTCCCGTTAATTTAATACAAGAATATCGTATCTTGACTTCAGCAAACATCGCACTGAAATAGATGAATGTCATACCGAATGAAATGCCATACTGGGAAACAAAATCGAATGCTATACTGAGTAATTATCACATTGAATTAAAAGGGAAGTAATGTTGAATAACAATCACAATGAGTAAAGTAATGTAATTTTACTTTTTTATCCCGACATATCACCAATCAATTAATCAATATCACTATCTTCCCTCTTCCTCACCAGATAAATCACGAACAAAAATAACTTTTGTCAGATAGCTGAATTCGTAATACATTTTTCTCTTTTGGCTTCTGCTAGCTAGACATCTTTAGAGATGGTTATTACGAAACCTACACATTTTGTTTCACAGTTATTCTTAGCGTAAATTTATGTTTCAAGTTACTGTTGATGAACTACTTACTTACTTACTTACACCTGTTACCCCTCGCTGAAGAGCATAGACCGTTCATCACCAGCATTCTCCATAGAGCTCTGTTCTGGGCAATTCTTTCTAATAGTTTACTATTGATGTATAATGAGCTGTAACTATAGAGATCATGTCTAAAAAATCTAAAATATATGAATGATATCCTAAGTAAATAATACTTGTAACAATAATGCTAAAAAATCCATTTGTCTAGCACTAATAATGATACAACAAATTTTTACCATAGTTTCCTAGTAATAAAGCATATAAACAAAAGAAATAGTTGTACTATAACATTCTTAACTTTGTTACATCATAAAAATATTTCATGTTTTCTAAATAACCTGAAGTACAATGTAATCATAAAGTTAAAAGCAAAATGTCAACTGACTCATGATCTTAGCCATTGAAATTACTATAATATTCACAAAACCCATCTGATATTAATCAACATATGCTCACCAGTGACTGGCTTCAAGAGGTATATCCTGGAGTTCTAGTGAGAAGTAGTGACCAGTGGAGTTCAACCAGGTCTGCTGTGAGATATCAGCTCACTGAAGACAATGGTGAATGTGTCGCTCAATTTCGTAGGTTAGTTGAAGTTAGACAATAATACCGCTGGATGCCTGCTCAATGGTCTAGTGGTTAATTGCTCGCGCGCGAGACCAGTAAATCCTGGGTCCGAACCTCGCAGGAGGCGGGGCCGTGGATGCACACTTCTGAGGAGTCCAACAATGAGATGAAACGGCCGGGTTTTCCATGGTGGTCTAGCTTCAATTGACTCATGATTTTAACCATTGAAACTACTACAATCTCCACGAAACCCATCTGATTTTACAATTTTACAAAATTATATTATCAATTTTAACAATCAGCTTAACCTTAATACACTAATTCAACAAAAGATATTCAGGAAAATATTTTCAAAAAAAGTAGACTATTTCTTAGACAAACAATAACTATCCAAATATTCTCTCGAAAAATACCTAATGACATTAATCACTATATCATATGCACGTTGTATAATATCTAGTTTTAATCTAAGAAAAAAAAGGCTGAATTTTTTCTCCCTATTCATACACGTGCTTTTGACGACAACTTCTTCGAATGCGCTAATGTGTTTCTTTTTTTCTTTTTTTCTTTCGTTGTGAAATGAAAAATTATCTACCATTTCAAAGTGTAAACTGTCAATGCTTAAACGAATGGGAGAAAACTTTCTTTTTTTTTAGTGTTAAACATCTTTAAATATGATTCTTTGTGTTCGGTATTACAATTCTTCCTTTTGTTGTATCGTTTTTACCCAATTGTTATACGTATATTTATGCATGATTAATTATATTAAAGATAAATTTATTATCTCTCACAGTATAGAAACGTTTTCTTTTTCTAAAAATGAAATATCATTTGTCATTTAATGTATATTGAATGAACTAAGTATACACATTATGGCTATTATAATGATGGTATTATCCATTTTAAAATGTATGAGTATAGGAGTGAAAGATAATCTAAAGTGATAATGTGAAGTGTACATGAGCTTATATGAAATACGTTTTATTTAGATCATATTGTAGTGAACAGAATACGGGTGGGGACAATCGAATGTATTTAACACAAAATTACAGGACATGTTAATAAAATCTAACAATCAAATAGTAAATACGTAATTTTTGCAAAATGTCTATTAGTTGTCTCATAATGACTCAAATTTCATTGTTCTTGCATTTTCATTTTGTTCCCATTCCTTACTGTTCGATTCTCTTGTTTCTCTGCTGCCAGACATTCTGTTCCTGACTGATATCATATAATATTTATGTCAATATAAGTAGCACACGTCACAATATTACTTGACTACAATATTATTTTATAGATAATACTATCATTAGGTTTTGTTAATAACTTATCGAATTATTCAGTAAAACAGTGTACTCTCAGGTAGATAACTGAACCATTAACCTTTAATTGTCTTCTTTTACAATTTCGTTAAAAGAAATTTGGTTATGACACGTAATTTGAAATAAAAATTATTTCTTTCAGTTCATCATTGTAGAAATTTCTTTTGGTAGTAGACAGTAACATGTAAACTACTCTATACGAAAGTAATTACTTTCGTGTTATGAATTAATCCAGGTCAGAATGTTACGTCATTTAGTGACAAGTAAAGAAAATTAACTAATTTACCAGTTGAATGGAAAGTAACTAACTTAAAGTTATAACACACACTAAAAATGATGATATGTCATGTATACCTTACTAGATTTAAAAAAGAAGTAAATGAAGCGTCATATCCATAAAAATGTGTTTCTTTTGCACAGTAGTCACTACTTCAGCTAAGAAAAGATGTGTAGGTTAGCCCAATAAATACAACATTTTTTAAAAGAATGATAATGTGATTTAGTTAATATTTTCATTATACAACCACAAAGCACTACAGATAACAATTGAAATAAAACTAGTAAATATAATAATGAGAGACATAAACAGTTTTTCAGTCACCGATTCAAATCAATAATAAATATCATTTAGTATGTGGTTATTGGTAAGAGTTGAGATCAAGGAAAAATCCCGTCTTCTTTTTTCAAAATTGATATCATGAATGGATCAATGCGCGTATCCACAATTCTGCACGTAGGACTCGAACCCGGGACCTTAAGTCTCATGCGAGAACACTTAACGTGTAGACCACTGAGCCTGTATCTAACGGTGTTGATGTTTAACTTCGACCAGTTCACTATATTGTTCGACCATCTACTTTTGTCTTCAGTGTGTAGCTGCCTCATAACAGACACGGTTGAAATCCACAGGTCATGGTTTTTCACTATAACTTCAGGAAATACATCTTAATGTTTAATCGACAACAATTTGAATGTACTAGCATCAATGCCCGGCGAAGTCACGGATAAGCACTACCAAAATGTTTCATACTAGGATGAAATAGTTGTTCTGTACTTCTTGGTTTTTAGTGGTTGGTTGACAAAAGTCAGTTCACAATGTAAAGTACAAGATTTAACAATTTAGGTTATCTTCTTTTTCTAATAACAGTAACTAATAAATCAGCGTACAATAATACTTTAGCTGATAATTTAAAAAAATACCATTTACTAAAATAACATTGTAGGAAACAAATTATGATAACGGTAATATCTCAAATTAAATTGACAAGTGCTAGTACCATGTTTACAATAAACTTTATTTTACCGTATTTTTAAAAAATAGTCGTAAAGGTTTAAAACAAACAAAATTACTTTACTTTTCCTAGTTTAAAATTGACAAGAAGCATTAATTTCTCTTGTATCCAACACTATCCACTTTGATTTTAGGGGTTTAAATAGTTTGTTTAAGTAGTATTTATAAAGTTTAATGCGGTGTTTTTTTTTACCTCAAAATATCTTCTTACTATTGATTTGGATACAATCAATAAATCTTATTGAAATTCTCTTAAAAATACAACGACCGAACACAAGTTCAGTACTTTTTCACTTATTCTATCTGATTTATTAGTTTCTATGGTTTTTAAAAGAAAATTCAAAGCTGAAATAAATTTTCTATTCGGAAAAAGATAATTATGATGATAAAAAAAAAGATTTAAAAAGTAGTAATGATCATAGTAGTTAATTATTTGCAAGCGACAAAATACAAGCCATTAATATTGAGGGTGTATTAAACATTCCTTTTAGTATTCTAGTTTGTAGTTCTGTATGTCTTACCTAACTGAAAAAAAAGTTCAAATCCGACTGTAAGTCAATCTTTTAAACTATATTTAGATTAAATGGACAAGTGCTTTTATAAACCACGATATATATATATATATATATATATATATATATATATATATATATATATATATATATATATATATATATATACCTTCATAGTCAGATAGTTTGTATTCATTTTAGTATCTGTATCCTTTAAGTATAAATTCTAATTAAGTTTGTTACTTTTATCTGTAAGAACTATTATCTACGATCAATTAACTTCAGGATATATAGCAGCGTACGCTTTGTCATAGAGACAAAAAGATCTCAATCCTTGAATTGTAAATTTAAAACCCTTTATGGTTTATTTGAATTTCAGAGTTTAACTAATGTTGCTTAATCTCAGACAGTGATAGCAGTATACATTTTATACATGTAAATATGTACATGATCACTAAGTGTATAAATCTTAGACTGTTAGAAATATGATGTAGTAAGTTAAAATAGGAATGTAGAATTTCAATTAATATTTCATTTGTTTATATTGATTTAATAGAAATCAACATCAAGTTGTTAAATATTCGTTCTGTTGACCAATATGATTTTAGTTTCAACTGTCCAATGATCATTATTTTGCATTGTATCAGTTTAAGGGTTATGTTTTATTAGGATTAATAAAGTAGATACCGCTTACTGATCTGTAATATTTATTATCCCTGGAATACATGAATGGCAATATGTATTTCTGTTATACCTATTGATCTCTTTAATTCGTAAAGTAAATATTACAAGTTTTTCACTATTCACACTTTCCCACGGTGAACATGTTACTGTGGTACGTGCTACTTATATTGATATAAGTAGTATATGACGCGAGTCAGGAATATAATGTCTGGCGGCAGAAGATGGGGAAGATCACAAAAGGAAGAGTGGGAATACAAAGCAATTAGCATGGAAATGCAAGAACAATGAAGTTCGAGACAATTATTGAACATTTTGCAGATTAAGTATTATAGTATGGTTTTTCTATTTTACAAAATAACTCTGTAATTTTGTGCTAAATGTAATTCTGTTGTCCTCACCCGTGTTCTCCTTCACTCCATTACATGAAAGGATTATTTTGTATATTTCTAAAAAAATCCAATGTAAGCCATTACAACTGCTATAATGTAACTGAACATTTGTAGTCACTATTTTTTTTCACGTTACTGTCTAATTTACGATTACTAATCGTCACATTAAATCTTTAACCAATTACCAAAGTACTGTGCGGTTGGGGTATTTATGTACAAACAGTAATTTATCTTAGCTAATATATTACCTTCTGTGAATTCTTTTTAAACAAGGAAATACGTATTTGATTCGAATAGCTCTTATAGTTTAACATGTATTGATAAATATAGGTTTAGACATTTTAATAAGGATCCAAAATATTCTGGTTTATTTTTTATAGATTGAATAACTATTTTATAATATCACTGAATAAAGCTTAACTGGAAACAATACAATAAGTTCATTATGGTAATGATCCTAATAAGCTTATGTTACATTTCGGAGTTACTCTGTAGGTGGGCATATCAAATGAAAATAAATGATACTTTTATTCCAATTTATAAGTAATGTTTGTTTTTCAGAGACCACAAGGATAAAATGACTAATGATGTTGAATTCAAACCGGACATACATATTTGTAAATCCAATTTATAAAATTTAATTGGCATTAAGTTCTAGATAAAACAATGCTTGTTACAAAAACTGGTGTGTAATTACTTGATCATATAATTTCTGGTATGTTGTCCTTTTTTATTTTCTACCTCAAATGGATGGTTTCTTAGTATGGAAACTGAATGTTTAGTTGGTTAACTATGATAATCATAACCTACATAACTCAACAAAAGTTCCCTGTAATTATTATTTAGACACGTTTGTATCCTAGTATACTAAAGAAGAATATCATGTGCCCCTATAAATCATAAGTAATTAGTATGCAACTTGTTGATATATTCTTCCTGATATTTTTTGATTAATGTTAATTACTAATTTATTTGCAAAAGAAAAAGGACTAGTTATGCTGCCCTCTTGAGAGATCACAAACAGATTCTTTGGACGACCATCATTTCGTTCTAGTATGAAACTCGTCAAGGGGTACGTATCCATGACCCTGCCTTCTGGGATAGAACCAAAACGAAACGGCTGTTTAGTTCTTCAAGGTTTTTAAAGGTTGTTTAACTTAGATTAGTTCGTGACCTCTCAAGAAAATCTAATAATCTCTATAACTTTCATACTGACAATCTTGTTCTGACTAATGGATGGTATGAAATGGATTTCCTAAGATCAGTGATCTCTATGATATCGAGAGAAAGGCAATAACTCATCCACAGCATTGAACAAGGAGAGCTCTATATGACAAAGTGGCCAAAGTTAAATTTGTTGACTACTTAATTAAGACTTACATTCACTTGGTATTCATTACTGGAAAGTCCGAAAATAGAATGAAATATCTGTAAAGTTTTTTCAACCGATCTTAGATGCCTATCAAATTGTGGTAAGCATTATATTGAAAATAAGATTTATTAGTCTCATAGTCATAAATGTCATCAATATTAAGGAAGATGTGAATCCATACAAAACTGTGGGATTCAATTAAATGATTTCGGTACTGCACAATTCACTTTAGATATTTTTGGTAATTATTAGTTGTAAATGGTTAAACTCTTAGCACAATGATTTATTCTGTACTATGTATTTAATTATGAGAAATATTTTGTATCAAAAAAAAGTGTAAAATTCTCCCCTCATATCTGTTTGACTTATAAATATTTCAATAGTTGAGGTCGTGAGTCAATTAAAGCTAGACCACCATGGAAAAACTGGAAGCACTGGACAGCTATTTCGTCCTACTGTGGGACTCCTAAGCAATGCACACACGACCCATCCTCGCGAGATTCGAACCCAGGACCTATCGGTCTCGCTCATGCGTAAACGCCTAACTTCTAAACCACTGAGCCTGGCATATAAAGGTTTTAATGTCTAAGCGACACATCCACCACTGTCTCCAGTGAGATATTATCTCTCAACAGACCCGGTTAAACTCCACTGGTCAGTGCTTCTCACTTCTTATAAATATTAAAAAATGTTTTTACCAATAAATAGCTGTCATTCATCTTCAAATGTAGAAACGTTTTTTTACCAGTGTTTCTTCAATTAAAATTTTTTAATGCTATAATGAGTTTAACCTATTAATTTCAACGTAATCGACTTCTCCAAAGAGTCGAGAATGACAAATATATATATAAATCACTGTGGGGGTTTTTTGATGGAGTTTAGGGAATATATTATTTTCATGATAACTGGTAAATTTAATGAAAGTGCATAATAAATTTATAATTAATGTATAATTAAATAGTTTAAGACAATCTAAGCAAGAAATTTATTTTTACAGTAGCTGTACATAAAGAACCAAGTCTCTCATCTAATTCAATAGAGATCCAATTCTATGTTATTCTACTGATATAATTTGTATATAGTATATAAAGCAAAACCTATCAACTGGACACTTAACATTTTACGTCATGTTCTGTTACGAGAAGTAGATAAAATATCAAAAGATTGATTAAATGACCGAACGGTAAACTTATATATTCAATAAATTTAACGAAAGAGCTTTGTTCTGAATGATGTCTTTAGGTTCCCATCCTACAAGTACATTTCGTGCTACTTTGGACAGCATTGGAGAAACTCCCTGAGTGTGTAGAGCATTATTCTCTTCGTAACCGGAATATAGCAGCATCTATCCTGTATATAGCCTTTCTTGATACATTGAAAAATTGAACATAATGATATATATCGTTATTTTATCGACACACAATTACAGATGATTTGGCAATGAATTTATTATATATGACCATATTCTTACTCGTTTTTATAGGATCTCTTTAACAGTTGAATTCATGAGTCGAACTAAGCTGGACCACTACTGATAACCTAGAAACACTGGATGGCTGTTTCATTCTAGTATAGTGCTCCTGAGCGGTGCACACATACAATCCTGCACGCGGGATCCAAACCGGGGACCTTCGGTCTAATGTGCGAGCGCTTAACCTCTAGACCACTAGCCTTTATCCAACAGTGTTAGTGTCTAACTTCATTACAGACAAATTTTATAGGATCATTTAGTAATGGAATGTCTTTATTCAAAGTATAATCAAGGAGACTGATAAATTATGTTTCAAATTTTAGAATTCTTAAGACTAGATATCTTAATTCATACGAAAAGTGTGCCTGATACAGTCATGTGATCACTTGTAAGCACTTTATCTTAAGATGAATATGACGCATTTCACAGAGAGTTTTAAACTCTCTCAAAAAATGTTGAAATTGATCAAAAATGTAAACCACAATAAAACTAACAACCCTTATATTCTCATAGAAAAATTTAACTAAACTTTTTAATCTGAAATCACAACGGTAATCCAAATGATCTAACTGTTTTATTTTTTTTTAGTGTAAAGTAATTATTTTAACTGATTGTTTATGTTTTTCTAATTCTCAAGGTAGTTTAAATTGATCAAATGTAACTGTGATTTCTGAAATGGTATAAAAAAGCTGCGATCATTAGTGTTGTTTCCCTGATCATAAAAGCTAAGTGAATATATTGAAGATAATACATGACTTCACATTAAGATTTCCTATCTTATTAATGTTTATTGTTTAGTTTTTATTTACGACAATTCGTCTATTTCAACTGTTTGTCATGAATTATTTGTTTCTAATAAAGCAAAACATTTTCCGTAATTTAAAATACCTTGAAAGTCATAACATAGAAGTTGACTAGTTTACATAGCTGCATTTATTTGAGTTCATGATCAATATGCGTGCATATGTCTAGTAGTAGGTTTCTTTTCTAAATATTGTTAGTTAAGGTAATCATATTATAATTCACTATATAGAAATAAACAGTCGGGTATAATAATGCATAAGTATAGAATATTTGCTATACTGTAAAATATAATTCTATTATAGTAGGTAGCTGAAGATAGTCAGCAGGGAACCCTGGATATGAACTTGTACTAAATGGGACTAGTTAATTAAACGTGCTTGTAACACTGAGTGAACTGACAAACGTCGCACGAATCGAACCTTCCTCGCCCAGATTTCCGTTATATATAGGTAAAGAATACAGAAAAATCATAGGATGGCTAAAAATATCAGCTATCACTATATACTGTAATTGTAACTTAGTGTCGCTGCAATCGTAGATGAAGAATAGAATTGTGCTTGCCTTTACCTCGTTTATATATATATATATATATATATATATATATATATATATATATATATATATATATATATATATATATATATATATATATATATATATATATATATATATATATATATAAACACGTAAACGTGACCAGAGAATTACTATGTAAATGTTACTTTCCTGACAGATTTTCGTGTTTTAAACGTGACTCTAGAATGAACTAGTTTATTTTCTTTGTTTTAGTGATATGAAGTTTGCAAAGGTACACAGAAAATATTGTTGATTTGTAAGCAAAATATCATTATCATTAGAAATAATTCTAGTGTTAGTAGTATTGGCAACACTAAGAATAACTTAATATTAACATTACCTTATGTTTAAACAATAATTGTAGAGAGTGAAAAGGAGGCCTTGAAAGATATCTAATCATTGTAATGAGACGTTGATGGACTGATATATATATATATATATATATATATATATATATATATATATATATATATATATATATATATATATATATATATATATATATATATATATATATCATAAAGTATAAAATATAATTTTGCAGAATTAGTCATTAATAGTTTTAATTAACATTTACTGATATGATCATTTATTAGATTATAGACATTAGGTGGAATGTCGTATATAGTTTTGATATCATCATAAAATAAATTCAATTGAGTTAATTTTAAATGTAGCAATATTCCAGGATTCGGACGACCACTCAGTGTTATTTTAAATATATTGACTAGAAATACGATTAAAATAAAGTTCGAGTGAAACCTTAGTAAAAATAACTGGTCTTTAAATCAGGGATGACTATTTTTGGATTGTTTATTGATACCAAGAAAACTGAATCGATGTATTCCATCACATTCACAATACTTTATGAACACATTAAGTAGGTTTAATAAAGATGTATTATCATCGTACTAATTCAAATTCATTTCTTTGCTATCAATTAGGTTTGAGAATGACATGATGTTTCTTCTATTTTGTGCACCTTGATTATTGACTGTGAACTCCTACAATTGATAAATTATGCCTTTAAGTATCTTAAAATAAATGAATTACAGTCAAACTGTATATATTTACTTCTTTCGTATGGTACCAATTAGAAATACAGACAAGGAAACATCACTCAACAAATGAGTTATAACATTTATTAGAAGGATTTTTTGAAAAGATTAGATATCTTATTCTGGAATGAATTGACTGTTAAACGAGCCGATATACCATCACTTATAGCAGTGCAGATTTAGAAAACTTGTATAACAGGTAGATTGCAAAAATATGATAAGTATAACTTCACTTAGTATTGTTTACTTGAATCTTCCCAATAATATTTAGGACTTCAATTGATCAGTCTCTTATTGGCATATGTGCATACTGTGCAGATTGCTCCGATATTGCCCTAATTCACAAGCATTATGAGCAGGTGGCTATCAGGACTCAGTAGCTAGGTGGATAGCGTGATGGCGTTTGGGGCGAACGGTACTGGGTTCGAGTCCCGATGTGGACATCGACTCAGATGCAGGTACATCCATCTGACGAGTCCCAGGTGGAGCGAAACACGCGTCCTGAATTCCACTGTTAGTCACCATCCATCTTTGCTTATATAACAAATATAGTTTGATAAATTTCCAAGAATATCACGGAATTTCCTAATACCCGGTATTTAATTCACTTTACCATAAGCAAACTAAAATAGACTCAGTTTTGCAATTAGTGTGGAAGAGATCAATTCAATATGTGGTTATGGATAATCAAACAGTCATTGGAGCTCAGTTGAGCATAAAAATATATAAACATTTATGAATATCCGAATATTGCGAATTAGAACGACTTATATAAGCGAATAACATTGTTTTCAACTAGATCCTCATCAGGCTTTACCCTACTATACAGTAATATTTATGTGCATATACAAAATTATTAAACCAATCAAGGTAGTTTATGAGCCAGTGATAACAGTGCAATAGATTACACAGATAAACATAATAGTTAAAAGTAAAAATTGATAGTGTGATGACAGGTGTACTAATTGAGTAAAGAATAAAAAGGGCTTGATTACATGTTGCATAATAGGAAATAGGTCAATGGCTGATATAACACTAATAAAAGGTATAAGATTACGTATCAAGAAGTGTTCAGATAATTGGACTGTGAAACGTATATTTGAGAAAAGAAAAGGGTGGGAATAGGTTAAGGAAAATAAACGAAGAAAGAGTAAGGAAAACAATAATAAATAAAATCATTTAGTAAGGCCAAGGCAGAGATGAAGGTTTTTATAAATTTCTTATGAATACAAAGACTTGGATTGTTATCTCGAATTTCTACAGCTTTTGCTATGTGTAGGAGACAAAATTGAACCCTATTAGGAAAACTAGTGGGAATACAGTAAACCACTTTAAATAGCCTATTTCTATCTTCTACATGACCGCTACTGACCAAATGTGATAGAACGGAGCTGTATATTCTTTTTGACGATACCCCTTCCTAACCACGAAGGGAGATTTTCACTAACTCGTCGACCCAATTTTCTGGCTGTGCACCCAATAAGACTTTCTACACAGAAGCAACCAAATTCATAGATACACATAGATATAGCAGACCTGATCTATGGTGATTCCTCAACCTAAGGATAATTTACCTGGTTCTATGTTGATTGGTTTAATAATTTCGTATATACATATAAATATTACCGTATATTAGAGTAAATCCTGATGGAGATCTAGTTGAGAATGATATTGTTTGCTTATATATGTTGTTTTAATAACCAAATAGACAACAGTGCCACTAAGACCTGTTTAGCACTAGTAAAATAACTTTGATATCCAGTTGATGAAGGTGCCGATGATCATATACACAGTCAGTTCAACCAGCTCAGAACACATTAAGTCACCAAAATATCGTCTTTGAACTATTGTCCGTTAATTCATTTTTACCGCTGTAGTTTGCAAACTCACAATAAACGTGGTTTGTGAGCTGATATTACTACATAGTATCAAGTAAACTCAAACTCTTGTATCATTACCATTTGCAATGATAACTTCGTCTTTTTATTATGACGCTTCAGGATTGTCTCCTATAAATTGAACCTGAATTAATCCTAAAATGACGTAAGTTGTATTAACTGAAAATAATTATAATCTCATTGGATTAAGTTGAATACATTAAAGTATAGAAGTGTTTGTTCAAATGATCGATCATATATTAATCTATCATCTTCATATTTAAATGTCTGATTCAGTTACAAGTTACCAAGTTTACAGAAAGAAATTCTCAAATATTTGAACTAAATTTCACTGAAGAAAAGGACAGTAATGAATGTACTATACTTTATGTTACTATAGTTCATGGAGTTTATCTTTTAGAGTGGTTTAAAATGAATACTAAAACATAAAATGGGAATAAACTAATATTGATTAGTCTACTTTATAAAGGGAAACTTACTTAGAATATTAATTTAAGACTAGCTTCATTAAAATTTAATTTAGTTGAAATAGAAATCCAATTCCCTAGTTTAATAATTTTAATTTACATAATCAAAGGTTTTTACGATTAAACACTAAAGATACATAATTTAATCAGAAATTGTTGAAAATAATATCAATAAAATATACAGGTTTTTATTTGAATTCAACAATGAATATTATTAAAAATTAATCGATATCAGACAATGATGGATGTAATGCTCAATTTCGTGGATTAGTTGAAGTTAAACATTAACACCGTTGGATGCTAGGCTCAGTGGTCTAATGATTAAGAGCTCGTGTGCGAGACTGATAAGTCCCGAGTTCGAATCTCGCGAGGTGGGACCATGGATGAGCACTACTGAAGAGTCCCCCAGTGGGACGAAACAGCTGTCAAGTGCTTCCAGGTTTTCCATAGTGGTTTAGCTTCAATTGACTCATGATCTCAACTATTAAAACAAAAAATTAATTGATTGATAAATATTAAAGTAACCGATACCGTTAATGGTAAACAACTTGATAACAGTGATAAACAAAATGATGTAATTTGATATGGGACAAAGTACATATCAATAAAATAGTTATGAATAACATTTACTTAATTGCTTACTATAGTAGGTTTAGGATGATATAAGTGCTGTTTGTTTTTTAAAAAAGGAAACGTTGTTAAGTATACTCCCATATCGTTTGCAGAATTAATCTAATTTTATTTGTAATCACTTGTACATTGATAGAGTTCAAACTAATCATTTTACATTAATCTTACTCTATTCTTGCTACAATCCACCTTTGAACATAATAATACTGATTGTATATTCTGAATCCTGTTATAATACAATGTATGTACGTTTATTGATAACTAAATTGCAATATTTCAATTAGCTTTGTTATTTTATGTTAATCTTATATTTGCTCATGATTCTATATGACATATTAGCAACAATGGAATAAATATTATAGTCATGTTTAAACTAATATCAGGTCAATTATATATGGGTGATAACTCGAACTGGTGGTAAATCTAGATCTAACTGTTCCATCATAAAATCAGCATAAAGTATTTCAACAAATTTCCTTTACTTATTTGTTGATCGATTCTGACGATAAATATTGAGTGATAGCCAGTTAGATGTTAGGAGTTCGGTAATGAACATCTGAATAATGTTCATTCGTTCCAATGCATATTGCCAGCCAACATGATGTCGCTGATTGTACTTTTCTATAACGTGTACAGAGAAAGGTTGTAAACTTTTCATAAACGTACCTAAATAGGTTGTGAGCTCAATAGATATAATGATGTGTTAAAACAAACAACAAAACAGATAACTTGTCGAAATATCTAGATGGGAGGCATAGGTAGACTAGATTTTCAAGCAGGCTACCGATAAGCTAGTACAACCAACTGATATAGGCGAAGTTTCGTTTTTTGATGTGCATCGTGATTATCTTTAAAAGTATCTGCTATCTAGTAACTTATTAAGATGTGAAGTTTATTCTTTCTCGGTATTTAGAAAAGAAAGCTTTGTTTACATTTTCTTTTGAAATTTAAGTAGGCAATCTGATAATTTTCCTAGATTATTATTTTGTCGAATCTGTTGTTGACTGACAAAGTTAAATTTATAAATAATATTATATGTGCAAAACAAAAACATAAATGAGGAAAGCTCATCTATCCATACACCAGTCAATTGATTTGTTAAACAAATAAACAAAAACTGAAAAATAAACTTATCTAATCACTTACTACTTATTGTACAAATGGTAATAAATAATGTTAAGCAGTTAAGTGATGTTTGTAATGTTTGAATTCATAGATGATATACTAAGCCCATTATTAAATTATCGATTGCTTTAAGAAATTTCATATTAAATACTTATTTGTTCTCAGAGATTTACAATTGATTGATCACTAGGTAGTGACCAATGTCATGTGTGTCAAGTATTTCATTATGCAGATTTAATCACCACCTTAGATTTTAAAGTTTTATCAGATTATCTTAAGATTAGGTTCGATAAATTATTAATTATTTGGACCATATATATATATATAACACAAACTTCAGGCTGCTTAACCATGTATAAAACAGCAAATTTATTACTTATTATTGCCAGTACACAACTTTGACTTTTTATTTCTGAAAGCTGTTAGTAGGAAATAAGATATCATGCAAAATAATGGGTTGTCGAAAAATCGTTCACTATCACCTAAATATTTAAATAAATAAATAAATAAACTATGTAACTATGACCACCTTTCAAAGCACTCGGCCCTCAAGTACTATGCTCTATAGACTAAAAATCTGTCCCACCTACCACGTTTTGACTGTATCATTGGTTTAGCTCAGAATAAACTTCACGGTTATGGTTATTAAGTTACATTACTCTAAGACATACTCTACAAACAGTTTATAACACAATTTATCATTGTCAGTATAGCTCAACGTTTGAGTTTTATTCAGTTAAAATTGATATTATGTGGCCTCAGTACTTTATCGATTACCTTTTTCACTAAAATTATACATGGTTCACTGAGCATAAACATGGAAAAATTAGACAGTGACTCACCAATGTAGTTCATTGTCTCGTTGTTATTCTTATTTCAGTATACGTCTCTCTCTCTCCCTATATATATATATAAGTAGAATATCTGCCAATACTATAATTATACGAGAAGTAGTTTTTAGATTTTTTCATTTGTTTTAGTGCATAAGTTATTTTTCAGAAACATTTTTCAGTGTCAAATTTAATTCTTTGTTTGTAAGGGCATACATAAATGTATGCTATGTCCTTTAATGGGTAGGTGAATAATTTCTTTTTCAATTTTAACTCAAAATATCATGCTCCGAGAAAGTATTCTATCCCTCTCTCATTACATTCACACCTTTCCCTTTTTCTTTACTTGTCATTTGTGTGTCCATTGTTAATATTACTGGTATTGTTGTCCTTCACTCTATCCTTAGTACTGTTGTCTTAGATATGTTAGTAGAACGATAACTTTACGTTATTTAGTAATAACACCTAGTTAAGAGATACGAGTAGATTAGTATACAGGCCATTCAATACTAGTTAACGTATAAATCAAATAAAAACAAACAAATAGATGATATCAACAACTGTTTATGTGTATATTTAACAAAAGATAGTAAACGAAAAAAGATGGCATTTCTCTGAAAATGAAATTCAAATATTACTTGTTTTCTTTTTTTGACAATCAAAAGTGTATATTCGTAGTAAATAATATTTGACAGATCAGCTTATAGATTTCGTTCAGTACACTAAATCGCTTCAGTAGTCAACGGGCAGTAGTCAAGATACCTTCAAATTTAATTCATATATATATATAATACCATAAACATTACACCCTAAACATAATTGATGTTGCCAGCTGTTGAACCCACTTAATATACATGAACCATTTAAAATTCTTACAAAAAAAGAATTCAACACTTGTATATTTACCAAGGACTGGGCATGATTGGTTTGTTTATTCCTTCTTCTATTAATTAACTTAGTTTTAACATAGTCATTTTTATCTACACGAACTATTTATTTTAATTGTAGCCATTTTTATTAAATATATACCGTTAAAGTTGAAGAATCTTCAGTTTTCGGTCCGTTAAGAAACATGAGTAGTATAGGGTGAATTTAGTAAGTGATAAGATGGAAGATACAGATCATATGAGATAACCAGGTTTTTCAGTACATGGTGAGTAGAGAACATGACTCACAAATTAATTCACTGAAGACTCTTCACCTATAGTTATCGCCTTACAACCCTAGAGAAAGTAATAGTATAGAATGTTGTGTACAATATAGAATTTTCCACGTCTAATCAGAACTTAATGTTGTAGTTACAAACCGACGATCGCTCACAGATAGAGGAGTGCTGTGAATAGTCGTGAAGTTATTGTAATAGATTAAGAATAAGATGTTTGGCAACTTACAAAATAATAATTACTACATGCAAAAAAATAGAGCCCGTTTTTTACCAAAGATGATTAACTGATATCTTTAGATTGATTTCTAGTTTGAACAACAAAGATTCCTTCTAAAAATCTTGAAATGTACCATCTACATTTTAAAAACTTTTACACAAAATATATTTTGTACGGAATACATACTTTCTCATTGCTTAATTAAGATTTCATAAAATGGGATGGTAAACCATAATGCTATTCTCTATTTCTGAGACAAATTCACTAAAATCCTTTAAAATGTTCAATGAATCAATGCACGTTTGATGAGTGCCAATAAAATGTTATTAATAGGCTTTTCATTGTTACATCTTTTGTCAACGATTTGTCTTTTTTTATTACTAACTTCTATTTGTGTTCAATGGATTTGCTTGTTTACCGGTCTAAAACAATAAATAACAATAAGAGACTAAATAGGTTTTCCATAAGAATTCTATTTACTGTAAATAGATTTATGGTGAATGAATAAGTTTCAGTTTAGTTTTCCTTAATACACACCCAACAATCAATTATTGATTCGTTTGAATCCTTACTTTACTTGATAATAACATAAAATATCGAGATCAGATAACTGAGGAAAGAATACATGGAATGTTTTGATTAGTCTGTGTTTTCACTTAACATGTACGAATTTTGTTTTTTTTTCTCTCATTTTCAACCTAGAAGACTAAATGTGAGAAATCTATGAGAAATCTACATTCCAGATAAATGTGCTGAAAAATTACTTACTTACTTACGTCACTCACCAAGATTCACCATCCAACCCTGTCCTGGGCAATCCTTTCCAGCTCCTTACAGTTTTTATTCATCCTTTTCATCCTTTTCATACTGGAAAAATGCTCTCAGTTAATTTTTAACGAATCAACTGAAGAATTATCAAGAGTCAGTATTGAACAAATATTTCGTTTCGTTTTGAAACAACCAAGCAGTAATCTTTTACAATTCAGTAATGGACTAAAATTAGGAGCTCTAAATAACGCGACATCATTTTATTGATTTAAAATTCAATTGCTATGTGAAATTTAGGCTAATTCTAAACAATATATGTGTTGTTATCTAGATAATAACTCAAAAAATGATCATGAAAATCAAAGGGTAAAACGTTTGCTTCGTTAGCAGGCACCCTTACCATTTAGTAGTCGAAAAGTAGTAGCAAATATATGAAAGGTAGCAAATGTGTACCAGTTCAAGATATTACATTTGTTTTCTGAAAGTTGTCTAGTTAAAGCCGGTTCATGGTGTACACTTTCTTCAAGAATTTCCACAAATCTGCAATCTGATCTATAAAGTGATTTGAGAATATACTACATGATAATGAATATTTACAAAGGATAAAAAATTTATTCCATCAACAATCCCTAATTAATAAGCTGTAATTTAAAAGGTGTTATCACCTAGATGCATTTCTAATCATTAGTTTAGACCTGTAACTATATAATCTAACAGGGGATTATCGAAAATAATAATCATCGTTCATACATCTGGATTTTCATAAGTTTTCAAAAACCAGAACAGTGAAAATAACACAAAATAGACAGAAGCGATTTTGAATTGCATTAAATAACCAACTAGATATAAGTTGAAATAAACTGGAAAGAGACAATAAAGAAATTAGATCTACCATATCGGTAATAAACTGACCACTATTCCTTTTTTGGAAGCATAAGTTAGTTGTTAGTTTTTTAATGATGAAGCTTCAACAAGATCAAATAAGATTTACCCATATACAGATTGAGATTGATCAATTTAGTCACTAAAATCAGCAACACGATAATATAAAAGCATACAAATAAGCATCATTCCAGTTAAACAATCTACTGGCTATTTGGACTCACCTCAGGGCACAGAGCATTGGGGCTTGAAAATCACCATAGATAAAGGCATATCCAACTGATAAATCCAAAATGGACCGATACACCCTTTCTGAATTTCGTTGCTAATTATTATCCGAATATATTAAGCAGAAATTTAAATTTTTGTTTACACTTATTTTGAACGAACTACAGTCATTGATAACATGAGCTACTGAACTGTTAATGAGTGGGGCAGCATTGGATTTCAAATTATTTAAAAAGTACTCAAAAATACTAATATATGCCCTTTCCTTTGTTTTTCCAAAATTTATGCCTCAGTATACACATATATATTGTTATATTTAATTAGACGTAATAATTTTTTATTGAATGAAGTAATCAGTACATAATTTATTTTTACTTAACTCAATCGGTTATTATGAGCAATCATTATTTTTCTGTCAATTTAGAAACACTGTTATTTCCATCAATGGGTTGAAGACTTTTTTGAAAGCAAACAATGTACTCACATTCTATATATTAATAACCAACTAGCAGTAAGATGTTTTGGCAATCTGGATTGATCCGATTTCTTTCATGAGATGATTGATACATCTTTCTAACAAGAACCATTTAAGATATAACTTATATTCCTGGTTTTTTCAACAGTTTCTCCTAACTATCAATACAGTACATAACATAAGTACAGTTTGTTGAATATTCTTATTCACACAAAAAAAAGACTTTTCATCAGGATCATAAAAGTAAATTGAATAAATAACTAAATAAAATTCAGTAACTAAAATTATGTAACAAAATTTGCAAAATACTTTTTTTTTCATTATAAATAAATCAATAAATAAATGAACAAACCGGTTTAGTGAATTGTTGCATTCTTCTTTTTTTCGTTTTAACTCGACAGAGAAAAATTATCTTTTTTTTTATTATTTTCAATTGGAATAGAATAAACTCAAATTGTTACATTCTTGTTACTACTATTCGTATCAATATTAAAATATAAAACTTAAAATGTTCCAACTATAGATGAAAAACAGATCATAATGAATGATAATTAGTCTAATCTATAATAGTATAATAAATATTCAGTGGTTGAGATCATGAGTCAATTGAAGCTAGACTACCATAGAAAACCTGAAAGCATTGGACGGCTGTTTCGTCCTATTGTGGGGATTCTCAACACAATTTCGTGGATGAATTGAACTTAGACATTAAAACCATTGGATACCGGCCGGCTCAGTGGGTTAATGGTAATGCGCTCGCGCGCGAGACTCATATGTCCTGGATTTGAATCTTGCGAGGTAGGGTCGTGGATGCGCACTGCTAAGGAGTCCCACAATAGGACGAAATGACCGTTCAGTGCTTCTAACTTCGACTAACTCTTAATCTCAACTATTAAAATTACTAAAATCTCCACTAAACCCCTTCTGATACAAATATTCAATGATTTTAAGTGAATGAGATTACCACAAGTATGTTTTACTAGTTAATTGGTGAATGTGTTAGCATGTGTTTTTAAAAATGATTTCTATTATGTCCTAATGGCTTATCAATGTATCACGTCAGTTAGAACATTGACTTATTGACTAGACTAATGACGCATAAACTAGTACGAGCAGCCTGAAGTCAACTCTGAGTTCTTGTTAGTCTTTTGAGATAGTAGTCGGTTGAGTCCAAATTAACAATATTATCTTCCGTTATATGAATCATGTATTTCAGACATACGTAGTTTATATACAAGCAAATCAGACCGCGTCACACCATAAAATAGAAAATAACAATTACACAAGATCCGATCAAAAGTGGCTGTGATTGTAGGAGACTGTGACCAATAAATTGGTGTATAACTTAAGAATAACAATTTGTATAATAGTAATCAATAGATCAAAAGGAAGTTTATGATGAAAAGAATATGAATGTACATATAACATAGTTACTTAATAATTACACAATAAGAATATGTATAATAACAATCAATAAATAGATTTTAGCAGTTACCATTCACTTATTCTTCGTCCGGATATAACAACTTCATATTACTGAAATTATAAATTTCGATAACTAATATTTCCTAGAAAAGATAAATCAGTCAACGGTAATATTTTAAGCTTGATATGACTGTCAATTTTCGCGGAATCTAATGATTATCACAGACTGAGATTATTTGTAGAAATTTCAGGAAAAAATATCAATGAATCTCTAATGGAATTAATCCAAGTTTTATATGCCTACGATGAGAACTTTTACACTGAGATAATAATTTGGAACTAACCAGATCTTTTTTAGTAAAATATTAATAGTCAGTGTCATCTTGTAAAAGTAAACGATAATCTAAGTACAACAATCAAATGAACTTGTACTCATAACTGCTTAATAAGTCTTCCTTTTTTTCAAAATCAGTTATTTGTTTCTTAACTTTTATTAAAATGTTGTGTGTATTTCCAGTACGTAGAACGTTATGTAATAATATTTTGTATTTATCATAATAAACAAGTAAGAAATTTATATTTAGCCGAAAAATCAAAAATAATGCTTCAGTAATTAGATAGAATACAAAGTAGACGTTTCAATAAGCAAATATTTTGAATAAAACAGTTGTTATAGGGCACTGAATATATATGACCGAATTCTTTGTAACTGAATTGTTTTTACATGATCAATTTTTGTGTCTGCTACAACTGCTCTCATAAGGTTACCAGTCTATGAAATCAGTCTGCACATAAATAGATTTTCTAACGTTAACTACAGTGATTATTGTTGGAGGAAGCTTATGCTTTGTTATCAGACTATAAACACAACCCTTGATACATACGACTATATTAACGGAAGTTAATGAAATTATGACCATCGTACCAAGTTGATTCAAATGTGAATTTTTAAAATACCGTATGCTAAGTTTCGTTCTCTGAATAAATTATTAATTACACAATAAATTCATAATGTTTTGATAGTTGAAATAACCCATAGTGTCATTGAATAAGAAAAAGAGAATTCAGCGAGGAAAATTTTCTTTTCGACGAAATCATTTACTTAAGCTGTACATTCGTATATATAGTTATATGGAAAATATATGTCTATAGAAGGATAGAAAGGATTGTATCACAAAAAAATGGATTCGTCAATAAATAACAAATGAGGTTAACGTACTAATCATAATGTTTACGCTTAGGTTTTTAAAAGGAATTGAATTTAGAATTCAGAGAGGAGCTATTCGATATCTTAAAAGACCGCAACCAATCATATTTCAAATGAAGGCAATGTTTCGATCGATCTTATGGACTTATAAATGAAAATCTATCCAATATTTGAACAGTGATTAGAAATTTGAAGTGCAGTTTGGTTTGTTTAAACCTCTGTACATGAATTAACAGATACTAGAAAAGTAAACATGAAAAAGCAAAATCAATTACGCTGACCGGTTTAAAAGTATTGAAACAAAGCAGAAATGTTTCAGAATTAATGTTAAAAATGACTTTAATGGGAATAAATTTTTTTAAGTTAAAAAGAATGGTTCTTATTTATATATATATCTCCGGTCTTTGCTTTGTAATGTGACCCTGAATCCGACGACACAGTGCGAACACAAAGACTACTGCTATGGATTTATTTGACCGTGAAAATGAATTCAGATAACACATAAATACACCAATTTAAACATTCATTTTACTCACACTTGTTGATTAGTTAACATTTATTACACATTGCAGAAATATACGGAATTACAGCGAAATCCTCAAGCTGCAAATTTTACGCCTAATTAATGCAATGCGTATTATCTTGAATACAAGTCATATTGAAATAAATCAATCTTATACTGGACAAAATATTACACCATAAATAAAACAAATATTATACCTAATAATCATCATATTGAGTTAAAACGATAGTAGTGTTTGACAAAAATCACAATCAGTTAAAAACGTAATCTTGCCTTTATATACTGCAATATCACCCTCCTCTACTAAATATAAATTCAACGTTTAGGATTTTTAGTGACCCGGAGATCTGACTTCAAGTAGATCCTTTGATTCTTGATATTGAATTATACATGTCTCCAATCCTTGTATGTAATCATCGACTTAAATCGTGCTGGTGAATAACAGAATTAAAGAAGTCAAATACGAGGGTGGATTTTTAAATACATATATTTCGTACGACCGTTGATTGGAAGCCAAGCAAAACAGAATGACGTGCGATGGGAAAGACGAGTGATCGAAATCAATTGAGTCAAGCGTGAATCAATATTTAGTCAAACAAAAATAAGTTATAGATATTTGATGAGTAATATAAGAAATGAACACACGCTTACATAAAAACAGTCAGGGTTGATAAGAAAATACGTGACAGGGTAAAAATGCGGCTTGAGAAGAATGAATAGATTGATCTTTCTAGAGTCTAGAGTAACTTATGTGGGCTTGGCATAGTACCAGCCCCTACAGATTCAACTGAAATCGTTGAGATGGTTGCAGATTACAGGCAATCGACACAAAATTATTGATTAAACTACAGTTAAACAAATTAAGGTGACCATGTACCTATCTACTTGTTGTTTTTACATTTATAAACCGATCTACAAAGATGTGTGTTAGCTTTTAGATTGCAGAGCAAAAATATATCATTCTTCGTGGATTATCGTGCACATTTAGAAGAATCTGCATATCAAAAAGTCAAATAACAACATTAACTGGATGAAATGCTATATGTTCAACGAGTAACACGAAGTATATATAATAAGTATATTCATAATAACTGCTAAATTGCATATTTCATTCATAATACATTTTGTAAAAGCTGCTTCAATTTTATCAAGTGCCAGTTGGCAAATTTTATCCAGCCTTCATGACAGTACAATGTAATTAACTACTTTCTTCACTTTACGCCTACTATTCATCAAATTCAACATAAATTTTATCTTACATTTTCATTACCACTCCATTAATAGTAGTTTCTTGGGAAATATATTTATGAAACTATCTCTAGCATACAGGAAATATTAATAAATTTGAATTTTCCTTTCGAATTTCACTAGTTAAAATAACAATAAGGTTTCATATTTCAAGCGATTCACTGCTCTCTGATCAAAATCTTAATTCTTAGTTTTCAAATGTGCTATCATCTGATTATATTTGTTAATATATGACCAAAAATATTGCAATAAAATAAAATGAATTTCTGCCATTGGTTTAGTTTAATTTTGTCAGTAAGATTGCCTAAACTAACTACTAAAATTACATGAAAGAATTCGTTAGATGACTCTCATGTTCTTAAGTTAACAGCTGATATAAATTCATTTTGTATTGTTTGTTTGAATCTTCCTATTGATGTTTAGGACCGCAATTGAGTAGTCTGTTATTGGCATAAGTACATCCTGTGCGGATTGCCCCGATATTGCCTGAAGTCCCAAGCATTATAAGCATAGTGACTATCGGGACTTAGTAGTCAAGTGGATAACGCGATGGCTTTTGAAACGAACGGTATTGAGCTAGAGTCCCAGAGTGAATACCAACTACGGGATGTAGTTACATACAACTGACGAGTCACAAATAGAATAAAACGCGCAACTTGAATTCCACTGCTGGCCACCATCCATCTTTGTTTATAATGCTTGCGAATAGATGTAATATCGAGATAATATGCACAATATACACATATCCCAGAAGAGGCTGATCAGTTGCAGTCCTAAACATCAATAAGAAAATTCAAATAAATAATATCAAGTGAATTCAATAATGATAACAGTTTACATTTACATCGTACATCAGATGAATTACCATTGAAAACCTGGGAATACTGAACAACTATTTCTCCTTGTCTCTGATTTGAAAGAACTTTAATCAACCACCCAGCTATATAGTAAATGAAAGAGATAATTTGTATATCGTTAGTGATTAATTCAGTCATTTATTTTGTAAAATTTAATCTAATAAACGAAAATACCCACTCAATACATACTACTTATTTATAATAAGTAATTGTCTAAGAATAAACACTTTCTCACGATTTAATATATCCCTTACTTATGAATATATAAATATGTCATTTCTATATCTTTTTGTGTGGTAATTAATTATCAAATAAGATAAATTGATATTCTACTAACATTATGAATAAATAGTTAGATCTACCACTAGACAATTTAATTTTAACTTGTAATTTATTATTATTTATTTTTATCTCTGTATTTAATGCATAATTTATCATTTTCTTAGTTATAGTTAAGTGGAACAGTTTTCTTTTTCCTTTTTTTTTCTTTTTTTTGTGGTAAATTCAAATGTAATTTATTTATTAACCTTTATACACATAGAATACGTGATTGAACGAATTGTGTTAAACATAAACCCATATCTAATTTCTTTAATACAAAGCTTATGAATTCAGTAGTACTATTAATATTACTAATACTAATTATATGAGAAGGGATGTTTAAATTGATTATCAAAGGTGAATAATCATTTTTTATAGATTGTTTATGTTTTCCTATATGATTTTTATGAAATATATTAGTTGTAAAGAAATAAATTAGGTTTTCGTATTGAGAAAACAATAGGTTACTATTGAGTTTGTTCCTTGTTTAATGGTTGATTATGCTTTTATTAAAATAGGAGAAAATTACCCTTTCAATTGTTCAATGAAAATTGTAATAGAAAACCGTATAATATTACTAAGTAATTTCCTAAAGAGAGATTTATACAAACATTTTAGTGAACACATAACTTCAATTAAATCTATTTGGTACAGAAGTCTTTAGGATGCCTAAAATAATTGTTATAATTTACTATTTTGAATAAGCATCATAAAGATGTCAAATAAATTAAATGCTTACTTAAGCCTGTTACTCCCAATCGAGCATAGGCCGCCGATCCCACTCTGTCCTGGGCCTTCCTTTCTAGTTCCACTCAATTATTGTTCATTTTTCTCATTTCTATTTCCATTTCCCGGCATAATGTGTTCTTTGGTCTTCTTCTCTTCTCCTTTGGTCTTGAGGATTCCAAGTGAGGGCCTGTCTTGCGACTCAGTTGGGTGCTTTCCTCAATGTATGTCTTATCCACTTCCGGTGCTTCTTTCTGATTTCCTCCTCCACTGAGATCTGGTTTGTTCTCTCCCACAGTAGGTTGTTGTTGATAGTGTCTGATCAACAGAGGCGAAGTATTTTGCGTGGACAACTGTTAATAAATACCTTTATCTTCTGGATAATGGCTTTCGTAGTTCTCCATGTTTCCGCCTCATACGGTAGAACTGTCTTGACATTTGTGCAGAAAATTCTGACCTTGGTGTTGGTTGATAGTTGTTTTGAGTTCCAGATGTTCTCCAGTTGTAGATATGCTGCCCCTCCCAGAGCCCCTCTGGGATTACTGCCGGTTCCAAGCCCGGATGAAGAAGGAGCGTTGGGCATGTGGTTGGCGATTACATCCTATAGAAAATTAACTCGCTAGAAAACGCGAAACGGAAAAAAATTCATCAAATAAGCTGAACAAATACTATAAATAGATGCATGGCTTGTAATTTTGTGAATATAATGTAATCACAGTTCGAAATTATTAATTATACTAAAAATATAATGCAGCTCATTGTATAAAAGGTAAGTAATTCTGATGGGCCACATCAAACTTCATATACTTTTTAAAATTCTTGTTATTTTATTCTACAATATTTTCTCATTTTAAATTTTCGGATAAGATTCTCATTGTCATATTTGTGAAGCAAGTTCTAATTCATGTTTAGAAAACATGAATAAACTAAGATTTATTTTGTTTCATTCAGATGAATGTATAAAGATGATACGTCCAGGAAGTTTCCCAAGTGTTTTTTTCCCCTAGGGTTCATTATGACGTTAGGTTAGAATATAAAGACATAATATAATGATGAACTGATACTGAAAGAAAACCTATGCCTCAGATAAATTCAATTTAGTAGCTTCTGAGATATCAGCTTGGAACACAAAAGATTAGATAGTTATTTTGGTTGTAATTAAATAATGTAGCAATAACCTAATAACCAAATAATGAAAAAAACTGAGTTACGTCATGCATGATTTGCTTTTTGGTATAGTGTAAACATTTGATATGGTGCTAAATTACACAGGAGAGAAACAAATTACAACCCTTTTCACCAATTCTCGTCATGTTTATCTTTTTTTTAATTTCTCGACATCATAATTATCCTCAGTTTAGGAAACAAAACTATTTAACGTTCTTCGTAAATACCTTTAGAACGTTGTCCATACAGTCGCTTATATTCATGTTTTACTTCTTTTTGTCGTACTAGCCAATAAATTTTTCATGAAAGTGTCCCAGTATCTGGCTGTTTGTTAAAAATAGATTTAGAGGATCCAAAAAAAATATCAATCTTGCCTCTTATATACGATATAATTCAGTCTCCTTAATCTTATAATATATAATAGACCCACCTGCTCGTTCACTATCACATATTCAATGTTTATTCTAGGCCTCCAATAACATTTCAATCATATTGAAAGTGATCTATTTGTGTCACTTTTTAATTAACTTGCTTCGTCTAAAAGCAGTTGGTGATTTACAAGAGTTTCGATTAAATTAAAAATGAAATCCTCCTTGGTGTAAGACAACATTTGTTGAACTACTACTTATCATCAACGTGAACCATATGGTTTTTCATTTCTTATGTGTAACATGTCGCCGGATTAAAATCTCACACTTGATATCAAATTCAAAGTCTGACGTTAACCTAATACTTTAAATGATAATTCACTTGCCACAAAATAGTAAACGTCTTTTTTTTAGAGTTAGAATGATCAAACAATTATATTGTTCATTTCATCTAAGAAAATTCACTTTCGTTGTGTTTGAAATGTGACAGATTTGAGGATAACATTAATAATTTGTAGGTGATTCGAGTCATTATTTACTACTGATTGTAAGCAAATGCCACATTATAAACCGTGTCGGGTAGAGACAGGTATCTATCTCAGTACAATAGAAGATGGTCGCGCAATTTCGTAGATTGGTTTACATTAGACACTAACACCATTGGATGCCAGCCCAGTGGTCCAGTAGGTTAAGCGTTCGTGCGCGAGACTGAAGGCCTTGGGTTCGAATCCCACAAGAAGGATCGTGGAGGGGTTCCACAATAGAACGAAACGGCCGTTCAGTGCTTCCAGGTTTCCGACAGTGGTCTAACATCAGTCGGTTCATGATCTCAATCAAAAACTTATAATTTTTAACCTAAACTTTTCTCGGTACTATTAGTGATCATCTTGTTTCGTTTTTAAAGCTCAAACGAATTTATTGTTGATCATGTATATTTGTGGGTTCATTTAGCAGAAAAAATAACGTGGTTTACAAATCACAACAAGAATGACTTTATAATTGGTCATAATCACGATATAATTCACTTTACTGACAATCCAATCTACAATGTTGAAATACATGTATTTTCAAATTATTTTGCTTTAATTAGGCCAAGGTCATTACTATTTATCAGAAGCATTGAGACTAGGATGACAATTAACAATAATAATAATAACAATAATAATAATAATAATAATAATAATAATAATAATAATAATAATAATAATAATAATGTCCATTCTTTAAAGTAATTGGCTGACCCGCTAAACCAATCAAATTTCGTAAAATTCACGTGCACGTGTAACCTGTCTTAGGTTTTGAAATAGCTAATTATCAAAATATCCTCGACCCTATTGTAGTAGTTTTATTCATCTATCTACATAGACTGAAATTTGTGAAACATTCTACACGATTCTTATTAATTATATAATCATTAATGGCAGAAACTTAATACTTCAGTGATTTGTTTCTAATGTGCAGAATGATCAAGTTTTACTAATTAGTTGAATATGTTTTAGTTTATGTATTGTCAAAAATAAAAAAATAAAAATAATATTTGATTTCCTCATGTATATAACAAGTTAACCAGTTTTACATTGAAATTCAATATGGTTTACGGGAATGGAACGAATTGTGATAAATTATGGCGTGCATGGAACACAATATTAATCACAGTATTACATATATTTCTCATATATGTTGGAATTAATCGTTATTTAGCTTTTAAGACACAAGCATTTGATGCTAAATTTGGTGGTGCTTGGGATCAATCATGTATGAATTTCACGTTGGCAATGCTTATTACAACATTGACATGTTTCTGTTTATTTCTATTCTGCAGTTTGGTACGTACAACAAATTATGCTAACGAAGGAACCCAGATTGGTAGAGATACAAACAATTTACATTTATTAAGTTCTACATATGCTTGGAAATCTGAACTACCTATGATGAAGTTAACTTCAATGACGGATCATCAAAATTGTATGTATCCTAACTCAACAAACGGTAATGGGAATATGATGAAAACATTAAGTCGAAATGCTTACAATTCAGGTGATGATGATCATGCTTCAGCTATCGGACCAGATGATGTTCTACCTGGTCCTAATTATGACACATGGTCAGGACGTAGTGGAGTTAATCAAACTTTATTCAACTCTTATGCAACCAACAATCCTAATAATACATCTACTAGCCAACGTTTAATTTCTAATGATAATTATTTGCATTTATCTTTTAAACGTAGCTTCGATTTATTATGGCAACGATTTAAAAGGAATTTTTTGCCATATTGTGTTGTTTTGCATTTGATTATGGCTTATTGTTTATACATACCAATACCTTTAATGCAATCACAACAAATATATCATCGAGCATTGCCTGTCAGTAAGTAAAAATAAATATTTCTGTTGTAAACTTTTTGCAGTATATTTAGTCTTGTCTATCATGAAACGTTCCAAGTCTCAATTTTTATTTATCACTTGAATAGAACCTTATTTTCCTCTGAACAAGTAAGATCAAACAATTTAATTTAGGTGCAATACATTTTATGAAAATGTTTTGCATAATCACCATTGTTTATCATAGAGACCTAATGAATTATCAAGAAGAAGTTTAAATTAAAATCATTTTCGACATTATCAAAAGGCAAAATGTTCAGTATTTTTAAATTCACTAAATAGTATAGATATTTGAAATCTCAGCTAAACTCATCAAGATGAAACAGAATAAATTGTTTGCTAACTATTAACATATAAATTTAAGGTCATCTTTTTCTCTACTGATAAATCTTTCATATTTCGATGTTTTTTTTACAAAAGGACATTTTGTCATCTCAATTAGTATGCTGTGTTATTAAACTTTAACAAAGATCCCATAACTTCACTATTATGGGAAGTTGTCCGTTGTTTTAATGAATCATTCATTCGAAAAAAACAATTAGAACGTATTCCTTTTAACAATCATCTAAATTTTAATATAACTTTTAAAATTATATTTATTTTTGTCTCATACGGCACACTATATCCCCCAGACACAATATCATGATCTCTTCTCTCATAAAGATGAACTATTACATAATACAATTGGTTTTTTAATTTTATGATCTGTTTATATCATGTCATTCAATTTAAAAATATTCCGAAAACTTAGAATCTAAGAGGAAAATCTAATTGAAAGTCTTATCTACTCAATAACGCATCTAACTGTTATTCAGTCAGTCACTCAGCAACAACATAGGACCAGGCACATATATGCATCGGTCCAAGTTGCCATACCTCATTAACACAACATGATAAACACTGGATTCATAAAAGTAGTTAATTCAGAGGTGTTAATATATAAAGGAAAGTTTGCATATGAGGATATAGTACAGGAAGAAACAATTAGTTCGTAGAAGGAAAGATATGAAGCGATTCTAATCTCTTAGTTTAAAGGAAGACAGAAAGTGTATACACCCGACCGATGTTGTTACCTTGACATGTTGGTCGGGCTTGTCTATCGTGATGAGGCAACCGAGCTATACTGGCTGGAACAACCGTTCCTCAAGGTCCTACCATGTCAGCCAGGTCGGTTGGGGAGCGGTAAGACTAAAAGCAGCAAACCCAGGGTCCGAAGGTGAAGTCATACTGCTGACTGTACAGAGGTGTGACAGCAGTAAGGTGTTTCCTTCAGACAACCAGCATGACAGCGATGACGCCTTCACACAAGGAGTGGTGGGGTTAGATAAGGTCGACCCTAAAAATGCACATCTCGCCTTATCCCACGGATATCCGTCTCCGGCGGTAAGGTCTCAACAAGTACGGAGCTAACACAAAAATTACCCATGAAAAGGTCGTGTGTGACCTACCTCAAGCAGTTATCCCTTGGGCACTGCGGTCACGCTCTCAGGCCACTAAGACCACCTCTAATCCAATTTCCTTTTCAGGTACCTCCAGAACAACCCTTCCACGGTTTGGGCAACCGAGAAGTGATAACCGCTCTCATACCTCTAACAGCATTCAAGACCACTGTATTCTGACTGTGATTATATCTCTTTGTTTGTTTATTTTTTCATATCTTATGATTAAAACAAAAATAGTAAATGTTTATTTATTTTTCGAAATCTGAATCATTTATAATAAAATTTGGCTTTTAGTACGTTGAAACTTGGAGATATGTTATGTTTTCATAGAATTATATTATCAGAACTACAGGAACTCTTTGATGTTATTGGCAGTATTTCTCTTAACTGGTTTAGTAGTAATAATAACGACATTTAAGTTAAATATTCTAAGGACTGAACCTTAAATATTAAACCAGTTGTTCAATAAATGGATGACCCGATTGCTTATAAACACTCGATTGTCACTAATACAACTGTAATAATCTTAATATTAGAATCATTAATTTATTTTAACAAAAATGAGGTCACTTAGAGCAATTTGACATTTGAAAATCTTTATTATTTCAGCAAGTAAACATGACAACCTAATACTTTTTTATTACCCTAAAAATGTTAAATTCACTGCCTTAGTTAACCTTGAAATGTAAACAAACATTTCAAATGACAATAATAAGTACATAAAAGTGCTTGTATAGCTCTTTATTTTTGTGAAAGAAGTTAACACTTGAAAAAACATTAATTTATCTTTTAGAGCTATAAAACTATATGAATAACAGCATTCAGTATATCAGTTGGTAAATTTATGTCATATTGAATTAGTGTGCTTTTTGCTTGATACTAAAAAAGAATCGACTTTTTTGTCGAAAGTGAAATTTTCCTGGTACAATATTTATTTACTGATTGAACTGCTATACTTTGCTATGGTCATGTTTAAAAAATATTTTACAAAATCTAATAACTTAGAATACCACTGTTGTTTTCTATAAGACTTGTGAAATATTCAGTATAGATTAGTCAACATTTATTATAGAGGTCTTTAAGGCAGTTTGTTTACTTTCAACCGTAACATATAAGCTTGGGTGTTAATTTGTCAAAGTGGGTTGATTCTTTAAGATTATTATTTTCAGAATGGGTTTTGTGGAGATTGTTAGAAATTTCACTTGTTGAAATCATGAGTCAATTGAAGTGTTATAACTGTGACGGCAGCAGATTTGAGGGCAGCGAATTGTCGATCGGACCAAAGAAAATCACACCATGTCCAAGTCCAAGAATAGCATTAGACCTAATAGGATAATTTCTGGGATATTTTCCTGAATATCTCAACATGAAGCTAGACCACCATGGAAAACCTGGAAGCACTGGACGGCCGTTTCGTCTTAGTATGGGACTCCTCAGCAGTGCGTATCCACGATCCCGCACCCTGCGGGATTCGAACCCAGGACGTATCAGTCTCGCGATAGACGCTTAACCAACTAGATCACTGAGCCGGCTTCAATTGACTTATGATTTCAACAAGTGAAATTTCTTTAAGATTAACTGTCTTATAAATATGTAAAGTCAAAACTGTAATACTAGTAAAATCGATTACTATGGTGTAATCTTTATTATTGTTGTGTAAATATTGTGTAAAATATCCATATACCCATTATACCTCTAACTATACTGATTACTAATTACATTTCTTGAATAGCATTATCATCATCCCCATTTCAAGGAAACTCACAATGTAGTCAATTTGTAAACAAATTTAGCGTATTAGAATTACGAAGTAGAAAACCGAAATTCACACAAACACAAATACATTCTTTTTACATTTTCTTCAAAAGATTTTTGACTTGTCCTGGCAGTTATACAAAATGCGAATAATTGTAATCTTAAAACCTTATTTATAATTATGAATGTATTAAAAAGAAGGTTTGATATGATGTAATAACATTTTAAGACATAACAAAAAAAGGTCTACACAATTTGTGTTATTATTTATTCACATGTTTCTAGGCGTGAGTAACTACTTATAGTACTGTAATCATTTTGTTGAGTGCCATTTTTCAATGGTAACGGATTCTTTTCGTCTGTCTAACTTCCTTAATTTGACAATAAATGAGTCTTCTAATTAACTGAACACTTTGCGATTGGATAGTTTTCATTTTGATTTGTGGAGATTGCAGTATTTTTTTACAGTTGAAATCATGAGTCGATCTAAGCTAGACCACTACTGAAAACCTGAAAGCACTGGACGGTCATTCTATTCTAGTGAGTGACTAAGAAGTGAGCACCCACGTGGGACTCGAATCAAGGACCTTCGGTCTCGTGCGAGAACATTTAACGTATAGACCATTGAGCCGGCATTCAATTTATCCATGATCTTACGCAAGCCTTCATCCATTGTCTGGGGTGGTTGGCTGTCTCGCACTCGACAAGGATTGGACTTCACTGGTCACAACTTCTCAATAGAACTCTAGGAAATCTATCTTGAAGCTAGTCACTGATGAGCTAATGATAGTTATCAGCATGGAGATTTATGCATCAAGATTTTCTGTGGTGGTCTAACTTAGAATGAGTCGTGATTTCAACTGTGAATAGTCTTTTTTTAGTTCTAGCTCTAATACTTGGGACCTATGACACATGTCTATGTATAAGTTATAATTAAGAAACAAGGTTTAAAGTTTGCAGTTTTAATGACTCTGTATATAAAAACAATAATACTAAATTAGTGGGTTCATTCAAAATGTATGCTTAAATTTTAATAAAGCAATGTCATCACGTTATTTGATAATATATGTTCTTCAAACAGTTTGGTGTTTTTAATTCTACTATCTGTACCTATCTTTTACAGAGATATCCGATGACTGTAATCAAATTGTGTTTTACCGCACAATAGGTCAAGTTTTAACCTCTGTTTAATTTAAAGTCAACCGATTTTACTATTCATAATGTCTTTTGTCGTATAAAATAGTCTGGGTCCCCGTAATGAATCATATATAAGGGAGGAGAGAGAGAAGAGATGAAGGTCCTTATGTTTATGGTGCCTATGAACTACTCTGTGCTTTACGTTTATTATCATCTGTCTACTTTGAACAATTTGCATATCATTCTTTTGTTCTTTTATCGTATTATTAAAATATAAGCTGAACACCTATGTTGAATTAGATACTTTATCAGTTCACTATAATCAATTAATCCATTTGTCGAATTTTCGGTACTGCAGTTTATTGGATATTGAAGGATTAAAATGAAATATTCATGCTGATAAAAATAAATTAAATAGTTTTAGACAGTCGTGTAGTCATCACAAAAAAACGTTAATCACGCAAATAGTGAAAAACAATAAAATATGCATATTGGACACAGATATTTGTGTAAGTATGTAAAGATGAGGACTTGCTTCCTATGGTTAGAAGGGAATAAAGCTGAATATCAATTATTAGCTGTTATCAAGTTTTTTTAGGCTAGAGTGTTATTTATTGCTTAGTCGCAAAATAGCTCAATCGGTAGTTCTTGTACATACGAGTAGAGTTTCTGAGAAGTTTGCACCCGGATATTCATAATGTATCAATATTTCTTATTAAAAATAGTTTTATAAAATAAACTCATGCTAATTATACTAGCCTCGTGATGGACAGCCAAATATATCACTTATACCGTGGCTAGGGATAATCTCAGTATGAAGTTCAAAGTGATGTCACTGTTCGAATAGTGAACAGGCCATCATCTTAGTTCAAGTTGTCTCTACATATGCATTTAAAATAACAGCTAGTCATAAATCTTACGATTTATCCAACAAATGCTTTTGGCCAGCAGTGAATCCTTCGGGTAGAAATTATTATTTTTTGTCAATGATCAATGAGCTAAGGGCTTGATTCTATTTTCTAGAATTTGTAACCTAGCTTTGATAGATAATCATTCAGTTTAGAGTTATTTCTCTATTTTATCTAAGATTTTATAGAAATATGATTCCTGTAAGTTAGCGAGTATTTTGCTATAACTTACAGTACAAGTTAGTATATTTAGAATAGTTCATTCTACGTGTCTTATTTTTTCTTGAGAATTCGTTATCAGTTAGCTAACAAAAGTATTATCATTAGCAAACTAAGAGTCCTCTGATATTTCGAATAACATTTGTTCTGTGAAGTTTAAGACCCATAAAATGATTTGCTGTCATCAAAGGTGATTAGTTTTGAATAGTTTTAAGATCAAATAAAAACGGTTTCCCATTAGTTTTGCCATTATCAACCTATAGTTCAAATCTTCTAAAAAGTTATAAAAATCTCATATTAGGGGTAATATTTGTTAAAATGAACAAATAACGATTAGAAAACTAAATATGATATCGTTTTTAAATTTTTGTGATATGAAAAGAATTATCTGTTTACTATAAATGTATCACCAAGTAGTGACCAAATGAGAGTTTTAACAAAATGTTTGTCATGAGCAAACAATAAACATCTGTCGGCAACTTATCATTTCACAAATTTATTTTGAAATTTCATTTCTTTTTTGACTAAAAAGAGAGATATGTTAGTAGTTTGTTTATCAACGAAAAACGGATGTAATACATGAAAGATAATGTAATAATAGGTGACCAGAACTGTATATTTATTGGAAATCAGGGTTACTGAGTTCCCAAATAACGTGTTGTGTTACTGAAATGAGATCCAGATGTTTCACATTATATTCATCCTGAACTTTACCTTATTAACTTTAGTAATAAAATTATTTATAATCCACATCCACAATGCATAAAATCAAAGTGCATCTACTTCAGTAATTTCTCACTACACGGTTGGGTTTTTTTTAATTTTTATGTTCTTTTATCAATTAGACGATGTAGTAATTCACCCCTTTGTTCAAGAATGAACAGGTTTATGACTATTTCTAAGGAAATTTAGAAATGATTTACGAATTATGTCTTGCTCATAAATTTACCTGGCAAAGATTGTGATTCATTACTCAGATTTCAATTCCACCGTCATCCATGAGCTCTTGACAATAGCATAGGACGTGAACAGCTTGAGCTTATTCTACACTCCAAAGCAGCATCAAGTCACTGATCAATAAGATGACGTTTAATGTTCCTTTTAGAATCTTCAGTACTGACAATCATTGACTCCTTGCAAGATATGACTTAAAACTGAAATACTTAGCATTCAATTTGATACAGTTAATTCAGTTTATCAAAATCCATCGGTTTGATTTTCCCCAAAATTTTTGAAACTGTATACGATTTTTCACTTGGTGTTTATCCTTAATTTTCAGTGATTTTTCAAATGATCCAAAATTAACTACTATTTATTTACTTAAGAGTAAATGGTTACAGTTTGATTAATTTCAATCAAGTTATTTCACAGGATACATTTAACAGAATTGAAATTTCAATTGATTCAGGAATTTTGGTTTATAGTTGTCGTAATAAAGTGCTTTCATTGTAATTCACAAGCCATTGATCCCACTCTGCTAATCAAATAACATTTTCAATATTTTCCAAAATCAGTTATACATTAGGACATGAAGTATTAATTTTGGTGGAGTTTTGTTCTCTGAGCTGGAGGGTTTGGTCGTGGAGTTGATGATGTCGTTCAGAAGAACGATGAAAGCTCCACGACCAAACCATCCAGCTCAGAGAACAAAACTCCACCAAAATCATCCACCTGAGCTACAAATCTTCTCCACCATCTCAAGAAGTATTAAGTAAAATCGTTAGAAGTATAACTAACCCTTCTAGATTGTCTATGGTTTCTTTAGTTATGCAAATTACATCATTTTCGAAACTTCCAAGCTGAGATGTTTTTCTTCATGTACAAGCAGTTAGTAAAAGTGGTAAATGATAGTTTTATTTACGACAAAAAGTGTATGTCATTATTCTGATATCACTTGGTCATTAAAAGAAATTGTATCATCAACAATTCACTCATGCTTGACAGTAACCCATTCAGTAATATGTGTTCCCTTATAGAACTAGTAAATATCTATACAGACTATCGTTTTTAAATACATGATTACTCTTAAATGTCCATCAATGCCCATTATGACGATTGTTACTTCAATTGGTCTTATCCTCTCGTTCCTGCTAACCAGAAGTTATTTTGTTTAAAATATGGATAAAAATAATTCAGATAGCCACCAAAGACAATCGAAGATAGTTGCTCAGTGTCGTGGATTGATTGAGGTTAGACGTTAGACGTTGGAAATTAATTCCAAATTATTTTACTGTTTGTTTTTCTTTCCCAGCTAAAATACGGTGTCAATGCAATTACACTATAAATTGTCAAGATAATTCATTCCGAATTATTTAATTATCATTGTTATGTCTTCAAAGTATTATTGATCAGAATCTTATTCACCATAGGATATTCATTTGAATAAACAGCTCTACATTACAACGAACAATCTGTGTAAAATAATATAGAATTTCAGCAAAACCTGACATCTTTTAACAAACATGTTGAAACTTGCCTTCTTATAATAAACATAGTAACAAGAAATAAGAACACAGTTGATATATGTAAGGAATGTATGTTTTTCGTTTACCAAAGATAAAAACAAAATTTTCTATGCCAGTTTTAATAGGTTAATTGCATTAGTTATATGGAGCCTATTCAGAAGTAATTGATTTATGATATATATTGTATTTGTTTACTATTGGCAGTAGACGTTATTGTATGTGGTATCACTGATGTCTTTTTGCAGTTTCATGTGCAATACAACCAATATAACTCCATTATTAGAATGAAAGGCGAATGCATGTTTGAACAGGTTTGTAAAATGGCTTTGAGTAAAATGATATATATAATTCTATCATACTTACTGATTAGAAAACAAATGATATTTACTATACATCATGCTTGATAAGAAATCAGTATAATTCCTAAACTAGTACATATCAGTAAGAAAAGAGTGAAGTCAGTTGTCTCAAATTTTATTAAACTACAAAGTTATACTTTATCAAAACCAAAGCGTTTACGAAAAGTCTTGATAGCTAAACACTTTGTCAGATCGGTAGATCACCGAAAATAAATAAAATTTGATTCTTTAATAAGTTGTGAATGAGAAATCAGGTATTTACAACACATTCATTTAGAAGTTAATCCTAAATTTTTGTTAGATTATGGATGCATTTCACCTGTGGGTAAATTACCCATAAAATGTATGTAAAGAAAATAATAAGACTTGATGAAGCGAGTATAACGTTCATTATATTTAAGCAAATGAACACTAACCGTAGTGAATAAATCTGAGATGTATGTAGTTTTATTCAACCAATGTTCAAGTATGATTAATTTTCAATAAAGTTGAATTAAAGATAGATTTCCAATATGGTTGGTGGATAGCAGTGAAATTCGGGACGCGCATTTCTTTCTATTTGAGAATTGTTGGCTAGATGTACGTATATATATCGCTGAACAGATCAAGTGATACTTCAATGCATTCCAGTTATCTTTAAAAGCGTTTCGACCTTATTTACCTGATGAAAGAACGTTTACTTCTCTTTTTAGATAGCAGTGTGTGACAGGAGTTTTGATGCAACAAAATGAATGAGATATAATTAAAAGAATATTATCCCTAACATTATAACAGTAGGATTGAGATTTAATAACAGCTGTCATAAATCTTCGTCTCCCTTTACTGTCTTTTTCTTATTTATATACTTAAAGATATACAGGAAAAACAATTTTTTTTATTTTTTATGATATTAATCGAAAAGAGCCGAAAGTGTTTAGTTTACGCTCACTATGTGACATTTTCTCATAACCACATTGATCTCTTGTCTCTATCCCTGTCTGTTTATCACTCACACACACATATATAAATACTAAAACAAACACCTGCTGACTTGATTTGTTTACAAACAAATATAAGCGTGTGGAATGCGATTTTGTGTATGTGTGTAATGGTAAATACAAATATTTTTGGTGCAAACCTAATTAACATCGCTGTTTTCATTTTTATGCATTTTCGTAAGAGGTCGGACCTTAATATATGATGACTATTGTGTACCTAGGTTGTAAATGTTGATGCCAATGAAATGAAGAATTCTAGGTTTATATCACCATGTACTCGGATTTCAATACTTATTAAAGAACTTTTTCACTGATAATTCTTTACTTTCAATAGTGTTTGTTATAAGTCGTTAAATGATTGAGCTGTAATACTCATCCTTTTTTTAGTCTTTTTTGTTATGATCAGTAAACATACATTAAATTAGTTTCCAGTCCTTAAACATAATCTAAACTTTTCTATTCGTTTTTCATCATGGCCATATATATATATACGTAATGTCGCATTGATTACAAAATAATATTGAGTAACTGTAAGGAAGATTATAATAAGTAGAACTGACAAAACATTTTGATTAGAGGTCACTATTATAGTGGTCACGTAAGAATCAAGAGACGAATGTTGAGGACATGTTAGAATACGAATGCGTAAGGCGTTTGATGATATTAGTGATTGAATTCATGAGTTGATCTAGACCATCATTGAAAGCCCGAATGCATTGGACTGCCGTTTCGTCCTAGTATGGAACACCTCAGCAGTGCGTATTCACGATCCCGTACTTGGGACTCGAACACAGGACCTCCACTCTTGTGCACGAACTTAACCTTTAGACCATTTGAAAGGGTTTAGTGGAAGTTCATTTAAAAACTCACTCTTAAAGCGATGGTCTAGGTAGTGAGAGTTTTTTGGTGCAAAATGTTCATTTATCAACAGATAATGATTTATAATTTATTAGTTCAGTAGTTTACATCACCAACTTTTCAATAATGTGCAGGAAATCCATAGACAAAAAAAACTTCATTGTCAATTGGTAACAAATAAGTATAATATCGATGTAAAACGAAATAATCCTTGTCACTTGTCATCTTAATTTTCATCAAAGCATTGTAGGAAAAAAGAGTAATAAATATTTTAAAATGCCTGTTGTTTTCTGTCAATAGCATAACTTCCTTATTTTCGATTGTTGGCCATCAGTATTTCAATTTTTTTTAATACTTTAGTCAACATTATTTCATACAATACACATTAGTCTTTAGTAATAACGAAACATTTCTAAGATAAGTGAAAATGTAATGTAAAACATATACTAACGTGTATTGTTATTAAAATATATGAAAAATGGTTTTTTAATCAAGATAAAATTATCATATGTTCATAAACTGAATACTTGTACATATGTATACGCAAAATCTATACATTCAATACACAGTTTGAAAAGAATCAAGTTACCGTTAAAATAGATTATCATCAATTGTAATCCATATAAGTATCAGTCTGCTTATTATACTAACTGTAGAATTAACTATTCTTTGAATAGAATCATACAATTAAGAGTAAGAGTTTAGAATTTTGATTATAGTTTATTTCAATGCAATACAAAAAGAAAGAACTTAGTAAATTCCATTGTCATCCATCTAACAAGGTATTGATGTAATTAACCATATGAAATATTTACACTTAATAATTTCTTTATGATTACTAAATGATTTCCTTTAAAATAGTTCCTATCTGAAACTAAATGTCAACTTAAAAAAGAATATTGGGTAGATTTTCGTCCTAGTTAATAATAGTAATATTGTTTTTCTTAATTCTAGCATGACTTGATATTTGTAGTTCTGATTTAAAAGTATCTAGAATGTCTCTCAGGTTGGAAATTTCTCTTTATTTGACGTCCTTCATTTATATTATATTGCTTTGAGGTGACTGTTATTAGCGTTTAACCTTTAATATGAACAGACATCATGCAGTTAAATACATATAATCTAGAGTTGATAAAAATAAACATTGAGTATCTCATGTATACTAATGACAATCATGCGATCACTGGTGACCAGCTACAAGAAGTAACCCTTTGAATTCTAATAATAAGCGATGATCAGTGAAGTTCAATCGATGTCAGGTGTGAGACAACTATCCACTACAGACAGTTAAGGAAGGTTGCGTAATATATTGAATAATTGAAACCATATATTAACACCGTTGGATTCTAATTTATTGGTCCAGAGGTTAAGCGTCCGCGCGTAAAATTCAAGGTTCTGACTTTGGTTCTCAGATAAGAGATCATGGATACTCATTTCTGAAGAGTTCAATAATAGTACGACACCGTTGTCTAGAGCTTCCAATTCTTAAATGGTGGTCCAAATAATAATAGTTCGTGATTTAAACTGAAAAATATGACTTAAATCATTATTTATATATAGATAAATAATTGCCAGTTTAGTTCGAGAAAGTTAGCTTTCTAGTGAACATAGTTTTTCATGAAGTTCCAACAACCTACAAAAATAATTAATTATGGTTTTATTATTGCTTATAACTAGTAGGTAAGAATTAAAGTAGAAGAATAATTTTATTTCATGCAAGTAGCTACTTATACAGACGGTTATTATGATACATCACGAGTTGTCTGAGACGAATCAATAGATACCATTACTTTTCAAACCACTAATTAAATAACAATAATAATAATAATAGACTAATTTCGAAACTCAGTGATCTTCATTTTAGACTTATCTGTAATTTTCAAAAAAACTTATTTGTCAGTTTCTTGTTTCTAACATCTCTTTTAGATTATCTTAATTTCAAATAAAGACTATAGCAACTAACAACCTATTGAAATATTACACAAAGAACAGTTAATATTCTGAATTATTTTATATGTAAATAAGAAAGAAGTTTACTTGGATTTTATGATTTCTCATCTATTATCTACAATTATCACCAACGTGTACTAAAGGATGATTTGTAGGTATATATCCTTGATTTTCTTTTTACAACACACCTTGCACAACCAACTATAGTTAACTGTTAAATTGTATCCCAGTAATCGATTAATTCATTAAAACAATATGTACATGATATATGGGGATACAAGTATACAAATCTGTGAATATATGTAGTAGCATTTTTACCTGTAGGTACTAAGATGTAAAATGTGTGAAATAACCACAACTTATCTAATCATCTATACGACTAGATTTATTTTGTGTCAAAAAACAAAACAACAAATCGTTTCTTTGTAGTAAACTGACCAACTGTCGTAAATTTATCAAATATAAGTGTATTCCTTCTACATTCCAATTACTTTCATTATGGCTTAAAAATATTAAGCAGTAAGCAAAGACTATCTCATACGAAATAAATGTCACTGTATTTCATTGTATTTCAAAAAAAAAAAAATGAAATCAGACTATAAATGATTATGGATTATTTTACATTTTAAAAAAAATATTTTTTTTTGTTTTTAAAAGAAGAAATCCGTCCTTTTTTTAAAGTATACTTATTGATAAAAACATTAAATCTTAGTTAAATTGCCTGGTTTTATTGTTTCCTTTCTCAGTCAATTTATATCATTCCTAGTAACTTTCAATATTCATTGTGGACATTATTATTATTATTATTATTATTATTATTATTATTATTATTATTATTATTTACAGAAATAACGCCTTACGTGTCTGTTTAATGAGTCATTCAGTTAAATATAAATGAGTTTACACATGCTATCATCATCTGTATCTCTCTGTGTGTGTGTATATATATAAATATACAGTAATTATTTACAGTACTTATTACATTTATTAATTACCATGATAACAATACATGACAAAAGTGAAATTGAGTGTTTGTATTTTTTTTTCTTTTTTTTTTAAAAAAAATATTATTTTATTGATTAATGATAATATTATTATTGTTTTGAAAAGAAAGAAAAAAAAACTATTTGAGTGACATTTCTGTTTTCTATTGATTATTATAGATAAATACACCAATTTTTGTGTATGAGATTCTTTTGATAAAAACTCGTTTGTTTAAAACTGTCTAGTTATATAGACATTTAACCAATTCTAAATTGAAAGACTCTCCCCTTTAAAATATTCAAATTATAATGATTTATAAATTGAGAAATGAAAATATATGATTGTATAGAATGTTGAATAATGTAAAATCAGAAATTATTCTATTTTTCAAAAAAATTATCCGTGGCTTCACACTACTACTACTTAACTACTCATAATTATCAACTCTAAGCATGAACTAATTGTTTAGTATTATATCATCATTTATTCTACATTATTTTGGACAAGCTGGTAACCGATTAACTGTATATACATATAATTTTAGTTATTAAAATGTAAAAATCACCTAAACATTTATTCATATACTTCTACTTTTTCAATGAAATTTACTGGTCATGGAGTTATCATGCAAATCTTTACATTATACTCCTTAAAAGTTATAGTTGTCTATACTGTTCCATATGCATAATTATGGTTTAGTATTACAAACAAATTACTAATAATATTTTCGATAACTTTCTCATTCATTTTGGGAGTTTTGTTCTTTCATTTTAATAAAAAGTTGATATTAGTCAATAATGACTTCTAAAACTTTCAAAAATTAAAAACCTACAGTTTATACATTAGATCTATTAAAGTTTAAAAATTTAAAATGTATACTAATATAACGATTAAGCGTTCGTGTATGAGACTGAAGGCTCTGAGTTCGAATCCCGCGAGTGGGACTATGGACGCGTATTGCTGAGGAGTCGTACGATAGGACGAAACGGCCATCTCGTTCTTCCAGATTTTCAATAGTGGTCTAACATTAATCTGTTCATGATCCCAATCAAAAAAGTTTATTATTATTATTTTTGTCTTATCAAGCGTTCTTTTAATGTTGATAATTCATAATGAAAATTTATTTTTTAAATTCATATTATTTTAAATACTCTAGTCACATTTTACACAAGCACTTGTAGATTAAATATATTAGAAATTAACCAATATATAGTTCAAATAACTAGTTTACTGATTTCTCAGCATAGGTTCTTCAATTGAAATTTAAACTCAGTTTATGTTGAGTTTATTTCAACGATATAAACTAAGTAAAAACTAAATATCAGTTTAATATTGTATACATCACACATAAAGATAGCAAAATCAATGTAAGTATTTACATTAACAAATTTGCTTCAGACTGATGATGTTCGTAGTATAGTTGAATGAGTATAAAATAGTATCTCAGTAGTTTGTTGTTTTCAATTATTTATTTCTTATAGATTGTTTTGTTTTTTTATTTATAGTAAACATGAGAGTATAATCTTTATTTATTAACATGATTGTTAAACGATTTTAAATTTCGGCTTCCTTTCTTAGTAACATTTTATTTTATGCTTAGTTATGAAGATAACGAGTATTTATTCAAATTAGAAGTGTACAATAATATTTAATTGATTTTTTTTCAGTGGTTTACTTAGGTCCCCTCAGGGTCCAAATAACGAACTATTGATTATCTTTTTGAAATATCTTTAAACTGGTAAAGCAATAATCTATGTCTTATTAGTGTGGTGCGTTGTTTTATACATTACGATTATGTTTTTGAGATTACGGAGAAGACTTATAAACCAGGAGTATCACTTTGTTAAAAGAAATGTTTACTAACTGAATGGCTCAATCGTTTAGTTTTCATTGTCTTACTAAAAATGATTATAATGAGCAGAAACATCAGATAAAGTTCAATCAAACATTTCCGTCAGTACCTAACATAACCTAAAGGAGATTTAAGACTTTCTCAAAAATTCAAATTGATGTTGGTCCGCTAATACATTTTATTCGTGTAGATTAACCACGATTAACTAACCACTAAGTTGTGACCAATGTCATGTTTGTCTAATTTTTTTTAATACTGTTCAATTCCTACCGGATACACTGACTGAAATGGCTAAAGCAGCCTAGGAAATGTTAATCATTCAAGACATCTGAGCAATTGTTTTTAATAACTCAATCAAACTAATCTTAATATTCTTACAAATATATGCTGAATATCTGCAGAAAGCAAACATATAAGTATATGTATAAAGGTTCGGTTTTAGCAATTTATTAATGTTGGAAATTAACATATGTACGGCATAAATTGCCAAATAAAATCTATAGTAGTATTCATTATCACAGAGTTAATAGCGATCACCATTTTTAACACAACAATAACATCGTTGACTTTTTGTCAGTTCTTCATAACTACCTAACGTCTCAGATTACTTAGTTTAGTGATCAAATTACAAATTTAATAAGTAGAATTTTATCCCTGTTGATAATTAAACAACATGACTTCATTTACTACCTAATGACCAATAGTCGAATTCATTAAACATTCGAGAAATCCTTTTCGTAATTCACACTACTGATATAGATGTAGTGTAAATAACTCGTAGACCTACTAACAATATAAACAAGTACTTTCACTAGAGCCAAACCGAAACTAATTTGCATAATTTGTGCCTTTTTCCATTGATGACAGACAATTTTAGCAGCAGATCTCAACTAAAAGACATTTTCATTGTACTGATTATTTGAAATCCTTGTTTGTTACATTAGCATTAGTAGAAATCTTTAGATGCATAACGTAAACTAATGACAGAATAAAACGGAAACAATTGGCAACAATTTTCATGATAACAGTGTAACTCGTAAAATGAAAAGAATGATATTATTTTAATAGTTAAATTCATGAGTCAATTGAAGCTAGACCACCAAGGAACACCTAGAAGCACTGGACGGCCGTTTTGTTCTGGTAGGGGACTCCTCAGCAGTGTGCATCCACGATCACGCCTCGCGAGATTCGAACCCAGGACCTAGCAGTCTTGCGCGCGAACACTTAACCACTAGACCACTCAGCCGGTATCCAACGGTGTTAATGTCTAACTTCAACCAATCTATGATATTATTGCAGAAAATTTAAATTTAACAATTTCTTTACTAGAGTTTACTATTTGTTTACTAATCGTAGTACATTATCAGAATTATAGTAAATAATTTACTTATAAATCTATGAATGATTAACTATCCCTCATTTTTTTTACAATCAAATTATCACTATAATCAGAAATTGAAATCTCAAATCAATCAATAAATTGATTTAATTTACTATATAGAAACTTATAATGAAAGAATATATCATAGTGTTGTAACTAACCAATCAAATGACTTTTCTATTGTCTTATCACCAAAAACATCACTGGATTACTGGTAACCTGGAGAATGTGTTTTTTTCTTGAAAAAAAAATAATTATCCATTTGCTATTGTAGAGTTAATTAAAAAAAAAAAAAGAAACAACAATCCTGTTAATTGAATCATATGAATATAAATTTTTTACAGTAAATTAGATTGTTATAAGCTGTAATGAAACATCTTATTTACAAAAATAAATAGTTAGTGAATTGATTCTTTGATAATCATATTAATTTTGATAATAGAGATTTCATATTGATAATGCTGTATAATGTAAACAGTTATAACATTAAGGATAATCATGATTAGTTAACACAGTAATAACTGTTATAATCAACTTGTTAATTATCGACTAAGTTTAATTGATTTAATTCTATCACCATATGGTAAAAGATTAACAACCAAATAGTTGTTAAGTAATCAATATGTGATAGCCTTAAACAAATTTGATGTCATAAATAAGAACTTTCGTCTAAATTTGAACGAATAGTTTCACAATATTTGGGCGCCGAGTTAATGTTAGTCATTAAAGAGGAATAATATATATTTGTAAAATCTCAGCGAATTTTTCTTGAAAAAACTTGAACCAGATTGCCAGGCGAAACGTTGGATTTACTTAAAATTCATTCGCTGAGATTTTACAAATATATATTATTCCTCTTTAATGAAATTTGATGTCAGTTGGAAGACTATCAAAGGTAAGAACTTATCAAATAACCATTTTGTTCATGTTTAGGACTCCTTAACAGTTCACAGCTATGAAGCTATATGGAACTAAACACAGTTTGAAATGATATATTAATTGATAAGTCCTATAGTATTCATAGACTAACTCAACCAGAATTTAAGGTCCTAAATGTTATCCTAAGTATGTTCATTAGTGTATGTCATTCAAAAGTCACAAATTAGAATGAATTACATATTCAATGCACTTCGGTTTTTGATAATATCACATCTACCATTAGCTCATTATGAAAACTATGCTTTTCTACTACTTTCATAGAATAATAATTAATTCTATTATTTATCTAAAATAAGCATAATGTTAGCTGTATCTTTGATGATTTTAGTTGCGTTTTGAAGTTTGCATTCACTTCTGAAAATGTGCAGGTTTTATTTTTTTCTAAGAAACACTATCTTAACTTGTCTTGACTGTGGAAACAATACAGAGTTATCAGTATGGGGTTTTGTGAAGATTATTGAAGGTTATTGATATTAGAAATCAACGTTGATGAAGTACTGCAGATTACTTAAGATTATATTCAAGGTTATAACTTCTAAGTTAAATCCAAATAGTATGTTGATATGACCCATTTGATCATTTATTGAGTTTTAAGTTAGCTTCCTATGGTACATTACAGTCAGCACTCCCATGTATTATCCTTTAAATTCCAGTAATTTTTGGTCACTAACCTTTCGAGTACTATACATAAGTAAAGCCATAGGAAATCTGAAGCGAAGGAGAGCAGCAGGCCCTGACAGATTTACTCCTGAGATTTTTAAGGATGGTGGTTCAGTATTAGCAGTGAGATTAACTGACGTCTTAGGTAGAATTTGGGAACTGGACGTAATCCCATCTGACTGGTCTCAATCACTGATTGTGCCAGTCTATAAGAAAGGACAAAAGTCCTCTTGTGACAATCATAGAGTAATCAGTTTGACAAATATAGTGTTTAAAATATTAGCTTCAATAATACTTCGACGCCTAACCAAAGCTCGTGAAGAGCAAACTAGAGAAAATCAGGCCGGTTTTCGACCTGGACGTGGTTGTATAGATCAGATATTCACACTACGTCAGGTTCCAGAACACAGACACGCGTTTAGACGCCCCACAATGGTAGTATTTCTCGACCTTAAGGCGGCATTCGACTCTGTTGGTGGTAAGGTTCTATGGCAGTGTTTGTCACTGAAAAGAGTACCAAAGATATACATTAACCTTATTCAGGCTCTCTACTCGAACACAACTGGTAGAGTGAGAGCTTATGGCGAACTGTCATCAGAATTGATTACATCAAGTGGTGTTCGTCAGGGCTGTCCACTCTCTCCATTCTTGTTCAACTTTGTCGTTGACGTACTTTTGGAGATAACACCTTCCTCGTCTAGATTTCCAAAGGTTGAACTTCTACCGGGAGGTTCACTTGTTGACGTAGAATATGCTGATGACATCGTTTTATTTGGTGAAGACGCTGACAAAATGCAGAGTCTTCTGACCACTCTAAGCAACAATGTAAGCATGTTCGGGATGCGATTCTCTCCCTCGAAATGCAAAATGTTACTTCAGGATTGGGTTGAAGTGTCATCAGCTTTTGTGGTCTGGTGTGTGACGAAATCTCAGCACGGATACAGAAGGCTCGACTAGCTTTTACCAACTTGCGTCATTTATAGCGTAGGCGAGATATCCGTCTATCAACCAAAGGACGGGTTTACTGCGCAGCAGTTCGTTCCGTCCTACTTTATGGCAGTGAAACATGGCCGGTAAGAGTAGAGGATATTCGTAGGTTACTAGTATTCGATCATAGGTGTCTTCGGAACATTGCTCGTATATCATGGGACCATCGAGTAAGTAACACAGTTGTTAGGAAACGGGTACTAGTTAATGATGGCAAATCGATTGATGAAGTATTGAAACTTCATCAGTTGAGATGACTGGGACACGTGTTACGTATGCCCAATGACCGACTGCCTCGATGTGCGATGTTTTGTTGTATAGGACTAGATTGGAAGAAAGGTAGGGGCGGCCAGACATAAACATGGCACAAGTCCATGAAATCACCGACAAGCAGACTAAGTCATATTGGTAGGTGTAGACTACCTGGTTGGGGACCGCGAGATGAGAGCAACCGATGGTTAGAGACCCTGAATGACATGGCTCAAAATCGTTTGTAATAGCACAGGTGCATCCGCTCTTTGTGTTCTCCCAAATTCTAATCTTCTGAATTCTTTATGTCCCTTCCATTATTCTCTTTTTAAATTTATTTCACTGGATTATACTCCTTGAATAACATCTTCAAACCCTAATTTTTCTGATTACAGCCTACAATTTTACTACATCCAGCACTACGGGATTTGAATCGACCACTGCATCTCTGTGCTAATGTGGTATGGCAACTCGAACTGATGTACGTACGTACGAAGTTCTACGTTGTTACTGACTGACTGACTGACTATACTTAACTATTTGTTTATTTGAATGTCAGTCATTTATATAATTGTTTATTTGTATAAAAAAACCTTTTAAAAAAATGCATTTCAATATAAATAAAATAGTCATTCACATTATAATTACGTTTATCTGATCGAGGTGCATAGAAATGTTAAACTCCAACACATTTCGTAACCTCAAGAAAACTTCATTCACAATCTACTACCATTTCAAATCCTTACAATTTCAATAGAAGGAAATCGTGTGTAAATTGAAAAGGTTGGGATTCTGGAGTTCAGTAGTAATCACCAGTCAACTAAGTTAACATTCAGATTAAGTCAAATGTAACTGAATACAATAGATATCCCATCATAATATTGAAGATTAAAGACTCAATAGTCAGGGACTACCTAAACGTCCTATGTTTCATTACTTCAGATGATTGTTGTAAACATTAATTAGAGATTTCAAACTAGTATAACATAACGTCTTGAAATATGTTAGTGTCGAGGATTTTTAATTTCGTAATTGTTATATCCCGACGAAAATAATGAATGATAACTGTCGAGATCTGTTTATGGACTAATACTATACACGTATTTTTTTATTGCATAAATGTTAAGTAGCTAAACTATGCATATTCATGTTTCTCTTATTATAAGCTTTATTTTGACCTATATATTATTATTATACGATTTACCGTTCTTGAGTTACGTCCAGTTCATTAATTACTGTCTTTCACATTTACAGCCGCTTTTGACTAGATCTTGTATAAATGCTATTTTCTATTTTGTGGTACGATATGGTCCGTTTGGTTTGTTTATAAATGTAGTATGTTTAAAATACATGATTTTTTATCACGGAGGCTGAGATTGTTCTGAACTTACTAGTCAGGGCTAGGCAGAATGAAGGACCGATAAAGACTCTAGACTGTTCGTACGGATTTTATGCGTCATTGTTCCGGTCGATAATTCACTGTTCTCTAATTGGCGGTATCATTACGTCACATAATAATAGGACACAAGTCCACAAGTTACAACAGTAATGGCATCAAAATAACAGAGAAATGCAATGTATCGAAAAATAACGTCAATCTATAATAACTTTTTTTTGTTCCATCCAATAAAGTTTAATTAGTTTTACTGTATTGAAGTCTATTCCCTTATTTGATCCCTATTTCTTCTACATAAAAAACGGCAAAAATTATTCAAACCACACCACCATTAACATCTTGAAATTTCTCATTCTAAAATCCATGAAATAAGCAAAAATAAACACAACTATGATTAAGCGGAACCGAAACAGACGACGCTACTGGTGTTTATTTTGCCTATCTATTTAATTAACCGATTATATCTAATTAGTTTACTTGGCTCCACTTATAAATTACAAAAATAACGGTTATAAGCGTGTTCACTAGCTCAAGTGTAGCCTGTTACCGAAGTAGAGAAGAAAAGATTGTTGACATAGATATTTGAAAATCATAAACCACTGAACAAGATCTGTGGATTTTAATTAGAACATCTAGTTACATCAAGCTAATGAAAAAATATCTTTTTTTAACAAAGAAAGCCAAGAAAATACAATTAAGTATCGGAAGTCTAGTGTTATCACTGAACAGTACTAACTGACTTATGACAGGTAATGTGAACAACATGTTGTCGTTTAATAAATAACTCATTATCCACCAGTCGGTAAATATTTGAAATTAGGAATAATTACATTTCTAAAACAATCTGTTTGTATTGTTATGATCAGATATATGGAAAACTTCTAGTGTAAACCTTTCATATTAAAGAAATGATTTTCTGAGTTACAAGGATCTTGATATCCAATTCATCAAAGAAAATGAAATTTGCTCATAAATATTCCGATTTAGATATCCTGACAACAATGTTAGAAAGCTTATAAATGATGTAATATCTTATAAAATAGATCAAAATTATAATTATATTGTTCATTAAATTATTTCTCATTGTCATTATGATTTTCACCCACCAATAATAAGTAAACAAGGTGCTTCATGTAAAGAGACCAATCACATCTAGAATAAATTGTATATTATTGCCATCTAATGAAAATTACGTTTATTGTTATATTTAATTTACTAATCCTTTTTTCAAATTTCGTTCAGTACATGTACATGATTTTTAAATTATTTGTTATTGTCATTAATATAACTATCAAAATATTTGTCTAACCAGACCCATATCCAGAGGAAATTTCTTTTAACTATTTTACATTACCGAATAACGTCAACCTAAGAACTACTGTAAAAGTAAACGTTCTAACTGAGATCTCATCATTTCTTATAACGTTATGGAACTCAGTGATCATGATAACATTGAACTATTGAATTGAATTTCAATGATCTTACATTTAACTTCAATCAACTAAACATTTAGCTCATTTTGTATCCCATAACATCAGTGGATGACTTCCGCAAACACTGAACGACTGATTTCAGAAGTCAAAAACGCTCAGCAGAACTTTTAATACTCTATCTCAAAAACTATTCGTTAATAACCTAATGATTAATGAATATTTTCATCATTTCAAAAAATAAAGAAAAATTTCTCCTAGTTTCGCTGTAAATCAGTTGCAATTATGAAATATATAATATTATTAGGTCAACTCAGTATGGGTGAGCGACAGTGGTACACTGATGAAAACCTAGTGTAAGCTGTTAATAAGACCAATTAATTATTATGATACCGCTATCAAGTATTTAAAATTTAGTGTACAGTTTTCTTAATTAACTCATGCAGGTTATATCATGATGACCATATTTCTTAGAAATAAACATACCTCAGATTGTACAATTAAGAAAATGTAATATTAAAACAACTTTTATCGGTATCATTACCCTGACCTACTATATTAGTAACCTTGTTCAAATAATTAATTCATCATGATTTCATGTATCGCTCACCTCTTCAGTCTACAACATTTATAAACATTTTAATCACTACGTTGTTTACATAATTCATAAAGTGAATATCTGCTTAGTATTCACAATGTCCTTTTTGCTTATGCATACTTGAGCTGCTGTCCTTCATAAGTATATTTGAAAATGTTGTTATTCACATTATTGCATCTAGGTTGGCTTTTCATGTGACAAATGATTTGTTTTTATTGTTTTCTATACTAACTTTATTTATTACAAACAGTAAACTACCAACAAGCACATGTTCTGTCTCGCAATATTTGTAGGTTATTTATCTCTTGTAATTTTAGCTCTTCAATTCTGTACAACACTACATATTTAGAAAGATAATAAATGTGAGATAAAGTTTATTAATGAGCAGTGTATAGATGTATGTGAAGTTTAATTACTTTTTAACTAACACTATAATTCGTACCGATAATCGATGTAATGACAAATAAAAATGAGATGTCATAAAAACTCTAGTTTCAGTAAGATTGCTTTTCATAACCGACAATTCCACCAGGAGAACCATGTTAAAAATCAATGTGCGATCGACTCGTGTTCCTTTTTACTTTGTAACTTAGCAATAGAATGTATATACGACACTAAACAAAATCCGATTCAGAACTTTTAATTATTATGGTGACCATAACTTCTTTAGACTGTTGTGCCGAAATTAAGTGGTTGGTATTTCCAACTTTAGTCAAAATTGCATCGAATTTCTATTCATCTATCTTGGTGTCTTGATTTCGGAATTCAGATATTTCGTCTTTCACAGTGTCACCGTTTAAGTTCAGTAGTTTAGATATTTCTTGGAAGTATATTATTCATTAAAACTATGACAATTCATTTTGTTTATCGTAAAGTTTAGCTTCACATAAACCATTAAGTGGTTTCGATTCAAGCAAGAATTACTACAATAATTAATTATTTATTGTTTATTTATTTATTTGAACACACAAATATTGGTACAAAGTGGCACCGAATACATATGTGCCACATGAGTCACTTGATTTGTATGTTGGCTGTGATACTACACGGGTGCTCAAACCGAAGCATGTGGTTTTCTTAGTGCGCCACACTTGGAGTCCTCGACCTGAAGGTCTAATCCACAAGGCGGTGGAGCAACGTAAGGAGATGAAGTCTCATGGTAGTCGATTACGAACAATAGGTTCATACGCCATTTGTTCCTTCAGGATATTGGAGCCCATGTGCACCATTGGTTTGGAATCAGAGTTTTCCAACTCCCTTAGGTAAACTCTCCGTGTCCACCAGCCCGGTTAAAGCGCAGGACATTCGTTTCTGGTCTACTGAATTTCGCAAACAATACCCCCCGCTGGGAGAAGGCAGTGGGTAGGAATTCTCTGGCAGTGGTTGTATGCACGTGGCCATGTGAGAGCATTTCGAGAGGGAGAGCTAACTTTCCTCAACTTCGGCCGTACCAGGACATTTAGGGGCACAATAATTAATTAAATGATGATCTATATTCAGTTAAAAATTGGATATCATTTAATGCTATTATTATTATAAAACCTAGATAAAGGAAATATGTAAGCAGCAGATAACTGTTTTATCATAATATATAAATACGTGTCACTAACTACTCGTAACACTGAATTGTAAATTCATAGATTTTATAGTTGATAAATGGACTATTTTTCAGTATACATAAAAGATTTCTTTTAAATTTTGATATCAATCCAAAATTAAGTTTCATTAACTACCTCAAACATAATAATCATCATTCGCTATGTATGAACCAGATAAACGTTCCAACTCATTTACACATATTGATATGATGGATAATTTTACATAGTACTTCATTCAATTTTTTGTACTAAGCTGTAAGTCTTACCTAATCCATGCTTCCCAATTCAGTACTGTGTGTGTGGGGGGGGGTAAATTAAGAGAGTAAAAACTTATGATTCAACCCTTTATACTAAAATATCATTCATAAGGAATAATTATTTAATACTCATAAATTAGCACAATTCATTATTGTTTTTTGTCTGTTCAGTTAACTTATTACAATCCATCAAAAAAAAAGAAAACTCTACTGTTCATTGTCTCAGTCTTGTGTTCTTACATAATTTATACTTACATATACTAGTCTATTTATTCGAATTGAGAAAATGCAATACGTTGTCGACATATCACGTAACTGAAGATGAAATAAACAAGTAAATACCTGGAATCACTTCTTTTTTTATATTTTATTTGTTTATTTTTATTTCAATTACAGGTCAAATAAAAGTACTTAAATATTATAGTTTTTTTAAAGGGTTCATTTTGTTGTCTTGCGTAGAACTATGTTTTCATAAATCTTCAACTAAAATTGGAAAGAATCTAAATCTTATTACTAATTTAAATTCAGTCATAAATTATGACCTTAACTAGACTAATTTTGTTGTGGTAATCGTTTTCTTTGTGAACAACTGATATTATTTATGTTAAGCAAAATAATTGTATTTTATTATTCTCACTATTATCAGTTCACCTGTCTTCCTACTATCAACTTGTACTTTTACCTAGAGACTTATTTTATTTCATTGTGATTATTGACTCATATTGCCTTGATTGGTTTAACATTTTCGTATAAATATTCATGTATATTAGAGTAAAGCCTGATGACGATCTAATTGAAAACAATTGTTCGCTTATATGTGTTGTTCTAATTTTCACAATGGGAATCTTTAATATTTTAAGCAAAATAGTTCAATATTTCTTGACCTCCTTATAAAATTAACTAAGAAATAAGCATCAGTATAGGGGTTTAGAAATTATTGAGTTAAGATTGATATCATGATTGGATCGATATTAGACCATTAATGAAAACCTGGAAGTAGTGGACGGCCGTTTCGTTTTGGTATGAGATTCCTCAGCAGTGAGTATCCTCGATCCTGCATACGGGACTCAATAGTGACTAGCTTCAATATGAACTGTAGAACTTTCATTATAGTTCTAAACAAGATTATCTTATCCCACTTCATGTATACCTAATTTCTTTATAAATACTTCATGAGTACACTCAGTTTACAAGATGTAAATGGTTAACCGTTACTAGAAATCTAATATGAATGACATTAAGTTTTAGAGATAATTTTTTTCCATAAAGTTACACTATTTGAATTGTCTGAAGAACCAGTCATCACTAGTTACTTGATCGTTCTAGTGTAAACACTTTAACTATGATTATAAAATAATTAGTTTATTATTGTTTATTCTACGTAGAACTAGTATAGCCTAAAATGTAACAGTATCCTACAATTTAGACACAAATTAGTGACTTGACATATTAAATTAACTTACTGATACTTTCCATGTGACTCAATCAACTAACGTACAACATCAAACACAAATACATAAAAATATGTTTCAATGAATCATATCATCTTATTAACAAATAGAACTGACAACTTCAAACTATTTTTCCTAGATAAAAAACACTAAAACAGCTACATTATGGAAGAAATGTCAATAAAGTTTGCTAATTAGGAAACATAAAGAAAATAAATTAATCATGGTTGAAATAAAAAGTTATGTGGGTCAAATCATATAACTATTATTATTGTTATTATTATTATTATTATTATTATTATTAATATTACATAATTGCTTACTATTTAAAAAACCTATTTGCATGTATTCAAATGAGTTAGTGTTTTTATCTGACAACAAAGGAGAATAACCGTACCATATACTACATTTATTTCCGCCCATTTTATCTTAATATGAAACATTTAAGGGGAAGTTTAATAATAATAATAATAATATTAATAATAATAATAATAATAATAATAATAATGGTTGAATTTATGTTGATATAGACAATGTAACAATGTAATATGCTCACAAGCCAGTAAACAAGGAATATTAAGTCCTCAATTTAAACTTTCTTTACTATCATGCAAAGCATAATACACATTTCAGAAATAAAAGGTTAATGACAAGATATTTGTCATTATATTATTATTTAAGGTCATAAATAAATTGTTTGAAAGTTAGTTGAAGAAAATCTGATACAAAGAATGCGATGAGCTAAATTAGGAAATACAACCAACAGTTGAGCCCTTATCTTATTTATAAAGACATAACCAAATTGTTTGATGCTTGAAGACTACCGCCTCAGTACCCTCAATTAATAATAATGGTTATTTAGTAAAGATTAGGAAGTGATCATGATATTAAATATAAATAAAAATAATATATTTGTAATATCTCAATGAGTAGAAAATTGGATTTTCTGACGTTTCGTGACTTAGTGTAAGCCACTTCTTCAGAGAATAAATAACCAAATTAAAATTAATTCAAGTTTAAATAGTACAACGGGACAATAGTTGTTTTTTTAACAAAAAGCAAATAATAAACTGCAACGTTTGTCTGGTTTCATGAGGAACGTATCAATTATCTTATGCTTTCAAATTAAATATCTATTTAACTAGTAATCATGACCTAGATAGAAAGCTTGAAATTTGTTTAAATTAACTTGTAAGTAGATTTATTAATTACTTACTTACATACGCCTGTTACCACTTGTGGAGAAGAATAGGTTGCCTACCAGCATTCTCCACTGAACTCTATCTTGAGCAATCCTTTCCAGTTGTTTCCAGTTTCTATTCATCCTTTTCACGTCTGCTTTCATTTCCTGGAGAAGTGTGTTATTCGGTCTTCCTCTTTTTCGTTTCCCTTCAGGATTCTATGTTGGCACTTGTCTCGTGATGCAGTTTGATGATTTTCTCAATGTATATCTTATTCACTCTCAGCGTCTTTTTTTAATTATCTATTCAGTTCAAAGCTGGTTTGTTCTCTTCTACAATAGGCTGTTATTGATGGTATCTGACCAACGGACACTGAGAATCTTGAGTAGACAATTGTTTAAAAGCACTTGTACCTTTTTGATGATGGTTATGGTAGTTCTCGAAGTTTCATCTCCGTACAGCAGAACTGTCTTAACGTTGGTATTGAATATTGTGACTTTGATATTTGTTGACAGTTGTTTTGACTTACATATGTTCCTCAATTGTAGGAATGTTATTGTTGTTGTTTTTGCTAATCCATACCTTCATGTCTGCATCATGTCCTTCTCATTCATTGTGATTCTCTTCTTCTTCGTTTGGAACGATGCTTTGATGATTCTGGATCCATGAGATTCCCACCCAATAAGTTCATTTTTGCTTCTATTGACAGCATTAGAGTAACTCCCTTAGTGTGTGGAGCATTTTCCTCTTCGTGACCGGAGTACAGCAGCATCTCTCTCATATCTAGCCTTTGTTGTTCAGTTAGGGTTCAACTGATCTTGCTGATTTCGAGCACTTTCAAGTTGTATCTCCTCATTTCCACAGATACCTGACTGGTTCTCCCGGTCTCTCACACTGTTCATACATTCCATGTGCTTATAAAAATTGTTGCTCTGGTTGTTAGAAGGAGCATCAGCCTCGTGACTTCCGAGGAATTTCGGCTTTGATCATTCCTTTAAATGAAGATCCTTCAACTCTGAGGGCAGAGTTTAAATGGTCTAATTTGTTTATTCCGGTTAGCGTTTTTTAGTGAAGTTGTTTTCTATGGGGTTGCTGACCCCATCCCTAACCCTTCTCCTTTACCCGGGTTTGGGACCGGCGGTAAACTTAGAAAACCACAGTCGGAGTCGTAAGTAGTTTTAGTTTCTCTGAATTTTTCAGTCTTTGGAGAGTAACTTATAGTATCATGCTATCAAATCCTGAGTACTTCAGTGAATTACTCCAAAACACAATACCAAATATAACGAATATTTTAGCCTTAATATCTCAGTGATGTTTTCTACTAATGCTGACACATAAGTATCATGTAGTACTAATCGAAAGTGGAATGCCCTGGTACGGCCGAGAGTGGGGAGAGTCCGCTCTCCCTCTCGAAATACTCTCACACGGCCACGCGTATATAGCCTCTGCCAGGGAAGTCCTACTCACTGCCTTCTCGTGGCGGGGGTGTTGTTTACGAAAATGAGAGGACGAAAAGCGAATGTCCGGCGCTTTAACCGGATTCCAAAACAATGGTGCACATTGGCTCCAGTATCCTGCGGGAACAAATGGCGAATGAACCAATTGTTGGTCACCGGCTTCCATGGGACTGCATCTTCTTACGATGCTCCACTGCCTTGTGGATCAGACCTTTGGGTTGAAGGCTCGGGGTGTGGCCCCCTAAGATAACCACCTGCTTCGGTTTGGGCACCCGGGCAGTATCACAGCCCTCACACATATCGGATGAGATTTGTGTGGCGCATATTTATTTGGTGCCTCTTTGTACCATTATCTATGTGTTGAAATAAATAAATAAATAAAGAAGTTGAAATGAAGAGAATAAAAATGAAACCGGACCGTAAACAACATAACAAGAGAACTAGACAAATAATGGAATACGTAAATGATAGATCAAAGAAGCTGTTAAACTGATGTATTTAATGTATGACTTTCCCATTCTATTAAGTCATTATGTGACCTTACATTAATCAGTAAATTGATTCCCCACCAAGTTTTCGTTCACAACAGACCTACTTCGTTTTTGATGAGTGAGGAGAAAATCCATAAGGTTTATCACATTATCCTTGTGCATTTTGTTATACTCACTTACGTATACACATATGTACTGCTAAGTAGCTAAGATACATACCGTTTCTAAAGATTTATACTCTTTCTAATTGCGATTTTCAGTTTTATTCCAAAGCATTTATCTCTCATTTGATTATGCTTGTAAAGTTTTTTTTTATAAAAAAACAGCACATTCACCACATTGTGTAAGTATGATGTAATGTCGACAAATATTCTATAATTCACACATATTTGAAAACAAATTTGTGCAAAAATGCAATTAAGTGTACTGATGTAATTCCAACTGTTAGTGTTATCTGTATTGTTATCGTAATGCGTTGAGAAAAAAAAGAAGGAATGTTAGCAATTTCATGCACAAAATATCACTTGGCGATTTTTTCTTAGAATTTATCAGTTCAAAATAGAAATTCTAATTTGCTTATTTGATTTAATACTGATAACCTTATTGTTCTCATCATTGTTAACTAAAGTCTGTGAAAATATCCCATCTTGCTACGTTGGATGCATAAAACAAACGAAGTTTACACTAATTTGGTGAAATAAATAAACCCTATGTTTTCATGTTAGACCCATTGACATTCTTTCGCTTCATTCATTACATTATTGTTATTATATGATTATGTCAAGTCATTTCTTCTTCTCATTCATAATAAAACTAACATTTACCTAATCATGAAGTCACACCAAAACCTCTCATCTTAGAGTTCTATCTTTGATCTTTAGTCTATAGTATGTCATATAACTTGAAATTAGTCCGATGATTCAGTTATTTATGATTAATTCATTTTATGTATTATTACAAATAGCAATCAATAATTTTTGCTCACTGTGCCCACGGAATTAATTTTGTTACTAATGCTTTCCGTACTGGTTCTTTGACTTTATGTAGCTGAATGACAACTTTACAAAAGTCTATAAGTTCGTTCTATTTGTTGAATCGTTACAGAATAGAATTCAAAATCAGTAAATTTCTCAACACAGTTACTTTGCCCATTACTAAGCATGTCTACTGTCAATTTAGGAAAAAATATTACCATTTCACAATGTTACTGGTTATTAACGCTCCTCACTTATAATCTTTCTCACATCAGAAATCATGGTTTTACAATAGAACCCTATGTAGTATTTCTCTGTAAATGTTAGGAACACTTTGATTTTGATTCATCCTGTCTGATAAAAATTCATAACGGAAAATTATTATGATAAACTATGATTATTATTGCACAATCTAATTTCAATACCTAACTTCATATAAATTAATGTAAGAGATTTACAGAGTAATGCTTCAGTTTGTTAGTATTTGTCGTTGTTTGCAGGAGTCTACTATACAGTTTTCAATTTTAGTGTACTAAATTGATTTGTTTTTGTATAATCATGTCGAATAAGTAGTAATCGTCACTAATTTCCTTTCCTCTTTTTCACACTTTCCTTCATCATCTTTTACTTGATTCGGATAGTAATGGTAGTAATAGTTTTTTGTCATAATAAATTTGAACAATGTTGAAATTTACAAAAAAATCCCAGTTTTTTCTTAATAATAATAAATGAATAACAAGTTATAATTCATCTATTTAACTCGACCGTTTGATTGTATATTTGAGTAATAGTTAAGTAAAGATTCATAGTTCCAAAGAATGCATATTTGACAATTCACGGATTACAGTTGATCGATTGAGTCCCCTTATATAAATACTTAACTGGGTTTTATCCATTACATTTTTAATCAATAATTTGTTAGTGTTACTCAAATTTTTACTAACTTTGTATAATTTAATTCAATGATAAAATTGGGTTAAATATTTACAGTTGAGATTCTAAGTCCCTTCAAAAAGTGTTATTTTTGCTTGAGTTTGTGAATTTAATCTTTATTCCATTAAAAAATGATCTTGTTAATGTCCTTTTAAGGTAATTTCAAAGAACTCATTGTCCATGAAAGTTATGACCAGTTATCATTTCCTACTGAATGAACTGAGTATACTATCATTAGTTTGATAGGGAATAACTATTATTATTTAAATCTAATTGCTTTTAGACTTAAAACACTAGATTGAAATTTTGAATAGGATCAATTTTTGTAAGCCTCAATCTTACTTAGATATGATAAAATTTAGTCCCTATTCTACTATTCTATTTCATTGTGACCAGACGTTTTTTTGGGACATTTATTAAACATTTTTCTTTTTAACTAATAAAGTTAACCTATCCCATCCTTTTCCAGTGAATTCATGTGTATTTTTAGTCCACATTTTGAAACTATTTTAGACAACAATGATTAGATATAGTTTATTTATTTATCCTTATGATTTAAAGCATTTACCATTGGGGAAATGGTTTTTTTCCAGAAATTAACCTTATATCTATTGCATCATAGTCAAGGGTGCCTGAGAAATTCAAATTAGTGCTTTCTTAATAAATTGGACTTATAATTATTGGATTTTTTTAATTAACTCACTTTAGAATTAACCCCATTGTCTCCAAATGAAAATAGCTAAACGTTGGAGTGAGACAGTTCTTTATTTCAGAGGATAAAACTAGTATTTTTTAAAAAAAAATTCAATTCACCCTTTCGGACAGCGAAAAACAGATTACAACAAAATCCAAACTTTTATGACTTTAACAAGTAGTTACTTGTTTTGTGTTTTCGATTCTGAGCAACATAATAGATGTATATTGTATTTTGTAGAGATGATTAAACTAAACTTATGACAATGTCGATATTCAGTCATAGATATTTTCATCAAAATTATGTAACTGGAGAATTTAAATATAAAAACGATACATATGTTTGTGTGGATGTGGACTGCTAAAAAACTCAAAACATGTTCTCTCTTGTTCACAGTTGTTGTGGACTTGATTTTACATTTGTCTCTAAATGTTTCTTATAATTGCACCCACTTTTTTAAATGCTTAAGTTGATTTGTCATTGAAATAGCAAAATGATCTTAGTTACACAAGTATTGAAAATCTGAGAGCACTGGACAGTCGTTTCTTCCTAGCATGGAACTTGTTATCAGTAAGTGTCCATAAACTCGTAACCGGTAATCGAACATTGGACCTTCAATCTAGAATGCTAATGCTTAGCCTCAAGACCATTAAAACCGGGACACAGTAGTGTACAATTCTAAATTCAACTAGTCCACTTATCTAGATAGTGTTTTAAGTACATATCCCTAATGTGAAAGTAAGCAGGCAAATATCACACCTCAGTAACACTATATGTGTACACATTTAAGGTTACCTTGATGGAGGCATAATAGCAGTTTGCTTATCAAACTTAATTAACCACACCCTGTTATGTAATGAAATCCGATTTGACTATGATTTCTTAATAGGATTTTGATAGACCACTCATAGCTAAGATATTTAAATATAATGTCAAGTTTCCAATATTGTTCTTATGAATTCAGACTTATTATCATTTATTTGAATCAATGTTTTCAAACAACTATAATATAAAGTATTAGTCAAAACATACTACTCGCATTTGATGACTAAACACATTTGTCTTTAAGAACATTGATGAACTTGTCAGTCACCTATTTCATTTTTCATATTTGAATTAATTATAAACTTTAGACACAATCATGCAGCAAAACTTGATCGATAGAAAACACATAATATATCATGAACCGACTGATGTTGGGCCACAACCTCCATACTGGTAATTAATATGTGCTCATTAGTGATTACCTTTATGAGGGAATTTTCGGAGTTCTAGTGAGAAGCCGTGACCAGTCAAGCTAATTCATGTCGGGTAAAGACAGGTATCTACCTCGGTACAATGGAAGATGGTGACGCAATTTCGTGGATCGGTTTATGTTAGATATTAACACCACTGGATGCCAGCTCAGTAGTCTAGTAGGTTGAGCGTTCACGCGCGAGATTGAAGGCCATGGGTTTGAATCCCACGAGCTGGATCGTAAATGAGCATTGTTGAGGAGTCCCACAATAGGACGAAACGACTGTTCAGTGCTTCCAGGTTTCCAACGGTGGTCTAGCATCAATCGGCTCATGATCTCAATCAAATACTTAATAATCTCCACAACCCCTATATACTGGTACTTAATTATTTCTACGCAGATAAATACATTTGATAGTATCTCTTTCATTTAATGCTTTTTGTTTTCATTTTTACAACATACTTTCTATGATTAAGACATTGGTGTAAATGAGATCTCAGTCTAATTTAAACAAGAACAATAATAATAATAATAAACAAGTTGTTGAAATTCAATTTCATTTATTATTATTTACGTGACAGTTTCTTTTATGATTAAGCAATTGGTTTGTTTTTCCCGCCATATTTTGTCTATTTGTTTTTTTTTTAATTTTTAACTAAACACACACACACACACTCACATCTGTGCAAAAACAAACAAACAATCAATTTATCAATAAATTTCAAAACGGAAATGTTTAGTCATGTGAATAATTTTTTTTTAAAAAACAAAGTTGTATGACAATTTATATTTACGATATGATAGATATAGTCTATAGATTATTTTGTTCCTTTAATTGTTATTCTAATATCCCTTTAAATCCGTATGAGCATATTCAATGGAATTTCTAGAATAAATATCAATATTAAAGAATGTAAAGCCATTTCGTTTTTAAAAAAAATAAATAAATAAACAACAAATTTCTGAGTAACATTTGACATTATTTCCCTATAATCATCATCCATAAATGGATTAGCTTATAAGCATATATATACACCTAGTGTTTAGTCATGAGTTAGAATAAGTAAAGAAAATCAATGGTAAATCCCATGTATATTTTTAATTAATTTTTATATGACTCATTTAATTCAATATTTTGATAACCGATTGAGATGGTCATGAATTATTATTTCATTATGAAATCCTTTTTTTTCCACCTCCAGCCCCCACCCCCTAGAAATAGATTTGTAGGTATAATTCAGGGCGTAGTAAATATATGTTTGAGTAAATCAATTAAACTTATTAGTTAATGTCATTATTCATCCAATTGCAAATGAAGGTTAATTTTATTTTTAAAATGTCAATACAGATTCATTATAAATAGTACGCTTAGGTCATAGGTAACTCACTTGTTTATATTGGATGCAAACACTAACCTCAAGCAATTTGGGAAATTAGGTTGTATAATAGAAAGTTATAAATTTGTGCAACATTTCGTAAGCATAGAGCAAAATGGATAATAATTAAGTATTATTTTGGTTGAGATCATGAATCAATTGATGTTAGACCACCAATGGAAACCTGGAAGCACTGGACGGCCGCTCGCGGGATCGTGGATGCGCACTGCTGAGGAGTCCCATACTAGGACGAAACGGCCGTCCAGTGCTTCCAGGTTTCCATTGGTGGTCTAACATCAATTGATTCATGATCTCAACCAAAATCTTAACAATCTCCACAACCCCCATACTGATAATTAAGTATTAGTTATCGAATAGATTTTGTAAATGGTGCAGTTCACAGACTAAATGGATTTTGTATTTCATATAGATCTTGGTAATATCAATAACGTAGGATTTAAACCCTTATAAATAAATTATTACTTATCCCTGTTGTAAAAACCAGTAGCTAGAAAATTAAATAAATAATTTATTTTAATAGTTGAATTCATGAGTCATTTGAAACGAAACCACCATGGAAAACCTGGAAGCACTAGATGGCCGTTTCGTTCTATTATGTGACTCCTCAGCAATGCACACTCAAGATCCCGCCTTACAAGATTCGAACTCAGGACTTACCAGTCTCACGAGTGAACACTTAACCTCTAGACTCATGAATTCAACTATTAAATTACTATAATATCCACGAAACCTTTCTTTGATTACAAACTTATTTATTACTTAAAACAATCAATTCCAGGAGCTCTTAATTGTTTTTCATTTCTATTATCCATATTAATGCTGTTATATTTTACAGTTATTTTAAACAAAGGATATTTCAATATTTCTTTTTCACTGTTGACTGATCTATATCTCTATGCTAGAATGAAACCTTGTTAATGGAATGTTAGATTTAAACAAGGAAGGTTTTTATGATTCTAAAGTTCTTTCAGCCTACTTAAAATCTAAAAAAAAGAACATTTTAACGTTACATTTGGAAGCTTTGATTAAATTGGTAAACTCTAAAGTTATTATTTAATTTATTATAGCCAAATTATTTGCGATTTTTTAATGAATTATCATTTTTTTTCAGAGAACTTAAGACAAATAAACACAATTAAATCTATTGAAGCATCGACAGATATAAAGGTTAATCATATGACATCAAGAAACAGAATTTTTTTAATCTTATATTCAAATTAACGTGGTATTTTTTTTAATGAGTCCTGTATATACTGTAGTGTCGGTTACTGTGTTAAACCCACATGACTTATTCTAGCTACTGGATCCATCCTTCTTGAGTCACGTTTTGACCTTGTTAATTATTCACTTATCAACTTTGAGTAGGATAAGATGTACACACACATACGCTCATATAAAAACAGTCATCACATATCGGTAGCTTAATTTTGTGTGCCTATAAACATTGATTAACGCTTGACTAAAGGGAGTTGGCTCACATGCTTTATCCACCACGCAACATTTTGTTTCGCTTCGTGCCTTTGATATTCATCCTGGATCAATGATTGTACAAAATATACGTATTCGGAAATCCATTTTCGTATTTGACTTATTTAATTCTGTTATTCACTAACACGAGTTAAGTCGGTGATTCTATACAAGGATAGACGACATGTGTACTTCAGTTACATTCATATGATCTAACTGGAGTCAAATCCCAGGGCCACAAAGTGGTAAGCCTGTCAACAACATCGTCCGATCTAATTGACGTCTAAATAAAAAGCTCCACTAAAATACCTTTTACTTCAACAAGTTCTAATGTAATTTTTAAAAAACTTTTTATTTATTTCTATGTATTAAAGAGACAGCTTATAAAATTCCTCTGATATGAACACAAAAATTACTTTTTTCAGTAGAAACTATATTCACAGTCGTAGTCTGATATTTCTTTCTTAAAGATTTTTTTAAAACCCCGATGAAATATATTCATTAGATTCCATATTTCAGCCAGTCAGTAAGCTACAACGTAAGACCAGGCACATATATGCACCGGTCCAAACTGCCACATCTCATTAGCACAACAAGATGAACACCGGATTGATAGAAGTAGTCAATTTAGTGGTAGTAATGTATAAAAGAAACATTATGTATAAGGATATAGTACAGGAAGAAAGAATTACGTCGTAGAAATAAAGATATAAAGCCATTTTAATCTCACGGTTAAAGGGACGACATGGAGCGTATATACCGACGCCATTTTGATCTATTCTGAGCCATGCCACACAGTCTCCATACATTGGTTACGATAGTCACGTGAACCTCAACCAAGTAGTTTGCATCTACCAACATGGCTCAAACTAGAAGTTAGTGACTTCAAGCACTGATGCCACGTTTTGGTTTGGCCGCCCCTAAGTTTCTCCCATCCGTCTCCCACACTAGTCAGGACTGCGCGTCGTGGTATTCGGTGTTCAGGCATACGTGACACGTAGCCCAACCATATCTCTAACAGTACTCAAAATCACTGTATTTATAATCAGTCTCGCGCTTCAATTTTTAATTACATATTTAGTCCAAATGAACATAAAAAGTCATTTTGATTATATTTAATAAAATGATCTAGATCGATAATCGTGAATCTATCGAACCATTAACCTAGTCATTATCATATTTATGTAGTTTGTCGAAATATCTTTCAAAATTGGATATAAATTCAAAAGAGACAATCACCAAGGTGAATTCTTTAGTGACTAATAACTTACAAAGCATGAAATTCATTGAAGAAATTTACTTTCGACGTACATATGTATATATATGAATGGGTTGTATAAAGTTAAATTTCATCATGTTCAACAATCTAGTTTAAAAGGAATTACCAGATAAATGTATGAAAAATATAAATATGAGCATAGAACTATATCGTGTTTAATGTTGATCTGGTCTGAAATGGATTTTAGGTCAAATAGAGTTTGAAAATCAGTATATGGAATAAATATAGATAATGAAGGATAAAAAACGCTACTGTATAATTAGTTATTATGACATATTTAGTTTCACTAATATATGAAATAACATAGTATAAGAGGCCGCGAAAATTACGAGAGAGCTAAGTAGGTTTTTTCATATACATAGAGATGAAGTACGAAACTTAAATCACGTTTAATGAGTCATCTTGGAATTGAGATGATTGTTTAACGATAAGCCTTCTTTTGACCGAAGCACGAAAATAGGTTTTGAACCTGATTCTACTTTTTAACGAGCATTCCCTATATAGTTTGGGAAATTAGAAGCCTTGATGCCTTCTGTAAATTCCGATTAACATTTTAAATGACTAAAAATGACTATTTAGTATTTCATTATTCGTCCATTTAGACTAGTTTACTGTTTTACCTATTCCGAGTACAAAATCATGAACTCATACAAAATTTCAAAACTTAATCTACCTGACCAATTGAATAAATGAAAACGAAAAGAAGTTGCTGGTGTAAGTAATTCGTGTATCAGTTTTGCTTTTGCCGTAAGACTACCTAGAATAACTTTGTATAACAACCGTATTGTTATATATTCCTTCGGCTGATAGATTCATCAAAAACACTATGATTATAACATTGGTTAGTGTATGACTATAAATTCATTGTATAATTTATTATTAAATAATGTCAGTAGCAACTTGAAAACGTGAACCGCTATCTTTCTGTAAAATTCGAAACTGTGTTACATACTCGAAGAAACTGTTGATAATCTGTATTGGTTTTCAGCAGGCAACCCAATTACAAGTTTTTCACTTAATTATCTTTTAATATGAATCATCATCTATATTATTTTTATGTCTATTAGACTATCAATTGAGAGGTTTTTTGACTTTTTTAATTATAAATACAGATCGGATTTGGCGTTCAGATCTGGATGTCTTGTTTGGTTTACGTAATGTATTTGTACAACCATCGAATCAACTATTACCATCTTCATCAGGAAAAACATTGGATCTCTTATCATCTACCAAATTAGAATCGCAATCAAATTTGAAAGATTCACAACATTTACTTCATGATGATAAGTCAACTTGGGATGATTTAAGAGCGATATCACCGGAATTCTTCAATTTAGCTATAGCGTTCTTAATTCTTAGCTTACGTTATCCCAGTGTGTTTTGGTATACCAATCGTGGATTTTCGTTTGTTTTCTCCTTACTACTATTGTTGACGGGTGTGAATGCTTTATTAGAATGTTGTGCAACATCTATACTTGTACGACTTGGCTGGAATCAGTTTCTACTTCCAAGTGAAATTTGGCCAACTGAATTAAAACTTCTTACATTACCGAATCTACCAGCAGGCGATTCGAGTATTGAAAAGAAAACAGTTCAAACAATCGAATCAGCCGAAAGTGATAAATCAGACCCACTTGATGTATTAACTGTGGAGTCAAGTTTTACTTTAAATATTATCGGACCGTTAGCACTTTCATTCTCTGGAACTATATTATTTCTTAGTCTTTTCATAGCAATGTTTGAATATGGTTATCATCAATTCACAGAAAATTTGGCAGCTTATAGACATTATCTTATTGGATCATGTAACGGAAACGGTTATCCACTTGTCAATGGAGGTGGTCTTATTTCTAATGGTGAATTTATGGAAAGACGCAGTAATTGTGGAATGAATACCAATGGTTTATCTTCAGGTAATTTATTCAATCATACAGTGACAGAGTCAGTACATTCAGGTCAAATAAGTGGTGGAAAATCCAGTCACTGTTTAGGTACTAGTACCGATGCAAATGGTTGGACAACACGTAAAACTCGTGGTTATAGTTACGGTGCAGAAATGTTACATACTGGATGTCGATGTTATTTATATTCATACACACCGCATATATGTGCATTGATTGGCAGTTTAATTGTACTTGCTTGTAAAATTCCAATTATGTGGGATTGTATACTGGTATACAGGATAACTAGACATTCTATTTTGTTATTCAGTGTAATCTCAGGAATTGTTGTTATGTTCGCTTGGTTTATTGCTTGGTTCGCATTTACATTAAAACCTGCTTGGAAATTTCAGGTAAGTCAGATAATTGATTATATTGTTACTTAGTTTTCTTGTTTTTGTCTTATAATAAAATTAGTGTGATACAATTAGCAAGTATTGTACACAGTATTTTCCGGAACTCTATTGTAGAAGTTTTGATCATATATATATACTGTTTGATATTAAGAGCAAGATGTTGTGTTACTAGACAGTGGAAGATGTTATTAGTTATCATAATACTCATTCAATATGATGAATCACATAAAAAGCGAAGTTATCAGAACAATATTCCGATGGATTTGTTAAACTGTTAATCTCAATAAATGAATTAAGTTAATGATGAATTGATTAAAGGTATTATAACTAAAACTAGTCTCCAAATGTCTCATAAGTACATTATAAGTTTAATTTTCATCTTGCATAATCAAAATACCAAGTTACCGAGGTATTACCAGAGTCATACTGTTTAATCTACAATACTAACTGGATTTTGTCAATCGTCATTGGAATGTGATTACTAAACTAAATGAATAAAAATCATGCTGTAATCGAAAGGAAATTCCTTTTTACATGCATTCGGTGACAATATAAATATCTGAAGGTGATGTAAAGGAACTTTAAAATGTAACTTATTGATAATTATTTCAATTGAAACTAAAAGATCAATCAATTATGCTACATCTATTATTGATAAGAATAGAATTAGAATAATGAATTTACAATCTTCAATTGTGATTATTTCTGCTAGAGAAATTCATGGACCAAAGTAATAGATCGAAATAAATAAAAAAGAGCTTATTAATAGCTAAACTTAATCGATGGTTCTTTGAAATGTATACAATTGAAGTGGAAGCTCTAAATATTTATCTTGGAAATAGCCAAATAAATCAATTCTACAACTATCTTTATCAAATAAAACTGAATATCTACAGGCTATATTCACTACCAGATAAAATAGAGTGAAACTTATCTTTTTATATTTCATTCAATTAAACACTTAATAAGGCTTTTTCATCCAACTCCTAAGTAGCAGTGACCATAACTAATTACTTACTTACTTATGCCTGTTACCCCTCATGAAGGACATAGGCCTCGCACCATCACTAAGTGATTAACAATTTGTTTTAATTATAAGTAGCACAAACAGTCAATAATTTATTATATTTGGACTAGTAATTCATTTGTAATTAATACAGAGTTGGTTAATATGGCCTAGACTAAAATCTAAGTAATTCCTCTCTTCTTACTTACCATAAAGGAAGTCTTAAAATTTTCAATTCTGTTGTCTCTCATTTCCACAAGAGAAAAGATTTGGTAATAATAAATAACAATAATATATGCTTCTTGAAAGAACTAATTTTGGTTACTTTTTGAAAGAGAAAAAAAACTAGATAGTAGGCAGTTTTTGTTTAATATCTTCAAATGGGCGTCAACTTCCTCATACCATGTTAGTGATTGTTTTAACAAACCGAGGAGAGAAACATAAATGACAATTACAATTATCCATACATAAAATATGCATATATATATTGTAGTTATCTTTATTTTGAGAACATACATTACTCCATCTTACAACCATACACGTGAATATATAAATGCTTTGCGGGGAAAAGAGAAAGATATACTTTCCGGTAAACTTTTTATATTTTTATCTTCACACGCTCAATAGGGAGAATTTATTCACCAAAACACGTCTTTCAAATTAGTCACTATGTAAAACAGTTTTGCATTGATTTCCAATTATAGACAAAGATTTTAAAACGAGTAACATGACAGTAAGAAAACAGATAACTAGTGGATTAAGATTGTAGTAAAGAAAAATGGAATAATACAAACTGAAAACCGTATCAATACAAGTAAGCATAAAATCTAGTAGACAAGTAATTTGATGACAAAGGTCAGCTGCCTATCTCATGAAATAATCTAATCAACTTTATTTACAAATAAAGTTACTGGTTAAAATAATAGTGAATAAAAATTGTTTGACAGTATTTGTTGGTATGTATGTGACTGATTTTGTTTGTTTATCATTGAAAACATATGATAGACACTATTATCAACTCTAGTGTATCAACTTGGTAGTTTTGTTGATATATTCAATAAGCAGAATGTCACTAAACCATGATTTGTGACAGTACATCCATGTGGGGAAACATGTGAGCCACATCCACATTCTACTATACACGTACATATACTTATATATTTATTCAATAAACAGTAGTTTTACAAAAGAGAAAAACAATTCTATTCGCTGTTTCCCGGGAAATTTCATTTAATCATATTCAATTAAGTTAATTAGTTTTTAAATATTATTTAGTTCCGAAATCTTCTGTTACTTATGATTTTGACAGAAAAAAAGGCTTTTTCAAGCATTAACAATATAGTAAGTATATTCAAGGATATTTGCAGTGAATTAGATTGAATAATTGATAACACACTTTTCAGTTCTTCTGGCCGGTAACCAGTCTGATATGTATATATATATATATATATATATATATATATATATATATATATATATTCGATTTACGTTATCAATCATAGGAAGAAATCAGTTAAATAAATTGTAATCTAAGTTGTCTTTAAAAAAATCTTAATAATCATTTGAGAAATATTAATGTTGAATGGCAAGATAACATTTCCTCTGTTCAGTAATTTACTGTGGGTGTTTGACTAATAATGATCTAGGAAAAATTCATTTTCATTTAAATCGAGAACTTCTAGTTAGTCAACATCAAATGAAAATCTTCCGTCTGACTACAAGTTTGTTTCCAATGTCAAGATTCCGATTCGAATAGATAACGAAATCATCACATGGTCACTATTTTAATAATGTGATTAAATGAATTACAATGTCTGAATATGACTTTGTTTAAAAAGTAGGTAAAGATAAGCATACATGACTCTCATGATGAGTGTGATTTAAAACTGCCACTCTCCTTCCATCTCTCTCTATATATATATTTCAATGAAATGCATTTCAGTGTATTTGTCAGTTACTTAATTCACATTGCAATTATTTATTTAATTGATTTTTATTAACTATACAACACCTACCAGTTTTCAGCACATTAAAATTTTGTGTAATCATAACACTTAGAAAGACACCTAATTACGTAGTAAGACAGTTGAAGTTGTCTATCAGTGAGTTAGAAGTCAAGAGAAGCTCTAAGCTTAGTTTTACAGGCAGATCATGATAATTGTAATTTTGATTCGGATTATCTCTTATTCATTTTAACATACCATTTGTATTACAACTAGATGGTTTTTCGTTAAATTACCACCTTTAATACTTTGTTTGGTAAAAAGAGATTCCTCACATTAATCTGGTATCTGCTTACAATACACTGATTATACAGCTCTGCTAGATTTCTAAAAAGATTACCATTTTAATATGTTCACCATTTTTAGTCAACCGAATTGAAATCCATAAATGTTTATCAGTTCCTATATCTCATTGTTCTCTGTCCATTTTAAATTGACGAGTTAACGTTCTTTCTGGTTTATATTCTAAAGACCGTCAAATATATTTTTTTGAGGGAAATGTGATATGAAGTGATTGTTATTAAAATCATTCAACATTACAAGTATATTGAAAAGACAGTTGCATATAAATTTCGATCTGTAACCATTTGTAACAATGTCTTTGATTAGCTAAATTAACTTGTTATAATAACGTATATAGAGAATAGTAATTTTTATTATCAAGCATTGTTATAACTTTCAACTCGTAGTCTGCTTAGCATAATTCCATTTCATGCAATTGGTTATTTTATTGGTTATTTTATTCATTTACTTATTCTAAGATATTTTATACTCCTTCCCTATTATCTAACTCTTAAAATAAATTTTATTCACACATTTCCACCACCTGATCCTCTTAAATTATCTTAACTTTCCAAATTCTATTTAATTATTATTACGTAATCTACCTTATCATTATTTAATTCCATTAATCTCTACAATTATCACACAATTTATGAACTTCACCAAATTATTACACCACCCACTCTGGATTAACCCCCCTCTTTTGACCTCTGACCTGTTTCTAGCATATATATATAGTTATTATTGTAATCCAGTAATTTACACTTCATGTAACGCAAATTCTATCACAATTTTGGTTTGTAAGCAGCTGACGAGAAACCTCGATCTAATATGAATTCATACTATTCTGCATCAATGTTTGTTCTTGCTCTATTTATAATTCCATTTCATACTAATTTTTCAATTTAATGAATTTGATTAAAATAAGAACAATTAATGTAACATACTAACATTATATTTGACGGTTTCTCATTAGCTGCTTACAACCTAAACCTGATAGTATTAATTTTTAAAAATCATTGTACATACTTTACATCATAATATCGAAACATTTTTCATCAATGAAAACTAGTGAAAAGAGCAATAACTATGAAAAAAACGGTAACAGATGTTCAAATGTTAATTAATGTTAATATATATAAGCTGAATATAAATATATTCTAGAATAAACAATTAAGAACATAGAAACAGTTATTTAGAAATAAGAAATTAATGTTATGATTACGCAATCCTTAAAATTAACTAACTGAGTACAAATCAGATTAGAAGCTAAATTTAATTAATAGTATCATGAAAAGTATTGTGTAACAATCATCTATGAATAAGTACATACCAACATAGCAAGATTTACAAGAGAATCTTTCTGGATACATAAATTTGGTTTAAGTATTTTCAAGATAATTGCTTAGGCAAACCATAGTAAATTCTAAGTTCTTTGTTTAATAATTAACTTGAAGAAGTGTATGAAGCAACGCCCGCCTTATCTTACCAACAGTTGTAACCACCAGTTTACATGTACTTATCATAGCACATAGGAAGATCAGTAAGGAGAATGTGTCCTCATCTTTGACCACAGTCCATAGAAGCTTAGACTAAGAGGAGAACACAATGCCATCTGCTTGACAAAGGTTAAGGTGTTGATGTCTCAAGAGGCTGAACACTGGTAGGTGTTGCATAGTTAATAAAAATCAATCAAATAAATAATTGCAATGTGAATTAAGTAACTGACAAATACACTGAAATGCATTTCATTGAAATATATATAAAGAGAGAGAGAGGGAAGGAGAGTGGTAGTTTTAAATCACACTCATCATGAGAGTCATGTATGCTAATCATTATCAACTTTTTAATCAGTCATATTCAGACATTGTAATTCATTTAATCACATTATTAAAATAGTGACCATGTGATGATTTCGTTATCTATTCGAATCGGAATCTTGACATTGGAAACAAACTTGTAGTCAGACGGAAGATTTTCATTTGATGTTGACTAACTAGAAGTTCTCGATTTAAATGAAAATGAATTTTTCCTAAATCATTATTAGTCAAACACCCACAGTAAATTACTGAACAGAGGAAATGTTATCTTGCTATTCAAATTTAATGTTTGCCAAATGATCCTAAAATTATTTAGAAGGCTTTTGTTATATTAACCTCTATTTACTGAAAACTGTATTTATAAAAGTGCAAACTTGGTTCAGTATTTCAAAACTCATTATTAATTAAAGACCAATGCGTAGAGCAGCCAGCTTTTATCCAAAACATTGACTGAGATGTATACTGTATATGCATAAGAGTTATGAAGTTTGGATTAAACCTATCACAAAAACGTTCAGTTAAAAATGTTTCTGGTTAATACACTAATTGTCCATATATAAACTTCTTGAAATTGTCTTTGATCATATTTTTAGTGACCGATGGTGAAATCCAAAAACTGTATGATCAGCTGACTAATACCGATAAAACTTAATACATTAAGAGATTTCATGACGTCAGTAATATAAAGCGGTTATTAGAGGTAGTCGATCTTATTTTAAAAAAATCATAAGGATTTAGAGAGTAACGGGTAGCTACAACCTCCATGTATCCAACCAGACATAAGAGGACTTCATATAACATCGAGTGGAAACCAATGTCATGTCTGTTTAGTTCTTAGTGTTAGCTAAATTTTGCTGAGCAGATTTCTGTATGACTCATTAGAACTTATGAAATGCTTCACTGGCAGGTCGTTTGAAGCAATTGGATTATTATATAAACATAAAGTATGGTAAAATGTAACTCCTCAATAACAGATTAAGTGAAAATCAACTAGAAAAGAAATAATACTTTATTCTATTTGCCTTTTTAGATATAATTTATTCTGGATGTTATAATTTCAACTGAATTTTCTTATCTCTTTATAATTCTACCGTCTCAGAAACCTCTAGATATCTTGATAAACATAAGAAAAAGATGAGATATTACTGATTCAAATCTTTTTAAGAGTTTACCGTTCTACTCATCATTCCTGTCATTAGTATTTTTAGTATTTCCTTACTAGTTAAATAATTAAATGAATGTTTTTGTTTTCTAAATTCAATTCTATTATTATTTCATACACATAGTTCCCTTTATTATTTTAAAGAGAGCAAGAACAAAGATAATATGAATTCATTTTATTTCGTTAGGTTCTCATCAGCTGCTTACAACCTAAAATACTTGAACTTCAACATTATTACAGATATTGACATATTTATACATAAGAGGGTGATTAAGGATGAATAAATGTATCATGGCGTAGCGAAGATTCCGATAGAGTTAATGAGATCATAAAATTTTTGTATCGAATAAATAGAGTTTGAGAGGGAAAGTTCCGGAACATTGAAATAGTGATTAGAACTCATGAAAATAAATTAATGGTAATAAAGAAAATATGAATTGAAATTAGTCAGTTATGTATGATGTAAATTAAAAGAGTTGGAGTAATGACGCAATAAATAAATAGAGAAATAAATGAATAAAAAGGGGGTTATTGTTAACAGGGTAAAGAAAGATTTATTACTGTCTCTTTTTGTATACATAGATTTGGTTTTAGACGTTTAATTGCTACTGCTTCCGCAAATTTCAAAAGGTTGGAGTTAATCACCTTGAAGGACTTCAGTATATCAACTTCATGTCCTGTGTCAAGGAGATGTCTTGCGATGGCACTGCTGGATGCTTTTAATCCATTTAATCCTAAAACCTTTCGGAATATGTTCTTTGAATCGAACGTAGGCATTATTACATAAGTTGTAATAAAAAATTGTTTATCTTTTATATCTTAATGCATCAACAATACCTAATTTACTACTATTTAACATTTACAGATTCAAACAGACTAATGAAGGAAACATTCTTTTTTTCAAAAATGCCGAAGATTCAATTTTAGGATGCACCTCTATTAAATAATTTATATTTATTATTTTCCAAATAGATAGTGTCAACTAACTAAAGGTGTACTCAGTTTTTCCATTTTTTTCCTCTCAACATAAATCTACAACTATTACCGGTGTTTTTTTTTAAATATTTAACAAACGTATTTTGTTACATAATGCGTTATGTGGTTTGACAATAAAGATATACATCACATTGAATAATGGTAAATGTTACAAAATGTTACATATGTGTGTTAAGATATGTTTATAAATGTTTAAAATAAGTTTGTATCATAATAAAAGAGCCCGAAATGTGATTCATAGGAATATGGGAATATGCATTAAAACTCTTAAACGTACTACCATAAGAGAATATTGTTCGAGAAGAAAAAAAACTGGGAATAAAATCAAACATACATCATTAATTTATTTGTTGCGTTTTTGTCGACACCAATCCAAAGTAATAATAATAATAATAATAATAATAATAATAATAATAATAATAATAATATAAAGAACATAAGGTTTTTTAATCTAACTAACTGTATAAATAAGTATCACATAGGCATATACACGCTCGTACGCCTATAATAATATGTAGACGGATGGGTTTGTAAATAGAATATTTACTTATTTCTACTTTTAACATTTTCAATCTGTATTCATAAATAATTTTTTTATGACTGGTATAGGTTATCGATGTGTATAAATAACCTATTCTATGTTGTACATCTGTGTTAACCGATTATTCAATGTTAACCAACAATTTTAGACCACCATTTTATCCAATTCAGACAATCTATCTGATATCATCATTTTAATTTGAAATAAGAGGTTTAAGTAGTTAAACTGGTCAGCGTATTGCTGATATGTATTTGTTTGTGATCGCTAGTTATTTGAATAGATACATAATATCAGTGAAGGGTTGTTGTGTTTATTGAGTTTAGATTGATATCATGAATGGATCAATGTTAGACCAAAAGTGAAAACCTGGAAGTAATAGAAGGTTAGTTCATCCTAGTATGAGACTCTTCAGCAGTGCGCATCCATGATCCCGCTCTTGGGATTCGAACCTAGAACCTTTTGTTTCGCACGTAAACGTCTGACCTCTAGACCACTGAGCTGGCATCCAACAATGGTAATGTCTAACTTCAACCAATTAACGATTTTTCGTGACCATCCACCGTTGTCTTCAGTGAGTAACTGCATTACAGCAGACACAATTGAACCCCATTGTTCACGGCTTTTCACTAGAACTCCACGAGATCTATCTTGAAGCTAGTCGCTAACGGATTGGTTGCAGTTAGACATTTACGCCGTTGGATACCGGATAAGTGGTCTAGAGGTTGATTGTTCAAGTCTCGCGTGTGGGATTTTAGATTCTCACTGATGAGGAGTTCCATACTAGGATGAACTGGCGTCCGTTACTTCCAGGTTTTCTATATTGGTCTAACATTCATCCATTCATGATATCAATCTAGATATATATTAATTTATCCGGAATAAAGGTGAATGAATTGGTTTTCATCAAAAATGAAAACTAATTTCCTCATCTAAATCACATTAAGGTGATTGTTTGAAGTACAAATACATAAATCCATCGAAGTCCAATGATCTACATCAACATCTCTGTTTTCCTATTACATTTGTATACTATTTACAACCATATTTAAGTAGCATACTTCATAGCTGATCATTTTTCAACATCCATACTTTTTAATGACAAAAATTGAAAACCTCTTATTATTCGTTAGGACTATCAATGATAAAAATTAGTTGACTTCAAACCATTCCAAATGATATTGAAATAGTAAACAAACGATTAGGAGTAAATTGCATGACAAAAAATAAATGTGATAGAAAAAGCTTTTATTGTTGTTACTGATGAAAATGGAGAATTTTATTTAATTGTTATAAACTCCAAGGAGATGTCCGGACTTTGTAGAACTCAGCCATTATTCGAAATATACAATGATTCAAAATATTTATAGGTTAGAATACTTTGTTGAAAGACGACCAAACAAGCGAAAATATCGGTAGCGTAATTCAGATCTAGCTACTTCATAAGTTGTGGCAGTCGAATAAAAATGGACGATGTAAACCAAGTAATTATGATGGTTGTTTATTTTAGGATTTTAAACCGGAGAAATAAAGGAGGTTATTTATTGCATTGTCAGGCAATTATCATTCAATTTCTTAATGAGTTAACATAATTTTCTCTGCATATCATATGATATTTAAAATCGCAAACTTAGACTTAATTCATTTTTGTACTGGTTGCTTGGATGTTCCCATTGACGTTTAGGATTAAAGTTGATCAGTCTCTTATTAACATATGTACATTTTGTGAGCATTTCCTCGATATTGATTTAAGTCACAAGCATTACAAGCAGAGATGATGGTGACTATCAGCGAAATCCAGGAGTGTGCATCAACTTTGTTATGCAAGTACATCCAGCTGACAAGTCCTGGATTCCAGTGCCAGCCAAAATCATTTCTGCTTATAAACTTATCACGAAAACTTGAAATATACTATTCATTAGAATCATTTATTTTTATAACTAAATATCTATACACACATCAAAACACAGTCAATATGTATCTCAGTCTATATGCATAATAAATTTACCAGGGGTTTATTATGTTGAATAAACAAAAATGATGAAGCTTGCTTTGCACAACAGTTAGCTGGTCGCATGATGGTAATTAAATTCTGGAATTATTTCATTATCCAGAGACTTTGACTTATAATTAAACTTTTCAGAATTGATTAGTATATACTGATTATGCATATTTGTCACAATACTGCACTTCAGTCATTAAATTAAAATCAAAAACATCTTTAACTAGGTGGACAGTTCAGTTATCTAAGACTTTTTAAGAAATTTACAATAAACTTCTATACTTTTACTTGTAGTAGATTAATAACCAACCACCTCATATGTAAATCACCAGACAAATGAAATATGACGAGAAAATGCTATATGTAACTGTCTCACTATGTCTAAAAACCACGAAACTGAAAAACTGTGAAAGTAGAAGCCACAGAATGATAATCTTAATACATATGTGGTGAACGAGAAAACAGGTGAGGCCATCCAAATGTACTAGGACACAACATTACAGAATATCTTGATAAAATCTGAGAACCATACAGTAAATACTTCATTTACAAAATGTCAATCAGTTGTATCAGACTTCATTGTTCCTTCGTTTCCACACCAATTACTCTCTGTTCTCATTCTCTTTTCTTCGATCTTCTTAGCCTTCTGTCACTAGGCATTTCACTATAAATTGGTGGCACATACTACTTATATCTGTCGACATCAGTCACACATACACCACACATAGAATTAATCCATGAATTTTGATTTCTAGTGATTCAAGTTTTCTATACAATTGTAGAATTCCAAAATAGTTTTTGTAAAATTTTAAAGGGTCTAGCATCTAAAATACACTTACCATCTAATTACAAGTCTTCAATTCATTATTATTTTAATTTCCCTGTGTACTCATAATTTTCTCCTTATAAGTTTATTGGATGAAATGAAAGTCCACAGTTTTAGTTTCTTCAGTTATGTAGTTAATTTTACATTACAGAAATAATGAATCATTAGATCGAAATAATTTCTCATAACAAGGAATAAAAACAAGCTTTTGACATCAGTAAGTGTGCATGAGAATGTAAACTATAAGAGTGGGTTAACTCAGAATCTGCAAAAAGAGGCTTAAACAAGCCATTAATCTACCATCTTTAAATCCTGATAGTATCAACTCTTTAGTTGGAGTTAAAGATAAACATACACTCATAGTGTTCCACGCTAAACTAAAACAACTAAAGTAAACTTATTTTTATTGGTTTTTGAATTACCTCAGTGATTTTTAGGACTGCGATCGCTTGGCATATCTTATTGACATATGCACATCCTTTGTGGATAACTTCGATATTGCCATTAACCCACGGATAGGACGAAACACACGTCCTGGTTTCCACTGCCAGTCACAATCCAACTCTGTTTATAAATATAATAAATGTTATTTGACTTAGTTTTGCTTCAGATATTAACTAAAATTCGTGTTTTATTTGAAAACAAAAATATTCTATTTAAAAGTTCATACTGTAACTAAAAAATATTACAGTAAGCTATGTTTACATTCGTCATAAGCTTCACATTTAGATGTTTGATTTATCTATTTGTTTGTTTATTATTTTTTAAGGTGAATCTTCCACTTCAAACTGTATCATCACCTGGTGTACTGTCAACTGGATTTCAACCAATAACTTTTATTCCACCTATAAATTATCAACCAGTCAATGATATGATACAAAATTCAATGTTTAATAGTCAAATAAGACAAATAACAACATCAACAAATTATGGTATACCAATGAATGGAACTAATAACCGATTGACAAATACACTACATAATCCAAATTCATCAAATATTCATACACAAATGACCATGCTTGGCTCAACTGATGATGGTTTCATGCATACTGATGTGAATGGTTCACAGCCAGTTGGTGTACCGGCTAGCCCAATTTATGCATGTTTTCATGATAGAAATACTGGATTTTATGGTATATCAGCAAGTGCTTCAAGTATCGGTTTACCAATGAACGCACAAATACTAGTTACACCAGAAATGATTAGTAATAATAATACTTCTAATTTAGTGAATTCATCAATCGGACCTAATAATCAAGTTAGTAGTAATATAGATACACGTAACGCAGAGCATGGTATTGAAGACGCTGAGGCAGGTAGTAGACAAAGTGGTAAGATAGATATGTTTTTAGAATTGAATATTGTGTAATGAATCAGAAACTTTGTCAATATAATGAATCATTCTACTGACACTTCATTCTCTTACAGAAATTATATATTTTAATATCATAAAGACAAAGACAAATTGAATGGCTAGTTTTATGCTTACTGAAGGAAACTAATATATGTAAAACTTAGTTGATTGATTGTCTTAGTTGTGTTATTAAAATAAACTGGCTTCATTAATCAAGAAGTTTAAATTTAATTAAATAAACATTTCTGTCGTTAAGAATCAATTAATAAATCAAGTGAACACTCTCTACATTGTTAGATTTGTGATAAGCATAAGGAAATAAAATGACTAGAAAAGTTTTTATAATGTAACAGAATATCAAGTTTTATATATGATGCTCGTAAATGTTCTTCATTCTTATAATAAAAGATCAATCGAGAACAGTTTTGCATCTTATCTGTTTGAGTACTAAATTCAAACATTAATAAATGAAAGTTCAAGATAATATGAATTAGATACAAATTAGTAAATAAAAGTAGATACTGGATAATTTTCTCAGAACGTTTGCAGGTACTATAATAATAATAATAATAATAATAATAATAATAATAATAATAATTGATAAGTCTTGTCAACTGAACGCTATACTTGTTCCTAAGCTATTCCGGCCTCTGTAGGCTCCGTTGAAGTTCTCCGGAGGCCGACCCAACAACAATAATAATAATAATAGTGACCAAAAATGACGTGAGATTGTCATATTCAGACTTATTACGATTTTAATTGTACTAAAAATAGTTTACATTGTTTTGTATGTATTATTTAAACTTGTACTAATTTTATTCCGGTTATTTATTTATTCTGAAGAAGTGGCTTACATTAAGTCACGAAGCGTCAGAAATACAAGTTTTTTACTTATTGGAATATAACAAATAATATATTTATCATTAACTTTTCCCCCAATACTCAATTAATTTGAAGCTAACAAGTCCAACCTTGGCACTAATACCTACATTGATAATAATAATAATAATAATAATAATAATAATAATAATAATAATAATAATAATAATAATAATCGTAATAATAATAATGAGTATTATTAATTTAATCAACATTCATCTCTATTTACTAATTCATATTATTCTACATATTACGTAATTTTTCATTTGTAATTATTTTACTATCTCTTTCACCTCCATATTAACCATATTTATTCTGATCATATATCGCATAATTTCATTTAATGTACAAACTTATTTAAGCCAAATGAATATTTCCCAAAATTTTCGAAAAGTATTAATAATGACCAGAAAAAAACAAGTTATAAGTTATTAGTGTATTGTGTTGTATATATATCATATTAGACATTCAACCAATGTACATTGTTCTGCTTTAATACTATGAGTGCAACATTCATATTTAAAATTACTGTTCACCTGCTCTGTAGAAACCATAATCTTTCATCTTGATATGAAGCCCACTAATGTTTTTATGGTACAGTTACTTTAACTAAGTAGAATAAAATGCCACTTGAAATCGGCAGCTAACGAAGCTAGTTGTTGAGATTGAAATATATAAATTACTTAATACTTCAATTATTGTGATGTTCGAATTGATAATTTACTGATAGAACTGTTTCTTAAATCCAATTCAAATAGACTTGAAATAGAAGAAACACGGGCAAGATAGTTGAGTATATACATATATGTATTACGAAATTAACATTATATATATATATATATATATCCGAAAAAGTATAACTATGAGTTAACTTTCAGTTAACGAATAAATATAAACCACGAAATAACATGTGATTATTCAATACTAGTCATGGTAATACAATTAGTCATGATTTATACTGTCCAATTATGTTGAGCCATTTGATTCAAAGAATATACGGTACGGCTTTTTTCAACAGATTCTTATCAATTTTTGGTTACATTTATAAGTAGGTTACCTAAACCGCCAACATAGTTTATCAATCATATTCCTAATGTTAGTATTACTAAGTAAGAATCATATGACAGTTTCTAATGATATCTTGAGAGACATAAGTAGATCATAAAAACTATCTTCACTCCACAGTGGATTGATTCCTGGAGTTATATTATTAACTAAAACCTATGTCGATGATTCAACCCTAAAACTTTTGAAAAAAGGTATATGAAAAGTTATTAATTTTTGTAAAATATCAAATTCAAAATGATTATTACAATATGAAAATGTTTTTTTCATAATCGGATGCTTATAAAGTACTCATGTCGTCACACCTACACGCATAGACTTAGATATTCTTCTCTTTGTTATGCATAGTACCTAAATTATTACTTCTTTAAAATTCAACATGATTACAATAAAACATTTCATATTTATGCTTTAGGTGGGAATAACTATGTTTGCCTTCAAAGTGCCCTGAATTCAAATAATATTTCTAATATAGGTCAACCAATTCTTGTTAGCTCTAGCAACAATAATGGGAATAGCAATAACAATAATAATAATCATAATGACTGTATTGGATTACAAACATTGACACCAGTCACAATATCGTCATCAACTAGTCAGCTCCAATATCCTACATTGAATTTATATTCAGGATATCTTAATAATAATTCTAACAATGATAACGCAACTAATAATACTCAACTATCGTCCAGTTCTTCAGGTCATGGTGGAGTAGATGATGATGAAAATTCAATGAGTACAATACAACCTGCAAGTAAGTTACATGTTCTATCCATATTCAAAAACAAGAATGTCTTTTGAACTATGTTTATTTATTGGTAAAATATAATTTTGTTGTAAGAACTTCTACTGGTAATTTTTATCACAGCGGATTCAATGAACTAACATTTATATACAGTCTTTGAATTATCATTATCAATGTGAATATCTGTTGAGAAACAATATTAAGATCACTACATGTCATATTGTTTCAGAAAACCAATTTAAACCATTTACTGAAATTGTTTCTAGTTTTTTTCTGAAAGTAGTCCTTTTTCTTCTATTCATTGTAATAACTACTTTTGTAGACTCATAAATACTAGATTCAGTATTATTTAGTATATAGCATATCATCAAAACGCATTTAAATAGATTTGAATATGGAAGTGTGTTACACATATATCTCTTTAGCATAACATAGTTTTTTAAACTAAGATTATAGCTTTTTAGCAAGAAATTATAAACAGCCAGCTTTGAAATAAATTTCAAACTACTGAAGCCATTACACTCAGTTAAATTTCAATTTCAGAGTTCCCAACAGACTAATAGATAATAAATTCAATCAATAATAAGAAATGACAAAAGGTTAAACGACTATTTTGATATGCGTATAATTAATGAATAAATGATCAATTGGGATTAACAAGGAGGCTAAAATTGAGCGCGACTGTAGATTAAACACGTATTTTCAAAAACAGGCTGATAGTGACATCACTAAATACTAGAATAAAGATATTAAACTAATTTCAGTTGAGAATATTTAAATATTCTGAATATGATTTATGACTCAGTGTAAAGTCCCTTACAGGTAAATATATTCCTCAGAAAATCTTTATCCCAGTGCTTAGAAAATTCGTGATTTAATTTCATTCTACTGATAAACAATTCAGTAGCATGAATATATTTTAAATGGCTTTCATAGTGGCATCATAAAATTTGAAGACCTACCAAGTAGCCAGCTTTAAAAAAAACCTTACTGAGTTATAAAAGATTCTGGTAAGGCTAGTTACTTATTATTATCACCCAAGTCGTTTTAGGGGCAAATATTTCGCAGAAGAAAAGTTAATTTGACAATTTAATTTTCAAATATTGTACGATTGTATTAATATGCAACTATTAATATGATGAATAGATTTGTAGTTTAATAAACTTGTTTACCATGAATACGGTGACAACGTTTTACCCAGAATAAATAAAACAAATTGGAAAATGAATTATCAGGATATTTAGAAAATATAGACATATGAGAACTAAAACCTTATATACAACTACAAAATAAAGGTTTACAATCTGATTGTTCGTTCAGCAGCTAAACGATAATCATTGTAAGCAGGAGTGTGTTCTATTTTCAGATTGTGTTCTGTAAAGACCTACGATGCTTGATAATTAAGAAACACTAGAATTCGTTTTAACATGAACTTGTTCTATGACTGACTCGATAGAATTGTGACTGAAACAACAACATTTAGGCGCTATTAATCCACACACTAATATATGATTAAGAAGATAGGGCTTTCTGGACAGCTTATATTCCATATAGAAGTTAAATATTGAAATGTACAGACATTTTCTTCATGGTAACGTCCGATAACCTTGGGACATAGAAAAATTAGTAAACTAAAGTTAACAACAGTCGATCAAATAATAACAAAGGTCATTGCGGGCATTTGAATTTGAAAAATGTCGTTGAGGTTATCCTTTAAAGAAAGATGCAATAACAAATACTAGATAACCTTAGTCCCCCCTAACAGAGTGAGAATACATAACAATGGCAATAATGATAAAACAGATGAACAATTGATAAAACAAATGAAATATGTTAGAATGTAACGAGACAAGATTGTTAGGACTAATTTAACTTAACCGTTCTGAAATTTAAAGTAGATGTGTGCATACACTTTTCTGTAGATGTGATTCGCTCTCACAAACAATTTAGAATGAAAGGTTCTGTCAACCGAAGTTATGGTCAGATTTATATTGGAAAATAGAAAATCTTGTAATTTTCCATAATCCTTTAATAATCAGTTTTGTTAGATACTTTTCATCTTTTTCAGTAATATCCTTCACTTGTTCTTTATAGATAAAATTTCTATACAGGGAGGTCCATCTTATCCAGGATTCGGTTTCACATCACCAAAAGTTGGACATTCAAATTCGTTTTCATTAATAAATCGTTTCCCGAATCTAACATCTACAGATTCTCGAACAACTACAGCAACTGAATCATATGGTAATCTTCCAAGAATTGGTGCGTCGAACGAGGTGATATGTTTACGGTCACATCAAAATACCACAGTATTATCACCTGGGGAATGCGGTTTAATGAATTCGAGTGTACAAAATACAGGAAATTCATTGACTTTAACTAAAGTACCATCTTCATCTTCAAATGGACCAAGAGTAACATTTAAAGATGATATTAATTCAACTAGTGGAACTACATCTTATAATCAAAATGTATCAAGCTTATTGCATACCATTACAACAGAGGGTAGTTCATTTGACGAAAAATCGATTGACAAAGATAAAGTTGGTACAATTACTTATGGCAGTGGACCATATGATAATGCATTCCCTACATTTCATTCTAGTTTATTGTTAAAAAATCAATTACAAAATGTTGGTAAAAATCAAGTAGACACTGTCGATTTGCCTAAATCATCTAATACATTTATGAACAATTCAGGTTATTTGAGACATGGAAATATCTCTACAAATAATAATACAAACAACAACAATAATTCCAATATATACTCTTTGTATCCAAATACATCTGTCGGTCAATCGACAATTCCTGAAATGATTGACAATGTACTAACAGATATACATAATAATAATAGTAAAAATAATCAGTCAAGTAGAATAACCGGTAGTAGCTGTAACAATAATAATGTCATGATTGGTGACACTTTCATTAATGGTCAACCTAGTTCTATGGAAGAGTTACCGTTATTATTGACATCTCATTTATCAACCGATGAAAATCAAGAAACTAGATTATGTAGTCAAGTTTAATAAAACTTTTTTGAATCTTCTATTTCGTTTATGAGTATTCTACGTTTGATCATATAAAATTAAATGTATGCATTTAAGTCATCTTGATGTTTAAAGTCTTGTCTCCTCTATTATTCACTTTCCTTCTTTCCTCTATAATTTCATATTCAGTTAAATCGTAATATGCCAGTTAAGTTATTCTGTACATGTTAACATTGTTTCATACTAATGCTTTATCATTGAAAAATATCACAACGAAATCCCCCCCAAAAGAAAAGTTACCATCAACTGTGACGTTACTTCATTCAAGATATGTTTCAAGATACATAACAGTGGATATTCAAGCTATAAAATAAATCGACGAATGTGAATATCTCACTTTAAGCTAACTTATTAATAACACTTTTTTTCTCAATTTCATTATTTTCATTCGCTTGTACCACAAATGCAGTGGTTACAATCATCTTATTGTTTTGTTTTACTCAAACCAATTCACCACTGAATTAAAAGAATATACTACTATCATCAGTAATGTGAATAATCATAATATTAAAAAAATATATGTAAATAGTTACCATTCAATGTATACAAAAGTTTACTGTAATAATATTCTTCAATATTTTATGCTAAAAGCGCCAATTTGCTGAAATGATTCATTTCTTAAACGTTATATATAACTTCATATTGAAAACATGACATCGATCAAATCTGCAATAAAATCATATCTATCATCCATGACTATGATGAAACATCCATATACATATACACATATATTTTTCAATTATTGTATTATCAACAGAACAAATATTTCTCAGTAACCCTTAACATCAATAATACAACTATTGTCATTTTTATGTTGATATTCCTTTTTCTCTGTAATTTACTAATATTTAATGTTATCGGTCTCTTGAGTACACCTTAATCGATATAATACAGAATATTTATACTATATCTGCTTGATGTGTATATACAAACATTTATATATATAACACTGGATACGTATATCCAAGTACATATCTCCTTGTGTTGTTCATTCAATAAATAAATTCATTATTTTGCTTAAAATTATCAAGCTATTTTCCCATTTTATGTTTATGAGTCAATATGTCTGTTGTTTTTACACATGTTAGCTACTTGTTTTTTTTTCTCCTCCTCCATTCTACTTTTTATTTATTTTCTTGATGAAATTGATAATTATCTTTTCTCGAGTTAAATATAATAAAAAAAATATTATGCAATAACTCTAATTACAATCTTACCATCATTAGAATGGGTTTTGTGGAGATTTTTAGAAATTTCACTTGTTGAAATCATGAGTCAATTGAAGATAGACCACCATGGAAAACCTGGAAGCACTGGACGGCCGTTTTGCCCTACTGTGGGACTCTTCTGCAGTGCGCATCCACGACCCCGCCTCGCGGGATTCGAACCCAGGACATATCGGGCTCGCTCCAGGCGCTTAACCAACTAGACCACTGAGTCGGCATCCAACGGTGTTAATGTCTAACTTCAACCAATCCACGAAGTTGCTCCACCGTACACCATGGTCTTCAGTGAGTTACTATCTCACAACAGACCTGGTTGAACTCCACTGGTAATGACTTCTCCCATACTAGAACGAAACGGCCGTCCAGTGCTTCCAGATTTTCCATGGTGGTCTAGCTTCAATTGACTCATGATTTCAACTTATCATCATAATCATTATTCAAGGTTTGTTCTAATGTATAAGTGATTTCAAGAAATGGTTAAGAACTACATGTGATCATAATAGTGTCATTAAGTTTTTACTTTTATGTCTAACTAAAAAATAGTCATGTGATGGTAACACATGTGAATATTACATGTAGTTTGATATAGAATATTGGCAAGTTTATTTTGCTATATATTAATGAAATAGGTTAAAGTTATATTGATGAACTATTGGGTAATTATCTCAAATCTGTATTAATACAGCAATTTCTCAAATAATGGAATATCAAAAAGAATTCTTTTTCATATGTTAAATTAAGTAATATCTAGATTAATGACCATTTTGAATATACGACTCTTGATAATTGTTTGTAAGATAAGCAATTTGGCGTTTCAAGTATTGGGTACATAAGTAACAACTTACATATGCGATATTGATTAGAGAGTAATATAGCAAGGCTCACACTCTGATGATATATACACTATTGTTATTGTAGTTTACTCGGTTCTACGTAGATGGAAATAAGTAGGTCGTAGATAATACCGAATTTAGTAAGAGAATGTTGTGATTAAAGTTTCAATGTTTCATAGAAACGACGTGACGAGGAGGTCAAAAGGATGAATGCATATTTAATGTAATCCAAAATAATAATAATATATATTAAGGAATAAAACCTTAATTACTATTATCTTGTAGACTCAGATTAAGAAGCTTCCATCTCCCCATATGCCTACAAGTCATTAAAATCATGTATTGATGTCTTTGTTTGATCATTTTTAGCCTTCAACGTACTTACAATAACCAGCACTAGGAGAGACATAATTTAAGAATTCGTAAAACATGCCTCAAATGCATCTCAGTCAAAATACGTTGAAGACTCATTAATCGACTCACAATTCTTTTCTAAGATCCGGAGTTTAAGATCTGTTGTTCATATAATTTCTTAAAAGTTTATGAAACCCATTATTACCTATTAAGTCACGCGTAAAAATCAACTGTCGGATTATTTTGTTCATCGTGATAAAGGCCTCTGTCGTTAGAGAGGAACAAATGATTGTGGACTATCCACGTTACTATAACTGACATGTACATAAAGTTTAAATTTATATTAAAAACTGGGGAATGTAATGAAAATGGTCGATAAGTCAAATATCATCTAAATAATAAATTGCAGTCATAAAAATACAACGCTTAACTGGAAAAAGTGGTAGACCTGTTTCCCTTCTATTTAGACATCGATTAGCTGCAATGGCTCACGAAATATCTCACCTCAAATTTATGGATGTTGATCGATGTAGATATGATTTGGGGTAAGCCTTGAGTTGATTTTTAGAAGGTTCTTATTCAGGTCATTTGGCAGTCAATAAAGCCAATCTACCAACCGGTTGAAATAAGTAAGCATCGACATTGTCGGAGAAAAATAGAGGGCTATTGACAGTTAGAATGTGTGTGTATGGTTAAAGAGTTATAGCTAAATTAATTGTATTAACCACTTAGATCGCAGGTGTTGGGATGTTCAGAAAAATATCCCAAAAATTATTCTGTTAAGTCTAATGCTATCCTTGGACTTGAGATGGTAGAATTTTCCTATAGGACAATAATTATTTCACGTGTCATTTTCCTGTTGGCCAAATATTGTACAAATGTTATTTTCTATTTTATGGTACGATATGGTCTGCTTGATTGGTATATAAACAGAATATGTTTGAAATGTAATCATTCATATCTCAGAGGCTGAGACTTGTGTTCTGGACTCAACTGGCTGGGCTAGACAGGGAAGCGGGACTAATCAGAACTCTAGACCGCTCATACGTGCGGGTTATCAGGATAGCTTAGGAACGAATATAGTGTCCAAATCAGCAATACTTAACAGCATGTCAACATGAAAAGCTGTTAGCCACTAAAAAGGAAGGTCCAGGACAAAGTGGGTTGGAGAATGCTGGTCACCGGCCTATGTTCCATTGGAGGTAACATGCCTAAGTGAGTAATGATTATGGTCTCAATTTTATACATAGAAGAAACATAACACGTTATTCAATCAAGAATAATTACTAATTTATCATGAAAACGTGACCTTTTTTATGCTTCACTGGGAGTAACAGGCGTAAGTAAGTAAGAATCTTTCATATTTACACATTATGTCCTAGTAAATTTCGTTCAGGAATTAAATTACTTTCATAAATATCTTGGAATTTAATCAATGACAGTACACTGTACAAGTAAAGGAAAATGTACAGGGGTGTGCTAGGTTTTTCAAGTAATATACAAATTCTCATTTCCCAGTTCGTGATAATTGAATTCCATTTTGATTTTTAAGTTTGATATTAGCCCAAGTCATTGGATTTGTAATTTATACAAAACCATGTTATATAAATCATATGATATATGATTAACTGGGAAAGATTATACAAATCAAATATACATTGCATTTATATTTGCTATTTAGTTCCAATACATTTTCGTTATTTTTAATTCACGAGATCCGTGCTAATTCGGTAACCAATAAGTGAACATTTACAGCCTTGATATATTAAATATTTTCCTTTATATTCATTTATATTAGTTCAATCTTCAGGAATGATTGTTTCTGGACGAGGTGAAATTTTTGAACAAGCCAGTTTGAAAACAAAAAATGTCAAAATAGACTTCTGTCTCTGAATAATAATTTCTAATGTGATAGACAATGGAAGTTATCATCATCAAGCTACTGAGTTGTGATAAGTAAAAGTTTTAGGACAATGTTGTTTGTTTACAACTAATCAAATGTAACTATGATTGATGTATGATGAATTAGTTTTAAAATCAGTGATTTTATTGTGGATTTGGAATTATTATCATGTGTTGTATTATGTGTGAAATTGATCACTTTGTACACGCTCTGATATGGAAATTACTTGCTAATCATATAGAATTAAGAGATTATTATAGATCACCTGATTTCTTAGAAAAAATTTAGTCTACAAAAAGTTACTTTGAACAAGAAGTTTTATTTAATTGGAAAATACTTTACCTTTTTGAGTGAATGTATAAAAACTTAGTAACTTCGAGGTGCTTAAATAAAATCGATAAACGATATTGAAGTTATCTATTTCACAATGACGTAAAAGTATCATTTTGCGTGACTGAGACTAGTATATATATATATATATATATATATATATATATATATATATATATATATATATATATATATATATAGTATTTGGCGGTCACTGTTTATCTTCCTGTTGCCTCCTCCACGTGCGTACCGACTATGTTCAGTCCATAGCCTTATTGCCTATACTTGACCATCGAGAACCACTGCAATTCTTTTAAATAACTGCTTACACTTTGGACCAGGAATTAGTACAATTCCCAGGACACAAAGTAAGAAGATGAAAGACTAGTACATTCAAGATTTATGGACCCGCCAAAAACACGCTCCCAAGCAACTCTCAAAATCGCATCAGCATTAGACCAAAATACAATCAATTACACACTAATTTCTAAACACACTACAATAGCTCATAGAGAGGAAAATAGTTATTATAGAAAAAAACAGGAACTAAATATAGTTCACCTAAATTGATACAGCGAATATAATTGTCACAGTGGACAAAAAATCAACGAAAACAAAGTTTATACTAAATAGATACAAAGAATATTGACCTTAAAGCGCCACATTGAACGAAGTTCACACCTGTCGCTCTAGCCAAAATTTATGATGAATTGATACAAAAAATATTGACTAAAACAATCCTACCTTTTTATCGCGTTATATCACGATTGTTCAGCTCTAGTGAAGGGTATCACCAGAAAGGAAGTTTCCTTGACTGTAAAGTCTTTATTTTGCTTAATGACTCAGTGGGTTTGTTACATTATCACATCAAGTCCTCGTATCAACACGACATTTAAAATAAAATACTTATTGTGGCTAGTTAGCATACAAGCAGTTTATATGTAGTCAGAATTTACAAGATGTGTAGAATGTTAATTAATAGGGAAAATAAGCTTCATTTAAAACAATGAAATATGTTTGCTTCTACTGCACAACTGACGCGACACTGAACCTCTGGTTAGTAATCTTTTAGATTTACTCTTATCGTGACGTGGATTTTAATTTAGTTTTAACATAGGAATTCAAAAGTTATGTATATATCAGACCAGACAGCGATTACACATTTTGGGTCGCGTCAATAACTTTTCTGGCCATCAAAAAAAAGTTCCGAAATAGGGAATCCGAATATGTTTTGAAAAATGTTACAAACGACTAGTCAGCTATCGATTATAACCGATTAGCACTTGGTATCAAATGAATCATTAAGAACAAAACAATTCATAAGCCACAACTCGGACTAACTAGCATTTTTTAAATGCACCGGCACATAATTCAGATAAACATGGAGCTCCGGTGAAAGAATGAAACAACGTATTCGCTATTATTTACATCTTAAGGATAAGTGATATTACTTTTCATTGGGGAATTTATTTCAAAGCATTTGTGGTGTCGGTTATTATGTTAAGCCCATATACCTTATTCTAGTCTGCGGACAGCCCATTCTATTCATTCTAGTTGAGTCACGTTCTGACCTTGTTAATTACTCGCTTATCATTCTTGACTATTTTTATATGAGCGCGTAGGTGTGTGTGTGTGCACTTCTTATCCCATTACTCATCACATGTCTATAAGTACAAATATTGATTAACGTTTGGTCAAATGGGAGTTGGATTACCCGCCATCTCCACTACGAGTCGTTTCGCTTCTTTCTTTTCCATTCGCTTTATGTACAAAATATATGTATTCAAGAGTCAAAACGTGACTCAACTAGAATGAATAGAATGGACTATGCAAAAGCTAGAATAAGGTATATGGGCTTAACATAATAACCAACACTACACAATGCTTTGATTAGGGGCTAAGATTATTTATTGATTCGAAAAACCTTATGAGTCACTTCCTTAAAAGCTATAATCCTGTTTTGATTTTTGTAGTATAGTCTATCTAGTCCTAACCTGTATGTTGTAGAATATTGACAGTTAACTTTTACTCGTAAATTGATCTTAAAGATACACTCAGCAATCAAAGGAGTTTTTCGACTTTTACTTTTCTAAATGCTATTTAAATTTTAGAGTTGTTACTGCCTAACTATCTGGTCACTATCCTGATCTTAGATATGCGAAGAGGAAGAGTTGTATCGAAATGTTTTATGACCTTGACGTCCTAGGTTGTTGGGTACAACCTTGAGACTGCATCTCTGGTGTTCAACTTCAAGGCCGAACGGCTAGTTCGACTAACTCGAAATAAGCATATGGATAGATATTTGAATAACGGGACCACTACACAAGAGGAACAATTGAAATGCAGTTATACAATACTAGGGCATTAGAGGAGAAAAAAATGAAATACAGCGATGTCTAATTTATGAATAAAGCAGGTACATAATTAAATCAGAAGGGGTTTTATGGAGATTTTAGTAATTTCAATAGTTGGAATCATGAGTCAATTGAAGCTTGATCACGATGGAAAACCTGGAAGCACTGAACGGCTATTTCATCCTAGTATGGGACTCCTCAGCATGATTTAATGTTAGCAATTTACTGATTTTGAATTGAGTGAAAGAATGTCCAAAAACATAGCCTTCATTTTTCTAGCGTTGCTTCTTCATTCTTCTCTTCACATCAGGTGTCACAAAACACTTTCTCTAGAAGGACATTGAAAAAGTGAGATTTGTATGTTAACATTAACAAACAGTGAAACCTAAGATATTTGAGATGATGGAGAAGATTTGTAGCTCAGGTGGATGATTTTGGTAGAGTTTTGTTCTCTGAGCTGGATGGTTTGATCGTGGAGCTTTCATCGTTCTTCGGAACGACATCATCAGCACAAACTTCAAATAGAAGTGAAGTGATTGAATTTCTCCATATGTGTTTCAAAGCTTGTTCTGTGCACCACGATGTTGATTGGTTCTTATTGACCTTAAATTCGTCATTGTTTAGTTCTTTGTTTTGGTTGTGTCTCCCATTGTTTTGATTTTTGTTCTTATGTTTGTGTATGATTTTTCTGATTGGTTGATAAATTGGATTGATTTCAATATGTTTGTTGATTGCTGATTGACCTTAGTGCCAGGCTTCTAAAAATTCTCTGGTGTTTTTTGAAGTGAAACCTAAGATATTTATTCTATTCCCACTAATACTTTATTAATTTCAACCTGGTAGTTATTCTCCCCAAGAAATTAACCGACTGTTAATCATTTTTAAGAATCTCATATATTTATTTCCTATCATATCAGGTCTTTCATTTTGTTTTTTTTCTTGAATTCCTGCTTATATCAGGAATATTTAAAAAATAGGCCATAGAGTTTAAATTTTCGCACATGATTGGTTAGCTTACATAAACAGTTGGTTTTGAATGTAAGGTGATTGAGCCGTCATCCAACTGTGTTAATGTCTAACTTCAACTAATTTACGAAATTGTCTTAAGTGAGTTACTATCTCACAACAGACCTGGTTGAACTCCACTGGTCCCTGCTTCTCACTAGAACTCCAGGATATACATCTTGAAGCTAGTCACTAGTGAGCATATGTTGATTAGTATCAGAAGGGGTAAGATAATTTTGATTGAAAATGACTTTTCATGAAAACCGACATTTTCTATATTTGAAGTTATTTGACTGAATGTTTATTAACAGTAAATGTTGAAGCCGCTAATATTATATGTACTTTTTAAGGATTCTTTAGATGACCTTTTTCTCACGTGGATGTTATTCAACTGTGTGTTAATCATGCGATTCAATAATAATTCGGGCAAACAAACATGAATTATGAGGAAGTAAATAATTTATAATAAATCTTTTTATTTAAAGCTGAAAATAAAGTATATAAACAAAGAATATTATTTCCAATAAATTATCGTCAGGTTCTATAAAGCTAATAAGGTTAAATTAATAACCCAAAAGAACGATCAAGTTTAAAGCAACACATCGCTTGCAATTAGGTTATGTAAACTAACGATTATACGTAAAGATGGATAGTTACTAGCAGTGGGATTCAGGACATACGTTTTGTCCTACTTGGGACTCTTCAGTTGGGTGTATCTACATCCCATATTTGATGTTCACTATGGGACTCGAACCCAGTACCGTTCTTTAGAAAAGTCATCGCGCTATCCAACTATCTACTAAGTTTTGATAGTCAATTGTTTGTGCAATGACATGAAATTTAAATTCACTCGATATTGGTTATTTGAGGCAATATCGAGGCACTATGCACAATATGCACATATGCCAATAAGAGACTGATCAACTGCAGACCTAAACATCAATGGAAAGATTCAAGTAAACAATATCAAGTGAACTTATATTTGGGATTGTTTGTAAAATAAAATAAAATTTAATATTGAACTGACTAATATTCCATGATCACTTGAATAAAATTATATGTTGAATGAAATTGTGAGGTTACTAATTAAGATATGTACCTTTGTATTGTTTTCGTTATTATTATTGGTATTATTATTCATGTAACATTTTTATTAATCTTATAAACATATAATTTATTTGGCACTCATTCAACTTTATTAATTCTTACTGAGGTCATATCACTTAATACTCTATGAGGTATTCCAACAAAAAAATTGGATTGATTTGTAATTACATTGCGTACATGTTACGTGTTGTCAAGTACTTTGATTGTCCTTATTTCTTAGCTGTAAACAGCATATTTTGTCATCACATATCAATTTTCGTAATGTTTCTGCTTCTTTAATCTGACTATAATCTCAGTAATTAGTAGTTTAAGCTAGTTGTTCATTATTCAGATGAATGTTAAGACAACATTCATATGATTATTTGTATCAATCTAAACTTAAGCAAGTAAAACGCACTATTTATCAAGCCAGAGATAGAGTATTGTCAGATTTTTTTAGATAAAAATGAGCTATAAAAACGTTTAAAACACGGTTTACCACCATATTAGTATCAGTAGCAGAACCTTATACTGATAATTATCCTGCGCTCACTAGTGACTAGCTTTGAGATGTGATTCTCGGAGTTCTAGTGAGAAGTCATGACTGGTGAAGCTAATCCATGTCAGGTGTGAGACATTTACCCACCGAATATAATGTAAGATTGTAGCGCAATATCATGGATTGTTTGAAGTTAGACATTAAAATCGTCGGACGCCTGATGCCAGCTCAATGGTCTACAGGTTAAGCGTTCGCGCCCAAGACCGAAGGTCATGGGCTCAATTTCCATGTGTGGGATCGTGTGTGTGCGCTGCTGAGGTGTTCCATACTAGAAAGAAACTGCCGTCCAGTGCTTTCAGGTTTTCAATGGTGATGTAACATTTATTGATTCATAATCTCAATAAAATGATGTTGATGAACAAGGTTGTCTAGCGATTGTTTTGTTAATCCAGGTTGAGGTAATTCTGAATTAAATTATTTTTCGACATTTTTTATGTTTCTAATATACAACCATTAGCAATTTTATCATACGCACCATCGTTTTTGATTGAACTGACGTATTAATATGTAACTTATCTTGAGGAAAAATTGTATGCATAATAATTGACGTTGATAGCCTTTACTGCCCGCTCCTTAAAAATATGCAGCAACTGTATATAACATCATCGTAATTATCACATTAATTAGTCATATATTCTTCTTTAAAGTAATTAGTCCCTTTGATAAATTTCGATGATGTAATAAGAAGATGAAGATTATCGGAACTAATATATCACATAGTTCTGATAATCTTCGTAAAACGATACATGTTTGTTTTGAACAGGGCAACTGAATTATGTTATTAATTAATATAAATTTATTGTGTCTGTTATAGAGATATCGAATGAATTCCTGCAAACAGCGTCTGTAACCATTAACCAAGTTATAAACAAAGAACTAATATTTTAAGTTTGTGAACCAGTTTATTTGTTGTCTATAATTTGTCTGAAAATACTAAATGGCTAGGTAAAATTCAAGGATAGTTGGAGAATGAAAGATATTGTTTACAACAAGCAAGGCACTTATATCTACATTTTATTAGCTGCTATTCTATTTAAGTATTGGATATGATACATATTACGAAATTTAACCGCATATTTCATTGGTTTTGTTTTACTATTCAGAATTGCATTGATTAAGCTGGAAAGTTATCAATATGTTCTGTTATATGCAATATGGCTTTCGTAAACTAGTTAAGAGGCTAAAACCTTCTTAATGTTCAAGTTTGAACAATTTAACGAACTGAAGAATATGTAAAATTATGTAAACGAATAACTCATTAGTTGATAACTGTGCTTAATACTGACCACGTCCACGTTTATTCATCTAATGAAATATTTAAATTTGAATATAACAACTATACTCAATCTTTCGATTTTTTCGCTAAAGCATACTACAATCGAAGAATGGGTAGAGGTCCAGATCCTATGGAAGCTTAGTGAAAGTTCCTATTCTTTCGCACCACAAATCATTCTAGTAGTCACCCGAATATGCTGTCATAGTGAAGTAACTTATGTAAACCAAGTGACGTTTTCGCGGAACTTGTAAACTTATGTAGTTCTTTAATTTATCATACTTGTCATTAAAAATTTGTTGCTTAATTATCGTTTTACAATATTGGTAATTATTTACATCAGCAACAGTATGAATCTCTGCAGATGTATGTAGTTATCAGTCAGGGTGATAGAGTTATCAGGTAATAGAATTTAATTTGTAATCAATGTTAGCTTTGTTTCAGTGAAGTTATTTGCATAAAAGTCACGTATATAAACTTGATGAAGTTTAGAATAATAGGTTTGATTGGTCGTATATTGTTTGTTTTGCCATATAAACACTATAATTTAACATTGTAAATGTTATAAATCCAATTAGCTTGAGAATTTTGCACTACTCAAGTCTTAATATTGTCTTTAAACCGAATTTATCTTTGATTTAGGATCGTCTACTATATTAGTTTACTAACTTACTTGCTTACACCTATTACTCCTCATTGTATGTCCTATCCACTTCCAGCGCTATTTTCTGATTTATTCCTCCACTGGAATCTGCTATGTTCTCTTCCACAGTATGTTGTTACTGATAGTATCCAACCAACGGATGCGAAGTATTTTACGTAGACAACTGTTAATAAACACTTGTATCTTCTGGATGATGACTTTCGTAGTTCTCCAAGTTTTCGCCCCATACAATAGAACTGTCTTGACTATATATAGTGACTTAAAAATATTTCAATTTCAAATATAATCCGACTAGTTCATTCATTCAAGTTCATTTAAATTAACGATTGTTTATATTTTGTTTAACATTCACCAAAATTGACGGTGTTGTGTATTCATTTTAACAAAATAGTTTATACAGTAGAATAAAGTAAAAAGACACCACATTTACTTGGGTTTCATTTGTATTTTAGGTAATCTTAGCATATAATGAAAATATTTGTTAAAATTGACAACAAACGATGAATGATTAAATAAAAGAAATGCTGATTAACCTCTCTATTGATCAAAAAGAATAAAATAGTTATTTCGAGTTTTCTCTTACATTTTACCTAAGCAACATAGTATTGTATAAAAAACAAATTAATAGACAGCCTCATTGTAATGGTTGCGAAATAGTTAACATAATGATTTTGTCTAAATAATATTCTTCAAATAGTATAACGTATATATCAGTTGTCAAATATTCTTTTTGTTCTTCAGAAGAGTTTTACCAATTGTCTGAGAATATGTACCGATTTTATAGTTTCGTCTGTTACCTTTTTGTTATACTTAATCCATTTTCAGGTACTCTTGTCATCAAGTTACCATGGTTCTCAAAACACCGTCGTCACTGTTCACCAACTATACATTTTAATAAAAATATTCTGACTTCACAGGTTTCCTAATTTTGTTTGTGCACTCTATATTTGACAAGCAACTTTAACTACAGTTTTTGTCTAATGTGGACCAATTTCTTATTTCTGTCTCCGTCAACGCATCATAAATGTATTCATTTGAGAAACTTTGGATCATTTTTTTAGGAATGGAAATCGATTATCTAAGAATAATGTTCCTTATCTGGAACGTCAACAAGATTCAAACTTCAACATAACTTATCTACTTACGTATCTGAGCCTATAACCTCTTATGATTTAGATACATACAACCAAGAAATTTCAAACAACTCTGTTACAGGCTCTTCTTTCCAGTTGTTTCTAAGTACTTTTCATGGTCTTGTTGTTTGACTCTGAACCCTGTGCCAAGTGGTCCTTGGTTTTTCTCTTGTTGATTTAAAGTTATAGCTTGCATTAGGATACAGGTTAATGATTTCCATGATATATGTCAAATCCACCACCACTATATTTTCTGTACCACAGTTATTTCTGATGATCTCTAATCAATGAATCTAGAGTATCTTCCGTAAATAGCTAAATATAAATACATTCACTTTTTAATGATGGTTGAGGTAGTTTTCTAATCTTCAGCTCTGTGCAAAAGAACTGTTCCAACGTCAGTATTGGTCAGACTGTTGAAACTACAGTCATCTACCAGTCGCTTACCGTCTGTGTAGCTTTCTCCTGGTACATGTCGTCTCGTGATATCTTCCCACTTAGTGTTGTCCATCCCGACAATGGTATTCGGATCTCCATCAAGTGTTATCCTGGACAGTTCTCTACGTTGGACTACAACCCCTTGTAAAACTGATTTTCATCATCTTTGTTCCCATGATTGGTTAGTGAGTAGCACTAGACGACATTTGTTGTGATGCCTTACTTCTCCGTTTTGAAGGACGTTTTGGTGATCATCGAGTCATCGGCTCCCCATCCTGTAAGTGATTTTCGTGCTTCTACGACAGAACCAGTTTAACCCCTTTTATTGTGACCAGAATACAATAACAGTTCATCTGGAATTTGTCCCGTTTGTCCAGATTGCATTTGACGGCTTTTGATTGTTTCAAGCCTCATCAGACTGTGTCTTCTCAATTCCACGACAGATTGAATGACTCTGTTGGTCTCTCACATGGTCCTGATATTCAATGTACCTGCACTGATTTTTTTCATGGTTGTCAGAAGGGGAAGTGACCTCTTGACTTTCGAATTATCTCATAATTCTTTTATATGAAGACCGTTCAACTCCAAGTGTAGAGTTTAGCTGTGTCAAACAATTCTTTGTGGCTAGCATTTTTGTAGCAAGGTCAATCTTACGAGGTATGGTTGGTAACTCTTAACCCAACTATCCTCCTTAACTCGTAGTTTGGACCAGCAGTAACACCAATAGGGGGCTCTGGATGGAGTTTACAGTAACTAACTTACGAAGTACGTATTTATTCAGTAGGCTTATATTCCCACTTTATGTGAAAGTTAGTGATGCTATTTGACTTCTCAAACAGAACTGTTTGAAGATAGTCCCTTATCTTTCTAATTGGCCAATTATTAGTATTCTTGATAATTAGTGAGAAATCGGCTTCACCTCTTGTTAGGTATGCAGAGGAATATGCCAATAATTATCGTGCCAAGTCGAATGGTGTCCTTGGACGTTAAATGTACATTTCCTATTGGTCGATATTTGCTTCAGTTGTTTAATATTGTGTAAATGTTGTTTCCTATTTTTATGGTATGATGTGGTCTGCTTGGTTAGTATATAAACAGAGTGTGTTTGAAATATAATGATTCATATCTCAGAGGCTGTGGCTTTGTTCTGGACTCAACTGGCTGGGATAGACAGGGGAGCAGGGCCAATCAGGGCACTAGGTCGTTCGTACGTATTTACGTGTCACTGTAACCGATCGATCGATATAAACGCTGCGTATCAAAACCTGCAGTCTCAGTCACACTCACACCCGTTACAACAATTGGCGACGGGGTAGAGAAAATTTGGAACCCCCTAATTGGACGAGATTCAGCCTAATTATTTTGACCAATCAGCGTCTGAATTTATTATCGGTGATCTTGGAAGTCATTGGTTATTAATTGGTCACAGTATTTCTTATTACCCTGCTGTCTCAGAAAATGACTATGCTTCCCGATCAATTAAAGCTACTACTTGACCGCCAGCAGCAGCGTTTCAGACAGTGCCAGTTGAATGTTTTGGACAATTTACGCACGCGACTGCTAAATCTCCCGTGTTTTGGAGGTGTGAAAGAAATTGATGAATTAATTTCTCAGCTGCATACTGAACTCGAGAATGACTGCAGGAGGTATGAATATGAAAACAAAAGCCTCTATGAATCCTTAACGAGCAGCAATGCAAACGAGGCAGTCGCTAATGATCCGTCCAGCGATTCAGAAATGTCCAGTTCAGAAGCATGCCCTGTCGTGGGTTCAAATCCCACTGTGCCCGAAACATGTGAGGTATACAGCTCACAAGAAGAACTCGTGCCAGAAAATGTGTATCATGCATCAAATAATGGTCAGGAATCTAATACAAATTTCAAGGAAGCTGTTTATTCTAGTGACCTATTATCCACTGATGGAATCTTGAAGAGTTCTGGTAAATATGTTTCACAAGAATCAACCCTTAATTACCTCACGTCTGGTGTCGCTAATCCTCATCATCTAGTCAGTTTTAATGATCCCTCTACTCAATGCGCGAAATATGCATTAAATAGAATCAGACTAACTGTTACTTGGGTATATGAGGACCCAACATTATTTCGCGGGGGAGGACGGACGCAGAAAATTTTAAAATCCGGATATCAACTCCGGATCCTCAAAAAAGAGGGGGAGGTGTTAGGTATGCAGAGGAATATGCCAATAATTATCGTGCCAAGTCGAATGGTGTCCTTGGACGTTAAATGTACATTTCCTATTGGTCGATATTTGCTTCAGTTGTTTAATATTGTGTAAATGTTGTTTCCTATTTTTATGGTATGATGTGGTCTGCTTGGTTAGTATATAAACAGAGTGTGTTTGAAATATAATGATTCATATCTCAGAGGCTGTGGCTTTGTTCTGGACTCAACTGGCTGGGATAGACAGGGGAGCAGGGCCAATCAGGGCACTAGGTCGTTCGTACGTATTTACGTGTCACTGTAACCGATCGATCGATATAAACGCTGCGTATCAAAACCTGCAGTCTCAGTCACACTCACACCCGTTACAACACCTCTAAATTAACTATTCAGTATATGCACAATTAATTTAAACTATATTTCTCATAAACTCAGTAGTTAGTCGCTTTGACTACTTTATAATACAGCTATTATCAATAAACCTAGTTTAAATTACTCTGAGTTAGTGCATCAAATAATGAAGAATGTTATTGTTTCTTATTAAACATCATTTAGTATCAAACAACCAATTCGTTATCGTTAATCATTTAAGTCATCTGTTGATTGTTTGTATAATCTACACATTATTTGGAAAGTAATCACTATAAACTCTTTTAATACATTTGACACAAAATTCAATTGATGCATGATCTTAACTATTAAAATTACTATAATATCCACAAAGGCCCCTTCTGATATTAATCAATATATGCTCACTAATGACTGGCTTTAAGAGATATTTCCTAGAGTTCTACTGAGAAGCAGTGACCAGTGGAGTTCAACCAGGTCTGTTGTGAGATAGTAACTCACAGAAGACAATGGTGGATATGTCGCTCAATTTCGTGGATTAATTGACGTTAGAAACTAACACCGTCAAATGCTGGTCGGCTCAGTTGTCTAGAGGCTAAGCGTTCAGGCACGAGACCGACAGGTCCTGGATTAGAATCTCGCGGTTCAGGATCGTGGGTGCGCACTACTGAGGAGTCTCATACTAGGACGAAACAGCCATCCAGTGCTTCCAGGTTTTTCATGGTGGTCTAGCATCAATTGACCCATGATTTCAACTATTAAAATTATTATAATATCCACGAAAACCCCTTCTGATATTAATTCTATAATAAGCTTATCAGTCAGTTCATAATTAGAGAATTTTTAAAAACCTAAATATTGTACAAAAATAATTAAAGCTTTTACTTTATAAAAATTTACAAATAGAGTTAATGTAGTTAATAATAATAACCGTATATATATATATATATATATATATATATATATATATATATATATATATATATATATATATATATATATATATATATATATATATATATATATATATATATATATATATATATATATATATATATATATATATATAGTAAGTTACTAAATATGATATCCGTTATAATGAGCAGTAGAATTATTATTTTGTCACATTAGATCATTTACATACTGGATATCATTCATAATGTTGTAAAATTACTTTGTTCATTAAGCAGTTTTAAATAGAGTCAATGATGGAATAGTCAATTATGTAGTATAAATTTCATTCTTAACTAATCATGTGATCATCACGTAAATAACCAACGATTTATTCAAATAACTTTAACGTTATACAAGATAAATTAAACAATTACAGAAAATTGTACAGTTTGAAGATAATTTCTATCAAATGAATAACATGAGAAGATTCAATGAAAACTAAACAATTTTGAATGACAACATTTGTTAACTGTAGAAATTAATAACAGTGAAGATTCGTGACTTAGAACAGTAAAACAATAACTTACTCGTACTGTATTACAAGCTATATAAAATGAAAAAAATATGAGAGAATCAAATTCGTGTTGTACCGCTAAATTATTCTGTTGTAAAGCAACAAACTAGACAAAAACTTCTCTTTAGTGTTTTATTGTTTTCATAAATATTCCAATTGTTAACTGTGAGTAGAGTAGACCATTCTCAACTAATGACAGAAATAATGGAAGATGATTTTGAGAAACAAGTTATCATCAATTAAGACTCTATTAATAAACATCCGATAACGGAGATATAGTTTTTGATACATTTCGGAAAAAAAAACATTGTTTCTCTTAAAAATAGTATAGCAAAATTGTCCAAATCTCCATCAAGTAGATTAAACCACTTTAAAAATAACTTTCATCTTTAGTGAGATGCCTTTAAGATAACTAACCACTTTTCTGCAATTGTTTACGTCAAATAGACAAAGTAAAAAGGGGACAACGAATAAATTATTGGATCTAATACATATCTACTAAAATGATTGTCTAGAATAATAAAGATCTCAAAGATACTTTTACATTATTATAAGTGTAAATGAAATATTCTATTCAGAGCAGTTCTTTTAGTTTATAATTATTTACTTTAAAACTACATTTTTACATATTTTTATAATCTAAAAATAGTTTACTATTGTAGCTGTTTGTTTCCGTCATCATTATAACTTTTTATGTTTGTGTCTAATTCAAGTAGTATAGTTTTTATGTTTTGTTGTAATTATAGACCATCTTAAGTATGTGATACCCTTTTAAATTCTAAGTCTAGATGTTAATAATCTTTGAAGGGACCAAAATGGAATTATTTAAATTTTAATCGCTGAGATTATTTCAAATATACTTTACATATATAATGAATCTTTAATTCTGTTTGTATGTAGGTATGTAGTTGACCTTTACTGATTAATTTCTTTATGATTAAATATTAAACATTCTGTCTGGCTTAAATTAGAAATGACTTCAGGAAAAATGTCAGTTATATTTTACTTATGTAGTGAACAAGAACACCAGTGGGGACAATCAAAATTACAGAACTTGTTAATAAAATCTAACAATCATAAAGTAAATGCTTAATATGCCAAATATCCACCAATTGTCTCATAATGACTCAGAATTCATTGTTCTTGCATTTTCTTACAAATTGCATTCTGTTTCCATTCTTTACTGTTCGATCCTCTTGTCTCTCTACTGTCAGACATTCTGTTCACGACTAACATCATATACAAATTATGTCAATATAAGTAGCACACGCCACACTTATACATTTAACAATTAAAATAAGACTTCACTGTAAAAAAATAAACGGAGAAATATAACTTGTAAAATATCATAAAACAAGGAGCATAAACTGTCGTTTTTGTTGGACAGACTGTACGCTTTTAAATTTATGTTAATTCATTATGAAAATGCTATAACGGTCAAATGACAAAACAATATAAAATGAAACAATAATAAAAGAGTTTTATTCCAAAATTATTTTGCTTAATATCAAAGAGGAACTACATTCAGCTTACAGACTATTCGTACAACTTTGAAAACGTTCAATTTGTTTTCAAATTCTAAGAAAATCTGTTAACAATAATGGATAGTTAACATTTACTGGTTATCTAAAGAGGTATGGTTAGCAGCGGAAAACAACAATTTTAAAGGTCTTCATATTCTTGACATATTAAATTATCATTAATAGAATATATATCAAACATGACTCTTCAGATATATACTAAGTAACTGTTTGTAGAATATAAGTAAGACTAAACTATTATAATCAGAGAGAGGTTTTGGGGAGATTGTGGTAATTTATTAATTGAATTCATGAGTCCTGGAGTTCTAGTGAGAAGCCGTGACCAGTGGAGTTCACCCGGGTCTGTTGTGAGATAGTAACTCACTGAAGACAATGGTGGATATGGATTAGTTGAACTTGGACATGAACACAGTTGGATGCTGGTCGGTCAAGTTGTCTAGAGGTTAAGTGTTCGCGCGCGAGACTGATAGGTTCTGGGTTAGAATCTCGCGAGGCGGGATTAATTGAACGGTTTGGTAGCATAGAATATGCTCGTACAATAATTACTCCCTTTGATAAATGTTGTAATGAGGAAATAACGTTTATCGGGACCAAGTGATATACTAGCGAGATGTATATCGAGTAAATTGGTCGCAAATTAACATATTACGGTATTTATATGAAATGAGAAATGTCAAACTAGACAAATGGGGATACAAGAACAACAAAGATAGTGAGGAAAACACAGATCAGGCTACTTCGGAAATTAAGTTCAAGGTCAGTATTGCCAGGACAGGTTTAAAGTAAATACAAATCACTTTTGAATGAACGAGCGGATTTGAACTTTCTTATGTCTAAGGCTTCAACAAACGTTGGTGTTCACACCAGATCACCTCTACACATCACTGGGAAGGTTTGTTTGTGACCAATCCTAATGATTGTCCCAACTATGCGTCTAGCAGAGGAAGAAGATGGGTGTTTATCATGTGCTTTAATCGAAACATTCAGATTTATTTGTTTTTTGTAACCATTTGGTGTATATTCAACCATCCCAACATTCATGTTGAGGTGGTTAGAAGTGATTCAAATCCGCTCGTTCAATCAGAAAAGTGAATTGTATTTACTTGAGACCTTTCCTGGCAATACTGACCTTGAACTTAATTTCCGAAGTAGCCTGATCTGTGTTTTCCTCACTATCTTTGTTGTTCTTGTAGCCCCGTTTTTCTAGTTTGACCTTTTTTATTTCATATAAATACCGTAACAAGTTAATTTGATCAAACGTTTCTGGAAATTTTTGTCTTTTTATTGCAACGATTGAGTCTTATTTTTACTTAGTTTAAGTATTTGGGAATTTTCACTGCATATCTTCTACTAAATGTCTTTGTTCCACAGTTTATGTACTAACAGACTTACTACTCGATGTTCATTTTAAAACTACTTATCTGTTAATTTGCTTTTTTTATTGATACTTAATTTTCTATTCATTGTTAATTACATTCAGTCAACCAAATATGTTCTTATGTTCTTACGTGTATGCCTATCGAAAAGTTAGAGAGACAAGTGAGTAATCGATTTGTCAAGTCTATGTCAAAAAATCTCGGGTTGTGGTGAACCCAAATGGTGTGCAATTTTAAAGTATGCCATTTGGGTGACACAAAATGTCATATTGAAATGTTAAATACTTTCAGAATGATCAACAGATGGAAGAGCACATTATATATGTTTAATCGCCCGTTTACTGCCTCCAACCCAGAGCTTTTACCCCAAAATTACCCATTATTAACGTGCCTTCAATATTATACCACCCATTCTGTTCCATGAATTTTTTCCAAGTAATATTATCTTGATTCTTAACGGACGTTTTATTTCAAATTCCCTTTCTTCACTATGACGTCGTTATTCTGTGTTTTTTCCGACTTAGTGATCTATTGAGTAGAGCTAAATGTAATAGGCACGCGAATATTATTTTATCACGAATTTGGTAGTTGTTAAGTACCGACCAGGCATCCTCTTTCTGTACAGCGAATTTATAAGTTAGATCTGCCGATTCGAATTGAAAATTCTGCATACAGTTAGATAATAAGCGAGAATACGTTTCCAAATAAAAATTCAAGGAGTTTTAGATTTGTATTTTTCTTTCTTAACATAGACATAGTTGTTCATTTAGATATTATGTTTTTGCCAAACTTTCAATTCCGTATAAATAAATCAAAAAAATATCAGTATGGGGTTGTGGAGATTATTAAATGTTTGATTGAGATCATGAATCGATGAACGTTAGACCACCATTGAAAACCTGGACAGTCGTTTTGTCCTAGAATGGGACTCCCGCTCGTGAGACTCCAAACCAGAACCCTCAGTCTTGTGCGCGAACGCTTATCATCTAGACCACTGAGCCAGCATCCAACGGTGTTAATGTCTAATCTCAACCAATCCACAAAATTGCGCGGCCATCTTCCATTGTACTGAGGGAGATACCTGTGTCTACCTGACATGGATTAGCTCCACCCCTCACGGTTTCTCACTAGAAATCCGAGAATTTCCTCACAAAGCTAGTCACTAGTGAGTAAATGGTAATTATCAGTATGGGGTTGTGGAGATCATTAAGTCAGGTACAGACAGGTATTTACCTCAGTACAATGGAAGATGGTCGCGCAATTTTGTGGATTGGTTGTGATTAGACATTAACACCGTTGGATGCCGGCTCAGTGATCTAGAGGTTAAGCGTTCGCATACAAGACCGATGATCCTGGGTTCAAATCCCACAAGGCGGGATCGTGGATGCGCACTGCTTAGGAGCCTCATTCTAGGACGAAACGGCCGTCCACGTTTTCAATGGTGGTCTAACGTTCATCGATTCATAATCTCAATCAAAAAAAAATAATAATTGTTAGTAAATTAAAAGAATTTTTATAATCTTAATGAATTTAAATATTCTTTAATAAATGTAGACAGTATGGTGTGATCGGGCTAATACAAAACACTGACCTTTCGTTAATCTTTAAAATTTAATGAATATAATTTCATTTTTTATTTGAAAATTCATTCATGCATTTGATTAAAGCACCATTAAAGGAAATATTTGGCAATGAAGCATTTACTATAATATCGCTTAATTTTATACACACACTGATACACCGTCAATTTAAGTTAGTAAAGCATAAATGTTTATTTTTCGATAGTTTATGTAATTGTTTTCGTAAAACTATCATAACTTCCATTAAAATAATATTAAGAGGTGTAAACAATTATGAAAAATAAGCTTATTAAACTACATAACTTGACGATGAAATGTATATAGCCTAATGATATGATATACTGCTATGTTCTGTAAAGATTCTAAAGTCATGAGAACCTTATTTTATAAATATTTTAAGTAAATCATTCTTGTATCCTTTAAAATATTTCCCATCTTATATCAATTCATTTGCCTCATAGCCATTCCCATGATTTAAAACACATTCGGAAGTCTACAGAAGTCAGATTCTCCGATCATCTCGTCATTTCAAGTTGTATCATTTTCAAATCACTCGAATCTCGTTTCTGAATGCCCATTTTACATCTTGAGGACAAATATTGTTAATTCTCATGTACACTTTCTAACCTTAAGCTAATTTATAGGTATCAATGCCAAGGTTAGACTTGACAGTTTCAAATAAATTAAACATTGTGTAGAAAGCTATTAATTTGGAAGTACAATAGAAGTTGATGAACAATCACAGAGTTGGAAGGGTACATAAGGTTTTCAAATAACTGTTTTTTTTGTGGAGTAAATGTATGTTCAGTGGGCTGTTAAAGTATCCATTAGTTAATAAATTTGATTCGTGAATAATTACTAAGAGATATGACTGCGAATTACCTTTGGAATGAATATCCAAAGAATGTATTATCATAAAATAGATTTACGCATGCGTTTGCTACATAATGGTGAAAAGATTACAATTTTATTATCAAATGATGGATTAAAAAGCTTAACGTGCATTTATGGCACAGGTACCAGTCACAAAAATCAAGTGTTATTTATTCTTGGTATTGAAAACAAACTCAGAGAAAATGTTACGATTGTATGAATGCGTAGATTTATAACTAGAGCAATGATAAGTGATCTGTGTTAAAATACTTTTATGTTTTATTCAAAATTCTTAAGGTTGATTATGGAAAACAATCAATTCACAAGTAAATCAGTAGTGTTTTCCTATTTTCTCCATCAATGTTAACAAATCGTCTTCTTTATTTACTTAAAAAGTAAAATAATTCAATTACATGAAATGTGGGTAAAGTAAGATTTAATTAACTAATGAGCATTAACTGACAAAGACGCAACTTATTAACTGTTTAATTTGTGGTTTTGCTTCTTTTGTTGATTTCTTCTGTGAACTGACTGAATAGAGACTGTTTGTAATTGTGTTGAATAGATTATTGTTAAGCCTATACACTGGTTCTCTTTATTTAGTTATGAGTCGTATCTAGTGAAGCTTAATCTCAGTCTGAGTACAGCATAACGATCGAGTATCCAGTTTAATGGTAATAAAATATCGGTCGCCTGTTGTACTACTGCATAACAGTAGTATACTATGGCAAACAGGAATATTTTTATTCACTCGTTTTATCAGTGCCGTAATATGAACGAGGCTTATTTCTTGATGAATCTTGCTACTATGAAACCCTGTTTGTTAAATGTCCCAAATACTATCTACCAACATCATTTTAGTTGAAGTTGAAAGCTCTCACTTAAATAACTATCTCACTCAAAACGGTAAACTTCTTTAACTTTCTTTTATCTAAGTTAAAATAACTACTAAATAAGAGAGAAATTCATCTTTTGGTTTATTAAAACATTTCGAACTATTTAGCGTTATCCTTTTCATATGTATAACATCAACAAGACTACGAACACAAAATAAACTGCACTTAAGAACGAGATCAAGATAAAGCAACAACAAGGAATTGCAACGAATACACTTCTATATTAATAGCAATCATTCTATTTTCAACGAATAAAATTCTCTTTTTAACGAAATCATTTACTTAAGCTGTACATTCGTATTTACAATTGTATGGTAAATATATTTCTATAGAAGGATAGAAAAGATTGCATCATAAATTGATTTGAAACTCTAAATATCAAATGAGGTTGCGTAAAAATTCGGGAGTTAGAGAAGAATAGAAGGATGAAAACAACTTACTGGTTGGAATCATGATAGATAATTGTTATTGGTGGAGTTTTGTTCTCTGAGCTGGATGGTTTGGTCGTGGAGCTTCCATCGTTCTTCTGAACGACATCATCAGATCAGACATCATCAGAAAAATCATGCACAAATATAGGAACGAAAATCAAACCAATGGGAGACACAACCAAAACAAAGAAGTAAACAATGATAAATTTAAGGTCAACAAGAACCAATCAACATTGAGGTGCACAGAACAAGCTGTGAAACACATATGGAGAAATTCGAACACTTCACTTCTTTTTGAAGTTTGTGCTGATGATGTCGTTCAGAAGAACGATGAAAGCTCCACGACCAAACCATCCAGCTCAGAGAACAAAACTCCACCAAAATCATCCACCTGAGCTACAAATCTTCTCCACCATCTCAAGATAATTGTTAGCTGGACAGATATGAAGGAACTGGGTCGAAGAGAGGTCGAATAAAAAATCTATGCATTGCTGAGGTGTTGACGATCTATTAATTCAAGCCCGAACACTGTAGATATATGTATTTACAATATAACTATAAATACAAATGTACAGCTAAAGTAAATGATTTAATGAATTCTCCTTATGTTTGTTGAATGACACAATGGGTTATTTTAATTATCATTCCATTTTTATTTATTACAGATTGTTGAATGTTAAGTCTAAAAATATACATATATATTCTATCTCCGTTTTTCATATAATCCAAATTGACATAGCTTACTTACTTACGACTGTTACTCCTCATGCAGGAGCTTAGGCCGCCCACCAGAATTATTTTTTGTGGTTAGCGTTTTTTAGCGAGTTGGTTTCCTACGGATGGGGTCGCTAACCCTATGCCCAACCCTCTTCCTTTACCTGGGCTTGGGACCGGGAGTAACTCTGGAAGAGCTACAGGCGGAGTTAACTTGACACAAAGTAACTATTTACTCAATTCATACTTATTCCCAACTTATTACTTTGGTTACTATTTTCAAATAATCACACTATTATTCAGTTGATAAGTATCATAACTTGTGGTTTTGTACCTTTGGTTCTTTGTTTTTCACCCACACACAATTATACACCCACACAAGACCTTATGTTTTAAACAAATAAACTTCTACATACTACTAAAAATAGTATGCACCATGAACCTTACAACAGTTATGAATGAAATACTGATTTTAAAATACTTCTAATATTTATGGACATGTTAATCATTCTATTGCTACTTACTTTCTTGTTGTATTAACTACTAAGCTGATTTTGTAATGATTTTATATGATTCTCAAATATTTTACATCACAAACTGATGTCAGCCAGAGGACATTTGAGAACTAGACTGTTTTCACTTTTATAGAACTACTCCATCATCAGTCTCCACAATGTTCCACAATTAAACAAAACAGATTCTCCCTCCATAATTTACGAACGAAACTTGATGAAAATTCTATGAGAAACTAAATGTCTCCAAATAGTCATCTCATTGTAGGGGCTGGTACTATGTCAGGCCCACATAGGTTGTTCTAGCCTCTGGACAGATCAATCTATTCATTCTTCTTGAACCACATTTTTATCCTGTCACTTATTCGTTTATTAATTCTGACTTTTTATATGTTTGTATGTGTGCTAATTACTTATCTTACTCATTATGTGTCTAACTTATTCTTGTTCGACTATAAATATCGACTCACGCTTGGTTGAGTTGGCTCACTCGCCTGCTCCACTGCACGTTTTTTAGTTTAACTTTATTCGCTCCGTCTCCTTGATTATTTATTCAGGTCAACCAAACTTGACTCTCGTATTTGACTTATTTAATTCTGTTATTAACTAACGCGAGTTAAATCGAGAATTTTGTACGAGGATTGGCGGAATGTGATACGATAACAATTAGAAACGATCTTACTGAAGTCAAATCTCAAGCCACCAAATCACTATACAAAATTCATATTTATTTGCCAATAACTACTCTTTTTAATTATACTCATCCTTCAAGTAATCTACTTTTTCTATTTTTTTGTTCAACATTTATCCGTTTACCGTGATCATAGTTTTAGATTGCCTTAAATTTTTTTCGTTGAAGTTATTCAAAAAGAAATAAAGTTACTAAGCGAAGAAAATAATGACACTGACGGCTAATAAGAAACCTCTTTTTTGAAGCTGCAATTCAATGGTGATGTAGTTAGTGATGTATTACGTGATAGACTGACTAGAACAGTAAAGAGAAAGTTAAATGCTCCCAACCTCTGTCTATCGTATTCGATCCGATCTATGGTGATTCCCCAACTGAAGGATAAGTTACCTGGTTATACCACTTCTGTGTGTATCTACGAATTCAGCTGCTCCTGTGAAGAAAGCTATATTGGGCGCACTACCAGGCAACTGAACCAAAGAGTTGGTGAACACCTCCCTTCGTGGTTAGGAGGATATGACGTCAAGACAATACGCAGCTCGGTTCTATCACACTTGATCGATAGCGGTCATGTAGTGGACAGAAACAAGTCATTTATAGTTATTTATCGTATTCCCACTAGTTTCCCTTATGGTGTTCGATCTCGTCTATTACACATAGCAGAAGCTATTAGAATTCAAGCCAACAAGCCAAGTCTTTGTGTTCAGAAGAAATTTGTAACACCCTTATCTCTCCCTTGGCCTTAATAAATGAATTTATTTATTATATTTCAAACTTTCTCTTCGTTTATTATTTTTCTTCACCGCCCCCCTACCATTTTATTTTCTCTCAAATATACGTTTCAAAGTACAATTATCTGAACACTTATTATTATTTACGTCATCTTATAATTTTATAAATGTTATCTCACTGTCTATATTTTTCTAATCATTGACCTATTTCCGATTATGTAACATGGATTTGAGCCTTTATTATTCTTATCAAAAACTAATGCACTTGTTATCACACTACCAATTTGTACTTTTCACTTATTATGTAATCGTTTTCATTGACTGATAAACTACCTTAATTGGTTTAATAATTTCGCTTATATATGTTCTTCTGATATTTATTTATTATTAATTTTTACGTATTTATTTATCCATTATGTTGGTTGGACGATTACCAAATCCAACACCGATTTTAGCGTAGTTTCCAAAATAATTTAAAATCTCAATTTCACATAGAATTTCTTAAATGACCTTAGTTTCTGTATATGAATCAAACTTTATATTAAAGCTTGCTTTAGTTGCTTCACTGAAGACTAGGAAGCCGTTAGTAAATCGGTGTCTAGGAGCTCAGGTAGAAGAGGTATCAATAATACCGTTTTCCCAAGAGTTCTCAAACAGTGTTAATTCGTGTTGAAGACAAATATTAATGTGAACAGTATTTATAATTTATATCTGATAAAATATTGAATGAACTAGCTTTCGTATAATTTAAAAGATTTGGAATGGATAGTTTATGGCTAAAAGTGAAATCCAGGACGTGCACTTCATTCTGTTTCGGACTCTTCAGCTCGATGTTCCTGGATCCCAGCGTTTATATTCAAATTGACACTTGAACCTAATACCCTTCGCTCCAAACACCCAAAGCAGATTCTGTTGAGCTCCTGATTCCAGATAGTCACTAACTTGTGAACATTAACGCTGAGACGCGGATATGTACAAATGATGAGTTCTGAATAGGAATAAATGCATGCCCTGAATTCCACTTACAGACACTATCCTTTAACTTCGAATACTGGTAATTTAATCGCTATGTAGAGGTAATCTGCACAATATGCACATTTGTCATCTAAGAATGGTCTAAGTTCAATCCTCAGTCACAGCAAGAAGATAGCTTAAACTATTCTGATAATAATATAAATTCTAGGCTGCTTTTTAACTAAAATATTTCACATCAAGCGAAGAATACATCTTATGTACTTTAAATATGGCGTTAAGTTTTATTATAATCAATTGATTTTCTTAATTAATGGTATAATATTTATAAACCAAAATATCTTGTCAGTTGATAATATAGGAAATCCTGATTTTTCGCAACCTGATCTATAAGATTTTATCCACAGTAAAGGATTGAATAAATATGACATTTGTTTGTATTCAGTCATCAATCAACTACAAATATTCCAGTCTTACAGTAGGTCAGTCACTGCCCGAATAGCTCGATGAAAACTTACCAGATGACTTAAGTTTAAATATAGCGGGTAGTATTAGTTCACTTTAGAATACAATGCCTTTTAATAACAAATGGTATTTAGTACAAAATCTAGGTCAAGCAGAGATTCCTATCTACTTCTAACATAAGATCATATATGTTTTTTTATGTCACAATCTTTCAAATCAACTTTTCTATTCTTAATTTATTTCTATAGAATATTTCTTTTGATACATATAAACAAATTATAAGAATAATTCTTGTGTTTTTTTACTATTTCAATAATCGATTTTTCATTCAAATACTTAATCTAGTTCATTCAAACCATTTGACAATGAATGAATGTGTAGAAGTGTAATGTAATAATGAAAATGATCAATTTGACATAAATCGTTTAAATGAATCACTGACAAACATCTTTTTCAAAAAAGTTTATTTAATTATTCGCTTTTCTAATTTTGTTTGACACATTAAAATAAAAATAATTGATTATATGAATCAATTTAAATTATACTATACTATCAATTGATTGTGATACATTCAATATTCAATGTTTACATATCCTTCCTTATTATTATTTACATCTTTTATTAACTTGCAGTATTCTACTTCACATATTCAGTTTGATGACTTATAAAATACAAATAATTTCATAAAAGTCTTTAATACCTGTATAAAATGGTTAGTTAGTGAATGATAACCAGTATAAAATAGGTGACTATTACCAACTTATGGTGTCTACAATCAAATTGTTTGAATCGAGGTGATTTTCTAACAGTTATATTTCAATCTCTTAACGTAGTTTAAAATTACTTTTAATTAAATGTATAAATTTACGAACATGTTTTACCAGTGATGTACTTAATTGTATTATGATATGGTATAATGTAAAAAGAATATAATATTTGTTTAACCACCGCTTACCTAGATGAGCTATGTTTACTGGTATAGAATAAGATCGGAAGAAACCTGAAGATGACCAGATCAAAGCGTGAAAACAGTGACTATTGAACTAAACGGTGTCGCTAAGTGAAGACTATTAGGTTAGGATGATAATTAAAATCGGTGGCTGAATACTTCGTATAACATTGTTCAGAACGGTGTAGATGTATTCAATTTTGTTTTCCTTTGAACCAGGAGTTTCAGCGTACACTAACCTCCCTGTTTATATTACTCCATCAACAAGCGAAGAAATCACGATAGCCATCAGACAAATCAACAATGAGAAAGCAGCACGACCTGACAACATACCAAACGAAGTATTGAAGTTAAACACAAGGTCAACTGCAAAGATGCTCCACATTCTCTCCAGAAAGAACTGCGAAGAACAAGTACCACAAACAGACTGGAAGGAAGCACACCTCATCAAGATATCAGAGAAAGGAGATCTCAGCAAATGTAAGAACTACACAGGCATCATATTACTATCGGTACTATCAAACGTTCTCAACAGACTGATGCTTAGCCAGATGAAATATTCAATGGACGCCAAACATCCAGATCAACAGACCGGATCCCATGAGGATCTGTCATGCACATACCACATCGCGACACTACGGATCATCGTTGAACAATCAATTGAATGGAACTCGTCACTACACATCAACAGCCTTGACTATCAGACAGTATTCGACGGTGTGGATAGGAGAACCTAATTGAACATTCTTCGACACTACGGAGTGAGTAGCTGAGAACATCGTCAACACCATTCGGAATTCATACGACGGATTACACTGCAAAGTCATGTATGGAGGACAGACAGATCACAAATGCATTTCAAGTGGTGACTGGTGTCAGACAGGGCTGCTCTGTCTCCCCCTTTCTCTTTCTTCTGGTTTATGAAGACCTCTACATCTGAGGTGAAGCATGGAATACAATGAACAGGTTGGATGCAACTAGACGATTTGGACTTCTCAAATGACCTAGATTTTCTATCCCAAATACATCAAATGTATGTCAAGACAAATAGTGTAGTAGCAGCCTCTGAAGCGGTGGGCCTAAGCATCCACAAGGGAAAAAGCAAGATCCTCGTATACATTATGGTGAACACCAGCCCGGTCACACGTGATGGAAGAGGGGTGGAGACTTTCACTCACCTACCTGGACAGCATCATCGATGCACAAGCAGGATTCAATGAAAATGTAAAGACGAGGATTGTCAAAGGAAGGACTGCATTCATATAATTGAAAAACATATGGAACTCAAAACAACTGTCAATCAATATCCAAGTCACAACCTTCAATACAAACGTCAAGATAGTTCTGCTGTAGAGAGATAAAACCTTGAGATCTACCACAACCACCATCAAAAAGGTACAAGTATGTTTAAACAATTGTCTATGAAAGATACTCAATGTCCGTTGACCGGATAGCATCAGCAACAACCTACCTAGGGAGAGAAGAAACCAAATTCCAGATGAAAATGAAATTAGGAAAAGATTATTGAGGTGGATAGGACATACATTGAGGAAATCATCAGACTGCATCACGAGACAAATCCTATCTTGGAATCCTGAAGGGAAGCGTAAAAGAGGAAGATCAAGAAACACCTTGTATCGAGAGTTGGGAGCAGACATGAAAATAAGGGATTGTCCAGGACCGGGTTCGATGGAGAGCGCTGGTGAGTGGCTTATGTTCCTCCACGAAGGGTAACAAGCGAAAGTAAGTAATAATAACTGTTGTATACAATATTATGCAAAACGAGGGACACAACGATAAACGAAAATAAAACGCACATTTTTAAGATAAACTGCAACAACTGCTACAAGCACTACATGTGGCAAGGACACCCCGCTCTTTATCTACGTCCACATGAACAACAGTAAACTATTAGGCAACATCACATGTCCTTGTTCATATCCACACATGTGGACAACTATGGACATCTGTCCGATTGAGAAAACATCAAAATATTGGATAGAGGGAACCTAAAGAGACGCAGAAAATCTAGTAAAGCATCAGTCAAAGACATATCAAAATCGACAAAATCAGAATTCATAAATAGCAAGGCCAGAGTTTAATTCAGGAGAGCAAACAACCAGGACAAATATTTATATAACGACCACACAATTGTGGATAAAGCCAACCATATTCCAGGTCAAAAGAACAAGCTATTGGTCAATCGTGAAGGAAATTTAATAGCTCGCTTCTCTTTGACGTACTTACTATGTTGTTCAGAAGAACAATAAAAGCTGCACAACTAAACCACTCAGATCAGTGACTACAAAAGCTCCAAAATTTTTATCTTCAAACTACAGCTTGATAGAGGAAGTATTTTGAGGAGGTCACAAATAATCACTGTTCTACAACGCTACTGTTCACGAATCCTTCTTACGTATCAATCCCAGAGCCAATCAAACCGACAGTCAAGGGTGATGGGATGAGGAAATATGTCTGAATTATGGGTTGAGGTATATTAGTGTATGGAAACCAGGGTGATCAGTTGTCATAAGAGATGAGCAGCACGATCTACCCAGATGTTATGTTGCAGATGCTCAGCCAAGTCTCTACAGTTAGAGCCGTGTATAGGAAAACTAATTAGTTCAACATCAATGTAGAAGGCTTAGAAAGCTATTTATCGTATGAATTAACTTATCATTACAATTTCTTTTCAGTTGTCTTCTGGTCATGGCTCCATAGCTTTATATTTGGATATAAAAACTAATCTCAATTAAATGAGCTCAGACATTCATTTGTGAAATCCACAGACGTCTGCCTTTCACTGATCCTTTATTGCATATTTCAGGTAAACAATAAGGACTTATAACACAGTTCAATCCGTTTTCAGTAACTGAAATATTCTAATCCAGACATTAAATAGTTATTTACATCTGATTTAATTCCTACACTTCCGATATCTTACTAATATCTAATACAACTTTTAGAAAAGTTATTTCGAAGACGCTCAATAAAATATAGATTACTAACATTTTGGTTGAGAAAGAGAGCAAGGTGAGAAAAAATGCCAACAGAGAAACATTCAGTAACCACATGCTATCTACTTTATATAAGAAATAAATGACAATAACATACAAGAGTAAATAAAAAATGAATTTTTTTCATCTATATATATAATTATACTAATAACAGAACAGAGACCTTCGTGCAATTTGTCTGCTTGTGCACCAATCGATAAACTCTGTAGTCGTTTTCGAATTATTGCTGTTATTCACAAATTATTTATCAAATTATCATACCAGAAAGTCAAGAAAAAGTTGGATGTGAAATGTATAGTTTTTCGAGAAGTTCTAGTAAGCTTATCAGTTTCAAATGAACTAACCACAAGCATTGTTGTCGATGTTTTTTTCTGGTAAGCGAGTTCTTCTTCTTCGACACTACGGAGTTCCTGAAAAGATTGTCAATATTATCCGGAACTCATACGACGGACTACAATGCAAAGTCGTGCATGGAGGACAGCTGGCAGATGCATTCCAAGTAAGGACCGGAGTAAGACAAGGCTGTCTACTCTCTCCCTTCCTTTTTCTTCTGGTGGTCGACTGGATTATGAGGACCTCAACATCTGAAGGAAAACACGGAATACAATGGACAGCTCAAAATCAATTAGACGATTTGGACTTCGCAGATGACCTAGCCCTCCTATCGCATACACACGAACAGATGCAGACAAAGACAACCAGTGTAGCAGCAGTTTCTGCATCAGTAGGCCTCAGCATACACAAAGGGAAAAGCAAGGTCCTCAAGTTCAAAGTGGAGAACAGCAATCCAATCACTCTTGATGGCGAAACTCTGGAAGATGTAGAATCCTTCACATACCTGGGAAGCATCATCGATGAACAAGGAGGCTCAGATACAGACGTAAAGGCAAGGATTGGCAAAACAAGGGTCGCATTCCTACAATTGGGAACATATGGAACTCAAAACAACTTCCAACCAATATCAAAGTGAGAATCTTCAATACCAACATAATAGGCGTAAGTAAGTAAGTATTGTTGTCGATGTGTTCAAGTCATTATTTATAAGACCGTATTGACTAAGCTTAACGGTTATCGAGTTGTGACCACCTTCAGCGATAACTAAATTTGACTGATCAAAAATTAAACAATTGTGTATTTTCATTCAAATATGCATCTTATTTTAAAGCTAATTCTTTATGCTTAATGATAAGTTATACATAACAAATACGCTAATAATTATAAAAATAGTAGGCAGAAACCATTCTAGTTATGGTTGAAAATAACAGGTTTATAGCACATAGATTCAGTTAATCAAAACGACTTTTTTCATCATTTCTTTCATAATCTACTCAGTCTTTTTACTACTAAAACGTGACTTTCGTCGTTTTTGAAAAACAAAGAATGCTAATTAATGTATGTAAACATAGCACGTCAACAACAGTCAAAATTATTGGCACAAAGATTGGATATAGTTCATCGGATAAGACTGTAATCTAGAGTAGCATTCTAAAAAGTTACTTTCAAGAAATTTACCGACACATTTCAAAGCCCTGTAGCAAAACCCAGATAGTGTCCTTAATTTCAAAACTCGATAAAAGTGTGGACATTTACTACTACAGATTGGCTTTCTTATCGATCTTCTAGAATTAGCTATTTAGTGGATAGCGGTGGAAACCTGTTATCTGTAGACATTTTGACCTTCAGAATTAAGGTGACATCGTCTTGTTATTATAAGCAAAGATGGACAGTGGCTAGCAGTGGAATCCAGGACGCACGTTTCGTCCTGTTTGGGGCTCGTCAGCTCGATGTACCTGCATCTCAGAGTTGATGTTCACTCTGGGACTCGAACTCAGTACCGTTCGCTTCAAACCCCATCGCGTTATCCACTTAGCTACTGAGTCCTGATAGCCACTTGCTTGTGCAATGGGGTGGTTTTCTTAGGGGTGCACTCCCCGAGCCTTTGAGCTAAAAGTCTAATCCAGTGGAGTAACACTGAGAGATGCAGTCCCACGGTAGCCCACGGTCAACAACGATTAGTTCATACGCCATTTGTTCCGTCAGGACACTGGAGCCCATGTGCACCATTGGTTTAGAATCAGGGTTTTCCAACTTCCCTGGGTGGATCAATCGTATCCACCAATTCTGTTAAAGCGCCGGACACTCGCTTTTCGTCCTCTCAATTTCGTAAAAAACACTCCTGTCGCGAGAAGGTGGTTGTATGCACGCGGCCATGTGAGAGCATTTGAGAGAGCTGATTCTCTCCACTCTTGGCAAAAAATACTTTCCACATACAAAACTAATGTCCGGTTCATAAATCAAATGATGGAATAAACACTTAACAATGAATATTATGCACTAGTAACATATAAGGATAAGAATCCAGATTTTTAGCGTTCCAGAGATCATTCATGGGGCAAATCATGTTTGACAAAATTTGTCTTTTCTTTTGGTTTCCTATTGACAAGCCGTGCTTCAACTAAAGACATAAACAATTCTAGATAGTGATAATTACAGCAAGAACATACCATAATTAAATAACTTAATAGTGACTGACGCTGAAGATTTTTTATCCAACCTGTTATTTAATAAAATACCTATAATACAGAATAAATCTGTTATAGATAAATAAAGAAAAAAACCCTACTAATTGGATGAATCTATTAGCGTAAAAATAATGGAATGTTGAATTATAACAAAATCAAATGATTTCTTCCTCCACAAGAAAAAAAAATAAAAATAATGTTTGTTAGTCAAAAAGTGCAACTAAACATCAAGAGATAAATAATTAATAGAATAAGTAAATTCACTGATAATATACACGATACAGTTGAATAGACAGTTTATGAAAAAATAAGTGCAATAAAGATAGGATCCAAATATGAAAGAATAATAGGCACATAATCAAGCTAGTGTGAAATTTGATTACATTTTCTAAAATATAAGAAAAAAAAACAAATAGCGAGAACCTGAAGACTTCTTCATATTGAATGTTTTATTTCCTGCATTCATTTGGAGGTAATTCATCAGATACACACAGACGTACAGAAATGAGTATGAAAAAGAACAGACTTCAATAATATCACAGGTAAAATATTTCTGAAAGTTTTAGCACATTAGTATGTCATTTTTAGGAGAATAAGAGTAAATTTGTTCTAAAAGATAGGACAATATGAAGTGACAATGCTCCACTCCTAACCGCTAACAATGATAGTTTCGGTATAAACCAGTTAATATATTTTGTGGCTTCATCGATAACACGAGATCAATGCAGTTTAATATTTTGTTTCATTATAATCACCTATACCATTTATAGTTGGTGAAATATATTTGTGTTTACTATGTGGGATTAAGTGCCCTGGTAGAGTTTCTGGAATTTCACCACCGTTAACAGCTATGCTGACCAAACGCTTAGCAACAATGAATTCATCGATATCAAGATAACCGTCTTTATCAATATCTGAAAGTTTCCATATACGACTTAATGTGATATTAGGTAAATGAGATTCCATCAATTTCGCTTTTAATCGTCCGCTTCCACAAAGGAGACCATCAACTGGTTGAAGACTTTCAAATTCCTAAAAACAAACGCAATACGAAGACGGATAACATTTAAAAAAACTAGATCGAAATACTTAACTTTGAAGAAATTAATCAAAAACATTAAATATTCTAATTCGTTTTACGTCTGTATTATTACCTGCCCGATAGATTGACCTTAACTTGGTGATCAAACGTCTAATAATGGCACCAATAATATGCTAGCAAATCTTAGAATGTGTCAATAAAACAGAAACTTCTTACTGTCGGAGGAATCCTAAAACACCCCTCATCAAAATCTATAGAGGCCCTGAAATACCAGGACAGCAATCAGCGTTGAATAAAAACTTCGCATAAACACCTGGAAAATGCAGAAACATATGTCGCGATCTTGATTGGATATTTATCGATGCTGCTAGATATAGTGTGGTTTCATAAATTTCTGTAAGCCCAAGGTCACGTATAACTCTACAAATACCCTTGTTTTTTCTGTACATAAATTAACTTTGGAATAAAGCTTTTACTCGCAATTCGCGTCGTTTCTTAATTGTTCCAGTTGACGTGTAGACGTAGATAAGGTTATAAAAACCGGCTAGGAAAGTTTAAGGGTACTTGTAGCAAGATTTATTAATTACACTTGTTGGTATCACATTAGAATTTCTAATAGCTAACTTCCCAAATCATTAGGCGAGTTAAGCTGGGTGCAATATCTACCTAATCCATAAGAGGTCACAAACTACTTATACAGTCAGTCAGCTACAACGTAGGACCAGACACATATATGCATCAGCCAAAATTGCCACATCTCATTAGCACACCAAGATGAACACAAAATTCATAGAAGCAATTACTTCAATGATGATAATATATAAAAGAAAGATTGCAATAAGGATATAGTACAGCAAGAAAGAATTAGTTCGCAGAAAGAAAGATATGAAGCGATTTTAATCTCATAGTTTAAAGGGGAGATAGAAAGTGTATACACCGACGCTATTGTGATCGATTCCGAGACATGTCACACAGAGTCTCCAACCATTGGTTACGATAGTCACGCGGACCCCAACCAAGTAGTTTGTATTTAACAACATGGCTCAGACTAGAAGTTAGTGACTCCAAGCACTGATGCCACGTTTTGGTTTGGCCGCCCCTAATTTTCTTCCAACCCTCTCCAACACTGTTTAGCATTTCAGGTCGTGGTAATCGGTGTTCAGGCATACGTAACAGGCGACCCAACTATCTCAGCTGATGAAAACTCACAACTTCATCAACTGATTCCCTAATACCCTTCGTCTAACATCATCATTACTTACTCAGTGATCCAAGCAGATGCGAGCAATATTTCTAAGGCATCTGTGATCAAATGCTTGTAGCTTACGAGTATCTTCTACTCTTAATGGCCACGCTCCGCAGCCCTAAAGTAGAACAGAACGAACTGCTGCTCAGTATACTCATCCCTTAAATGATAGACGGATATCTCGCCTTCGCCGTAGGTGACGTAAGTTGGCAAAACCAAACGAGCTTTTCGAATTCGTGCTGAGATTTCGTCAGACACCAACACATTAGGGCTGATCAGACTTCCAAGATAAGTGAAGTTGTCAACGCGTTCGACTGCTTCATTCCCTATCCTTAGTTCAGGTGTTGACGCAGGCCAGTTCTGAAGCAACAACTTGCATTTAGAGGGGGAGAAGCGCATCCCAAACATTCTGCTATTGTTTCTCAGTGCTGTCAAGACTCTGCATTTTATAAGTGTCTTTGCCACACAGGACAATATCATCTGCGTATTCTAAGTCGATAAGTGGACCTCCTGGTAGTAGATCGATGCCCAAAAATTCAGTCGAGAGCGTTGCTAATACAGTATACTACAGTCGTAAGAACAATAAACACACTGGTTTCAAACTACGACTTTTTCATAATGAAATAAATTACGGATTTTTGTATTGTATATAAACCTCTCCAAAATATTTGAATAAAGTTAGAATTGTAGATAACCTAAAAGTAGGAGACAATTGATCGCTTCAGTAAATTAGTCATATATAAGTTGCGACGAGAGCAAAATAACGTCGATAAGCATCGTTCTATAATTAATCACATTTCAGGTAATCGGGTAATGATCTTAATGCAATGAGCACAGATATTATATAGGAAATATGAGGAAATCATTTCAAAGGAGAAAAGAGTGAACCTGCAATGAACCATAATATGATTTTCATGGAGTTTTGTTCTTTGAGCTGGATGGTATGGTCGTAGAGCTTTCATCGTTCTTGTGAACGAAATTATCAGCACAAACTTCAGATAGAAGCTAAGTGTTCGAATTTCTCCATATGTGTTTCACCGCTTGTTCTGTGCACCTCGACGTTGATTGGTTCTTATTGACCTTAAATTTATCATTGCTTACTTCCTTGTTTTGTTTGTGTCTCCCATTGGTTTGATTTTCGTTCCTGTATTTATGCATGATTTTCCTGATTGATTGATAAATTAGATGGGTCTCAATGTGCTTGTTGATTGCTGACTGACCCGAGTGCCAGGCTTCTAAAAATTCTCTGGTGTTTTTGGAATTTCCTCTGTCCAAGATTTCCACATTTTTCCAATCGAATGAGTGTCCGTAGTTATCCACGTGTATTGATATAAGTGAAGAGATATCATGTCGTTTGACTGCTAATTGATGTTCATGTAGGCGTAGGTGGAGGGGGCGTCCGCTTTGTCCGATGTAGTGTTTGTCGCAGTTGGTACAATTTATTTTGTAGATGATGTTTGATTTGTTTTCCTTTGTTATTTCATCCTTTGGTTTGCATAGGATTGATTGTAGTGATTTTGTTGGTTTGTGTGCCGCGCCTATCCCAAAGGTTTTCAGCAGTCTCGTTGTGGTTTCTGAAATTTCCTGTATGTACGGTAGGGTGATTCTTTTGTTGATTTTTGTGCTTGACTTGGGCTCTGATGCTGTGTGCCGTGGGTGCTTTTTGATGAAGTTGATTGGGTAGCCGTTCTTTTGAAATATGTCTTTCAGGTATTTCTCTTCATTTTTTCGTGCTTACAGTGTGCTGCAGTGTGTCATCGCCCTCTTGAACAATGTGTGTACGCAGTTGATTTTGTGAACTCTTGGGTTGTTGCTGTTGTAGTTGAGAATTTGATCTGTATGGGTGGGTCGGTTTCCTATGTACTTGAGTTTCCAGTTTTCCTGTATCAGTTCTAGTGATCAATATATCCAAGAATGCTAGTTGGTTGTTTGACTCCTGTTCCATTGTGAACTTGATGTCATTGAAAACGTTGTTGATCAGTTTGTATGTGTTTTCCAGTTCATTCTTTTTGACGATGACGAAAGTGTCGTCTACGTAGCGAATTCAAATTTTTGGCTTGATCACTGGTAATATCGTGGCTTCTAGTCTTTGCATCACTGCCTCCGCGATCAGTCCTGATATTGGTGATCCCATTGGTGTCCCTTTTGTTTGTTCGTAGATTTTGTTGTTGAATTGAAAATATGTTGTTAGGCATAAATCGATGAGTTCCAGTAGACTTTGAATTTGAAGCTTCGTGTATTTGTTGAGATTTGTGTCGTTGTCGAGTAGCAGGGATATAGTTTCTTTTGCTAACTGTGGTTCAATTGAGGTGAACAGTGCTGTTACGTCGAAGGATATCATGAGTTCGTCGTTGTTGATTTGAATATCCTTAATTTGGAGCAGGAATTGTGTTGGAGATTTGATGGAGTGTTTGGCTGAATCTACTAGATGTCTCAGTATTCGTGAAATTTCTTTTGACAAATTGTACGTTGGCGTTCCGGGGAGTGCTACTATTGGACGTAGTGGAATGTTTGGTTTGTGTATTTTGGGTCTGCCGTAGAATCGAGGAAGTACTGGTCCACTGTATTTCATTCTCCATTGGTCTTGTTTTGTTATTTCTCCTGCTTTGACTAGCTTGTTTAAAGTCTTTGAGATTTGGTTGTCTAATTTTTTGACGGGATTTGTGTCCATCAGTTTGTATGTGCTCTTATCTTCGAGTAGTTCTTCGGCTTTGTTGACGTATTCTTCTTTGTCCATGATTACTGTGGTGCGTCCTTTGTCCGCTGGTATTATGACAATATCCTTTCTATTTCTGAGTTCTTTCAGGACCTTTTGTTCTTGTGAAGTCATTTGGTTGTTTTCTTTCACCTGTTGAGTTATCGGTACTATAGTTTGCCTTATTTCCTGTTGTGTTTCTTCACTGATTCCTGAAGTTTTGAGTGATGACTCTAGTGCTGCGAAGAACTCCAGCTTTGAGGCGTCGCTTGTATTGTAGTTTAATCCCTTTTGGAGCAGGTGTTCTTCTGTATTTGTTAGTGGTTGTTTTGACAGATTGATCACGCAGTTGTTTGTGTTTTCCTCAATGGGTGGTTTTGAGATCTTGATTAGTTTTTTTCTTTAAGGTGTTTCTTCTTTGTTCTCTATGTCGTTTGCATGATATCTCGATGGCTGTTGTCACGATTTCCAAATGTTCTGATGTGAGCATCCTTTGTAGCTTTATCTTATGGTCCTCTATGACGTGTTGGTATTTGCGGATCCTGTAGTGTGCATCCGTTATTATTAGGTGTAACATTTTTCTTCCACTTTGCTCAGCTATTCTCCATCCTAATGGGCAGTTGATTGGAGGTCTATTCTTACACTTGTTGGTAGAACATGCTGGCGAAGACACTTATGGAGAAAATATAGTTGTGCTCGAGTGGAAACCTGCCTATTGGCGGGAGAGGACCATAAGATAAAGCTACAAAGGATGCTCACATCAGAACATTTGGAAATCGTGACAACAGCCATCGAGATATCATGCAAACGACATAGAGAACAAAGAAGAAACACCTTAAAGAAAAAAACTAATCAAGATCTCAAAACCACCCATTGAGGAAAACACAAACAACTGCGTGATCAATCTGTCAAAACAACCACTAACAAATACAGAAGAACACCTGCTCCAAAAGGGATTAAACTACAATACAAGCGACGCCTCAAAGCTGGAGTTCTTCGCAGCACTAGAGTCATCACTCAAAACTTCAGGAATCAGTGAAGAAACACAACAGGAAATAAGGCAAACTATAGTACCGATAACTCAACAGGTGAAAGAAAACAACCAAATGACTTCACAAGAACAAAAGGTCCTGAAAGAACTCAGAAATAGAAAGGATATTGTCATAATACCAGCGGACAAAGGACGCACCACAGTAATCATGGACAAAGAAGAATACGTCAACAAAGCCGAAGAACTACTCGAAGATAAGAGCACATACAAACTGATGGACACAAATCCCGTCAAAAAATTAGACAACCAAATCTCAAAGACTTTAAACAAGCTAGTCAAAGCAGGAGAAATAACAAAACAAGACCAATGGAGAATGAAATACAGTGGACCAGTACTTCCTCGATTCTACGGCAGACCCAAAATACACAAACCAAACATTCCACTACGTCCAATAGTAGCACTCCCCGGAACGCAAACGTACAATTTGTCAAAAGAAATTTCACGAATACTGAGACATCTAGTAGATTCAGCCAAACACTCCATCAAATCTCCAACACAATTCCTGGACCAAATTAAGGATATTCAAATCAACAACGACGAACTCATGATATCCTTCGACGTAACAGCACTGTTCACCTCAATTGAACCACAGTTAGCAAAAGAAACTATATCCCTGCTACTCGACAACGACACAAATCTCAACAAATACACGAAGCTTCAAATTCAAAGTCTACTGGAACTCATCGATTTATGCCTAACAACATATTTTCAATTCAACAACAAAATCTACGAACAAACAAAAGGGACACCAATGGGATCACCAATATCAGGACTGATCGCGGAGGCAGTGATGCAAAGACTAGAAGCCACGATATTACCAGTGATCAAGCCAAAAATTTGAATTCGCTACGTAGACGACACTTTCGTCATCGTCAAAAAGAATGAACTGGAAAACACATACAAACTGATCAACAACGTTTTCAATGACATCAAGTTCACAATGGAACAGGAGTCAAACAACCAACTAGCATTCTTGGATATATTGATCACTAGAACTGATACAGGAAAACTGGAAACTCAAGTACATAGGAAACCGACCCACCCATACAGATCAAATTCTCAACTACAACAGCAACAACCCAAGAGTTCACAAAATCAACTGCGTACACACATTGTTCAAGAGGGCGATGACACACTGCAGCACACTGTAAGCACGAAAAAATGAAGAGAAATACCTGAAAGACATATTTCAAAAGAACGGCTACCCAATCAACTTCATCAAAAAGCACCCACGGCACACAGCATCAGAGCCCAAGTCAAGCACAAAAATCAACAAAAGAATCACCCTACCGTACATACAGGAAATTTCAGAAACCACAACGAGACTGCTGAAAACCTTTGGGATAGGCGCGGCACACAAACCAACAAAATCACTACAATCAATCCTATGCAAACCAAAGGATGAAATAACAAAGGAAAACAAATCAAACATCATCTACAAAATAAATTGTACCAACTGCGACAAACACTACATCGGACAAAGCGGACGCCCCCTCCACCTACGCCTACATGAACATCAATTAGCAGTCAAACGACATGATATCTCTTCACTTATATCAATACACGTGGATAACTACGGACACTCATTCGATTGGAAAAATGTGGAAATCTTGGACAGAGGAAATTCCAAAAACACCAGAGAATTTTTAGAAGCCTGGCACTCGGGTCAGTCAGCAATCAACAAGCACATTGAGACCCATCTAATTTATCAATCAATCAGGAAAATCATGCATAAATACAGGAACGAAAATCAAACCAATGGGAGACACAAACAAAACAAGGAAGTAAGCAATGATAAATTCAAGGTCAATAAGAACCAATCAACGTCGAGGTGCACAGAACAAGCGGTGAAACACATATGGAGAAATTCGAACACTTAGCTTCTATCTGAAGTTTGTGCTGATAATTTCGTTCACAAGAACGATGAAAGCTCAACGACCGAACCATCCTTTTTAGAGAAAAAACTCCATCAAAATCATCCACCTGAGTTACAAATCTTCCTCATCACCATAATATGATGCCTTCAACTGGTTTGGTGAGCAAGAGCACTACCAGTTGAAGATACTATGAGTCAATGGTTCGGAATCAATTCGAACAGTGGAAAAGTACGCTACATCGTTTTTCGGGATTTAAAAAATATACTACTATTCTATATTTGTCTCGTTTTCCTAAAGTTTGTTTTGACGCCGAAATATTCTGATGATTTTCTCTTTGTAAGCATTATATTAAACAAGGTTTTATTTAGTTTACATCAAGTCATCAGTCTGTGCTGACTTCTAACTCGAGTCCATTTAAGGAAAACTACGAAGGGCAGAAAAGCCAAAAATTATTTACTGTCTACAGACAATCAAACTTTGCCTATACGAATTAATTTTCACCACTGAAGGTACTAAAGGTCATACACTGTCTTAGAGCTTTTTTGATGGAACGGATAAAATACTCCTGATAGTTTGTAAAAATGAGTGGGAACGAAAAACTTTATCCAGAAAACAATATGCATAAAAATCCTAATTTGGGGAGTTACATCATTAGCTAGTATTGAACAGGGAGATCAGGTCATATAGTTTTATAAAATGAGTTCACAGTCATATCAGAAACCTTTAGATATTTTTACTCAAACCGATCAATTTAAGGACTTGATTAATCTGAATAAAATTTACATTAAGAAAGGAAGGAGCGCTGCAGTTCAATAAAAAGTGGACAGAACTTTTCATTTGAACCTTGTTATTCGCAGTTACACCTGATTTCTATTGTAGTCAATTTCGAATAAAAGACTCCCAGTTAGGTGAAGAAATAAGCGGATAGAGCAGTGCTGAAAAGTCCTAAATTAAGATAGAAAGTTTTTAATGTACATTAGTTTTAAAGAGATTACGGATATAAATTGGTCACTTCTTTGAACAGTCTGCTTTTTCTAGGAGATAATTTACAGAAAATGTAACACAAACTACCAAGATAAGTTTCATTCGCTATGGGCGTCATGTCCATAATTCGTACTCATGAAAAATATTGTGTTAAAATACAAAGAAATGCAAGAAAAATATTTCATCGTCTTAAATAACAGTTTATTGAAGGATTGAAAGATAAGCGTAATAGTTTAACCAGCATAAACTTACTTTTATGAGCTCATCTTTATCGTCCTCTAAAGCCGACTTATCACTATATCGTCCACGATTAATAGCCATATCAGCATCTGCCGTAAATGGACTATCAATTACACTATCGTTGAAAGCTCCTCCTTTGATTAAACTTTTACCCTGTTGAACAGCCGCTGTTTGTTCCTATGAGGAAAGTTAATAAAAACTTGTTTAGTGATATAAAAAGATTTTTAGCGACGAATATAGTTAAAAATATAATATTATAAAGATACATTCAAGCACATTAATTTTACTGTGGACTGAATTAAAAGATTAGACTAACCAAATTGATAAGGTAGCACATTATTTCTTGTTGTCTGGCAAATTAGTGCTTAACTTTTATTCTGAAAAAACCTTTAATGAACAGATTAGACGAACTATGGCTATCAATGAAATCCTGGACGCACGTTTCGTCACTTTTGAGACTCATGAAAGGGATGCATCAACGGGTTAATTTAGGCATTCCCAAATAAATATATGAACTTTCAATGAATCCTTACCGAAATCTAGTTACTTGGGCAGTGAAATGATGAGGGACTTTTAAAAATCATCAAAACGAGAGAAAAGTTGGACTAACTTCAAGTCTGGGAAGAATTTCTGAGTTGTTCAACTAACTTTTTTGCTGAGAAATAAACCAGTTTGGTGGGACTGCATACCACTGATGAATAAATGACAGTGACTGTGAAAAAACAGACAGAGTCACAAAGGACAAAGTCATGCACATAAGTAATTTGTGATTTCTGACGCTAAATCAAAGTTATTAAGGATTCCTTCTGACTAAGAAGTATTTTAACGGTAAGAGGATAATTATAATAAAATGAGAGATCCGTTTATGATTTCTAAAAACCGAATTAGAAGATCTGATAGTGTCTCACATCTAAAAAATGCACTTCGATTTACTACCTGATGGCTTCAAAGATGAAAATGAAGCTAAAGAAGCAATGGACAACTGGAGAAAAGTCATTACAAATGTTCAATACAGCCTTCCTTCGAAATACTGACCAACTCAACGAATTGAAGACAGCTCTCAACAACAGATTCCAAGCATTACAAGATCTACTCAAAGAAGAGGAAACTACTATGGAGGACAACTCAAAAGGTGTTAAAGAAGCAGTAACTTCAACGTGTCAGGAAGTGCTGGGACGCAAGAAGCATCATCGTAAGGAATGGATCTCTATCGAAACCCTGGACAAAATTAGAGAAGGGAAGAACATGAAGACAACAATTAGCAACAGCCGAACGCGAACAGAGAAAACCAAGGCACACGATGAATGCACAGAACCAAAATAGCGAGTAAATTCCAAATATAGAGATCATCCATTTAGATTAGAGAAACTATAACTGATAGAACGATACAAACAACTGGTCGATTTTTTCTTAACTTTGATGAAGTATTAATCAGGTGTTTTATCCGATAATGGACAGTTTATGATCCCGATAGGACGTAAAGAGAAACGTACTGAAGTTATATTTTGATATCAAATTTTATTAGAATCAGAAATCCATAAGAGCTGACTAACGTCTTATTTCTTCTAAAGTAATAAGTAGTGATTTTAATTATGCACAGAACCACCGTGACAAGCTCATAATTCAAACATGGATTTCCCATCATCCGTTTATATATTGAGAAGACGGGATGACCAGGAGATGTGAGGGACCATGACGACCAGTCAAATAATTACGGAACTGAGGAGATACAAATTGAAAGTGCTTGAAATGAGTGAAAACTATTGGAACCAAGATAGATAGAATAGAGTAGATTCGGCAGAGATACTGTTGTACTTTGATCATGAAAAAGAGGATGCTTCACCCACACACTGGGAGTTGCACTGATGGTAAGAACTGGGAGAAAGGGACGAGAATGGCGAGAAATTTTCAGATTTATGTGCCTTCAATAAAATGACCATAAATGACCCCATATTCCCCCACAAACACAAACACAAATCTTCATGTGTCTCACTGGATCACAATACAGAGAACCAGATCAAAAATATTTGAACCACTACAAAATTCAGAAGATCCATGTAAGACGTGAGATCCAAGAGAGAAATCGACAAGTAGAAATGCGTGGAAGACCTAGCAATAAAAAGAAATTACAAAGGTTCAATACAGCCTTCCTTCGAAATACTGACCAACTCAACGAATTGAAGACAGCTCTCAACAACAGATTCCAAGCATTACAAGATCTACTCAAAGAAGAGGAAACTACTATGGAGGACAACTCAAAAGGTGTTAACGAAGCAGTAACTTCAACGTGTCAGGAAGTGCTGGGACGCAAGAAGCATCATCGTAAGGAATGGATCTCTATCGAAACCCTGGACAAAATTAGAGAAGGGAAGAACATGAAGACAACAATTAGCAACAGCCGAACGCGAACAGAGAAAACCAAGGCACACGATGAATGCACAGAACCAAAATAGCGAGTGAAGAGGAGCATCAGAGCCGACAAGCAGAAATACGTGGAAGACCTAGCAGTGATAAAGGAATAAGCTGAAGGAGAAGGAACTTTGAGACAAATATATAATACAACGAAGAAACTGGTAGGGAAATATGGTAAACCAGAGAGGCCGGTCAAGGACAAAGAAGGCAAACCAATCACCGAGATTCAAGGTCAGTGGAACAGGTGGGCAGACCACTTTGAAGAACTCGTGAGTAGACCGGTCCCAATGAACCTATCGGACAACGAAGCAGCATACACTAACCTCCCTGTTTATATTACTCCATCAACAAGCGAAGAAATCACGATAGCCATCAGACAAATCAACAATGAGAAAGCAGCACGACCTGACAACATACCAAACAAAGTATTGAAGTTAAACACAAGGTCAACTGCAAAGATGCTCCACATTCTCTCCAGAAAGAACTGCGAAGAACAAGTACCACAAACAGACTGGAAGGGAGCACACCTCATCAAGATATCAGAGAAAGGAGATCTCAGCAAATGTAAGAACTACACAGGCATCATATTACTATCGGTACTATCAAATGTTCTCAACAGACTGATGCTTAGCCAGATGAAATATTCAATAGACGCCAAACATCCAGATCAACAGACCGGATCCCATGAGGATCTGTCATGCACATACCACATCGCGACACTACGGATCATCGTTGAACAATCAATTGAATGGAACTCGTCACTACACATCAACAGCCTTGACTATCAGACAGTATTCGACGGTGTGGATAGGAGAACCTAATCGAACATTCTTCGATACTATGGAGTGAGTAGCTGAGAACATCGTCAACACCATTCGGAATTCATACGACGGATTACACTGCAAAGTCATGCATGGAGGACAGACAGATCACAAATGCATTTCAAGTGGTGACTGGTGTCAGACAGGGCTGCTCTGTCTCCCCCTTTCTCTTTCTTCTGGTTTATGAAGACCTCTACATCTGAGGTGAAGCATGGAATACAATGAACAGGTTGGATGCAACTAGACGATTTGGACTTCTCAAATGACCTAGATCTTTTATCCCATATACACCAACAAACTCAGGCGAAGACAGTCAGTATGGTGGCAGTTTCTCTTGCAATAGGTCACAACACACACAAGAGATAAAACAAGGTCTTGAAATATCTTGAGATAAGATTTCGCTGTATTGCGGAGAGTGATGAAGGCAGTTACTAGGGTGTGGTTAATTATACGAAGTTATTATTAATATGTTTGTGGACAGATATTTAAAATCTTGCAAAATACTGGAGGGTGTTCTTTTATCAGATGTTAACTATCCACTTCATTTTCCTAGTATATGATAAACCGTTTACTGGTTACATTTTTCCATAAATGAAATGTCTATGCTACAGTTTTAGTTATATGGCGGATAGTATTTATTTTAACATATTTATAATTTTTACTTGGTTTCTCCTTGATATTTGTCTAATCATAAATTGGGAATCATTTTAAATCATTCAACAGTTGAAAACTAAGGCGATCATGAGCAGTGGTTTCCTCAGGATTGCAAGCACACTTTGCTGATAGATAAAAAGTATGAAGTTCGAGTTTAGATATCCGAAGTCGAATATTTTTTGTTGCTATTAAACCGAACGAACTAGGTTAAACTATATTGACAGTTCTAAAAGCTGCATAAGTGATGATCATGAACAAACATAAGTCTTCACAACAGCACCCGTTTGAAACATGTTTTGAATTGTTAAATAAAGTCAATCGTAAATTTCTAACAGTAACTTTTAGCGATGCGCTGTGATAATGAGTGAATTTTTGTTGTTTATTTAGTAAAAAGACATTAAATTTAATACTATTAAAATATGAAAGCCTCTGTACAGCTTAGGCAGTACGCTCAATATGAACTTAGTAAGGTAGAACTGTGTATTTAAGGAGTGTGCTTGAAACTTTGTTTAACCATAACATTTTTTATACACAGAAACCATCTTTGAAAAGTCGTAAAATAGAAGTAAAGTAATACATGTTGACTAACGTACAGTAAACTTACAATTGGTATCATCTGCATTAATTTAGGGATCTCCTGGGTTAACATAATGTCGACTTGTTCAATAAGCCTTTCTTTAAGAGAGGGGAAGTTTGTAAAATCCTGTTCACTCAAAATACTCTGCATATGAGAGAGTTTAGGGAAGTCACCAGAAGATATATGGTGTAAACGTGAAATAGAATCATATATCTGCTGTAAATTGTTAATAAGTTCTTGCTTCTTTTTGCTTTTCCCAACGATTGAAGGCATCTGTTTCTTAAGATGACCAATTATGTAGGCATGTACCTAGGTAAGATCAGAAGGATAGTTACTCGTCGTTAGTAAAATATATGAAGGTAGACATTCTCCACAGTTCAGTTTAGTCGTAAGCCGAATCAGCTTTTACCAGTAAACACATACATATTCCTCTACGAGCTGTTAATTACAATTATTAATCGAGGGTCCAAAGTAATGACCTATTCACCAAGCCCTAAAAGATTAAACGGGGTTTGGACCTTATAAACTATCTAATATTAAACCCTGTATACGAAAGTACACAGCACGAAGTTACACCTTAACAGTTTAAAAAACTAACCGCTAAATTGTGCTCGAAACTGGTTTTATCTACTTTGAGTTAAACACCTGTAGCTTTCAAAGATTAATACAAGAATGTAGACCTGTCTAGTTACATCATTTACCTTAATAAAAGTATATTCTGTGTAATTTTTCAGTATTTAATCTACGTATCTCACTATGTTAAGAAGTTTATTTTGTCTTGTTTAGTGTCTATGCTCTCTTTTTCAAAAATATATCCCACTAGTTTCTTTGTAGATTGCTTCGACTGATTCTGAATTGCATTAAATGAGTCAAGCGAAAGTAAAGTTTTTAAACATAATCTGCGTATGCCTTCAACGAGGTGGGAAAACATCGAAAGTTTATAACCTGATAGTTTACATTGGTTCACATTGCACAAATCCATATCAGGTCAATGAAGATATATCAGCACGAATAAAAAGTGAAAGTAACAAAGCTAATAGTTATAGGAAAACCCGAAAAATAGGTCAATAAATTGATCGAACGGGTAGATAAAAGTAGGAATTGATACTACATCAAGCAACTAGGTTATAAAAAATGGACATATGTAAGCCAGCGATATTAGTATTTTAGATATGGAACATGAAGTTTTCAAATACAGACTTGCGGAGTTCCGTTTTTTGAACTGCGTGGTTATATGTACATCTCTCTGTACAGCAACCAATAAAATTTCAGAACTTAGGTCTTTTTTGCCATGGTTTGGGTGCCCTTACCGATATTTTTATCTATTACTATGGGGACCAGTATAATGCACCAGAGTTAGTGTATTCGAACGAAAGGTGTTACAGGCACATTAGTGAAGGTTCGGAACAAATGATTTATTTATTTGGACACATATTGGTATAAGGGGGTACCAGATATATATGCGCCACACCGGAACAAATGATTATTTCAACATACGCAAGCAACGCTTTAAAGATGCTTAATATCGTATACTAGCAACCCAACCAATTCTTTTACTTACAAAACCATATTTCACAATTGTAAGGAAATACATGTAGTATTACTTTAAGGTTTACTTGCTTTTTATGACAAGTTGTATAAATCAGCTGTTATAAACAACCGAGATGGTACGTTACACTTTAATTCGATATTAAACTCGATTGCGGTAAAGACCACCACTGTCTTGACCAGCATAAAAGCTGAAGTACCAAGGTGCTATTTGGTTAAGTCAAAGATCATCAAGACTTGGGACCAACTGCCTGAATTTCTAGTAAAACGTAGAGTTTATAATGGATGAGTAAAGGATACAAACCTTAAAATTGTTGCAGTTTTCTTATGTTTCTAGTGGCCCAGTAAACGGAAGAAAGAACTTGAATCAGAAATAGCGTGTTACTAATACCGATTTAGAATGACGTCTTTTCATTTAATTCTGCTTAAAGTAGATTTAAAGGTGCTTGCTATTGTAAGGTTCAATTACCCAACAAGAGAATATGTATGAACAAAAGACATAACGAACGCTAAACCTATATTTTATTGCGGCACCCTAACATCCACAACAAAAACGCATTTGAAAACCAACATAAACAAAAGCTGATTGGTACAACAAAATAATGAAGATCAAACTTACTTTAGCTAGCCTTGCTCGTCGTATCATATCATTTAGTTTTCGCATGGCCGCGTTAGAAGGCAAACTTCGAAGGTCTTTAAATAAATCCTGTGACTCCAACTCAAATAAGTGACGGTTAACGTCATATCGCAGTGGTCGGTCCCAAAATGACCCGATAAATACTCTAACAACTTCCGGAGTCCCTAATACTTTACCAAGACCCCACATTAATGCTCCGTAAACGCGCATCAATTGTTGTGCATCAATCATATCAGCTTTATTAAGAACAATACGGACTTTGTCGTCATAACCTCTGAGAGATTCTATCACTCGCCTAAACTCGTCCGATATATCGAGTTTATAAGCGTCGAAAAGCAGGATTATTCTGTCAACATGTTCTGCAAACCACTGAACAACAGCTGTGAAGTCATAACCGCGATCTAACCTCTGTTTTTCACCACTTAATATACCAGGTGTATCAATAATGACTATGCTGTCCAGAACAGGATTCCGAAGTTGGCAACATTGAAAGCGGTTCAGAAAGTTATTTCCGAATTTCGAAAGAGGGCGAAAAGGTTTCTGGGCGTCGACAACAAGAGCATTCCCAGGAATAATGCCTTCATCCCCAGACATAACAACACTAAATCTGTCGGTTGTCGGCTCTGGGCCAATATGCATACCCGGGAAGGCGGATCCTAGAAGGTATTTGATAAACGTGGTCTTGCCCGTAGAATACTGACCCAAAAGAAGAATCATTGGCTTGGAACTAAATTCCCCTGCATCAAGTGTTGGTGAATGAAACTGTGGGAACAAATATGTCACTTCCAAAGGCTTCAGTCTTCTGTCGTAAAGATCTCTTAACCCCTCTACTACACTAGAAAAATTCCAGTTTTCTTCCTTGGTTTGGGAGAATTTCATGTCTGGAATCCAAATACTTAGTAAAGTGTAGCGAGTAACTCGATCAGTTGGCTGGAATTGCCGTTGGATTAAATTCCCCGATGATATAAGTGTATATTTTCAGCTTGGTCTGCTTCCAACTAATTGTGACTGCCAAACTAAATGTACTGATCCAATCAAATAACCAATAATTCCAAATCAATGGTAGCCCCGATCTACAGTGTTGTTGATGTTACACCGCAAACCTTTAACCTTAGCGCTAGAGCAACGTTCAAATGGTTCAAATTGTTGTGGACGGAATAGAAGAAGCTTTCGCTTAACAGGCTTCCGTGTCAAGTAGCAAGGGATCATCAAATCCTCCAGGCAGGAACCTAGGTATGTTAACAATAAAACAGGAAAAGATATTAGTAAATCATAGTTCGATACTATCCTTAGTCCTTAAGAATAGATCAAGTTGCCTCTTAAAGGACTCCTGGGAAGTCGCTTGGACTAGCTCGGCCGGCAGCCAATTCCAGCACTTGACAACTCTTAAGGAGTAGAAGTTGTGTCTACAGTCCGTTCTGCTATGTTGTGTCTCCAGTTTTTGGGTGTTACCTCTTAGGTTAGTGTTGGAACTAAGCTTAAGTAGGTGTTTGAGAGGATGTCCAGAAGTGTTAAGGATACTATAGGCCATCAGAAAGTCATCTCTAAGACGTCTATACCCTAATGGGTAGAGGTTAAGTGAATGGAGGCGCTTTTCATAAGGTTTAAACTTGAGTCCTCGAACTGATTTCGTGGCTCGCCGTTGAGTACTCTCCAGGGTGTCCTTATCCTTTTGGAGTGAGGGGGGAAATACTATGTTTCCATACTCTAAATGGGGACGGATAAAACTATTGAAGATTATATGGAAAGTTCCTCCGTCTAACTGGCCAAAAATGCGCTTCAATGTTGCCAGTGCAAGGTTTGCTCGGAAGGCATTTTTGTCACAGTTAGCGTAAGACTTTAAATCGTAAGGCACCAAGACTCCTAAATCTTTTTTGACTTGGGATACTACTAGAGAGGAGTTACCTAAGTTATAACTGTAGTCTGCGACATGTCGCAGATGGACTACTTTACACTATGAATTGTTAAAGGTAAGTCCGTTATCGTCGAGTCAGATCCTCCTGAAGTGCCTATATATCGTCTTGGTTGCGTATCTCTCTCCAAAGTTTCACGTCGTCGGCAAAAGGTAATAAGTCTGACGTTACTTGTTGAGGAAGATGATTTATGTAGATCAAGAAGAGAAGAGGTCTTAGAACTGAGCCATGGGGGACCCCACTAGGACATTCCGTAGCCTGAGATAAAGTGAAATTAACCCTGACCTTAAGATGTCGGTTTTTCGAGTATGAAGTGAGCCAATCGATTAGAGGTGGTATGATACCCAATCGTATGGTTAACCTTATCAAAAGCTTTTGAGAAATCTAGGTAGGTGATATCAACCTTCCCCTTGTGATCAAGGATGGTTGTCCATCTGTCCACCGCAGTCAGCAGGTTGGTAATACAAGAATAACCCTTCCTGAAACCGTGCTGTTGGGGTGTGAAAAAATTTATGGACAGTAAACAGTCGTTTATACCATTACATATCAGGGACTCCATGATTTTTGAAGGTATGGAGGAAAGAGCCACCGGTCGGTAACTTGAAGGTTCTCTGCGTCGATGTGTGATGTGAGCCAGCTTCCAATTTTTCGGTAATTTGCTTCGAGTGTGAGAACATCAACGTTGGAATGAAGTGCCATATAAAGTGTTGATCACTTAACCAAATCTGAAGGGACTTTCTTAAACTTCAGAACTTTATTTTACAGAACATACGGATTATTTTAACTTTGAAACATACTTCTGTGTGGTATAGAAGTTCTATTTTTAGTAGAAATATGCGGTCACTGTAACATTATTTCTTAAACTAAAGAGTAAAACAGTTTAGTCAATGACAGTAACAGCGATTGAAAGGTAGTGCCTGGAACAATAGCTAAGGAAACGAGATAGATTTCGAACTTTTTTAGAAAGACTCTGGAAAGGATCTTATTGCTTCGGTATTCACTGAATCATCTGATATCATTCTGTGATAGAAATTACTTCCGAACTGTACAATTTTCTGTAATTCTTTAATTTATCTTGTATAACGTTGAGTTATTTGAATAAGTCGTTGGCTAATCTTCAGATACCCACTTTGGTATTGAGATTATGTTGATGTTTCTTCACATCTTTGGTGTGTGTTTGATTGATAAGGATTCGTTAAAGGTGCTCAAGAACGGATAATACAGAACGTCAGTACACTTTTGAAAACAGCATGACTAAGATTTCATCAGATTCTTAACATTGGAGTGGATTAAGTGACTAAATACGTTTTTGTACGTCAGCTTCAGTGAAAACTGTAACACAACTTGTAACGGTAACAACATGCTGAAAGTACCTACAAAGTGTTTTGTTGAATATTTTTTTAATTCATTGTTCTTTTTCCCCGTCTTCTAATTTACCCTCAACTCAGTTTTCTTCTCTTTCCTTCAGTCTTCTTTGTTGAAACTACTATTATTTGACTTTGGCTCAAGATTTACCCTTATTACTTAATTTCACTGTCGTATGTTGATGGGCCATTGTTTAAGTCTTATTTGGCCAAATCCGAGGTACAGAGTGGGTTAATTGATGACTGCCGACCTTTGACCGTGATAGGAACGGTTACTGGAATCCCTAAGGTTGGATATTTGACCCGATCTTATCGGGAATTTCGGCCTTCACATAACTCTTCTTCGAACTTGGATATATTCGAAGCATGACGTCAGATGATCGATGCACAAAAGACTTATTTAAGTCACAAACATCCAGCTGGTTTTCGTCATTGACACAACTCCTCCATATAGGCACTTTGATGGTTTCCACATACTTTAAGTGTTTTTACCAGATAGGATTTATTGAGTGAAGATCGAGCTGCGACGTTTGGTTCGTTAGACCATTTTGCCTTCGAACATTATTGGTCTGGGTTGTTTAAGTCTTTTTCACCAATGCGGATCACTAATGTTGGCTATGGATCTGCTTATATAGAACGGAGGAGGTTTGACCTCTTAACTTATACTGTAGTCACAACTTGCAAGTAATATCTAACTTCTTTTGTCTTTTCGTGACAACCACATAGAATAAATCTTTTTGATTAATGGCCGCTGACTAGTAGGCATTGATGGTGGGGGCGACAACTTTAACCCACCTTTGTCTGTGGGGTAGAACATTTTGTTCATATCATGCTTTTTATGATTGAGAGCGAGTCAATCAGTCAGTGTTATTGAGGTTGTTCTCCTACACTCATTATTCAGACTCAAGTTTCTAACATTATGTTGGATTAGCTATCCTACCAAGCGAAACTATAACATGCTAACTCGTACTTTTACATTAGGATGTAGTGGCTGGCATCAGATGAAAAGAGAATCCGAAAAGTCAAAGGATGAAATATATAGTTATCGGTGTTTCTTAAAATTTACTCTCTTGATGCACTTTTGATTCAAATAAACAGTTTTCTTTATTTTAACTTCGACATTCTATCATCTGAGCTTACTCCACCCTGTTACGTATCACAATTCATCGTTCTTTGTTACTGCCTTCCTTTATCTTAGGGCTCTAGCCACATTTAACCCTAGCAGCAGGACCTAGTATGAATTTAATCTACATATTTATCACGCCTTTGTCTTTCGATTGTAAGGACACTCCTACGGTTAATTTCAATCATGGTCAACCTTTGCCGAGCCCATTTATAATGATGATGGTGATAATAATAATAATAATAATAATGATAATAATAATAATTTATTCTCAAATAACAGTTTGCTACATGAGGCATGCCAGTTTACAGGCAAGATCAAATCGATACAAATGATACAATATCCACTGTAGTAAATTACAAAGCTGGGTTGATAATTTATAAGATATGAATGTAGATGGTTTTAATCAGTCCCATAGTTGTCGCGTTTCATGACAGTTGAGTTGCAAATGTGCAACTGATGGTCAAGGATAGGTCCATTGAAGGTGGGAGCTTCTAAATGTCGCAACTTTATGTCCTTTTGAAATGTCTAAGGTTTTGAGCGTGGTGCAGGATGAAATATTTCGTTCCATATCTCAAGGGGGCTGAAAGAGAGAGCAAGTAAAAGAAAGGACGAGAGGCAGAGTAGCCAATATTCATGAAGGAATGTTTAAGGTATGATTACTCAGTCTAATTTTCTTTTATTAAGGTATTTGCTAAGAAAGAGCATTTTAATAGGTTAAAGAAATTAAGTGTTAACAAGGTGTGCGTGGACATACAATGGACAAATGGAGGCGATTCGGAAAAGAGCTGAGAGTATGGGATAATGTGTGGTTATAAAATAAAATATAGTGCCAGAAACAGTATTGTGATATACAGTTGACTATCTTCCTTTTATTATCGAAGCTATTAGAGCCCCTTTAGTTTTTTTGTATTGTTATTTTTTTCCAGGTATTATAGGGTCTTGAGTAGGCCTCGTATATTAGCAAACTGTCTAGTTTACTTGTAATAGGATTTCTGGGTAGGAAGTGAAACCACTTCAACGTTCGTAACACGATTTAAAGAGGTATTTTGCGTGATAAGTCAGCATCAATACCATAAGTTCGTGACATCCCACTAAACCATAAGGAGCCGTAATTAAACAAATTGTTCTGCCCTACAGACAAGGGTGGATTAAATTTATCTCCCCACCATCATGTTTGCTGGTCAGTAACGCCACCCTCCCTCCTTTTGTGATGTTAGACTCTCTTACGTTTGTGGTTAGTATGAACACTGCTTTAATCAAAGCCCATGGTTGGAATACACTGTCTCTACTAGGTCCATGTTACAAGCAAATCAGATAGTTGAAAAGTCTGTTTTATGGGTTAGATGTCCACATAGTATATCACACTTCTTATTTAACAGACTATGGTGTTAGTACGATAACAGTTCGTTTACTTCTTGATATCATTATGATCACTATGATGTCCATATAAACGTACACCCTTGATCACATGTGATAGTCCACACAAGTATCTCTCTAACCTAAATATTAATATCTTAAATGTGGCTTGATGGATCATCCTCTTTCCAATGCATGTGCTCGAATCCTGTTAATAGTCTTTAACGTACCTAGCTGCGCCCTGATTCGATTTGACTACAAATTTGCCTCTGTATTTGCTCGCTCACACATTAACCTTCCTACTCCAAATTCGCTCGATGTCCTTGTTACTACTATCAGTACAATTCGCTAATGAACTGTAGTCGCAGCTTCTTTTTACCTAGTGAATTCAAACACGGTCGGGGATTTATTTAACGACAGTTATCAAAATGATTGGTTAATGAAGCTACACACTAACAAGCATCGTTTAGCAATTACATTCAATGAGCTTTTTTTTCAGCATCACGCTTCGAGGACACAGATGTGAAGCTTCTGACACCCGAAACAATCTTGATGTATGCGCTCTTCAAGGTCACAGCCAAGATTCCATACCAAGTGCTATTTAAAATCACTTTATGATAATTACGAACTGAAGAAGTTGAATCTCATGAATGCTTAGCACGACCGGAATTTTAACACAATAATGCTGTTTTTGAACGCAGTGTGCAATATGGACGCAATGCCGATTTTGAAAACTATAATAAAATCTGCACTCAGTGAGGTGCTAAAACATAGACCTAATCATTAACTCTTTTAGACGTCTGCACAAATGTACCGTCTTCCATTTTTTATTATTTTAATTTACTTAACAGTCCTATTTCAGAGACACTGTAAGCAAACCTATGCTACAACGTATAGACCTAGCCTGCAGAAATGTCGTGCACCTGACCTGGAAAAAAAATATGGTAATAACTCAATACAACTTACATGCCATCCTTAGAAAGGATGCATTGTACGACTTCTCCAGTTAGTTTAATGATAATATGTCAATTGATTTAGTGTAAGACATGTGATTATCAGGTAGAGCAAATCGGCGGCTTGCTTGAATATCTGGGCTACCTGTTTCTGCCATCTGATTATTTCAACAAGTTATCTGTTTTTTATTTGTTTTAACTTATAATTATACCCATTAATCGCGTTACCTATTCAGGCGCTTTAATGAAAAGCCTACCACCTTTCGCTGCACAAATTACAAAAAGTACTATAAAAGACATCGTGGTGGTTGGCAATATGCGCTAAAAAGAATGAACATCAATTGTATGTCGATTCCCGAGCTGCTAAAATGTAACTGCCGATCACTAATCAACAAACTGGACTGTCTACAATTCCTACTAAGTCAAAACATGTATCGTAATTGTGGTGTCATCACAATTCAAGAATCTTGGTTAAATGATTCACAGGATGACTGTCTAGTATCACTACGTGATTTCAAAATTTATCGTCAGGATTGATCAAACAACAAAAAGAGGTGTGGTGGCGGTGTAGCTAAGTTTGTAAACATAAACTGGTGTCGATCTTCGTTTGTGTGTTTTAAGTTTTCAAATGACTTTATCGACTGTATAATTCTAGGATGTCGTCCAAAACATCTGAATAAATACAAATATGTTTATGTTACCAACATCTACGTGACTCCAGATTGCACATCATCTTCACTATCTGTTTTCGCCGATGAATTCACTGAATTCGGTGTTACTGCCTTCAGTGATTCACTTTCAGTTGTATGTGGTGATTTCAATTCATGTGACTGTAGCTTCCTTACGTCACTAGGTCACCAAAATGTAGTAGATTTTCCTACCCATTTGGATGTTCATTTAGACTTCGTCTTCATTAATGATGTGGGTATATATGCGACTCGTAAACGTGTTCCATTGTCTAGCTCGGATCACTGTATAATTCGTGTTTTACCCAAAGTATATAGAAAGCATGGGAAGAGTACACACTTACATCAAACCAAGAATATCAAATATAGAAATTACTCAGAAGGAAATATCCGAAATCTGAAAAACATGTTTCATACGACTAACTGGGAATTATTTACAGATGACTCACTGGAAAACACTACTGATGTTATCAATTGTTACCTTAAATTTTGTTTTGATACTTGTTGTCCCACTGGAACCACTTTTGTAAGTTTTGATCGACTTACATCTTCACATTTAAAACGACTACGGGGGATGAAAGAAAAAATGTACAAGGAAAAGAACTCTAATGAAGTTCGTAAGCTAAATGGTCTGATAAACCTAAAGATTAGACGTCTCAACTGTATGTTTACTCAAAAACTCTTGTCTTGCAAAAACTCTCCAAGTATGTGGAAATTCTTTAAAGAACTTACAGGTGACAGAAAGTTTAAAAGCGATAACCAGCTGAATGTTTGTGACTTAAGTAAGTCTTTTGTATGTCAGTCATCTGATGCGATGCTCCCTTTATTCACAGGTTTAAAGAATAGCTGTGTTCCTAGTTTCACTGAAACTGATGTTCGAAGATGTCTCCAGTCGCTGAATTCACCTCGATGTTTGGGACCTCATGGTATCCAAAACATCCTTTTTAAAAAGTGTACTGACGTCCTATGTCATCCGTTTACAACTATCTTGAACAAATCCTTCTCATCTAATCTCATACCGAAAATGTGGAGAAAGATGAAGATAATTCCTGTACACAAGAAAGCATCTGGTGATAAGAATGTAAAATTTAGACCTATTGCAATAACTTCACCCTTCCTCAAAACCATGGAAAAATTATTAATACTTCCACTTCAGCTTGCGATAAAAGATCATATTGATCCAAATCAGTTTGCTTACAGGCGCAAAAGAAGCACTTTAGATGCTGTTGCAATTCTGCACCACAACATAGTGTTCAACTTAGAAAAGGGTAAGAAGTATGTTCGTTGTGCTTTTCTGAACTATACTTCAGCTTTTGACTCTATACCAAGACAACGTTTACTTAACAAGTTAATCAGCGTCAACACTGACAGCTGGATAACCAACTGGCTATGTTCCTACCTCTCTGGAAGGGAACAGTACACTGTGTTTGGAGGAAAGTGTTCGGAGTCTCTACTGTCTCAGGAAGGCGTACCACAAGGAGCTGTTCTTTCACCTCTTCTATTCTCTTATTTTCTGCATGACCTGCCATCTTCCACAGAAAACACTTTTGTGAAGTATGCGGATGATCTCACTGTATGTATGCCTATATCTTCCTCTTTACATCCCATAGAAATGAATGAGTTTTTGTCTCGCATTGATTTTTGGTCTGTTGGTAATGGTCTCATACTTAATCCGTCTAAATGTCAAGCTGTTAACTTTAGCATGAGCCATGAACGGAATATAAACACAATTTTGAGATCCCATAGTGCTTGTGCCATCGGAGACTCTTTGATAAACGCAGTGTCGAAGGTCAATTATCTTGGTGTCACCTTTTCCTCTGATCTGTCTTGGTCTTCCCACGTTTTATTGTTATCAAAGAAGGTTTTCCGTCTGACCTACTACATAAAGAGATTGCATGCTCTTGGGATTAGTCAACATTTACTCTTACAATTTGTCAATTCTTGCATATTACTTATTATTTTTTATTGTTCTCCATTATTCTTTCTCGGGCTTTTGAGGAAAGACTTTGCTGTATTGCGGAGAGTGCTGAAGGCAGTTATCAATATGTGTGGTGAACCTTTCGAGGTCATAATTAATATGGTTGTGGATAGACATTTAAAATCATGCAAACTCCTGACAGGTGTTATTTTATCAGATACTAGCCATCCCCTTTACTCTTATCTTTCTCCTTGTATATCTTCTGGTAGAACGAGACGTAATTACGTTAAAATCCATGCACGCAAGGAAAAGTATAAAAGTTCTATAATACCTTACCTAGCAAATATATTCTGCGACGAACAGGTTGTTAGAATTAACCTAGTCAATAACTTACATTCTTAACATGTCATTAATTTTAAAAAGTTTGTAGTTTTTTGTTATTATTTATTTTTGTATTTGCTACTGCCTTTTTGTTCGTTGTTCAGTAAGTAACTTGTTGAAATACCCTGTGCTGAGAATTGTATATTGTACCAAAATATAATATTGAATAAAGCCATTAATAATAATAATAATTTTTTAACCAAGGGGAGTATAACTCTCAAACTATTTCTGTCTTATTGGCACGAACCTTTAGTCGGTGTTTGTGTAAATACTAAAATGATGTTTTCAGTTTGCAAGAGATCTGCTCAACTGCCTATACTAGTGATTTGCACAAATGACTATTGTCAAACCTCTAATCAAACTGATAAATTTCCATAGCACTTACTATGGAACCAACTGGTAAGAAAAAACATTTTTTTGAAAACATCAGTGTTTGACAAAGATAATTTTAGGAAAACAGCACTATTTGTAGAAATAGTTATCGGTCAGATTATTGTTTACATCATCGACATTATATGATTGTCCAGTCGTAACAAAACTTTGTGATGTCGAAAAACCATTTTGAATAACTACTTATAGAATTGATTTAACATTTGCAATGCAAAATATAGGTAGTTCTGTTTCGCATGCTGAATGCGTTCGCGTTTATTGTTTAAGAAATATCTGCAATTAAAAACAATTGAAAAATGGTTTGGATAACGCCGGTGGATCTGAGTTAATGATCACATTACGAACTACGTTGCAGAAATATTCGTTGGTATTTTGCATAACCTTTATAAGTATGTAAAATCGACGATGAGGACCACTAGCAAGCGAACTATGTTTGATATGACATACTTCGTCCTTCAACCTTTTTTTCATAGTAGTATGCTTTCATTTGAGACTACTGAATATATATTATATCCAAAAAGTGTTTTGAGGTGATGTTTTAGTGATATAATGTATGTATGACTAGTGTAAATTAGTATAAAATATTGTGCGTTATAAAATGCTATGAGTATAATAGATCATTTAGTGAACGAGTGAAACTTGTCTGGCAGTCTTGGAGTTTCCCTGAGGATTAGTTCTGCTGCTAAATGCTTGGAATCACTTTCGACGGCTGTTCTTATTACCAACATATATTATAGAACGAATTTTGTCTACTGAGTCGGGTGTAGTTGTGAATAAATCCCCAAACTAAATAGCTCTGTAAGTTTTCGACATTGGATGCTGACCATATGTTTTAGTGGACTCATCTAGCTGAAGGCGCTCGGTCATGCATCCGCACCAGATCACGTGTGGTAACGCTGTGCTCAACATCTATCGCAATCGCTAGCCAAATTAGATCAGAGAATTCCGATATATTGGTTATCGCTAAATACACTATTCCGACCTCCTCGACTCTGTCTTTTGATTTCTCTCGATGGGAACAAATTCTATTAGAAGGTGTTACTGGTAGAAGCGTTGTCAAACACTAAATACCTGTATCATCTTCACGGGTTTGAGTGCAATATTAAGGCATCTTTCAATTGGAAATATTCTACCATCCCATAAACATGAGGACGATAGACTGTGCAATGTATTTTGTTAGATAAGTTGTTAAACAGCTCAGATTCAAATTAAATTTTTCTATAAGTCGTTATTGAATAGGTTTACCAAGAATGTTCGAATAGTTCCAAGTCAAAGCTTTGTCCTCTGCTTCAGATGTGATATCGGTTATCGATATGACTAATGGAAATCTCATAAGTCTGTTTATGCACGTAAATATGTAATCAAAGCAATCAGAAAGTGGTAGAAGACCTATTCGTGAGAAAACTCCAATAAATGAACTCGTATGACGGTTAACCTTTGATTGGTGATAAACCTCATGCTCTCTGATTCTACCTTTTTTGTAAATGACCACAAGTGTCCGGCACAAATTATTTTTTTTGGCAGCTTTAAAAGTATCAAAGTTATTAAAAATAAATTTTCGCACTTTTTTGGGAAAAATGGTCGTGGTATCGCATTGGGAGTATCACAGTAAATCAAACTACCTTCAATAGAAGGTGGTAGCCGTCTTAGTTTAAAACCAGAGTTTTTTGCTACAAGTAAGTTTTAGGGTTCTTAAACCTCCTTCTGGTTGTCTTTCAATGCCTCGAAACGTATTATAGATTTTTTGACTGTGTTCATTTCCAGCCGAGATAATGCATATGTCGCCTGATCCTCCTAACCGTTGACATGACAGACATCACTGGAGAGCTGCGATACAAAGCAAAGGTAATAATTCTCTCGAAGGGAATACTTATTGGGTTTCAGCTTCTGATACATAGGTCGGTGACTAATGTTCCGTGTAAACTATGTATTTTCTGTATTTCAAAATGTATTGGAAATGATTAATGCTTAACTAGGTTGCGAGTTCACATCCGAAGGAAGGATACTTCGTCTATGCTGGGACGAGTCTTTTTGAGAACGTAGTTGATGGCCAGACGTTTTTCATTGGTTGATTCAGGAAAGTACCTACTGTTTTGTCTGAAGCATCTGGCATACAAGCGAGTGGGGAATCGAAATTCAGATGTACTAAGGTAGATGATTGAACTAGTCTATTTTTGGCCGTTTAATGGCGTAAAACACCTCAGAAGTCAACTTGAAATCCTTTGGTTTTCCCTCGAGGGAATTTGTTAGTGCTTGCACTAGTTGTGCGCAACCAGGGATAGATCGATAAAAGTTGATTTTCCCCAGGAAGCGTTTAATTTATTTTGGAAAACATCGTGTGGGGTATTGCCTAATGGTGCGCATCTTTCCTCTGATCAGTGTAATACCTTCTGAGCTTAATGTATGCCCGAGATATTCTAAAGTTTGAGCTCCGGGAACACACTTTCTTTGATGTAAGTTCATTCCGTTTTTATCCATCCGTTTTACCATTCCTATATCGTGTTGTCCATGTGATTTTAAATCCGGACTGCCAATTAAAAAGTCATCTATATACCACTATGCAAAACCATATCCCGTAGTAGGTTCTGCATAAACCAATGAAATGTTTGTACTGCGTTTGTACTTTGCGAACCGTCTGTAAAATCTTGGATATGAGGCATCGGGTATATATCTGGTATAGTTTGACGGCTGAGGGATGTTTAATCCTGCACACGGTCGTTACTCACCTACATTTTTCTTTGGGACCATGTGTAAAACGAACCCCATCCGGGTATCAGAGCGACGGATAATATCCAGCTGTATAATTTAGTTGAATTCGACTCTAGAGATTTTAAATTTATTTGGTTCTAGTCCCGTGAGTCTAACAAACATAGGTTTACCTTCATTTTTGATTTCATGGCTTGCTTTTAGCTTGCTCATAGAAGGCTGTAAGTTTGACTTGGCTAAGTCTGAAAATTCTGCTAGTATATCTTGAAACTTAGCCGTTACTACTGACGGAGTTTGTGTCATATATAGACAATTAATGAGACTTCCTTTGTCTTTTGTGTGATTGAAGGTTTCTTTAAGTGTCAAACGTCGCTTCTTGGTGTTGAACGGAAATTGATATCTCTCTAATAAGTTCATACCAGGATCGACAGATCTAAATCCGCCATAGTGAACATCCAGGGAAATTACCTCAACAGCAAGAGTGGTTGGACCTCGAGGTTATCTTTTCAGGCACAGAGTTTTTATTTAGTATAAAATTATATGTAGCATAATGCCTACACAAAACAGGAAAGTAGATGAATACTTGATGTATGATATTTTGACATTACTTGTATGTTTACAGCTAACCCTTAACCAATCAACCCATGTTGTTAGAAGTCCTTATCAGAATTTTAATTAAGAGTCCGTTTGTGTAAGTATTTTCGCTCTTGAAAACATATAAATCATAAACCATCATTTGTCCGCAAGTCAACTGAGCACACATTCAGTCTGACTTCAAATGAAAACTCTACTAACGGATTACGGTGACAAATACTGAAACGCTTAACCGTAGTGTGGAAAATTTCGACCGGCGCGCTATTTAAAAGAGCGGTGGTATATTGTTTCTCGTTGAGTTAAATTAACTGTTTTGATCGTAAATTACGCGTCAAAATTATTGTTTACACTTTAATTGAATCTATTTCATTTAAAGTGATATTGTAATGAGTGCTTTGATTTTGCTTTTGTGTATTTATTGCATCAAAGCATGCTTGGTCGACTTTTACTTGATTTATTTAGTTAAAGTTTGAGAATTTTTTTTACATGTCCTGTTTGTGTTACCAGTGTAGTTGAATTTCACGATGGCTCTGCTCATAAATGTGGATACCCATATTGCTTATTTTCCATGGAGGAAGGGATGCGATGTGCTGAGTTTAATAAGTGGTTCCATAAGATGTGCACCCGATTAAGCCCCACTGTATATAAAAGATGCTCAAAGCCCAACTCTCATTGGCTTTGTATGTTTTGTTGCTCGAGCAAAACATTACTCATCCAGTAAGTAATTAGTTTCCTGGTGTTGACTAATAAGAAGGTTGACGAGGGCTGTACTGGTTACAAGAATACTGATCAAGAAGATTGCGTCAGTGTCGTAATTGCAGTCATGGCACAAGCCAGACATCCAACTGTGCAACCTGCAGTTGAACCTTCTACCTCGAAACAATCAGTGAGCGAAACGTCATTAGATATTGGTGGCCAAGTTGCTACAGCAGCGACCGGTGATCCAGACAAAACAATTACTGTCCCAAGTAGTTCTAATGGAATATGGATGACGCGGAAACGCAGAAGAGTAGGAAAGATAGCTAAAACTAATGCCCGTTTACTTGATAAGACCTTGGTGGACTCACAGACTAATCCACCAAAGTCCCAGAGTAAAGCATCGTCAAACATTGTTGTGAGACACTTGCTCGACCCACATGACTCTGTTACAATAAAAACTAATCGTAAGATGCCAGTAGTTAATACATAGGATCTAACATCGCGATCAAAAGCCGTGAACACAATTTCAAAAGAAACTAAACCACTTTCTATTTTAATTATTTGGGATCTAGAGAAGTCGAAAGACAATGACCCTGCTAAGAGACATGCACATGATCTTCAGTTAGTGGAATCTGTGGTAAGAAATGTACTATCTGAAGAGGTTCCAGTGGTACATATCACGCAAGTAATACGACTCGGTAGATGGGTTGGAGACGAGACCCAACCAAGAAGGATCTTGAAGCTGGTTCTCGGGAATTTTGAAGAACGAGATATATTATTGAAAAACGCACAAAAACTCGTGATTCAGATATAAGTATCCGACCAGATTGGCCGCTTGAGGATTGAATCAAGTAAAAGAATGCCATTGCGGAATTAAGAACTCGCAACTTAAATGACGAAACTAACCTTACCACTAAGGATTTTCGGGTAGTCAGGTCTTGGAAGCCAATGCTTCCGAGGCCTGTATGAGTAGAACGAATGATTCCCAAAACACCTCAAGTGTGTGCTACACGAACGCTCGTAGTCTTAGAAATAAAACGTCCGAGCTAAGTCTGGTGGTGGATGAATCGGGTCCTGATATAATTGCTGTTACAGAAACTTGGTTCACCATAGATATAGAATGTTCTCCCATCATTGCAGGCTATATCTGTATTAGAAGTGATAGTTTTAAGTCGCAAGGGGGGGAGGCATAACGTTATTCGTTAGGGATCACGTTCGTATACAATCAGTCATATCTGAGGCTCGTGTTAGTAGTTCATGTGAGGTAGCATGCTGCAAGATTAGATCTAGAAATGACTTGGTGACTATGTCTGTGTTGTCTTGCTGACGACTTTATCTTAAAACACATCTGTTCTTGGAGTATGACAGAATGTTGTCTCATCATTGGGGACTTCAACGCACAGCATATCAACTGGATAGAGCTTACAGCCTCGTTATTCAGTGTGCACTTGTACAATGTATTGCAAAACCGACACATATTGACTTGGAACATGATCCGTCACTGCTGGACCTCGCCCTCATCCACCACTGTGAGGATGTCTTTGATATTCAGCATCTTCCCTCACTAGTGAGCAGTGATCATGTTTTACTTTACTTTAAGTTTAGGACACATGGTATGCAATTAGTATCTGCTCCACCCCGTCCCAATATCTGGCAAGCTAATTGAAACTGTGCTGTCTAGACTGATTGGTCGGTCGACGCGGATGTATCGATTTAAGACGAGTGGATTAAGTTTAAGGCCACATTCGAGTCCGTAACATCGCCGTTTATCCCATGATCAGCACGTAAACTATCACATTGCCCTCCATGGATTAATAAGCAAACCCGTAAGCTGTTAAAGCGTAGGAAACTCTTCTGGGACTTATTTTCGTTGAAAGGTTACTCATCATTTAAGCGTGAGTATCAACAATTCAGGGATAAGAAAATCGTAGTTAAATCCCGTACTACTTACAAACGACAGTTGGCATATGAATGCCATACTTGTCCAACACGAATGTTTTGATGTTAAACGGTGACTGAAACGTAGTGATAGTAATTCCTCGTTACTGTTACACGAAAGTTCAGATTTACTTACTGAATCAGATCGTCAAAAGCTAAAACTTTTTCAAACTATTTTAGCGAAGTGTATTCTATGTTTATTGCAACAAATGCTTGTCCCACTCACACCGAGATACCAGCCATTGAATCTGTACAGGTGACTGAGGAAAATGTCCCTCCGTTGATAACTAACCTCAAACCTTGTAAGATATCGAGCCCTGAAGGGTTACATTCACGGCTGGAGTCATCTTTTGCGGACATTATTTCAAAACTGCTCGCGACACACTTCAACATGTCTCTTTCACTCGCTCAACTCCCTAGAGATTGGAAAGACGCTATAGTCAGTCCTATATTTAAGGATCGTCAGAGACAGATCGTATCTAACTACCGGCCTGTCAGTCTTACTAGCATTGTCGTTAAGTTACTTGAAAAGGTAATTCGGGTTAGGTTGCTAAGCCACATAGATTTACACAATCTGTTAGCTCCTGAGCAACACGGATTTCGTAACAAGCGTTCATGCTTGACTAACTTATGTGAGAGAGGATTGGACAGCAGCCTTAGATAAAGGTCTGTCTGTCGATGTGATATTCGTACATTTTGGTGAAGCATTTGACACGGTTTCACACTCAGGTCTCATGCAGAAGTTCACGAGATTCGGAATAATAGATGCTGTGCAGGAGTGAATAGGGAACTTCTTATGTGACCGCAGACAGAGAATGAGGGTCAATAGAAAGTCATCCGATTGGAAGCCGGTCAGAATTGGTGTACCTCAATACACCATCTTAGACCCTCTGCTCTTCATTCTCTACGTTAATGAGTTACCGTTGCTGCTCAGGTCGTCGACACTATTGTTTGCGGATGATGTGAAAATCTCGAGAACAATAAAAAGTGCGGCTGATCATCTGAATTTTCAAGCTAACTTAGACGATTTAGTTAGATGGGATGGAGGTTGGGGCTTAGAAATCAATCATAGGAAGAGTGTACTAATGCATATCAGTCACGGTAATAGTTACCATTGTACTATTGATGGTTAACCTCTCCCACGCGTTCAAGAGCATAAAGACTTAGGAGTAATAACAAGTCATGACTTAAAAACAACTACGCATTGCAAAGCAGCCGCTTTCCAAGGTTTTCGTGAATTATGGTCACTTCGCCTAGCGTTCAAATACTTCGACGAGGAAGCGTTTCGAACTTAATATCCCACATATGTAAGACCACATTTAGAGTACTGTATCCAAGCAGCTAGCCCGTATCTAGTAAAGGATACTAACTCACTTGAGCGTGTCCAGCGTGTGGGAACAAGATTAGTGAAGGGTCTTTATAAACTCCCTTACGATGAGTTTTCAAAATGCCTAAACCTTTCCCACCTGTCGTAGTGTAGGACGCAAAGTGAGATTTTACTGGCATTTCGTATCTCTATGATTTGGGTGTTAATATATCGTATCTTTTTGCTCCTTCCAGTACTAATAACCTCTGAGGTCATAGCAAGAAGGTTCACAAACCGCGATCTAATAAACTCAAAGTAGGGTCTTGTTTTTCTCATCGAGTAGTCAATGACTGGAACGCCTTACCCGAACAAGTAGTATCAGCTCCATCAGTGAATATTTTCAAGGAGAAGCTGGACCTTTACTGGAAGGCAACCTGTCAGGATTAACATAGATTCACCAACCTAACATCCTTATTACTGAAGACTGAACATAATGTGGGGCCTCTAAAATTAGTTTTAGCTATCAAACTTTTATTTTTCTCTGAAATGCAGATAATATATCATTTCACCCGATCTCAACCAAGAAACATTTTTTAAATGGCTGTCATGATAAATTGCCGGATGCACATAAAGTAATTATCCTTTATCGTTCAGGAGGTTAATGATCCCTGCAAAATGCGGTTTCTTGAAGAACACTTAGAAGATAAGGGCTATAGAGAACATAAGTGTGGCAGATTAATTCAATTCGTTTGACATCAAACTGATCACAGTTCGTCTAAATGAGTTGGCTGAAAGCTAAAATTGAGTCGCCCGAGCCGTACAGAAATAACGATGTTGTGGCGTCAATTTTTCACCTCTATTGGTCCGTATTCTCTTGAATTCTAAAGGTTCCTCAAGTTTGAAAGTAATAAAATACCCCCGATTTGAAAATTTATAAAAATTATCTTAAATCAAGATACAGGGCACAAAATTCAGAATATCAACGTAACAAATGTTGTCAACTGTATCAGAAAACAGTCATGGGGTGTCAGTAAACACTCGGTAATTAAATATACAGACTAAACGACAAGAAAAAGTCCGTTCCGTTAACATCATAAAGAGACTTGATTTAATGAAGGCGAATATTATTTGCTGGAATTCCCAAGTATTTGGCACGCATAGACACACAATAGCTATTATAATCAAGTAAGATTGAACAAAAACGTAAAAATGGTATTTGCGTGCAAGAAACACCTAGCAGCAATGAGAGTGTGACATTTTTAGATATAGTAAATCAAAACGCTAATTTTTTTATGGTGTGTTCGAAGCCAGATAAAGTAAATGTAGGAAAATCCGATTTTTCAGTATCAAACTTGCAAGTAGTGATTGATCTATTCAAACAAGAAGGGCATGTTTTGATATTTGGTGTAACATTCAGGATTGTACAGACTAGAAATTTGAGTGTTTCTCTGCTAGATAGGCATTTAATGGAGTGATCCACTTAGTGTGACACTGTCACCGGATTTGAGAGCAAACAAAATAGCCAGGCAATGTGAGGGACCATGACGACCAGTCAAATAATTACGGAACTGAGGAGATACAAATTGGAAGTGCTTGAAATGAGTAAAAACTATTGGAACCAAGATAGATAGAATAGAGTAGATTCGGCAGAGATACTGTTGTACTTTGATCATGAAAAAGAGGATGCTTCACCCACACACTGGGAGTTGCACTGATGGTAAGAACTGGGAGAAAGGGACGAGAATGGCGAGAAATTTTCAGATTTATGTGCCTTCAATAAAATGACCATAAATGACCCCATATTCCCCCACAAACACAAACACAAATCTTCATGTGTCTCACTGGATCACAATACAGAGAACCAGATCAAAAATATTTGAACCACTACAAAATTCAGAAGATCCATGTAAGACGTGAGATCCAAGAGAGAAATCGACAAGTAGAAATGCGTGGAAGACCTAGCAATAAAAAGAAATTACAAAGGTTCAATACAGCCTTCCTTCGAAATACTGACCAACTCAACGAATTGAAGACAGCTCTCAACAACAGATTCCAAGCATTACAAGATCTACTCAAAGAAGAGGAAACTACTATGGAGGACAACTCAAAAGGTGTTAACGAAGCAGTAACTTCAACGTGTCAGGAAGTGCTGGGACGCAAGAAGCATCATCGTAAGGAATGGATCTCTATCGAAACCCTGGACAAAATTAGAGAAGGGAAGAACATGAAGACAACAATTAGCAACAGCCGAACGCGAACAGAGAAAACCAAGGCACACGATGAATGCACAGAACCAAAATAGCGAGTGAAGAGGAGCATCAGAGCCGACAAGCAGAAATACGTGGAAGACCTAGCAGTGATAAAGGAATAAGCTGAAGGAGAAGGAACTTTGAGACAAATATATAATACAACGAAGAAACTGGTAGGGAAATATGGTAAACCAGAGAGGCCGGTCAAGGACAAAGAAGGCAAACCAATCACCGAGATTCAAGGTCAGTGGAACAGGTGGGCAGACCACTTTGAAGAACTCGTGAGTAGACCGGTCCCAATGAACCTATCGGACAACGAAGCAGCATACACTAACCTCCCTGTTTATATTACTCCATCAACAAGCGAAGAAATCACGATAGCCATCAGACAAATCAACAATGAGAAAGCAGCACGACCTGACAACATACCAAACGAAGTATTGAAGTTAAACACAAGGTCAACTGCAAAGATGCTCCACATTCTCTCCAGAAAGAACTGCGAAGAACAAGTACCACAAACAGACTGGAAGGGAGCACACCTCATCAAGATATCAGAGAAAGGAGATCTCAGCAAATGTAAGAACTACACAGGCATCATATTACTATCGGTACTAGCAAACGTTTTCAACAGACTGATGCTTAGCCAGATGAAATATTCAATAGACGCCAAACATCCAGGTCAACAGACCGGATCCCATGAGGATCTGTCATGCACAGACCACATCGCGACACTACGGATCATCGTTGCACTCATGAAACGATGAGTCCTCAAGAGAGGGAAGTCTTTGTTCAGTTCCTGGATTTATTGGTCATTTATTAATACTTTCCGAAATGTTTGAACACAATCACATGCATTACAAGCCAGCTATTTATAATTTTCGTGATATAGTAGTTTTCAAACTGTCGGATAGGATGGTGCTCTGGCTGTACAGAAAAAAAGTGTCTGACAAGTTTATTAACATCAATTCCAGAAGAGTAATATTTTTAGCACTAATGTTGCTCAAAGCCGAATAGATAAATATAAGCTTGATAAGAAAGCACTAATGATAGTAGCCCACCTGCTGACAAAGGAGACCCAATACTTGTAGCCGCTCCAGGAGGACCTGAATGTGGATCGCCACCTAAATTCGCTTTTGTTCTCATCGCTAGAACTTCACGGGCTGAAACGAAGAAAACATGTCCCTCTGCCTCTGTACGTGTGCACACTTTTAATTCATCAACAAGAAACGCTACACAACGTTGCAGGTGTTGCTCACGTACCTAAAAAGATAAGTAATTTAAGTAAAAATTATGATAATTTAGAAAGTAATATTCTTGGAAATTATAGTTAGTGTAGGAAAATTGAAATCATGTAAGTGGAATCTACATATGTATATTTTTATTATACTGAGAAAGTGACAGAATAAAAAGATGGTTCAAAGCATATAGATATCCTTACCTAAGTTGGGAATTTAGCTACTGCGTTATGGTCTATGGTTCCAATCACGCTAAGAATACGGCCTTTATCTTTTGATGAAGTTGAAAGATGGTCGCATTATATAGCGAATAGACGAAAGTTGAAAATCTAAACTATTAAACGTCAGACTCAGTGACTAGATGGTATGCGCATCGCAAGACCTGGAGGTCATGTTCCAACGCGTATTTAATTCTTAAGAGTCTCGAACAAGGAGAAAACATCTCCACGAATCATGGTTTTCACTGAGCTATTGATTGATGTTGATCCATTACAAAATTTAATTGGTAAAGGGGTGTTTATAAACTTCAATCACGTTACCGTAGGTCTTGTAAAAGGAAAATAGTCATTATTATTTGTCTTGCTACCATAGCTCTCTTCCTAAAAAAAAACTTTAGAAAAGTGGGTCTTAATGATCTTGTTGTGACTAAGCTTAATTGAAAACTTTTTAGTGGACTCACAATAAGTATTCGAAAGTTTAGAATATAACTAAAACAAGAAAAATGTGCACATACCTCATTAATATATTCAATTTCGTTTGCTGAAGCATCCCAACGATTATTAATGATAAAAATATTTGGTTTGGATAACTTTTGACTGACTTTATGGAAGAAATCTTTCTCCTGAAAAATTTAGTACACAAGAAGAACTTTTATCTGAAGGAAAAAACGAATTCCGGTTACTCTTATTTAAAATATTTGAAACAAATAGTGGAGATTAAAGCTTTTCCACAAAAAATTCAAATAAAATACGATTCATTTAGCAAGGTGCAAGTTCATATACTCCACCTTTAGATACACTTTCGGTGTGAGAGTTAATGACACTAACCGAATGATCGAATTAAATTGGTTAGAACGGAGTTCAGATTTACAAACTAACAGCTGAAAAGCTTAATGTTTTAACTATTAGATTACTATAATCTTTGGCTTTAAATAATTTATTACAATGATTAGCAATACAAAACAAACTGAATTCATACGGTGTCCTTTAAAAATAACTCAAAGAAGTAACATTCACAGTGCGTTTTTAATTATCGATAGTGAAACTAATACTGATCTTTATAATAGTCAATTTACAATTAAATAACCTTCAAGTACATATATATCACTATGACCACATCATTTTTGTATATTAAAAGATATACAACCGTATTGATCTTGGTAAAATTACCCCTTTCTTTACACTCTATATCTCTACAACCTCATTGTTATTGTGTGGTGCATATGTATTTGGTGCCCCTTTTGTACCAATGTGTTCAAATAAATAAGTAAATTACCAATCAAAATAAAATATGTTAATTACTTACAGCTTGCATTAATGTTGACTCAGCATTAGCAACAAGAATGAAAACATCCGCATCCAAACAGTGAAGATCAATCCATCTATCCATATCTGGATCAACATTAATCCCTGGACTATCTAGTAGAACAACATCTTCACGTAACAGCCTACAATATGAACTTGGCCAGAATATTTTTAGTAGTGTATCTGTGGAAAGTTTGACACTGCTTAATGCATGGGCTAACTGACCGACAGAATCAATAGGACGAGCCTGAGTAAAGAAAAATTAACTTGATTAAGAGATTGTGCCAGTACAACTGGGACTATTTTAATTATTGGGTTAACTTAGCAATAGATTTAAGTAGTAAGTTATGAATCAGATATTTCGGAAAATTATACGTTCCACGAAAGTAAATGAACAAAAATCTTTTTTTAGGATTATCGTGCTATGTTCCTATTTTTTGAGAATGGTAGAATATAAATGATGAATGCACTTGCGCTACTGTACATGGTTCTGAAATGTCAATTAACGTCTTCGATCACTGATTAGTTGTCGTGAAGAACTCAATATGTAGCTTATACCTGTCAATAGTAGTCAATGATTGTATGAACTGATAACGCCTTGATATGTCCCACCCTAAATTTCTTCCAACCTATTCCTATCTCACTGAAACAGGTGAAATAAAGTAAAGCTCAAGTAGAAAACTACAAGTTGTAAGATGAATGTCATAATATAGAATTTTAGTACACCCACAAAACTAAAACAAGTTTTAAGACAAAAAAATATTTATATTTCAGACTATCCACTAAAATGGAATCGACTTCCCATTAAAACAACAAAATAGAAGTCATCTTTCAAAAGTGCTAATTAGATTAAAGAGGAAGAATGTATTTGTAAAATCTCGGCGAATGAATTTGGAGTAAAGCCAACGTTTCGCCTGGCAATCTGGTCTAAGCTTTTTCAAGGAAATATAATCAAGCATCGGAATTATCGAATATAAATAGGGACATGGTTATTCGGTTCACTGTATACTGAATATGCCATCCAATCAATGTTAACAATGTTTAAAGTAGGTATTTGCATTAGTATGTAAGAGACATGTGATGTGAAACGAAGTGTTAAGACAACAGATTGTGTGTATACGTAAGTGGTGTGAGAAGAAATTTCATTTACTATATATTGTCTCTGGTCAGTGAGCTTTAAGAAAACATAATTTTTATAAATGATATGAATCAAAAATGTCACAGTATGCATAAAATGAGGATAAATAAACAAGATAAAGGAATGAATCCAAAGAGGAAGAATGTAATTGTAACTGAATGTTTCTGTTATTTTAACGTTCCAGTTAATTTTTTAACATTTAATTTCATTTTATGTTGTGTATTGATTTACGTGCCTGGGAGGCCTCATCAGTATACAAGGAGGTCATGATGCAAATGTTAAGGCATTTATTGCCAAAGCAGCAACAGCATTCCTATAATTGAAGAACATATTGAACAGTAACTTAACAGTACTCACAAATGTGGACAACCAAACTGTTTGTTCCCTGTGGAGGAGGGAATGCATTGTGTTGAATGCAATAAATGGTTTCACAAAATGTGCACCCGTTTAAGTCTCACTGCATATAAAATATGTTCGAAGCCTAACTCACATTGCCTTTGCATGTTTTGCTGTACCAACAAAGCATTGCTAATACAGGAGGCTATGAGCCTATTGGCTTTGGCCTGTAAGAAGAATGATGGCATATGCGCTGACAACACGGGCACTGACATTGACGAATGTGTCAGTGTTGTTACGCAACGCCTCAAACAATCGACTCTGACCAACGTAAAAGTGAAATCTCCGTTGATATTAACAGGGGGATTACTACTGTGGTGTGAGCTACTTATATTGACATAAGTAGTATATAACGTGCGTTAAAAGAACGTAATGCTCGGCAGCAAAAGATGGCGAAGACCAAGAAAGGTGAAGCAAGAACATAATGGAATTTGTAAGAAAACCTATGAACAATGGAATGGGAGACAATGGATTAGTGTTTGCAGCTTGAACAGTACAGTTTGATATGATGTATTGATAATTTGCAAATTGACGATTGACTTTATGGTATTCAGATTTTGTTGAGATAGTCTGTAATTTTCGTGCTACATACATCCGTTTGTCCCCACCCGTGTTCTTGTTCACTACACTACCACCTAGTACTGACATTGTTAATCATGCACCTTTAGTGGGAACCGAAGATCTGGATAAAACAGCCACCGTCCCAAATATTCCCAGTGTTATGAGGGATGAAAAATGAACTACGGTACGTAGGAAACGAAACGAAAAGAAAAAAGCTGTAAGCAGTACGCAGGTAGTTAGTAACTCACTGGTGGACTCAAATCGTTAGCCACGAATTGCACTACCAAGATCTGATCGTAAGAGTGAAACCCATCCTGGCGTAACTGAGAAGAAAAATCCAATAACATCGAATATTATTGTGAGCAAATTGCGGGGGTCAAATGACCCTGATCCGAAAATTAGACACGCGCATGACTTAGAAAAGCTAGGAGAATACATTCGTAGTATTTTACCGGATAACTCCAAAGGAGTTCAGGTTAAAAGGTTGGTAAGAATAGGCAAGAGGACCGAGGACAATGTTGAACCCCGTCCATGCAGACTCCTTAAGGTAATCCTAGGATCGGAGAAGCAACGGGATCTCTTGTTAAATAGCGCTCGTTGTCACGACAATTATGACATCCGAGTTAGACCTGACATATCTCTCGAAGATAGAATAAAAAGGAAGAAAGCACTAGCTGAACTTGAAACCCGTCGGCAAAACGGCGATGAAAATCTCCGGCTAGTGGGTTTTCGGATAGTCAGGTCTTAGAAGCGAATGCTACCAAGGCCTGTGTGGATAGGCTGTTCTACTTAGGAGTTTTATATGCCAACGCTCGTAGTCTACGAAATAAGTTCTATGAACTAGAAGCACTAGTGGACAGGTTAAAGCCACTCATAGTAGCAGTGACAGAAACTTGGTTAGTCTATGACTTAGACATTACTCCAGAAGTATCCGGATACCATTGCATCAAGAGTGATAGACATAAATGTAGGAAAGAAGGCGGCGTCCTGTTATACATGACCAATAGCATAAATATCCGCTCCTCTACTAGCGAATCCCATGATAGCGGCACTTGTGAAGTCATTAGCTGTAAGTTGTATATAGGATGTAGAACATTTATGCTAGGTGTCATCTATCAGAGCCCAATCTGCCTAGCTGATGACTTTGTTTTAGAGCACATTCATCTTGGAGTGAAAATACCAGATGTTTGATAATAGGAAACTTTAACGCACCTGATATAAGCTGGACTGATATGACCACAGAAGGATCTATAAACTCCTTTGATAGTAAGTTCTTGATAACAATAATGGAGCATGCACTAGTACAGTATGTATCCCAACCCACACGTTCTGGTGTTAACCAGGGTTCTTCTCTGCTGGATTTGGTAATCACTCATGAGACTGAGGGTATTGTCGACTTGAATATTCTCCCGCCGTTAGTGAACAGCGACCACGCTGTTTTGTCATTCACGTTTCGAACTAGGGACATGTTATACGATCAGGTCACACCTCGCCCAAATGTATGGAAAGCTAACATATCAGCCATTCAGGAATGTGCTACCAAGACAAATTGGTTAGTAGATACTAGCATATCAGTTGAAGAAGCATGGTCTGTATTTAAAGGTAAATTTAGACTATTTACGTCCCCGTTCATACCATACCTGGTACCGCGAAGACCGAATAATAGTCCACCATGGATAACTAAAACGGTCAGGAAACTCCTTAGAAAAGGAAGAATCACTGGGATATGTTTATCTCTACTGGCTTAGACCAATACAGATCCAGTTATTGTAAGATTAGGAATGCCTGTAAAGCGTTAATAAGCAAAACTAGACTATCATACGAAAAACAATTGGTTAGGAATTCTAGATATAGTCCGGATCGGTTATTCTCGTATATGAAAAGGAGAACTAAGAGAAGCGATGTAATTCCATCACTTTTGATACGAAATAATCCGTTAATCTTAGCAGAGAATGATGTCGAAAAGGCTGAAGCTTTATCGGAATATTTTAGTAAAGTGTTTTCTACCGGTGATGAAGAACGACCAATGATTAACTGTGATTACGGCGGCTCACTGATAGACCCTGTAGTAATTGAAAAAGATACTGTTTTAAAGCTACTTCAGCATCTCAGACATGATAAGTCCAGTGGTCCTGATGATATTCATCCTAGGATTATGAAAGCCAAATCAGATGTAATCTCTGAGCCATTAGTGATACTGTTTGACATGTCTCTGAGACAGCCCCAACTGCCCAGAGACTGGAAAGACGCCATAATAAGTCCGGTGTGTAAGGCTGGGGGGTAGGGATTTAGTTAGTAACTATAGACCCGTTAGCTTAACCAGTTCAGTTTTAAAACAGATGGGAAAAATCATTCGGATATCTGTTATAAACTATGTTGAAGGGTAAAATCTTTTCTCCAGGGCACAACATGGTTTTCCGAGAGGCCTATCATGCTTGACAAATCTTCTCATTGCACGAGAAGATTGGGCTGCTGAAAAACATCGGAATATTCTTGTGGATGTGATCTTCATAGATCTAAGTAAAACCTTCGATAAGGTTTCCAACTCTGATCTTAAATTCAAACTAAAACGTTTTGGAATCCATTATACAGTTATAGATTGGATAAGTAACTTTCTCCATGACAGGAGACAAAGGTTAAGGGTTAATGGGGCTCTCTCCTCGTGGGTACCTGTAAAAAGTGGAGTCCCTTAAAGGTACAATCCTCGGTCCTCTTCTCTTTTCTTTTTATGTGAATGAATTATCAGCTATTGCAAAACCATCCGTTCTACTCTTCGCTGATAACATAAAAAGTTGGAGACGCATACACAATATGTCGGATAGGATAGTATTACAAAATGATCTTAGCTCATTGATGGCATGGTTAGATAGATGGTCACTAGAAGTAAATCCTAATAAGAGTGTAGTGATGCAGTTAAATAACTCTGATGAATCGTATGACTATACACTACGTGGATTCGTGCTACCAAAAGTAAGAAACTATAATGATCTAGTAGTCATATTAAGCAATGATCTCAAAACGACTAGTCACTGTAAGGCTGCTGCCGCGAAAGGTTATAGGGTATTATGGTCAATTCGTAGGTCTTTCCAGTATTTAGATGATGAAATGTTTAGATTACTATAACCGATTTATGTGCGACCACATTTAGAATACGGAATTCAAGCAGCATGCCTTTGTTTCAAATATGAAGCAGATATGCTAGAAAGAGTCCAAGGACGAGCTACTAAGATGGTACTAGGTCTATCTGGCCTATCTTATGAAGACAGACTGAGACACCTTAACTTATTTCCGTTATCTTACCGTAGAATAAGGGGTGATCTAATATTGGCCTATCGTATACTGAACGATGACCTTGGTATTAACATGTCATATCTTTTGCTTCCGTCTAGAACCGATCATTTGAGAGGACATTCGAAGAAAGTTCAAAAACCTAGATCAAACCGTTCACGTCTGGAGTTCCGTTTCTCGCACCGAGTAGTGAATTACTGGAATTCTCTACCGGAACACGTAATATCAGCACCATCTGTTAATATACTCAAAACGAGATTGAACCCCCACAGTAATACAAACTGCAAGGATTAATATAGGTCGAGAGACCTCCTATCCTTATTACTGAAGACTGGATTGAACATGTACGTATTTCAAATAAGCCGTTACTTTTTGGATGTGTTTTGATAGCAATGTCTTCGTATCCTTATAATTCAACTAGTGAACTACGTCAGAAAATGACAGGCCTTCGGCGTCAGCTTAGCCATCCTCACTTAAATAAATTCAAAGAAGCCAAAAAGGAACTAGCTTCTATATATGAAGATATATTAGGTTATGTGTCCGAAAGTCACACATTTACTCGAGAACAAAGTGAAGGTAATTTTTCTACCCAACTTTTAAAACTCTTACCTACAGAAGAGAGGTTTGCCAGACTTATCGGACAAGGAGTTCATGCTGAGGTTGAACACCATCTCCAGAAAATCCGTAATATTCAGGAAATTATTGCTCGTAATCAAATGAAGTGTGCTTTTTTCGGGAGGTAAGGTATTCCTCGTCTTATTAGGCATTGCATTACGAACTAGAAAATTTCTAGACATGTCACACTTCAGGTCACAGAGACGCTGTAAAGTGACATAAGTTCTGCAAAAACTGTCTTCCGTCCGATAAAATTTCGAAATTAATAAATCGACATACGCTTACCACCTTTACCAAACGCTCAGATGTCTAGAATTAGTAATAAAAGTTTTTAAAACAAATGAATGTCATCCCAGCTTGTGCTTTGAATGAAGCCGGTACGGATTACTACACCTTTAACCAACGAAATCCCATTTATTAATTTACAGTCATGCCTCATACTCTCGTTTGTAAAGCCCAATGGTTTATCTATCAATCGTGTAAGTTAAATCTCAAAACAGTGGCGATACGCACCGAAAATTCCCTACCCATTAAATATTTACATAATGACATTTCGGTTATAAATTAACATTGAGTAATTGAAAGGAAGTGGATTAAAAATAATCAAAGTTCAAAAAACAAAAAAAAACCCATCAAATATTGTTAGGTGAAAATTGTAAGAATAGCAATGAAAATGTAGCCAAAGGAGGCTTTGTTTAACCAAAACGTACATTTTGATGCGTGACAACCTTGATCAGCGATTGGAGACTAGTTGACATAGCTCAGAATCGTTCACAATGACACAAATACATTTCCTTTATCATCCTCTGTCTCGTGACTTCCAGAGTTTCTTCATGCTTACTTTTCCATTATGCCTTTTCGAACCATATTAATATTTAGTTTTGCTATCAATTATTAGATTATTTATTATTTGATTATCTTAATCTCTTTTGCTATTCATCTTGTCGTGTCACATGTCGCTAAATTTTGCAAGGATCAAGGTTTTTACTTATAAGTTGGTATGTCGTGATTGTTGAAGTATACAGTGATGAAGGCTGGGTTTAAATAGGCTTAATGTTTTAAAATTTATTTTGGCACATACGGAACCCTTTAAGCTGAATTTCGTTTAAGTGGACTTATGACTAAGAGTGTAGTCAGTGGTAGCAATTTTATTTATCGATTGAACACGCTTTACTAAAGAGATTCTTGACTAAAAAAGTCCTCTGGTAACTGATTTAGGTGGTACTCCGATAGTGTTTCTTTCTTGTATTCGCTTTCCTACGTTGTCCCTTCGTTTTTTTCGTTTTATGCTCTGGTCCGAATGGTTAGATTGATTATCATGTTCATATTGCTTTAGGAATCTGTTCTTTTCATGTGAAGTATGTCGACAATACTTCTTGTATGTAGTGATCAGCAACAAGTAAAATACCCGCCTAACCTTTTCAACATCACTCATAAAAATATCCAGTTTATCATGGAACATGAAATGTATGATAAGTTCCACGTTCTTGTTACAACTGAGAAAGAGTGGCACAACTCAGCGTTCAGTTTATCGCAATAGAGTTCATTTGAATTTTAAGTGTCCAATTTATTAAAAAAAATTCACCTATCAAAATGAGTTTTTCACTGAGTGGCAAGGATATTTATTGATGATACACCAGGTGCAAAACTACTAAATGTTAAAAAGTGCCGAGGGATCAATGGCGTCCACATAGATTTATTGAGGAACCTGGGAAAAGCGGAGACGAAACACGCAAAGAAATCATAATAGACAAAAAACATTTGTTTATACAACTTGAATTCGAAGGTGACGACGTTACAGTGACAATAAACAAAGTATTAAAAAACACTGACCAGAGTGTATCCTTCAGCCAAGCTGATTATCTCTTTAGTTATTTATTTTAACACATAGATATTGGTACAAGGAGGCACAAAATACATAGACGCCACACAAATCTCATTTGATACGTGTGAGAGCTGTGATACTGTCTGGGTTCCCAAACCGAAGCAGGTGGTTTTCTTAGGGGGCCACATCCGGAGCCTTCGACCTGAAGGTCTAATCCATAAGGCAGTGGAGCATCGTAAGAAAATGCAGTCCCACGGAAGCCGGTAACCAACAGTTGGTTCATACGCCATTTGCTCCCACAGGATACTTGAGTTCATGTGCACCATTGGTTTGGGATCAGGATTTTCCAACTCTCCTAGGTGGAGTCTCCATGTCCATCAACTCGGTTAAAGCGCCGGACATTCGCTTTCCGTCCTCTCAATTTCGTAAACAACAACCCCGCTACGAGAAGGCGATGAGAACCTCCCTGGCAGAGGCTATATACGCGTGGCCATGTGAGAGCATTTGAAGAGGGAGAGCAGACTCTTCTCACTCTCGGCCGTACCAAGGCATATGGGGGCTGATTATCTCTTACAAATGATGTGTTCTTTAATATGGTCAAAGATCGAAAGGAACCTCTATTACGTTACCTCCAGCTGGATGCATAAATTTACATTTATCTGTTAAGGCAGTTAGGTTGGTGGAATAGAAAAAAGTCTACTTTTGACTTCGAAAACATATATCTAGAAGATCAATGGGAGTAAAGGCCTTCAGTAGTTCCGTTTCAAAGCATGTCATTTTGACACAAATCAGGTTTATATATCGGAATCTTTCATGATTGTGAGTCTGCAATCAAACTGTAGTCTTAAATTTACTGAAACCGTAGCCACCAAACATTGAGGTCGGATCTATATATACGAAAGTAAAAAAGTGCATTATTTTTTTCGAATTCATAATTTTTAACTGATTGATTTCAACTTATGTTATTCCTATTTAGTAATAATTTGTGCTCATTTTCATTGGATAATCAGTTAGTTTTTTATAGCTCTGTGATCTATTATTACTATGTCTTATCTCACGTAATATATTTATTTACAACACTTCAATGTTATTACATTTACTCGGATTGCCGCTGCACCATGACGATGCATGTCCACATCAACTCATAAATGTTTTAAGTATATTAATGATAACCCCGATTTCAAATGTTCTAGATTGTAAGCAGCTGATGAGAACCTAACAAAGTAAAGCGAATTTATGTTACTCTGCTCAATTCTTTGTTTTTGTTCTCATCGAGTTAGTAGAAGGAACTAATTACGTGAAACTTTCCATATATGCTGTTGGACTAACATAACAATTGATGGGGATGATTCAGATTGTTGAAAACAATAAATATTTGTTTCATGCAATTAGTTCCCTTTATGAATTTGAATAGAGCAAGAACAAACATTGATGCATCAATGTTTGTTCTTGCTCTATTCAAATATTTGTTTGTTGTGTCAATTTTTTACAGTGACTTTTACTAGTCGCTTTCTGAAATTAATCTTTTCAAAAAGGTTTCTATCTTTCCCGAAAAATCTACACAGAATAACGTGGCTACAGGGGACTTGAATATACAGACTTTTTAGGTCCTTTATTATCCGCAACAGACCATTTGACAACCAGTTTTAACTTGACGGTACCGTAAGCCAATCACCCATTGAGCTCGACGGGCGATGTTGTCTAGTGTAGAGGTAGGCTGGAAGAAAACTAGGGATGGCCAAACCAAGACATAGCATCAGTCCATAAAGTCATTGACATTTGGACTGAGCCATGCTAATAGGTGTAGACTACCTAGCTAGGGTTCAGTGTGGGCTGTTACTGTCCGGGCGCCCAGACTGAAGCAGGTGGTTTTCTTAAGGGGGCCACACCCCGAGCCTTTGACCTAAAGGTCTAACCCACAAGGCAATGGAGCATCGTGAGGAGATGCAGTCCCATGGTAGCCGGTGACCAAGAAATTGGTTCATACTCCATTTGTTCCCACAGGATACTAGAGCCCATGTGCACCATTGGTTTGGGATCCGGTTAAAGCGCCGGACATTCGCTTTTCGTCCTCTCATTTTCGTAAACAACACCCCCGCCACGAGAAGGCAGTAAGTAGGACTTCCCTGGCAGAGGCTGTACACGCGTGGCCGTGTGAGAGTATTTCGAGAGGGAGGGCGAGCCCACCCCACTCTTAGTCAAACCAGGGCATTTGGGGGCTGGCTAGAGTTCGCATGATTATCGTAACCACTGGCTAGACACTTTGATATACCTTAGAATCGTTTGCAGTGGCGCAGATTCATTCACTCTATGTCTTCCTCAAATTTCTGAGCTTCGGAATTCCTAATTACTTCCTTTGTGTTTTGTATTACTTATGTATATTTTCTTGAATCGTATCTTTGATGCATAATCTTTTTTATCACCATACCTATTGCTAGTACCTCTACTATTCTGGAATTCGGCCTGATAATTTCAACTCTCTGTGCTTATGGGGTATGGCAACTTGGATCTATGTACATACATACTAGGTTTTACATTGTGACTAACTGACTTAGATGCCCATCTCTGATTATGATCAAGCCCAACAATCTCCTTATTCGTGTCGCGGAGTGGGTCACAGTATGTTTGATGACCATACACTAGTAATAATATTGCCCTTTCTTAAATGAAACTAATCACTTACAAGGCTATCATTAGTTAGTAGTAGATAAATAATCTTTATGGTCACTAGGCTGATAGTTTCTCTTTATCAGGATAATGGTTCTACTGGAGTTCACTTGGAAAAATAATCAAAATGAAGGCGTTTTAGAAATCGGTAAACATGTTTTTTATTTCCTGTAGTACTCAGTTTGGATGTTTTTCAGGTGTATTGTAATTTTTATCTTTCTACGTATAGAACATCAAATGGAAAGAGTACTGTTATCAACGCGATGTTGGGTTCAAAATTGTTACCTTCTGGTTTGGGTCACACCACCAGTTGTTTCCTTGAAATCCAGGGAACGGATCAGGACTCAGGATATCTTCTAATGGCTGATTCTGATACCAACGCTAAAGAAACGTCAGATATTTCTCACCAGGTTTGATCAAATATTTAATTCGCATTTAAGAACTTTCGAACAGTTTCACAGTATTTGGGCGCCGAGTTGATGTGAGACATTAACGTTTCGCCTGGCAATCTGGTCCAAGTTTTTTCAAGGAAATATAATAAGGCATTGAAATTATCGAATATAAATAGGTACATGGTTCTTTGGTTCACTGTATACTGAATATGCCATCCAATCAATGTTAACAATGTTTAAAGTAGGTATTTACATTAGTGTGTATTATCTGAATAACAGCAATTGCATTTAACGGCTCTCATCAGTTGTCTTATCTGAATATGTTAAACGATTAACTGGAACATTAAAATAACAGAAACATTCAGTTACAATTACATTCTTCCTCTTTGGATTCATTCCTTTATCTTGTTTATTTATCCTCATTTTATGCATACTGTGACATTTTTGATTCATATCATTTATAAAAATTATGTTTTCTTAAAGCTCACTGACCAGAGACAATATATAGTAAATGAAATTTCTTCTCACACCACTTACGTATACACACAATCTGTTGTCTTAACACTTCGTTTCACATCACATGTCTCTTACATACTAATGCAAATACCTACTTTAAACATTGTTAACATTGATTGGATGGCATATTCAGTATACAGTGAACCGAATAACCATGTCCCTATTTATATTCGATAATTCCGATGCTTGATTATATTTCCTTGAAAAAGCTTAGACCAGATTGCCAGGCGAAACGTTGGCTTTACTCCAAATTCATTCGCCGAGATTTTACAAATACATTCTTCCTCTTTAATCTAATTAGCACTTTTGAAAGATGACTTCTATTTTGTTGTTTTAATGGGAAGTCGATTCCATTTTAGTGGATAGTCTGAAATATAAATATTTTTTTGTCTTAAAACTTGTTTTAGTTTTGTGGGTGTACTAAAATTCTATATTATGACATTCATCTTACAACTTGTAGTTTTCTACTTGAGCTTTACTTTATTTCACCTGTTTCAGTGAGATAGGAATAGGTTGGAAGAAATTTAGGGTGGGACATATCAAGGCGTTATCAGTTCATACAATCATTGACTACTATTGACAGGTATAAGCTACATATTGAGTTCTTCACGACAACTAATCAGTGATCGAAGACGTTAATTGACATTTCAGAACCATGTACAGTAGCGCAAGTGCATTCATCATTTATATTCTACCATTCTCAAAAAATAGGAACATAGCACGATAATCCTAAAAAAAGATTTTTGTTCATTTACTTTCGTGGAACGTATAATTTTCCGAAATATCTGATTCATAACTTACTACTTAAATCTATTGCTAAGTTAACCCAATAATTAAAATAGTCCCAGTTGTACTGGCACAATCTCTTAATCAAGTTAATTTTTCTTTACTCAGGCTCGTCCTATTGATTCTGTCGGTCAGTTAGCCCATGCATTAAGCAGTGTCAAACTTTCCACAGATACACTACTAAAAATATTCTGGCCAAGTTCATATTGTAGGCTGTTACGTGAAGATGTTGTTCTACTAGATAGTCCAGGGATTAATGTTGATCCAGATATGGATAGATGGATTGATCTTCACTGTTTGGATGCGGATGTTTTCATTCTTGTTGCTAATGCTGAGTCAACATTAATGCAAGCTGTAAGTAATTAACATATTTTATTTTGATTGGTAATTTACTTATTTATTTGAACACATTGGTACAAAAGGGGCACCAAATACATATGCACCACACAATAACAATGAGGTTGTAGAGATATAGAGTGTAAAGAAAGGGGTAATTTTACCAAGATCAATACGGTTGTATATCTTTTAATATACAAAAATGATGTGGTCATAGTGATATATATGTACTTGAAGGTTATTTAATTGTAAATTGACTATTATAAAGATCAGTATTAGTTTCACTATCGATAATTAAAAACGCACTGTGAATGTTACTTCTTTGAGTTATTTTTAAAGGACACCGTATGAATTCAGTTTGTTTTGTATTGCTAATCATTGTAATAAATTATTTAAAGCCAAAGATTATAGTAATCTAATAGTTAAAACATTAAGCTTTTCAGCTGTTAGTTTGTAAATCTGAACTCCGTTCTAACCAATTTAATTCGATCATTCGGTTAGTGTCATTAACTCTCACACCGAAAGTGTATCTAAAGGTGGAGTATATGAACTTGCACCTTGCTAAATGAATCGTATTTTATTTGAATTTTTTGTGGAAAAGCTTTAATCTCCACTATTTGTTTCAAATATTTTAAATAAGAGTAACCGGAATTCGTTTTTTCCTTCAGATAAAAGTTCTTCTTGTGTACTAAATTTTTCAGGAGAAAGATTTCTTCCATAAAGTCAGTCAGAAGTTATCCAAACCAAATATTTTTATCATTAATAATCGTTGGGATGCTTCAGCAAACGAAATTGAATATATTAATGAGGTATGTGCACATTTTTCTTGTTTTAGTTATATTCTAAACTTTCGAATACTTATTGTGAGTCCACTAAAAAGTTTTCAATTAAGCTTAGTCACAACAAGATCATTAAGACCCACTTTTCTAAAGTTTTTTTTTAGGAAGAGAGCTATGGTAGCAAGACAAATAATAATGACTATTTTCCTTTTACAAGACCTACGGTAACGTGATTGAAGTTTATAAACACCCCTTTACCAATTAAATTTTGTAATGGATCAACATCAATCAATAGCTCAGTGAAAACCATGATTCGTGGAGATGTTTTCTCCTTGTTCGAGACTCTTAAGAATTAAATACGCGTTGGAATATGACCTCCAGGTCTTGCGATGCGCATACTATCTAGTCACTGAGTCTGACGTTTAATAGTTTAGATTTTCAACTTTCGTCTATTCGCTATATAATGCGACCATCTTTCAACTTCATCAAAAGATAAAGGCCGTATTCTTAGCGTGATTGGAACCATAGACCATAACGCAGTAGCTAAATTCCCAACTTAGGTAAGGATATCTATATGCTTTGAACCATCTTTTTATTCTGTCACTTTCTCAGTATAATAAAAACATACATATGTAGATTCCACTTACATGATTTCAATTTTCCTACACTAACTATAATTTCCAAGAATATTACTTTCTAAATTATCATAATTTTTACTTAAATTACTTATCTTTTTAGGTACGTGAGCAACACCTGCAACGTTGTGTAGCGTTTCTTGTTGATGAATTAAAAGTGTGCACACGTACAGAGGCAGAGGGACATGTTTTCTTCGTTTCAGCCCGTGAAGTTCTAGCGATGAGAACAAAAGCGAATTTAGGTGGCGATCCACATTCAGGTCCTCCTGGAGCGGCTACAAGTATTGGGTCTCCTTTGTCAGCAGGTGGGCTACTATCATTAGTGCTTTCTTATCAAGCTTATATTTATCTATTCGGCTTTGAGCAACATTAGTGCTAAAAATATTACTCTTCTGGAATTGATGTTAATAAACTTGTCAGACACTTTTTTTCTGTACAGCCAGAGCACCATCCTATCCGACAGTTTGAAAACTACTATATCACGAAAATTATAAATAGCTGGCTTGTAATGCATGTGATTGTGTTCAAACATTTCGGAAAGTATTAATAAATGACCAATAAATCCAGGAACTGAACAAAGACTTCCCTCTCTTGAGGACTCATCGTTTCATGAGTGCAACGATGATCCGTAGTGTCGCGATGTGGTCTGTGCATGACAGATCCTCATGGGATCCGGTCTGTTGACCTGGATGTTTGGCGTCTATTGAATATTTCATCTGGCTAAGCATCAGTCTGTTGAAAACGTTTGCTAGTACCGATAGTAATATGATGCCTGTGTAGTTCTTACATTTGCTGAGATCTCCTTTCTCTGATATCTTGATGAGGTGTGCTCCCTTCCAGTCTGTTTGTGGTACTTGTTCTTCGCAGTTCTTTCTGGAGAGAATGTGGAGCATCTTTGCAGTTGACCTTGTGTTTAACTTCAATACTTTGTTTGGTATGTTGTCAGGTCGTGCTGCTTTCTCATTGTTGATTTGTCTGATGGCTATCGTGATTTCTTCGCTTGTTGATGGAGTAATATAAACAGGGAGGTTAGTGTATGCTGCTTCGTTGTCCGATAGGTTCATTGGGACCGGTCTACTCACGAGTTCTTCAAAGTGGTCTGCCCACCTGTTCCACTGACCTTGAATCTCGGTGATTGGTTTGCCTTCTTTGTCCTTGACCGGCCTCTCTGGTTTACCATATTTCCCTACCAGTTTCTTCGTTGTATTATATATTTGTCTCAAAGTTCCTTCTCCTTCAGCTTATTCCTTTATCACTGCTAGGTCTTCCACGTATTTCTGCTTGTCGGCTCTGATGCTCCTCTTCACTCGCTATTTTGGTTCTGTGCATTCATCGTGTGCCTTGGTTTTCTCTGTTCGCGTTCGGCTGTTGCTAATTGTTGTCTTCATGTTCTTCCCTTCTCTAATTTTGTCCAGGGTTTCGATAGAGATCCATTCCTTACGATGATGCTTCTTGCATCCCAGCACTTCCTGACACGAAGTTACTGCTTCTTTAACACCTTTTGAGTTGTCCTCCATAGTAGTTTCCTCTTCTTTGAGTAGATCTTGTAATGCTTGGAATCTGTTGTTGAGAGCTGTCTTCAATTCGTTGAGTTGGTCAGTATTTCGAAGGAAGGCTGTATTGAACCTTTGTAATTTCTTTTTATTGCTAGGTCTTCCACGCATTTCTACTTGTCGATTTCTCTCTTGGATCTCACGTCTTACATGGATCTTCTGAATTTTGTAGTGGTTCAAATATTTTTGATCTGGTTCTCTGTATTGTGATCCAGTGAGACACATGAAGATTTGTGTTTGTGTTTGTGGGGGAATATGGGGTCATTTATGGTCATTTTATTGAAGGCACATAAATCTGAAAATTTCTCGCCATTCTCGTCCCTTTCTCCCAGTTCTTACCATCAGTGCAACTCCCAGTGTGTGGGTGAAGCATCCTCTTTTTCATGATCAAAGTACAACAGTATCTCTGCCGAATCTACTCTATTCTATCTATCTTGGTTCCAATAGTTTTCACTCATTTCAAGCACTTCCAATTTGTATCTCCTCAGTTCCGTAATTATTTGACTGGTCGTCATGGTCCCTCACATCTCCTGGTCATCCCGTCTTCTCAATATATAAACGGATGATGGGAAATCCATGTTTGAATTATGAGCTTGTCACGGTGGTTCTGTGCATAATTAAAATCACTACTTATTACTTTAGAAGAAATAAGACGTTAGTCAGCTCTTATGGATTTCTGATTCTAATAAAATTTGATATCAAAATATAACTTCAGTACGTTTCTCTTTACGTCCTATCGGGATCATAAACTGTCCATTATCGGATAAAACACCTGATTAATACTTCATCAAAGTTAAGAAAAAATCGACCAGTTGTTTGTATCGTTCTATCAGTTATAGTTTCTCTAATCTAAATGGATGATCTCTATATTTGGAATTTACAGGAAATAAATTTGGTTGTTTATTTAAAATTACCATATCGTTATTAGTTACTCCAATAATTTTATGACATTACATTGGGATTTTTTAGTGGCCTATATGGCTGAGGGTTGGCAAGACAGACTCGTGGAGTTTACAAATTTCGAAACTGTTTTCGAGGTTAGTGGTGGTTAAATTTTATTTCTATTCCCTATTTATGCATTGAAGTAATCCATTTGTGACAATTTTCCTGTTTTATGTTTTGTTGTATATGATTTTCTGTTTTGTCCTCCATTACTAATGATCAATATGATTTCATTAAATGCACTAATCACTCGTTGTATATTGGGCCTTATAATCATGATACTGTTGTGATGCAGTGGATTTCAGACACTGAATTTTCAACTATGGGACTGGGATTTTCAACTACACTGTACTTATTTAGATTTAACAGCTAAGTAATTACTATTCACCAAGTACAGCTTATAGCTTAGTTTTCTTATATACTGTTAGATTCCTAGTTTTAAAAAAAAATTTTTTAAAGGGTTTACAGTACTTGGAACAGTGTCTTAATGGTCATAACATTCGACTTCAAAAGACTATGTTTCAGATTCTAACATTGCTTCATCTAATTCCTTTGAGAAAACTGACTGGTGTCAATCGAGTGCATTAACCTGTAGTCGTCACATAAGCTACCTTATTTCAGTTGGTCTAAATGTATTTAAATGAACTTTCTACGACCCTTTATTGTCGATATTGGATTGTTACTTTTATTGCTTTAAGTTTCTCAATCCCTTATTGTACTGGGTTAACTAGTTACATTTAAATTTATTTGATATATTTTTATGTTCCTATCTGTATGGGGAGATCCATTTGTAGTGAATTTTGCATATGCTACCATGAATAACTGTCTTGAAAACGATGCATTGGTGAATTTTATCTATAGTACGTATACCTCTATCGTTCAAAAAGAAGAAAAATCAATTTTAAATGTAGGGTAATAGGTTCAATTTGCTTTTGTACCACTCATGAGTAATCTCAGGACATTCTTCTTCTCGATAGTCATTTTGGTGCACTTTTACTTAAATTTCACTTGAATTATACAAATCGAAGTTGAATAATGGTATTTGACAAGTTCCGGGTGAAGTGATCACCAATTTTTCAATGTAATTAATCAATTGACAGAATGTAAACTATCGCAATATAAAAGAATACTAACAATCAAGGTATTAATATTTTGAATTGATCATGTTAGAGACAGATTAGTATATTTATGTATGTTGCGTTCAAATGCATTCAAATATAATTATAGTAATACTTGAGATTATTTTAAATATAATTTTCACATATAATGACTTGTAATTTATGACTTATTGAACTCCATTATCATTTCTTGTGAATTTATTTTTTCTTTTATATAGAAAAATCTTTCAGAGTCTGCTACTCGTACAAAATTTGCAGCTCATTCTGAACAAGGCAAGGATGTAGTGAATAGAATTCGTACAATCATGGAAAATATCTATGAGACAACAGTTGAAGAAAAGTCAGTATTATTTTATTGTTAACATTTTGATTTTATTTTAATTGTGATATTTGTTCGATATTTTATGTTATTAGTGTTTATACTTGTGTATTTTTTTATTTTGGACTTTTTTCTACATTTATCCTCATTATGAAAAGGATTATTAACATTGATTATAGACTATAAAAATTTATTAAATTCTGATCTATTTCATTCTTTTTATTTACTTTATTTAATATTAAGTGTAGCATCGTTTGTACAACATTTTCTCTATTTTGATCCTCATATTAATGAGTAGTTAAATATGTTATACTTAGGCTACGTCTATCAATTCTATCAATTTTTGATGGTTTAGTTTTTCACTGCTGTTGACACTATTTTCGTTTATTCACATTTTCTGTTATTATTTTCTCTTCGCTATAACAGTTTAACATGTGATAACTTGAGTCGAAACACATTCGAGTCGAGTATTACGTTGTTTTCACCTGAACGTGATTATTTAGACTTCTTGGCATTTATTACTTTGCATTCAATCATACCTTTAGATCATCTTAAGTTATTTTATTTAGAATATTTTACGTGTTCTGACTTTCAAAAAGCTGTTTATTTTAACGAGTTAACTAGTCTTAGGAGTATACTTTTATTGACAAAGTTATTTTTTTATTTATAGCCATATTGGTTATCATGTTTGTTGTTATGAATTTTAATCACATTTTTTTCTGTATTAGAGATGCTGCTGTTCGTTGTCGTCGTCTTTCTCAAGCCCATCTTGAAGAGGTACGTGCCCGGTTGATGAAGACAACTCAAGCTGTGGATGAAATGCTTCATGCTAGTTTGGCACGTGTTGAAGCTCAAGTTGCTAGTGCATTAAATGCTGAAATTCGACGTTTGAGTGAACTTGTCGATAGTTATTCGCGTCCTTTCCATCCAGATCCAGCTTTGATTCATGTATACAAGCGGGAACTAAATACCCATGTTGAACGTGAATTAGGCAGAAAGCTTACTGAAGCTTGTTCTAGTGATATTCTTAATGAAGTTGCTCGATGTGAACAGTTAATGATGAGTAAGTTTTTTTTACAAATTTAAATGTTAATCAAGAGTAACAAGTTTTTTGAAACTTGCAACTACACTCACTCATGTGTTAATAGTCGGGGGCTTCACACCATAATAGTAATTCATAGTGTCCACGTTTTTTTGCAGTACCGTCTTTGAGTACTGCTAATCGACTTAAGAATTATTAAGCAAAAATTAAGTCTTTTCATTTTCATATGCGTATTTGTAAGTGTGATGAAATTAATTGTTACTGTTGAAAAGTAACGTTCTTGTATACACATTAGAGTTCTCATTGTGAATTATAATAGCTAAATAACTCACTAAATGGTCTTCCTGTAAATACCTCTAAATTTAGACTTTAAATTGTTAAGCACTTGACCTGTTAAGCTCTCATATAACTGTTTGTTTACTGCTCTTTATTATTAAAGTCCAATATGATAAAATAATTGCTTTCTAAATATTTACGTAATTTATTCGTATATGAAAGTGGTAAAGTTGATCCAACATAATCATTATCAGAGTTGAAGATGTAGGGTAATACTCGTTTGTCCGAAAGATTTAAAATTATATCATTAAAATAAATAGTAATGTGAAGTACCAGGTATTCACCACATCTGACAAAAGTTCTGTTTTTGCATGATGTATAATTTTTTAAATTGGCTTTTACTCGTTTTTTCATTTCAGATAAACATGCGGCAATTGTTTCAGAAGAAGCTTGTAAAAATCGTATACTTCAGTTAGTTGATCCTACTGCGTTTACTCCGGAATTCCATCTTGATTGTCGTAATTTGTGTGCAAATTTTCGCGAAGATATTCAGTTTCGTTTTTCTCTTAGTTTGGGAACGCTGTTCCAACGGTTATCAGCCCAACGTCGTTCGACGAATAGTGTAAGTTTTCTGTCACTGTATAGCTATTTCGTTAATTGAAAAAAAAACGGAATTTTTTTGGTCGTTATATGTAATGTAAAACGTGGTGACTTGCTAGTTAAAGCATTTAACTTTTAACCACACCTTCCATTATCATGTCAACGATTTGATTTCAAACAGCTAAACAGAATCATTGGCTCTTAAGCAAAATGTGTAATTTAGGAAATGTTCTTGGTTGTTGAGACGCGATACTCTTCAACACTAACAAATTAATTAGATTGTTTTTAAGGGTGCTAATAACTCGAAGACTTCTTTCTGCACTAAAACTTTCACTTACTATCACTTCCAGTTTATTTTAACAAATGGTTACATTTGTACACCGTTCTTTTTTCCTGTTCAACATTTTTGAAAGACAAGGTATCAGTTAACTAAGCAAACGGTTTATAGCCATTTCTTTTGAAGAATATAAGAACCCAGAATTATTTTATATGCATATTTCTGATAATTTAATTTGTCTTTATAAATCCATCAGTATTATTTCGAAAATCTTCTAACAGAAACACGTCACTAAATAATGTCCTCCAATTTTAATAGGGATTTAATTCGATAATGGTAAAAGAAAAAGAATCTAAGGATTCTTTTTTTAGAATTTGTTATAACACTCAGTTTTCTTCGTCTACACAAATTGGACGCTAATTTGTTTTAGACGAATATCTACACTAGATATCCTCCCAATGTTTATTCCACAGGACTACAACACAACTCAGATCAGGAACACGTGACTATTTTTAACTAGAACGTAAGTTTATTTCCACACTAAAAACGGACAACAATCCAATGATATCACTTGGTCGCCATTTATCGAATATCCGTCTTTTAAGTCTTCTATCTAGCATATTGTTACCTATTATTGATAAAGTGCCCATGTTAATCTGATTAATATCATTCTTTTGATCATACACATATTTCCATTTTAAAGGATTGATGTACTTATTGAAAAGCAATTTTGGAATTAAAAAAGCTTGTATCACAGAATGTAACTCGGTATCATGAGTTGTACTGTAGTGTATACTACTTATAATGACAAATATAAGTAGTATGTAGCACCAATCGGAAGTGGGATGTCTGCCAGAAGATTGAATTAAACAGAACAGGAAGTTAAACAGACAGCAACTGTAACAACAGCTGGATTTTTATCTCAATTCAATATGTTTACGTTTTAAATGATCTCGTATTAGTAAAATACTAATTATATGTAAACGTGTTTGGTTGTTTAATGTATAATCAGGTAGTCGATGTTTCTTATCTTACTTCCAGTATCATTGGACACAATCTGATGGAATTCCTTCTAGTTTGGTTAACTCTTCCATACTACCCAGATCTTCGTTGACTGTTGATTTATTCCCTTCTCTTATGAGCCGAAGTGCTGTCAGTACTGTTATTGTTTTTGGAATTGTAAGTTTTAATTCGTTTGTTATTGTGTTGTATTTACGGTGTTTTATGAATAGGAAGAATAATAATTTTTAATAATTCACTCAATCTTCTCTAGTTGTATATATTTTGAAATTTAATGCATAGTCCCAATAGATTTCACTACTTGTTTCATATTTCTTTTTTCTGGCTATCATTATTTACATATAAGTGGTATGAATAAAACGTCTATCCACTATTTTCACCATAACTTCTTCCTTGATAAATTTTGAGCAAATTGTTCAAGATGGTAGAGATTTTATTTAAGATCTAAATCTCTCGTGTTCACCTTTTAAAACTACTTGTTTGTCATTGCGAACGTCAATGAGAAAGAATTTATTTTTTTAGGGCTTGTGATAAACATCTTTTGATATTTACATATTCATAATTGCTATTGGAGTTACCGGTAAGGAGCTTATCAATCTGTGTTTTATTAAATTACTCTTCTATAAGATTATTTAGAAATTATAAATTGCGAATTTCATTTTAAGACTTCGAATTCGTCTCGTTCTGTGGCAACAAAGGTGCATTTTCTTTTGTTCCAAATAGTCAATGTGTCTGGATAGGATATGAAAACGCGGCTTGTTTAGCACAGCAACACAAACATTTATTTGTTCATTTATCTCCTTCTTTGCGTGGTATGACAACATCTATCAGATTGTCTAATTTCATCAACGACCATAATGTGAGGTCATATATAGTCGATCAGTTTTTCCAGCATCAGATCTACGTACATACGCCTGTTATCTTACCATAGTTTCTCCACTTTTTCACTCCAAATGTCTTTCATTTTCAACCTTGATAACATGATTGGATGATTTGTTTAGTACATAGTCCATTTGTAAACCATATATTTGTATCCAATCCTTTTAGTGATTTCTTTTCCAAAAGCTTGAACTAGATTGCCAAGCGAAACGTTGAGATTTTTATAAGTCTAATATTCTCATTGTTATATACTAACTCGACTCAAAACTACTGTGGAACTATTTGTTCAATTTTAAATGGTTATTCTTGTAAATGTTCGTAATTCCGTTTGGAAGTGAAGTGACTTTTATAAGTTTTGTAAAAATCAATTTTATTAGATTGCAATACTTTTTTTCATATTGTCCTAAGTATTTTGCTTTCTAAAGTTCTTAGTGTAATGGTAGGTTTCTGTTCATTCATTTCTTCAAAAAACGTTTTTGAATCAAGCATTACTTTTTTTTGTTGATAAAAAACCCAACCATATTAGATGTTTAAAGCTGTTGGTTGGCGAGTTCTGGCAGTGGCTTGTGGAATATACGGTGGTTTATATTTATATGAACGACTTTCTTGGACAAATAAAGCTAAAGAGGCTGCTTTCAAACGTCAATATGTCGATTTCGCTTCCCATAAATTACGTTTAATTGTTGATTTAACTAGTACAAATGCTCGGCATCAAGTAAGTCTTGTGATAAAGCTTTGAAAAATTCTTTGGTTTGTTTACTGAATAATTTTTAGTGTAAAAAATAATTTGATAATACCGATAACATCTACTTTGTTTTGATATACTTGATATAAATGTATAGGACTATAATAGTTGTCGGCAGATTTGGAGTAGTTTTAATTTTTGAAAATCTAAAGTTTAAGAAATCCTTCCACTTGCTGATTTGTGTACTTAAAACTGAACAACATATTGCTCAACTTTTTTTTCCAGTTGCTTTATCAATATTCCTATTTATTCATCCTAATACATATATCACTATACACTTTTATTCTTGGAATTACTTAAAATAACTTGTTATCACTATGTTATTATTATTGGGGTTTAAAGTATTATTCCCTTGTAGTTAGTTAAATAATTAAATTACTCAGTCAGTTTTCAATTATTTAACTGTAAATTTGAACTCTGTTCTATCTAATTTGGTTTAAGTAGTCGGATATAATTAATAGCTTGATACAAATGTATAGTTAAATCCCAAAAGAGGTTTTTAGTATTAATCTGCTTTTAAATTTGTTTGTAAATATGTGCTTAACATGTTTTATTTATTTTCTTAGGCTAAAAGAGAGTTACATCTAGCTCATAAGAAGTTGTCCACGGAAGTGGAGAATTTCAGTGATACTTTAGTTGAAGAAGTGAAACAATTGGATAGTGATATTAACCGTCTGGATTTTATTACTACAGAAGCAAGGAAACTTAAGTGAGTAATTTAATTACATTGTATTTTAAGCTGTTGAATATATGGATCTTACACTATAGATATGTCAGTGTGAACATGGAACTCTTTGTTTTATGTCCTTATGTATTATTCTATCTGCTGTGCTAATAGTGCAAAACATTATCTGTTTCCAAAAGAAATTCTCCCTACAATTAGCCTAAATTACTTGTCACTTCTTTTGAATTCGTTTATAATTTTGGTTTTAAGTATAAGGTATATATGGAATATATCCAATAAGGGATGTATTTAAAATAACAATGACAATATTTTATGAAAATAAGTATAGAATGTATGTCAGTTTACCACGTTCATCAATTTGATGCAAATTACTTGGTTATAGTAACAATAATAATAAATTTAAGGTTACGGCGTCTGAAAGAATGTGATTTCCAAGTAACTTCAAAATGAGAATTTCGAATAAAATGATCAAAGTTATAGATGGTGTACAATTCTGATTGAAATGATTTTACAGCACAACATTAGTGATTATTCACACTCCATTGGAAAAATAAATAACAACAATTAAATAAGTTGAACATCGAACTAGTTTATTGAAGCGTAATAGACAATTAAAGCATCTATGTGTACGTACGTCTTCATGTTATCATGATCAAACCGTCATTAAAAAAAACAGCGATATTTCGTATGTGGCCATTTTTTAATAGGGAGAGACACTTAAACTGTTCACATTTCTCCTAAATCTCATTGGAAATATTTGTATTTTTTTAAAGGTAAATCTCTTTTATTTACATGTATTCCTTGTTGGTTATACTTTCGTTTAGAAAATAATAGAGCTTATTCAACTGTTAACTATTTGTCAATTTATTTTCTTCAATTTTTACTTTACAGAAATCGTGCTAATAACTTGGGGAATATTTTGAATAAATTTCATGAAACATTTATTTTAAATCCATGGGATGAATCTAATTAGAAGAATTCAATTTATTCTTTTGGTGTTTTCTTTTTTTGTGAGAAGAAATGTTCATCCATGTTTTAATTCATCCGTCGATAACCATCTTTGAACAATATATATATATATATATATATATATATATATAGTTTAGTTTACAAAATGAAAAGTATGATGCAAAAAAACAAAATCTCGAATTGAAATATCTTCAAAAATCGTTCTAGTAGTAGTATTAGTTAGTAACAGTAGCATGGTAATAATTCATTTGTTACAAAATTGTATTCCTCAAACAATTTAATTTCCCCATTTAAACGATAATAGTTTTATTTGGGAACTTGTATTGTATATTATGTATAGTATTAATATAATATGTCATTTAATTGTCGACATCATCAACCACATCCTACTTAGTCGATAGATGGGCGCTTATTATTATTATTACTATTATTATTATTATTGGTTCATAAATAACTCTTTTAGGGTTAACATATTCATAATTGAATGTATGTACAACATGAGATATAATTTACATGAATTTTTTAAAATTGAATATACATTGTTAAACAGCACAAATTGTTTTTTCATGGTCAACACTTTCATCACCTTATTCGTTGGTGTTATAAGTTTATATTATTATTATTAGCTTTATTCAATATTATATTTTTGGTACAATATAGAATTCTCAGCGTAAAGTATTTCAACAAGTTTCCGTTTCTTTCTTCTTGGTCGGTCCTGGCGATAAATATTGAGTAATCGCCAGTTAGATGTTAGCAGTTCAGTAAATGAACATCTGAATAATGTGCATTCTTTTCGCTATATATTGCCAGCAACCACATTGTCTCTTATTGAGTTTTTTGTAACTTTGACAACGAAAGGTTGTACACTTTTCAGAAACGCAGCAGAATAGGTTATGCGATTAATAAACAATGATATATTAAAACAAACAAAAATAGATAACTTGTTGAAATATATAGATGGTAGGAACAGGTAGCGCAGATGCTCAAGCAGGCCCTATGTTTCAGTAGATCATTCATATTTCTGGTTTACGCATAGTTATTAAATTTATTTTGTATTGTTTGTTTGAATCTTCTCATTGATGTTTAGGACTGCAATTGGTCAGTCTCTTATTGGCATATGTGCATCCTGTGCTGATTGCCTGCATATTGCCTTCATTCACAAGCATTATAAGCAAAGATGGTCGGTGGCTAGCAGTGAAATTCAGGACGCGCGTTTCGTCCTATTTGGGACTCGTATGCTGGATGTACCTGATCATTCGAGGTCCTAAACGTCAATGGGAAGATTCAAACAAACAATACAATGAATTTAAAACTTCACCCCATTTCACAAGCAAGTGGTTATCAGGACTTAGTAGCTAAGTGAATAAAGCTATAGCGTTTGAAGCGAACAGTGCTGAGTTCGGGCCCCGGAATGAACACCAACTCTGAGATGCAGATACATACAGCTGACGAGTCCCAAATAGGATGAAACGCGCGTCTTGAATTCCACTGTTAGCCACCTATCATATTTGCACATAATAATTAATTGTTTACAAATTCTCATCATATTAATAAAACATGGGTCGTATAAACAATGAATATTCTTTTCAATAAATTCTCGTCATGTTCTATCGCTACAAAGTCAAATTCCTAAACCAAATGTGAGATAACCCATCGTTTACGATTAGGTTATATAAATGTACGATTTTAAAAATAAATTCAGATTTAATATTGAAATTATTAGTATTCAATATTCACTTGAATTACATTATATTTTAAATGAAATCATGAGATGATTGACAATGAAGGGTAAAACAAAATAAGGGAATAATGTAATTATTAATCAAATCAAATGGTTGGTTAACGACTGGGTAATGCATAAATTGATATGAATTCAGTACGAGATATTGAAATAGGTTGATAGTTAATTAGATTCTTGACGTTTACAAGAATAGTAATAATGATATGAAACATGTGAATTATAATAATATTTACATGGGGTAAGGCTATGTGTCCATTAGTCAAATGAGGTCATCCTATAATTAAGATGATGACTGACTTATCAGGTCTGAAGTTTCCTTAGGCAAAAGAAGAGGCTGGACATATTTCCTTTTTTTGGTTCAAATAGCTATTACTTCTGCTTCTAAAGAAATACAAATAGGTCATTAACATGTTTCTAAAAGATGACAATTTATTGATTAAGTAGCTATATAAATGATCGAGAGTTCTCGAAAAAATGAGTGGCATCACGAACAAAATTTTAGAAACTAGCTGACCAGACAGATTTAATTAATGAGATAGATGATGATCTTAGCCGACCATTAATGACGCTCAGGTCAACAGAGAACTCCATAGAATTTTCAACTGTTTCAGCCGAAGGTGACTAATTCGTCTAGGCAGTATAGATTGCCGAAGGTGGATAATGCGCTGCTCCTTTGTTAACATTGTATGGCGCAACTTGTTTGGTTAAAAAAGTTCTTATCCAGTCTAGAACCTAATAGTCAACGTACTGCGTCTCTATCCATTTATTTATGTCTTTCACCGCTGAACGCGATGGGTTTTGGGAATAAATATTACGTTAACGGGAATTTCAATATCTTCGACAATAATGATTACATTTTATTACAATTTTCTGAATTATTTACTCATATATTATGTAATTTTAAGCTTTTTATCTGTTGTTATCTTGTTTGCTCAATTATCTAGCTTCATACGTGTCTATTAATAAATTCGGCAATTGGCTGTTTCGTAATTCGATAAACTTGCAAAAATATTTCTAAAATGTTCCCATAAGATTTTCATTAGTTTTGTTTTAAAATGAAATACATCACTTAATGTGTATTCATGCACAATGGATTAACACGATGAAGTTTTTATATGCCAACCCGCATTATGCTTGTGTATAGTATGCCGATATCATAACATTTTGACACTTCGTAAAATTCATGCATATTTTTTTTATCTCAGTAGTTTCTGTTTATCATGGTTATTCTGTCCGATTAACCACTTTTTTTGAACACTTTTGTCTGTATCTATATTCTTTATCCACCGTTTGAAATTTCTTATTTCTATATATAATAGTTAACCGAAATAATATAAGACTTTTGAGCTTGAAACTTTGTTGAAAAAAAACTTAACCATATTAGATAACTAGAGCTGTTGGTTGTAGAGTTCTAGCAGTGGCTTGTGGAATATGCGGTGGTTCGTATCTATACGAACGAATGAACCAAAATAATATAAAACTTTTGAGCTCGAAACTTTTAAATGATTAGTGTACACAAAAGAATTTTATAAAATTATAAATGTACGTGCAAGTTAATGTGGGCACATAGGGCAAAATAATATAATATTATAAAACTTAAAAGCTACATGTTTATGTGTGTATGATGTACAGTAATTTAAAGATCGATGTTCTAGCTCATTAATGTTTCCAATAAGTGAAGTAGTATGTTGATATACTTCAGACCTTTGGGACACTATAAAAGTTTGTGCTCATTGCCATGTATCACCATTTATTCGAGATCATCCAGATCTCTAACTAATTTGGTTGATGCCCGAATACCAATGTGAAATCTTACCCTTTGTTGAGGATGTCTTTGTAACGTTGATGGGACAAATGATCTTAGTCGGCTGGTAGAGTCACCACATATTATATTTGTCGTGTCTGTGAGCTGTAGTTTTTCTAATCCCAACAAGGTATGTCCATTCGTCAATCAGCTCTGCACTTCATAATTACCTCATTGCAATCATTCTATCATCTGTAAATTGGAATCATTACACTGGAATGTATGGATACTTGTTTGTGATAATGTATTAGCCACTGTGTTCCTATTACCTTAGTTTGTTGGACGCGAATTGCGGGATAAACTCTAGATACCGGATCTCTGTGAATAATTGTCGTATTTGATATCTAATGCTTTTGTAGATGTTTTATGTTCAGTGTATACTATAAAGCTGTTTTGTTCAAGCGTGTATCTAGAGTGCTTTATTGCTAGATATATATCTAATAATTCCTAGCCAAAAGTACTACATCTCGGTTGAGTCAGACTCAGTCATTTAGGAAAGAAAGACAGAGGTTCCCATTTTTCATTAACAGACTGTTAGAAAACGGCTATTATGGCCACGTTCGATGCTTCTGTCATTATAGCTAGTAATGACTTGTTTTTTCGAACCAGCAATCTTTTCGTTTAGTAAGTTTTTGGCGTGCTCAAATGCTTGTGTGAATTTGGTCAAGAAATGGGAAGTACGCATATGTCCTCGCAATATATTCGTTAGTGGTTGAGATGGAGCAACACAGATTGAAATGAATCACCCATAGAAATTTACCAATCTCAAAAGTTGCTTTTAAATCGGATGAGATAGGTGTCGCACCCATTTCATAAGCTAGGGAATACAACTATTTCTTACCACACACTTCTCAGGTTTTATAACCACTCCATATTTCGTTAGTTTTGCGCATATTTGTCTGAGGCACTGTAGTTGTTTTTCTCCCGACGTACTTGCAACGACCAGATTGTCAATATAAATGTACACAAATGGTATGCCTCAGGTTATCTGGTCGATACCATTGAAATACCTGGCCATTATTCGTTAATTCAAATGACATGCTTAAAAATTTGTACAACCCAAAAGGCGTTGTAATGGCTGTTTTCTATACATTAACTGGAGGCATTGGGATGTGATGATGTGTACGTACCAAATCAGTCTTCGAGAATATTACTGCACCGTATATACTGTTATTAAAGCCGTGGGTACACGGTCTGGGTACCGATCTGCGAGAGTTTATTTATTTAGGGCCTGACAGTTGCCAAGTGGTTAGCTTTCCTCTTTCTTACTGGGTTGCTAGACGGTCGAACGATGCATTTGTTCATTGATCCATCAAAATCACTTTCCTCTATCTCCAATTTTGCTGGGTCTAACCTCGTTTGGTAATACTTTAATCATGATGTCGTGCTGTACTTCATGTTTATAATGTTTGCTTCTTCATGACACTATCGTCAAGTCGGAGAATCCTGTTAGCGATAGAGCGTGTGGATTAGAAGACACTTAGAACATCACCGAGTTCATCGGTAACGAGTCTGTACTGACCCCTCTAATTGTTTTCACATGACCATTGTTTAAATGCTTATGTTGTTTTGGATCAACCAATGAACTAAACGTTTGCAGGAAATCTATACTAAGTTTGGGTAAGGACATGTCTGCCACTATAAATTATGACTAAACGACGGGCCAAAGTTAATTTATTTTCATATACTATGCATTTTTATATCAGACGTATTTGTTTCTCTGAATACTGACGTGGTATCAATGTTTCTCTTCTCTCCATCTACGGTGGCATGAAATTAATCTCCACTCTGATGTCAACTAAAGTTTGTCCACCTGTTGTTCGGTCTTGTATATAAGATAGACAATTTTTCTGAGTCACCCCAGCCTCAGTAGTCATCATCTTTGCTGTAGGTTCCTGAATATACAGGGTGATCTATTGTCCGTCTGTACTTGACTGAGATGCTGGTTGATGGTTCGCTAGTAAGCTACAGAAGCGGCTTTGGTTACTGCCTCCGGAACGTCGTATGAGTTTTCGTGGTTTAGCTTAAATATTAAGTGACGAATGCAATTCACAGCTTCATCTGGGAATGTGAATTGGCATGACCGAAATCGTTTTTTGAAGATGAATACTATTGACCACTAAGTAGTTTTTGATTCTGACGAACCAAAGTTGTTGGTCTGAGGCCTTAAAAGCAGGAAAGGAAAAGTTAACAGCACCCATGGACGAAGTATGGCAAAGACCTATCAGTCTTTCAAATACATGTTTATAAATAGGCAATAATACACATATATATAAATATATATATGAAAGAAAGTTCTATACAGCCAGTAACAATGAGAATGGTAAATGATACAATATTATAAAATGGAACAGACTTAGCAAACAGCATCAATATAATTTAATTATTTATAATCTTTAAAAATTATGTCCAACAGTGTTCACGAGGTAATATATGAGTGTAATAGTTACGGCAATGATAATCATCGAGCAGTAGTAATCTGAATTAGCACGATGTACGCTGATTTTCAATTTTCAGCAGTATTATAGGAAGTTGTGTTCTTTTTTATGTTCAATTTACCAATTTCTATTAAAGAGTATCTTCGAGACCATTCCTATACTTCGTAAAATTAACGAACTAGTCACACGTTATTAACATAATTTCCAGGAGGAAAAGTAAAGTTGTGGCAACCATCTATTTTAAGCACAGGTCACAATGAATATATATTACTGCAGATGAAAATAAAACAGTCTTTTCCTTGTAGGTTAGTTGGAGGGCTTAGTAAATTTGAACCTTTACAGCCTCAAGTGAGAATTAGGTACGATTATGGGAATTTGTCTACTCAGTTTTCTGCTAAATAATCGAATGTAACATTGTTTTAAATAAGCAAATATAGATCTTTGCTTATAATGCATATGGCTTAATGCAATACGCACAGCATGCACATATACCAATAGGAGACTGATGAATTGCAGTCCTAAAAATCAATGGGAAGATTCAAGAAAATAACACCATTTTTCAAATATTTATATTATCTTTTATAATAATACATTATACTACTTATTCAATATGTACAGTACAATTATTAATTACGCAATTTTGTTGTAATATTTTTCCAATGCAATATTTCATCATATGACCACCCAATTTGTTACCCAACATTGAATGTAAAATCTTGATGTAAAAAAATTCTGTGACTATTTTAAAGTAATAAGTAATAAAAAGTTATCTATCTTATTATGGCCTAACAAGATACCACATTCTAAGAATACATTCCATGATGTTTTTTTGTCAATGTACCTTATCACAAGATACATTAATATTTTCTTTTGTTTGGACATTTTCATAGGATCCTCTTATTTGAATGAATATATGCAGTTTATGGCTATGAAGGTTGAAAAAGATGAATGGGAAATAGAATAGTGACTAACTATTATTTAATAGATGAATTTTAGCATTTGAGTATTCAACGGAAAGCTTGGATAATTATTTTGTTTTCTTGAATGACAAATTCTTCGATTTTAATTTACACATTAACTGTTAATTATCTTTGTATAGTGGTGATAAATTATTCTATAGTCAGACAAAAGATTGGAAGATTTCAATGCAGAATTTTTTTCCACGATGCCATTCGCTATAGCATGAGGGTCGCATTCATTTTTGCTTTTTATACATTGTAGTGTTTCTTGTAACATATGGTATCACTTAACAAATTTATTTTTCCTTGTATCAGCTCGTACATTAGTCGTCTTACTCTTATGTAGTAACGTGCATTGGTCACCTAAGTTTTATACTTTCCAAACGAATATCCGAGCATTGTCTTAATTGGTTATCTAAAATTTGAAATGGAAGTCAATCAGCAGCTCAATACTGGAATACCTCGTTAACTCTAGTCATTTAAAGTCACTGTAATTACATTTTAGTATCATTTTTGAAATCAAAAGTATTGACCTAAAGGAGGGAGGTTTGGGTTAGGAGCTTATGTATGTTTGGGGCTAAAATAATTCACCGATCTCTATGTTGAAAAGTGTACAATTAATTGCTAAATAATAATATTGGTTTACTCGATTTCCACTGTTTCTTCAAATGAAATTAGTTGACGAAAATTTTTTAAAATTGTTTATCTAAATTACTGTCCATTTTCTAAATAAACTCTCATATTGAAGTTAAGTTAATGTTTCTAATGCCACATATAGTGAATTGTATACCATAAAATTATTCGCTAAGACTTATATATCAAAGATCTAATTGAACATGTTATGTTGATTGTATAGTAGCATATCTTAAAAAATGTAATTAGGAAATTATTTTGACAGAATTAATGAATATATTTTATAAAAGTTATTTGTTTCACACAACGTTTTTATTGGATACTCACTGAGTTTTAATATTTAGTTATTGATTAATCAATGAGACTATAATTTATGGATGATCATTAAGCCGACGCTAAAAAGACCTAGAGATTGTTCACGTACATACTACGGTCAAATCAAAGTTATAAACCAATGTGAGGAATTAGGATTAATATTTACAATTGATAGTTAGGGTTAGGAATTACATCTAGGATTCTCATCACAAACTGACATCAGTTATAATGCCAAAACTCTATTTAGCCAAATAGACAAAAAAATTCAAAACATGTTATCATAAATCTAATTGGTTCGTCCATAAATATTAGTCTCCAATTAATCTTAGGGAATGTTCTATGTGATTACTTCCTTTAATTAGAAAACTATCTAATTTTTCAGTCACAAATATTTGCGTTTTTAATCCAAAATTTTAATAAATGTCTAAACAAAATAAAAGAAAATGTTATTCATTGTCTGATAGCCTGATATGACAAAAATCATTGAAATAAACTGAATTATGTTTGTTCAAAGTTCAAAATTATTTTGTTTCAAATAACTACAATTAATTAAAATTTATTATATTAAGATTTCTTTCAAATCCGGTATAAGAAATGAAAAAAAAATCTATAGTTGATTTCACGGAACAACTAACTTGTGTTAAGGAATCTAAAGAAAATATAGTCGAAATTTATCATGAATGAGGAAGAATCAATACGATAATAGGAACCAATTTAGTCTAATCGTAAGCGAATCGACAACAAATATAATGGCTACACTTAAGAATTCTATTCTTCATTGAGTCATGGAATATCTTATAGCATTAATAAGTAACAAAAATATCACTATTCATATACATTTTTATGCAATCTAACATAACAATGAAAAGGTTGTTGAATGATTTGATGCTGATTGGTTTATATGAGGTGATTTTGTATTTCGTAAAAAAATGTGTATGACATTATGATCAAGCGCTGCACCTCGATTGCTTTCAAGATTTTGGGGTCAAAAGTGATGATAAGTAAATCGAAAACTAGCTTGAAAGTAAGTTACAGTTCCCGAGTTGTTTATTAAAGTTATATTTAACAAACGAGTTAAGGTTACTTATCCAATTTTCTTGAAGCAGTACAATAAGCATATACTTCAGATTATTTTTTATGTAAATTATTTCAAGAGAAATTCTGTCACGAGGACCTGAAGGGGCTGGTACAATTTTAAGCCCATATATATTATTCTAGCCTCTAGACAGACCAATCTATTCATTCTTCTTAAGTCGAATTCTTACATTGTCATTTATTCACTTATTAACCCTACCTGTTTTTATTTGAGTGTATATGTATTAATTACTCACTCTATTCGTGATGTGTCTTTAACCACTTTTGTGGCACGTCATCTGACTTCATTAGGATAGTATGCTGATTGTCATCGAAATATACATACCACCAACCCTCATTTAATTATCGACCTGAATCGCTTTGGTGAATAACGGAATTAAATAAGTCAAATAATTCTATCTCAGTTATAATTCAGTTCATATTCTATTTTCAGTGGAAGTGATAACTTTTGTTTGATTGTAACTCAACGATTTTGAACCAGTAGCGTGTGACATTCAATTTCATTTAGATATTCGAAAGTGTAGTTTAAATAGGACTTATGAAACCATTTACACCCACATAAATTCATGTATATTCAAATCGGTTAATCTATTAAATCTACGTGTTTGCAAGATAGACTGTTAATGCATAATAATTCGTCTGTATTTTCGTGTATTTGTTTGTGCTTGTATAAATTAGATGTATGATCTAATACATGAATTAGATTGGGGATTTTCTTTCTCTTATACGCTTGAATATTCATTTCTTAAATAACTGGGAGCTCATATATTTGCACATAAATATTCGTTCAACTAAAATATTTTCCCCATTTCATTTCGGTTTATGGACTTATATTAATAACAGTCATCAGGTCGACTGATGTACATAGTATGAACATAATTACAAAAATATCCTCAAACGATCAATTTCATTTGCTTTTTGGAATACACAAAGCTAATATGGTGATTTGATTGATATCACTCTTTAAAGTACACTGGAAAATATGAACTTTTCAATAACATGTTCATTGAAATGTTGATTATCAATAAAGCAATCAGATTAATTTTTAGATATTTAGAATAACATTTTATATATGAAAGACAACAATGAATGAAATAGATGAATTAGTTGAATACGGATAACGATTTACTATAAATGACAATTATGATGTTTAATACTCGACGCTTCTTTATTACTAATGTGAAATAGTAATCATCGTAAAATTTCTTAGAACCAGATTTAAATCTCATAGAAATCATTGTTGCTATGCCTATTTTTAACAAAATAAAATTGAAATTTACGAAAAAATTTCACTAGTTGAAATCATGAGTCAATTGAAACTAGATCACCATGGAAAACCTGGAAGCACTGGACGGCCATCTCACCTTAATATGGGACTCCTCACTAGTGCACATCCACGATCCCGCACCTCGCGAGGTCCGAACCCAGGACCTACTGGTTTCGCGCGCGAACACTTAACCAGGAGACTTTTGAGCCGACCGGCATCCAATCGTGTTAATGTCTAACTTCAACCAATCCACAAAATTGCGCAACTGTCACCATTGTCTTCAGTGAGCTGATATCTCACAAAAGACCTGTTTGAACTTCACTGGTCATGGCTTCGCACTAGAAGTTCAGGTTTTTCATGGTGGTCTAGCTTCAATTGACTCACGATTTCAACTATTGAAATGACTAAAATCTCCACAAAACCCTCTTCTGAAAAAAAGTTTTTTCCAATTTTTTTCTTTTTAAAAAGCAACTATATTTAACAAACATTTGCATTACATTTGTTATTGAAATTGAATTGAAGTTTCTTCTAAATATTGAATATTAATAATAAACATTATAGACAATCTTGTACTTTAAATTGATCTAAAATGCAAATGTTCTTATAGATTAATTAATTAATTATTAGTAGTAGTATATTATGGAACTAATTAAAAATTATATTCATTATGTAAACGTGTTTCAAACAACAACAAAAAAACGCACAATCTTAGTTTGTTTATTTAATTCAAATTAATCTAGATAATTAAAATTTAAGGTAAAGTACTAATTATCAATATAGAAAAAAGGAACTTATCAGTTGTTGTTTCTTTCTTTTTTCTTTTGTATAATATTGAGTTACTAAGTATATTGTACGTGTATAGATTGTGAATAGAGAAAGAAAATGTGTGTGTGTGAAAGAGAGAGAGAGAAAGATCTTTAGTAAATCCTGAAAGTATAAGTAAGACTAACTAACTAAAATTAAATTAATTGGTAAATTCATTCTTTAATATTCTTTTTTTGTTTTGTTTAACCGTGTCAAATAATGAAGATTGTAAATATGTAGTCTCAAAGTTTCTAATATAATTATAAATAATTACGTAGGTTTCCATCATGGAATAAACTAGACAGCTCGAAATCAATTAGAAGATTTGCACTTTGCAGATAACGTGGCCCTTATATCCTATACACATCAACAAATACAGGTCAAGATAAACAGTATAGCATCAGTCTTTGCAGAAATAGGTTTCAACATACACAAGAGAAAAAAGCAAGATCCTCATATACAACATGGAGAACACCAACCCAATCACATTTCATGGAAAAACTGAGGAGAAGATGTAAACGTTCACTTGCCTTATCAGGAAGCATCATCGATGAACTTGGGGGATATGATGCAGACGAAATGGCGAGGATTGGCAAAACAACAACAGCATTCCTACAGTCGGAGAATATATAGAACTCGAAACGACTGTTAACCAATATCAAAGTCACAATCTTTAATACCAAAATCAAAACAGTTCTACTGTACGGAGATGAATCTTAGAGGACTACCACAATTATCATCAAAACAGTACATGTATTTATAAACAATTTTCTACCTAAGATACTGAATGTCCGTTGGTTGAATACCATCAGCAACAACCTTCTATGGGAAAGGACAACCCAGCTGTCGTCTGAAGAGGAAATTAGGAAAAGATGTTGGAAATGGATAGAATACACATTATGGCAATCATCAAACTTCACCACGAGGCAATCACTAACTTGGAATCTTGAAGAAGAGCGTAAAAGTGGAAAGACGAAAAACCAACTGCGTTGGGAATTGGGAGAAGGTATAAAAAGGATGAATAGCGACTGGAAACAACTGGGAAGAACTGCCGAGGGCAGAGTTGAATGGAGAATGTTGGTGAGTGGTCTATGCTCCTCCATGAGGGGTAACAGGTATAAGTAAGTAGGTTTCCATAATTATAGAAGTTGATTAGCAAACCTTAACAGAAAAAGAAACTAGAGTATCAACTATGAAAAAAGAAAGATTTAATGCCTTATTCAGTGAATAGATGAAAGATAACTTAATAACTTTGGAATTATTCGGTATATATACACATAAAATCTGATGTCAAACTAGACTTTAAAAGTGTCACAATGTATCATGGATTCGTTTTGTCCGATAATTAACTGAACATACATAATTACTTCATACCGTTTGCGTAATGTGATGATAATATAAAAGAATCAGAGAATAGACAGAGTTAATCAATGTTCTTACGTTCTCGACACAATATTTGAACACCAAAATACCATATATATGAGACTGAAAGATACTAATACTATGTATGTCACAGACAGGGAAATATCAAAACATTACGTAAGAAAACTGATAATGGTGTCACTAATGTACTAAATAGCTAATCAGTGTGAGGATTAAGTAAAAAGTCGGAACAGACTGAATTATTTTAACTTCATAGAAAGTGTATTTCATCCTATAAATGTGATGTTATTACGTAATACATAAATTAGTAAGAAAATTCAATTACTGAGTGTTGAAAAAACCGTGTTTCTATATATATAAACTCGAATGATTATATATGATAAAAAGTCGAAGAGATAGATGACTTCTTTGTATTTCAGTTCAGTTCTCAATAATAGTAATGATGGGAGGTCTATCGATCCATATTAATCCTTGTAGTTTGTAACACTGTGGAAGTCCAATCTCGTTTTGAATGCATCTAGAGAAGGTGCTGATATTACGTGTTCTGATAGAGAATTCGACTACTTGATGCGAGAAACGGAACCCCAGGCGTAAACAATTTGACATCGGCTTTCGAACTTTCTTAGAATGTCCTCTCAGATGATCAGAACTAGATGGAAGGAAAATATGAGACACATTAATACCAAGGTCGTCGTTCAGTGTACGACAAACCCATATTAGATCACTCTGTAACTAAGTTCATGTGTCTCAGCCTGTCTTCATAAGATTAACCACAGAGACCTTTAACCATTTTGATCCCTCACCGTTGAACTCGATTTAGCATATCCGCTTCATACTTAAAACATGGACTCGCTGTATGAATCCCATATTCCAAATATGGTCTCACGAAAGTCGGGTATAATACCGTAAACATTTTTTCTTGCAGGTACTTAAAAGACCTACAAATAGCCCAGAATACCCTTAATCTTTTGGCAGCAGCAGCCTTTCAGTTGCTCGTAGTTTTGAGGTCGCTCCTAGATCTTTATAATCTATTATTTTAGGTAACACAAATTCACATATTGTACATTGGAGAACTACACTTTTTACAGATCCACACGCTGAGAGAAAGCCTATTTAGCCTTACTCATTCTCTCTTATCATTGAGAAAGTCACTTATTCATAATGGATCCCAAAACTTTCCAGTTTTAAGTTAATATTCAGATTAGGGACTTTGCCAAAGGCTTTACTTAGATCTATGATAACTACATCTACAGAAACATTTCTATCTTTTGCTGCCGCCTAATTTTCTCCTGTAATGAGCAAATGTTTCAAGCATGATAGCCCTTTCTTGAAACCGTGATGTCCTCAGAATAAAAAGCGTCTTTCCACATAGTTTAAAAAAGCCATCTGTAATCAATTATCGCTGAATTTGAACGATGTGTAACTGGATGAATTTAACTGCAGTCTAATTTTTATGGCATGTTATCAAATAAGTCTTGTTTGCAAAGTTTTTTTTTTACTAAAATAATTAGGAATAAGTTGGAATGAAGTAGCCATATTACGGTTTGAAGTGTCCTTACAGTAAGTCGTCGTACTGCAAATCATAACAATTTCATTATATTCCTGGCCACACCATCTATGTCAGCTGTTCAAAAATCAAGCATGGTATATAAATAAGTTAATTTTACCAAAGCTTATATTTCAGTATCTCTTTTTCATTAAACTTAAATACTTTTCGAATAATTTTGTTTTTTCTTATCACCATAGGTTTTCCTGTTTGTTTGATAATGTTTCTTAAAATCCACCATTTTTAATCAGAGAGGAGCTTTGTGGATACTATGGCAATTTTAATAGTTGAATTCATGAGTCAATCAAACTAAATCACTATGGAAAACCTGAAAGCACTGGACGGCAGTTTCACCCTAGTATGAGACTCCTCAGCAGTGAGCATCTATGATCCCACCTCGTGAGATCCGAACCCAGGACCTATCAGTCTCGCGCGCCAACGCTTAACTTCTAGACCACTGAGCTGGCATCCAACCGTGATAACATCTAATTTTAACTAGTCTTCAAAGTTGCGCCACCGTCCACCATTATCTTCAGTGAGTTATTATCTCACAACAGACCTGGTTGAATTCTACTGGTCACGGCTTCTCATTAAAACTCCAGGAAATACCTCTTGGAGTCCGTCACTAGTGAGCATATGATGATTATAATCAGAGAGGAGCTTTGTGGATATTATAGCAATTTTACTAGTTTAATACATGAGTCAATTGAATCTAGACCACCATGGAAAACCATCATTCTTAATCTAGAAAATTATTATTTCATTACTTCCATTAAGTATTCCTAATCTATTTATTTTTCCATATTCTTTATAAGTAGTTTATAACTATCCTAACTAATATTCAATATTAGCATCATTCATTTTCAGTTTTACATTTTTTTTCAGCACTGTTCTTGAGTGCAATCATTAATTGTCAAATAGAGCTTATTATTATTAAATATAAAAATGTATTACCATAAATAAATAAATTTCGTTGATTAGTTGAAGTTAGACATTAACACCATTGGATGCCGGCTCAGTCGTCTAGTGGTTAAGTACTCGCGCGCGAAACCAGTAGGTCCTGGGTTCGAATCCCTCAGGGGGCGAGGTCTTGGATGCGCACTGGTAAGGAGTCCCGCAATAGGACGAAACGGCTGTCCAGTGCTTCCAGGTTTTCCATGGTGGTTTAGCTTCAGCTGACTCATGATCTGAACCATTGAAATAAATAAATAATTCGTTTAAATAAATTATAAACTCTTTGTTCTTCCAATAATCTCTGTATTAAAGATGGATTCCATTAATCCCTCATCTAATTATTAGATTGTATCATAATAATTTTCATTGTTTATTCTATCTTTAATAATAAATTTTTATGTTAAACATTTTTTTTACACTTGACAGATAATTCCTGTTTGAACATTAAAGACCACGAAGTTCAGAGAAGAGATCTGTTTTCAGGGAGTTTATTATCAAGCTGTACAATCGTATATATATATATATATATATAGTCAAGATGACGTAATAGAAAGATTATAACACCAGATTACGTAATATGAATAATAACAATAAACTTAATAAGTTAGTAACGAATTATAAAGTAAATGTAGTAAGACGATTAAAATGTTTTTGTTACAATAATTAAAGGTTATTAAAGATCGTAGACGAGTAAAAAATAAATAAAGTGATATCACGAGCAATTATAAATAAAATAATGAGAATATGAGAGAGAGAAATGCAATAACAATAATAATAATATTTAAGGCCAAGGTAACCATAATGATAGAACGTACTTCTTTTGTACGTGTTATTCTGGTTTGAGCTCATCGATGGTAAGAGCTCTGGCTATTTTTAGGAGTTGAATAAGAAGAAATCTAAGTAGATTTGGATTAATCGTATATGCAACCTTAAAATCAAACTGTGGATCAATAGAATAATTACAGCCGAGTTAATGTTCAAGTCTGGAACTCCTAACTATTTTCCTCTTAGCCTTGTAGAACCACACTGGGACATGTTCCCGTATCCCAGTTGAAAGCGAGCTCTGGCTATGGTGAATGTATCCTGCTCCAAAAGAGCAAATAAACTAGTAGATACACATATATTACTTTGTTTACATTGTTATCTCAAGTAGAAAATGATTTAAAATCTGTTTACAAAATACGATTGAATTGTTATTTATTTGAAAATACCCTTGATTAGTGTCTATCAGAAGATGAGTTTGTGATAATAATCGTTTTACTGAAATCTTCATCATGTATTTTACAATGTCTAAGGATGTGATCCAGGAGGTATTATGATATTATAAGTATTTATCTTCAGGAGATCCGGTAAATGAGTGCATAGTAAAACGTGAAATGGGCTAACTTTAGTTTTATAGAGCAGTTGATCGTTTGTGAAATGTTTTATAAAAGTGTATGATAATGATTTTCAGTGTATATTACAGTGAGTGACATTGGTTCCTGTTAAAATGTACATAAATCCACATAGTTTAAAAGAACGAAATCTGTCGAGATTTCGCAAGAACATTGGCACTAAATTTCTTTACGACTTGATTACCAACAGATGGAGACTCAACTGGTCAGTTTGCAGGAATAAAATATAGAGATATGAGAATCTACATAAAACACATAAAATGTGTTTGTACGTTGGTCTTCATACAATACAGACTACTGATACATATTCCTGTGTGTTTAAAAGTAAGTCCTGAATTTATAGTTTATTATCATCACTGAGATTTTAAATCATGAGTGTTCACCTTTGAAATATATACAGCAATATTTTAACGTTGTCTCAATTGCGCTTGTACAGAGTTGATTATTCAAGATTTGTAAAACACATTTCATTTTTAGATTTCACTGATCTAGTGATTCCAGATATGAATGAGCTCAGTTAATGGTGACAGGCTGTAATAGTTGTTCGGTATGATGTAGAATATAGTTATGTTAGTTAATAGATCCTTAGTAAAAACTGAGGTCAGCACCTACAGTTTATAAATTTTAAGCTGTTCAATGATCTCTTCATTGATCTAAGTGGATAAACCAAAAGTGGTCTGAACCTTTAACTTCTTGTCTACAAGGATATTTTAAAATCCCCGTTATTGTCTTTCATATCGTAAAGTTGTAAAACAGGTTTTGTCTCAGGCTATTAAGCGGATAACACCAGTAGGCTATTTCCAACGTGATATATTTATAAGGAGTGGTCCTGATAAACCAACAAAACTCTTGAAGAACTTCAGATAAAAAAAAGATTTCTGATCAGATTTTGTGCAAGCCTTTTAGGTAAATAAAATGCAATTTTTTAAATACCAAGTGTTAACCATTTGCTTCTAAAAAAGATAACTTTATAATTTGTAGTATATATATAAGAAAACAACTTACCGGATGGCAGTTTTTTCCACAGCTTTACGTCAATTGAAGAATCAATGAAAATTTGCGAGAACTGAGCAGATGTTTTATCCTGTTAGAGGACTTCTCTACTGAATAGAACCCACGACTTTCAAGTCTCATTAACCTTATTGTAAAATATTTGACGTTTTTGTTTACTGGTTTTAAGAGGCTGTTGATATAAAGTTACTTGTCACAAATCAAGAGCTCATTGCACTTTCAAAAATGTGTTCCCTGAATTGTATAGTTAAACTTTCATTGGCATTCTGTGCAGAATTATTAAAACACCTACTTTAATTTTTCCACAACTTTAAAAACAGTTCGTTCAGACAATACAGAAACTCGACACACAGACCAATCAGTAATCGTTAGATTTATTGAGATAGTGAGTAAAAGAAAATCACCAAATACAAGGTCATATACGAGGTTTGGTTAACTCATGATTTGAATACAAGTATCAATAGTGACAATACAACAACTGACAGTAAGTGATCACATACAATAAATACATCAAAACCTTCTTGTACTTGTGAATAGATTCTAGTAGGTTACTTCTTTCTGAAGTTTGTACCGATGATGTTGTTTAGAAAAATTGTAAAAGCATTAAGATTCAACTATCATTCTCATAGAATGTAATACCATACTAACATTATCCATGAAAGTAACCGTAGTTTACGTTTCATAATTCACATTAGCACTAGCTCTATATAAAATTTTGTCGTAAGCAGTACGCAGTTTATGTATGGGAACTTTTAATACAAATTATGGCGATATATGATCCAGAATTAATATTTATTTTTTATGATTGTCTTTTATTAATACTAATAAAATTTTCAATGTCAGCGTATAATTATTATGACCGAAAACCAAGAAATAAATTCATAGTTTAGGGGTTGTGAAGATTGTTAAATTTTTGATTGAAATCATGAACTGAGTGATGTTAGACCACCACTGAAAACCTGGAAGCGCTGGACAGCCGCTTCGTCTTATTGTGGGTGACCAGTGGAGCTAATCCGTGCCGGGTAGAAATAGGTGACTATTTCAGTACAATGGAAGATGGTCGCGCAACTTCGTGGATTGGTTGAAGTTAGACATTAACACCATTGGATGCCGGTTTAGTGGTTCAGTAAGTTAAGCGTTCGCGCGTGAGACTGAAGGCTCTTGGTCGAATCCCACGAGCGGGATCGTGGACGCTCACGGCTGAGGAGTCCCATAATAGGACGAAACGGCCGTCCAGTGCTTCCAGGTTTTTAATAGTGGTCTAACATCAATCAGTTCATGATCTTAATCAAAAAATAAATTCACTTTTGAAGTCGTTGCAAGGAGAAAACTTACAGTATAGTTTCATATTATTATGTTAATCATGGCTAATGATTTTGATCGTTTGAAATTATGAGAATACTCTAATAAAGGTAGTCGATTATCATCATAATGATACTGCTGAAAATTTCACCGATGTAATATTATAACACGTATGTCTTAAGCTGATAGATGTTGTTTAAAATGAAACATTTTAATACTTTTCTCCAAATTTATCATGAGCTTTAAAAGTAGTTTGAAAATTTCAAGCACGTAAATGTTAAGTTTCTGAATGAAACACAAATAACTTGCATACTAAGCGGAAGAAGTACTCTTGTATACTGCCCGAAACATTTAAAATGATAGTGTAAAGTTATTTTTTGCAGTCATAAAGTACAAATGGTGGTTCTGAACTCACTACATATTTACTAATGATTCTTTATATTTTAGTGGCCCGTGGATCTGACTCCTATTTAGATCGTATAAATGTTTGCTATCGCCTTTTCTCGTATATCTTCGTCGACTTAAATCACGTTAGTCAATAACGGAATTTAGATAAGTCAATTAACGAGAATGGCCTTTGAATACATATATTTTGTATGTAAAGTGAATGTAATAGAATAGAGCAAAATGACGCGCAGGGAAGATGTCTGGGAAGCCAACTCCATTTCAAGCCAGGCATTACTCAATATTTATAGGCAGATAAAATAAACAACAGACATGTGATGAGTCATGGGACATGAAGTGTACACACATATACGCTCATATAAAAACAATCAAGACTGACAAGCGAATAATTGACAAGGTCAAAATATGGTTCAAGTAAAATGAATAAAATAGGATGACCGAATGTTAGAATAAGGTATATGAGCTTGCCATAATAACTGACACTACAAGACTGTATATAGTATAGAAATATATATTATCCTTAATCTTTAACTATGAAACCTTAATTCTGAAACAAACCTAAATTTAGTGATACCATATTTTATGGATGAACAAAATAGATAGTGTCTCTTATATTCATATGGCTACAGAGCATGTTCATGATCAAAATCCATACCTAATACTTTTTATTCTAACCCTAAATACCTAATCCTTATTAGGAACAAAGTGAGAACTTTTAAAAATCTGTTTAGGTTCATTTAAAGGTTCGAAAATACGGACGATACTATCGTTTTCTTTTTCATAGGCTATCCATTTACACAAGCTATAAAACGTAGCTAGAATTTCGTTACTCAATGTATTTCACCAATTTTATGTGCAATATTATTCCTCGTCTTATCTAACATAAACTAATTTTATATGTTTTTATGTAATTCAAACAACGTTATTACTTTATAAACTAAGCTGATGTTTTATTTTAAACATGAACTAATGATAATTCAATGGTATGTTTTATACTGTACAATTTCATATAAAAAATCTTTTGTTTTATTTCAAAATAAGTAGTGGGTTGTAAGAAACACCGTATTTTTATCACTTACTTGTATAAGTATAGTCTAACTAAACAGTTTCTAATATCAGTTTGTTATTTAATCTATGAAAAGATAAGAGTATTTGAAAAAAACGTTAATTATATATTTAATAGTGATTTCATTTTAAATACAAACACACCTATTTTATTTCGTTTTTTTCCATCTACTTATCTAAATGAATTAAGTAGTGTGATGGTTAAGAAGAAAAGTGAAAAATTGAAAATATACAGATGAAGTGCAATGACGTGATATGAAATAGTTAAAAGAAAGAAGAAAAAAAATGAACACATTAGAGGGTTATAAAGAAATACTGTTTTTATGGAATATAAAAAAAACATACGTTAAGCAAGTTATAAACGTGTGTATAACAAACAATTGGTAACCAAAAACAATCATATAAATAAAATGATTATTGATTCAGTTTTGAAATGAATAGCTATTCATTACCATTGTAAAAAATAACCCATTTTTTTCCTAGACATAAGTGCATCTTATCATGTTTACTGATAAAAGACCACCATGAGCTTATTGAGCTGTTTTTTAAAATCATATATATATGTGCTACTTATTAAAATGTTTTTCCAAATAGATCTTTCAGATTAACAATTGAAATCTTGGATATTTTAAGGTCATTATTTATTTTAAAGATCATATAGATAGACTATATAGAGACCAGTTATTATTTTAATGAACGTAAAACAGTTTTTAATCAATGTTTTCATCATAAAAGTTTGATCATTTTGGGGTATTTATGATTAAAATAGAAATGATCTCATGATTGTTTTGATCTAAATAGTATAATATCTACTTGCATATAATCCCACAATAAATCAAAAAAATGACATTTAGATCATATAGTGATAACAACACTTTTAGATAATAAATTGGAACTCATTGATGTATCACATATTCAAATTTTAGTTAATTTGCCTGATCAGTACAGTTTTGGCTGAATCATCCAAAAAAAAACACAATAGATATTGAATACTAATAATCAGTATATATATATATATATATATATATATATATATATATATATATATATATATATATATATATATATATATATTCAAGTCAGATGAAATATAAACACGTTTCAAGAGCAGCTTTAGATTACCCTTAGGGTCAATGGGATACATAGAAACTATGTGGCGGCCTGCTTGAATATCTGGACTACTTGTTCCTCTCATCTTAATAATTCAACAAGTTATCTGTTTCTTTGTTTGTGTTAGCAGATCAATTATGTCCATTAATTGTATAACCTATTGAGTTGCGTTTGTGAAACGTTAGCGACTTTTCGCAGTTGTAGTTACAATAACGTACAGTCAAAAACATCGTGGTTGCTGGCAATATGCATTGAAAAGAATAAAAATTACTCAGATGTCGGTTTTTGAACTGCTAACATCTAACTGGTGATCAATATCGATTAAGATATAACAAACGGAAATTCGTTGAAATAATTTGTGCTAAGAATTCCATATTGTACAAAAAATGTAATATTGAATAAAGCTAATAAATAATAATGATAATATAATAATAGATTAATACTTAATTTAATTACCTAATTTCTTGGAATTTTTTAAAGAGAGTCAAGTAATATCAGGTAATTTGTCTTACTGGCTATTTTCTGTCAGGAAATTTAGTTCGATTTAAAGATTAAAAAAACTTTCATGTACTGCTTGAAGGCCTAGAAATATATTTGTGCTTTAAATGGGAGGAATGTTATTTCAGTCTGATATATTATATTAGTTTCAAGATAGTTTTGATCACAATCCATTATAAAGTAGGGAATCAATAGAGACCGAGAGATAAATTTTAACTCTTTATATTAGTAAAATAAATGCAGAACTTCGTAAAGTAATGGTTATATTAAACTATCTAAATCATCTTTTGTTCAGATAGACTTCATCTAATAAAAACTTTCGTCTAAATTTGATCGATTAGTTTCATAGTATTTGGGTGCCGAGTTGATGTGAGACATTAAAGAAAAAGAATATATTTGTAAAATCTCAGTGTATGAAGTTGAAATCCAACGTTTCGCCTGGCAATCTGGTCCAAGTTTTTTCAAGGAAATATCTAAAAACGGTAGTTATACCATTTGTATATTTTCTTCGATAACTTGATGCTATTACAAAACAATAAATAAGAACTTTCGTTTAAATTTGATCGAATAGTTTCACAGTATTTTGGCGCTGATTTGATGTGAGACATTAAAGGAGAAGGATAAGATTGGACCAGATTACCAAGCAAAACGTTGGATATACAAATACATTCTCTCTCTTTAGGGTTCATCTAAGTTTTATTAAATTAAAGCTTATGAACTGTTAGTAATTTTAGCCTACATCAATAAGGCCCTCTCGAATATCAGTCTTCTATAAACCGATAAATTACTTGATACAAATTTCTCACTTCACTGACTTTATTTTTTCTCTTCTCATCATAGATAGCCGTCGATCATATATTTAATTTAATCTTTTTAAGTTTCTGTTCGCATCACTGACTTTTTCTTGATCAGAGCCTATTAGAAACAGTATTCATATAAAAAGTAGTCATGATCAGTGATTAGTGATAGATTCACAAAATTATGAAACATCAATATTTATATACAACAACTTCAAAACCATTAACTCTCTTATTCCGAGCAAATGTTGTTCTTCCCTCAGTTACTTGAAATCCACCTTTGAAAAGGAGAGACATACTCTGTATTTTTAATACATTCCTATTGTTTATAGATTTATTCATCCTTATGTTTGATATTTACATGATAGACATTTGAAATAACCGATAATAAGAGGAAAAGATTCATTTACAAACTAGGGAAGATCTTGTACAATGAATTTATTGAAAACTGAATATACACCAATACGATCAAATTCAGAAGGAACTGATAATTGATCAGTATTATTTTTATTTTGCTAATCTGTTCTTATTTTTCAATGAAATTTTTTAATAATTGACTCAAGTTACAATAACATTTATATGAGTCTTTTCTGTATAAGTATTATTGTTTTATATATGTGCATGTATTCTGATTCATGAGATTTTCTTGTTTTATTCTGTCACCAGTGTATACATCTAATAAAGAATGAACTAAGAAAGAATCACAGTTCAAAGATCATTAAGATTATGGAAAATAAAGAAGTAAAACAGTAACATACAGTAACATATCAAATAAATCCATATTTTTCTTTAGTAATTATTTGTTTTTATGATGTTAAGGGGGGGGGGTGGAGACGATTAATGGATCGGCTGTAACTAACTTTAATCTTTTGAACATTAATAATTTGTATCTTGTCCATTATTTTTCAATCAACTGAAATTAATTAGAAATATATTTTACAAAAAAAGAATAGTGTGAAAAATGTAGGTGAAGAGAAAAAAAGGCTTCAATCTGTTCCAGGTAATTCTCTAGGTATATATATGTACTTGTACATGTTATTATTGTATAAAATAGAAATGTTATAAAGAAAAGGGATTTAGATAAAGAAACAATTGAATAATAAGAGAAATAAGTGTTCCATGTTCTTTCTATCTATTTATCTATCTATCTATCTCTTATTACCCTTGACTTATTTTCATACTTTTGCTCTCTCTCTCTCTACCACTCTCTATCTCTATTTTATTCTCAATTTTCTCTTGATTATTAATTTATTACATTTGAAAATGAAAACCACAAGAGTAAATATGTTGATCATATAAATCATAAGTGTATATGGTAATTGTATGTTATAATACACCTAAATAAAACTAATTTGACATGTATATTTATGTTTGCTAATTAACATTTTAAGGATTATATAATAGTTTTCGTTGACTAAAACTAAGGAATGTATTATTATTGTTATTATTAACATAGTATACATTTATATGATGAGTATTGTTGATATTCACAGTGTTTCCTCTTTTTTTGAAATTTTTTTACTGTTTTTTTTCTTTAAAAATAGAAAGTGTTAAAAAAGGAAGATGAATGAATAGTCTAAAAATCTATTTGAATCATTTAAGGCGCTTTAATTACTGGTTGATTCTTATCATTTCTATTCCTGAACGTAGTCCTGTTAGTGTTCTTTTTTAATCAAGGACTTTAAAAAAAGAAAAGAAGAAAAAAAAGATAAATGAAGAAAAGGAAATGAATGTTGAATGCATGTTGATAAATGATCTTTCATTAGGTTGAATTACTACTTCCCTTTTTTGTTGATTACATAACGAATTATCAAGGAATTGTGTAAATTATTTTGGATAAAATTTGATTCACATCATGATAAAAGAAAACGGATAACAAAAATAAATCATTATGGAAAAGTTAAATGAATTATTTGTCTGTTTTCTTTTTTTTCTTTTTCTCCTTTTTTCTCTCTCGTTTAGGTCACCATTTAAATCTAATTTGGATGAATTAAGGAAAATGATTTGAATGAAATCAAATTTTATACTTTATAATAATATGAATTGGTCAACTTATTATTTGTTTCTTTTTCTATTCATAATTAGTAGTAACCATTTGATTAGAATGTATAATGTAATTTTTGTCTTAGTCATATGTTTGATGCATAGAATGATGTATATTTGAATTAGTTTTATCTTTTTTAAATGCTGTCAATTTTGTTTTTGATTGTGTTATATTATCATTCATATTTGATGAAGTGAATTGATAATAATTAGATGTACTAGTTGATAATGTTGGATAATGTGATTTTCTACGTGCTGCGGGTGCACATATAACATTAATTGGTTTAGACATTTCAGTTACTATTTTATGACATTCATCACCATTATCTAAATGACAAATACATTTACATGTTGATGGTTGATGACCTAAAAAATGAAAGTAGAGTCAAATTATTAAAAAGAAATAATCATTCAAGTAAATAACTTGAGTATTTATTTCACATAGATTTTGTGATTTGTTTAATATTTATATTCAGAAGGGGTTTTGTGGAGAATTTTAGAAATTTCACTGGTTGAAATCATGAGTTAATTGAAGCTAGACCACCATGGAAAACCTAGAAGCACTGAGCAGCCGTTTCGTCCCAGCATGGGACTCCTCAGCAGTGCGCATCCACAATCCCGTACCCCGCGGGATTTGAACCCAGGACCTACTGGTTTCGCGCGCGAGCACTTAACCACGAGACCCTTGAGCCGACCGGCATCCAATGGTGTTAATGTCTAACTTCAACCAATCCATGAAGTTGCGCCACCGAACACCATTGTCTTCAGTGAGCTGATATCTCACAACAGACCTGGTTGAACTCCACTGGTGATGGCTTCTCACTAGAACTCCAGGAGTATCTCCTGAAGTCAGTCGCTAGTGAGCAGATGATTACTATCAGAAGTGGTTTTGTGGAGATTTTTAGAAATTTCACTGGTTAAAATCATGAGTTGATTGAAGCTAGACTAGGTTTTTCATGGTGGTCTAGCTTCAATCGACTCATGATTTCAACCAGTGTATTATTTATACGACAACATAATAAAATAGTAACTACGGATGAACTAATATTTCTACATTCTTGATTAGAAATTGTACAGTGACTCTTATTTTGGTAAAGAATTAAATGAATGCATCTAATATCTGTTTGTATTTCAAATAACAGACTCAGAATAACATAGAAGAAATATGGATGCTGCTTCGTTTAGATAAAACTATTCAAATTAAAAGTATAGACATTCATGTAATAATTGGTATACACAAAGAAAACTTTATAAACTTTTAACATCATTCTTGAACGTTTTTTATGCTAGAGTCTCAAGAACTCAGTTTGTGTAGTCAAAGATTAAACTAACCTAAAATCGATAGTTTACACTAACCGATATTGTAGTTAGTTGTTTTATTTAAATATTATTTTGTTTGGTAAACATCTAAGTTACTATTACTTAATCACCAAGAGGTGAATAATATATTTTTTGCCTATCCCTCTAAATTCTGATCACACTCTATCAAATAATTGATAGTTTTTCAACTATTTCAGGTGACACGATATCGTGTGGATTTTATTGAGATGTTAGGTGGTTGGGGGGTAGTCAACAGATAAACATGTCTGACTTAGGCTTCATGCTATTTGGCACTTGGCTTGAATAACTCCCTTATATGTCTTAATATATGAGACTGAGTGATGCAGGTTTGAATTCCCAAGAGGCAATCAATTCCCTAAAGATCACAGGAATAAGCTACTGCTAAGTTTCAATTAGTAAGAAACCTAAGTCAAGTAGGATTTTTAGTTAAATAATGTCGACCATCTAACGTTGACCGTCTATATATTTTGCATTTAATAAAATAACAAATATTTAACCAGTTTCTGAAAAATGCTACAGAATTCTTATGTCATCAATTTACTTACCAGGAGATGCAGCACATCGCAATAAATGATATACAGGATCACCAAATTCCACTGAAATTAATAAATAAGTCATATTTATAAAAGTTTAACAATACCATGATATAAACGAATAAGTTAACTACCAAAATGTTTGCATTAATTAAAGACTATTTGATATAATAAACAAGGATTATTATCACTTAACACTGAGTAACACTCAGTCAGTTCTTATGTAACTATTTACCATGATGTTAATATATATTATACTTCCAAATTAATTATTACTTAAATAAAATTGCTTCAGACATTTCATTCTATTGTGATACAGTGATTTATATTATACAATAACTAGTCATGGATACTTGTTAAAATCATAACATTTTGCGAAATATATAGTGAAGCAGAGTGAAAATAGTAGGTGATTTGAGATAGATAAAACAAAGAATGAATGATGAAAGCTGATTAAATTAACTTGAGTAAAGTTTCTTGTTTTGTTCATAAAGGATATCAAAGCATGTTTTCTATCTTTAGTAATATTTGAACTTATGCCATAGTATGCATTGCTAAAGAAAAACCTTAAATTATGTGATTATCTCTCATATTATTATTATTATTATTATTATTATTATTATTATTATTAATGGCTTTATTCAATATCATATGCTTGGTACAATATAGAATTCTCAGCACAAATTATTTCAACCAGCATCCTTTTCTTATTTCTTGGTCGATCCCGATGACAAATATTGAGTGATCGCCAGTTAAAGGTTAACAGCCCAGTAATTCAGTATCAAAATAATGAACATTTTTTTCGCTGCATATTGCCAGCAACAACGATATCTTTGATTAGATTTTTTGTAACTTGTACAACGAATTGTTGTACACTTTTCAGAAACGCACGTGCATAGGTTATGCGACTGATAGATATAATGATGTATTAAGACAAACAAAAATAGATAACTTGTTCAAATATCTAGATGGCAGGAACAGGTAGCACAGATGTTCAAGCAGATCGAATTTTCGTTTACATATTGAAATGAAATAATTGTCCAGTGCTTCATAGTTTTCATTAATTCACTAATTGATTTTAATTTTTGTTAAAAGTTGTGTTTGACTATGTAAATCTTTCTACAAATATACTTTGAAAAGTGAAAATGAATAGTGAATAATACAGAAACATATTCATATAGTTTATGAACTTACTGCATTCATCGGACCTTTTCATTTGTTTTTTGAACAGCAACTCTTTCTGTTAAAATTATTGAAAAGAAAACAATTATAAAATAAGAATCAACTTTCATTTACATATTTTAATATCTTCTGAAGGAATGTGGAAGTTTTATGTACAAACCATAATGGTTACACAATAAATTGAATTGTATGTCGTTATATATATATATATATATATATATATATATATATATATATATATATATATATATATATATATATATATATATATATATATATATTGCAATACTTTTTCAGCAGTTTGTGTTCGCTTAAGATCTCCCTAATGTATTTCAGTAAACAAATTCGATGGTCATATAAATGCTTAGTTTTAATTGTTTATTTAATAAACTGTTTAAACCAGAACCAATAAATTGTCTTATTATAGAATATAATTAGTAGTACAAAATTCAATAAAACAAAGACATGGGTTTACAGTGTGGAGTTGTGGAAATGATTGAATCATTAACCGATCAATTTTAGATCACCATTGGAAACCTGAAAGTACTGGATGGGCGTTTCATCCTAGTATTTGACTCCTCAGCAGTGAGCATCCACAATCCCACACGCGGGGTTCGAACACAGTACCTTGAGTCCCACATGAACACTTATTCTCTAGACCACTGAAAAGGCATCTAGCGGTAGTGATATTTATTTCAATCAGTTCATGATATTTCGTGACCATCTTTCATTGTCTTCGGTGGGTAACTGCCTCACAACCGATACGGTTGAACTCTATTGGTCACGACTTTTCACTAGAACTGTGAGAATTACCTCTCGAAGCTAGTTACTAGTGACCAAATGATTATTTTCAGTGTGATATTGAAATCCTGAATGAGAGTATATGATTCAGGTAATGAAACGTTAAAAACCAGATATTATCTGTCTAGGTACAACTTGTAAATACAAGGAATCGAAGATTCATATTTATTTAAGATAAAATATTGAAATTATTTATAAACTGTGTTCTATTATAAACATAAATGTTTATGTACATTTATTTAAAGTTGAAAGCAATAGTACAACGTATATTGGACATAATTTTTAGTTCCTAATACTTTTAATTAAGAATAACTTTACATTTTTCATCAGTCTTCCCTAGTTTATTAGTTATTATGTGGCCACTTTCATTTGTGGAACGTTTAAAATATTTTCCTTTTTTTTCGACTATAATTTTTCAGGCATACTCTAAGGAGAAATATATCAAAACATCCAAGAATACATTTCACGGTTAGATATTTATTAGTTGAAGTAGTTTGTCAATATTCAATTTTGTGATTTACTTAAATCATAGACAGTTTTAAACTATGTTAAGTGTGGTTTAAAACAAATGAATTAGAAAAAGCTTCAATTTGAAATTTTTTTTTATTAATTTCGCAATAGATGTCAATATGTTTATTTTAAGGATTATTTATGAAACTGTCAATAATGCACATAAAAGGTAGGACGAGGCTATAATTTATGGATGAACCAATTATGTATAAGATAATAGATCTCAAATTTTGTCACTCATCCATTTGGTTAAATAAAGTTTTGACATTATAGCTTCTGTCAGTTTGTGATGAAAACCTGAAATCGAATTCTTAACTTTAACTATCAACTGTAAATTATAATTCCCCATGCTAGTTTATAATCCTTATTTATTCCTAGTTATTAGATAAAGACTAACAAGGTTAGTTTAGTATCATTCAAAGATCGTCCATAAATTATAGTCTCATCGATTAATTTATATTCGAATCAATGTCAATTAATTCACTTTTTGTTTAATCACATTTTTAAGAATCATTTTAGATAAAAATTTATTCAATTAGTCATTTATTAAATGTTTATTATTATTTAGCAACAAAAACAAAACAAACAGAAAATAGATAGAATGAACAATTTCTTGAAATAAATAATTTCGATAATATTTCAAATGAAAATAGTCCAATTGATTTGTTTATTTAAAATATTGTCCAATTTTCAAAGTGTTTTTTTTAAAATATTTGGCGGGAAATTAGTAGAAATAATTATAACCATTTCAAGTAATTACATAATGTATTATATACATGTTATGAATAAAGTATACATAATATATAGAATGAACAATTATTAATGTCAAAGAGATGTACTTAGTATAGTTTTATTAACTTACTCAGTAAATTATATATGACTCTATATGATGTACTAAAAAGGGCACAAATTCATATACTACTTATAAACCATGATATAAAATAATCTGTTTACACTGGTTCAATGAAGTACAATACAAAAAAAAATGAGAAGTATGGTACTAAATTATTAACATTTAGTTCTATGAATATGTATATTTATATATGCGTTGTGAAGCAAATGTTTCCTCTATTTAAATGATTTACACCAAGTATATCATAGTTTATCCGCTTAATTAATATATATGATTGTAGTAAAATACAAATTTATTAGTACGTTAGCGTTTTAGAAAGAATGTTGATTTAACTCTTTCCTATATATATATTTGTTTAGTTAAACGAAACCTATTTGATGTTCTATCCACAATTTATTGACAATGTACTTTTATTGTTTAAAAAAAAAACACAATTACAAACACAAATCAAAGTGTATAGTTGATTTAATGTAGACTGAAACAAAAATAGAAAATATATACAGTATTTATTATAATAAAATATACTATAATATGTAGTGGTTTGTTTGTTTTTAATCTGAATAGAAACATTTACATTATTTGAAATGCTGGTAAATGAAAATATTGATTTTATCACATTTTATAAAAGATATCTCAATGAATAATTAAAGTGTATATGGTGTACATAATGAGAGATGAATTAAGAATAAACATATCAAATCTAGTTGTATATAAGCATAACATGAATACGTTTAGTTTTATATATATTCAGTATATAATCAACTAAATTATCCTAACTAAGGAATAGTTTCTTCAGTAGATGTAATTGAATCATGTACTTTCATTCTTGAATATATTCATGTGCTTTATTCAAGTATAGGATTACTTGATAATAGTTCTTATGGGAATTTATTCAAAAGATGCCTATCAAAATCAAATATCATATATATTGCTTAAAATGATATCTATCCATGATAATGCTGTCTACAAATTATTAAAATAATTTTGTTAGTACGCTTTCAATCTAAGACTTAGGTGCGAAGTTTAAAAGTCTTCTATATTATGATAACTAATGATGATTTTGTTATACTATTGTTTGCATAAATGAAACTTGTCTATTTTTCATGACAACGTTTCATTTAATTTAAACTGGAGTCAGTATTTTCAATTAGTTAAGACTAAAGTAACTTTATATCAAATGGTTTTGAGATCTATATAGTTATTAATAAGAACTTTAGTATTATTTCCAATGATACCAATCTGAGTATATTTTCTCTTTTGAGCTTAGATTATTATAAAGTGGATGATATCCCACAATTAACAATTCATGGATTTGGTTTGCTTCTATTTATATTTTATTATTTTTAGATGATAATCACCAATAAATTTACTATCATTGGAAATTTGTTTATGATGTAGACTATAAATTGAAATAATACTTGGAGTAGCTTATACGATATATCACCAGGTATGATTAATATGCTCTGAAATGTAACAATTCCACAAGTTGAATGAAGATTTTATCATAATATACCTAGAATTAGTTAGAAACTAATTGGTAAAAATTCTTTAGATATACATATACAATTTTTGGTAGGATGAAAGAGTACTGAAAGACCTCATTTCATATATTTTAAATGGAGGTTACATTAAATGTAAGATATGGAGTACTTATAGTGTCATACCTGTTGAAGAAAAATTATGTTTGATTGGGGAAGATATGTACCACAATGTTACTTGAAAGTTAAGTTGAAATAGGAAAAGAACTGATTAATAAATGAGAATGCATATCATAAATGATGGCAATACTGTTGATATTTTATTGTTGATGAAGGTAATAAATCATTACTATGTAAAAACTATAAGTTATGCGGATTCTAATGAATTTGATGTTTTTTCAAGTATGAAACGTCGATTTCTTTCCAAGAAATCTGTAAGGTAGAGTTGTTAAGTCAAACTTGATGAAGTATAATTTATTTATACCTATATAAATCAAAAGAAAATGTCAAAAAGCCATAAAAAAGAAAACATATTCTTCATACAGATGTTGTATAATGTCATACAGTCAGTTGTGATACTGATTAATTCAACTGTCACGGTTAGAAAGTTTCATAGAATACAAGTTCAGCAGTGAATAACCTATTCAATATGTATTCAGAATAAACTAAAACACAGAATTCTGTTAACAACTGTCAATGTGGACTGATTAACTCATTTTCCAGGTTAATGAACGATAAATAGTAAGAAATAGTAACACGTTTTCCTTCAGTTTCTACTAATATTAAATTTGAAAATGCACTTCTCACAGAATATTCCCGTATTCATACATAAAACAGTTTTACGGTAGTTTATACATCAGACTTTAATCAGTCTGATTAGAGGAAAAATAATGAAAGTTTTAGGATAAATAAAGAGAATTCATTTTAAGTTAAAGTATCTCACTGGTTACAAAACAGCCTGGATTTATCTAGAATAACTGGGTCAGAAATAGATGTTTGTCATATTTCGGTTAGTAAAATTTGGGAGATTATTCAAAGTGAGAAAAGAAAACACCATTAGTTTCAATCATTTATATCAGATTCATCAACTAAAATATGTATAATCTTAGTTTTAAATCGTAATTTTCTTTCTAACTGAAGTCTGTTTAAATCTAATGAGAAATTATGGAATTAAATGAATTCAGTATAAAACAACTTATATATTTAATAGCATATAATTAAAGAATTGATGTAGGTTATACTTTCAATTTTGTTACTTGAACTAAGCATTCTGTTGTATGTATTGAGGAACAGACTCTATTTTAACAATCAAACAATGAAACATCATATTTACAATCATTTGGTTAATTTATCTACATAAGTATGTATGACCTTCATTTTGTTACTATGTAGAATCATGGTTATATAAGTGTAATATTACAAATAACCGGTCAAAATTTCAAATATTCATCATTACCTAACTATGAATGTTTTGGGGCTTTTTTTTAAAAGTAAACGTATTCATTTAAATAGTTCATCATTGGATTGAAATATGAAAATCTTTTCTTTTTTGGACAGATTAAAAATATAATAAAATGAGACTGTCCTCTGTTAAAATTCCCCTTTTTATTTCACATTCTAAACCTTTTTATCTCTGGAAATTTCTTTGGATCTATCTGATATACATTTTCTTTTCAATAATACAGAATTCATTATTATTTTGTATTGATATAAATTATAGTTTGATAGAAATTTAGAAATCTGTTTGTTCTTCAATTCACCATCAATAACTGCAACAATAAGTGGAAAAAAATACATAAGTTTGTCAGGTAATATTGAAGTTAGATATTAACAAGTTTGGATGCCGGCTCAGTGGTTTGGTGGTTAAGCACTCGCCCGCGAGACTGGTAGGTCATAGATTCGAATCTCGTAAGGCAGGATCTTGGATGCGCACTGCTGAGCAGTCCCAAACTAGGACAAAACGGCTGTTCAATGCTTCCAGGTTTTCCATGGTGGTGTAGCTTTAAATGACTTTAATTGAACTCAACTAACAAATTATCATAATATCCTCAAAACCCCTCCTGGTGTCAGGTAACAAACGAATTTATTAAATCATTAATCATCTAATCAGAATTTTATCTATTTATATAACAAAATATTTTGTATATAATCAAGTATTTTGATTAGAAATAATTTTTCTCTGTTCAGCAAGATTGCACAACCGTTATTTTATGTTGCGGTAATTCTTTATTGTCAAGATAGTTACTATGGTCACCTTTTATTCAGTTAAACATCATGAGCTCACTTTACTGATCAGCCGTTACTTTAATATATATTCCATTCAATGTCAGATTTTTAAAAAAACATAAACTTTCCATGAAGGTGTTTTTTAAAGTTTATAGAAATCGAAAGGAAAACAGTTTGAATATCATGTTTTTTGTGAGTCAACCAACGTATTATAAATCGTACAAAAGTATACAAGTATATTAATTTGAAAATTAAATTAAATAGTACAATTAACATAATTCACCTTTAATTATTAAAACATCTCTAAAGCCAGATACATAATTCACTGTATATTGTAGAAACTGACAATGAATTAGTCAGTTTCGACTTTCGAAATAGTTAGTATCGAATTCTTCTTGTGATAGACAATGTGAATGTAAGTGGTAGTTAATTAACATGATAAAAATTTTAAAAAATGAACGGTGTATTTTAATTAGTAAAAAATACAGCTGATTATTACCCACATATGAAAATGAATATTTTGTACAACTGTGATATTTTCAACGTTGAAATTGATAGATATGATATATGAGATTTTTACTCATTCGTTAAAAAATTGTTGGTTGAGATAATGAGTCGGTCAATGTTAGACCATGGTTAAAAACCTAGAAGTACTGAATGGTCATTTCATCCTAGTATTAGACTTCTCAGCACTACGTACGGACGCATTCGTGCTCGAAACCGAATGTCCTAGGTTCAAATCCCGCATGTGGGATCGTGGATGCGTAGTGCTGAGGAGTGCGATACTAGGACGAAACGACTTTCCAGTGCTTCCAGGTTTTCAATGTTGGTGTAACATAATAAATCACAAAACGAGTTGTACGCATTTATATTACTTTAGAAGATGAAGGTGAATAACAGTAACAAAGTGTACAATTTATGTGCATATACAAACTATCTTTGTTTGCTTGCTTAACTGGTTGTGTTAAAATGTGATATCTAATAGGGTGTGAATAAAAGACATTTAGATTGTGAACAAATGAAGAATCAATGTTATATACAATTACTTCATCAGTGATAAAAATAAACATAATAGCTTTTAATAGAAAAATAGAAAAACTAGGGCAATAACACATTTTATTATCTGTAACATATATATACATATATATATATATATATATATATATATATATATATATATATATATATAGTAACGTGTAGGAGAAAATGGAACTATAAAAAATCACCTTGAATAAACTTCACAATATATTGTTGTTTGATGACATTATCAGGAGAGTTAGGAAAGCTGCACTGTTCAAACCAATATGCTTATTAGGGAATATAGTGTTATATGATTCATGTTATGCATAAGATCAGCCAAATTGATGTCTATGATTGTAAAGCATTAGGGCATTCATTATACGGGACTATCTGTGTCGTCGAGTTCACAAGCTGCAAGCTAAATTATTTCAGAAAAATTCAGAGAATAGTGTGAAATATCTCAAGATAACTGAGGGTTTCTAGGCAAGAGGTTTTTAACACATCGATCATAACGAACACAATAAGTACTTGTGTACTAATTTTGTGGTGTTCACTTAGATCTGTAGTAGGCGTTAAAATTGGTGTCTTGAGTGGCTACTGCCGGTCTTAAATCTGGATAAAGGAGAACGGTTGGTCATGGGGTTAGCGACCCCATCCCGTAAAAAAACTAACTCCCTAAAAAACCGTCAACGAGAAAAAAATAGTCTAAACCATTCAAACTCTGCCCTGGGAGTTAGAAGGTCTACATCTAGAAGGGTTGTAACGTCTCATGGTGAAAGTCGAGTTCTTTCACAAGTCACGAGGCTGATAAGCCTTCTGAAAACCAGAGCAACCATTAATTTAGGTACACGGAATGTTGGTACAACGTGGGAGACTGGGAGAGTAATCCAAGTTGCTGCATAAATGAAAAGATACAACCTGGATGTTCTCAGAATCCGTGAAACACATTGGACGAAATGCTCTCACATGGCTACGTGCATACAACAACTGCCAGGGAAGTCCTACTCACTGCACTCTCGTAGCGGAGATGTTGTTTATGAAGTTCAGATGACAAAAAGTGAATTTCTAGCGATTTAACCGGGTTGATGAATACGGATGATCTACCTGGAGGAGTCAGAAAACCTTGATTACAAACCAATGATGCCCATTGGCTTCAGGATCCTGAAGGAACAAATGACGTATGAACAAATCGTTGGTCACTGGCTACCATGGGACTGTGTTTATTTAAGTTGCCTCATTGCCTTGTGGGTCAGACCTCTGGGTTGGCCCTCTGAGCACACCACCGCACAAAAATCAAGTGGCTTGTGTGGTGCATATGTATTTGGTGCCCCTTTGTACCAATATATATATGTTCATATAAATAAGTAAATAAATAACTAGATTCTCTAATGAAAAATAAGATCAACTGATTTTAGTTAACTTAAAAGATGAAAGTATTACATTCATAGTAACTCAGTCGATAGATTTTTATAAATCTTTCAATGGTAATACAATCTAATGTGATATGACAAATATCTTATCATCAATATGAACATAGTTTAATTCCAAAAAAATTGACCACTGCATAAATAATTGGTTGAAATTCTTTTGTTGTTTAAATGTCTTCTGTGTGTATAAAAACATGGTTTATTTTATTTCAGAGAATTTTCTACTGATTTGAAATTTATAAGAAAAATTGAATGGTAGGTAAGGGAATCCTATTACTAATGATACTATATATATATATATATATGATGTGCCTTCAACAACAGCGTTTCAACTAGTTAGACTTTGTCGGTTGAAGTGTTTTAAGTTTCATGTATCCACTAGGTATTCGAAGACTATCGTTATAATAAACATTATAATTAAAGTCTACCTCTCTAATCTCGTTTTGAAACGATTTTAATAGTGCTTTTATTGTTTCATAACTGTTCAAAAGGATCCTTACATAGCTTTTTCAATAATCTCTCATTCCAAAGTATATTGCTTTTAATCATAAAAAATAGTTTAGAAATATTGACTTGAATTATATTAATTTTTCTATTCCCGTGACTACCTGTTCATTTACATGGAAAATTCGATCCATAAACGCATATTTTAAAACAATTAGATGAATACGTGATACTTTACAACAAATTTTATGTTTAACTGACTAGTTTTATGGTTTAAAATAGTAATGAACACAAATGCACAATTTTTTGAGCTAGGTGAAATATCTACTATGTCATATTTAATTGTACATTATGCCATAGAAGCAAAAACCAAAGACGTAGTGCTTGGACAGAATGATTCTGAAAGGTAATTTAGATCTCATTGATTTTATACATGGTAGATATTTTCACAATTAACTGGTTAGTCAAAAACCAGGAAACACTGGACTTGTGCTATTCTTGGCTACCGTAACACAATCGGTGAATAGAAATATATTGATCCATATTTTTTTATTCATGTATTTATTCGGTTTAAACCAGTTACTTATATAATATAACCATAATAGAATGTGATGAAACGGTAACTCAGTAGTAAAAGAAAGTGATTTTCAGTCATTAAGTAACAGGTTTTTGATCTGCCACCACCAACTTTGCTTTAAGCTACCGGGTAGTTTTAGGAACTTGAAATAAACAAGCAGGTGAAGAGCAGCATCAGAACCGACAAACGTAAATATGTGGAAGATTTAGCAATGACAGTGGAAAAAGTTGCAAGAGAAGGAAATATGAGACAATTGTATGACACAATAAAGAAACTCGCTGGAAATAATCGTAAACCAGAACGACCTGTGTAAAGCAAGGAGGGAAAAGTAAACCAAACAGTATCTGACAGGTGAGTTGAGTCATCATCTGTTATAGATAAGTATAAAGTTCATTCTGCATTCTGTTTATTAGTAACGGAGCTAATTTTAATGATTTTGGATTTATTTTCATTTGTTAGTCTAAATTATAATGATCATCGTGCAACTCGACAGAAAGAATTCAGTCACCATCAAAGAAAAGACAAACTTATCAATGTTTGTTACTCACAAATAAATCAACATAAAATCAGTACTCACAGAAATAACAATCATCTATGGGTGTCACAAGTTACATTATTAAGAACAAATGATTTCAGCACCATGATGACTGAACATAGATAATGCTAATTTCATTGATTATTCAGAAACTAAAGAATTATAACACGAAAATTTAATTAACCCTTAATGAAGCATGATTAAATACAAATTATTTGCATATAAACACTGAGCTAAAAGGTTATCTTTCAAACATTGACTGTAAATAATTATTAAGTTGTAAAGATATACCTTTAATCATAGTGAAATGAAAATGGTATAATAGTTGCATAATCTGGGTTCTTTGATCATGAGTAAAATCAATCAAGAAATGAAATTATTTGAACTATGTAAAACGATGAATCAGAAGCTACAATTACATTTAGTCAATTAAACAAAATTAAAGTATTAACGTCTAATTAAAGTATTTCATATTAATGATTATTGTTAACAAATAGATCAAACATAACACATTATGACTAGATAAAATCTGTCCAATAATTCACAGTTATTGTTGAGAATAAAAACTTGAGAAAAATAAAACTGTCATTGTAGATAGTAAGAGGTCTGGATTAAATTTAAAGTTACTCTTACTAGTACATAATTTTTGTGAAACTGTTAAACACGACTCTAATTTATGGACGATCCAATCAGAGGCGTTTTAGAGATTTCAAGGTTATGGCGTTAATTTCAGTGTTTACTGCTAAAGTACGATCGGTTCACAAGGAATTTTGTACAAAACGTGATAATTGAGAAGCTATAACAAATAAAACGGTGGGACTATAATTTGTGGACGAATCAATCAGGTATAATATAATAGATCTCGGATTTTAACGCGAAAGCTTTTCATCCATTTGGCTAAATAAATTTCTGGCATTATAGCTGATGTCAGTTCGTGATGAAAATCCCATATATAATTCCTAACTAAGGCAAATTACGACAATTATTGCGAAGTGGATAATAAAAGCACCAGTAGCCATATGGATGTTTTCCTCTACTGCATGCATTATGATTTTAGAATCTCTGAACCTCTTTCTAACCTTGACAAGTTTTTGAACCACGTATAAGAAATGTATCCACCTTATTTCCTTGGTTTTGTATATCTTTTTACTCTATACTGACTGCTTGCTGATTAGCTAATATTTCTCAAGGTTACTTAACATTCGTTCAAAGGTCGTCCATAAATTAGAGTCTCGCCAACACGTTTATTCAATATGTACAATATATTATTCAAAGATTCATGAACATTATCAAAAATATCTATATGTGATATTTTCGTTTAAATCTTTAGCGGCGAGGCTATAACTTATGAATGAACCAATCAAATGTATGATAACAGATCTTGTATTTCAGCAGGAAATTCTCCAACTATTTGGCTAAATATCATTTTAAATTATCTTAGTTAGTGATGGCAACTTTAATTCTAATTCCTAATCCTAACCATCTACCGAAAATTATAATTCTTATCCTTTACACAGTTTTAAAACCCTCATTTAGCCCTAGTAAGTAGGTGGACATTGTTAAGGCCAATTTAGCTCAGTTTAAAGGTTGTCCATAATTTTTAATTTTAATTTTTTAGCTGTAACACAAATCTATTTTATAGTAGTTAGTATAATTTATCAAATGAAATACAGTTTATCCACAATAAACAATCCAATATACATAGATTTGTTTGTATTTTATATTCATAATGAATACTTGTATAGTTGATGTCAAAATCCATGAAATGATATGAAAGTTATTCATTTAGAAGTTACATTCAATTACTTACAGATTTATCATAATTTATAAAAAAAATTTATGCACAAAGATAATACAAGTTTCTTCATTTTTCACAAACAATCCATGATACACATAATCAACTTCCTTTTTCTGATTAACATCATGAATCGATTAATGTTAGACCACTATTGAAAATGTGGAAGTACTGGATGGCCGTTTCTTTCTATTATGGGACTCATCAGCAGTGCGCATCCATGATACCGCTCGCGGGATTTGAACCCAGGATCTTTTGTCTGTCGCGCGAACGCTTAATCTCTAAACCACTAAGCTGGCATCTAATGGTGTTAATGTCTAATTTCAACCAATCCACGAAATTGTGCGACTATCTTCCATTTTATAGAGGTAGATACCTGTCTCAATCTGTTCATAATCTCAATAAAAATAACTAATAGTCTCCACAACCCCATACTAATAATCAATTTTCTGTTTAGTATTTCTATCATTCTAATTTAAGCTAATATAATCAAAATCAATAATTTAAACAAAAATAAATTTAAGGAAAGAAAGAACACAAAGGAATCATTTAACAGTTAATTTGACCAGCTGTTCAACATATTGTTATCCATGTAGGCAAATAAAGAAGTGTTTGAAAATTGTGCCAAAATTTTTGTTGTTTTAAAACTTTCTTCTATAATTGGCTATATATATACATAGTTTTGTTAAAAGATTACAGGATGTCTTCAAGTGTAGCATCATGTTTTAATTTTATTATTGCACAATTAATCTATTGAAATGTATTATAGGCTTTTACAAAAACAACATTGTTTTCTCTCACTATCCTTTTTTTTCAATTGAAATAAAAGAACTTTGATTTTAATTTATGATAATGAATTTTGAATAAGGAATAATAGTTGAAGAATGAATAAAATTAAGATTAAAAGGGACAAGGATTCTAATATATACAATTAATAAATTGTATGTAATTGATTAACATGATTGTAACTTTTTGTTATAATTCAAAGAGCCGCCGATTAGTGGGCAGTGACTTATCGATCGGATCAAGGGATTCAGAATCTCGATAGGCTATTCTGGTCCGTTGTCCCCGACTCAGCTAACGCGATCAAGAAGTCATGGTAAGGCGTAGAAAGTGTATTCTACAGGCAACCAGTGGATACCAGGTCAGGTCAGGTCAATCAGGCACACAAGCCAAGCGTATTTATACAAATATTTACAATTGATATTGTCATGGTAAGATGTCTTTAAACATACCGTCGTCGGTTGCCCAGGTTGACCGCGAGTTGTCGTGTACCGTAGGTAGGAATGACTGAGCCATTCGCGGAGCTTAGTCGAATCACTGTAGCTTGTAACTTGCTGCTACGTCGTGGTACGACAGAGACTTTGGTTCCAGTGTCTACTAGGAACCTAGCGTTTGTGCAGTAATCGTGCACATCAATCATATTTCATTGATAAGTTAATCGATTCGATAAAATTACAAAATATGAGTTTTGGGGATTTATCGTCCCCAACACTTTTGTTCGAAGACAATATCATTGAACATATTCTGAAAATATAAATCAGTAACAAATGATGGGTTTTATTGAAATGAGTTAGATCATACACCGATTCACAAGTGTATATTTTTTCATAGTTTGACAGTAAATTGAAATCTAATGGTTAGTGTGTTTAAAGTTGGTTATGAATGGTAGTTCATTGAAGTTGTTACTTATCACAGAGTCAATAAAAAAACTTTCAACTTAAGGAATATAAATATACCATTATCATTTACATTTAACAAGGTATTTCAATTATAAATGTACATTTTCATTCATTTAAGTTGCTCAAGTTTTCAATAGAAAAGTGAACTAATATTCAATTTATTAATTTAGTGAATTATTCCAATTATATTAACTACAAGTCTTTAATGAAATGCATATTATAGTATATTGAATTTGTTTATCACTTGAATAAAGCTAAAACAACAATTAAGATAGAATAATATAAATTCATATTTCTCATCCGTTGCCTATTACTTTTGAACTATGGCATAATGAAAAACAATTGACATTGATGATGGAAACAATTAGAATAACAAGGAATATCAATATTGACGACATATATATGTCCCAAAGAATTTGAGACTGAGGGGCGTAATGGCTTTATATAATGAAAATGGCTCGGTATTTAATTGATACCTGATATGCCATTGACATTCCATAATCCTTGAAAGTTATTAGCGGACAAAACTGCGTCTATTCAGTGTACTGAAGCAATAGCGATAACGTAACTCAAACCTAACTTGTATATCTAGAAAGAGACAATAATCAGTTTGTCACCACATTGGTAAATTATGATTTTTTGTTAGTCTTTATTATTATGATTATTTTATTAGTGTTCATTTTGTTATGTAGTCTTTGCCAAACTAAGTTTTATTGTATACCAAAATTATTACTTCATTCATCGGTCATTTCATTTACTTAATTCGCTGAACTTATGTAAACTGTTCAAAACCTGTTTAGTTATTACATAACTCATCGACTTTTTATTCTAGCGCTAACCTCGTGATGCAGTTTGATGGTTTTCTCAATATACGACCTATCCGTCATCTTTTCCTAATTTCCTTTTCAGCTGGAAGCTGGTTTGTTCTTTCACACTTTGAGCTGTAGCTCTTTCGGAGTTACTTCTGGTTCCAAGCCCAGGTAAAGCCGAAGGGTTGAGCATGGGGTTAACAATCCCATCTCATAGAAAACAACCTTGCTAAAAGTATACTATCCAGAATAAACAATTCAAACCATTTAAATTCTTCCTAGGGAGTTGAGGGTTTTTCATTCAGAAAAACTATGGTGAAAGCTGAAATTCTTCAGAAATCACGAGGCCAATAACCCTTTCAACAACTAGCGAAACAATTTATATGTATATATATAATCTTTGCTACCGTAATTGTTTCCGTTATCATTGTCAGTTATTTCGCATTATATTATACCTCAATGCCATATCTTAATACATAAATGGTTGTAAGCAGCAGATGAGAAACCACGAAATATGATGAATCTATATGATTCTGTCTCAACTATTGTTTGAACTATATTCAAATTCATAAAGGGAAAGGTTGCTTTCCTTTTATTACTAAAAAGTATTTGTAATTATAACAAACACCTCCTTCGAAACCTTTCATAACTGATTTTCAGTTGCTTACGATCCATTTCAAATTAACGTTTCTTTTAACATTTATTCTCCAATCAAACAATTATCTTGTAGTCTTATGTTTAATGAGTTTACGAATAGGTCTAAATATATTTTACTTAATATTAACCCTATTTGTTCGTAACTTTGTAAGGTAGTAAGACTTCATCATTCACATACTGTAAAACGTTTAATATTTGGTATTTATCAAGTTATATAAATAGCTTATTACATAATAGTTGAAAAAGAAATGAATATGATAATGTATCAGTTTAATATGCGAAATAACAGATTAATGAAAGATAGAAACAGTTTAAAATGAAGTGCATTTATTGATTAGTCTTCAATTCCGTATGCACATTATTTTGTTGTCGCATATTTTTAGTTAATAAAGGACATATTTATATAAATAATGTTTGTATAGGTTGTTCTCGGTTTATATATTTTTATCAAAAGACCGACTATACGAAAACTGAATTATATTTATTTTACTAAGTGACTAAAAGAAAAGTATACGTCAATATTAATCAGTTTACGTGATTTTTCGGAGCAGGTTATATTGGTTGTACAAAGAGAGCTCTTTTAAAACCTCTCTCGGAGCAATACCTTGCCTGGCTATTTGAAGAAATCCAAAAGTCTGTTAAAAACCTAATCCCAGAGCACCTCATTAGTTTTGATCATGATACTTCACACGGATTTTCTTTAAAAATAATCCATACACTTAGAAGATAAATTGAAAACTTGTGTTCAGCAGATGCTCTAACTGTACACTAATTCAAGTCTAATCTTTATATACAAAAGCAGTTTGTCCAGTCTTATAGAGTTATTTAGATCTTATCATTTTCCATAAGCTAATGAACTATTTTATTTCTAACAAACTATTCATCAAACAATACCAGTTTAAGCTTTAATGTTACACAAAATCTCTTTATTTAATCACGTACCGTAATATTTGATATTTGATACTTTGATTATCGTTTGTTTATTTTTTGTTTCTTAATGATACAATACCCCTCTATCTACCTATAAATTATAATTTCAAGTAGACAGATCACTGATAAATATGATCGTATAAATTATTCAAATGCAAGAATTGAAAATCAAAGTTGTCTCCGAAAAAACGTTCTTATTTCTTCTATAAAAGGGTTACTAAGATTACATTTTTACAGTTTATATAATTTTTGCTTTACTCTAAACGTTATTTTGGCAAATTATAGATATTGGTATCGATCTTTGTTTTCGTGTATATTTCAACATGCGAGATCGAAGGTCTTGGACTCGAATCCTGCTGGTGAGATCCGTCCAGTGCTTCCAGATTTTCAATGATGATCTAGCATTAATCGATTCATGATCTCAATAAAAAAAAGTATATTTCCACACCATTGAATTTCTCATCTAATGATAACAGATTATTATTATTATTAACTGTATATTTAAGTATCATAATGATTATGATCGTTATAAAACATGCTCAAACAAATACTTTAACTGTTCATGATGTTTGCATAGATTCATATTATTCAAATGATGCAAATAGGGAATGAAGAATAATATTCTATTCCTGGTCTTACAGTAATCATTTCTTGAAAGTACTTGTGGAATCAATTCAATGATTGTCCTTGTAAACATTAAAAAAACTTATACTTTTGAAGATTTATGAAATATTCATGATAACTGTTTTCATAATCTTTGCCTTTTAGTTGTTAAGCTGTAAAAATATTCTATATATTTTTGTTTAAGTAAAATGAATCAGTAGTGTTGCAATAATGTACTAATAAGAGTTTCTATCAGATTTTTATAAATTTTCTGGATAAATTGTATTTAATTTCTATAAATATACCGTTTTGTAAATCATCTTTAAGATTAAAGAGGAAAAATGTATTTGTAAAATATCAGCGAATAAATTTAAAGTAAATTCAACGTATTGACTGGTAATCTGGTCTAAGCTTTTTCAAGGAGAAATATGTACCTAATTATATTTGATAATTATGATGTTTGATTATATTTTCTTTGAAAGATTATCAGGTGAAATGTTGGTTTTACATTAAATTCATTTCATGTGATTTTACAAATGCATTCATCCTCTTTAATGTCTCATATAAACTCGGTGCCTAAATACTGTGGAATTATTCGATGAAAGTTCTTATAATCATCTTTAAAATAACTGAATCTTTAAAAATCACTGAAAAATTCCCATTATATTAAAACACAATTGTATGGATGAAGAGTATTCTTTTTCAATAATTTCTCATCAAGTTCTATAATTATAAATCCAAATTAATAATCTATAAAATTGACCAGATTTAAAGCAGAGTACATCCTTTGGAAATTGTAATATGTGAATCAGGAATTGTTTGTTATATAAAATCAATTCAGATCGTTAATGTTGGGGTTGACTGATATGAAGTGTTAACTTGAATCAGTTTATAAGCGAAATGAAATTGTGCGATAAATGATCAGAATAAATATGGTCAACATGCGATGAGAGAGAAAATAATGGAATAAAAATCGGAAATTACGTAATATGCAGAATAATATGAATTAGGTCAGATATAGTAGATAGGGGTGGATAGTGAATAAATTTCTCAAAAGGTTATCAATTGTAATGATAATAATAATAGTAATAATAATAATAATAACAATAATAATAATTATCATAAGTTTGGGACATAAAAATGAACATTAATCAGATTACGTCACCATATTATAAAATTAATTATTAATTAGTTGTCCCCAAAGTTGGCCAGGGTAAAAGGAGTGGCTGAACATACTTCTTTTGGATGCACAATTCCATTTCACTTATAAACTGATTCAAGTTAACACTATATATCAGTCAACCCCAACATTAACGATCTGAATTGTTTTTATATAACAAACAACAATTCTCAATTCACATATTACAATCTCCAAATGATGTACTCAGCCTTAAATCTGGTCAATTTTATGGATTATTAATTTGGATATATAATTGTAGAACCTGATGAGAAATTGTTGAAAAAGAATATTCTTCGTTCATATAACTGTCTTTCAAAATCCTTTGAAATTATGATTTTATTAATGAACTTTGAGTTTACTGCTTATTTTCCAACTTTTTTTTACTGTTACGAACTCAACAAAATAGAAATAGGTAATATCTTAAAATAATTTAATGAAGAATTAGCTTGAATAAGGTCTTGATGTGATTCAACAAAATGTCTGATTTAATTTATGAAATAAAGTAATATAATGAATTGCAAAATAGTTTTCACACTATACGTATGTTTTATAGATTTTAATGAGGACAAAGTTGACATAAGAAACAATGAAATAGTATGATTTTATAGCGAACATATTTTATGTGTGTATAACCGAAAAAAATTTTCAGCATTTTATTTTTGTTCATCTAGTAGGTGACTGTTGTATATTAGAACGTAGTTTTCATTGAGAATTTCAGTTCAAATTCTTACATTCAAGTTATTTTCTTTTTGATTTGGCATGGTCAAAGAAACTACGTGTGGTTAGCTTCAGATGATTGAAATCGAATCCTCAATAGAAATAATACTCTTATCTGTAATACCTGTACATATGTTACACATTGCAAAAGAGGATGAATCAATTCAGACAACAACTGTTTACTTATACATACGAACAAACTTAACAAATAATCATGGAATATTATCGTGAATTATGTTCCATATAACAGATTTATTTTCATTTTCATGTTTGACGAAAGTTCATTTACACCTGATACCTTAATTTATATAACTTTATACTTTAACCCGAATATCAATCAAATATTCATCCTAGTAATTATTTCATTTACTTGACCTCATAAACTCAAATATGATAATAAACTAATTTCATAAAAGTTACTAATTAGAATATCATCTTAAAGTATTCGGTGTTAATATAATTACAAAATATAGTTTAGCTAATGAATGTAAACAATAACAAAAGTTATCTTACGAAAAGGTATAAATCTTCATCAAAAAAATGAAATCTATTCAATGATAACCATCTTTTACTGTTATAGAGGAAATAAATGATTTGATTACAAGTATCATCTTTATTTCATCTTAATAAATTAATAGTTTATTTGTGTAACCATAATTTAATTGATTAAAATCAGACTGTAATTATTTATTCGATGTTATATATGTATTCTGAACAGATTACTTTGATATTACTGTTACATCACAAGTGTTTAAGTAAATATAGATAGTGAATAGTAGTGAGATTTAAGACTCGCGTTTCGTCCCAGTCAGGGCTAGTTGATTAAATGTACTTGCATACTAGCGTCGTTATTCATATCAGAACTTCAATTTGTTATACAATTTAGTTAATACCTGGATCAAGATAAGTGGATCACGTGTTGGGTGTTCGAAGCGTAAGGTATAAGGTTCAAGTTTTAAAGTAATTATCAACAATAGAGTGTAGGTGAATCCAAATGATGGGTAACAAATAAAATAAAAAACGTATCTTAAATGCTAATAACAACCACTATTCATGTTTAAATTAATAAGTTTTGTTTAGAGATTTATGACGACAAGTTTAGTTTCTATAATGTAGTGTGATGATAGTAAAACTGAACCTTATCTCACCTTCATAACAAATTAATTTAATTATTCAAATACGTACGCAAAAATAATCAATAATGAATAATTTACGAATCTTCAAAAAAGGTTCTATAGAAGTGAAGTGAGTGATTCAATTTGAAGATATCATTAATTTATGACAATAAATACAAATAGATTGCTTTGATACACTTTCAAAATTCGAAACTAAACAAAACTTAAAACCATAATATAGTAAGCAGAGATGGATGGTGGCTAGCAGTGGAAACTAGGATTCGTGTTTCATCCTATTTAGAACTCGTCGGCTAGAGTATCTGTATCCCAGATTTACTGTTCACTTCGGAGCTCGAACTCAGTATCGTTCGCTTCAAACACCATCGTATTATCCATTTAGGTGCTGAGTCCAGATAGACACTAGTCTGTGTAATGAGGAAAATTTCGCCTCGATCTCGTATTGGTTATTTAGGTCTTCCCACTGACGTAAACACATCAAGCTGATAAATATCAAATGGCGTGAGACGCGCGTCCTGGATTCCACTGTTAGCCACCATCCATATCTGCTAATAATGCTTGTGAATTGAGGTGATATCGAGGCAATCTGCATAGGATGCCTATATACCAATAATAGAATGATCAATTGGAATCGTAAATGTCAATCGAAGGATTCAAACAACCACTACAAATATGAAGTACTGACAATCATTATTTGCTGAAAGAAGTAATATTGGTAGATTTCAGTGATAAAATGTTTTACGTATAATACTTGAACCTACTTTTCCCTTCAATGTGCATAATGCTTCTTTCCAAAATTTCTTCTTTTTTTGATTGTTAACTGGAAGTTCTATTTTACCAGTGGCCATCTATAAAAATTGAAAATTGAAAAAAAGATAAGTTTATTAGAGAGTAATGAAGAATAGGAATATTGTAGCAAAAATATCAGTTCATCTTGTTCCGGATCATATAACTAATACATAAATCATTTGAAAAAAAACTATTTTTCATGTATAGGACAAAGATAATAGTTAGCAAATCTTGAAAATTAACGCACTAATACACATGTATCATGAAAGAATGTGTAATGTCAACTTGTCTAATTGAGTTATATATAATAGAAACGATTTGATTTACATAAGAGCATACATTGTAACAAAAACCAGTAGGGGGTTTAATAGAAAAATAAATTCTTTATAATTGTCGAGTTTGTAATTTTCTCTACTGTCACGACTTACGACTTAGTTGCAAGTCGACTTATTTAAAGTGCAAGTTATTATTTATGCTTCTTATCCAGTAAAGTCTTTTCAAAAGTAACTATCATTCAAAAACTTGGAACATATGTTTTGTCGGTTTTCATGTTTTAAGTTAAAAATAATTCACTTTATAATGGAAATCATTTATTTTCTACTTTGATCATCACTAATTTTTAAGTATTTTACCTAGTGAGTAAGATATAGAAACAATTACTTTGATAAGGATTTTAACTAACCGGAGAGTTTTCTATGTTTACTAGCATTTTTCATCAAATATCGATGTACTAAGGTGCAAAATACTTCCAAGATAGGTAAAAATAAAATAAGCGAAACTATACTACTCCTTATATTTAAACAACTGAATGTTCCAAACAAATCCTAGACTATTTCAAGAGAAGGAAACCCGTAATAAACATTTGTGTAATGTTGATGAGGCTTGAAGAAGACTATATTTAAACAGATTTTTGGGCCTTGATGGAAGGGTGTCTCCGGTCAATGAGAAAATTCTTAGTTACATATGATATTTTGTGACTATGTTAACTTTCAGTTTAAACTCTGACGAACAGATTTTGTGTGCTCATCCGTCTACAGGTCACTGGGTTTATTTCGAGTATCAGTCAAGGACACATGCTTCAACAAGATCTCTCTGTAGACTGAGCTGAATCCTAATATCGGGTTAAAAGATCTGCCTGCAGACAGACATCTATAACTTTCATTGTATTCCAAGCCCTGGAAAATTAGATCTTCTTGATAAGAGATAAATTTTCATGTTTAACTGAATAATTTTTATTCGTATGAGGTTAAGGAGATAATTAAGTTTCTGATTTAGACCATGAGTTGGTCGAGGTTAGGCCATCATGGAAAACCTGGAGGCAGTTGACGGCGGTTTTGTTCTAGTATGGGACTCTTCAGCTACGGGCATTCACGATCCCGCTTGCGGGATCCAAACCCGGGGCCTTCGATCTCGCGAGACTCATGTGCTCATCGATGACTTGCTTCATCAGTTCTAGTGAGAAGCTGTGATCAGTGGAGCTAATCCATATCAGGTAGAGACAGGCATCTACTCCAGTACAATGGGAGGTGGTTGAGAAATTTCGTGGATTGTTTGAGGCTAGACACTAACACCGTCGGATGCCGGCTCAGTGGTCTAAGGGTTAGGCGTTCATATGAGAGACCGGAGGTCCTGTGTCGCTATCCCGAGTGCGAGATCGTGAAAAGTCTTGGAGTACAATCATATTTAGGTTCCTTTTATAGCAACGAAAGTCATTTGATAGGTTATTATATTCAAACTTTGTTACGAAAGCAGTCCTTCAATTTTAGTAATCGAATCGTCAGGCTGTTAGAAATTTGCGCTGAACATCTTTATATGATGAAAATCAGTTTTAATAAACTTTAATGCTTGTTATGTAAAAAGCATATCGAAAAATACTTGTGTATTCTGCGTGAAAATGGTTAAATTAACTTTTTCTAGCTAGTAGGTGTCATTACCAAGGTTTGATTTGATAATTTCGAATAAATTGAGCATTGGGTTCATTTTTATAAATAAAAATAATATATTTGTAATATCCCAATGAGTAGAAAATTGGATTTTCTAGCTAGGTTTTTTTAGTAAAATTCTCTTCTATGAGCTGGGTTGCTAACTCTATATCCGATCCTTCTATCGTATTAACGTTTGGGACCAATAGTAGTCATAGAATGGCTAGTCAGTGGTCTTTGATCAACGAAGGTTAACAATAGTAAGTAAATGAGTTAATGAGAGTATTTTCTTAATAACTATGTTCAATGCATGTTCATTTTCTCTGAAATTTATCTTCATAAATTTTATCTTCAGGTTGTTTTGGCTTAAATTAAATCGTGCTGCCAAAATTCATCGACCCTTTCCAGTTTGTTATTTCATGATGATGACATTCAGCAGTTTAAATATAAGAAAGAAAAAAGTACATCTTTTAGATTCGGAAAAAAATCATTGATCCTTATTTAACTGCACATCATAATGTGTATTAAAAAAGTAGTTTCATTGTCTTTTTGACTGAAATATGTATGGATTAAGTACTATACAATTTATCTAAAGAAATACTAATTATTTTTGAAAAATCAAAATGATAAAGTGACTCAAATTTAAGTAAATCGTAGTCTTATATCAGATGAAATTATTTTTAAAAGTTAAATATTAGGATTTTTCTCAGTATCTATTTCATGATATTAGTTTCAATCATTATCTTGAAGAGAGAGGGGACAAAGAATTGGCCAGAATAATATGAATTCATTTTATTTTGTTAGTTTATCATCAACTGCTCTTACTTACGCCTGTTACCTCTCATGGAGGAGAATAGGTCTCTCACTAGCAATCTCATCCAATTCTGTTCTGAGCAAGCCCTTCCAGTTGCTTCCAGTTGACATTCATTCTTCTCATGTCTGCTTCCAATTCCCGATGCAGTGTGTGTTATTTGGTATTCCTCTTTTCCGTTTCACTTCAGTATTCCAAGTTAGCGTTTTTTACCTCATGATGCGGTTTGATGATTTCCGTAATGTATTTTCTATCCACTTCTAACGTCTTTTCCTAATTTCCTCCTCAACTGGAACCTGATTTGTTCTTTCCAAAAGTAGGCTGTTGTTGATGGTATTGAGGAACAGGACATTGAGTATCTTACAAAGACATTCGTTCACAAATACTTGTACTAAATTGATGATGATTGTGCTAGTTCTCGAATTTTTATTTGTATGTAGTAGAACTGTCTTGACGTTGGTGTTGAAGATTGTGACTTTGATGTTAGCTTGCATGCATTTGTTTTGAGTTCCATATATTGTTCAAGTGTAGGAATGTTGCCCCGGCTTTACTAATCTTCTCCTTCACGTCCAAATCAGTTCCTTCACGTTCGTCGGTGATGCTACCTGGTAAGGTAAGTGAACGTATTCATCTCCCACAGAGTTTTTCCGTCAAACGTGACCGTGTATGTGTTCTCCGTATTGTATTCGAGGACCTTGCTTTTCCTGTTGTTTATGTTGAGGCCTACTGCTGCAGAGGCTGTTGCTACCCTGTTTGTCTTCATCTGTATTTGATGATGTGTATGTAATGGGAGGGCCAGGTCATTTGCGAAGTCCGACTTCATCAGCTGCTCATAAGCTATATAATTTTGAAATCACAGTTCTCGTGAAGTGTACGTACTCATAAAATTAAAAATGAATATGTGTCATCATGGTGGATGAATGAGCATGAAGACATATAAAAAGTGTCCTAAATAAAAATAATATGTAGGGGAAGATTCTGCATCATCTGACATAGAAACAAGAGATAATAAAGTTGAAATAAACAATTGATTATATGATGAAGAAGTTGAGCTCAAATTAAAATTAAGTAAGAATAACATAAGTTGCAGTCAGTCGGTCAGATGTGTAATTATGAATCTGAATAACGTAACGAAATTAAAATAAGAGAGAGAAAATTCTGAGAACGATGAAATAAAATGACGATAGAGTCTCCGTGGTGTAGCTAAGTTAGAAGTCAGTTTGTAATTAGCCTTCGCTACAGTATTGTTTTAAAATCTATCACATTCAGATTGTGTTTATTCAGAAACTGAATTAAATAGATTTACCTATATTTCTGCCCCCAAATGCCCTGGTACGGCCGAGAGAGGGGAGAGTCCGCTCTCCCTCTCGAAATGCTCTCACATGGCCACGCGTATATAGCCTCTGCTAGGGAAGTCCTACTCACTGCCTTTTCGTGGCGGGGGTGTTGTTTACGAAAATGAGAGGACGAAAAGCAAATGTCCGGCGCTTTAAACGGATCCCAAACGAATGGTGCGCATGGGTTCCAGTATCCTGAAGGGACAAATGGCGTATGAACCAATTGTTGGTCACCGGCTTCCATGGGACTGCATCTCCTCACGACGCTCCACTGCCTTGTGGGTTAGACTTTTAGGTCAAAGGTTCGGGGTGTGGCCCCCTCAGAAAACCACCTGCTTCGGTTTGGGCACCCGTGCAGTATCCCAGCCCTCACACATATTGAATGAGATTGGTGTGGCGCATATGTATTTGGTGCCCCCTTGTACCAATATCTATGTGTTAAAATAAAATTCAAAAAATCTATATTTCTAATAAATGGGTAATCTTTGACAACTAGGTTTAATCATAAATGATATTTTGTCTTCATGAATAATTAATAAGGACTTATCAAATATTGAAAAAACTCATTGTATACTGTGTTGTAAATGTATACTTCGAATTAATGAATCAGTATTAAAGAAGTACTAAATAATTTGTAAATAAGGGGCGTGTTTATTGAGATATTGTCAAGCCGAAATTTAATTGATATTAATTTTTAATGTGTATTTATTCTAAAGTTACTGTAAGTAACAAAGCAGGATAAGAAAAGAGTGTTGGACATGAGCTCAGCAACCCAATCCCGTAGAAAACAACATTATAGAAATGTTGCTCAACAGGAAAAAATATTCAATCTATTTGAACTCATCCCACCGAGGAGAAGGACCTTCATTTCGGAAGGTAAAAGACTGGTGCCCCGTCTAACAACATAGGTACATGGAATGTGCGGAACATATTGTAGACCGGATGGGGCAATCAAACAGTTGAGAAAACGAGATGATACAATTTGGCGGTTCACGGAACAATTGAAGACCATTCGACGCGAGGTGGACAAGAGAGGTTAGATTCGGGAGAAGCGCTGCTGTATACCAGTCATTAAAAACAAAATGCTCCACACACTCAAGGAATTGCTTTGATACTATCTAAATAAACCCGTAACGCGTTTATCGGATGAGAATCCCATCGATTCAGGATCATAAAACCACCCTTCAAAATAAATATGGAGGAGATCAAAACGAATGTTATCCAGCGGTATCCACTACCAATTAAAACGGCGATGTTGATAAAGATCAGCTTTAAAGGAGGCTGTGGCCGATCGTAGGGGAATGATCAGGAAAGGACCTGACGATCCTGATGCGAAATATCAACGTATACGTCGAAATGGACAACAATGGATCTGATGATATTATAGGACGACATGGATTGACTGGTAGGAGGGAACGAGAATGGCAATAGATTTGTAGGCTGATTTGCATTCAACGACATGGTTATAAGTGTTGCCGCATTCCTTCTTAAACACATGCAAGAAGCTACACCAGGTCACACCACAGAGAGCCAGATAGATCATATGTGTCTTAATCAAAAATTCAGAATGACAATGGAAGACGTGACAACCAAGAGAGGAGCTGACGTTGTTTCATATCACTATCTGGTGGTTGTAAAGATGAAAGTGAAGCTAAAGAAACAATGGACAACTGGGGAAGATGCATTGTGAATGTTTAATAAGCCTTCTTTCAAAAAGCTGAAAAACTCAACGAATCCAAGATATATCTCAACAACAGGTTCTACACCTTACAATGTCTGAAATACGTGGATAACCTAGTAATGACAGCGGAAAAAGATGCAAAGTAAGGAAATATGAAACAAATATATGATACGACGAAGGAAGTAACAGGGCAATATGGTAAGCCAGAGAGACTGATCAAGGACAAAGAAAGCAATCCAATCACTGAGATTCAAGAGCAGTAGGACATGTGGGTAGACCTGTTCGGCGGACTCCTCAATACACAAGAGTCACTGAACTCACCAGACATTGAGGCAGTACTACGGACAATCCTTTAAACGTCATTCCACAAGCGGAAGAAGAAATCAGCCTGATCATTAGATAAACCAACATTGGGAAAGCAACACTACCTGACAACGTACCAAATGAAGTACTGAAGTTAAACACAAGGTTGGCTGTGAAGATATTCCACATTCTCTCCAAAAAGAACTGAACAGAGGGACAAGCGCCACAGACAGACCAAACGTAGCATACTTTATTATGAAACTAAAGAATATAGATCTGAGAAATTGTGAGAAATACACAGGCATTACACTACTGTCAGTAGCATGAAATGTTTTCAACAGATTATCGTTGGACCGGTTGAAATATTCAGTTGACACATAACGTCGAGATCAACAGACTGGGTTCCATAAGGATCGGTTGTGCATAGACCAAACCGTGACACTACGGATCACCGTTGAACAATCAGTTGAATTGAACTCGTCACTATACACCAACTTCATTGACTATGAGACAGCATTCGACAATGTGTATAGGAGAACCTTATAAAACATTTTTTTCGACAATATAGAGTGAGTAACTGAGAACATCATCAACATCATGCGCAATTCACACGACGGACTACACTGCAAGGTCGTGCATGGAGGACAGCTCACAGATGCCTTCCAATTGAAAGTCAGTGTCATATAATTATGCTTACTCTCGACCTTCCTCTTTCTTCTGGTTTTTTGAAGACCTTGACATCTGAGGGGAAGCACGAATTAAAAAAGGATTTTTCGGATACACGTAGATGATCTGGACTTCACAGATGACATAGACTTTCTATTCTATACTCCTCAACAAGTGTAGGTGAAGACATATCTGGGCAGTATAATCGATGAACAAGGGAATCTGATGCTGATGTGAAGGTAATGATTGGTAAGGCTAGGCAGCATTCTTAAAATTGAAGTACATATGGAACTGAAAACAACTGTCATTGAACATCAAAAAGAAAGAGGAAGACTAAATAAATTTTTTCGTCGGGAATTCGAAGCATACACAAAGGAATGAAAAGTAACTAGAAACAAGTGGAAAGGATTGCCTAGGATAGAGTTCAATGGCGAATACTGGTGGACAGTTTATGCTCCTCCTTGAGGTCTAACTGGAGTTATGTAGTATATTATGATTTGAAATTAAATTATCACCACATATGAAGGTTGGAATTTTGATGATCCAGCGTTATATTTAGAGTATATTAAAATAAAGGTAAAACTATTCTTCATAGTATTGTTATTACTCACATAGTTTCATCATGTTTATCATAATTCGATTAACTATAAATGTATTTTTCATTCAGGTAATACATTCTCACCTACCAGATATAAAAATTTGTCTAATTTGTCTAAACATTTCAAGAAAATTAGATTTAGGAAAAACATTCTTTCACACTTCATTCAAAGATAAAGACATAAACACTTTCCTTCAAGCTCGTTTGATCTCTTTATATTAAATAAATTGAATTTTATTCCCATTTGTTACATACCAGCTACCATCAGTTAACTATTCTTACAATACAAGTTATATAAGAGAGAATTTCAGTGTAACAGAATTATCATGTCTATATCTGATTGTGATCATTACTTAAAGTATATAAAGAATTACTTACAAACCAAAACTTGTATTTGTATTCAGAATTTAATCGTAATTTAGAGTAGAACATTTTCAGTTTGCAAAAAATATAAGAATTTTGTCTATACTTCAATAATAATTCTTGTTGAATTTTTAACCATTATGAGTGTTTCTGGCATTTTACTAGATTTTATCTTTACAATTAAACGTATAATTAGTGAAGTAAATAAGTGTATATCACAACTGTTATGATTAAACTATCACTTCCTTAGAAAGTAGAATAATATAATGAAGAACCTTTCTGACAGACAGCATTACTGTCATTACCATAGTGTCCCAATTATATTTTATTCGACATTTAACAAATGTGAATTTAGTTCATTTCATAGATTTAATAATTAAAATTAATGTGATTGTAACAGACAAGCTGTCTTAAAATTAGACTAACATACAGTGAGCAGACACATAATTATCAGCAAAAAATATTCAAGTATAGTATCCATTAGTTCATATTTCTTACTTTAGTCAATTCATTATATTACACAAACACAATTTGACTAAATAAACATTTGAGACATTAAAGAGAAAGAATGTATTTGTAAAATCTCATCGAAAGAATTAGAAGTAAATCCAACATTTCACCTGACAATATGGTCCAATCTTTTTCAAAGAAATATAACATTTGAATTCACTTGATGTGGTTTTACTTGTATCTTCTCATTGTTATTTAGGACTGCAATCGGTCAGTCTCTTATTGGGATATGTGCATCCTGTGCGGATGCCTCGATATAGCCTTAAGTCACAAGCTCTTTTAATCAAAGATGGATAGTGGCTAGCAGTGGAATCCAGGACGCACGTTTCATCCTATTTGGGACTCGTCAGTTGAATGTACCTGCATCTCAGAGTTGAAACTCACTCTGGGACTCAAACTCAGTACCGTTCGCTTCAAACGCCATCTCGTCATCCACTTAGCTACTGAGTCCTGATAGCTACTTGCTTGTACAACTCTGGGATGCAGGCACATCCAGCTGACCAGTCCCAAATAGAACGTCCTGGATTCCACGGCTAACCGCTACCCATCTTTGCTTAAAATATAACATTTGGCTTATATAGTTATACGTTTATTTTATTATCCCATATATTTAATGTATATAGCCATTCTACACATTAGTTCAACTATGGTAATTGTTGGAAAACAATTAATAAGACTGTTTAATAGGGTGTATTCGTATAAGTAAATTATTCTTATTCCGATAAAAATCTTCCTTCTATTATACCATAAATATTATTAATTGTTTTTTGTTCTAGAAAAAAAATTATAAAAAGCATTTTATTCAAAGGAATTATTTACTAGATACATAATTCTTTTTGGAACAGTTGTCTTAACATTCAATGATATTTCAGAAATATAAGATTTACCCTACTTATCTATTTAATGAGAATTTCACTTTGTGGTCACAGGTAAACATGATGGATAAACGCAAAACTGATATTATTTTATATATATAGAACTATTTGAATTATACAGTTAATTGATATACTAGAGTCTGTATATATATATATATATATATATATATATATATATATATATATATATATATATATATATATATATATATATACTTATATTTTGGTATGTAATGGTATAATTAGTTCTGTGCTTATAATATCGAATTAGAATTGATATATTGCATTAAGTAACCTAGTAAACTCTGAGAAAATAATCATACAGTGGGAGGTTAGTTCAAAGGAAAAAATTGAATAAACTAATAACATAAATATGATATCGATTTCTATGTCGAAATGTGTTGTTGAAGACCGTAAACTTACTTACGCCTGTTACATCTCATGGAGAAACATCGGCCGCTCACTAGCATTCTCCATCTAAACCTATCCTGAGAAAGCGCTTCCAGGTGTTTCCAGTTGACATTCATTCTTCTCATATCTGCTTCCAATTCTCGATGCAGTGTATGTTCTTCGACATTCCTCTTCTCCGTTTCACTTCAGTATTCCAAGTTAGCGTTTGCCTCATGATGCGGTTTGATGATTTCCACAATGTATTTTCTATCCACTTCCAATGTCTTTTCCAAATTTCCTCCTCAACTAGAACGTGATTTGTTCTCTGCCACAGTAGGCTGTTGTTGATCATATCCGGTCAATGAACATTAAGTATCTTACGTAGATATTTGTTTATAAATACTTGTACTAAATTGATTATGATTGTGCTAGTTCTCGAATTTTCATTTGTATGTAGTAGAACAGTCTTGACGTTGGTATTGAAGATTGTGACTTTGATGTTAGCTTGCATACAGTTGTTTTGAGTTCCATATCTTGTTAAATTCTAGGAATGCTGTTTCTTTCTTGCCAATACTCTCCTTTACATCTGCATCATATCCTCCACATTTATCGATGATGTTAACTAAATACTGTAAACAATGATCACTAAATCTTACTTCGAAAACTTAACCGTTATTTTATTTTTATTCAGTAGGAACTCATTATATTAGTAAATAATGTTTTATTCAGGAATTAAACAGTTGAGGTAGTTCTTCGAATAAACATAGACGTATTGCTTATTTCACAAATGATTTTCCATCGACTTACGAAAAATGTGAATTTCTTCTTAAATATATGTTGATCCATGTGAAAAAGCATTGTAGTCAAATAAGTAACAACTAATCTGTTTGAGTCATTTCGATTCTCTTGATCGTAGTGGATTTTTTATACACATCGACCAGTGAAAGATTATAATGGTTAGAATCTAAAGTACATTCTTTAAGAGCTATACTACAAACAGTATGGAAACGTGAATCATTCAGTGATCATTCCTGATTGCTAGCTACTATTAAAAAAAATCACATGTTATTATTCCTTAATGAATTAGAGTAAACAAAAATTGGTTAAAATCCAAATGTTCATTATCACTTTATGCTTCAATCAATGTAGTTTTCGATAGTTAGATGTAATGCTTTTTTTCAGTAGACTTGAACTCTGAATGATAAGATATAAAAATAAGTCTTATTCTTCATACGTATATATATATATATATATATATATATGCATGCACCTATATTTGAATGAGTATAAGTATAAATACATATGTATGGATCCATGTATGCTGATCAGTTCATATGAATATGTTCAACCAATTATACATAGGTATTAGTGAATAGACATGTTTATCTTTATATGTATCTGAATGGATTTATGTATGTTTGTATTATAGTCTAATTAACAATATTAGTATTTCTCCATAATATATAAACTTATCATTGATACAGTATGAATGAGGTCAGTATTAGTTATAACATATATTCAAAAAATGACACCACAATGTCAAACATATACTTCCAGTGAGCAATTATTAAAACTTTAATTATATGTCCTAGTTAATTATAATAACTGTGAAACACTGATATGTATCAGCGTATTAGGGAAAAACACAGTTTCCTTACAGGACATGTAATTTGTTATTTTTAATGAGATTCACAAATAACGTTTGCAGATAAAGTTTTTGGTGACGATTGCTATGTGTACTATTTCATGATAAAGTTGTTCATATCGTATTCATGATACTTAACTCATATTAATATATTCACTTAGTATTGTTTACTTGATTCTTTTCATTGATGTTTCGGACTGTAACTGATCAGTTTGTTATTGGCATATTTGCATACTGTGCGTATTGCCTCGATATTACCTTAATTTACTCGACTGAACAAGCAAGTGACTATCAGGACTCAGTAGCTAAGTGGATAACGCTATGGCATTCGAAGCGAACGGTACAGGATTCGAGCTCCATAGTGAACGTCGATCCTGAATTGCAGATACATCCAGCTCATCTTAATAGTATCTTAAGTTTGTGGTTTTGACAGCAAAGGCTTTAAGAGTATTAATTTTTCTGTTTCACTTGATCTTTTCTGTTAACTGACTTTACTTAACTGGTTAAACTTGAATCCCTTAAGCGCATATAAATAATAATTTAAACACTCAATAAAAATTAGCCACTTCATTGTTCTAGCCTTGTAGACTGATAAACTTAGAAATCCTTCATAATTGTTGGGGTTCGTCGATCCCTAGAAATCACTTGGTGAACGACTCATTTTTTGTCACTTTATTATGGAAATTTGAATTTTTCATTTTCTCACCAAAGGTGCCCATTTTTACCCTTAGTTTGTATTTTGCATATAGAAGGTTCCTAACTGTTATCGACTTTTTTCCTCTTTTAGCGTGTGTGACGTTTTCCGAGGACGTTTTTGTATATATATACGTATGAGTTGTGTCAGTGTTCTTCATGTTTCCAGCTGCTTGTGGACTGTATAGCTTTTCCTGCTGAATCTGGTCTTCTTCCTCCAGTTAACAGGTCTGGAGATCAGTTTAACAGCTTAGCTCGTCCTGCTGTTGTGTTGCTGACTTTTATTCCGTTCGCCAGGTTTAGGTGATATCGTAATGATTTCATATATGGTAATAATAAAACCTTTTAAACTTGTTATTAGTTTAATCATTTATTTTCGGCATGTAAATGTTGGCTTCTTTATATTCCACTCGATATAGATTTATGTTATATGGACACAGCCACAATGGATTTTACTAATCCTATTATGCATGCAAAGTCAAAGCATGATAGACCAATAGAAATACGCACCTGGAATTACTTTAAATGTTTTCGAGTTAAATAGACCACAATATTCACTTGCAACTATTCATAAAAGTATAGTTAATGAGATTCTACTTTCACATTCTAAAGTTACTTATAAATTTCGGCTAAAATATATAGCAGTTATGACTTTGACCGATGAATCACATGAAGAACCATAACTTTTCAAGAATATTAAGAAGCTGATGTTCTATATATGTTTGAACAAGACAAAAGCAATATAATCTGAAAAATAAAATACGTTATTCAAGCACTGATGTTTTTGAACTACAAACAAATAGCCTAGAGTTATAAAGAGTAACGTTCCTAAAAGATGAAGACAATGTTTAGTATTAAAAAAATGAAAATTATGAAAATCACAGTCTATTACAATAAAAGATTTTGATGGAGTTTTATTCTCTGAGCTGGATGTTTTTGTCGTGGAGCTTTCATTATTCTTCTGAACGTCATCACCAATACAACATCTAGCTCAGAGAACAAAACCCCATCAAAATCATCCATCCGATATACAAATCTTCTCCACCATCTCAAGAAAAGATTACATGATTACGCAATTGATATAGATACACATATATACAAAATCTACTTTTACAGCTAAAACATCACGAGAAATAGAAATTAATTTGTGTTATTAAGTTTGAAATTAGTTAAGAATAATGAAAAAAGAAGCCACTGAGTCAGAAAATAAAATGATGTTTTTTTTTACTGGAATAATTTATAGCTCGTTGATAAATTAGAGTTTAATCAAGTGTTACATTCAATATAAACACTTCCTATTTAGCTTACTGAATTGACAGAATGAAGTTCACGTTTAAAAAAAACATTTGCGAATTATTGACCTGATCTTGAACATTTAACTGATTCTTGTTTAATTTACTTTGTTCTTTCTTATATACCTAAGATGTGTTAACAGACAGATTGATTATTCTTTAAGAATTTCCAATTCGATATTCAAGATTTATTCTTATGTTGTAAGGAATAAGCTTCCTGAATTTATTGTTTTGAATACTGAAACTTTTTCTTTTTGTTTAAAATTGCGTTTTCTTTAAGGAAGCATCAACTTCTCCCTTCTTTTTTTGATAAAATTTAATTAATGCATAATATCTGCATGCAATACAATTACAAAAGGGATATATTTTATTCAACATTTACTTCCGGCACATATGTCATACTAATAATGATTCAAATAAATTAGGTTAATAATTTTGATTTTATATAAGATCATAAGTTTTAGGTTATAAGGTTTCAATGTGAACTTAGGAGTTGTTAAATTAGTGATAGAAAAAGAAATTAGGTGATATTGATAATAATACGGACAAATAGACATTGTTTTTCTCATTATAAAGTTAATCTGTTTTATTGATTCAGATTAAAAACATTTTATGTGAAAATTATATTTGAGATATTCTCAGCTTCAATTGACTCATGATTTCAACTTGTGAAATTTCCTAAACTCTCCATAAAACTCATTCTGATAATAATCAACTGCTCACTAGTGACTGACTTCAGAAGAACCTCCTGGAGTTCTAGTGAGAAGCCGTCACCAGTGGAGTCCAACCAGGTCTGTTGTGAGACATCAGCTCACTGAAGACAATGGTGTACGGTGGCGCAACTTTGTGGATTGGTTGAAGTTAGATATTAACACCGTTGGATGCCGGCTCAATGTTCTAATGGTTAAGTGCTCGCGCGCGAAACCAGTAGGTCCTGGGTTCGAATCCCACTATGTCGGGACGGGTTCGTGTATGTGCACTGCTGAGGAGTCTTATACTAGGACGAAACGGCCGTCCAGTGCTTTCACGTTTTCCATGGTGGTCTAGCTTCAATTGACTCATGATTTCAACCTGTGAAATTTCCTAAAATCTCCACAAAACTCATTCTGATAATTGTTAATAGTTTTAAAATGAAGACGTTTTTTTATAAGGAAACCATGATACATGAATGAAACGTTTGCCTGTCGTTAATATCGAGTACTGGTAATGTGGTGTGTGCTATTTATATCAACATAAGTATTATAGGAAGTTAGTCGTGGATAGAATGTCTGGCAACAGAGAGACAAGAGGATCAAGTAGTAAAGAATGGAAACAGAATGCAATTCGTATGAAAATTCAATTCATTTTGAGACAATTGATGGACATTTTGCAAATTAAGTATTTACTATATTATATTATTTTATATGTTATATTTTCTTTGAAAAAGATTCGACGAGATTGCCAGGCGAAACGTTGGGTCTACTTCAGATTCTTTCTCTGAGATTTTACAAATGCATTGTTCCTCTTTAATGTTTTACTATATGATTGTTAAATTTTATTAACAAGTCGTGTAATTTTGTGTCAATTATATTCGATTGTCCCCACTGGTGTTATTGTTCACTACAGTAGCACTATAATAATAATACTAATACTACTGCTAATAATAATAAACGTACATAATTTCTAGAGTGAAATGAAAGACCCCAGTGTAAATATTAACATGCTGGTCATAGAATTTAGATATATCATACTGCATTTCCGATTAAATATTTATAACTGTAAGTGAGGGAAAACATAATAACTCATTAGTAGTAAGTGAATAACAAGTCATCATTAGGAATAAAACATATGTATTCATTATATGTTAAGGACAGACAAAAACAACAATTTAATATATATATGGTCAATGTTTAGCTTATTTATACATGTGTCAAGGGCATATGCGTCATTATTAATTATCTTCAAGAAGTAGAACTAAATTACTTTGATTAACAGAACGTTCTTCAGGGTAATGAAAGATAGAAATTTTCCTGAACTTATGTTAATAGTCTATTCATTTTAGTCTGTAGAGAAATGAAAATAGTACAGTTTGGAAAACGCATTATTGCATTCTACATTGATTTAAAATTAAAGAAGATAAAAATACACTTAGATATTACTCATTATACACTTCATGATCATAATCTCACGACTAATTCATTGAAATAATTATCATTCCGTTAAATATTTATGCATTTTATTTCATAAAGATTCAAAAAAATCTACGAAAACCATGAATGTATTTTTAGCTTCCTTTTTTAAATTCTGGTTAGTGTTTTTTTAGCGAGTTAGTTTTTTTATGGGATGGGGTTTCTAAACCCATGCCAAACCGTCCTTCTTTACCCTGCGCTTAGGATAGGCAGTAACTCTAGCAGAGCTACAGGCTACTCATCATCTATTTCATTCAATCTATAGTTTTATTAAAAAAACATTAAAATTGATCATCAAATCTAATTCAACGATTGACATTAAATATGGTAAATATAATCGATAAAAATATTTCCCTCCTACTAGGGTTATTACATTTTACATAATCATTCATATTTTTCATTCTTTCACTTCTTCTTTTTTTTTAAAAAAAAAACACATTGTTGAAATGTACTTCAAATAATTAACGGAGTTTAAGAAACGTTTTAAACAACAAAAAGAAAATACGAAATTTAACATTGATAAGATCTATGAAAGTGAATGAAGCAACAACAACAACAACAAAAAATAAAAGACAAGATAAATAGAAACTAAACTCTGGAGAAATAAAACAACAAAAAAATTGTTAAAGTTATAACATTGGAAAAAAGTAGAGACGGTATAACAAAAGGGGAAAATATTAAACTAAACTAGAAACTAAACAAAATTACATGACATGTAACCTTTTGTTAAATATTTATGGTAATAAAAAGAATATAAAAATGATCATTCTAGTTATTTAGGTCAGCCTAACTATTCTTAGTTGACCATTTTTACTGTAAATATTAAACTAAATACATGGTGTTTGAAATCTTATATGCGTATACACGTGTATCCTTTTTCTTTTTTTTAAAAAATAAAAAATAACTGGAGTACACCTTAAAAATAGAAAAAAAAGGTTTAGAAAATTTGTCGAGTTTCCGAATAAAATAAATTTGATCATAACTATTTTATATCAGAAGAGGGTTTGCGGAGTTCAACCGGGTCAGTTGTGAGATAGTAACTCAATGAAGACGATGGTGGATGTGTCGTTCAGTTTCGTGGATTAGTTGAAGTTAGATATTAACACCTTTGTATGCCAGCTCATTGGACTAGTGGTTAAGCGCTCGCGTGCAAGACTGATATGTCCTTTGTTCGAATCCAGCGAGGCGAGGTCGTAGAGTCCCACAATAGAAAGAAACGGCCGTACAGTGTTTACGGGTTTTCCATGGTGGTCTAGCTCCAACTGACTCAAGATCTCAACTATTGAAATAACTATTTAAACTAAAATTTTATTTATAACAATAAAGTAATTTGGTGATGTAATAAAGATCTCTATTTTAAATGATCCTTACTATAATTACAATTTGATAAGAATAATTATTATATTCTATAGTTTATAAAGAAGTTTATGACGCTGTTTAAAATTAATGTGACACTGTATTATTTTGTGATTGGTATCAACTATTAAAGAAAATCAATGGGCTCTAATCAACACCTAGTTAAGCGGTATAAATTAGGTGAATATACACTCGTTGATCAGAGTTCATTTTATAAAATGTAACTTCAATTGTTTTACCAGTTAGCAAATTTAGGTAATATAATAATCTTACAAGTCTGGAGGTCTTGAATAAGAAATTGTTACGAGTGAAGTTTGGACTATTTCTTAAACTGGTCTGTCTATACAAGAATATATGGTTATAAGTGTAATAATTTTTGTTGGTAAATGTAGTTGTGTTATAAAGTTTTTTTTAAAAAAACGAATGTGAAGTTAGTTATAATAAAATAAATTTTATTCTAAAAACTACGTTACTAATTCATTATTTATGGGGTGTGTTCATCTCTCCAAAAGTTGATCAGAATTTATTATTTTTAAAGTAAGACTATTTGGAAATAATCAGGCTAAATGACTTTCCATCTTCTTGGACGGTAAACTTAAGTTATAATTCACTGTCAACTTTCATTTGACTCTATGGTTCATTAATAATGATCGGACCACGAGGATTGAATTTTTTGGAGTACGATGTGACGGTGATTAAAACTGAAAGTTCGAAGTATTCCAAAGTGAAATAATACGTGTTAATTAGTATTGACTTTTAAATTTCGAGAAAAACACCAAATCCTAGAGAAAACAATCTTGGTTTTTCTATAGGGTACTCAGATGAATATGGGGTTAATAGACAAGATACATAGAACGTAAGTACTTCAGGAGTAAACTTTATAAGTGTAACAATATATGGCAAAAATTTCATTCTCCGTGGAAACTTTAATTTACATAATATTTCGAATGGATACGCTCTAAAAGTGTTTATAAGTATGATACTACCTTTCTGAAGGAGTTGGGTTTCTTCCTCACAAATGTCTAATGAAGTAATTAAAAAAAACGTTTGGGCTTAGTAATCATTATATCAAGAGTTGTGCATAAAGTATGAAGGTCTGGTTGAAGTAGTGGTTTAATTAGTAGTTTAAAATAATTTTAAATGCTTTTTTACACAAGAATTTTTTTGATTTAATATTGACAGCTTACGAATTATACCGAGAGTACCTTAAATAGCTAATTACTATTTCCACATATGAGTTCAGAAAAATATCATACTTCTTCTAACCAGTTAGTTATACTTTAATTTACTAGTAATTTAGCTATTTTTTTGCTTTACAAATTCAAGAAAACATATTTGACCTCTAATTTCAACATTAGCTTGCAGTGTATATGATCTCTACGCTCAATGATAAAAGGATCAAGTTGATGTTTGAAGTTTTTATCTTCATTGTTTAAAAGATATTTTAAAATTCACATTTAACATTTTGACAATAATTGAATTTTCTTTATGTCGTTAAAAGTGATATAAATTACTCCTAATCATTCATCTATGATAATTTAAAGTATGAGAAGGGATATTGTTTCTCCTATAAATCATATAAAAATATGTCTAAAATATAAATTAACATTGAAAATAAATAACTGTGCTCATTAAAGGGCTTGAAAAATGCTCTAGGATTGACAAGTTAAAGTTAGATAATTTCAAGCACATCTCTAATAGATAAAATAGTATTATCATATTAACTCTTGAAATGAAGTAGATTTAACATGTTATAGGATTGTCACTTATTAGATAAATTAGAATACTTTAACAAATAAGCCCAAACTCCAATTGAATCCATTTTACCTAAATTGAGTCAGAAATCTAATTTTTCTTAATATCTTGTTACAATTAACTTCATTCAATTGTGTATACGATTATTTGAAAGGTGATTCTTTAAAAGAAACATTGATAAAATTATATCCGGAAATAGAAACATTTAGAGAACTAAATTCTTTTTATTAAACAATGAAAACAAACCCACCAGAATAAGAATAGTAGAAATTATTGGTTGTATTGTGTTATACTATCATACAAAATCTAAGGGCTTGAAGAATTTACACTTTTTCAAGAGAAAAATGTCTAAAATGATAGACTTAAGTGTAAAAAACAGTCACGTATTTGTTGAATTAGAAGATGATTTTTTTCTTCCGTCTTCCAAAAGGTATATATATATATATATATATAACGTCGACCGATATGTTGTTTATGATTTCTGTCTTTGTCAGAAAAAAGATAGTAGTGATATACGCTAATTTTGAAAGTAATTAGATCTGACAGTCATTTCATTGTTCAATAACACTTCTAAATGAAAATGAAATCGAAAAAACCTTTATTTAAATTATTTTATTTAACTTTAAATATAGTTCCATCACAACTATGTAATTGAAAGTGTATAAATGACTGTATAAAATCTCTTTTAGAAATTACTAAAGTGTAAATTCTTATGTTTAATAAATAATTATAGTATTATTAAGGTGACCAAAAATCAAATCAGTGGGAGATTCAACCGAAATAAAAAAGTAAACAATGAAAAGTTTAAGGTCAAGATGAACCGATCAATGTCGAGATCTACACGACAAACTGTGATCCATGTATGGAGAAATTCGAACAGTTCACTTCTATCTGAAGTTTGTGCCGATGATGTTGTTCAGAAGAATGATGAAAGCACCACAAGAAAACAAAACTCCATCAGAAATATTGTGGGCTATTCTACTAATTGAAAGTGGAATGCTTCCCAACAGAAGATTGGATTAAAGAGAACAGGATGGTAAACAGAGAGCGATTGTAATGAAAGAATGCAGGAGTTTGCATAGGATAACTGAAGGAAGATGTGTAAATAATGTATATAATGTATGGTTTTGAGGTTTTATGTATATACTCTGAAATTTTGCATAAAACAACAAATTGGTTTTCACCATCTGAGTTCTCGTTCATTACATTAGTATTAATTGTTAGAAATAATTTTGTGTATATCATATAAAGTATGAGAATCTGTAAACCGTGTTTATCTCATGCAATTGGAATTTTAGTATTTAACAGATGAATTCATGAGTTGAATAAAGCTAGACGACCATTAAAAAAATGGAAGCACTGGTTGAAATTAAACATTAACACCATTGAATACCGGTTCAGTGGTCTAGAGGTTAGGCGTTCTCGCGCGCGAGGCCGAGAGTTCCTGGGTTCAAACCTCGAGAATGGGATCGTGGATGTGCACTGCTGAGGAGTCCCTTACTAGGACGAAACGGCCGTCCAGTGCTTTCACGTTTTCCATGGTTGTCTAGCTTTAATTGACTCATGAATTCAACTATCAAATTACTAAAATCTTCACAAAACTCATTTCTGATTTTAGTATTTGTTTAGAATGACAGTCCTAGAACACTCAAGATGATTTCGTTAGATATAGAGAACATAATGAAAAATATAGTGGGCTTTGAAACAAAAAGATGTATGAGTTCATCTTTATGGATTGTGATTACTTGTATTTGAGGAAAAAAGTGTCAAAATGTTTAGTTTTCCCAGGTTATTAAGGCCGTTGAAGGTTAATTACTAACTCTTTTTTAAATAAAAGGGTCACATTTAAGTTTTATAACTGACTTGGGTCTTTCTAATATAAATAAGCTAGGATTAAACCGTTTATTGATCAGTGTGAATGCGTCGATTTAGTCAAAAGTTTGTTGCATGTCTATTACATGGAGTTCAATAAATCCACGAAAGTTATTTCGCCCTCAAAGGTATACAATCCTGGGTATATACTAGATAAAATGAGACGAAGAATGTTTTTCAAGAGGGAGCAGTGATATGTAATGGATTCATTGTATTCTGCAAATGTCGTTCTTGCCGTGTTGAAACTAATTTTTGTGTTTTCATTGAGGAGTAGGAATCTTATGTTTAATGAAGTTCACTTGTAGTCGTTTTACTTAAATCAGTAAAGGAATAGTTAGTTAAGGAGATCTCTTATGGCCGTTAAGGTGAACTCAACATTCAACGTCAAGTCCTAAATGGGTAGAAAAGTATAAATAACAGAAAGTAGTCATGTGTTAATTATGTGTAATAAAGGAATCTACTAATCTTATCAAATTATGATCATTAATTCGATTCTTACAAATCATTGTTTTCCACCTGTCAACATCGTGCTCCAGACAGATTCGAGCCAGTTTACCTACCGTTTCTCAATACTTTTCGCTGTTGAATTTGTCTAGGAATGCTAAACGGCCCATTTTTCACAATAAAAAACCAGTAATGAAATTTTATGAAGTTAACAGATAAGTTTTAGTTTCATAACAGTTACTCTTCTAAATCTCTTGATGACATTATCGTTTCTATGATGTAGCAATGTCTGTTTGTTAAGAGAACATGTTTTATAGTTAAAGATTTACGAAATCCCTACAGTAACAATTTGAAAGATACCAAACTCACTAAATAATGACTTCCTAACTGAACAATTCTCTCCTATTCTATATTTTCACTGATGATTTTTATTTCATTATTCAATGAAAAACTCCCAAATACTTGAAGATACCCTTCATGATCTCTTTCATGATATACTAAAATAACTTCACTCTGAATGTCTTTTTCGGATCCATTTTATTTGAATCACAGAGAACCAACTAAAATATCCACTTGATATCTTAATTAAGATTTTGATTGAGATTTTCTACTTATAAACCTATTTAATTTGTTAATTTACCATGATAACAAATACATACATTGAATTATTATTAGAGTTTATCATTAAATTTATGTTCAATGACCTATAAACTGTTTTATTTAATTGTATTACAGTTACAAATTAAATTATGTAACCATTAGTATTACATTTGAAATTCATATTATATTATGTAAGGGGTACACTTGAATAGATCATAAATTTGATTAGAAATGAGCAAACTAATTTTTAAGAAACGTTATTAAGCCGCCAAAACCTACATCTCACATGTGTAAAATTTAAACTTTATGCTTGATTTGAAAAAAAATAATAAGATAAAGGAATGTTGAAGTATATTTTTGTTTTGGTCACTGGTTTAATTATCAGAATGGGTTTTGTGGAAATTTTAGAAATTTCACAGATTTAGATCATGAGTCAGTTGAAGTTAGACCACCATTGAAAACCTGGAAGCACTGGACGGCCGTTTCATCCTAGTATGGGACACCCCGGCAGTGCGCATGCACGATCCCGCACCACGCGGGGCTCGAGCCCAGGACCTACTGGCTTCGCGCGCGAGCACTTAACCACTAGACCACTGAGCTCCACAAAACCCATTCTGATAATAATCAACTGCTTACTAGTGACTGACTTCAGGAAAAACTCCCGAAGTTCTAGTGAGAAGCCATTACCAGTGGAGTTCAACCAGGTCTGTTGTGAGATAGGAATTCACTGAAGACAATGGTGTACGGTGGCGCAACTTCGTGGATTGGTTGAAGTTAGACATTAACACCGTTGGATGCCGGCTCAGTGGTCTAGTGGTTAAGTGCTCGCGCGCGAAGCCAGTAGGTCCTGGGCTCGAGCCCCGCGTGGTGCGGGATCGTGCATGCGCACTGCCGAGGAGTCCCATACTAGGATGAAACGGCCGTCCAGTGCTTCCAGGTTTTCACTGGTTTAATTGTTGTAAACTAGCAGGTTTCTCAACAAACTGACAAAATAGAGAATCAGTTAAGAATAAGAAAGAATAGATAGGTTTCTTGTCTTAGTTAAAGACCCTATGTATGTGGATTTACATGATTTCACCCAGTCTAGAGTCGTTATCGGTTCTGTTTCCCGCCTAGCCCTGCCTGTTAAGTCCAGAACACGAATTCTAGCATCAGCCATATGAATCGTATGTTTCAAACATACTGGGTTTATATACCAACCAAACAGACCACATCGTACCATAAAATAGGAAACAACATTTGTACAAGATTTGCCCAAATGTGACTGTCAATGTGAGGGGTAGTTATTGATAGACTAGACATAACTCAAGAGTGGTAAAACGTATAATAGTAGTTCATAGGTCAAAATAAAGCTTATAATAAGAGAAACATGAATATGAATAGTTTAGTTATTTAACAATTATAAGATAAAAATATACGTATAGTATTGGGCCACAAATGGATCCAGAAAGTCACCATTCATTATTCTCATCGGGATATAACAAAGATAGAACGTCATTTATTAAACACAGTTGAGTAAATACCTTTAGATAGATATTATTTAGTTTTATGTCACACGTTGTTGCTTAGTCTTCATGCATTAATTTCTAGGCTAAGAAATTAAAATCACATTATAACAGATCTGTGATGGCTTTGATTGATAACTTGATTCATCATTTAATCTTTAATTTCACTATTTTCACTTTGAATATAGAAGTCTCTGTTCATGTCTGTCCTAAGTTATAGCTAAACTATTGATGAGTTAGTACTTACGATTTGAAATTTTTTAATTTAAGGAACGTAAGTGTAACACGTATCATAAAGGCAGTCAATGAAATGTTGTATTAGTTGAAGATATATTCAGTATCTTTAAATCGTGAACCGATCGATGTTTGATCACTATTCAGAACTCGAAACCACTGGGTATCCTTTCGGCCTAAGTTTGGGTCTCCTCATCAGTGCGAAACCCCGGACACGCACTTGAAGATTGAACCTAGGGCCTTCGATCTAACGTTGGTCGGTTCATGATTTCAATGAAACTTATCAATATCCAAAACCCTATACTTACAATTACCATTCACTCAACAATGACTAGCTTCGAGAAGAAAATTACCGGAGTTGTAGTGAAAATCCATGATTAACGGAGTTCAACCGTATCAGGTGTGAGACAGTTACTCGCAGAAGACAATGAAGGGTGATAGCTTAATTTCGTGGATTGTGTGCAGTTAGACATTAACATCGTTAAGTAGTGGCTCAGTGGACTAGAGGTTAAACGTCCACATGGGACCGAAGCTCTTGTGTCCGGTTCGCATGTGTGAGATCGCAAGTTCCCACTGCTGAGGAGTCCTATACAATGACCGAAAAGCCATCCAATGCTTCCAAGTTTTGAATGGTGATCTAACATTGATCGGTTCATGATCTCAATGAAATTCAATAATCTCCACAACTCTGTACTCTTTTAATACTTTTATTCACTGAATTTCTCGCTTACGTGTAGGGACGTCTTCCTGAACGTATTTGGTCCCGTCTTAAGAAGGGAAAGTACAACATAATTCTGATTGCGCTACTAATTAAGTCAAAATGTTCTTAAGACTCAGATAATCCTCTGAAAGCGAAAAAAATTAACTGTGCTACTGCAGTACATATGTAGCAAACTAGTGATATCATTTGGATTTTGATTTGAATGAAATCAGTTAAAGACATTATTTATCCCACTTATTCTCTATAACAGCTAGCGAGGTAAACAGCTTTACAGATGCTTTTGTAATTTTTTAGCGTTGACTGAATTTTGTATATAGATGACTTAAAATCCGATGCACTGTATTTGAGTGTTAGATGATTTTAGGTTGTCGAAAGAAAACCCTAAATCCAGGTTTTAAACTCTTATAATTCATAACCATTACTTCAGTTTCTAAGCGAATAGGCATCCAAATTAAAAGTATGATATCGGCATGATTCATCACTAAATAAATGATAAACTGCTGAGATCTATCTATTAACTGGAAATAGATAGGTAACAGATAGTCAATAACATCCCAAAATTATTTTCTTATAACAAAGAAATGAAAACATAATCATTATCATCACTACCCAAGCCATAGAGTGTATTCAACTGATTCTTAAAAATAATTTTTCTTAAAGATTCATGTACGTATAACACTATTTAGAGGAATTACACAAAAACAACCTTCTAAATTCTAATAGCTGCTTACAACCTGTGATATTTAAAAATCATAATTACATAATGGGTTTAAATTGCTTACACGAGTTATATTGAAAACATATTCGTAAAGTATATCAATGTTTCGATAATGTAATTAGAAGACGAAGATTATCGTAACTATGTGATATATTAGCGCAATACATTTTGAACAATCTGATCACACATATACTTGTTAAGAGCATTTATATATAAAAATAAAAGGTCAATTAGACTGGACACGGGGTAAGAGGAGATAAAGATAATAATAATAATATGGACACAATTCGTAACCTAATCAACCTAGTCAATATTACCGGGGTTAGAACAAACTGTTTCTGAACACACAAAGGGGGTTTGAATTTTCGTATGACAAAGACTTCAATAAGCCTTAGTATACGCCCTTTTACACTTTTATACAATACCACAAAAGCTGAGTTTAGATCAATCTTGTGGCCTGTTTCAATTATGTTTATCAATAGAGGATGATGGATGTTTATCCTCTACTCTTATTCAGTCACCTGAATGTATTTGTTTCTGAAGCCATTTGGGTACATGTTCACTCACCCTAATGTTGAGATCGTGATTGCTCCTCCCTATGTATGTGTGACCACACACACACATGTATTGCGCTAATATATCACATAGTTCTGATAATCTTCGTCTTCTAAATACCTTATCGAAATTTATCAAAGGGACTAATTGTTTTAAATATCAATGTTTATTCATTATGTAATCGACTGTTTCTAACCCCTTTTGAACTGTTGTCACAATTAATGCCGTAGAATATTCTTTCACATAAAATATATATTTACAATATTCAGTCTACTAAATTTATTTACAACCTTGCTATATTATATTAATGTGTCTTTAATATAACTTCTAACTAAACCCTTTCACGTAAGTAATTACGATGTTTAAATATCACAGTTTGTAAGCAGCTGACAAGAACCAACGAAATAAAATGAATTCATGCTATTCTGCTAGAAACTTTGTTCTTGCACTTTTCAGAATTCTAATACACATAAAGTTAAGTAAGAATCTAATGATATGGAGTTTTAATATATTCAATTCATAATATAAAATTAATCTTCAGTTTAGTTTTGTGCATCTATGAATCTTGATTGATTACTATATTCAGAAATCAAGAACGAGTTTACTGAAACACATTATGTTTGAAGTAACCGATCAATCATTAAAAAAAAATAGAGAACCCTGAATTTTTAATATGAACAACATTAACGTCGAAGGCTGTACCCATTTTAAGATAAGAACAGTGAATTGAAGTAGTAATTCGTCATCAGAACATATTTATACTTATATTTAAACTGTCTTATAGTAGAACATAGTTGAAACTTTTAATATTGACTTTGAAGACTTATCATTAATAAACTATTCATTAATTATATTCTTTCATAAAGTATAATTAATGGATTTCATATATATAGAAACTTTTGATCTTTTGTGTTTTTTTTTAACTCTTTTTGATTAGTATTATGAGCTGACGTCAGAAATATGCTACATTACTCCTTTAATTTAAATTTTCTTTCTTTTGATTTTCTTTTTCTTGTTCTCTTTTTTTTGAAACAAAAAAGAACTAAAACTTTAACTCTACAATTTTTGTGGTACATTCAGGAACATATTTATATGTACACATATAGTACATACATGCATATACTTTAGAAAGGCCAAAATACCTTCTTCACGAAAGTTTAAAAAAAAAGATTCGATGAAAAGATAAAAATTAAAGAGATTCTATACATACTGTGGTTTTTCTGTTTTTAACTTTCATTTACTTTTTGATATGTCACAGTGTTCATAATCTCCGCTAATTCTATTGATGACATAGATCATGAGACATAGTAATAACTCTTAAGATATTCATGACGATTTAATAAGAAGAAAGGAAATAGGAAGATATTGAATGCTAAATATCATGATATTGAATGAAAATTGGATATAAATGAAGATGATGAAGTACCTATTAAAATCTGTAAATATTCATTAATTTATTCTTAGAAATATAATTTACTGATTGAAATCATGAGTCGATCGAAGCTGGACCACCATTGGAAACCTGGAAGCACTGGAAGGCCGTTTCGTCCTAGTATGGGGCTACTCAGCAGTGCGCATCCACGATCCCGCTCCTTCTCCCGCGAGATTCGGATCCAGGACCTATCATTTTCGTGCACGAACGCTTAACCAACTAAACCACTGAGCCGACCGGCATCCAACGGTGATAATGTCTAACCTCAACCAATCCACGAAGTTGCGCCACCGTACACCATTGTCTTCTGTGAGTTCCTATCTCACAACAGACCTGGTTGAACTCCACTGCTGATGGCTTTTCACTAGAACTCCAGGATATACCTCTTGAAGCCAGTCACTAGTGAGCATATGTAGATTAATATCAGATGGGTTTTGTGGATATTATAGTAATTTCAATGGTTAAGATCATGAGTCATTTGAAGCTAGACCACCATGGAAAAGCCTGGCGCGAGACTGATTGGTCCTGGGTTCGAAGCTCACTAGGTGTGGGATCGTGGGTGCTCACCGCTGAGGAGTCCCATACTAGGACGAAACGGCCGTCCAGTGCTTGCAGGTTTTCCATGGTGGTTTAGCTTCAATTGACTCATGATTTCAACCAGTGAAATTTCTAAAAATCTCCACAAAACCTCTTCTGGAAATATAATTTACACATAGTTATTGTAATTATTGATTACATATTTTAAATAAACACTAAACAATTGAAAATATATGCTGAATCGACCGTTTCAAACCAATTGTACTTTGAATAGTATTACTTAACCCTTAGTTTAAAACATCATATGTCTAAAGTGAGCACCGTTATAAAATCCATTTGATAGTTTATTAAATTGCATTTTGGTTGAGGAAAAATTAATTGATTTATACCATTGATATGGGAAGGTATAGGATATTCGTTATCTTTTGTTAATCCAGAATATTTTGGCTCAATATGCAACTTATATAAACTGATTCATAGAATAAATCTTGATCGGTAATTAGAGAGCTAACAAATCTTTGCATTTTATGCTAGTTAAAATCAGTTTGATAAGTGTCGGTCTGGATAAATATACTATATTTATTAACTCTCAAGAAGTAGCTTACACTAAGTTACGAAACGTCGGAAATACAATTTTTCTTCTCATTGTGATATAACAAAAATATATTTATTAATAATGCATTATGTTATTGAACTACAATTCGTCGATTTTTATTTCTCTATCTAATATGTTCTAGGTAATGACTAGATATTCACTACATGGGAATACTGAATTATAATGTTCAAATCAATTATGAAGAGAACCATTCAAGGAAACATTTGAGTAATTGGATGCTGTTCATCAAAGGAATCTTTTTGAAAATCGGCTATTAATGGTTAAACTTTATCAGCTGTATGGCAGTATCTATTGCATCATTTCATTGTCATTACGTCTGATCAATATTTAATCAGATCGTCCTAAATAATTATGATTAATCTAATTGGATATAGTTTGATGATAAGTTTGCAAAATTAAAGTTCCACTTAATATTTACATGATTAATTCAGATTTATTTTCTCCTGCAATTCAATAATAACAACGGATTTATGAAGTCGCTATCTATGTCGTTTGATTTCAATGTATGCTGGTCTATTTAGATTATTTAACTTTCTGTTTGGTATAATTTAATTATTCTTCACTTTAATGTCATACCACATTGTAGCAGTTCTGTATCAATTCATATATTCCATAATTATATAACTATAGTTTTAATTAACGAATGCGTTGTTTATAGAGATCAGTTTATACATTTCCTTGTTAAATGAATATAAGTTGTATGAAGTCACAAAAATTATGAATCGAATGGGTATTCGATTATTTATTTAAATATATTAAAGAATAGAATAATTTCTAAAACAACATTTTAATTCAATGATACTGATTTGTAATTAACAGGTTTATACTGGTGAATAAATATAGATCGTTTATTTCACTTGGTATTGTTTACTTGTATCTTCCCATTGTTGTATAGGACTTCAATTAATCAGTCTCTTATTGGCATATGTGCATCCTGTGCGTATTGTCTTGATATTGTCTTAATTCACAGGCTTTATAAGCAAAGATGGTTAATGGCTAGCAGTGGAGTCCTATTCAGGACTCGTCAGTTGAATGTATCTCAGAGTTGGTGTTCACTCTGTGACTCGAATTTAGTACCGTTTGTTTCAAACATCACCGCATTATCCATTTAGCCACTGAGTCCTGATAACCAGCTGATGAGCCTCGAATAGGACGAAAAGCGCGTTTTGAATTCCACTGCTAGTTTTTATCTATCTTTACTTGGATCGTTGATTGTTGGAATAACATTTAATTTGACATCAATTTCCTTTATGTTTAAAATTGATAAACTTCCGAATAAAGTGCACTGATAAGTATTGTAGCAAAAACTATAGTTTATAGATTCATTGTGAATTGTTAAAAACGAACTATTTATCCTAAATCATTGAATAAAAGTTTATGTCTAACTTAATTTTGTCTATAGTTTGTATCAATAAATAAATAAAAATGGGATTATAAATGATTGGTAGAACGAAATTATGTTGTTTCTTTAAGTAATGATAATAATAATAATGATAATAATAATGATAATAACAATAATAATAATAATAATAATAATAATAATAATAATAATAATAATAATAATGTAATATAGACTAAGAATTTATCAGATAAAAGTTTCCCTATTTACTTTTTAAAATTCTTTATGATTAAAACTATTCAATGAAATGTGCTGATCGAAGCTGAAATGCAAATTGAATCAATAAACTGTTAGTTTTATAAAATACCCAATACAACTGACAATGATCTAACTATAATAGGTTCAACAAGATATTAAAAATAAGAGATATTTAATGAAGAGAAACATTTGTTCATATATATATATATATATATATATATATATATATATATATATCATATTGAAAAATGTAAAGTTCAGAAAGAAAACAATGGTAATATTTTAAGTTGGACTGATAAATTACTGGTATTGTATTGTTTTGGATAATGAACAATGAATAGAGTACTCATATGTTAAATAAATAAGTGTTGAGTTACGAATGTTTTGGTTTCAGAGAGAACAGAATGTATTCTTTAAGTATTCTAGATGATTAGTTTTAAAAAATGTTACTAGACAAATGACAATAAGTACTGAAGAAGAGTTACAGATTGGTTGGACTTTATACAAAGCATAGCATAAACTATATGAGTATATGTATTAGTAAATTAATTTGACATGCTAAACAATGTTCAACATGATTTTTTGTGTTCAAAGAAGTAAAAGTCAACAAAAAGAGAATAAAGATTCATTAGAAAACTATGTTATGAGGCAAAATTGACACCATTAGGAAACGTAATCAAATTTCAAGGATTTAGAGGACATGAAAAAATTCCCGAATTGTAAATTGGAACAACACATCTAAGTGAATAAATTGTTTTCAATTAGATTTTCATCAGAATTAACCCTAATATGAAGTACTATTTATACGCATGTATCAAGTTTAAATCAATGTGTCGTAATAGGAAGTAGATCAAAAATTTGGAAGTACATATACATTTGTTAAATGTGATCAAAATTACGCATTAGGACGGCATAGAATATGTTCGGAAAAGACGAAGAAAGAATAAACAAACCAAGTGTAATGATAATAATGAAAAAGTCGGTTATCAAACCTTATTTTGCCAAGGAGGAGCTAACCGTGTTACGAATTTCTGATGGATGTGGGTATATAAAAGCAGCTACTTTTCCTTATAGGGATCGACCTTGTCTTTTAAATATAGCAGAAAGAGTCCGGACACCTTACACTAGTTTACATATTCGGAAGAAATTCATGACAGTCCTGTTCCTTCCTTCTCCGGATGTCTTAATAAATGATTTTACTAGTTTTTTATAGCCTTGGTCGTCATTCTTAATCTCCTTTGGTTTGTATTTTCCACAACTCGATTAAGTACATTTGTTATTACCTTATTTTAAAAATAATTTTTAGGCGTTTCTCTTTCATTATCTACTTTCTATGTCAAAATGCTGACAAGACCGTTGAGTACTTGATTAACAGAACAACACATATATGCGAACAATATTGTTTTCAGCTAGATTCTCATAAGGCTTCATTCTAATATACAGTATTATTTATATGCATATGCGAAATTGTTAAACTAATCAAGGCAGTTTATGAATTTATGATAACATTGGGATAGATTATATAAATAAACGTAATAAGTAAAAAGTACAAATTTGTGGTATGATGACAAGTGTACTGAGTTATGAATAAGAAACACTTGAATACATGTTGCATAATAGGAAATAGGTCAATGGCTTGAAAAACGTAGATGCTGATATAACACTAATAATAGGTATAAGATTACATATTAAGAAGTGTTCAGATAATTGGACTGTGAAACGTATATTTGAAAAAAGGTAAGAGTTGAAGAGAAATGAACGAACAAAGAGTATGGAAAATAATGATAAATAAAATATTTTATCAAGGTTAATTCGACCAAGGAAGAGGTAAAGTTGTTACAAATTTCTTATGAATACAAAGGCTTGGATTGTTAATTCCAACTCCTACAGTTTATAAGTCTATGATAACAGTGGAATAGATTATTATTAATAAACGTAATAAGTAAAAGTACACATTGATTATGTGATGATAGGTGTACTGGTTGATTATTCATGTAACTACTATTACGCCAATGGTGTTATTATCAAATTTACTTATTATGTGCTTTGATACGATCTTTTTCATTCGGATCATTGACTAGCGAAATGTCTGAATCGGTTTAATATCTCCACACACCCATGTAAATATTCTTGTATATTGGTGTAATATCTTACAAACATTTAAATGATAATAAATTTTAGTAAAATCATTCGAAAATTCTTATCTTACATTCGGATATTTAGCCTGTGTAAAATTGCATCCAGTAGTTGGAAAGACAATGGTATTCACTCAAATATTAATTATTTACAAAATATAGCATACTAGAAAGATCCTGCCCTCAAATGCCCTAGTAAGGCCGAGAGTAGGAAAAGTCAACTCTCCCTGTCGAAATGCTCTCGCATAGCCATGTTCATACAACCACTGCCAGAGAAATCCTACTTACTGCATTCTTGTAGCGGGGTGTTGTTTACGAAATTGAGGGTATCAAAAGCGAATATGCGGTGCATTGATTGGGTTTGTGGATATGAAGGATCTACCTAGGGTAGTTGGAAAAACTAATTCCAAACCAGTGGTACACATGGGTTCCAGTATCTTGAGGAAACATATGGCGTATGAACCAATCATTGGTCACAGGCTACCATGGGACTGCATATACTTACGTTGATCTATTGTCTTATGGATCAAACCTTTGAGTCTAAGGCTTCGAGTGTGGCCCTTTAAAAAAACCGCCTACTTGTGGAGCATATGTGTTTGGTGCCCCTTTGTACCAATATTTGTGTTCAAATAATAATAATAGAATGGGTTTTGTGGAGAGTTTAAGAAATTTCACAAGTTGAAATCATGAGTCAGTTGAAGCTAGACCACCATTGAAAACCTGGAAGCACTGGACGGCCGTTTCGTCCTGGTATGGGACTCCTCAGCAGTGCTTCCAGGTTTTCAATGGTGGTCTGGCTTCAACTGACTCATGATTTCAACTTGTGAAATAATGATACATCTTAGTTTTACTTATATACGTCTTATTAATGCAGTTTTAAAATGTATTAGACTCAGAAAAATATATAAAAATTGTTTTCAAAGGAAATGAACTTCATTTACAACTTTCTAAAATTATTGTTATTACCTTATACAAGTCTTCTTAATTATTATTCAGTCTATTATTATGATCTTTGTTTGTCGCTAATCTTCATATTTGTCAACTGGACTACCTTGATTAACACGTAACCTCATTTGTTATTTATCCTCGAATCCATTTTTCGTGATGCAATTTTTTTCTATCCACCTATAGACACACATTTTCCATATTTAACTATATCTACGAATGTACAGCTTAAGTAAATGATTTCGTCGAAAAGAACATTTTCTTCGCTGAATTCTCTTTTTCTTATAAAATTATTCTATTTTGCAATTAAACTTGTGGAATTATTGAGAATGCTAAATCTCACAATTAAAACACAGTTATTCTATCTTAATATACTTTGACCTCATCTTCGTTCTTTTTTTCCCCTTATTTTTATTGCAATTCTCATATAAGTATATATTATTCATATTAAAAACAAAAGAACGTTTCTTCATTAAGTTGGTAACCTAATTAATATTTATCAGAATGAGTAGAATTACCTGTTCAAATTACCTATGACCTCGATTAAAAAAAATAATTACCCATAATAGACAATCACGGTTTATTGTTTTGCGTTTAGTGTATTCTTCCTTTTTTTTGTCATGAAAAATATTTACCCTATTGTTTTAAAAATAATAAAAAATATCAAATGAAGTTCAATAAAGTATAAAAACTTGATATTTGGCAATTGTTCTTCGTTTGAATGAAGCATATTTACTGTATAAGTCCTATTAACTTTTGAATATCTGTACTCAATCCAATCAAAATAAAGTAAATTACAAAAAAGAATCATTAGTTAAATTATCAAAAGAGTTAGATAATATAAAAAAACTTTAAAAGATAATACTTTTTATTGTAAGAATGGGTTTTGCGGAGACTTTAGAAATTTCACTGGTTGAAATCATGAGTCAATTGAAGCTAGACTACCATGCAAAAAACCTGCAAGCACTTGACGGGCGTTTCGTCCTAGTATGGGACTCCTCAGCAGTGCGCATCCACGATCCTGTCTTCCGCGAGATTCAAATCCTGGCGCGTGCGAGACTGATAGGTCCTGGGTTCGAATCCCGCGAGCGGGATCGTGGATGCGCACTGCTGAGGAGTCTCATGCCAAGACGAAACGGCCGTCCAGTGCTTGCAGGTTTTCCATGGCAGTCTAGCTTCAATTGACTCATGATTTCAACCAGTGGGATATTCTTTATTGTTAGTATGGTAATTATCGACAACAAATAACCTAATTTTAATCCATTTTTGGTTTCAGTTCTATTGGTTCATTACAAATACAGAAATCCTTGTAACGTTTTGATTGTTTGTAAATATTTATTTCTTTTATATCTCAGTAAAAGGATAGATCCATCATAAAAGTTTTATATAATGGCAACTAGATTACTGAAATTCAGTCTTCTTGAATGAAATCAGAATCATAGTTCTATAGACTTTTGTAACCGTATAAATTTATAATAAAAAATTTATAATTTAGAAGAATGTAAATGCTAATTAATACTTCGTAATGTTGTGGTATTTAGTCTAGATTTCTTCTAACTCTTACTACATTATCTTGCAAATTTATTATAATTGGTTAAGCGCCTGGAGCAAGACTGACAGGTCCTGGGTTCGAGCCCCGCGTGGTGCGGGGTCGTGGATGCGCACTGCTGAGGAGTCCCATACTAGGACGAAACGGCCGTCCAGTGCTTCCAGGTTTTCAATGGTGGTCTAGCTTCAACTGACTCATGATTTCAACTTGTGAAACAGTAAAAGAGATTATATAACTAGTTGTATGAAATAAAAGTATAGATTGATGATAAGGTTGCTGGTATAATTTTAAATGAAAGAATAATAAACAGTGTGAAAACATGAACAAATTTGTAGGTCAAAACTTGAAGCAGTTATCTTATTAGGATAACAATCGATAAAATAACATAATTAGAAACATATAAATAGTTGTTTGAACTATACAGATAGTAAAGAAGAGGAAAGAAAGAAACAGAGAGTAAAAAGAATTAATTAAATGGTCTGTTAGGGTTTTCTGTGACCAAAGAAGAAATAGAAATATTAAAAATCACTTATGAACACAAAATTATGGTTGTTATTCCATATAGCTTAGGCTTTATATGAGAGGCAAGAGTGAACAACGTTTGGAAAAATCGAAGGCAAGTGACCTATTTGAACTTCACCCCAGGTGGCTATCAGGACTAACTAATTGGATAACGCTATGGCGATCGAAGCGAATGGTACTGAGTTCGAGTCACGAAGTGAACATCAACTCTGGAATTCAGGTGCATCCAGATGAAGAATCTCAAATAGGACGAAATGCACGTCCTAGATTCCACTGTTAGCCACTAACCATATTTGCTTATAATGCTTGTGAATTAAGACAACATCTAGGCAATGCGCACAGGATGCATGTGTACCAATAAGAGACTGATTAGTTGCAGTCCTAAATAACAATGGGAAATAAAAGCAAACAACACCAAGTGAATTAAAAGGTTCAGTTTAGGTAATTATAACGTTTCTGATCCATGATTACCTAGAAAATATATTCTTCAGACTGTTATTAAATGTCATTCAATTGTAGTAAAACATAGAACTACAACATGCATTTTAGGTTTGTTCACGGTTTATTTTTCTTAGTGTCAGAGTTGTATCGTGCTAATTTGAAACTAGTAACTAGTACAAATAATGACAAGGATATTAAACATCCTAACTAACTAAACTATACCTACTGAGTACTTTTTTATAATATGGAGAGTAAGTTCATACTGAATTCATTCAAAAGTTGGTTTTTGTCATTAAAAAATACATCAACTGAAGGAATATTGAAAACTAGGTAGAATTGTATAGTCTGTACGATGTCATTTAGAACTCGTTTGAATTTGAAACCACTTTTTCTACAGAAAATCTTATCGACGATGCTCAAATGTAATAGAAGGCATAATACTTTTAAAACACTTATATAGAATCGAGCGACCCTTATTTTTCATATTGGTTAGTTCACTTTACAGATTGAAATCATGAGTCAGTTGAAGCTAGACCACCATTGAAAACCTGGAAGCACTGGACGGCCGTTTCACCCTAGTATGGGACTCATCAGCAGTGCGCATCCACGATCCCGCACCACGCGGGGCTCGAACCCAGGACCTAGTGGCTTCGCGCGCGAGCACTTAACCACTAGACCACTGAGCCGGCATCCAACGGTGTTAATGTCTAATTTCAACCAATCCACGAAGTTGCGCCACCGTACACCATTGTCTTCAGTGAGTTCCTATCTCACAACAGTTCACTTTAGTTAAATCACCTACTAAAATAAGCCAACAACATTGCTCGCGACAATCAGCATGAAATATAAATTACTTGTCTGAAAGATTAAATGCTAACTGGTTTATAGGTGATATATATATATATATATATATATATATATATATATATATATATATATATATATATGCGCTAAAGGATGAAACCTTTTTCACTACCAAATTCATTTAATTTAACTGAAAAAGTCTGGAGTGTAAAACTTGTATTCCAAGTCCATTTTTTACTTCCAAAAGGTAGATGTGCAATGCAGTTATGATAACAAATAGATTCTAACAGGTAGTGACTGTACTTGGTGCATCTACAAACGTTTCTTGTTCAAATGTCGAACAAGTCAAATTATTAAAACAAATCTACTGCTATTGATAATAATATATGTACCGTAGTTACTTCCAACATTATAAATTATCTTAAAATACTAATCACATATATAAAAGCGGGATATAAGAGACAATAGAGAAATGTAATCAGTTTCATCAGTTCATCAACTAGAAATAAAACATATAAAAGTTTGATCTAAAAAACAGAAGTAAAAGGTCCTTAAGAACATACACCAAATAAATCTGCAAATGATACAAATTGATTGTTAGTAGATGTATATAATGTATGAATATCTATCTATCAAAATGATATAAACTATAAGCTAATTATTCAAATATACAAGAATTACCATTAGAGACATATGTAAATGAATTGAACCACACAAAATTATAGTTTAGAAAATAAATAGAAAACACCTGTCTATTTGATGTAATTGATAGGCGGTACAAAGAAAAGATAAATTGAAATGTATCCTTTTTAAGTAAATAAATAAAGTATGAATAGTGATACAATTAGTATTTGATAAACTTCCCCACATATAATAAACCTTATGGTGTTAAGTCAATATAAGTGGAGAAATCTGGAGTTTACATTTTCAGTTTGTGTGATTTTCTTTGAAATTTGTTTGTGAGAATTAAAATTCAAACGAATGTATAAATATTTTTTAAAAAAAGGTTCCCTTCTTCACATATTATAGAAAATATTCTTGAATGAAGCAAGATTATATTAGTGTACTTGTATTGAATATAAAGAATGGTGTAGAAGTAATTATCATTACATACATTTATAGATATACCAATCATTGATACATATGTAAAGTTTAAGTAGAACGAATGTAAGCGTTGAGCTAAAGTTTCATTATAGATCCTATTCATCTACTAAGCTTACATGTAATTACGAAGGAAAAGGTGTAATACCAAAAAAATCATACCTCTCATCATTAATATTTACAGTTATAACATTAATACATTTCGTTGATGGACTCTAACTAGCATGTTGTCTAATACTTGATGACATATTTGTATTATAATGTTGAATAACAGTAAGCTGCAGTGATCAAATCGTAAAGTTCATCGACAGAGGCAGATCAACACTATGTTTTAATGTATTTTTGTATGACATTAGCTAAGTTTTACCTATGATACAAGACTGTCCTAAATTCATGTTTTAACTTTCATCTGTAATTTGCTTAATACTGATTTTTTTATACTATAACGAAGATTAAGAAGTAATTACAACTTGGTAGATATTTATAAAGAATTATTTTTAAAGGCAATCAGGCAAGTAAATATTTTTACAATGGCCGCTAGAAAGAATAAATATGTATTAAATAGCTAGTATCGGATAACCTTAGATTATCGCTGGCTTTTTGACTGTAAAATTATACGTTTCCTCGATTAGAATAAACATAAGAATGTCATACACCTATAAACAAACAGTAACGTTTCTATTTATTATCTACATGTTTTGATGGAGTTTTGTTCTCTGAGCTGGATGGTTTGCTCTACATATGTATAACTTGATATATGAAAAATGTCCTTGTTCATAATTAGGTTAATGGAATGAGTCTCAGTAACAGTAATAAAAAATTATATACATTGATAAAGGTCAATACATAAAATTGTATATTATCCAACATTATTGTTTAAGTGAACTGAAAAAAGAAAAAACACAGTAGTTCTTGTTAACCAATATACATACATATATGTACATGGAAACAAGATCATTATTACCATTTTTCAACTTATTATCAATAATCATTCATAAATGGATGTAACATACCTTTTAATTTCCCTGGTTGAAATCATGAGTCAATTGAATCTAGACCACCATGGAAAACCTGGAAGCACTGAGCAGCCGTTTCGTCTTATTGTGCGACTCCTCAGCAGTGCGCATCCGCGACCTCGCCCCCTGCGAGACCCGAACCCAGGACCTACTGGTTTCGTGCGCAAGCACTTAACCATTAGACCACTGAGCCGACCGACATCCAACGGTGTTAATGTCTAATTTCAACCAATCCACAAAGCTGCGCCACCGTACACCATTGTCATCAGTGAGTTGATATCTCATAACAGACCTGGTTGAATTCCACTGGTAACGACTTCTCACTAGAACTCCAGGAGTATCTCCTGAAGTCAGTCACTAGTGAGCAAGTGATTATTATCACAATGGGTTTTGTGGAGATTTTAGAAATTTCACTAGTTAAAATCATGAGTCCTTTTAATTATTATACTAAAATTTTCTAGATTTAAAATTCATTTTAACTCATATATCATAAGATAATTTAATATGACAAGTCAAATCATTTTAACAAAAATAATAAAACGTGTTTACACCCTTTTAAGAGCAGTTTACAAAACAAAACCAAAAGAGGTGAAAATGTGTTGTTGATTAGATATGGTATTTCTTTTCTTTCTTTTCTTTTTTTTCTTTTTAATAGGAAAGGTTATCAAATCAAATTTTATTAATACCAAGGTGATGAAGGCCAATTTATTTTTTTATAAGGTTAAATATGATGTTGGAATTCTCTAATTTTAATGTTATAAGAAAATAAAATACAGTTTTTTTATTATTTAAATGAATTTTTAGTTCGGTGAAATTGTATGTTAAGTTACCTAACGGAAATACTGATTGAACTGTAAACGTGTAACTAACTTTCAGTGATATTTTAAACGGAAGGACATTGAAATATTATTCAATTAATGTTTTACATTAGTTGACTGATCAAATGGTTTGTTCTAGATTTTACTTTTTATATCATTAAAGAATGTTGTTAAATAATGACATTTTCTAATGTTTAGTTAATGTAACTTGATCTTTTTTTACTTTTGTTCTAAATCTGATATGTTCAAAAGCCTGAGATTGTTATCAGTTTGATACTAGTAGAAGGATTATGTGCAAAGAATAGAAGTTTGATCTCGTTTCTTAAAGTTACAGATAGCGAATATTCTTAAACCTTATTGTGAATCGAAAAGAGAACCTTCATGTTTTGTTATGTGTATATACTTAAAACCATTGAACTAGAATGATTTAGGTTCGATCCTTGGTGTATTGAGAAACGTAACAATTGTCAGTTTTTCTTCAGCATCGATTGTCTTGTCTTAGTAAGTCATAAAACAAAACTATTCTGTTAAGGATTATTTTTTATAATCAAATCTTGACTATTTTTTTTGGCACAGATGACATTAATATAAACAATAATAAAGTTAATAGTAAGCGCACTTTTTTTCATATTCTACAGTAATATTATTATTATCATATTTATTATGGTACATTAGATAAGTAATAATGACAAATCATAATCAGTTTAAATACATTCACCTATAAATCCATAATACTGTGATTACAGTATTATCTAAATCAGTTCAGATAAATAGTTTTACTTATGAAGTATGTAAACCTAAAGATAAATCTTATTTTATCACTAACAATTCAAAAGCATACTGTATATTTGAAAACGTGAATAAGTTCTAAGTGTTAACCTATCGAAATATCAGTATTCAATATTGATATTAACTGAAGAACAGTTGAAAAACAATGTGTTATAGACACTTGTTTACTTTGTTTATATTATCTTCTAACAGTTTGAATTAGATATTCGGATTTAATGATGTTTAATGAATTACTTCATTACCAAATGTGAAATCCTGCTTCAAATTTCAATTCATTCATGATATTATGCAATTATCATTTATGTTCCATTTTTAATTTCATTCATTCTGTAGATTATATTTACTTGATGAAGTGTTCAAACACCTGTTCTAAAATAGAGAATCCCATTGTCAATTAGCTTGTTAAGATTAAAGCAGATTAAGATGGGAATCAGTACGTTATCAGTAAGTGATTTAATGACAATAAGGTCATGATCACATCTGAAAATTATATGATCAAAAAAGTAAATTTACCATTAATTTAAATCTGAGATAGAAATGGTGTTCAATACTTCTTTACGTTAGATACTGTTATCATAAATGTTAGTTGGTAATTAAAAAATTTCCTATCAACTCTAGAAATGTCATTATGTACTTGACAACATGTTTAATATTGTAGGATAATAATGATAATTTCTCATGTTTAATTACTTTATCCTGGAAGGGATCCGTTTAGAAGACGTAGGTGGTTAATAATGACTTTATAGATTTCAAAGACAATTTTCTGCCTGATAAATATTAGCTGAAGTACTAAATCAATCATAACACCTTTTTAATAATTGAATTCATGAGTTGATCTATGCTAGACCACCAGTGAAGACCTAAAAGCGCAAGTGGGACATTTTGTTCTAGCATGGGATTCCTCAGCAGTGTGCATCCACGATTCCACCTAGATCATTTGATGAATTCAACTATAAAAATTACCACAATCTCCACAAATCCTCATTCTGATAATAAACGTGTGCTCACTAGTGATTAACTTCAAGAGTTCTAGTGAGTTCTAGTAAGAATCTGTGACCAGTTGAGTCCAACCGGTGGCGGGTGGAAACAGTTAACACTTCAAAAAATGGACGAACGGTTGTGTAATATCATGAATCGATTTAAGTCAAAAATTTACACCATTGGATGCCAGATCAGTGGTCTAAAGCTTAAGTGTTCGCGCTCGAAACCCAAGGTCCTGGGTTCAAGTCGTATGTGCGGAAAGGTGGATGCGCACAGCTCAGGAGTCCTATACTAAGAGAAAAGGGCCGTCTAATGCTTCCAGGTTTTCACTGGTCGTCTAGCTTAGATCGATTTATGTATTCAACTAATAAAATTACTACAATCTCCGCAAATCCGCATTCTGACAATACATTTTGTTGTGTTTATGTTAGAGTCTATGAAAAAAAATTTAACACAGAAAGGTATAGTGGGGAAGATCCAAAGCTCAGATAAATGATTTTGGTAGAGAGAACGAAACTTAAGCAAAATTAATTCAAAAGATTTAAATAACAAGAATTTAGGTTATCATTATTACATTAAATAATTCACAATCGTTTACTGAGAACTAGTCTCTACGCAAGATTGATTTTCAGCGTTTATTTCTTTCACATTAACTTGGAATAATCAAACTCTCACTCGTGTTTGTTGAGAAATAAAAATAATCCTCAATACTACCCAAACATTTAACTAGGTGAAGAAAAGTATGAATAGGTTGTCCACAACTGAATGGTTTTATTATTAAGATCACTTTTGAGTTTGTTATTTGCAGTATATATCTCATTTTAATTATCCATTACATGAATTTCGTTTCACTTATCGTTATTTTTTGGAGTGGAAAAAATTATTTTATCGTTAATGGTGGACAACAGAAATGAAGTGAAAAACACTTATTCCAAAAAACTGACTGTTTTTTTCATGTTAGCTTATGATTAATATGAAGCCTCTTTGACATCCTTCCACTAGTCATCACTGTCAAATGTCATCCACTTATTTATCTATGATATTTTAAGGATTTTTTTTATGAATAAAATTGAAATGCTAAAAAATAAACAAATCAAAATTCATGCCTTATATTATTATGTTTACGGATATCGAAAAAAAAACCTATCACAATATATAATGTTATTTACGTGACATAATTTTACAACAATATTGTTTATCAGAATCAATAAATTACAGTTTACAATAAAAGGTTAAAAAGTGATATTTCTAGGTGTTTGGTCATTTGGTCTTATTATGAAACAAACACTTTTTTTTAAATCATTTTATTGGTTATTTGAAGAGAAAACAAAAACCTTTCTGTTAAACATTTTTGTAAAAAAAATTGGACTTTTAACCGTAAAAAAAAAGTATTGATGAAGAATGAAATACTAAAAATATCGACCATTTATGTTGTGTATTACTGTTTACAAAATATAGGATTTATAAAGTTAGGATGAAATGTTAGGTGGTTGAAAATAAGGAACATGAAGCTCTAAACATTAATTCTATGACATTTAGTATTCTCTATTAAGGCATACTTGTAAACGCTAAGGGAGTGATACTTTCTGTCGTCTTTGAACACACATTACCAAGCTTTACAGGCTGAGACATTATCATTGCTGACTACCTACAACCTCCTAGAATCTGTACATTAGTGGACAATACAACTAACAGATAACAAGCTAATTAAAATAAATTGAAATGCTAAATGAAAATGCAGCATTTGTGTAATTGGAATCGGTCAATCACAAAGATTCACTCATACCACGAAGTATTTTTATAGTTTAACTGTAACGATCTATATATAATATTGTTACACATGATCTTAACCCAGAGATCTGGGAAGCCAGTTCAATGATCGAAAGGTTAAGCTTCCGTGCGTGAGACCGAAAACCTTGGGTTGGAATCCCGCGAGCGGAATCGTAAATGTATAATATTATTTGTAATTATTCAGTCTGCAAAAATTATGACAATTACAAGTTATATGATGACTTGTAAATAAAAGAAATATTACATTATATTGATTTACTGATATATCAAATATATTTCTATATTATTTCTAAATGTATAATAGGTAAATTTTATTGATTAAGGGAAAGGATCTCTTTCTCTTTCAATCAATATATGTACACTAGTGTTTCAATCAATTAATGAGAAGGTTTATATATAAGTGACTAACTATAAATTAGTCTTTTAAAATAAATAACATTTTCATTTACTAAATATTGATTAATTCATATTGAATTATTCACAATAAAACAAAAATATGTTTAACTTGGGAAATATTTAAAATCAGAAGGGGTTTGTGGAAATTTTAGAAATTTCAGATCACTAAAGACAATGGTATGCTGTGGCGCTACTTCGTGGATTGGTTGAAGTTAGACATTAACACTGTTGGATCCCGGCTCAGTGGTCTGATGGTTAAGCGCTCGCACGCGAGACTGGTAAGTCCTGGGTTCGAATCTCGCGGGGAGCGGGATCGTGGATGCGCACTGCTGAGGAGTCCCATATCAGGACTAAACGCCCGTCCAGTGCTTCCAGGTTTTCCATGGTGGTCTAGATTCAATTGACTCATGATTTCAATCTGTGAAATACTTAAAACCTAAAAACTATTTATTCTATATATTCAGTAAACTTTAAAAAAAAGGAAATTAAAACAATATCAATATTAAGAACGTAAGGGAACATTGATTGTTTTATGTATAATCATTTAGCTTACTGATATCATGACAAAACACAACCGTACTAAACTGTATAGTTATTGTTTATTTTATTACTTAAACAGTAGCTCGTTAATACTGATATATGAAACGTTGTTTCTGAACAGAATATTTTAATAGTTCTAGTAACCAATTCACTATATTTTCTTACCGGTGAGTGTAAATCTTATCTTTAAAGAATATTATAGACAGATAATGAAATATAAATCATTATAAAAAGCATTACGATAGTTCTTAGAGTTAACCACAGAGATGCATTCAAATATGATGAAAATACAGCTGGAATCATACGACACACTAAATAATTTTTGAGGTTAGTACCAAGTCAAAAATTTTTTAGTAAAGGTGTTGATTAAAAGTTGCGTCACATTCTTTTTATATAAGAGAATTTTATGCAACTAAACAACAGTTAGGTGTTTACTTATGACTAATTTGGGAGTTGATTATCAAATGTTATGTTTAATGGAGTTCAAACGTAGTGGAAGTTGTAAATCATTCATTAATGGTATCAAGAACCGAAGTCTGAAAATACTGATCCTTAGATCTTAATTTAATGTAGGGTTGTTAGCCTTCGCTAATGAATCCTACACAACATGTAAAAAACATTTCAACACTCTTCCATTATTCTCAACGTCTTTTCAGTTGATATCGATCTTCGACTAAACGTGTTTTCAGTTCATTTATTGTTACCTAATAGCTTGATCAAATAACACATTTATTAGCAGTATCCTCAGTCTTAGAGTTTATATAATTTGTAGTCAATGTCAAGAAGTGGTAAATTAAAGTCATTGTCTTGTTGCATTATATTACTAAACTATAGCTCGAACTAATGTACTCATTCACGAGGCAAAACTCATGTATTCGACTTTCAGTGGCACTCAAAATATAAGTAAGTAGAGAGGGATTCAAATTTTCTACAGCTAAATTAACGAGACTGTAACATTTTAATTAATGTTTTACATAGACTCATATTTTTTATCCAGCTATTTATTAACTCTGTTGCTTAGATTCTTTATGTTAAAATGCGATTAAAATTATATTCAGTTGCTTTTATTTAAAAAAAGACTAATCAAGTTTTATGACACAATATACTAATAATAGGATTCGGACGGTGATTTATTAATTAACTTTACATCTTCGAACTTAGAGTTTACTATGATAATTGGAACAAAACGCTTGGGAGTAATCTGAAAGATAACAAGATAATGATAAAACAAACAGTTCAACATTCAAAATAGGTTCAAACATATAAAAAGTTGAAATTTTAAAAGTGATATTATTCAAGATTGTAAAAAAAGGTCCTACAAAATTTGTGCTCCAGATATATGTGAAACAATAGACGCAAAGTTATATTTGTAACAATCTGATCGATTGAACTTTACGTTTTCAATCATAAGCTTCGAAGAGTTATCTTTGAAATAAATTAAAATACATTTCTGTGTAGCAATAAGGAAATCGAAAACAGTTAAGACACAAACCTAATGAAAAAGAGTTTGCGTAATCATAAATAATCATTAACAAGAGACATAATGGTTAATTATCAGATATGTCGATTGCATACCGAGGGCTACACTAGATAAATGCAAAATTAGATCGGCAACCAAATTTCAGAAGCAGATAAATATCTTTAGTACTGTGTTATGAATATTTATGACTTCCATCATGTGTAAAAAGATAGAACTCCAACCAATCCACGAAGTTAGACATTAACGCCGTTGGATACCGGCTGAATGGTCTGATGGTTAAGCGCCCGCGCGCGAGACTGATAGGTCCTAGGTTCGAATCTCGCGGGGAGCGGGATCGTGGGTGTGCACTGTTGGGGAGCCCCATACTAGGAAGAAACGCCCGTTCAGTGCTTCCAGATTTTCCATGGTGGTCTAGATTCAATTGACTCATAATTTCAATTATTAAAGTACATTTGACAGAAAAGTCTTTTTTATTTACTTTTTTACGGACTATTTTTATTAATGAATTAAAATACTAAAAGTGGGATTGAACTTAGGTAAAAGCATAATATATTGATTGAAATGGTTGCACACATACGTATAGTCACACAGACATTGAGAAAAAAATCACTAATTTGTTGTTAATTATTGTTTGTTGATTTATTATTCTGTTAAATTGCTAGATCCTACGTATGTACACGTCTATGTGTATATACAACGATATATATATATATATATATATATATATATATATATATATATATATATATATATCTGTATACATATAGATTTGTTATTTATCCCACAAGTTGTAGTTAAATATAATAACTGCAACTGTAACTAAAGGAAATTACAAAATTCGTAATTTTTAAAGGAAAGATTAAAAGTTATTATATATGTGAAAAACGTTCTACTAATAATATTAGGTATATTAAAGTCAATTATGTATCTTACAATTATTTGATCATTTATATAAGGAGACATAATTCGTTTACTTATATTCAAATGACAGATAAGGAATAAAATGTTCTAACAACCTAAGTGTTTATGATTATGATTTCCAGTACTTAATCTGTATACTATTATTATAGAGCATGAATAGGTACAATTCAGGTTCATAAATATTTAATCTAACACAAATCTAAAGCAGAAAACATCTACACAATTAGAAAATAAGTGTACCGAACAATAAAGTAGGTTAATACACCAAGTATATTTACGAGAATTTGTGTTATATTGAAATGAATTTAAGCTTAATAAAATATTCTAAAATTGTTTCATTCATTTATAATTAAACGTGTGTTTTTCTGAATTGTAATTCTTTGTTTAACGAAGTGTATTAATGATGTAGTAGCTTGATCAATTGACGGATAATTTTGAATTCGGTTAATTAGGTGTTAGGTTTGCGTTTTTTTTTACAAAGTTAGATAAATCGATCTAATGTGTTTGTGAAATAATGATACTAAGTTATTGGACCATTTACAAATGAATAACAATATGTAATGGACTAGTTGTCAAGTGTTTAACACATTTATGATGTAATTGCATAAAGATCCTAGAAATTTTATTTATTGATTTTTAATATTCTGAAATTAGTTTTGGAATTTTCAAAAATCATGGTATGCTAAATAACTTTTCCGTTCATATTCTTGAATCTTTCTATCAATCAAAACCTACAATTTTGAGCTGAAAATGGCCCTGGTTTTATGGTGCCATAGAAGTAGGCATTAAATAGTCAATATTTTGGTGAGACCATAATTTATGGATGACTTTAAGAATGTCTACCTACTGACTAGGGCTAAATGAAGGTTTAAACCTCTGTGAAGGATAAAGATTGTGATTTACAATTGATGGTTAGGGACAGACACTAGATTTTTGGTTTTCATCACGAACTGACATCAGCTAAAACGTCAAGACTCTATTTAACCAAATGGATAAAGAATTTCATGCCGAAATTCAAGACCTTTAATCGTAAGTTTGATTGGTTCGTCCATAAATTATAGTCTCACCGATATTTTTATCACTAACTTCTTAAATAGTTCACTCCGGAATCGTTAAACTCAATTGATTAGACGGTTTAAATAAAACACCCGGTAATTCATTTCAAAGATATTCAAGGATTAGGATTGAGTGTACACTGCTAATGGGTTATAAGCTTTAAGGAAGAAGCTATTCATTCATTCTTATTTACCTACGTTTCCTAGACTAATGCTTATCATTGTATTTTTAATATGATCAAATGTTATTTAAATAACTGTGTCAACACTTTATTTAACCGATTAAACGGATTGTAATTAATATGTTAATTATTATTAACTAAGCCGTCAGTATATACTGTAAGATACTTTTTTGGCAAAATTCAATTTCATCACACTACCTCTCTTGTTGGGATGTGAAAAATTCAAATGAAATAGATGTATACTTAGCAAATTATTTGTATGATACAAAACTTGAAATCAGATTATTATTATTATTCCTACAAGAACTTTATAATCAGTGTCGTATCCTAGATGATCCTGTTAAAAACGACAACGCATTATTGAATTAAATTTTATGAGTAACATTTAAATCATACTTTTATGAACAATCAACTTATTTTATTGATGTATTAATGTGTTAAAAATGATTGATATAGAACATTAGAATTATTACCGTTTATTCTTTCATTTATTATGTAAGGACTTGCTGAGCAAAAAAAACAAACATAAAATCTTTTGATAAAAGTGACAAAACAACTTTTATGTTCTAAATCTGAATGGATACTAGAGAAAGTATGACAAAACATTCATAGAAATGTTTACGTTGAGACTAGCATTCGTTAAAGTGTAGTCTCGTTCATATGAAACCTTAGTAAAATATTAATTAATATATGAAGATATAATGGTAACTGTATTACTAGTTTATAGTTGACATCTATCTATTTTGATTTGTTTAGTTTAACCGGGGTGTTTGTGAGAATATACCTAAATATACAAGGGTTTTAATATATAAAGACCATTCAATAACCACATACATAAATAAGATAATATCACAGTGGATTAACTTACTTCATAACTGGAACGTCTTACAATATGTTGTTCACTTGGCTTTATTCCCTGGTCATCCGTATAAAAATTAACTTCAGTACTTCTGTATAACTTATCTTCCTTTTTATTTTGTTCAAGTAGTCGTGAACCACCTGATGTGTATGGACTACCACCGGAACTAGTTACACTAGGCATGCTTATCGAGGAATCATGTGACTCCGTTGATTTTTGATGCACTAATCCTAATAAAATATCATCACCTATATTTGATGTTAATGCTGATGTTGATGTTATTACAGAGGATGTCATCGGAATAAAATTTTTTCCTGTCATTTGAGGACTTTTGATGAGCTCAGATTTAGTATTTAATAGACTTTTCGGTTTAACTCTATTATTAGTAGTGTAGATTTCACGTGAATGTTTGTCACTTGTATCCTTATTTATATGATAGTCTGGATTTATGGAATCATATGAAAAAGCCAAAGGCTGTAAAGATTTATTATAGGGAGGAATTAAAGCATTCGGTGAGCCTACACGTGGAGACGTTGACAGTGCACGCATAGTTGTAGTGACCTGTGTTAAATTCTTTTCAAAATGGGGTGAATAATGTGATTCGGATGGTGATACAGGCATTGATGTTCTAGACTCAATTGAGTCGGTTTTATACATTTTTTTATGACTAAATGCGGATCGTGATGACTGAGGACTAGTAGTCAATGAATTTTGATCATCGAGTGATATTGTTGGAACAGATGGCTTGGAGAATTGTTTACGTGCATTAAATAACCGTGTATTCACACGAGTAGTTGGAATTTCTTCAGTGATTACTGACTTTTGTTCATATTTTGTATCATCCAGTTTGTTAACTGGTTGAAAAGTCATTTTGTTTGTTAAACTGCGGATTTGACCACGTATACTATTTGTTCGACCTTGTCTCCTTAATACAGAAGGAGGGGATTTAATCAAACCAGACTTATCACTTTCCATAGATCAACCAATTATATTTATACAGCTGTGGTTACACAAACACTAAAGTACGATTTTAAGTTGTTACATAATTGAACTTTTTTGTTTTTTCGTCATTAAATAAGAATGTAAATTTCAAGAACTATATAATCCAAACAAGCATATCTCATTTTAAATCAAAGTACAGAAATAGATTGTTAATAAGTGTCACATGTCCACTGATGTTTATAATCCAAGAGAATATACAATCTGATTCCAGTAAAACCAATTATATGATGTATTGCATAACACTATTGAGTACATTTATAGATATGGTCTTTGAAAAGGTTGTTGTAGTAGTTGATTGCTCAATTTTCAATGTCTAATAATTGTTTAACCAAAACGTCCAAACGCTCTTCAAGGTAACATAACTTTGAAAATCACAGTTACTTTTCATTAATTAATAACTTTCAATCATGATACTCATTACTAATTCTTTATAACAGTATTTACATTTGTATACTGTTCTATATAAATGTGTTATAATTAACTAAAATTGAAAGTATCTAACGATTTATGATCGTTAGATATTTGAAGATCATTGGAAAATTCGGAATTGGTAAAATTTCATTAATGTTGTGCATGATCATTAGTTGAATAAAAATAATTTAACAAGACAGTAAAAGACAAGAAGTTAACTTAGTTTTTTTTCTTCATATACTTTAGCACAGACACACATTTTGGTGTTTACAAACAAACAAATATACACACAGTCATAGCATTAAATTAGGACACGTAGACATAAATATATATATATTCTCCAAAAGAAAATACAAACAAGACTTCTGATTGGTATATATATATATGCGACAAACTTCAGTTGCCGTGTCCATAGCTTAATACATAATAGTGATTCAGATAGTGCAAATATATATACACATGTATGCTAAAATTAATGTGCCTATCGAAATTATACTACTGAAAATATCACTTTATAATTTTAAATGGAGAACAATTTTTTTTATAGAAATAACAAAGTACATATTCTTGTTAATTTTTGTCAAAACATTTCTATTCACTTTACAAACAAAAGATCTAAGAATGATATAGTATAGTCAAATAGTCCCATTTATGTTCTGGTTTTGCTAATTTTTATTCATCGACTCCAAATTTTATAGAATATTAAATTTAACATGCAATACATAATGATTGTCAACTAACTTGACGTGTAAAAAAAAATGTAGTGAACAGAGCACGGATGAGGACAATCGAATGTATTTAACGCAAAATTGCAGAGTATCTCAATAGAATAAGAGAACCATATATCAAATCGTTAATTTACAAAATGTCCACCAACTGTTTCAAAATGCTTCAGACTTGATTGTCCTTACATTTTTCTATTTCAGCTCTTGCTTTCTTGATCTTCCCCCAACTTCTGCTGCCAGACATTACATTCTTGACTTGCGTCATATACTACTTATATTAATATAAGTAGCACACACCACAAAAAGAGTTTACGATTTTATTGCTGTGTGATTCTAAATATTAGTGAATAAAAATAAAAAAGAATAAGAAGGAATACTTACCAGGATTTTCTATTCACGAAATTTCTTCTCATGGATTTGACTGCTAATGTATGTGTCTGACTACTCGAAATGTCAATGTACTTTAACTAATAGAACAGCTCTACTGAAGTTTGGTAATGTTTGTTCATAAGTGCTTCTGTTTAAGAAAGAAGACATCATAAAACACATGTTAGTGTAAATGAATTCAAAGGATTCTCTTGTTATAGTGTCATATATCATTTAATTGATTTTACCTTCATTTTCGGAATTTCAAGAATCTATCAGCTTCAAAATGGCAATATAAATGTTGGCAGTTAGAAGTACAGCGGTGCTTTATTAATATCTCAAATAAACTGAGATAGAAACAGTAATGATTAATTTAGTTTACAAACATAGTTAGAGGTAAGCAATTTGAACGATATATTCCTGAAATCTTATTGAATTTAGTTCATCATTCACTTTATCAAATTGTGACCCTTAAATCTTAGATCTTAATTTAATTCCCAACCTCATAGTTTTAACAATACAATCGAAACAATGCGCTCATTAACAACTGGTTAGTCCTATTTCCCTTCTGTAGTCCCATCCTTCTACTATTTGTTTGTTTTGTGTTCATTGAACTGATAAAACATTTATAATTTTAGTGAAGTTACACAGTGCATCACATTTGTTTTTAACCTTAATAGGTTTACCTCATAAGGAAACATCGTTGTGCTTTTTCATAAAGCCTTGATTCTTTGTTTGAATATAAATTATATTCTAGATTATTATCTAGCTCCAAATAATCTGCAGTCGGTTTCGAAAAATTCATATTTATTACTTCATTCAAAGATTCTTTACGTAACTCCCATATAACTGATTTCTACATCTAAAACATTTTTACGTGACTGATGAATATTTCCAAATTTATGCAACATATATTTTTTATATAGAAACTCAACTATGATTTCATTATAGAAGTCTATTTGTTAGATTATTTTCTTCAGTCAATGATTCCAATTATAGTGTACTTGCTAAGTGAATATAAAGATATATTTATTAATGGAACTCATAGCTTTTCAAATGATTTATGAACATTGGTTTGCTTGTAATAGTTATTGAGTCTAAAATCACAACCAAATATGAAGTTACAAATGTATTGGTAGATCATAATAATTTTATCCTATCTAAATGAAAATGAAAATTGGTTAGTCAGTTCTTACTTTACTTAATTACGCCTGTTACCCCCAATGGAGCATAGGCCGCTGACCAGCATTCTCCAACCCACTCTGTCCTGGGCCTCCTTTTCTAGTTCCATCCAATTCTTGTTCATTTTTCTCATGTTTATCTCCATTTCCCGGCGTAATGTGTTCTTTGGTCTCCCTCTTTTCCTTTCGTCTTGAGGATTCCATGTGAGGGCTTGTCTTGTGACGTAATTGTGTGCTTTTCTCAATGTGTGTCCTATCCACTTCCAGCGCTTCTTCATGATTTCTTCCTCCGCTGGGATCTGGTTTGTTCTCTCCCACAGTACGTTGTTGCTAATAGTTTCCGGCCAATGGATCCGAAGTATTTTGCGTAGACAACTGTTAATAAACACCTGTATTTTCTGGATGATAGCTTTCGTAGTTCTCCAGGGTTGTGGTCCATACAGTAGGACTGTCTTGACATTTGTATTGAAAATTCTGACCTTGGTGTTGGTTGACAGTTGCTTTGAGTTTCAGACGTTCCTCAGTTGTAAATATGCTGCTCTTGCTTTACCGATCCATGCCTTCACATCTGCATCAAACCCACCCTGTTCATAAGGGTGGAGTTGGTTAGTCGGTTGAAATAGATATAAACAGTTTATACCTGAGAATACAATGACTAGCTTCCGGTTATTTCATTAGGATTAAAGTGCAGTGAAAATGGAGTGAAATATTTATATATGTGCTATTTACCCTCGCACATTTAAACTAAGCTAGATTGATAGTTCTTGAAATTTGATGAATTTATGTCACTGTTTTTTTATTTCCCTAGGCTATATTTTTCTCTTGAAGGAAGTCAATATCCTCTGACAGATAATTTATTTTTAGTTACAATGCAAGTTATTCTTCGTTGCAATTTAGAATTAACTCGGGATTTTGGATAAATTTGAAAACACACATGAATTAGGCTTAATTTAGAAAATAGGTCGTCCTTGCTTTATCATAACACCAACTAGTTAGCTAAAAATAATGGTCAGTAATTAGAACATTAGTGAACTAAACAAAACCATTAAAAACTGAATTCGAGTCTGATGATTTTCAAATTCAACTTTTATCAATTCTCAATATACAGCTTTAATCACTTTTATCTACTTAATATCATCGTGAATGAACCTTGTTAGCCACAGCTTCGCACTAAAGAATTAAGTATACGTCTCGAACTGACTTGTGAGTACATAATTGTAGTTAGATTGATGGGGTTGTGTAGTATATTTTAGTTTACCTTTGTTGTTCGTCGCAGATTGACCTCAGTTGGAGTGTAAACGAAAACCATGGGATATTAGTAGGGAGCTTTTATCTAGAATGATACCACATGAAAAGTTCATTTGTATTGAATAATACCCGTAAATTAAGCTAATATCTACAGAAATCCTTAAATACATTCAATATGCTTTGATAAATTTAGATTCTGCACAGATTTTAACAGTGCTAGTGGCATATCAGTACTTTGTTCGCTGACACTTAAGATATACGTGCATGTATATTATGAATCAAACAAATAATTAGTCAGAAAAGTGTTTATGTTACTGAAACAATAAATAATGACAAAGTTATATTTTAATACATATTTTACTCCTATATTATTGTAATAAACTATGATTATGTCCACTGCTTAGATTGAGATATGTATTGCACAAATTGAACTGTGACGTAAACTTCATCAGAAAAAAAAGACATTTACACTCTGTTACTTAACTGTTAACGCCAAGACATTTCTGTTCAAATACCAAGTAAATACAAAAATACACAACGTAATTTTACTCACTTCAGAATTTCCTTACTTATCATGCATGTCAGATTTTATATTTACCTTAAGAATAAGTTAACAAGTTACTAAGTCGCTAATTAGCAAATTCTTTGAATGGTTATGATAAATAAGACATTAACAAACATATTCATGAACAAATGGTTTCTAAGCTCGAATAATACGCATTTTACAGAGGTAGAAAAGAAAAATGTATGACTACTCTAATTTAAGGATAACTTTTAATAAACCGTTAAGCATTTTTATTAATTTTCATAAGTTTCATACTGCTGAGGAAATACATATAATGGATTTAGCAGCGGTTTTATTCTGATTTCGAAATCCTCAGCAGTAAACACTCATCGTTTGACCATGGGTTAAATCAAAGACGTCGTCGTTGCTAAATCAGTTCTGATGCTCCTCTTCACTTGCTTGTTTAATTCTGTGTATTCAGCTTGTGCCTTGTTTTTCTCTGCTTTTGTTCGTCTGGTACTGATTGCTGCCTTCTTGTCCCTCTTTTCTTGAATCAACTGTGATCCATTCCTTGTGATGGTGCTTCTTGTGGCCCAGAACCTCATGACATGTTGAAGTGATTGCCTCTTTGATCCCCTTCCAGTTGCTCTCCCCAGTAGTTCCTTCTCTATTGAGTAGATTGTGAAAGGCCTGGAACCTATTGCTCAGGACTAACTTGAATTTGTTGAGTTTGTTAGTATCCTGAAGAAAGGCTGTATTGAACTTTTGTGATATTGTCCGACCCGTTGTCCAGTACTTCTGAAGTTTCAATTTCATCTTGGCGACCAGAAAGTGATGATCTGGTGCTATATCAGCTCCTCTCTTGGTTCTTACGTCCTCTATAGTCCTCTTGAACGTTTTGTTGATGCAAATATGGTCGATTTGGTTTTGCGTGGTGTGATCCGGTGAATTCCATGTGGTTTTGTGAATGCGTTTATGTGGGAATATGGTGCCGCCTATGACCAGTTTATTGAAGGCACATAGGGTTGCGAATCTCTCACCATTTTCGTTCCTTTCTCCCAGTCCGTGTCGTCCCATGATGTCTTCATATCCAGTGTTGTCTATTTCAACCTTGGCATTTAAATCTTCCATCAGAATGGTCATGTCCTTTGTTGAACGATTGACTGCAGCCTACCGAAGAACTGATCTTTAACGTCCTCATTGTAGTCGTTGGTAGGCGCATGAGGCGTCATAGTTCTTCTAAATGAAGGCCTTCTGACTCCCAGGGCAGAGTTCAAAAGGTTTGAATAACTTTCTCTGGTTAGCGCTTTTTAGCGAGTTAGTTTTCTACGGTATGGGGTCGCTAATCCTATGCCCAACCCTCCTTCTTGGGACCGGCAGTAGCACCCGGAGTGACTCCAGTCGGAGTTTTATGAATATATGATTATGATAAATTGTTTAAATTGTTTTTTCTGGTTAGCGTTTTTCTAACTAGTTAGTTAGAATGGCTTCAGGTGAACAGCTAAAATGCAGCTAGACGATCTAGACTACTCAGATGATCTGGCTCCTCTATCGCACACACAACAACAAATTCAGAAGACGACCAGTGTAGCAACAGTAGGTCTCAACATACACAAAAGGAAAAACAAGTTTCTTCGATACAACATAGAATGCGACAATCGAATCACAATTGACGGAGAAGACTTGGAAGATGTAAAAACCTTTACATATTTGGGCAGCATCATTGATGAACAGGGTGGATCTGATACAGATGTGAAAGCGCGGATCGGTAAAGCAAGAGCAGCATATCTAAAATTGAAGAACATCTGGAACTCAAAACAATTGTCGACCAACATCAAGGTCAGAAATTTCAATACAAATGTCAAGACAGTTCCACTGTATGGGGCGGAGACTTTGAGAACTATGAAAGCTATCATCCAGAAGATACAAGTGTTTAATAACAATTGTCTAGAGAAAATACTTCGAATCCGATGGCCGAATGTTGGATATGATGAATCATATTAAATACAACTGACTCATATGAATAATATACACTAATGGAGTTATGTTAACAAAATCGGTGCAGAGCTCATGATCAATATACGCTTTAGATGGCAAATGTCAACACTGTGTATTTCCAAGTTTGAAGGAGCTGATATTCACTCTATGACATTCAGATCTGTGTCATTCGTTATCACTGCCAGTAAAGCTATCAGGAAGTTATTCAAGCGAAGACTAACCATCTGTATGACTGAACTTTTTACACTGATTTATTGCCAGAAAGTAACCAGTATCACAATACCTAATCCTTGCTTTGATTGAATTCTGTGGGTAGAGTTACAATGTGGCTACTAGGCTAAGTAACTTTGAATAGCCGCTTACTGTTTGATCTCAGACTATCGGAAGCAATATATACGATATCGGGTCATTAAGTTTAGTGATCATACTGCACCTTGGTCGATAAAATTAAGTCAGTACTGAGAAACTGGATAACCTGGTATTGGTTACTATTTTAAAATCGTTTTCTTTTCATTGTGTATTGCGATTTTAATGTGTGAATTCAATCGATTCCATACATAAAGTTTGGATGTGTTGCCACAAATGAATTAAATTTTAAATAATTTCTGATCACAATAATTAAAATTCAACACATTCATATTCATTGTGTTATATTCAATTAAAATATTTTACAGCCTTAATTAAGTTGTATATCTTCAGAAATGAGTTTTCATTAGATTCACTGTTCAATTAAATAACACCAAATAATAGCAAATATGTTTGCTTTTGTATATCATTAAATTATGTGATTGTATGATATAACTTGAATCAGAAGGGGGTTTGTGGAGATTGTAGTAATTTCAACAGTTGAGATCATGAGTCAATTGAAGCTAGACCACCATGGAAAACCTGGAAGCACTGGACGGCCATGGGTGCGCACTGCACGAGTCTCACAAGAGGACGAAACGGCCGTCCAGTGCTTACAGGTTTTCCATGGTGGTCTAGCTTCAACTGACTCATGATCTCAACTGTTGAAATAACTTGAATCGATGATTTAAAACATGCTAACAACGTGACAATACCATTTTGTTAACTAAAGTTTATCTATATCGAATATATAAAAATAACAGTGATATATAACAAGATTAATAAATCAAGAAACTTTGATAAATGTTATCTACGTTTATCCAAGCTAAATGTTTCCATTGCACATCAATAAATGTGTATGTGATGTTTCTAGACTTAAATCATTAAAATATCAACATCATTTATTCATGAAGATGTTTTGGTGTTGTTCTTAATCGTTTTATTTATATTTTATTTTTAGTGATTAAGTTTAGCATATTGTAATAGTTTCGGTATTGGGTTATTATGTTTTAAGTTCACTAAACGATACTACTGACACTGTCTTTAATATTAAATTAAATCTATAAGTAGTACTGAGTGATTTAGAAAACCTTTTCTAAATAAAGAATGGAGAAACTATTCTGTTAGATAATTCTTTTACTGATTTCGAAAACAATCTTCAGTAATTCTGTATTTTTTTGTGTTTCATGATAAATCATAAATTTATCTGATTATTCAGAATCATCATTCATTGAAACCACTCAGTTTTAGCTGTTAAAGTCATTTCTAACATAAAAGGTAGTCACGGGAGTTTTCTACACATGCTGTACAGTACTTTATGCTCTTTCAGTCTTTTAAAATATTTGACCATTACAATATTCGATCATGAAACTTATAATAATAACATCTAAAATTTTGCAATAGAGAAATGAATTAGAAAGCGTGATGTTCATACTGATATCTACCTTTTTATTTAGGAACAGCAAGGTCGTTGTAATTTAGTTAAATAAATAAGTTTAATGAATAAATTTAACTTTGATCTTTGTATAGAACAGAAAGTTCGTCGCCAAAATCCTTCGATTACATTATGCCCAGAAAAAAGAATTAGAAGAATACAACAAATTAATGTTTCATGGCGTCAAATCAGATGATGAATTACCACTTAATGATATTGTGTCTTTTAATGGATATTTTACATTTCCTTATTTTTATGATCACTCACCAATATCAAATCAAAATCCTCCATTATTTTGAATTTCTTTGCTTCGTAACATTCAAGCATAAGTCCATGTTGCTTAACCGTAATTGAAATCAGCAGCTAAGGTTTGGTTTTATCAACTATGAATGTTCTGGAAAACTGTATCGTTCAGTCACTTACTCCTTACATAAACTATTGTCCACATTATCTTCCCATTAACGCTTTACTTTCTAGATATATTTTCTAGTCCGTTATTTAGTCATTCAGTTGTAGATATCGAAGGCCATTATAAGCCATTAGTCTGTCATATATCATTACTTAAATTCACTGATCAGCCTTCCATTTATTAATGTAAATATACCTGTTATGTCACAAAATAACCATACATTTCTGAGTAACTAACTGTGAGAAAGGAATTGTGAAACATTGGAATTACATAAGTAATAAAATAGGTAGAATAAACTTCATGAAGTATAAATAATAATCAATAATCTTAAATTTAACGACAATCAGTAATGATAATAAAGTCTTTGAAAAAAAAGATATACATACCGTTTCCTAGATAACAATCGAAAGTAAATAATAATAAAATAATACTGTAGTGTGTGCTACTGATGTCGACAGATGTAAACAGTATGTATCAATAATCGAAAGTGAAATGTTTGGTAGCACAAAGTTAACACGATCGAAGAAAATAGAACGAGGACAGAGAATGATTGGTGTGGAAACGAAGAAACAATCAAGTCTGAGACTATTAATTGACATTTTGCAAAAGAAGTATTTATTGTATGGTTCTAAGATTTGACTAAGATATTCTGTAACTTTGTGTTCAAATACATTTGGTCATCACAACCAGTGTAAAAACAGTTGTTTAATAAACTGCTTTTGCGTTTATAACTCTAGATTCGAATAATAAATAGATAAAGATTTTACTAAAGTATACAAAACGACAGTATTTGAAAATAGAATCATGATTATTTGTAAAAATCCTTAAATTATCGTGACCTGTCTTTAGAATCTTTGGAAAATTATATACGGTTTCATGTGTAATTAATTAATTGATTTTGTAGTAGACAAATCACATCATAGGTACATTTCAAAACTGCGGTAGGAATTGTAGACCAGTTATATCATGTATGTTAGGAATAAGACAGTAACCATTAAGGTTGGATGGCCGTACAGGGTTAACGCAAATTTATTAAATTATGGACCATTGGATAAGGAATCAGTGATCTAAAATTATTTCTTTCATCATGACACTTGGAGGCTGTATATTATATTACATAAAATATATTATTTATTGTATATCATATTTTTCGGTGATAAAAATGTCTGTACTATTTTTAGGAACACCAGAAAAAATATAATAAGCATGTTACAACATGTTACAACTTTGTTTGTAAACGGCAGTAACCTAGACATCAACGGTTATTCCCATAAAATTATGTCTGAAAAGCAACAGTTTGATTGGTGAAAAACCCATCAAATTATATGCTGACAGATTTGAATTACACAGATATTCTTCTTTTATTTACACAATTGTTCATTATATTCACAATTGTTGTCATTTATCATTGTATAATAAAGTGAAATAAGAAAGGTTACAAACAAAGAATATCACTATTAAATGTCATTATCATCAAGGTCGGTGTTCGATCGATTATTTTTCTAATTAAAATAAAAGATCTATTCCAGTTATTCGATATGATCTGTAAAGATGAAGCCATATTTCTAAAGAAAATCATGAATAACATCAATATTACAACTTATTTTTTAGGAATTTTGAAACGACGGACTGCGTGAAAAAGTATTTCTTTTCAATTATCTCTTCCATATGTATATATATATATATATATATATATATATATATATATATATATATATATATGCAGTAATAATAATAATAATAACATTAATAGTAGGATAATCAAACTAATTAAGGCCAAGGTAACGATAACGATAAGACGTACTTCTTTTGTACGCATAGTTCTGGTTTAAGCTTTTGGATGGCAAGAGCTTCGGCTATTTTTAAAAGTTGGATACGAAGAAATCTGGGTAGATTTGAACGAATCATATAAACAACCTTAAAGTCAATTTGTGGATCTGTTGAATGGTTATAGTCGATTAGGTGTTCAAGTATAGAACTCCTAACTGCTTTCCTTTCACCCTTATAGAACCAAGCTGGGATATGTTCTCGTATCCGAGTTGAAAGCGAGAGCTGGCTACGGCCAATGTACCTTGCTCCACAAGAGCAGATGAACTGGTAGATGCACATAGAGGCGACCAGACGCGGAAGCTTATCTTTTATGGATACAGAAAATAAGTTTCTACTAGTGAAGGATATTCGCAGTTTTGCCGCGTTGAATGTTCTTCTAATAGTTGTTGTTAGACGATTTTTGATTACGTCTGATGGTCGATCACCTTTAAATTCCAGACTTATATAAAGGTTTTTCTTTGGAATGGAACAACTAGAATTCTTCTCACGACTACTTTTATTCATATTCTTTTCTATGAACCGTTCTGGGTAACCATTTTCCGTCAAAGTCTTCTTGAGGAATGCGAGTTCTTCGTTAATGCATTCCGTACTGCATATGTGATGTATGCGATAGCATAAAGAATGGATAAGGTTTCTCATCCTACTTAACGAAACCCAGCTATAGAAGTTGGTTAGCTGGCCATTCCATGTTTGTTTTCTAAAGATGGATCCTTTTAAAGAACCATTACTCTTTCTCATCAGACGTACATCGAGAAAAGAAATTCATTGGTCTCGTTCCCTTTCTAACGTGAAGTCTATGGAAGGGTGGCACGAGTTAAAGGTGTGTAGAATATCATCTAAATCAATATTATTGTCACAAACAGCAAACGTGTCGTCCATGTATCTCACGTATAGGTGGAATCGATTGATCATTGAACGGAGTTGGTCGTTTTCTAGTTTTGCCATGAAACAGTCTGCTAAAATTGGATCCAATGGAGACCCCATTTCGATCCCATCCCTTTGTCTATATATTGTATTATTGAAACTGAACTGGATATTAAAAATACAGCGTAACAATAGTTCTTTCAAGTGTTCAGTTGGCAAACCTAGATCTATATTTGTAGAATCAATATACTCACATATATAACATATTGTTTCGGTTAAAGGTACGCTAGTGAACAAAGAATTAACGTCAAGCGAGAACATGTGTTTTTCGGAAGTATTAACGTCCTTAACACGATCAATAAATTGAAAAATATCATGAATAGAATGTTTACATACTTGACTTCTAACCGGTTCCAATTTTTCCGCTAACCATTTGGCGATTCTGTGGTATGGTGAACTTGACATGTCCAAAATAGGTCGTAACGGTAAATCCGGCTTATGTATTTTCGGTAGTCCATATAAGCGCGGGATGACTGAACCCATGGGACGCATGTGATTATATAAATCTTGGGTTATTATCCTTTACATCCAATCACGTGATTCAATATGCAGAAACGTCTCAATAATTCCTTGGCACTAGTGAAACAAGCTTATTCTAAATCATCTCTTTATATGAATTACTTCACCTGTAATTTTTTTAGACTCTGGAATAACGTACCACAATCTGTCCGTATAATAAAATCACTCCCATTACTTGTTCGCTGCATCGATGCATACTGCTCCTCTGAAAATGTATTGAATGTTCTAGCACCTGTAAGTGTATCTCATCCCACAAGTGATATTATAGGGACTTTAAATGTTTAGCCATTTTTATTATTGAATTCCCTAAGTGAAACCACTTACTTGCTGTCACTTTATGTTACCACCGTCCCCAGAAAGTTTAACTGATTTGAATAACATCAACAGTATATCACTGTGTCGCATGACACACGCATTCGGGTAGACCTGATTGACATATTTTGGTAATTACTGCTTCGTTGTTCCGTGCTCTCTGTTTTCGTTCTTATTTCTCTAGTTGTAGATAATTATCATTAATTTGATCTGGCACACGAAATGACCTTAATTACTCCGTTCATAAATCAACAGGCTGTCCATTTAAGAAATATTAAAAATTCCCGGCTAATGCATTGGATCGCTTTAATACATGTACTACCTAAACAACTACTGAACTAATATGCTTAAAACTTTCTTCTATCACATGTTTGTTCTGTATATCTAATGTTACTATTTAGATCGAATTGATCATGCCTGTAAACTGGCATGAATTCTGAAATTATTATTTTCATAATATAAATTATTATATATATATATATATATATATATATATATATATATATATATATATATATATATATATATATATATATATATATATATATATATATATAAGAAGTGAATACGAAAATAATACTAATTAAATGATAGTAATTCAATGAAGTGTAAGTGCTTAAATTTATGTTATTCATGAAAACGATCATAATTTAGGAATAAGACTAGTTGGAATCCTATTCAATTGGTTAGATGTTAAAACTGATTATTTTTTGTAGGAGTTATGCAATCAGACAGATGACCAGGGTGTTTAACAGAAACTTAGTTTTAATTACATTATCACAAATATCAGAAAGTTCGTCCTCATAAACATTGTCAGATTAAAGAACTTTAGTTTCATAAATTAAATATATAGTTATTTATTACATATATTGTAATAGAAAGAAGTTGAACAATGTAAATAGCTGGTCTAATAAAATCAGTCTCTTATCTATCCTTCTATTTACTTGTATTATCTAACATTAATGAAACATTTAGCAACAATAACATTCTCTTCACTTTTCAACTTGATGAAATGACAAGATTTAAAAAAATTAAAACTAATGCATACTTTTAAATATGAAGGTAAATGGTGATTAAATCCCCATAATCAGATTAACTTTTTGTAGTTCCAACTAACTACAATAATATTAACTCATTTCATGATGGAATACTTAAGTGGTTGATTGATTAACCAGTTGACTAACTAAAGTTTTTTTCAAAAACCTGTGAATGAATTGGATAGTAACAGATCATAATTTTATGAAGTAAAAAAAACCAGTTCGATTTCAAAATTATTAGTTATGTAAACTTTCATTTTTTTTATAATGAAAACAATTGTGTTAAGTGAAGTAATTGATCTAATCAAAATCATACCTTTAATTAATTATGAAGTGATTTTATTTCTAATCCAATATATAATAAAATATTAGTTCGATATTAGAAACTTGATCATATTAACTACAATATAAAATTTTCACGTATCTGTTAATAACACTTTTTTTAATGTTTGAAGGAACCATACAGTCGAATTTCAGTTTTGATATAATTTTAATTGATCATAAATGGCTTATTTGTCTTTTTTAACTATTGTGTTTAAGAAACCCTGGATATGGTTACATTGTAGTGAACAGAACACGGGTGGGGACAATCGAATGTATTTGATAAAAAATTACAGGACTTGTTAATAAAATCTAACAATCAAATAGTAAATACGTAGTTTGAAAAATATCCACCAGTTGACTCGTAATGACTCAGACTTCATTGTTCTTGCATTTTCATACAAATTGCATTTTGTTTCCATTCTTTACTGTTTGATCCTCTTGTCTCTGCTGCCAGACCTTCTGTTCACGATTAACATCATGTACTTCCCATGTAAATATAAGTAGTACACACCATAACATGATACATTAATTTGAGGTTTAGGCAAACTAGTGTTCTAACCACCTTTGCTTATGATCATAACTAATTGTTCGATTTGTTTTGCAAATGTGAATTTTTTTGCAGTGAATATCAGTGAATAATCTTTTTATTCGGTAATTTTTTGGGTTGAATTTTGTATATGTATTATATAACTTGATTTAATCATATAATTCTAATATTTATCTTTCACTTTTATTAATGTAACTTATTCATCAAATACAAGTTTTTTTACTCAGCTTTGAATTTTAGTTTGGTGATAGAAATCAAAACTATGATTTACTGGTTGAACGTTGGATGCTTTATACACAAAAACCACTTCATAGCCTTAACAATCAACATTCTAGTACAACATTGTATAAAAAGACAACATATCATAATACAAACTTTATATATATATATATATATATATATATATATATATATATATATATATATATATATATATATATATATATATAGTATAAGTATAATATTCATGAAAATGTTTTTGAACTCATATATACCATAAATTTCAATACGTTGAAGGTATTTCAATATAGATATCACATTTACAAGATATGCATTTAGGACTCTTATTTACGTTGCTTATAAAAATACAGCTATTTTTTCGATCATGTAATAAGAAGACGAAGATTATCAGAACTATGTGATATATTAGCGCAATAACAGCTATATTTAAATATTTATTGTTTTTATTGATGTATAACTAACATTTCGTCAGTTTAGAATTCCAAAGTTAACTAATGTCTTCTTAGAATCACATAAAAAAAGGTTTATACATTTTGTACAATCAACACAATTTTGATGTATTTAATATTGAAATAGATACCAACGTTCAATACTTTTTTTTACATATAATATTGTCAAATTAATTAATACATACCTTAATTTAGCCTATGTAAAATATCACAATAACGATGGTCTTATAACTGTGGAGTCTGACGATGAAGTTATTGAAAATAATTGTTCACTCATACTGTAGTGATGCTGATGCGGTATGGCAACCTGGACCGATGCACATATGTGCCTGGTCCTACGTTGTAGCTGACTGACTGACTGACTGACTGACATACTGTAGTGAAGGAGAACATAGGTGAGGACAACCGAATTATATACAGCACGAAATTACTGAGTTACTTGGTGAAATAGATAAACCATACTGAGGATGATACAGGTATTCAGTGTTTGACAACGCTTCTACCAGTAACACTTTTTAATATAATTTGTTCCCACCGAGAGAAATCAAAAGACAGAGTCGAGGAGATCGGGAGAGTGTATTTGGCGATTACCAATATATCGGAATTCCCTGATCTAATCTGGCTAGCGATTGCGATAGATGTTGAGCACAGCGTTACCACACGTGATCTGGTGCGGATGCATGACCGAGAGCCTTCAGCTAGATGAGTCCACTTAAACATATGGTCAGCATCCAATGTCAAAAACTTACAGAGCTATTTAGTTTGGGGATTTATTTACCGCTACAATACTATAATACTTAATTTGCAAAATGTTCAACAATTGACTCGGACTTCATTTTTCTTGCATGTCTATACTAGTTGCTTTCTATTCCTGTTCTTTCTTTCTTGATCTTCCCAATCTTCTGCTGCCAGACATTACATTCCTGACTCATATACTACTTATATCAATATAAGTAGCACGCACCACAACACATTCTTCAGTTTTTGAATATTCTATCAGGTTTTTTTAAACTGTAAAAAAATCGTAGTTTTGAAAGTTACTTTTCAATTTGAATATGTGAAAAGATATGTCATTATATGTAATGAAAATAACCAGTTAATTTCTAGGAAAAATATTTTAGAATGTCGACTTTATTAATATATGGTATGAATGATATGGGGATAAGTAATACATTAAATTACTATGAGAACATTTCACTTTCATTTCAACATTATGTTTAAATATTTCAATTACTGCATAACTACAATATTAGAAAACAGGTAAACATGTAGTAATCCATAATTAATTTGTTAATATGGTATTGACAAAAGTAGGACCTTAGAATTGTTACGCTGTCAGTAATATGAGAGATTGTAGACAAAAAAACAGATTATTCACATTTGACTCTTCATTATTATTACCTTGAATAACATTCTAGTAAAAAAACATTTACTGACCAAATAAATTAGTCATATGAAATCCTAAAGAATCACATTACTTTTTTCAGAAATATAGTGGAAGAATCCTCAAATAACTAACCATTCATCAAAATCATCCTCTGTACAACAGGCGATAAACTCTTAAAGACAGAAACGAGCTACTAGTCTTGTTATCATTTTCAACTGGTGTAAATCATTAAAAACATATTCATATTCATGGATTAGATTCGTGACTAACGATATCAATATTGAATTACCAGTTCTATCTTCTTTAGGCCTTAGTATAAATAAACATCATTTCTTCTAACACAACTTCCATCTGACCGTGATGGATGTATTCAGTGAATCTAGTACGGTCAACATCGTTGTCGAAAAATTACGGAACCATTTATTCTGGGGATTTATTTACGCTACAATAGACTCCCTTGTAGCGGTAAATAAATCCCCAAACTAAATAGCTCTGTAGGTTTTCGACATTGGATGCTGACCATATGTTTTAGTGGACTCATCTAGCTGAAGGCGCTCGGTCATGCATCCGCACCAGATCACGTGTTGTAACGCTGCACTCAACATCTAGATGCTCATCATGGGAACTCTTATTTATTGGAGTACCTCAAGTCTTTGTTCTAGGTTCTTTGCATTTTGTAGTGTATATAAATGAACTTTCAAATATAGTTCAGTCCCCAATACTACTATGCCCTGAGGATGTAGACGTTAAGCAAAAAACAATGAGGCATACGGATGCATATACACTTTAGACGAACTTAGATGTACTCAATGGCTGGTTTAAAACATAGCTAATGTTTATTAATGTAGCCAAGTGTGTCTACATTGGTATTTGGGATACCAAGTTAGATAGGTATGGAATAGGAGAAGAGCCAGTGATCGTAGTCCGGTCTCATAATGATCTTGGAGTATCAGTAAACCATCATATTGAGACTATGGCTCGCTGCCGTACAATCACGGTTAGAGTGTTCAGATCCCTTTGGGCCTTAGGATGAACATTTAAGAAGTTGAATACTAATATGTTTCACCATTGTTTACACAACCTCATGGACATCCAAACTTGAAAACTGCGTCTAGTCTGCAAGGTCTGGTTTATAAGGTGACTTGTATATCTTGAAAAGAGTACACAGGCCAGGTATCCTAGAAACACCGGAACTCTAGGGCTTGCAATACACGGAGTGGTTTGAGAAGTCAAACCTATTTACTCCGTCCTACTGCAGATCTGATTTTTGTGTACAGAATACGAAGAAGCTATTTTTATTCTGATATATCCCCTCTGTTTCTTTCTACTCGCAGAATATGGCAGGAGAGGGCAAAACCAGTCACCGATAGTCACCAGTTGGACGCCAGTCATTGATGTCCTTTTTAAGGACCTTGTGAAAGGGAGATGCCCCTGGAGTTAGCTTGATAGCCGGATGATTCCTAAGACTATTATGTCGCCGAATTGGTTTTAGCTAAACTCAGCTTTTCAGGAGATAGTCGAAGCGCTTTCGAGGAGACAGGTGGTCGTGTAGTCGTGATGTGATGTGTAACATTTCTGGTTGCACACAGCAGTTTTGGTCGTGTTTGGTATTGTCTGGAATACTTGTTGTTCATCCGTTGATAGTATGGGTTGGTTATACAACTGAAAATATCCTACAGACACAAATGGAAGTTATGCAAACAAATAGATTAGTATTCCCGTCCACTAACCTCCGTGTGCGCGTGTCAATAAGTACAATATAGTATTGTATTAGGCCTATAACTATGATCTGCAGCATCTGCAACAACGAAAATCCAACAAATGAGTTTGCCTAAACCCACGTTGAAATAGAAATCGCTTGCCATATGTGGCAATCTGTTTCCGATTTGCTGCCTGTAAGTTGTAAACTGTTTCGTGCAGTTGGCCATTAAAAATTTCTGGAGGGATTCTAACTCTCATACCAACATTGACGAGATAGTGAAATTTCCCCATCACATCATTGATGTACAGCAGGCTGCTGAGTTCGTCGGTTACGGTTGATGTTTACACGTTCCGGTTAGGAAGGTTTCCCGAGGGGTATTTAGTATCGAATGGCTTAGAGCTCACGACACTTCAGAGTTTTCTGCAATTTTGTGACTTAACATACTAATCAGGTTTATCTGTTTCACATGGTCTAGAGACAGATCTTCATCGTGATGAGATTCTTTGAGGAGTTTGAGAGCATCTACGGTTACGGTGAGTATTGACATTGCGAGTCAGATGTGACGGAGGTCTGTGTTTTTTGAAGCTGTTCTTCGACAGAACAAGCCTCCACGTTAGAGGCTCTGGTAATCTTAAGAATCCGATCGGCAGATGCAGCCAGTTCCTCTACAGCGTCATTCTTAAATGGGACAAAGACTGCTTATACCCGTCGGGGAGGCTAAAACGAGGAGACTTGTTTAAACGGACCCTAGTCAAAGGTTCGTTGACCAGTAACTTCTCGTATTCGTAGCAATATTTCTGATGATGAACCATGTTTCAGCCCGATGTTGTGGAAAGGTCTGCCCAACCTTCGCCGGTCAGTCAGGTCCCCATTTTTCAGAATAGCCTTTTTTCAACGTTTTGTAAGGTTCCTAGATATCACTAATGAACATACTGGATGTGTTGTACCTGTCAAAATCGCTCAGTGATGCTTTTACTATGTGAGGAATTGTGCACGTCGGTCTGTCAAGCCGTGCTCAAGGAAGTCAGCTTCTATGTACCAGAATTAGACTTCAGAATAATCGAGCCAGGATGACATTAGCTGAAATGACGAAGGTCTAATCTTAAATAACTTAGGATCCTGTTTCGTCATGATGAATATAAAGTGTACCAATAAACGAGAAAATATGTACAAAAATTTCGAGACATAAAGATTTATAAATGGCGTATAATTTTCCATCAAGGAGCAGGTCTAAGCTGGTTAAGGGTTGTAGGAAATGAGTAGCACCTCATACCCACTCGTTATCTAGTGCAGATGTGTGACTGAGCGCTTTCAGCTAGGTTAGTTCAGTACGTAGCATACAGGCTTTCAAACCGAGTCATCCATTATGTGAATCTGTTACTCGAAGAAGTGGTATCCACCACTTTAATTTGACTCATTCAAGAGAAGAACCGACACTAACAGTAGTTTACTAGAAAAAGGTTTTCCTCAAATCTGAACTTGTGCGTTACATTTGGCCTTGAGGCATAAAGTAAGTCATCTCAATGCCTTCTAGTGAAGCGGTTTCGTTCGATCAAATGAAGGTGAATCTAGCAAAAAAGAGTAAATAGAAATAAGCACTTTCGCAGATGCATGTAAAAAATAAGTGCAATAAAGGGTAGCGAATTCGTTTGAACAACAGAAATTCTGACGAATCATGGATTAATCTATGCCTACCTAAAAACATTTTTCTCTTAGGTGGGTTGATTAGAGTTTAATAGTGTGAGTACCACCTAGAACTCCCCTACATCTTGTTTTAGAGATTCTCTCTTGTTTCTGTGGTGACATTTCTTTGAGATTTAATAAATTATAATGTCAAGGTTGGATGCACTAAGGTTGCATGGTTTCTATATTTATCATTCTGTATCTGTACGGGTTGAAATCATACAATCTCAAAACTTTCACCGTAGGTTTCTAGAGAGGTCCACCTGCGTTGGCGTTTGTGTGTATGCATTGCTTAGAAGTGGCTGTAACATAAGTGGTGGCTATTCAAATTGAGAACTTCCCCGGCTAATGTTTAAAACAGATTCCTTTTATTTTGGAGTTTTCTGTATGTTATTTTGATCAGCACAATTGATTCCCACACTTGAATGAAAAGTGTAGCCTTTACCAATAACCGATAAATATGAATGTTTTTCAAGACTTAAAATTTAGCTTGTCCGCTTAGTGTCAGATAGTACAGGATTTGGGAAATGTCTGTCGAGGTTAATTATTTCGCTCCAGAAAAGGGAATAAAATATTGAAAGCAACGATGACTCACTGTAAAACTGGAGAGGGAAATAACGTCAAGTAGTAAAAGAAATGGTTAGTAGGGTTTGGAATGGATTTCCAAGCTTTTTTCATAAGCGTTTCTGTGAATGATGTTGCCTGTCATCCATCTGACGGATAGTCCTGCAGAAAGCACCGTGGATTAATTCAAACTAAGGTGTCATAATTAAGTCTTGTACCATGTTCTAGCAGCAACGTTTCGAAGCTAAACACCTAGTGCCTACGTGTAATGTAAATCATGTTCAAAGCGCGATTCAATGAAGACTACGTGTTTTCCCATAATGATATGCTAGTAAATAGTTACACAAGAATTTTGAGGGTTTCATAAAAATACTTGTAAAATTATTTCTGCTTTTACTAATGATAAATAATTTGTATATTTACGCAGATTCTTTATTTCCAGCTTCATAACCTGACCATAGACCTTGAAAATTTCACATACCATGTAGAAATGTTATACAGACCTATGGTCCCTTACATTTCTATCCAATGATCCTTTACCTACCATAATTGTCGGTGGTATGGTTTAGTTTTTGGGCGTAAAGGAAAAGCGTTTAAAGTTGAGGGACATAAAGTATGAATACATACGTGCCACTGCTACTGGCGCTATATCATATCACCTTAGGTCTCCAAACATAATTTTGTTTGTAGATCCCAGGTAGTAAACCTTCTGACCTACTGTAATAGCATGTCCTTATGAAATGTAATATCTCTGTTTAGCAACACTTGCCCATATTTCAATCTAATCATATACCAGCCAGCACAAAGCATCAGGATGGATGTGTGTATCACGTTTCCATATCACTTCATGCATTAGAGGGTTATCACTTCATCAGCAGGCTTGTAACTCCTAAAATAAAATGTTTAGTTTCATCAATACTCATTGAATAGTTCCATCGTACACGAACAGTCCTGAAAATATCTGTGGTGTGATACTAAGGGACTTATGCTATTACCTTAAAAGATTGTTTCACTATAAAGAAGTAAACTCGTGGAATAGATATTCACCATTTTCATAAATGGGTAGATCTATCCTGTCTTGCGGGTGGTATAAAGTGGTTAAAATCAAGAGGTTTTGCATCTCGTATCTCAATGCATTTTTAAGTGATTTGATGAACTGATATCAGGTCTTCGTTTGGCGGCTCTTAACTTTCCTCCAAATTAATCCTACACCAATTGCTCTTTAAATTAGACAGTGATTAGACATGTGTAATAAATGTCCAAACCACCCCACTACCTCATCAATCAATTCTCTATGTTTTCCTAGTTTTCTTATTTGATGCAATTTGGTTTTCCGACAGATTTTACATAATCTGCCATCATTCCGTTGAAGAGAAAGCCATAATACCTGGGAATCCAGATTTGGTAGAAATGAATGGCGTAAAGGATTTTCCACGATCAAACCCATCCATTCGATCATACACTCTAGAAAAATATCAGATGCTTCGTTTTGAAGTCACTTCACCATCTGGTTTAACTTTAGTTTCTGGTGCTGCTGAAGTTTTTGGTACTGAACTCGTTTGTGGTTGGGAGTTACAGTTATATCCAGGTCAACGAGGAACAGTCGTTACGTTCCATGGTTGCAAACTGATTGTTCAAGACCAGGGAGTTGCTGCCTATATAATTGCCTCATCAGAAGATCAAGAAATTGTGCACGTATATATGAATATTCATGCTAACCTAGAAGTTTCACGACAAAAAGCTGTAAAGGAGCAAAGTAGAGGGCCACGCGTATTAGTATGTGGTCAAGAAAGTGTTGGGAAGTCTACACTTTGTCGCACTTTGGCAAGTTATGCGGCTCGTAGAAAACACAAACCAATACTTGTAGATGTTAACGTCGGACTCAACCAGGTACCGCACTTATTATGTAAAACTTTTTTCATGTAATCTAATTCAGTTTTGTCATAGATTCGCTTTAGTCTTTTTAAAATATCTAAGCAACGTGTATCACGGTATCTTTGAAATTATTGACCCTCCGATGTCGAGGCTTCACTTTGTATCAATATTACCCTAACCTATATGAAACTCCTAAAAGCCTACAAACCGTTTCTCATTAAGTGATGTCTTATATTCTGGTTTGACTCATCTGTGGCTTCATACAAAATTAAATACTTCTTTCTAATTGTGCAAGTGCTTTTTTCCTCTAGTTACTCTTTCTGCAACTATATGTTCAGTTTTTCAAATATCTCCGTAAACTTAAGTAGTTAATTCGAGTCTATCCATCAAACACAATTCATTTGTGAATTTTATTTCTTTATTTAGTATTTAGATTTCGTTTACTTTCAATGAAATATTAAATGTTTATTTAACTATAATTGGTATATGTGGCTATCCTTACTCGTCTGTAATTTAGCTCTGGTGGATAACAACAAGATTTTGATTTCTGTAAATGTGAATAGTCTCCTTTGTCAACGACTGCTTAGTCGACTCCTGAGATTATTCGTGATTAATGATAACCTATGACAAAAAACGTACTATGGTTTGGATCTAACTTAGTGGGTGATTACAAAATGTCCAGTCGAATTTTTCCATTAAAACACTATCATTTTGCAAACTGTGCATTTGAATTTTAAAATGCTTTACATGGTATATAAATAGGCCATTAAAATTAGTTTTTTTACATAGGCAAACCGAGCTGATGATTAAAAAGATCCATTATCGGCCCCAAATTCAATGTACTTAGAAAACATGTACTAAAGTGTCACGTCTAAAATCATTGTTCAGTGAACTGCTAATAATCTATAGTTATTTGAGACTAGTCGATTGGATTTACTCTTCACTTGAGTATGTCTGACACATTAAGATAACTCAACTTAAATATTTGCATCATCATTTGATTGACGATCATCGTATTCTTTGTACCAAAAAAGAATTTACAGTAGAACTTCCAAATAACTTTATTTATCTGCACTAGAATAATTTACAATTCTTGTAACCTTATTCCTGAGCACTTGGTTCGCAATCGCATTTTTGAATGGTGTGGTTCAATTGTATTTTTTCCAACATTCGCAATTCTTGTGACTCGTTTTCAAAATTATGTTTTACTGTTTTCAATGTTGCCGCATTCCTTCTTCATTAACAACTTGGATTTTTATGTATTTTTGTTATATACGTAACAGGTGTGTATACCAACAACTATTGCTGCAATAAGTGTTACCAAACCATATGATTTGATGGAAGGGTGGAGTCTGGAGGAAGATCCACTAGTATTTTGTTTTGGTCACACTGATCCTGCGAGTAACTTAAATCTTTTTCGAGAACAAGTATGTTTAATTACTATTTGTCTAATTATTTATTTTATTTTATTTCAACACATAGATATTGGTACAAAGAGGCACCAAATACATATGCGCCACACAAATCTCATTCGATATGTGTGAGGGCTGTGATACTGCCCGGGTGCCCAAACCGCAGCAGGTGATTTTCTTAGGGGGCCACACCCCGAGCCTTCGACCCGAGGGTCTGATCCACAAGGCAGTGGAGCATCGTAAGGAGATGCAGTCCCATGGAAGCCGGTGACCAACGATTGGTTCATATGCCATTTTTTCCCGCAGGATACTGGAGCCCATATGCACCATTGGTTTGGGATCCGGTTAAAGCGCCAGACATTCGCTTTTTGTCCACTCATTTTCGTAAACAACACCCCGCCACAAGAAAGCAGTGAGTAGGACTTCCCTAGCAGAGGCTATATACGCGAGCCCGTGTGAGAGCATTTCGAGAGGGAGAGCGGACTCTCCCCACTCTCGGCCGTACCAGGGCATTTGTCTAATTACTATTTATCCAGTGTAGCATTTGCCTTTAAATTTATGTATTTGAAAATCTCTACGCATAAAGAGTCTAACTTGTCATAATTTTTAGAAGCATTTCCAATACCAAATTTTTGAGAAAAAATAACATCAGTGAACCCAAAGTTTTGCAAAGTTTTCATTACCTCCATTCTCATTTGCTTTATTTAAAACTATATAACATTTCTGATAATTCAAGATTTATTTCCGGTTCACTGAACACGCTTTTGTCGACTTTGCCTTTTATATATTCAATTGATTGTAAGAATTTGTTTTAAATAGTTGTTCTCAAATGCTTTTGGATTTTTATTTGGAACCGGAACGTCAAATCGAACCTAGTTAGATCCTTTCATAGAATAGATGGATTTTCGCCCATCACTGGAATCAAAGACACGAGTTTCGTCCTATTACTTGTTGGTTCTACTTAGTTTCGGGAAATTAAATTATTTAACTAGCTTTTGCAATAAACGTGCGTCAGTCAAGTACATGAAAACGTAATTAGCAGGTTAATTTTTGTAATGTATTAAGTAGCTTATATATATATATATATATATAATGATTCCTGGACTACAAGGATAGACTTCGTGGTTTAACTTGTTGATAAGTCTTGCTACCGCTATGCCTAAACTGTATTCTCAGCTGGTTTCGATAAACCTAACTGATTCTACACATCAACCGGAACAATAGAAACAGGGCGCGAATTGCGGGTAGAAGCCTTACTCCAAGGTTATTTTATAAACAAAAAATAGGGTATTTGTTGAGATACACATTACCTTGTGGTTCTGGAATCATTCTGAATATAATGGCACTATAGGTAAATATCGAATCAAAACTGTGACAAGTGATTCTGAATTTTCTAAATGTTTCTGCAGAGATTTTATTCAACGCTGATTAGGTAACGTGTTTCCGGGCCTCTAGGGACTTTGGTAAGGGATTTTTTAGGACCTTTCCTACACTTGTGTTTATTTACTTATAAATTTTGGGACTGTAATTCAGGTTGCTTTCTTGTCGCCACTGTCTTTTAGGTGAATCGATTAGCTGAACTTATCAATATTCGTTCTGAGAATGATATGAGTATATTCACTAGTGGTTGTATAATCAATATGAGTGGATTTCGTAAAGATGATTCAGATGGTGGGTCAAGTAAAGAAAAGGGTATCCAAGCCATACGAACGACTGCTGCAGCTTTCGAAGTAAGTTAACAACGTATTTTACTACCTCAAAGATTAATCTACTTTTTTCAACACATGGATGATTTTCTTATGATCAAAATTCAGATGTTTGATGCAATTTTTCCCATTGATGAATTTGAATAAATCACGAAGAATCAACGTAGCAAAATAACACGAATTCAGTTTACTTCGTGATTGCTTATCAGCTACTTACAACCCGAACATAGTAGTAATAATCACTAGAAATTGGTTTACACAATTTATATCAATATATTAGAAAAGTTTAATTAATTCATCGATACAGTTTTTTTAAAGCGATAATAAACATTAGATTGAATTTGTAATCCTACTACTGTAGTGAACAAGAACACGGGTGGGGACAAACGGATGTATTTAGCACAACAATTACATCTCAACAAAATCTGAATACCATATAGTCAATCGTCAATTTGCAAAATATTCATGCATCAAATCAAACTGGACTGTTTCTGTTGCAAACACCAATCCATTGTCTCCCATTCCATTGTTCATGCATTTTCTTACAAATTCCAATGTGTTCTCGCTCTACCTTTCTTCATCTTCGCCATCTTCCGCTGCCAGACATTACGTTCCTTTAACGCACGTTATATACTACTTATATCAATATAAGTAGCTCACACCACACTACTATTCTTTTTATCCTATCATACCCATGTTTATTCTGATCATGAATCTTATAATTTCACTTAAGTCGTAAGCTGATTCATTGCATACGAGTCATGTCAACACTAAAAATCTTATTTTATTTAACACTCGTCCTAAAAACGGTCTAAATCGTTAAATAATTTTGTGTTAACTGATAGAAAAGTTATAGGGGAAAGTTTTTTTAATGAAAAAACAGGGAGACAAATTAATGAGAATGTTAACTCATAATTCAACTTTGCACAATAATAACAAGAAAACAGATCAGTAAAAATAAGTAAAGTTCAGATAAAACTCAACGAATTATGGGGAATTTAGTTACGAAATATATAAACAAAGCTTTGCTATGGAACTACACTTTGGAAGATTAAGTCACCAGGACAAAGCAAGAGTGAAAACATACATACATAAATTTGGTTTAAACCTTTTAATAGCTATGACTTCGACAAAACGCAACAGGTTAAATGTTGTTTGCTTATTAATAATTTCGAATTTTACACTCGGAGAACAAAGAATATTAGAGTGAACTATTTTACTCAATAACTTCATCAAGCTCCACAGTTGCAAGTCCAAAATTAATATGTTACAATAGACAAGATATTTTAACTAAGTTAGTGTGTGGCGCATATATATTGGCGCTCCCTTGTACCAATATTTATGTGTTCAAATAAATAAATAACTAAGTTAGTCCATTGCATTAATTGAAAATGGTAGATAGCGAAAGAGATCCATTATGCCATAGACGAAGAAAGAACACAACACAACGAAGAAAATTTTCGTTTCGATGATTTCACTTAAGCTGTACAATCATATTTATAGTTGATTTCATTTGCTAAAATAGTATTCTGTGGTAAGACAGAATGGTGTCAAATATTCAAATGGTATGTTGCCAAGACTTGAAAATCAGATATTGAAAGGACCCCTCTGACTGTATGTATGACTTTGGAGGAGGCTTCTGGTAAAGCGAAGTGACCGGAATCGACTAGATTCTCCAAAATTAGGTTTTTGACTGACTTCTGTAATCCTTTGGAGAGACAGGCATGGTAATGTTCAGAGATTGGTTGGGGACTCTTGGTGATTGGTTGGAGACTCTTGGTGACATGGCTCAGAATCGATCACAATGGCGTCGGTGTATACACTCGGTTTCTTCCCTTAAACTAAGAGATTAAAAGCGCTTCATATCTTTCTTTCTACTAACCAATTCTTTCTTCTTGTACTATATCTCTATATGCAATCTTTCTCTTATATATTACCACCTTTTACCTAACCACTGTTATGAATCCGGTGTTCATCTTGTTGTGCTGATGCGGTATGGCAACCTGGACCGATGCACATAAGTGCATGGTTCTACGTTGTAGCTGACTGACTGACTGATGTTCAGAGATGCGTTTCTAAAGAGCTCTCTTTGTGCGGCCGATATAACCTGTTCCACATGAGCAAGTAAACTGACACATACACATTGATTTAGCCCAAAATTTCATTTCAATGAAGTAAGTCTTAAATGCTACAAAATACTAACACAACAAAATTCATAAGAATCTTTGTCAATATTTGAATGAATAGTTTCACAAAAGTTAGTCACCGAGTAAGCAAAGCACATTATTTGTTCAGAAAACTAATGTGGATATCTTCAGGAATAACAATCAAGATCAATATTATCAAAGAATTTCTAACGTCTAACAAGCAAATCTACACTAATAACTTATCTAATCATATTCATATGTTAACTTTAGTAATAATGAATATAATTAAAACAAACCATAGTGTCATTGAATAAGAAAAAGAGAAATCTTTCACAGATTTAAATCATGAGTCAGTTGAAGCTAGACTACCATTGAAAACCTGGAGGCACTGGACGGCCGTTTCGTCCTAGTATGGGACTCCTCAGCAATGCGCGTCCACGATCCCGCACCACGCGGGGCTCGACTGATTTCAAGAGATACTCCTGGAGTTCTAGTGGGAAGCCGTCACCAGTGGAATATAACCAGGTTTGTTGTGAGATATCAGCTCACTGAAGAAAATGGTATATGGTGGCGCAACTTCGTGGATTGGTTGAAGTTAGACATTAACACCGTTGGATGCCGGATCAGTGGTCTAATGGTTAAGTGCTCGCGCGAGAAGCCAGCAGGTCCTGGGTTCGAGCCCCGGGTGGTGCGGGATCGTGGGTGCGCACTGCTGAGGAGAGATAGAAAGGATTGTATCAGAAAAATGGATTCGAGAATAAATAACAAATGAGGTTAACGTATTGATCAAGGGGTAAGGGAGAACAGAATTTATGGGTCAGATAATAGTCCAAATTGACAGAAAAGAAGAAAAACGACAAACAACAAAGGTCATAATAATAAACTGAATGATAATAAGAAAAAACTTGTATAAGGTAATAATAATAAATGATTAGAGTTAATTTTTAAAAAAATATCGATAATAATTAAATAAAAGTGCTGAAAATAAACAACAACAAAAATACAGAAACATACCCATTAAGGGAATTAGGGCCAAGGGAGGATGAGAGGTTGGATAAATTGTTTCTGCACGCAAAGTTCAGGCTTGAGTGGATTGCCAATGCCTCTGCGGTGCATAAAATATTGATTCGAACCCCCTTCGATCCAGTTCCTTTGATTCTGAATGAATATGTATGTGGTTTATGTAACTTACGTTATTATTGGTTGATATTTAATGAATGGGTAAGACTCTAATTTATAGACGAGTCAATCAGAAGCGTTTGAGGAATTTCAAGGTCACGGCGCTAAGTTCAATGCTAGGTGCTCACATTCGATCGTTTTACAGCAGATTTTAGAGAAGAGGTGATTGTTGAGCTACTACAACAGATGGGACTATTAAGGAGTTCCTGTATCTGTGACTGCGGCAATCAAATGACTGCAGCACGATGTGCAGACTACCGTGATGGCATTATATTTCATTGTACTAAATGTTGGAGGAAAAAATCTGCTTGAACTGGCACTTTCTTTACGCGATCACGACTCAGACTAAAGCAAATCACGATAATTGTTGCAAATTGGATAATGAAGTCACCAATAACATTGGCTGCGGCTTTTGCAGGTGTTACAGTACGTGCAGCCTGGCAGTACGATATATACCAATGATTGGAAAGCGTATAGATGCCTCCATAGACTTGGGTTTGTGCACCCTATACCCTAACATTAACCCTAACCCTATGCACTATGATTTCAGGACATCTGAACCTTTATCTAACCTTGACAAGTTTTCAAATCATGTAAAAGAAGAATATCCGTTATAATTCATAAGTTTTTTTATCATATGTTTTTACTTTATACTAACTCTCTTCTGATTAGCTAATAGTTTCAAGGTCACTTAAAAACTCGTTCAAAGGTCGTCCATAAAATATAGTCCTACCAATGTTTATTCGAAATTAAAATAATAATAATAAAAGTACAAATTGAAAAACATTTTTAAAACATGAATTATATGTAAAATGCAAACTATTGTACTGTTAAATTATTCAAATTAATTTCCTTTGTCGGAAAAATGGTTGAATATGATATAAACCAGAGTGTATATATAAGGTCAAATTACTTATCGGTGATTATTTAACAAGATATTGATTTTTTTTTCTATTTGGATAATATGAGCCAGTATGATATGAAAAATCTGAATGATGTACATAGTTCACAATGTTAAATATAACAAATATATACTTGTGTAATTTTATGTTATTACTAGTTAATTTTTAGTAAATAAACGTAGTCTCTATCCATTGTTATTATGTTTAAGTTGTAAACAGATGATAAAAAAGAGCTATGAAGTAAAATGAATTCATTTTATTTTATTATAATCAGAGAGTGGTTTTGTGTATATTATAGTAATTTAATAGTTGAATTCATGAGTCAATTGAAGCTAGACCACTATGGAAAACCTGGAAGCACTGGATGGCCGTTTCATCTTACTTTGTATGGGACTCCTCAACAGTGCGCATCCACTGATAGGTCCTTGATTCGAATCTCGCGAGGCGGGATCGTGGATGTTCACTGCCGAGGATTTCAATACTAGGACGAAACGGCCGTTCAGTGCTTCCAGGTTTTCCATAATGGTCTAGCTTCAATTGACTCATGAATTCAACTAGTAAATTATTTTATTGTTTGTTGTTCCATCGAAATTAAAATATTTTCACAGGTATATCATAGTACATGGGAAAAGATGAAGAGGTTTGATATTTACTAAAGTTCACCAAAGACTAAAGTTAACTCACTGTTTCTTTGTGTAATAAGAAATGTTATATTGCACTCTCCACACTGTTGTTACCTCTGTTCACCTCAGCAGATCTAAATTACAAAGTCTATTCACTATGTTGTCAATGGGTCATACGAATGAACCATTGACTTTATGATTAAAATAATCGATTTTCAAGCAATGCATTACATATAGATTGATAAAATAATGCATTTGTAATGTTCCGTTTAGTGGAAAATTGAATTTCTAAAATCCTGTAACTTATTTTAAGTTACTTCTACAGAGAAATGAATGAACAATCAAAGCAAATTAGCTTAGTTCTGTATATTACAGAGGAGCAAATCAAAGTATTTAATACAATCAAAAAAAATTCTGATCACGCCAATGCCATCATTTAGGTATATTGAAGTAGCCGTCAAAAATATGAAGGTGCAAGGATAATTCATGTGTTTATGCTATCGAACTTGAAGACATCAAATGTGGTTTTTTGAAAAGATGGTTAATGGTAAAACTACGGTCTATGATATGTCATTTGATTTGCAACAAAATGTTTCGTGTTAGTGCAGTTTTAATAGTAATCTTGGGAAAATTATTAAATCATAAGATATTGCATTATTTTGTTATTTTACGTTTTTAAATAATCCACCAAATGCTATATTTTTTTGAAATTATCAAGTTAAACCTTGATAGTGATATATATATTCTTGAAATTGAAAGCACTTTGTTCTTTAGGTTGACACATTATTGGTCATAGAAGATGGATTTCTAGCTTCGTTCCTGCGTGAGGATCTTCCTCCCGAGGTGACCATAGTAAGATTGCCCAAATCGTCAGGTTCTATAACTAGAAGTCCGGATCAGTGGACACGTCAGCGAGATGCTCGAGTCTGCGCCTATTTACATGGCGAAAACCCCTTGAGACGTCTACATCCACATCAAATAACGCTTAAATCTTCTGAGGTTAGTTTCTATTGATTTTTCATTAAAATAAGATCGCTGTCAGTCTGGTTTAAGAAATATGAGTGTGCTTGTATGTTTTAGTCGTTGGATTAGAAAATATAACTTTATAATCGGCTCACCTACTAAACACGAGTTTGTATAGTCATCTTTGAACCACTTTGATTATAACGGCTAACGACATTGTCTGCTCAAACTTACAGTAAGTGGAGTGCGTGGCCTTAACCTGTAAGGTAGTTGCCCTCTCGTTTGACGGTATCTACAATAAATCTTGTTGCAAAGTTTCGGTTTACATGCTCAAGTTTTTTTCATCGAGTTCTGCCTTAACCCGGAAAACATACTTACTTAATCCTGTTACCTCTGTTTGGACATAGGCTGCTGACCGATTATCTCCATGTTATTTGACCTACTTTGTAAATGTTTAGGCTTATTTCCGTAGAAGCCTGCTACACCGTATTCATCTGAATTTGTTGTTGTGTGAGATAGAAGAACTAAGTCCAAATCGTCCATCTGCATCCAAGGTATCCACTGTATTCCGTGCTTCTGAGGTTTGAAGGTCGTGATAATGCAGTCAACAATTACCAGAAAGAAAAAGGGCAATGATGGTTCAGTGGTTAATACGTTTTACCTTCATGCACTAAATACCAGGTTCAAATCCTGCTCCGCCGACTTCATTTCGAGCAGTCAAGTACTATCACTAGCCCTCACAATTAGAGTGTGGTTTATATCAAAGTATCTAGTGAAATAAAAAAAGGCGAGAATAGCGAACCTTGTTTAATACTGGCCTTCACTTAGAATGCATCTCTAAGCTACTCTTCATGCATGACCTTGCATCTCAGTCCCTATTTGGTTGGTACTTGATCGATCCTTACAAAAACCAGGTTGGTCTATTCAAGAGCTCTTCAAAGTGTCAACTCACCTGTTTCTCTGTTCTTCAACATGAGTGTCTGGTTTTCATTCTTTGTTCTTGACCGGTCGCTCTGGCTTATCATATTTCCCTGCAAGCTTCTTTGTTGTATCATATGGTTTCCCCATACTTTCTTCTCTTTCAGACTTTTCCTCTACCCTTGCTAGGTCTTCCACATATTTCTGCTCGTCAGATTATATGCTCCTCTGCGTTCTCTCATTTGCTTCTGTGTATTCGGCCTGTGCCTTGACATTTTTTGCTTTTGTTCGGCTGTTGTTGGTTCTTGTCTCCTTGTTTTTCCTTTCTTGAATCTCGCCTAGATTGTCTACAGAGATCCACCCTTAACAGTGCTGTTTTTTTAGGCTTAGCACTTCCTATAATATTGGAGTCATTGCTTCCGTAATCTTTTCCCAGCTGCACTCTATGTGGCTTCCCCTTCTTTCAGTAAATCTTGAAGACGCTAACTTCTAGTCTGAGCCATGTTGGTAGATGCAGACTACTTGGTTGGGGTCCACGTGACTATTGTTGGAGACTCTTGGCGACATGGCTCAGAATCGATCACAGTGGCGTAGGTGTATACTCTCTCTGTCTTCCCTTAAACTAAGAGATTAAAATCACTTCATATCTTTCTTTCTACAAACTAATTCTTTCTTCCTGCACTATACTTTTACACGCAATCTTTCTTCTATATATTACCCCCATTGAAGTAACTACGTCTATGAATTTTGTGTTCATTTTGCTGTGCTAATGCGGTATGGCAACTTGGACCGATGCATATATGCGCTTGGTTCTACGTTGTAGCTGACTGAGTAAATTTTTTAACGCTTGGAACTTTTCATTGAGAGTTATGTTGAATTTATTAGGCTTGTTAACATCTTTAAGAAATATCATACCAAGCTTTTGTAATCCTGCTTCTTCGGTTGTCCAATCCTTAATCACCACTATGTGGTGATCTGAAGGTATATCAGCTCCTCTTTCTGTTCCTACGTCTTTCCATGGATTTTTTGCAGTTATTGTTTTTGCAGATGTGATCGATCTAATTTTATATAGCGTGGTTCAGTGGAACCTATGTAGCTTTGTGTGCGTTTGTGCGGGAAACACTCCACCTATAATCATGTTGTTGAAAGGATAGATTTAGCTGTCTCTCACCATTTCCGTTCTTTTTTGTCAGTCGATATCCCCCCATAATACATTCATACTCAGTGTTGGGCACCCCAACCTTGGCGTTTAGGTCCTCCACCAGGCTGGCCAGGTGTTTTTTTACGATCGACTGCAGCCTTTTACGGAACTGATCCTTATTGTCTTCGTTGCGACTATTAGTAGGTGCATGTCACTGAATGACATTCATTATAATCCCTTTCTTTATTTTGAAGGATTCTTTGATGATTGTAAACCCATGAGTTTTGCATCCTATGGGCGCTTTTCGTGTTTGTCTGAACAGAATTAGTCCAACCACTTTTGTCTATAGGTCTTTCATTTTCATGATCAGCATACAATAACAACACTCCTGAAGTAAGTCTTTTCTATCCAGTAGGTTCTACTTATTTCAGACAGTCAGGTTGTGTCTTCTCATTTCCTCAACTATTTGACTGGTCCTCCCAGTCTCCCACATTGTCCGGACATTCCATACACCTATATTGTTGCTCTGACCGTCGGATTGTACATTAAGCTATTAACTTTTGAAGAATCTCAACTTTCATCACGAGGCCTCGTGGCTCATCTACATGAGAACCCTTAACTCCCAAGGCAGAGTTGAAATGGTATTAATGAGTTTTTCTGGTTAGCGTTTTTGTAACGAGGTCTCTACTGCAAATTGGAGTTGTTTATTTTACTCTTTTACCTGGCTTGGAACCGGCAGCAACTCTAGGGAGTGTGGTGTGCGCTACTGATGTCGACAGATGTTATTAGTACCTATCATCAATCGAGAGTGAAATGGCTGGGGCAGAAGGTTTAGAAGATCGAAGGAAAGGGGAGAACAAAAAAGGATTGGCATGGTAACGAAAAAAATCATGTCTGAGACGATTGACTGATATTTGCAAAAGGAACAGTCAAGTATGAGACAATTGATTGACGTTTTGCAAATTAAATATTTACTGTATGGTTCTCAGATTTTACTAAGATATTCTGTAATTTTGTGTTCAAATACATTGGATTGTCCCCACTTGTGTTCTCGTTCACCACAAGAGCCCCAGATGGGGTTATCTAGATAGGGTTATGGAGTCGAATCTTACAAATATTTACAATGGAAATGTCACTATTCTACTCCTTGATTAAATATAATTAAATAAATGTCATTCATTTGTTAAGTTCAGTTCACTTCACCCCATAAGCGCTCTCAAAAATGTCTGGTTACTCTTGCTTGTGATAATTCATTCAGAGACTTTCATCATATAGTTACACTTTTTACAACTAGTAATTTGAATCACCATCACTACCTGTCTTTTAATATTTTATTCTTTAAACTTCCAGTATTCAATTTACAAAGTTGGAAGTGAGGCTATTCCCGATGCACTTCTCCCACACGGAGCACAAGAAGAGGAGACATGGCGTAATCCCATCCAGGTTTCAGTTAGTCGAGATTTGAAGAATCGTCTGTTGGCAGTTTCCCAAGCTTCAGAACCTTATCAAGTTCCAGAAGCTCCTGTTTATGGATTTATCGTAGTTGTTAATGTTTCCGAGGACAAATCCGCATTCACCATACTCAGCCCAAGTCCACATCCTCCTCCAAATAATCTGTTTTTATTAACCAGTATTTGTTACGTTGATCCTGAATCACTGTAATTTTATATGTAAAAATTGACCAGTGGTCTTGTAAATATATTTCTCTGTTGTACTGTTAAAGCAAACGTTTGTTGGATTTTATTAGAATTAAATATCGATAAACTGTTCCATCACAGATGAGCGCCTTGCATATTAATGATATAAATGGGCACATAATACATCAAGTTATTGAAAAAGAACTTCGAATATTTTTAATGCGCATTGCTGAAGAGTCCCACAATAAAACGAAATGGTCGTCCAGTGCTTCCAGGTTTTCACTGGTGGTCTAACACCAATAGGTTCATGATCTCTATCAAAAACTTAATATCGTTTATGACAAACATAAAATTTATGATTAGTGAATGAACAAGATATAGTCATGCAAGGCCAAAGAGAGTTAATGTGGTGGTGGGCGTTTAGTGTTGTCATTAGTGAGTTCGTCTATCGATCATATCTTTCGTAGGTTGTGTAATAGTTATTTTACGTTTAAGCAGTTAATAGAAATTACAGATTGATGAAGACATAAATTTAACGTTGACAGAATGATATGTAGCTAAACGAAGATGGTTCAAATGAAATTATGATAGTAACAACAATCTGACGCTATACTTTAATGCTTCTGAAACAACTTTTGGAGTGCTTTTAACTTAGTGAGGATAATACTCGGATGTTAAAGCGAGAATATTCTTTAAAGCTGTACAATCGCGAATATATATATATACCTATTTCTCAGAATGATTATAGTTACAATAAGTAATAGTAAGATTCTGTTAAACATGGTAACAGTGAGGTAGAATAAGTGAGGGTATTAAAACATTATTTTCTTATCAGGGAAATTATAACCGTGATGACTATTCAAACCCTTAACAATAAAACTATTATTAGTTTCCCTAATAAAAAAAATGATATTTTAATCCCTTTGCTTATTCTGCTTCACTGTTACCATGTTTAACAGAATTTTGTTATCACTACTATTGTAATATTTTTAAAAGATATTATCATTAATTCCTACAGTTATAAATCCAAATTAGCCACTCAAATGAATAACCAATCTAAAGACAACGCTAGATTGACATTTTATGAAAATATTTACTCAGCTCATCACCAACTGACACCAGCCTTAAAGCAAAAAGTTTATCGATATGTGTTAGATCAGCTACAGTTGAGTTCCATTTACAAATTATGGTTACGATTTTCATTACGAACCGGTATCAGCTGTCACGGAGTGATTCCTTACCACCCTTTTGTTTACAGACTTAAGGAATTAGATGTTGAGATTGTGAGTCAGAGTGGGAGAATACTGTCTAGGTACACTAAACACCCTTCACTATGGATTGAATACTCTAACATACAATCGGTATCAGGAGCAGGTATTTCTTGTGATTTAGCCTAAGCACCTTCTTATATTCACTGTTTCGTTACTTAATAGATAGTTTTATTACTTTCAAAAACCAGACTGCCAATATCTACTTAAATCCTAATAACAAGTTACCTTTCACTGCACTCCCTGTTTCGCACAAAATCCACGTGACGCTATTTCAATTCTTATTGGCTCCCTCAAGGTCGTTAGTATGGTGCACTTTTACTAAGAGTTCTCATGAAATAACTCCAAGTACTATAATTTACTAAATGACTTTGATCCGATAACTACATTTGTAATATAAGGGTGAAGAAATCTCACTTCGACATGATGTTGCAAATATTAAGACTGTTATGATGACTGGTCAGTAAAAGCAGTAACTCAACCTTTCATTTTTTTTTACGGATAATGACATTAATAATAATTTAGTGGGATTATAAGATGATGATATTTGGGTGCATGAATTCTTATCATAAACTGTCGACATCCTATGATAAATATTGTGCACTTGACATTCATTAATCAGTGAATTCAGATTATTTGTCAAACATGTGGATTTCTACAAATGTAAATTTTGTAAGTAAATCAAACTAATATTTAGGAAATTCAGAATTATTATTAAATAGTTTAACCTTCATAAAAATTTTGTGTAAATTTTAGCTTGATAATATTGTTATGAATAATATGACTTATAATAATAGTAATGATAAGAAAAAAAGCATTATTTGGTATATGGATAATGTTGACTGGTACTATATTCCATCCAATTAGTAATAACCTATATTTCTCGTAGCAGTTATAAAAGCGCCACTACGAAAATCGGTCATCTCATACGTTCAACTGCCTAGGCTAGAAAAATATCAAATAAGCAGGTTTCGGAGGCGTAAGAAATGCAGGTGAAGACAACCACTGTAGTACGAGTAAGTCTTGATATACACAAGGGTAAAAGCAAGATCTTAAAATACAACACAATGAGAACCATCCAAATAACATTTGATGTAGAAATTCTAGAATAGATGCAAAGCTGTACGTAACTAGGCAGCATCATTGATGAACCTGAGGATCTGATGCAAATGTAAATGCACGAACTGGCAAAGTAAAGGTGGCATCCCTATAAATAATGAATCTTTGGAACTGTTGCATGAGATCAGAATTTCCGATAAAAATGTCAAGACAGTTCTGTTCAAAGTTGAATCTAGGAGAACTACTAAAGCCATCATCAAGAAGGTGCAGGTACTTATAAACAGTTGTTTATGCAGGACACTCCAGATTCCTTGAACAGCGGCCAACAGCAGGAAATAAGAAACAAGCTGGAGACAAGTTGTAGTTGGATAGGGCGAACTTTACGGATGAAAATATACATACCACAAGCAAAGTCCTAGCTTGGAATTTTAATGGCAGAAGAAATGAAACGGATCAAAGAACTCTGTTATAACTTGTGTCCTGTGTCCTATTAATATATAACGGATCGATACCGCGAACTATAGAACAGTGAATTATCGACCGGACACATGACGCATAAAACCCGTTCGAGCAGTCTAGAGTCTTTACAGCTCCTGCTTTCTGCCTAGCCCCGCCTTGTAAGTTCAAAACACCAATCTCAGCCTCCGCGATATGAATCGTATATTTCAAACTTACTGAGTTTATATACCAACCAAAAAGACCACGTCGTACAATAAAACAGAAAAATAACATTGTACAAGATTTAGCCAAAAGTGACTGTGAATGTAAGAGGTAGTAATTGATAGACTAGGCATAACTCAGGAATGGTAAATCGTATAATAATAGTTCATAGGTTAAAATAAAGCTTATGGTAAGGGAAACATGAATATAAATAAGTAAGTAATATATTTGTAATAACCCAGTGAGTAGAAAAATTAGATTTTCTGACAGTTTGTGACTAAGTGTAAGCCACTTTTTCTTTATTCTCATCGGTATATAACAAAAACAATGCGCTGCGAATGCGAGACAAACATATCGAGAAGGTGCATAATTGGGGAACAACGGGAAAGGAGGCCCTGGACACAGTCAGTCAGGATTTGAATGTGACCAGTTTGGCCTCGTGTGTTGTTACGGGTATGAGAGCTGATATCACTTCCATCTGCCCACACCGTGGAAGGGTATTTCTTGAGAAACCTGAGAAGGAAGTTGGATTAGTGTCGGTCTCAACCACCTGGTAGCGTGACTGCAGAGCCCAAGGGACAACCGCGTGAGGCCGGTCGCGCACGGCCTTCCTGTAAGAGGTCTTCTTTATAGTTAGCAGTAAGACTTCGCCCTCAGACCTTGAGTTGCTGCTTTTAGTCTTACCGTTCTCCAATCGACTAGCCTGTCATGGTAGAACCTACAGGGGCATATGTTCCGTCCAGTATAGCTCGGTTGGGTCGTCACGACTGGTAAACCCGACCACCACGTCAAGGTAGCAGCTATCGTCGGGCCAGGACACAGTAGGTTGAATGATCCTAGTCGTCAGCCTATGTTCCACAAAGGGCGATAGACCTTAATACGTAGCCGCACTCCTGGTAACGGTTGTTCAGTTTCGATAGACCTACTGTGGTGTTTGAATTGATGTCATATGTATTACCTATCCTCATAATGCATTTGCTCCTTGTGAAAAACTTGTTCAATGCAAAGCACGAATACTAAATGAGCTCGGTTTTGATTACAATTCTGATGATTTCATATCAACTGTTGTTCATCCTTATCACAAAAACACTTCTAATGTTTACTCTAATCAATGTGAGAAATATGTTTTAAATGAAGCCACATTATTCACAACTTGGGAATATAAAGACCCAACATTATTTCGTGGGGGGGGGATAGCGTTGAAAAATCTATGGTTCCAATTCGAGATATGAATCATTTCAGTACAAAACCGATATGTTGATTGTATACAATTCCAGGTGAGTCTGTTCCGATTTCGTTTGTTAATTCCCATACTAATGAGCACATTCTAGATACTACAAAGTTTTCATCCAGTACAATATCGGACAGACTCAGGATGAACTTAACAAGAAGACATACAACCGATTGCAAACACTTATACTTCTATTTAAGCAGTGGCGGATGTGGTGTTTGAATTGACTGATGATACTTTTGTACATGTTGATGGCTTGATTTCGAATTCCAAATACAGTACATTCGTTTGTGCCTATGTCTTCTTAATTCAATTGCGTTATTTCTTGGACTCTTAGTTCGTGCTATAATTCAAATAATTCGAAACATTATACCTACTCCTCAGTGAGATATAAGGTACTAAGTGGAACGACTGTATTTGTTGCCGAATCGTTCTTCATACGTGGGATCTATTCTCATTTTCATTTCAGTTTGTGTAATATAGCTACTGTGTTCTTGTGCTCAGACTATGTATTCGCAAAAATAATCGGATTACTGACAACAAAATAATCGCCAAGTTTAGTGGTATTTGTTTGGTTTCTGCTCATATTAGCTATTAAATAAATGATTATGTTTAAGATAAACAATTTAATTCTGTGATCAGATTTCAAATAGGGCTAAAAGTAGAAAATAGTATATGATTGTGTCCATAATTATAACTTTGGGACAAACGAGAACGTGGTCAAATGAACTACAATAATTTTGTCACATTAAACGTGATTTTGACTTTTCTTCATATTCAGAACTTTACGTACCATCCATGACTGCATAAACACAAGCACATCTCACTATTATCAATCTACTCAATTTATTTGAAATTATCCATTCAAATCTTGATAACCATCATTATAAAGAGGCTAAACTTTGCAATGGCTCAGTGATCTTATACAACAGACGACAAAGTCATTGTCTGAGACGGAGAAGTAGAGGCAGGTAAACTGGCTTGGGTACTTGTAGTCAACAGACGTACACAATAGATGACATGGCTCAATGCACTCTTCAACTTCCTTTAAATCTTTAATTCCAGGATCCCTTCAGACATAACTCCGCCTGGAGTCCCTCCGGAGGCTACTGCCGGTCCCAAGCCCGGATAAAGGAGGAGGGTTGGGCATGGGGTTAGCGTCCCCATCCCGTAGAAAACTAACTCGCTAAAAAAATGCTAACCAGAAAAAATTATTCAAACCTTTTAACCTAAGCCCTGGGAGTCAGAAGGTCTTCATTTAGAAGAACTATGACGCCTCATGATGAAAGCCGAATTCCTTCGGAAGTTACGAGGACGATGCCCCTTCTGACAACCGGAGCGACCGTTTATTTAGGTACATGGAATGTTCGTACAATGTGGGACACCAAAACAGCCTTCCAAATTGCTGCAGAAATGAGAAGATACAACCTAGAGGTGCTTGGGATCAGTGAAACACATTGGACGCAAGTTAGACAACAACGACTAACTTCAGGAGAGCTTCTGTTATACTCCGGTCATGAAGAAGAAAATGCTCCACATACACAAGGAGTTGCATTGATGCTGTCAAAACAAGCGCAAAATGCGCTTATAGGATGGGAATCTCATGGACCAAGGATCATCAAAGCCTCGTTCAAAACAAAAAACGAGGGCATTACAATGAACATCATCTAATGCTATGCGCCTACCAAGGACTACAATGAAGACGCTAAAGATCAATTTTACAATAGGCTGCAGTCAATCATCGAGAAGTGCCAAACAAAGGACCTGACCATTCTGATGGGGGATTTCAACGCCAAGTTTGGAACGGACAACACTGGATATGAAGACATCATGGGACGACATGGACTGGGAGAAAGAAACGAAAATGGTGAGAGATTTGCAAACCTATGTGCCTTCAATAAACTGGTCATAGGCGGCATCATATTCCCACATAAACGCATTCACAAAACCACATGGACTTCACCGGATCACACCACGCAAAACCAAATCAACCATATTTGCATCAACAAAACGTTCAGGAGGGCTATAGAGGACGTGAGAACCAAGAGAGGAGCTGATATAGCATCAGATCATCACTTGCTGGTCGCCAAGATGAAATTGAAACTCAAGAAGCACTGGACAATGGGGCGGACAATATCACAAAAGTTCAATATGGCCTTTCTTCAGGATACTAACAAACTCAACAAATTCAAGATAGTCCTCAGCAACAAGTTTCAGGCCTTTCATGATCTACTCAATAGAGAAGGAACTACTGGGGAGAGCAACTGGAAGGGGATCAAAGAGGCAATCACTTCAACATGTCATGAGGTCCTGAGCCACAAGAAGCACTATCACAAGAAATGGACAACTGTTGATACATTGGATAAAATTTAAGAAAAGAGGGACAAGAAAGCAGCAATCAATACCAGCCGAACAAGGGCAGAAAAAGCCAAGGCACAAGCTGAATACACAGAAGTGAACAAACAAGTGAAGAAGAGCATCAGAACCGACAAACGTAAATACGTGGAAGATCTAGTAAAGACAGCGGAAAAGGCTGCAAGAGAAGGGAACATGAGACACACGACAAAGAAACTCTCTGGAAATCACCGTAAACCAGAACGACCAGTGAAAAGCAAGGAAGGCGAGGTAATCACCAACATTGAAGAGCAACAAAACAGGTGGTTAGATTACCTTAAAGAACTCTTGAATCGACCAGCTCCACTGAACCCACCCAACATCGAAGCAGCACCCACGGACCTCCCAATCAACGTTGGCCCACCAACAATTGAAGAAATCAGCATGGCCATCAGACAAATCAAGAGTGGCAAAGCAGCAGGACCAGACAACATTCCAGCAGAGGCACTAAAAGCAGACGTAGCGGCAACTGCAAGGATACTCCACATTCTCTTCAATAAGATTTGGGATGAGGAACAAGTACCAAAAGACTGGAAAGAAGAACTTCTGATCAAAATACCGAAGAAAGGCGATCTCAGCAAGTGTGATAACTACAGGGGCATCACTCTTCTCTCAATACCAGGAAGTCTTCAACAGGGTATTGTTAAACGGGATGAAGGACTGCGTATACGCTCAACTTCGTGACCAACAGGCAGGATTCTGTAAAAATAGATCAAGTACAGACCAAATCACAACTCTACGGATCATTGTGGAACAATCAATTGAATGGAATTCATCACTCTACATCAACTTCATTGACTACGAAAAAGCATTTGACAACGTGGGCAGGACAACACTATGGAAGCTTCTTCGACACTACGGTGTGCCTCAGAAGATAGTCAATATCATACAGAATTCATATGATGGATTAAACTGCAAAATCGTGCATGGAGGACAGTTGATAAAGTCGTTCGAAGTGAAGATCGGTGTCAGGCAAGGTTGCTTACTCTCATCCTTTCTCTTTCTCCTGGTGATCGACTGGATCATGTAGACGTCAACATCTGAAGGGAAACGCGGGATACAATGGACATCTAGGATGCAATTGGACGATCTGGACTTCGCAGATGTTCTGGCCCTTCTATCCCAAACGCAACAACAAATGCAGGAGAAGACGAGCAGTGTAGCAGCAGCCTCAGCAGCAGTAGGTCTCAATATACACAAAGGGAAGAGCAAGGTTCTCCGATACAACACAGCATGCACCGATCCAATCACAATTGACGGAGAAGATTTTCAAGATGTAAAAACCTTTACATATCTGGGCAGTATCATTAATGAACATGGTGGGTCTGATGCAGATGTGAAGGCGCGGATCGGCAAAGCAAGAGCAGCATATTTACAACTGAGGAACATCTGGAACTCAAAGCAACTGTCAACCAACACCAAGGTCAGAATTTTCAATACAAATGTCCAGACAGTTCTACTGTATGGACCACAAACCTGGAGAACTACGAAAGCTATCATCCAGAAAATACAGATGTTTATCAACAGTTGTCTACGCAAAATACTTCAGATCCGTTGGCCGGACACTATTAGCAACAACGTACTGTGGGAGAGAACAAACCAGATCCCAGCGGAGGAAGAAGCGCTGGAAGTGGATAGGACATACATTGAGGAAAGCACTCAACTGCGTCACAAGACAAGCCCTCACATGGAATCCTCAAGGCCAAAGGAAAAGAGGAAGACCAAAGAATACATTACGCCGAGAAATGGAAATTGACATGAAAAGGAGGCCCAGGACAGAGTGGGTTGGAGAATGCTGGTCGGCGGCCTATGCTCCATTGGGAGTAACAGGCGTAAGTAAGTAAGTTCATACATACCTTTTCATTGTCTTTTTGAACCACATTCCAACTGTTCACTTATTCCCATTATCATTACTGCTACAGTATTTCGATTCCTTTGCTATTGACTTTATTGCGTCGTACTAATATGGCATGAAAACTTAGGCCAATGTACATACGTGCCAGGCTCTACGCTGATCATTACTGGCTGACTGAAACTTGGTCACATTCTAATATGAAGTCTAACGAAACAACCGGGCTACCCAGATCGAAGCCGTGTAGCTTCCACTCTTGTAACACTAATCGTTAGGATTCGCTTTTTGTATCCACCAAGCAGCTATCCGATAAAGATTGCGAGATCAAATGTCATAGTCTACTTATTGCTCAGCCATCCAAGCACATTGATACCAAACTGACCAATTTACCTGAAGGTAACGAAGAAATTTTCTGTTTCACCAGCAACATATCTATCCTAATGTAATGTAAATTCTTTACATATTATGAAAATTCGGTAAAATGTAGCGAATTTTCCTGGTATTCCATTGCAAACGGATCACAAATAAAAACAACAGAATGCAATATGTTCTATTTATTTTGGAATGCGCAGGCGTTTTTGGATCTACTGCTTATTACTTCATAATGACGTGATCAGTATCAGTTTATTACCTACTTAGTAAGCGTCGACCAATGGTCAACTGAAATAATGTATTTGTGACCGTGTCTTAGTATTTCGACTCATTTATATTCAATTACATTGAAGTCCTAGATTGATATGATTACATGCTAAAATATTAATCTATAGATTGTCGAACACTTGATAAGAAGTGAATAGTGTAGATTCTGAGTCAATAATTTTTGATGGAACTATCGATGGTTCATAGCTTAACAATAGCGGGAGAATCAAAAATTTCAATTGATTTAGAATTACAAACATAACATTATGAATAAACTATTGTTAGTTCTTTACTTCATAGTTATTATTTGTCAATGCACTACATATGCTTAGTTATCGGTTACAATTTTTTTTACATATTATTATTGATTAGACTGAATATCTAACCTCACTATGGATTGACTGTCCAGAGTTAGAAATAAACCATTTCTCCTTTGTGAATATATTTAATTCTAATGTGTATAACAGAAATAGTAGTGATAATCAATTTTCTGACTGAATTTTTTATTTCAAAATTTAGTTTATTAACTTAGTATTCTTTCGATCCTTAACATGACACTTTATTAGCAGTTGTACAAGAAGCTTGTGATGACTTAAAATTACTAGAATAAAATGTACCGGATCAAATATATTTACATATAATATCTTTAATTTATTGATAGTATCTTTACTTTGATTTGTATTCAATAGCAGTTATTTTTTAAAAAGACCTACTGGTATGCTTCTATGCAAGTATATATGTACACTTGTGTATTAAGAGAATCTCGAGTTAGTGACAAACAAGTGGTGAACGAAGAAGAAGCATAGATGCAAAAAATCTAGTGATATAAATGAGAAAATGTATGGGTATTCAGAAGACGAGAGCTAAAATGTGAAAGAATAACAAGCCGTAATTAGTACAAGGCTTGTTTTACTATTTATGGTGATAATTTTACAACTGCTATCTTAATGGCTTTACTAAACGTGAACTGTTAAAAGTAATGTACAACTGTATCCAATTTATAAAAAACCAGATAGCTGAACTAAGACGATAATTTTTAATAGATGGCCTACTATTCTAACCAGTTTATATAAACTTTTATCCAATCGAAATACATTGTCGTAAGAAAAAGATAACATTACACAGTGACAAGTTTTTGTAATTAACGTCAACCTTCAAATAAAGGACGACAACGAATAACTCAAATTGACTATGAGCTATACTTATACCGCTGAACATAATTTGCTAAATTCCAAAAACAAATCAAGATTATGTGTCAATTAGAGACGAGTAAAGATATCCGAATAAGAGAAAATAGACGATAAATGGATTATCAGTACAGGGTTGTGGAGATTGTTGAGTTTTGATTGAGTTCATGAATGGATCAATGTTAGACCACCATTGGAACCCTGGAAGCACTGTACGGCTGTTTTGTCCCATACTAGGATAAATGGATTATTTTCAGTCAGGGATCAGAGTTCACGCTGAATTGTTTTGATAATCTTATATTACTATCAACAAATACAATCTGTACGCTTTGGCTGTTCGGCAATAAACCTACCACTGGAGTATACCATTTTGTCCAGTCCAGTTAGATTGGTTTTAATACTAACGTCTTGAACACTAGGCTGTAATATATCACGGACAATAAAATTAAATACAACGTAAAGTACTTGTTGAGACAGAAAACTTGTAAACTACACAACATTATGCGAAGAATAAAATTCATAACTGAAATTAGGTATGACATGTGTAATACATTACAAATGATAGTATAATTAATGTGTTCAAAAGTTTAGAGAAAATGGAATTAACTTGATGATAGATAAATAGGAAATGCGAAAATAAAAACAACGCAAATAACAAGCAGACAGTAAGAGCAAATATACGAGGGGAAAATAAGCAGTTGTGTAATATTGATTGAAAGTATGAATGAGTGTGAGAATTGCAATGTAGTTTAACATCGAACAAGTTTCATAAATTTGTTATTTTTTTAGTATTCATAAAAATATTACAAAGGGACTTGCAACACAAAATAATGTACTTAAAAATTACTCACGTTAGTTCAAACACTGAATGTTATAGACGTATATTAACTGGAATGGTATTTATTTGGTCAAATATATATATACCTCGTTCTTTCGAATTAACAACAGCAGACGTAACTAATCTGCTTTATTCCGAGATCTTTCTAGTTCATCCAGTGAAACCATATTCATACAAGCTGCATGAAGCTGAATAAAGCTAATCAATGTTTTCAGAAATGCCATTGGTGCTGTTAAACAAATCACTATGCCCCATAATCCAAAAGCAAACACTGGTCAAAGAAAGGAAAATAAAATAGACACAAATGAGGTGGAAGGTTTTTATATTATGTCATATGACTTTTTATAGTATTAATTACCATACTTCACTTGACAAAAAAGTTCATTACAGTTAAAATGAATGAAAAAGATATTACAACTCATTCCACAAATATAAACAACGTAAAACCTTGCATATATATTCAACCCTTCAATTTGTCATATCAGTTATAAAATAAATGTTTCTACACTTGTTATTGTATGAAAGTTCATATCTATTACTGTACAATTTCAAAGTCCAGTCTTAACCCTAACCTATGTATCATCAGATTTTTTAATTATGGAAAAATGAAGACAAACTAAGTATTACGACATAATGACATAATAAGTCATGTAGATTAAAGTACTACATTTGTCTTCATTGAGACAATAGCATTCATATAACAGCTTAAATTTACAAACTTAACTATTCTTGACACTAGCCTGAGCAAATGACACGGATCTATTAAGGTTTCAGAATTGCCTTACCATTAGAATGTGAAACACAAAATGGAAGAACAGTTATCGCTTACTAGTTAAATATCTATTGCTTAATGTGTGCTACTGTACATTAAAATAGTATTATCTAAACATTTGAAATCTAGAGAACATTTCCATATAGTAGACTTACATCGCTGGTAATCACATCCAAAAAAACTATGGCGTCATTGCAATATCAAAGTTAAAAAGGAATATTAGTCAAAAATCTGCTGGATTATTGTAAGGCACGGCTGTTATTACCTAAGGTGAATATTTATTTATTTGATCACATAAATATTGGTACAAGAGAGCGCCAATATATATGCATCACACAAAACAATGGGAATTCGAAGAGAAAGAAAAAAAACAGAACAACAACGAAGAGGTTGGTGTAAGGTAGTGTAGTAATAATGAGGGAACGGAAAGGTACAATCAGAAGAAATCTTTCAGTTAAGGGAGATACAACCACTTTTTATGAAGAAAGTAAAAGAAGGTTACAGAAGGATCACCACTGGCTTTTATTCTGAGCCACATCTGATAACGTCTCTAGCCACTATGTTGCACCATCTCTCGGACCCCAACCAGGGAGTCGTGAAGGACCGACAGAAGCCAGTCTCTTGCAGATTTCTTTCATACGACGACACCATGTCATGCACTGACCACCTCTCCGCTTTTTCCAACCAGTCCCAGAGTCGGCAAATAATGCACGACGTGGAATTCTCTGGGACGACATTCGTAGAACATGTCCAAGCCACCGAAGTCGGTGTTTTAAGATGGTGACACCAATTGCATTATCGTCTCTGTGCCCGAACACACGATGCCGAACCTCTGCATTACTGACATGGTGTTGCCACTGGATATCAGCAATCCTTCGGAGACAGCGATGATCGAACACAGAGAGTCTTCTAACGTCCTCAACTTGGAGAGGCCAGGTTTCACAAGCATAGAGCAAAACTGCTCTCACCGACGCGTTGTAGATCCGACCTTTTACAGCCAGACTAACATCACGAAGGCGTCAAAGGTGGCCCAGATTGGCATAAGCCGCTCTGGCTTTCACTATACGTGCATTGATCTCATCACTCACACCCCCATCAGCACTTATGCAGCTACCCAGATACACGAACTTCTCGACTACGTCTATCTGCTCACCATCCAGGGTGAGTACAGGATTGGAATCCTGCCAGTCTTGTAGAAGTACTTTGCACTTAGAAGGTGCAAAGCACATACCATACCTACGGACACTGATTGCCAACTGATTAAGTGCGGATTGCATGGCTTGGGCATTATCACGCAGTAAGACGATATCATCCGCATACTCAAGGTCGAGAAGTCTTTCTCCAGACAACAGATCTACACCACCATTACTTACATCCATCAGATCTGTTTCCAGAATGTCGTCGATGGCAAAGTTGAAGAGGAATGGTGAGATTGGGCAACCCTGCCTAACCCCACTGCTCGAACGAAACAATGGAGAGAGGTGGTTGTATGCCCTCACTCTGCCTAAGGTGTTTGTATATAGGGCTTTTAGGATGTTAATAAACTTCTCAGGCACACACTTCTTCAATAGACAATCCCAGAGAACAGTCCTATCCAACGAATCGAAGGCAGCGCTGATGTCAAGAAACACTACGATTGTTGGCCTTTGATAAGTATGGCGGTGTTCTAACATTTGGCGGAGGGTGAAGATATGATCAATACATCCTCGACCAGAACGAAACCCAGCCTGCTCCTCGCGAGTCAATCTTTCCCGAGTTTTGAACAACCTACGAAGTATGACGGAAGCCAATAGCTTGGACGCAATCGGAAGTAGACTTATCCCCCGATAGTTGTTACAGGAACGACGTGAACCCTTTTTAAAGATAGGGACAACTATCGACTCATTCCATGACGTTGGTACACACTCTAGTTCCCAAACCTTTGTAAACAACGTCGTCAATTCCTTAGTTAGAAAGTCACCACCATCTTTAAAAAGAGCCGGAGGTAAGTCATCTGGGCCAGGTGATTTGTAACGCTTCAAGAGTTGGAGTTCCTTGCGGACTTCCTCCTCGTTTGGTGGATCAGTCGTCACCGGCCATGGAGGGCAGGACAGTCTGACCGATGTTGCCGGAGCAGCAGGCCAGTTGAACTGCCCTTCGAAGAATTCTGCCCATCGTCCAAGATGTCGATGGATGTTAGTGATTGGCATCCTATCGTCCTCGCAGATTGTTTCGCTCACACCAGACTTCTTGCTGCCAGTGGCTCGGATGAGTTGGAAGAGCTTCCAGTAATCACCAGATGCAGCTGTTTCTTTCAACTCATTAGCACGCTTCGACCACCAGGCTTCTCGGTCCTTACGCAAGCTTTGCCCAATTTCCCTACGTAACATCCTTCGTTTGTGGTCAAACTCACGGTCACCCGGAGTAGACCGACGGGCTTCAATGAGTTGTAAGGAACCAGAAGGAACCCAGTGCTTATAAGCGGGACGATTCGCAAACCCACAACTGACTGTTCCCGCCATTTTCATGGCGTCATGCAATTGCAACCAATGCTCATCTATACTTTTCGGTAGAATGGTAGTTAGCCTAGAAGCTAACTCGGTTCGATACTTACTAGCAACAGAAGTTGAAACCAGCTTGCTAACATCAATCCGTTGGTGGCGGTCACTTCATTGTCCACCGAAAAGTAAGGTAAGATTGGCGCAAACCAAAGCATGGTCAGAGTCCAGATAGGTACTCCAAAAGGAGCGGCAGTCTTGTACACAACCACGCCAGCGGTAGCTGATCGCGATGTGATCAATCTGAGTCCAGGCTTGGGATGCAGAGGGAGGACGCCAGGTGGCATATCGGCGATGACTGTGCCGAAAGTTAGTGCTAGCCAGAAACAGGTTGTGGTCTGTGCACAGTTGCAGTAGACGGTCCACGTTATCTGACCTGCGACCAACGAGTCCCCATCGGCCACCTAAACGACTCTCTTCTGTGCCTAGACGCCCGACCTGAGCATTCAAATCTCCGGCTAGTACTACAATATCTGTCGAACGCACTTTCTGGAGAACACTTAACTGGTGGCAAAACTCATCCTTGATTGCATCCGGGCTGCAATCTGTCGGGGGATAGGCGCAGATGACGAAGAGACATCGTTTCTCATGCCGATTTCTTCTCACTTTGATGGAACTTTCTAATCTAACAGCACATAACCGACTGTTAATGGGGATACAATCGATTAGTGCTGCCTCAGCTCTAGCGCTTAGTGCGACACCAACGCCAGCAAGACCAGACGAAGATGCCACAGGGTCCCCGGATAAGCGCACGTAAAACAAGCTTTTCGAAGCGACAGATGGAGATCGAATTTGTAGTACTTTGCCCCCGAACGCCCTGGTACGGCCGAGAGTGGGGAGAGTCCGCTCTCCCTCTCGAAATACTCTCACACGGCCGCGCGTATACAGCCTCTGCCAGGGAAGTCCTACTCATTGCCTTCTCGCGGCGGGGGTGTTGTTTACGAAAATGAGAGGACGAAAAGCGAACGTCCGGCGCTTTAACCGGATCACAAACCAATGGTGCACATGGGCTCCAGTATCCTGAGGGAACAAATGGCGTATGAACCAATCGTTGGTCACCGGCTACCATGGGATTGCATCTCCTTACGATGTTCCACTGCCTTGTGGGTTAGACCATTTGGTCAAAGGCTCGGGGTGTGGCCCCCTAAGACAACCACCTGCTTCGGTTTGGGCACCCGGGCAGTATCACAGCCCACACACAAACGATGAACCCTATGACTATGGCAACGAATTTTCTCGCTCCGATATATAATCAATCGATTCCAATAATTATTACTATTATTGTCATTATTATTATTATTATTAGTACCATTATTGTCATTATTATTATTATTATTATTATTATTATTATTATTATTATTATTATTATTTTCCACATTGTTCTCCCTCTTTTATACTTATACAGCGGCTCGTCTTTGGTGGAAATTCGACTGTATCTAAACGTTCTCGAGTCACTGTCCGGTTGAAAATTGTATGTTCCACCGACTACGAGAACTGAAGCAGTTTTTCTGAAACCACGTGCACCATTCAAACTGGCTGCCTTCAACGTTCGCACGCTAGTGCACGTCGGACAACAGATAGGGCTGGCTATGTCTTTGGAAAGTCTTAATATTGATGTTTGTTGTCTATCCGAGACCCGTATTCAAGACTCTGGCGAAGTACTACAAATTCGATCTCCATCTGTCGCTTCGAAAAGCTTGTTTCACGTGCGCTTATCCGGGGACCCTGTGGCATCTTCGTTTGGTCTTGCTGGCGTTGGTGTCGCACTAAGCGCTAGAGCTGAGGCAGCACTAGTTGATTGGATCCCCATTAACAGTCGGTTATGTGCTGTTAGATTAGAAAGTTCCATCAAAGTGAGAAGAAATCGGCGTGAGAAACGATGTCTTTTCGTCATCTCCGCCTATGCCCCGACAGATTGCAGCCCGGATGCAATCAAGGATGAGTTTTACCACCAGTTATCTGTTCTTCTCCAGAAAGTGCGTTCGACAGATATTGTAGTACTAGCCGGAGACTTGAATGCTCAGGTCGGGCGTCTAGGCACAGAAGAGAGTCGTTTAGGTGGCCGATGGGGACTCGTTGGTCGCAGGTCAGATAACGGGGACCGTCTACTGCAACTGTGCACAGACCACAACCTGTTTCTGGCTAGCACTAACTTTCGGCACAGTCATCGCCGATGTGCCACCTGGCGTCCTCCCTCTGCATCCCAAGCCTGGACTCAGATTGATCACATCGCGATCAGCTACCGCTGGTGTGGTTGTGTACAAGACTGCCGCTCCTTTTGGAGTACCTATCTGGACTCTGACCATGCTTTGGTTTGCGCCAATCTTACCTTACTTTTCGGTGGACAACGAAGTGACCGCCACCAACGGATTGATGTTAGCAAGCTGGTTGCAACTTCTGTTGCAAATAAGTATCGAACCGAGTTAGCTTCTAGGCTAGCTACCACTCCACCGAAAAGTATAGATGAACATTGGTTGCAATTGCTTGACGCCATGAAAATGGCGGGAACAGTCAGTTGTGGGTTTGCGAAACGTCCCGCTTTTAAGCACTGGGTTTCTTCTGGTTCCTTACAACTCATTGAAGCCTGTCGGTCTACTCCGGGTGACCGTGAGTTTGACCATAAACGAAGGATGTTACGTAGGGAAATTGGGCAAAGCTTGCGTAAGGACCGAGAAGCCTGGTGGTCGGAGCGTGCTAATGAGCTGGAAGCAGCAGCTGCATCTGGTAACTACCGGAAGCTCTTCCAGCTCATCCGAGCCACTGGCAGCAAGAAGTCTGGTGTGAGTGAAACAATCTGCGAGGATGATGGGATGCCAATCACTAACATCCATCGACGTCTTGGACGATGGGCAGAATTCTTCGAAGGGCAGTTCAACTGGCCTGCTGCTCCGGCAACATCGGTCAGACTGTCCTGCCCTCCATGGCCGGTGACGACTGATCCACCAAACGAGGAGGAAGTCCGCAAGGAACTCCAACTCTTGAAGCGTTACAAATCACCTGGCCCAGATGACTTACCTCCGGCTCTTTTTAAAGATGGTGGTGACTTTCTAACTAAGGAATTGACGACGTTGTTTACAAAGGTTTGGGAACTAGAGTGTGTACCAACGTCATGGAATGAGTCGATAGTTGTCCCTATCTTTAAAAAGGGTTCACGTCGTTCCTGTAACAACTATCGGGGGATAAGTCTACTTCCGATTGCGTCCAAGCTATTGGCTTCCGTCATACTTCGTAGGTTGTTCAAAACTCGGGAAAGATTGACTCGCGAGGAGCAGGCTGGGTTTCGTTCTGGTCGAGGATGTATTGATCATATCTTCACCCTCCGCCAAATGTTAGAACACCGCCATACTTATCAAAGGCCAACAATCGTAGTGTTTCTTGACATCAGCGCTGCCTTCGATTCGTTGGACAGGACTGTTCTCTGGGATTGTCTATTGAAGAAGGGTGTGCCTGAGAAGTTTATTAACATCCTAAAAGCCCTATATAAAAACACCTCAGGCAGAGTGAGGGCATACAACCACCTCTCTCCATTGTTCCATTCGAGTAGTGGGGTTAGGCAGGGTTGCCCAATCTCACCATTCCTCTTCAACTTTGCCATCGATGACATTCTGGAAACAGCTCTGATGAATGTAAGTAATGGTGGTGTGGATCTGTTGTCTGGAGAAAGACTTCTCGACCTTGAGTATGCGGACGATATTGTCTTACTGTGCGATAATGCCCAAGCCATGCAATCCGCACTTAATCAGTTGGCAATCAGTGTCCGTAGGTATGGTATGTGCTTTGCACCTTCTAAGTGCAAAGTACTTCTACAAGACTGGCAGGATTCCAATCCTGTACTCACCCTGGATGGTGAGCAGATAGACGTAGTCGAGAAGTTCGTGTATCTGGGTAGTTGCATAAGTGCTGGTGGGGGTGTGAGTGATGAGATCAATGCACGTATAGTGAAAGCCAGAGTGGCTTATGACAATCTGGGCCATCTTTGGCGCCTTCGTGATGTTAGTCTGGCTGTAAAAGGTCGGATCTACAACGCGTCGGTGAGAGCAGTTTTGCTCTATGCTTGTGAAACCTGGCCTCTCCGAGTTGAGGACGTTAGACGACTCTCTGTGTTCGATCATCGCTGTCTCCGAAGGATTGCTGATATTCAGTGGCAACACCATGTCAGTAATGCAGAGGTTCGGCATCATGTGTTTGGGCACAGAGATGATAATTCAATTGGTGTCACCATCTTGAAACACCGACTTCGGTGGCTTGGACATGTTCTACGAATGTCGTCCCAGAGAATTCCACGTCGTGCATTATTTGCCGACTCTGGGACTGGTTGGAAAAAGCGGAGAGGTGGTCAGTGCATGACATGGTGTCGTCGTATGAAAGAAATCTGCAAGAGACTGGCTTCTGTCGGTCCTTCACGACTCCCTGGTTGGGGTCCGAGAGATGGTGCAACATAGTGGCTAGAGACGTTATCAGATGTGGCTCAGAATAAAAGCCAGTGGTGATCCTTCTGTAACCTTCTTTTACTTTCTTCATAAAAAGTGGTTGTGTCTCCCTTACTTGAAAGATTTCTTCTGATTGTACTTTTCCGTTCCACTGTTACGAGCACACTAAATTACACCAATCTCTTCGTTATCATTCTCTTTTGTGCTCCTTGGTTTTTTTTTTTTCTATCTCTTCGAAGTTACATTGTTTTGTGTGGCGCATATATATTGGCGCTCTCTTGTACCAATATTTATGTGTTAAAATAAATAAATAAAAGAGTCTTGAATACGGGTCTCGGATAGACAGTAGACATCGATGTTAAGACTTTCCAAAGACATAGCCAGCCCTATCTGTTGTCCAACCTGCATAAGTGTGTGAACGCTGAAGGCAGCCAGTTTGAATGGTGCACGTGGTTTCAGAAAAACTGCTTCAGTACTCATATTCAGTGGTAACATAAAATTTTTAACCAGACAGTGACTCGAGAACGTTTAGATACAGTCGAATTTCCACCAAAGACGAGCCGCTGTATAAGTATAAAAGAGGGTGAATAATGTGGTAAATAATAATAATAATGACAATAATGGTACTAATAATAATAATAATAATAATAATAATTTGAATCATTTGATTGTTATTCGAAGCGAGAAAGGTAGTTTCCATGGATATAGAGAGTTCATCATTTGCGTGTGGGCTGCGATACTGCCCAGGTGCCCAGACCGAAGCAGGTGGTTATCTTAGGGGGCCACACCCCGAGCCTTTGACCTGTAGGTCTGATCCACAAGGCAATGGAGCATCACAAGGAGATGCAGTCCCATGGAAGCCGGTGACCAACGATTGGTTCATATGCCATTTGTTCCCGCAGGATATTGGAGCCCATGTGCATCATTGGTTTGAGTTCCGGTTAAAGCGCCGGACATTCGCTTTTCGTCCTCTCATTTTCGTAAACAACACCCCCGCCATGAGAAGGCAATGAGTAGGACTTCCCTGGCAGAGGCTGTTTACACGTGACCGTGTGAGAGTATTTCGAGAGGGAGAGCGGACTCTCCCCACTCTCGGCCGTACCAGGGCATTCAAGGTGAATATCAGATAGAGCTGTTGTGTTATGTCATGTTGTTATTAATTTACCTGGGAGAACGTCAACTGCCAGTCAGTCAGTTATATACAACGTTAATATAATTAACTGATTTGTATGATAGATTGATGTACAGCAAGCAAGTGGTCACCAACGACAACTGAACTTAGCTTAAATACAACAGTTCCCATTTCTAGCTTTTCACACACCCATTTTTCAAGCGGTAATCAAAATACCCATGGATATTTCCGTTAACCAAATTGAAGAACCAGCCTATATTCTTTATGAGTGGCTTTAAATGGGTTGTGGTTCAGTTCCAGAGAACGCTTAAAGATTTAAAATCAGCGAAATTACGTGTTGGTACATAAATGATGAGCTATAATTAAAACTTTATCACGCGAACAGACAAACCACTGACTCTCTATAGTTATATGATCTTCAGAGTTTTGGCTATCTAGTCTAATCCATAAAAAGTTACACTTACAGTAGAACATGAAAAATGAAATGTGTGGACTTGCCTTTTGGTCCAGTATAGAAATGGTATATATAGAGCGTTGTATAGAAAAGCTCATTTCCTGCACACATCAAGAAAAGAACGACCTATATATAATGAAGAATAAATTTTGGAAATGACATGACTTACCCTATTTGTATAGTACAATCTGAGAAATCGATTTGCTTTAAGATCTATAGATTTGTGACTTGATTTTCCCGATAAAATAGAACTAAACCAGTAATAACGAAATGAATTCTCACCTGTGTAAATGTAACCAATGGCTAGCTATGTCCACAATCATAATGAATTGAAAGAAAAGCATGTATGGTGGATAAAAATAAGTAAGACAAGCCAATAAACACATTGTCGAGCATCGGTCAACAATCATGTCTAACATAGCACCAAAGTTCGTACCTGAATGAAATCATTGAAAGACGTTACTGAAAGTCTTACTCTGGTTTAGCGCGCGTGCACAACAACCATCTACTGCATCCAATAGACACGAAATAATGTACGTCAGAAGAGTGAGCTCACAATTAGTTTTCATAAAATAACATGCTTGAAACAAAAGTACGATTCGTATGTAACCTGCAAGAATCAGATTCAAATAACACCATAAGATATGTTCTGCTTTTTCTATATTTCTTTTTTATTTACAAGCAAAAAATACCACTCAAACTTTTCCACTCTCAGTCAAATAGTCGTTTAACACACTGAATGTCATCTCGTAATGGAATACTTTAAACGACTTCTACAATGGTACCAAATATACCTTTAAACAATGGTAAAAGCCCACGACAGCTATGTTGTTCATTTGATATTTTTCCTTCATAAATAATTAGTGAACAAAAGTGAACTGTAGAATTGTGAAATGTTAGATATTTCTACAAACTTCTAACTACTTAAGACAATGAAGAATATATATAATGAAGCAAGCCATAATTGTGCATTGATTTACTTTTTCGTAGTTCACATCAGCACAGTAAGGGAAAACTAACGAAATTAAAGGTAAATAAATTTAAATAATAATATCCATAGTAGTAAAACATTAAATACAGAATAAGTAGTCGAAAAAGAACGAACGAAACTAGGATGAGAAATACATAAGATAACAATAAAGACCTGAATTTAGGGGTAGATAAAGCGGGAATATAATCTGTGTAACCCGAGATTTTTCGCCAAATATTATTATTAGCTCAAAAGGACTGATCGAGAAGCCTTTGAGTTTGAAAGAATAATGAAAAGGAAAAAAAGACAAATAAATGATTCAATGTAAGTGGAGAGATTAAAAATGAACTGTATGGATCCTCACATACCCACTTAAATGTTGGAATTTCAAGTACATATACCGCAGATAAGAGCTGGGCTATGCTCTGGAGTAAAGTGCTTTACAAACCATATTTCTCCGGCAAACAGTCCTTCCCAATTAGGTTACTGAACTACTGATGAGCTATAGCGATAAGTCATATACATAAACGGTGATTGCGATTTATTAAGTGAACTGAGTAAATAATCAAATAAGACAGAAAGAGTTTATCTTTCTTAATGGCTAGTCGAAGTAATTCAACAGTGATTGTTGGGATTCAGAATAAAATCTCCAGTTTAACCTGAACATCAGCAAGTTTTAGTCCTACCTCATTAGAGAACATATACCTGTGGAAGGTATCTGGATAAGTACTCCTAGTTGTTGCTACGATTCTATCCACGTTCTATCTTTGTCAAACCTAGATATTGAATTGATTATTATTCTACACTTTGTATCATATGATTCCACTTTTTTTATTGAGAACATTTTAATTGCATTTGACATTATTTTTCTAAAAGTTCCACATCATGTTAATTTCTTCACATTATCCAAATGCGGGGTGAAAACTTAAGCTAATACACATTCGGACTACGTTATACAGTAAATACGACAGGTGGTTAAGTGCTCGCGCGCGAAGCAAGTAGGTCCTGGGTTCGAGCCCCGCGTGGTGCGGGATCGTGGATGCGCACTGCTGAGGAGTCCCATACTAGGACGAAACGGCCGTCCAGTGCTTCCAGGTTTTCAATGGTGGTCTAGCTTCAACTGACTCATGATTCCAATCTGTGAAACTTCTGAAATCTCCACACAAAAAAACCATTCTGATAATTACCATACTGTTAGAGATTAGAATTTCACTCCTTGCAATTAGAAAGCATTTAGGGATTCTTTAATTATTGAGCAAAAATCAATCGTCGGTTTATAGTATGCAATAATATGATATGGCCATTTGCCCACAACACAGAGTCGGTGACGAAAGCCTACAGATACCGGGAGACAAAACAACCAACATTCAACCACTATAATAGTAGAACGTATGTCAATCTCGATGATTCTAAGGTGGCTTGTGGAAGGTGGATATGATCAGATTATGATCTAATAAAATGGATGACCTTTTATCTATCAACTAATGAAGTGATAGTGAAGCATCGAACATAACGGTCATGTTTAATCTCATATCCTTATTATATCGAAGTTCGGTTTTGCCTGACCCACAATCTCAGCCATCCTTTTTGTGACATTGTATCTGTCTCCAGTTCCATTGTATGGACGACTGTAGTCGAAATATACTTTCTTGGCCCGATATCTGACTACAGGTAGAACGTTCACTGCTTGTTATCGACTTATGCATATCTTCAATCCTCGTATATAATTATCGACTTAAATCACGTTGATGAATAGCGGAATCAGATAAGTCAAATACGATAATGGATTTTCGGAGACGTTTATTTCGTACAATTGTTCATCAGAAAGCGAAACAAAACGAAATGATGCGCAGTGGAGAAGGCGAGTGACCGAATTCGATTTTATCACGCGTGACTCAATATTTATTGTCCGACAAAAATAAGTTACAGATATGTGATAAGATAAGAAATGCACACACGTTTATATAAAAAGTCAAGGTTGACAAGCGAATAGTTAACGAGGTCAACTTGTGACTCAACATGGATGAATAAATTGGTTTATTCGAACTCTAGAATAAGCTATTTGGCCGTACCATAGAACCAGCCCCTACAATACATCCTGGCTACTCTCGTATATTTTCAGTGATTTACACTGCGTTAGTGAATGACCGAGATAAATAATTGAAATACGAAAATAGATTTTGGACACGTATACTTTATACGCTTGTCGATCTAGACAGACGATCAAAAATACGAAGCGAAGGTGGAGAAAAGAGAGCGAAGCGAAACGAATCGGAGAAGGCATGTGAGCCAACTCGATTCAACCAAACGTGAATCGATATTTACAGTCAAGTAAAAATAAGTTTCTCAGGACAGTGTTTGATGGAGAATGCTTGTGGGCGGTCTATGCTCTTCCACAAGGGATAACAAGAGTGATTAAGTAAGTTCGTAATGAATAGGGTAAGTAATTAACACATATGCAATCATATAAAAAAGCAGTCAGAGTTAATGAGCGAATAGGTGACAGGGTAAAAATGCGGCTTGAGAAGAATGAATAGGTTGGTCTGTCCAAAGGCCAGAATAACCTATGCGGGCTTGACATAGTATCAGCCGCACTACGTTCTCTCATGTCACGACCATTTGGATTCTATAAGTAGTCTTCTTGGTAGAAGCTCTGAGAAACATTCGAAGCATTTGTCAAACCTTCTGCCTGTTTACTTTATTCATATATATCTGTTTCCAAAATTGGTTTACGATTCTTATCACAAAAAGGTATAGATTGTTGCAAAGAAGAACATATATTTACTATGACACGGTCCCTTGAATGCAATATTCCAAGAGATTTCATCATTGAACCGTTCTCTCACCTTAAAACTATTCGAATCATTAGTTTTCGGGAGTTTTCAAAAGATTCCTTTGTCTAAACTACACTTGAGATAAGACTCATAATAACAATAGTAAATGCCTAAAAGCATACAATCAGGGTAGATGTTCAAGGACTACTTATTACGAAAAATAATTGAAGCTGTTATTATATTTCTTTGGATACATGTTGCAAGCAAGTATCACATAAATGCTAGCCACCACGATCTCTAGAGTGAAAATATGAGATGGCAATGACATTTCATCTAACACCATCAATCAACCTACCTGTAGTTCAGTGTTGAGACAAGCAGGTTACATGAAACCTGGCTGCTTTGTTTGTGGCTATTTTTGAAAAAAAAACTGTCTAACTTGATATAGGAAAGGATGACGCTTGAGAACTCTGGTGAAACGTTTACAAACACTTAAAAGACTATAAGCACGATGCTTCCTATCTAACGTATTTTCTGGGTTCCTATGCTGTGGTAATAAAACAGCAAAAAAGAAAGACTTCTGATGATTAATACAAAGCAAAACGCGCCAAGAATTTAAAACTATGGATCATTAGCTTGGATATATTTCGCGTATTGATGTTCCGAAAGATTATTAGCACATTTTAATCCGCTCGTGAAGACCCATTATAAGAGATTCCGAAATTATTAATTAATTGGAGCGAAATGAGAGCTGAATTACTGCAGCACTAACAAGTTGCTAGATGAACATCAGGATTTAAACCCTAATAACACTCCAGGTGTCGATGAAACAAGAGGGTCGAAAGAGTAATCAGCTAATGGACAACTCGGACTCAAATACCGGCAAAGATATTTATCCGAAAAATCTATTGTGCGAAGGCAAGCAGTTTATATTATAATGGGAACTAAGTGAGAAATGAGAAAACTACTAGCATTTAGCAGATCGAAAGTTGAAAACTACATAAAAATTCGTGTAAGTTCTACAACAAACATCTCGACCATGTATGCATGCAGTGACTACCACCCACGAAATACAACGATACACATATAAAATAGGAATACAAAAGGAAAATATAGGCTATGAACATCTGACAAAATACTACTTCTTACATCATTCGAAGTACGCAAAAAAAATTAGACACATAACAAGTAACATAGATAAACGTTTCGTACCAAGTATATTTGGGATAAACAGAAACACGCTCATTTTTCTTCAGGTATTCTGTGAAATAGATGTGTCCACTGTCCAGAAATATTACGAACAAAAAACACGTGAATAGTATAACGTCCAGTCAGCGACAGTTCAAATTTTAATCTGCTCTCACAAGAGGTTTTACTGAACCCCAAAAGTACTATCGTTGAGCAACAGCAGTTCAATCAGCTACAAAAATATCTGAATAGGATAAATAAAACCAAAGTGCAGAATTAGAAGGCTACGCACTGAAGGAGCGGTAGAAAGTACCTTGTACTACTATTCAAAGTACCCGAAATTACTTACGAAAAAAGGATAACCTACAACCATACTTGTAAAACGAAAGTATGGAGACGTAACACTACTGACCTTGACTCAAATCCCCGGGACTCTGGAAGACATTACGTTAGATGTATATAACAATCAGTCTTCAGTTATAGGGATAGGAGGTCTATCGACCTATATTAATCCTTGCAGTTTGTACTACTGTGAAGGTCCAATCTCGTTTTGAATATATTAACAGATGGTGCTGATATTACGTGTTCCGGTAGAGAATTCCAGTAATTCACTACTCGGTGCGAGAAACGGAACTCCAGACGTAAACAATTTGATCTCGGTTTTTGAACTTTGTCAGAATGTCCTCTCAAATGATCGGTTCTAGACGGAAGCAAAAGATAAGACATGTTAATACCAAGGTCATCGTCCAGTATATGATAGGCCAATATTAGATCACCCCTTATTATTATTATTATTCACAAAAATCTTATGGGTACATAAGTGTTGTGAAGAAACCATTTCGGGTTTCTTCAGAAAATGCAATAATTCACAATTTTCATTAATGTTAGCATTATACTTGCCATATTTAAAAAATAAAATAAAATATTAAAAAAATTTAGAATAATAATAGTAGAATATTAATAATAATAAATCAGGTCTGTTTAATTGAGAAGAATATTGAATTGAGTTTAAAGAAGGAAATGAAGAAAATAAGGGAATAGAAATAAAGGAGACGTGAAATACGCAAACAGTGTAATAGGCGTGTTTATAAACACAGAACAAGAATAAACGACTATGTGTGTATCGTTAAATTAGTAACAAAAAATAATTTATCATTGAAGTAAGATATGACGCTAGAATTAATGTTTGTGCAGTTATAGTTTAGAGTGATGCTATGAAAGTCACAATTAAAAGAAAAGGATAATAAAATCACTCTGTATGAGTCATATATGCATAGTGAAGATAAAACGAATCTGAGAAGTTAATTAAAGTGTAACACAAGTTATTGTCTTAATTAGAAACTTCATAATCTTAAGAATAAGATTTATTTAGAAGGGAAGAAGAAAGAGAAAAGAAGTGAACACCTAGTGTAAAGGTTCATCCATGATAAGAATAATAATTGTGTAATGAATATCAACCTCAGAAGGAAACCAGCAATTGAAAAAAATAAAAAATAAAAATCCTTTAAAGCACTCGGATGAATACAATTAGATTTATGTAATAGTATACAAAATGAAACCGGATATTAGTATAAATATTTGTGCAACAATGATGAAGATTGATTACATGAAAGTCAAAATGATTTCAAAGGACAATCTGGAGTTAAATATGTTTAGAAGGATAAGAAGAGATAAAAAGAATGTCTAATGTGTCGGGGAATTGTTGATGATATTATTAACGGTAATAATGATAAACACGAACATAAGCAGACTTCATATATTAAGATAAAGAGAAATAATACAAAATAGACGTGAAAAGATTTAAAGTTTTTATTTTGCTTTTCTAGCAATTAAGTAGATGACGGACCTTGTTTGTATAAATCATTATTGAATACATTGATATTCAATAGGTGACACAATCCACTTTAGGTAAGAAAATCATCAAGGAGACTTTTGAACTGGCTTGTAGTTTCACTGCAACGGAGGTTCACTGGCAGTTTGTTCCACATGGTTGAATAGCGAATAACGAAACATTTCTGGCGTAAGTTTGTGTGGGTTCTTGGAATCGCTAGAATATTCTCCCTACTGCTTGGATTGTGGAATGGTATCACAGAGTATGAAGGGGTGGATACCGATGAGTAGGAAATGCCGTTAATAAGTCGGTAGATAAAGACAAGATCCGTCTGGTCCAGAGAGGTTCTAATTTGAGTTGTTGACATCTTTGGTGATAGTCTTTGTTGTCGGAATACCCCAGAACAGCTTTGGTGAACTTTCTTTGAACACCTTCAATTCCAATCAGGTCATTATGCCTGCAATAACTGTTAACTAAAATACCATATTCAAGAATGGGTAAGATACATTTTCTGTATAGTAACAATCTCGATTAGATATTATTGAAGTTTATCATTATCAATCCGACGAGCTTTCTAGCTTTGGATACTTGAGATATAATGTGTTCAGAAAAGTTCAGACTGTTGCTAAATCTCAAGCCCAAGTCACAAACAGTGTCGAGAGGTGTGAGTGTATGTGTCTGTACAGTCAGATTTAAGTTAATACAGCGACCAATGTGAATAAATACACTTTTGTCAACATTAAGTGGCATATTCCACGAAATAGTCCATTCGTACAACTTGTTTATTTCCTCCTGGATTATCGCTGAAATATAGCTTTCTTTCATGGGAGAAGAGAATGAATAAACTACTTTTAGGTCACCGGCAAAAAGGAAAGGTTTGTCATACTGAAAGAGGGAACACACATCATTGATAAAAAGGAGAAAGAGTAATGGACCAATCACACTTCCTTGTATAACCCCACTGGTTACATTTACAGGTTTAGAGTAGCAAGATCCAAAGCGAACGATTTGGCTACGTTCTTCTAAAAAAGATTTGAGCCAAGATAAAAGGGGATTCTGTATGCCAAATGAAGAGAGTTTTAAAAGAAGAAGTTTGTGTGAGACACTGTCGAAAGCCTTACTAAAATCGAAGTAAAGAATTATCACTGACTGACCAACATCTCTTCTCTGGGTAATTTGATCAAAAAACTCCAGATGCGATGTGAAACATGAGCGTTTAGTCATAAACCCATGTTGGGATGGGCTGATCAGACTAGCTGAAAGTAAAATTGGTAGTAGCTGTTTGTGGATGATTTTTTCCATGGTTCTTGAGAGCACGGATGTCAAATTAATTGACCTATAGTTAATAATATCACTACATGGTCCTGTTTTGAATCTAGGGGTTATAAGGGATGTTTTCCATACAGATGGATAGGTCCCATATTCCATAGATAGATTGAAAAGTTTCAAACAAAATAGTGGAAATTCTCTACTCCCATATTTCACAAATGATGTAGGTATCCCGTCAGGTCCACCATCATAAGACTTTTTCAGGGCAGTTATGGCCTGCTTGATGGCGGAGGGTGTGAAATCAATTTTAGACAGATGTCTGGATGTTAGCATTGGAAATGTAATGATGGAGCTTTCAGTTCCAGTTTTGTAGCACTGCGAGAAGTGCTTGCTGAATTGTTTGCATATAGTATTCGGGTCGTTAACAATGCTTCCGTTAACTATGAAGAATTTGGTTGTGCCAAGGGAATTTGACTTTTCATGGGATTTAAAAAGTCGAAGTAATGATAATTCTGGGCTTTTACTACGTAGTGCTTTATTTTCTATATTCATGAAATACTTACGTTTAGATGAAGCATTTCTGTTGATTAATTTAAGTATACTCTGAAGTGCATACACATCATTCTGCTCATAGTAGTGGTATTTTTATTTCCTCAGCTTTCTTTTAAAAGTATTTTGGCCCCTATTAGCATTATAAGACACACGGTCAATAACTGGAGCAGTGCAGTCAAGACAATATATCAGGTTGTGATATAGATTGGAAAGCGCGATGTCAACATTATTTGTGGTAAAATAAGTTTCCCATGGTAAACATTGAATGAGAGTTTCAGTCCGTTTCCATGTTTGCTGATCAAAATATCTGCTCTGGTACGTCATTCATTTGATCTGGAATCTCTGTGAAGTTGGGGTTGATGAGATATTTAAGCGGATTGAGAATGTTCATGTCTACTTGCAACTTTTTTATAGCATCCATATGGTTGCAGTTGCGATTATCATCACTGTTTACCATCAGAGTTTTCAACATGTCTGGAATGGAGACAACTGGTAAAACTTTGTCTGCTTCCGGATGAACGGAGTGGCTCGTCTCGTTGAAACTGTTGGAAATCGTGTCAGTAGTGGTGTTAAATTGTGTCGTTTTCCTACGTTTGGCTGAACGCCTAGAAGCAAGGGTCTTCATTTAATTTTGTGGCATAATAAGAAAGTGACGTATAGCAAGTGGATTGAACAGAATGTTGGAAACAGAAAAGGGTGAAAAAAATCAATTCCGAGGGCTCAAGTTAGTCTAAAAATCAAAATCTATGTTTTAACCAAAAGTCAATGTATCGTGAGGATTAGTGATGTTAAAAACAGAAGATGACAATGGCAGGAAGATAGTAGTGGAGATGAAATATTTATGTCAGTATCTGTGTGGAGGCAAAATAGAATATAAAGGAGCAAGTTGTGTAAATTTTAACACATATGACATGAAAGATAGCCTTATATAGTAAAGTAATTTAGAAATGTCGATAATTAATATCAAACAATCAAAAAAGGTACGGTACGTGGTACATATATAAACTGAAAGTCCGTATTAGTAAAAATTGGGAGGTGCAGAGACAAGTAGTTTAGAAGATTATTACCGTCTAAGATTATTATGTTGTTTCTTGAACAAATATATGGAACAGCTTTTTAGAAAAAAAGATAACGGAAATAAGTTAAGGTGTCTCAGTCTGTCTTCATAAGATAGGCCAGATAGACCTTGTACCATCTTAGTAGCTCGTCGTTGGACTCTTTCTAGCATACCTGCTTCATATTTGAAACAAGGGCATCCTGCTTGAATCCCGTATTCTAAATGTGGTCGCACATAAATCGGGTATAGTAATCTAGACATTTCATCATCTAAATACTGGAAAGACCTACGAATTGACCATAATACCCTATAACCTTTCGCGGCAGCAGCCTTACAGTGACTAGTCGTTTTGAGATCATTGCGTAATATGACTTCTAAATCTTTATAGTTTCTTACTTTTGGTAGCACGAATCCACGTAGTGTATAGTCATACGATTCATCAGAGTTATTTAACTGCATCACTACACTCTTATTAGGATTTGCTTCTAGTGACCATCTATCTAACCATGCTATCAATGAGCTAAGATTATTTTGTAATACTATCCTATCCGACATACTATGTATGGGTCTCCAAATCTTTATGTCATCAGCGAAGAGTAGAACGGATGATTTTGCTACAGTTGGCAATTCATTTACATAAAGTAAAAAGAGAAGAGGACCCAGGATTGTACCTTGGGGAACCCCACCTTTTACAGGTATCCACGAGGAGAGAGTCCCATTAACCCTTACCCTTTGTCTCCTGTCATGGAGAAAGTTACTTATCCAATCGACGACTGTATAATGGATTCCAAAACGTTTCAGTTTGAATTTAAGACCAGAGTGGGAAATCTTATCAAAGGCTTTACTTAGATCTATGAAAATCACATCCACAGAAGCATTCCGATCCTTTGCCGGAGCACAATCTTCTCGTGCAATGAGAAGATTTGCCAAGCAAGATAGGCCTTTCCGAAAACCATGTTGTTCCCTGGAGAAAAGATTTTGCCGTTCAACATAGTTTATAACAGCTATCTGAATGTTTTTCTCCATCAGTTTTACAACTGCACTAGTTCAGTTAACGGGTCTATAGTTACTAACTAAATCCCTACCCCCAGCCTTATACACCGGACTTATTATGGCGTCTTTCCAGTCTCTAGGAAGTCTGGACTGTCTCAGAGACATGTCGAATAGTATCACTAATGGTTCAGCAATTTCATCTGATATGGCTTTCATAATCCTAGGATGAATATCGTCAGGACCACTGGACTTATCAGGTTTGAGATGCTGGAGTAGCCTTAAAACAGTATCTTTCTCAATGACTACAGGATCCATCAGCGAGCCGTCACGGTTGCGACGAATCATTGGTCGTTCCTCATTACCGATAGAAAACACTTTACTAAAGTATTCCGATAAAGCTTCAGCTTTTTCGGCATCATTCTCTGCTAAGATTAACGGACTTTCTCGTATCAAAAGTGATGGAATTCCATCAATTCTCTTAGTTCGCCTTTTTATATACGAGAATAACCGTTTCGGACAATATCTAGAATCCCCAACCAATTTTTTTTCGTATGATAGCCTAGTCATACTTATTAACGATTTACAGGCATTCCTAATCTTACAATAACTGGATCTTTATTGTTCTAAACCAGCAGAGATGAACATATCCCAGTGATTCTTCCTTTTTCTAAGGAGTTTCTTGACCGTTTTAGTTATCCATGGTGGACTATTATTCGGTCTTTGCGGTACCAGGTATGGTATGAACGGGGATGTAACTAGTCTAAATTTACCTTCAAATACAGACCATGCTTCTTCAACTGATATGCTAGTACCTACTAACCAATCTGTCTTGGCAGCACATTCCTGAATGGCTGATATGTTAGCTTTCCATACATTTGGGCGAGGTGTAATCTGATCGTATAAAATGTCCCCAGTTCTAAACGTGAATGACAAAACAGCGTGGTTGCTGTTCACACCTAGCATAAATGTATTACATCCTATAGCCAACTTACAGCTAATGACTTCACAAGTGCCGCTATCATGGGATTCGCTAGTAGAGGAGCGGATATTTATGCTATTGGCTATGTATAACAGGACGCCGCCTCCTTTCCTACATCTATGTCTATCACTCCTGATGCAATGGTATCCGGATAATTCTGGAGTAATGTCTAAGTCATCGACTAACCAAGTTTCTGTCACTGCTACTATGAGTGGCTTTAACCTGTCCACTAGTGCTTCTAGTTCATAGAACTTATTTCGTAGACTACGAACGTTGGCATATAAAACTCCTAAGTAGAACAGCCTATCCACACAGGCCTTGATAACATTCGCTTCCAAGACCTGACTATCGGAAAACCCACAAGCCGGAGATTTTCCTCGCCGTTTTGCCGACGGGTTTCAAGTTCAGCTAGTGCTTTCTTCCTTTTTAATCTATCTTCGAGAGACATGTCAGGTCTAACTCGGATGTCAGAATTGTCGTGACAACGAGCGCTACTTAACAAGAGATCCCGTTGCTTCTCCGATCCTAGGATTACCTTAAGGAGTCTGCATGGACGGGGTTCAACATTTTCCTCGGTCCTCTTACCTATTCTTACCAACTTTTTAACCTGAACTCCTTTGGAGTTATCCGGTAAAATACTACGAATGTATTCTCCTAGCTTTTCTAAGTCATGCGCGTGTTTAATTTTCGGATCAGGGTCATTTGACTCCCTCAATTTGCTCACAATAATATTCGATGTTATTGGATTTTTCTTCTCAGTTACGCCAGGATGGGTTTCACTCTTACGATCAGATCTTGGTAGTGCAATTTGTGGCTCACAATTTGTGTCCACCAGTGAGTTACTAACTACCTGTGTACTGCTTACAGCTTTTTTCTTTTCGTCTCCTACGTACCGTAGTATATTTTTCATCCCTCATAACACTGGGACTATTTGGAACGGTGACTGTTTTATCTAGATCTTCGGTTCCCACTAAAGGTGCATGATTAACAATGTTAGTACTAGGTGGTACTACTCCCCCTGTTAATATCAACGGAGATTTCAGTTTTACGTTTAGCAATGTCGTTAAAAACGTTTTCTTTGCTTTACAAAAGCTTTCGTAATAAATATGCTATTATATAATGTTTATGAGATAGGTTATAAAGGCTGTTTTTGTGACCATTACTTTGTTTTCATAGATGTTAAACGGTTTTTGTTACCAGGGTTCAGACCTCGACATAACATCAGTTATTGCTGCAGCGTTTGATGGACTCGTGTCTATTTTTGTGAGCTGGGGAATCATGAATGGTAGTTTCTGAGAGAACATCGTAGGATTCACTTTCGTTTGAGGATAGAGCCAACAGACGACAATTCCAAGGAACACAAGCGTGAAATAAGAAGAGTCGGGTTAATGAAACTGAACGTTTTGTAATATAGGGATTCAGACGTATAATGTGTAGATGAATTTCATACAGATTTCTAATTAGTTAGTCCATGTACTTTACTTCTTTCATTTTTAGACATCGAAATACTAGAGGTAGCAAGTTAATAGTAAAATAACTAAGACAGGACAGAACGAGATAGCACTCATCATGGAATAAAATCAAACCGTTTGCTCATGCTTCTTTTCCGTTTCTCTAGTTGGAAGTCAGTTACTAAATTTTGAATGTCTTGAAATTATCAATCACAACAAATAAATGCTATTCTATCCTGTCTGTATAGACCACGCACAGATTCGTTCAGAAGATAATATTTGGTTGCTTTATAACACAGACTGTTTCCAATTCTGGAAGAGTGCCTTAGTTCACAATCAGAAATGCACAATTTCAGTCAATACAAGCAACATAATCAAAAGGAGGGATAAACCAATATGGATGCCGCCAAGACTTAATATCAAGTAAAACAGCATAAAAGCAGTTCGGGAAGAAGGACGGAAACTTAGTGAAGGCGTTAGAAAAAAAAAAAAATTATAACAAAATAAAAGAATTAGCAACTCAAATGTAATCAAAAAAACTAACAATGTACAAATATAGGAATCAATAGGAACAAACTGCAAGTGTATACATGGAGGGATTTTCACACACAAAACATTCAAAGTAGATCTTGCAAGTACGTTTTCGTACTTACGTTAGGTCACTGTCCAAGACTTATTTCAGGGGTCGGATGAGTTAATAGTATTGCTTAGTTGAAGGTGACCTATTAAAATAAATGTGTTGGGTCAGTGAAATATTATGGACACTAATCATACTGCCCACCAGTTTCAACTATCTCTAGCCTAGAAGACCAATAATGAAATATTGAATTCTTTGTCAAACTTTATTTGAAATAAGGACGTCTGATTAGCGTTGATCAATGGAAGACACGAACCCACCCATGTTTTGATATGGTCACAGTCTGTACTTTCATGTCCTACTTAACAAATTATTTAGCTAGTAAGATTTCATTAGTTCTCTAGGAGAGGTATAGAATTAAAATAGTGTAGCCATTAAGTTAGTGTAAGTCAGGTTGGGAGAAACCAACTGGTGTGGCTACTGTGTACGGTTATGTAGATTAATATTATTATAAATAGGACGTTAGCATTGGTAGGCCCGACTAGAGAAACACAGCCTATTGATAATTCTCATTTTAACTTAAACTTTCTCGCATTGTAATGTCCAATAGTACTCATAACATACGAGTTCATTCTGATGGCATGACTCAGCCTTGCGGGCGTGATCATTCTTACTCAACTTATCGCTTTTATTCATATTGAATATAGTTTTATCTCTAGACTAAATATGTCCGCCATCATATAATGGTAATTGTTATAATACGATGAGTCAGCGGAGACAATGATGTGACTTCCATGTAAGATCTTATAGACTAGGCAATTGCATCATGGCAAATCTACAATTTTAGGATTAGGTCTATCATTAGACTATAATTCTATATTGGTTAGAAAATTTGCGCAACGACAGTGGGATTGCTGAAATATCGCTTGACACATCACTTATCAGTCGTTTCGTAATCCTGAGATAGTCGCTCTTTTGATCGTTATGATAGTTTTGAGGACTGTTCCATGGATGATGTGTAGCATGCATCGTTTAGGTTGTGATAACCTTTGGGAATGTCAGGACGATCAACGTAAGAATCCGCCCATCACTTTTAAATCTTTCAAAGGAAACGAGATTGCTGGCTACATAAAATGCAGTTTGGTTCCATGTTTTCAAAATCTTGATCTTGCTGTGAAATGATTTCTATATGTCAACCAGTAACATTTATCCTTTAAGTTGGTACCTCATAACGCGTGATTGGTAGATTGTTGGCGATGACGCAACAATTTATAGAGAAGACTACGATGTGTTGATCGAGGCACTCTGTGTCACATCATACGTTTCAGTCTAGAGAGATGTGTCTTTGTTCTCCCAAATATTCCATTCTATTCCTGGTTAGTTGCACTATTTTTAGTAGCGGATTTATAATGTCAGAAGTATTTGAATTATAGTATGAACTAAGAATCCCAGAAATAAGGTAATCGGATCAAGAAGTACTAGATAAGCACGAAAGAATGTATTGTATTTGGAATTTGAAATCAAACATTCAAAAAGTACAATGGAATCACTAGTTCATTCAAGTACCACATCCGCCACAGCTCAAATTACAGTCTAGGTGTCTGTAATCGATTGTACGTCATCTACTCAAGTTCATCCTGTGTCTGTCCGACATTGTGTTGGATAAAAAATCTAGTACCTAGAATGTGCTCATTAGTATTGCGATTAACACACAAAATCGGAACAGACTCAGCTGCTTCTTAGGATTGTATACCATCATCGTGTCAGTTGTATGCCGAAACCACTATCTACAATTTAAAGCACAGATTTCTCAACAATATCCTTCCCCACGAAATAAAGTTGGATCTTTACATCCACAAGTTGTGAATGATGTGGCTTCATTTAAAACACATTTTTCACATTGGTTAGAGTAAACATTAGAAGTGTTTTTGTGGTAAGGATAAACAGCATTTGATATGAAATCATACAAATTGTAATCAAAATGGAGGTCATTTAGTACTCGTGCTCCGCGTTGAACAAGTTTCCTAAAAGAAACAAATGCATTATGAGGACAAATAACATTCTATATGACATCAAGCTTTGACTCTTCTGAAATCGTTTCCTCGAATTTATTAAGAATGTCATTACAGAGTAAAGGATCATTAGAAAAATTATCATCTATCAAGACTGCCTCAGGTTTTTGATCATGACTAGGTTCATTCAACATATTTTCCTCAGATTAGCAAGGAATTTGGTTAGAAATAAGAGAGTTATTAGGAAAAACCATATTTGGTACAATAACATGAGAAATCTGATAAATTGGTTGATTAGGAACTGTTGTCTCGCAATAATTCTGAGTTTCATTTAACTCCGAACTGCCATATGACTGTACACTGTCTTTTGAAATCGCTGACAAAGATAAATGATCATTAGGAACACTGAACTTAATAGAATCAGAATTACAAGACTGATTATTTGTTGCAGCAGGATGAACCGTAGTATTACAAACTGACTGAATATGTCTAATATCGCCACATTTAAAGCACATAGAATTACGAAATGTACATGGATTAAAATAGTGGAACCTGATACAGGATAAGCATTGACCAAAGTTGTGCCCATTTTCGTGAAATGCATCGCAACTCCTCAATGAATTATCTGCATAACTTTGAGTATGCACTGGGTTGGGATGAGGTAATGCAGTGGAATTTTTTATATCCTCATGAATCATTTTACGAAATCTTCCTCTTTTACGACAATCAAAATTTGTATACTGAACATAGTCTAGCAGTCGATCCTTGAGAGCTGTATAAGTAAGCGAAATGGGCTTTTCCGGTAAAGCCAGAGTTTTTAATAAGCTATAAGCTTCTTTTCCAATCAATGTTAGTTAATTTAACTGTAACACGAAATATTGTCTTAATTACAAACTTCGTAATCTAAAGATTAATATTTATTTTTTAGGGAAAAGCGAGAGAAAAGAAGTGGACACCTAGTGAAAATGTTCAGCCATTATAATAGTAGTTGTGTAATGAATATCTAATGTGTCGGGGAATTGTTGATGATATTATTAACGGTAATAATGATAAACACGAACATAAGCAGACTTCATATATTAAGATAAAGAGAAATAATACAAAATAGACGTGAAAAGATTTAAAGTTTTTATTTTGCTTTTCTAGCAATTAAGTAGATGACGGACCTTGTTTGTATAAATCATTATTGAATACATTGATATTCAATAGGTGACACAATCCACTTTAGGTAAGAAAATCATCAAGGAGACTTTTGAACTGGCTTGTAGTTTCACTGCAACGGAGGTTCACTGGCAGTTTGTTCCACATGGTTGAATAGCGAATAACGAAACATTTCTGGCGTAAGTTTGTGTGGGTTCTTGGAATCGCTAGAATATTCTCCCTACTGCTTGGATTGTGGAATGGTATCACAGAGTATGAAGGGGTGGATACCGATGAGTAGGAAATGCCGTTAATAAGTCGGTAGATAAAGACAAGATCCGTCTGGTCCAGAGAGGTTCTAATTTGAGTTGTTGACATCTTTGGTGATAGTCTTTGTTGTCGGAATACCCCAGAACAGCTTTGGTGAACTTTCTTTGAACACCTTCAATTCCAATCAGGTCATTATGCCTGCAATAACTGTTAACTAAAATACCATATTCAAGAATGGGTAAGATACATTTTCTGTATAGTAACAATCTCGATTAGATATTATTGAAGTTTATCATTATCAATCCGACGAGCTTTCTAGCTTTGGATACTTGAGATATAATGTGTTCAGAAAAGTTCAGACTGTTGCTAAATCTCAAGCCCAAGTCACAAACAGTGTCGAGAGGTGTGAGTGTATGTGTCTGTACAGTCAGATTTAAGTTAATACAGCGACCAATGTGAATAAATACACTTTTGTCAACATTAAGTGGCATATTCCACGAAATAGTCCATTCGTACAACTTGTTTATTTCCTCCTGGATTATCGCTGAAATATAGCTTTCTTTCATGGGAGAAGAGAATGAATAAACTACTTTTAGGTCACCGGCAAAAAGGAAAGGTTTGTCATACTGAAAGAGGGAACACACATCATTGATAAAAAGGAGAAAGAGTAATGGACCAATCACACTTCCTTGTATAACCCCACTGGTTACATTTACAGGTTTAGAGTAGCAAGATCCAAAGCGAACGATTTGGCTACGTTCTTCTAAAAAAGATTTGAGCCAAGATAAAAGGGGATTCTGTATGCCAAATGAAGAGAGTTTTAAAAGAAGAAGTTTGTGTGAGACACTGTCGAAAGCCTTACTAAAATCGAAGTAAAGAATTATCACTGACTGACCAACATCTCTTCTCTGGGTAATTTGATCAAAAAACTCCAGATGCGATGTGAAACATGGGCGTTTAGTCATAAACCCGTGATGAGATGGGCTAATTAAACTAGCCGTAAGTAAAAAAATGATGGTAGCTGTTTGTGGATGATTTTTTCCATGGTTCTTGAGAGCACGAATGTCAAATAAATTGGCCTATAGTTAACAATATCACTACGTGATCCTGTTTTGAATCTAGGGGTTTTCTATACAGATGGATGTGTCCTACATTCCATAGATACTTTGGAAAATTTCAAACAAAATAGTGAAAATTCTCTACTCCCATATTTCGCAGATGATGAAGGGACCCTGTCATATCCACCATCATAAGATATTTTCATGGCAGCTCTGTCCTTTTTGATGATGGGGGGTTTAAAACCAGTTTTCGATAGGTGCCCAGATGTCAGCGTTGGAAACGTAATGATATAGCTTTCAGTTCCAGTTTTGTAGCATTGTGAGAAGTGCTTGCTGAATTATTTTAGCAAATAATATTAGGGTCGTCAACAATGCTTCTGCTAACTATGAAGAATTTAGTCATGCCAATGGAATTTGACTTCACACAGGATTTAAAAAGCCGGATTAATGATAATTCTGGGCTTTTACTATGTAGGGCTTTATTTTCTATATTCACAAAATACTTGCGTTTAGATGAAGCATTTCTGTTGGTTGATTTAAGTATACTCTGAAGTACATACACGCCATTATTCTCGTGGCAGCGGTGTTTTAATCTCCTCAGTCTTTTTTTTAAAGTCTCAAAAGTATTCTGGCCCCTATTAGCATTATAAGACACATGTCCAATAACTGGAGCATTTAAGTCAAGGCAATATATCAGGTTGTGATATAGATTGGAAAGCGCGATGTCAAAATTATTTGTGGCAAAATAAGTTTCTCATGGTAAACATGGAATAAGAGTTTCAGTCCGTTTCCATGTTTGTTGATCAAAATGTCTGCTCCAGTACATCCTTGAAGCTTTAAAGTTTAATTGTATGGCGTTTAAAGAATGAATAATACTCAATACAACTCTATGATCACTCATAAAAAACCCATGACTTGTATACACTGAGATAGAGTCTATGTTAATTGTAAACAATAAATCAAGTATATTATTCCCTCTTGTCGGTTTTCGAACCCATTGAACCCATCGACAAATTTATAGTTTTTCAACTAACTTGTTATATCGACCTGGTACTGGAGTCGAACCCCATGTAATTTTTGGCCGATTAAAATCACCTCTGATGGTTTTAAAAGTATGTGATTGGTGCGAAGCAATGGAAAAGATAATTTTTAGTAATCTGTTAGACTTTGTATCCGCATGAGGTGGTCTGTATATGCATCAAACCAGTAAATAATTTTGATATCCGCAGTTTACAGTAACCCAAGTGGAGTCATCTATAGCATCAAGAGATTTATCCTCAATTTCGCACGCCCGAATGTCTGAACTGACATAATTGTACCACCTCCTAATCCATAACATTTATCGATGTTAAAGAAAACGTAGTTATCTACATGCAAGGAGTGTTCGGATATAGATGAATTGCACCATGTTTCTTTGATCAGTTTAGTGGTTAGATTTGCAAGGAATAAAAGGGTTTTAAGATGAATAATTCTATTGAATAGAGGGCGGGCATTGAACGAAAGAATAAGAAACTCAGAGTTATCATGGTGAAGCAGGTTAGAGTATAAACCACAATTGGTAGTTCCATGAATACTCGTAGGATTGGCTAAGGTAAGAGTTGTGTTACGAAGGAAAATAGATTCAACCACTTTGTCATCATTTGAAATGTGTTTACCATTGTCGGCAGAAAAGCCGGCGGATTTACAAAAACGTCTTCTCATTGCTATTTGATATAACATCCGATAAAGGCATAGTGCACATATCGGGAGCCGTACCAATAAGCCTATCAGGTCTATGTGTGCGACCAAGTGGCCGTTTACAATTCAGGTTACTATTTATGCCTGATGTACAGGTAAAATGTTCCAGACGTTTGTTTCCAAGGTTTGCGGTTAATTTCGGCTTCTTCATAATTTGGGGAGAATCGTGTGCTGTTAAACATACTTGTGATGGTTTGCGAGGTTTTAATATATCGACTTTAAGTATATGGTCAGTTATGTAAACGTTATGATTAGTTTTCCTGTCATCCGTTGCACAGTTACCGTAACTAAGTGCTGCACTTATAGGGATTTGGACTGTGTTATCCCATTCGTCATCAGCGCAACTACTTCGGGTTGAATCTAAGTCAACATTCTTAAGAGGATGGACACCACCTACATCGAGATCATTTTCTTCTGGGTTTTGAACTTTAGGAGATTCAAAAGTTTTTCGGTGGCGGCATACTTGTAAAGCTAGACGTTCGCTTAGAATCGGACTTAATTTTACGACCATTAGGATTATGATGCGTTTGAGAGTTTGACGCTAGCTGTCTGTAGCTATCTCTTCCTGTTTTTCGCTGGCGTGGTGTTCTATCTGGAAGAATCTTAATATCCTTGAAAATCTGCTTTTGTCTCAATGAATTGGAGGAAGTTAAAAACTCGCTGGCGTCTACAGATGAGTTGAATTTGAACAAGATCGGCGAGTATACACCAGAACGACTTCTTTTTAATCTTGTGCATACACATGGTACGTGTGTCATATTGTTGGCTCTAAGCAGACTAGATTTGATATTTTTAAGGGCATATGTGTCCGGTTTAATAAACGCAATTGCATTGCTAGATCGTCCTATTCTCTCAAATACCTCTGATGCAGCACGATCTAAACTATTTATGTCATTCATTTGATCTGGAGTCTCTATGAGACTGAGGTTTATGAGATATTTAAGCGGATTGAGAATGCACATGTCTACTTGCGACTTTTTTATACCATCCATATGATTGTGGTTACGATTATCATTACTGTTTACCAACAGATACTTCAACATGTCTGGAATGGAGACAACTGGTAAAACTTTGTCTGCTTCCGAATGAATGGAGTAGCTCGTCTCGTTGAAACTGTCGGAAATCGTGTCAGTAGTAGTGTTAAATTGTGTCATTTTCCTACGTTTGACTGGACGCCTAGAAGCAAGGGTCTTCATTTTCTTTTGTGGCATGATAAGAAAGTGACATATAGCAGATGGATTGAACAAAATGTTAGAAATAGAAATGGGTGAAAAAGTCAATTCCGATGGCTCAAGTTAGTCTAGAAATCAAAACCTATGTTTTAACAAAGTGTGAATGTATAGTGAGGATTGGTGAAGGTGTCAAAAACAAGAGATGAGAATGGTAGGAAGATAGTAGTGATGTGGTATTTATGTCAGTATCTGTGTGGAGGCAAAATAGAACATAAAGGAACACGTTGTGTAAATTTTAACATATATATTACACGAAAGATAGCCTTATATAAAAAAGTAATTTGGAAATGTCGATAATTAGTATCAAACAAAGAAAGCGAGTACGATGTGTGATACATGGATAAACTGAAAGTCCGCATTAGTAAAAATTGGGAGGTGCAGAGATAAGTAGCTTAAAAGATTATTATCGTCTAAGATTATTATATTATTTTATGAACAAATTAATGAACCAGCTTTTTGGATAAAAAGTACTGTCAAAAAAACTATGACAGACTCACCGAATCGGACAGGTAATTTGGGAAATTAAATGAGTTATAGTATCCAAAATCTTTTTAAATGATAGTTCATAATATAGTGAGTACAGTGCTTTAACATACACAATTATATACATTTCTTGACATTATGTAGAGGTTTGAATAGATCCTGTAAATACATGAAGTACGTGAGTTATAGCATTCAAACACGATCTAATCATGTATTCCTTAAGGAATAGAATACAGATATGAAATGCGATTCTTCGTCGAATATGGTTATAAAAATGAAAGAGCATGGTTTGGTCGTATAGCCAAGATGAATATATGTAATTACATGATTATGAATCATTGTATGAATATGATATCATATAGCATGAACTTCACAGTTTATATGTTAATAGTTCGGAATTGAGTTATCTTCCATAATTCCAAGAAAAAATAATCTATCCAGCTCTGCGAGAATCCTAGAAAAAGAAAACTGAAGGCCTCGGCCTGAAAGTAACGTCCAGTCCGTATTCTCCCATTGGATGTAGCACACAGACGATCAACAATTTATCCACAACCAATTAACACTCATAAATATATATGGATTTTCAACACTCACACACACACTCATTTCCTTATGTGCTTGCTATCTGCACTCTTGTGGATTTTAATAATCTCTAACAATAAACTATCTCTGTAACTGGTGTTCAGGCTTTTGAATAATTTTCAGTAAATCCATAATTCTACTAGGAGATTTAGCCTGCGTTGGATGCTCAGTTAACGGGATACTATTAATAGGAGTCATATGTAGAGAAATTAGCCTCTACAGGTGACAAGGAATGTACTTTTGGTCATTAAGTTTGAAGGAATTCTATGAGAATGCTGCTAGTCTTGCATTTTAATTAGGTCATAGGCAGCTAATTGTACATAAAAGTGACAATTCTGGTACTCATAAAAGTTTACTTACTGGAGGACGAAGTTTGGTTGACCAATTTGAACGCAACAGGCATCTCAAAGTTAGTGTGGTGTGAGCTATTAATTTCGACAGATATTAATAGTATCTATCGTCAATCGAGAGTGAAATGCCTGGAGTCAGAAGATTTAGAAGATCGAAGAAAAGAGAAGGAGAATGAAGATGGCACAGGTATTCACTGTTTGATAACGCTTTTAACAGTAACACCTTCTAATGTAACTCGTACCCACCAAGAGAAATCAAAAGACAGAATCGAGGAGATCAGAAGTTGTATTTGACGACTGTCAATATATCGGAATTGTCTAATCTAGTCTGGCTAGCGATTGCAGTAGATGTTGAGCACGGCGTTCACACACGTGATCTGGTGCGGATGCATGACCGAGCACCTTCAGCTAAGTGAGTCCATTAAAACATGTGGTCAGCATCCAATGTCGAAAACTTACAGAGCTATTTATTTTGGGGATTTATTTATCACAACAAGAACAAAGAAGAATTGGTACGGGAACGAAAAAGAATCATGTCTAAGACGATTGACTGATATTTGCAAAAGGAACAGTCAAGTTTGAGACCATTGATTGACATTTTGCAAATCAAATATTTACTGTATGGTTCTTAGATTTTACTGAGATACTCCGTAGTTTTATGTTCAAATACAGTGAATTGTCCCTACTTGTGTCTTTATTCACTAAAATAGTATAATTGACTGACAAACATCGAGAAGCTATCCGGAAACTAAAATCAAATGAGCATATTCTTACCACTAAACCTGCTAAAGGATCGAGCACTATAATTCTAAGCAAGACAGATTACATAGAGAAATCAAACTAAATTCCTCGATAAAAAGAAATAATGTCAATTAACCACGATATTGAAAATTTTAAGACAACATTACTGCATTTCTGAGTATACCTATAAAATGGGCTCATGCCTTCTGAAACACATACTTCTCAACTTCATGACTTACCCAAGATTCATAAACCTGAGGTTTTTTACATCCAGCTCTATACATATCAAACCTGTAGCGAGTACTAGTGATGGCAATGTTCTCTTACGTAGTTCATCCTGTTTGAAGTGCTCAAGAAATCATTCTTTAGATCATTGCCAGAAGTTTAAAGACAAGAATGTTAGAGAAGGGAAAGAATTCGTACTCAGGCATAAGTTATGTAACGTTTGTTTGAAGGCAAACCATGTGGCAAAAAATTTTCGATTACCAGAGTCATTTGCTATTGAAACGTGTGGCTGAAGACACCATACCCTGTTACACGAGAAGTGGGAAGAACAAAGAGATACTACTAGTGATGCCTACATTAATACTCAGCTTTGTACGGAGGGAGGCGTTAAGTGTATACAGAAACCAAAAGCATTTGCAGTAGTGCCTGTATCGATAAAAAATGGTGAGAAGATTGTTCAGACATGCGCCTTTTTAGATAGTGGGTCAGATACTTCCCTCATAGTTGATGATCTCGCTGGTAAGTCAGGCCTCGAGGAATGGTATCTTTAAAGACTCTTAGTAATGAATCTTCGTTGGTATCCAAAGAGGTCGATGCAGAAATGCACTCGATAGATTTTTCGTCATCCGTTAAGATCCAGAAAGTTTTGACAGTCAAGAAACTGCCGGTCGTTTACAGGACTGTGCCAACGGCGCATCAAATGACATCCTGGTCCTATTTAAAAGACATTAGTTTTCCAAGAGTAGAAGATGAGAATGTCAAACTGCTGATTGAATATAACGCACCGGCGTACACGAGATGAAATAGATAAAAACCGGAAAGACGAATGAACCGTTTGCTGTGAGAACTATATTGGGGTGGACGCTGTTCGGCCCTTACGGGAACCCCGTAAAACCAACCGCGTACTTAATTACCTATCGCCTAAGGAAGAATTAGAGAATAAGTTTGAATAGTTGTACTCAACTGAATTCAAAGACCCATTTAGTCGTACTCCATCGATGTCTGTGAAAGATCGTATAGCATTCAGCGCCATATCAAATTCAGTGCAAAAGTTAAATGAGCACCATCTGATAGCTCTGCCTTGGAGTCACGAACACAAGTTACCTAATAATAAGAAGTTAGCAGAACGTAGACTCAGCTGTTTTCGAGGTCGACGTTTTCAGTATATGATGTTGCTCCAAGACTATGTGATCATTAGTTTTAATAGACGAACCTAGCTGAGGGCTCATAGTTACGCATCCGCACTAGTTGATGAGTGTGTACGCCGTTCTACGCATTTACAACTGTTGGTAGGCTTAGATTAAACGCTTCCAGACATATCGATATCTTTACAGATATATCTTTGAACTTCTTCATTTCTGGTTTGACCAGGTTGGTATACTTCGATTATAAAGGTGTTACGTGTGAAGGTGATGTTAAACTCCAGATACCTGTAGCATCTTTGAACTCATTCAACATCAAAATGGTTGGTGAAATTATTAAAACGTTTACACTGGGAATCGGTTACTTATAGCGTTACAGACGTATTTGTGATTGTGGATAAAATGAAAAAACAAAATTTAAAAGTGATGAAACCACGTTATCATTAGATATAACACTTTTGTTAACTAACATCTCACTGACTAAGGCGATTGCTGACGCATGTGAACAATTGCTAGGAAAGAAAATAGAGAAACCGGTTCTATTAAATAAAACAAAGGAGCTACTGTTAAAATGTACTACTGCTCGGTATACCTATTTCCATAACTTTACACCTCTTTAATACAAAATAACTTTAGTTAAATGTCTCAGCCACAGAATCAAAATGTTGTAGTGACTCACTTTGATCACGAAAACACGATTGGTTTATTGAAAATAATTATTATTATAACCAATTGTACCAGTGACTGTTTTAATATGCTGTTGTTTAACTGTGCTAAAAACATCCATTATTCTTACACTTTGATTGTGACTTCGCGCGAATTCGGTTACGTTCTGTAACCAAGATTGTATCCTGGCACGATCTCGGTATCCTTTCGATACCACGAGATCGCCAGCAAATATATCTCGACTTGGTCCATTAACTGCCTTCTGATATTTGGCTTCCGGGGGATTTTATGGAGTCATTTGGCACGAGTTTCTTGGTAGCGGTGTTCATAGTCAATCTCCACTCGACACCACGCTACAATGTTATGTTCTGGAGGCAGTGTATATGGCGAAGTAAATACACTGAAAAATAAATTACTAAAGAACACATTAACGGCTATCCAGATAATTCTGTCGAAAAATTCCTAGTGGAAGATATTAATAGAACAAGAAACCGTGACTCGAATAGTAAAAAAACACTGTATATGGAACTGGATTTTGAAGGAGACATAGCAGGTAACATTTTAACACGTCGACTCAAAAGATCTGTTGAAAAGACATTTCACATCGCCAGGTTACGTATTATTTGCTTAACAAAACCAGTACTTACATAACAAATCAAGCATAGGCTACCGATGCTGGACTCTTCCATGTATATATGCCAATTCAGCTGCTCCTGTGAAGCTAGTTACATAGGCCGTACTCAGATGACTTTATCCCTGTGTGTTAGTGAACATGTACCAGTATGGTTGGGAAAAGAAATCATTAAATTTATTAGCAGTACCATTGTTTCTTACTTGGCAGATAGTGAACATATTAAAATAGATGAAGTTTACTGTGTCTTATATCACGTTCCGAGGAAGTTACCTTAAGGAGCTAGATAACGAACACTCTACATTGCTGAAACCATCTAGATCGACTCCACAAAACCGAACTTATTTATCCAAAAGAAGTATATCCAGCCTCCATGTTCACTTTGGCCCACAACTGGATCACCTAATAATTAGACTGGATATTGTGAACCTGTAACCCCCTCCAAATTCATTTTGTGTTTATATATTTCTTAATCTGCACATTCATCTTTCCCAATTCATACGAATTCCTTTATATCGTAGTTACCTTGATAAAAGCCCACATATTACAAATTATACTCACACAACGATATTATTATTAGTGTTATATAACCTCGTTATTGTGCTAAACCAATGAGGTGTCAAACAGTAATAGCAGACTTCAGTTAACTCTGAGTCCTTATTGATCCTTTGTATAATAGCTTCTGGCCTTATCCTGCCCTTTCAATTCAGAACACAAATATCAACCACCACTGTATCGATCGTGTACTTCAGACATACATGGTTTATATACAGACAGACCAAACGGCATCGCACCTTAACATGAAAAATAATAGTTGTACAAGATCAAGCCGAGAGTAGGAGTGATTATAGGAGACTGTAACCGACAGACAGTAGTCAATCGGTCAAATGAGAGCTTATGATAAGAGGAATATATATATACAATTACATAATAATTATCCAACAAGAATATATGTTATAATATTTTGTAATTCCTAGCAGTTACCATCCATATTCTCCGTCCGGATATAATATCAACCCCTTTTACTGTCACGCACTGAATTCATATCACTTCATACATCGCGTAATCTCCAACTAACCATTTGATTTGATTTATGAATATAATATTATTTTTTCTCACTCTTGTCATCTATATTTATTCTGACCATCTATATCACATTTTCATTTTGAATATAAATTTGTCCAAGTTAGCATTACATACAAGTTAGGCTAAGATCAAGAGTCCTATTTTATTCCACAAACAATCCTAAAACTCACATACTATGATTATAATGGATGAATTTACTTTAAACTTAACTATTCTATTAAAACATTATTATAGTTGTGTAATTGTAGAATCTGATGTGAATTTATCAGAAAGAATATTCTTCCTTCACATATCAATGTCTTAATATGATGGACACTTTTATTTAGTCTCATTCCTAGCATATATAACAAATGATAAATCCCAAATGCTTGAAAATATTAACTTCTTGACTTAGTATCTTGGTACTGACAATCTTTTAAAGTAATTTGCTATCTAAACACATTTCATTCTGACCTGAAGAGTAATACCCACTGGGTTTAGATTTTACTGTCAGATTTAAACCTTTATAAAAACCTTCCTATCGATTCAATAAAAAATAACCCTTATATGATATCTTTCTACCTGTAATTTTTGAAGGTTGAAAAAAATTAAAGGTATATGTAAGTAAATGCAAGATAATTTTCAACCACTTCATGACATAATTATAAAAGACAATATCACTTTAGTTACAAATCTGTCGTTCAAATAAACAAGCTGTTAATCACTGTGGTATGGAAAATATTTGTTAATTACGTACAAATTAGATGAATGTTGAAAGTGAAACAAACCAAAATAACAAACAACAACACATTAGATGTTTTCTAATAACATTTAAATTGAAATATTTATCGATACAAGTGCTCAATTTATTTATTTATTCTAATTTCATTTCAATCGATTCCATTCAAGCTTAAAGTGATAAGGCAAAATTCTTTTGTTCATTCATGAGAAAAAAAAGTGAAAGAAAATGGTATACTATGGTACAGTTCTTTAAATGATCGCTTTAATTAATAAAAGCTTTAGGAATAAGTTCATGATTAATGAAAGATCAATAGTTTTCAATATGAATGAAAAATGAAATGTTTATTAGATATTGATGTTTTTTCCACTTCATTTTTCTCCTCTCTCTCTATCTCTCTGTGATCAAATGGTTGAAGTAAAGTATATAATTTACCTTTTCATCAATACAATCATATTAATTATAATAAATAACCCATTTATGTAAATAGAAATTGTCATTATTTCATTGACTATTGTTTATTTTGTTGCTTGTTTTTTTTATTGATTAGAAAATTCATTTAAACAAATATCATAATTGTTCAATGTTCAATTTATTTTAGTTGCTTCATTTGATGAATAATATGTATTTGGAATTGATAGTTTAGTAAGAAAATATTGTTTCACTGTTAACATCCATCCTTTGATTTGTGTCTTTGAAAGTTTTACATGGAATATAATAGTAATCATTGTTAGAATAGTGTATATGTACACTATCCAATTCAATTGTTTTGTTAAAAGATGAACTATTTGAGAGAAGAAAAGACGGAAGAATGATTGGAAAATAAAATCACAAAAATAGTCTCAAACTGAGATATCTAAAATATTGAATATGAATTAAATGTGATTTTATAATTAAGGTTATATATAAATAACAAACATAAATACCTGTTGCATAGTTAATATTCAACACGTACATATTAGTCATTCAAGTATGACTTATTGGTTAATAAATTTTTCACAGGTTGAAATCATGAGTCGATTGAAGCTAGACCACCGTGGAAAACCTGAGAGCACTGAAAGGCCCTTTCATCCTATTGTAGAACTCCTTAACAATATGCATCCACGATCCTGCCACGCAAGATTTAAACTCAGGACCTATCGCTCTCGCTCCCAAACGCTTAACGTCTAGACCACTGAGACGGAATCTAATGGTGTTAATGTCGAACTTCAACTAATCCATGAAATTGAACGACACATCCACCATTGTCTTCAATGAGTGACTATCTCACAACAGACCTGGTTGAACTCCACTGGTGACGGCTTCTCACTAGAACTCCAGGAAATATTTCTTGAATCCAATCACTATTGATCATATGTTTATTAGTATCAGCAGGGGTCTTTATAGATATTATAATAATTTCAATAGTTTAGATCATGAATCAATTGTTAGTTTATCGTTTACGCTCTCTCTCTCTCTCTGATCATAAAATATAAAACTAGATGAATTAAATACAAACATTTTCTAGTTTGTTTGTTTTTATTTCATTCATCAGAGAGAAATGCTCATTCTTATTTCAGAATTTTTTTCAGAAATTTTGTAGCGTATAAAATAAAACAAACAAATTTCTTTTTTGTTTAAATAAATTGTCAGTTGTATTGCAAGTCACGAAAAAACTAAGAAATGTCAATTATTAATTTAAGATTAATTGATTATTTATTTAACTGATCGTAAATCATATTAGAGACTTGAAGTGAGTTTAAGAGAAGACTAGTAGACTAAAATCATTCGTTGTTAGCATTAGGGCAAAAATAGAAAAATTCTTAGGATAAAATGAATGTCAGTTTTTTTTCCAGGGTTTTTATCAGTATAAAACAAACTGTTTTCAAAAGAAAAACAAGATAACAGATAAAATATTAGAAAAATTTAGTCGGTAAAGTTATAACTAAAGCTCAATACAAGGCAGTATTAAATATTTTTTTTGATAGAGATCATGAATCAATTGATGTTAGATCACCATTGAAAACCTGGAAGCACTGGACGGCCGTTTCGTTCTATCGTGGGTCTCTTCAGCAGTGAACGCTCACGATCCAGCTCGCGGGATTCGAACCCAGGGCCTTCACTCTTGCGCACGAACGCTTAACCCACTGGACCACTGAGCCGGCATCCAGTGGTGTCAATGTCTAACTTCAACCAACCATCTTCCATTGTACTGAGGTAGACACCTGTTTCTACCTGATACGGAATAGCTCCACTGGTCACGGATCATGATCTCAATCAAAAACTAAACAATCTCCACAACCCCTAAAATGACAGTATTAAATAACAGAATTGTTTTTACCAATCTACTGATTTTAATCTACTGAGTTAGCTTCATCTTATTTATTTATAGAGATTGATAATCTCGTAATATTTTTTTTATCATTAGTACAACCATATATGACTGTGTTTCCCCTACGTTTTATGGCAGAATTTTCATAATCAAAATACACACCAATCTAAACCATGGTGTATAATGCAAATCGAAGTGGTTGAGATTTTTAGCTCAGGCGGTTGATCATATTTAAGTTTCGTTCTCTTAGCAGAATGATTTATTCGCGAAAGCAGAATTTCAAGAATAACCATTCAAGATCAAGTTAGTCAGGACAGGTTGTCAATTTTTACTGATGATATTGTACAGAAGGACAGTGAAAGCTTTACGACTAAACTATCTGGTTCAGAGAACGAAAACCCATCAAAATAATTTAGAAAAATGCTAAGTGTTTCTTATTAGTTTTTTATATGATAAAAAACACAGAAAATACATTTTAAATATGCTTCGTCTGAGTGTACTAAATTACTAAATGAAGAAGCAAATACAATGTCAGAAACTATTGTTTGATTGAAAAGCAGTAAGATAATGTTGCCTGAGTTGATGTCGATCAGAAACAAAAACTATCTATAAATCAAAACAGTTTCCATAAAAACGATATTGGTTTTATGATCGATTGCTCAGTAGAGACTAGGTTCAAGAAAAATGTCAACACTCTAGTTGGGATGGAGTTCAATCATGTTGGGATCATGATAGTCACTATCGATGGTATCAGCTGATCGTCAAGCGTCATCGTAAATTGGTTTGAGTTAAGAAAACAAACTATTAATCTGGAGACAACGGAATTACACAAAACATGCATTTTTCTGGGTTAACTTTATGGTTAACCTTCGGTGAGGAATCTGTAACTGGGAAAAAGCAGAGATGTATTGTCTGATAGTTTTGAATGGTAACATAAATGGCTTCAGTCTATACTGAATACCATTTACAAAAACGATAAAAACATTAAATGAGAAAAACTGGTCAGCTGTCGGGCTTGTACAACTGGGTTCCGATTGGTCGAGAGAGGAACTCAATCACACCACTCGCTACGCGAATACGAAGAATTTATAGTCTCGAGGTCATAGAAAAAGAACTGAGCATCCTTAAGATAATATTAATTGAAGACGGATATTCTTCGATAGTTAACAACAAGAACTTAAAACCCGAACCGCCTCAAGGACAATTAACCTAAGTTGAGAAGAAAACATTTCATATGAACATCGATTTCGGAAATGATAAAGTTACAAGCGTCCCAAAGAGAAGAACTTCCGATTCTCTAAAAAGAACGTTCTTCTCAGCAACTCTGTGAATAATGTTCTCCAGCCGATCAGTGATCTTAAGGACACATTATCTCATTTGACCAACTGTATATGCATTTACCAATCTACCTATTCATGTGTAGCCAAGAATATAGGCCGTTTGGTGAGTACTTTATCCAAAAGAATTCAAGAACCAAACTTATGTGTCCAAAAAGAGATTGGTACAATATTTTCTTCTAACTTGGTCCGAATCTCTCATAATTTTCTTTTTTATTCCCTCACAATCATATGCTTCCCTTTGTATCTTCTCTATGAACCTTTTACCTCCAACTGGTTTATTTCTGTTTCCATGATCTTCCTGATCACATTTCATTTCAAGTTCACCATTTTATGTTATCGTGTTGAGCCATCCTTTCCCAATTATAACTTCCTTATCTATCTTCATGATGAATATTCAAGACCTTAACAACAAAACTATTATTAGTTTCCCTGATAAAAAAATAACATTTTAATACCTTTTTCCATTCTACTTCACTATTACTATGTTTGGTAGAATTCTATTATCACTATTATTTTAATTAATTCCATCTTGAAAAATAAGTATAGATTTGTGGGCTTGCTGAATAGAGAACTCTTCACTAAACCAATCTTTCATACCTGGTGTCTCAATGGGTATATTCTGTCTACATAAAAACATTAAAATCAAACTTGTTTGATTTACCTGTCACAAAAGTCACTGAATAAGCAGACGATAATAATTGTGATACATGGATTCCATTCATTTTTATCATCAAAAGAGAATAAAGCATACCTGAAGCGATAACTAAAAATGAAAAAAAACAAGACATGAAAATGTGAGTTAAAGAAGAAAGGAAACTTACTATTAAAAAAATAAAGACGACTTATTTGTATGAAACGATTGACTAGTTTCAAAAAATTGGTTTTTGTATAATCGTCAACGAATCCATCATAATATGTTCTATGTTTATCAACATTTCAGAACCTTAGAAAAAGGTTGGTGGATGCGAAAACGTTTGTATCTAGTTAGATGAACTCAAACATCCAGTGAGTTTTACATTTTCTCAATAAGACCATTTTTTAAGTCTAAGACTCAATCTATGTCTGATTGATTTGATTAGGTATCAATACAAAGAATCTTTAAAGGTAATGGGATATGTCTATTTTACGTCAAGTAAAAATGGACACATAAAGTTTTAGAAGAAGATGAATAGTGTGGAAACATTTTCTTTCAATTAATATCTGTATTACAATGAATAATATAATCAGTCCCATTCAATTTGAATTCTATGTGACAATACATGTCTTGATGGAAACGGTAATGAATGACTCACAAAGTAATGAAAAGCTTACAGAAACATTCAAATGTAATATTCATTAAATGAATTTAAAAAAGAATAGTTATAAAGTGAAAAACCATAGGGTAACTAGTAACGTTTATCGACCAAAAATGATCAAATGCAATAATGGGTAACAAAAAAAAACAAATTACAAACCCTTACAAATTGTAACATACGCTGAATAAACTAATTAGTAGTTGGGTTCACTAATTTAGTGAATAATATGTTAGGAACCGAAGTGGAAAGTACTTAGTTTATGTTACATTATGAAAATCAAGAGTGAGATCCAGTTGATTCTATCTAGTGATTTCTAAGTTAAGTTAGACTTGCGTCCTGGAGTTCACTATAAGACACTGTTCAAAAAATAATTTTGATGGAGTTTTGTTCTCTGAGCTGGATGGTTTGGTCCATGGATGGACCTGACCTACAAATCTTCTCCACCATTCCAAAAAAATACTGAAATTAGTAAATGGTTCAAAAAGTTGGATATCGAAAATAATTACGAAAGATGAAAAAAGTTAAAATCGACAACCAAAGATAAAATGACTGTTGAGTAATAAGGTGTACAAATGCCATTAAGAAGGACATAGTCAAAAAGCACTTGTACTATGATTATAACTCAATTTTCTAAACATTTTAACAATTTTTTGGCTAATTCGTACAGAGAATTTTCGATGTAGTCACAATTAAAATAAGTCATTAGTTAATGTTTCATAAGCAACATTAACTGCCACACTACAATAATAAGAGAAAATCAGCTAGTTGTAATATAACTTACCTAAATGTAAACATCCGAGATGCTTGTAAATGAATTGAATATTAAACTCTCTTGGAATACTGCAAGATTCAGTTAATATTGTATTATCATAGTTATCTGAGATTGGAAATAATCTTTGAAGAAACCAGTTACTATGTGGTGTCGGAAATCCTATTAGCTAGAAAATTTGAGAAACGTTTTATAAAATGATGAATTAGGTTATTAGAATTTAGTGTATAACTATATAACATCATATTTCAATAGATGAAAATTCCTTGTCATTTCATAAACTAACTTGTTTAAAAATGTTCATAACATAAATAGCTTTCATTCACTGGAAAATTATGTGAAACCAAAGAGAACTAGAAGATAATTTCATACTAGTTCGAGGGTATCTGAAATAGTCAAATCATGTTTTCTAAAGAAAACTTTACGTCTTGAGAATAGTACGATATCAATTACTGAGTGACTTGTTCAGTTGTTAACAGATATAAATTCAGTTGATTTCTCATATGGTTAATTTTTTGTGTCATACAATAAATGAATTATTATTTTGCTTACTACTTGGTTGATTCCAAAGTTCGTGGGTTTCCCTTATCGTTAACTTAAGTATACTAAGCTAAATCCATTAGATAAGACTATGATTTATCGCTAACCAGATTTTAGTGGCCTTATGGCTGACTCCAGTTAAATTTGACGAATGATCGTTATCGATTGATTGTTCTCGAAATATACATCCGGGCTAAACTCGCATGTAATCACCGACTTAAATCATGTTAGTGAACAGTGGAATTAAATAAGTCAAATGCGAGAATGGATTTTTGGATATGTATATTTCGTACAATTGTTGGTCGTGAAGCGAAGCATAACAAAATAACGCATGGTGGAGAAGGCGAGTGAGCCAGTTCCATTTAGTCAAGCGTAAATTCATAATTATAATCAAACCAAAATAATTAACAGACACATAATGAGTAGGATAAGTAATTAGAACACATACGATCATATAAAAAACAGTAAGGATTAATAAGCGAATACGTGACGGGGCGAATATGTGGTTTGAGAAGAATGAATAGATTGGTCTGTCCAGAGGCTAGAATAAACTATACGGGTTCGATAGGGTACCAGCCCCTAGAAGATAAAGTTTAACAAAAGCTTTTTTATCTATTGCTGTTATTGTCGTAATTATTTTCCACATAATTGTTCGTTTATTTTTCTTCACTATCGAACTTACATTTTTTGCCACGTAATTTTGATAATGTTTAATAATTGTTATTTTAGTGTTGATTTTTATCTGACTATTGGCCTGCTTCCAATGTTAAAGATTGATTAACATTTTAAGTAAATCCCACGTTTCGTTTGGCAATCTGAACAATTCTTTTTTCAGGGAAATATGATCAACTATTAGTATTATCGAACATAAATAAGTACATGATTCTCCGAGTAATTGTACACCAAACATATCATCCAATCATATTAACAATGTTGATAGTAAGAACTTGCTATAGTGAGTATCAGACATTTGATGAAAAGAAATATGTTAAGTTATCAGCTGTATGTATGTGTAAACAGATCTAAGGTGAGAGAAAAAACTTCATTGACTGTTACGCTTGTGATCGGTGAATTTTTCTATGAAAACAGACGATTTTATAGATGATATGAGTTAAGTATATCAATCGTGAATAGAAAAAAAATAAACGAACACAAAAATGAATTCATTTTTGTACTGGTTGCTTGAATCCTTCCATTGAAGTTTAGGACTGAAATCGATCAGTCTCTTATTTGACATATGTGCATCATACACATATGATTACCTCAATATTACCTTCAGTCACAAGCATTATAAGTAGAGATAGATGAAGGCTAACAATAGAATCCGGGACGCGCCTTTCGTTCTATTTGGAACTCGTTAGTTGGATGTACCTGAATCCCAAAGATGATGTTCATTTCGTGACTTGAACCCAGTACTGTTCACTTCAAACGTCATTGCGTTATTCCCTTAAAATAAATATTTGTGTTGTTGTGTTGATCAAGTTAACTGTTCATCATATATTCGGATTAACCAACTGATTAGAACAGTTGAAAGTAATCGTTGTTGTTCAGGTGATAAATGATAGATCAAGTGAATAAGGAGTTCACGTTTACTTATTAAACGTTATTTGACATAGGACAGCTAGTTTTATCCCACCTTTCCTATTAATACCGCTTTGATTTGCACATATCTGTAGGTCTTCAGCTGTTAGTCTTTCTCTGTAGAGCTAAAACCTTTTAAAAAGATTCTAATGGCCTTGAAATCAATTGTATGACCAGACTCTATTGAGTGTAATGAAATCTTCGACCCGGTTTTTATTTTTATTTTTTTCATGTCATTTGACGATTTAGGAATACACTTCAAACAAAGTTTGTATTCCTTTAACCTCATATTAAATTGTCGTAATGCCTCACCTTCATATAACACAGCATTACAATTACTACATTTCATCTCATGTATGCAATTTTATTGTTCCACTTTTCTTAGTGAATCTTTGATTTTTACTAGTTTAGAGATTAAAGTACTTTTTATTTGAAAGAACCGTCTTATATTTTGATCATTTAAGGCCCTTCTGATCATTTGCAAAATTCCTTTACGATGTTGGATTTACGATATGATATTTTACAAATACAATTTTTTACTTCTAATATTTTATGTTAACTCGGTGTACAACTACTGTGAAACTATTCGTTCAAGTATAGAAGAAAATTTATATAAATGTTTTTTAGACTGTTATTATTCTTATCACTACGACATTACCTATGATCATACTAACAAACGGTTCTTTTACGTATTATGAATAGATACGCGATCTTTTTAGTCTAATATTTTCCATATAATTATATAAATTGTTTTGCTAATTAGAGTGAAGCTTGATGTAATTCTAATGGAAAACAGCATTCTACGTTTATATGCACCAATGCAAGATATATGTAAGTATGAAGTCATGTTTGTAAAATCATTGTTCTCTACCATAAGTTATTAAAAACTAGTTTCATTATATCAGATGCATTCATAAATGGATAGGTTGAATTCAGGAAAAGTGTTCCTGTTTCAAGCGTTATTTATATATTTGAATAACTAATTTTTGAATTGGATCTGTCGTTGTTACTTACTTTTTATAATCAAATGTTTCATTTAGTATTTTGTCGAACTGTAGTTTAAACAAGGTTATTTAGGATTTTAAATATAGCCAAACTTCTATCCGATAAAACTCTATTAGATATCGTTCCCGATAAATCGGTTGCAATTTCGTATTTGTTGTTCAAGTAAAAATCTGATATTACACTCAAAGCCCTGTTGTTTACTTAATATATTGTATTGATTAGTAACCGAATGATCAATGCATCAATCCTTCTGTGACAGTGACTTGCATTAAATTTAATTCATTATTTTTGTATATGAAACAACTTTGTTTTGTATCAGCAATCTCCCAATTAGTTATCTTCGTTTGTCTTTTAAAAGAAATAACATTGAACCTGTTCATTTATCATATTCTCATTTTGTTTCATAGTCACCTTTAACTTATATAGTGATTCTTTGAACTGTATTTAGTATTGAATTGCTAGAGATATTTTTGACAGGCGACTCAATTCACATGATGTTTCCTTTATTTTTTTGTCTATGAAGTGTGTAGGGAAAAATATTCAAATTCCATAGATATATATGAACTGTCGGTAATGCGTAAAGGAATGCTTTTTTCTATTTCCTGTATAGTTCCTACGTCTGTATAATACATTATATGCATACTTGTATAAATGATCACTTTTAATTTTGGACTTCGATAAATACATTTAGCATGGGGATCGATTTATTAGTAGACGAAAGCTGTTTTCATGGGACATTCTCGTTTTATTTACGGACAGATGAACTTACCTATTTAAGTATTTTTAAAGTTAAAATAATACTTTTATTAGAGATTACGAAATAGAGTGACTAAAATTACTTTTCAATTATTGACTTATAGCGACTCACGTGCAAATGGGTTTATTCTCATTTAACTCAGTTAAGCCCGTTTGCTAACTTATTTAGCGGACAAAGTCATCCGCACTATAACACTTTATTGTACCCTTATTATTTTGTGCTTGTATGAAACACGTATGCTTGAATATTGATTACTGCCTACGCATTTATTCACTCTGCTAGTCTTACTACTAACCGCTTATTCGATTCGATTACTCACTCATTTCACTTGGTATATATATGTCCATGTTATTCATATTCAACACTCACTCACACGCTCTCGTCTCGCTCTTGCTCTGGCTCTCGCTCGCTTGCTTGCCTTTCGGCACAACTCTTCTATGCTTGTTTAACGCATCCGTACATTTGGATATATGTGTGTGGTCTCGCAATAAACGTAATCAACACTTCGTATTTGCCTTCTGATTAATATACCGTTGGGGCGTTATATAAGACGGTTATCAAGACGAACTGTATACGAAGTTAAGGATTATATCGGATACCGACCACTACAGACTCATAATGTTCTCTAAGAAGATTTATGCACTTTATACTAAATACAAACGAATTCTAACTAAGCAACCCTTAGAAATCAGGAAGCTATCAGGTATAAGAGTCCTCATCTAGATTCACAAGCTAGAACGAAATATTTGTTCATTGATTTCTGTATTTTTTATGGTTGTCTAGCCAAAGTCGACTCAACAAATCCAATTTCTGTTATATTTCTCAAGCAAATATTTTATCATAGTATTTAGAATTTTAAAAAATAAAATATAACAGTTTAGTTTAGAATGAGCTAGGCAGTTTACTCACTAAGATATGATTTTAAGAGTATATACACGACTAATGTCATTCTTTTTTATTTCAGGTTAAACCGAGATAGCATTCAGTCCAATCATGTAACTCTTTAAACTGGGTTTATTTTCAAGTTGAGTACGCCTATATAGGTTTTGCTTATTCAGTATAATAGTCAATTATGACCAGGAAATAAACGAACTAATTATGTTAGTGAAATGGATAGTTATGAACCAATTAGTAAGTAACCAAACTCCGGTCTTCTGAAGTTTGCTGAAGCCGTTGCTATCAAATGCCAAAAACCTGATTTATATGTTTAAACGGAGATGATCATTATTCTTTCTTTGACTTTGTGACTAATTTTCGTTCTCTGTATCTTAATATTTTTTTCCTTTTTCTTTAAGCTCTATCTTGCATTTATTACATCATTGAGTTTTATTCCGACTATCTTCCAAATTGATAATCTTATTTTATCAACTGAACTCTACTCATTTTATTCCTATCAATATTTACTCATTATATAATCACTTGTTTCTAGCCGTTTGAACTGTTGTCACAATCAATGTTGTAGAATGTTCTTTTACATAAGGTATATGTTTACAATATTCAGTCTACTAAATTTATTTACACTCTTGCTAAACTATACTAAAATATCTTCAATATAACTTCCAATTAAACCCTCTCATGTAAGAAATTTAAACCCATTATGTAATTACGATGTTTAAATATCACAGTTTGTAAGCAGCTGACGAGAACCAACGAAATAAACTGAATTCATGCTATTCTGCTAGACTGTTTGTTCTTGCTCTTTTCAAAATGATAAAGGGAACTATGTGTATGAAATTTGTAAAGAGTTAAAAACACCTAATCACCAGGGTAACCTAAAGGATTAAGAGTATAGTTAGTCAAAAGTTTACAATAAAATGTATATAATATGTATGGTGGTCAATCATTGTGTGATTGAAGCGATTCCTAATAAAGTAATAGAATTAATATTTTCTTTTTAAAAAAACGCTCGAACTTTAAAATAAATATGAATATTTCGTGTCTTAAAATTATACTCAACGATCAATCTATTTGAAATTATCATGTCAAACATTCATAATAATACTTACTATTGACAATTACTCGTGTAGATCTTAAGAAAAAAATAAAGTATTATGAAATAAAGTCTATGGAAACAATAAGCATCTTATAAATAGCTTCCGTAAGCACAATTTCAAATGACTTCGATACTGAAAGTTAGAGTAAACTAGACATAAACCTTTAGAAATGTCATCTTAAATTTCATGGATAATCATAAACAAGAAATTTAAATTTGTTATATACCTTAGAATAGAGAATGTAAAAAATTTAACTTATCCGTTACTGAATCAAGATGGTAGATATTTTCAAATGTGACAGATGATAGGTCTTGATGAATGACAATATCCTTAGCTTCACAGGAACACATAGTGACCTAATTATCATCAATTAGTAATTAATGGGAAATATGATAAATTTTTTGTTATATGAAACATTTCATAAACGAATTGCTCCTAGTGATTTGTAAATATCTGACCGACATCATTCGTGATGACATTTATGATCATAAACAATATTTCTCAAATAGAAACTCATTTGGTGTGTGAAAATGTTTTATGTTATACATGTTTTAAAAAAATACCAAGTAATGACTAAGCATACTTTTTAAAACCTGATTTCAAATGGGTTAATTCATTTACTAGAGTTTGAATAAAAGTTTCGCTTTATAGAGGATTGAATAAAGCTGGAAAATATGGATCACATTTTTAGCTATGTATCCAGATGATATTCTACCAATCTCAAATTAACAATGGTTTGAATATTTAGTAATTATGTGGTTGTCCACTACATTTTTGACAGTACATGATTTCATGTTACCTTTGATAAACATGTTCTAATCGAAATCACTCTTTTTAAATTTCATATATCTATTACATTGTTAAATGTTTAATACTTTTCTACAATTCTTTAAGGTATTTTGCTGTATACAACGCTTCATAGAAATATTGTCTAACAACCATTTGTACGTTTTAATATTATGTTCAGTGTCACATTTTATTCCATGAATAAGTGAGTTTTATTCGCATTCAAAAAGCAGTTTTAGGCAACTTCATTGTAATTTATCAAGGACTGAAATACACGAATTTCGGAATTACTAGTGAAGATTTAATATTCATCTTAAAATATTGACACTTATATTCTCTCTTCACTGCACTTTATTATATATTATATGACTAATTTACACTACGTTGGTAAACTAAAAAGCATGGAAACACTAATTCGTGTACATGATGAAATCCATAAAACCATGTGATCAAAATATAAATTATGCCGTTTAATTGACTTTTTGAAATTCATTTATTGGCGTTAAAATTGAATAAACATCAAGATAACACTTTTCTTGTGTTTGAAATTTACAGAATCCAAGCATATATATATATATATATATATATATATATATATATATATATATATATATATATATATATATATATATATATATATATATATATATATATATATATATTTCAACAGCAACCATTCATATGAGACAGATCCCGGGCCACTATATATATGCAGTGTTCATTTAATCCCAAGTTTAGATTTGTGATTTACTAGATTTGACATTTTCCGTTATTGAACAGAAATAACATTTATGCATGTGGATTTAATTCAACATTCCACGGACGGTTATGTATTATAATTTATTATTCATCATAATCCCTATTTATATATATGATTTTCAATAATATTGTGTTTAATAATTTTCCATACCTGTAAAAAACGTCTTTCAAAGTGTATTATGTATATATATGTATATGAAGTTAAAGATGACCTACCATGGAACGCTACATTATTTCTATGCACATAAATGTCATTCATGTAACAAAACATATTAAATTTCATAAATTAGAAATGAAAAAAAAGTAAGATTCAAAGCATATTCAAATGAGAAATGATCTACAATAGGTCATATAGAATTACCATAAATCTTTCAATGAAATCTAATAAACATATGAAACTACCAATTTCTACTAATTTAGAAAAAAAAAAGATTTATTTCTTAATTTGTAATGATTAACTTATTCAATATAAATTTTGAAGAGGAAAAATTAAATTCATGACAACTTCATTGAAACAGAAATAGTCTGTACTGAAGAAATATTTTCTTTGTAAAGTTTGTAACCAAACTTATCATTGTTAACGAAGACATATGTATTTGTATTGATCATCTAATCATTAGTTCGTTGGAATTCCTTTGTATACCACATGTGTAAAACAAACACATCTTTCTCATCCTTGTAATATCCGTATAAATGTTACCAATATTTTTCATCTTCAATCAGTGATATAACTTAAATTGTAAATTTTTGAATTTACTAGTTTTAATATGTAATCATAAACTACCAACAAAACGACTATAATTATATGCATAAAATGACTTACCAGTAATCCAAAGAATAATATCAACAAAGCCATTAGATAATTCCAACAGTGTATGCATGGAATATCTTGAATATCTAGTTTTGCTTCATTGGAATCACCAAGTAGTTGTGTCACCTGCGTAAACATTACATGTGTATCATTGTAAACATACATACATACAAAATAATTTTGTCATATTCAAAATCACAAAATCCTTATTCATTATTTAATTTTACCATTATCAATCTCGAGGTGACTACCTTATACATTACCGGGAAATACATATCAGAAGAAACGTTGAAATGTATTTAACATCTAACAACTATAGAACTATATGTAATCAGTAAATAACAAGTTATTTCTTTAATAAACTAAAATAAAATTATCTCCAGAGTAAAAAAGAATGTTTTTGTTTGTTTTCTATTTCATACATTAATTTAACTAAAAAACTTTCCTTCATAATTTAATGTCAGAGGTTTAAATTTCAGTAATGGTAAAAGAAAATATTTTTAACAAGTTTTCAAGTTAAAATGTTTAAAATTGTTCTACTATTACTTTACAAATAAAAATTTATTCAGGGGGCTAATACTTAACTGATTTTCTAGGTATCAGTGCTAAGGTTGGACTTAATAATTTTAAGTAAATTGAGTCTTGTGTAGAGAGTTATATATATGTATAATATCTCATTGAGTAGGAAATTGTCTTCCTGACGTTTCGTGACTCAATGGAAACCACTTCTTTAGAGTATGACAATATATATATATCGTTTAGCTGAATTTTCGATCGAAAATTTATACAATTGATTCTCATCAGTAATATAAATGAAATAAAATGAATAATGTTTTCTAAATATATTGAATTTTATTATATTTGATTGTTCTTTTCAAATATACATACAAATTAATGAGTTTAGACAGCTTAAAATATTAGCATAATCGGAACATACACCTTAAATTGACAGTCATCTATGAACATATAACGGGATGATTGTACAAAGATATAGTTACACCATAATAATAACAACTAAGAAACAGTTTTTTTCTATTGGTGCTTGTTTGGATAGCATCAGTGCAACTCCTTGCGTATGTCGGGCACTTTCTTCTTCATGGCTGGTGTGTAAAAGCAGATCTGCTGAAGATAGTTCCTGTTTTCCAGCTTGCGTCCAAAGTGTTTCACTGATTCCCAACACCTCCAGGATGTGTCTTTTCATTTCTGCAGCAATTTCGATGACTCTCTCGGTCTTCCACATTGTACGAGCATTCCATGTACCTAAATTAATGGTTTCTCTGGTTGTCAGAAGGGTCGTCAGCCTCGTGACTTCCGAAGGAACTCAGCTTTCATCATGAAACGATATAACACAGCCGGGCTTGAGACCGGCAGTAGCCCCAAAAGGTCTCCAGGCGGAGTTTAGATAAATACTCAAGACTCAATAATTTTTAATCAGTATTTAATGATAGTTAGACTTGAATTTAACTCAAAATATTTTTAATCTCAATTTATCAAGCATTTTTAATAAAGATTGTTTATAATAATGCAGTTGACGTTTCTTCTCTTACAACATTTGGCTACATTAAAGTCTCAATAAAAAAAATCATTGTTACTTTAAACTTCTTCAAAATTTTAATAGTCAAATAATTTATTGTTCCCTGTTGATTAATTGGTTTCTTTATATTTAAGTAAGTTAGCATTTTGAACTAATAAAATTTACTCGATAATGTGCTATGAAAAAGAAAACACACACACACACAGATATAGAATGAACTCATTGTAACTTGCACACGTTTATCGTATTTGGTTTGCTTATTTAAATCTATTATAGAAAAGTAATTCATTAATTCAATGAAAGTATTTACTGTGAGAAAACATCCTCAATAACAAATAAATGGCTAGTTTTTTTGGTAAATAGGTCAATGTTTCATAAAAATATGAACAGGCTTTGAAAACGAATAAAAGTGTTGTGATACCTTGGAATATTTATGGCTTTCTGTTAGTATTTTAAAACAGGACATCAGTTTACAGATAAAATGTAATCACACATTTAACAAGATTGAGATTACTTATATATTTTCTGGTTAGCATCATTAATAATGAATATAGGATTTTTTTAGTTAACCAAATCATCTCCATTATTTTAAACTGATCGCTAAAATGAATGATTTAGAAACACAATTCTAGTGATACTTTAAGATTCGTTAAGCGAATATGTTTGTTGTCGCCCAATTTGATATATATATGTATTACTAATAAGTATTCAATATTCTTATAGACATAAAAGTCTCTATAAATGATGATGTATTTTAAGCGGAGATGGATAATGGCTAGCAGTGGAATCCAGGACACGCGTTTCATCCTAATTGGGATTCGTCAGATGGGTGAATCTGAGTCCAAAAGTTGATGTACTCTCCGAGGTTTGAGCTAAGTACCGTTCTCTGTAAACGCCATCATGTAATCCACTTAGCTGCTGAGTCCTGATAGCAGTTAGCTTGTGCAATGGGGTGAAGTTTAAATTCGCTTTTGTGCTGGATGTTTGAATATTCCTTAATATCAATGTGAATGCTACTGGGTTCAAGTCACGAAATGAACATCATCTTTGAGATTCAGGTACATCCAACTAACGAGTTCCAAATAGAACGAAAGGCGCGTCCCGGATTCTATTGTTAGCCTTCATCTATCTCTACTTATAATGCTTGTGACTGAAGGTAATATTGAGGCAATCATGTGTGTATGATGCACATATGTCAAATAAGAGACTGATCGATCTCAGTCCTAAAATTCAATGGGAGGATTCAAACAACCGATAGAAAAATGAATGATGAAATATTTTGTCTAATATAATGAAAGAAACTGAATAGTGAATTAATGTTTTATCTAAGCAATAGAAATACTTTTATTTTTATTAAAAGTAATACATTAGCAAACGTTTTTTTCTGTAAAGATAGATAATGTTAAATGTATACTAATAACTAATCGTTTATAATAGTGATATCATTACACAGTAATTAATAGCGATTTGTTTTATCGAATCATTGACAGTTTAATTGATTAATTTCAATAACTTAAAAGAAAAGTTTCGAATAGGAAGAATTCTTGATATAATTACATTTTAGGCTAATGTATACATACATATGATTGAAGACTATGTCAGGAAAAATAGACAATCGTGGGTTCTAAATGAAAATCATTATAAACCAGATACTTATAGAAATAAATATTATATAAAATTTAAAAACTGAAAATCCGGTCTTGTCTTATGTAAAAACCATCATACTGATAGGTGAATTACAATATTTATTCATTAACTAATGTTATCTAATAGCTATACGATAAGGTGACGGACGAGACAAAATACTATACCTAAGGTTTTGTAGATGGTTGGAAAGCGCGTACTTTGTTTTGCCATTAAAAGCCGTTGCACAGGAACAAGTTAAGTAGTTGATATATATTAATTTGTCTGCACATGGTAGTCTTTACATGACACTACTGGAATAAGCTATTGGCTACAAAAAAGCATTTGAATTTTAGGCAGTTACGTTTTTAGCACCTCCAATACATATTGACCTGAAAAAATCTATTCTTTATTATTGCATCTCCAAGCATTATCTGCATGGTTATGTGATAATGAATTTGTAAGGATTATTAGTCTCTTTATTGAGTGGCTTAACAATTTCGGTCACTTGATCTTACCAGAACTATCTCCTTAAAGTTAACTTTGCGCAGGATGAACGAAAACAACTTTTCACCTCTCTGAGTCTGGCCTGGTAATGTGTAATCCATCTTAATCTCAGGGGCCGGAGGATAGCTTTTTACCCCTGTATTATGTCATCTCTCTTTCACATATTAAATCGTAATTTTTTGTTTATTTGATCTTTAATTTAAATTTAATTTACTTATTCTTCATATAAAATTGCCTTAAAAGGATAACTCTATGGAAAAGTACTGTGAAGATATATCAAATCGCACCTATTTATTACATTGAGTAACTACATTTGATAGGTTTAGCGGGTTGTTCTGCCTATTTATTCGTCTACGTGGAAGCAGCAGACTTGCAAATAGACAGAATAGACTGAGCTCGAAACCTGTTATTTAATTGCAATGCTAGTATGTAAGGAATGGTAAAGCTGATGCCCATATGACAGAAGTGGTTTCTTTGTGTCCTTTCTCAGTTTAGTTATAATGAATCAGGAATCATGTTTTGTTTTAAGAGAATGATAAGATAGTCTTCTCTCATTTATTTATGTCCGATCAACTTTTAGTACTACATTCCTTGTTATAATTTTCAGATATTTTCCCCTATAACCGTTATGATATACGGTTTTATAAATGCTGTTTTGTTCCTTATCGATTTATATTTTGTTATTCCTCTACTAAATATATAAACAAAAATCTCAAACAAACTATATATACACTACCATGACTTTGTTACCATTATTATCAATAGTATGAAATAGTTAATTTTTTGTCGTTCTTTATTAGCAGTAAAAATATTTTAATTATTGACTATAGTCAGTCAGTCAGTCAGCTACAACGTAGGACCAGGCACATATATGCATCGGTCCAAATTGCCATACCGCATTAGCAAAGCAAAATGAACACCAAATTTATAGACGTAGTTACTTTAATGGGGGTAATATATAAAAAAAAAGATTGCAATAAGGATATAGTACAGGAAGAAAGAATTAGTTCGTAGAAAGATATGAAGCGATTTTAATCTCTTAGTTCAAGGGAAGACAGAGAGTGTATACACCTTGGTTACGATAGTCACGCGAACCCCAAACAAGTACTCTGCATCTCCTAACATGGCTCAGACTAGAAGTTAGTGACTTCAAGCACTGATGCCACATTTTGACTATACTTACTTATTAGAATATGAATTTTATATCTATCCGCCTCTAGTTAACTATTGTTACTGAGAATATCATCGAACAACATGAGTTAACAACTTTATTATAAAAAACGTATTGACATGATTAAAACAGACATTGGATAAATTCTGTCACCTTGAATATAAGAAACATACATTTACATTGAAAGCTAATCATGGGAATAAATCAGGCAATTTTTAGTTGAATAAAGTAGGTGATTGAAATTATTGTAATAGACTGTAGAACATTTTATGAATCATTATAAGAAATATAACATGGTACAGAAAATTCCTAATTTGTACCAACTCATAACCAAGGAACATATTTCCAAGTTACTAAATTGGTTTCGATAGGAATGAAACGTAAGGCAAAATATTGAAAATAAACATCATAGTTTCAAAATATTAACCTACAATAACACACATGATTTTACTTAATGATTTTAGAATCAATCTATTGATTCTATGTCAACTAATATCCATTTTGTCATAGTAAAGAACCTGTTAAATAATTTGTTGAAGTGGAATCAATTTCCCATTAATAATAATCTCATATATCAATCAGGTTATTACTGTTTGTTTTGAAAAAAAACGGGTCAAATTAACTAAACATTATTTCTATTCTCATTTAGTCTATCGATTATTTTACTGTTCATTAATCAGTTTTAAAAAATGTGTCGCCTCATTTTCTTCATTTGTATGCTTTTCAGTCTACATTGCATACAACGAGTAATAATTATAACTCCGCCTTGAGCACCTCTGGGTCTACTGCCGACCCCAAGCCCAGATAAAGGAGGAGGATTGGGTATGGGGTAAGCGAACCCATCCTGTAGAAAACTAACTCGCTAGAAAACGCTAAGCAAAAAAATATTTTAAACCATTTAAACTGTGCCCTGGGAGAAACGCTGGAAGTGGATAGGACACACATTGAGGAAAGCCCCGAATTGCGTCACGATGCAAGCCTCAACTTAGAAGCCTCAGAGACAAAAGAGAAAAGGAAGACTAAAGAACATATTATGCTGGGAAAAAGAGACAGATATGAGAATGAAGAACAATTGGATAGGACTAGAAAGGTAGGCTCAGGGCAGAGTGCGTTGGAGCATGCTGGTAGGCGGCCTATGCTCCATTAGGAGTAACAGGCATAAGTAAGTAAGTAATAATAATTATCTGTTCTCGTGTCATCAAGATGTATAATAAAATTGATATTAGTATAACAGTAAAGCAGTTAATCCATAGAAACAAACCTGCAATAACCGTCTTTTTACTGAATGTCTTTTTAGCTTTTAAAACTTTCATAGTTTCAAGATATACATAGTTGAGATTGTGTAGCATTACGTTTTAAGTTGATATATACTAATTTATATTTACTACGCCAGTGGTAGTTAATTTACATAAATTATTTCGAATCATCGTCTGTTTTTACATCCAGCTGATGAGTCCATAATAGGACGAAACACACGTACGGGATCCCACCACTAGCCATCATTCATTTCTGATTGCATTGTCTATTTTTGTGAAAATTCTTGTTAATTTTAATAAACAATATATTTAGATAGTTTTTGAACAACTTTCATTACTAACTAGACAGCTATACAAGATATTATACTCAGTCAAAAATATAGCACGTCTTAACCTTAAAATTCACTTACTGTTAGTCTAAAACTTCAATAAAAACGCAGATAAATAACTTTTTAATTGAATTATCACTTACAAAGATGTCAAGATTATTGAAAGATCTAAATTAAATTAGTTTCAGTATTTCTATTACTTAAGTAGATACCTAAATGAGAATGTTTAACTGTAATCAGTTTTCTAATAAAGTAACGTTACTTAAATCTATATAAATTACTTTTTAATTCTAATCAATAAAGGAAAAAGATTTCAATGTTACAAAATTGTCTTATCAATAAAATATTATCATGCACATTTTTGTATTTACCAATGTTTCTTTCGATTTTCTTTTCAATTTAGTTTATCAAGTGAGTAAGGGTGTTATTTTCTAATGCTTAACAACTGAAATATGAAATAGAATGATTCAATGTTTCGTTTATCTTGTTTTCTTTATACTTTCCCTAATAATCTATTATCTCATAATCTAAATGAAGATTCTTCTAAGGGAAAACAAAATGTCGAATTTTACTTGTTTTATTTTCACTATTTGTACATACATAAACGATAAATTATGACAAAACTACTGGTACATTAAAATATCACATTTCTTTTAAACATCTACACCCAATAAAGTATTTTAGAATGCCAAAATTTCCTTATTTCCTAATTTTTTTTTTAAAATCATGTAACCCTGTTTGTCTATAATTTGAATAAACGTAATCAAAAAAGAGGTACGCCTATATTCACAGTTTACAAATGATTCGATGAATAAAAAAAATTGGAAAACACAAAGAGAAAAAAAGGGTTATATTTTATGGAAAATCAATCACTGTAAACAATGCAAAATATGTTACTCTCTTTGAAGTCAATGAAGAATCTACTAACGTACAAAAAATGCTTTTACACAATTTATAGGTTAATTATTTATCATGAACATTAAAACACTATAACTTTGTTTCTCTTTTGTTCAATATCAGTAATATATTATATAACATAAATGAAATGGTTAACATGAAATAATTTAAAAATGGTGTGATCGAGAAAAATAAAATTATGCAATAGGGTTTTTTTAGATAAATTATACATAGTTTACGAACGAAACTTTAAATCAATATGGTAAATTTTATGTTTAACAAAATTGTTTACTCATTATGATATTAAAATGAACAGATTCGGTAATAATTTAATACAAACAAAATTAATACATTGAGTTAAATACTTTTCAGGAGTTGAGATGGTGGTTGGAGGTAGTCGACTGGAAACCCTGGACCCGGGTTTCATGCTGCTTGGCATTCGTCAGTAAAGTGTATCTGTAACCTTGAGGAAACTGGTGCTCCCTGGTGGATTCGATCCCATGTCACCCAACCTCACAATCAGAGACGTTATCACTGAGCTATCCGGGCCATGACTGACCTCCTGTAGGACTGAGATGTAATCACAATTGATTGATCACTGGATGTTGATGAATGTCATGTGTGTCAAGTCCTTATTTTAGTGCAGATCGAATGGTATCGAACATGTTGCAATGTGGCCAACAGTCTAGGTGATTCGACACTGTGAGCACGGGATCGAATCCACCAGGGAGCACCAGTTTCCTCAAAATTACAGGTACACCTTGCTGACGAGTGCCAAGTAGCACGAAACCCGGGTTCAGGGTTTCCTATCGACTACCTCCAACCACCATCTAATCTCAATATATAGTGCTCGCAATGTCGAGTCACCATGACTGGTGGCCACATCGCAACATGGTTGATAGCATTTGATCTGCACTAAAATAAGGACTTGACACGCATGACATTGATCACCACTCAGTGATCAATCAATTGTGACTTTTCAGGAGTTCATTAATATTTTTGTAATGTCGATTGAACTATAATATTTAATTATTATAAGTAATAAAATTAATTATTCTTTCAGGAAATAAATATTTTTTATGTCCGTTTTGAAGTCTATAACACATTATTTTTGCAGATGTAGTTTGGTTTGTTTTTTTATTATTGAACTAATTCGTTCAATAATAAAACAGCATTACTATTTTATAAAGCAGTTTTAGCATTTTCACTGGTTGAAATCACGAGTGAATTAGAGCTAGACCACCATGGAAAACCTGGTATCACTGGACGGCCGTTTCGTCCTAGTATGGGATTTCTCAGCACTGCGCATCCACGATCCCGCCTTCCGCGAGATTCGAACCCAGGACCTATCAGTCTCGGGCCAGGCGCATAGCCAACTAGACCACTGAGCTGGCATCCAATGGTGTTAATGTCTAACTTCAACCAATCCACGAAGTTTTAGCATTGTAAAGAAATGTTTCATTTTAAAGGTCGATAATATCATAGGAAAAAAATTATCCTCAGTATTTTTTCGCTTCCCATTCGATTATGTAATTGAAGATTCGGTCTTTGTTTTTCCAATATGTTAACATAATAAAATACATCAGCTCGAAACATAAATAAAGAAGTCTTTAAATTTATAGTAATCATGCATAAATTAGTAGCTAATATGGTGTTATGAAGTGCTGATATAATTTTATCACTCCTATCGACATTGTAGCCACTAGGCTAAATAGGTTGACATTGTGAACCACTATGATTTTATGTCAGATGTGTTGGTTATAGGGTTAATGCTAAATAAAGCGTATTAGAAAGTCAGAGGCTTAGGTAGCACAGGATTTTTATTATTGACCACATCACTCGATCTTACTTACTTACTTGCTTACGCCTGTTACTCCCAATGGAGCATAGGCTGCCGACCAGCATTCTCCAACCAACTCTGTCCAGGGCCTTCTTTTCTAGTTCCATCCAATTATTGTTCATTTTTCTCATGTCTATTTCCATTTCTCGGCGTAATGTGTTCTTTGGTCTCCCTCTTTTCCTTTGGCCTTCAGGATTCCATGTAAGGGATTGTCTTGTGACGCAGTTGGGTGCTTTCCTCAATGTGTGTCCTATCCATTTCCAGCACTTCTTCCTGATTTCCTCCCCCACTGGGATCTGGTTTGTTCTCTCCCACAGTACGTTGTTGTTAATAGTGTCCGGCCAACGGATCTGAAGTATTTTGCGTAGACAACTGTCAATAAACACCTGTATCTTCTGGATTATGGCTTTCGTAGTTCTCCAGGTTTCTGGTCCATACAGTAGAACTGTCTTGACATTTGTATTGAAAATCCTGACCTTGGTGTTGGTTGACAGTTGCTTTGAGTTTCAGACGTTCCTCAGTTGTAAATATGCTGCTCTTGCTTTACCGATACGCGCCTTCACATCTGCATCAGATCCACCATGTTCATCAATGATGCTGTCCAAATATGTAAAGGAGTTTACATCTTCCAAATCTTCTCCGTCAATTGTGATTGGATCGGTGCATGCTGTGTTGTATCGGAGAACCTTGCTCTTCCCTTTGTGTATATTGAGACCTATTGCTGCTGAGGCTGCTGCTACACTGCTCGTCTTCTCCATCATTTGTTGTTGCGTTTGGGATAGAAGGGCCAGATCATCTGCGAAGTCTAGATCGTCCAACTGCATCCTAGATGTCCATTGTATCCCGTGTTTCCTTTCACATGTTGACGTCTTCATGATCCAGTCGATCACCAGGAGAAAGAGAAAGGGTGAGAGTAAGCAACCTTGTTTGACACCGGTCTTCACTTCGAACGACTTTGTCAACTATCCTCCATGCACGATTTTGCAGTTTAATCCATCATATGAATTCTGTATGATATTGACTATCTTCTGAGGCACGCCGTAGTGTCGAAGAAGTTTCCATAGTGTTGTCTTGTCCACGCTGTCAAATGCTTTTATGTAGTCAATCACGTTGATGTAGAGTGATGAATTCCATTCAATTGATTGTTCCTTAATGATCCGTAGAGCTGCGATTTGGTCTGTACACGATCTATCCTTACGGAATGCTGCTTGTTGGTCACGAAGTTGGGCGTCTACGCAGTCCTTCATCCTGTTTAACAATACCCTGTTGAAGACTTTTCCTGGTATTGAGAGAAGAGTGATGCCTCTTTAGTTATCACAGTTGCTGAGATCGCCTTTCTTCGATATTTTGATCAGAAGTCCTTCTTTCTAATCTGTTGGTACTTTTTCCTCATCCCAAATCTTATTGAAGAGAATGTGGAGTATCCTTGCAGTTACTGCTACGTCTGCTTTTAGTGCCTCTGCTGGAAAGTTGTCTGGTCCTGCTGCTTTGCCTCTCTTGATTTGTCTGATGTCCATGCTGATTTCTTCAATTGTTGATGGGTCAACATTGATTGATAGGTCTGTGGGTACTCCTTCGAAGTTGGGTGGGTTCAGTGGAGCTGGTCGATTCAAGAGTTCTTTGAAGTGTTTTACCCACCTGTTTTGTTGCTCTTCAATGTTGGTGATTACCTCGCCTTCCTTGCTTTTCAATGGTCGTTCTGGTTTGCGGCGATTTCCAGAGAGTTTCTTTGTTATGTCATACAGTTGTCTCATGTTTCCTTCTCTTGAAGCCTTTACCGCCGTCGTTGCTAGATCTTCTACATATTTACGTATGTCGGTTCTGATGCTCCACTTCACTTGTTTGTTTACTTCTGTGTATTCAGCTTGTGCCTTGGCTTTTTCTGCCCTTGTTCGGCTGGTAGTGATTGCTGCTTTCTTGTCCCTCTTTTCTTGAATTTTATCCAATGTATCAACAGTTGTCCATTTCTTGTGATGGTGCTTCTTGTGACCCAGAACCTCATGACATGTTGAAGTGATTGCCTCTTTGATCCCCTTCCAGTTGCTCTCCACAGTAGTTCCTTCTCCATTGAGTAGATCATGAAAGGCCTGGAACCTATTGCTGAGGACTATCTTCAATTTGTTGAGTTTGTCAGTGTCCTGAAGAAAGGCCGTATTGAAATTTTATAATATTGTCCGCCCCGTTGTCCAGTGCTTCTTGAGTTTCAATTTCATCTTGACGACCAGTAAGTGATGATTTGAGGCTATATCAGCTCCTCTCTTGGTTCTCACGTCCTCTATAGTCCTCCTGAACGTTTTGTTGATGTAAATATGGTCGATTTGGTTTTGCGTGTTGTGATCCGGTGAAGTCCATGTGGTTTTGTGAATGCGTTTATGTGGGAATATGGTGCCGCCTATGAACAGTTTATTGAAGGCACATAGGTTTGCAAATCTCTCACCATTTTCGTTTCTTTCTCCCAGTCCTTGTCGTCCCATGATATCTTCACATCCAGTGTTGTCCGTTCCAACCTTGGCGTTGAAGTCTCCCATCAGAATGGTCAAGTCCTTTGTTGGGCACTTCTCGATGATTGACTGCAGCCTATTGTAGAATTGATCTTCAGCGTCTTCATTGTAATCGTTGGTAGGCGAATAGCATTGAATGATGTTCATTGAAATGCCCTCTTTCTTTGTTTTGAACGAGGCTTTGATGATCCTTGGTTCATGAGATTCCCATCCTGTAAGTGCATTTTGTGCTTGTTTGGACAGCATCAGTGCAACTCCTTGTGTGTGGGGGGCATTTTCTTCTTCATGACCGGAGTATAACAGAAGCTCTCCTGAAGTTAGTCGTTGTTGTCCAACTTGCGTTCAATGTGTTTCACTGATCCCAAGCACCTCTAGGTTGTAACCCCTCACTTCTGCTGCAATTTGGAGGGCTCTCCCGGTGTCCCACATTGTACGAACATTCCATGTACCTAATTAAATGGTCGGTCCGGTTGTTAGAAGGGGCATCAGCCTCCTAAGTTCCGAAGGAATTCGGCTTTCATCATGAGGCGTCATAGTTCTTCTAAATGAAGACGTTTTGACTCCCAGGGCAGAGGTTAAAAGGTTTGAATAGTTTTTTCTGGTTAGCGTTTTTTAGCGAGTTAGTCTTCTACAGAATGGGGACGCTAACCCCATGCCCAACACTTCTCCTTTATCCGGACTTTTGACCGGCAGTAGCCCCCAGAGGGACTTCAGGTGGAGTTCATTACTCGATCAAGTTAGCTTAAACATCTAAGAAAGCACTAGAAAATTTCATTGATGTCTTTAGAACAGACAGAATATAACAAACAGTGGGATCTAGGACGTGTGTTTTATACTTTTTGAAACTCGCCGGCTAGATGTGACTGCAATCCAGTGTTATTCTCACACTTAGACCTAAACACAGTATTTTTAACTTCAAACGCTATTCTCACTTGAGAAACGAATTCTATACAGAACAGAAAGTGTGTCTTGGACTCCACTGCTAAGTATCATTCGCCTATTTTAAAAACTTGTAAGAAAATTGCTATTTCAAAGATTTCTATGCATAACGGTAATATACCAGTAAAGATTGATCAAAATTCAGTCTTTTATATCTAAAAGGGGAGAATTAAAACCTTTACTAATGATAATATAAATTTTGCCCAAGTTCTAAACAAGGATAAGATATGTATATTTCATCTTAGTAAAGATATTTGAAACTCTTTGCACTACTCTATTCAATGATAAATGTCTGTATTAATTGACATTAATTTATAGCTATCTGTTTCATAAAACATTTCAGAGGCATTTTACATTTAAATCATAATAATTATTGGTTGTATTAACAGCTAGCGATCTGTATACTGCATTCATTTATTATTATTATTATTTTTATTATTACTAGGAAATGAAAGAATTAAACTTTACATTTTCTCCTTAGGGATAAAAGTTATTTAGGGCGTTTTTAAAAGAACTTCTTTAAAATTTGGATAGTCTTGTTATAAACCTTTTTTTACATCAATCTACGTATTTTATTTTTCCCTTAAATTGTACTAATACTTCACATATAAACAAAAAAATATATGATTGTTTGATTAGCTTAATATATAACTAAACAAATATGATTTGTACTTATAAACTTACATTTCTATTCTATACTCTAATAAATAATTCAATTCATTAATTTACCTCTTTTTCTTTGATTTATTCATGTGTTGTTTTTGTTATTTAATAATAATAAATCATGCATGTAATTCGTATTTTTGTTGTTGTTGTTATTGTACAAATCAAAGAGTTCATTTATATTTCTGTTCATTACAATAAATAAACAGTTCGTTTCTTTTTCTCTTTTTTGTTATCCTAAATGCTCGTGATCTAAAGATGTTCATAACATATCACGAATGGGATAAATAATTTTTAAAAAAAAAGTTTAACCATGGTTTCTTTTCTACTCAATCACTCAGTTTTCTAAGTACATGTACAAGTGTTCATTAAAATTTTGGTGAGACCATAATTTATGGACGACATTTAAGTGACGCTAAAATGACCTTGAGAGTGTCTACACACTACGGCTAAATGAGAGTTATAAGGAAGTTTGAAGAATAAGGATTATGATATATGGTTGATGGTTAGGGTTAGGAATTAAATTTATGGTTCTTATCACGAACTCTATTTAGCCAAATGGTTGAATGAATTTCGCACCAAAATCTGAGACCTTTTAACTTTAACGTCATTGGTTCGTTCATAAATGATAATTTCACCAATATTTTTGTAAAATTTATAATTCACCAACTGTATGATAATGTTAGTTAATAAATGAATTCATAGTTCTAGCTGATTGTGAATAGGTTAATATAAATGAATTCATTATATCATTTAAAGATAATGTCCAACTAGATATAACGTTGTTTCACATCTGAACATACACTATCAGTGACATTTAATAAGCTTCTACAAGCTCGTCATTCTTTTTTGATTACAAAAGACTCATTAATTACATATGATTGTCAAAAGACTTCATTTTAATTTGAAAAAAGTAACGACAACAAACGCAGCTAAATAAGTTAAATGCACAAATTTAGTGAATTTTTATCAACCACTTAGAACATAGAAACGATTGTAATAATTATTTTTATTCATCTATACACTATATGTAATAGTAATCAAGATTAGTAGAATAATGATAATAAATGTGGAAATATTAGAAAGTTAGATGGTGATTGGAGGTGGTCAACAGGAAACCCTGGACCCAAGTTTCGTGATACTTGTCATTCGTCAGTAAGGTGTACCTGTAATCTTGAGGGAACTGGTGCTCTCTGAAGGATTAGATCCCATATCACCCAGCTTCACAGTCAGAGACATTACCACTGAGCTATCCGGGCCGTGACTGACCTCCTGTAGGACTGAGATGTAATCACAATTGATTGATCACTGGATGGTGATCAATGTCATGCTTATCAAGTCTTTATTTTAGTGCAGATCGAATGGTATCGAACATGTTGCAATGTGGCCACCAGTTTAGGTGACTCGACACTGCGTGCACATTGCAACATGTTCGATAGCATTCGATCTGCGCTAAAATAAGGACTTGACACACATGACATTGAACACCACCCAGTGATCAATCAATTGTGAGTATTAGAAAGTGGATAAATATTTATGTCATTAACTGTAAAAATTTCAGAACAGAAATTCTAAAATATGTGGAAACACATTTTTAAAGAGTGAATAATTATATTAGAATTACGCAATAACAAACAGGAAATTTGATAGAGTAACATAAAAAGACAAGTGAAGTTTAATAAAACCTGAAAATGAAATAAAGATTTGTTATTATGAATATGAAATGGTATATTATGTAAGTGAATGATGAGAAATAGAAATGACCATCATAGAAAGAGATTTACAATTGTTCCCTCTTAAACACATAAACTTAGTTTAAACTTTTTAATCGAGGTAGTTTTAGAGTAACGTAGTTGATTTAAAGCTATTAAATGTTGTTGAAAAGCTTTACAAACATCCGTCTACATTATTCACATATTAAGATACACTTGTTTTATTATTTGTGAGTGTAGAATAAGGTAAGTGTTATAGTTAGAGCTTAGTTTCTTATTATATCACATTCAGCTAGAGGACTCGAACGCTAGAACCCTCCAAGTTGCAAATGAGAAAACAGAAGACAAGCGAAAGGAATGTTATTCCAAATAGTGTCAATTATGGTACAGAACTATCAGGTATTCATAATTTTTAGTAAAAACGAAATCATCATTATAGTCCTCCAATCCTCATATAGGGGGTTATTAGCATTTGTCCAATAGAGAAGCTACACGTAGGGCTTTTGGAATATTTTTACAAAAGATGATTGGATGTAATATCTTCCGTTTTTTCTGAGCTTCTTAGAGTTTCCTCAAGTTCACCCGTGGACCATCCTCAGAGTAAGTGTGAAACATTCATTAAAATAACGTAAACACAACGGATAAATTTGATATCAATCAAACCAGCCACCATGTGTGAATGATAATTTTTTTTTAATAATAAGATTATACTCTGAAATTTTTTCAAGGATGATTGATTACTGTAATCTAAACTAATAAATAACTTCAACTGGGTTCTTTGAATGAATTTCGTCTTTATTCAATTCATGTATAAATAAATTTAACAAATATGAATCAAGAAATGTTTTCTTTTCTTGTAATAATGTAATATACATTTTTTTCCTAATTAATCAACATTCATATTTCCGCTCATATATGTGTATTATTATTATACAGATTTCATTTTTAACTGTTTGTACTGGGTTCTTATTATTTTAGTACTTAAAATTATTCAGTAAATCATAACGTGGGAACGGTGGACATTCAAGGATAGTATAGTTTCAAAACAACAATCTTTAGGAATTCACTTGGTATTGTTTGTTTGAATCTTCCCATTGATGTTTAGGACTGTGATTGATCAGTCTCTTATTGGCATCTGTGCATATTATGTGTATTACCTCGATATAACCTTAATTCACAAGCATTATATACAAAGATGGAATGTTACAAAGCATATACTCCTCAACTATATGAACAGCATATTACTTAAGAGTTATTACCTGATTTGTATTTCGATATTTCAGCATACGTTAGAATATACAGATATAATTGTAATACTCACAGCATACATCATATAATTACATGATTATTATATGAAAAAACTCTTAAACCTTGATTATATCTGCAATAAATTCCATCAGTTCTTACCACTGTTTTTGTCTATTTGTTAATTATACTATTTTACAGCCCAAAATATTCAATTACTCTGCCAATTATTTCTCTACTATAGATTATTATTCGATTAAGTATTGTCTTACTTCTGCATTATATATATCTTAACTGGTCCACAATTTCTATGCACTTGAATAATGATGAAGGAAAAGTTAGTCACCAAACGGTATATATATTGTAAATACGATCACAGAAATAGACTCTGTTCAGAAAACCAAAAGATGTTCGGTGAATAAACAGCTGCAACTATATTATGTATTCATTAAGACGTTTTTTTATAAACATTAAATAGAAAAGCTTATTTTCTTGCTTAATGATAATGACATTATTAAAGATAAATTGGAAATGAATCACTTTGTCAGCAGAACACAAAATCAAACAAGTTTAGAGCATTATTAAATAATCTGCTCAATAAAATCAAATAGGATAGCTCTTTTGTAATACTGATTAATCTGAAATAATGAAATGATGTACGTATAAGTTTTGTTCATCTCTTAAAACATTTGAATGAAGGCTTTGAATTTATCAGAGTTTCACTTCATCACACGAATTTTTATTTTATAATATGAGTGAACAAATAATCTTAAAATTCACTTGATGTTGTTTTACTTGTATGTTCCCATTGTTATTTAGGATTGCAATTGATCAGTCTCTAGTAGATATATGTGCACCCTGTGTGGAATGCCTCGATATAGCTTTGGGTCACAAGTTTTTATAAGCAAAGATGGATAATGTCTAGCAGTGGAATCCAGGACACTCGTTTCATCCTATTATGGACTCATCAGCTGGATGTACCTGCATCTCAAAGTTAATGATCACTCTGGAACTCAAAACCAGTAAACTCCACCAACAAGAGACTGATCAATTGCAGTTCTAAATAACAATCGGAACATACAAGTATAACAACATCAAGTGAATTTAAGACTTCACCCGATTGTACAAGTTAATGGCTACCAAGTTAGTTGATTAACACAATATGTTTTCTCAAATAATTCATTTTTAGTAATCATAAGAAAAAACAAAACAATGAAATGAAGTCAGAAAAAAAATACCATCAATGATTATTATTTTTTAATTCATGTTTTTCTACCGTCATATGTCATTTTACATTTATCCATTATTTCTTATAGAATAAGTGTAACTAACCAAAATGTGTGTAGCAAACTGTTTGATTTCACTGTCAATCATCATCATCATCATAGTTATAATAATGAATTCCCAGGTTATAACGTGAACATTCATAACAATTCGAATCATTATTTTTTCAAATTGTATTTATAAGTGATGTGTTTCTATTCACTTACATGAACTACTTATTGGACATATTTGTTTACTGAAACAATAAAATGTAAGTGTATACTTTTTTTTTCTTTTAAAATAATTAGGTTATAGAAATATAATTTCAAATATAATCCATAAAAACCCCTTCTGATACAAATGTAATTCTATTTGTTAAATAGTTTTATATGATTAAATAAAAATAATATTTATGTAATGAAATGAAGTTCTCAAGTCTTTATAGCAACTAAGTTTTATAGTCAGAAATCGATTAGTAGAATCTGGTCAATGATATAGACTGAACAATATAATATTTACTACTACTCATTAACTTATTAGAAGAAGAATACTTCTTCGAAGTCGATTGAGTTCTTCAGTAATTTCAACTATGTTACTCAATACTATGGAAAAGTATTAATTTATTAATTTCAATAGTTCAAATCATGAGTTAGTTGAAGCTAGACCACCATTGAAAACCTGAAAGAACTGGACGGTCGTTTCGTCCCATTATAGAAATCCTCAGCAGTGCGAATCCACAATCGTCCCCTGCGACATTCGAACTCAGAACCTACGGTCTCGCGCGCGAACACTTGGCATCTAAACCACTGAGACAGCATCTAACGGTGTTAATATCGAACTTCAACTAATCTACGAAATCGAGCGACATATCCACCATTGTCATCAGTGATTTACAATCTCACAACAGACCCGGTTGAACTCCACTAGTCATTGCTTCTCACTAGAACTCCAGGAAATACCTCTTGAATCCAGTCACTAGTGATCGTATGTTGATTAGTATCAGAAGGGGTTTTGTGAATATTATAGTAATTTCACTAGTTGAGATCATGAGTCAATTGAAGTTAGACTACCATTGAAAACCTGGAAACACTAAACGGCCGTTCCGTCCTATTGTGGGACTCCTCAGACGTGCTTATCCACGATTCATGACCTCAACTATTGAAATTACTATAATATCCACAAAAACCCCCTGTGATATTAATTTAATAAATGATCTGTATAAATTGGGGTTATCTTATTAAAGGTCATCACTTTACCTTACACCAAGATCAAAATTCTTTTCCGTAATACGGTATGGGTTTGTATTTACATTTATTTAAAATAGCTGTATATTGTATGCAGTAGTAAGTCGTTTTCAGTTATCAGTAATAACGATTATTTTAATGGTTTGAAATATATCAAGAATAATAAATGTTGTGGATGCGAAGGATAGACCAATAATTATCATGTTAAGTCCAATGGTGTCCTTGGACTTTAAATGGACATTCCCTAATGGTCGATATCTGTCCACTTGTTGAATATTGTACAAAATGTTGTTTTCTATTTTTATAGTACGATGTGGTATGTTTGGTTAGTATATAAATAGAGTATGTCTGAAATACAATGATTCATAACTCAGAGGCTGAGATTTGTGTTCTGAACTCAACTGGCTGGGGTAGACAGGCAATCGGGGCCAATCGTAACTCTAGGTTGTCCATTACGTTCGTATGTGTTTACGTGTCATTGAATCGATCGATAAATACGCTCTTCTCCAGTTTTTTCAATCAAGGACACAACAATTAGCACGGTAAAAATCGACCACTACATTAAGTCATAACAATAAACGTTTGTTGTTCTTGGTCTATTTAAATTTTTTCATAAGAAAAATTGTATGAAACTTTGATGGTTATTTAGTGAAAAATGTATCTGTTTAATTTAAATAAATTAAGTGGCAACAAGTTATAAGGCTAAACTCTATGACTTGGTATCAGTCACTTTTAAAAATGATATTTCAATATTCTATGAACAATGGTCATGTTTTAGTTAGTTTAATGTTCTGTTACAAAAATAATTGTGATAAGAAAAAAAGTTTGAATCATATAAAAAATTAGGGATTGTGTTATCAGTTGCTTGATACTTTAAACGTATAAAAAATATTTTCCTATGTTCTATTAATTTCACACAAACAAGTTATGTTACCTGATAGTGAAAATATATTAAAATCAAAATATGAAATTACAATGAATCGTGTTTGGCTCACGTTTTATACTTTATTAGTTCATTTCTGTTAACATCAATTATGAGTTGCTTGTGTTTATTTTTACTTAAAGGTGGTGTTAGTTCTTTGTTAAAAACTTTGAGTTGTTATTAAAAGATGGGATACATGTTCGTGGATTTATACCATGTTAGGTTTTCATTTTTCGAAATGTGCGTAGTATCAGGCATTTTCAGTCTCTTTTTAACCTTCATTTAATGAGTGTTAAATGTAAAAGGATAACTTACACTAAGGACTTCACTCCAAGCTCTCGTTTTTACACTTATTTGTTTGTTCATTCAACAATTTGTAATGTGTTATAATGGCGTGAGACATATATAACTAGCTTCAGATAAAATCTCAGTGGAAATAATGCTCTTATATACAGAGAAAGCTAAGGGTAAGCAAGCTCACTGTTTTTACGAAGTTCCCAATTACTTTGTTGATAACTATTTTTTTAGATTATGAATCTGTTTTGATAAACTGATTCGGGTCGTTGTTGAGAACTTTAAGCTTTTTTCTCGTTAGTATTGCTTTTGTCATATACTTCATTGATTGATTTTCCAAATGTCGTAATTCCATGAACCAATCTAGTGAATGATAAAGTGCTTTGATTTGATGTTATACAGAAAATAATTTAATCCAGACAGCCATTAGCTTTATCTGTTAGTTAGATTGATATTCATCAAAATGGCTATTTAGGGTATAATTTCACTCTTGTGGGAACAACACTTTAAGCTGTAGTGACCTACTTTTATCAAGAGAACGCGATTGGTGTAATGGAAACAATTCTTATTATAAACAATTGTACCAGAGATTGTTTTACTGTACTTGTTTGTTTAACTACAAAAATACATACATTCTTTCGTTGATTGTGACGTTGCACGAATTCGGTTACGCTCAGTAACCACACTTGTAACCTGGCACGATCTCGGTAATCTTTCGATACCACAAGATCGTCAACAAATACATCTCGACTACAGCCATCAACTGCCTTCTGATATTTTGCCTACAAGGGGTCTTATTGGTTAAGTGGCACGTAGTCTTCCTGTAGTAGTGATCATAGTCAACCGCGACTCGACGCCGCACTACAAGGTTTTCAGGTTAGTGAGGGTTTTTTAATTTAACAGTAATTCTCAAATAATTAACCACTTATAAATATGCAACAGTGAACATAATCGTTTGTCGATGAAACACTAAGAGAATACTGTCATACTTAGTGTTTAAGCATTAAAAAGAATAATTTCTAATTAATTGAACGAATTGTTTCTGCACTAACCAGTTACTATTAATAGTTTTCATACAAAACATAAAGAAAAACAAGAACAAGAAATATTTTACTATCAATCAACATAAATAAATCCATTTTTACACACATATATATTTGCCTGCTTAAAATGGTTCGTAAATTTATGACAGAAATACAAACAGGACATAAATAATTAATGAATAATTCCTACATTGATTGAGTCCAGCATTTTATAATGTAAATAAATGTTGATTAGGGCATGCATCTAATACATAATCAAAATGGATTACTCCAAAACTATCGTCATTATTCTAGTTTGTATATAATTGTTCATTATTGCAAAATTCTATCCTTGAGATGAATTCTTTAGGCTTTTGATTTGGAAATCCTATGGTATAACATAATGTCTACTAGAGTGGTGAGATTTGTATGAATAAAGGTTATGATGATCATGAAAAAAAAGCTATTTCAATGACTTGTTCTTCTACTCTCATATTCACTGTCATTATTATAAGCAGATTTCATTGACTTCATTTAAACATCTAGATAGTTTTATACACTTCCTAAATATTAGGTTTAGCTTATAGACTGATTTATTACGTCAAATATCAATATCACCACAATGCTAAATGATTAAATTCACTAAGTACTAAATAGCAAACCTCCAATATATGTAAGTAACATGATAGAGCTATAGTTTCTTCAAACAATTTAGTATTCGCCTATTCATTTCAAAGGAATAAATTTAAAATTATTTTAATTACAGTCTGAAACATTAATGAAATGATTCAAACAACTAATACAAATGTATTTTGTAGTTTTTTTCCATTTTGTTTTAAAACAGATCATTAGCAACATTTTAAGAAATAGAAATAAGAAAAGAAGTTACAGTGAGACTCTAATTTATGGGCGAGCCAATCAAAGGCGTTCTAGAAATTTCAAGGTTATGGCGCCAATTTCAGTGCTTAATGCTAACGTACGTTCGGTTCACAGGGAATTTTGTACAAAACGTGATAGTTGAGCGGCTATAACAAATAAAACGGCGAGACTATAATTTGTGGACGAATCAATCAGGTATAATATAATAGATCTCGGATTTGGCTAAATAAACTTCTGGCATTGTAGCTGATGTCAGTTCGTGATGAAAACCTCATATATAATTCCTAACTAAGGCAAATTACGACAATTATTGTGAACTGGATAATAAAAGCACCAGTAACACTGGCTGCAGCCAGGTACTACAATATATACGGATGTTTAGAGAGCGTACAGACTCCTACATTGGCTTGATTATGTGTATCGTGTCGTTATCCGCAAGTAGCATTTTGTGCACTCAACAACCGGAGTGCATATAAACAGTATTGAAGTTATGTGGTCGAGGCTGAAAGAGTTTTTGAGATTTTATCATGGCTCCAGAGGCCGACTATTCTGTAGATATATGGATGATTTTAGAACCTCTGAACCTCTTTCTAACATTGACAAGAAGTGTATCCACTTTATTTTCTTGGTTTTGTATAACATTTTTACTCTATATTTACTGTTTGCCGATTGGCTAATATTTCTCAAGGTCACTTAAGATGCGTTCAAAGGTCGTCCATAAATTAAAGTCTCATCGAAATTATATTTTTTTAAATTATGTAAATTGTGACAAGATATTGAAAAATGAAAGAAAAAAAGTTTATTTGCTAAAAAGGTTCAAAGTTCAACAAAAATCGAATGTTTAACGGAAATGTGGAAATTGATTTCAAAATTATTTTTTAAGTGAATCATTAATATCACCCAAAAATATATGTGATATAAGATCAATGAAAATCATTGCTAAATGTGTTATGATCCTAAAAAAAATGATCCGTTCCTTTATTTTTTTTAAAAATTTTTAATCTGATTTTCCTTATTAAACACAATAGTTCAAAAATATTATCTTTAACTTAAGAAAGAAGTTGAGATCATTATGTAATGAAAATATTTTTAGCAATAAACTATTGATTTAATTAAAGATTACTCAAATAGAATCATCCATAGCAATTATCATGGTTAATGTAATCGATATGGAAATATTGTACGATTTAGTTAAATATATGATAGGTCAACTATATTTAATGATTATGAAAAGCATATTAACTATTTTCAAAACTTTATGAATAATCTGGGATTAGTTGTTTTAATATTTCTTAAGTGAATATGAATATGAAGAGAATTCTAAAGCAAATACCGTTTGTTATTTTGTCGTCATTTAGATCGGACGATGTTGTCGATGGGCTCATCACTATAGTGGTCCGAGATCTGACTCCGAGTAGATCGTATGAATGTTTGTTATCGCCTATCCTCGTATATAATCATCGACTTAAATCGCGTTAGTCAATAACGGAATTAAATAAATCAAATAATAAGAATGGACTTTTGAATACATATATTTTACATATGAAGCGAACGGAATAGAGCGAAGCGAAACGATGCGCAGTGTGGATGGCATGTGAGCCAACTCCTTTTTGTTAAGCGTTAATCAATATTTATAGTCACACAAAAATAAGTTACAGACATGTGATAAATGAGATAAGAATTGTACACACATATGCATCCATATAAAAACAGTCAATATTGATAAGGGAATAATCAATAAGGTCAAAATATAACTCAAGTAGAATGAATAGATTAGCCTGTGCGAAAGCAAGAATTATGTATATGGTCTTAACACAATAACCGACACTACATTATTATGGAAAATATCCTGTATACTCACTTAAAAAATATAATTGTTTGATCAGTGAGTAGTTTTATGTTCATGAACAAATAAACTGTTATTCAGACATTTGAATACATAATTACTGTCCAACTGAATTACTTATCTAAAGTGAACATCTGTCTTTGTTTACCATCTGAAGAAGTTCATTGATTACATTATTTAGTTTTATACTATTTTCAGAAATTACTTTTGAAAGACTAATTTACAACCATCTTATTTCATAACAGCAGAGTCTTTGTTAGATTATCAGTCTTGTAAAACCAATTTCAAACTAATAAAATCGTAATCATTAGAAGCTTACTTTCAGAACAACTTATTACTTATAAGTTTCATATTAATATTTTGAACTAGCTACAGTAATCAGCTTGTATGTAGGTGGAAGTAAAAAATGATGTACAGTTAATCCACCCTATCCTACAAATATTTTTATTCTCGATCTGCCTAAACTTGTGAGGCTAAATAACTGCACAAAACACTATACTTGCAGTGAAGATGTATGATTAAATTGGAAAACCTTACAGTTTTAGTGATAAAATGGCTATTATTGTGCTGAACCAAGGGTTACATCCCGAAGTACAAATCGTCCAACTATAGTGATGCAGGTCTGATCTCATTTTGTGTTAAGATCAAGAATTGTCAAGGTTTTATTTGATCAAATGAAGCACGTTTATAGTTTTGTATGAGAATCACTAATTATCTAAACAATGCCACTTCATGGTAAGCAGTATTGTACAGGTTTTTTATTTTTTAATACCAATGATAACAGTTAACATGCTTACCTTTGAAGAAACGACATTACCAGACGATTCACCAACTCCTAACATTTTTCTTGCTTTGTATCTGCTCAGCAAATCCGAAGAACTTTCTTTGCTGAAATAAAACGGGAAAAAATAATATTTTGACAGTAAAATTCCAAACATTTATTACTTCAAAATATAATTAATGAATATATCTTTTTCATAGTTTAATTAAGTATCAAGAGCCAACTATTATTATCGACGATATAATAGTATAATAATGGTGTGATTTTGCTATGTGTAAACTTCTTTTACGACAGTAAATTCACATGTCTTAACAGCCTACATTGACTAGACCCGCTATAATCCAAAGTAGAATATTATATTTTAAATTTATGCATGATACATTTGTGTTTGTAATAGAGATTAATGTGGAAACGATTTTCGTTTTCACTTTAAGCAAAACAATCTATCCGAAATTTTGGAATTTATAGTCCTGATGGGTATTGAATGCATTTTTCAAGATTTATGTGAATATACTCAATAATATCATGTGTGTGCTACTGATATTGATAGATATAAGTAGTATGTATAATCAATTGAAGGTGAAATGCCTGGCGGAAAATGGTTAAGAAAATCGAAAAGAAGAGAACGAGAACAGAGAATGATTGGTTTAGAAACGGAAGAATAATCAAGTCTGAGACAACTGATTAACATTTTGCAAATGAAGTATTTACAATATAGTTCTGAAATTTTACTAAGTTTTTCTATAATTTTGTATTGGTTGTCCTCACCCGTGTTTTCGTTCACTACAGTATACGATTATGATTATCAGAGTACATTTGGAATAACTTAGGATTAATTACCGACACTGTAATACAAAATCTTCGTAATAATAACCTTCGTTTATTAGGAATTCTGTCAAATTTCATAAACTGGAAATGATCATTTTCATAACTTTTTAACTTAATTATCTAAAAAGAAAATGTATTATTTAATCTTGACAATCCGGGAAATAGACTTATTCCAATTTTCTAGTTCAGACTATATCATTCATGATTTATGTTACTTCATAAGTTCTGACAATCACTTCTAGCTTTCTTGATAAACGTTCGGTATACTGTAAGACTATATATATACCGTTTGGAGAGCCAATGTTTGTGTGACTATTTCGGAAAGAATTCCTCACATACATACACATATATATAAGTAAAATATTATTTTTAAAAATGCTTCTAATTAAATGAATAACATTTTTCTTATGGAACGCCGGTACTTCCCTAAAATGAATAAACTGATATTTCATATACATAGTTCCCTTTATTCATTTTATTCTGCACCAATCTTCGTTTTTGCTGTCTTTAAAAATAATATTTGACGGTCATAAATATTGTCTATTAGAGTTTCTAGTTTCTTTTATTTTCTTTCAGACTACAAGTTTTATTGTTTCGATAAATTATTTGATCATATGTAATGTTACTTTGTAATGATTTATGTGATTACGAACAGAGACGAGTTTTATTTCGGTTCCATAATACATTTCCTTTAAATTATCGAATTTTTCATATCATGTTTTATAAATCAAGTGAGCGTACCGTTAATTTTGATGATGATGATGATGATGATGATATGCTGTATATAGATGTAAAAGTATTCATCTTAATGTATTGAACGCATATTTTGACAGTACTTGAACCAATCACTGTATTTTTAATATTAATGGTCATCACAAATGATTACATTCTTACTAAGTAACTAGATGTTAAACTAATAACCATTATATCGGGTATTTTTTTTAAAAAGATTACTCAATTGTTACATTGATGGACATGTGTCTAACAAATGAGATGAATTTCACTACATCACCAAAAATTGTTTAGAATTATAAAGTGTATTTGCTTAAAATTTGTAAAGCACTTCGTTTCATTCAAAAGACGTCTAGAAAATTCGTCAAATAAATTAAGGATTTCTTGTCATTCATAATTTATCGAATAATATTCGACTGGTTACTAATACACATGAAAGTGAATTGGCTGATAGGATTTGAATTGTCAGGTTTGCGACTTTTATTTAACCTAATTCGTAGCTTCATCTAATGAAGTCAACAATTTTTTTTCTTTTAATGATTAATAAACTTTGTTTGTGTTGATTTAATTTCATTTATGTTGAAACATATTAATATTAAAGTAAGAGCGATTTGTATCTGTAGGACATATATATACAACTTCATGAGGTTTTCAATTTAGAAACTGATTACAGAATGAAGTAGTACCGATTCTTGGTCACTGGGTACCATAGGACCATACTTCCAGTCCCTTATGGATTAGACCCCTAGGTTAAAGCTTCGGGGATTAGCAAACTAAAAAAACCAATTGCATTGCTTCGGGCACTTAGGTAGTATATCAGCTCTTAATGAATTGTGTGGTGCATGTATATAGTGGTGCCGCTTTGTACCAACCTTTATGTCTTTAAATGAATAAAACCCATAGAGATTAGTTAATTTGTTTTTAAATAACTGGTATAAACCAGTCTTTCATTCCTGAAGAAGAGTGATATTCACATTCAAGCTTTCAATTAGATCTAAATGAATCACTGACATGTAACTAATCCATTATTTTCTCAAATTTCATTATTTTATTTTGTATTATGGTGAACTTATGAATGTCAATAATTAAACCTTAAAATACTGAACATTAACTTGGTTAAATTTTAGTTCCAACAATATTGAGGGTTGAACAAGTTTGAAAAAATCGACACTTTTCTTACAACGCTGTCGAGTTTTATGAAGTAGACATCACGCATCGCAAGTTAATCTGTAGTGTTTTCTACTTATATCTGTCGACATAAGTATTATGTAAAGCCAGACGAAAGTGTAAACCTTGGCAGCAGAAGACTAGGAAGATCAAGTTGAAGAGAATAGAAGAGAAAATAGACAGGAATTGTGAACTGGAAGAATCATACAGAATTTGAAGGACAAAGCATAGAAATTGGCAAGTGAAGTATTCAGTGCACGGTTCTCATATTTTAACAAGATATTCTGTAATTTTTTTATATAATACATTGATTATCTTCACCAGTGTTTTCGTCCATTACAAACGTTTTCCAACTTTCTTGCTCTGTGCAATTCTAATTACACTCAGTCTTATTTAGATATTTGTGAACCCCGTTTACCTCGAACTTAAAAATAAATTCATCTCTAATGGTTCAAATAGTGAACAATTTAATATTTTGAAGTCGTCTGGGTTGAACTGTTTCGCCCATTGTCACTCATCATTCAGTGCTATCGATGAAAATAAATACTTCATAGATCATATAAATTAGGCCAACGATTAATTATCTGTCGTTGTAAATTACCAACTGATTCTAGTTAGACCACCATTAGAAATTTGAGAGCATTACATGGCTGTCTCATCTTAATATTGAACTCTTCAGTAGTGCGTATTCACGGCCTCACAGTGAGGAACCGAACCCTGGACCATTTGTATTGCGTGCTAACGTCTGACCTCTAGACCACTAGGTTGAGACTCAGTACTGTGAATGTCCAAATTCAATCAGTCCACAAGTGAACAGCTTCAAGGCTGAATTACAAGAGTTATATTGAGAAGCCATAACCAACTGAGTTTAACCTCATAGGGTTTGAAACGGTTTTCTACTGCAGGCAATGAAATATATAGCTCTCCAATACTTTATGGCTTTTAGTGGTAGTCTATCTATGAACAGTTAATGAGTTGAAACTATGAAAATTCTACGTCTCCACAAAATCCTATACTGATAATAAATTATTCAGTTACTAAGTGCTGGAATTTTTCCTAAAAATAAGTAAATTGCTTTTTTAATAAAAACAATAATCAGTTGAAATTTCTAATCAGTCATAAAATTAATAATTTAATAAATATAATTAATCCTGAATCGTTTGGAAAGATTTTTTTAAAGACTGAAAATACACTCAAGTATTTTAAGTAGTGTAGATTATATTTGTGTCATTAATTATCCTCACCAAAAATAAAATTTATCTAAGCATTTTCTAATATGAATTTCTCTTGTTTAATGTAATTTATACTTAAACGTACGAAATTCCCTACCTAATGGCACTATATTGAGGGCCAGAATGTTGGCTAATCACTACTGAACGCTTCTATCCACGAGTGGAAATTTGTTCTGAGATACCGTCATATTATTATAATAATACATATGTAAGAACGTCAGTCCATTGTATTATTTTCACCAAGAGTTTTTTTATTTAGTTCGTATGTCACTTATAAATCGTTTAGTTTTTTGAGTGAAATTGCTTCATGTCAATTATTTTAATCATGGAATAATATCACCCAAGAAACCATTTAGATTCCACTGACAACTTTAAATAAGAATCTTCTTTTATCACTGATAGGTTGAGTTTGTCAATATATGTCTCTGGTTTAGTTCTATGAAAGTTTCGTTCTCAATATAAAAAACACTGATTATCACTGATTCAATTCCGTATCAGGGTCTTAGATGTTAACTGGTGATAACCTTCAAACTAGTGTGGAGCAACTGCTTAGTGCTCTTAATTTTTCCACTAGTTCTTCACATGACCATCATGATAATTCTTTCAAATGGTATTTTTATCTTTAAAAATAATCAAAATTTTCCACTTTATGATATACAATCTATTGTTTTCACGTAATAGGAGTTTTTTATTTCTAGTTCTATTAAATTCATTGTTATATTCTTATCTTTAATTTTAATTTTGCTTGTAACAAAGCATAATTTCATCCCATATTCTTTACTTAGAGAAGCCAAATATAATTATCCCTAATATTTAGCTAGAATATATATATGAAATCAAAATAAAACATAGTCAATAAATCACGAATATCACTTTCTATTGCTTTTGATGATACTTATCAAAATGATTGTAAATATGAGAAAACGAGTTTTGATTTAGTCCAAAATTTATACTTTATCTTTTCATTCTACTACACGAACACATTTTTGAAGATAGACTATTAACGTTTCAATGGTTAAGATCATGAGTCAGTTGAAGCTAGACCATGATGGAAAACCTGGAAGCACTGGACGGCCGTTTCGTCCTAGTATGGGGCTCCTCAGCAGTGAGCATCCACGACCTCGACCCCTGCGAGATTCGAACCAAGAACCTACTGGTTTTGCGCGCGAGCACCTAACGTTTAACAATAATTATCATTAAATATTGAGTAATAACCTCGTGATCAGATATCAAAACTCATCTTGTTCAACAAATTATTTATCGTATTACAAGTGTCTTATTTGCTTGATTAATATGAGATTTTATTAAATCTGAACTAAATTTATGATCTTTTTTTATGCCCGTTACTCCCAATGGATCATAGGCCGCCAACCAGCATTCTCCAACCCACTCTGTCCTGGGCCTTCCTTTCTAGTTCCATCCATTTGCTGTTCATTTTTCTCATATCTGTCTCTATTACTCGGTGTAATATGTTCTTTGGTCCTCCACTTCTCCTTTGACCATGAGGGTTCCATGTGAGGGCTTGTCTTGTGACGCAGTTCGGTGCTTTCCTCAATGTATGTCCTATTCACTTCCAGCGTTTCTTCCTGATTTCCTCCTCCACTGGGATCTGATTTGTTCTCGCCCACAGTATGTTGTTGCTAATAGTGTCCGGCCAACGGATTCGAAGTACTTTGCGTAAATAACTGTTAATAAACACCTGAATTTTCTGGATGATGGCTTTCGTAGTCCTTCAGGTTTATGCCCCATACAGTAGAACTGTCTTGACATTTGTATTGAAAATTCTGACCTTGGTGTTAATTGACAGTTACTTTGAGTTCCAGATGTTCCTCAGTTGTAAATATGCTGCTCTTGCTTTACCGATCCGCGCCTTCACATCTGCATCAGATCCACCATGTTCATCAATGATGCTGTCCAAATATGTAAAGGAGTTTACATCTTCCAAATCTTCTCCGTCAATTGTGATTGGATCGGTGCATGCTGTGTTGTATCGGAGAACGTTGCTCTTCCCTTTGTGTATATTGAGACCTATTGCTGCTGAGGATACTGCTACACTGTTCGTCTTCTCCTGCATTTGTTGTTGCGTTTGGGATAGAAGGGTCAGATCATCTGCGATGTCTAGATCGTCCAACTGCATCCTAGATGTCCATTGTATCCCGTGCTGCCCTTCACATGTTGACGTCTTCATGATCCAGTTGATCACCAGGAGAAAGAGAAAGGGTGAGAGTAAGCAACCTTGCCTAACACCGGTCTTTATTTCGAACGACTTTGTCAACTGTCCTCCATGCACGATTTTGCAGTTTAATCCATCATATGGATTCTGTATGATATTGACTATCTTCTGAGGCACGCCGTTGTGTTGAAGAAGTTTCCACAATGTTGTTCTGTCCACGCTGTCAAATGCTTTATCGTAGTCGATCACGTTGATGTAGAGTGATGAATTCCATTCAATTGATTGTTTCTCAATGATCCGTAGAGCTGCGATTTGGTCTGTACACGATCTATCCTTACGGAATGCTGCTTGTTGGTCACGAAGTTGAGCGTTTACGCAGTCCTTCATCCTGTTTAACAATACTCTGCTGAAAACGTTTCCTGGTATTTAGAGTAGAGTTATGCCCCTGTAGTTATCACAGTTGCTGAGATCGCCTTTCTTTGATATTTTGATCAGAAGTCCTTCTTTCCAATCTGTTGGTACTTGTTCCTCATCCCAAATCTTATTGAAGAGAATGTGGAGTATCCTTGCAAATTTTATGATTTTTTTCGTAGTTTTTAAGTAATAGACATTTCATTAAGAAGAGGAAAGTATTAACATCATTGTAAAAGCAATTCTAGTATCAATGTTATTTTAATCTATTCGATGTTTTATGTATGAAACCGACAACCCATTACCAATAGATAACAACTATCGTGATTCTGCAGTAATACTATCTGCTATTAAGAAAAAATCTTATTGACTAGTAATCAATGGAACAAAGCCAACTTGAATATCTCAGCTCTACAGTAAGACACATATCAGTAGAATTTCTCTAAACATGACAAGGTGACTTGAATTATCATACTACGGAGGGCATCAGTTGCCTCAGAACTGAAATCAAGCCTTGGCAACGTGGTTAGTGATGAAAAACCTAGATCTAGAATTATAAACTTATATCTCGTAACAATCAACACAATAAGAACATACTGAAATTTATTCAGACAATATAAAATACCAAAGTACTTTTTTAGGTTAGCTGATTGCCTGTTAACTATATGCTGTAAATGTATGGTGTAATATTATTCGCACACATTTGCCTAAATTACAATAAGATTAACATTTATAAAGTTTGATAACTACATTCAATATATACTTTTTGGATTTCTACACAATTTTTTCTTGACAGTGAATCAGGAATAAGGTATTATAAGGTATAAAAGTTTCATAATACCTTACCTAGCAAATATACTCTGTGACGAACAGGTTGTTCGAGTTAACGTAGTCAATAACCTGTGTTCTGAAAAGTGTCTCTAATTTAGAAAGTTGTACAGATTCAGATCTTTTTCCTTCCTTTTTTTGTTGTTGCCTTTTTGTTTTTATAAAAGATTTTGTTTTAATATCTTATGCTGAGAATTCTATATTGTACCAAAATTTAATATTGAATTAATCATAATAATCAGTAATAATAATCTTTTCAAATTTACTGAGTGATTCGTTGAATAAAATATATAGCGCCTCTATGTTATTTAAGACTACGATGTATCTTTGTTAGTGTACATTTAAAACAGAATAGAGATTTCTACTGATTCCCTTCATTTTCTAAAAACCTTATACAAAACATTTGACGATTATGTCTTATAAAATATACTCATGTCAGATTACTAGATGGATGATTTTAATGAAACGTTTGAGACTAACTTAAATGTTGTGATATGTCTGTTGTGAAACGAGAGTAAAACTATTAGTAACTACGATAGTTTGAAATAAACTGGGTATTGGGTAGAGAGTTAACAATAAATAAATTTTTTTATTTACTTATTTACTCTGAAGAGGTGCCTTGCATCAAGTTACGAAACGCCAGGAACACAATTTTCCTACTCATTGGAATATTATAATAGTACATTGATTTTTATTAGTGACTCTGATTTAATCAGCAAGTGAACTGTTCATTGATTTTAGACTAATGTAATGGCACTTTTCGGATAGTGTTATTTCAATTGTAGGACCACTTTTATTGATGAACAATATCTCAAAACACATAAATGTTCCTAAGACATGGATATGTAATTTGTCAGTAATTTTCAATATTGACCATTGGTTACAAAAGTTGCTAGTCATACAGTGCTTAATTTGTAAACAATTAGTTTGCATATATCAACCGTCTCAATAAATTATGTGAGCGAAAAAACTTTACAAGTTATACGCATTCAGTAGTGGTCCATTACGCCTCACTGATTTTAAAATACCTTAAACACTTAGTAACACAGACTCAATACAGCATAATGTGTGTTCTTATTGATGCATCAACTGTGTACTGCATAATCAATAATTAGATTGTCATAGATTACTTCTCATAGTGTACCAGAATTTTATCCGTATTTTTTGGCAAGTAAGTTATTATCGATTCTACTTAATTCAGTAAATTATTATTATTATTATTATTATTATTATTATTATTATTGATAAAGCTTATTTGTTTTCTACCAAAAGTATATGCTTTAGCCATTGTTTTATGCTCATGAAAAACAATACAAACTGAAAGATATTTAAATTACAACAGCTTACATCTATAGACATTCCTATAACATTGTTGAGGTAAGAAAGAAGAATGATTTAAGAAGCATTTTATTAATTCTGATGTAACCGTGTAGACGAATCCCTTATATCCAGTACACTTTAAATGTTAAAAACCCACGCAACAATAAACATGTAAGCTCGAACTTTCGTGTCTTAAGCAAGGACAATTGAATATGTGAACATCATGGCAATTATATGTAAGACAAAGTGATTAATAAGAATTGTTGTCACTTAACTGCTATTATTATATCACAGTAGTGCTGAGGTATAAAAAGACACTGTAATTGTTATTGCGACATCACCAACAGATCATAATACTGATTTTGATCAACTATAACAAAACCCCGGTGATAAAGAAAACTCGGCTTGATAAATAAGCATTTAGTCCATCAGAAACGTTGTACACAAAAGGCAAAGTTAGAAAGAAGTGACTAATAATTATGGGTTTCTATAATATATGTCCAAAACCATGTAAGGCATAGCATAAGATATTGGTGATAAGACAGCACAGCAATCAAATGAGCTACTGCTGAAATGTCTACTATTTTAGTTATTCAGTTTATTATCAATAATTAACGGATGATGTGATCAACCTTTCCATAAATACTAACTAATTGGTTACTCTTCCTGGTACATATTTAATCTAGTGTGTATTTCTGGTTCAGATTTTATAAAAATCATAATAATCTACTTAACTTACCGTTCAATGAAGGCTTTCATATCGATATGTGAATTGGCTGTTTGGACCACTGATTTCTATTTGATATTATTTGCTGTGTTGTGTAAAACTAAATTTCTTAGTTTTTGTTTAGATTGTTGTTTCGTGTACCAAAAGAACTTAACACGTTTTATTTAAAATGTTTATGCTGTAGTGAATAAGTTTTAAAAATGGAATTTATTCGTTCCTAACTTTTGATTGGTGCTTTTTATTCAACCAATGAAAAACTTTAAATCTGTTTCAATTTAGGATGTCTCCTGGAGCATAACAACTTGTTTTAATCGCATCTATAAAAAGTGAACAAGATGAGTGGTACTTAAAACCTGTCCATGAATGAAAGGAATCAAAATCTAAAGACCTCAATCCTTATTACTTTTTTTAAAAGTAATAATAATGAGACTCATTGTTTGTTTACACTTTACATATCCGAACTATTGGGTTACCATGGTGAAGCATTTTTAGTTGTAAAACAATGTTTATATCTTCCGTTTTAAAAAACTGATCTAAAGAAATCTAGGTAAAACAATGATAACGTATAACTGGCCTTGTAGATATTTTCAAAATGATAATTTTAGGAAGTTGTTTTATTGTTGAATCACTCAAGCTATTATTTTTGAATTGTAATTAGTAAGCAAGATAGAATGTAGTCTAGAATACAGTCCATTTGTTGACAGTTTCTACTATTCGTATTAATTCATGATAACACTGATTCGTCACAATAATTAGGGCTATAATTGTATCTCCATAACTTACTACACTATAGTGCAGAAATAATAAATTTAGGATATAAATGAATGGACAGTGGCGCAATTTCGTGGATTGGTAAAAGTTAGACATTAACACCACTGACTGTCCAATCAGTTGTCTAGGGGTTAAGCGTTCGCACGCGAGACCGACAAGTCTTGGGTTCTAATCCCGTGGGCAGTATCTTGGAGGTGCATAGTTGAAGAGTCCCACACTAAGACGAAATGGCCGTTCAGTGCTTCCAGGTTCTCTATAGTGGTCTAACATTAATTGGCCCATGAATTCAACTATCAAATTACTATAATATCCACAAAATCCCCTTTCTGATATAAATGAATTCTCAACTACTTATTCATATACATGCTACAGTTAATTAATTAATATCATGGATATCTGCATTTCGGCTATTCAGTCTATTAGTTTTATATCCTTCATATGAGTGAAATATTAGTTTAATTTAAATTTATAGCCTGTAGGTAAAGTTGAGATAGAAGTAAACATGCGATTGGATTAATTATTTTCTAATATTCATTCATTATAAAAAGTGGCTTTGACCAAAAAACCACCACAAAAAAAATTAATGAAAAATAAAATATAATTATGTAAGTGATTACTTCAGTCACGAAAATGTAAGCACCAACATAATTATAATAGAGCCTATGACTCTTAGACAATAAAACGGTAATAATTTTCTTAAGAACGTTTAAATCTGGAATTTCTCATATCATTATGTGAATAGACGTTCATGAATGAATTACGTCATATGATTGATTATGTCTGAAAATGTCTATTAGGAATTGTATAAGAAATATTATTCAGCCTTTAAGTGATTCATACTTAAAATTATAAAAAATAAATAAAGTACAAAAATGAAGCACCTCATTTATGATTAACCAGTTACTAAGTATTGATAAATGTCATGTAACATAAGTCCTTTTTAATGTTGATCGGATTCTATTGATCAAGTTGCAATCTGACAAATAGTATTAATGACTTAATATGCCATTTGTTATGCATAGATGTGAGGTTGTGGTTTGAGGTAGTCGACAGGATATTCTAGACCTAGGTTTCGTGTTGTTTGGCATTCGTTAGCAAGGTGTACGATTGATCTTGAGGAGAATGATGCTTTCTGATGGATTCAATCCTATACCACACATATTCACAATCAGAGTTGTTATCACTGAGCCAGTCAAGCCGCAAGTACTACCAGTTGATACCTTACATCTCAGAATAATAAATGGAATATCGAGTCATTTAGACCAGTAGTAAGATTGCAACTTGATTGATAGAATTTCGATCAACACTAAAAAGGACCTGACTCACATGACATTAGTTACTACTCAGTGATCAATCAGTTGTAACTAAATCTCAGTCCTACATAAGATTGACTGCATAAATAGCTCAATGGTAACGTACCTGATTGTGAAGGTGGGTGATATGGGATGGAATCCACCAGGAAGCATCAGTCCCCTCAACATCATGGGTATACCTTACTGATGAGTGCCAAACAACATGAAATTTAGGTCCAGCGTTTCATGTCAATTACCTCCAAATACCACCTCAGTGTACTTCAGACACTAATGAATGAACATTGTGTTAATAACACTATGAACACTAAAAACTTCAACTTTAAGATAATATACCCTTGAAGAAATTGTGATTCAATCATACCCAAATTTACTATTTTGTGAACTAGAGGAAATGGAATCTATATGGTGATGAAAAGGTAAAATATGTCAGAAATTACCACAGTTATAAGGTTTTTTCAAAATAGTGCTCCCCAATATTGTAATTGATATGATGTGATGAGAAAGTCAAATTACATTATTTTACTCATTGTGATGGTTATTCAACATTACTTCCCTTTTAATATAATGTGATAATTACTCAATGTAGCATTCGGTTTCGTTTTCCAGTATGGTATTTCATTTGGTATAACATTTATCTATTAGAGTGTGATGTTTATTCAAGTCAATATACGATATACTTGTATAAAATTGACGGAAACTATACTCACTATGATATGCAGAGTGTGATTAATTATAACTCTGAGTAGTTTTCCTCTATATGATTTACTTCTAATTAAAAATCGAAATGGATGTATAATCAATATATGACGAGTGTGTTTTTGTTTAGGTTTGTTGTCATGTTTAAGGATTAATAAATCTTCACTTGGATCAATCTTGGTGTTTATACTTCACGTCGTGGAAATTCTAATGATGAGAATAATTCCCTTTGAAAAATTTACCTTCCTCTGAAAAAGTTCCTATTCAATATTCATGTTTTCTCAATAAAATTATCGATCAAAGAAATTAAATTTACATATGCTCAAATGTTATTATTCATGGAAAACGCAAACTTTAACATTCGTTTCACCAGAACAAAATCAAATATTCCAAGTGAACAATTAAATTATTTAAAGTTTAACATAGTTATGGAATGTTATCATTTGGCGAATTTGTATTTTACTTTTCTGGGCGATTTATTTCAAACATCTTTTTAAAAAAGCGTTGTCATTTGAATCAGCATCATGTCTACATTTATTCTGTTAAACTGGAGTAATAAAAAAGTAGAGATTGGATTCGCAACTAGATTGGAATCATATTTTTATGAATTGAATAACAATAGTTGATTAAATTGAACTAAAAATGAAAACATTAATGAAATACACTAGTATGATGTCAGGTAAAGATTTTCATGTGTATTGTTTATTGATTATTTTACTCAGTTTATTCAGTTCATAATTATTTTTTTCAGATTTTATAATCTATGAAAATTGTTTCTCATATCACTTTGAACATATTGTTTACTCATTCAAGCTCACATTCTCAACAAATTCATGAGACGAAATAAAATGGTTGGAGCAGTACTGACGTGCTATTTACTTACTTACTTACTTACTTACTTACTTACTTACTTACTTACTTACTTACTTACTTACTTACTTACTTACTTACTTACTTACTTACTTACTTAAGCCCGTTACTCCCAATGGATCATAGGCCGTCGACCAGCATTCTCCAACCCACTCTGTCCTGGGCCTTCCTTTCTAGTTCCATCCAATTCTTGTTCATCTTTTTCATGTCTATTTCCATTTCTCGGTGTAATGTATACTTTGGTCTTGCTCTCCTCCTTTGGCCATGAGGATTCCATGTGAGGGCTTGTCTTGTGACGCAATTGGGTGCTTTCCTCAATGTGTGTCCTATCCACTTGCAGCACTTCTTCCTGATTTCCTCCTCCACTGGGATCTGGTTTGTTATCTCCCACAGTACGTTGTTGCTAATAGTGTCCGACCAACGGATCTGAAGTATTTTGCGTAGACAACTGTTAATAAACACTTGTGACTTCTAGATGATTGCTTTCGTAGTTCTCCAGGTTTCCGCCCCATACAGTAGAACTGTCTTGACATTTGTATTGAAAATCCTGACCTTGGTGTTTGTTGATATTTGCTTTGAGTTCCAGACGTTTCTTAGTTGTAAATATGCTGCTCTTGTTTTGCCAATCCGCACCTTCACATCTGCATCAGACCCACCATGTTCATCAATGATGCTGCCCAGATATGTAAAGGAGTTTACATCTTCCAAATCTTCTCCGTCAATTGTGATTGGATTGGCGCATGCTGTGTTGTATCGGAGAATCTTGTTGAGCCCTACTGCTGCCGAGGCTGTTGCTACACTGGTCTTCTTCTCCTGTATTTGCTGTTGTGTGTGCAACAAAAGAGCTAGATCATCTGCGAAGTCTAGATCATCCAGCTGCATCCTAGATGTCACTGTATCCCATGCTAACCCCAGATGTTGACGTCTTCCAGGGTTAGTTAAAACCCATCATCATTTTAAATAAGCGGAAACTGCATTGGAAAAGATATGAGAACAACAAGCGTGATAATATGACGTTCACGTATACTTTAGTCCATGGAGTCCCCATCAAATATATTTTTTGATCTAAGTATCTTAAAATTTGCCGTTTGAGTATAGAAATAATACATTCGTTCCTTATCAAAGGCCCTTTATACTAATTTATGGCTTTTTTATTAACGGTAACAAAATATCAGTTAGTTAGCAGTGATAAGTTGTTCTAGATTAATTTTCTGCTAAATCTATATCTTCTAGCCAAAGTTTGGAGACCTCAATAAGATTTATTAAACTAACTAGTGAATTATCCTAGTCATCGTATTAAAATTAATCCACAAAAAGTGATGTTAATAAATAATGGAGACTTCCGTTTGTTTGTTTTCATCTAAAGTATTTAATAATATTCGCTAACTATAATTAAATCTGGAAATTATGGTGTTTAAAATGATTTCCTTTTAAATGGACAGAATATTTTACTACAGGATTACTGATACATAAAAGTTTGTAACTGCATTATAATTGAGTTGGTAAATTTGAGATTTTTCACAGTTAAAATCACGAGTCGATCCAAGTTAGATCACCATTGGAAACATCAAAGCACTGGACGGCTGTGACAACTTTAAAAACGCTCTGTTTGCCACAAATCTTCATACCTATAACAATCATGTGTTCACTAGTGACTGGCTTCAAGATGTAACTCCTGGAGTTCTTGTTAGAAGCTGTGACCAATGAAGTTCAATCCGTGACAGATGTGAGACATTTATTCACCTCAGACAATGAATGAACGGTTGCGCAAGATCATGGATCGACTGAAATTAGACATTAATGCCGTTGGATGCTAGCCCAGTGATCTAGAGGTTAAGCGTCCGCTCGCGAGAACAAAGGTCTTTGGTCCAAGTCCCACGTGAAAGATTGTGGGTGTGCACTGCTGAATTTTATACCAGGAGGAAACGGCCGTTCAGTGCTTCCAGGTTTTTGATTGTGTTTTAACTTGTAATTTCACCTGTGAAAATATTACAATTTCCACAAATCCTCATACTGAATTTTCAATTTAACATTAATAACTATAATAATAATAATAATAATAATAATAATAATAATAATAATAATAATAATAATAATAATATGTTTTCATTTCCTTTTTCAGGAAAATACTCAAATCACTTCGTATATAATCTATACTTATCAACACAATCATCCATTATATTATCAATAAAACAAAGTATTTTTGAACCACACCTTACATCTTAAAGTATGGGGCTAGTCTTGACTAGAACTTTACACAAATTATAGGTATATTTCAATAAACATTTACAGTTAACATCCTGGATATTTCATAGAGATTTTTTTTAAAATCAGCCCATAAATTTCATTCTAATCTTTTCTTCTTGTCACTTTTAATATATAAATAAATAAAATGTTAGAGATAAACACTAAATCTATGTCAAATTACCTTAGAGAACAGATATATTTTTCCAGACTCTAATTTTAATATGGTTAAATATTCAAGTTATTGATTGAGACATGAATCAATTTCTAACCAATAACATCGATATCTTAAAATTTTTATCATGATTTAAGGTCAAATTTAATCCCTTTTACTTGTTTCTCTCATTTGAGTCCACTGATATCCAAACCATAATTCTAAGTAAAATTTAACAACACCAGAATAAAACTTTGTACACCTATGAACATTAGAACTTTATGATTGATTAATCGATAGTTCACCTCTTAGTATGAAAAACGTTTTTAAAGGATATGTTAGTTAAGAATCAATAACTTGTTAAAAAATGGTATGGTGATATAGATATGTAGATGTAGATATAACGAATCATAACTTCGGTGAGACTATAATTTATGGACGACCTTTGAGCGACGTCAAACTGATCTTGAGAGTGTCCACCTAATAACGGGACCAAATAAAGGTTATAAACCTGTGTGAGGAAATAGATTAATGATTCACAGTTGATTATTAGGATTAGAAATTAGATTTAGGGTTTTCATCCCGAACTGACATCAATTATAATGGCAAAACTCTATTTATCCGAATGAATGAGTGAATTTAGCAGCAAAATCCGAGACCTGTTATCTTATACGTAATTGGTTTGTCCATAAATTATAGTCTCGCCATAACTTCTAATTCGATTAAGAGAATAATTTTTTTAAGTTAAATGTACTGTCAAACTTCAAATTCATAATAGTTTTCTATTCAATTAATTTTACAAAAAGTCTATGGTTGAGTGCTTAATGTAAGTTATTTGGATTTAGAAGTTGGTAATATGTTTTTTTCTTGATTAATATCGTCACAAAAAGTATTTTAAGTTAGTGAACATTACAAAATCATTTATACCTGGTTCAAGAGTACTGAACAGTGTATATTTATGAACCTACTAGGGATTAAATCAACGACTCTTAGATCCTGAAGTTACAGGGTTACTTTAGGTCGTTAAAATGGAATTTAGTGATCTATACTTCCAAACAAGTAGAAATTGTTAATACTGGATGGTTATTATTGCTATATCAAAATAAACAATATACTCACTATCGTTACTGAAGGTCCTGAGTTGAATTTCATAGTAGTCTGTGCATGATCACCTCTATGGAGTCTGTAACCAAGACAATGTGAAAATCTTTTGCTCTCAAGTTGTTACTTGTTCACTGACTGATTTCACACTATCATGTGAACTATCACTAATTAAACGTTTAATGATTTGTCATAAAATCGATAAACTATATTATCTAACAACAATGTAAATTTAATAAGACATAATATCTGATTATCATAATAATTACCGTGAATGATCCTAAAATCAATATCTTTTGTTTTTACGTACAGATGGCTGAAATATTTTTCTAACGTCTGTTTCTGATTTATTTTTTTAAAAGTAGAATTATTTGTTCAATTAGTAGATTTCATTTTTAGTAATAATTTTATTACCCTAAAAATCAAATCAGATAAAACCAAACACCTTCGTATCTAACACTATTTCATCATTCGAAGGAATTTTGTTATTTATGAGTTAAAAAAACTGAATTCTCAGTTATGTTTGATAATTCAACAGCGGCGAAACTTCGTGGATTGGTTGAAGTTAGACTAATAGTTAAGTGCTAAACCAGTAGGTCCTGGACTCGGATTCCGCTGGGTGCGGGGTCGTGGATGCGCACTGCTGAGGGGTCCCATACTAGGACGAAACGGCCGTCCAGTGGTTCCAGGTTTTCCATGGTGGTCTAGCTTCAACTGACTCATGATTTCAGTCTGTGTAATTCAACATTTATTTAACATTGTATTTCAGTGAAATTTTTGTTTTTTTTAGCTGAATAGTTGAATCATGAAGCTTCTGAACAACGCTATAACAACAAATTTTGGTAACTGTGAGGTATTCAAATTTCTGTACTTATGACAATAAGCTTGTTCTGTTGACCTTGATTGTAGTTGTTCATTGTTGACCTTTGACTTTTCATTGACTTCACATTTATCCTGACTGCCTTCTCATTTGGACTGATTCCTCATCCTATATTTTCCATGATTTTTATGACTGATTGATAAATTGGATCGGTTTTGATGTGTTTATTAATTACTGATTAACCTGAATCCAAAGCTTCTAAGAATAGTCTAATGTTATATATACTTCCTTTATCCGAGATTTCTATACTTTTTCAGTCGAATGTGTGTCCGTTATTGTCCATGTATTTTGATATAAGCGAAGATATGGCACAGAGTTTGACAAATAGTTGCAAGTGAATATGAAGCTCATATTGAGGCGTAAAATATCTGATGCACATATCCTCATTAAAACAAGGATCATCGATCAAACAAAAGCTGGCTACTGATGTATGATAAAAGTTAGGTTTGGACTGTCATTGAAAAAACGTCAAGCGACGACTGTTGAGTACAAAGGCGATGAATAAACATTAGTTGAGGATCGAGAACATAGGTTGTTACTTCTGGGAGTATGACTCCAAACATAGGTCTACGATAGAAATGCTAACTTTTGCTAACGTTGGGTTAGTTGCCACCATCCCACTAATATCAGCGTGAATGAAGTTCTCTCAACTGCTTGGACTGATGGTTCGTGAACATACGCGTGTCGCTAAAGCTCTAGTAAACTTAGCAAGCTGCAGGTTGTTTGGTTTATGAGCAGTTAGCAAATAAGTTGGAAATATCTGATATATGGTAACCGAGTAACTGAATGATAATGAACAATCAATCTCATAGAGTCTTTGCTGTGATAGATGGTTCAGAACATAATAAAAAAAAAATCAATCTTAGCGAAATGGCTTACTAGAATTAAAGGCATCATCAGACACAAAAGGAGATTATATCGAAACGAAAAATGTGTGTGATATGACAACATAAAAATGACCTCAGCTACATAATTGTGTGTAATAATCCGGAAAAGTAATACGGATAAAAATGGGACCGACTCACCTAGAGCAGGAAAATTTTACGTTACTGTATTATAAAAAACTAATGCAGTAAGTTTTAAATGTTACAATGTAAATATAATGTTCATAATACTATAATCCGATGAGTGAGTGAAAAAGACTGCAGAAATATCATAATTTAATGTCAATATAAACAGTAATAATAATTTCCGGTTAAGTGATAATATGGCGATAATCTGATTAAGAAAATATGATAATTATTATAATCATGATGGAATAATCCTCGAAATATATGAACGGGAAGAATTGATACGTACACAAAGTACTGACAAAATAATACGATTTGTGTGTATTCATGTCTTTGATGTACAGACTTCGCTGCTTGCATTACGTTCGTGAGATTGAGCTGCCTTCATTGCTCATCGACTAAGTCAACTACTTGAATTCGTTCATCGAATGTAGAGTTCTAAGTCTTCTTCGTCGACATAGTTTGTAGATTCCACCAAATCCGAAATCGGGCTTACCACTTTTGTGGACCAGTAACTGACTCCGATTTGACTGAACAATAATGTTATAGAAATTTACATGTTGACAACCCTCGTATATAATTATCGACTGAATTCGCGTTAAAGAATAACGGAATAAGATAAGCCAAATACGAAAATGAATTTCCAATACATATATTTCATACACTCATTGATCATTGATCAGGGAAACAAAGTTGAAAAGTAGACCGCAGAAAGCAAGCGTCCCAACTCCATTTGACAAAATGTGGCTCAATATTTATAGCCAAACTAGAGTAAGCTATAGACATGTGATGAATACCGTAAGCAATGAACACACATACTCTCATATAAAAACAGTCAAGTTTTTAAGCGAATAATTGACAAGCTCAAAATGTTACTCTAGAAGAATAAATCAATCGGTTTATCCAGTAGTTAGATTAACCCATGTGCACTTGACATAAAACCAGACACCACAATTTATCTTTAAAAGTTCCATTTCGGATAATGATCTTTTAAAACAGAATAATATGAATCTATTTTATTTTCATACATTTTATTCCTCTGATTATGACCTGCAATATTTAATTAACAGAATAACCTATAAGATTTAATGTCCTTTTATGGGAAAAGATCCAATTACACAATCGATGTAAACACATACCAAACAATTGAAATAATAATTTATGGTAATCAAAATAATTGTAAGAAGATTGATCAAGAGAGGAGAATCATGCATTATGTTCAATGTTCTTAATCGTTAACAATTTATTCAATTATTGATTATGTTCAAATAAATCGATACTTTCTATCATTCATGTTTACAGTGTAATGATAATTCTTCAGTTGGAGATATGGACAACAAGCTTTAAAAAAAAGGTTACATTGAATGAAAACAAACTTTGTTATTTGAGACAAACTACATATTGTAATTTAATAATAAATAATGTTATGATGCAAACAAAAGGAATGAAAATGAAATTAAAACCTCAAAAAAAATGATTATCGTTTTTACGGTAATCCATCTGACAATTTTATTACTATGCATCATTTATTTTCAACTGTCATATTTATGATATGCAACTATGCTACTGTATATGTTTATTTAGGCTGAGCAAGTGTAAGAGAGCTTTAAATTAGAATTAAAATAATTACCCCCCCCTCCCTCTTAATTATTTAATTTCAAATATATATATTTCTAATTTGCCATTAATCTCTGCCTAGTAATCATCTCAGTGATAGGTATATTGCCTTTATAAAGGTTGTTTATCAAAAAAAGAAAATAATAATAATCGCATTTAAGCCTACAGATAAATGTGAGAAATCTTTATTTAACTACTTCTAATAAATTTAACTAATCAATCAATCACTTATAAGAATATTTACAATAAATTTCTTTCCCATATTACTGAGAATAAGGAGATTCGATTGTTAAAATATGAGCTACAGTAAACGAATGAAAATCCTTACACCTTCAACTAATGCAGTCACTTATCAGAAGGCATCACAACAAAGTCCTCAAGTAATCAAAATTTTAATATCCCTAACAAATGTAAATTTGTGTATCAGTGCAACTCAGTAATATTGTATAAACCATAAATTTGTAGATCACACGGCATTTCAGTGGTTGTAAATAATGGTGTAATCAAGTCAGTATAACTAGAGTTCTCATTCATAGTTTCTCTGTATGTGTCTCATACTTTCTAAATCTATGTAGCTTTGTTATAGGACATCTAGTCGATAATGGTCATTTTTTAGGTGAAATCAAACATCTAAAGTGGTCTACCGTTCCCCAATTGGGTTAATTTTCGTTTCTTACATGTAGCAGAAGCTATGGAGATACGAAACTATAACTCTATTTTATGTGTTCTGAAGAAACTCCCAACGCGCATAACCCTCCCTTTGCTTAATATACCTTAACAAAAGATTTTACTGATTTCTCATGTCTTGTATTTGCTTGCCTCTCTTTTATATTCTTCATCATCTAATTATTTACACACTTCCTACTGTGTAATTACAAAATATTATAATTCGAAAGACTGGAGGATTTAAATGGAAACATTACAGTTGTTTGAATATTCTCCGCCCTGTGTGTCTTTTGGAGAAATATGGGATAAATACATTGGGATTCCTGCCTCTTAAATATAATGGATGGCAAATGAGCTGGAAGGGGACTTGAGCAATTTAAGATGGGTAGCAGATACTAACTACTGTAAAACATTTATAAAAAATATATCTAAGTAACTACAATTTGAGTATATTTAAAACGGGAATTTATTAGAATAATGAACAATTATTGCTGAAAACTTCTAATTGAAACAAATTTTATGATGTTGAATCGTTGTGGAGAGAAAAATAATCACTAACTATGAAAGCTACATTTTGTAATGTGAGTGCGTTCATTTCTTAATCTGTGATTACTGAGATGTAGTTCGTCATAGTTCCTTATTCCCCTATTCATAAGCTTCCGTTTAATCTGATTTTATATCACTTTTTTATTCCGAAGTTGTTGTAACTTAAAAATACATTTTGTGTTCTAGCTACACCAAATGCCCTATTTTGAAATTTTTCTTAATTTTTTATTTGGTGTGTGTTGTGGCCTGGTTAGTCATATATTCACTATCTATCTCTCGAGTGAACATCGAACATCGTTTTCCAGATCACATATACAATTTTTCAACTACAGTCATCCACTCTTCTCCTCGTAACCAATCAGCGTCCGTGTATTAGTATATTATTAGTCGGGGAATACGATAGTTTCTCATCCCATGACTAAATGAATCTAAATCGAACTCACTTTAAGTACCCTCACTATCAGAGGTGTTAACTTGCTCAGAGACAGCTTCCGTACATATTTTGTGGCTATAATACAACTCTAACTTGAGTAAATGTATGAATGTGCTATGAACAGAAACGTTCCATTTAAATTCATATATTACACCTGAGCATTGCGTGAATCTGTACTTTGTTACTGAATTATGATAAACTGAGTAATATAAAGCCGTTTTGTATCATATGAATTAGTATATCATATTTGGCTAAGTGTTAGACTTGGATTAGTCTTAATAACTAAGACATAGAAATTTTAATCATCTGCCATCCAAACAACCAACTTATAGAGGAGGTTGAACCTGAATATTATTTGTTAGAAGTAGACAACTTTAATGTTCTGACAAGATTTTCTATTGAAAATGAACATTAAGTTCTCATTGACTATGTAAAAGTTATCTTTTGAATCCTAAAAGCGAGATTATATGTTCCTCTGAGAGATTTCAGCGATTTCTTCCAATTATTTTGTGCTAAAAGACCACTATCGGCAGGAAAATTATACATATATATATATATATATATATATATATATATATATATATATATAATAAGAAAAGTGACCTAATTAAATAAAATCAACTCGGAAAGAATGTCACATGAATGAATAATGAAAGCAAAAATTAATCTGATAAATGAGATTCTGGTCAGATTCGTTAAAAAGGTCACGAAAATTTAAGATGAATATTATAAACGTGGAAAATATTTGTAATAAAATTGGACCGGTATGTAAATTATTACTAAATGATAACCTTCATGATTACCATAGTAATTCAATAAAACAAAATACAATCTATTTCGGACACAGGTTTCTCATTACAGCTCTTTTAAAGCTTACTTTAATGAATCTACGAATATACTTTAATAAATTGAATGTTAAAAATAACAATACATTAATGGAATTAACTATTTCCACTAGAAGTGCTCTCATCCAACTTAATTATCTGATCTTTTGACTATTACATATACGCTTTAATATATACTTAAATATACTTTATAATTGTTGTAATTAGGATTACAATTTTCGTTGGGCATAAAGCAATATTGATCTAAACTTCTGTTTTATTTGACAAAATCCCCATTCAGCCAATTACATTACAGAATTATTTCTATTTATATGAGTTTGAATTATCGCATTACTGAGATTCTCAACTGAATTTCAATCAGTTTTAGTTGGTATATGTGTTTTTAGAGTGCATTGCCTCTACATAGTCATTTGTTACAAGAATTATAGAAGAGATGGATTGTGATTAGTAGTGTAATGAAGGCCTCATGTTTCGTCCAGTTTGATACTCGTTAGCCGAATGTACCTAGGTTCGTGTTTCAGTGTGAGGATCAACACAAGGCTGCAAATACATCCAGCTGAAGAGCGCTAAATACAACTAAACAGCTCATATATTTAGTTTCATTTCCCAAAACTAATCTTTATTTGTCTTTCACAAAATCTACATATCTGATATTCATCTGTTTGGTATTCATTTAGATCATAATTCAAATTATAACATAATCATGATCAATTGTTAACCGTTTCAATATCATCATTATCAAAACATCAGTACAACTCAGTTATCATCTTAATGTTTGCATCACTTTCATTCGAAATAAAATGAAATTGTTTTTCCGTTTATATTCTGTTGAATTGTCAAGGTTATTTAAGTTATTGACATACTGTTGGTATATGATATATAGTTATATAAGATAACAACTACTTAGAATAGATATGAATTCCATCTAAATATTCTTTTTCGTCTATTTATGTTGCATCCTTTGATTTTTCATAATTGAAATGTGAAATCATTTGTTTATATTTTCAAGTTAGAAACTATTAATAAAATCCCTATCTAATACATGACGTCATCCGATAAACTAACTAAATCTAACGGATATTGTCTTACCATGTAAGCATACATAAGAAATATTTTTATTCAGTCAAAAGTAAGAAAAACGGCATTCTAAAAACAATGAATAATAGTAAACAGGATCTTCATGAATGAAATGATAAATAACCATATATATTGAAATGATAAGTGTTGAAAGCTTATTAAGACTGAAAACCATCTAAATTAAGTCATCAAATATCTCTCAGGATGTGTTGTGAACAAATTCAACAGATAAGATTTACTAAATGTCGACATTTTAATGAAGGAATATCACGTAAACACAGGCCAGAATACTTTATTTGTTCAGTCGTTATAAATACGATTTTACAGATTAAGTAAATTACATTATCGAAAAGAAAATTTGTTCTATTGCATTGTATTTGATAAATGATAAAGTTGTGAAACATGTTCCGCCAAACGAGCGTGACTATTATCTTTGATAAATCGGTAGTTCATACAAATAAGAACTAAAAATAACGCATTATCTTCCTGCTATTAAAAACACAATATGAAACCGTAATAAAATGTTTAGGTTTGAGAGGAAATCTACGGAATTCATGTTAGAACCAGTGACCACTGGAGTAAAATCTGTGTCGAGTGTCAAGTTACCTAACGAAGACGATGCTAGATGATTACACATTGTTGTGGAATGATTGAATATAGACATTAACACCGTTGAGTTCTAGCTCATTAGTCTAGGAGTTAAGAGTTCGAATACAAGACCAAAGTTGTTTTGTTTGATTTTCGGCTGAGGCACCGTGGATATGCACTTATAAAAAGTCCAATGCTAAACCGAAACGATCGAGTGTTGCTTCCAGATTTTCAACACTTGTCTCACTTAGATCGGTTGATGATTTAAATGAAATTCAGCAACTTCCACAACCCCACTCCAGAAGATTGATTATTACTGATTTGTAATGCCTTATTTCCCTTTGTTTAAAATTTATAAAGTAATAATTTATTCTAAAGTATAGAAATTACATGAGAATGTAGTTATATTATTATATTTAGTAAAGTCATTTCCTTCTATTGACCTCACTAGGCGATTATCGCGGAATTCGTATCGCTAAACGAACCAATATGAAACCTGTCTGATATATAACACAATAATCTATTAACAAGAATCTGTGATTTTCTCCTGGACTTTTACGATGTCTATCTGACATAAAATGTATCTGAATAATAATGATTGACAAGAGGTTGCGAACCTAATTGAATACTACCGAAATGGTTATTTACTGGAATAAATAGTAGATTTCAGTTTGCAAAACGACCAACTTATCAGTACCTCTTTTAATAAATTATTGAAATACTGAACTAATAAAAAAAATTCAAGTATAATAATTCAAGTATAATCTTCCATGTCAAAGACAGGAAAAGTCAGACCGTTACATAATCCAACTGACAACATGAATTTTAAAAAGACTATCACCTGGATAGTATTCGGTGATATGTTAGAAACTGCAAGTAACAAGTACGTAGGATAACTGGTGGTCTCAAAATCAAAGCGTCATCATACTTATCGAAATCACTGAATTTACCATATACATTACTGTTATGAAGCCTTTGCTAAAATACACTACCTACTTATAAGTAGTTAAACATAATTCGTAAAATAATACAACCATTAGGCTTGGAATTTGCTGTAATGACATCAGTCATAGATGTTTACCACTGAGAAGCGTCATACTAAAAATGAAGCAGCCGTCCAATGCCTCATAAAAATTAGTGGCCATATATCTAGGGTGATTTCCAAATAGAGTGCATTAATAACACTATTTCGTGTCAATGTGGACTACTGTAGTGTAGGTGTCATTACCAAGGTTTGATTTGATAATTTCGAATAAATTGAGCATTGGGTTCATTGTTATAAATAAAAATAATATATTTGTAATATCCCAATGAGTAGAAAATCCAATTTTCTACTCATTGGGATATTACAAATATATTATTTTTATTTACTGTAGTGTAGTTTAAATATCTTAATACAATGGAATTATAAGATCATTAAGTAGTTGAAACAGTGAAGTAATCTATGTCTATTGCAATCTTAAAATCAAATGAAAGTTTACTAATTCTTAATGTTAATATTTTACCAAATAATATTTAGTTTTATAATACTTCAAATGTTTTCATTTAAACTAATAACATGCGTCTGAGAAAATTATGGTCTAACAGCCTTACTTTTGGTATGATGGACTTGGCAATTCTATCAGTTTAATGTCGAGAACTGTCTTGAGACAACATGACTGAATCAACAAACTGACTAAAAAGCACTGTATTAAAAATTAGTGACTATTCAAGTAGAAGATAAGAATTTGTTAAAATTTCACTGAGATGAGTATAAACGTTAGTCACAAATGCGGCCGAAAGTGGGGAGAGTCAGCTCTCTCTCTCTCTCTTCAAGTGCTCTCACATGGCCACGCGTGTACAGCCAATGCCAGGGAAGTCTTACTCACTGGATTCTCGCGAAGGGAGGTGTTGTTACGAAACTGAGATGACAAAAATCGGGTTTTCGGCGCTTTAACTGCGTTGGTGGATATACAGGCTCCTCCTAAGTGAGTTGGAAAACCCTGATCCCAAACCAATGGTGAACATGGGCTCCAGGATCCTGGAGGAGCAAATGGTGTATGAATCGATTATCGATCATCGGCTACCATGGGACTACATCTCCTTACGTTGCTCTACTGCCTTGTTTATTAGACCTGTAGGTCGAAGCCTCTGTGTGTGTTCTCTAAGAAAACCACCTGCTTCAGTTTGGGAGCCGGGGCAGTATCCCAGCTCTTACACAAATCGAATAATTATGTGGCACATATCTGTTTTGTGCCTCCCTGTAGCATCGTTTATGTATTTAAATAAATAATAATCTTTGTTTTAAATAATAATACCGTATGCAGTTTTGACGACTGATACTTTGTTTCTACCTGATGATTTCCATCTGAAATATTAAGTAGTGTGAATCTCTTATAGTATACATTCCATTATAGGAAAACAAATTTATTTTACTTCAAGTTGAAAATTCAGAACATTTATTGAAAATGCATTTCGAATTGTCTCTGGATACTGGTCTTTCATATTTCTTAGTGTTTTAATGAATATTTCACACTCAACACAACTATTAATACTTTTTAAAAAAAGCTGATATGTTTTAACATGAATTACTAAGTCGAAGGCTCCGTGTGTGTCTCTCTAAGAAAACCACCTGCCTCAGTCTGAGCACCACGAGCAGTACCAAACCACACACACAAACCAAGTGACGTGTGTGGTGTACACGTATTCGGTACCCCTTTGTACCAATATTTATGTTTTTAAGTAAATAAATAAATATGTGTTCGATCACCTTAAAGATCTTATTTAGATAAATGCTGATTAGGTAAATTTATTTTTGTAACTTCGATATCAACCAAAATGATAAGGAAATTTCTTTTAACTATTTCTTTATTAAAAAGAATGAAAACGTTTCAGTGAAACAAACCTACTTTAATAGTTGAGATCATGAGACGATTGAAGCTAGACCACCATGGAAAACCTGAAAGCATTGGAAGGCCATCTCGTGGTCTAGTGGTTAAACACTACCACGTGAGACTGATAGGTCCAGGGTTCTAATCTCGTTGGCGGGGTTGTGAATGCGCACCGCTGTGGAGTCCCACAATAGGACGAAAAGGCTGTCCAGTGCTTCTAGGTTTTCCATAGTGGTTTAGCTTCAAATGACTCATGATCTCCACTATTGAGATTACTACAATCTCCACAAAACCCCTTCTGATATCTAAACCTATTTTATTCAATATTTGAATACTTTGATTACGTTAAAATAACACTTCTAATTATAAATTATTATTTGCAATGATTGAAATATTTGATTAGATTATGCAACATCATTACGTCTAATTGATTAATGTAGTATATGATCTCATTCATTCATGATCATACAATGGTAGAAATTAATGTACACTTTACTAGGCTGTGATTACAGTTCAGTCTATTGTGAATATCAATCAATTAGTGATTAATGTTCATCTATGAAAATATAGAGATATTCAATCAAGATGTAAAGTTATTAATAATCTAAGTTACGTTTGAGAATATTGTAAATTTTTATCTTCATTTGAACTATCCAATGTTTTTTCACATTATTATAATTACTTATTAGATAGGAATTGTGAATAGTGATGTTTACATCAATTATATTGTCATGCAACCATTTATCTGAATATTGATCGGTCAACGATCTACAGTGAGGTTTAATGAAATATTATTTCATTGATCATAAATAAACTTGCTTGATTCGAATATTAATTTCCAGCTTGTTTTGTAAATAACTAAAAGGAGAGATACTAATTTTAGTGCAGGTAGATTAATGGTGTGACAAGTAAAGATATTACAATTTTTAACCTAATCAATTCCTAATCTAAGCAATAGTAATATTATTTTTTATTTAAAGTGCTGTAAGATGATTTCTATAAAGAAAGGAAAATAACCAAAGTCGTTGCATTTAAAGCTGTCTAAAGTGTCTACAAAGTACTCATTTTAATTCTGAAGGTTAGATTTACCTGATAATCTACTCATTGAGATATAACAGAACATATATTTGCTATTAACTTCCGACTCAATGTTAAATTAATAAGTCCAACCTTGACATTGATACTTATAAACTAATCAATGTTTTAAGAATACTTACATATCTGTCAAAACCGTCATCTTGCATCAGACAACATATTCGATAAAACAGTAAAATATCATCATAGTACTTACCAAGCTTAATGTGTTCAAAAAGTATGTACACTAGGAAAATAGCAACATAGGTACATATTTACATTCTTCAGCCAGTTAAAAAGAAATCCAGAGTTTATGGTTCAAATGTTCTTAACGGGGAAATTATGTAAAATCTAATTATTTTTAGTCATATTTCTGACATTTGAAATGAATATTTAGTCAGCTAATGAATCAACTGATTAATTCATCGACTAAGTACTGTAGTTCATACATCCTTAGAGAGTCAAAGTTGATGTTAAGCTAAACTAGTGGATATAGCACACCAGTTTCATTCACATGGACCAAAGTAGAAAAGCATATTAGCTTCTCAGTATCTGATAAATGATCAGGTGTCGTTTTTATGAATATATCCTATTACAAAGATAAAATGGAATCCATTTTCAGTGCTGAAAACAAATTTATGTCTGACGTTGACTCTGATGGATTACGTAAAGTGAGTGAGTTCGAATCTAATGAAATTGTGTAATCCATCGTGCCATTTCTCAGGCTACATATAACTGGACCTAGTCTTTCTGTTTTTGAGGACAATTATTAATAATATGGCAACATCTTCAGTGTTAACATTTGTCATTTCAGGTATACACAATCACTAATATTATACCATTTGATCACTGAATGATAACTAATTAGTAGATATCTCAATTCCAAGTAAGGTCAGTTAAAACTTTAACAACTTAGTGGTATTTTCATTAATTAACAATGAATGACGCGGATTCGAACGTCACAGCGCGACTGTTATCTACTAATAAGTTTAGGATTACAGCTTAAGAACGGTCTTTTTCAACCAATTGTGTAATAAAACGTGGTATTTTTTGATTTAATAGAAGGTTGTAAGCAACTGATGACAGATTTCAAAGTATAATAATTGATGTTATCTTGCTCTACTCAAATTGGAAAAAGAACAATGATCACAAGCGTTTCGCTTTATTCTACATAATTAACACATTAAAAAAAAGAACAAAGTGGTAATAAGTGATATAAAAAAAAAACAAAAAGTCAACATAATTATTGACAAGTCGGAAACATAATTAAAATAAAAACTGAAATATTTCAGTTAGCATTACATTTTTTGTTGTTGTATAAAATAGGAAAGGTATAAGATAAGTCAAGAGAACAAAAATTATATTTCATCAAGATACAACTGGAACAATCTCTGTCAGTTTACAAATCAACGCTTGTGTTTAAAATACATCTATAATATCGGATAGAAAGTAAAAGATGGAAGATTTATGAAAAAAAATAGAGTATAAAGAAAAAAACTAGACAAAAGTATACAGTATAAATGAATGATTATTCTCTGTGGGAATAAGAATAAAAATAATACTTAGTATAAGCAGTGGTTTTACTTAAGATTTTATCTAAAATAACAAATGAAAAAATAAAATCTGAATTCGCGTTTACAACAATTTGATATTTTTTAAATAATACTAATGAGTATTTGAAAACGTTGTTCACTTATAGTTTATGTAGAAGCGTATATTTAATCCAAGTTCTTTCGAAATGGTTTTATTCGCGTCTATTGACTAGTTTAAGCTGATAAAAAGTATCCGAAAAAAAAGAGAATATAAATTACTTTAACGATTTCATCACTTCTAACTTTTTTAGGAGAATGATATTCATTTTGCTTTATTAAAAGTAATTTTATATTCACAATTAAAAAAAGGGGCACTACATACTATTCCATAAATCATAACTGTTATCAATAAAATCAGTTTGATGACTATCCATAATGTAGTGGCTTAACCTCGCGATAATTCCTTTAGATTTGTTTAGCAATCACCCTGATAACCGTTACTAAATTAATACCAACGGGACATGGATTCAGAAGACAATACGAAGCGACGATTGCAGTTTATTATTGGATCAGATCAACTCCGTCTTCTCACTGTTCTATCGAAATTTATAAAAGGGACTAATCGCTTTGAATTATATTATTGGATAGCACAGATCACAATTACAAGCACATCGAGTGACTTTGGAACAGACAGTCTAATGTGTGTAATCAAGCAAACACAGAGACATATTTATAGTCAAATCGAATTAAGGTGAGACGAGACGAAACAAAGGCTATTAATAAGATTCGAGAACATATTCATACGGGAAAGCGAATGATTCATCGAGCGATATTTAAGCAAACAACCTTTAAGGTAAAGAGAGGGATATGTGAGTAGGCTGTCACATGTGATCAAGCATACATGTTTGTACAGACATGATAGTGATAATAATAATAATACAAAGAAGTAAATAGATTGTTACTGTTCGAATAACACTGTCTGTTAAATAAGTTAATTAAAGGGTTCGACGAAATTAAGCGTAAACAAACTTAATTTTAGGGAGGGTTGCTATAATAATTTATTATTACACGATCATGTGCATTTTGAATTTCCGTGTTCTCGTTCTCAATCATCTTTTTTGTTATCGTCTTTATTTTTCACCACGTTATAATAACAAGGGATAATAATATACAATACAAATCAATATACAAGTCTTTGATTCATTCTTCTTCTTATTGTTATTTTCTTCTTACAACGTCGAAACATACAGATATAATGTTACGAGTTTTTCATGTCTCATGCATGGTAACTTTGCTTGGCGTAAAGATTATTTCATTAGAAGTTGCATTATTAAATGTTTAAAGCAGTAGTATCACAGATAACATGAAAGTACTATCAGTGGGAAAAAACTTTTAATAAGAAAAAAAAGTTTAAAGTAAATAGAACCAGTTCACATAGATGCATGAAAATTACCCTAACTGAATGAATAAAAGAGTTTGCATAAGCTACTGTTATTGATGATATCTGACTATATTATCAATACAAACTTCAATATAAAGTGATTTATTAGAATTTCACCACAACTGACTAGCAGCGTGTTCTGTTCAGGACTAAGTAGCTGTTCGTTCTACTCAAGTATAAGTTAATGCTAATAAGCTGTTAAATGCATCAACATAACTTCGTCAATATCAGTTTATGTGAACAACTATGACATCAATTTGACTTGGGAAATGTAGGAATGTTAGGCAGAGGAAACACAAAAACAGTAAGAGGATTTTTAGAACCTTGGAGCTTTGATTACGCGCATACCATTAGACATTAAAAAAACTCGATCCATCAATCTATAAGATTAAGGGAAAACAACTACAATGTTATGGGTAGAAACAACGGAAACATACATCTAAACAACAGTCACACAGTTATGAATAACAAGAAACCGAATCCTAGGTTAACAAACACAGCAGCCAATCGATTGCGAAGGGGTTTTATTCAGCCATTTATAACTAAATTATGTACTGATGATGTCATATACTGATGATATATATATATATATATATATATATATATATATATATATATATATATATATATATATATATATATATATATATAATGTTGGCGTTTGGGGCAGAACAGTAATTTTTGTAATTTATATCCTTTCCTATCTGGTTGGTTGTTCAAAACTCAATATTACAAAGCATATTTTGATATCCGAATTTTATGCTTTAACAGTCATTTCATATGTTATAAATATTCATATAAAGATGGTGATCAAAATTTAATCAAGTTAAAACGTCAACATGTGTACACTAAATAATAATTCAAGTAATTTTTAAGGGACTTAATTGACGTGTTGTTGCTTAAATTTTGATCCACACACTATTTACTTAAAATAATCGTAATTCTGTGATGAGTTAAAAGAAATATTTCTTTCTCTATAATAAATTTCATTAAAACTCCACAATAACAAATGATGAAATTAAAACATTAAAAAAAAAGTTTTAGTTCCCAAGGGAATAATTCATTGGCAAAAAAGAAATGATAACAATTTACTTACAGCACAGATACCTGTTTGCAAGCATTTTACATGCACAAACATCCACTAAAAGATTGGCTATATAAATAAAATAAGAATAACCATTATTTAAAAAATAATATAATCGAGAATTTATCATCTGAATAAATTAATTATCTGGATTTTGGTGCATCTAGTCGATACCGACCACCACATAGATAAAACTTCAGCGTTTCAAATTATTTATAAAATCTTGCCGAAATTACCTTATGGTTCTAGAATTCGACTTTTACATATAGCAGAAGCCATAAGAATACACATCTAGAAACCCAACCTTTATATACATAAAAAGTTTATACAACTATTGAATCCACCCTAGTGTTCTTCTTAAATACCACTGCATGTTTCAAAACCTTTCTTTTTATTCTCGTAAAATTTTTTAAACATCAATTTCGTTAACACTTGAATTCCTAATTCTAATCTTATGTAATCTGATGATTAATCATATTACCTAATTTTCACTGCACTCGTCCAACTAATTACTTATCATTAATTATGTAACTGTTTGTGATAATTAATTGATCATGAGAATTCACGTTAGTCCTGATCTTAATTTCGATTTTCCAGACGTTATGTAACTAAGTGATTAATATCTCTTTAAACTGACCACCATCCAATTGGTATCGTCTCTACTCAGTTATAAAACATATATGTTAGTGTGAAACCTTGATGAAGAACTAAATGAAACGAATTATCTCATCGTTCAATTTGTCACTCTAAAAACAAATAAGTTTGCAAAATAAAATGAAGTCATTCTATTTCACGATGTCCCATCAGCTGCAAACAGCCTAAAATTACACACATTAATATGATTATAAACAAATTTTCAATGTATTTAAGTTAGTGAAGTTCAGACAAGTATAAGAAAGGAATCATGACAAACGTAATAACACGAGGAATAGTAAACAAAATGTACAAATATAAAATAGTTGAGACTGTTTGGTATTTATGTTGTTATAAAGTAATAATGCAGAGTAGATGACGTCATAGCTACAGGTAATCACAATGAAGATAAGAGGGTTACGTGAGCGTAACTAGATTAAAAGACACGAAGTTCAGCGAAGGGATATCTTATCAACGATTAAATTAGCAAACGATTATATAATCATTCAATGTGATTATAAACTAGATAGAATAAATATGTGAACACTAACAAGATTGTGTAAAACATAAGAATCCGATGAAAAGGGGATTGAAACGCGCTGTCGCTATCACGGAAAGGCTTTTCACAGTTTCCTTGTGCATGCATAGGTCAGGTCAGAAGTGCTTGATAGTTATAACCTCTACAAAACGGAGTAAAATTGTCCTTTGTCATTTGATTATTTTTAATGCATTGGTTATATTCACTTCATATTTACTATTCAAAAGGTGCTTAGCAATTGCAGTTGTGAAGACCTTACTCTCTTTTAGACGTAGGATCTTAAGAACACGTTTAGAAAATCTATTAGAGACCTTTCTCTATATCTTTCCCATATACTTACCACCACAGGTACATGCAAGTTCTTAGAACTGTTTAGAGTTAAATTTTCATGCACCTGTGGTGGCAAAATATATATATATATATATACTAATTTTACTCCGTTTCGCAGAGACTATCAAGCATTTCTGACCTTCTTATATTTGCTACTGTTGCTCTCAAATGAATCCAATTATGATTAAAATATATTGTTAAGACTGTTCTTTATGTAGTAAGATAGTGAATATCATGTATATTGTAAGTAAAAGATAGTAAAATAATTTTTATTAGCTAAAATCTGAACAAAATTAATTAAGGTATGTTTAAATCGATTCTAGCAGCTATTATGAAACGGATAAATTTAAAAAAGGTGTAAGTATATCATATAATTAACTAAGCCATCAATCCAGTCAATTTATCACCATCGTAATAATTCAAGTTTTTGATCGTAAGGTCTTTCCATCCATTTTGGATAGGTTTTTTGCCTCATCAAATTTCAAAGTATTCTTGGATTTATTGAATGACTTTCACCAACCTAATTTATCACAATTGTTACATAACAAATTTTAATAATTTTCTAGTTCTAATTCACTTCTGTTTCCGCAGACTTTTATATATTCTCGCTCATTCGTTTAATAGTCTTATCTATATTAAAACTCACTGATAACTTGTCATTTCAAGTGATTTAATTGTGCAATATAATGTTATCTTTCAATTCGGTCAATACATTTGATTAGTTGGATTACGAGTGTAAACAGCCACAAAAAGCTGCAGAATATAATGAATTCTAAATAGTGTATTTCATTTGTTCTTTTATGATGTCCAATTTTTTCTAGTCTAGTGATAACCAGTACTGAATTAAGTTGAGCCTGATATATGTACAGAAAATAAGATCTTAACATAAACAGTATAAAAATTAGAATAATGGCCAAAGCAGATGTTAAACTCAACCAAACTGATAAACACTTTTGATATACGGGAATTTGTGGAGTTTTAATAGTTTGAATCAAAAAATGATATTAGCCAGACCGCGATTAAAAACCTGAAACCAATGGATTGTCGTTTCGTTGCAGTGCCCATTCACGACCCCACTACAGCGAACCGAACCTAGATCGCGCGTGAACAACTAAGCTTTACACCATTAACCTAGCATCCGATGGTGTATATGTCTAACTCCAATCAGTTAAGGATACTGCTTAACCTTCATCCGTTGCTTGAAGTGGATAACTGACCAACAACCAACACGGTTGAACTTCACTTCTGGATGCCGGCCTGGTGGTCTAGAGGTTAAGCACTCACGCAGAAGACCGAAAGATCTAAGTTCAATTCACTATGGTTGATTCGTGGATGGGCACTCAAGAGCTTTTAATATAATCCAGTGTTTTTAATTATGGTCTGGCCAACATTAGTTTTGAAACAGATTCTAACAAACTGATAATGAGTTATTTCGATTAGATTTTTGAATATTTCAAATTTTGTAGCGACATTCAACAAGAGGTTTGGTTAGCACTCACAGATAATCAAGTTAAACATGATTTTGTATTCAAAAAATACTGAGCAATATATTACTACGACCAACATTTGCTTTCAGTGTAAGAAAGAAAATTATGTAAACTTACGCTAATTGAGATGGAAATGAATTACGATGAGTATCATCCAAACGGTAACAACGATCACTGCTGTACAAATGATTTCGTGTATTGAACGGAATGGAATTTGATTTGGGCTTATCAGAAATACTTGTTATGGATAACAAACGAACAGAATCGTTTGAATGATAAAGTACCTAGAAGTCATTTTAAGAACAGAATATTGTGAAGTGTTTTTACAACTAAATGAAAACAGATTAATATTACAATAGAGTTAAAGAGAAGCTTCAAACATAGAATTGGCTAGTATGTCACAAGGAGCTGTTATTTACCCACTTTTTTATTATTTTTTTTCGTGATCTATTATCTTCAATAGAAAACACTTTTGTTAAAGATGCGGACGATCTCACTGTATGTACAACGATTCTTACCTAGTTACATACCTTCGAAATGAATGAGTTCTTGTCTCTTATTGAATTGTGGTCTATTGTTAATGGTCTCACACCTAGTCCATCTATATGTCAAACTGTTAACTTTAGCCTGACATATGAACAGCACCTAAACACCCTGTTAGAACCCCATAAAGATGGTACTACTGAAAATTCTTCAATAAAAATGTTCTCAAAGGTCATTTATCTTGGTGTAATTTTTTCCTCTGATCTCTCTTGGTCTTCCATGCTTGGTTGATATTGAAGAAATTTTTCTGTCTGACTTACTGTATAAAGAGACTTCATGCTTTTTCCCCTACATAACACTAACTTTTACGACTTATTAATTCTTGCATATCACCTATAATTCTTTACTGTCCTCCATTATTTTTCCCCACGATTGTGAAAAAAGACTTTGCTGTATTGAGGAGTGCTGAAGGCAGTTAGCAAGATGTGCGGTGAATCTTTTAAGGCCATTATTAATATGGTTGTGGATAAACATCTAAAATCTTATAACCTTATGGAAGATGTAGTCTTATCAGGTACTAACCATTCACTTCATTTATATCTTTCTCCTTGTATATCTTCTGGTAGAACGAAAGTCCAATACATCAGAATACCTCATCTAGAAAATATACCATGTGGCAAACAGGTTGTTAGAGCTGACCTAGTCAACAGCTTGTATTCTTAAACACGTTTCTAATCAAAAGGTTGTACAGATTCAAATCTTAAAAAACGTTTCATTTAATTCTAGGTAGTTTATCTACTTAGCTTATGTATATATGTATGGAGTTAGCAGTTTCTTTCACCTTTTTTCTCTATTGTAAAAGGAACTTGTTGAAATACCTTGTGCTGTGAATGCTATATTATACCTAAAATATATTATTGAATAAAGCCACTAATAATAATGATAATAATTCAAAATATATTCCATTTTTAACTAAGTGGATGTAGAATCTAACAAAAACCGATGTAAGGGAAATACGAAATTTCCTCTATCAAAATACTAGATCTTTAATGTATATGAAATATAATGATGCTATGTATAAGTTACGAAGTATGGGTTATAAAGCACTTGAAAGCCAGAATTTCAACTAACCAATATGACTGAGAAGTTTTTTGCGCCCACCTACCTTAGCATGACGGATGAGTGGCTTAGATTGAAGTCAAACAATGATTAACCAGTGTCAGTGATTAATATTGTTGCATCGTATAAAGAAATGAGGGTTTCGAAGTACAGATCATCTAGATTTCCTTAATCAATGGTTGAGAACATTTAAGATGATAAAACTGTAAATCAGTTAAAATGGCTTACAAATAGCCCGAGGGGAACATAGTCTCACGAAAAATTCAGTAATCATCTCGGATACAAAATTCAATCTTATAATCAAGGACCTCTCACTTAGCTTAATTAATAAATTCAAATCTATTCATCTTCTATGAATGATACACTTTCAAGAAATATTGAATTGACAATACATTTAGCCTAAAATATTATTACATGCTTAGTATTTTGCGAGATAGTGACCTGTTCCATTTCATTTACATAAAGATGGCTCTTTTCTGACTTAATCTTAGAACTTATAACTATTAATATATTGTTTACATGAACCTAGGGCTTTCCGTTAATATTTTTTCCTAATTATAATTATCATTACAAAATAGTGGTACATAATTTTAGACCAAAGTTTGCTCTCAATAACTTCAACTAAAAACACACATGGTGAACAATCTACAACACTAAAGAATCATTTTATTCTTCTGAAAAATTACTTTCATGTTTAATTAAACCAAACTGAATCATTGTTGTTAGTAGTTATTTTTTGTCAAGAAAAAGAGATTTTTAATTTCAATAAAACATTTACCTAAATGAAGTTTGCTTCACTGCAAGGTTTAAACCTGGGGTATCAGGATCAATGATATTAAAATGTCACTCGATGAGAATTATGAATATTATCGAAAAGTTGTTTTGAATTGTAGAAGAACCTAGTAAAATACCCAGCCTTCCCTTCTTAAAATCACTAGCACTTACATCTAGATTATTTTGGGCAATTAAAATAACAGGTATATGGGTATGTGATAAAGAAACATTTGGATGGTTATTTTTTCAGCATTGAAATATGTGTCATAGGTAATAAGGTTTCAAAAATAGATTTCAACATGAGAAAAAAACTTATTAATGGTGATTCTCAATTTTTGTAACGATGAAACCTAAACAAGATATATGTTCATCCTTAATATTTAAATGAACACAAAATTTAGATAAAAGGATTGAAAATGTAACTTGACAGTTGGCTGACCTAACAAATTAGTAATATATTTCAGTTGACTTGAATGATTCGACTTGCAGTGATCTGTAAAACCTACTGATATGCAATACGATAAAGGTTATAAAACTCAGTACTGATTTTATTTCAGTTAATTTATCTCACGTACCTTGATCATACCACTCTCAACAAGGTATTTTTAATAAAACGTATATTTATATAACATGATAAGTACCAGTTTTCATAGTAAAATTTAAAAACAACTGTTTTTAGATTTAAAATCAACTTACTGAGGCATTAACTAAGTTATTTTCTTTAAATTTAGACATAAATGAATGACAAAACAGTCCACATTGTTTATCACGTTTTGATTTTTTGGGATTAAGTTCAAGACTACCAGACTCACAAAATATATAAGAAAGCCGATTGTTTTTTTCGGTATCACAGCCGATGGATTTACGTCTACGATATTCTTCAAGTTTTTGTTCCATTTTAGATGACTCAAGAAAATTTACTGGGGAAAGGAGATTATCAATGGCCAACTCTTCCATTCCCATCCTTTGAAAGATTCGAGAAGATTTCATTGACTAGCGGTAATGGATCAAAATAATAATATTTACTGATAAAAAGTTAAAAACAATGTTTAATGAAAGCTACTTTTAAACTGCACAAAAGTGCTCTATACTGTGTCGTCAGTTAAATATAAAATCACATTGAACTACCAACAACAACAGTCAAATAGCCTATGGACAGTGATGATTTGAATAGATTATCTGTTGTTGAAATTTTTCCATATAGCCATGCCTATAGTTATTTAGCCAAAGCCAAACAAAGACTGATAAAGCTCAATAAATCGCTCCAGAATTAAAACAAGAAGAAAACCATTTAGTGTAAAATTGGTTTTATTCTTTTATTAAATTTTACTAAGCTTCATTTCTATCAGAACCATAAAGCATAACATTTGAATACGTAAAACAACAATGAAATTGTTATTTGTTAATTTGAATCAGAACACATTTTTAAAGAATGATTTTTCACACAAGCTTTCAATCCATCTATTCTATGAGTTTAGTCAATAGCATGGTTTAAATTAATATAAAAATTATATAACTTTTCTTAAATTATTGCTTTATTTATAACAAGGGGTCTTAAATTTGTATATATTGATAGTGATATAATTTAATAACCGAATACATGTTTATACATGATGCTTTAAGATATATTAATTAGGAAAGGAATCGAGTAATTGATTTTTTGGTTGGAGTTTAAGTAGATGGGCTTAAATTCTAGCTTATAACCCTTGGCTTTAATATTAAGTCATTATATGGCCGAAACTGAAGGTGTTTTATCGTGAAAGTAATTTAATCTCATAAATATATATAATACATATTACCTGGCCTTCACCTAATTCAATTCGTTAATAATCTAACATGAAAGTATAGTAAACTTCCGTAAAGATGCAAAGCGCTTTTATTGACTCATTATCCGGTGAAAAAATTACTTTTTTGATGGTCTTCAACTACCAATATAAAACTGGGCTTTAGTACTCTTTTCGCATATTTCATACTATAATGAACATTCAAGGTGCAAATATTTCCGTTGTTCATATTGAAAAATAAACACATGTTGCAAGAACTCAAGCTAGTTAACTATGATTACTTTATTGACCCTTCATATTATGAATTGGCAGACATAGACGATAAACTCAGCCGAAAATTATTCTTAGTTAAATTCGAAAACACGTAAAGTTTGTATCAAGAATAACGCACAACGTAATCCTCTATGGTCTGACGTCATATACTCAATAACCAAATCGAGGTTAACAGCTTTAATTATTACTTAAGCGCTTATGAAAACAACAGCTGACAGAAACTGACTAAAATCAAGCCTATTTGTTATGATACCGACGCATACAAACCACAGTATCACACAGCTTTTATAATGGAAAAAATTATTAGTCATGTTTGCAGAGTATTCGTATTATTTATTAGAATACGTAACAGACACTTTAATAGTAGTAAGAGGAATAGTGACTGATATCTTGGTAAAACTAATACCACATATAATTATCTACGTGCATTGGTACGAGCGATACATCCTGACGTTTGACAGCTAATTGATGTTAACGCAGATGAAGATGAAGGGGTTGTCCATTTAGTTCGATATACTGTTTCTCACAATCAGAGCACTTTGTTTTGTAGATAACATTCGGCTTTTTTTTCTTATGTCATTGTATACGATTGATTAGAGTCATTTTGCCGGTTTATGTTGTTTGTGTATGCTTTTGATTAGCTTTTTGTCTAACTCAATATGTTAATTACGTCACCCCACAAAATGTGTGGTGATTTGTTAGGTAATAATCCGGTTCCTAAAAACTAAGTTATGACAGTTTTTATGGTATGTTGTATACTGTAACTAACTTAAACGTGTGAGGTAATATGCAATACGTTCACCATATTCTGTTCAGCATGTTGTTCTCTTCATATGAAAATTTATATGAAACTCTATTAACTGAAGAATTCTCACCTCTTCGACTATACGTTTCTGTTCCAGCCATTGTTCAAACTGAATAAAATCTGAAGCACGCATTGGCCACTTCGCACTACTTTCCTTACGAAGGCTTTTTCGTGCTGTTTTAACAGCTCTAAAAAATAAATAGGTTTTGAAAATGTCCAAGTATAAAGCAATACATAAATCTGTTAGTTCAATGACCTAAATAACCACAAAGAAATGGAACATCCTAAAAAGAATTATACCCAAATGAAGTAAGTAATAACATATATATTCAACTAGATGAATAAATTTAAAGTGTGGAAGTACTTTGGGTTGTGTTAAATTTTAACAAATCGGATATTTCATTTGAGTCATCATAAGTAGGCTAATATGTTTCTTTTGTTTAAAAAAATTCACTATTGAAAGTTGGGAAAGATTTGTTTTGCATTTATGTAAATTTTATGTGCATTTATATCAAAACTGTATAACTAAAAAACCACACCAAATAAATATATTGAATTCGAGAATACTCTGGTTACATAATTGTGATTACTAAGAATATGACAAAGTAAAAATAGCGCTCCAAGGAATGTATGGAACACTTACTGAATGGCTGTCTCCAAACTAGATATCCAATCTTCAGCTTCAGTTAAATTTCCATTCACGATAGTAAAGTTAGCGTCACGACAGTGCACCTAGAAGACAAAAATATTCACATATTAATAATAACTGATCTCAATGTAAAAATATAACAGCTGTGATAGAATATTTAATTTCTATATAATATGCTTGAAATTTTTGCAAAACAAAAAACATAGTTGAATGAAGTCAATTCATTTCATTTGATGAGCTCTAAATCCCCCACTGACTTTTATAAATACATAAGATGTTTCACAAACGTAATTTCCTATACAATATGCATAAAGTCATTCAGTTCACTAATAAAAATAATCATTAATTTCTATGTTGATATCATATCCAAAAATTATTATTACTTTCACCATTAATATGACTACTTTACTAAAGTTTATTGGTAAATAATATCAATTTTGTGATCTTGTCAACTGTGATCGTAGCACCTTGAACATGTTTCTTGTACTTGACTACGTCATGTTTTTTTTCGCTCCTATTTCATTCTTCTTTAAAGTGAACTTAGAAATATAGCTTATAATAATAATTTTTCGCTCGTGAACTTGATAATCTTAGGCATATTACACACTAAGCTATATTTGCAAAAAATTTAATGTATAAGTACAATTTGGTGTCTGTGTGGAAGGTTTAGAGTACAACAGATGAAATGAATTCATTTCAACCTAAAACCCTAGTGCTTTCTGTGTCTTTTCACAAATATTTATAATAAGTATGAACCAAATCTAACTAAACAGCCGATTCATTTCCTTACAAATGTATACGAAGGTTTCCTTTGATACTGGGTATTCTCGGTAACAAAATCGTATAATCATTAAACCACTGGGAACATATGAATCGATTTATTTTATCGACATTACTTATTTAAAGATGATGCTCCTCGGGTATTGAAGGCAACAACGCTAGACACAATAAATAAGTAATTAAATATGACATTAAATTATGGGTGCTATAACTCTTCTGTAGAATTAATGAAAACTGAATAGTACTTTGATTTACAAACGAAACAACTGAAAATGTGGATTACTTTAGAACAGTAATAAATTTTCTATTCGACAAAATCATTTACTTAGGCTGTACATTCGTATTGAAAAGCATGCAGTAAACTGCCTTTAAAAATATAGGATATGAGGTTTACAACTATGCAGCAATATAGAAACGGCTAACTAATTAAAATAGATGCATAAGACAATTAGAATTGTCGGAGACAGTGTGCTTGCTGAATACTTATCTTATATGAACTGGAACCATGACCTTTTGAAGAATAAGTTCAATCGAAAGAATTAACCGTGAATGTGTTGTAGAAGGATATTAACACAATATAAGGTCAGTCAGTCAGTCAGCTACAACGTAGGACCAGGCACATATGTGCATCGGTCCAGGTTGCCATACCGCATCAACACAACAAGATGAACACCGGATTCATAAAAGTAGTTAATTCAGAGGTGGTGATATATAGAAAAAAATTGCATATAGGGATATAGTACAGGAAGAAAGAGTTAGTTCATATAAAGAAAGATATGAAGCGATTTTAATCTCTTAGTTTAAGGGAAGACAGGGAGTGTATACACCGACGCCATTGTGATCGATTCTGAGCCATGTCACCAAGAGTCTCCAACCATTGGTTACCATAGTCACGCGGACCCCAACCAAGTAGTCTGCATCTACCAACATGGCTCAGACTAGAAGTTAGTGACTTCAAGCACTGATGCCACGTTTTGGTTTGGCCGCCCCTAACTTTCTTCCAACCATTTCCAACACCGGATAGCATTGCACGTCGTGGTAATCGGTGTTCAGGCATACGTAACACGTAGCCCAACCATCTCAGTCGATGAAGATTCGTAACCTCATCAACTGATTTACCATCCTTTCCTAATACCCTGCGTCTAACCTCACTATTACTTACCCGGTTATCCCAGCAGACGCCAGCAATATTTCTAAGGCATCTGTGGTCAAATACTAGTAGCTTACGAGTGTCTTCTACTCTTAGTGGCCATGTTTCGCTGCCGTAAATTAAAACAGAACGGACTGCCGTGCAGTATACTCGTCCTTTTATTGATAGACGGATATCTCGCCTTCGCCACAGGTGACGTAAGTTGGCAAAAGTCAGACGAGCTTTTCGAATCCGTGCTGAGATTTCGTCCGATACCAACCCATTAGGGCTGATCAGACTTCCAAGATAAGTGAAGTTGTCAACGCGTTCGACTACTTCACTCCCTATCCTTAGTTCAGGTGTTAACGCAGACCAGTCCTGAAGCAACAACTTGCATTTAGAGGGAAAGAAACGCATTCCAAACATCCTGGCATTGTTGCTCAGTGCTACCAGAAGACTCTGCATTTTGTCAGCGTCTTCAACAAACAGGACTATGTCATCTGCGTATTCTAAGTCGATAAGTGGACCTCCTGGAAGGAGATCAATACCCGAGAACTCAGTCGACGAGAAAGTTATTTCCATCAGTAGATCTATGATGAAGTTAAACAAAAATGGAGAAAGTGGACAGCCTTGACGGACACCACTTGAGGTTGCAAAACTAGATGACAGTTCACCATAAGCTCTCACTCGACTAGTAGTGTTCGAGTAAAGAGCCTTTACAAGGTTTATGTACTTCTGGGGTACGCCTTTCAATGACAGACACTGCCACAAAATCTCGCGGTCTACAGAGTCAAATGCTGCTTTTAAGTCAAGAAAGACCACCATCGTCGGACGCCGATAAGTATGCCTGTGTTCTAGAACCTGACGAATGGTGAATATGTGGTCGATGCAGCCACGACCAGGTCTCAAGCCAGCTTGATTCTCTCGTGTTTGCAGTTCACGAGTCTTAGTTAGGCGTCTGATTATTATTGAGGCTAGTATCTTAGATATTATATTAGTTAAACTAATCCCTCTGTGGTTGTCACAGGATGATTTTGACCCTTTCTTATATATTGGGACGATAAGTGATTGTGACCAGTCAGATGGAATAACGTCTAACTCCCAGATCTTAGCTAAAATATTAGTCAACCTAACCGCTAAAATTGGACCACTATCCTTAAAGACTTCTGGAGCCAGTCCATCTGGACCAGCAGCCCTTCCTCGTTTCAGATTATCTATAGCCTTTTGAACTTCAGCAAGAGATTTGGGACCTACTTCAATGTTCCATTCACGCTGTCTGGGAATGGAGGGTAGTTGTAGAGTAGCTGAAGGCCAGCTGAACTGTTCCCTAAAGTGTTCCGCCCATCGTTCTAAACGCCTGGACTGGGAGCAGATGAGTGTATCGTTTTTTTCCGATATAATCTCACTTACACTTGACTTATTAGTTCCAGTTTCTTTTATTAGTCTGTAAAGCTGTCTTGTGTTCCCTATAGTCGCCGCCTTTTCCATCTCTTTTGCTTTCGTTGCCCACCACTGCTCACGGTCGTTTCTTAGACTTTTTCTTAACCTAGATCTGATTTGTTGTCGCTCTTCAACGTGTTCAGAGTCTGATGGGACGAGTTTGCGAGAATCCATCAGTGCAATAAACCTTGACGAAATCGATTGGTTCTTTGTAACCCTGTGGTTTAAATCACTGATAAATATCACTGCTGTCTGTATAGCTTTCCAAGCAACATCTGGGTCAACCTCGTTTTCAGAACTACCTAATACTGACCTTAGTTGTTGCTGGAACCTACTTTTGGTTTTCTCGCTACTCAATTCAGTTCTAATGGGTCTTTTTACTGAGGCTTTTTTGCGTCCGGTGAGGCGCAAGCAGATGCGTGCCCGTATTAGGGCGTGGTCGGAGTCCAAGCAAGTACTCCAGAATGAGCAACAATCCTCTACCGACCCTCTCCAACGATGACTGGTGGCAATATGGTCTATTTGAGTCCATCGTTGGTTTGGTGTAGGGGGTCGCCATGTTAGACGATGTCTCTCCTTATGCTTAAAATTTGTGTTTGCTAAAAATAAGCGATTGTCTGAGCACAGTTGCAGCAGACGATCACCATTATCTGTTCGTTGTGCCGGAATGCTAAAATATCCACCTAAATGCCTTTCTGTTTGGTTTAAGCTACCTATCTGAGCATTAAAGTCACCCCCTACGAGTACTATGTCTGAGCGTTTAGCTTTCTGAAGAAGTTCAGAAAGCTTTCTGTAAAATTCATCCTTCACTTCATCTGAGCTGCAGTCAGTGGGAGCGTAGGCAGAAACGACAAAAAGGCAACGACGTGTGTCCCTATCCTTCCGAGTTCTTACGGAGCCGTTTAGCCGAACAGCACATAGACGACTGTTGATGGGGATCCACTCTAGCAGTGCTTGTTCCGCCCTCATGTTTAGTGCTATGCCTACACCTGCCAGTCCACGAGAACTGGCCATCGGGTCACCAGATACACGTAGGGTGTATCTCGTTGGCTCTCCGTTTTGCCGAGGTGAGGTCAAGTGAATGATCACACTGGAATCCTGTATGCGTGTTTCGGAGACACAGCATACATCGATGGAAAGAGATTCTAGGGTTTTAGCTAAGGAAGCCTGCTGACCGATTTGACATAGAGTGCGTATGTTGAAAGCTCCAATGTGTAGTTTGGAGCGAGGTTTCAGTAGACCTGGGACAGAGTTTTGAGCACTAGAATCGTTAGCTATGGTGACGCTTGAGGAAGAAGCTGAAGGAGGAAGTTTAGGGTTGAAAGTCGATGTAGGAGGAATAATAGGAATTGAAGAGGAAGGTTGATTATGAATACAGTGGTCTTGGGTGCTGTTAGAGGTATGAGGGCGGTTATCACTTCCCGGTTGCCCACACCGTGGAAGGGTTCTTCTGGAGGTACCTGAAAAGGAAATTGGATTAGAGGCGGTCTCAGCGACCTGGGAGCGTGACCGCAGAGCCCAAGGGACAACTGCTTGAGGCCGGTCGCGCACGGCCTTCTTGTGGAAGGTTTTTGACGTGTTAGCTCCGTTCTTCAAAGAGCCTTACCGCCGGAGACGGAAATCCGTGAGGTAAGGCGAGGTGTGCATTTTTAGGGTCGACCTTTTCTAACCCCACCCCTCCTTGTGGGAAGGCAGCATCGCTGTCATGCTGGTTGTCTGAAGGAAACACCTTACTGCTGTCACACCTCTGTACAGTCAGCAGTACGACTTCGCCTTCGGACCTTAGGTTTGTTGCTTTTAGTCTTACCGCTCTTCAACCGACCTGTCTGACATGGTAGGACCTTGAGGAACGGTTGTTCCAGCCAGTATAGCTCGGTTGCTTCATCACGATAGGCAAGCCCGACCACCACGTCAAGGTAGCAACAACGGTCAGGTCAATATAAGGCTAAGTATAAAAATCATTTATTTATGATATCCCTAAACATTTTAATTACTGTTACCAATAGTTTGGTGATAAAAACAGTTCGATTATTGGCAGTTTATAAAAATTAGTACAAACTGGAAGATGGATTCTAGTCTACCCTATTGAAGTACAATTTCTGGATGAAGATCAGTGATCTTCCTTGACAATAAAAAAGCAGATATATATCGATAAGATTTTTAGCCATTGATCGAACACACTTATAATGCCATCTTATTACCTAATTATATGCTAAATGTATATTACATGATTACCATGCACAAAAATAAAAAAGTTATTTATTTGATAATTAAGACATACAGTGAAACTGTATTCATTCAAAGGTTCAGGGTGTCTCATTGTGTAGTCATCTTCATTGAAAGTAATAAATGAATCCGATTTCAGTCTTGTTGATGTTGATGTTGATCCACATGCATATTCATCGAACGCCAATGGTGTTGATGCAGTATGACCTAAAAAGAAAACCAAATACAATATCACTATCTTTGACTCATTGGTTAGTTCAATCTTAATACGTTTTAATAAGCTGGTTATTGCATAGTTTAGTTTTTAATTGGCTTATGAACCTATTTTTGGTCACCAGCTACCATGGGACTGCATCTCTCTACGTTGTTCTGATGCCTTGTGGATAAGACCTTCAGATCAAAGGCTCCGGGTGTGGCCCCCTAAGAAAAGCACCTGCTTCTGTTTGGGCACCCGGGCAGTATCATGGCCCTCACACATATCAGTGATAACTACTACTGGCCATATTATTATGTGTGTGCCCCCTTGTACCAATGTTTACATGTTCAAACAAATAATGAACAAGAAAAGCTGTCGGGAGGTGTAACTTGTATGGAAATGACGTACATTCAGGTCAAGTATTAGTAGTATGAATGGAGATAAAAAACATTTAGACGATAAACTTAAAACCACCTTCCGAAAAAAACTCTGAAAGCTAAAACATTTTATTACTTATAAACTGAACATTTTCTTTATCATAATTCTAATGACTACGCATTTTTTACTTAAAAAAACACAATCGTTCTAAAGCAAATTAAATAGATATTATCTAATAAACGAGTGCTATCGAATTCATATTGGCTTAGCTAGTGAAAACGAAAACGGTCGAACGTAGTTTATACCCGAATTCGGAAAATTCTTTTCTCTTATTGTAATCTAAGCATCAAATGACAGAAATGAAAATAAAATCGTATGGTATATAAAATAATATAATAATGATATGAAAGTGAAGTTTACTATGCAATAAGCAAAATATAATAAATATATTAAAATCGTTTTGCATTCACACTTGTTTGTTCCGATTTGACACTACAATTACATTTAACAATTTGTTTTGTAAAAGCAAATAAACTGATGACAGATAAATTCGTATGCTTAAGAAAACTGTTAAAAAACTGAATAATTCAGATTTTTTTAATGATAAAGTTTGATGACAATATACAACGCTACGCAAATAAACAAATCAGGCAACAAGTATTGTAATTAACAGAGAATAATACTCACGACTAAATCCTCCGATAGAAATTGGTGAAATAAACACTGAGTTGTTTTGCTTTGGTTGGCATTCAGGAGACTCAGGAATAGGTTGCAGAAACGTATTATGTGGTTTAAAATGAATTTGAACATGACAGTGATGAAGAGGATAGACAGCAACACATGAAAAACAAACTTTACTATCTGTTAAAAAATCAGTTGAATCGTTAAAAGTTTGAGATTTAGAACTTTGTGAGACTGATTTAGAAAATTTAGAAACGTGAATCAATGAGTTTGTGTCATTCGACCTTCGAATATGTTTTGTAAACCCTAAAGACATTTTTCTTCCGTAAAATTGTGTAAAAGGATTAGGATATTTTCGACTATAAACACACTTTTTCTTGCTGAAAATGAATTCCAACTCCGTCTGGGTTCGCGGTTTAGCACATATCAGTATATCAGACATAATCACTAGTAAACGAGTTTCCGCAACTCCATCAAGAGAATTCACCTGCAATGAAAAAAGCTATGATCATATATTTAACAAAGTAAATAAGTTGAGTTATCGACATAGAAAAGGATTGAATTGAAAGATGAATTACATGTTTAAATTTTCTGCAAAAATTTCCAAAAACATAAATCAAGAATGATACATATGAAGTTGTACTCAGCTTAAACGCTCAATACTCATAGGTAAAGCCTAAACCCACTTTCGTTTTAAAATGTTAATGAAGAGTGATAACAATCCAGAAACTAAGATTTCGAAATATGTAGAAAGTCAAAGATTCCTGCTTAGATGGTATAAAATTAACAAAACGACTACGTGATTTCAAGAACCTAACACCATAGAAGTTTAAAATGCTTACCTTTTTCACCAATCCATACTTCAATAGTCTACGCCCAGGTACTAGAATGAGGTTTTGCGACCATTTGCCAAAAAGTCTTGATTGTAATAAAGCGGCCTTAGTAGCTTGTTCACTGATTCTAATCTGTTCATTTAAAAATGTTGCTGTCGCTACCACACTAGCAAAACCTGCAATAAGAATAATTGTGGAAGCACACATTCTATGAATATAACGTTTCAGATCTGAAAAACTTGAATCATGAGATTCTGGAGAGTAATGCACTTGATGATGATTATCCCATAGTTTTAAAATAAGAGTGGCTGCATATTCTGGTATCATAAAATGTTGACGAGCAGCTTCGTTAATACTAATGGCACATTTATTTGCTTCAGGATCACTTAAACCGTCCAGTTGAAGGCAAATGATAACAAGTTCTTGGAGTATTAAAGAATACCTACAAAAAATAGAAGTTCGTTAAATTTCCAAGTACATCAATCAACATTGCGGAAACATAAAATTAATTTCACTGAAGACATACTCCTTCTATTCAATGGCACGTAGAAAATAACTAATAACCTATCTGTGAGACCATACACATGTTTGTGTACTAAGAACTAAACCACACAAATCGTGGTACAGGCAAAAATATTAAACGTATACATAAGCGTGAAATTTGAACCACAGACCACAGGAAACATAAGTTGCGAGCGGAGCAACAATACGATAATATTATATTTTTGACAATTTGATTCTGACACAAAAGTGTAGCGGTAGTTTGCTGACACGTTTGGTCAGGTATGTAGGTTTTAGCCTTCAAGGGTATCAAAAGGTGTATGTCGTGTCGCATTCCAGGAAACATAAATTATCTAGAACTATTTCTAATAGTTCTTTCAAATGACATCAATGTCCATAAAATCGTTCTTTTAAGAAAATTAATGCGATCAGGCAAGGCATTATTATATGTGAAAAGTTATACTTAACAGACATGGTTCTACAGATATCAATTATCATACATAATAAAACCACAGATTTATCAATACAGAAACATACCGAGGAATGCGCTGTATGGGCATTATAAGGAGTGCTGAAAGCTGTAAATTAACATCTGGTAAGCTTTCTTGTTTATTTATAAACTCCATTAGTCCTGGTATGAATGCATTACAAGTCTAAAAGACCAAAAATAACACTTAATTTAACATGTACGGATACCACAAATCAAGCGAAATTCTAAACCACATAAAAATAACTTTTTCCTGCTAACCCAAAAGCACTCACTTGTATTCCGTGAAATGATTGTTTGTATATGTTACAAAATAATTTAAATAGCAAATGAGTTCTTTTAAGAACTATGATTAGTTCCAAAGTGTCAAACAAACAACTTTTACACTAATAAAATCTTAATAAAGGATTAGTTCATCTTACCTATTGACTTTTCATTGTTGATTTATAATTACGCTTGTTAATGTGTGATTTTATGGATCCTCATATTCAGATCAGCACGTTTTAAAAGAAACGTACACTTCAGCTATCTTCATTCTTTGAGGAAAAATTTCAAACTAAGGGTATTTTTTCTTGTTTATTTTTATAATGTGAAGTTTTCTCTATTATATTATAGCTAAAATTCAGGATTTACTACAATATGCGGAATATGGAAAGGAACTTATATGAACCTATGTTGTTCGTATTACAGAAACAATGCATTACGTAGTTGACAAAAGATGTTCTTGAGAGATCATATGGAGTTGGGAATCTACCTGACCACTGCAAGTAACAAATTCGATAATGAGCGACTTAAATAATGAACGTAAGAAGAGAAAGAAAGCGTACTTAGTTTGTTCAAAGCTTAGAAAATTGGATTCCCAATAAATCTATGTCAGAATGTTCATACTTTTTCGAGTGTTTATCCTTATCTAACTATTTAGAAGTATAATCTCCTGGTTTCGAATTTTGTGATGGTCGTAGTACTGTTTACAAGTTCAGGTCTAAAACATCTATTCACAAACAAGAGGCCTAATACTTTTTATTTACGGGGATGTAGAAGGACTTAACTCCAGTCTAGTAGATTGTTGCTATTATTATCTAAACTACAGGCACAGAATAGAAAGGATGTTGACTAAAAGACACAAAAAATCTCTACTTAAACTGAAGAAAAGATAAGTACAATATCCTCGGATAATGACCTAGCAGAAGAGACTATGACAATTGACTTAATCACTAAATATCCCAGGACAAACAGGTGCAATCTCTCAGGATTTTTATGTAACACTCAAACCCAGCGGTACCATGTCACTAAGGCATTATATCTATCCAAAAGTATATAAATCTGAATTACCGCTATGGCAGAAAGATGTATAGCAGAACCTCTAAAGGTAGTGCATAGAGACGTCTCACAGCACGTCGTAAAAGATAGTCTTAGACCTATTGATAAAACAAGAAATTCGGAGATGAATAATAGATTTATGATATGAATGGATGTTTCACGAACGTGTCTTTAACGGAAATAGATGATTTCATATATAGTGAGCCTCAAAATCAGATAGTGGAAATCAGTATCTCCTCCTTTTCCTTGCAAGATTACAGAAGGGGAACGAAGTAATTATGCATCACGGAATACGGAAACAAAATTGTGCAAAGATAGAGGGAAGGTGATCACAATAAATAGACAACAAAATAAAAATAAGTGAACAAAAGCAAAAAATAATAGAAGTTTAGTTCAGAGAAATATAACCAGTTGTTTCAGTTAAATAAGTCCCTCTCAAGTTTAATAACTAAAAGAAAACCATGAAAGGACCGCCACCGGCATTAATTAGGAGCCATGTCTAGTGACGTTTTAATTCACCGTGTAGTACTATCTCTAGGACCTAACCAGATAGTCGTGGAGGACCGACATAAATTTCCAACTTACTCAAATCTTATTCCTGCATAACGAATTTTTGTAATTAACTGATTACACAACCTTTTCTGTAGATTTGATGTCACATTCGTTGAGATTATGACTACCGTTTTAGAGGAGACATTGTTAAACTGATCATCCACCAATTGTTTGCAATTGATTTCATTCTTAACTGCAAAACCTATGTATTAGTATAGAGCGTTGATGAAGAACTAGTGGAAAGAAGGCATTTCTTTGCCCAACTTGTTTTTCAATATCCTGATAGAAATATCTCAAATACAATGATTATTGTCAGGTTGCATTTTAGCTCGAAACTTTCAGTCTATAAAATACCACAGCGGAGGCCACAAAGACTCTGTTTTACAAAGCTTAGAGTATATCAATCTTAATCTTTTAAAGTACTCTCCATTTCTGTCATTGCACTAGTCTCGGCATTGATTCCTTTGTACACAACATTCATGGAATGTTGTGCAAGTCAGGCCTTTTTACTGCCTGATTGTTTCATTTCTTTGCACGATCTCGCACAGACGAGTTTTCTAAACTCAGGTCACTAGAAACTATGCCAACAGGGAGTCAACGATTACACAGTAAAAGAGATCGGTGAACGTTCAGTGTTTTCATCAATACAGGTACAGGGTCATCCTAACCTTGTATCAACCATGTAGTCTTCACAGCTTACACTGACAAACTATAATGCCTTTTTCGGAAAGCTAGATCTTTATAATCTCCCCAAACTTTCCACAAAATTAGTTTTTCTAATGCTCCAAAGAAAATCTTAGTGCCTCAGTTTGCTTATATATTAAACAAACCATGTATTTCAGACGTAAGATTTCAGTTGTGTAGCTCTTTATGCCAATAGTGAAACAGTGCATTTAGTGGAGTTACTTTTAGTATGCTATATTTTGGTTAACTATGTACTGCAGTAGCAAAAGAGATAGGCCAGGGACAAACGAAAAACTTAAGAAGTTAAGGGAAAATATAATGTTTTGCAAACTTTTAAGCAGAAGCAAATATTAACATCTAACCAGTTTGGAGCTTAGATGAATTTGTATTTCGATTCGGAATATTTAATCTTGTCATTAACAGTAACAGTACAGATAGAAACATAATAAAAATAAAACCACGCAAACTGAACAACTTGCCTCCATAAACACAACGTTTGTTTGGTAGCGGTTGGCATAATCTGCATATAATTTCAGACATGGAGAAATTTTCAGAAATGCTTTCTCTACTCCAACAGTCAAAACAGACTCAAGAAGGGTTTCATTGACACTTAAGATGGGCACGAGACGTCCAAAAATTTCAGAGTGTATATCTTCCGGCAAGTATCTGCGGTCAATTAAGGGCCTTGCAAAGTACTAAAAGATTAGACAAACGATATGAAGTTACCTTCAAAACCTTCCTGAGGTAACTTATGTATTTAATTTCGGAAGTCACGAGTTCGTGTATTAGGTCATCTTTTGATCGTAGAAGTTTGACTTCGGCATTTGAATTATTTGTGCGTAAAGAGAATGAATTTTTCATCGGGAGGACTTATAACAAAGGTAACAAACGTCTTTCAGAATGTTGACAAGGTTAACTTGAACTTTCTCATAATTCAGCTGGAATAGAAGTCAAATTTATGCGAAAGTGTAAAATGGAGGAACAGAAATAAAGCTATCATGTATGCAAAAAGCATCAGTAAAAGACTTCAGATATATCCACGACACCATTTGTAGATTAATCACTACTAATATATAACCAAAACAATTAAGCGTACGCAAGAAGCATGATGAATGTATGTCAATTTCCTCAATATATTAAGAATATTGTCAAACGTTGCCTAAAGTTGATTGCTTAGTTAAGCCTCATGCCTTTTTGGGACATCGGTGGCTGACCAAAAATCTTCGAAAATCTCTACTTTAGGCTCTCCTTTCCAGCTACTAAAAAGTGACATCTACGGTGTTGAGGTCTCGACGGGATACCTAGTTAGTTGGATACACTGATGGTGTTCTCATGACTTTCTTGATCCATAGAAGGCGGTGAGGTAGGTAGGTTGTATCCTAGGTACAGCGACAATGATGTGCTATATACACTTCTCATTGTTATTGTTCCTAATGATAGTTTAGTATTAAGTAACTATAGCTCTCAGGTAAGGTAAATGTAGCGTCATGGGAACTCGAAAAATTATAGACCATATGGAAATGTAACATACTATATGAAACATAATTTTTTCATAGGACTAAAATGACAGATTGAATTAATATTGATGCTTGAAGTGGTAACTTCAACTATGGGGCCAAAGTATGCCACTATACGTAGTAGTCAGAATAAGACATACTCTTAGTCACGTTATTGATGGATTCTCTTGAACAGATTCCTTGCGACTTGGTCTTCATGATTTTAAAAAGCGGTAATTATAGTTATTCGGTAAATTAAGCCACAAATAATATCGTTTTATACCATATTAAGGTTTGATGGTGTAGTAATGTACAAACATACGCAAATGCGTTACTATTTAAACACCCGAAATGGAAAAATGTAAGAAAATTATCAATTGTGCTCATACTTCCATCCAATATGCTCTTCGATGCGTCATAGTATATGAAATCCAGTGTGTCTGATAATAACGCTAGTTTATGAATTGACGGGTCTTTCCCGTAACACTTGCATGGAATTTGTTCAGCTAAGCTTCTAATATGCGTTTCTGCAGAGCCAGTTGTGTTGAAGTTGTATTCTTTAAATCTTTGTTCCCATGGTACGTTGAAGTTTAGTCTACCGTTTATGATTTTCAAAATAATGCCATATGCTTTGACTCATCAATAAAATCAAAAATCCCTTAAACGTCAGTAAAAACGTTTCAAGAATATGTAAGAAGCCTAATATTCATTTTTAAACCTAAAGTACGGTCAAAAATATCTCAAAATTTACTACTTTCGTCTACTATTATGTTTTTATCAATCCATAATTTTTCAACGACAAAATCCTAACTAATTAATTTAGGGGACGCACTGCATATCAGTCAACACAAATGTAATATTTTGTTATGTTTATTTAACTTTGTGCTTTGAAATAAGTAATTTCTAAAGTATTTAGTCGAAACTTTGTCGCTGTTATATCCATCACTTTGCGAGTTATAACGGTAAAATTTAAAGTCTTGTTACCTAAAGTTCTACTTAAATACTATTGCGCACCCTTTTGTCCGCTTTGAGTTTTGTAATCCTAGTCCTTTTATTTGGTTTCCCACACCTTACATTAAAGCTCAATAAAACTGCTATACATTCGTGATGATTTTATTCTGTTTACGTCCACAGCCTTTTAAAATAATCAGTGTAAAGCACTATTATGGTGGGAATTTCAGTTTCACGACAAGGCGTAATCTATGTAGGGCATTCGATACTGATGTGTATGATTAATGTTACAAGTCATCTACATTACCTTTTTTTAGTACATGTTAACATTCTATGAACGAGTTACTGAACAAATGGATAGTGGATCTTATTGTTGTATTTTTATGGGCATTGCTCCAGTATGCATTAAGGATTGGAAGACAGTTGTTTGTGCGCATGGCTAAATATTTAGTCAGTTTGTAGTATTTCGAAGAATCCCATTTTCATGTACGCTAATTGCCATTTTTTTTAAAACAAGAAGGTAAGTCTAGATCAATGTTGTTTTTAAATTCAAAGAATATTAGTGAATTTCAGACCTCAATAAGAATTCGTTTATATTATAGATGAACATTCTTACATTTCAAATAACGCGGATAACAGCATTCACAGGTTTTCGGTCGTAATCACAGTTTAAATAAAAGGATTGCTCAAGTATAACCTGACAACAGCGGTAACTAATCCACGCACGAATACGGATTCAGAAATCAATGTGAGCGCTTCTAAACTTTAAAAAAAATTTGAACTTAAAACTGTCAGGTGTACTTGGAAAATTGTTTATTCGTCCTTATATACATCATTGTAACAGAAGATAATTTTCGATGACAGGTAAATCAACTTTTCCCCATATTTTTAGAAAACTCAATGCCAAAATAAATCTAGCTTCAGTCACAACTTGGGCCTAGAAACTACCGGGAGTTTCTGTTCCAATTCGAATGGATCACTTCGCTTGTGCAAGCCCTGGCAATGATGCCCCTTTAGTGTATCTAACTTTCACTTGAAAGATTCGACAGATTTGGTTTCATTAACGTATTCACTTAATGAGTTCCGCTCTTTTATGACTATATGTGAATGTCGATAGTCAGCTGGCAAGTAATCTGTTCTGGTCTTGTAAACGTTCTTTATGGTGTCCTCATAAATCTACTGTTGTGAAAGATAAAAAAGTGAGGACATGTCATATACAAATTTATTATTTAGATTTTATTTAAAACAGACCTCTTTGAAGTCAATCTTTCTTCCTTTGATCGATGTGAGACAGCTGTTACCGAGCTTATTTGAGGTGGCTGTACATCAATTTCTGTGTCAAATGTAACCTGACGTGGTTTACCAGTACACTTTTTAGCTGCATCTGAGAGGCACTTCTTACAAAACCACAAGCAACCATTTTTACCAAGCGGTTTGAAAACCGCAGACGTTAGATTAGTAAGTGAATGCCATATCTTAGTGATCGGCCCCTTAGGGAACATGAACATTCTCAAGATTGTAAAGCTTGAATAGTTTGTTCTAAAATCATACTAAATTTGGGAGGGAATTAACTTTCTATTTGGAAACCTGCACATTTTATTTTTAATATTTTTTTCTTAAATTTCATCAACCTTACGGGTTAGGTATACAAGCCAATAGTTCGTCTTCTTTTTTTGAAGACAGAGCTTATTACGGTGTTTTTTCAGTCGTCGGCTAATTCGCATTTATAATACAGATAGAACAAAATGTCTTCGTCGTACGTGCTTTGCCAAAACAGTCAGGCAATACCAGACAATACTGTAGTCGTCTATTACTGATAATGTAATACTGCTATGAAATTCAGAATAGTGTAGCAAGAATGAGGGGCTGCTGTCTATCCCAGCCTATTTTAGTAGGCTTCTGTGTGTCTAATCTTTTCTTAAATGAGACAGATGAAGGTACGGGTACCACTTCTTCGGGTAACAGGTTTCAAGTATTAGTGTTTTAGTGACCTACTTTTATAACCGATTGTACCGGGGATTGTTTTACCGTACTCGTTTGTTTACCAAAACACAAACATTCTTCTGTTGATTGTGACTTTGCACGCGCTTACGTTTGCTCAGTTATTCCGTTTGTATTCCTTTGGCACGATTTCGGTATTCTTTCGATACCACGAGATCGTCAACAAATACATCTCGATTACAACTATCAACTGCCTTCTAGTATCTGGCACGCAACCTTCTTGTAGTGGTGATTATAGTCAACTGTGACTCGACGCCACACTACAATGTCTCGATGTGAAAGTCTGTATACCACGCGTAATTCATTCGTCCTTGGCTTTTCCACCACTAAGTTATGTATTCTGAGTTTACCCAATCTGATAGGAAGAAAAAGTGAGGATATATCAGGTCCAATATCATTTCCTAAACTTCAATACATCAAAATCAGATTGCATATTAATCTGCGGTACGACGGAGTAAAGACGTCTAGCTTTTCAAGCTGCTCTTCTTATGGCAAACCCCGGAGTTCTGGAATTGCGCTGATAGCTACCCTTTGTACTTTATCCAGAATATCCGAGTCACCCCAAGTGCACATGTATCTACATCCTCTGTTATTTCTCACCAGATTTTTACGCCATCAGATTAGAGTAGCAACGCGGACTACACTACAACTGGGACTTCATTTACGTTGAGTATACAAAATCGAGACTCTAGGACTGAGCCTTATGAAGCTCCACAAAGTAAAGGTAAAGCACTAGGAATTTGTCCCTACTACCTATCTATCTCATACCAGGAAATTCTCAGTCCGTTTTAAAAGATATCCTGCAATCACCATGTTTTGCAGCTTCAAGAGCAGTCCATTTGTTGTCTATGTAGACAATATTCACTAATTTTCTAATATCCAGAATCTCTAACTCATGCTTTCTTGCTATGAAGAAATTTGTTTTTCAAGACAAACCACTTCAGAAACCATATTTATCACCTTTTGAAAAGTTTGTGATTTCTGGGAATGCCATTGTGGTCATCTTGATTATTATTTGGATTATTTTAACCATGACGCTGGCTGGGCTAACAGGTCTGTAGCTTGATGGAGGCTGTCTTGAAACTGTTTTTTGTGCTGGAGTGACAATTGCATCATCACCGTGAGTAAAGTAGTATGTCCAAGTGAGGTGAGAAGTTTCTTAGGTCATATTCGTGGGATCTCTGATGCACTGGATTAAATATTGGCGATTGTGGTTTTTAACGATTCTCGATGTTTTCGATGACTCTGCATCTATGTTTCACCGATTTATAGATGGTGCATTAAAGTCGCCTACACCTGTTTGACCAGGAATTAAATTTACTGAGAAGGAAGCCACACACTACATATTCTCGAGAGTGACATACTACAATTAATACAATGTCGGCAGCGCATCAGTTCACATGTCTCTGAGCCATGTACGACCGTCTTAACAGCTCGTATGGTTAAGGTGCTTTTCGTATACAGGACAAACCTACCACCCCTAAGGTTCAATCGTCCAGCCCGATTAAGTAAGAAACCAAGCAATTGAATTTCACTATCATAGACATATGACGTTGATCCTGTTTCATAGATGGCAATGACATCCGAGTTTCCTGTGTCCGCCACTGTTTTAAGCTTCGCCATCTTATTTTGCAGGTTGAGACCATTTGTGTACCATAAGCTTAATCCCATGAAGGACTTTCCCTTACCACCCAGACGTCACCACAACTTTCGGTCTGTTTAAATTCTGAAAGGTGCCACTTAGACTAAAAAATGCAGCTCAAACATTCTAACAATTAGTAGGTGAGGTCTGTAGAGGACTGGATTTGTATTTGTGTATATTGATGATATTCTGGCTGCCAGCTCTGGTCAGATAAAACTGACGACATTTATTCAAGGGATTCTATGGGCTGGATGGATGATAGTGGTTCAACCGTGTTTTTTCCAGTCTAATGTTGCTGACATGTGCTGTCGTTCTGGTAGAACTATTCGCTTTACTCGGCCACATTTCAGGCATAAAAGTCATTGGCGACATACTGAAGATGCTCATAAACGACGGTATTATGCCAGTGAATAGCTACAAACTATAGTCACTATAGTACGTCTGAAGATTTTCTTTGACCACTTGAAGCAGAAATTTTCATATTCGCATAAAAATCTAGCTATCGGTACGTCTGTTCAACGATTCTTGAACTGTTCATTCTATAAGCGTTTTTGTTGTTCATTACATTCAGTAAATTATTCCATGTAATGGTCTGTCTGGTTCAATGTCAAAAATGCACATTTTTCGTTTAATCTGCCATACTTATCCTTCATATACATAACACAGGTAACTAAAAATCATCACTCGATCAAACTAACTAGACGATTAATGTATTGAAATAACTGTAAAGCAAAAATAAAAGAAGTAAAACACGCATAACACACAACAGTTCCATAAAATAATGTGTACAGGTAATACGTAGGGACAGAAGATTCATAAAAATAATAAGAAACAAACATTGAAAGTTTAAGAAAACTTGTTGTCACATCAAACACACATATAGGAAGTAATATGAATAAATATTTTGTTTTAAAGTGAAAAAAATCATTTCGATTGCAATGAACCAACCCAGATTGAAAACACTTTAATCGGTGAAGTTCAATTTACCTGGGATCATCACCGTTCAAGATCAACGCTTAATTAATGGAGAATAACACAACGAAATTAGTTAGTCTCCAGCAGAAAAATATTCATTTCACTTTTGCCCAATGATTGATATTGTTTATTAGCTACTGAAATTAACCCATGATATACACCGTCCAGGCTTTTCTTCAGAAAACTAGAAACATTTCGTCTCGTGTCGTTTGTAAGTCTATGCTCCTGAAAAATGTATATGCTAAGGACCATTTTGTATCGCCAATAAACCAAACACAAACTTGGACATTTGAATGGAATGTCCTCTCCTTTGAGTAAATGCTTGATACAAGAATCGGTGACGAAAGGTTTCAATGCTAAATCGAAGTTTCTTTTCTCAAGCACACTTATTAAGAATAGAATAAAGTGAAAAGACATTCAACAACAAGAAAGATAGATACAAAAGACTATAGAGATCTGGTCCATTAAGAATAAGTATAATCAATGGAAGAATGGTGATTTTTGAAGTAAGCAGATTGATTATAAGATATAAAGCTTTTAGATTATTTGAGTAGCAGCAGTTATCAGATCTGAAAATAACTGGTATCTGTCGCCGTTCACCTATGATTGGATTCTTTAACACGCTTCATCTCATAAGTTACATTATAAAGGTCACAACAACTAAAGCACAGCACGGAATGAATAGTTGACAAAAGCTGGAAAGGTTTCAATGAATGGAAATAAAACTAAATAGACCTTCCAACAGAAAATAACGAGTCAAATAACTCTCATAAATAATATTCTAGTCATGCAGAATAATAATAATAATATTAACCATCAAAGATAAAAGAAATCGAATACATACATCAATATTTTAAAAACTAAAACAAAGAGGGAAAGCATGTATTTGGTTTAGCGTGAAAACAGGGAATTTTATTCATTAAAGCATAATAATAGGAAAAGGGGCTGAATATGCAAGGGAATGAATTTAGTTTATTTTCACCCTTTCTATAGAAATGTTGGTCCTAAATGTCTTGATTGCCTCTCTTTATGAGATTTACAAATGCATCGTAATCCAATTTGCCTTCTTTAATTGGAGCTTCTTTCCACGTTTGTCTTATCTACATGGAGGCGAAATAAAAGGTTTGCATGACATACATTTAAATTACAATCAAGATTTATTGAAATAAGTGAAACATTTTTTTGAAATTTGTGTTAGGTAATTGTCCAGTGTTCTCGAATCTTAGTCTAAATCCTTAGGGTTTTATGAAATAAACTGCACTCAACTTAGAATTATCTGATATTAAACGCTGATGTAAATAAGGGGTGGTGAAAACATTAATGCGAACAAACCTGTGAATAAAAGAAATGAGTATCCTGTAACTACAGTAGTGATAAGTACGTAAAAGGGAAACTTTGCCTATAGCTTTTCTAGAGTTACTGTCGGTCCCAAGCCAGGTAAAGGAGGACGGTTGGGCATGGGGTTAGTGACCCCATCGCGTAGAAAACTAACTCGCTAAAAAACGCTAACTAGAAAAATAATATAGATCATTTAAACTTTGCCCTGGAAGTTAGAAGGTCTTCATTTATAAGAACTATGACGCTTCATGGTGAAAGCCGAGTTCCTTCTGAAGCCACGAGGCTGATGCCCCTTCTAACAACCAGAGCAACAATTTTTATAGGTACATGGAACATCCGGACAATGTGGGAGTTCAGTCTAATAGCAACGGAAATGAGGAGATACAACTTGACAGTACTGGGAATCAGCGAAACCTATTGGACCCAAGCTGGACAACAAAGGCTAAATACGGGAGAGATGTAGTGTCAGTTACTATGTTAAGCCCATATAATGTATTCTAACTTTCGGACATTCCATTCTATTCATTCTACTTTAGTCATATGTCGACCTTGTCAATTATTCGCTTGTCAGTTTTAATTGTTTTTATATGAGCGTATATGTGTGTACACATCATATCCCATGACTCATTGCATGTCTGTAGCTTATTTTTGTCTGCCTATAAATATTGATTAACGCCTGACTAAAAATGAGTTGGCTTACCAGCCATCTCCACTCTGCGTCGCTTCTCTTCCTTCTATTCCATTCACCTCATATACAAAATATATGTATTCAAAATCCCATTCTCGTTATTTGACTTATTTAATTTCGTTATTGGCTAACGTGATTTAAGTCGACGATTATATACGATTATAGGCGATAACAACCATTCGTACGATCTAACTGGAGTCAGATCCATGGGTCACTAAATAGGTGCTACTATACTCCGCCCACGAAGAGGAAAATGCTTCAGACACTCAGGGAGTTGCTCTAATGCTGTCCAAAGTAGCACGAAATGCACTTGTAGGATGGGAATCTCACGGATCCAAAATCATCAAAGCATCATTCAAAACAAAGAAGGAGGGGATCACAATGAATATTATCCAATGTTATGCACCCACCAATGGTAGCAACGACTACATTAAAGATCAATCCTATGAGAGGCTGCAATCAATCATAGAGAAATGCCAAAGAAAGGACCTCACCATTCTGATAGGAGATCTAAACACCGAAGTCGGAATAGACAACACCGGATATGAAGATATCATGGGACGACATGGATTGATTGGGAGAGAGAAACGAAAATGGGGAAAGATTTGTAAATCTGTGTGCATTCAGCAAATCGGTCATAAGAGGCAGAATATTTCTACACAAACGTATACACAAAGCTACATGGATCTCACCGGACCACACCACAGAGAACCAGATAGATCATATTTGCATCAATAAAAAGTTCCGAAGGACAACGGAAGATGTGAGAAGCAGGAGAGGAGCTGACATAGCTTCAGATCACCACCTAGTTGTGGACAATTTAAAACTGAAGCTAAAGAAGAACTGGACAACTGGACAAAGAGCAATACAAAGGTTCAATAGAGCTTTCCTTCGAGATACCGACAGATTCAATGAATTCAAGATAGCTCTCAACAACAGGTTCCAAGCCTTACAAGATCCACTGAAGGAAGAAGAAACTACTATGGAGGACAACTGGAAAGGCATCAAATAAGCATTGACTTCAACGTGTCAAAAGGTTCCGGGCCAAAAAACCGTCATAAGGAGTGAATCTCTATAGAAACTCTGGACAGGATCAAAGAAAGGAAGAACATGAAGATAGCAATTAACAACAGTCGAACACGAACAGAGAAAGTCCAAGCACAAGCTGAGTACATAGAAGCAAAAAAAAACAAGCAAAGAAGAGCATTAAAGCCGACAAGAAGAAATACGTGGAAGAACTAGCAACGACGGCGGAAAAAGCTGCAAGAGAAGGAAATATGAAACAGCTTTACGATACAATAAAGAAACTAGCAGAGAAATACAGTAAACCAGAGAGACCGGTGAAGGACAAAGAATGCAGGCCAATCACTGAAATTCAACAACAGTGGGACAGATGGGTAGAGTACTTCGAGGAACTCCTGAATAGGCCGACTCCAATGAATCCACCGGACATCGAAGCAACACACACAGATCTTCCTATAGTTGGCAATCCACAAACGGCGGAAGAAATCAAAATGCCCATCAGACAAATCAAGAGCGGGAATGCAGCAGGACCCGACAATATACCAGCTGAAGCACTGAAGTCAGACATCGAAGTAACTACTAACATGCTTTACCTTCTAATCAAAAGGATTTGCGAGGAGGAACAAGTGCCGATGGAGTGGAAAGAATGACACCTCATCAAGATTCCAAAGAAAGGAGATTTGAGCAGGTGTGAAAACTACAGAGGCATTACACTACTGTCAATACCAGGAAAGTCTTTAACAGAGTGTTGCTGAACCGAATGAAAGACGCAGTAGACGCCCAACTTTGAGATCAACAAGCTGGATTCCGTAGGGATCAGTCGTGCACAGACCAAATTGCGACACTATAGATAATCGTGGAACTCGTCACTGTACATCAACAGTGTAGATAGGAGGACACTACGGAAACTTCTTCGATACTACGGGGTTCCTGAGAAGATTGTCAACATTATCCGGATCTCATACGACGGACTACAGTGCAAAGTAGTGCATGGATGACAAGTGACAGATGCATTCCTAGTAAGGACCGGAGTCAGACAAGGCTGTCTACTTTCTCCCTCCCTCTTTCTTCTGGTGGTCAGCTGGATTATGATGTAAGTAACGTAAAAGGGAAGTTTACGAATAAAATAGTACAAAATTCACAAAATTTTTCTTCCAATCCTTCAAATTTGCAGTCAATTTGAATTTTGGACAGAATTACCAAAGAATAGATAATTTAAGCTCAATATGCAAACATTATAATTAGAATATAATTATTAGCCTAAATTCATGTTATATTACATTTAAGAAAATGGAGTCTAGTTCCAAGATGAATTGACAAAAATAGTTTAAATGTACACTGGCTTATTCATATATTTATCTCACACATTGGCTGATCTTTATGAATATTCTCCTTAACTTACATCTATTTTATTTAATCTAAACAATTTCGAATTCTAAAATTTAAACAACAAATTACTATAAAATTACTTATTCAAAGAAAAGACTATTATTCAGTTTCATTCACTCACCTCTTCAGCAGAGAAATTATCGCCCATATTTTCTAAAAGATCTTTGATGCTAAAATATGATTATGATTAATTGTAAGGTATAAAACACCTACTATTCTTCTTCCAAATATCGTTTGTTCCCTGGATCAAACATTGCGAATGCATTACGTAGTGCGTCTTCAGGATCAGTACCTGAAACACAAAACCAAATTGTGAAAAGATAGTTTATTCATTATAGTTTTAATGGTTACTTTGAAAATGAATTGAAATTTATATGTGAATCATTAAAATTAAGAAGCAATAAACAGGTATACAATATTAGGCTGGAAATCTGTATTACTAAGTAGTCATAATCGCACACATTACTAAACTCGAGACATTAAGGTTCTATTATAGACATATGTTTTATCAGTGTCTGAAATTCTCCACAAGTAAACTACAATTAACTATTGTAGTTTATCATCATGGGGATTTGTGGAGATTTTAACAGTTGAATTCACGAGTGTCAATTCAAGCTAGACAATCATTGAAAACCTGAAATCGCTGAACGTCCGTTTTGTACTAGTATGGGATCGCGGATGCGCACCGCTGAGGAGTCCCAAACTAGTACGAAACGACCTTCCAGTGCTTCCAGGTTTTCAGTGGTCGTCTAGCTGAGATTGATACTCATGAGTTCAACTGTTAAAATATAGTGGTTTAGTTAAAAATAAACATGAATTATTTAACTTGAGTCAACAAAAAAGTTTACCATTTAGTTTTTCACCGAATAAGTTGATAAACATTGTGAAATTCAATGGACCAGGTGATTCATCTAACATTTCTTTCAATTCTTTATCAGTTGGTGTCCGACCTATGTAAATTAGAAATACATTCATTTTAAATTGAACATTCCAAAGTTAATTCTTACCCAACGATGCGTACATATCTTTTAAATCTTCAATATCAATAAATCCGTCACGATTTTGATCGATCAACGTAAAGGCCTAACCATTCATATGGATATTTATTTTATCATTAAATTATATAGATTAGAGGTATACCTCTTTAAATTCTTGAATTTGATTTTGAGGGAACATTCCAAAAACATTTGAAGTAGCTCTTTGAGCTCGTTTACCACCACCACCGCCTCCACTACTTGCTGTCTCTTTTTTATCTTCTGCTGGAGGTCCTGCATCTTCTTCTTTGTTTTCTTTTTTCTCCTTTTTCTCTTTCTTTTCTTTCTTTTCCTTTTTCTAAAATGATTTTCAATGAGTTATAGAAGAAGAAAGATGGGCTTATATGTTGCATAGAGGTAGTTAATATGTTAAAACTAATAACTTTGATATGATTAATGATGATATAGCTCACTTATAATTAACATGTGATTTTAACACTTAACTGATTCGGTTAGAAAAAGGATGGAGATATCTTTCATAGGAATTTGTATTTTCCAAGTAACTATATAGATTATATTAGACTTGTATCAGTCTACGTCAAATGACTCTTTTCTCGCATAATTTATCTGAAATATATTTGAATAAGAGAGTGATTTCTTGGTATGGGTGGGAATGATAAGAGATAATTTGAATATTGGTTGCTGTAATTAAACAAATTTCATAGATTGTTACTTACGAGAAATTCACCTTCGTTGTAATGCATCAACTTTCTAGGATCCAAAGTAAGTTATTTCATTGAAACTCATCCACTTATAATTTGTTATATAAATTAAAGAGATTTAAATTTCTTCAGAATAATTATTCAGATACGTAAGTGTTACCATTCAATTAAAGTCCTACAGATATTTGTCTGATGTCAAAAAGTATTTTGGCTAAGTAGTCAATGGAGCCAAAAAATGAATAAATAGATTGTAATTCTATTTGATGACCCATTGATATACTGATTAGTTTTAGGTAGTTATATGTTCGTGAATTCTTGTTTGAAGGAACACCATATAAAGCATCTAGTCTCGATAAGCGGTAATTAAATGAGGTATTAAATATCACCATCATGAAAACTGGAACAACACACAACGAGATAGTTATCAGGCTTTACTGTAATATTCAAGAATATTTATATGGATATATGAAACTATTTAACCAATAAGGGGAATTTGAGTCAATTCTCAAAATGAAGTAGATTGCATAGCTACATATAATAGGTCAAAAAATACCAGCTATTAGTAGAAACGTAGATGTGTTAGTTGCGATAAGAGAAGTAAAAGGATTAAATTTCCATTCAGCAGTTCAACACAGATGATAATCAATAAAATTTACTGAAATTATATAGTAAGAAGTGTATAACTACTCAGATAGGGAAGAATATAAACGGAAGAAGGTGAATAACGACAAATAAATGATTTTGATGGAGTTTTGTTCTCTGAGCTGGATGGCTTGGTAGTGGATCTTTCATCGTTCTTCTAAACGACATCATCAGCACAAACTTCAGATAGAAATAAATGGGCAGAATTAAAGTTGGAAACAATTTAAGATTGACTGACAATATTCGTAGTGATTTTTAGACACAATAGTATTATCTAAATGTCCTATACAGTATATTTTTGATGTATTCATCTATTGGTTAGACATATTTTTAGTGAAATAAGCAGGACTACTAATAGGTATTGTTTAAAAACTCCTATCTACTTAATAGATCATTTCAACTATGGTCAATCAATTAACATACTGGATAGAGACAGTAAATATTCTAAACAAAAAATTCATGAAAGTCCGTAAATACGGATACTTCGGCGCTTAATAAGTCAATAATCTATCTGTCCATTTAAACATTTGTTATGTATTCACATATGATATGTAATAACAGTAATTGTAACGATAAAAATACGAATAATCCTCTGATAAAGTAATAATTTCGTTTAAGGTAATAACAGAAGTTCATTTATTGGGGTTTTAACTAAGGGATTTTAGAATTTATATTCTCTTGTATTGGTAAATATTATATATTATATTATATTATAATTAAGAAAACAATTCAGTAGTTAAAATTGTTTGTTTCTTTTTGTTGAGTTTCTTAATTATCAAAAAATTGAAAACAATAACTTAATGTAAAAGCTATATTATAAAATCTGATGAAACCAATTATATTACTAATGTCGAGAAATTAGCCTACTTCACCACCTCATGTTGTTTTGAAAGGATATTGAATTTGGTTTCGAATACTAATTATCACATTCGTATTCACTTTCAAACGTATTTCCAGGGGTTACCACCTGTTTGAATGTTCCCACCTCTAGTCTAATCAGTTAAGTTTGCTCAATATTGTGGGATCTTGTCATCTTGTTGACACATATGAATCAAGCTTAATGATTTTTCCAGTCATCTCATGAATAATTTATAGCAGATGAATGTTAAATCAAATTTCATTTTATTTTCTCAGTTATATAGGGTGTTATGTTGGACTCACTGTATTGCGATTTCCTATCTACCCTGTAAACAAAGATTTTAATAACAATTAGTACCGGATAAATGGCAGTACCTAGTCGACTTTCTTAAAAGCTGTTAAAAGTATAAGCGTTTAAAGATTAAATCTTTATAATGTCTTTAATAATATTTGAATGCTTGCATTCTGAGTTGTTGTCTACGACATAATACAAGCATTTCTGTCGGAATAGTACGGATAATTGGCGGTTTAATTGGCTTATGATATTTAATAGGATAATGACTAATCGCTATTTTTGTGAAAGGAAAGAAACCACTAGAAGGAAAATAAATCTCAGGAAAACCATGAATACATGAAAAGATTTATTCAACTCAGTAAAATTACCTCTTTATCTATAATTCAATACATTCTTAACAAATAACTTAAGTAAAATCAAAGTATTCTTACAAAAAGTAAATTTAACTACAAAGTAGCTACCTAGAGGGATGTGGCTGTAGATTATCGAAAGATATGAAGAAACTATATATAATGATGTAAGATATATAATCTCTTAATTATTTGGTTTTATAACTGTACAACTGGAACAGTAAGATTGCTTTCACAGTAGTACAGTAGGTAAAACTGTTTAGTTTTCGTAGACGAAATCTTTCTCAATAAACATATTTGTTGTTAGACGAAATTCTCTATATTTCTTCCATACAGTCATGACAGAGTTTGGTATTTAATAAAAGTATTAGGTTCAGTATAGTTACTCAAACACAATAACCCATCGTTGTTATGTTATTATATTTAATATGTAAAAAAACTTCCACTCCTTATCACAACTAGCAATAATTCAGTTAGATGTACTTACCTTTTCTTTACACTATTCTGACCATTAACCATATTTAATATTTAACACTCAACTTTACTCGTTTGGTAATCAATATAATTTTTTGCAATAGAATAAATATCAGAAGGGGTTTTGTGGAGATTTCAGAAATTTCACTGGTTGAAATCATGAGTCAATTGAAGCTAGACCACCATGGAAAACATGGAAGCACTGGACGGCCGTTTCGTCCTAGTATGGGACTCCTCAGCAGTGCGCATCCACGATCCTGCACCCCGCGAGATTCGAACCGAGGACCTATCAGTCTCGTGCCAGTGCTTCCAGGTCTTCCACAGTGGTCTAGCTTCAACTGACTCATGATTTCAACCAGCGAAATAGAATAAATGATAATAAAAAAACAGTCATGACATATTGATCATTATTAAAATCTAACTTACTTCTTCTCCCATGTTAACTTAACACAGAATCACTAGTGTAAAACAAAATGAAGCTTCTAAAATTGATGGAATTTTCATTCGATAAATATATATATACATGGAATTACTGGAACGTGGGCGTTCCATTAAAATGTATCAATGAAAGATTTGTATTATATTATTGAAAAAAAGTCAGTAATATTCCATTTCTTAACTGTGTAAATTTCCTATTCATTTTCATATATAGTCCAATCAAATTTTCTAGTGATATTTGTGCACAGGCATAACAATAATAAACATTCATAACTGTGTAATCTAGTAATGTAAAATTTTACTGAATAATAATAGTTTTCTACATTGTATATACATGATATTGAATAGAAAATATTGTAACCTTTCTTTCACCTAATCTTAGAAAAAATCAATAATGTGTAGAAAAACACATCAAATAATGAAACTACCTTTCTTAATATTCGATTACTATATTGGGTTTTTTTTGGTTGTAGATTTCAAATGATTGGTTTAAATCCAAAGGGAAAATTATATTACTCCATGACAAATATTTACTGTTAGAAAAGAACTATGTACAAAAAAAAAGAAAGATTATGATGATTAGGAGTATTTGAATTATAGTAAAAACTAAAAATCCCAGAAATAACGTAATTGGATCAAGAAGTACTAGATAAACAAAAACGAATGTACTGTATTTGGAATTCGAAATCAAACATTCAACAAGTACAAACGAATCATTAGTTCATTCAAACACCACAAAGATTCAAATGGAAATCATGATCATTACAAGATATAAGTTGATTCGTTTTAGTTGTGATGGCTTATTGAAAGATGAGTGATTTTAAAAATTGCCTGTTCCTAAGAGACTAAGTAGGAATCACCCTTAATTATAAAAAAAGTGTATTTTATCTGGGTAATAGACGAGTGAACGTGTTGCTCTGGATGTTAGAATAATATCAGTGTAACAGGAAATCACTTAAGATGTCCAAAATGATCTGGGATTATTGAGAAAAGCAATCAAGTAGAACCTTATCTACTACATTCAGTAATTAATTTATCTTGCTTTTACTGAAATGGTCTGTGAGAAAATTAATATTATTATTATTATCACTGATACTATCAAATAGTATGTTAATGAAGTGAAACATTTTACTGCTAATCTTTTGGGTATAGTTATTCTAGTTTCCACTGAACTAAATACAAAAAAATGGTAGTAGAATAATATGAATCTATTAATTTCAACAGGAGAATGTATATGTAGATTTGTAAGGAGTAATAAATGTAGATCAGTGACGGGCATTGTTCATACGACTGAATATTCCTAGAAAACAAAACTAATAAGAGCATCAAGACAGAAGTCTAAAAAACGAGCTTCATAATTAAATTCACTGGAGTATTAATTGGAGATAATCTACAAAAAACCATGAACCTAACTTTCACTTTAGTAAACAACTTTCAGCAAAACTCACCAAGAATCCTAAGCAAACTGACTCACATTGTAGGATCTGAAACCCCCTCACTCATTTTCATGGTTTTAAACCATGGTAATGAGCAGTTTGTTCTGTGACTGACTTCGTGTATGATTTAAATATTGACAAGCCCAGATAAATGTCTAAGAAAACTGAAAAAATATTAATAACTTAGCACATAATATACGGTATTAAGTAACTAAGTAGTGAAAATCGAGTTCATTAGTGGAAGTAAGGTAATAGCAATAATGAAATATTATGAAAATAGCAAACATAACTGGGTGAATATTTGCATCAGACTGCATTACACCCTAGTAATCATATTTTTACAAATATAGATTTTCGTTTGATTGAATTGGATAACATGTATAACATAGACTAAATAAATACTAATTCTATTCATTGAATTTTTTTCAAACTCATGTGTGATATGCTGTTTGACCATTTAACTTCTCAAGGCTGTACACTGTACAGGCGACTCTCAGGTTGTTCTAGCTATTTCAAAGGTGAAACCCAAGCTATTTGTGCACTTTTAAAATACTAATACTAATTATTCAATACAATTCTTTTTGTTCAATATTGTATCTCTCTAAATGACGGTTTCTCTATACATTAAGCTTTCCTGCTTACAGAGTTTCAACATACAATAGTCTATTGTGAAGTTGAGAGCCTTATACTGATCACTATGTTGAAATGTGACTAATCAAACATAGCATTAGGGATCAAATTCTCTTGGTTACTGTTTAACGAGTTATTAGCTCAATTTATTTACTCCCACAGACTGCTGCGAAGGGAAGAGAGTAAAGCGAAATGACGTGCAGTGGAGAAGGCATGTTAGCCAATTCCATTTAACCAAGCGTTAATCAATATTAAAAGCCAGATAAAAATAGGTCACAGAAATGTGATGAATAAAAACAGTCAAGGTTGATAAGTAAAAAATTAACAAGGTTAAAACATGACTCAAGAAAAATTTCCAGACGCTAGAATAAGTTATATGAGTTTAACATAGTAACCGACACTACACCAGGTAGCAGCGGGTATAATATTGCAACTCTACATTCAGTTACAGTTACATTAGTTACATTACATCAGTTACATTAGATATAACAGTTAGCAAGTCGACAAAACGTAGTATCCAACCAATTCACAATAAATTGATATTCGAATTAAGTGATTAGGTATTATATGAATAAAGATCTATGGTATTTGATAAGTAAAACATTAATGGTTTAAATCCAACTAGAAAGTAGTTTCGAACGACATTAATTAGGTTAGATTAAGTTGATAGATATAAAATATTTTGAAGATTTAGGATGTAATTTTCCCTCAAAAACTGTACATATATCGCTTTGAAGTCACGATTTACTTGAGGTGAATAACTGGTAACATTCACACTAACACACACATCACGACCTTGACAGCTGAAGTATAGGCCAATAACGAAAGGCTGAAAAATCAGGTATCGATCAGTTAAATGTAGTTGATAGTGGTATTTAGTCAATTAGCGTGTTTCACTACATCTATAAGTTATTTTTACTATGGAAACTGTCATTTGTTTAGAAAAATACTGAATAACTGGTTATTTGATGATTAGGTTTAGGTACAAATGTACAAAATACCCATGAAAATACATGGTAGAGATGTTTATTATATTATTTAACCAGATTCTTGTTTTTTAGAATGACTAGTCCTAGTCAGTTCAGAAATGTAGAAGTTTCTTCATATTGTTCTTTAGATACAGGATATCTTAGAAAAAACGCTCTGATTGAAAAAAACAATCAGAATTTTTCCAAAGTTTAATAAAAATGGGGGAACAATAGAACCTCTATTTCAGTTGATAAAAAATAGTTCCCAAATAAATAAAATTCTAACTTGCATCAACCATAACCAATAAAAGTTATCGCTTTTGAGTTACTTAGTTCTCTTATGACACTATAATTTTGGATAAAGAATCATGGTAGCTGAAGACAACCAATTTACAAAAGAACATTGGTGAAAAGTAGTCACTGAAAATGAAGGACATTAGAATTACCTCCCAGTTTAGATCTGAAAACTACGAACTACTATAATATGACTAATTGTTTTATTAGTAACCTGATATGGAGGTTTTGCTCTCAATCCACTAAGCGACTTATAGTATGCACTATTGAGAAATAAAATAAAATGACTAGTTAATATGATTGATTTCATTCATTCATCACGCCTGTTACTCCTCGTGAAGGAGCATAGGCCGCTCACCATCATTCTCCATCCAATCCTGACCTGGGCAATCCTTTCCAGGTCCTTTCAGTTGTTATTCATCCTTTTCATATCTGCTTCTATTTCCCCACTCAATGTGTTCCTTGGTCTTCCTCTTTTCCGCTTTCCTTCAGGATTCCAAGTTAGGGCTTGTCTCGTGATGCAGTTTGACGATTTGCGTGATGTATGTCCTATCCATTTCCATCGTCTTTTCCTAATTTCTTCTTCAGCTGGAAGCAGATTTGTTCTCTCCCACAAAAGGCTGTTGCTGATGGTATCCGGCCAATGGATGTTGAGTATCTTGCGAAGACAGCTATTTATAAATACTTGTACCTTCTTGATGGTGGTTGTTGTAGTTCTCCAAGTTTCAGCTCCATACAGTAGAACTGCCTTGACGTTGGTATTGAAGATTCTCACTTTGATATTGGTTGAAAGTTGTTTTGAGTTCCATATGTTCTTTAACTGTAAGAATGCTGTCCTTGCTTTGCCAATCCTTGCCTTTACGTCTGCGTCTGAACCCCCTTGTTCATCGATGATGCTTCCCAGGTATGTGAAGGATTCTACATCTTCCGGAGTTTTGCCATCAAGAGTGAGTGGATTGCTGTTCTCCGTGTTGTATTTGAGAATCTTGGTTTTCCCCTTGTGTATGTTGAGGCCTACTGATGCAGAGACTGTTGCTACACTGGCTGTCTTCATCTGCATCCGTTCGTATGTATACGATAGGAGGGCTAGGTCATCGGCGAAGTCCAAATCGTTTTATTGATTTTGAGCTGTCATTTGTATTCTGTATTTTCCTTCAGATGTCGAGGTCTTCATAATCTTGTCGACCACTAGAAGAAAAAAGGAAGGGAGAGAGTAAACAGTCTTGTCTGACTCCGGTCCTTACTTGGAATTCATCTGTCAGCTGTCCTCCATGCACGATTTGCATTGTAGTCCGTCGTATGAGTTCCGGATAATATTGACAATCTTCTCAGGAACTCCATAGTGTCGAAGAAGTTTCCATAATGTCCTCATACCCACACTGTCAAATGCCTTTACATAATCAATGAAGTTGATGTACAGTGACGAGTTCCACTCAATTGGTTGTTCCACGATGATCTGTAGTGTCGCAATTTGGTCTGTGCACGACCGATCCCTACGGAATCCAGCTTGTTGATCTCAAAGTGGAGCTTCTACTGCGTCTTTCATTCAGTTCAGCAGCACTCTGTTAAAGACTTTCCCTGGTATTGACAGTAGTGTAATGCCTCTGTAGTTTTTACATTTGCTCAGATCTCCTTTCTTTGGTATATTGATGAGGTGCCCTTCTGTCCAGTCCATCGGCACTTGTTATGATTGATTTAGATTTCAAGTATCTCCTGAGGAGATCTACTTTGGAATGATGATGACATAAAGTTTTCGGTAATATTAAAAACTTATAAAAGTTCTATTTTCAGCCAATTGTCAATTTTCATGTGATATATAATTCATGAATTAATGTCCCAAATGATTATGGTAGTAACAGAATAGTATCATGATGTGGATACAAAAGTTTTCAAGTTACATAGTGAAAGGATCATTTAACATTTGTGCAATTTGTGGTTTTATACCACATTTAATTTATTAAGAAAATACGAAATATTTTATACAATAGCTGTTTTGATAAACTTCTATTGCGTTAGAATAACAAAAATTATAGGAGGAATAAAATTCATCAAATTTTGTATGCACTAAATCATTTGTGTACCTAATTTACATTATATACTACCTAAGAGAATCCTTGATACATATGAAACATTTCGAGAGTGGATAACTAAACTGTTCAGTACTGTATATAAACAAGTTCCATTACTACAAATTATGAGTTTGGTTCAATTACAGTATTTCATGTGACCATCTGAGAGTGTGCTAAAAACTGAGGTCTTAGGAAAAACTCCTCCAGATACTTCGATGATAGCCTTATTATTTGTACTGATATGAATATTACTCCCAGAATGCTTTTGTATTTAACGCATACCAAATCAAACGTCAAGTTTAAAATAGTTACCTGCTGAACCTTTTAAAATTAGACACACAGTGAAGAAATAGTGGAATTATTGAGAGAAGTAGATATAAGAAAGAAACATGAACTGTGCAATAACATATTTCATCTTAAATTTTGCAAACCATTCAACTTGAGTATTATTGAATATTTCTATTTCTATTATTTTAATAATGCTTCATATAAAACTACATTTACCAAGCATCATACTGGTGAGATTAAAATATATATGTTAGATTAAGGGCTTAAGAGAAGAATTAACGTCAGTTTACAATATTTTTTGTTCTTCAAGAAAATATGACATAACTCATGCATTACAGTAATTAGAAAAAATGATAAAGATAATTGCAGATTACTTTCTTGGCTGTGAATATGATTAGCTTTATTAAAAGTCCGAATCCATTCATGCTTCCGTTAATTAGGGAAACAAATTCACGTATAATATATTTTGCAAATTTTTATATGTAACAAATATATTTTATTACTTTTCTCCTTATATTGAATAAATAAAAGTTATTCACTTATATCCAGTAAAAACGCTTAGGGTAAGTTGAAAGGTAAAATATAACACAAATGTTTGGCATTCAGTATCTTCCAAAAAGTCTATTACCATTTGTCTTAGTTGTTTGATAATATAATTTTAAATCTGCAAAATACATCATTTCTTGAATAAAAAATACCTGTAAAAATGCAACTACTTTGATTGTATTAAGTAGTAAAATAAGTATTGTAGAAAATCAAAAGGCTAAATCAATTTTTTATTAAGTATCAAATTGTCTATTTAAAAATGCATTTTTACCTAATAGCGGATAATTATACATTGTGAAATAATTTCACCTATGAAAGTGTGGAAATAAAAAGGTGGAATAAATTTAAAATATGAACAACAAGAATATACTCTCATCTGATTTTTTTTTCGGAGGCAAACTGTAACTTATGTGGCTGCATGGGAAAATAATCAAAGAATAGAGGAATAAACCTACTCAAAAATAGTGTAAAACCTTACATTTGGGACAAATAAAAACGATTAGAATATCCCCGAAAATATTTTTTGAAGGTCACTTATACATAAAATTACTAAGTTTCATTTAAACAGTAACTTCATGGAGGCGCTAATATTAGTCGCCAGAATTTTATTAATTTTAATATCAGTTGTATAGAGCGCTTCCAAGATACCTTTTACAGTCCTAGGATCAATACGACCTAATCTAATACAAACTATGCATATTACAACACTTTTCACAATATTCGTGAGGTTCGATGTGAAACACCATAATGATGTTAATGCTAACTGTAGTTGAAAACTATAAAGTAGCTTATAGTTTAGTATCTATTTGTGAAATTTATTTTTCATTTTGTTCAAATAAACTAGGTAATAAGAGAAACGATACTAAAAAAATTATTAAACTAAACAAACTTGTTGAAGTGACTTTAAAATCTATAGTGAGTATGGTCATTTGTTGTATACAAAGAGCAGAACGCCATGCTTTCATTATTATTAATAATCCACTTAATTTATTTGGTTTGATTTCAAAACACTAAAAAGGCCAAAAGTGAAATAGAATGAAAATTCCTCTTTTTATTGATAAGTACTATCAAGAAAGATAGTTGAATAGTTCAAATATGAGTAAAGCTATCAATTCCAGCATACTTATGAAGTGAAAGAAACAGAGAAATCGCGTTAAGAAAGCGGAGAAAGACGCCTATCTAGACATAATGGAACGAAGACTATACTAGAGAGAATAGACAGAAGGGAGCTAATGTATCCAAATTGGTCAATGGACAGTCAAATTATCGAATCATATCAATCAAGAATATGGTATGGCTGCTGATACAACTGGCCAACTATTCATATAAATTATATTTAATTTCGGATGGTAGTCGGGAAACCTTTACTAACTTTGATCTTGTGCTAGTTGTGATTGACTATCAAGGCCTTTATTCAGACATCCTACCAGACACTGTAACAAACCTAATACAGCTTATCGTTTTACACCAAGGATCCCCGAAACTGTCCACCATTAAAAAAAACTCACTCCTATATCAAATAATTTAAACTATTAATCACACAAAAATCTTAGGAAATTACTGAATATAATCAGGTCAGGCGAAGTCGGATATACCACATGCTGGATGAGAAGCTATAGTCGCCAGTATATTATGAACAAGGGATAAATATTTAACTAGTTGTTGGGGTGATCCGGCAAGTTTCTCGCAAGAGACAAGCAAACATCAGGAAACACTAAGAAGCCTTTCCTCCGCTCAGCGTTCAGTTGGAGTTTTTGCCAAAAATATCAAAGAAGCGAAACGTCACATGTAGAGGTTCTGATTGACTGGTCGCTGTACTGCTACTATGTTTAGTAGCATTTCAGAATATTCGAGCAACCCAGGGACATCTAAAAATATTATAAAAACCCTATATTTTCTGCATTAAAATGAACCTTGGAGTAAACTACCTCTCGCATATTTTGAGTATTCTCACTCGTGTTCAGGTTGCTGTCTAGTTCTAGATTGGGGGTTACAGAAAAGCTTAGGAGACGAATGTAGTGTTCAATCCGCAAGACTTATCACTAGTCAAGGTTATTCGCCAGTTAATCCCATCAGTTTAACAAAATCAGTTACGGTAATTGACAGGGTTATGATAATAAAACTTGATTTGGGTTTTATTACTTGCATAGCTGATTATCTTGAACTATGATTGAGACAGAACCGGATCATAAGGCATAACTATCCGTTAGTTTTGATTTTTTTAAATAAATTATGAATTTTTAGTTGCACACTTTAGAGAAAGCTGTGTGATCGAAAGCAATTCGGATTCAATTATAGAGTACGACAATTGTATGTAGTGACATTTTATTGCCATAGTAAAACTTTCCAAGGTAATTTACACATATATCAATGGATTATGGTATTTTAACATGACCAAGTGGTGACTTATGAGAAGCGAAGTAATCAACAGTTTGATGTAAAATATATAATTTACTCGAAAAGTAAACAGATCAGTGATGTGATGGAAAGAAAAGTCAATTTACAATTTATTTACCCATGATGAGTTTTGTTCAAAATTACTTCCATTTCGATTCAATGTAATGATTATTCAATGTCGTATTTGTTTTCTTTTCTCGTATGATATTTTATTCTGTATAATATGAGATATTCTTGTATTCCATTGACATGAACTATGCTCAGTATGTGATTTGTTATTTTTCATATATATGATTTCATCCTAATAATTAATCAAAATGGGTGTACAATCAATATATGAATGAGTGTATTTTCTACTAGAATCGTTGTCTTTATCGTCGTGTTTTGGGATTAATAAATCACCACTTATACCAGTCTTTGTGTTCTTACTTTTGCGTCGTGGGGATTGCAGAGGTCCCTCTTTCCGAGTATAAGTGTTTCCGACATAACAATCAGAGACGACCAGATACTAAAAGTAGCATTAAAAGAGCCAAGACAATAATCATTCAAACGACAAGTTATAACAATCAGACCACTACGTAACATAGACTTTAAAAATCCGAATGTATGTATACGTAATAGGTCACTTCATATTATCAGCAATCCCGGCATTTTTGAAATGTCCGTGAAGATACTGACTTCTGGACTGAAAAATATAAGTAGGTGAAGAGTACCTGGTTGGATTCATGATTATCCTAGTGGTTAGAGATTTTGGCTAATATAGCTCAGAATCGTTTGCGATGGCACAGATGCATTCACTTTTAGTCTTGCCTTAAGCTGTATATTTACAAATCACTTTATAAACTTATTCATTCCACTAACTGATATTTTCTTGGATCATATCTTCGATGCCCAATCTTTTCTATTACCACAAATACTATTGCTACAAGCACTTCTCTGGGATTTGTTTTGACAATTTCACATTACTGTGTTAATTGGGTTTGGGAACTTCAATCAATGCTTACGTATGTTAGGTTCTAAGTTGGGTTATATTATAAGAACGTTAGATATTAAACCTAGTCACGTTGGTGTTATCTGAAAGATTAATATTTTGCAAGCTATATATACATGGTATGGGATAAAAATTTAAGAATTCAGTATCTCGATGACAGAAAGCTGTCTATTATACAACACGCCATTATTTTAGCTACTTTATTTCTAACCAAGAAAGATGATAATATGTTACGCACAACTGAATAAAATACTTTATTAATTTTCAGATCAGTATTAATAAAAGTCTTGTAGATATATATAAATTAAAAGTATGTAAATGATGACAATTTCACAATGAGTTACAAGAAAGGAAAGCAGTAAAAATACAAACGAAGTTGAAAATATGCGGCAAAACAGACGAAATAACATGAAAAAGTAAAGACAAATGCAATTGGATATCTGTATATCATCATCTGCTCATATACTCAGGTATATGAAAAAAAACACAGCTGATGCATATACACAGAAGTAGAAAACTATGAATAGTTAAGATAATGAATACTAAAGAAAAGGTAATAAACAAAGAACCATGTTAACCAGATCTATTATTACTTACGTACTGATATAGAAATATCAAAATTTACCAACAACAATCGTCAACTTATATAATAAAACAAACGCTGACAAATAATGTATAAAAAAAACAATAATAATCAAAAAATTTGTAAATAACTAAACGTGACTGTTTGGTAAACAAGCTTTAAATAGAGTTACTTGAAAAAACACACATTAAGAACCTAATTTTTGTGGAGTATTCTCGTTAATATCGTTAAATACAGATAGTGATGATAAAATATGTTCGATCAATTGAATACACGGCAACAAATTCACTTTGAATGTAAGGAAAACACATAATATTTTGCAGAGTTCATATGTTAAGTCAGAATGATTGGTAGAAACTGAAGGATCTTGTGAACTGCACATCTTATTGATGAAATCCATCAAACAGCTTGGTAGTTGTTGAATTAACGATTGATTCACGCTTGAAATTATTTCATTTAATCGGTTCCCATGTGATTGAAGAATTTGTTCCAATTGAACCTATGAATGGGGATAAACACATCGGGTGCTATAAAATATTGGATATACTAAACTCAACAGACAAACAAAAAACCATACAAAGTAACAAAACATTTCGTAAAATGAGAATAATTTAAACTGATTTGTTTTTACAAATATCATTTAAAAAATGTTCACGTTACCAATGTTTTTATTAGTTTATAGGTGACTACATTATGTTTATACACCCAATGTACACGGAATGTAAACAGTAGACGTTACAGTGTTATACAGACAATAAGATTTGGAATTTATCTTAGAAGTGACTTCGGGTTCTATTCTCAATAAATCAAAAAATGAAAATCTTGGTGGGACGAATTTCGGGATTTTTTTTTAAAGTCGATGGTGAGCACTGCAAACTAGGCAGTAAGTTCTGAACAAGAAATTTAACTAATAAGATGATGCATTAGGGTGACTGATTCTACAACTATTGCCATCTTACAAATACAAAATGATATGATGCTATGAATATACCCTAATGGTATTAGAATTACATTTAATAATGTCTCTATGGTTCGAAAATCGTATAACAAGCAGATTTTAAGTATTACAGGAAGGTAGATTAAGGAATTAGATTTAGCACATGAGATATTCTTGAATAGTGTAACAAGTATATTCTGATGAGAATATGCTCCAAGAACACGTTTTAACTGCTTGAAGTAGGATATAAGGTGATAAAGAACTGGAGGCTAACATAATTAAATTTTTAACATGTACAGAATTTTTGTTGGCAAATCAATGGCAAAGAGCAAAAAGCTTTCCCGAGATTGTACAGCAACTTACCAAATACTCTTGAATTTGATTTATACAAAGTCGAAGAGCAATGGAAACAGGGCTATACAAAAGAATCAAAATACCATAATTTCCACAATCCGTTTCATCAGTAAGATCAACAATATCCTCATTGTTTGCACTAGATGAGGTAGAACTGGACCAATGATGTTCAAAACGCACAAGCCAATCAAATGTGGGATATACTGATAGATCTTCTGAGCATAATGAACATATATCACAAGGATTGTATTCGGAGATCTGGATTGTAACGAAATAAAATGCAAGATATAATTAAAAAAGGAAATGAAATGTTGAGTAGTTTGATAGACCATAGTGCTGAGATTTGAAAGCAAACAAAAGTGAGTATATTATGTTTAGGACACAAAAAAACCTATTGATCAGTTACACTATTTAGCTCAGTCGACTGCATCAATCAGTCAGTCAGCTACAACGTAGGACCAGGCACATATATGCATCGGTCCAAGATGTCATACCTCATTAACACAACAAGATGGACACCGGATTCATAAAAGTAATTAATTCAGAGGTGGTAATATATAAAGGAAAGATTGAAATAAGGATATAGTACAGGAAGAAATAATTAGTTCGTAGAAAGAAAGATATGAAGCAATTTTAATCTCTTAGTTTAAGGGAAGATAGAGAGTGTATACACCGATGCCATTGTGATCGATTCTGAGCCATGTCACCAAGAGTCTCCAACCATTGGTTACGATAGTCACGCGGACCCCAAACAAGTAGTCTGCATCTAACAACATGTCTCAGATTAGAAGTTAGTGACTTCAAGGACTGATGCCACTTTTTGGTTTGGCCTCTCCTTAACTTTCTTCCAATCATTCTCAAAACCGGTTAGCATTGCACGTCGTGGTAATTGGTGTTCGGGTATACGTAACACGTGGCCCAACCATCTCAGTCGATGAAGATTCACAACCTCATCAATTGATTTACCATCATTCCCTAATACCCTGCGTCTAACCTCACTATTACTTACCCCGTGATCACAACAGACGCAAGCAATATTTCTAAGGCATCTGTGGTCAAATACTAGTAGCTTACGAGTGTCTTCTACTCTTAAAGGCCATGTTTCACTGCCGTAAATTAAAACAGAACGGACTGCCGCGCAGTATACTAGTCCTTTTATTGATAGACGGATATCTCGCCTTTTCCGTAAGTGACGTAAGTCGGCAAAAGCCAAACGAGCTTTTCGAATCCGTGCTGAGATTTCGTCCGATACCAGCCCATTAGGGCTGATCAGACTTCCAAGATAAGTGAAGTCGTCAATGCGTTCGACTACTTCACTCCCTATCCTTAGTTCAGGTGTTGACGCAGACCAGTCCTGAAGCAACAACTTGCATGTAGAGGGAGAGAAGCGCATTCCATATCAGCGTCTTCACCGAACAGGACTATATCATCTGCGTATTCTAAGTCGATAAGTGAACCTCCTGGAAGGAGATCAATACCCGAGAATTCAGTAGACGAGAATGTTATTTCCATCAGTAGGTCTATGATGAAGTTAAACAGAAATGGAGAAAGTGGACAGCCTTGACGGACACCACTTGAGGTTGCAAAAGTAGATGACAGTTCACCATAAGCTCTGACTCGATTGGTAGTGTTCGAGTAAAGAGCCTTCACAAGGTTTATGTACTTCTGAGGTACGCCTTTCAATGACAGACATTGCCACAGAATCTCGCGGTCTACCGAGTCAAATGCTACTTTTAGGTCAAGAAAGACCACCATTGTCGGACGCCGGTAAGTATGCCTATGTTCTAGAACCTGACGAATGGTGAATATGTGGTCGATGCAGCCACGACCAGGTTTGAAGCCAGCTTGATTCTCTCGTGTTTGCAGTTCACGAGTCTTAGTTAGGCGTCTGATTATTATTGAGGCTAGTATTTTAGATACTATATTTGTTAAACTAATCCCTCTATGGTTGTCACAAGATGATTTTGATCCTTTCTTGTATATGAGAACGATAAGTGATTGCGACCAGTCAGATGGAATAACATCTGATTCCCAGATCTTAGCTAAAATTGGACCACCATCCTTAAAGACCTCTGGGGCCAATCCATCTGGACCAGCTGCCTTTCCTCGTTTCAGATTAACTATAGCCTTTTGAACTTCTGCTAGAGTTGGGGGACCTAATTCAATGTCCCATTCACACTGTCTGGGAATGGAGGGTAGTTGTAGAGTAGCTGAAGGCCAGCTGAACTGTTCTCTGAAATATTCCGCCCATCGTTCTAAACGTCTGGACTGGGAGCAGATGAGAGTGTCGTCTTTTTCCGAAATAGTCTGACTTACATTTGACTTATTAATTCCAGTTTTCTTATTAGTCTGTAAAGCTGTCTTGTGTTCCCTATAGCCGCTGCCTTTTCCATAGCTTTTGCTTTCGTTGTCTACCATTGCTCACGGTCGTTTCTTAGACTTTTTCTTAACCTAGATCTGATTTGTTGTCGCTCTTCATCGTGTTCAGAGTCTGATGGGATGACCTTACGAGAATCCATCAGTGCAATAAACCTTGACGAAATCCATTGGTTCTTTCTAACCCTGTGGTTTAAATCACTGCTGTCTGTATATCTTTCCAAGTAACATCTGGGTCAGCCTCGTTTTCAGAACTACCTAAGTGTGACCTCAGTTGTTCCTGGAACCTACGTTTGATTTTCTCGCTACTCAATTCAGTTCTAACGGGTCTTTTTACTGAGGCTTTTTTGCGTCCAGTGAGGCGCAAGCAGATGCGTGCCCATATTAGGGCATGGTCGGAGTCCAAGCAGGTACTCCAGAATGAGCGACAATCTTCTACCGACCCTCTCCAACGATGACTGCTGTCACACCTCTGTGTAGTCAGCAGTAAGACTTCGCCTTCGGACCTTGGGTTTGTTGCTTTTAGTCTTACCGCTCATCAACCGACCTGTCTGACATGGTAGGACCTTGAGGAACAGTTGTTCCAGCCAGTATAGATCGGTTGCTTCATCACGATAGGCAAGCCCGACCACCACGTCAAGGTAGCAACAGCGGTCGAGCAGTCGACTGCATAGAATAATTCAACTCATCTTTTTCACAAAACTTATCACATAACGTTAATACAATTAACTGAAAGCAAACTGACGCTCACAAAATAACTGAAGCGAAAACCCATTTCTCTCACAATACCCTTCTTCTATATGAAATGAAGTCGGTTTCCAATTCATTTAAACTCAATTACTTTCACAAAAACAGGTAACTATATTTAGATAACTGGAATTTTTGATAGGACCAATGTAAGAAATTACGAGAGAGAAACAATCGCAAAGCCTAATACAACTCACAATTTGGTCCGTAATGACCCTTGTCATTTTGAAGCGCTTGGAACATAAATCACATGAAGTGCCTTTTGTGAACATATTTTTAAGTGTTGATGATATATAATCAAAATGATCTTTCATTTGTTGTTTATATACAGACTATATAATGAAAAAGAAAACAATGGTAAGAAGAGACTTCAATGTACCAAAAAACTGAAATCAGTAATAAAAACCGGTAAAACTATTAATGTGTTAATTACAGTATTATTGAGCTCACAAATCGAGCTAAGATAGACAACCAGTGAAAACCAAGAAGCATTGGACGGCTATTTCATCATAATAAAGGACTCCTCAACAATGCACATTCACGACCTCGCCGATCCAGGACCAGTGAACCCGGATCTTATGGTGTTAAAATCAAACTTAAATCAGTTCGCATCAGAACGAAAATTGGGTGTTTTAATTTTTTAGTTACACTGAAGAAGTTATGTACTGTATGTAACATTCTTAAAGTATTATTATTATTATGTTTATATTTACTACATAATAAACGTGTACGGCGTATTTTAGGCTATTTTCAGTAGGAAGATAAATGAATAAATACAAAATGGAGGATAAAAAGTCGCAATCTTGATTACCAACTTTCTATTAATTCTATTAGGTTACTGCTAGGTCGAGGAACGGAATACATGATATAAATGACGAAGAGACAATGTGAGATAAATATTTGCAGAGTTTATAGGATAACAATTCAAGAACTGAAAGTTGAACGTTACACGTAATTGTGAATTTACTATTCAAATCTACTAGAGGGCACTGGTACGGCCGAGAGTGGGGAGAGTTCGCTCTCCCTATCGAAATGCTCTCACATGGCCACGCGTATATAGCTTCTGCTAGGGAAGTCCTACTCACTACCTTCTCGTGGCAGGGTGTTGTTTACGAAAATGAGAGGACGAAAAGCGAATGTCCGAGGCTTTAAACGGATTTCAAACCAATGGTGCGCATGGGCCCCAGTATCCTGAAGGAACAAATGGCGAATGAACCAATTGTTGGTCACCGGCTTCCATGGGACTGCATCTCCTTACGATGTTCCACTGCCTTGTGGATCAGACCTTCAGATCGAAGGCTCGGGGAGTGGCCCCCTAAGAAAACCACCTGCTTCGGTTTGGGCACCCGGGCAGTATCACAGCCCTCACACATATCGAATGAGATTTGTGTGGCGCATATGTATTTGGTGCCTCTTTGTATCAATATCTATGTGTTAAAATAAATTAAAATAAATAAATAAATAATTCAATAACTGAAGGTTGAGTATTTAAATCAAGGAACCACAACTTAACAAAGAGAAAATCGATTTATGTAAACTGAAGTGTAAAGTAACAAAGAGAAACTAAAATGGACCAAGACTGTACAGTGACATATCAAACAATGATAATGGATATTCAAAACACCACATACACAATAGATGAGTTAGTGATTTAGAAAAATAACAAAGATTAATAGAGTGTAAGTTTATATGTAAGACTATCGACTTTATCGATTGGGAAAGAGTAAAATAAACTATCTGATTTCCTAGATCACACAGCGGACTCTAATACTAGGTTATATATTTAAAAACACTACAAAAAGTACTTCTAACAAATATAAGTTGTAAACTAAAATATGAAAACCAAGTGTTGGAAAGCTTAACTTTAAACCTAGTTTTTAAAATATTTAGTGAAGCTTAAAGTAAACTTACAAGTGAAAGTTCATAACTCGTTGAGGAAGCATCTTTGAATGACTGTAAAGCAAAGCATTTCTGATGTTTCATTGAAAACCCAGGCAACAAAATCTACAATTGGTTAATAAATTATTTAGTCACGTTCTACATTGTAGACAATAAAAATGTTTCAGAAGTTTCGGGAACATATAAACACATTTGTAACTTATCTAGTAAATATGTGAACTGATGTTAAAAAAGTAAAGGTTAATCTGTCTAATCTCCTTCAACATACTAACAACTATCGGCAATATACTTGTATCCTCCTAGTTGTCATATCCTTTGACCTTTTTGCTACAAATACGTATACAGAAGATCTTTTAAATTTAATTCATTATCAATCCTTCCGAAAAAGAATCGCTAATTGGAAAGTATATAGACTGTAGATGTGGGATGCTTACATCAACAATGAAGACTGACTACATTTCTGACTCTTCATCAACTTTGTGTTCTTTACGAATAACCTTAAAATAAATATGATTTAGATTTATAATTCATACCGGTTCACGAATTAATAAATAGAAGTTTACTTCTCTCTTTACACTCCGCAAATCCGCCTCACAATAATGTTAATTATTTGTAGTCATCACCTTATTAGCGGCCATAAAATCTAAAAACCAGGCTAACAGTAGTTTATATTCAGATTAGAATGTGATCAGCGCTAGAAATAATTTGTTTTCCAGCGTCCTGCATCTTTAAATGAAAGTGTGCATTTGGACATATTGGTACATATTTCAATAACATTCGAAGGAATGACTTTTCTGTATATTTATGTTCATACACTCAAAAATTATAATTATACGTGAAGAAAAAATATCGTCCTTTTGATGTCAGCTGTTCTTTACGGGCTTGAACTAAAACGCTTGATCCACTTAACGACTTTAGATCAATTTTCTATTGAATGTATCCAAATTTTGTTGCGAAGCTTAGTGATACAGTCCAGATATTTACTGGATGGACTATTTTTACATGTAAATTACCTGTTATAGATTAAACTCAATTTAAATGCGAAACCGGTCATAATTTATATTGCTTCAAACTAATCTTAGCGTATCAGTGAAGAGGAAGAATGAAATTTAGTTTGGAGGAGAACTGGCGTTCAACTATCTTAAATTAAATGATATTTTCTTTATGACAGACAAACGTTTAAAAATAGGGATTTGGCAGGATAACAAATATCATACATAGATGACCAGGTGATGAACAAAGACTGGATTTATTATAATTAGAAGCAGCCTAACTTCTCACTACAATATGAACGATCGACTTGACAGGTATGAAGTGAGATGAAATTCCCATGCCTGAAAATGCCAGTTCTTATACAGTAAAAGTAGAATTCCTTTTTTATTTTTGTTTTTCGAATTGTTGAGAATAATTGTTTGAATATACGAGAAATATTCTTTAGAGAAATCAAGAGTTTCCTGACCGATCCAAAGGTAAGCTAAAATAGTACTATTGGTTTACAATCGATATTTTCACAAGTGTATAAATCTACTGAGAATAATCAGCGTCAGATGATACATGTTGTGATGAACTATACGATGATGAAACATATTAGGCCAACGTAAAAACCGTAATAATGACTAAGTTTTGTGTTTCATAACCTTTGAATCCATGTTACTAAAAAGTGAAAAGTTAAAGTGCGTTTAAAGGAGTACTTAAAATCACACATAACACACCTCTAATAATGAATCTGTTTGTATATTATATCCAGGCAAACCATGATGAGGAAGGAATTTGTCATACAAATCCGATATAGCACGTTTTGTGTTGTTAACATGATCATTTAATTTTTTCAACTGGCGATCTAATTTGTTCGATATAACAATAATTTTATGATTTGTTGTAACGAAACTTAATAAATGATCTGAATCCGAAGCTGGTGAGAACAAATGACCGAGTTCACACAAGATTTCTGCCTATAATAAAAAAGAAATCAGTTAACAATTTCAACTGTTAAATAACGAGCATAAAATAAGATAAGTAAGTTAACTGAAAAAATATTTGTGGTAATTATTCTTATGATAATAAGTGGGGAAGTTATATTTTGTTTTTGCACAGACGATCCTACTGCTGGGACAATGGATATTAAATTCAAAATAGTATGACTTACAGAACCCAACGGACTTGACCACTAGTTAGTAATAGATCACATGGACTCAGGTACTCAAAATTCGACTAACGAATATGAGACGGAACAATAGTTTGTTGCTACGAATTAAAAGCCGTTAACACTGTAAAGTCCGAGTAGAAATCAACAGTGAATAAAATCTACAGTATAATAGTCTTGTATATTCAGTAAAGCTGAATGTGTTTATCTTCGTTTGTTAGCCAGTCTCATATTACTTTAACTGTGGTACGACCGAAAATGAGAAGCGTTCGCTCTCCCTCTCGAAATATGCCCATATACCCACGCATATATAGCCATTATCAGGGAAGTCCTATTCATTGTCTTCTCGCGGCGGGGGTATTGTCTACGAAATTGCGAGGACGAGAAGTGAACGTTCGACTCTCCAACCGGGTTGGTGAGTACGAAGGACCTATCTAGGTGAGGGGGGGTGGAAAACCATTATTCCAGACCCATGGAACACATGGGCTTCAGGATCGTGAGGGGAAAAATGGCGTATGAACTTCTTGTTTGTCACCGCCTATCATGAGACTGATTCTACTAACGTTGTTCCAGTGTTTTGTGGATTGGACTTCTGGACCAAAGGTTCGGACAGTGGCCACTTAAGAAAACTACCTGTCTCGCTTTTAGCACCGGGACAGTATCTCATCCCAAACACAAATTGAATGATAGCTACTTTGTATGGGGCATACATATTTTTATACCTCTTTGTATCAATGTTTGCATTGAAATAAATAAATAAATAATTCCAACGGAAAAGCTATAGTTCAATAAATTAATGGACATTAAAAGCTATCGAGGCCAAATCATTGTGTAGTGATGGCTAAAGTAAGTACAACTAAGTCTCTGAAATGATCTAGAGGCCAGGGAAGAGATAATCGTCCACCTAACCAGTTATTGTTACCCTCTAACAATCTTTCATCATTATTATTCAATTATTATTATGACCTTTATGTCCTCTCCTTTCCAATTATCAGTTAAGTGAACAATTATCTCTTATATTGCTTACCCGTAAGTTACTTTCATACTCCTATTCTTCTCTAACATAAAGATCATTAAGGAACCTTCCTTTAGACAATTGGAATCTCAGATGACTCTATGATATAATCTCTCCCTTTTTCTACAAACACATAAAACCCACTGTAAATACAAATGTACAACTATGTTTCAAAAAGTAAAGACAAGTGACAAATGAATTAGATATGGGTAACGTTACGCTTAGAAAAGCAATAATGTTGATCGCTAAGTAGACAAATAAAGAGGCTTTGCAAAGGTCAAACTGAATCAGATTGATGAATAATGACAATCTGTTAAGGTTGATTGAAATCTTATTTCTTTATATAATTAACAGTTGGGCGTCACTTGATCAATCACTGAATAAAATGAAATAAAAATTAACAGCGACAGTAAAAATCTTAATTACTTTATTTCTTACTAAGCTTCATCCAATTTTTTAGCTATCCATTATGACAAAGTCTAAATTGTTGTGTACGCTTAATAAAATTTGTAGATTAGCAAAATGAAACATAAGATTTATTACGCAAAATAAAAACTAATGAACTTACTTTATTTAAATAAGGTTTGGTTTTTGAACTATATTCATCCCGAGAACACAAATTTATCATGTCATCAACATGCTGTTTTAAAAGTGCTTTTAATTGAGCGATATCTTCAGGTGTAGTAACTGACTGAGTATCTACAATGCTATTGAAATGACGTTCATCTAATGCTGCATTAAGTTGAGGTTCATCTGTTAGTGGTATTTGTCCATTAACAGCCGTAACGTGATCAATTCCCAAACTCTTTATTCGGTACAATGCATCTTCAATTTCTTGATAGATAGATGACCTGTTTTAGTGTAAACACACAAAAACAAATAAAAATGATAAGGAAAATTTTTTAGCACGACTAACAGAATTCCAAGACCCAGTATAGAATATCCAGGAAACCTGTCTCCTGTAAACCACATACAAAAAATTAGTGGATACGTAACATTCTGGTTAGCGTTTTTAACCAGGCGTAAGTAAGTAAGTAGGTAACATTCTTCGATTCAAAATAAATACATGATATAAACAGTACTAGTTTGAATAATATAGATCGATTTTATCGATATTTCACTGAATCTGTTTATGAGATCAATGATAAAGTTTAAGTTGTCAATATATCATTGTGGATATATATATAATACCTAATGCAAAATATGTTAAAAAATCTAAGGCAATAAATCCCTCTAATAAATTCCGATAATGCAATGAGAAGACGAATGTTATCAGGATTATGTGACATATTTGCGTAAAACATTTCGAACAATTTGATCACATATCTATTTATTAAGACGTTTTATATGAAAATTAAAAGGTCAACTAGACAAATTAAAAGGCAAACGAAGACAAAATGAATAAGAAAGTACACAAAAGCAATGTGAAAACCGCGCTGAATAATAAATTAGTATTACCAGGGTAGGTTAAGGGTAAGAACAAATTGTTTTTGAACACATAAAAGGTGTTTGAGTTTCAGTATAGCCAAGGCTTCAATAAAATGTTTTAACTAGTATATATGTGATCAGATTGTTCGAAATGTATAACGTAATCCTGACAACCTTCGTCTTCTCACTGTGTTAACAAATCACCAATTCACAAAATATTTGGTGATTCATAGAACAAAGAATTAATGAAGTGTGATCTTATTGGTACAAAAATGAATTATATATTATCATTAAAAGTAATTCACCTTGAACTGCCGAGAATCTCAGTTAAAACACCAACTAAGGTTTCAACTTGTACACCCAATTGGGTCAGATTTCCTAAAGACGTATGCATTCGAGCTAGTACAAACCTCATGATCTGAGTTAAAGCAGTGTCCATATTGCTAACATTAACCGAAGATCCTGGAGACTGAGAAATTGTTTGGTTGTTTCGGATAGATAGTGAAACAGGTGATGAAGATGAATGAACTATTTTTGAGTGAGATTTTTGACTCGAGGTAATTGCTGTCAGCTGTGAAATAATTTCCTCACCAAAAATCAAATACTTTCGAAGATGAGGCAATGACCAACATGTACTTTTATTGTTATCATGTCGACCATAAATACAGAGCCATCTCAATGCATGACGTAGCTAAAACCAAAGATAAATGGTGAAAAATGTAAGGTCAGACAAAAGTGTGACAACAATAATGTAGCAAGCAATAAAGTTCGTTGAAGATGTTTTTATGTCAATAAAATTTAGTGCTACAAATCCTTAGAAAGTAAACAAATTAAAGATCGAACGACTTTAGAGGGAAACTGATAGATATTCTCATGAGTACTGTTTAGGTTGGATGTTCATTTTGAATAATATCCAGAATCACTTCAAACTGAAAACAGACCATACATAGTATTTCTTGAAGCTTACGACGCATTTGTTTAAGGTTCACATTTAGATATAGCAATTAACAAGGTATGTTTAGAAGAGTATTTCAAATACTAACCCAGATTAAGAAGGGGCAGGACAAATAAAGTGGCAATAAATAACATATTTAGCTGATTATTCGATGAAGTGCTGAGAATTGTGATTGTTTCGCAAAATACATGTCATCTACCAAACAATACTACTGGACAACTGTTGATGACTATGAATCAAAACAACACAAAGGTTTCCTATTATTAGTGTAGAAGATAATCTTTTAGAAGCCATGTGGTAATCGCATTATCTAAATACTAGAACATACTAATGAAACATAAAATTTACTGATTGACATATGAAGCGCATGTTGAAAAAAATCGTACACTAGTATTACTAATGTACCATACACAACACTCAACTACTCATGCCAGAACTCACGAGATTAAGAGAATTCCATTCCGATATACGATACACATACGATGGGAATTCATTTCGTAATTTCTCCAAAAAATGGTCGAGGATTATTAAGGCTTGATCATCTGTTGAGAAAGCGTAGAAATCATTAGGGAGACAATCCGCACTAACACCAATATTGGACAAACTATCTGATATGGAAAAACTGGTAGAAATACTTCGAGTGGCATTTGTTAGGATTAAATTGCATAGTAGGTTAATAATATCACGAGCTGATTGGTGCCACGTTGTTAATTGACTTAACAGTCGTTTGACTAATTGTACTGATGGATCCTCAAAAAGATTGAGAGGATGCTGTTGTTCACAAGATTCCATCAGTCGTAGAAGATCGTATTCCCGGGGACTAGGAATTCGGAGCAGAAAAAAAAACAAAGACTAGCAGAACAGTAAAGATTCCAATTGTCAAAAATAGAACAACACATTGAAGAGAAAAATGTTACTTTAAATTAGATCACCATCAGACTTAATGACTTTAATTACTATGGAGTTTAACAACAAATTTCGTGATTCCATGTGTATAACATTAAAACGAATTTGGTTCATAATTATAAACCAGCCCCTTTCGTTCATCATTTTCTTTCTTTCAACTCCTCAAACCTCTCATCCAATAATATTAATAATTTTAACAATGATAAGATCGGCCGATAGTTCAACGCTCAACATTTTTCATTGAAGTAAAGAGAAAAGATCGTTTTAATTTCAGTCCCAGTTTTTAATTTTTGCATTATATGCCTCTAAGATAGGAAACATAACCAGTTAAGATGACACTAAATCAAAAAATGAATATCTGGTGCTGATAGCACTGATATGTCAAAAATCTGCTAGTGCAACTGTATTAAATTTTCCGCCTTTGCATAAACAACTATGCGTTCTTCAAGAGTTATGTATTCACGGCGTAAATTGAGTGAGGAAAGGTAATTTAATTTGACTCGATCCAACAGCCAAGAATATATTCATGTACAAGCATATGGATCAATTATTTTGATGTAAAGACTACCGAGATTATTTGATTGGCAAAACCAAAGTAGAGAAGTATTCGGACCTGAAGGTCGAGGGTTGGAAACTGTGAGTTTGATTGCTAAGAAAATATTCTAACTTCCAGTTTGGGGTTGTGTGGATTTGATTGAAACCATGGACCGATCAATTTTAGATCACTATTGAAGCCTGAAAGCATTGGACGGCTGTCTCGTCCTAGTATGGGATTCCTCAGCAGTGCGTATCCACAATCCAGTACACAGGACACGAACCAATGACCTTCGGTCACACGTGCGGACGCTTGACCTTTAGACCCCTGGGTCGGCACCCAACGGTGTTAATGTCTAACTTCAACCGGTGCACGATGTTGTGCAACCATCTTCCATTATCTTCAGTGAGTAACCGCCTCACCCTATACGGTTGAACTCCGCTGGTCATGGTTTCTTACTAGAACTCCGAGAATTCCTTCTTGAAGCTAGTCACTAGTGAGCACATGGTTGTTTTCATTTTGGGGTTGTCGAGATTTTACCTTCATCAAGACGTATTCAGCCATTCGATTAATGGAAGAAGTATAAAAGGAGCGAAATCTATTACTACATTACGTAATAATCGATGTGTAATTTATTATTTATTTGATGACTGACTATAAGGAATTTTCAGTACCAGTAATCATAACATGCAATAAATTCATCATTCATATCACACGTGAATCTATTTAAAATGTCATTAGTTTCCATGTTGTCTGGAATAGAGTTATTATGTGAAATGGACTCTCGTAAATTAAACTTAGGAATTTCTGCTCTCAGATTTTCAAACTGAGATAGGAACTAAACTGATTTCCCTTTAACCTATTATGTACTCATGAAGATGAGTGTTATTTTAAGCTAATTAAACGTTTGGTTTCAATTAAGATTAGTTAATAAAAAGTAATTTCTTTCACGTGAAACGCGAATATTAGAATATTGTACATTAAAATGAGATGTTTCGAAGAAATCTACACTTACTTGTTGACGTCAAGTTCATGGTTGAGAACTACATATCCATTATTCGAAGGCAATTTGATAATTTTATGTGGTGTTGCACAACCGTTAGTTGAAGAAGTTGCCACGGTGAAAGTAGCAGGACGTCGGGTTTGAAATTTTACAGGGTTGACGGTCGATGATATGCTTGTTGATGAGCTTTTGAACTTATCAGTGTTCCCGGTACCAATAATGGAGGGTTTTAATTTGACACATATTTGTTGAAGATGTCTACCACGATCTAACATAGCTTTAGCATCGTTGTAGATGTCATCAGTATGATAGCCAGCAGCCTTGCCTTCGGCCAATTTTACCTGATATCAAGAATAATGCAAATCTATATTTTTAGGGCATTAAGTATAACAATCTTGTTAAAAGAAAGCTGTTATGAAGAAAATGTGCGACGATAAGTTTGTAAAAATTCTTCGATTAATTGGATTAAAGTCGAAGAATACTTAGCTTGTAATCAAATGATTCAAAGTACGAATATATTTCAGGGTGATTAGAATAGTAGACAAGGTAGAGTTCTAAAAATATTCGTACATTAAAATCACTTCACCCACTAGTTCTAACATGGCAAATTACTTATATACGGATAACATTCATTTGACAACTCAAGTGACAGAGTGAACCTCATATACTACAACCCAACCATTAGACATAGATCCGTGTACTGAACTTGTAGCCACACTTGAAATGTGAGGGTTAGTAATACTACCCAGTTGCTTGAACCAAAAATGGAGTGGGGTTTGAACCAGTGATTTTCTGGCAGAAAATAGAATAGCTTAACGACTGGTGCTTCACCCCGATATATAATCACACTAACGGTCAACATTTATGGGAATTTATTGAACATTCCCATTTCTTTAAAGGTACCTTAATTCATAGAATACTAAAAACGAAGAACGGTTTTAGAGGTACTGACACGCGATAATGGAAACCACTTTGATGAATGTAGAGGTGGTAGCAGTGTACATCGTCAACGACTCACCATTAAAAGATATAAAAATAATGATTTTAATAAACTGATTAGGTACATGCTACGTTTTTTTACAAAACAATATCTCATGCGACGACATTGCGAAACAATGAATTATTTGAAAAAAGTGAATGCGTCGCTTTACAGTATGACTGTTTACGTTTTATTTTCAGAAAACTATGAGAATATAGTTTATACTTTATCCCTGAGAGTCATGACTAATAGTCAAATGAATTCAATATAAAGGGTTCTATTTCCCATTAAATGCGTTAAAGTAGAAACCTAGTGGTCAAAATTCTGGTGCCTATATAGTATTATGCGTTTACACATAATTGGCATGGTCTGAAAAATTGAACATAGGCCTGTGAATAATCGCTAATATTTAATTCACTTCTTGACGGCTGCTTGTGTAGCTCTATTTATGAAAACAAAGATTACAAGAATATGAATGTTTCCATCTAAATATGCAATTGAGTTCAATGAAATATTTCTTTAAACTCTTGTCTTTGCTGTTTAGTTTGACGACAAAAGGTAGAAAATTTCATCAACAAATGGAAGACTCTACCAGATAAAGTAAATAGTAATGTTCGGTTATCTATTTTAAATTTAAGCTGCTGTATAAACTCAGATGAGCATTTCGCTGGTTTTCAGTAGCATAAGTGAAGTTGGTGCAAAATGGACATTCTAATCGCAATTAAATGCAAGTTAATGAACACTGACACGCTTACGTAATGTGCTAGGAGCTACATTTACCCTATGAAAACGAATCCACAAAATAAAGTATGTACAAAAAACTTACAATTTATAATTCATTGTATCAGTTTTTGAACTACTAACACGAAATTCCCACATATGAAGCATAAATAGAAATTGAAACTTTTGTCACAGATAAAGTTTGGCTAATCATTTTACTGTTATATTCTACATTATCTGTATAGATTTCGTACCAAAAATATAAGAACAAAAGACCAGTCTTATAACATTATTAATTACCTCCAATTCCTCAAGTGTCATAGTACCTGAAGTTGAGTTGTTAGATACAACAACACATGTTGATTCATGATTATCATTAGCTTCTTGTTTCATGGAGTGATTACTTGAGAAAGTGCTTGAATCAGTCGGTTTAATTATAACAGATAACTGATTTCTCCATGCATAAAAATGGGCTAAGCGATCAGCCAAACATTGTTCTAAACTGCAAAGTTCCTCTATTGAGTAATGATAGTTGAGTACAAAAACTGAGGGTGGACATTTCTTGCACAATTCGGACACATGTTTTAGACAAACCATATGGCTAGGAGGTCGCTTTTCCTCTGTAAGGAGTAAAAAAGAAATACTTTTCTGAACACTGTACTAAATCATTCGCTGAAAGTATTTGAAAAATCCCATTCAAATTTCCATTAGAAATATAATTTAAGCTGATTTACATCATATCTGATTGTCATCTGCTCATTCAATAGCCAAACTTTTGGATGAATAGTAAACTTTTAGTAAAACTACATTTGGAAATTAGATAAGCGATAGTATTACAACTAATTTTCATTAACGACACCATATCACCAATAATTCACAAATGAAAAATAGTGAAATATTCTGAATAGCTGATTGCTTTTACAAATAAACTGTTTACTGGCTAGGTTTTTGAGTATAAGATGTAATGAAAAACTATGAAGTGAATGAAAATTAGGGGGTTTGGAATTTATGTATTGGTCAGTAGCTATGTGAAAAACATCCTGAAATGATACAATACTGCAGACTGACTGGTTACGTTTGAGATGTTTGAGAAACAAACAAAGTAACAGGAATTTTATTGAAATGAACGGTTATTTTGTTTCTTAATTTAAAAGAACATGGTATCACAGAGATATACTAGAATTTAAGTCAGTCTGCCATAAGGAATTCATGAACCTGGCACGAAACGTGCATTGCCCACAGGTTGCCACATCTTATCAGTACAAAAGAAAGAAATTACCAAGATGAATACCGGCGTAGTACAGGTACTACTAGTGATAGTAAGGTCAGACTTAGAGAGCATGACTCAATAAAAATGAAATTGTGGGACATAAGTTGTAAAACGATTGTGGAATTCAAGAAGTTAATGACAAACACTGAATGTACGTTGTATTACGGTCTGAACAGTTAAACAACCACGGTAAATTATGAAGCGATAGATAGGGTTTTCAACGGCTTAAAACTCCTAGAAAACCTATACACTTCAACACTCAAGAGACGAATTCATTGGTGAAACTGAGCCTTCATTTAATGAGGTAGCTGAGGTATGTAATAACTAAACCCATGGCCAAATGTTGACTACCTCGACACCCAATATGGACTGAATTAGGGATTGTTTGAACGAAGACTGATGGAGGCCAGACCAGTACCGAGTATCAGTCAATGAAGTCACTGGCTGTTGAACTGAAACGTGTTGGTAGATCTACCCTACTTGATTGAGGTTTATAAGTTCATCATAGAGAGAGACTGAGTGATATGGCTCAAGATCGGTTACTGTGGCATCATTCAGTCAAATGCAACGTAGAACATGGTGCGTGTGTAAATAGGTTCAAGTTTCCATACCTCATTAGTACAATGAGATGAAATTGTGATAACAACAGATAAGGCGTCGAAGATACTATGTTGGTGTTGTATCCCGATAAGAATAATGAATGGTAATTTTTGGGATCCATTTATGGACCAATATTATGAGTATATTTTTATCGTATAATTGTTATGTAACTAAACTGTTCATATTCATGTTCCTCTTATTATGAGCTTTATTTTGACCTATGAACTATTATTATACGATTTGCCATTCATGAATTATCCCGTCTGTTAATCGCTACCTCCCAGATTCACAGCCACATCTGGCTAATTCTTGTACAAATGTTGTTTCATATTTTATTGGTATGTTGTGGTCAGTTTGTTTGGTATATAAACTCAGTATGCTTGAAATATAACGATTCATATCTCAGAGGCTGAGACTTGCGTTCTGGACGCAAATGGCTTGGCTAGACAGGGAAGCGAGACCAAGCAGAACTCTAGGCCGTTCTTACGTGTTTACGCGTCTTTGGTTCGATCGATAATACGCTGTGCTCTAATCTGCAGTGCACAGTTATAACAGTTGCTGTGGATGGAATCACAATACATCTCACCCTAAGTTTTGAGCTTCAGTATTACCACTAAAATTCATCATGCTTTCCGAACCATATTTCCCAATCCTTAATCTTTTACATTACTAGTGATACTATAATTTCAATTCTTATGCCATTCGTATTGTAAATTTCATCTCGTTGCGATGTGAAATGGTAGAATCTTATTGATTTAAGAGCCCTCATAACTTTTTAGTAATAACTTAGCTAAAACTACTGATTATCAACAAAAATATTTAAAAAATAATTTGAAACAAATAAGATGACGAATTAGGAAATCAAAACAAAAAAACACACCTTCATTAGATTCATCTATAATGCCACATGGTTCATCCGACATCTTGTGTTTTCGTGCAGTTGTACTAAGGTCGTCCAAAGAACGATCAGTTGGGTTCTCTAATCTTTGAATACTGGTATTCGATTCATAAATACATGAACAACTAACTCCAGATAAAAAAAGAGTAGTCAAACAGAAATCACAGACACGTGCATCATCTGACATTTCGTCAAATCTAACTTTTCTCGAGTTAGACACACCACTTTGGATGATTAATTCTCGTAACCGTCGTTCTTCTTTGAGCACACAAGTAAACTCTTGATGCACAATAGCTACAGCACCTATGTCGAGACCTGAAGTTGAACAACCAGGAGGTAGTTTTTCACTGATATGAGGTTCAGGATTGTCTGAGCATTCACCATTTGAAGTACAGCTAGTAACAGGATTTGTTAAAGTGAGTATTTCTTCTGGAAGAACATTGCCCACAGCTACTTCAGCCAATGTACATAATAGTTCATCGTTTGAAAATACACAATGTCTTTTAATTTCAGCATAATGTTCAATACAAGCACGGCCAATAGGAAGCTTAGGAATGCAACATTTTAAAACATACGATTGAAGAATTATCAATTAAAATATATTAATAGTAACAGAAAGTTGTTCACGGATGAAGCCACTGCTCAAAAACGAAATTGATATTATCAATGATAAAAACACGAAAATAATAACTGATATCAGTCATTGATTCAATCTATTGATACCAGAGCAGTATAAAATGGCACATAATAAAACACACACAAACTATAACAAGTGTCTTCCATTTCAAGATGACATTTTACAAAGGGAACAGCGATCAAACTCAGGGAGCAACTCAACATTTTTCCGATTTTAGAAAATAGATATGACAGGAGTGAACCAAAGACACTTAGTGAAGTTTATGTTGCGCCCAACCTTTTAGAATTAGAATATCGTCTCCATGAAGCTAAACAATAACAATCCACCAGGAGTTGGGATATTGGTTTGGACAAAACGGTAAAACATAATCTAAACGAAGTTCAAATAACTAACAAAACTAGTGGCTAGTAACTCGAGGTTGTATAGTTCAAAACCAACTTTAATAGTGTGAATGCGTTTGTATTCGATACTGTAGTGGGCATTATGCTGCATACTGACAGTTGTTTTATATAATTTTATTGTTACACGCTGGTATTTTGATGTAATCGCAAAAGAAACTAGAGGAATTTTTAAAACTGACTGAATTTTTTCGTAATTCAACAAATAATTTTTTTCGAATATGACTTAAAGGCTCAAACGGATGTTAAAAAATGAGCTTACCCAATCAGGTAGACATATATTAACAGCCTCAGCAAAATTGAAGCCTTGATTGAATCCAGCATGATAAGCGCGCGGAAATGTCACGACAAACTCTCCACAGTGTTGATCAGTTCGATATATTGGTACACCTTCTGCTTGTAAAATATTCGGATTTATATTAGTTGTAATGTGATGCAGTAAATCTGGGGCTTGATCGAAAAGTTCTGTAGCATGTTTTTTCATAGCGCGTTCAAAATCATCTGCGTGCAAACGGGATACACCATACCAAGTTTTCGGCTCACCCCTATTTTACAGTCCACGAAAAACATTTCAATTTAAAAGATGATCACAGTGGATAGTGTTAATAAAAGTGCTAGATCCCCCAACCAAAAATAACTTTTTAACAATGAACAAAAACAGACAGCTGTAAAGTGAATATAAAATGAATTAATGCCTGGCTGTTAAAGAATACAAGAAGCATGTATGACTCACTGTAAGTGGAAATGTAAACTGACTTTATGAGCATTGAGTGGTAAGAAAATTCATAAAAATATATAAATATTTCTAGTATGGCAAATTGAGTGAATAATCGCTTCATACGGATCTTATTATTACTAGTTTGACAGTTCGTTACATGGCTTAACAACAGGTACACCTTAAAATGAGTTTTACTGCCTCTTCGAGTGGAAATAACTAGTTTGGTGTGCAGTCTGGCAGTAGTTTATCCACTAAATTAGTTGAAAGCTAGTGCTTCAGAACTACATTAGAAACTGCATAGTGGTTTCCAAAATGCTCAAACACACGGTACAAGATCATAAAGAGATCACTGAAAATCTAAATGATAGATGGAGAATAGTACAGAGGTTGCTAATACATATTGACATTTATATACAAAATGAGAATAAAATAGGAAGTTTCAATGTTCACAAGTTAAAACCAGACCTGTGAATCTAGTTAGTGACATGGGAGATAAACTCGAATTCAGTTTTAAAAGTCAAATTAACATCGATTATTAAAAGCCAATTTCCAACTAACCAATGGTTAAAATTGATGGAGTAGCTCCAATGATCTTCAATATGCCAACAAAAGCTAGAAAAAACCATACCAACATAGCACCAAGGGATTTTCATACCGTCTATGTTTCCTTTAATGAACCTCAAGACTGATCTGTTAGTCATCAAAAAATTATAAGAACAGTATTAATCATTTATTTAACATTTATTGAATAATAGGTGCATATGATAAACGAGTTAAAAATATCATATTTCATACAACCACCAACCTTCCATAGATCATGTTAATCTCAGAATGAGTCTCCTTAGGCGCTTAATAAATTTTTTGACTAATGATGAAATTGATAACATACTGTGGAAGCAATTAATGTTCATTAAATTACGAGTACGTTTTAACAGTTTTAAATGCGTCCATTTCGTTAGTTTTCTTTTGCTTAACATTCAAGGCCCCTAATATGGTCAATGTATAAACTTATATAAGAATTTAGAAAGATGATTTTATATTTTTAGATGATTCCTAAAATTTAGAGTAGGTGTTCTTTAGAGCAGACAAACTGAAGAACCAGATGGATATCAAATAACAAACTTCCAAGTGAAAAGAAATAGAAAAATATGAAGAGTAGAAATGGGTTACAATTTGGCGTGATATACACATAGAGGAGTTTTGAATTATTCATTGAGATAATGATGTACTATGGTTAGGGGTTATGTTGTGCACAATTATCTCAATTTCAGTTTGTTACCTATAAAGCTACTGTCTAAGTATCGAGTATGAATAGAAAATCATTATATTAAACCACAAAATTTCAGTTGAAATGAATGGTACGCATTGAGGAGGAACAAAAAAATATTATTTGATTGATTAAACAGTAGTATGCAAGATTAGTTTGGAATCTGATACATAATAAATAAAGTTAAGCGGCTAAATCATAGGGTCATCTTATTATAGAACTGAAATAGCTGTAATTACATCCGTGTTGCAATTCATATTTCTAAAACAAACTACGTTAAATCACAATAACATTTTTAGGAAATAAATAATCAACGTTATTCAACTTACCGATCTAACAACGGTAATATATTTAAGTTCCAAGGGCTATCAGCGTACTTCTTTGCTTCTGCTAGTTGGGAAGCAGTACCAACTAAGTTCTTTAGCATTGATTTTGTTGGAAACCCCGACCCCTGAGAACTTGAGTGAATATCAGCGCCGTATTCAACGACAACATCATCATTATACTCCTGTAAGATACGCCAGAATTCACGTTCTACTTCACTGCATGGCACATCCTGTTCATAAAAAAGACATGTTACGTATCCGTTTATATTAAAACTACTACTTATGGCATATAATACTTAACTCTCAAGAAATATGTACAGGCAATATTCTCATTAGTACTTAATGAAGGTATACGTAAGATCAAATATTTAATAAACGTTTTAGCAATAGCTTATAAACTGGTCTTAAATCAGATAGTAAGATGGGACAAAACAGTGAGTAGCAGATTGGATGAACACTTTTTCGATGAGACCATGACACAATTTTAGCATGTAACTAATTCTATACCATTTCCCTAAACTAGGTAGAAAATGGAAACGAATTCTCAGCGATCACGGTCTAATGGCTAATTGTGAAAAGTTATAAAATTCAGAGTCATAAAACGGTGATTAAGTAATTACATTAAAGATATTTCTCATGCTTAGTCAGAAATTGACAGTTATACAATACCAGTAATGAATACAGACTACCTACGTTCATACTACAGCAGAAATTCTCTTCTGAAAGCAAAATAGAAACGAATCTAAAACTTGAATAACATTCAAGAGCGAAACACTAAACGGAAAAAACAACAAACTTCATTTCTCCATAAAACAAATTATGTCGTATTTATGATACTAAAAATGGGCCAAAGCGATGTGATTCAAATAATAACACTACTGATTAAATCTTGATCGCCTATAACATTATAACTAGGCCCACTATTTAACAGCAACTTTTTTTAATTACGTCGACATTGTAATATATTTGATTTGTTTTCTGAACTGTTTTACAAATGGAAAGATGAATAGAGATAAACAGACATGATATCTTTGCCAAAGGTATAGGTATATTTACTCAATTTCTTTAACAGGGCTATTTGAGAACACGGCCTAACATTTTACCGAGTAAGCTTACCAGCTGATAGCCAACGCAGACCTGATGCGATTGCAAAATCAAGTCTCTTCAAAACTATATATATAATTATTGTGCTGTTTGGTTTTGTCAAATATCCACTAAAGGGAGAAAACATACATACAAAACAATATGGAATACTATAACGAATCAGACTAAACAAACTTGTTTGTTGAAGAGCAAGAAGAATAATCCCAAAATTGTTATTAGAAAGAACATGAGTAGCTTCGGAAAAAAGACATGATATCATGAGATTTCTATGAGGATGAGAAAAGCAAGGTGGATTTACTAGCGTTTGCAGCGGATTTCGAAACGTTTCCTTCACGGTTATCTATCATTTCTCTATAACAAATAAGGGACTCCATTCAACCAACTGGTGCTTTCCCACATAAATAAAGCTAACAGAATGACTGAGTACACTAGTTATGGTTTAGTCCATAATTATAATAAAACCTAGAACTTTACGTGCAATCAAAGGCACACTAAAACACATGAATGACAACCTTCAAACTTCCAATCCCTTTTTATCAGTATCTATGACTACACACCTCAAGTGAAATGATCAGAAAACAGTTGGAGTAGATGTATTCTTCACCTTTCAGCTTTGAGCTTAACTTGGTAGTTTTAACACCTCGATTTTATCTGTTCCCTATGAACAATAGTTCGTATTCATCGTTTACCATTTTCGTTAGCGTTTTAGCTCCTTCGGTTTTACATTTTGTTAATCCTTTTCTGTGAGAATATGAAGTTAAACAATTTTGACAGATGTAGATTCCTGCAAAGTCCTCCACTATTTATGAGTAACTGAACAAACAAAAGCAGAATGTATATCTAGGAAACGATATACATCTAACATGGTCATACGGTTTGGGCACTCGGGCAGTATCACAGCCCTCACACATATCGAATGAGATTTGTGTGGCGCATATGTATTTGGTGCCTCTTTGTACCATTATCTATGTGTTGAAATAAATAAATAAATAAATAAGATATGGATACACAGTGTATAGTTTGGAATGTTTTGAAAGGTTCGTTGACTGTTTCCTAAGCTTCAGCTGACAAGTTAGAAAAAGTAAGAAGAAGAGATTTAAATATAAGCGGTGATTCTTGTGCTACTGAAAATGTGAGGGGAGAATACATTTTGTCTACCAACACTTAGGTTACTGATATTTGTGATACCGGTCGGTTCAGTAGGTGATAGCATAAAAGGTATCAGTAGCAGAATCCAGAGGTGGTATGACTAAAAGTAGGTAGTTCAACATTACGAGCAGTGATAAATTTAATACACTGACCAGTTTCTTTGATTTGGAAGCTCAAGGTGGTTTTTCCAGAAAAGAAAGAAACTATTCGTTTATGCTTTCCAGTGGGATATAGGTGGAAAAAGAACAGGTAAATTGGGAATAAATGCGCCTACTTTCATAATACTTTAAGCGATGAATATTTTACTTCGAATCTTTTCGGTTGGTATCTGTTTCATCTAGTTACCGAAATGCTTTGGCATCTGGTATTTATTCGTCCTTTGATATTCCAAAGCACAATAACAATATGAAGTATACCAACAGATCACAAGCTTTTTTTCTGGAAAAATGTTTCAGACATACTCATTTACTAGAAGTAAAAACGAATATCCATAGGTATAAAATAATGATTATGGGCAACTAAAGATCTAGCGGCTACACCAGTTGTGAAGTCATTCTAGAACGGTGGTTTGAGTCAATATATAAGAATGAAGGAGCCAGTATGAAAATGGAACCAATATATTCCGTTTTGGTCAATTGTAGATGAACATTTCTTAAAAGCCACGAACATCGAGCATATTTATGAACTCACTTATATACTACACTGGGATCTCAGCCACATGAATCCAATGTCATTGTTAATTCCTTCTTCCTGTACTATGTCCATATATACGCAATATTTCTTTAATAAATTACCACCACTGAATTAACTACTTCTATGAATCCGGTGCTAATTAGGTATGGCAACTTCGACCGATGCACATATGTGCCTGGTCCTGCGTTGTAGCTGACTGACTGACTGAATGTCATTATAAAGGCATGAGCATTAGTCTATTGCTCAACATAAATTACGGTTAAACAATCTTATCTTGATATGAATTTAAGAAACTATGACTGCACTTAGTGAATAAAAGTAACACAAGCACCGGAGAAAAAATTGGTATGGCTAGTAACAGAATGAAAATACATTATATGCTAAGATAAACGTGAAAATTTAAGCTCTAACAAAAGCCATTGAATGACCGAAGGCGATGGAAATGAAACTGTATTACAAGCCATAAAATGAAGCGGAAAATGGCAAACAACTACTGCAAATCATACTTACAGTGCATGGACGTTTGAAATAAGTAGATTTGAACTGATCTGCCATTACACCAAACTCTTGAAGAGAATAAGTCTTGCTCGATTGAGGGAATCCATATACATCTACGGGATTACAACAGATAGCTCTGACACATTCAGGGCATTTCCACTGGCATTTTGGGATGGAACGAAGAGGTGGGTCAAGACAATACAAGTGATAGCAAGCTTGACAGCTATCTGTATCACAGACAAGTAGATTGGTTTCATCATCTCCATGACCACAAACTCGACAATTATATTCATCAATCTGTAAACATTAGTGAAACTGGGTAAAATTCCGGAAACTTACGTTGACTTCTGGTTTGAAATCTATTGAATAAAAAGTGATAAACCCAATATTTTTCAAAACCTACTGCTTGGTCGTCCATCTTCAGGAACAACAGCTTTTCGTCCAGGACCAAAAAACTGTAGGTTTTTCAACTCGTTACTAGCCGAGTAATCTATCTTCTCTTCCTATTAAAAAGAAAAGTTAGTATCTAAGAATACACTAACCCCAATTGATTTTCTGCCACGTTTATAACCACTCCAACGACTTCTAGGGTGATAAGTGGTCTAATATTGATAGAAAAATTAACACAGAACTACCTTGGTGGGCCGAGACGGATATGATACAACTTGGTCGAATGATAGTAGCAGTTTTTCATAGTTGGTTTTAATTGTATGTGCATGACGGCTTTGATAACCTAATTTTTCAGCAATATCAGACCACAATTGGTTATCGCAAGCTTGACGATATCCACCAGCTTCTGCGACACGTTTGTGAAGAGCATACAGATCTAAGTAGCGTCCACTAATACTAGGTACTCGGATTTTGTCGCCTCCCTGTAACGCAAAATTAATTACAAGATGGAAATACCTGTAGCTGGACAAACTTGTAGAGACGGCTGATAAAATTCAACTTGATACGAGAATGAGCCTGGAGTTTGATGTAAAAAGAAATAGAAATTACTTCTAGCTCGTACAACCGCTGGATTCGTGGTGTGAATGAAAACTCCTTCATATTGACAGCGAACGGAGGATTCCAACACTGCAAATAAAAGTTGACAGTAATCCATAAAATGGTAGCATTGTTGGGGAGAGAATATATACACTTCTTGGGGAATTATTAAAATACCTATATTTAGTACGATATACATAGTGGTGTAATCTATGCTATTTTTTATTCACGAGGTTTTGTCAAAACTAACTTACAAACAAAATAATTACGATTATGAAATATGATCAAAATGCGACATAAAGTATCTAAGCCTACCTTGGGAGGGACGATTTTGCATATCCCAGTTTTTATACATATTGGTCGGATTTTCATCAAGTAGCCAAGTGGGTCTTCAAATTCTTCAGGCGTTGGGTAAAACACAGGAGCCTCAGGAGGTGGTACAAAGGAGAAATCGCTAGGCATATTTCACTCCTAAGGGATAGGAAACGCTTAATGAGTTAAGGAAATTAGGTTACGACATTCATACATAAAATCAAATAATATTCAGGTTCAAGAAATTAACGGTACACAGAACCGGTAAATGACGGGATTATGAGGACGTCCGTAGAGGCAGTAGCCATTAGTGCAATGGCGGTACATGGGATTGTCTGGCGGCATTATGAAGTTGAATAGTGCAGAATGTAGGAGCTACTCCTCTCATATATACACTGGATATGCGTCAGCAATAAGTAAGGTTTTAAATGATCTACTGACTAATGTAGCCCGGAAAATTCACTAGGAAGTAATAAGCTACTAATTACAAACAACAAAATTATTAAGTTGGGAAAGTCACTAACTTAAGTTGTTTATAAATTCCTCAGAGACCCTAAATATATTTAGGACCCAAATGCTTTTTAAATGTGCTGGCACTGTGTAAATCAACATTTATCCATGAAAATTACTACACGTAATGCAACGTTTGGGAGATGAGGGAGCTCATCCCGATTTCGGAAAATGATAGCTTGGTACGAAATACACTAACCTTTAGTTGAGATACTGATATCCTGTACTTACCTTTTTGTGTGCGTAGAAGAATGAGGCAATGGCACCACTTGGGTCTTCCTGATTGGCCAGATAGAAAAAATTGGGGAGGAACTCAGTAAAGCTTTTCTCGCGTGCTCCCTCGATTATTGCAGTTATTCGAGTTCATTCCCTGTAAATACTTTTATTTAAACACGACACGCTAATAGCAAGAATACTGGAATGTCAGCGAAAGTTAGTCAAGTAAATATTCGAATTATTAAATAGCACAACGTATGGACACTGTAACGCATATCCTATATGCTTGATTTCACGGAATTTATGCATTGAGTAATTTTATGCTATTTATTATTACTATCAGTAACTATAATACCACTACTTATGAGTAATAAAATTAGGCGAGGAATTATTTATATCAATCGCTTTTCGAGGGGAGCGACGTATAAATGGTCAACGTAAGTTCAGCGTCTGGTTGCTAGGTTGTGTTGTCTTTCCTTTAAGTTTTTTACTGACACATATAAAAACTTTTTCATAACTTTTCAGCTAACTGCAACAGTTCAAGAGGCGGCGGCTCGCGAAATTACGCGTATTGAGCGCATAGGAGCTCATTCACATATTCGTGGTCTGGGATTAAATGACGATCTTGAAGCCCGACAGATCTCTCAGGGCATGGTTGGCCAATGTAAGGCAAGAAGAGCAGCTGGTCTTATCTTGGGTATGATCCGTGAGGGTAAAATTGCTGGGCGTGCCATACTTCTTGCTGGTCCACCTGGTACAGGCAAGACTGCAATTGCTATGGGTATGGCTCAGGCACTTGGTCATGACACACCATTCACTGCAATGGCTGGTAGTGAAATATTCTCATTAGAAATGAGCAAAACAGAAGCTCTTACTCAAGCATTCAGAAAATCAATTGGCGTGCGGATCAAGTAAGTTATACTTTTCTTATAATATCCTCAGAGAGGAAGCCGAAATAATTGAAGGAGAAGTTGTCGAAGTCTTAATAGACCGCCCAGCAACTGGAACAGGTGCTAAAATAGGCAAACTAACGCTTAAGACAACTGAGATGGAGACAGTTTATGATCTAGGTCAAAAAATGATCGAGTCCCTAACAAAGGAAAAAGTCCAAGCTGGGTAATTTTTCACTAATTATATTCAATTTTTAGTGATGTTATTACTATTGATAAACCCTCCGGAAAAATAACACGACTAGGTCGGTCGTTTACCAGGGCTCGAGACTACGATGCTACCGGTGGTCAAACAAAGTTTATTCAGTGTCCGGAAGGTGAATTGCAAAAACGAAAAGAAGTCGTTCATACTGTTACTTTACACGAAATCGACGTAATTAACAGCAGGACTCAGGGTTTTCTTGCCCTCTTCAGTGGAGATACCGGTGAAATAAAGTCGGAGGTTAGGGATCAAATTAATCACAAAGTAGCTGAATGGAGGGAAGAAGGAAAGGCAGAAATAGTTCCTGGTGTAAGTCACGTTTTTCGCTTATAGTACTTAAGATTTATTCGTTCTTATTTCATCAATTCATGTTTTAACCGTTTCTAAATGGATTATGTACAATTCGCATATAATGTTTGAAGCATGGTTGAGGTAAGACTAATTTATGGACGAACCAATCTGGTATAAAATACCAGGTCTCGGATTAGGCGCGAAATTCGCCCATCTTTGGTTAAGTATAGTTTTGGTATTACAGCTGATGTCAGTTCGTAATAACAAACGTAAGTTGCATTCTTAACCATCAACTGTACACCACAATTCTAACTCCCCGCACTGGTTTATAACTCTCATTTGATCCTCGTTATTAGGTGGACACTTTAAGGTCGTCCATAAATTATAGTCTTACCCCAACCGGTAAGTGATTAAGTCCTTTACCTGTTATTAACTCCCACGACTAGTTAAAGCATTCACGTCTGTTTCCTATAGTCCGGAAATCGATCTTCCTAATTCGGCATGTTTATCACAGTTTAGTCGCGTTAATCGCTCTTTGTTTTTCTATTCAGTAGCGTATCTATTTACATATTCTTTTCCCCTTGAAGGTCCTGTTTATTGACGAAGTGCACATGTTGGATATTGAATGCTTCTCGTTTCTTAATCGAGCCCTTGAATCTGACATGGCCCCTGTGTTAATTGTGGCAACAAACAGAGGTATCACAAGGTAAATTACGTTATCTTCATATCCTCCATTATTACTGACCTTATATGGCGTTTGACATTGTCACAACTCGAACCGATGTATACATGTGCTAGGTTTTACGTTGTTGATAACTAAATGACTTTCCCCACTTAATTCAAATAAGTATATCATATACTAGTTATTAAATATGTGTAGCTCTCAGAAAGATCATGACTTTGGGAACCTGTCAGAATAAAACTAAATGGATTGCAATTACCATCTCTTCACTTTATCTTCAAAATGAAATGGGCTTTGTGAATGTGTTTTTGGTCTCATTCTATGTTTATTATTTGGACTAGAGATATTAGACGGCTGTCCACCTAAAGCAGTCATTAATTGTTGGGTCTATTTACTCAAAAGTGGCGGACCCTGTGGGTCAGAAAGTCTTTCTAAGTGCACTTATGGTTTTGTCAAGTTTACCCCTACATAATTCATGCATCTGTCTAAAGACAATGTATAGTTGAACAACACTATCATTTCTTGAGGGGTACATTTCGACTTCGTTTAGTTACGATGTATTTTCTTAAAGAATGTAAACAAAGGTTTGAACAATGTTGCCTCTCGCTTCTTTTCCAAGTTTTGCCTGATAGCGTCTGATGCTAATGAGTTAAATAGAATTTATGATTTCCTACAAGAAACCTTGATTAATCGATAACCACAGATGTCAATTTGTTGTTTTCATAGTTTGATCTGATATCGGTATCCATACCAAGGTTGGGCTTAGTAGTTTCAAATAAATTAATCAGAGACTTAATAATAAATATATTTTTGTTATATCCCAATGAGTAGAAAAACTTTATTTCTGACGTTTCGTGACTTCATATATGCCACTTCTTTAGAGCAAATAAATAAGCGGCATTAAATTTATTAATTGATCTGATGTGATGCACTTTAGCTAACTGATTGCTACATGAAAGACTGATTTTAAAGTTGATTTCTAAGAACTGAAGTTACTTATTTATTCAAACACATAAATGTTGGTGCAAGAAGGAACCGAATACATATACGCCACAATTCATCATTCGATTTATGAGGGATTGGTACTGATCGGACGCTCAAACCGAAGCAGATGATTTTCCTAGGAGCCACTTCCCGAGCCCTTGACCTAAAAGTCTAATCCACAAAGCAATGGAGCAGCGTAAGGAGATGCAGTCACATGGTAGCCGGTGGCCAACGACTGGTTCATACGCCATTTGTTCCTTCAGGATACAAGAGCCCATGTGCACCATTAGTTTCGAATCAGGGTTTTACAACTTCCCTAGATGGATTCTATATATCCATCAACCCAGTTAAAGCTCCGAACGGTCGCTTTTGATCCTCCTAATTTCGTAAAAAAAAACCTGCCATGAAAAGGCAGAGTAGAACTTCCTTGAGAATGTCTGTATACGTGTGGTCATGTGAGCATTTTAAGGGGAAGAGTGCGCTCTCCCCACCCTCGATCGTACCAGGGCATTCAGAGGCAAGAACTGAAGTAACGACTATTGAATCACAACTGTTTCCCTTATAAAACCAAACACAAAATATTCAACATTAAAATTTTAATATTACATGACCTTTGCAAACCCCATGGACCATCCAATAAATTCAGGATTTTGAATCTCAATTCTTTGTATTTGATCTCTATGTTCTATTTATATCCCTCATTGTATCGTTAGATTGGTTAAATTTCCATAACTTACTTTTCACCTTGTGTTCTTGTAAAGCTTAATAATTTAACATTACGCCATCCTGTCCTGTTTTATCCGTTCGTGATGTATCAGGCTTTGTCAAATGGCACAGCAGTCTTTGATTGTCACTCTAAATATCTAGGTGTATTCGTCATAGTCTTATTTACTTCCCTTGACCTTGCCTTCGTTTTCTAATGTTTTATGTAATACAGCTTGATCACTTATTTATAACTGACTATAACTCGTTGATAAGAAACTGAATCAACTTGTTCATTACCATTTCTTTTAAAATTTTGAAGAATTCGTGGTACTAATTATCAGAGCCCACACGGAATACCTATAGATCTTCTTGATCGTCTCCTCATCATTTCAACTGACTCATATACAGACAAAGAAATCCAAGCAATTTTGAAGATTCGTTGTGAAGAAGAGGATGTTGATATTTCGGAAGACGCACTGGTCGTTCTTACCCGAATTGGTATGCAGACATCCTTACGTTATGCAATCCAACTGATAACCACTGCAAATTTGGTGTGTCGAAAACGCAAGGTAAGCTTGCTTCCTTTCCCAATAATCGTCACTTACTGCTACTACGCGTTTTATGAATTTGTGTAATGTATGTAAATCAATTACTTTGAGCATATAATTATATAGCTTAAAGTGATGTATGATTTAGGAACTAAAGCCGCTCGTATAGAATATTTTCATGTTTTCTGGGCCCGACTTTTGTTTCTACCTTGACGTGGTGGTCAGGCCTGCCTATCTTGATGAAGCAACCGACCTATACTGGCTGGAACAACCGTTCCTCAAAGTCCTACTATGTCAGAAAGGTCGGTTGAAGAGCGGTAAGACTAAAAGCAACAAACCCAAGGTCCGAAGACGAAGTCGTACTGCTGACTGTACAGAGGTGTGACAGCAGTAAGGTGTTTCCTTCAGACAACCAGCATGACAGCGATGCTGCCTTCCCATAAGGAGGGGTGGGTTAGGAAAGGTCGACCCTAAAAATACACACCTCACCTTATCTCACGGATATCTGTCTCCGGAGGTAATATCTCAACACCTACAAAGCTGATACGAAAATTACCCACAAAAAGGTCGTGGGTGACCGACCTCAAGCAGTTGTCCCTTGGGCACTGCGGTCACGCTACCAGGTTACTAAAACCACCTCTAATCCAATTTCACTTTCAGGTACCTCCAGAACAACCCTTCCACGGTGTGGGCAACCGGGAAGTGATAACCGCCCTCATACCTCTAACAGCACTCAAGACCACTGTATTCATAATCAACCTCCGTCTTCACTTCCTATTATTCCTCCTAAATCAACTTTCACTTCTAAACTTCCTCTTTCGGCTTCCCCCTCAAGTGTCAACATAGCCAACGATTCTAGTGCTCAAAACACTGTCCCAGGTCTACTGAAACCTCGCTGTGAACTACACGTTGGAGCCTTCAACGCACGCTAAACGTTCAGACACAGTACTCGTAGCTGGTAAATTTAATACCCAGATAGGTAGTTTACATCAAACAGAAGGGCATTTAGGTGGGTATTTTAGTATTCCGGCACAATGAACAGATAATGGTGATCGTCTGCTGCAACTGTGCTCAGACAATCGTTTATTTTTAGCAAACACAAATTTTAAGCATAAGGAGAAACATCGTCTAACATGGCGACCCCCTACACCAAACCAACGATGGACTCAAATAGACCATATTGCCACCAGTCATCGTTGGAGAGGGTCGGTAGAGGATTGTTGCTCATTCTGGAGTACCTGCCTGGACTCCGACCACGCCCTAATACGGGCACGCATCTGCTTGCGCCTCACTGGACGCAAAAAAGCCTCAGTAAAAAGACCCGTTAGAACTGAATTGAGTAGCGAGAAAATCAAACGTAGGTACCAGGAACAACTGAGGTCACACTTAGGTAGTTCTGAAAACGAGGCTGACCCAGATGTTGCTTGGAAAGATATACAAACAGCTGTGGAAACAGCAATGAAATCTATTAGTGACTTAAACCACAGAGTTACAAAGAACCAGTGGATTTCTTCAAAGTCTATCACACTGATGGATTCTCGCAAACTCGTCCCATCAGACTCTGAACACGATGAAGAGCGACAACAAATCAGATCTAGGTTAAGAAAAAGTCTAAGAAACGACCGTGAGCAATGGTGGGCAACGAAAGCAAAAGCGATGGAAAAGGCAGCGGCTATAGGGAACACAAGACAGCTTTACAGACTAATAAGAAAACTGGAATTAATAAGTCAAATGTAAGTCAGACTATTTCGGAAAAAGACGACACTCTCATCTGCTCCCAGTCCAGACGTTTAGAACGATGGGCGGAATATTTCAGAGAACAGTTCAGCTGGCCTTCAGCTACTCTACAACTACCCTCCATTCCCAGACAGTGTGAATGGGACATTGAAGTAGGTCCCCCAACTCTAGCAGAAGTTCAAAAGGCTATAGTTAATCTGAAACGAGGAAAGGCAGCTCGTCCAGATGGATTGCTAACCGGTGTTGAGAATGATTGGAAGAAAGTTAAGGAGAGGCCAAACCAAAAAGTGGCATCAGTCCTTGAAGTCACTAACTTCTAGCCTGAGCCAGGTTGTTAGATGCAGACTACTTGATTGGGGTCCGCGTGACTATCGTAACCAATGGTTGGAGACTCTCGGTGACATGGCTCAGAATCGGTCACAATGGCATCGGTGTATACACTCTCTATCTTCCCTTAAACTAAGAGATTATAATTGATTCATATCTTTCTTTCTACGAACTAATTATTTCTTCCTGTACTATATCCTTATTGCAATCTTTCCTTTTTATATTACCACCTCTGAATTAACTACTTTTATGAATCCAGTGTCCATCTTGTTGTGTTAATGAGTTATGGCAACTTGGACCGATGCATATATGTGCCTGGTCCTACGTTGTAGATGACTGACTGATATTTTCTGGTAACTATACACATGAATAGCGGCATTTTATCTACTAGTCTACTTAATGAACCCAAGCCACAGTTCAGAAAATTACAGTAACTTAACCTACAGTCCTACTACGTTCATCAGAACATTTAAGTTCGGAGTTTTGAGATCAGGTGTACAGTTTAAGCCAACTTTTTTATTTTTAAACTAGGTTTTCTATACAATTAGTTTTAGCTTGATTATGTTTTTCCTACTTTATCTCAGGGATTAGAAGTCAGTAAAGAAGATATACGAAAGGTGTATTCTTTGTTTATGGATGAGGCTCGGTCGACTCTTTTTCTCAAGGAATATCAGCAAGAATTTATGTTTAATGAAATATCTGAAATACAACCTTCCAATTCAGGTTTGTTCTTTTTGTGATCTATCTTAAGTATTATAGTTATGAGAGGATTCTATTTTATCTTATTGATATTTCCTTGTTTGAATCATCACAGTCGTGCGCAAGTCACATTCTTAGTTTGTTCAAATTAATCAATAATAGCAGTTCATGTAGTCAAATTTTGATCTAGTGATTGAGTTTAAGCCTTTGCAGGAATTTTGTTTTTCACTTCTGTAGGAACTGTGAAATATGGTCTTGCATAAGTAGAGCAAGCTCTTCTGGACTGAATTTTGATTGACAGTCGTTTATGTGTTTCTGACTAAATTGCACAGTAAAAACTCTGAAAAATAGGGACACACGCCTTTCCTTTTCGTTGTCTCTGTCTACGCTTTCACTGATTGCGATCAGGATGAATTGCTCGCTCCTGTTACCCCTCATGAAGGTGCATAGGCCGCCCACCAGCATTCTCCATCAAACGCTGACCTGGACAATCCTTTCTACTTCCCAGTTGCTATTTATCTTTTTCATGTCTCTCCAATTCAGGATTCCATGTAAGCGCTTGCTTCGTAATGCAGTTTGGTGATTTCCGTAATGTATGTCCTATCCACTTCTAACGTCTTTTCCTCATTTCCCCTTCAGATGGAAGCTGGTTTGTTCTCCACAGTAGGCTGTTGTTGATGGTGTCTGGTCAACAGACATTGTGTATCTTGTGTAGACAATTGCTCATAAACACTTGTACATTTTTGATGATGGTTGTGGTGGTTCTCCAAGTTTAAGCTCTGTATAGTAGGAGTGTCTTGACGTTCATATTGAAGATTCTGACTTTGATGTTGCTTGCAGACAGTTGTTTTGGGTTCCATATGTTCTTCAACTGTAAGAATGTTGCCCTCGCTATGCCAATCCTTGCCTTTACGTCTGCGTCAGATCCTCCATATTCGTCGATGATGCTGCCCAGATACGTGAAAGTTTCTATCAGAGTTTCTCCATCAAGTTTGATTAAGTTTGTGTTCTCCGAGTTGTGACCGGTCACTCCATCTATTTTTGAATAACCGTTTATTTTTGGCGACCTATAAAGGAAATAGATATGAAGATTCCGACTCTTAGGAAGACTATCTCAGAAAAAGATGGGACTATTATTCGCTTTCAGTTCACGGAATTAGACCCGTGGGTAGTCGTTTTAGGCGACTGTCCTTCAGCTACCTGATATCTCTCCCACCTCTCAGGTTGAAAATACTCATCAATATAAGGCAGTGATGAGCAGCAGATCCAGATGGATCAGCTCCGGAAATCCTTTAGGATCGTAGACCGATTTTAACAGTCATATTGAAAAAAATATTAACTGAAGTCAGACGACTGGGTTATTCTCAATCACTGATTGTCTAGGTATGTAAGCAAGGATAAAACTCCTCTCGTGACAATGACAAAGGAATCAATTCGACCAATGTCGTGTTTAAAATTTTAGCGTAAATAATCTAACGTTTAACTAGTCCTCATGAGGAGCGGACCGAATAAAAACTTTTCAGACCTGGACGTGGATATGTAGACTAGGTTTTCTCCCTTCGTCAGGTTCTGCAACACGGGCGTATTTCCCGACATCCAATCATAGTTGTATTCCCTGACCTTAAGATAGTGTTTAACCCCGTCGAGCGTAAGGTTCTGTACCAGTATCTGTCATTAAGGCAATGTCATCAGGTGTGTGAGTGGGTTCAGGCAAAGCTAGGCACATCTGAGTCTAAACATGACACCAATTCATGAAGTCATTGATAGTTGAACTAAGCCACGGAAATAAGTGTAGACTAGCTGGTTGGAGTTCCACGTAATTAGAGTTTGCTTATAATGATGCAGATGAATCCAATCTTTGACCTTCCCGTAAAATCTGAGTCTCGAAATCTTTTAACTTCTTTCCACTACTATAGGATTTGTCATGAGAATCTTATCTCACTGTGCTTATGTAGCATAGTAACTTAAAACCCAATGCACATGTATCAGGTTTTACATTGCACATAACAGACTGATTCAAACCAAGCAGACATTTTCCTCGAATAAAGTTATACTTCGGTCTTTCGTTTTGTCGTATCCAGTCATTTTGAAACTTAAATAAGCATTCTTGTCAGTTCAGCTGTATTGGATCGTCGAGTTAGGAGTCTTGTCAATAACTTGAAGCATCAACCATTATTTTGAAGGATGTGATAATATACATCAGATTGGCTTATGCGATGAATCAAGGTAACTATCAGGTTACTGACTAAAATGAATGTATCTTATTTTTTGATACTACAACTATACAGTATGTGCTAGTGCGCTAAAGCAGCAGAACCATGAACTTAGGAATGATATTTCGAAGTTTTATTACAAACCGTCATTCCACTTAAGTATGTTTATAATCTTAATGCTTTCAATGTGTAATGACAGGTTTATCATGTTCCTTTTATGTAATTGTTGTAATGTTGTTTTTGTTCTTTCACCAGGTGACAAACTTAATGCGTGATTAATATTGACTCCGTTTTCTTTATGAAGATAATTATATGAACAGATATAACCCGATCCATTATTTTCAATTTTACGCAATTGTTTGTACTCTTAAAGTACGTCTTTGTTTGAAACAAAATATATGAATTATGCATATGATTTTTTATAATTGGTGTTTGCATGAAATCAAACCAATGATGAACTCAAATAGACCATATTGCCACCAGTCATCGTTGGAGAGGGTCGGTAGAGGATTGTTGCTCATTCTGGAGTACCTGCCTGGACTCCGACCACGCCCTAATACGGGCACGCATCTGCTTGCGCCTCACTGGACGCAAAAAAGCCTCAGTAAAAAGACCCGTTAGAACTGAATTGAGTAGCGAGAAAATCAAACGTAGGTACCAGGAACAACTGAGGTCACACTTAGGTAGTTCTGAAAACGAGGCTGACCCAGATGTTGCTTGGAAAGATATACAAACAGCTGTGGAAACAGCAATGAAATCTATTAGTGACTTAAACCACAGAGTTACAAAGAACCAGTGGATTTCTTCAAAGTCTATCACACTGATGGATTCTCGCAAACTCGTCCCATCAGACTCTGAACACGATGAAGAGCGACAACAAATCAGATCTAGGTTAAGAAAAAGTCTAAGAAACGACCGTGAGCAATGGTGGGCAACGAAAGCAAAAGCGATGGAAAAGGCAGCGGCTATAGGGAACACAAGACAGCTTTACAGACTAATAAAAGAAACTGGAATTAATAAGTCAAATGTAAGTCAGACTATTTCGGAAAAAGACGACACTCATGTGCTCCCAGTCCAGACGTTTAGAACGATGGGCGGAATATTTCAGAGAACAGTTCAGCTGGCCTTCAGCTACTCTACAACTACCCTCCATTCCCAGACAGTGTGAATGGGACATTGAAGTAGGTCCCCCAACTCTAGCAGAAGTTCAAAAGGCTATAGTTAATCTGAAACGAGGAAAGGCAGCTCGTCCGGATGGATTGGCCCTAGAGGTCTTTAAGGATGGTGGTCCAATTTTAGCGATTAGGTTGACTAATATTTTAGCTAAGATCTGGGAATCAGATGTTATTCCGTCTGACTGGTCGCAATCACTTATCGTTCCCATATACAAGAAAGGATCAAAATCATCTTGTGACAACCATAGAGGGATTAGTTTAACAAATATAGTATCTAAAATACTAGCCTCAATAATAATCAGACGCCTAAGACTCGTGAACTGCAAACACGAGTGAATCAAGCTGGCTTCAAACCTGGTCGTGGCTGCATCGACCACATATTCACCATTTGTCAGGTTCTAGAACATAGGCATACTTACCGGCGTCCGACAATGGTGGTCTTTCTTGACCTAAAAGTAGCATTTGACTCGGTAGACCGCGAGATTCTGTGGCAATGTCTGTCATTGAAAGGCGTACCTCAGAAGTACATAAACCTTGTGAAGGCTCTTTACTCGAACACTACCAATCGAGTCAGAGCTTATGGCGAACTGTCATCTACTTTTGCAACCTCAAGTGGTGTCCGTCAAGGCTGTCCACTTTCTCCATTTCTGTTTAACTTCATCATAGACCTACTGATGGAAATAACATTCTCGGGTATTGATATCCTTCCAGGAGATTCACTTATCGACTTAGAATACGCAGATGATATAGTCCTGTTCAGTAAAGACGCTGATAAAATGCAGAGTCTTTTGGTTGCACTAAGCAACAACGCCAGAATGTTTGGAATGCGTTTCTCTCCCTCTACATGCAAGTTGTTGCTTCAGGATTGGCCTGCGTCAACACCTGAACTAAGGATAGGGAGTGAAGTATTCGAACACATTGACAACTTCACTTATCTTGGAAGTCTGATCAGCCCTAATGGGTTGGTATCGGACGAAATCTCAGCACGGATTCGAAAAGCTCGTTTGGCTTTTGCCGATTTACGTCATTTAAGGAGAAGGCGAGATATCCGTCTATCAATAAAAGGACTAGTATACTGCGCGGCAGTCCGTTCTGTTTTAATTTACGGCAGCGAAACATGGCCTTTAAGAGTAGAAGACACTCGTAAGCTACTAGTATTTGACCACAGATGCCTTTGAAATATTGCTTGCGTCTGCTGGGATCACCGGGTAAGTAATAGTGATGTTAGACGTAGGGTATTAGGGACTGATGGTAAATCAGTCAATGAGGTGTCGCGCATGTCTGAACACCGATTAGCACGACGTGCATTGCTAATCGGTGCTGGTTGGAAGAAACTTATGAGTGGCCAAACCAAAACGTAGCATCAGTGCTTGAAGTCACTAACTTCTAGCCTGAGCCATGTTGGTAGATGCAGACTACTTGGTTGGGGTCCGCGTGACTATCGTAACCAATGGTCGGAGACTCTAAGTGACATGGCTCAGAATCGATCTCAATGGCTTCGATGTACACTCTTTGTCTTCCCTTAAACTATGAGATTAAAATTACTTTATATCTCGCTTTCTACCAACTAATTCTTTCTTTTTGTATTATATCCTTATACATAATCTTTCTTTTATATATTACTACCATTGAAGTAACTACTATGAATTTGGTGTCCATCTTGTTGTGTTAATGAGGTATGGCAACTTGGACCGATGCATATATGTGCCTGGTCCTACGTTATAGCTGACTGCTTGTAGCCCAAGGTAGAACAAGGCGAACAGACTGGTTACTGAAAGAAGTTTACGATTAGTGACCGAACGTTTGTTAATATGTCGAATACTATTGAAGAACATGGTTCATGAAGGATACGTGCAACAATGTTTCGTAAAGAGATTGGCCTTCGTAAGAGTTTTGAGTAGATTTTATATCTGTATACATAGTCAAAAAAGACTAGAATAACTTCGGTAAAGTAAACGATGGTATTGTCCATACTAATGACTGAATCGCCCCCAAATGCCCTGGTACGGCCGAAAGTGGGGAGAGTCCGCTCTCCCTCTCGAAATGCTCTCACATGGCCACGCGTATATAGTCTCTTCTAGGGAAGTCCTACTCACTGCCTTCTCGTGGCGGGGGTGTTGTTTACGAAAATGAGAGGACGAAAAGCGAATGTCCGGCGCTTTAACCGGATTCCAAACCAATGGTGCACATGGGCTCCAGTATCCTGAAGGAACAAATGGCGTATGAACCAATTGTTGGTCACCGGCTTCCATGGGACTGCATCTTCCTACGATGCTCCACTGCGTTTTGGATCAGACCCTCAGGTCAAAGGCTCGGGGAGTGGCCCCCTAAGAAAACCACCTGCTTCGGTTTGGGCACCCGGGCAGTATCACAGTCCTCACACATATCGAATGAGATTTGTGTGGCCCATATGTATTTGGTGCCTCTTTGTACCAATATCTATGTGTTGAAATAAATAATGATAATGACTGAATCCGATCAGTCTCCGTTATCTTGTGGGGTTACTTGAATTGGAGAATATATCAAGGTTATATGGATGCTTAGTCGGAAAACCTTTTAGTCACGGTTCTCTTATTGAAAAGCCATTCTACAAACTATGGAAACAGTATCTTGAAGAGCATAGCTAATAATCCTAAAGCAAAATGTTAGAAAATCCTATACAAGTAAAATGTACATTACTCACAATTCCTTAACTGACACCATAGCAACTAATTTAAGCACTTCAATTTTCTAACATGTCATTTGTTCTTTACAGCTATTAATGAAAATTATCCCTGGAGGTATTTCTGTTAATTCTAAGTTACAATTCTGTATCAAACTAGAATAAGATAAATTTATATTGCAAATTAAACTGATGGATATTAATCTGTACAACACACACTCAAATGTTGGTCATACGAAATGCGACATTGGATCATCGCGATTTACTCTAGTACGATAATAAGCTTCCATCTCTTCTGCAGTAGGGGCTTTCACGTCAGCAAGTGAATTATATGGTCGTTTACGCTCATCCATAGCAAGATATTCATCTACGGCTTTCAAACGTTCTCTTTCTTTTCTTATTGCTTCTTGAATTAGCCGTTCTTGTACTTCCTCTATACCTTCCACTGATTCTGCGGAAGAACTTGAGCTACTTTCGTTTCGCTTACGTTTGTGCTTGTTTTTAGAGGACTTTTTGAGATGGTCTTTTCGTTTCTTTTTTTTATCAGCACGTTGAACACGAATACGCTCACGGCGCGCCTCAGATCTCGCTAGTTCTTTATTTCTATTTTCTATGGTTTTCGTATCTGTAGGATGCTCCTCTATTTCTTCATCCGATCCAAACCTAGAACATGATTGTTCCATAACTGTTTCCCGAAGGTGATCATTCTCGTTTATACAATCCATCATTCCTTCTTCCGAAGAATCACTACTGGAACTTGAGGATGAACTTGAACTAGAACTTGAACCGGACTTGCTTTTGGCATGTTTTCGTTTTTTGTGCTTCAAAACATTTCTATTTGTATTATTCTCCAGGTTAGCTTTATTGTCAAAGTTAGTGTCGGCATCTGTAGGCATAGGTGGTGGCTTTAGCAACGCCACAGCTGTTGGTCCATCTGGGACTTCCGGGAAACTTGTTTCTTTGCTTTTTTCTCCTAAACAGTAAGATTCCTTTATGAGCGAGTGGCAACATCGATAGCCCCATTGACCATTAAACCAATATGAGCCCCATACGCTCTGAAAAAAAGACGAAAAATCAAAAAGTTGAGTTTACAAATTGTTTTTATTATTAACACCATATCTATCGGTTTATATTATAGTCAACTCGAGTGGAATAAAACATATCCATATCAACACTACGCAAATAAACTGTCAAACAACTTTATTTAAAATATCTCAACTAAAAGTGCCTGTCAAACTTCGGCGTACACACATACGGAAAATTTACTCATACAAGCAAGAGAAAAATGAATTTTAAATATCACAGATTGTAAGCAGCTGACGAGAACCTACGAAATAAAATGAATTCATGCTATTCTGCTAGAATCTTTGTTCTTGCTCTTTTCAAAATGATAAAGGGAACTATGTGTATAAAAGAGAAAAATGACCTGAACGACGTGAAAATATAAAACCAAGTTTCTAGCTATTGCTTTACCATCACAAGTTGGTGTCATGTCTAATTGTATTGAATACTTCATAATGAAAAATAGACTTTTCTACATAGAATACGAATCAACTAATTTTCAAAAAGGGGACTGGATTATTCACACAACTACCGTCTATAATTACTTCACTATAAAGATGGGGTAGATACCCAGAAAACTGGATTGCAGAAACTTTAGTGTAAACACGAAAGAATACACCACCTAGTGTCAGAGAAAGATCAGAAATCTTAATCGAAGTTCTCAAAATGAAAAGATAAGCACTTACTGTATGATTGTTGTTGAAGACATCTTCTTCATAACGGGACTTGACTGTTGGTTTTTCAGCTCCCCTGATCATACGACCAGTAGGAGAATATTCGGCATATGATTCCCACTGACCAAGTATTAATTCTTTCGGAATCGATTCCAAATGCTCATGACCACCATAACGTTCAAGAATTTCTGCACGTACTTTGTTTTGGACATCACATTTAGCTTTGGATACTTTTTTAGCTAACAATTCCAGACGAGTTGGATCTGCCTAGTATTTTTAAAAAAAGACGAACCACTGAATTAGTCATTGTTGAGTATTAAGATTTAGTAATTCTAATAAGTTTCGGTCGCTAAAATGAAGGATACTATACTGACAGATAGATGCAGTACTCACGAGGTTGGATTTTCGATGTATGCCCTCAATTAACTAACATAAGGAAGACATGACAACTGCCCAGTAGAATACGGATTTGTACCTGATGAAATGACGTGGTTATGTAGAAAATAATGAACAAGTGGTTGGAAGGTACGGATTTCGGAGGTTACTTCAGTGCTCACAAAATCAGGACTCGATTTTTGGTTTAAAGTGATATATATTAATCAGTTGTAACTGAAATACCCTAAGTTGCTACACCAAATCAACACAACACTCCTAGCCAGCCGTTGAATTCTTATTAATGAAACAGTGGGAAGGTCATGAAAAGTACAAATGAATATTAGCTTTGGAAATACACTTACTTGTAAATGGACATCTAAACCAAGCTTATCGTGCATCTCCCAAGCAAATACTTGTCGATCAATCATGTCCTGAACATCTCCATCATAACGAACAAAGTTATCTCCAGCAAAAGGAACTTCGGATTCAGGTTTTCCACTATTTTCGAAAGGATTACCACGCATAGCACGAGTTTTGGAGTCATAGTAGGCACTGTTAGGATCCAAATTAAACAGGTATTTAGCAGTATCTTCACGAATACGCAAATTACGGATAGATTGACGTTGTTTACTATCAAACTTTTGCCCAGGCATATCTAACTCGTCACCATATTTGTCACCATCTTCGGCATCGAAATCGCCATCGTCATCCAAACTAGGTTTTGCGGCAGAGGCTGCAGGTTCTTCCTGATAAGAAATAGAATATTGTATAGGGGCCTTTGAAAGCGAAACGACAGATAATCGAAATACCATTCATATAAATCCCACAAAAGTTTAGTTATGTTATTCTGCCAATTCCACAGCTTTTTGACGTGAGTTTTTAGACATTTCTAGTCAAACTGAAATACGATTCCTAAAATGTGTCGCAACCTAAAATAGTTAGGGCTAGGTTTTCAATTAAATATGTGCAGTTTAACTGAAAAGCAACTATTCTAATAGCAGTGATGGCCATTTTACTCAACATAGTATGAAATCTGCATAAAAAAAATATCTACAGAAACCTCTATTCGGAACATGAAAAAGTAAAATCATACAAACTCGATTGAGTTTTGTAGAACAGTAAACAACCCCTACAACGGCGAATAAAATGCATTAATGTTTATTTAGTTATGTCAGCCTTTTCAACCGTTCTGCGCATAGAATATGTGCTAGATAAGGTAGAGCTCTCGTGTTTTTCTTTGGGTGAATGAGTTCTAGCATATTTGCGTCTTGTCCTACTAGACAAACGAAGGGAAAAATATAGGGCACCTGTCAGTTGTCCGGCAAATTTAAAATATTTACCTACAACCATATCCATGGTGACATTCACCACTTACACTACTAACAGCTTTCATGCCAAAGCAATCTGCAACAGAAACTGGAATCGACACAGTTAAACCTCTACATCTTTAAATGTTTTTGATAAACGATAGCAGACCATGTAAAAAGGGGTGAGGAGCAACTTCTTTAAATGCACCAACTTAACGACGACGTTTAACACTCCTCCATAAGTCAGTCAGTAACAACGTAGAACTTCGTACGTACGTACATCAGTTCGAGTTGCCACACCACATTAGCACAGAGATGCAGTGGTCGATTCAAATCCCGTAGTGGTAGAGGTAATAAGAGTATAAGCAGTAATCGGAGAGATTAGTGTCTGGAGATGTTACTTAAAGAGTATAATACAGTGAAATAAACTTGGGAAGAGAAAAAAGAGACAAGGAGGAATCAGGGGATCAAAATTTGGGAGAACACAAAGAGTGGATGCACCTGCACCATTGCAAACAATTTTGAGCCATGTCATTCAAGGTCTCTAACCATCGGTTGCTATCATCTCGCGGTCCCCAACCAGGTAGTCTACACCTACCAACATGACTCAGACCACTTGTCAGTGACTTCATGGACTTGTGCCATGTTTTGGTCTGGCCGCCCCTAGCTTTCTTCTAACCTACTCCTATTATTTATTTATTTATTTCAACACATAGATAATGGTACAAAGAGGCACCAAATACATATGCGCCACACGAATCTCATCCGATATGTGTGAGGACTGTGATACTGCCCGGGTGCCCAAACCGAAGCAGGTGGTTTTCTTAGGGGGCCACACCCCGAGCCTTCGACCCAAAGGTCTGATCCACAAGGCAGTGGAGCATCGTAAGGAGATGCAGTCCCATGGAAGCCGGTGACCAACAATTGGTTCATTCGCCATTTGTTCCCGCAGGATACTGGAGCCCATGTGCACCATTGGTTTGGAATCCGGACATTCGCTTTTCGTCCTCTCATTTTCGTAAACAACACCCCCGCCACGAGAAGGCAGTGAGTAGGACTTCCCTGGCAGAGGCTATATACGCGTGGCCGTGTGAGAGTATTTCGAGAGGGAGAGCGGACTCTCCCCACTCTCGGCCGTACCAGGGCATTTGGGGGCTCCTATACCACTGAACATCGCACGTCGAGGCAGTCGGTCGTTGGGCATACGTAACACGTGTCCCAGCCATCTCAACTGATGAAGTTTCAATACTTCATCAATTGATTTGCCATCATTACCTAGTACCCGTTTCCTAACAACTGCATTACTTACTCGATGGTCCCAGAATATACGAGCAATATTTCGAAGACACCTATGATCAAATACTAGTAGCCTACGAATATCCTTTACTCTTACCGGCTACGTTTCACTGCCATAAAGTAGGACGGAACGAACTGCTGCGCAGTAAACACGTCCTTTGGTTGATAGACGGATATCTCGCCTACGCCATAAATGACGCAAGTTAGCAAAAGCTAGTCGAGCCTTCTGTATCCGTGCTGAGATTTCGTCACACACCAGACCACAAGGGCTGATGAGACTTCCAAGATAAGTGAAGCGATCGACACGCTCAATTACTTCACTCCCTATCATTATTTCGGGTGTCGATGCAACCCAATCCTGAAGCAACATTTTGCATTTCGAGGGAGAGAATCGCATCCCGAACATGCTTGCATTGTTGCATAGAGTGGTCAGAAGACTCTGTATTTTGTCAGCGTCTTCGCTAAATAAAGCTATGTCAACAAGTGAACCTGCTGGTAGAAGTTCAACCCCTGGAAATTTAGATAAGGAGTGTCATCTCTAAAAGCACGTCAACGACAAAGTTAAACAAGAAAGGAGAGAGTGGACAGCCCTGACGAACACCACTTGAGGTAATCAATACTGATGACAGTTCTCCATAAGCTCTAACTCTACCAGTTGTGTTCGAGTAGAGAGCCTGAATAAGGTTAATGTACTTCTTTGGTACTCCTTTCAGTGACAAACACTGCTATAGAACCTTACGATCAACAGAGTCGAATGCCGCCTTAAGGTCAAGAAATACTACCATTGTGGGGCGTCTAAACGTGTGTCTGTGTTCTAGAACCTGACGTAGTGTGAATATTTGGTCTATATAACCACGTCCAGGTCGAAAACCGGCCTGATTTTCTCTAGTTTGCTCTTCACGAGCTTTAGTTAGGCGTCGAAGTACTATTGAAGCTAATATTTTAGACACTATATTAGTCAAACTGATTCCTCTGTGATTGTCACAAGAGGACTTTTGTCCTGTCTTAATAACTGGCACGATCAGTGATTGAGACCAGTCAGATGGAATTACGTCCAGTTCCCAAATTCTACCTAAGACCTCAGTTAATCTCACTGCTAATACTGAACCACCATCCTTAAAAATCTCAGGAGTAAATCTGTCAGGACCTGCTGCACTCCCTTGCTTCAGATTTCCTATGGCTTTTTCACATTCGTAAAGAGACAGAGGACCTACATTAACTTGCCACTCAGGTTGACTAGAGATCGTGGGAAATCGAAGTCTGGCTGAAGGCCAGATTCCTGAAGTGTTCTGCCCATCGATCCAATCTCCTGGATTGAGAGTGTATAATATGTCCATCTTTCTCTGAGACTGTTTCGCTAACAGTCGGTTTCCTAATACCAGTTTCCCTAACAATTCTGAACAATTGTCTGCTATTACCTATTGCCGCTGCCTTTTCCATCTCTCTTGCTTTCGCTACCCACCACTGTTCACGATCATTGAGTAGACTTCTTGTCAGCTTGCGCTTAAGCTGACTCCACTCTTCGTTATGTTCAGAACCAGGTGGAATGAGTTTCCGAGCATCTATCAATGCGATAGATGCTGCTGAGATCCAGTGTCGTTCCCTAACCTTACGGGTTACCGTACTAGCAGATATCACTGCTGTCTCCACAGCTTTACGGATATCATTCCATGCTGCATCGGGGTGGGCATCACATACATGGCTGCCTAACTGTATTCCTAGTTGTTCCTGAAATATACTCTTAGCTTGACTATCATTAAGTAGGGCCCTAAGAGGTTTACTTGCAGCATCTTTCCTACGTCCAGTAAGACGCAGACAGATACGCGCTCGTACTAGAGCATGATCTGAATCTAAGCATGTGCTCCAGAATGAGCGACAGTCTTCTATCGAGCCCCTCCATCGGTGGCTGATAGCGATGTGATCTATTTGGGTCCAACGTTGGGACGAATTAGGGGGTCTCCATGTTAAAAGATGTTTTTCCTTATGCTTAAAGTTAGTATTTGCAAGAAAGAGGCGGTTATCCGAGCATAGCTGCAACAGACGGTCGCCATTATCTGTTCTTTGAGCCATGATGCTATAAGATCCACCCAGGTAATTTTCCCTATCGCTTAGTTTACCTAATTGAGCATTAAAGTCACCGGCTACTATTACTACATCCGAGCGCCTAGCTTTTCGGAGAAGGTCGGAGAGCTTTCTGTAAAACTCATCTTTTACATCATCTGAGCTGCAGTCAATAGGAGAATAGGCAGAGACGACGAAGAGGCAACGACGAGTGTCCCTATCTTTTCGGATCCTTACTGTTCCGTTTAGTCGGACAGCGCACAAACGACTTTCTACTGGGATCCACTCTAAGAGAGCTAGTTCTGCCCTAGGACTCAATGCTATGCCTACGCCGGCGAGGCCACAGGAAGCAGAATCAAGGCTTCCAGATACACGAAGTGTGAATCGAGTCGGTTCTTTATTTTGGCATGGTGAGGTCAGATGAATGACGCTACTCGGATCCTGTATGCGCATTTCGGAGACGCAGCACACATCGATGGCGCGGGATTCTAAAGTCCTAGCTAAGGAAGCCTGTTGTCCTATTTGGAACTGTGTTTGGACGTTAAAAGCTCCTACGTGTAGTTTAGAGCGTGATTTTAGGAGACCAGGAATAGCGTTCCGCGTACTCGAATCGTTTGCCCTACCGGTGCGAGGTGATAAAGAAACGTGAGGAGGGTTAGCCATGGAAATAAGAGAGGTATTACGAGGTGTAGGAAGGATTTGAATGTGACCAACTTGGTTTCATGCGCTGTTACGGTAATGAGGGCTGATATCACTTCCCGGCTGCCCACACCGAGGAACCTGAAAAAGAAGTTGGATTAGTGTTGGTCTTAACGACCTGGGAGCGTGACCGCAGAGCCCAAGGGATAACTGCTTGAGGCCGGTCGCGCACGGCCCTTTTGTGGAAGGTTTTTAATGAGTTAGCTCCGTTCTTCAAAGAGCCTCACCGCCGGAGACGGAAGTCCGTGAGGCAAGGTGAGGTGTGACATTTTTAGGATCGACCTTTTCTAACCCCACCCCTGCTTGTGGGAAGGCAGCATCGCTGCAGATGCTGATTGTCCGAGAGAAACACCTTACTGCTGTCACACCCATCTACAGTCAGCAGTACGACTTCGCCCTCAGACCTTGAGTTGCTGCTTTTAGTCTTACCGTTCTCCAATCAACCTTTCTGGCATGGTAGAACCTACAGGAACATATGTTCCGGCCAATATAGCTCGGTTGGGTCATCACGATAGGCAAGCCCGACCACCGATTCAAGGTAGCAGCTCCTCCATAAACGGTAAATGATTCAGTTACAGAATATAATAGCATGGCTAGTTAGTTATCAGCCCTGTGTATTCATATTGACAAAGTTATTGATTATATGTTGTCACTACATCTTTTTCACTACTTCCTCACCTTCGTACATGCCAAGCGGATAAACGCCTCTTATACCTTTGTATTCACCTTATTACTTTCCTTTAACCTTTAGATGGTTACCCAGAGTTCCTGGGACATGAAATTTTCGAATGCTCTATGATGTTTTTGTTGAGATCATGAATCCACCAATGTTTGACGGCCATTGAAAACCTGGAAGCACTGGACGGCCGTTTAGTCCCAGTATGAGACTTCTCATCAGTGCACATTCACTACATCACACGCAAGACTCGAACTCAGGACCTTCGGTTTCGCGCGGACGCTTAACCTCTAAACCAATGAGCCGACATTCAACAGTGGTAATGTTTAAGTTCAAATAACTCTGCGTGTGGAATCGGGGATGTAAATTACTGAGCATTCCATACTAGGAAGAAACGGTCGTCCAGTGCTTTCAGGTTTCCAGTGATCGTCTAACATCGGTGAGTCCATGATATCAACATAAACTCAGCAATCTCCACAACCCCATACTGATACTTTATGGTGTAATCACCTATTTTTTTAAATAGACTACTATATCTGCTAATACATTATAAATAAGATTGTACAGCTTCAACAAATGATACTATTAAATTTTTATTATTTCTTTGATTACAAAATGAATTTTAAAGTAGAAGCAAACTGTAGCACGAACGAGGAAAACACGCTCAGGTCGTTAGAAAAGAAAATTAGCCACAGACTTAAAAATCTATTTTTATTTGCGAGCAAACGTTATGGACGCGTTTTAATCACATAATACACATGGTTCAGAAATTGCAACTAAGATTTTGTATTTACGTTTGTCTGCAAAATCTTAAGCTTATGAGGTTTGTTCTGTCGAAATATAGCAAATAAAAATTAGGAATTGAATGAAATAACATATAAGGACATTTCGGAATCTAGCATCCAACGCAAGACAAAAAGTGCACCAATCGGTACCACTGTTAACGATTCCGAGCGAAGTCATTCAATCACTGGTTATGATAATCGCACGGACCCCGACCACGTAGCCTGCATCTACTTACATAGCTTATTCCAATTGTCAATGATTTTATGAACTGGTGCTATGTCTTGGGTTACTCGCGTATCCTCAGTCAGCAAGTGAATCTCCTGGTATGAGATCAACTGAAAGGCTAAATAACCAGAGAGTTATCACTGAAGAATGTTTATGACAAAGCTAAATAAAAATGAAGGAAGTAGACAGTCTTGACGAACAACACGAGGTTGATAATTTTAAAGATAGTTCGCCAAAAGTTCTAATTCGCCCAATAGTGTAGAGAGTTTGCATGAAGGTCGATGCACTTCTTTGGTACACCTTTTAATGACAGACACTAAGATAACTTCGATCGACGGGGTTGAACACTATTTTGAGGTCAGAGAAAACAACTACGGTCGGACGTTGGAAAACATGTCTACGTTCCAAAACTTAAAGATAAATTATTGTATCCATATGACTGGAAAAATATAGTTATTTAGTTTACCCGTTTAATAATTAGGATATCTACAGAAAAAACAATACTCACTTGCCCACCACTTCCTTCTGTTGCCTTCGCTAATTTTTCTTCCAATTTTTTTGCTTTGGCTATTTTTCTTGCTTCCTCCAGTCTCTGGTACTCTTCAAATATTCTTTTATGTTCCGATGGATCATATCCATTCCATCGATCACGTTTACCTTCATAGTCCAAATCTAAGGTTACTTGCTGGCACTCATCTCCAGCGATATCAAGACCAGTATATTTCGCACCAACCTAAAAACCAAGAGGTGCATTTAATGTGATATATGTATTTAGTTGCGGTATCGTATTTCATAACAGCCGGTTTTGTAGTAGCAAACTTGTATTTAGCTATAAGTGTTAGGTTCTGTAATTAGTGATACTAAGTGTAGTCACAAAAATGTAGATATCATTACCAAGCTTTGAGTTGGTAATTTCAAATGAATTGAGCAATCACAGAAATATTTAAAATACATCAATCATCGAATCCTAACAAACTGCGGATTTACTTAATCTTCTAAGGTCACCTTTCAAGTCAAATTAGGGTAATAAATAAATAAAAAATGAACTAAATCATTTACCAGGTACTAACGTAGGAACCACAGCCTGAGTTTGAGGGTTGATGATACTACCCGGTGGCATAAGTCAAATTATGTGAAGCATGGTTCGAACCTGGAAATAAGTGGCTGAAAGTTTAATACCTTAACTACAGCCACACAAGATGGAGCAAACTGTTACACAATACACTTGCCTTTCTATAAACAAAAGAACACATAATCTACCTTATGGGTGGTTTAGGTTGGCGAACGACAGTTGGACTTCTAGTGTTTGTGTTGGCATTGAGTTTATCACCAAGAAACTGGAGCTGATTAGAACTGAAGAAAAGTGTAGTTAAAGCTCACAGTTATTTCATCTCCTGAGCTTAGAAAGGTTCTGATTACTTGTAAATGTAGCGATAAAGTAAGCTAAACAAAACGCTATCTATATCTACTGAAATTTTTGATTTTGATCAAAAGCATTAGGTGAAAGTGGCGCAATATGCAACTCTGCCGATAATATTATCAGTGCCAAATTAACCACTAAATGATAAATGCTTTCTCTGAATACTACCAAACTTATTTACCACCTTGTGGAAGAGCATAGCCCAACGACCACGATTCTCCAACCAACTCTGTCCTGGAAAATCCTTTCTGGTTGTTTGCTTTCAGCTGTTTATCCTTTTGATATCGGTTTCCAATCCCCGACATAATGTATTCTTTGGTCTTCCTCTTTTCCATTTAGGATTCCAAGTTAGAGCTCGCCTCGTGATGCAGACTGATGATTTCTGTGACGTATTACTCTTTCTGACTCCCTATTCAGCCGGAAGATCGTCTGTTCTCTGTCATAATAGGTTGATGTCGTTAGTATCCGGCCAACGAACATTGATAATCTTGCGTAGATAACTGTTATGACAGAACAAATCAGGACAGAGTTGGTCGGAGAATCGTGATCGTTAGCCTATTCTCCTTCACGAGGTGTTACATGAGTAGGTTAGTAAGCAAACGAATCTGACTAACTGCTTGGGGGAGTGATTCTCATTGACAGGCTTATATAATGTAGTGAAATCACAAGATTTGATGACAGCAGAAAGGTAGAAAATATTTTGAGATTACTAGACCAAGCTAGCGTGACTTCTTAAAGACATTAACAAGCAGCGGGAAATAATAAACCAATGTTCACAGAATTTCAACCGAAAAAATAACTAGAGAGAGGAATAAACTATTATTTTTAAAAAGAAATCACAATGATGAATTAATACCCGCGTATGGATTCCATGATATAACTCCTTTGGATGGTCATCTAACTTATTATCACCTTGGTCTGATAGTTCCGAACCTTTGAGCCGACTACTGCGTAACCAAGCAAAGCAAACGTACATAGTTGGAAATCCTAAACGCGTCTTACGCGCCTGAGGTGGTATACATACATGGCATCGACCGCGTTGCTGTACTTATTTAGTAGTCTACAACTAATGAAAATGTCACTTTAGAAGTTCCAAATTACGAGAAATATTTCAAAAATATTTGTGGTAGATACTATTGTACGTGTTCCATTTCTAGGTGTCGTACATCTTTCGGCTTTGTGCAACAGGACAAGGGACGAAATCTTACTGGTTCTGTTGCACGAACGATGAATTGTTTTCTTCCCTGAATGGATTGTAACAAATTCATAAGACAATACAAAAAACGATTGCACATCAAATCTCTCTTACGGTATGTGTCAGTATAGAGGATCAGTAGCTCAGTAATCAAAAAGTTTGACTTCCAGCCAAAGGTTGGTATCTCGCTCTTTCTACTTCGGTTCGAGTGAATGCAATATCACATGGCCTCATACAGTGTAGCTCGAAACCAAGTCTTCTGAATCCATAATAAATAAAAAAATAATGGAAGTGATATGACCTATATGACAATTGTGGAGCCTTAGATACTGTTATGGGACAATTTAAATTCGAGGGTTAGATAGACTAAGTGGAAACTGAAGCAAAGAGTAGTTCATTAAAGGCTTACATAAAACTTACTACGTGATAATAGTGACAAAAATGACTATCATATTAATTACATAACGTGACGCTCCCATGCATCAGTTCTAGATAATTAGGATCCGACTACTATAGACAGAGAATTACGTTGGTTTCCCTCTACCTTACCGCCCGAATTCACTACAGAAACTCAGTATATATTGGGTAACTTTCGCAAGTTTTCATATGGAAGACTAGGATAGGAACTAGGTACCAAAACGATAACAAACTACATATGATACTAATCACCTACTTTTCGAGGACGCTCAAGACAATCTTTACGCTTGTGTGACATGGATCCACAATTTTCACAAGCACCATCTCGGTAGAATGTAACCTTTTGTTTGATTTGGGGCAGTCCCCTTTTGTACCAAACATTGAGAGCGTTAGAACCCTTCATTTTGCCAGAGGTGTCCTCACGCTTTTTTTCGTCTTGTATCCGTTGATGCCGCAAAGTAGGATGCAAGGCACCATAATACCATGGAGCTTGCATAATGTACTGTGGAATATGAGGATTAATGTCTCGTCCTTCTTCATCCTTCATTGCAGGCATCACGGCCAGTTTTCTGGCCTCTTCAAGTTCCTTCATCTTCCTATAGTCATCTTTGCTTCTTTTTTTCTCATCACCCGTGTCATCACTTTTAATGCGTTGAAGAAGAGAAGGTGGAAAGTTGGGTACGAACGACATTGCCCACTATTGTAACGGATGTCCTAAAGTACCCGCTTATGAGTTCTGCATCAATCAAACTTCAATCCACGAACTTCGCCAGAGAAAATTAACGAATTGTTTATATCATAGTATTTAAGTCCTCGTTCAAATATATAGACGCTTTTTCATACTTTTTAATATCTGGAGAACCCATTAGACAATATCAGACAATCAGATTTATGTAGTAAGGACAGAGGGCCTATGGCTTTTGTTATTCCTTTTCTACTATGCTCCTGTGAGTGTCCAGTTTTCTCTTGAAAGAACCAATCAAAGGTGCGAGCAACACTGCTTCGGGCAGTCGGTTTCAAGTATTGATGACTCGATGTGAAAACCTGTATTCCACGGGTAGTTTGTTCGTTATTGGTTTTCCTTCTCTCCTGTTATGTCCCCTGAGATGTCCCCATCCAGTGGGAAGGAAAATGGAAAGTAAGTTAAGTCCAAAATCATTTTTCAGTGTTATGTACATCGAAACTAGATCTCCTCTCAATCTGCGATGGAACAAAGTAAATAGGTTAAGCTTTTCAAGCCACTCTTTGTATGGTTAAACCTGGAGTTCTCGAATTGCACGGGTAGCTGCCCTCTACACCTCTTCTAGGATATACCCTATTTACCTTTTAAGCAGGGTTTTGTAGCCTGAACGCAGTTCTCAAGCTTAGTTCTTACTGAGGTTGTGTATATTGTGGTGAACATGGTAATATTTATCTTGGTGAATGTACGCCTTAAAGTCAATAGAGTTCCAAACCCTTTAGCTGCGACTTACCGGCAATGTGCCGCGGTCTTATGGTCATAACTCACTGACACCCAAGATCCTTGTGAGACCAGACTATGGGTACAGGCACTTGCCCTATGTTGTACCTGTTAACTTTTGCATCACCAAAGATTTTGTCGACACATTTTGCCGCGTTGATAGGCATCAGCCACTCTGTGTACCAGTCAATTATGTTATTTAAGTCTGCCTGAAGAGCACATGCGTCTGCGTCTCCAGTTATTACTCGCCGAATCTTTACATCTTCAGCGTAGAATAACATTGGAGGCTGTACTATACTTGCAAGATCATTACCATACATCATAAAAAGTAAAGGACTTAGGACGGAACCTCGAGGTACTACACTAGTTACTGGTCTCCAGATGGAGTACTTGGAATTTATTCTCACTTTCTCTCTACGACCTACTAGGAAATCCTCAATCCATTTTAAAAGAGGTGCGGCAATTCCAAGGTTTTCCAACTTCGATAGTAGTCTATTAGTCGGTATCTTGTCAAAAGTCTATTTAAACAACATCCACTGAGTTTCCGTTGTCTAGCACATTTATCCGAAATTCTCTTGCTATAAGAAGGTTCGTTGTACAAGAAAGACCCTGTCTAAAACTATGTTGTTCTATGTTTAGCAAGTTATTGGTTTCCATAAATGCCATTATGGTCCGTTTGGCGATTCTTTTTAATATTTTGAATAAAACACTCATGAGGCTTACAGGTCTGTAGTTTGTTGGAAGTTGTCTTGGTCCTGTTTTATGTATGGGAGTGATGATTGTGTCCTTCCAGTCCATAGGTAACATTTTAGTCAAGTGACATGTTGAATATCACAATCAATGGGGCCGTGATATACTGAGCAATATGTCTCAAGATTTTGGGGTGTAGTTCATCTGGTCCTGTTGACTCTTGCATGTTTAAGGTACTAAGAGCCTTATGCACATCATCTTGATCGGAGTCCACGGTGAGCAGGTGGTTTCTTGATTCTTTATTTTGGTTTGGTTCTTTTGAGATGGTGGAGATGATTTGTAGCTCATGTGGATGATTTTGGTGGAGTTTTGTTCTCTGAACTGGATGGTCTATCTGAAGTTTGTGCTGATGATGTCGTTCAGAAGAACGATGAAAGCTCCACGACCAAACCATCCAACTATGAGAACAAAACGCCACCAAAAGGTTTGATTCTTTGTCTAGAGGAGGTTCCTGAGTGAAAACGGCCCCAAAATAACCAACCATAGCCTCTGCCTTTTCCTGATCTTCATCTATCATTTCAGATTCATTTCCTTTAATTAGGTTAAGAATCCAATGATGCATCTTTGTGTCATAACTGTGACGGCAGATTTGAGGGTAGCGAATTATCGATCGGACCAAAGACGCACAAACACGTAGAACGACCTAGGGTTCTGATTGGTCCTTCTTCCCTATCTAGCCCAGCAATTGAGTCCAGAACGCAAGTCACAGCCTCGAATATATGAATCATTATATTTCAAACATACTTTGTTTATATACCAGTCAAGCAGACCACAACGTACCATAAAATAGAAAATAACATTGTACAATATTGGCCAGTAGGAAAATGACACGTGAAATATGTTCTGAACAATAAGTAAATAATACCATCTCCAAGTCCAAGAATAGCATTAGACTTAATAGGATAATTTCTGGAATATTTCCCTTAATATCCCAACACCTTGTTCTGTAGTTTATTTACGAGAATATTTTCTTGGGCTGCTTGAGTGCAGACTGTGCCAACTGCATTTCATATTTTCTTCCAGCTTCCCGTATTTTTGTTATGCACTTGTTTCTTACCGATCTGTAGCATTCCATCGTATCTGCTATGCCAAGGCGAATGGCAACATCCCAACATTTCTTCTTTTGTCTTAGTAAACGTCGAATATCCGGCCTATCCAGGGATGACCGTGCTTCTCCGTCTTTGGAACTGTCTACGGTATGTATGGTTGAAATACTCGATTGTATAACTGCCTGAAATTAGTCTATGCCTCTTGTACTGATTGATGCTCTTAGGTCAATTTCTCAGTTTTCAGCCGATGCTGAGGAGTTGACTGCCTCTATATCTGCCTTCCATATATTAGGACTGGCCGGCGCAACTGTTTGACAGGCAATCTCAGCCAGGAATTCGAATAATATAACTGCATGGTCACTTCTCCCTAGTGGTGGGGGGAAAGTCATTTGACCAACGTCATCACCGTGTGTGAAGACTGAATCTAAAAGAGAAGAAGAGTTTCTTAAGTCATGTCTTGTGTTGGAATAAAGCTAATCCAGTCGAGGTTTCTAACAGTCGAACGACGTTATCCGTGACCCTACTTCTAAGTTAAATCAGTTTAGATACGGTGCATTAAAGTCGCCTACTACAAGGGTTTTACCCTTGTTACACCTGAACTTAAGTTTAATTAGGAGAAAATCCTCTACTACACATTCTGGACTGTGATATACTACAACTAATCCAATATCTCACCGTATAAATTTCGCCCTACATCGCACAAGTTCACATGTCCCTGAAACATGTGCCACTGCCTCAGCTACTCTTATAGTTAGGGTACTTTTCGTGTACAGTATAACCTCGCCTCCCCTACGGTTTATTATATCAGTCTTACTGGATAAAAAAGCCGTCAATCGGATTTCATTACCTGATACTTCTGACATTAAACAAGTTTCTGAGACAGCCATAACGTCCGGTTTTTTGTTATCCACCATTGACTTGGGCTCCGCCATTTTATTTAGTAGGCTGCGAGTCTTCAATTTCCACTATGTTTACCAATATCAATATCAAGCGGCACATCACTTCTCGTTAATGTTAATGGAGATTCCACTTTCCCGTCAATCACAGTTGGGTGTTTAAAGGGTCCGTAGCAGCACGTACTACACTAACACATTCTTCACTGTCAGTGCTCGTGCTGTCAGGGCAACCGCCACCGTTTTTCCTACAGGCCAAGGTCAATAGAAAAACATACAAAGCCAATGCGGATTAGGCTTGGAGAAACATTTGTATGCCGTAGGACTTAGATGTGCACACATCTTATAAGCAGCGAACCTTCTGCTGACCGTACAGAGGTGTGACAGCAGTGAAGTCTTTTCACCAGAAAATCAGCATAATGGACATACCTTTCGGTATCCAACGATGGTAGTTTTACCTGACTTAAAAGCAGCGTTTGACTCTGTAGACCGAGAGGTTATGTGACAGGGTCTGTCATTGGAAGGTGTACCTCAGAAGTTCATAAACCTTGTGAAGGCTCTTTACTCGAACACTACCAGTCGAGTCAGAGCTTATGGCGAACTATCATCTGCTTTTTCAACCTCAAGTGGTGTCCGTCAAGGCTGTCTAGTGAGTTTGTAGCACAGAGCAACAATTCCAAGATGCTTGAAATGCTTTTCTCCCCTCTAAATGCATGTTGTTGCTTCAGGATTGGCCTGCGTCAACACCTGAACTAAGGATAGGGAGTGAAGTAGTCGAAAGCATTGACAACTTCACTTATTTTGGAAGTTTCATCAGCCTTAGTGGGTTGGTATCGGACAAAATCTCAGTACGGATTCGAAAAGCTCGTTTGGTTTTTTTCAACCTACGTCATTTATGGCGAAGGCGAGATATCAGTCCTTCAATTAAGGGACGAGTTTGCTATGCAGTAATTCGTTCTGTTCTACTTTACAACTGCGAAACGTGGCCATTAAGAGTAGAAGATACTCGTAAGCTACTAGCATCTGACTACAGAGACCCTAGAAATATTGCTCGCATCTGCTGGGATCACTGCGTAAGTAATAGCGATGTTAGATATAGGTTATTAGGGGATGAAGATAAATCACTTGATGAGGTTGTAAATCATTATCGACTGAGACGATTTATGACATAACGCTTGTAGTATGGCATCGAGTCCCAATTGACTATGAACACCGCCACCAAGAAACGCGTGCCAAAGAAATCAGAAGGTGAAGGTTGAACGTAACCAGTTTTATTTCGTTGGCGATCTTGTGGTATCGAATGAATACCAAAATCGTGCCAAGAAAGGGTACAAACGAAAGCAGGAAGGTGGAGTACGTACGAACAAAGCCGAAAACCGTGGAACAATGATGGAAGGTAATGGAAGCACAAAATGTCTATAATTAGCACAGTTAAACATAAGCACGTTGAAACAAGTAATAATAATAATAATAATTTATTCTCAAATAACAGTTTGTTACATGAGACATGCCAGTTTACAGGTTATGGTACAGTTGGTTGTAATGATAATTGTTTTCATGAAAACCAGTCGTGTTCTCGTGATAAATGGGAGTCACTACAGGAGCCCCCAGCTAGAAAGGGTTTACACTTTCAATATGTAGCGGTTTAAATCGTGGGACTGATCGGCTGACGAGCGATTGTAGGACGGAAGAATTGGCGAAGCAGGAAAGCGATCGTTGATCGTCGAGTTGCCAACGAAGGTCTTTTTCAGAGAACGGTACCAGGGGTGATGTGCTGTACTTGTTGCTTGAGTTGGCGTGACACACCAGAGTGGTTTGTATCCAGAATCTGAAGATTGCTTTCGTAAGGGGTGCGGACCAGAAACGCTACAGAAGTAGGACGAAACCATGTTGAGCCGATGAACCAAGTTACCCAGAGAAGAGCTGTTAGTCAGTCAGTGATAATTCTGTACTTCGGTTTTAGTAAAGCTTTCGACAGTGTCTCACACAAGCTTTCTGTAAAACTTTCTTCATTTGGCATTCTGCATTCCCTCTCATCTTGGCTCAACTTGTTTTTAGCAGAACGTAGTCAAATCACCGCTTTGGATCTCACTATTCTAAGCGTGTGAATGTAACTAGTGGGCTTATACTAGGAAGTGTAATCGGTACATTACTCTTTCTCTTTCTCATCCATAACGTGTGTTCCCTTTTTCAGCATGCTAAACCTTTCCGTTTTTTCGGTGACCTAAAAGTGGTTTATTCATTCTCTTTTTTCAATGAAAGCTATATTCTTCAGTAATCCAAGAAGAAATAAACAAGTTGTACGGATGGACTGTGTCGTGGAATCTGCCATTTAACATTAACAAAGCTGGATTTATTAACATTGGCCGCTGTCATAACCTAAATCCGGTTATAAACAAACATACACTGGGATCTCTCAACACTATCCTTTTGCAGTTAACTGAGAATCTCGTAGCATCACTCCAAACTATTACTGGACAAACACTTACTCCACCTTCAAATCTTACTGAAATAATTTATTTTCGTATTTATTATTTTCCAAAAAATGTCTAACATTTTACTGTTTATTGAGCGATACACATACAATCTTTTATTTTTGTTCTGTGTTCACAAACACACTTGTCAAGCTATTTGCGTATTACGCATTTCCTTCATTTTCATTCCCTTTGTTCTTTCTTTCTTTCTTTCTTTAAGGTGAACCCAATATTCTTTGCAATTACACATAACCTGCGTTTTTTAATATGGCAAATATTGTGTTAACGCTTTTGAAGCTTGTGCATTATTACATTTCTGGAGAGACCCGAAGTGGTTTCTTCGGAACACTTGTGTACCCATTAGCCTTTTGTGAATAATAATCAGCATAGGAGAATAAACCATATCCAGACCTACGAAGTGTCTTTTTTAGGTGCTACTGTTTTCGGCATATCGAGTCGGTGCCCAGGTTCATTTCTGGGGGTCTTGTGCAGTTGCAGTTGAAGCATTTACCAATATAGTTAGTGTCCGAAAGTACTATTCTGTCAGACGTTCAGCGGCGTCACCGTTGTTGTTGGTTGTACCATTAAAACCTTCGAAATTCATCTAAAAGGATTACCTGGTGTGGCCTTTAAAAAAATGTAGAACACTTACCAGTTAAAGACAGGTGCTTTCCGGACACACACCTTCAAAGAGTCTTCTTTAAACTATTCGACGCAATCAAAGGAATTAGGTCGAAGTGAGGTCAAGTCAAAGTTCTATGCACCGCCGAGGTGTTGGTGACCCACTAAATAAAGCCTAAATCTTGCGCGCAAAAACGATAATTTCAACCTCTCGTCCCTCCTCGGCTCTAATTCCCCTCTGTAGTACGCTTTTTTAATTAGTGTTTCGTAATTTTAAGTTATATTAAGTTATTATCCATTAACAATTTTTCATTGTGATTATTCAGTTGTTATTATGTTCTCTATGTTTTACAAGTTTCTCTGCACCTGTCAAGCGGACAGTTATCTTTTATAATTTTGACCTGTTAATTATTTTCATACCTATATTCTTGTCTGTCCGCTTGATTATTAAACAACCGCATTTGATAATTAGAGTCTCGAACCACTTTATAATGCAACATTTTCTATCGTTCTATAGACATATATATTCACCACACAACTATAAATACGAATGTACAGCTAAAGTAAATAATTTCATCGAAAAAGAAATTTTATTCGTTGAATTATCTTTATTCTTATCCAACGAGAAAATGGGTTATTTTGTTCACATTGTAGTCTTTTATGCATTTTGAAAACCTCTTATTCCTTGCGAACCGTTTAAATTTTGTCCATTTGTTGGAATCTCTCTGAGTTCCGAAGTGTCCTCTTATTGTTGCATGTTTCTTTACAGTATACTTGGTGTTGCTTCTGGTTGATATGATGAGAAACACGACAAGTAAGCGATCAGCATATCCATGTACCACTGGTTGTAGTTCATTGACAACTTTTTTCCCTCGCTCCTGTGATTTTGTCTCCAATTTCACAGTCTCTTTAAAGCCACGCCAGGTAGCAGATGTAATGAATCACTAGGTCGTAGGGCAGGAAAATCATATTGTAAGGTGAGTCAGACTGATATATATTGAGCCCATCCATTCTTAGACCAACTCACGTAGGAGATCGATTTCATGTTCAGTTAACATTATTACTGTTATTAATATCATTATTAGTTCCCCGATACATTGGATATTCTTTTTATCTCTTCTTATCCTTCTAAACATATTTAATTCCAGATTGTCCTTTGAAATCAATTGTGACTTTCATAGCATCATCCTTCATTATTATTGCACAAATATTTATACTAATATCCGATTTCATTCTCTATACTATTACATAAATCTAAATGTATTCATCCGAGTGCACTAAAGGATTTCTATCTTATTTTTCACAAATGCTGGTTTACTTCTGAGATCGATGTTCATTACACAATTATTATTCTTATCATGGATGAACCTCTTCACAAGGTGTTCACTTCTTTTCTTTCTCTTTTTTCCCTTTAAATAAATATTCTTCTTAAAATTACGTTTGTAATTAAGACAATAACTTGTGTTGCATTTAAATTAACTTGTCAGACTCGTTTCATCTTCACTAAGTATGTATATATGACTTATACAAGTTGATACTTTGTTATCCTTTTCATTTAATTGAGACTTTTATAGGATCACTCCAAACTATGAATGCACAAACATTTATTCTAGTGTCATATCTTACTGCGATAATAAGTTATTTTTTCGTAATTATTTTTTGTTACTAACTTGACGATATATACATGGTCGTTTATTCATGTTCTGTGTTTATAAACACGCCTATTAAACTATTTGCGTATTCCATGTCTCCTTTATTTCTATTCCGTTATTTTCTTCCTTTCCTTCTCTAAACTCAATCCAATATTCTTCTTAATTACACAGACCCAATTTATTATTATTATCCTATTATTATTTCTTTTTTTCTTTTTTTAAAAAAAATATGGCAAATGTAATGCTAACATTATTGAAAATTGTGTATTATTGCATTTTTTGAAGAAACCCGAAATGGTTTCTTCACAACACTTATGTACCCATAAGATGTTTGTGAATAATAATAATAATAATAATAATAATAATAATAATAATAATAATAATAATAATAATAATAATAATAGAACCCTCTACAAACGGTTTTATCTTAAACCACTTTGACCACACTGCATCCAACATTTCGTTTCATCGAAAGACGATTTCCCAGTAAAACGTGTTTGTTCGGTATGACGCACCTCTGAATAAAGATGACTGTCAAAGCCATTGGTATTTGTTTGGTTGCATCAAATCGAGATCGACTGGCATGTAGACGTATGACTTGGTTTACTTGTGGACATGCGTTTATTGTTGACGTTTGAATCATCACCATAGAAGAATAAGGTAGCTGAGTGCGGGTTAATCAATATGGGGTCTCTCAGTATAACTATTTTCAGGCGGAAACTTTTGGATGTGATTGTCAATTATTATTCAGTTCAGGGAGTTTGATGTTGAGCTGTCGGATCGCTATGACGGAAGAGCATTAATATTGAGCTTTTCTGTTTTACATTATTGAAAACCATATTTTAATCGTCATATAGCCTGGCTGTTTCTGTTTCGGAATTAAGATTCCAATATAGACATGTCTTTTTGCATAGCTGTTTACACAAGTTGTTTAGTTGCTTCTTGACTGCGATCTTCGGCTATGTTTACAATATATAGAACATTTTACTCAACCTCAATCGAATATGCACTGAAACGGAAAAAAAATTTTGCCACAAGCTAATACGTTATTGCTTCTATCTTCCAGCCTCTTTCTCTCGGTCGATCAACAAGTTATGATACCTGAGTAAATCCACGTCTGTGATGAGTACTATAGCATTACTATACACGAAAACCCAGTCCAAAGGCTTGTTCGAATTGAAGTCGCGATAATCGTGTGTTTTTAGCATGTGATGATGCTCTGAACATTGCCTTGTTCTGATGATACATCAGTGTTACGAAAAGAACGCTTACCTAGGTAACAGTATAGATAGAGTAGAAAGTCTTTCTTATTACACGCGCAACTTCTAATGAGAATATTTCCACAGTCTATGGGTTCCATTGACATGGACTGGCAAGTTAGCTATGGTAATTGAACAACCATGGAGTTGAAAAGACCAAGAACAAAGATTTTAGCAGAATAACATGAATTCATTTTATTTCGTCAGTTGCTTACAACCTGTGGTATTTAAAAAGATAATAATTACATAATGGGTTTAAATTGCTTACATGAGAGGGTTTATATTGAAGAAATATTCGTCAAGTATGAGATGGGTGTAAATGAAATTAATGGGCTAAATATTGTAAATATATATCTAATGTGAAAGAATATTCTAGAGCATTAATCGGGACAGCAGTTCAAAAGGGTTAGAAACAACTGATTACATAATGAATAAACATTGATGGGAATATTGTGAGTAGAGTTCAGTTTAAAGATTATTAATTTGTTTAAAGACAGTTGAAAGAAATAAAATCAATGACGTAACAAATATAAAAGATAAAAAAAAATTAAGATGCAGCAGAAATATATTTGTCACCAAGGCAGGGAAAGATTAACAATCATCTCCTTTTGAACACATAAATCAGGTTTTTGGCGCCTGATAGCAACTGGTTCAGCAAACTTCAGAAGACTGGAGTTTGGCTGCTTACTAATCACCTTGAATGATTGTAGGGTGTCTACCTGATGGCCTGTGTCAATGAGATGTTTACTGATTGCACTACTTAGAGTCTTTCTTTCTCTTGTTCTGAGGCTTTTTGGAACATGTTCAAAAAATCTGAGATATGCCCTCCTTTCTGTTCGGCCAATGTAGCTGCCAAAGCAGCTACATGTAAATTTATAAATACAATTGGCGGTTACATGAAAAGGATGCTTATCAACCTTTGATTGAGTTATTGAACATGTTTTATACAGAATTTGAAGTTTGGCCTCCGGATAGGTTCTGGCTAGCGCAGTATTAAGTCTCCTGTTGATTGTGTTAGCAACATCATCACCTTTGAAGTTAAGACTTATAGTTATTGTTCTTTTATTGACAGTAATTACTTCAGTATTATTTTCTTGACGCTTTTTATATTTGTCAATAAACTTTTGTGGGTAATAGTTGTCTCGTAGGCATTTTTGTACGTTCATCGATTCTTCTTTGAGCTTATCAGTGGTACATATCTTTTATGCCCTATAAAATAGTGTTTTAACTACTGCCTTCTTGTAGCTGAGTGGACAAAAACTATTGAAATTCAGGTAAAGGCCATTCCACGTACTTCTTCGATAAAGCGAACGTTGGACTGTCCCGTCTCTCCTACGTATTATAGCAACATCAAGAAAGTGGAACATGTCATTCTGTTCGTGTTCCATCATAAATTGTATGTTAGGATATGCATTATTGAAGAGTTCTAGCAGGCCGATTGCATGCTGTTTATTGTTGCAGACAATGAACGTGTCATCAACATATCTGGAATATTCCGTCGTTTTGCTAATCGTCTGATTAAGCACCATGTTTTCAAGATACCGCATTAAAATATTTGCCAGAATTGGACCTAGTGGGCTTCCCATTGCTACGCCGTCGATTTGACGATATATGGTGTTAATAAACTGGAATTGAACGTCTGTTGTGCACATTAATAGTAGTTTTTTGGAATTCTGGGGCTGGTAAAGGTAGGAGATCGTAATTCTGACAAATTATATCAATAGTTTCAAAAAGTGGTATATTGGTGAACAAGGATGTGACATCAAAAGAAACCATGAACTTATCGGCAACATTCGTACGATTTAGTCTATCAGCAAACTAGAATGAATCTTTTAACGTACATGTTGCTAATCTCCGACGGACCGGCTCTAGTTTTATTGCTAACCACTGTGCGACTTTATGATACGATGCATTTCCCTGTATTTAGAAAGCGCCCAGGCATTTCGAGTTATTTATACTGATGAAATGATGATTCTTTTGTAATTGACTATGCGCTGATTACAAACTCGAAATCTAATGCGCCCATTTGTCCACATCTCGTTCTACTTTTCTTATCGATCATATATAGTCTATGTCCAATAGACAATCGGACAGACACATGACGGATGTAAGGAGTAGAGGCACAATGGACTAGAAAAGTTTGGATTGCCATTTAAGCTGTAGTGGTTGTGATATTTATATTAACTAATAATTCTTTCGTACTTGGCTGCGTGCGTTCATTTGTCCTCATCTCGTTCTACTTTCCTCAAATAACAGTTTTTTTGGAAATTATTAGCACAATAATTTGAACACCCCTAAATATTATTCTTTTGCACTATGTTATTAAGTGTCGCCTGCGCTTTTGATCAGTATCTGTGAAAAAGATTGCTTGTATGAAGAATTTTTTTCCAACATCCAGGATGCATTTCAGTTGTTACGATAGGCCGAGATATGGGATAGGTAGTTAAAAAAACCAATACCATTGTCGAAAATTTGATTGATAATTACACTAAATCAGGCTGATACGACATAATTCATCGATCACTATGGTAAAGACCGTACCTGAGAATAACAGTAGAGGTTAAGAGTCATTTGACGACCTGATATCAAAATTTAAAAAAATCAGTACGTGGTCTCAGGATTAACTACTTTATTTTATCCTGTTTTCGTCTACTGAATTATAGGTTTGACTGAGTTTGACGCACTTCCCTTGTCTCTTCGTGTCTTTTCTAAGTTGAGTAGGACGAATAAATGATATACTCCTGATTCATAGTAGACATTAGTGCCAGACGACTGAAACTTCTTTTCTTCATGGCACAACAAGAGAATAAAGGTATAAGTTTACCAGACTCGCCTTTCCGCTTTATTCGTTTGTAACAGATTATTAAAAGTTGAAGTGGAAATAAGTATCCGTTTCACGAATTTGTTTTCACGATACCGAATAGTCAATTAATCTGGGCAACTAAGCTGACCTTGCAAAGAAGGGGCTGAGCTCATGAAAAGTGGAGTACGTGGTCACAAATATTGAATGATGACCTCCATTCAGTAGTGTTTGTTGGAATACTGTCAAAGGTCATGTGCAATACGTACACGACTTCTGGATAAAACGATTCCGATAGAAACGTTTCATCAGAGGTCTTCGTTCAAAAGCAAACGATCGTCAACTTACTTTATATGTTTTCATAGGCGTGCAACACTGCTAAACTAATTAGGAATTATAACACAGTATCTCAAGTTCGAACAGAATTAAGTAGTGAGTAAATATATTTTAAACAGTGATCGGCAAAAGACCAAGTTTGAAGCAAGCATGTTAAGTAAAAAGATCAAAATAAGTGTTGTTGTAAATCCTCAATCAGTTCACGAAGATGCAAAGCAAAACTCAGGGCTTTAGAAGTATGTTGAATCTATTTCTAAATTAGAGAATCAGGAACACGTAGCAAACTTCGCATCAGAGTCAAAAAACAAAACGGATGATTACTGAAACAGGATAGTTATTTATTCGACAAGACTAATTCCAAAAAATAAAATATCGAACATCTGAATGATTTACTTTTATACGATGAGAATAAAATCGTAAAACGTACATGAGGCAAGAGACTGACGTATGTGTGAGTCCTGTGGTATACGCTGGTTAACTGTCATTAACCATACTTCATATTTATAACGATCAGTAAACAATCCAACGTCCAGTGATCTAGGTCGACAAGATAAACTATCAGTTTTATGCAAAGAAATCCAAATAACTCATTTCTACCCGAAGCTTATGGTTATGGTGTTGTTTAGGGGAACTATAAAAATTTCGTGATTAAACGAGCTAAGACAACGAACCCCACCAAAAACATCCAGTTGAGATGCAAATTTTCTGCAGTATTTCAAAAACCCACAGTGTTTGATGTAGTAAATTGTACACAGCAGTGTTTTATGATGTAGATAATTCTCATGGTTGGTATTAAGGAACAGAGGACGACGTAGATCGTGGTATATTTGACATGCTGAAATGAACCGGCAGTGTACAGTTACATGACAAGCGATGTGTATTCATAATTTATACATCTGAATAATATATAGTGAATACAAATATAACTTCGTCTACATTGTCACGCAAAACTAAAGAATACATTGTACTTTATCAAGCTTATCAAAATTGCCAAATTCTCTTGCCACTACAAGGGTTAACTAATTTAAAGAGTCAAATGATGTAATCATCTGAAGTAGAAAACTAACTGGCAAATGCGTTCATTGTCGTCCGCATGTTAGCATTTTGTAGTTAAAGTGTGAAAACATAGTTTAGGTTACAAACCAATTTGGATTGCATTAAATATGATACGGAAAAGCCATACTTCTACTCATATTCTGAGATCATTTACTGTGTGCAAACAGACCTACGGGCATGATCAGAGTGATACATATAAACGAATTATGAAGAGTTTTTTCACGTCAAGACTATACATATGTATTAAAGCCTTTGCCATAATAACAGAATGAGTTAGAATAAAATATCTGATACAAAAGTTTAGTGCAATCAGTAGCCTTACGTAAATTTCTGAATGGTAATATCCATGGATAACAAAAGTAAATGAGCGGGATTCTTTCTTGACATAAGTATGTAGATACATTTACACCTATCGAAACTATAATAAATATATGTTATTGTCTATATTTGTCTTAAACAAAGGTTAATAATGTCCCATTCATTGTTAAAACGTAATATATAAACCTGCTTACACAAATATTTCGTGGTATACATAACTATGTTTGTATAATAAATGACAACTAACTTTCTGTCCATACTGTTTATAACATTCAAGTGTGTATGAAAAGAGTTCAGTTATTTGTGTTGTTCATCACTATATTTTATCCATTTCATTTTCATCATCATCACCATCATTATAATATTTTTTGTCTACACTCCACGGCCATTCACCAGTAAGCATATATATTTTCCAATCTGGCATATTTCCCATAGCATCAGTGATTTCTTCAACATCAAACAAATCAAATTGTTTGAAAAAGAAGGCAATCATCTCCCCTGTGAGGCGATGCATTGCGTTAGTTTGGCGGCATGTTATAGTACGATAATATTCTACTGGGAAAATTAAACAAAAATAAGAAAAAAATTCACACGTAGGTCTTGGAGCTGGGAATCCTGGAAGTACTGTCCTTACTATGCATTCAAAAAACCAACTATGAAATGGTTTTACATATTTTATAAGCCATTCATCTACACAAACAATAAATCTCCAAAAACCAAACAAAAAACAACAACACATTTAGTGAGAGATATAGTTTAAATGATACAATAGTCAATACATTATATTGAGCTATTATAAGGTATATTGATTATCGATATATTTAACAAGTAAATCGATAGCATAAAGTTATAGAAGATATAAGGTAAGAAGTGTCCTAGCTACTAAGAAATTTATTATTTTATTATTTCCTAGATATCACCTGTAAAGTTTTGTGATGAATACCGCGTCCTTAGTTTAGCGAATATGAAAAAATACCCTTGTTTATGTGAAGAAATATATTCTTCATTAGGTATATTACATGACTTCTAACTGGAATTCTATGTGAAATACTATTTTTTAAATCAGATATTACTTACTTACTTTACTCACGCCTGTTACTCCCAATGAAGCATAGGCCGCCGACCAGCATTCCCCAAACCATTTTGTCCTGGGCCTTCTTTTCTAGTTCCATCCAATTCTTGTTCATTTCTCTCATGTCTATTTCCATTTCCCGGCATAATGTGTTCTTTGGTCTCCCTCTTCTCCTTTGGCGTTCAGGGTTCCATGTGAGGGCTCGTCTTGTGACGCAGTTGGGTGATTTCCTCAATGTGTATCCAATCCACTTCCAGCACTTCTTCCTGATTTCTTCCTCCACTGGGATCTGGTTTGTTCTCACCCACAGTAAGTTGCTGCTAACAGTGTCCGATCAACGAATCTGTAGCATTTTGGGTAGACAACTGTCAATAAGCACCTCTATCTTCTAGATGATGGCTTTCGTAGTTCTCCAGGTTTCTGCCCCATACAGTAGAACTGTCTTGACATTTGTATTGAAAATCCTGACCTTGGTGTTGGTTGACAGTTGCTTTGAGTTCCAGATGTTCCTCAGTTGTAAATATGCTGCTCTTTCTTTGCCGATCTGCGCTTTCACATCTGCATCAGATCCACCATGTTCATCAATGATGCTACCCAGATATGTAAAGGATTTTACATCTTCCAAATCTTCTCTGTCAGTTGTGACTTGATTGGTGCATGCTGTGTTGTATCGGAGAATCTTGCTTTTCCCTTTGTGTATATTGAGACCTACTGCTGCTGAAGCTGCTGCTACACTGGTCGTTTTATCCTGCATTTGTTGCTGCCTGAAGTCCCATCGGGGGCTGCTGCCGGTCCCAAGCCTGGATAAAGGAGGAGGGCTGGGCATGGGTTTAGCGTCCCCATCCCGTAGAACTAACTCGCTAAAAAAACGCTAACCAGAAAAAAAACGCTAAATCAGATATGCTAAGTATTTTGTAAGGCCTTCAGAAAACATCTCATTCTGTATAACTATTATTTACTCTAACTTTGGTGTACAAATCAGTTAATCAATACAAATCTTTTATATTTCAGCTTTAATTACTAACTTCAGTTTATTTACGTCACACGGCTATAAAATTTATTGATTTCAAATGGTCGTAAAACTATTATTTTGTAACTTGTAATTGAAAACAGTTGGTTAGATGCTTTGAAAATAACCAGTTTTATTCTTAGTTCTAAAGGTTGTATAAATCTTGAAGAGAATCATAAAAGCAAATTTTGTTGATTTAAGCTTAGTAGGATTAGTAATTGTATGAAGAAATCTGTTTAGATGTGAACATATAATCGCATATTGTCTTTCAGTTATTAAAAAGCAATATTGTTTGATCAAGGATGATGTAACAAAGTCAAAAGAGTTTGTAAAATATCTATGATGAGGGTGTCAACAAACTTAATTAATAAAAAGATCTACATTCAATGAAACATTGGTTTCGTATGTTTTGAGACCGAAAATGCACAGGTAACTATTTTTACGTCTTTGATTCGACTGTGTTCACTGTTATCCCTAAACTTAGTTAGAACATGTATCAATGTTAAGAGAAATCAGAGACTAGGAACCTAATAAAATAAATGTATGTGTGGTAAAAATTTTGATTATAGTAATGGACTAGCAAATGGTTGCGTAAGTGTTAAGCTCATTCAAAACTTCGTTACTTTATATCACTGTATAGAATAGGATAATTTTACGAAGTCATAACATTTCGTACAGTGGATATGTAAGTGGATGGGAATATCTGTCAGATTATTTTTCTTACAATATAAATAAAATTTCAATTCCACACAGGATACAAATGAAAATACTGGCTGTTTGCATAATTGAACAAATTTCACTGTCGTGATCTTTTTTTCAGATTGTAGATTATTCTGAGCAAGGTACATTGGCCTTAGCCAGCGCTCGCTTTCAACTCGGATACGAGAACATATCCCAGCTTGTTTCTATAAGGGTGAAAGGAAAGCAGTTAGGAGTTCTATACTGGAACACTTAATCGACTATAACCATTCAACAGATCCACAAATTGACTTTAAGGTTGTTTATATGATTCGTTCAAATCTACCCAGATTTCTTCGTATCCAACTCTTAAAAATAGCCAAAGATCTTACTATCAAGGAACTTAAACCAGAACTATGCGTACAAAAGAAGTACATCTTATCGTTATCGTTACCTTGGCCTTAAGTATTTTGATTATCCAACTATTATTATTATTATTATTATTATTACTCCATTCCCCCTTTACTTATGTCTTATATTCTCATTATTTTATTCGTGAATACTCATCATTTCACCATATTTATTTTTACACCTCTATGACCTTTAATTACTATAACAAAAACATTTTAATCATCTTATTATAATCACTAAATCTATTGTTATTGTTATTATTCATATTACGTAATCTAGTATTATAACCTTTTTATTAATTGTGTTCACATTTCCTCACGGAATTAGTACTTTTACAAAATTTTCATAAATATACGATTGTACAGCTTGATAATAAATTCGTTGAAAAGAGATCCCTTCGCTGAAATTCGTGTTTTAATTATTCTGAGCGTCATTTGTCAATCTAAATTTATTGAGGATTTCAGACTATGACTGTTTAAGCAGAAAAAATTGAATTTAACAAATATTAATGTAATACAAAAACGGAATAAAATGACAGTTTAGCACTGGAAAATACAATGAATACAGTGTCATTAAAAAAAAACGGACTGAAAATAACTTTCTTTGTATGTTAAGAATTTTGAACTGTCTATTTTTGGTTTGGTAGGTCAGTTTAATAATTAATTATTTAGTTTTATTTGATGTTTTAAGTGTCAAATATATATATTTTAAAATCTTACACTCCAAATTCAAAAACAAAACCATTAATTTCGATTAAGAAAACAACATATAAAGGGGAATGGTGTTCGAATAGTTTACTCATTATTGTACTAAGTGGTTGAAAACAGTCTGCAGGAGATATAACATTTAGCTACGTATGTTAAGTAACACTACAATTTCCATCATTTATTAATGAATAACACAGGTTCACGTTTCACGAAAAACATCCATCTCTTTAAGATTGGATATACAGCTTACTCCCAAGAGCTATTTAACCTAAAAATAAAGTCTAGGGATTTTCGTTAATTATCTTCAACCATCTAATACATAAAAAGTGCATGACAATGTTGACTCAATTAGACTGATGGTCACAACACAATTTTCCAGAGAGCAGTTAGTCGGTAGTAATGGATTAGAAAAGATGATGTTAGTTACTACTAACTTATCACGATGCAATAAAACTTGATATCACGTTTTTATTTAGTGTATTTTCATTGAGTATAACATTGTTTGTACTGGCTTACAGTGATATTCATGCAATACGATACGCCCGTTCGTTTTTTATTAATTGGTGAGAAATAATTTCTAGTACTTCTATTATTCTTAACTCCGCCTGAAGTCCCTCCGGGGGCTACTGCCGGTCCCAAGCCCGGATAAAGGAGGAAGGTTGGGCATAGGGTTAGCGACACCATCCCGTAGAAAACTAACTCGCTAAAAAACGCTAACCAGAAAAAATTATTCAAACCTTTTAAACTCTGCCCCGGGAGTCAGAATGTCTTCATTTAGAAGAACTATGACGCCTCATGATGAAAGCCGAATTCCTTCGGAAGTTACGAGGCCGATGTCCCTTCTGACAATCAGTGCAACCATTCATTTAGGTACATGGAATGTTCGTACAATGTGGGACACCGGGAAAGCCCTCCAAATTGCTGCAGAAATGAGGAGTTACAACCTAGAGGTGCTTGGGATCAGTGAAACACACTGGACGCAAGTTGGATAACAACGACTAACTTTAGGAGAGCTTCTGTTATACTCCGGCCATGAAGTAGAAACTGCCCCACATACACAAGGAGTTGCATTGATGCTGTCCAAACGAGCACAAAATGCACTTAGTGGATGGGAATCTCATGGACCAAGAATCATCAAAGCTTCCTTCAGAACAAAGAAGGAAGGCATTTCAATGAACATCATCTAATGCTATGCACCTACCAACGACTACAATGAAGACGCTAAAGATCAATTCTACGATAGGCTGCAGTCAATCATCGAGAAGTGCCCAACAAAGGACTTGACCATTCTGATGGGAGACTTCAATGCCAAGGTTGGAACGGACAACACTGGATATGAAGACATCATGGGACGACATGGACTAGGAGAAAGGAACGAAAATGGTGAGAGATTCGCAAACCTATGTGCCTTCAATAAACTGGTCATAGGCGGCACCATATTCCCACATAAGCGCATTCACAAAACCACATGGACTTCACCGGATCACACTACGCAGAACCAAATCGACCATATCTGCAACAACAAAACGTTCAGGAGGACGATGGAGGACGTGCGAACCAAGAGAGGAGCTGACGTAGCCTCAGATCATCACTTGCTGATCGCCAAGATGAAATTGAAACTCAAGAAGCACTGGACAATGGGGCGGACAATATTATAAAATTTCAATACGGCCTTTCTTCAGGACACTAACAAACTCAACAAATTCAAGATAGTCCTCAGCAATAAGTTCCAGGCCTTTCATGATCTACTCAATGGAGAAGGAACTGCTATGGCAAGCAACTGGAAGGGGATCAAAGAGGCAATCACTTCAACATGTCATGAGGTCCTGGGCCACAAGAATCACCATCACAAGGAATGGATCACTGTTGATACATTGGATAAGATTCAAGAAAGGAGGGACAAGAAAGCAGCAATCAATACCAGTCGAACAAGAGCAGGAAAAGCTAAGGCACAAGCTTAATACACAGAAGTAAACAAACAAATGAAGAGGAGCATCAGAACCGACAAACGTAAATATGTGGAAGATTTAGCAACGACGGCGGAAAAGGGTGCAAGAGAAGGAAACATGAGAGAACTGTATGACATGACAAAGAAGCTCTCTGGAAATAGCCGCAAACCAGAACGACCAGTGAAAAGCAAGGAAGGAGAGGTAATCACTAACATTGAAGAGCAACGAAACAGGTGGGCAGAACACTTCAAAGAACTCTTGAATCGACCAGCCCCACTGAACCCACCCAATATCGAAGCAACACCCACGGACCTCCCAATCAATGTTGGCCCACCAACAATTGAAATCAGCATGGCCATCAGGCAAATCAAGAGTGGCAAAGCAGCAGAAAGCTTCTTCGACACTACGGCGTACCTCAGAAGATAGTCAACATCATACAGAATTTTTATGATGGATTAAACTGCACAACCGTGCATGGAGGACAGTTGACAAAGACCGATGTCAGACAAGGTTGCTTACTCTCACCCTTCCTCGTTCTCCTGGTGATTGACTGGATCATGAAGACATCAACATCTGAAGCGAAACGCGGGATACAGTGGACTTCTAGGATGCACTTGGATGATCTAGACTTCGCAGATTATCTGGCCCTTCTATCGCAATTGCAACAACAAATGCAGGAGAAAACGAACAGTGTGGCAGCAGCCTCAGCAGCAGTAGGTCTCAATATACGCAAATGGAAAAGCAAGATTCTCCGATACAACACAGCATGCGCCAACCCAATCACAATTGGTTCCCTTTATGAATTTGTAAATGCAGTTGGAGCAACTGAGGGGAGAGGACTTGTCGATCTTCGTTTGTTTCAGTGAGCAGTATGTTTTCCATAACGTAGTCAGTTTGGCTGCCGGGTAGGTCACTTTTAAAGCGGAATTAATTCTGTGATTGATAATTCCGGCGACTTCATCTCCTTTGAAGCGCAAGGATAGAAAGCAGGTTTTCTTTTCAACTGTATCATGCTTAATCGGAGGGTTTGTATTAGCATATTTGCGGATGAATTTATCCGGATATGCATTTTCCCGTAGGCATTTGGTGATTGTAGTAATTTCTTCTTCGAGGCATTCTTTTGAGCAGATTTTTCGTGCGCGGTCAAAAAGGTTTCGCACAATACCCTTTTTATAACTCATTGGACAGAAGCTATTAAAACTAAGATAAACTCCGCTCCAAGTATTGCGGTAAATGTGTCTTTGTAATGTGCCGTCTGATGTTCGCCTAATTCCAATATCTAGGAAATGGAATTTATCATCAGCTTCATGTTCCATGGTAAATTCTATATCTTTATGTACTTTATTGAACAGACTAAGTAGGTACATGGAGTGTTGGTGATTTTTGCAGACAAGGAACGTGTCATCCATATATCTGCAGTAGAGAGTGGTACTGTCAATTGCGTGCTTCAGTTTCTTTTGTTCCAGATACCCCATAAATATGTCGGCAAGAATTGGGCCTAGAGGGCTGCCCATTGCTATTCCATCAATCTGTCGGTACAGAACATTGTTAAATTTAAATTGTATGTTTTTTGTACACAAAAACAGGAGCTGTTTAAATTCCTGGGGTGGTAAAGGCAGGAGTTCTGGATATTCACATATGATCTCTGCCGTTTCTTCCAAGTGGATATTCGTGAAAAGCGAAGAGACATCAAATGAAACCATGAATTTGTCAGAGACATTAAGGTTATCAAGTTTTTGTATAAATTCAAAGCTGTCTTTCAAACTGTAGGCTGCTAGTTTTTTTCGGATTGGTTCCAAGCATCTAGTAAGCCAGCGGGCAAGTTTATGGAAGGGTGATTTGGCCATCGATAATATTGGTCTTATAGGGGTGTCGGGTTTATGTGTTTTGGGTAGCCCATATAAATATGGCAATTGTGACCCTTTTGGTTTGAGTTCGTTATACGTATGAATATCTATTCGATTTTTCTTAACAAGTTCTCTCAACTTTCTTAAGACACGTTTCTCTGTCGCATCTGTTAAGTCTTTCTGGGTATTGTCGATGATAAATCTGGTGGAGTTATTTAAAATGGACATTACCTTATTGATATATTCATCTCTGTTGAGAATGACTACACTGGAACCCTTATCCGGACGAAGTAGCATTATTGTTTCGTCTTTAATAAGTTTTTCCAGTGCTTGATGGTGATCTTCGGTGAAAACCTTTGAGTGTGGGATTGGTGTCGTAACATACTGGTTTGTGATATCCACTAATTTAGATTTATACCAACTATGCTTTTCGTCGTTCATGGGTTTAAGGTCTGACAATTGTTGATATAAATATTCAATGTTTGTTCTTGCTCTATTCCAATCACGATTGACAGAGAAGATTTGGAAGATGTAAAAACCTTCACACATTTGGGCAGCATCATTGATGAAGACGGTGGATCTGATGCAGATGTGAAAGCGCAGATCGGCAAAGAAAGAGCAACATATTTACAACTGAGGAACATCTGGAACTCAAAGCAACTGTCGACCAACACCAACGTCAGGATTTTCAATACAAATGTCAAGACAATTCTAATGTATGGGGCGGAAACCTGGAGAACTACGAAAGCCATCATCCAGAAAATACAGGTGTTTATTAACAGTTGTCTACGCAAAATACTTCGGATTCGTTGGCCGGACACTATTAGCAACAACCAACTGTGAGTGAGAACAAACCAGATCCCAATGGAGAAAGAAATCAGGAAGAAGTGCTGGAAGTGGATAGGACACACATTGAGGAAAGCACGGAACTGCGTCACAAGACAAGTCCTCACATGGAATTCTGAAGGCCAAAGGGAAAGAGGAAGACCAAAGAACACATTACGCCGAGAAATGGAGATAGACATGAGAAGAATGAACAAGAATTGGATGGAATTAGAAAAGGAGGCCCAGGACAGAGTGGGTTGGAGAATGCTGGTCTGCGGCCTATGCTTCATTGGGAGTAACAGGTGAAAGTAAGTAAGTAAGTATATATATAATAATAATCTTTCATTTCTTTTGAGTAATTATATAAATCGTAAATTAAAATAAAACATGATTTGACTTGCCTTTTGATATTTTGGTCTTAAAAATAAAGAAATTTCCCCTGTGAAAATAACAATGATGTTGAAGGATTTTTTATTAACGGCCTAAGAATAATAACTGTGATATAAATAAAAATAAAATATTTGTTTATAACAATCAACCCAATGCTCAATTTATTCGAAATTATCAAATCAAACCTTGGTAATGACACCTACATAACTGTTATAGTCTGACTCGTGGCACTGATTTGTATTAGCACCAATGTAAAGTGAGTAAAGATGATATTTAATGTTAATAGTTTTATGTATACGTAAGAGTGGTTAAATTACTATTAAGTGTTACCTTCCCGTTTACGAAAATTGAGAGCGACACTCAGAAATCACAAACAATGCTTATTATTTTTAGGTAGAAGAATAAGGTAGGAACTCTTCCTGCTAAATAAAGATGAGGAATAGTACCAGGAAATCTGTCTAAAAATACGAAGAGTTTACAAAAGTAATACTTGAAGACAGAAGACGGTCGATTACATTTCGCATTAAACACAATTTAAAATGTCAAACTAATAAAAAGGGTTCTGTAGCTGACTCTAGTTTTTGTTGCTGACAAAAAAAATTCGGGACACAAGTTTATTCAATTTAAGTTTTCTTAACCTTATATACAGATGTTTGTGTATACATGTTTTTTTGGAAACTCTGTACGCAGTACTTACGACTGTGAATATCAACGTGTTATAAACCAAATTATTAACTGATAATAATTATCTCATGTTTAATAGGATCACTGACGCTAACTGGGATATCGGAAGATACAGCCGCTTAGCCCTAAATAGGGCGAGGCGAATATTGACCCGTTACTATGAGATATACAATAAAAAGACAAACCCATGCAACATCTTGTCAGTGTTTAGAGGATCTATATATTAAAAGAAGTCATATATAAAGTAACAATCATAAAGTTGATATGATGGAAAGGAAAATCAATTCTCGATTGATTGACTTATTATGAGTTTTGTTCAACATTACTTCCTTTCTAATTCAATGTGATGATCACTCAATGTAGTATTTGTTTTCTTTTGTCGCATGATATTTTATTTTGCATAACATACGATAACATACGATTTCAACCTGTGAAATTTCTAAAACTCTGAACAAAACCCATTCTGATAATAATCAACTGCTCACTAGTGACTGACTTCAGGAAAAACTCCTGGAGTTCTAGTGAGAAGCCGTTACCAGTGTAGTTCAACCGGTCTGTTGTGATATCAGCTCACTGAAGACAATGGTGTACGATGGCGCAACTTCGTGGATTGGTTGAAGTTAGAAATTAACACCGTTGGATGCCGGCTCAGTGGTCTAGTGGTTAAGTGCTCGCGCGCGAAGCCAGTAGGTCCTGGGTTCGAGCCCCGCGTGGTGCGGGATCGTGGATGCGCGCTGCTGAGGAGTCCCATACCAGAGCGGAACGGCCGTCCAGTGCTTTCAGGTCTTCAATGGTGGTCTAGCTTCAACTGACTCATGATTTCAACCTGTGAAATTTCTAAAACTCTCCACAAAACCCATTCCGACATACGATAATCTTGTATTCCATTGACATGAACTATACTCAGTCTGTGATTTGTCATAACTGAGTATGTGATTTCATCCTAATTATTAATCAAAATGGGTGTAAAATCAATATATAAACCAGTATATTTTAGACTATTTTGATCATCATCGTCGTCGTCGTGTTTTGGGGCTAATAAATCTTCACTTATACCAATCTCGTGTTTTTACTTTCTCATCGTGGGAATTGCTGAGGTCCCTCGTTCCGAGTATAAGTGATCAGCGTCTTTTGTTTTCCCGGCACAGCAATCTACGACGACCCGAATATAACAGAAGTACAAAAGTTTTTACCAATCGTTTTAGTTTGAAAAAAACAACCTAAAAGTTACTTAAAAATTTTAAAGTAATAATGATGACATTAAACAATAGACAAATCTATCCCCTGAATGTGAAATAGTTTATTGGTACTTTCAAAGAAAAATAAATAATCAATAATACTTTTCAATATGTTGTTCAAAATGAAATAATTTCTGTAATAGATGTTTGTAGAAAGTGTTAAGTTTTAAATTAGATTTTGATATGATGGAAAAAAAAGTCGATTTTCGATTGATTTACTCATTATGAATTTAGTTCAAGATCACTTCCATTTCGATTCAATGTAATGACTACTCAATGTCGTATTTGTTTTCTTTTCTCATATGGTATTTTATTCTGTATAATATGCGATATTCTTGTATCCAATGCACATGAACTATGCTCAGTCTGTGATTTGTCATAACTCTAAGTATTTTTCATATATGTGATTTCATCCTAATTATTATTCAAAATGGGTGTACAATTAGTATATAAATGAGTGTATTTTCTACTAGAATCGTTGTCTTTATCGTCGTGTTTTGGGGTTAATAAATCATCACTTTGTGTTCTTACTTTTGCGTCGTGGGGATTGCAGAAGTTCCTCGTTCCGAGTATAAGTGATAATTGTTTCCGACCTAACAATCAGCGACGACCAGATACAAAAAGTAGCATTAAAAGAGCCAAGACAATAAGCATTCAAACGACAAGTTATAACAGATTTTAACACAGATTAATATAAGACTCAGAGAGAACTACAAAAAATATATATTGTAGTTGTTTTATCCTAGTTTATGGCTACTCATAGTGCATATAAATGAATTTGTCTAGATTGCAACCAAGGTTTTTTTAAATGTTTTATGATAGAATCAATATTTATAAACAACTGAATAAGAATCTATTTCCGAATTCAGTTAACTTGTAATATTTAATGTGAGTTTATACAAAATATTCAACTATAAATAGAATATATGTTTATTTTGACCACCCTTTGTGGTATTTAGAAATTAAATAATTGTTTAGACACTTGAAATAAATAATCAAGTAAATAAATATACTGATCTATTCTTCTATTAACGTCTAAAACTGTTTGACAAAACGTGTAAAAGTACACTTCACTTTAAAATATCATATCATATTTTATATAAATATAAGTTAGTGGTAGAAAAAGTATATTAGAGTTTTTCCCTCAAACAAAATTATTTCTTAATTGATATTTTTGTTTAACAACGTTCAAATGATCCTTTTGATTGAGATCATGAATTGACTAATGTTAGACGGCCATTAAAAACTTGGAAGCACTGGATGGTCGTTTCGTTTCATTGTAAGACTCCTCAGGAATGAGCATCCACAAACCCATGATTTACGGTATCACACTAAAACACTTAACCTCTGGACTATCGAGCCGGCATCCAACGGTGTTAATGTATTGTCTAAGAGATTGAGCGCCCATTTCCTACTGTTTTCGGTGGGTAACTGCCTCACGCCTAACAAATATTAGCTCCACTGGTCGCGACTCCTCAACAGAACACTAAGAATTACCTCTCGAAGTTATTCACTAGTGAGCACATGATAACTATTAGTATAGGGTTGTGAAGATTTTTAAATTTGATTGAAATTATGAACCAATCACTGTTAGACCACCATTAACACTGTTGGATGCCGGCCCAGTGGTTTAGAGGTTAAATGTTTGGGCGCCAGACCAAAGTTCCTGGGTTCGAATCCCGTGTATGGGATTGTAGATGCACACTGCTAAGGAGTCCCACACTAAGACAAGACGACCGTCCAGTGCTTCCAAATTTTTAATGGTCGTCTAACATTGGGTAGTTCATGATCTCAATCAAAAGTCAACAATCTCCACAACCCTATACTGATATTTAAGTTATCCGTTTGATTTATGCTTGTAAATTACAATTTCTAATTTTCTAAGTGGTTTGTACGTATCAACGTACTTGCATTGTTTAAAACTACGACTTATGCACTTAAAATATCAGTAAATGACAAGAAAAAAGCACAGGATTTTATTTTAGTCCATAATTTAAAGTTGTTCTCTTACATTTCGCATAAACTTGACTAGTCAATGAATACTATACATATTTTAGATTTATATAGTTGAATTCACTTATTGATAGGATGTTTAGATTAATATTTAGACACATAGACAATTAACATATTTATTATGGTTCATATTAAATAAAACAACTGATTAAATCAAAGATAAAGTAATTCAGTCATTAATACCATCTAATGCTTCATGTGCTTTGTCTTTCATTTGTAAATATAAGTTTAAGTGAATGTTGAATCGATCCTTTTTTATTCAAGGTTTCAGATGATTATTTTTACTGAAGGAAGTCTCTATGTGTTTTTTACAAGGATAATGCCGTAACACAATAGAAAATCAAACAATGGGTTATGAAATAAAATATTCAGAATTATATTAAAAAAATGCAAAAAGGAATGGAAATAAATCTCTTGACTGTCCTACCATTAGGCTGTATAAATGCACAGTTAAATAATTTAATATGTTTAGTTTCAGTAGCCACATAAAAAAGCGAGTTTTTAGAGGTGGCATCTTCATCGTCTGACTTTGCGGGGATTGATCTTTTACCAGGAGATTCACATATTTACTTAGAATAAGCAGATGATATAGTTCTGTTTGGTGAAGACTCTAACAAAAGCAGTCTTTTGATCACAAGTATGATCGAGATGCTGTAATTTCCTTCTAAATGTAAAGGGTTAAATCTGGATTGGCCTATGTCATCGCCTGAAATCATGGGTGAAGTAGTGAGACGTGTCGGCCACTTCACTTATCTCAAGAGTTCCATGAGTTCTGGTGGTTTGGTGTCATACGAAATATCGGCACCTAATCAGAAGGCTTCATTGTGTATTGCCAACCAGTATCACTCGTGGGATAGGCGAGATATTCATCTTTCAACCAAAGGATGAGTTTATTATGGAGCAGCTCGCTCCGTTCTACTCTGTAGATGTAAAACATGGTCATTAAGAGTAGAGGTTATTCGTATATTATTGGTATTCGATCATAGGTGTTTTCGAAGCACTGATCCTGTATTTTGGGATCACTAAGTAATCAATGCCTGTGTCAGGGATAGGATACTAGATAACGATGGCAAATTGATGGAAGAGGTTGTAAATCTCTATCAACTCAGGTAGTTGGAACATGTCTTACTTATGCCCAACCACTGCCAACCTCGACGGGCGGTGTTGTCTGGTGTAGAAGTAGGCGGGGAGGAAGTTAACGGCGGCATCAGTCCATGAAATCATAAAAAATTAAACGGAGCCATGCTATTAGGCTTAGACTACCTGGTTAGGGGCCGCGTGATTAGCTTAACCAGTGGTTAGAGACTCTGAATGGCTCGGAACCTTTCGCAACGTCCCAGGTACATTCATTCTTGGTCCCTCCCCAAATCCTTAGCTTATAAATACCTCATAACGTTTTTGTGTTTTTATTTCATTAATTTATATTTTCTTTTGCAGTCATATCTTCGATGCATAATCTTTCCTTTTACCACTATACTGGTTCTACCTCTTCAGCTTTGGCATTTGACCTAACTATTTAATCTCTATGATAATAGAGTATAGCAACTTGAACAGATGTACATACGTGCCACGTTCCATATTGCGACTGACTGACTTAGAAACATTTAACCTCAAAGAACATGAATATCTATCTTAGAACATAATCAAAAATTTCTTGTGGTGATGCAAATTATAACCAAAACATTACTATTCCATCTAACTAATGAAAATCATTAGTTTAATGAAACAAAGCCTAATGATACAAACAAAACGAGTAGTTGAAGAAAGTAAAATATTTTCCTTGGAAATAAAACGAAAATTTATGTATATTAATGAATAACAAAATGAATCTGTACACAAGTGATAAACAATAATTAATAACGTTTTAAAGCTAAAAACTCCGATTAAAAAAAACAACAAATAAATGGAAGTTTCCAACTATACCATCAAAAACAAAGATTATGCTAATAAAAGACAAAAAAAACTAGGAAAAGTTTGCACTTTGTAAACCTTTAGTGATTAATTCACTTTTATGACACTGTCTTTTAATGTAATACCTTTTAAGAAAAATTTATCATAGTTGCCCATATTGGTTCCATGTATAGATATATATATATATATATACAAAAGTTTACATTAATATTGTTTATAGGTATACAATTTTTATGTGGTTTCCAGAATAAGCTGTTCTGTCATTTTATGCATTACTTGTTTATTTAGTAATAATAATTGTTTATGTCTGAAATGCGACAGTTGATTTAGTTGTTCAACTGAGGAATTCATACTTATTTTTTTTTCTTTTAAAGAAAAAAAAAAGAAGAGTGGTGATTGTTTATATAACTAATATAACCCAAATGAATAAAAGGAACATATATAGAATGTATGTATGTTGAATTTAATGTACAGTATTGATATACTTGGAAATGGTATTTAGTAGAAAAGTATATAAATATAAATACAAAAATTTTAATTTCATTTTACAACTACATGTTATCTTATTAAAACCACTTGATTGTCTATCTTTTATGTAAAGAAAGGAGAACGCTATGAAAATGATGGTAATATATATATATATATATATATATATATATATATATATATATATATATATATATGCGTGCATATCATAATATTATTACCAGGTTATAGTTATACGTGAATATCTACATTAATGTTTTATCAATTCTGAACTAACATGATTATAATGCACTTGATACTGTACTGTATCTTTCTTTTTTTGACTCATATCAAAAATTCACTTATCATGAAAGAGTAAAACGTTTACTTAAAAAAGATTTAAACTATAAAACACAAGTGTAATCATCATCAGCCCCCTACTACATCCGTCTATATATAAACATATAAAAGAAATCATTCTAGTATTGATTAGAAATGAAAATCACCATCCTTTTGTGTATATTTAGAAGAACTGAAATAAAAGAAATATCATTGACCAGTACAACATTAAATTATTTAAGTAAGATTATCATTCTGTCTAGAATTTATAATGATAATGTCGATATCAGTTGAATGGTGAAATAAATAATAAATTTTGACAATATTTTTATTGTTTATATTTACATAAAGAAATAACTTTGTCTAAGTAAAAAAAAAGTTCATTTGAATTTGTTTACATAATTGTTTTGATTAATTCATATTAAGTTACTGTATTATTTAGTACTGTAAATATTAGTCATTAAACTTTCTTCTAAATAAAGAGATTTACTATGACTTAAAGGTTAGAATAAACCTTTATTTAATAAAATAGTTTACAGAAATTTACACTTTTTAAGTATTTATTAACAATCAAGAAGAAATTCATTAAATTGACTTATTCATAGGTCACTAGTATTCGATCATAGGTGTCTTCGAAACATTGCTCGTATATTCTGGGACCATCGAGTAAGTAAGGTAGTTGTTAGGAAACGGGTACTAGGTAAGGATGGCAAACCAATTGATGACGTAGTGAAACTTCATCAGTTGAGATGGCTGGGACATGTGTTACGTATGCTCGACCACCGACTACCCCGACGTGTGATGTTTTATGATGTAGGAGTAGGGGCGGGAAAATCAAAACATAGCACAAATCCACGAAGTCACTGACAAGTGGACTAAGTCGTGTTGGTAGGTGTAGACTACCTGGTTGTGATCCGCGAGTCGATAGTAACTGATGGTTTAAAAATTTAAATGACATGGCTCAAAATCGTTTGTAATGGCTCAGCTGCATCCACTCTTTGTGTTCTCCCAAATTTTAATCTTCTAAATTCCTCATGTCCCTTTCTTTTTTCTCTTTCCAAATTTATTCCACTGGATTACACGCCTTGAATAACATCTTCAAACCCTAATCTTTCAGAATACTGCTTATACCTAGACTACCTCTATCACTAGGGGATTTGAATCGACAATTTATCTCTGTGCTAATGTGGCATGGCAACTCGAACTGATGTACGTACGTACGAAGTCCTACGTTTTACTGACTGACTTTTTATAAAGAGATTTTGATATTCAAAATTAATTCCATTATTAGAAATGAATTCTCTCCCAGTATCACTTCAAAAAGAAACCGTTCTGTTGCATAACTTTACAGTTACAATTAATAAAATGATGAAAATAATTTAAATTGAGAAGTTTTTGATGAATGAAAAAACATAAATTCTATTTTTTTTCAAATAAGTCCAAGATCGCCACTGTGGTGGGTGGTGTTTAAGAAGAGGAGAATAAATGGAGATGATGAACAGATTGTAGAACACATTTTCATTTATTTAAAACAAACTCATAATTTAAGGTCCTATGTAAGTAAAAAGGAAGTCTTCTTTGAACTGTTGAAGCCCACAGAATACCCACAGGAAAACCTGAATTTCTTGTGTAGAATGAACTTGACAACTTTTTCTATCATTATGATCTTGTCTTCCAATTGGTTCTTCTTTCTTCATGTTTCAAACTGTTTCGTTTGACAATTTTTTTCCATGTCCTTGTTAATTATATTTTTCACCCTGCAATTTATCAAATTACATCGTAAAATTGCTATGTCGAAAGAAAGCAGTGGCAAATTGTTATCTTCAGTTGCATTGAGTTAAATTTCATGTGATCAAGACGTAATGAGAGGAAAAGATTGGTATGGTCTGCCTCTCTAATCTGATTACAGATTAGTTCACCTATGTTGCCAATAAATCCTGTAACGTTTTGTTAACCAGTTGACACACCAATGAATGAACAACAATCCAGAAGCTAACGCTTGTTTATCATCGAGCCCCTTCTAACTCAGTGATCGATAAGAAGCATAAGGTAGCATACAGATCAATTCCCTATTGTACTTAGTTCAATCATGACTCAAATCTCATACAATAATATGAAGTAAAATCCTGACCACACGTCAAAATACTTAAGAAATTGAAATAACAGCACAGTTATACCATATGTGAAAGAGAACTGTGTAATATGTCAGTAATAAACTAACAGTAACCTAAGAAGGGTAAAACCTGCAGCAGCCGTTTGGACATCACTATGAAGCTTATAAGCAGAAGAAAACAAAAATATAATAATTTAATTATCTAAAAATATTAAAGGGTTAAAATTAAAACAATAAATTCATGTGTAGAAAAGTTACGAAAGTCCGATTTTTCTAGTACTCACCTCTTTATAATTACGATACACTTTCATAATTACTAACTTTGATACAGTTTCTTAGGCATTCCAGATACTAGTTGTAATTTAGTTCCATAATTTTGGTTTAAATAACACATGTGTTTACGCTTTGTTCTATTTTTTATTCACGATGACAAACATCACATACATGATTAATGAAAAAATTGTATATATGTACATTTATAAAGCTTTGAGAATGATCTCTTTGCTCAGTTACTCTTTTACTTCATGTCTCAGTGAAAATCTTGTGCCCAAATTCACTTTCAACATGATAGAATGATTTATAAATGAGAGCTTAATTTTCTTTAGGGTTTGTCAATGTAAGCAAGTAGGGAAATACTCTTGGGACTGATACTGTTGAGTTTTTGACTCGATATTTTGAAAAGATGTAATTCGAACAAGTTTAGCCAGTGATTTTCAAGTTTTGATGTCACATGCTTTAAAATACTTAACAGGAAATCAAAATATGCCTTAGGGTTATCTTCAATTATCCTAGGATGTAAAAAATCATAATTACTATGTAATCGAACTTGACAAAAGTTTCCTAATTAGCTCAAATATCATGAGTAATATATATTCAGTATGAAGAATAAAATTATCAACCACTGATCTTGTTGATATCCATTCGCTGTGATATTTATACTTGAATGGGTATAAAATAAGTTAGTGTTATGGATGTGATTTATATAAGGATACATAAATATGTACATAAAATTACCATGTAAAATAACACTTCAGATACGGACACACAGAGCTGTGATGTTTGTGGTTTTAGAGATTTCTTTAAAACTTTCATTTTCTTCTTTGAAAGTATCGTCAGCGCTTAATTTGAAAAGTAGCAATTTATTTGAATTTCTTTACAAATAATTAACATCTCGTTGTGTCAACATAAAACTACATTGATGTCGTCCATAATTATGTACACTTAATTTGGTCGCCTTCTTTTAAAACCTTATCTCTTACTTTGCACTTGTTTATCAATATTGTTTAGGTAAATATTGATGATCTCTCGTTCAAAAAGATAATGAAGGCCTCACAAATAAATCAACCAACTCATAAAATACAAAATCTCCTAAATCCACTTCCTGAGTTACAAATTTTCATAATAGAGCAAACAACACCAAATGAATTTAAACTTTACCCCATTGTTCAAGCAGGTGACTATCTGGACTCAGTAGCTAAGTGGATAACGAGATGGCGTTTGAAGCGAACGGTACTTGGTTTGAGTCCCGGCTTGAATATCAACTCTGAGATGCAGGTAAATTCAGCTGACAAGTCCCAAATAGGATGAAACGAGCGTGTTGGATTACACTACTGGATACTATCTTTGCTCGTAAAGCTTGTGAATTAAGGCAAGATTGAGGCATTCTTAACAGGATGCACATTTGTCAATAGCAGACTAATTAATTGAAGTCCTAAACATAAATGGGAAGATACGAGTAAACAACATCAAGTGAATCTAATCTTTCATTAAGATTAAAGAAATGGTTAAGATACGTGTTAACAATGACTTCTTGAAAGAACCGCATTTAAAGTTATAAATTTGGCAAAGTTCGTAATATTTTTAAAGGAGTTGAACAATTAATAATTTTTAAATGACTGGAAATAGCTAAAGAAAGAGACTATTATCTGAACCTTTGGTAGTAGTAGTACATATATTTAGAGAGTTATTCATTCTTTCTAATTTATATAAGAAACTGTTATTCATCAACTCATATTTAGGATTTCAGCTTGTAAAAAAATACAAAAAAAAACCAATATCAGTACGTTTACTTACTTACTTACGCCTGTTACTCCTAATAGGGGAGCATAGGCCACCGACCAGAATTCTTCGACTCACTCTGTACTGCGCCTTCCTTTCCCGTTTTGTCCAGTGTTTGTTCATTTTTCTCATGTCTATCTCCATTTCTCGGCGTAATATGTTCTTTGGTCTTACTCTTTTCCTTTGGCCTTAAGGATCCCATATGAAGGCTTGTATTGTGATGCAGTTGTGTGCTTTCCTCAATGTGTGTCCTATCCACTTCCAGCACTTCTTCCTAATTTCTTTCTCCTCTGGAATCTAGTTTGTTCTCTCCCATAGTAGGTTGTTGCTGATAGTGTCTGGTCAACGGATCCGAAGTTTTTGCATAGACAGTTGTTAATACAATAGGGTTATTACATTTTCATTACTTATCTTCTATAAACAGATCATTTATGAAATAGACACAAGCCTACCCAAAAAAAAGAAAAATGAAAACTTTTAATGATTTGAATAGTTATTACTTGTCTAGAATAAGAACTCTATATATATCTTAACTTCAAAACAAAACAAAAAAACTGGAATGAAATTTCTTTCCCATATCACTTGGATAAACACTAATGAGATTTAAAGTGATTTTCTTACAAGCTTAATTAATTATATGGCAGCTTAAAATATTAATAACATCTATATTTATATCAAAAGTTAAACAAAATTTACATTCAATAGTAAAATAGCAAAATGACGTTGGTTTGTTTGTTTTTATTTTCCATTTATTATTAATTTTAAGACGACTATTATCTTTTACTTTCATGCACCGCCAATAATTTTTGACCGTTTTTTATTTTTATTTTTTGAGGGAAAAGATGTTAGACTATGTTATTTGTAAGTTAAATCAAACTTGTGCGAAATTTATAAAAATATAGATATCTTCATAGAATTTGAATAAATGACGGGCTTTTATTATAGAATCTTATTGATGATAGTTTTGTATGTGATTCTATTCGCCAAGCAATCAGTGGTGAGAGCAGTGATATTTCTTTAACTTTGAACATACGAATTACTAGATCTGCTACATAGTATCTGAATGAATGATTTCTTTTGGATTCATTTAGTTATTTTTAAGAGTTACTACATTCAGTCATTTGGTTTGCATACATGTTAAAATGATGGTCATTTTCATTCATCTAAAATGTAACTCATTGTTTTGAATGTGCTCATTTCGGGCTCATTTCGGTCAATAATCATACATTACTCGAAAAATCTATTGAGTAAATTGTACGGTTATTTTCATGAGGAACGCTGGATGTTAAAGAAAACCAGATAGCTGTTTTTGAACAGCATGGGATACCTTAGAAGTGAGGAATTGTATTCCTATGCTCGTTCAGATAACGAATCTTTAGGTTTTATGCAAATTATGATACACATTTAATTATCTGATCAAATCAAGCGTCATTTAATTAGTTATATAAAGTGATTCTCAGCAAATAGCACAGGTTGGTATTTACTTTAATAAGAACTTAAAACACGTTTATAATGTATTTCAATGGTTAATTATTTCAGTGCTTTATGTTTAGTCTAGATCTATTAACGTTTGAACAAAAGGCGAAGACTAAATAAAAGAATATCATTACTTTTGCTACAATTTAGCACTAAAAATGTAGACTAGTTTTAACCCAATAAGTTGTGGTAACCTCAGCCTCCACGATGTTAATTCCAAATTTATACGTAATATTAATATCACTTAAGAAGGTTTAGAAGTCACTGAAGAAATATGTGAAACAATAGAATGGAAAAGAGCATAATTGCAAATGGAAGGACGTTTTCTTTTGATGCAAAAATGAATTCCGCAAAGCTATTAGAAATTTGGCTGTGTTTTTAGGATTGTGGTCATACAAAGAATATCTAAGAGCTACCATGAACTAATTTATGTATTTAATAAATAATAACACATTATTGGAACTGTGTGACAGTTCAGTTTGATCTGAACCTACAATCTCATTATCAGTATTGTATTTAGAACAATAATGAGATCAAATGAATGTAATCTGAATTTCACCATGGTTTTACGGTTGCTATATGGTACAGAAAAAGCTTTAAATAAAACATATGAAAAATTACTGTTATACAAAATTGATTTAAATCATGTAATGTTTGACTTATCGTCTGTTATATTTCATACAGATCAGTTTTAATATAGCAAATAATCACAAAAATCTTAGTTTATTCATAATAGAATATCAAAATACTTCTTGTAGTCAGATCCAAACAGTTTATAACAACCATATTATATTCTCTGGCTGGCAGATGTACTAAAGAGGCCAGAAACGTGGTGAAACACTTATTGCTTATTTCATGTAACTTTTTGAAAGGGACAACGATAGTGTTTAAAACTAACCTCTTTAACAGTCTCAGATTTTTCGGTTTTAATTTGATAATATTCTGTTGCAAAAAGTAACCAAAATGAGGGATGTATGACAAAGTTTTTCACTTTATATTTCAGTCATTTGTCTTTCTTGATATTTCCAATTTAGTATTTCAGTTTTGTAAACAATTACCTTATACTGTATTAGTGATCAATAAATCATCATCGGTATTAGTTTAATGTCGATAGTATACCACTGAAGGACAGAACATTAATGATTCACCAGTTCAGGGTACTTGAAATAATAACTTAATGTAAACAAACCTCAGTTTTTAAACAAATATATGAACGAAGAACATTCTTTTCAATAAATTCTCAGCTTCTACTATCATACATTCAAATTAATAATCTAAAAGATGATCAGGTTTAAGTTAGTATATTGTTTGAAATTATAGCATATGAATTTAAGATTCAGTTGGTATTGTTTTACTTGAATCTTCCTATTGATGTTTAGGACTGCAATTAATTAGTCTCTTATTGGCATATGTGCATCTTGTAAGGATTGCCTCGATATTATCTTGATTCACGAGCGTTATAAGCAAAGATGGATAGTGGCTAGCAGTGGAATCCAGGACTCTCGTTTCATTCTATTCGGGAGTTGTTAGCTGAATGTACCTGCATCTCAGAGTTGATTTCACTCTGGGACTAGAACCCAGTACCCTGAGATGCATGTATACACAATATGCACATATGCCAATAACAAACTGATCAATTACAGTCCTAAACATCAATGGGGAGATTCAAGTAAAACAATATCAAGTGAATTAAACGTCAACCCATTGCACAAGCAAGTGGTTATCAGGACTCAGTAGCTAAGTGAATAACGCGATGGTATTTGAAGCGAACGGTACTTGGTTTGAGTCCTGGCTTGAATATCAACTCTGAGATACAGGTACATCTAGCTGCCGAGTCCAAAAGAGAACGAAACGCGTGTCCTGGATTCCACTACTAGCCACTCTCCATCTTTGCTTATGAATTTAAGATTGTTTGCAAAATAAAATAAAATTTTTGATCGTGAGGTCACTGAGATACATTGTTAAATTGAATATGTTTATATATTACATAAATCAGGGTAGATATGGCTAACATAGGGTGAGTGAAATAATTACGTAATTATCGATCAAAATAAACGTAATGTATAAGATAATATGGATTGGGTATTTTTAAGTAAATAGGAGTGAGTGATAAATAAATTTCTCCAAATGCTAAAGTAGTATGACTGAATCAGTTTAGGCTATGGAAATACAAGGAAAAAAGTCGTGTGTAAATTAATCAAAATGTCACCATACGACCGAAATGATTGCTAACTAATTGGGTCAGAGATTACCCACGGTAAAAGAAAGGGTCAAACATGTTTCTTCTGAACATTAAGCTCAGACTTTTTGATTCGAATGGCTATTTTTCTTCAGCTTATTAAAGAATTCAGAATCTGATAGATTTCGGCAGATAACACGATACATTATGGTAAATGAATGCTCCATGTTGGATATATGACCCGTTTGCACCAAATAAGCTGTTAAGTTTTAACAATACTTTGATTAGCCACACTAGGAGGTGCTCAAATTAGTAAAACATTTTCAAATCTAACTAGCCTCTAAAGAGCAGTTAAAGTAATAAATAATAATGTATCAGAAGATAACTGATTTTAAATTTTTCAAAGTTAATTTTGTTAATCACTGCAAGTACATTGGATGTTATTGAAAGAATTGGATCCTGTAAAGTTGTATATTATAAAATTAGTCATGACCGATTGTACTACTGCTACACATTAACACTCAAACTAAAGACTGTTGTTTGCATCATAGATGCTACAGACATTTGTTGGTCAGATTATAATATTTCAACAATCAAAAGAAAATTGTCTGATTTCATTCAACTAGAAAAAAAATTTCCGCTATATTTCAATTTAACTACATTATAACTTATATTATTTCCTTGAAAATGCTTGAACCAGACTGCCAGATCAAATGTTGCAATTCATTCACTGAGATTCTACAAATATATTCTTCCTCTTCAACTACATTATAAATTAGATTTAATAGTACTAATTCTATTCAACAAATGAACTTCTTTCATTATTATAAAAAGTATTAACATCTGATTGTTTTATTTTTCCTCTAACCAAATTTCAAAATACTCAACTACTTTGATTAATCTCTAATGTTTCACAATGAAAATCTAATGAATTTTGAGAGAGATATCAGAATGGTGGATAATATCAGTAACTTGATATTAACATTTTATTATTGAATAATATATATTCCTCTCGTAGGATATACGAACGAAGGATTGATATATATATATATATATATATATATATATATATATATATATATATATATATATATATATATATATATATATATATATATATATATATATATATATATATATATATATATAATTAAACAATTATTTTGGGGTTTGAAATGTAGCATTTGTTTTAAATAATTTGGTTAAATTGCTTGATTAATTAAAATTTTTAGTTTGATAGAATGATAAATGGCTGCATTATTGATAATTTGTTAATGTTTGCTTAAAGCATTTCTACTGAATGTTAAAGCTTATACCAAATAATTTTGTAAAATAAATGTTTATTAAGCAATGATGGAAAGTTGCTAGCAGTGGAATCCAGGACGGGCGTTTCGTCCTATTTGGGACTCGTCGACTGGATGTATCTGCATCACACAGAGTTGATGTTCAGTCTGGTACTTGAACCCAGTACCAAGGCGATATCGAGGCATACGCACAGTATGCACATATACCGATAACAAAATGATCAATTGCAGTCTTAAAACCTCAATAGGAAGATACAAGCTAAATAATACCAAGTGAATTTAAATGTTTGATAGTTGAATTCATGAATCAATTGCAGCTAGATCACCATGGAAAACCGGGAAGCACTGGATGGTCGTTTCATTGTAGTATGGAATTTCTCAACAGTGTGCATTCATGATTCATCTTGCGAGATTCGAACCAAGGACCTATCGATCTCGCACACGAACGCTTAACCTCTAGACCACTGATTCGGCATCCAACGGTGTTAATGTTTAACTTCAACCAACCCACAAAATTGCACCACCATCCATTCCATGGTGGTCTAGCTTTATTTAACTCATGAATTCAACTATTAAATTACTATAATATCCACGAAACCCCTCTCTGAAAATAAATGTTATTCATTTCTGTTTTGACAATATTTCAAAATTTTAATTATGAATTTATCAAGCTTAAATGTAGTTTTAGTCTATGGATGTTCTATAAAGGATTTTTTTTATTTACTATGACACTCACTTGTCTGAATAGATACTGGTCATAATTTTTTTTATAAATAATTAGGTAAGTACTAATCCGACTATTGTTTAAACACCAATTAATTTGATATCCAACTAGTCAATACTTTATACATGATTTCGTTATTCCAGTAGTGTTACGAACCAATAAAATATAGCGTTGAATATTATAAACAATTATAAGTAGAATATTTCTTGTAGCTAAAACGTTTCTTCAGGAAATTTAATTATAACTTAAGGCATTTTCATGTTTATGTGGTGTTACAGTTATAAAATAAACAGTTGACAAATGGGAACCAATATTAACATAGACATCACTTGTCATACTTTAATAATGATAGAAAGTATGTGAAAACTAAATTACAATGTATTTTGTTTCAGTTTTTTTTTTGTATTTTCCATGTATAAACAGAACAGTTTGACATTTAGAATTTCGTTATAATTTTAGAAATGTAAAAATCTAATTTTATTTACTTCTACTATTAAGTATATAAGTATATAGTTTATATTTTGGTTAATTCGGTTGAGAGATAAAATATAGTACCGATTACCAAAACATTATATGTACATGTATTTATAGTGTAAAGATCATAATTACAAGAGTAATAAAGTTAAGAAAAATACTCTATATGAATATTATTGGCAGGCAAAGTGACATATCGTTTGATGACCTTTATAGGTTAAATGGTTATAAAACGCAGTCCTCCTGTGTAAATATTATAAGTTTGTCTTTTCTTTTATCAAATGCTGTCTCATAGTTTTTATTACATTAATTATGATAATATAATTATAGACTGAATAAGTACAACTGTGATTAAAATAAACCATTTCACTAAATGACTGTCACATTCTAATGAATGATATAGTATAAATTTCTTTTATCTAAATAGATACAAGATTTCACTGGTTGAAATCATGATTCAACTGAAGCTAAACCACCATAGAGAACCTGGAAGCACTGGAAGGCCGTTTCGTCCTCCTCAGCAGTGCGCATCCACCATCCCGCCCCACAAAACCCCTTCTGAGACACAAGATTGTCAAGAATGCAATCAATTAAAGAACATCAGAGTATTGTGCTGGTAAAATGCTAAGGTGAACTACTGCTTCATTACTCATTGCTAATGAAATTTACAACTTTATAAGGCTTATCAATTTTTCATTATGTCACCGAAACATAGTTTTCTTATCACTGAATTTCAAAGTTGAAATGGGCCAGTCGATTTGAAGTTATCAGACTACAACAATAAGAGCATATATCTTGATTTACATTTATCAAAACATAGTTTCGATTAGTTTCAAATGACATACAATGTATATATAATTTAATAACATATTGAAAACTGACCATTAGGTAAGGATTTATGTAACCATAATATGTTAATGATTAATTGAATTGTTTTTTTCCAAAATATATTGGGAAGTTTAAAATGAGATGGAATGAGGTATTAGTGAAAACTAGTTGAGAACAATAAAACTAATTTATCGTAAAGAGTACAGGTTAAAAAGTATCACTTCGAAAGAAGGTAAACAATGTATGCGTTTATGATACACAAACTTGTCAAAGACGAATTCATCGACGTAGTGGCTATAATTAAATAAACAACATGAATAAAGTCTTGCATATAGTAACTCTATTTAATAGACTTTCCGAAGTATATATCTGTATCAATTTCATCATAATGAACACAATTTAACTCAAAGCTCATTGTACTTAAGCTATGCAGGCTGATAAGTCATTCAAGCTAAAAATTTGACAAGTTTTATGTCAAAAAGCTGCTAGATAAGGACTAAGATTTATTATTCTTATTGTATTTAACAGGAACGTAGATATTGTACTCAAAGCATCTGTTGTACAAGTAGTACATAATAATTCTTTGGAAGGGTAAACTAATAATAATATTAGAACAAGAAGTATTTATGTAAATTTGAATATGTTTAGTATTTTAGAGGGTCTAATTATACTCTCATTAACTTTATTTGCTACCGAATCGAAATAAAAGTCGTTGACATTTATATTAACATCTTATCTCTGTACGCTTCATCTTAAATTTAAAGTTGTAATAGATGCGATAAGAAACTAAAACAGGTTTGTTTTGAAAAAAATGAATGAATTCATTCTTTGAAATCACTGTTTATTAAGACGAAGAAGTTAGTGAGTCGTACATCATTAATTTCCATTTTTTACCTACTGTTTTAGAATTATTATAATTTATCTCGGCCTTCATCATAGACTGTAGCACTACCCGTTTTTTAGTGTACTAAGTAGATAACTACTCTCATGTTAAGCGATAAATGCCAACAAAACACACATATTAATGATAAGAAATAATATCTGATACCTAAAATAGTTAAAATCTTTATCAATTGACAAAATTTAGTATAATACATTTAAGGTTTGATTACAAATGTTGCAGAAATTTACAGTATTTTAGAAACATTTTTTACAGTTCTTGTTTACACAGTGTATCGGTTAAAATTGTTGCTCTTATTAAAAGAAACTATTTGTTAGATGTTTTACACAGTCAGTGCAGTCAGTCAGCTACAACGTAGGATCAGGCACATATATACATCGGTCCAAGTTGCCATACCTCATTAACACAACAAGATCGACACCGGATTCATAACAGTGGTTAGGTAAAAGGTGGTAATATATAAGAGAAAGATTGCAATAAGGATATAGTACAGGAATAAAGAATCAGTGCGTAGAAAGAAAGATATGAAGCGATTTTAATCTCTAAGTTTCGGGGAAGACAGAGAGTGTATACACCGACGCCATTGTGATCAATTCTGAGCCATGTCACCAAGAGTCTCCAACCATTGGTTACGATAGTCACGCGGACCCCAACCAAGTAGTCTGCATCTAACAACACGGCTCAGACTAGAAGTTAGTGACTTCAAGCACTGATGCCACGTTTTGGTCTGGCCGCCCCTAACTTTCTCCCAACCATGCCCAACACCGGTTAGCATTGCACGTCGTGGTAATTGGTGTTCAGGCACACGCAACACGTGGTTCAATCATTTTAGTCGATGAAGATTCACAATATAATTTTTGATAAACATAATTATTATTTTGTTTTGGTATCTCCGTTTTTGACTGTATGCTTTAGAAGTACTCGGATAATAAATTATTACAAAATAATGAATAGCTTATCGTAAACTATATGTTATTTGGTTCAATATGATTTTATATGTATATTTCAAAGATTCACTTGATGGTTATAATGGGTTTTTCTTAATAACAATGAGTATTGATCAAAATGCCACTTCAAAATAAGTAGTATTTGTTTCACTTGCATTCGTACAGTATGTAGTATGTTTCATTGTTTATATACCAATGGTTTGGAGATACTTTCAATTTTTGTAAGAAATGATTTTAGGTAACCTCCAACATTTTTAAAATTCTAGAGACGTTCTAGATTTCCTCGTTTCCACATTAATACTGATTGCCGAGGCATGATCGCGTATCAAATGTATTTGAATGGTATGTAGTTATTATTATGAACACATAATTCTGATATTTGAATTCGTATTTGACTAAAACAATGACAGTCTGATATGATGCAATTTGAACTATGGTAGCTCTAGTAATCTTCTAAAGTTTAGTTTCCTCTGTTTTTTTAAGTAAATATGAATAATGGATAGACAAACTAAAATTTTTTAGCCATTTTGTTTGTTCTATTGTCTACTACATTTTTTTTGGTTTTTCGAATTAATTCATTTGTGCAGAGTTTCGTTGAGTGAAATAGTAATCGATCAATGTATCATTATACTACCTTTTTGTCTTTTCAGTTTTTCTGCTTCTTAATATAGTTAAGCAACAATGAAACATAAAGTAATGATACTTTCAAAAGTATTTTATAACAATTAGAGTTAAACTGTAGAAATGTATCAAAGTGGTAATCAATTTTATTGTAAATTTTTTGTCGTCAAGAAAGGGTTAACAAGTGGAGCTTTTTCATCAAGGATTTAATTTGTTTGTTTGTTCTTTTTAAATATTTTGAATGCAAATTATAATATATAAATTTCTCTTAATGTTCATTCGAATGGAGATTCTGATGAAGTTCTGTTCTCTGAGCTGCATGGTTTGATCGTGGAGCTCAGAGAACAAAACTCTATCAAAATCATCCACCTGAGCTACAAATCTTCTCCACCACCTCATAATGGAGATTAACTTTAAATTATTTCATTGTCGTACGGAGTAACAGTTTTGTTTTAGGAAGAAGATCAGGGCAGATTACAATCTTAAAATAGAGAAAGCTTAATCTCTTTTAAGTATTAATTAGAATTTTCAAAGATGTTATATGTCACTGAGTAAAACTGATGAAATCTGTGTAAATTAAGGACTTCTCACAATTTTCATCATATAAAAATATGTTGAATAGAAACAAGTATTTTCATTTGTTTAATGAGTCCATATTGCAAGTTCTTTGTATAATAAGAATATATTAATTATCTTCTATGGATTTTTTGAAACAATCTTTAATAACTAAACATGTAGTGAACGAAAATACCAGTGGGGACAATCAAGTGTGTTTGAATACGAAATGATGGAATATCTTAGTAAAATCTGAAAACCATACAGTAAATACTTCATTTGCGAAATGTTTACTAATTTTCTCAAACATGACTGTTCCTTCTGCAAATGTCAATTAATCATCTCAGACTTCATTGTTCTTTCGATTCCACACTAATCATTCATTGCTCTCGTTCTTTGATCTTTTTAACCTTCTGCCTCTAGGCATTTCACTTTTGATCGATGATACATACTAGCACACACCACAAACATTGAGCGAAATATAAGCGCATAAATAAATAATCTCTAGAGACGTTTATTTCTCTTAAATGTGGACCATATTAAAGTAAATAATATCATTAGGTTTTTTGATTGAGATCATGAACCGATTGATGTTAGACCACCTTTGAAAACCTGGAAGCATTGGACGCCCGTTTCGTCCTATTGTGGCATTCCTCAGCAGTGCGCATCCCGCTCGCGGGATTCGAACTCAGGGCCTCCGGCCTCGCGCGCGAACGCTTAACCAACTGGACCAGTAAGCCGAGGGCCTTGGGTTCAAATCCCGCGAGCGGGATGCGCACTGCTGAGGAGTCCCACAACAGGACGAAACGGGCGTCCAGTGCTTACAGGTTTCCAAAGGTGGTCTAACATCAATCAGTTCATGATCTCAATCAAAAACCTTAATAATCTTCACAACCCGTATACTAATATCATTAAGGCTGATAATAAATGATGAATCATGAGTAACTGCAGGGATTTTATTGTGTGATACAATTAGAAACATCATTTTTAAACATCAAATTTGATCTGCAACGCTAAAGTAAATGGATAGTAAGTAAGTATTTAAACATCTCTTAAAAACTAGTGTACGTAAGTTTTTATTTCTTTTTGGTACGAGGATCTTTAAGTAGATACGTATTAAAATTGACATTGAAAACGACAGGTAGAAGTCTTAATCGAATTCCTGAAAATATAGTTAGTAGACACTAATACTTACGAACAGTTTATGGTATAATATTATAGCTCTCTCACTTAAAGGAGTCTGTACACGTCGTAATTTATTAAACTCATTAACTAACTTATTCCATAGGCAGTATTATTTATGTCGGTAACAATTTGCTGATATCTTTATTATTCCCAAGGTTGTATGTTTATGTATGGTTGATCATTTGTTGCACCCCACTCATATATTCTACTCACTAGCTTAAATGTTAGTCACTTTAAATAGCTCGATGGTTTTTTCGCCCAAATTTACCTTTATTCACGTTTACATTTTATTTCTTCGTGTCCTTGTTGGTCTTACACTTTGAGTTGTACATTAACAAAATGTACTCGTCGCTCTGTGTTGCCTTCTTAAATCTACACATGAGTAGGAGTTATGCGATAACGGTTATCAAAACGATTGATACATATAAAGTATAAAAATTATCTCGAGGAATCCCTACTACAATGCATCAACTTCTCTAGAGTTATATTTTTTTAAATAAATATTAAACTGATTGGATTCCAAATAGGATGTTATTGTATTTAAACAAAGGAGAGGCAAATAGATGAAACGTTTTAATGGTTGTTTAGAATTATTTTCTATTTCTATTATGATGAATTCTTATGGTAGAATTTTTATCACTAGTGTAAACGTCATTGAACTCTTGAAAATTGACAATAAAACTTCTGTGAATATACGTGTGTCAAATTCATTCTCAGCAAACAAGTAATCAGATAGCACGGAAAGACAGAAATGGATTTGTTAAACAAGGATTTAAATAATAAAATAAAAAAAACAAATTCATTTCCGTTTATAGAATGTAATTTGCATAAAATATAAATCTTCGTTTATTTTTCGTAACAAGAAACTTTATTATTTACAATGTCAATTATCAATTCAGAACTCACTTGGTGATGTTTTCATGCAACTTACAACAAAAGGAAACCAAATAATAATGAAATAACAACAATAAAAGTAAAATGGATATTAATACCTTGATATTTCTGATTTTTTTTTGTATATGAGTAGTTTAGAGTGTATTTCCTACTAAAATTATGCACATATTTAGCAAAGTAAAAGTTTGGTATACTTAACAATAACTTCAATATAATGAAGTGAACAGATTGTTTTACTATCAGGCATATAGACTTGGTGGTGTGATGCTTTAGCTGGATGCTGTAATGAATCGTTAAGTGCAAATTTCACAAAAAAATTGAACAGTTAATTGTTTTATTTAGTTTGAAACAGTAAATCTTCTAACAACGGTTCGACAATAATGATTCTAAATAACCTGGAAATAACTTTTAAAAATTTACTACAAGTAAATGTTTATATAAATTCAAAAATGAGAAAAGTCTATGTTTGTCAACTTATTTGGTAGTAATGCCCGTTATGATATGGACGAGCTACGAAGAAGAAATATAATTCAAGGAGATAGTTTAAAGAATATTGTTTTCTTTGGTGATTTGATTCCTATACTTTAAGAAAAGCGTTATTCATTTACTTAGCGCTTGCCTCGTAATGCCATTTGGTGATTTCTTCAATGTGTGTTCTATCCACTTCCAGCATCTTTCCTTAATTTCTTCTTCAGCTGGTAGCTCGTTTGTTCTCTCCCATAGTAGATTGTTACTGATGGTATCCGGTCAATTGACATTCGGTATCTTACGTAGACAATTGTTTATGAATACTTGTACTGTTTTGATGATAGTTGTGGTAGTTCTTCAAGTTTCAGCTCCGTACAGTAGAACTATCTTTACGTTCATATTGAAGATTGTGATATTGATAATGGATGACAGTTGTTTTGAGTTCCATATGTTCTCCAACGGTAGGAATGCTGTCCTCGTTTCGCTAATCCTCGAATATACGTTGACATCAGATCCTTCACATTCATCAATGAGGCTATCCAGATACGTGAATGATATCACCTCATACAGAGTTTATCCATCAATCATGATTGGATTGGTGTTCTCCGTGTTGAATTTGAGGATCTTGGTTTTTCTTTTCTGTATGTTGAGGCCTACCGATGGGGAGACTGCTGCTACACTTGTTGTCTTCATCTGCATTTGTTGGTATATATGGTATAAGTTGGCTAGGTCATCTGAGAAGTCCAAATCGTCTAATTGATTTTGAACAGTCAATTGTATTTCCGTTTTTCCCGTTAGTAGTGGAGGTCTTCATAATCCAGTCAATCGAGAGAGAAAAAGGAGTGTAGGCAGCCATGTCTGACTCCGCTGCTCACTTGGAATATGTCTGTCAGCTGCCTTCCATGCACGACTTTGCATTGTAGTCCGTCGTATGGATTCCGGATTGTGTTGACAATATTCTCAGCTACTCAATCCATAGTGTCAAAGAAGTTTCTATAATGTTCTCCTATCCACACTGTCAAATGCTTTCTCATAATCAAGGAAGTTGACATATAGTGACGAGTTCCATTTAATCGATCGCACAACGATGGTCTGTAGTGCGGCGACTTGGTCTGTTCACGATCGATCCCTACGGAATCCAGCCTGTTGATCTCGAAGTTGGACATCTACTGAGTCATCCGGCTTAGCAATACTCTGTTGAGAACGTTTCTTGGTACCAGTGGTAGTGTGCTGCCTCTGTAGTTCTCACACTTTCTGAGATCTACTTTCTATGGCTTCTTGATGATATATGTTTCTTTCCAGTCTGTTGGTCCATGTCCTTTTTCTCAGTTCTTTTTGGAGCGAACGTGGAGAATAGTTATAGTCAAAACCGTGTTTGACGTCAGTGCTTCAGCTGGTATATTGTCTAGGTCTGCTGCTTTCTCACTCTTGGTTTATCTGATGGCCATCCTCATATCTTTGGTCGTGAGTGAAATGACATCTATGGAAAGGTTTGTATGTGCTGTTTTGATATACTACGGGTTCACTGCAGCTAACCTATCCAAGGGTTTCCCGAAGTATTCTAATAATCTGTTCCTCCGTTCTTGAGTCTCAGTGACTGTCTTGCCTTTTTCGTCCTCGACCGATCTCTCTGATTCACTTCATTTCCATGTCAATTTTTTCGTCGTATCATATAGTTGTTTCATGTTCCCTTCTCTTGCAGCGTTTTTCACCGTCATTGCTAGGTCTTTCACATATTCCTGATTGTCAGCTCTAATGCTTCCCTTCACTTACTTGTTTGCTTCTGCGCATTCAGCTTGTGCCTTCATTTTCTCTGTTCTTGTTCAGCTGTTGTTAGTTGCCGTTTTCTTGTTCTTCCTATCCTGAATATTGTCTAGGGCTTCGATAGAGATATGTTCCTTATGCTTGATGATGCATCTTGCAGCCAAGAACCTCCTGACACGTTGAAGTCATTGATTCTTTAATCTCTTTACAATTGTCCTCGGTAGTAGTTTTTTCTTCTTCGAGTAGATCTTTAAAAGGCTTAGAACCTGCTGTTGAGAGCTATCTTGAATTAGTTGAGTTTCTCAGCATCTGGAAGGGATGCTGTATCGAGCCTTTGTAGTGATGTCTCCCAAGTTGTCCAATGCTTGCTTGTCCTCAGTCTCATCTTGACAACCACTAAATGGTGGTCTGAAGTTATGTCAGCTGCTCTCCTTGTTCTCTCGTCTTTCATTGGCCTTCTAGATTTTTTTTTGGTGCAGGTATGGTCGATTTGATTCTCTTTAGTGTGATCCGGTGAGACACATGTAGCTTTGTGAGGGAACATTGTACTACCTATAAACACTTTGTTGAATGCACACAGACTTGACAGTCTGTCATTATTTGTGTTCCGTCTTCCTCCATGTCATCCCATGATATCCTATTATCCGGTGTTGTCCATTTCGACTTTAGCGTTTAGGTCTCTCATCAGGATGTCAGGTCATTTCTAGAGAACTTCTCTATAACCGATTGCAACTACTCGTAAAACTGATCTTTATAGTCGTCCTTGCTGTCATTGGTGTGTGTATAAGATTCATTATGATTCCTTCCTTCTCTGTTTTGAAGGATGCTTTGATTATTTGGGATCCGTGAGATTCCCATTCTATAAGTGTATTTCATGATTCTTCGGACAGCATCAGAGCAGCTCCCCGTGTGTGCGGGGTATTTTTCTCTTCGCGACCAAAGTACAGCAACATCTCTCCCATATATCACTTTTCTGTCCAACTCAGGTCCAACGATCTCCACTGATTCCTGGGAACCTCCAAGTTATATCTCCTTCTGGTCTCTCACATTGTTTGGACATTCCATGTAACTATATTGATTGTTGTTCTGGTTGCTAGAAGGTGCATCAGTCTCGTGACTTCTGAAGCATCTTGGCTTTTAACATGAGGTGTCATAATTATTCCTTCAACTGGAAGGGCAGAGTTTAAATGGTTTAATTTATTTAATCTGGTTAGCATATTTTTAGCAAAGCTTTTTTCTAAGGGTGGGGTTACCGACCCCACACCCAACCTTCCTTTGTGTGGGCTTGGAACCTGCATTAACTGTAAAAGAGCTACATGCAGAGTTAGAAAAGCGTTAGGATATATTTAAAAAGAGGCGGAAAGAATTTTAGATGAGAACATCAACTATTTATCATTATAACAGTGGAATTCAAATGATTACTTTGGTCTTTTATATTTTTGTTATCCAAAGTTACGTTTTTTTAACTTCTTAGTCATTAAAACCCTTAACTTGTAGTTGATTATTATTTTTCTTACTAGTTGATAGATCAGATCCATTCATCTTGTTTAATGACTATTAATTGACAGATGTACTTTACTTCTAAAATGTTTTCATGGAAATGTTCATTGTTAACTCATCTTGGTCTTTTAAACTTTTAAGGTCAATGTTATTAGTGTTCCGCTTTTTTTTGACATAAGAAAAAAAATTAATATACAGAATTGGAAATTACAATCTACGCGGGAAAAGGTAGGGGAATTTTGACTGTTAAACTTAATATAATCATGTCACTAAAACAAGGACAATTTATCAGCCATAATTTTATTCTTGGGACATTTTAAATGAAAACAATATGGTGTTGGGTTTTTTTTATCAAAGTGGGGACTACATTTATATTTATTATGATAACTTGGATCTTCAGGTATTCTGAATAAATAATACAGGTATGTTGAATAAAAAATGTTAGGTAAAACCTTATTATAATTATAATCAGATCGTATGTCCGAATAACGCAATGTTTAAGAGATATGAATCCTGCTTCTAACCAGATTTTGATCCAGTCTTTGTTTAGTGATTCCATTGTTTAGCAATTAAAATGTGTACTATAATTATTTACTTAATAATTCTAAGTTAATATATTTAGGAATTACACAGGAAATATAATAAGCACGAATTGGCTGACCGTTTATCGAGTCAAAAGACATATGGTAACCATGGTCACTACACTGTAATAATATACAATAATCACTTTGAATCTTCGAATAGAAACTGTGTATGATAACAATTCTTAAAGGATAGAATGAAACTTGTTGAACAATGAAGCATCCACTTACCTTTGAAATGTAAATGGTCCAAAAGGAGATTAACTTGTTCATTGCTATGATCATGTATATATTATATTGATATGGTTTTTAAAAGTTATGAGAACATAGTGACGACAGAAAACACATTGAAAAAAATTTCTTTAGCTGAGATCAAAACTTCATATACTTTCTAAGTAAAACTTATATGGTAGCCTGCTATATGTTAGTTGTCATAATAAGCCTTCCAAAATGACATCCGGGAAAAAATGAAGCCAGTTATGACAAAATGTGCGATAATATTTGACAAATAAAGACTTTTGTTGAAGATTTGACTTTATTATCATATTCCATATGCATAGCCCATGGGAAAAAGGAAGAAACCCAATGGAAATGAAACTTAATTTTGGTTTTATTTTAAAGGTATAGTTGTCTTCACTTTGATCAAAATAGTCAGATTTTTCATACAAAGTAGATATATTTATTTGACAGTTGACAATACCATCTGGTGTTATACCCCTTACTATTAATGACATGTTTATCAATAATAAATAGAACATATTAGAAAATGTCAGTAAGAAATGTTTATTTCTAAATCTTGAAACAAATGGGTTTTGACAAACAAAGAAGTAAACAACTATATTTTATATCAAACAAAGCATTTGTCAGAATATATATTACTAAATTAACCAGTTCTACTTTCAAAAGTCGAGAACAATAATAATAATAATAATTAACATCCCTTAAATCGTATATTTTGTAAACTTCATTATACTTTTTTTAGTTCAAATGAAAGTAGCAACTAGCCGTCCAATAAAATTCAAGTGAGTTTTTTTTCAATTATTGATTTCCTCTGATGAGCCACTTAAAACAAAAGAACAGTGGACAGCTGTCTGATCCTAGTTGGGGACTCCTGATCAGTGACTACCTGCAGCTGTATTGACGATTGAAAACAATTCTTTTATACTTGCAAAGTATGTTAGCTTAGGACAAATGAGTTTAAATCTGATAATTTAAATTTTCGACATACATATTTTACAAGGTTTTAAGTAAACACTACTGAATACTGCTAAAATAGAACTAGACAACATTTCCTTACTTATTGGCTTTTGTTGATTAGTCAGCTATAGGCAGCCTGTGATGAAAATGCATTCACAGTGATCTAATCTGTACAATTCACTTAATAACGATAATATAGGCGTTGGTATTTCATATAAGGTAACAATTAGTGAAATACATTAGTTATCTTTATCATATTCATTCTGTCGAGACATGGCGACTCTTAATATGAAAAAAGGAGTTTGAATAACTAATTTATTCTACGTTTTTCAAGCCAGTCATTTATTTGGTGACTCAATTAAAATGTTACACAAATTATAATATTTGCTTCTACCTGACAGCAACCAAGTAGTCAATAAGTTTAAATTAACTAGATGGATATTTATTCAATCAACATAAATATTTACTAACTAGATTAACTAACTTTAATAAAGTATTTTAAAATACACGACATTAAAGTTTGTGTAGTTATTTAATCTAGAAGAAGATTTAATCGATGCAGATAATTGGATGTTGGCTAGCAGTAGAATCCGGGACTCGCGTTTTGTCCTATTTGGGAGTAGTCAGCTGGATGTACCTGTATCCGAGAGTTAATGTTGACTCAATCCATCATTGATTATCATGCTTTTGCCTTAAGAAAATATCGAGTTAGTCCGCACAGGATGCACACATACTAATATGAGGCTGATTATTCGCAGTCCTCAACATCAATGGGAAGATATAAACAAACAATATAAAATGAATTTACTGCAGATAATTGTTTGTTTTACTGTAATATCTCTTTTTCATTATAAAAATGATGTTTATTTCAATCATTTAACAAAGTCTCTGACTGTGAAGTTGAGTGACACGGGATCGAATCCGTCAGGGAGCATCAGTTCCCTCAAGATTATAGGCACACCTTGCTGACGAGTATAAAGTAGCACGAAACCTAGGTTCAGGGGTTCCTGTTGACTACCTCCAAACACCATTTTATCTCAACATAGTGCACACAATGTCGATTCGCCTAGACTGGTGGCCATATTGCAACGTGATCAATAGATTTCGAGCTGCATTAAGAAGAACTTTACATACATGACATTGATCACCACCCAGTGATCAATCAACTGTAAAAAATCATCTGTCTGTGATTAGTATAAAAAGCTATACTCTGTAAGATAATCCACATCATAGAACGTTTTACTTTCAAGAGATAAATTTATTTATTATGAAAACCAAGTTACTGATTTATTATTTAATATTTTAAACATAAATTTGGGTATATTAAAGAAGTTTCATAATTTCTTTTTTTCTGTATGACATGTGCATTCAGGACTGATAGTTCCTGGGTTTGAATGTTACGAGACGGGATAGCAGATGCGCACTTCTGAATAGTCCAGTGCTTCCAGGTTTTCTATAGTAGTCCAGCTTCAATTGGCTCATGATCTCAACTATTACAATGACTAAAATATTCACAAAATCTCCTTCTGACATTCAGTATTTGTTTACATTCTTTTAATCATAAAAAGAATCTCAGTTTAATTCTAAACTATTTATGCTTATACATCAATATGTTTAATTACATTTACGGTTTCATTTTGTTAATTATTCTAATTGAATTTTACTACTATATACTCTTTTGTTATATTTTCAATGTTTGTCAATTGTGTTGTTTTAATTTCAGTTGAATGATAATGGTTAAGTTGGTTTCGATCAAACCAGTTATTATTTAATTATATTTGACATTTATTTAAATACATTATCAATAAGAAGTTTAAATGAATTATATAATGTGTGGTTATTAATTCACTTTGAATATGATAAGTATCAATGACTAGAGGAATGAAGTTATAAGAAATCAGATTTACATCTCGCTATATACGGTTCTTCTCTTCTGCTTATATATATATTCAGGTATATAGTTTAATTCCTTGTTAAATGTAAACAAACTTATTGTTTTTAAAGGAGAATAATGTTTCATTTTGATAGACATTAATATTGGTTTTAATGATAAGAGATTTTCTTCTATCTTATTGTTTTTTGTAAGTTAACATATAGTGAGTAGAAAAAAGGAAGACTAAATTTAATCAATGTATATTTGGGAAAAAATATGACAGGAAATAATCTGTTTTCTTTTAATGAATATTGTTGTTTTAATCCTTAAGAATTACAGTTATTCATAAATGAATGACAAGAAAAATAAATAGAATATTAGCGGAAATAGTGAGTACTAGGTTCGAGTCCCAGAGTGAACATTAACTCTGAGATGCAGGTACATTCAGCTGACCAGTCTCAAATAGGATGAAACGCGTATCCTGGATTACAGTGCTAGCTATTATCTATCTTTGTTTAGAATGCTTGTGAATTAAGGCAATATCGAGGCGATACGCACAGGATGCACATATGCCAATAAGACACTGATCAATTGCAGTCCTATACATTAATGGAAAGATTCGAATAAACAATACTAAGTGAATTTAAAAATGTTTATGATTTTATCTGAAAATAAATATAAAACTGCAGTTGGATTAAAGTGTAGTTAATGTAGGCTGACAATTCCATTCATGGAATTTTGGTATTGATTTTTAAGTGATAATTGACCTTCTTAATAATTTTATGATAAAAAGAAATATTTTTCAACTTGTGTTGAGTTACGAATATTTAAATAAAAGTATAGTGATAAAGCATATGACTGTGAACTTTCTATCTGAATAAAAGAACTTCGAAGACGAGCTAAATAAATATGCATATATATAGTTATTTATTATATTTTAGTGGCTTAACTTCGTTAATCAATCACCTCGATAACTGTTATTATATAAATCCTAGCGGCGTTTGAAATCAGCTGGCAATAAGAAGCGGTGACTATAATTTATTGACGGTTAGCATAGATCACAAAGCTACAAGCACATCAAATGAGTTTGAAACGGAAAGACGAATGTTATGTGCGAGCGAATGCGGAGGCAAATTTATGGTCAAGTCGAATAAGGCGCAGCTAGGCAAGGCAAAAGCTAATAATAGAATTCAAGTACATATATACATTGGGAAGAGAACGATTTTTCGAGCGATATTTAAACTATCAACATTTAATCTAGAGAGATATGTACGTAGGTTGTCATGTGATCAAGAGTACACGTTTATACAATATGATTGTAATCATAATAGCACAAAGAAATATGTAAATTGTTACTGTGCGAATAACATTGTCTCTTAATTACGTTAATAAATTAGCTTAACAAAATTTAACCATAATCGAAATTGATTGTAGAAGAATTGCTATAATATATTATTAATTGTTACAATCCTATATTCATTGGATCTTAATGGAGATAAGATTCGCTGGTCATAGAATATAGTTATCGATCATCAAGTTGCAAGTTTGAAAGCTGCTTCATCTACTTATAAAATTTGATAGCATCCTCAGATAATACAAAAGTTTTGCATCCTAAAGCTGAGTGATGTAATTATTAAATGTATTAAAGCGTTAGTAAATCGACTTCTTAATTTTACTTAACAACAGGTAAACAAGTAACTGTGATATTATGCAACCAGTGAACTACAGAAGTCATTCATAAGATTTAATTGAGTACAATTTCTTCTACTTTACTATTAGGTTTTGAGTATCATACAATAATGGGTAGTTTCTTAAATGTATTTAAGAATTTGTAGTTTTAGAAACCTTGAACCTGTGAGTTTTTTAACTCAGCTTATAAACTGAGTACGCAGTATAAAATTGAGAGTTTAAGTACAAAATTTTATATTCAAGTGTTTTATTGTTTAGTAATTAGTGAAAACAACAAACGTCCTTTTAATAACTAGTGTTAGACTTTTGGTACAGTGGGTAATTTTCAACATAAAATATTACAACAGGTATTTCATTTATTTACATTGTCGAGAAGAAATATATATGCGCATAATCTAAACTAAAAACCTATAAAGGAAATTTACAGGAGTGGTCAAATATAATTATTAACTTTTTTAAGTTTGTTCTGTTTTTATTTGGTCCTTTCAGGGCAGAGGGTATAAGGCGACAACCGTCCAAATAATATACATTATGTATTTGATAAAACGAAACTTAATATTAGTTTCCAAGGTATAAAATGCTTTTTCACATCCATAATTGTAATAAAGTAAAAAAGCACAGCACTAATATGATCAACAACTCTTAAGATTCTATGCAATACACCGTTCTTTTCCGACGATTCCAAAGTAGAATAGAATAGAAGGTAACGAAGAAAAATCTAAAGGTCACAAAAGTAAGAGTTGGATGATACTAAATTCACACATCCTATTTACATAGTGTATTAGACGTAAAAACGTTTTCTAATACTAACAAAGTATGTAATCGTTGATATAGAATAATAGAAAAAATAATTAAACAAATGATATTTCATATGAAGTCTATAACAGAATCTTTAATGGTACAATGTTCATAATTTCCGATTAAAATATTCTTATTGTTTCCATGTCTAAGGCTAAAACAAACAGTTTTGAGTATAAATTCATTCCTAGTAAGTTAATAATAAGTATATTTTTCGTTATATTCCAATCAGTAGAAAATTGTATTTCTGACGTTTCGTGACTTAATGTAAGCCTTTTTTTCAGAGTAGATAAATAACCGAAATAATATTAACACAAGTTTAATTAGTACAAAACGCAAAATAAAGAATTTTTCAAGTACAACAAAAATCATGTTAGGTTCGAATTTGTCAATGTCAAGTTATTCATGGTCAAGGCGAATTTGGAGGACGCATCATTGAATCAATTTGTGCGTCAGAAGGTGGGTACGATATAGTAAGGTTGAAAATGGGTGTGTGCATATGTGTGTGCATAGGTTATGTGGAAAATAAATAAGGTCAAATGTAGTTGCTTGGATACACAGTCCATGTTAGGTAAATATTAAAGCTTTCTTTCCTATTGAGGGTAGAGGGATTTAGAAATATGTGAAACGCTTAGGCTACTCGCCTCTCATTGTAGTTTGAAAAGCCTTTCTGAATTACTTTAATATTTTTAGTATCAATATCGTGATTATTGAACATAGCATATACTTCTATTGCTGACTTAACTTGTAAATTTTCCAATTCTACAGAATTAGTAGGTCTTCTTGTGTAACTTGAGTGTTCCTTAGCACGAGTCGAGATCTCACAGGAAGACTCTCCGATGTAGAACGCATCAGAATTGACATAACCTAGTTTGTAGACACAATTTTGTGTAGAAGTGAATGGGCCGTATCTTTTATTCTATCTAGAGAGTCACTTACTGTTGGCTGTCTAATAAAAGGTTTGAATTTTGTATCTCTTACTGTCGTACCTTGGCGGTAAGGTAAAGCCACAGTACCAATCGAAGATTTTTCATTAGGATTTTTATTTACACAAGGACAATTTTGTTTTAATATGTTTTAAGTAATATTTTCAGAATACTTATTAAATTGTAGGATGTTTATCATATTTTCTTTTTCTCCTAGCTTGTCTTCCTTTATAGTAGTGTTCTTAGTTACACTACTGAAAACATTCATGGCTAGGGAAATTTTTTGCACTAAATGGAGTTGCAGAGCTGAAATCAATATGCCGACTTTAATGTGTCAGTTTTCGATATATGGCTAAATTTAAACTACCATTAGATTTCATTTTAACTAGACAGTCTAAGAATGGTAGTTTACATATTTCTTCTAAAATGAATTTGATGTTTTCCGAGAGCATGTTTACCTATCTAGAGAAATTTCTATGAAGAGTCTTTTTAATAACGACAAATATGTCATCTACATGTCTGAACCAGGTGCGTCGTCTAATAATGCTGGCAAAAATAAGCAACTTCATGTGAGACATAAATAAATTTGCAATAATAGGAAATACTGAAGATCCCGTGGTTACTCGATTCATTTGTTTATATAGAGTCCCATTAAAAGTTAAAATCGTTGAATTCAAGCATAGTTTGAAGGAATTCATGATCGAACGAATGCTTAATGGACATCTGCTTGATAGAGTATGATTATTCTCTAGTGGACCATTAACGAAGTCTAGGCATTTATCGATAGGAACGCTAGTGTAAAAAATACATCATAGCTTGCCATTGTTTCGTTCTTGCTGATGAATGATTCTAAGATCATTGACTTGAATTCATATGAATCCTATACGGCATTGAATAAGTTGTATTCAAGTGGTTTCAATCTGTTGCTTAGATATTTAGATAGAACATATGTGGGAGTATTTTTGAAGTCCACTATGAGTCTTAAAGGTGTTTCGGGCTTGTAAATGTTTGGTAGCCCAAAGAAGTGTGGTGTGGTATTGAATTTAAGTAAACCATGGGGGGAAACGTCAATAAATGGCTTTAGTTCTTTCTGAAATTCACTTGTCTCTAATTTAACTTTATTTTTAACCACTTAAATGTTTTCTTTTGAATTATGAATATGGTCCCGTCGACTGATGATTAAGAGCTTTTTCTTCATAATTATTATTTACTTTGTATTCAATGTTCAATTTATTTGAAACCACCCAGCCCAACTTTGGCATTTATACCTATTATTAAGCTATTCGTAATGTGTACTTAAAATTCATTCATTTCAAAGCAGTTAGGAATAACAAATCCAACATACATACAGTATTATTATATGATGGAGATATATGACATTTATTTATTACACTAAATGTAACACTTCACTATGTCAAATGTATACTTTCAAACATCTATAGAAATTGAAAGGATTTGTTCTTATCAACCATATTTTTATATTTTTCAAAACACCAATATCATCTAAAGACATAATAGATTAATATACAGCATAATAAGTAATTTTTTCTGGTTAGCATTTTTTTAGCGAGTTAGTTTTCTACGGGATTGGGTTGCTATTCCCATGCCCAACCATCCTCATTTATCCGGGCTTGGGACCGGTAGCAGCTCCAGGCCTATACTCCATTAGGAGTACCAGGCGTAAGTAAGTAAGTAATACAATTTGAAAATAAATACAAACTTAACAACTATTGACCATGCATTTAGCTAACAACAACAACAACAAAGAAAACAATATACAATACTAAACAAGTTTTCACAGATATATCCCGGAAGTTACAAGAAGAAAAATTTTCACAGTTGGTATTCCATTATAATCATTTTATTAGGTTTCAATCAACAAGTGAATCATAATGATTATTATAATAACACTTAGATGTTTATCTACTTTCTTAACTATATACTACACATATATACATATATGTATTATTTATATTAACTAGCTTTTAGAAATGTCAAAAACATTAGTTTATATATTTATACTTAGCTACTACTATTTCATTCTATGCAATAACCAATTAAATGTCTTATAATTAGTTTATTATATAAAATAATTATTGTTGTATTTTATGGATTGAATAATGTCACTTAATTAATTGATTTTGATAAAAAGAAAAAAAAGCAGTTATTCATGAAATACTACTAACAAAATATTCTGTTGAAAATGGTTTCTTTCGCTAAGAAGACGGGGGGGGATAGTTATTCGTTGTTCGAATAGAAATAATCAGTTAATGGATTATTATGTGAAATAACAAAGTAAAATGAGATGTCTCTCAGTTGTTGATGTCTTATTTTCTTCTTCCTTTCAAACTATTAGTAGTTATGCTTGATTGAATATTTTAACTGGCAGTTAATGTAATTTTAATATTCAACATGTATAATTTTAATCCAATTTATTAATTTATGAGGTTGTTATCATTCTTGATTGATACAAAGTCAATTATATCTTATCTATATCATAATCACTTATGTAATTTAGCACAGAATGTATTTATTTACGGGATAAAACATATGGTACTGAAAAGGAATTTGCTACAGTGTTAGATTTAACTAATAAATTTGTTAACAATCGACATTCTCTGAAGAAGGTTTGAGAAGTGATTAGATTTAAATTAAAATGTCTAGTTTTGAATTTCAAGCTATACATACCACAGATACTTGTATTTGTCAAATTCGTAAACAGGATTTCTGAGTGCTATCAATGTTTCTAAAACTGAAGTCAAAGCTGCTTTCAATAGATTCAAATGAGGTCGGAAATGTAAATCCTTTATTTGAGTTAGAACTACTGATAAACAATAATGTCCGACTTTGAGAGTATTTACTGGATCAACGTTTCCACTTAATACTGATTTTCAGTGAACAGAACTAATATATGAAACAAAACACAAAATAACAAAAGTTTAACAACTTTGATTTTAAGTATAGAGTTAAGGAGATTGTTGATGTGCACCGCTGAGTCCCAAACGAGGACAAAACGTCCGTCCAGTGTTTCTAGGTTTTCATTGTTGGTCAAAGATTGGTCGGTTCACAATTTTGTTGAAACTCTGATTCTAATTTCGTAACAGAGATGTTGTAAAGCGTACCTAGACATTTTTCATAATAAGATATTGTAATAATTGAGAAAGCTTTATGAATTACTTAAGAAGGAAGGGAAATTCAGTAAAGTATTTTATCATCATTTTCATAAGTTGGCAGTGAACATTTCGAAACATCATCAGCTGATAAGCAGAGATGGGTGTTGGCTAGCAGTGGAATGAAGGATATGCTTTTCGTCCCATTAGGAAATCGTCAGATGGATGTATCTCAGAGTTGATGTCCACTCTGGGACTCCAACCCAGTACTGTTCGTTTCAAACGCCATCGCGTCATCCACCTAGCTACTGAGTCCGGATAGCCACTTACTTGTTATATGGGGTGAAGTTTTAATTTAATTTCATAAAGTCAACTGACATTCCACAGGTTTTTATTGCTCCACTGTATATGGTCATTTATTTTTATTAAATGACCATATACAGTGGAGCAATAAAAACCTGTGGAATTTTCACAAAAATAACAATTTCAATAGTTAAGATAATGAGTCAGTTGAAGGTAAACTACTATGGAAAACCTGGGAGCACTGGATGATCGCTTCGTTCTATTGCCGGACTCCTCAGCAGCGCGCTTCCACGATCTCGTCTCGCGAGATTCGAACCCATCGCTTTAACGCTAGACCGCGGAGCAGGCTTCCAACGGTGTTGATGTTCAACTTCAACTAATCCACAAAATCGAGCGACACATCCAATTAAAGTTTTTTGGTATAAATAGATGTTGCAATAACAGTTACCTCTGTAATAAAGTGATAAACAAAATCGGATTTCAAAAATATTCAATAATGGAAACGACTTATTAGATTTAGTTTCAGAAAATTAATATTACTAAAAAGTTATCTGTTCAGCACTAAAACATTAAAAATTAAAAATCAAATTAAATTTTGAACTTTGTAGCGAATGGAATCTGCATTTGATATGTTTGATAGACTTCTTAATCATACATCTATCTGAATGGTTTTCTAAGTTTGTCCATTACAAATACAGACGTTGTAAATCTCTATTTGAATATTATTAACAAATTAGATTCAGTAAAACTCTTGATATTTCGCTACTGATTAAAGTAGAAATGAATATCTGTGGAAACGTATGAGTATAAAATTGAAAATAAAAAAACCCATCTAAATAATGAACAAGCTCCGTTATACCATTTGAAATTAATCAATTAATACCAATTCCCAAAAAACATCACACAATTATTTAAGTCTTCCAATTGGTTTCAGTTATATATTCATATTTTGTTCAAAATAATGCTTATTGTGTAAAAAAAGTGACCTTGTTTCGTCATTTCTAATTGTAAGGACCGTCCACAGGTGGACACGAGGAACCTCTAAGAAGCTCAGAAAGAGCCAAAGATATTCCATCCAATCATCTTTTGGAAGAATATTCTAGAATCCCTACATGTAGCTTTCCTATTAGACAAGTACCAATAACACTCTGTATGCAAACTGGATGACTATGATGGTGATTTCGTTTTTACTAAACACTATAAATACTTGATAGTTTTATACCATAACTGACACTATTTGGAATAGCCATCATTTCACTTGTCTTCTATCTTCTCATTTACAACTTGATGGGTTCTAGTGTCCGAGTACTCAAATTATACGCGATATATTATGAATCTAAGCTCTAGATAAAACACTAATAATTTATGCGCTTAATTTATAAATAATTGATGTATATATATGTACATTCTTGACAGTTTATTTATAAGAACAGAAGGAAAACAATTAAATTTTCAATGTAGCGCAAATATTTGTTTCTTTAAAAATTTAATGATTTTCAAATTAAAAATATGAAATATTTAAATATTTAATTGATTAATTAATTTGCATATTTAAACAAATGGATGAAATTGAAACATAATGACTATTTTGGATGATTCAGTTTGACAAATGAACATTATGCTAAAATAGATTAGTTTCTTAGATTTTTACGATTAACTAAAAGGAAATTTACTTAAATAAGCCAACTATTCATTATAGACTAGGAAAGAGTGATCTAAAATGATCTCTATCTTAGTCATCTCTCTTTAGTTGTTTTTAAGTGATATTGATGGTCTTGATATTTATATCTAATTTCTGATGCCATATGTCGTTTGTTTTTTTCTCTTTCGCTTTGGAGATCTACGGGAAGGGTTTATCTTGAGAGGCAGTTTATTGGTTTCCATAGTGTTTGTCATTTCATAGCTTTTTTGTATAACTGGTGAACGGTTTTTTCCTTTTTGGAATATATCATTTCTAATGTTCTCTGGCCAGTGAATCTGAAACATCTTTTGTAAACATTTGTCTATATATCTTTGCACCTTTGTGTCAATGGAGATTCATCAAGATTATTCTATCAACACCGTCAAACGCTTTCTGACATGAATGTGAAGCACATTTTTAATTACCTCTATATCTGACTTTAGTGCTTCACTTGGTGTACTGTTTGATCCTGCTGCATTGATTTCTTCTATTATTGGTTTAGTAACGTCCATAAGCTGGTCTGTATGAGCTGCTTTGATGTTCAGTGAGTTCAATTGTGCTGGCCTACTCTAGAGATTTTGAGAATTCCCTACCTAGCTGCTTCACTGCTCTTGATTCTCAGCAATTAGTTTTACGTCTTCTCAGACTATTTGATCTAGTTTAGTATACTTTTTTAGTTGTATTATATAGTTCTTTTATTTTCTAGTTTCTTTAAGATCGTTTTTTGCTTTCTTTTTCTAAATCTTGCAGAAACTCTCTATCGAGTTCTGTTCTTTATGTTGCTGTTTCTTAGATCTTGTATCCCGAAATTATTGCTTCTTTGATCCTTGTTCAGTTGCTTGACCTCAAAGTATTTTCCCTAAATGTATATTAATGGATAAGCACTTCCTTTTAAATGAATCTAGAATAAACATGGATGCAGAACATTATATGTCGTCGTTCCTCATCAGCTGATTACAACCATCTGTGTACTGAGCGTTTTCTTTAGGGTAAGATATAGTGTGAAACAACTGACATAGATGAATGACAAGAATTGGAATGACAAAGGTTTTCAGTAATAACACTATATGTATGTGCAGGAACTGGTAGGAGGTCATTTGGTATTGGAATCCAAAGACCCTCGGGGGTTGGTGATGCATTAATTGAGGTTCAGGGACAGATAAGACAAATTGTGTGATAATTATAGAGGTCATAAAGGGTTTACATAAGATTACTGGAATTAAAAAAAATCGATAAGCGGGGTTACACAACAATTGAACAAGATTTGAAGAGTTTGCATAAGTTAAGAGAATTAAGTAAATGAAAATCTTTTGGTGAAAGGATGTTTTTACTTACTTACATACTTACTTACGACTGTTGCTCCCATAGGAACATAGGCCGCCGACCAGCATTCTCCAACCCACTCTGTCCTGGGCCTTCTTTTCTAGTTCCATCCAATTCTTGTTCATTTCTCTCATGTCCATCTCCATTTCTCGGCGTAATGTGTTCTTTCGTCTTCCTCTTCTCCTTTGGCCTTCAGGATTCCATGTGAGGACTTGTCTTGTGACGCAGTTGGGTGCTTTCCTCAATGTGTGTCCTATCCACTTCCAGCACTTCTTCCTGATTTCTTCCTCCACTGGGATCTGGTTTGTTCTCACGCACAGTATGTTGTTGCTAATAGTGTCCGACCAACGGATCTGAAGTATTTTGGGTAGACAACTGTTAATAAACACCTGTATTTTCTGGATGATGGCTTTCGTAGAATTGTCTTGACATTTGTATTTAAAATCCTGACGTTGGTGTTGGTCGACAGTTGCTTTGAGTTCCAGATGTTCCTCAGCTGTAAATATGCTGCTCTTGCTTTACCGATCCGCGCCTTCACATCTGCATCAGATCCATCATGTTCATCACTGATACTGCCCAGATATGTAAAGGATTTTACATCTTCCAAATCTTCTCTGTCAATTGTGATTGGATCGGTGCATACTGTGTTTTATCGGAGAATCTTGCTTTTCCCTTTGTGTATATTGAGACCTACTGCTGCTGAGGCTGCTGCTACACTGTTCGTCTTCTCCTGTATTTGTTGTTGCGTTTGGGATAGAAGGGTCAGATCATCTGCGAAGTCCAAATCGTCCAACTGCATCCTAGATGTCCATTGTATCCCGTGCTTCCCTTCAGATGTTGACGTCTTCATGATCCAGTCGATCACCAGGAGAACGAGGAAGGGTGAGAGTAAGCAACCTTGCTTGACACCGGTCTTCACTTCGAACGACTTTGTCAACTGTCCTCCATGCACGATTTCGCAGTGTAATCCATCATATGAACTCTGTATGATATTGACTATCTTTTGAGGCACTCCATAGTGTCGAAGAAGTTTCCATAGTGTTGTCCTGTCCACGCTGTCAAGCGCTTTTTCGTTGTCAATGAAGTTGATGTAGAGTGATGAATTCCATTCAATTGGTTGCTCCACGATGATCCGTAGAGTTGCGATTAGGTCTGTACACGATCAATCCTTACGGAATCCTGGCTGTTAGTCAGGAACTTGGGCGTCTACGCTGTCCTTCATCCTGTTTAACAATACCCTGTTGAAGACTTTTCCAGATATTGAAAGAAGAGTGATGCCTCTGTAGTTATCACAATCGCTGAGATCGCCTTTCTTTGGTATTTTGATCAGACTTGTCCCTCATCTCAAATCTTATTGAAGAGAATGTGGAGTAGAAAGGGTGTTTTTAATTCACATAAAATAAGAATTCGGTAAGCAATGACCACATGACAGAATTCACACTAACAAAATAAAGATAATGAAAAAAAGATTTACCCGCGTAGTATCAGGTTTATTAGTCCCTTTGATACATAAACCATAAGTAAAAGTTGATATGTGATGTTCACGATATAAAGCATAAAATACCAGTATGATATAACTATAACTATTCGTTTTTTTTATTATTTTTATCATTGGAGTTGTTTTTTTCTAAGATTAAACAATACAGAGTATTTCATTACACTGACAGCCGAATGTTAAGTTTATTTTAACTAAATTTCCAAAACAATGTCATTAATATAAATATACAAATTCTGTAATGACATACCAGATTCTACACTGTCCACTAATTTATTCTATCTCATGAGAACAAAATTGTAAAGTACCTAGATACTAAAATTACTAAAAGCTGAATCTCAGTTAATTGGTTTATAGTAAAGTATGTTTAATTTTAAAATGACCAATTTTCAGGAATGAAAATTGAATATAAATAAAACTGATGAAAGTAACAAAATTTTATATGTATTTAGGAGATAAACAATGAAATGAACAGAACAACATGGATTTAGTTTAGAATATATGAGTGAAGTCGTGAAGAAGATTTGTAGCTCAGGTGGATGATCTTGATAGAGTTTTGTTCTCTGAGCTGGGTGGTTTAATCGATTTATATCAGTGAAGTTGTATATCCAAAACGGAGTGAAAATACTTTCAATCATGAAAGTACATCTAATAAACAATAATCTTATGCAATAGAGTATTAACAGCTGTTTCCAAACTTCTCATTAGTGGAGATATATTCTTATGATGGATTAAGCCCACGATTTAAATTTCATAGGCGAAAACGATGATATTTAATTAATAAGATTATAACTAGCGATTTATATTTTTAATTTTTATTGCTTCGTAACTTGTGTTGAAGTATGTCGATAAATGTGTGATGATAAATCAATAAAAAAAGCAACTTATCAATAAGCATATTTTTATTTAGCGATGAATTCGATAAACCTGTAAAGTGGACCTAATGTTAACGTTAAAGAAAATGGACTGGTCAATAATTAAATAATAAGAGTTTCAATCCTGCCAGTCAGTAATGTATAGAGATTTGAAACTCAGATTGGTTGTTGTCAAAAAGAATCACAAACTAACACAGCACACCTTTAAAACGGTCCTGTTTTTTAAAGTAACTTTGTAGATTTTAGTTTATCAAGCATACAAAGGCAACTGATTGGAAGCTGGTAGTATTCATAAATTGAGGTGATAAATTTTCAAAATAAACAGAAGGTTATAAGTAATTCCAGCCACCCTTATGGTTTCTCATTTATTCCAATACATGAAATTACGATTGCTTGTTAATGAAACTATATAGAAAGGACAAAAGGAGACTGCATATAAAGTATTCTGAAGCTAACTTTAGTGAAATTAAAGTACTTACAACTGTGAGTGTTAGTGGATATCTCAAAGACTTTATAAGACAGCAAGCCTTTATATTGCTTTACACCAAGGAAACCAACTCATTTTACCGTTCTTGCTGTGTTGTTCATATGCACGGAAGGAACGTTTTGTGAACCTCTTATTCATAAAATGAAGATTATTATGAGCAAAGAATTTGGATCTTTTACGCATTCCTATTTTTTATACATCCACTTACATTCACTCACAAGGTAAAATTTACTTATATCTCATGGAAGTATAATTTCTCTTTTTTAATGGTCGTTATAAATTAAGATCTCATATCCGAATATTAGTTGAATAGGTTTCTTGCGAGCGGGCGGTCGTTTGATTTTGATATTGGTAAATATGTCTTCGATAAGCGAACTAAACGTCCCACATGAGTCCAAAAACAAGGAATGAATATGAAGCTGAGACTGTATATATCACAGATTATTGAGCTATTCGTCGACTAAATGTGTTTGTTTATTAATAACACTTCACTATTGTATGACCATGATCCGGTATGTGTGTTGTGACAGGTGCTATGACTGTAATAGTCGAACCTATCAAGTTTCAACTCATAAAAATGAATCAAACTCGTCACTCTGTTTTAGTCTTCTTAACAATTATCAAGAAAGTCACTTTTCATGTTGGATTGTTTCTTATCTTCTGTATTAAATCTCCTGTTTGTTTATGCAAATAAATTTCGTGAAAATAATATTTTCACTATTTCCACTATTAAGTACTCTAACTTTCTTTAAATTACATTGGTTAATTTTAAAAAAGTTATACTAAATTCTACCATAAAATGTTACTACTTTTTTTAAAGAAATATACTATCAAAATACTGCAAAAAGGCTTTTCTAACTACAAAGAAAGGAGGGTAGCTGAGGCGTTCCATATAATGTTTAATCCTACTTCTCTCAATAGAAAGGAAGGTCTTACTAAACATCCTACTTGGACCATCTATCCTAACCACTCAGTCTGATCGTATTTACAATTTCACACTATCTTATTACAAATTTAAACTCTATCCTTTCTTACCATAAAGGTCACACAAGTTTTCATTCTTAAACAATGCACATATACATACACACAAATTTACATACATATCACTTATGAATCACTCTGACAGAAATGACATGACATCAACTTGTTCAGACCTGTTTTTTGATTGATCAAATATTATTCTTGCGTTGTTTCGTTGTACTATTTAAACTTGGATTAATTTTAATTTGGTTATTTATTCTCTGAAGAAGTGACTTACACGAAACGTCAGAAAATCCAATTTTCTACTCATTGGGATATTACAAATATATTATCTTTATTTATCTTCGAAGACTGTTTATTGTGAATTAGAAAGGAAATCCCCATCTAACTATAAATATATTGAATAACCGAAAACTAATCCAAGAGAACTGACAGATTTTACCACACATTTGAGATAATAGAAGCAGAGATATCACTTTTAGATCGATAAAATCATAGTAGTATAAAGAAGTAAATTTTGTCTGAGCCTAATTGGTATTCGAAGCCTAATGGAGAATGAAATTCAACAGAAATAATGAAAATATAGCTTGTACGATTTCAAAATAAATGCCAAAATAATCTATTTATAACATCCGAAATATCTGAGAGACTGAAAACTTTATCTTTTCAAATCTAGTCTATGTTGTCTTACCTTAGATAAATGGACCTGAATTAAAACCTTGTATGCATTTTGCCCATGGATGAATAACTTTATCGCTCATTTAATGAATAGATACATAATATACACAGTACATTTTGAAAACAAGTTAGCGAGCATGGTTTCTATATTTCAAAATCCACCTTCCTAAGAAAATGAATACTTGTCAAGATTTATTGAGTCATCTATAATGGCGAAACAGCTTTCACAGACTAAATATACTGTCCATAAAACTAATCCAATAGTAATAATTCCAGCAATTAATTATTTCAATGAAAAATTAGTCGACTTGTTATCATCACTAATTGCCGTTAGCTGTAAAATATTATTTAAGTTTGAGTAGAAATTTGAAATCAAAACTATTTATAAGCCATTATAAATTGAATTAATTTATTATGCATGTTGGTAGATTTCTCAAATTTAATAAATAAATATATTGGTTTGTGGTTTATTTGTGATCGTTTTATTGAATAAAGTTTCTGCAAAATATTTTGAATATACACTGTCGTTAAAGCATTTTCACAGTTGATATGGTTTACTTTTAATATGTCTTTAAAATATATGAAACACTGCAATGCACTTGATATTGTTTTACTTGAATCTTCTCATTGATGTTTTTGGACTGAAATTGATCAGTTTTTTATTGGCATATGTGCATACTGTGCGTATGCCTCGATATTGTCTTAATTTACAAGCATTATAAGCAAAGATGGATAGTGGCTAGCAATGGAAAAATGATGTCAAATTATGATCAAGTATCTGTGATACCGTCATAATTGTCACCAAAAAAAATAAATAAACTATTTGGTTACCGTAACTGTATCCAAGTTTTAAAAAAAAACTTAAAAGCATATTTATTCGATAAATAGAACAAATTATGTAATTAAGATAAAATAACGTCTGTCAAGAGGTTTAACACATTTATTTTCATTTCAGAAGAAAATCTGTCAATCAAAAATAAGATTCACTGTTTTATGTTTCAAAAAAATTTTTTTGTTGTGCACTATATTAGAGTTAGCAACTAAATTTATCGTTCGCTAACTAGTAGTAAACAAGTTATTGTTCACTAGTTAGTGAAAACGTATTATGATAAACAAAATGAAAATTTAAAACTTCCTATTGTGTAAAATTAATTACAATCTTTATCAGCAATTACTATGAGTCATTTAATACGTTCTATATAATTTGTGTCATTTTATTAACTATAAAGATAAGTTCACTACTTTTGGTGTAAAAAAAAGATGGAAACTTTGGTCTTACTTTTCTATTTAACATTTATTAATCTGGATGGCTTGATCATGATGTTTTCTTTCATAACGAATGTCATTCCAGTGAGAATATGTCTCTTTGAAATAGAAGTACATTATTTAGATATATGAATTCGTTGACAATAATTTTAGGACATTTAATTGTTGTAAGGGACTTCTACTTAAATTTCAGTAATATTTTAAATAATGATTAAAGATGCAATGTTTACTACTCTTATGTTGTTTACTTAAATTCGTAAAGGATACGTTTGTACATGATATTTAATACTCAGTATATTCCACTGACAACTATCAACACACTGAACATTGAATTCAAGAAAAAATTGTAAGTTTGTAAATATAATCAACAACAAAAAATGATAGAATATTTAAATAGTGATTTTTCTTAATCAAGAAAAAATGTACTTTCATGGCATTTCTTATATAAATAAATAAAACATTTTAGATTGTCATACTAAACTAGCTTGGATTAATTTTAAAAAAAAGGTTTTATTCGAAAAGGGTATCTCAACAATGGGAAATGTTCATTCATTAAAAAACTGATTTGATTATTATTACATAATCGGAAAATGAATTGAATTCCATTACTGAATAGATTTTTCTTAAATAAAATGTATCAAAGATGGATAGTGGCTAGCAAGCAAGCAAGCGGCTATCAAAACTCAGTAGCTAAGTGGATAACGCGATGGCCATTGAAGCGAATGGTACTGAGTTTTAGTCACAAAATGAACATCAACTCTGAGATGCAGGTACATCCAGCTGACGAGTTCCAAATAGGAAGAAACGTTCATCCTGGATTCCACTGCTAGCCATTATTCATCTTTGCTTATAAAACTTGTGAATTAAGTCAATATCGAGGTGATCCTTATAGTATGCACATGTGCCAACAACAGACTGATCAACTGCAATCTTAAACCTCAATGAGAAGATTCAAGAAAAACAATATCAAGTGAATAATGTATCAAAGTTTACGAATACTGATTTAAGAGTTTAAAAGTAACTTTAATTTAATTTTAAATTTCATTAAAGTGTTATTAGTTGCTAGTCAATCAAATCAAATTTATTACGTTAACAATTTAGTTAAAATGAAATAAAATGATTATTTAATAATTTGTAGGTCTTGAGAACTAATATCTTTAATGAACAAGTTTAAGTTAATGAATATGAAGTCGTTAATACAATGTGCAAGGAGGGTAGCTGACAAATTCATTCCAAGTAAGGGATGGAGTCGGAAAAAGTTGCTAACTCTCCTATTTCCTTTGGATTAGGAAGACCTCGACATATGAGGGAAAGCACAGAATACAATGGACAGATTGGATGCAGTCAGACGATTCGGACTGAGCAGATGACCTAGCCAACTTATACCTTACATACCAACAAATGCAGATGAATACAACAAGTGTAGCAGCAGTCTCTGCATCGGTAGGTCTCAACATACAGAAAAGAAAAACCAAGATCCTCAAATTCAACACGGAGAACACCAATCCAATCATGATTGATGGATAAACTCTGTATGAGGTGATATCATTCACGTATCTGGATAGCCTCATTGATGAATGTGAAGGATCTGATGTCAACGTATATGCGAGGATTAGCGAGACGAGGACAGCATTCCTACCGTTGAAGAACATATGGAACTCAAAACAACTGTCATCCATTATCAATGTCACAATCTTCAATATGAACGTAAAGATAGTTCTACTGTACGGAGCTGAAACTTGAAGAACTACCACAACTATCATCAAAACAGTACAAGCACTTATAAAAAATTGTTTACGTAAGATACTGATTGTCCATTGACCAGATACTGTCAATAAAAACCTACTATGAGAGAGAAAATAACAGCTTCCAGCTGAAGAGGAAATTAAGGAAAGATGCTGGAAGTGGATGGAACACACATTGGGGAAATCATTAAAATGTATTACAAAGAAGCACTAACTTGGAATCTTGAACAGAAACGAGAAATGTAAGTCCAAAGAACATACTGCATCGGGAATGGGAGACAGACATGATTAGAATGAATAGCAACTGGGAATAACTGGAAAAGATTGTCCGGGTCAAAGTTGGATGGTGAATGCTGGTGGGCGGCCTATGCTTGTTCACGTAGTGTAACGGGCGTAAATAAGCCGACAGAATTTTTATGCAAATCTTATATATACCTTTTGAAAAGCACCTATTTTTATAACATGCAACAATTATTAGTTAATCCAGGTGTTTATTCAAATCTACATGTTAGCTACATATATATAGTCGTCATTTGTAAGTAATACCAAAGTGAACCCACATCTAATTCTATTTTGAATTATGTATTCTGTACACCACCAGAAATCAATTTTTATGAAAGTTGTGTTGCATCATCCCGTATTTATATTTGTTTAACATTTATCGTGATCGAAGCATAAGTGATACAGTGTGGTAATGTGACATTTTTCCAAAAATCACACATTACTTTTAGGATATTCATAACTGTATTTTCAAGAATTCGACATTTCTTAATTGTTTATAACGACAAATTGTTGTAGATTTAATTTAGTTCAAATTAATATAACGATTTGAATGGTGAAGATCATGAGTCAATTAAAGCTATACCATCATGGAAAACCTGGAAGCACTGGATGGCCGTTTCGTCTTATTGTGGCATTCTTCAGTAGTACGCATTCACGATTCCACCCCGCAAGATTCAAACCCAGGACCTATCGGTCTCGCGCGCGAACGCTTAACATTTAGACCACTGAGCTGGCATCCAATGATGTTAATGTCTAACTTCAACTAATCCACAAAATCGAGCGGCACATCCACGATTTTCTTCAATGAGTTACTATCTCACAAAACTATTAAATGCCGGCTCTGTGGTTTGGAAGTTAAGCATTCACGTGCGAGACCGATAGGTTTTGGGTTCCGATCTCATGTGACGGAATAGTGGATGCACATTGTTGAGGAGTCCCACAACAGGACGAGACGGCTGTCCAGTGCTTACAGGTTTTCCATAGTCATCTAGCTTTAATTGACTCATGATCTCAACTCTTAATATTACGATAAAATCCATAAAAACCACTTCTCATAATAACGATTTGAATTGTAGCTCATTCAAAGAAATCTATCCGAATTGTATTCAGCTATTTATTTAATTCAATAGTTATTTAATGTAAAATAGTTTATTAACTCATTTTGTTTGAGTTATTGCATGACAAAAACAAAATAATTACAATGTTTACATATTATTATATTAAAGATGATTTGATGGATCATCTTAATTGTAATTAAGTTGTGAAAACAAAGCCATTTACATAAATAAGTTATTTTTATATATTTCAATCTTGTTTAGGAAATTTCAACAAATTTTAAGGTCATAAAACTGGCTATTTATTGTTATCTTATTTTTGAATTAGAATATACAACATACTTAAATTTTAATGTTATCTGTCATTGACACATTTTTTTTAACTTTCAAACACCCGTTCATTTGGTTTTACTGAATAGGTATGTTTGTAAGATGACACAGATAGTAACAGCGTAGGTTATGTTATCTCATAAAAAAATAACAAAAGTAATGAGTTAGATGATCAATTTGTTATACGACATGCAAGATGAAATCAAATAAATGGTGGAGAAGATTTGTAGCTCAGGTGGAGTTTTGTTGTCTGAGCTGGATGGTTTGGTTGTGGAGCTTTGAAACACATATGGAGAAATTTAAACACTTAACTTCTACCTGATGTTTGTGCTGATGATGTCGTTCAGAAGAACGTTGGAAGCTCCAAGACGAAACCATCCAGCTCAGAGAACAAAATCAAATAAATTGCAACTAGTAATCAGAATATTACAACGATCCTTGATAAAGTTGAAGGCAGCCGCTCTGTAATAAATTAACTACAATACTTCTTTTTAAGCATTATAGTCATTTATAGATTATATTAGCAAATGATTGCTATTTATTCGACTAGATGATTATATCATTGAATGGATGCACTAATGATTTTTTTGCGAAGACAAATTGTGAGCTTGAGGCTGTTCATCATTATTCTTCATTTCATTTTGCAGTGTGACTGGATAATAATCAAGGATTAAAACCAAGTTAATAATCAAAAGCTATTTCTGGATCTCTCTAACACAGTATGGTGGCAAAAAATGAACAATTTCGGTAGATATTATTGGCCGCATCTTAATCATGCGTAACAAATGTTGCTAATCAGATCATGTACTAAAGATTGAATCTATCTCACTCAAAACAACTCTTCCGAAAGAAAGACATAAACACCAAAATCTTGCTCCTAGATGATCTACTCAAAAAAAAATTATGATAGAAATCCAAGAATATCTGTCCTTAAGAATTTCACACAGATTGAATAAATAACAGAATTTAATATTTTAATGTCAATGAATAGAAAAGGAAATTTATTCCACCCTTTCATATCACGTGCCATTAGAATACACGCAAGAGACGACATAGAACAGGAATCTGATTCCTTAAATTTAATTTAATTGACATTGGTTACCATGGAAATTTATTGGAAAAAATTCAATCCATCGGGTGCCATTCAAAGTCCTGAATGTACAGAACGAAGACATACACATCGATCTAGAATTTGAAGGCGATATTGCGGATAGAATTCCGTGGTATGTTTTAGCCCGATTAATTGTGAAAGTATTCTAAGAAATCCTAGTGGAAGTACCCTACACTGATTGTTCATCAATGGACACTTGTTAAAGGAACAAATTAACCCAGCTGACTAATTCATTGAGGACTTATTCGTTCTTGTCTCTCGAAAAAACAGTACCTTTCAAAATGGTTCAATAAAAAACAACACAAAGAAATAAGACTATCTATTCTGCGGGATGTAATTGACAATACCTATCTATGCAACGGACTCATTATTTAAAAAACATGATGCTAAACCAAATCTACCGACTGTCGTGAGCATACATCTAGTGATATGCAATACAAACCATATTTACTTGTAAAAAAGCAGTTTATAAGAATACTTTCTTTTTCATAGTCTTAGTTTACAGCATATTTCTATATCTCCTTTTACATATAACTTAATAAATGTTTTTACAGTGTACTATCCGTTTTTATCTTTAAGTTATTTGTCATCTTACCCTTAATTTTCATATCTATATTTATGTATTTTACTAACATTTACCATTTCATTCAAATATTCTATCATCACCACTATAATTCTTATAGTTAATTACTGTTCTTATGACCTTTAATTAACTACTTATAAACTTATTGTTGTCCCTTTAACTTTTAGTCTTACATATATTTTATAACTTTTAGTTATTCAAGTGTTTAGTTCCTTTATAAATTATCTAGTTTACAATTCATCATGAAACGTCTTACTCCATTGTTTTCACTTATCATGATCAAGATAACTGATATTTGAAACTGATTTATCACATTAATCATTTCCTATAAATAAATGCAACTGTACAGTTTAGAGAGATAAAATCATTGAAAAACATTTTCTCATTAAAATAATTGATTCATTTATTGAATGCATCATATCCCTTTTGAAACTACATGATGATTATATCATTATGTGTACTAAATAATGTGTGATTTATTTCTAGTTTTCATTATTATACCTAAACATAAATTACATGAAGATAACTATGGAAAAATAAAAGCGTGGAATAAATCAACAAAAAAAATAAGAGTTCACATGAATGAAAGACTCCACTAAAGAGGTAACCTTAAAAGTTAAATATTCTTGTAAAATTCAAGAATAAACATAATATATATATATGGTTGATGTTAGACATTAACACCGTTAGATGCCAGTCGGCTCAGTGGTCTCAATGTTAAGCGTTCGTGAGTGAGATCGTTAGGTCTTGGGTTCGAATCTTGTGGGGGCGGAATTGTGGATGCGCAGTTCTGAAGAGTCCCAAAATAGAATGAAAAACGGCTATCTAGTACTTCTAGGTTTTCCATGATGGTCTAGCTTCAATTGACTCATTAATTCAATTACTAATATAGATTTATTATGGTTTATGACAATAATTCTAACTAATTTCATTACCCCTTTTTTATATTATATAACTAATTGCATACTTTCGTGACTTAAAAAAGAAAGAAATAATAACAAAAGTCATTCCTTTTCTTCAATTTATAAGAATGAGTTATTTTTTAAAAGAAAATTATTGTCATAATCCAAAAAAAAGAATCTTCATGAGGCCTTCAAAGTTATTTAAACAAATTTCAATGGCATTCAAATTAAAAATCTGTCTTTTTCATTGTTTAAGGCGTAATGTTCAAAACTTTTATTTTATTAGAAAACATTAATATATTACAGAATACATTAAAATAGCCTACAAAAATTTACTTTTACAGATAATTCAAGTTTTCTTGTTAATAATAACATATAGTCTAATTAGATTTTGGGTAATATATTTGTTGCTATGTTTGAAGATCACATGATCTTAGCTCATAGAGCCGAGAAGCGAGACAAGCCCTAACTTGGAATCCTGAAGGGAAACGGAAAAGAGGAACGCCTAAGAACACATTACGTCGGATAATAGAAGCAGATATGAAAAGGATGAATACTAACTGGAAGGAGCTGGAAAGGATTGCCCAGGACAGAGTTGGATGGAGAATGCTGGTGAGCGGCCTATGCTCCTTCACGAGGAGTAACAGGCGTAAGTAAGTATGTTTGAAGAGATTATGAGATCAATTAAATCGACTAATGAAATGAAGACTCAGCGACATAATGATAATATTATAAGCTAACTATTAGGATACGTAGAGAGAAAAGTTCAGGTTCAGAAGAGCGGGAGTGTATCCGTTCAACAGCCAGAAGCACGAACAACAGTTATAACAAGCAAAGCTCAATCGTATTTATACAGCATAAAAATGTTCTTGGGAAATGTCACCAATAGTCTATTAAAATGAACAACGAACCAATGATATTAAGGGTCTTTTCAGGTGGGAAATATAATCTGACGGTAAAAATGAAGTCTAAAGTAGCATTTTAAATTAATTTCATAGATCATAGTCCCATCTGAACTCATGACTAAGTTGAAAAAATATTTCAAAACTTGACCTGAACATTTCCATTTTGGTATCCTACTTTCTTCATGAAGATCTGAACATCAACTGTTGCATTAAAGTCGTAAACCGTGATTTAGTAGTACGTTTTATTAATACAGTCAGATAAAATATTTTCTGTTTCTTTTATTTGTTTCGTATCATATTATAACTTACTTACTTACGACTGTTGCTCCCAATGGAGCATAGTCCACCGACCAGCATTCTCCAACCCACTCTGTCCTGGGCCTTCTTTTCTAGTTCCATCCAATTCTTGTTCATTTCTCTCATGTCTATTTCCATTTCCTGGCATAATGTGTTCTTTGGTCTTCCTCTTTCCCTTTGGCCTTCAGAATTCCATGTGAGGACTTGTCTTGTGATGCAGTTCCGTGCTTTCCTCAATGTGTGTCCTATCCACTTCCAGCGCTTCTTCCTAATTTCTTCCTCCACTGGGATCTGGTTTGTTCTTTCCCACAGTAGGTTGCTGCTAACAGTGTCTGACCAACGGATCTGAAGTATTATGCGTAGACAACTGTTAATAAACACCTGCATTTTCTGGATGATTGCTTTCGTAGTTCTCCGAGTTTCCGCCCCATACAGTAGAACTGTCTTGACATTTGTATTGAAAATCCTGACCTTGATGTTGGTTGACAATTGCTTTGAGTTCCAGATGTTCCTCAGTTGTAAATATGCTGCTCTTGCTTTACCGATCCGCGCCTTCACATCTGTATCAGATCCACCCTGTTCATCAATGATGCTATCCAGATATGTGAAGGATTTTACATCTTCCAAATCTTCTCCGTCAATTGTGATTGGGTTGGTGCATGCTGTTTTGTATCAGAGAATCTTGCTTTTCCCTTTGTGTATATTGAGACCTACTGCTGCTGAGGCTAATGCTACACTGTTCGTCTTCTCCTGCATTTGTTGTTGCGATTGCGATAGGAGGGCCAGATCATCTGCGAAGTCTAGATCGTCTAACTGCATCTTAGAAGTCCATTGTATCCCGCGTTTCTCTTCAGGCGTTGATGTCTTCATGATCCAGTCGGTCACCAGGATAAAGAGAAAGGGTGAGTGTAAGCAACCTTGCCTGACACCGGTCTACACTTCGAACGACTTTGTCAACTGTCCTCCATGCACGGTTGTGCAGTTTAATCCATCATAGGAATTCTGTATGATGTTGACTATCTTCTGAGGTACGCCGTAGTGTCGGAGAAGTTTCCATAGTGTTGTCCTGTCCACGCTGTCAAACGCTTTTTCGTTGTCAATGAAGTTGATGTAGAGTGATGAATTCCATTCAATTGGTTGCTCCACGATGATCCGTAGAGTTGCGATTAGGTCTGTACACGATCTATCCTTACGGAATCCTGCCTGTTGGTCACGAAGTTGGGCGTCTACGCAGTCCTTCATCCTGTTTAGCAATACCCTGTTGAAGACTTTTCCAGATATTGAGAGAAGAGTGATGCCCTTATAGTTATCACAGTCACATTATAATAGTTCGCATGTAATTGACTTTGTTCACAATTAATTTCGTTAAGCCCTTTTGTTAAATTATTCAACAGAAATAGTCATCCGTACAATAACAACTTATCTATATCATTATACTTTCATTATTGTTGCACTTTATGAATATGTATGCTTGAGGATTGCTTACTGCCTACGCATATATTCATTATACTACCTTTACTATTAGTAGATTAATTGATTCAATGATTCATCCATTTCATTATTTATATATATGTACATTATAATCCTGTTCATAGACTCACTGACTCACTGACTCGTTCATTCTACTCGCTCGTTCGACTTGCACGTTCATTCGCTTGCCTGCTTGCTTTTCGCTACTACTATTTCATGCTTGCTCAATGTGCCTGTAAATTTGGATATGTGTATGTGGTTCAATAATAAACGTAATCAACACTTCGTATTCGCTTTCTGATTAATACACTGTTGGGACGTTATCTAGTGACGGTTATGAGGACGAACTGCATATGAAGTTTAAGGATTGTGTTGAATAACGACCACCACAGTGCTTTTGGTTCGAAAACAAGAAATTCAAACTTCCAAAATATAATTACAGAAAATAAAACGTTTCCTAAGTGAGTTCTGGGGATCTCACATTCCCAACAATTGCACTGGTTATATGTTGTTAATCAGTGATTATTAATTTGAGAATTTCATATTGTATTAAACATATAGTATTCATTCACTCACAAAGTTTGTTTATTGCATCGATCAGAAAACTCTTTGTAAAGGAAGGTAGTTTGTACAGTGTGTTGTTTTAAGATCCTAAATAATTAATCGTGTAAGTTAAACAAATATACTTGATAACTCAATTCACTTAAATTTCTCATCAGAGAAATGATTACAAAATAGTAAATTAGCACGATATATCACTATTTTTGTGGATGAGTTTGTAACTAAACGTATTAGGCACTCTGATTTCTCATTTCTGACTACTGCATAATAAATAATATAGAGTATATATAACAAAAAGGATTGTGATAAACCATCAAATTATAGACTATGGAATATATTATAGCAAGATACTTTTGAAATATCAACAAATATTACAATGTGTTCAAATGGTGACATAAATTTTAATACACACAATCATTTTAATTAAAGTAGTCTGTTTTTTTTTAATAGTAATTGATTAGTAACTGGGTTAAAAATTTTAGTATAGTTATAATCTAATCATAAGCAAATTAACTTGTAAATTCCATTAAAGTAAAACAATAGGTCATTCATTAAAATTTACTTTCATATGACATAGTTATTCGTGTGAAATTTGTCCTGAACACATCCTGAATACAACCTACATGACAAGAAATGCGGTAAAATGAAGTTTTACTTGAAAATAAAAATATATGAAGAATTGTGTATAACTTGTTATTGTTTACATTTCTGTCCAAACTTTTATTAATGTTAAAAAGTTTTTTTTCTTCAGTAAACAGGAAGATGAGGTTATGTTAAGGCTGTGATTACATTATTTTTATTGGTTTAAAATAAATAAACAAATGTTTATTTTACATTTCAGTTATTAATCAATATCTATACAGAACAAACAATAACTACATCTAGACAATTTTAAGTTTCTGAAAGAAAAAGAAATTAGAATTTAGAGTTATGAATCAAATTTAAGTCTTGACAATGTAATTAATTAACCTTCTGCTTAGAATCAAAAAGGGTAATCATTGATTTTATAAGAAAGTGACTTTAGGAATATTATAAATGTTATGAAATACTAAAAAATCTTGTAAATCTTTCGAACCGATTTAAAAATGTAAAGATTTGAAACGCTTTATGCTCCACTAACACGAGTTATAGACTTATATTGGGTACGTTATTCAAGAAAGTATATATTACTTTACCAGTATCAGTGTATGAAATGAACTAACAAAGAAGCGCATAGAAACCCCGATTCCAGCAGCCGCGATAAAACAGTTAATTCATAGATGCACAATGAATGTCCAATTCAGATTTGACAACGAATGCTATAGACAACCAGATGGAGTTGCCATGAAACCACCATTGGGCCTTCTACTGGCTGATATTTTCCTTGCAAAACTGGAATATGGACCACTTAAAAGCATAATTAGCCATTTAACAACTTATTATCGCTATATAGACGACACCTTCATAGTATGTGAAAACGAAAGTAATAAAGACAATTTGCTTAATTTATTTAATAACGTTCATCCATCAATTAATTTTACATCAGAAGATGAATAGAACGATAGCATATCATTTCTAGATGTCCAACTAACTAGAAGAGCAAACGGGACTTTAAAAAGAGGGGTACACAGAAAGTCTACAGCAGGACAATACACTCATTTACATAGTGCAGTTCCAATCAGATACAAAAGGAACTTAATAAAGATTTTGACTCATCGGGCTAGAATGATTTGCTCTGAATACACTATTGAAGAAGAACTGAATAATATTCGCAACCTACTTGGTATGAAAGGGTATCCCATGAAATTCACCGTCAGACATATGATGGAAAAGAAAACAAGGACAAAGATACCCACCGTCCCTAAGAAAGTACTATTCATAAAATTACGATTCATAAATGACACCATTGAAGAAATCTTGACTCAGAAACTAAGAAGAACCGTATAAAAAGCATTTAATGCTGCCAGATTAAATGCCGTCTTCTACAACCATCCCAAAATAAGAACAGCCAATAAAGACAGATTGTCTGAATTCGCCAAATCTATGTGTATCTATCGTTTCAACTGCTCCTGTGGAGCCAGTTATATTGGGCGTACAATTCGGCAAGTCCGTCATCGCATTACTGAACATCATCCGTCGTGGTTAAGCAAAGGACAGGTAAAAGTGACTAAACGTTCTATTCTCTCTCACTTGGTTGACACAGATCATCAATTTGAATTGAATAAAGCTCTTAAGGTTATCTACAATATCCCATCAAATTTGCCACATGGTTTACGAGTGCGCCTCTTGCACATTGTGGAAGCCATCGCAATCCATGTTCAAAAACCTGATCTTTGCATTCAAAAGAGATTCGTGCAACCACTTTCTCTGCCCTGGCCATCAGTATAAGATTTCCATCAAAAGAAAAAATTTTCATACTTCTTCCACTTGTTTTTTAACCTTTGTAATTTTGATTCTGTTGCTTTCGAACTTTATAACTTCTCAACACTCATCTCTTGCTTCTTACGTAACTACTATTCTATTGACCATCCATTAAAAAATTCTGTTCCTTCTCCTTTGATATATTACGCAACATAGCAACTTCTTGATTTAATAATTACTTTGAATAATAGTATTCCTCTTTCTTCCAATTACTCAATGTTAATTTAAATGTCATTATGTAATTATTACGTAACGTATCCACTCGATGTGTATTATATTATTATTGTAAATCATATATTAATGTAGAGCCATGATGAAGAACTAATTGAAAAGAAATTTCTTCGCTCATTTCGTTCCTTCTTTATCACTATATTTATTTAGGATGGCTTGCCTTGAAAAGCAACATAACTGTAAATTTGAATTCGCGTTTCTTCTGGCTAGATAAATGTTCACCGTCTAATTGAATCGATTTCAGTAACATGTGTTTAATGATTGTTACTTAGTTCTCGACCTTTAATTAGCCGTCTCTGTATAGCTGAAATGTTTACATGGACTGTCAAAGCATTAAAATGGTATTTTATGTAATGAACAACTAGTTTTTCTCTTAAATTCAGTAGCATTACAGCCTAATATTTTTTGTGGAACATTTAACCCACGTTTTGTGTTCTTAACCTTCGTCTTTAATTTTATTTAGTGCAAATGAAGATGTGTGCGATCCTAATTTACGTAAAGGTGACATTTAATGTAAATGCAATCGTTAGACAAGGGAAAAAAATAAATATGACTGAAATTATGAATCTAAGTAAGTTTATTCAATTGTAACCAATTGTGTTTAGTTATATGCCACTTTGAGAATAAATTGGTAGTTGGTTCATTATTAAATAATCAAAATAAGTTGAAAAACTCAATTTACAAGTACATAACTTCATAATGTATCCTCGCAATATGAGTTTTTTAAAATGTTATTTTATCACTTTTGTTAATGTTAATCATTTTAGAAAACCAAGATCAAGAGAATAAACTGAATTCAGTTTCTAGGTGTTTTTTGGCTAAACACAACCTAAATAAAACAGAGGTAGTAATAGACATAGTTAGTTGACCGAATCGACTTAGTTATGGTTTGTTGGTAGTTTCAAATCGTTTTCGGTCAGTATGTGAATCTAATTTTTTATTTCTAAATCCCTCCGATAGAACTGACTGGATAAATTATGAATAGTGTTTTCTTCCTTCAATGAGTTTAAATAAAATCTCATCAGAGGAGTCATGGAAATCTAGAATGAAATATTTCAACATCTTTTACTTTCAGTGGATGATCACATTATTTGATGCATACGTAATCAAAGCATATTTTCATCTTTATGACATAATAGATTGTGCTAACATTTTGTACGTTCAAATTCTTTTCATCATATAGAAGTATCATAGTACATCTTTGTATTGAAGGGGAAAGGATTAAATGATGAAATATTCAACTGTGACGGGATGAATGATTATCTTACAGTAAACAATTAGTAAAGGAAATGACCATAAAAAGTTATGTAAACTTTTCCTTCTATTATTTTGTCCTTGATTTCATCTTCTCTGTATAAAAAATGAAGTTGTCTTATAAGTACAGATTTTATTACTGATATAAAATACTTTTAAACAATATACCAAATGTTTTTTATTATGTTCTTTTTATGTAAAGTGTCAGTAATTACAATTATTATTACAATTATTATTGTAACCCAGTTATTTACACTCATCTATGTCAATTGTTTTCACTATATCTCAATGTAAAAATTCTATCACAATTTTGGTTTGTAAGCAGCTGACGAGAAACCTCGAAATAATATGAATTCATACTATTCTGCACCATTATTTGTTCTTGCTTTATTTAAATTCATAAAGGGAACCAATTGCATGAAATCAGTAATCTGTCTTAGACTGCAAAAATGATGATATCATGTTATTTTTAGGGCAATATATTGATGTGTTTCATTGAAAATGATATATATATATCTGTCAAGCTAGTATCAATCTAGATAAAGATCACTTACATGATTTTATTCATTTTCATAATCGTAACAATAGACAATGGACAGAAAGAACCATTATTTATTATAAGAAATTACAAAGTGTTTAAATGATATATACATATGCTTCAGCAATCCATTTACATCTTGGCGTCCGTTCTTCAATGAAAACTTCCTTCACTTCTGGTTTTCAAGTGTTCTGTCCATGATTTACGAGAACTCTTCTCTCTGTTTGATAGATTTGACAGCTTTGAGTTCATGTTCTGCTACATAATAATTACAGGCAATTTTGTGAGCATAGTTCATTATATTACTAAGGATAAAACTATGTAAAAGATTGATCGATTGTCACTATAAACAGAAAATACAACTTAAATTATTTTTCATATTTTTATGTTAGCTGTAAAATATCCATCCAGTCTATAAAAGAATAAACTTTGCTACAACATAAATACGCCGTATTCAATCGACTTTGAAACTATCCCGATAGTTGAACTTGTTTTAAAACAGTCCTCTTCATGAAGGAAGAGAATAAGAAAAATATTATAATTACATTATTGTTCTAAAAATATAACATTTCTAACTCGGAATAAATAAAAAAAGTAGGTTTAAGTGTGCAAAGGAACAGAAAATATTTTAGTCACTATATGTTCACTAAACTAAGATAGAGAAGTTAAGGAAAACTTATAAATTGAAATTTTAAAAATATCAAATAGACAAAATGTGCCTCCTTCAAGCAAATAAGAACCGTCTTCAAGGTTAATTCCTAACCCTGGAATCTGAAAACTAGTAAGGTATTTTTGTGCTGAAATTCATATGTCTATCCACTAAAATGCATATTTAACTAAACAAACGAACATATTAACTCGAAAAATACCCAGATGAGATTTTAAAACGTTTTTATTAAAATAAAAAAATTAGTTGAATTTTTTAAATGTGATCATTATTTTATTGGGAATGGTGAAGTAATAGTTACTTTTAATGGGATTACTCTATAGTGACTAGAATACTGATCAGGAGATCCTTAGAATTTTATATCTATGTATATTTGATCCTTTGAGTTTCACAATATGCCGCGAACGGTACAGTATAATATCAGGTGAAGCAATGCAATATTTAGTTTCTCTGATTATTGAGAATTTATTTATTCATTCAATGGAAGCTATTATGTTATGACAATTTGGAAGAAAGAAAACACAACAACGCTATGAAAATTTGTGTGTTTGGTGAGCCACCCAATAGAAATTTTCACGTTACAGGTTAGCATATGTTCCAACCAACGAAGTAGAAAGTTGTTGTACTGTAGAAGAATGTTGAAAGATACTAGAAGGATTAACAAATTCCTGATAGAAGATTGTTGAAAAGAGATCTATAAGTTTTGTTCTACGATATAGAACACACGGTTGATATTGGTGCAACTAAAACCATTCGAAAACTCTTCGGGTATTATGCACAAAAACTCAGAGCTTAAGTACTTCACATATTGAGGAACGCTGTGCAATTATGAAAAATACTGAATGATGTATAAAAAAGCCATTTGCTGCCCCCGTATTCTTTTACAGAAAAAGCATTCCAAGCATCAGGAACAATTCACAATCATCCATTTAGTTGATAATTGCTTTTGAATATGTTATTGGTTACTTTTGAATACCGCGACAAAATATTCAGTTGATCCCACTAACTCATCCAACTCTTCTGAAGCAAAGACTTGAACTCTAAAATTTCGTTCCCAGATGCCCCACTCAGAAGAAATTTACATAGATCGATTAATTAACAGAATTTTATATTTTAATATCTAGAATGAATATAAAAGTTAACATTTTTGCACCTTCTCGAATCATGTATTATATCGACAATTAATTATCTTCCAATCTAAATTTACTCCATAAAGTTGCATTTTCTAAACCAACCATCATGACTAATATGATATTGACCATACTAACATGAGTAAATAAAAAAGTGACATTAATTATTTCAATATTTTTATATCAATTTATTAAAAGTTTTGGTCATTGTGACAAGTGTAAATTTCGCCCAGTGTAACGTTTGGAAGATCAATCTTTTTGTACCAATTCTACATAAATTTCGTTTGATATGACATGTGTAAACGTTTCTTCAATTTGACGATAATATACCCTGGATCATGTGAACTGTATTCAGAGTGTGGTATGACAGTTAACTCTATGTATTCCTCTTTATGTGTTATCATAAAAAGTGTAGCAATCTGTACATAAATGATTGTATTTTGGATTAAAGATGATGTGATTTCGGAATGTTGATAAAACTTTAGTACACCAGTCTTTCATGCTTTAAGTTTGCATCGTGCAATTTATAATAGTTCGCGTTTCCCGGTATAAGCAGTGGAGTTGGGAAATTGTAGTGTTTCACTATTGTCAAGCAAAATCAGTAAAACGTAGTTGATATGTAGATTGTAGCGACGACTGCACATATATGACAGTAGCGACACAAATATATTATCGTCAATCACATACTTTCGACATATGTAAAACGGCGAATTTAGCTGAGAACAGAATTTGTATATTATATAAAACGTTACTTATAAATATTTAAATCTGAAACGTGAATAATCATCGAGTTTACTATGGAAAAGACCTAGTCCTTTGGTACTTAGTTGTTGTATGTAACTGCAAACCTAAGATTTAAAGTATATTTCTAGTCATTTAACGAATACTGTTTTTACATCAGTGTGACGGCTAATTTGATGATAATATATACCTTTAAAATGTCAAAAGAAACTCTTTGTAAATTAGTTTATAGAATAATCACATGAAATTCAATATATAGGCCTCATGAACTAAAAGCATATTAATTGTGATAAACTTCATTTAAAACAGCGAATGATGATGATTAAATTGTATTTTCATTGACATATTTATAAGAAATATCACAAATCCCGTGGATCTTATTACTTTTTTAATATAGGTCTTTCGTAGTTAATAAGTATTTGAAAGTCACCTATGCTGAACTTTTCACCAACTAATAATTTATCAATAAAAACTTGAAGATCTCAGTTTTACTTGGTAAATACTAATTTACATGATAATCTGACTGACAGCATTTATTTATTGACTTGATATTACTTAATTGATTTTATTAAATAAAAAAAATCGACAGGTCTTGGGTTCGAATCTCGCGAGGTGTGATCGTGAAAGCGTACTATTGGAGAGTCCCACAATAGAACGAAACGGCTATCCAGTACTTCCACGTTTTTCATGGTGATCTAGCTTCAATTGATTCATGATATCAACCATTAAAATCATCATAATATCCACAAAAATCCCTTCTGATAAAAAAATCCTTTAAAAAAATTGTTCAATTATTGAATAACAGGTAAAAAAATTACAGGATTCACCTTGATTCATACTCAATAATGAAAAACTTACAAATTTCTATTTTTAACCACCTTTTATTTCATAAAATCTGAAATTAAAACGTTACTAAAATACCAAATAGTAAAAATATACATCAACTAAATAATGAATTCTTAACAGAGAAATGGAATTGTAATCATAGCAACAACTGATCATACATTTTCTAACTAGTCATTTGTCAATCATTTAACATCAGAAGGGGTTTGTGGAGATTTTAGAAATTTCACAGACTGAAATCATAGGTCGATTGACGCTAGACAACCATGGAAAACCTGGAAGCACTGGACGTCCGTTTCGTCCTAGTATGGGGCTCCTCAGCGGTGAGCATCCACGATTCCGTCGCGCAAGATTCGAAACCGATATCTATCAGTCTCGCGCCAAGCGCTTGACCAACTGGACCCCTGAGCCGGCATCCAATGGTGTTAATGTCTAACTTTAACCAATCCACGAAGGTGCGCCACTGTATACCATTGTCTTCAGTGAGCTGAGGAGTCCCATACTAGGACGAAACGGTCGTCTAGTGCTTCCAGGTTTTCCATGGTGGTCTAGCTTCATTTGACTCATGATTTCAACCAGTGAAATAATTTAACAACTAATATCCAAATGCAATTAAGTTTGAATTTGTTTACACATAACAAAGAAATAAGTAATTTTAACTGATATTTTTTTTTAACCAATACTTGTGTATTTAATGCATTCGTAAGAAAACAAAAGAAAAAGAAAAGGAAGGTAAAGTAAATATCGGATCAGTTATTCAAAGATAAAATTAGTTGGCCTGAAAATTGAATGATCAAATTTAAATTCAAATGAAAAATCATTGAATAAAATTATGCAATCAACTTTTGATGCATGACCTGTAAAGGAAATGCTTCAATCTATATATGCGATAATAATCTGATGTTTATTTTTCAAAAGAAAAAGGAAAAAAATGATTTTTTTTTCTATTTGTCGATGGATAATCATAAGATGTAATGCTTTATAGATCTGTTGAATGTTGATTAGATGTTTGTTTTTTTTCGTTGGTGGTTGTAGTTCATTGGGCTCATTATTTGTGCAGAGAGGTTTCTTTTATCGCGTTGAAATGATTTATTTATAGAAAATGACTGAATTTTAATTGTGTTAATTATATTCAGATCTTGTTTCATTACACAATAATAAATGTTATAGTTTTGTATTGTAAAATAGATTAAATACTTTCTATCTATTTTAAATAGTGAAAAAAAACTTATATTCAAACGGTTGGGAATCTTGTTGTAGTAAACGAGAACATAAGCGGGAGCAATCGAATGTATTCGAATACAAAATTTCAGAATATCTTAGTAAAATCTATAAAGCAAATACATAATTTGAAAAATGCCACTTTATAGTTTTCTGCAGTATGTACCACTCTGCCAAAATGTTGAATCTGCGGCGCTTTGACCTCCATAACTCCGTCAACCCGCCGAACCACCAAAACCTAGTGACAACTCGGCACCCAGGACGTTCATCGCCTGCACTTTAATGATCTACTGAGCCATTCACATCCAATGTCCACCTGAATTGTATCTACAAAAGTAGTACGTTTTATTGTTTTCTTTAGAGTAATATTATTATTATCTAATTGAATTTCATTTCATATTTGAAGACATCTAACTCCTTTTTTATTTATTTCGCACAAACCTATAAGTTTATTTAAAATTGTTCCTAATATCACTCCATTCTATTTCACCCCTTTTAACATCCATAATTATTATGAAAAAAAACATCTTTATTATCTAACTCTATTTACAATATCATCAATCGTTAATATTTTTGTTTAGAATAATGATAATGATAATAACAATAATCTATTAATTGCAGATATATACGAATTATCATATTAAAACACTTTTGAATTTTTTTATAGGATTAATGTTTTAGGTAAATATTCATATAATTAGGCATATTTATCTTAAAATTATTCGATGATCAGGTATACCAGTTCTACCATAACAAAATTTCAACTACGAGTTTCACAATAGTGTAATCTCGGTTTCGTATACTCAATTAGATGTATATGAATAGTTAATCTTTCCAATAGGTCAGATAGTTTCTATCAGTAAATGTAGTAGTTGTGGAGTTCTAGTGGTCGTGAAATATAATTTACAGATTAATCATGTTCAGGATTGAAAACAGAATATGTTTTAGTAAATCTATCATAATCAATAGTAAAAGGAATTTGAAACTCATGTAAAGAAATTATATGATGCTGTTTTGGTTAACATTGATTGCACAACCATGAACGTATCGTAATAGTTTTACTTACATACTTACTACTTACTTACGCCTGTTGATGGGGCGTGATAATTTTAGGTTAAATCAATATTTTAAAAATGCTCAAGTTTCTAGTGTTTTTTGTAGTCAAGGCATTAAAATTCTAAGATTTATGAGTAAAGCACTGTGAAATGCTTTTTAAATTAGTGTAAAATGGTATTATAAGCTAGTTGTTAAAGCATTTTTATCCTATTTTACAAAACAAAGATTTTTTATCAGTTATGTTATTATAAGGTGTCATTTTTGAGAGTTTCTAAAAAATGTAATACAATATATTTTGCATTCTCATGCACAATATGTCTGAGAAAATATGACATTGACGAGTGTTTGATAAAAACAGCATACAATATACTTTCGAATCGTTATGTGGTGTGTGCTACTGATATCGACAGATATAAGTAGTGTGTATTATCAATCGAATGTGAAATGCTTAGAGGCAGAAGGTTAACAAGATCAAACAAAAGAGAACGAGAATAGAGAATGATTAGTGTGGAAGCGAAAGAATAATGAAGTCAATTGATTGGGATTTTGCAAATTATGTATTTACTGTATAGATTTTACTAAGATATTCTGTAATTTTGTATTCAAATACATTCGGTTGTCCCTACAGGTGTTTTCGTTCACTATAGTCATAAACGAAATACTAACAAATTAAGTTGTTAGTATAATTAAAACGTTTGTATAACAGAGAGTACATTGAAAATATATACCGTTGGAAATTGTTTTTTTATCATGATTATCTTTTACGATAATCTTGATACCAATCAAAAAATGTATTTGATAAATACATTTAAACAAACAATATGGCTTTGAAAATAGTGATGAATGATTAATAAATGTATTAAAAACGAAGTTCATTTATCTGATTTTAAATATATGGGTAAATGGATTATGATCCGTTACCATGGAATAGATTGGAAACTAAATAACTTATAAGAGAGTTAAATAAATTTTTCGTTATTAGATCATGTATTAGCAAATATTGTGTACTAATATTGAGACCAGTATTAGTAATAAGAAAATAACATCAAAAACCGGCAAGCTCTATCCAGAAAAAGAGAAATAGAAGAAAATAAGAGTATATAGTAACTGATTCGTAACTCATTATGGTATATCAGAAAGCAATAAATGACAATATAGGTTATTATCAGAATAGGGATTTGTGGAGATTGTAGTAATATTAGCAGTTGAATTCATGAACTAATCTAAATTAGACTATCATTGGAAATTTGAAAGCCCTGGACGGCTGCCTCGTCTACGTATGGGACTCCTCTGGAGTGTGCATTCACGATCCCGCACCTTTGAATACCGGCTGAGTGATCTAAAGGATAAGCGTTCGCGCGCTAAACCTGTGTTTTTGGGTTTACATTGATGGTCTAGCTTAGATTGACATATGAATTCAACTGTTAAAATATAGGACTGAATAACCCAAATAATTTAGTTTCAATCTTATTTTATTATTATTATTATTATTGGCTTTATTCAATATTACATTTTTGGTACAATATAGAATTTTCAGCGTAAAGTATTTCAACAAGTTTCCGTTTCTTTCTTCTTGGTCGGTCCTGGCGATAAATATTGAGTGATCGCCAGTTAGATGTTAAAAGTCCAGTAAATGAACATCTGAATAATGTGCATTCTTTTCGCTGTATATTGCCAGCAACCACATTGTCTCTTATTGAGTTTTTTGTAACTTTGACAACGAAAGGTTGTACACGTTTCAGAAACGCAGCAGAATAGGTTATGCGATTAATAGACATAACGATACATTAAAACAAACAAAAATAGATAACTTGTTGAAATATCTAGATGGCAGGAACAGGTAGCCCAAATGCTCAAGCAGGCCGCCCTTCACTGTTGTATCGAATCTAACCTTCATAACTGCATACTCATTGTTATTATTTGAACAAGATTTATTGTTGTTAACTTTCTTATGTTAGTTTCATGAACAATAAATGACATATACATAATCAACAATTTGTTATCATTTGATTGATTATTATTTATAAAATAAACATTAACCGGATGTTTTGTAAAATTGTCTCTTATCTAGTTTGTAAGTTTGATAACAAATTATTTTAAATGAGAAGAATTTTGAAGATTGTGTAAAATGTAGTTGATTTACATATCAAATTGACTTTAATTAGATAATCATCGACAATTAAGGAGCACAGTACAGTCATCCAAAGTTCCACATTCCTTTCATTTGTTTTGCTTAACTGATCAATAAATGTTTCTGATAATAATCTAATATTTATTAAAAATAAAACATTGATTAAATGAATTAAATCTTATGTGACTGACAGTATATGTGCTATAGTACGAAGCATCTATATTTTTTATTTCCATTAGTAAAACCGGTTGTTAATATTTTGTTCATATTGATATTTACATTAGATTAAGTTATAGAAAGAAAAACACATTATTTCTAGTTCACGTCCACCTTATTTTCTGACACCTAACCATACCCATGAACCATTACCAAGAACCATATATATATACATACATATCCTTAAATATAATCAGTGCAACATAAGTCAATCAATTTTGTATTTTATCATCAAACTTTTAAAAGAAAAAAATAGCAAGTTAACAATTTTTTACTTAATCAAATATGATCATAAAAATTAAAGTTTCACTACTCTTTTTCTTCTTAAGTTCAATATAGTGAATAGCTAATTTTATGAAATCATCACAATTCTTCTTAATATAGTACTATAATTTAAATAGTTTGGTTTTGTTCTTCTTCCATTGTAATTCATATGATGTATTGTAATATATTTCTGAATGAATTGATTCAAAAACATTATAATTTCTTCTGAAAAATACAAACAAACAAATAAACAACATTTAATATAGTTGGTGTTAAAATTAGTTTATACAAGTTAAACAAGATGAAATCTGTAGATAAGTTGGATTAGAAATATTATTTTGTGTTTCAATCAACAATTTTTGTGATTTAATAAATAAAAACTTGAAAACATATTTGTATTTCTAATGTATAGTCGGGATTTGAAAAACATAAAACATAATAGATGAATATTAATAATAATAATGATAAAGATAAGTGATGACTAGAAGTGGAATTCAAGACATATGTTTCGTCCTATTTGGGACTCGTTAGATGGATGTACCTACATCTCAGAATTGGTGTTTACTCTATGACTCCGACCCAGTACCATTCGCTACAAATGTCATCACGTTATCCACTTAGCTACTGAATTATGATAGCCACTTGCTTGAACAATGGGTTGAAGTTTAATTCACTTGGTATAGTTTTACTTGAATCTTTCCATTTATGTTTAGGACTATAATTGATCAGTCTTTTATTGGCATATGTGCATACTGTGCGGATTGTCTCGATGTAACCTGTAGTCACAAGCATTATAAGCAAAAATGAATGACGATTAGCAGCTGCTATCAGGACTTAGTAGCTAAGTGGATAAAGTAATGACGTTACTGGGTTGGAGTTCCAGAATGAACATGAACTCTGAGATGCAGGTACATCCAGCTGCCGAGTCCAAAAGAGGACGAGACGCGCATCCTGGATTCTAATTCTAGCCACTATCCATGTTTGCTTATAATGCTTGTGAATTAAGTAAATATCGAGGCATACTCACAGTATACACATATATCATTTAGAGACTGATCAATTACAGTCCCAAACATCAATGGGAAGACTCAAGTAAACAATACCATGTGAATACAATTATAATGATAATTTTCTTATCAAACTTTATTGTGAGGAACAGTTAAATGTATGTCCATATATGAAAAGTAATAAAATCAATCTACGGAATTTTGGAAATGAACAATAAAAATGATGAATTATTTTGTGCAAGTGATCATAAGTATTGGGAACTGAAAATTAATTGTAAGTTGTTAAGTGTAGTTTTTGGAGATAACAATAAAAATTGTATGATAATATAAACCAATAAATCTATATAGGAAATAAAATTATAATGTACTCAAAAATAGAATAAATGAGATGTTAGTTTGAATGAACCCATGGTGAAACTGGATACCAATGAGGTAAAAAGGATTGATCAGGTCATCTACTATGTATCCATAATCAAGAAATGTATGTAAGTACCTCGAATATCTTAAAACATAACACTGTGGTTGACGCCTCAAATTGCTATAGTAGTTGACAAACCTTAAATACAATTTAGAATATAATTTAATGAATCGGAAGTATATGGCCACGATCGAAATAAAGTCACATTTTTTGTTTAATTGCAATAAAGGAATATTTTCCCAGCTTAGCCTGATTCTCACTAGTTTTAAACTTCTCAGTCTGTGATTTAGAGAGACTAAATTATAATGTGCAACCTGCAATGGATACTTGGTATTTTTGATGATGTACACATGTATATAGTAGGCGTATGTCGTATCAAATGTGCATTTTTGAAAACAAAATGAAAATGTAGTTTTGATAATGGTCATGTTGAACAATTTGGGTTGGACGTAACGACCATTTCCTTGAAAAATTGTTAAATTATGAAAGAGCCTATTTCTTGTTTGACGTTATCATCATGTCAAGCTTCATGATATTTACTTTGAAAAAATGTGAAAGTGATATATTGTGACATTAAATATGAAATGAAAATAGTATTAGATATTTGGGGGTCATTTTAACTTTTTGAATGTTCTCCAACGGTTTGTAGACTGGAAAGTTTTAGAACAAGTTTCACTGAAGAAAATTCTAAACTTGGTCTTCAATTGCAGCGAATACTACAACATTGAACTTAACCAGGTTTGGGAACCAATTAAGGACAGTTATTTATTAATGAAATACAACTGTTTGTTATATACATCACCAACACACGAGATTTTCGTACGGATACTGCATGATGAACATAAAACTAATACCACATCTCTCAGCTCTCAATCTCGATAAAAATTGTCAGTTCATCAACATTTATCTGGAAAGCCTATACAACCTCAGGAGATCACTCATAAGAATCAACAGAGAATGTTTACATGTCAAAAATATCTCAAACATTCTCATGATTTTAACACCTTTTGGAATCAATGATGCTCAAAAACTAGTAAAACCAATCAATTTCATTTTATCCAGACCAAAATATACAACATTGAGAATTCCCATTCATAAACCCATGTTTTTGAATTAGTTTTTCTATAGTTATACAGTTTTGACTAACAGTTTATTGACTCTAAAATTTATCCCACCTTGATTACTAGCTAGATAGTCCAAAATCTGACAAATCTCAAACATTGTTGTACAATTTACATCAACTATTTCTTCCTATTTCAAGTAAAACAAGCAGACATTATGTGAAAATAAACTTTTGTTTTGAAGTACAAAACTTCGAGATTTAATTGTTTTCAGTACAAATTGTTTTCCATTAAAAAAACGCTTTTTTTTATTAAAACATTCAATATTTTAGTACATTTTATATCTGATCAATGTTTAAGGTCGTATTTTTCCATTATAACACTTGTGTATTCAATCTATCAAAATAAAATTCTCAGTTACTACTTCTTTTCAACAATTTAATGAAATTGTTTGTTAGATGAATTCGGTGATACTATAATGAGCGACGCCAGATTGACCTTTAGAGTGTCATCCTAATAAGCAGGACAAAATAAGGGTTATAAACCTGTATGAGAAATTAGAATTATGATTTACAGTTGATGATTAAGGTTAGAAATTAGATTTAGGGTTTTCATCACAAACTGACATCAGCTATAATGCCACAATTATACTTAACTGAATAAATGAGTGAATTTCGTGCCAAAATCCTAGACCTTTTATCTTATACGTGATTGGTTCGTACATAAATTATGGTCTCGCCCTGAATTCTATTAATGTTTCATCTTATTTGGTTTAGTAATTTTATATATTCACATTATTAATTTCATCATAAGTCTTGATCAATAGTAAGTTATGATTTCTGTCCTTATAAAATTACATTTTAACTAATGTGAAAGTAAATTTTCCACTTGCCAAACTATATATATCCCGATTTTCCTTATCTTAGGCAATTGAATATTATCTAAGTTTGTTTTAATATAATCAAATGAAATTTATATTATCATCATAAATGAATGACAGATGTAATGAGCTAAAAGTCTTATCTGAATGAATTTGACAGGTGCACAGATGTCCAAAATTATAGAAACAGTAAACTACATTCAAGGATTTATGCATTTCATTTGTCAAGATAAAAAAAAAGCAGTTTGAAAAGACGTTATAAATCCAGGATGAATTGAAGATAAATTTCAGTATTTTTTGTAGGTTGAACAACTTTCTACTTTGTTGATCAATACAAGGTATTGCCGAAATGCTTACGACGTTTGGTTCACAATGAATCCATAATCTTCATTTTGAGAGAATATTGACCGATGAACTTCCGCTTTGAAGTTCAAACTATTACTTAAATTAGCTCTTTTTAATGTAGCAACAGAAAACATCACTTTTTCTGACTAGTAATGTTTTTAGAGGAGTATTAGCGATATTTAGTATATGAATTCAAATACAGTTTTCAGTAGCATGAGCATTTCAAAATACAACCGTAATGATATGATCCATAATCTCCTGAAACTTGCTGAATATTTATTAATGGTTTTATGTGACAATACGTTTAGTTAATTAATATTAAGCAAAATACCCAACTGTGAAATTTAAGATCAATAAAGTTGGCAGGGCTGTTTCAATTATATTAGAAAAACAGGTGATTGATCAGTAGTTTTTATACTTACTTTCAAATTACTTTAGCAAACGTTTAATCAAAATTTAAATAATTTAAATCGATATAATGAATGGATGAATGTTAGACTACCTTCGAAAACCTGGAAGCACTAGTGCTAACTAGTGGCTGATCTTAAGTTGAATTTCCTGGAATTCTAGTAAGAGGGCATGGTCAGTGGAGTTCATTCGTATCTGTCGGGAGGCAGTTACTCATTGAAGACAACGGTGGACGGTCGCAAAATATTGTGGGTTGGTTGAATTTAGACTTTAACACCGTTGGATGCCGGCTCAGTGGTTTAAAGTTTAAGCGTTCGCTCGCGAGACCGAAGGTCCAGGGTTTGGGTCCATTGTGTGGTATTGTGGATGCACACAACTGAGGAGTCTAATACTAGGACAAATCTGCTATCCAGTGCTTCTAGGTTTTCAATGGTGGTCTAATATTCATCTTTTCATGATATCAACATAAACTCAACAATCTTCACAACCCTATACTGATAATTTAAATAATTAACAAGATTTATGATCATTTTATTATTTATGTTCGAACGGATATACTGATCTCAAGCTACTCGATTATGCTATTTAAATTTACTGTTTTTATCAATCGTAGAAACCGTATAACTTGATATGTGCTGGAAGTAATCGAATATTTCCAGACTGTCACTAACTAAAATTGTTAACATCATGACGTAGCCATCAACCAGATAAGTAACTTGAAGCGAACGGTACTGGTTCTTAGTGAGATAGCAATCGTCAAGTTTATCCAGTTGAAGAGTCCCAGTTGGGACAAAACATGCGTTCTGTATTCCAGTTCTGGTCATATTTTATCTATTCTACTGGAAATCATTTGTTGTTCTAAACTTTCTATGAGAAATAATGGGGATTCGCATTGGTTATTTTCATATGATTACATCAGTGAAGCATGAAAAGTCAGAATATTTGCAGACCTGCTCGAAAGTTAGTCCAAAGTAAGCACATAGTTATCAATGTACAATCATAAAATGAATCGTAGTATTTACACATTCAAGCAAGAGACTGAGTTTGAAATGAATATACGTTCACAACGTTTCATTAAAGAAAAAAAACATTTCGCATTGTATTTTTACTCTGTATTGTGATATCATTAATTTTAAGTGATCTACATAGTTGTATAAAGTTACTTGTTTAGCAATCATCGAGATGTGATTATATATGTTAGTGATATCTCACCCTAGGATATGATGAACAACATAGTTTCCTCACTTAATGATCATAATAGAGGAGCAGACTAACGACAGATTTGTGACCAACAAATAGGTATTAGTTAAATAACAATAATTTGGGTAGATCACTGATTGACTTGTAGTGACTCACTTTTATCACGAGAACACGATTGGTTTGATGAGGACAATTATTATTATAACCAACTGTACCAGTGCTTGTTTTAATGTGCTTTTAACTGTGCTAAAAAGCATCCATAATTCTTACACTTTGATTGTGACCTTGCGCGAATTCGGTTACGCTCTGTAACCAAGCTTGTATCCTGGCACGATCTCGGTATTCTTTCAATACCACGAGATCGCCAGCAAATATATATCGACTTGGTCCATTAACTACCTTTTAATATTCCGCTTTCGGGAGATTTTATGGATATCCTGGCACGTGTTTCTCTATAGCGGTGTTCTTAGTCAATTTCGATTTGACGCCACGCTACATACTTATGTAATACGAAACCTAAAAATCTTAGAAACGTATCATCACTCTTCATCTTTCGAGGAGTGTATGGTGCACAACTAATGATCTTGATAACTCAGCAATTACAATGAAACTATATTACAATGATTTTAGAGGGTAAATGACTTTTGTTTCAAGTAACAGAATACATAAAATTTCTTAAAATTCACTTTAAATATATTAATTTACATTCTATGATGATATAATGTGGCTGGTGGACGTATATATTATTGGTTTATAAAATACATATCAAAATTCTGCCAATGAAACCAGAAACTAAAACCATATTTAGGATCTTTGCTCAACTAAAATTAATAAGATCGCAATGGAATAATATAAACCACTACAAATTGAATTATTTTTACTAATGGTATGTTCTCCAAGCCGGCTTTTTTAATAGAAATTTGTCGTTATCGTTCTAGTAAAAATCATCAAAGGTTTACTCATGAAGTCAGCAACCTGTATTAAGTATCTGTCAATCATTTCGAAATTTAAATAATCTTATTAAATTATAAGTACACCACGATTATCAGAATACATTTAGGGACTATACTTTAATTGTTTGGAAAACATTTATTATTTCTAGGCAAGTTTAAACATTCAGAATGATAAATAAAAATTCTAGTGTGATATGTTTATTAATTTTTAATAAAGATGGTTAAACAATAGTTGGGCATATATATGTCTCGATCTGATCTTATTTCTGGATTAATTTCAAACTGTAATTTGAAACTATAATCATTGATAGTAATAAATAACATGCCTATTACTAAGAGTCTTAAAGAAACAGGAATCAATCCAATTATTTTTTGTACATTCATAGAGTTAATTTTTATTCGACACCCTTTATTTCAATTTTTTGTTTCATTCAGATGATTGACTAAATTTCCCATTTGGTTTCATTTCTTGCTCCATTTGTTTTTTGGAATTTTTTTTTCATTTTCAAATTATCCATTGTATATGAAGAGAAAAAGAAAGAAGAAGAAGAAGAAGAAGAGGAAGATTGTTTCAGTTGACTTGATTGATGAAAAATTTCCAGGAAAAAGACCAAAATATTGCAAACAGTCAAAATAAATGAAACGAGTATAGAAATTATATTAAAACTAGGCGAAATTTGGATTTTATTTAACACATACCTTAAATCGAGTAGAATAAATACAAATCTTACAATGTTTTTTAGTGTGTTTCTAATGAAAAGCAATAGATTTTGGATTTAAGTTGCTTTTAATTTATGAAAGTCTTTCAATTCTAATATGATATATGGTTCATACACACTTGAGAGAATCTCATACCATCTGAGTATAAAAAGTAGCATTTTCGATTAAGATATCTAAAGATATAGGTAATCTGGAAAATGTTGTTCAGTATGACAATTCGTGTGTTTATTTAACAGTCTAATTTTAAAAAGAGTTAAATCAAGAGGTTAGTTAAAAAGTAACAGAAGGATATTAGATAATTTAAAATTGCTCAACGACTTACCATGCCGCAAATGTAGTTTCGTGTACTTAGATTTGCGTTGATGTAATTATTTTAGTAGTTAGATCAGATTAACTGAATCAGTGTACGAACCTTCACATTTGTGTCTGAAAGTCTGCAACACTCTAGTGGCATTCCATGAGTTGAGTCTGTTTATTTTAGATACTAGTGAGACCTTGTAAATCCATAACAAATTAGAGACAACTAATTGATTTAGTAGGGACGTTTTTGCTTCAACACTTAAATAGTTGACAAGTGGACACCTGAATTATATATTTTAAAAAATGATATAAACTATATTGATTATATGATAACAATGATGACTATTTACAGCAAGTTTCCAACATGCACATACATACGTTTATGTAGTAGACTACTTAAGATTCAAAACAACGATATTAGGACCTTTTTAATCATAAATTTACCAGGAGTGATATAATATGTTTGATAGTTAATTAAGTTATTATTTATAACCAACTAGTTCCATCTAAAATAATATTGGTTTTGACTTGGAAAATTCAAGTATTTATAACATACTTGTATTTAGTGTCACTAACAATAAGAGTATATATCAGCATAAAGTTGTGGAGATGGATGGGTATATTGAAATCAAAAATCCATCTAAATAAACAGCATTAAAAAACTGGTTTCTCTGGACGGCCTTTTGTCATAGTATAGGACTCCTCGATAGTGAATACTCTAAATCTCACGATGAGGACTCGAGTCCGATCTTTGGTCTCGGGCATTGACGCTTAACCTTAAGACCACACCTGTCACATCTGGATCTCACAAGTCACAGCTTATCACTATAACATTGGAAATTTTCTCTCGCAGTTTGTCACTAATTAGTTCATGACAGTTGTTAATATTGTATATACTTTCGCTATCCATCTTACAGACTTCGATCAGTACATCAAGGATCATTCTGTTTTTTTAAGTAAATTTCGTGCCCTAATGTGAAGTGTCATTTCTATTTTGATCAAAAACAGAAAACTACTTTTTTGTACTGTGTGAGAAGCAGAACAATTTGAAAACAACGGGACTAATTAATCGTGCTCGATTTCCGGTATATATTGTAATTACCTTCATTTTTTTTTTAAAGAAAGTGTAAATTATTTGTAATTCAGCTCAAAAATTGTTTCTAACTGTTGTCTTGTATATCATACTTAAGTTACAATCAAATAATTCGTTATGCTACTATCCAAATATTTTAATTGTTGTACTATGTAAGTTGATGGTTTGAAAACTAAATTTACTTTTTTTTCATAAAATGTAAACAGAAAAATTGTTGTTATATGCAAATTAACAATTTTGTTTTAGTGGGAACAGTTGAAAGTTACTTTTTTACAAATGAAAATGATTGTAACTATAAGATTATAATTTCTTGTCATATTTAGTTTTTTAGTTCAAGGGATGTAATTAATTTTTAATCTTATTATAACCTTTTTTAATATTATTCTTATATAACCATAATTTATATTATAAGCGAAGATGGATATTAACTATTAGTGGACTCCAGGACGCGAGTTTTGTCCTATATGGGACTCGTTAGTTGTATTTACTTGCACCTCAGAGTTGAAGTTCACTTTGAGACTCAAATTCAGTACCATTTGCTTCAAACGCCATCGTGTTATCCACTTAGCTACTCATTTCTGATAGCCACTTGCTTGTGCAATGGGTTGAAGTTTAATTCACTTGATATTGTTTCACTTAAATCTTCCCATTGATGTTTAGGACTGCAATTGATCAATACTTGCCTTAATTTACAAGTACCTTTACTTATAATACCAAGTGAATTATAATCTATATTGTTTGTTCATTTTGTGTTTTTATCATAATAGACAATATTCAGATCATTTGTTATATTATTGTTTCTTTCCATACATTGATCACTAACTTTAAGGAAAACATAAAAGGATGATTAATTTCGACTCTCAAGGTGAATAATGTTTCTACTTAAAGTTAGATAATAAAGAAAGACAAACAAATGTTTTGTGATTATGTTACTAATTAGGCCTCTCATGATTCCATCTATATGAATGTACTTAAAGTAAATAAATGAATAATGTGTCTAATCATATTACGAACGAGGTAAAATGTATAGATTAGTTTTATTGAAAATAAAAGACTATCATGAATGGAAATGAGAAAAAGGAGACATTAACTGAAAGTAAAAATAAAATAGAGATTTTTTCATTACTTGCTTACTTACGCCTGTTACTCGTGAAGGAGCATAGGACGCCCACCAATATCCCCTATCCAACCCTGTCCTGGACAATCTTTTCCAACTCTTTCCATTTTTTATTCATTCTTTTCATATCTGCTTCTACTTCCCGACGTAATGTGTTCTTTGGCCTTCCACCTCCTTGTTTACATTCAGGATTTCAAGTTAGCGCTTGCCTCATGATGCAGTTTGATTATTTGCGTAATGTATGTTCTATCTATTTCCATCGTCTTTTCCTAATTTCTTTTTCAGCTGGAAGCTGGTTTGTTCTCTCCCCCAAAAAGCTGTTGCTGATGGTATCCTACCAATGAATGTATAGTATCTTGTATTTTGAGCTATTTATAAATACTTGTATCTTCTTGATGATGGTTGTAGTAGTTCTCCAAATTTCAGCTCTCTACAGTATAACAGTCTTGACGTTTGTATTGAAGACTCCAACCTTGATATTGGTTGAAAGTTGTTTTGAGTTTCATATGTTCTTCAATTGTAGGAATGCGGACTTTGCTTTGGCAATCCTAGTCTTTAAGTCTGCATCTGATCCTCGTTGTTCATCGATGATGCTTCCCATGTACGTGAAGGATTCCACATTTTCCAGAGTTTCAGACTTTTTGATAGTGTTGGTAAAACAAGTATTTACACTTTATTATGTCATGCTAACAATTATCCTTTTACACAATATAATCTTCCATTAAACATTTGATCGAATTGTAATTATCAGTATAGGTTGTGGAGATTATTAAGTCTTTGATTGAGATCATGAACCGATTGATGTTAGACCACTATTGCAAACCTGGTAGCGCTGGACTGGTGAAAAGTCCCACAATTGGACGAAACGGCCGTCCAGTGCTTCCAGGTTTTCAATGGGGGGTCTAAAATCATTCGACTGATGTTCTCAATCGAACTGTTATTCCACTCTCATGCTATCTGATCCATATTTATTTCTGATCATGGATCTTAAATTTTCACTTAACATATAAGCTGATTCAAGTTAACATTCTATATGAGTCGTATCAACATAACCAATTTTATTCATTTATTTTGACAATCCTAAATTCACATGCTTTAACTTTAAACGATGTACTTTGCCCTTAACCTGACCATTTTTCGAATTATTACTTAATTGTAGAACCTGAAGAGAATTTCTCGTAAAGAATATTCTTCGTTCAAATATTAGTATTTACACAGTATAAATCGTTTTTATTTTTGATTGAGATGATGAGCCGATTGATTTAAGACCACCATTAAAATCCTGGAATCACTAGATGGCTGTTTCGTCTAATTTGAACCCAGGACCTCCAGTCTTGCATCCGAACGCCTAACCTCTAGACCACTGAGCCTACATACAACAGTGTTAATGTCTAACCCCAAAAAATCCATGAAATTACGCGACCATCTTCAGTTGCACTGATGTTTATCCGACATAGATTAGCTCCACTGGTTCCGGCTTCTCATTAAAACTACGAGAATTCTAAGAAAGAAAGAATTAATTGAATACCTTATAAAACTTTTGTTGATTTTTACTGTTTGTCGACTAATTGATAAAGAGTTATGATTTACATCATCAATACTGTTATTTGGGAAGAATAACTATGAAGTGATTTGAATTAAGCAATAGTGAAAATATTTATTCTGCTAATCATCTATAGTTTGAAAATCACTATATAGATTTTCGAACAAAATAATATTATTTAGAACAGTATATTTAAATACTTTTTCATAAAACTATTAAGCAAATGCTATATTATAATCAACAAAATATAATTAAGTACTTTGATTTGATGTTTAATACTTGGTCAACAGGATTCGAACTGCAGTAAGAAGGACCTGACATACATGAAATTGATCTCCATCTTGTGATCAGTCAATTGTAAATACATCTCAGTCATACAGGAGGTCACTCGGACCCGCATAGCTCAGTGGTAACGTCTCTGACTGTGAAACTGGGTGACATAGGATTGAATCCGTCATGGAGTATCAGTCCATTTAAGATTACAGGTACGCCTTGCTGACGAGTTCCGAGTGGCATGAAACGTAGATCCAAGGTTTCCTGTTGACTACCTCCAAACATCATTTTATCTCAACATAGTGCACACAATGTCGATTCACCTAGACTGGTGGCCACATTTGCAACGTGATGGATAGATTTCGGTCTGCACCAAGAAGGACTTTACATACATGACATTGATCAACACCAAGTGATCAATCAATTGTAAGATGTCCAATACTGTTTATATTAGAGGAGAGGGCTATGTAACTTTTGAATATATATTGTCTTCAAAGTGCATATATTATTTAACATGGCCTTTGATTTTTGTAGATTTTAATACATATTTTCGTCTAAGGGTAAATGTGAATATTTTCGGAATGTTGCAATGAAATTAACCTTAAAATTATTTAACATTATCAGTATTGAGTTGTGGAGATTGTTGAAATCATGAATTAGTCAGTGTCAAGCCATCATTGTAACCCTGACAGTACTGGTTGGCCGTTTTGTTACAGTACGGGACTCCTCAGTAGTGCTTATTCACAACCCAGCACACAGGACCCCAATCCAGGACCTTTGGTCTCGCGCTCGAACGTCTAACTTCTAGACAACTGAGCCGGGATTCAACGACATTATTGTCTAACTTCAACCAATCCAAGATATTGGGGATACATACTCCATCTTTCATCTCATACCAGGACGAAATAGTCGTCCAGTGGTTTGAGGTTTCAGTGGCAGTCTAATATTGTTCAGTTCATGATTCCTATTTAACATTGTTTTGTTTCACAGATCATTCAGTATGACTTAAACAAATCTTCTTAACCTTTTAACTATGTACTATTTTTAGTGTATAATATGTTAATTTATTCAAGACCAAAGTAAATCGTTCGTCGATTTCGATCTAAAATTTAACAATATTTTGAGCCCCTAAGGAAACATAATTACATTTATTAATTTTTATAATATATCTAAGATTGTCAAAATATAGTAATGATGTGTGGTACATTAGAAACCAAGCCATCAGTACATCATTTATTTCAGATTCCTTAAAGATACTCAAACAATCTTTCTCAATTTCTGAAACTGAAAATAAACGTGCCCAATATGGATGACCATGTGACTGACTGATTTTTTTATAGGTATACTGGCAAATGATAACCATTAATACAATAATTAACATGTAAAATATCATATTTAACTGACATATCCGTTTTTTGAGTGACCAGATTGAACCTCAAGGAAAGCAATTTTATCTCAGCATTACTGAAATAGTTTCCTTGGAATATCAGTGAGAAGTCCGAGTAGTGTCATTTAAAGCATAAGCTACATATATTTTTATGATTATTACTTTGAAAATCTTTAAACTGAACCACAGATTAAAAGTGTATTTTTATTTTCATTCACTGAAGTAGGCATTCTAAATTAATTTCATAGATCATAGTTCCATCTGAACTCATGACTAAGTTGAAAAAATATTTCAAAACTTGACCTGAACATTTCCTTTTCTGTATCATACTTTCTTCATGAACATCTGAACATCAACTGTTACATTTAAGTCGTGAACCTTGATTTAGTAGTACGTTTTATTATTACAGTCAGATCAAATATTTTCTGTCTCTTTTATTTATTTCGTATCACATTATAGCAGTTCAATTGCAATTGAGTTTGTTCACATTTAATTTCGTTAAGCTCTTTTGTTAAATTATTTAACAGAAATAGTCATCCGTACAATAACAACTTATCTATATCATTATACCTTCATTATTGTTGCACTTTATGAATATGTATGCTTGAGGATTGCTTACTGCCTACGCATATATTCATTCTATTAGCTTTACTATTAGTAGATTAATTGATTCAATGGTTCATCCATTTCATTATTTATATATATGTACATTATAATCCTGTTCATAGACTCACTGGCTCACTGACTCGTTCATTCTACTCGCTCGTTCGACTTGCACGTTCATTCGCTTGCCTGCTTGCTTTTCGCTACTACTATTTCGTGCTTGCTCAATGTGCCTGCAAATTTGGATATCTGTGTGTGGTTCAATAATAAACGTTATCAACACTTCGTATTCGCCTTCTGGTTAATACCCCGTTGGGACGTTATCTAGTGACGGTTATGAGGACGAATTGCATACGAAGTTTAAGGATTGTGTTGAATAACGACCACCACAATACTAAAAAAAATATCCTAGCAATGAAGAAATACTAAAAAAAAGAAATTCTCTTTTAATTTCTGATGATAATATTCAATATTATATTGCTAAAAACCTGGAATATTGGGTTTCTACTAATATATTTCCCACAATTGTACTTAAAATTTGGGCACCTATTCAATTAGATAAGATGGCGTTTAAAATAGACTGATGAACATTTATTTTGTAATATGAAATTTTACTCCATCAAAGCCATAATCAAAATGCATACATGAATTGTAAGAAGTTATTAAAATGGTTAATTAATTATGATTGGTACAATGTAGAATACTTTCGATACAAGATAATTGATGATGATATCTGACAACAATGTACGAACAGTGAACATTCCACGTGATGTTCATATATATGAAAGATTGGAACAGTTATACAGTCATTATTATTCACTAAACAAAGCCTGTACTCATAATGTGTATACATTATGAAATTGTGTTACATACATTTATCATTTAATTGACGTCAGAAATTATAATGCTATTGAATGATAACGGATATTTTCTTAGAAATAGTTCACATCAGAAATATTAACTTGGAAAATGAGATGAATCCGACTGATACAATTGAATTGTTTATATATGATAAACTGTTTGATATACAAACTGATCATACATTCAAGCTAGATAAATAAGACCAGAAGTTTTTCACACATTATATTTGATAAAATTAGATAACTCGTAATTTTATGAAGAAAAAAAAACGAAACAGTGTCTTTAACCTAAATTAATCCGACCTTTATCTGATTGTGAAGCAACAAAAAATAATATCTCAGCAGGAGACATTATAGGTAACAATTATTTAGAAGCAATAAGAATGTCCTCATCATTAGAATAATATAAATAATCTGATAAAGGTGAAAATAAGTTCAAGAACCCTATTTTTTTCACGTATATTGATAGATAATCCTACTTATATTTGACAAGTAAATTAACTCTACAATAATGCTTTTCAAAACCCGAAACTATTTTCTAAAGCCTAAAAATATCTCCCTGACTTTATTTTATTTTTTTATTTTGCAAATAATCTCCCTATATTTTATACATCAATGACTCCAAGTATGCGATTAGGTTACAGGTACGGCAATTTTATGGTCTGATACTTATTAACATGTTTACACTTCAAAACCAGGTGACTAGGTTTTAAGATATGGAATTTTAAATAAGGATACAGTTCAAAGCATAAACGTTTATGAAACATTTCGATCATTATAAGCATTTCATAATTCAAAATCTATTTATTGAAGACCTCTTATTACAAGTGGCATCATTCTAGTTAATACAATTACATATTGCCACTATGTGACTTTAGATTGGCAAAACCCTTCTAGGATTACTGCCGGTCCAAAACCTGGGTAATGGAATAAGCTTAGGAATAAAGTCGGCAACCACATCCCTTAGAAAACAGGCGTGCTAAACATGTGCTAACCAGATTAAACCATTTAAACTTTCCTCTGGAAGTTGAAGGATCCCAATCAGGAAAGTTGTGACGCTCAATGACGAAAGCCGAAAGCCATTGTAAGTCACGAGCCTGAAGTTACTTCTAACAACCAAAGCAACAATTAACATAGATACATAGATACATGTTTCAGACCAGGAGGACTAGTCAAACAGCTTCAAAAGTGAGGAAATACAACCTAGCGGTGCTTGAAATAAATGAAACCCACTGGAATCAAGCTGAACAGAAGACATTAGATTCACGAGAGATTCTGTTGTATTCTATGATGGTGGTTGGAGGTAGTCAACAGGAAACCCTGGATCTACGTTTCATGCCACTTGGTACTCATCAGTAAAGTGTACCTGTAATCTTAAATGGACTGATACTCCATGTCGGATTCAATCCTATGTCACCGAGTTTCACAGTCAGAGACGTTACCACTGAGCTATACGGGTCCGAGTGACCTCCTGTATGACTGAGATGTATTTACGATTGATAGATCACTGGGTGGAGACCAATTTCATGTATGTCAGGTTCTTCTTAATGCAGATCGAATCCTATCGACCACAAGTAGCAGCGTTATTAATAAAATTGAAATAAATTCTTTTATTGATAGAGACAAAAAATGTTATGCAGTTAAGTTTTCGTTTAAAAGTAACAAATTTCATCCTTTAATATTTGCATAAAATATAGTTTATTTATTGTATCGCTATAGAAATCACAATGTCTTCGAGATAGATACTGTTTGTCAGTATATTTTCATTCTAGAGTAAATGTTCCTCAACCTGTAATATAAATCATATATATTTTCTGTAATGTCACTCCCTCAGAGACTACTTATATAAATTAGATTAGATTATATACTCGTCTTACTATACGACATTAAGAACATGGATTGAGTTATTTCTAATTTATTGATTTGACACCGATAGTCATTCATTTTCATTGTCATAAACAATGAAATCAATCAAATAATAAGTTGGAATATGTTTAAGCTTTTGTTTTACTATTGTATAAATTATTGCAAAAAAACAAACAAACATTATTTCGCATAAATTAACGATGAGCGGCTGAATGAAAATGATTGATTTCCTAGTGTTCAAATTATTAGTCTAAAGGGAAATAAAACATCAAAGCATCATAGTAAGAGATGTATTCATTTTATTATTTCCTGTAATCCAGACGAATCCAGATAGATTCAATTACATTTTTGTTGACATTTGTACAATATTTAAAACATAATAGTATATTGATTTGATACGACACATATTGACCAGGTTTTAGAAAACAAGTGATTGTGAAGTAAAATTCCTTGAAAAAACTAACCGTTCCATCTAGCATTAACAAGATTTCCATAAAGCAATATGGCTTTAAATATAATGTGTTGATTGTGGAAATTTTGAACTCGGAACCCATGGTCCAACAGTAGTCATAGTAACCTTTTTAATAAGTCAGTTAATTAGAAAAGATGAATACTCTTATTGAATTAAGAGATTTCTACTTATATGATATTCTAAAAAGTGAATAGTATCGAATACTCCCTACAGTTAAGTCCAAACACCGAAATAAAACTCATGAATACATAGGATGAAAATTACAGTTCAGTTTTGGAACATTCATTTGAAACTTTAAAACCTTAAGTATAAATCAGTTACAAGTCATAGTAGAAGAAAATTATAACTTGAAATAAAATTAGTTTACTGTCTTGGAAAAGAAATTAGAAATTTATTGATGCAATGCATAAAGTAAACATGCCAAAATTATTGCATTTCAAATTAAGTAAATCTGATTACATCACTTTACGTCACCACGAAAATGATGAACAAAATGATTGTGAATTTAATGTTCAAATTTGTGAAATTCTCAGTCGTTTGCAACGTAGAAACTGAAACATATGTTCGTCGGCTAAAATTGCTACATCACAGTAGCACAACGAGATAAAATTTCAGAAGTAAATCTTAGAGTAGTAAGTGTAAAGAAGAAAGAGTGAAAAAGTTACATTTAGTATCAGCGGCAAAAAAGAATGGGTATAGGAAGAAAAACAAGTATAAGGAGAATTCAGGACACGGGATCGAATGGATGACAGAAAATTGAATACATCTGTACGAACGTCAACGTTTCTGAGCCATATAATCCAGGGTCCTTGATAAGTGCTTGTGATAGCCATATGGATCCTTACTAGGTAGTCTGAACTACCTGCATGGCCTAGTTATCTGTTCGTGGCTTAATGGCTCAATGAAGTAGTTCTATATTTTGGTTTGGCAGAACACAGGATAACTAATCATACATCACTGATAATTTATCACCTCATATTGGCTTAGTTTTAGTAGTGTTGATACGATTTTCTTATTATACTGTTGAGGTGGAAAGCCTAACTGGATTTTACTATGAGTATCAAGTGTTCTGTTTAGTAAGGATGATTTTTACCTAGATATGTCTGCTGATACAACATGTCTTAAGAACGTATTATATCTCAGAAAGTTAACAGTATTGCAATAAATTCCTTTAGGGATAAAAACAACACTAAAATTACGGTCTTTTCGTTTTCAATTTTTGCGCTGACAATAAGTTATTGTTGAGTGCTTAGTTTTGATTTTGGTTTAAAACTAATTGCTTGTCATTGTAATATGCTTATCACTTGTAGTCAACAAAATATAACCAATATAAGATATAATACATAAAACAAGTGGGTTGTTAGATTTTACTGTTTTGCACTTTCTCAATGTATATTCAATTTTTTTTCGAAGAAATATCCTTTTTGCAGTGTTCATTGTCGGCAACGTTGATAAAGGATATTTTTAAAGGTGTATTATATTTGAGAAAACCTTTGTTAATCAATAATTTGAAAGGATCCAGCTTTATACATCGTGAGAGATAAAAACCATACTTCCATATGGTATTACTTAAGCATTTATTTAGCAACAATTTTACTCATCCCTAATTATAAAACATCTTATTTCAGCTACAAATGGACAAAACAGAATTATAAACCTTCATATTAACATGGACATAACCAATAATCCTATGCTTTTCCATATCACCGGTCATTTGGTTTGTCGAGACAGTATTATTGTGATAAATTATAGGATGTCAAAGATTATTATTGCACGTTGTTTTGATTCATTTCAAGCCAAGATCTTGTTTCTTGTGAATTGCAGTGTTATGTTCAAACAAGCATTGTTGTCTGGTGCGAGACATCTATCCTTCCTGAGAAATGGGTGTGGGTTGAAAAATATCTTGAAATTATTGAAGTTGGACATTAATATCATTAGTTCAGGTTCAACCATATGCGGGTCAAGCGTCTACGTGTGAGACCGAAAGTCCTGCCTCTATTTTCAGAGTGAAGAGTCGTAGACACGTACTGATTCGAAGTCTCATATTAAAAAACGGCCACCTCCTGCTTCCAGGTTCTTAGTAGTAGTTCAGCTAAGTTATTGATTTAAACTAATAAAATCATGTGCTCGTATTTAGTATCATCATAAAACTCAATTCACTAATCTGGTAACTACTTGGTTTAAATCAAATTTTGTTTCAATGAAAACGTCTTACATGCATTTGCATACTTTAATGAAAAATCTCATGTTCGTGAACTAACCTGAGTTCACTTCTGGTTTTAGAAAGAGCCGGATGCTTTGTGGAGACTTTGACATTAGGCAAACTTGTAGGGATCAACAGGCTACATTCAAAAATGAAGCTAATGTTTATTAATTTCTCGGTGATTTGTATTACTAAGAAATAACTTAGAATTCTGAGTTATCAATACTGTTTTCAGTGTTACACTTGCAATCTAAATAATTAAAATTTGTACTCATTGAGATTCCGCTTTACTTTTTAATATCTGAGACTTTATAATCAGCTTAATAATTCAGACAAATCTAGATAATATTTTCAATGGTCATTAAGTTCCTGTATAATAAAATTAATTAGACATACTCTTTTACGTTTAAAAAATTATTTCGCATCTAATTAACTTATTCTTTGTAACAGAAAAATACCTATCGCCGTTTATTTATGTTACAAGTTGGTATTTTGAAAACGTCAATTTGAAGATAAGATTTCTGGACTAAAAATCTAACTCAGACAAATGTCCTTGTACAGTAACTTTTTTATATTTAAGATATTCTCTTTGACAACCGTGTTAACTATATGCACATTACCATGGCCACAAGTGTTTATAAACATACTACATATTAGTTTAATGCAAAGGAAGTATGATTACTGCTAAGGAAAATGTATTCACGTCCTGAATGCTTTAAATTTACTCTCAATAATAAATTAGTATTTTCCCCTCTGTTATTTGATGTGCAAAACGTTACCTACTGTACTTCTCATGTTTATTGAATGACAATTAAACTATCACGTTTACGACAATTTAGGTTAAACATATAATCGTGTTTTATGCTTAGTTTCATCACACATTTATTCTAAGTGTTATGATTTCCCTAATTACGCAATAGCTCCTCTTACTGCTAGGTATTCTTGGACATTACTTCACTCTATAAGTTTCCGAATCAGATCACGCTTAAACAGCAACCTAATTATATTCCTAATAATAATTTGAATGGAAGAGGCAATCACAGTGAGAAAAACGTCAATATGTTTATAATTTTTAAATAAGAAGACTCCTGAGTCTTCTCTAAGCATCTTCTAGCGTTGATTGGTTAAAAACTAGATAATCAACGTTTCTCAGCACAATCCTACATGGAGCATGCTTTAATCCAATCGATATCTCGCTAACACCAAGTAAGCTGTTGATGATTTATGATCCTTATTTCCTTGGTGAATGATATACGTCTCAGACTGGCTGTGGCTTTAAGAAGGACAGGCACATGTATGATTAGGCATTTGACACCGCCTTTGAAATTGTATCTTCCGTTTACTTGGTTGACTATTAAAACGTGGTTGTTTGTCTACCTGTTTGGAATAACAACCTGATAATTTAGCTCGCCTGGTACTTCCGAACGTATCTGAAAGAACAAATAAAATTGGCCGATACTTGTATTCATTTTTCTACTCAATACATTTATGACCAACATTGGATCTATAGTGTTAGGAGTTTTAAGTACCGAAAGGGTCTTCCGGAATGGCGATTCTTCCTAGTCAGATGACTCATCATAAAACTTAAACACTGTCAATTTACCCACAGGGATGTATAGTCTGTACCAGTTTGTAACATACAAAATAAGGTATTCTATCCTATTCTTATCCGACGTACTGTTACCATGGATAAATCTTAAGTAGGAAGAAATGAACACACCATATCCCGCCGCTAGCCACAATATATTTATTCTAAAACATATACATTCAAGAATATTATATTGGGGTACTACAGTCAGGCTACACAAATCCCAACATAACTAATCAAAATTCAGTCTTTAACATTAACATTGAGATGAAGCGAACCCCTACTAGTAGTTATATGCTATTTCCTATGTCTTCGATTAGATGTGAGAAAGGAAAAGTTGTTTAGCTATCTGATATTGTTAAACCACGAAAAGTGGCATTACATTTGTAATATGTTAAACAGTAAATACGTTACCTGACTTCAATTCTAGATGATTGGATTAACCACATTATTCATAAAATATATAAATACAACAGACAAATGGTTCCACTATTATACGGAGACTTATAGAAACAATTTATTATTTCGTGAAGTAAACAAAATGAACTATAGAAATAACTTAATTGAATAATAAATAAACATATGTGTCCAGTATTGCTGTGTTTACTTTTAGAACATAACTGTTCATGAACCTGAACAGAGTAGCATACTGGCGTCATTTATTGTAAATATTGCATATATATATATATATGGGCTATTAGAAGAAATTTAAAATAATTACAAACATTTTTTTTACTGTAGCACAGTTGAAAATCATAATATTTAATTTTGTTCCGCAAATTCATCTTTTTTTTTATTCCAGGTTCACTACAATCTTATAAGTAATAAAACGAGGACATAAAACAGAAATATTATATATATATATATATATATATATATATATATATATATATATATATATATATATATATATATATATTGCTTTGGAAATTATCACTGTTCAGTACATAGGCCTTCTATACCACCATTACAAAAATAAAGCATTACAAATATCAACAACTGCTCAGTTGTATTACTGAAGGTTCCAATATTGCAAATTATACTGAGTATTAAAAGGAATTTATGATAGTAATTAAACACTCATTGTAATCTGTTAAATACAAACAATACCCATAGAAGTATACATATTTCAAAATAAAGTTTTTTTTAAGGTTTTCTAAAAAATTATACGACTTCATTGAAGAGCTAATAGCACGCTGGAAATATTTTTATGGTTTACTACAAAAAAACATTAAATAAGAAACACAATTAGTGTACAATTTTTTTAAAGACAATCTACTTAGTTAGCATTTACAACATTGAATTGTTTATTTTTATCTCAAGAGAAGTGATTTGAACCATTACAACCCCATGGTATCATTTCATGAACAAAAAAGAAGTCAATGGTTAGGTGATTTGAAGTAGTTGACAGATAATCTTAAACCTAGGTTTCGTACTGTTTGGCACTCGCCAATAAGGTGTACCTGCAATCTTGAGGAAACTAATACTATTTGATAGCCTCACAGTCATTAACGTTAAAACTAAGGTATTTGAGATGATATTGATCCCATAAAGAACTGAGATGTGATTGCAATTGATTGGTCAGTGAGTAGTTACTGACATCAGATTTGACAAGATATGAAATCCAATCTCCCAGGGAGCATTAGTCGTTTGAATAACGCAGGTACAACATCTTTCTGATGCTTTCAAAAAATGGCTTCTATAATTAATTTGATTTAATAGGGAATCATAACCCAGTTTTTTTATTTCGTAATACTGGTGATCGTTTAGTCCGTTGATGTCTTTCTATTCAATTTTTTACTTAAAGGCAGAGTTCGGAAATGTATTATCGATACCAGTGTACTTTCCATATAAAATGAATATATGGAAAAGAAACAGTAGATTTTACTCATTCCAATTCATAGGGTTTTATGTTTGACAACTATCATGTATATTGTTACTGTTGTTCAAAAATCTTGCACACCTCATTGAGGAAGTCATATTGGATGAAAACTAATAGTTAACTAGTTAGACATCACTAAATGTTCATATTGATGTTGCCATGCAGGAAATTAAACTTACCAAAGTGGTAATTACGATTGAAAGTCCTTCTTTAAACTCTATTCGATCAAAAGATTTTTGGTAATTTAATTTTCTGCCATGTTTTTTAACGATATAATCAGAGTTTTCTAAGATTAACCACTTTTAGGACATTCATAATCAAATCAACAGAACCGAATGTCTTCAGTATATACACTAAGTCAACTGTTATGTTATTTTGAATTTTATTCAACGATAAAAAGTTTTAGAAAATTAATTGATCCCGAAATTCAAGTTCAGGTTTAACGAAATGTTTTCATTTTCATCAAATGTCCTGTATTCAGTATATTCCGTCGTTTCCCTGTTTATTTACTGAACTAGTGTTCTATATTAATGGATAATTCTCATCAGATCCATTTTAGAGCACTGACGTTTACGAAACATTGTGTTTTTCATCTGACCTGCCTATTTACATTACATTGGATATTTTCATAGCAAACAGTGTTGAAAATTTTTCACCGAAATGTAACTGTGTTTTTGTTTGATCAGTTCTCAAACACCTTTTAATACCCAAGTCGGTCGACTGCTATTCGTGTCATCGAGACTCTATCGATGAAAAATGTTTGAATAATACATGATTTCAGATCATCCATTCCGATTAAGAGAAAATTTTACGACATGGAAACTTATTTACTAATCAAATACTTATGAAAAGTATAAAGTTGTTATCTTTTTTCTTTACAAACGACTTTAATAAAAATTTTGACCCATACAAAACCCTCTTCGCCTTATCTTCCATGTTTTGTTAACCTAAAACTAGCTCTTCTAAGTCAGAAACATGGATTTCTATCTGAACTATGTTATTATTTTTGAATATAACTAACTGTTTTACCAATAGAAGATAGTATAGTGAATGATCAGAGTTATAAGTTAATGATTATATATATATATATATATATATATATATATATATATATTCTCATGAATGTGACCTTCTATTCTTCGTCATTACTTATAAAACAATATAAACAACAACCTATACTATTTAGTTAAACCCTTACAATTCACTTAATTTATCAACATTTGTAAATAATTTTCACTGGGATTCTACAATTTCAGGGTCAACAAGGTCAAGTAAAAATATAAATATCCATAGAAATATATAATACACATGAATATTTTATTGAGTTGATTCATTCATTAAAATAATTTTATATGAAAGGAACTGAAGACACCTGCCCTATTCTCATCATAACATTTAAGTAAACGAATTGTTCTGCTGGTTAGTTAATATAGGAACACTCTGTTTTAACTGTTAGAAGATAATTACCATTATCTTTTTATTTGCTAATGAAAAGATAATTTTCCCGTTTTTAAGGATCTTTCACAAAATTTAACGTTTAAATTGATGACATTTAATGACTTCTTCTGAAGTAATCATGAGTCATTGATCAACAGTACAAGGAAATTAGTAGCTGAATTATGTTATCTTCATTTATTGATAAATTAGTGCTGAATAGTAAACAAAATGAAATCAATAGTTGAATTCATGCGTCAGTTGAAGCTAGACCACCATGGAAAACCTGGAAGCACAGAACGACCGTTTCGTATTAGTGTGCGACTCCTCTGCAGTGTGGATCCACTATATCGCCTCGCAAGATTCCAACCCTGGACCTATCGATCTGGCGTGCGAACGCCTAACCATTAGACCACTGAGCTGGCATTCAACTAATCTACAAAACTGAGATATTATCTCACGGCAGAACCGATGTAACTTCACTGATCACCTCCTCTTTCTAGAACACCAGGAAATATCTCTTGGAGACCGACACTAGTGAGCATATGATGATTATTATTATCAGAAAGGTCTTTCTGTGGTTATTATAGTAATTTAATAGTTGAATTCATGAGTCAGTTTAAGCTAGACCACCATGGAAAGCCCAGAAACACTAAATGGTCGTTTCATCTCAGTGCTCCTGCACAATCCTGCCCATGGGATCAATGAATGCTTAAATAAAGAATAATTATCTTCTTAAAAGTTGAATAAATAAATAAAAAAACTTTCAAAATCATATTTAATAAACCACAGATTAAAGTTAATACCATTAAACTATAAATAAATTTTAATTTATTGAAAAGAATAAATAGGTATTTCTAGACTAATCCAATATATCACATTGATTTCAATATAATGGATATTGTTGATTTATACATTCTTTTTTTCTCCAAATTATATCACCAACCTTTCACAAAATCACTTTTGTTAAATATTAGTTAAAACATTAAATCCAGTGATAAACGTTAATTATTTGTGATTGAGATCATGAACCGATTAATGTTAGACCACCGCTGGAAACCTGGAAGCACTGAACGGCCGTCTCGTCATATTGTGGGACTTCTCAGCAGTGAGCATCCATGATCCCGCTCGCGGGATTCGGACCAAGAGCCTTCAGTCTTGCGCAAGCAGGATTGTGAATGCGCACTGTTGAGAAGTCCCACAATATGACGAGACGGCCGTTAAGAGCTTCCAGGTTTCCAGCGGTAGTCTAACATCAATCGGTTCATGATCTCAATCACAACCTCTATACTGATTTATTATTTAATTTACATATCATTATTTAATCATATGCATGATATAATACTTTAGTGTAATCAGATATATTTTAATAATTTACACTGGATACATTACATATAATTGATCTACATATACAATTCATTATTCCTTTAATAAAATAATATATGGATACAACTATTCAAATTAATTAAGAAAAATATATATTAAATGAAAAAAATTATTAAATCAATAAACATAATTATATTTTCAGTTACTATGATTATGTCATTGATTTAAAAATTAAAAAAAATATTTTTTTAGTTTTTCTAAATTTCATTTTATTCTGAATAAAACTTAAAATTACTAGGTGATTAAAACAAAAAATCAATCTAATTATTACTATGTAAATTAATATTAATTTATGAACTATCATAGATTACCTAATATAAGTTAATTAAAAGATTGTAGACAGAAATGTACTGTGACTAACTGTCATTCATAGACATATATATATATATATATATATATTCTTGATTATAGATATGTAACTATACACAGATTGAAATATACATTTCTCCACTACTTTTATACATAAATAATGGATGTCATAAATGTCTAGTAGTTTACATTTATCAATTTATTTGTTATATGATAGTAAGTGATTCTTTTTTTTTCTTCACTAGACTTTTACATGTTAATTACTACTGATTACTGAACAGGTAAACTAACATTGTTGTTCTATACAATAAACCTATTTATAAACTATGAAGACTATTAGAATTCTCAGTTTATCGTGATAAGTTATACAACGATAATAAACTTGAAAACCGTTGTATATCAAATATTGAAATTATCTAAAATTTCGTCTAAATGAGATTAAACAAAAATACTAAACTAGTTGACGTAATTGCTGACTATCGATTTGAGTTTTATGATGAAATGCAAGAATCCTGTATACAGTCTATGTGAGATGTGAACAACACTGAGATTTACAATTTTAATGATCAATATTTTTAGGCTTCTGTGATTTGTTAAAAAAAGTAGACCAAGACCAGAATAGTTAATTTTTTTCTATAACTCTTTAAATTTAGCAAACATCTTCATTTGCAACAGAATCTGTTCATATCACGCAAATTATCACACATTAATGGCGTATTGTGATATGTGCAAGTGAAGTATTTACTGTATAGTTCTCAGATTTTACTAAGATGATCTGTGATTTTGTGTTCAAATACAGTCGATGGTCCCAACATGTGTTCTCATTCACTACAGTATTATTAAAACTAAAGAATGAATAGTAATGTTTATTTGAAGAAATAAATTCGTATGTTTAAGTTATATTTATTCTTGTTGAAATTATAAATAACAATTAAAGTGATCAAACTTACATTACTTCACAAGTAGTCAATTATGTTAATCTCAGAATACTGCGGTCAAAATAGTGTATTTGAATTCATGATGTGTTGTTGTCAAATAATGGTTATCGAATAGAAATTAAACACTAATCTAAAATAAATGGATACTTATCTACCAAATACTGTACCACAAATGAACGAGCACCACATAATATAAACTTAAGAAATTGTCATTCAACGTGTTTCACCTAGAAGGATATTTCTGTCAGTAAAATGAAAACATTTCTTTTTCATGTTTTCTTTCGCATTTAAAATTATTGGTTTGATTGACTATGGAAAATGACCTGAAGATATATAACAACAGAATAACTAAAGCAACTCTACTGAATACATGACAGTGTAATACTTCTTGACCTCAGGCTTTGTAAAAAAAATAATAAAACATATTTTACATAATAATTTTATATGATTGACCTTATTTCGTCTTTAGCTAAGCTTTTACCTATTATTCCATATTGTAGTATCTAAGTTGAGTTATTTAGTTAACATATGGTCTCTAAAACTAACTGAATAATTAACGATATATTTCTTACATTAATAAGACTTACACATTAAAAATTGTTTATTTGCGAAAAATTAATCTAAAAAGTTCTTCATAGGTTAATACAGGCAAGGAGAGCGTATATTTTTTTCTTTGTTATATCTAAATAAAAAATAAAATGCTCAGCCTTAGTAACAAAATAATTTCAGCTAGATAGTCATTTAAAATGAATATGTAGTTCAATAACGTAGTCGCACGACCCCCACCAGGTATTGAACCCAAATTCTATTAGTATTCAATTGTTCATAGAACATTTTCGTATCATATATTTCTAATTCACTAACACATCTTTAGCAACTTCGTACAATCCATAACTTTCATAAAGTTTTATTGCTTACAACTACCTTAGACTTTAGTAATTAACTTCCCATCTGATTTCTAAGAAGACATTACTTAAATTGATTATTTTTGGATCAATTTTTAAATCTAGGTGACGATTTATATATGCGGTAACAATAAAAAAGTATGCATGAGTTAGATTATTTTCATATGATAATATGTTTTTATTCAATAGAAATATGAATTCAGACTATTGATTGACCATGTAACTAGTTTACATATGAGAAGTGTAAATCTCTTTTTAATCTGTTCAATTAATCTTTCTGTTTTCATTTATATACTATACAGTTTCAATATAATAATATAGATTACTTCGTCTATTGTTCAAGATTGAAATCTCTTGAATTATTACAATGATAATATTAAATATCCAATTGCCTAATGTAAAATGTAGTTGTGAATCGGTTTCAACTCGGATACGGGAACATATCCCAGCTTGGTTCTATAAGGGTGAAAGGTAAGCAGTTAGGAGTTTTATACTGGAACACCTAATCGACTATAACCATTCTACACATCTACAAATTGATTTTAAGGTTGTTTATATGATTCGTTCAAATCTGCCCAGATTTCTTCGTATCCAACCTTTAAAAATAGCCGAAGCTCTTACCATCCAGGAGAATAAAGTAGAACTATGCGTACAAAAGAAGTACGTCTTGTCGTTATCGCTACCTTGGCCTGAATTATTTTGATTATCCTATTATTATTACCATTATTATTATTATTATTATTATTATTATTATTATTACTGCATCCCCCCTTTACTTATGTCTTATATTCTCATTATTTTATTCGTAAATACTCATTATATCACCTTATTTATTTTTTACATCTCTATGACCTTTAATAATTATAACAAAAACATTTTAATCATCTTATTATATTCACTAAATCTATTGTTGACAGATAATTCCCATTTAAACATTAAAATTAAAACACGAATTTCAGCGAAGGGCTCTCTTTTCAACGAATTTATTATCAAGCTGTACAATCGTATATATATGAAAATTTTTGTTTTTGTAAAAGTACTAATTCCGTGAGGAAATCGTTTGAGTGAAATGTGAGATCAATTTTCTCGAAAGCTGTATCGAAAATAATGATTATCCTAAACGTTTCTGGAAGGCACTAAGACGAAACCATATCCATCCCAATGCAAAAACACTCAAACGATTTCCTCAAGGAATTAGTACTTTTACAAAAACAAAAATTTTCATATATATACGATTGTACAGCTTGATAATAAATTCGTTGAAAAGAGATCCCTTCGTTGAAATTCGTGTTTTAAATCTATTGTTATCATTCGTATTACGTAATCTAGTATTATAATCATTTTATTATGTCATCTTGGTTAATTGTTTTCACATTTCCTCACGGAATTAGTACTTTTACAAAAAACAAAATTTTATATATGTACGATTGTACAGCTTGATAATAAATTCGTTGAAAAGAGATCCCTTCGCTGAAATTCGTGTTTTAATTTTAATGTTTAAATGGGAATTATCTGTCAATTGGTTAATATAAAATAATGAAATAGCTTAAAAATCTTCATCATTGAATATATCAAATGATTATTCTATGAGAAAGATAATAAAATGCCGTCACATACTGAATTGAAAAAAAAAAATCTATGTTATTCTTAACAATTAAAAATGTACATGAAACGAATGAATACTTTTCGATAGTAACAGTAATAATAATAATAATACTGATAAAATGTCAAATAATCATGAATATGTTTATTCATATTCATGTCTAGAAAGGAAGAAAACAAAGGAAAAAACAAATTGTAATCCTAAACACGTAATAACACGTGTCTATTGCTGTAATTTCTCATGTTCATATTTTTGTTTTACATTACATAAACTTTTAAATTCATAGATTTAACATGGATATGATTGTTTAAATTACATTTTAACATTTATATCATTGTTCATAATTTTGTTCATAGAATTTTATAAATCAAGATGAAGAGAGAGAGCGAGAGGGAGATTAGCTCAAATTGATTATTTAAGTGACAAAATTAAAGTATTTTAAGCTTATAATCATAATTCTGAATAACTAATGTTTTCTAATTTGAATCTGAAAGTCTAGTTATGAAAGCTGTCAAATTTATTATTTATTAGGTTACTGAGTATTTCATTGATTGAAATCATGAGTCAGTTGAAGCTAGATCACCATGGAAAACCTGGAAGCACTGGACGGCCGCTTCGTTTTAGTATGGGACCCCTCAGCAGTGCGCATTCACGATCCCGCACCCAACGAGATTACAACCCAGGACCTATCGATTTTGCGCCAGACGCTTAACCAACTAGGCCACTGAGCCGGCATCCAACGATGTTAATGTCTAACTTCAAACAATCCACGAAGTTGCGCCACCGTACACCAGTGTCTTCAGTGAGTTGATTTCTCACAACAGACGTGGTTGGACTCCACTGTTCACTACTTCTCACTAGAACTCCAGGCGTATCTCTTGAAGTCGATCACTAGTGAGCAGATGATTATTATTAGAAGGGGTTTTGTGAAGAATTTAGTAAGTTCAACAGTGCACTGCTGAGGAGTCCCATAATAAGACGAAATGGCCGTCCAGTGCTTCCGGGTTTTCCATGGTGGTCTAGCTTTAACTGACTCATGATTTCATTCACTGAAATTTCTGAAATCTCCACAAGACCCCTTCTGATATTCAGTATTTAACTAGAGAATATCGATAGTGTACTGAACGGGAACACAAGTCGGGACAGTCAGATGTATTTGAATATAAATTACAGAACATTTTAGTAAACTATGAGAACCATACATTAAATACTTCATTTGCAAAATATCAATTAATCGTCTCAGACTTCATTGTTTTTTCGTTTCCACACCAATCATTCTCTGTTCTCGTTCTCTTTTCGTCACTCTTCTTAACCTTCTGCCGCAAAGTATTTCACTTTCGACTGATCATACATACTACGTATATCTATCGACACCAGCAGCACATGCCATGCTTCCCCCATTTAAGGTAATCGTTCTTGAGGTGGTTCTGCGCTCCGTGCCACTTTCTTGTTTTCTGCACTCTGTACCACTCCGCCAAAATGTTGAATCTGCGGCACTTTGACCTCCATAACTCCTTCAAACCGTCAGGCAACCAAAACCAAGTGACCACTCGGCACCCGGGACGTTCAACGCCTGCATTTTAATGACCTGCTGAGCCATCTGCATCCAATGTTAGCCCAGCAGCCGCACCTCCTTTCCATTATAGCCAACGCCGCCCTGCCAGAACATTCTAATTGGAGTCACTTCCTCGTACCAGACCGCATCAACTAGCATCTCAGCTCGAGGTCTGCATCGGCGTCCACCGAACAGCACTCTTCCTCCCTCCTAGTTGACAGCGAAACCAAACATAACTGATGACAGTTGAATACATATGAGTACGAAATTACAGAACATCTTAGCAAAATATGAGAACCATACAGTAAATAATTCAATCAATTGTTTAAAACTTAACTGGTCCTTTTGCAAAAATCAGTCAATTGTCTCAAACTTCCTTTGTTCCTACAACAATCGCTCTTTATTTGTAGTCTCTTTTCACTTTTCATTGATGATGCTTACTAGTTATATCTATCGACATCGGTAGCAAACACCACGCTAGTCAATATAAACAAAACAGCTCAACATCGAACACAGTAGTCAAATTACTTTATTTATTTATTTATATTTGGTCAGTTCAGATTTTATTAAAAACTGTTGACCTTTTCTCATATTACGCTATGGAAAATTATAAATATCTTAAAACTGGACAAAGATGGAGAAGTCAACTCTGAGTAAACCATATTGATTAGCATACTGTTTATATTAATATTTAAACAATTATTTTTTATTCTTTGAGGTTTTTTTCTAACATTCTAACTCTTTTTGCTCAAATGTAGTAAAGAAACAAAGAACAACATATTTGTCCGACATTCTAACCTGTTAACATATAAATATCTGTCTATGGTAAAACAATTAGATATCGATATTTCTCAACATTTTAATTCATCTCTTGTTAACATTTTCAAATGTTAATTTGTAAATTTCATACATTATTCTTTCATTTTCATGCCAATAGATTGTTTATGAACTTGTTACAATGAATGTTCTAATTTTGTTGAACCAATAGCTTATGACATTTTTATTTACTTTTTGTTTATTTCTAGGTCAAGGTATTAGGTGTTTCAATGTGTCACTATGTGACAAACAGATGTTTGTTTAAGAAGTTTATTGGTTTAATAATTTAAGAGGTTATTTGTCATAATTGAAATTTTTCATAACTTTACGTTCATATTAATTAATAGTAATGGATGGGAAAGATATACTGCAAAAATGAGGAATATATTATATGCAACATAGAACTGTAGGAGAATTGAGTCATGTTGACTACAAGACGGGATATTACTCAATTCAATTACAAGAGTTGAAAAAATAGCTTGAAACAGTTATTCATTATTTCTTGTCTAATAAAAAATCTTAAACTGATTTCACCTCACTATCAATATGTTTGTAATTGATGTATTTATTTATATGGTGCACGTTTAATTAACCGATTCACGAATTATGTAAATTCAAAAGTGAAATTGGTTCTGGCTATCTGTTTATCGTACTTTTTCTTTTTTGTCGAAGTAGACATACAACTATGAAAATCGTAAAACAGTGTTTTAGATACGATTAATTTTCTTACTATTTGAATAACGACAATCTTAAGAGAAATCATCTATTTTTCAGATGCTTTTAAGCTGTCAATAACTTAAAAATAATAGTGCTAATTATAAGCAAAAATGGATAGTGGTTAGCAGTGGAATCCAGGACACGAGTTTCGTCCTATTTGGGACTCGTCAGTTGGATGTACCTGCATCTCACCGTTGATGTCCACACTGGAAGACCAACCCAGTATCAATCGCTTCAAACGCCATCATGTCATCCACTTGGCTACTGAGTCTTGATAGCCATTTGCTTGTGCAATGGGTTGAAGTTTAATTCACTTGATATTGTTTGGATTCTATCTTTCCTTTGATGTTTAAGACTGCAATTGATCAGTCTTATATTGGTATATGTGCATACTGTGAGTATGCCTCGATATTGCCTTAATTGACAGGCTTTTATAAACAAAGATAGAAAGATACAAGCAAAACAATACCAATCGAACTTATACTACAACTCATTGCACAAGCGAATGGCTATGAGGACTCAGTAGCTGAGTGGAAAACGCGATGGCGTTTGAAGCGAATGGTATTGGGATGGAGTCTCAGGGTGAATATTTACTTTGAGATGCAGAAACACGCGACTGACGAGTCACAACTAGGACGAAACGCGCGGCCACTGCTAGCCACATCCAATCGAAACATGAATCGCACAAATATCTTGAAAACGTTTACCATTTGAATGTATTGAATTTGTTTTTCAAACCATGGAGTTTCGCTAATCAGAGACTGAGCGTGAGAAATTATAAATTAAACATTGGCAATAATAGTTTAACGTAAACGTCCGTCGTATAAATTTTCGACAAGCCATACAAATAATGTAACCTGAAAGCTCAAGATTTACCCTTGTTGTATGCAATATTTTAGTTTATTTTTTTGTTCAAAAAGTGTCTTAATGCTTTCTTCCCTCGGGCTATTTTTCAAACTATTTCTAGTGCTATCAATTTAGATCTTATAGACTTGAATTCTTATGAATGCGTTAACGAATTATTTGCTTTGATAATGTTCATTCTATCATTTACAACTTGTATTTGTAAAACGTCGGCCTAGTAATCAAATTTTCTCCATGTAGTACTAACTAAATTGGCTGATTATCAACTTTTAATTATACCTGTGTGGCGCTTTGAATTTTCTGTGTTAAAAATTTCCTAATTGGAAGCTGTTTAGTTAAAATTCATTTGGTTGTTATTTCAGTACCATTTGCACTTAATTCTTTATCTGCAATTGTCGTAAACTTTTTATTTTCTTGAAAATTCAATTAAAAAGTAAACGGATTGTTGAATCAACACTCTAAATTCCTGCACATTACTTCACAAAGCTTAGAAAACGTCGAATGCATCTAACTTTCATAAAGAAAGTTTTCTTTTTCGTCTTGGAGAGAGAAAGATCAAATATTTGAACAAAATAGTGTGCTTTCGTTTTATATTTTTTGGTTCACGTCAGCCGCTTACACACTATAATAATTGAAAACCAAACGTAGTAATATGAATTCATGTTATTCTACTCAAATATTCATTCTTATTTCACAGTGTGTTTACTACACTAATTACTACATTGGTTGTACAAATAATATTCTAGACTTTACTTATAAGTTATTTGCTAGTTCTTAAAAAGGTAATAAATATTCAGCAAATCACATTGACAAATAATAAACGAGTTAAAAGTGGGACTATTGGAGTAATTATAGTTTGTATTATTATGACTACCAAGTAAACTGAATTATGTAACCAAATAGTCAAATCATAACAATGATTATGGAATAACAAAAATGATGAGTTTGTAAGAACGATCCATTAGTTAGAAGGAGGTATAGTATTCTGTATATACTCTAACCAAAACATTTGATAATAGTAATTGTTTCCGGCAATGGAATTGATTGAACATACGTCTTGTGAACGGATTGGAAATAGTTTCATGTAGTATGAAGATTAAACTTATATCTAAAGTCTAGATTCATAAAATACCGCGCATAACTTGAGCACTCGATGATAGAACACTCTCAAGTCGCAAATGAGAAGACGGAATACAAGTGAAAGGAATGTTATTCCAAATAGTGTTAATTATGGTACAAACTGTAAGGTATTTATTGTTTTTAACTAAAACGAACTCATCATTATAGCTCTCCGATATACCGCTGTCTACGTGTTACGCGATCAATTAGCATTATTTGGTTTAAAAGTAATTTTCATCATGTTGTGGTGCATTTATCATAGGTCTTAGAGTTTTACGAACTCTTCAGTAGTAAACGTTGACAATCTGAAACAGCAAACACAATCCCGATCCCAATCATTTCAAAATAATTATTTTTATTAGTCAGTAACTTGTTCACTATTCCGCTATCTCCTTTAAAGTTATCAGGTTTTAACGGTGATTTCTAATCATATAAGTTCTAAAACAGCTTATGACAAACGTTATTTTCATAAAGATATAAAACGTAGCAATTTTCTCTAGATGTTGTTTTGTATCCATGAGCTTTAAAGCTTGTGTAACAATTGCTCTACCAAATTTGTCTTCATGAATATTTTCACTCTAGTTTTTTGTGTAGTATACTTGTCTTATCTTTGAACTTTAAAATAGTTGAAGCAAATCGTATGTATATAAGCAAAAAGTTGTAACTCATCGTTTAAGAATAATATGAGAACGGTAGTCGTACACAATTATATACCATAAGTACTTTTAAAAATAGTACCCATTAGAAACTGTCATTTTTCTTGGGTTGAAGCTATCACGAGTTCATTTAATCTGCGAATAAGAACAAAGACTCAATGACCAAAGACCAGTAAGCTAGCTATTTGATGAGTCTCAGCCCCGCTAACTAGAGGGAGAAGTCTAAGCTTGGAATGGGGAAGTATATTCTGCAAACAGCCAGAAATGTGCAATCACAAAAAACAATTCAAAACGTTTATATACAGCACAAAACCGTCCTTGGGAAGAGTTACCAAATAGCATACTAAAAGATGCAACGGACCAATAGCGTTTAAGACATATCCCAGTGGGAAGTACAACACGAAAGTGACAAGAGCCCCTTTGGCGCAAAAACAAAGAAATTCAAATTTTCTAAATAAAATTACAAAATTAGGTCCTTTCCCAAGTGAGTTCTGAAGATCTAACGTTCCCAACACAATTTTATTATATTAAAACAATATTCAATTAAATTTATTAAGATCTCAAAAAAACAAAACAAAAAATTAGTTTCATTATTTTACTTTTCTTGTCACAATAACTAATAGATTACACTCAATTTATTTATGAACACCTAGTTCCAACTAGCAACCAATCACAGATGATGTGAACTAAGAATTATCAAAATGTGAATTATAACTTTTTGTTTTATTCCCTATATATATGTGTTTGTCTTTTAGTTAATACATTTTAATTCCTCCTATGAAAAAATGTGTGTACTGTGTTCCAATAAAACTGCTTTTAACTTATTTTGTTGTGTACTAACTAGTATAGTTGACATTTTTAAAGAGAAAGTATGGTAACGAAAGAAAAACAAAAGAAAAGAAAAATACATCTGAAGTTATAAACTTTAATGTTTGTTCCTATTAAGAAAAATAATCCAAATATTTAGAAAGTGCTGAAGATAATGAGATATTATATATATACTTAAACTTTTATGGGATACAATGTCCAATGGTTATGATTCTCAATATCGCTATCTAAATTGCAAATTATAAAGTTAACTTCTTTTATATACCAAATACTAATCATGTACATGCTTCTTTATATGAAAAAGAAGAGATTGTATATCATATAGTATTCATTAAGTACTCATTCTATTCATTATGTATATCTGAGGATTTACTATATACTCTATGTCCTTCATTATAGTTTTCTTAGAGTACAATTACATACAAAAACAAATGATATAAATTAAATCAGTTCATATCCTACTACTTACAAAACTATATTTAAATTTTATGATATAACATACTACTTATCTAATTGATTAAATGATATTTAGTGATGGAAAAGATTATTAATGATAATCCGCAAATTCTCTGTAAATAAATTAGGGATTATTTCTTTTAAGGATAAAGTATGATTTCATTTTAAAAGAAAAAAACTTAACAAATAATGGTTGATTTCAATACGAAATGCAACATGGATTTTTCATTGTCTATTTCAATGAGGATATTCATTTATATTTTATTTTTGTTTGGTAAGTTAATGATTACCAAATTATTAATTAATTGTTTTATTTAAATTAACATTTCTTTGTGATATGTCACCTAGTTGAACTTGGTATTTGAATAAAAAACTAAGACAATTTTGTTTAACAATGTCACTTTCTTGAATAATTGAGTCATAAATGAAGCTGAATGAGAAGAAATATCAAATCAACATACTCATATTAGTGGGATTAACGTTGTGCTAAACAATCCACAAAAGATAGTTTCTAATCAAGACTGAACATTACAAACGGAATGAAGTTTCAAAAAGGGTTTTCTGGAGATTGTAGTAATTTCAACAGTTGAGATCATGAGTCGATTGAAGCTAGACCACCATGGAAAACCTGGAAGCACTGGATGGCCTTTTTTTCCTGTTGTGGGACTCCTCAGCATTACGCATCCACGACCGCGCCTCTTGGAGTTCAAGTGAGAAGTAGTGACCAGTGGAGTTCAACCGGGTCAGTTGTGAGGTAGTAACTCACTGATGACAATGGTGGATGTGTCGCTCGATTTTGAGGATTAGTCGACGTAAGACATTTACATCGTTGGATATCGACTCAGCGGTCTAGTTGGTTAAGCGCCTGGAGCGAGACTGATAGGTCCTGAGTTTGAATCCCGCGAGGCGAGGTCGTGGATTCGCACTGCTGAGGGGTGACACAATAGAACGAAACGGCTGTCCGCTGCATGCAGGTTTTCCATGGCAGTTTAGCTTCAATTGACTCATGATCTCAACTGTTGGAATGAAGTTCATTTGTATAGCATTCTATCACACGATGTGCAAACAATGTGATCAGGATGAGATAACACACTAGAATGGAATCTAAACGACATTAAATATCTAATACAGTAGACGTTCCAATTTAGTTAAAAGGCATTGGTTACGAAGCGTGGTATACTCAAACATTTTTTTGAAATGCTCATATTGTCATTCATGAGAGTAAAGAAACTATTGAAAACAATACGCATTTATGGTTATGATTATTACGGAAGTTGATTTTTTATTGTTTGTTAAATGGAATTACGAAACTGATGATGCATATACATTATAAACCTACAGTCAAACACATTATTTGAAGTCCAGCTTTTTTTCTATCCTATATTACTAAACTCATATTCAGTTGATTATATGTACGGAATGGAAACGTAAGTATATCAGGCAGCAATCATTATTTTATCTAAAACCGCTTACAGACTGATTTATCCCATAAATCTTCAAGTTTATTGACGTAATCTATTTGATATAAAACTAAAAATACTAGTAAAACTCAATACCCTATTACAAAAAGACTTAAACAGCCTTATTTTTGACAAAAACATATTTTATTAAATCCTAAAACCTTAACAACAAATTTTGTTGGAGAATAAAATTGGTGATATGATTTGGTTGTCGACAGAGAGACTAATTTCATCTGCATAAAGTATATCCATCTTTTCATTATATACATTTAAAAAGTTCCGACACACAAATATTTCAGCATATTGAGGTATTTAATGGCGTATCAATTTTATCGTTGTAATTAAATTTCTTTACATTCTTATAAACTATATATATACACATATATAGTTATTTTTGACACTTTCAGTGCCAAAAGGAATTAGTTGACTGTTATCATAACTTTTCTATGCACAAGCATCAACCACACAAACTGTTTCAAATTTAGAATTTAAACCCGAAAGTTCTTTTTTAAAAGAGTTTAAAGTTAGTGCATCAGAGACATTAGCTAACTATGATGATAGACATTAGGTTTTATCAATTTACGGTTGTAAGAATTATCCAATTTCCTTAATATCACGATCCAGTCTAAGTTAGATAACCATTGAAAAATTGGGAGAACTAGACATCCGTTTCGTTCCATTAAGTATCTTCTCATCAGTACGCATCCAAGGAGTCAAGCCTGGCACTTCCGTATTTGCGCGCGGATACTCATTTTTCAAACTTTTTAGGTGGGATCAAATAGTATACAAGTTTGCTATTGAGCAATTCGTGCAGACCCGAAAGTCTAGGATTCGATACCTTATTAGTGCATCGTGAGTGTTCAGCCTGACAATGGAACGAAACAAGTGTCCACTTCTTCCAGGACTACAAGGGTTATCCAAATTATGAGTCCTGATTATTCGTTGCCTAATGTAACCTGAGGTATTTGAATAAAATAATGAACTCTGACTTTAATCAAATCTAAATAATACAGTGATTATGAGTTAGATAGGCTGCCATAATAAATAACAGTTTTCATTAGATACTGGTCTAAAGAAATGTTTTATGACAGAATAAAACTAGTTTCCATGGAAAAATAATTCAAAATGCCATGCCGAATAAATTCGCTTGCTGTTATTTGCATATATCTTCCCATTGACGTTTAGGACTGCAATCGATCAGTTTCTTGTCGATATATGTACATCCTGTACGGATTGCCTTGATATTGCCTGAAGTCACCATAATTGTAAGCAAAGGTGGATAGTTGCTAACAGTGGAATTCAGGACGCGCGTTTCGTCCTATTTGGGACACGTCAACTGGATGTGCCTGCATCTCACAATTGTTATCCACTTCGGAACTCGAACCCAGTACCATTCGCTTCAAACACCATTGCGTTATCTACTTAGCTATCGAGTCCCGTTAGCCACCCGCTTGTTCGCGTCTCAGACTAAACACCAACTCTAGGATACATGTAAATCTAGCTGAATGGTCCCGAATACTTCAAAACACAAGTCCTGGATTCCACTGCTATTTACTATCCATCTTTGCTTATGAATGTTTATAAAATAATCGTGATTTTCTAAATGAAAGTCAATAAAATTTAATTTCAATAAATTTTTTATAAATAATTTAAACAAGACTTTCAATGATAATTAATTTTTTACTTTAATTTCATCACCTTAATTAAGAAAACCCCATCAGAAAATATGCAAACTAATTTTGCATCTATTTAAACCATTTAAATTAGCTAATTTTATACGTTGCTTTTGTAGTTAACCAAAAAAAATACAAAAAATCAATTTTTGTTTCCAACTGAAATTCAAATGTCTTTAGTTACGTTTTTTTCTTTTTTTTGTTTTTTACTCGTGTTTCGTTAAAATAACAATCATAATTAAATTCAAGCAATGCTAATTGTAATTTTAATTTGCCTAAAGAAATTGTGCCATTTTCGTTAATGAATTTATGAGTAAAAATAAAATCGTTTCTATAAAAATTTTCTAGATTTTCATATTAAAATTCCTAAACAACACTGATAGTGTTCATAGTTACCAAATGTTTATTTAATTGATTAATTGATTAGGAACTCCCCTACTTAAGCGGTATGATATATTACAAATAAATCAATAATATTTTTTTTATTATTAGACCATTTATCAATAAGAATGATGAGATCTTGACATCTATACTGACTAATATTGGTTTAAATAATTAAGTAACTGAATAATAGATACAGTTAAGCAAATATTAATAACATATATAAGCGAACAATATTTATATGCATATAAATATTACTGTATATTAGAGTAAAGCCTGATGAGGATCTAATCAAAAACAATATTGAACGCTCATATATGTTGTTCTAAATTTACAATATGGGAATATTTCAAATATTAATAAAATAGGCTGACTATTATAAGTTTTACAATCTCTTTTGGAGTGTAGTATGAATATAATTGGATATTTGCATGTCTAGACATATAAATTATAGCCTTTGCTATCATCAGTTACTTACAATTTGTATTTATTTAATATAGGCGTTTCATCTGAATAAAGTTGTCATGTTTACTCAATCAAACGAGAAATCAGATGTGACTTTTTTTAAACTTTCTAGTTTATAGGAAAGGTATTATACCGGAAGAACAGTTTGCAAGGATTTATTGATTTCAACTTTTTATTAATAGTCATATTTAAAGTATCTAGATGGGTGGGTAATCTACAGTACGTTTAAATATGACATGGATTGTTTTCAAACTTGGATCTATTTATAGTACTGATGAAATATGATGAAAAGCATGTAAGAAAATTTTTTAAATACTATCATAAAATAATAGCAGACAAACACCTTTAATACGAACTATACTGAGCACTTCATATATAGCAGTAATTAATGGTTTGCACACTTATTTTAGCTGGTATGTTGCCAAAAATTAAAAAAAAGCATTGTAACTAATGCACATGCATTTGTGGTAAAAAAGCTAAATGATGACATGCAGTTTTATGTTACTTTAGTAAATAAAACTGACTAATTCATGACTTTCCAAGTTATAGATACTGAAAGTTACTGTTTCAAGATGATGTTAAAAATTTATTCTTTCTCCTTTTGTTAAACAATGAAATCAATCTACATCAATGTAAAAAGCATGCTTCCTAAACATTGAAGAGCACTGAAAATAAGGATATAAAAATCTTAGTAAAAGGTAATATTGGATAGACACGTTTTTTCGAATCTATTTAATGCTTCTCAGTGAATTACACCATCAATTTCAGCTTTCTTTGAGAAGTGGCAAAATATATTACAAAGTTCTAGATCAACATATTGTATACACCTTACAATAATTATATCGGTAATAAAAAATACGCATCATTATTCACAATTGAGACACACAATTTCAAAACAAGATAGAATCTAACAGGTACGTTCCGTTCCATTCAGGACAACTCAGCAAGATATACCCATCACTCCGCACAGGTAAGTGACAATCTAGACTTTGAAGGTCAGCGAATAATTCATTGACTTTTGAATTAAAAGGTAGTGAGTGTAAGAATAAACATTAGGATACAGAACATATGGCTGACGAGTCCAAAATATTGTAAAGCGCGCATACGAGATTTCAGTGTTGAGCGAAAGTCAATCTCTTGTAGTAAACGTGTAACGAATTGACAACACAGATGAAATCTACACAGGATTTACATCTGATAACAGATACTGATCAATATACAGTATTATATATTAACAACAGCATAATTCAAATCATTTTTATTAATCATACAAACAATTTAAAACGAGATGAAATCATGTGCAAGAGAGGATATTGGTTGTCCAACATTCGGTGTCAAACGTCACTATTTCCTAGAAAATGGAAGACTTATTGTGGCAAAGAAATAAGTACTTTGACATCTTTTAGAATATAGCTATTAGGTGTTAAAGAGAAATTTGTCGAGAGAAACTTAATTTCTTCTTTAGCAGAACTAATGTTTTGGAAGCGTTGAGCATTTCTGATGGAGTGATATTTTTAGGAAGTCATTGTAGAATTTAATGAAAAAAAAACAATTCACTTGCATAAGAATCTAAAAGGGAAAACAAATGATGAGCGTATCATTTATCAATCCATTTTGATTGCTGTAGTAAACACAAGAAGTAATGGGTGGATAGATAACATTACTTTTTTAAGATAATATTTTGATTGTTGTAATGACGTTTCGCCTTACAATGATTCTACTCTATTTAAAACAATATCTGGTTGAAGCCTCATATTTAAACCATCAGTGAAACAAATAGTATGATTTCCTTATAGATTTATATGAAATCTATGTGAATATTTGTTAACATCAGAATAAACAGTATGATGGAAATTGTTGCCGAGTATAAAAAAGACATTATGATTAGAAATTATTATCTAAATTAATCCCAGTGATTGTAATTACAAAGTTTCATCCAATGAGCTTGTATGAACTACTTCAGAGAATGCATGACACATAACACACAAATCTACACTAAAAACATATCCATTCATGATCAAACGATGATTTTGGAAAGTGAAAAATGTGAGTCACTAAGATATGAAAAGTATGGAATATTCACAGTTTACTTTTATGTTATTCTAAGTTTAAAGTAATCGGGTTAACGAAATCTATCTACCACTAGTAATTTGTTAATCGTCTTGTTTATTGAAACAAAATAAAATAATGATGACCAATAATCTGGATCTTCTACGCAAGTTCACTTTGAACACTATACGTGCAGTTATTATTATTAATGTCTCAATGATGCAAAAGTTTCGATTATTTAGATGGATATATTGAAACAAATAGATTTTTAAAGAAAAGAGGTCCTTTCTTCAACAGATGAACAAAGAAAATAAAGTGTTTGTTTATGTCTATGGTTCTAAATATCAGTCGTATCACTTTTTATGATACTGGACTTTCTCGAAAAGAATAGTTGGTCTGTTATATTGAAAATACATTCATTTACAAGATATGTGGTTATTTAGTTTAATGTTATCAAAACGTATTTTGTATACAATCCACTAACATAACATTTGGCATATTTGAAATAAAGAGATAATTCAGAATTCTTTATCAATGAATGATGTTAGCGTATATTCCACTTTCAAACTTTGTAAACATCTTATATTTAACGAAAATATTCCATTTACAATTAATTACAAAACTACCGAAAACATAAGAAATGAGTCAAAGAAAACCTACCAAGAATAAAACACTTCATCATAGTGAATCACTTTGTGACTCTCTACACATGGGAAGTAAACATATTTCACTAATTATATGTTCAATCTTGTAAAACCTCAAAAATTCTTTAATAGATATTGATTTGAAACCTTACGCTACCAGAACATATTGATTTTATGGAAATACTTTGGTGTATAAATGATGACCATTAACTATACCAAACAATTTTTTTTAAATTGTATATTTCTGAGATTTGCTTTAAATGCATTGTGTAAACTATATCTCACAGTTAACCATAATCTTACTAATTAAACTTATTTAGATTCGATGGAGACCCAAACTAAGACATAAGGTTAGTTGTTAAATAAATCATGGAACCGAATTTTTCGCGTTTTTTTAATTTTCTCACCATTATCTGTTGTTTTAATACAAATTTAAGCTTGGTTATATATGTCATTTAAACACAAATTATACAAAATGTTTAAAGCGAGTAAATAAGGGAAAAAAAGAACAATCCGTATTTTCATAGCGAATTTTCATATAAGACTGTACACATTTGTGTCACACTCGGTTTTATCTATGTTACTATGGGTTTTAGTAGGTAAACGTAGAAAGTTACTAATAGCTAATATATATTTTCTATTTCAGCTTACTATTTTTTTTCCATATTTGAGAAAAAAACAAGTAAAGAATAACAGTCTATTGTTTACATCTTCAAGAATAAGTTGTGATTCATATTGCCCATGACTAATTCCTTTTTGTTTTGGTGTTTGATAGATTCAATAAATAAGTTTTTTTTTCACTTTGTCTAAAAATACACCAAATAGAATAAAATAAACAAAAAAATAAAATAAAAATAAAGTAAATTAAGAAAACTATCCTTTTGTTTCCATCAAACTTTTATTCAAAATCTATGCTTCTATTACTAGTTTGTTGTTTGTTTGTTTTGCTTTCTTCTGGATACCTATCAATTTCAGTTTATTTAACATTTAACGAGGTTGTTTATTATTATTATTTTTTGAAATGTTTATTTCATTTAAAAATATAAAATGTCAAAAAAGAAATTTAGAGAATTGATCTTAACTCTCACTTTATTTTGTTTAAAACTTTATTAATATTCATTATCTATATTCTAATGGTTATCTACATTATAGATTTTATATAAGGTTCGAGTAACAATTTATAACTTATGAAGTCAGTAAATAGTATGCTAAAAATACTCAATAGACCAATAGTGTTAAAGATTCCTCCAAGTGGGAAATACGACATGAAGGTTGAAAGGGCGTTTTTGGCGCGAAAACAAAGAAATTTAAATTTCCAAAATAAAATTACAAAATTAAGGCATTTACTATGCGAGTTCTGAGGATCTAACATCCCCAACAAGGATTCTGATGGAACAAATGCATATGAACCTATAGTTAGTCACCGGCTATCACGGGACTTCATCTCCTGATGTCGCTCCACTGCCTTGTGGATTAGACTTTTAAGTCAAAGGCTCGAAGTATGCCCTCCTAAGAAAACCATTTGCTTCGGTTTGAGCACCCGGGCAGTATTCCAGCCCTCACACAAGTCGGATGATTTGTGTGGTGCATATGTATCCGTTTAAAGAAATAAGTACAAAATCATGCAACATACGAAACCCTAAGTACTTAATGCTCAAATGCAGACATATGATCAGTTAGGATTTGTAATGCACCTATACTAATGAAAGATAAAGTGATACATTGGGAAGATAAGAACTCTAAATGCAATAAAACATAGATATTTAATATTAAGCTGTCGAAACAAATTGAATGAGCATCTAGTTTTAAATTGCTACACTTCAATTATATTATAGACATTTTTAATCACTCATAATTTTAGGGATATGTGAAACTATATTCATCAATGAATGAATACATTTATAGCAATCATGAACATTTAAATAAACGTTATATGATTCGTTAAATTTGTTGAAGTACTTCGATAGAGAATTTTGATCATGCCTAATCAAAAATGAAAAAAAATGTTTGCAATTAAAACTACATTTTTTTCAAAAAATGCCTGGAAATTTTATTTCGCTTCATAAATAATACACGAATAGCCTGTATTATTCTCAACATGTCACAAAGAATTAATTATTTCAATAGTTAAGATCATGAGTCAATTGATGCTAGACCCTCATGGAAAACCTGGAAGCACTGGACGGAATCCCACAATAGGACCAAATAGCCGTCCAGTATTTCCATATCTTCCATAGTGATTTAGCTTCAATTGATTCATGAATTCAATTATTGAATAATTTACGCTTTCTGAAAGCTTATAGAGTATTCACTCCCAAAATAAGAGTTTGATTTACCAATGTACAATTTAGAGTCTATTAAACATAATCAGATTCTGTCAAGTAACCATAACTGTTGCTCTACAATCATTTAACTGTTCTGACTGTCCGATTTTAATTTGACTAACTGAGGTGATAAACCATTGGTATATTCGTATAAAACTATGTTAACATTTTTTAATCTGAGCAAAAATTTCTGAGAAATCATCGACATAAACTATTTTCATATTTGAGTTAATGAAGATTAAGTGTATGTCTACTTATTTACATGTATACCATACTTACGACAGTTAAGAGTAATTGAATGAGAAACTATACATTTAATTTTATTACTATAGTGAATAAAAATGCACGAAAGTTAAATTTGACTGTTTTTTTAGTGAACTGTTATTCATTTTATGATTAGAACTGATTTGATATAATCTCATTGTTAATATTCGAAATGAATTTCGGTCAGTCTTTCCTACCATACATACATCTTTTAAAGATTGCATAGACGTAGCCAGTAAAATAGATGAGTTTTTAACTTGCGTTTGAATCCAAGATTCGCTTTAAGTTATATTTTGAACTTATCAGCTACATATATCTACATACTAATTTTAATGTTTACAATTAGACCGGGATTCTCTACATAATACTTTGCATGATAAGACGTTAGTCATTGTGAAAGTAAGTCCAGATATTCACTAACATGTCGAATTTGTTGTCGCACGGTAGATAAAAGGCTGTCGCTTAAAGTTAAACGTACTCACTTTAAGAACAATTTTAACGTTACCACTGATATACATTAGTAGCTACATTACTATAAAATTAATCATAAACACATCAAATGTTTGTACCGTACGAATTAATATGTTTCATCTTAATAAAAACTTTATTCCAAATATAATACAGTTCTTTAAACACTGTGTTATTCAAAAACACTACCCATAGATGTTTTCAAATGCAAGTAGTTTCTCTTTAAAGGCTTATTGGTTTCAAAGAACAAAAAAATGTTATAATAGTGACTTCTAATTTCTGCATAAAATTTCAAAAATATATATCATCACTGAATCATTTATTTCTCAATAACAAGTATAGCTCTGAAGAAGCGGCTTACACTAAGTTACGAAACGTCAAAATTAAGATTTTCCTACTCATCAAAAATAACAAGAATATATTAACTAGTGTGGTTTTGATCAGCTATTGATACTATTCACTGTTATAACCGTTTGTTAGTTTTTCTTTTATGTTATTACGTCAGATTACTGTGGATTAATATACCACTTACTATAAAGTAAATAGTCCATCAATTGGCAAACTACATTTTTTTTACACACCAATATGATTTTCAAAATATTATTCTTTGTAATTTTTTCAATATTTACTTCATATTTTATTATCATAACCATTTACACTACTTTAACCGCTTCATTTTAATTACTTTTTTTTGTATATATAAACATATATTACTTATCTTTTATCCTTGATTAGTTCTATTTTTAATAAAATTAAATCAAAAAAAACAAAACAAAACAAAAAGTTATAAATTTAATCTAAACAGAAAAAAAACAAGCCAATAACTATGTAGATACAAAACAAAAAGTAGAAACTTTGTTTCACTTTGATTTTTCGATCGTTTAAAGATTAAATAAACAAATAATAATAATAATAATAATAATAATAATAATAATAGTAGCAATAGGAAGAAGATGAAGAAGAAAACTAATTGTGAAGTATCTGAAAAGGTAAAAAACAAAAATAAAATTGTATTTTGTGCCTCAATTGATTGAGTAACTTATTACAGTTTTGTTTTTTTTAATTTTAATAACTGAAGAATCGTATGCTTCATTGGTCTGAAAAGCTTTATATATATAGTTTAGATCCCTGATCATTTGTTAATTGACTTTAACTAATACCATCATTTTAAGAAAAATGTATTCGACTGCCTGAAGTTAAAATATTTCACTGTAACTATCAACTATATAGTTTGTATTATAATCTGTTTAATCTGCGATACCTTATTGCCCTTTAGTTGGATAGAATAATGCCATTGGATGACCGCTCAGTGGTCCAGTAGGTTAAGCGTTCGCGTGCGAGACTGAATACCCTGGGTTCGAATCCCGCTAGCGGGATTGTGAATTCACGCTGCTGATGAGTACAACAACAGGACGAAATTGCCGTCCAGTGCTTCCAGGTTCTCAATGGTGGTTTAAAATCAATCGGTTCATGATCTCAATCAAAAACGTAACAATCTCCACAACCCCTAAACTGAGAATAACTAATAGTTGTTTTCATATTCCATAAAGGTATTAACTTTAGCAAATAGTAGCACACATGTTTAATCTATACATTTTGTTCTTTATAGTTCATAAATCACTTTAAAAATGGTTATGAAATAGTGGGATATTTAATAATATGTAGATAAGCTAATTGGCAAGGTAGTGTTGAATAAGATAGAAATAGATTTCTTCCAAAATAACATTCAGTTTTTTGTAAAATAAAATAGTCAAAAAGCGGTTCGTCTAAGGTTTTTGATTCAAGATCATTACTAGTCCTGATGACTTTTAAATTGAAAGATACATAGATCTTTCACGATTTGAGTCCCTGTTACCCACAGTTTATAAAAAAACAATGTTTTCAAGTTAGTGGTTCAGATTAAATATAAAATTCAGAGTGATTTATGATTGTTCATAGACTATGAATACTGGTAAAGAATAATTAATTCAATAAACGGTTAATGTGATGAATGTACTATAACATTATGTGTTTCTGTGATTTTTTACATTTACATGTATATCCTATTAAAATAACTATAATAATAGTATTTCGTTATACAACCTGTTATATTTGTAATCAGCTTGCCGTCCTATATATGCTGAAAATGTCATTCTATAAATTATGATTACCGTGGTTACATTATTTAACAATCAAAATCTTAATTTCACTTACAACCTAGAAAACTCCATTTTCATCCAGGATAAGATGTAGAAGTGAACAAATAACAAGGAGAAGAAGAGTAATTGTAACAATAAAGGTAGAATGTTCATCATTGTCATTAAAAGTATTAGTTGGAGCACTAATATGAGTGATACTACAGTCTTTGTAGAATGAAATATCTTAGCGTTACAAGCAGATCATGACTTCGACCTTAAAAAATTTCAGTTTTATGTATGAACAGCTAATCCTTATGAATTATTTCTAAAGAAAAACTGGAAAATTTAAATCAATCATCTCTTTGAATCAACTATTTTATTTACAAATCAAAACTAACAGACCAATTATCTGATAATACTTTTTGTCTGAAAATTATATCACTATAAGGATTACTGAGTACTATGAAACGATAAACAATCGACCTAGCAACCTAGATTAATGTTTTTTAAAAGTTTAGACATATAGCTATGCATGAAATGGGACCTGGATCCATTTGACTTTCAGAGAGATCATGATATCTCTAAAACACTGGTTCAGAATTTGATTTGAAAACATTTTAATTCTTCAGTTCTGTATTTAAACAACTATACGTTTATGAGCAGTCTTTCAATTAATTTCATTATAGCCTTAAAATTTACCTTTATACTGACCAATATTTCTACATAGTTTATTAGCAAACGACATCAATTATCTCATGAACGTTTGACAAATGGACTTCATAGAAGATATTCAGGTTCTCATTGAAAAAGCATTACGATTTAACCTTGACCAATGAGTTTTACTTACACCATATAGATGTTCCTGACTAATCTTCATAATGAAGTAACGAAGTCCTATAAAAATAGAATGTTTATCATAATGGAATTTGAGAAATAGTAAACAAAATTTTCAGGTCGTTTTACCAGTTCTAATTGATTATTTGGATACCTGAATCAGTGTAATTTTGACATACTGTTAACAAATTAAATAAATTCACTGACAACAAACTAACAGTAAACAAATCGAAAGACATTCTTAAGTTGCACAAAAATAACTAAACAATACATTTTTAAGAAAAGGAGTGAGGAAAACTTTAGATTGCTCACTACACCCGAGGCCATATGCTTTCCTTTTGTTTGTAAAATATGGCCTATTTTTTACATTATTGATAAAATAAACAGGTGAATATTATTTATTTTAAATATGTGTGATATTGGAGAACCTATAGACATAAATGTTTTCATCAGAGTAGAATGAACCAAAAACCCAAAAACTCTTTTTTCTAGACTAATATTTGAAAAAATATTCTACTTAAATATGATTGGTTTAAAAGTAATTCTATCAAAATTGTATATTCCTCAACCCAAAACTCCAGAATCAAGACACATTTCAGGTTTGAGCAATGGCTACTAACTAATTACAGAAATGATGGATGTGAATATGTTTATTACATAAGAAATAAAATCATTTTTTTCTGGAGCAATGAAAAAACTGGAATATTTTAAATTTTAACAAATTTCTGTTTGCTGATGTTAAAATGGCGATAATCCATGAAAGATGCTCATGTTTAAGGGAGGAAAGTGTGAATCCAACATTACGGCGGAGTGGTTACATAGTTTAATATGTGAAAATGTGTCTGATCTTAAAATATCGCAAGAGAATATGGATAGTGAGAAGTGATAATAATGAGGTCTGTTCCATGGAATCAATTATTCCTCGCTGTTTAAATCATTTAATATTATTTGCATTAGTGTTATCAACTCCTTTAAGTATACAGTCCACAAAAAATATGCATAAACGTCAGTTATACTCGGATACCTTAAATTTATTTACTGGAAATATTTCTAAATTACCTCCTGTTGGATTGCCTACTATTTTAAATTGGCGTACTAATTTATCTTTGGATTTTTTTTCTATGTCTAAATCTAAATTCAACCGAACAAAACCAATTCAAACAATAACATCCAATTTGAATGTATATCCTCATATGATACCGGATGTAAATAAATCTAATAACGATGCAGGTGGACTTATATCTCAAAGAATTTCTTCATTACCTAAGTCTCCATCCCTTTTTGTTGATCAATCTGGTCCATGTACGCCTGAAGAGGAAGCAAAGAAATCACAATGTCTGCGAGAATTACCAGCTGAACGATACGAAGTGCTTGAAGGTGAAACAGTTTTAATGCGGTGTCGTGTAGCTAATCAAAGGGGAAAAGCACAGTGGCGTGCTAGAAACTTTTTATTAGGTGAGTTAATTAAATATTAATATGAGTATTTTAACTAATAGATGCTTTGTTTTATTATTTGTATGACAGTTTTCAATTACAAAATAAAAGTATAACAGTGAAAAAGGTTTATGAAATGTTTTAAAACCTATCACTGTCTATAAGATATTATCTGAATATTTTGTACTTTTTATGAATCAGAGTGACCACTGTAGAGTTGAAAAGGATAGATGTATACAATACTGTCCAATATCCACTAGTTTTCAGTGATTCTCTGCACTATAAATTATCAAGAAGATTTTTCTTTAATAATGGAAAATAAAATCATTTCCTTTGATTAAGTTGTGTCGAAGACATAAAACGCCATAAATCACAATACTATACGCACAAATGTTTTGATGAATTAGCCATATCATATGTTATAATATCAGTTTTTCCCTTAGTTTACAAAAAGTACCAAATGTAGAAACTTTCAATGGACGGCCGTTTCGTCCTATTGTGTTTCAAGGTTTTCCAGGGTGGTCTAGCTTTAATTGACTCATGATCTTAACCATTGAAATTACTATAATATCCACAAAACCCATCTGATATATATGTAGAAACGTTGTTCAAGGTTACTACTATATCGTAAAAATGCTAATGAAGTAACAAGTAATAGAAATCGAGACATAATAGTAATGTACACGTCAACAGTCATCAATAGAGAATATGTATTAGATACTATTCTTTATTTCAATTATGCAATAATCAGTTATTGTAATGTATATTTCTGTTTCCAATTTGATACAGAATATATTAAAGATCCTACATAAATGTGTCTTATAAAAAACATTTGTTTTAAAATGTAAATTGTCGTCACGAAAGTCAACTCATTCTTTGTTAAAAATAATATGAAGTGTTAAAATCAATAGCCTCCATCATTCTTTAGAACCTTTATTGCACATAGTAAAGAAATGTACAACTGAACAATATAAAGTTTTTTCACTTTAATTCTATAATTATTTATATACATTTACATTTTCAATGATCCATCTTGAAAAACTGGAATGTTATTCATGTGATTTCATATAGAATCCAGTAAACATCTTGAATATTGAATTCATAGTTAGAAGTTGATGATGAAATATGTTCAAGGATGATGAACGTAATTCACTTGATTTTCATTTGAAAAATAATTTTCAATGAAACTCTTATTGCCTTGTTAAAAGGTAACAATGTAGTTTGAAAGTGTATTAGATAACAAACTACAATCATTATACACAAATGCACCTGACCTTCATCAGTAGATAATCAATGATTTAACACTGTCAAATGTATAATAGCTTAAATAATTTGTTAGCAAATAACAAACGGTAACATTGACATCTAAGTGAAATGAAGGTAATTGACCGACAGTAAAACAGTATTCGTTTCAAACTTGTTTTTACTCACATTACTGGTAAACACTATTAAGTATAAAGATGGAAATCTAAATTTGAGAGATAAACGTTTGTTAATATTTTTGAGAACAGTTTAATTTGAAAAATAGGATTGCTCTTCTTTTCGATTCAAATCAGATTTTAACCATAATGTCTTATAACCAGTTATTCAAAGTAATTTTGTAATTGCTTTTCTACTGGTGACAAAATATTAAGCTGGTTATTAAGCTAATAGATTTCTGTGAATCTAATTATGCTTATTTATCTATTCGTTGATTATTCGATTCATTTAATGAAGTCAAGATAATAACACTAGTTTAAATTTAGATGGAAAATGGTTGAGATAGAGATTTCTTTGTCATTAGCCTCAAGCTTAAATAGGCATGAATCAACATTATCCACTATCCCAGTTGACAGTAGATCGATCCACTTAATCATATGAAGATAATTTAAAATAATTTATAATCAAATAAAATGTTTCGAAAGCATCAAAATTTATGACACATATATTTGAGAATGCCGTCTTATCTGGCAACACATATCTCTTGATGGTGAATTATGAATGTAGTTTTATTTGAAGAGAACATCGAATTTAAACACTTGTGAAACAATCGGATTTATAAATTTGCAAACTCACATAATGACCATCTTTTCGCCCTGAATATACTATTTATTTGGGAATTATAAATTATAAATTTTGCTAAAACATTTGTCATTGGAAATATATACAATGCTGTCATGTTACAGATAAACTGAAATTAGTGTTTTCTCATACAACTTATTATCACATGTATGATAACGACGTATTCCATTCCATTTGCCATCTTGTGCATCCATATACAGTCAGCAGAGTAGTCAGAATACTCTGTTTAGTAAGATGAAGCACAGACTAAATTGGTTTCCAAACAAGTGGAAAGCTTTTAACCAAACCAATATATAAGCAGTCATAATACTGCATAAGCAAATGTAACAGATTCAGATCAGATTTAAGGTTCTTTGGAATATCGGTAGTCTACCTAAATGTTTTGCTAATTATTTTGTAGTTGGGCACAGATAGCAATAAACCAAACTACTTCAAAGTTTAATTGAACTAAATAATTATGAATCCTATCTGTTTGCATTTACTCTGTGTTATGAAGTGTTTACAAACTATCATGTTGCAAAACACTTAATTTCTAGCTTATTTCCCTACATCTCTAAACTTTTGAGAAAAAACGAGTGACAAATATATTGTAATTCTTGCATTTCGTTTCTGGGAGTTGGAAAATATTAACTTTCCCAGTTGAAGATGAGTAGAAAATATTAATTACTAAGAAATGTTAATAATTTTCATATAATAACAGTCTAAACTTACGTTAAGGAGAAACAATTTCGAACTGTTGGTACTGAAGAAAAAAATTATTATCATCATTATTATTATTCTGATCAAAACACATGAGGGACATATGAAAACTGGTAAAAAAGCAAGCCTCTAGGAAATTGAATTTTTCTTTTTTACGTCCTAAAGCAATATTTTCTCATTTGAAACCTCAAAGTATCGGTGTGAAAATTGATCACTCTCTATTCAGTAACTACTTTCTAACAAAACAAAGGATTAATTAATGTCTGTAGTAATGGAACTTTTCATTTATACCTAAACTGTTTATCATAACTATATTGTCCCGTGTTTTCCTATCAACACATTTATGTAAATCTAACAATAAAACAGGTTATGATCCCATCGCTTTTATGTACTTTCATGTTGATGATAAAGAAACTGTCATTTTTCATTTCATTGAATATTCTAATAGAGACATTAAAAAGACATGCTAAGCGAAGAAATATTTTTTTCAATTAGATCATCATCAAGTCTCCACAATAATACATGTTTTATAAGTGAGGAGGAAGTCGATGCCAATTAGATGGTGGGTAGTCAACTTAACAAAATAATGAACTGTTAGTTACATAACGTTTGGAAAATTAAAATTAAGAGTGGAACTAAAGTGAATTCCCATAATCCGTTAATTATTACAAATAGCTACATAATTAAAATTGGATGCAAATATAAATCTTATTTTGTTATTTATGAAGTTGTTAAGTAATAAGTAGGATGGATACCGTGAAAATTAGATAATATGATTAACAAAGTGGTTAAATAATATTAGAATTATAAATTTATGTGTTAATCAAATTGAAGTCCACAAAGTTTTCAAAGAAGGAGAAGAAATGTTTTGATAGATTTTCGTTCTCTGAGCTGGATGATCGTGGATCTTTTATAGTTATTCTGAACGAAGTGTTGTAGAGTAGAAATGTTCAAATTTCTCCACATTGATCTTGTTTGATTATTGCTGACCTTCAACCTGTCAGTATTTACTTCTTCACTTTGATGAAAGATAAAAGGATAACAATGAAAGCTCCACGACCAAACCATCGAACTCAGAGAACAAAAATCCCCTATAACCATCTTCCTGAGCTGTAAATCTCCACCATTTCGGATTTCAAGAGTGTATAAACTTCTTTTGTGTACAAATGCTATGTTTTTTGGTGAATATTCCTATGACTTCTGCTATGTGCATAGGTCGGATTCCGGAACCATAAGGTACATTCGATGAGATTTTGTAAATAATCTGAAATGCTCAATTTTCACTTATAGGGTGACCATAAAGGATGATAAACATGTAAATGCAATTGAGTTAAGGTGCACTTACATTGGCTGAAATAAATAAATAAAAATATCTGTTTAGTAGAATCATAACAAATTTAAATCATATATCATTGTCATGAACATTCGGTTAACAGTAAGCAAAATCTCAGTATTAGCGAGCATTTAAAACCACAAACGTTATATCATTGTCTCTTGATCCATAAAAGACCTTAATATATCTACTGGAAATTCTTAAAGCACTAACTTAATGTTATTTAATTTTTTGTACTGATTACCGTTTGAACTATTATATTATATTATTAGCTTTATTCAGTAATATATTTTTGGTACACAGTAGAATTCTCAGTATATAGTATTTTAAAAAGTTTCTATTTCTTACTTCTTGGTCGATCCTGACGATAAATATTAACTGATCGCCAGTTAGATGTTAGCAGTCCAGTCAATCGACATCTAAATAGCGTACATTTTTTTTGCTACATATTGCCGGCAACCACTATAACTCTGACTGGGTCTTCATCCATTTGTACAACGAAAGGTTGTACACTTTTGAGAAACGCACATGAATAGGTTATACGATTAATAGTCATAGTGTTGTATTTAAACAAACAAAATTAGATAACTTGTTGAAATATATTGATGGCAGAAACAGGCAGCCCAGATGTTCAAGCTGGCCGTTACTTACTTGATTTGCATTTGACATTTGTCAGGTCTAATACTAGTAATATAACATTGGTTATATGGATTATAAGAGTGTATTTTTAAAGATGTCTTTCTAATATCAGTAGGCATTATTAAGGGTAAACGATATTCTTTGAAACAAATGATAACTGTCTAAAAATTAGAATCAGACGATTCCCTGGGACATAGTAGTCGGTTGAGTTTACATTCATTTAATAAATCAGCAACGAAAAAATTTCAGACGAAATCTAAGATAAATATATATATATATGTTCCGAAGTAGTATCATGTTTAACCAATGTATCTATTCATATACGAGATCATATCTGAGCCATTCAATCATATTTGGCCAACATATCAATTCAAATTGAGTTTATAAGATTATATATATATACGGTTGTAACGGTTCTATGGGTTGTCTGAAATGATAAGTTTATCTGAATTCACCTTGTTATAAAAAATCTACATTTGAATTAAATGGTAACTTTTTACTTAGTAAACTGATATTTTTTGAAGCTTGATTAGAGTTTATGCCTATAAATACAGAATGACCAGATAACAATCAATAAACATTAGCCTCGATTGATTGTAGCGCTTTTTCCTATTCATTCTAACTCTAATCAAAATGTAAATACACAACGTAATAATTACTGCCTTTGATTATCAATGAAAATAGTAATTTCCTGAGTAAAGTTGACTGATACCATCGATAAACTCAAATAATTTTCAGATATACTATAATGTGTTAAACATACATTTGGTAGCTTAAAAATTACAAAAATTAACCAATGAAAAATGATAATTTTCACTTGATCGAAATATAAAAGAGAATTGAGTTTATTTTGTACTTTGATAAAAACCTGATGATTATTTCTTTATCTTAGAAGAAAAGAAAATTGTTTAGATAACAGACTATTTTAACATGACAACTGATGAAAATGTTTTTCGCATTGTGTAAACACCATTCAAATAAGAAGTAAGAATGTTAAAAACTAAATATTGACATCAAATTTCTTTTTTTTTTCAAACTTGTTTAACAAAATTATAATTAGGCCTATGTTATAATAAAAAAAGATAATGAAAATAATTTATGCTTTATTTAATTGAGAAAAGAAATTTCACTGCTTTATATCTTTGCCTCCTTTCCTTTATATTAAATGTTGAACTCCTCTGGATTTATCTTGATTATCGTGTTTCTCTGTCATCAATTCATATTGTTTCATTAATTTGTCATATTTGTAATTTAATAGTTGAATTCATGAGAGAGTTAAAGCTCGATCACAATGGAAAACCTGCAAGCACTGCAAGACATCGGAAGTCTAATCTTGGCAACATTTAGTAACTCTGTTTAACTAATGAATGATTTAGTTTAGTGTCTTATTATTTTCACATCTTAAGAGTCTGGTAAAGCAGAGAAAACTATGAACCTTTATTTGCCTATTTAAATATGTAACATGTAAAAAAGATTCGGATATGTAACTAACGTTTGAACAATATTAATATTGATATTTGCTGTTCCTTTGTTATAATATTTCATATTTTACTTATCGCGAAAGTTGTTAGTTTACAGACAGATATTGCTGTCAAAAGGAATTATGCTTTATCATAATAAATTTATGGACTTTACTGTATGATGTTCTGTAATTCCTTTCCCTTATAAATTACATATTTTCAGTGGCCTTTTTAATTTCCATCTCCCTGTAAGAATGTATTACCTATCACTTTTTAATTACATTCAGCAAATGATACCTTTGGTGATATAATATACCGGAATAACATAAAGCGAGTGTACACACTGAAGCTGACAAAATAGACCGTCAATAATATTTGACTACTTATAAGATACCAATTTAAATGTGTGTGTGGTCACAGCTACATAGGGAGGACTAATCGTGATCTCAAAATCAGGGTGTGTGAACATGTACCTAAATGGCTGCAGAAATAAGTCGAATCAAACGACCTAATAATAGTAGAGGATAAACATCCATTATCTATTGCCAAACACATAACTGAGACAGGTTATGGGACTGATCTTAACTCGACTTTTGTGGTGTTGTACAATAGTGCAAAAGAGCCTTGGCTAAAACAAAATTCAAACTCCCTCTGTGTATTCAAAAACAGTTTGTTCTAAACTTAAAACTACCCTGGCAGTATTATCTTATTATCCAGAGTGATGAGGTTTTAAATTATTTTTACATTATTTCTTTATTATCCTTTTCTCCTCTTACGCTCCATTTCTAGTCTAGTTGACCTTTTATTTTTATATATAATTGTTTTTAACAAGTATATGTGTGATCAGATTGTTCGAAATGTATTACGCTAACATACCACATAGCTCTGATAATCATCTTCTTATTACTCTATCAAAATGTATCAAAGGGACTAAATGCTTTAAAACTCTCTATATTTATTCCGTGATCAATCAAAATAATTATCCTTTCAAAGCTAAAAATAGACATAATTAACAATATGGTAACAATATAAACCACTTTTATTCAATAATCAGAGATATAGACCAGTTTTCATTGACATTTTAATGCTAGAACTTCTATAATCTACAGTAAACTCAAAGTGAATTCCAATTTTTTTTTAATTTCGTAAATTATAAGCTTAAAGCAACTACTATGGAATAAATACATTTTCACAGAATTTATTTATGACCATTGTAATGCCTTATAAAATCATGTGTCAATATATAATAGATGTTTACCTGGAGCCAAAAAATATGTCAGATCCAATTTATTGAATAATTTGTTTATTAAACCTTTGTTTAAAAAATGTAACAATAGAATATCAACATAAATACAAACTGTTACCGATTACTGTAAAGTTTGGTAATGATCATAGTGAAATACAATTATGTATGAATATTGAAAATCCAGCTAATTAAACTTATGGGAGGAAAGAAATTTAAACTATCAGGTTTAATTATAATAGTTTGATCTATTTTTTTTTAATTGAAACTAAACTTTTATACTTAAAAGCAATACGAGTTTTATGTAAGGAATTCATTTAATAAACTTTAAGAAATATTATAACCATTTGAATAAGATTGTAGTGTCAGTTGACATGTTAAGCTCATATACCTTATTCTAGCTTCCGGACAGACCAGTCTATCCATTCTGGCCGAGTCATATTTTGACCGTGTTAATTATTCGCTTATCAATCTTGACTGTTTTTACATGAACGTATGTGTGTGTGCACTTCTTATCCCATTCAACACATGTCTTTAACTTCTTTTTGTGTAGCTATAACGCTTCGTTGAATGGGAGTTGGCTTACCCGCCATCTCCACTGCGCGTCGTTTCGCTTCTCTCCATTCCATTCGCTTCATATACAAAATATATGTATTCAAATGATCATTCTCGTTATTTGACTTATTTAATTCCGTTATTGACTAACGCGATTTAAGTCGATGATTATATACGAGGATAGGCAACATATATATTCCAATAACAATCATTCATTACGATCTCCTTGGAGTCAGATCTCGGGTCACTAAAATGGAAAGCCCGTCGACAACATAGTTCGATCTGAATGACGAAAAAATAACGGGCCCCACTAAAATATAAAACACATCTACCAAGTAGTTTTCTGAATATCTGGAAAGATGTAATTGATTTGGCTAAGATTCTATGTTCTGAGTATAGGTAGACCGAACATAACCGAATATAATTATCTTTGAAGTATTATCTGTGTACAAAATAATCATTAAGTGATGTTAATCACTTCCAGATTACATTCTAAAAATTCATTTAGTAAATGACCTACTCTCGTCGAAATCCAAAGAAACATTAATTATTAGGTAGATGAAAACCATTATTTTGGGTTATGCATATAATATAATGTATTTTTTTAACTAGTGATTCATAGTATTTCTTCATGTTTTTTGATGCACTTCTTTAAAGTTCCCTTTCAAATGGCTTTTTTACTACTATAACTGATTTGACACAGACATTTTTCACTATGTTAATGTGTTGTCCAGTCCTTCCAGGTTTTTCAATGGTGGTCTAGCTTCCATTGACACATGAATTCAACTTTTAAATATAAATATATAATATATTATATAAGTAATATTATATAATGAATATCATGATGGTAAATTTTCTATCATCTTTAAACAAAAATTTACTACCTTCATCAGTCGAACAAATTGTGATTACCAAGATGTTGAATAGAATATTTTCACTTTTTGCCTAATTATTTTTTGAAGTCAAAATTATTCAGTAATGGAAAACAATTTGAAATTTGCGTGACAAAATTAAATTTATTATCATTCCATTTCATTTGAATATGAGAATAGTTCATAATTGTACATTTAATATGATAGTGAAGCTTTTCAAGACAGAATTTTCAAATTTATCTAGTTCTGCAGTTTCGACGCCAGTATTTCAGTTGTTTTTTTATTTGCTTGTAATCATAGAGTCAATTATTTAAGCCTGTATTTATACTTGAATTATTAGAAATAAATTAAGAACGGAGATATTATGACTCTATTAAACTTCTTGAAGGAAACAAAACTATGTGAAAGACCGTCAGTAGATTTCATTTCAACTTTCTTTCAAGAAGGTTTGCTTATTTAATCTTTATTTAGCTTCAATTTTAAAACAGGTGATATTTCACAAGAATCAATATGACAATGATAATGCTTTTTGCTATTAAAAACAATAGATTTTATTAAGAAAATTGTGGATGCATTTTAATATTTTAATTAAACAATGACTTTTTTGTGACATATTAATCTTCAAAATTATTTATCTTAGTATTTTTCATTGTGAAATTTGTGAAACCCTTCATTTTGACAACAATTAGATCGGATTATATTGTTGACGAGCTCACCACTCTAGTGGCTCTGGAATACCTGACTCCAGTTCGATCGGATGAATGATTGTTCTCGAAATATACATGTCGACTATCCTCGTATATAATTATCGATTTAATCTGCTTTAGTGAATGACGGAATTAAATAAGTCAATTGCAAGAATGAATTTTTGAATTCATATATGTTTTGTACACTCATCGATCTGGGTAAGAAATCAGAGGGACAAAGTGAAGGAAGCGAAATGATGCACAGTAGAAAAGAGGTGTGATCGAAGTCCATTTAATCAAGTATAAATCGATATTTATAGTTAAAAAAACTAAGTCACAGACATATGATGAATAGGATAAGAAGTGTACACATATACGTTCATACAAAGCAGCCATGTTTGATAAGCAAATAATTAACAAGTTCGAAATTTGACTCAAGAAGAATAAATAGTTTGGCCTGTCCGGAAACTAGAATAGGCTATGTGGCCTTAAAATATCACTTTAAGTTCAGCGACAAGTGAAAGCTATACAGTAATGTCTTATCGATGTTAAATCACAATTTAAAATTTAGAAACTTAGGTTTCTCTGACGAAGAAGAATATAAATTCAAATATCGCTTCTACACTTTGCGAGAACTTTCATTTAAATTCAAACAAATGGTTCTACAGTAACAGGGCACCAATTTAATATAGGACAATAAAGAGGAAAATCATACGCGTAAAAATCTCAGGAAAATAGAATCAAGTTTGAACTAGATTCTTAAGCGAAACACTGGATTTACTTAGAATTCAATAGCAAAGATTTTTACCATATAATTTTTTCTCTTTAATATCTTTCGCTTTATCTAGACATATATGCTATAATACATGCAGTTAACTTATTGACCACTTCATACTAGATTATTTTTTTTTAAATATAATACTTCTACCAATTATAGTAAATCACCAAGAATCATATATCATAGATTAGTCGATAAATAGCCACACTCACACATTCTACTGATTGATATTATAAATGTGGACAGCTTAATACTAAATTATTCAAATGAATTGGATGTTTTAAAAAAAATCAAAATGTCTAATACGGTAAGCATACTTACTTACTTACGCTTGTTACCCCTCGTCGAGGAGCACTCTTCATCTACCTCTGTCCTGATCAATCCTTCACGATCGTTTCCAGTTGCTATTCGTCTTTTTCATGTCTGCTTTCAATTCCTGACGCAATGTGTTCTTCGGCTTTCCTTTTTCTCGTTCCCCTTCAGGATGTCACGTTAGCGCTTGCTTTGTGATGCAGCTTGATGATTCCCTTAATGTATGTTCTATCCACTTCCAACATCTTTTCCTGATTTCGTCTTCAGCTGGAAGCTGGTTTGTCCTCTCCCACATTACGCCAACCAGATTAAACAAATACGGAAAGCATGCTATCAATTAATTTGGAATAATTTGCTTTCTTTACTCTTGTCACCTATGTAATAAAATACCTGTTTTAATTTTGACACTTATAAAAAATACAACAGACAGTTAAATGTTAAATGTCGGGAAAATCAGTCTAATTAATACTTCGAAAGTAATTTATGATATTTCCTTAAGTTTTTTTTTAACTTTTTTGTCCAAATAAAAACAAGTACGAATATTTTGAAATAAAAACCAAGGAATCACAACACAAGTTGAATCCATGTCATTTTGACAGATACATGATAAATACTTTTTAATAACTAGGTAACTTTCTGTAATTATATTGTTAGTACATATGTATAAACATATTTTTACCGCATTAATTTATTAAATATATATTGTTTTGATAGTAAATTCAAGAGAAGACGGTTGTATTTCTAACCACATTGATTTATGTAGTTGTTCAAAATATATGGGAATGAGTTCCATTTTTGATATTCTCGATAACTCCGAAACAAAAGATGTATAATTATAATATAAAAAGCTGTAAGAAACAAAGCGAAAACGATACATATCAATCTATTCTATAAGGTAGAACGTACTTTGATTGTCATGTTTCAGTAATTTTTTTTATGTTTTTAAAGAAAAATTGGAATATTTTAGATTCATCTTATTGTTTGCTAGCTTGATTTTTCTCTTATGAAGTTGGATTGAATGCTTGTAACTGAATAAAACAGGGCATTTTTGAGCGTATGATATTGATATATAAGATAAAGTTTCCATAGAATAGAAAATTTCAAAAATTGACTATGATGAAGACCATTTTAGTAAAATATCTGATGTGTTTTTAATTTGTATTAAGTATTTAGTAATCATTTAGAATTTACTAAAGAATTATACTTGTAGTATATGCTACTGATGTCGACAGATATAGGTAGTATGTATCATCAATCCAAAGTGAAATGCCTGGGGGTAGAAGGTTAAGAAGATGAAAGAAAATAGAACGAAAACAAAGACTTATTGGTGTGGAAATGAAAGAAGAATGAATTCAGAGACGATTGATTGATATTTGCATAGGGGACAATTGATTAACATTTTGCAAATGAACTATTTACTGTATGACTCTCACATTTTACTAAAAAGTTCTATAATTTTGCATTCAAATCTTTTCGATTGTTTCCACTTGTGTTCTGGTTCATTACATATTAACTTGAACTATTTCTTGGTACATATATATGTTTAAAGATTCCCGTCATATTATAAGACTAGTAGTTGAACGAAGAATATTCTTTTCGATAAATTCTCTTCAGGTTCTACAATTATATATATATATATATATATATATATATATATATATATATATATATATATATATATATATATATATATATATATATATATTATATATATAATTGTAGAACCTGAAGAGAATTTATCGAAAAGAATATTCTTCGTTCAACTACTAGTCTTTTACATATATATGTTGTCACATTCTATGTACTACAATCCAGTTATTCAATGATATTGTGATTGAGTCAATCAGTAAATTTAATTTATTAAATTTTTTATGAATAACAATTTTATCTAAATAGATTTTATGTATGGATAAACTTATTTCGGTAAATATAATTATACAAAGCTTGCTGTCATATTTTATCCAATAGCAAGGAATGAAAATGCATACTTTATTTCAAGAAATAGGATTTACAATTGAAATGTATTAACAAATTGTTTGTAAAGACCATTATAGAAAAGCACAACATAGTGTATGTTAATTATTTTGATAGATATAAGTAGTATGTAGTGAACCCCTTGACAGTAGAAAGTTGAAAAAAATTGAATTTTAGAGAACAAAAAGGGAATCGGAGAATTAGAAAGAAGCATAGAGCTTATAAAGGACAACTGAAGGAAAATCTACAAGCCACTTTGTAATTTCGCCTTTAACAATAATTTGACTATCCTCGCCAAAGTTTCCATTCACTATAAAAGTTTTTTTTAATTTTTTCCACTTTAGATAAAGAAATCTTTAAACAAATTTACTCATATTATATTTCTTTTATGAAGTGTTTATCACTCATTAATAACAGTTGGTTTTAATAAGATAATTTTTAATTTCATATGTATGGAAAATACAACATAACTCAAAAGGTTAGGTACAAATCGTTGCTCATGGTTTTAATGTATTGTATATGTATTATATATGAATAACAATAAATGAAAGCAGTTTAAATTATAACATTTTATGTATTTTTGTTTATTTACTTATAAAATTCATAAAATTCTTGAAAATTCTCTGATTATTTGTTTTACAGACAATTGCATGAACGAAGAATATTCTTTTTCAATAATTTCTCATCAGGTTCTACAATTATAAATCCAGATTAATAATCCATAAAATTGGCCAGATTTAAGGCAAACTACATCATTTGGAAATTGTAATATGTGAATCAGGAATTTCACAGATTGAAATCATGAGTCAGTTGAAGCTAGACCACCATTGAAAACCTGGAAGCACTGGTCTGTTGTGAGATAGGAACTCACTGAGGACAATGGTGTACGGTAGCGCAACTTCGTGGATTGGTTGAAGTTAGACATTAACACCGTTGGATGCCGGCTCAGTGGTCTAATGTTTAAGTGCTCGCGCGCGAAGCCAGTAGGTCCTGGGTTCGAGCCCCGTGTGGTGCGGGGTCGTGGATGCGCACTGCTGAGGAGTCCCATACTAGGACGAAACGGCCGTCCAGTGCTTCCAGGTTTTCAATGGTGGTCTAGCTTCAACTGACTCATGATTTCAATCTGTGAAATTTCTAAAATCTCCACAAAACCCATTCTGATAATAATAATCAGGAATTGTTTGTTATATGAAATGAAATCGTTAATGTTGGGGCTGACTAATATGAAGTGTTAACTTGAATCAGTTTATAAGCGAAATGAAATTGTGTGATAAATTATCAGAGTAAATATGGTCAACATCGGGTAAGAGAGAGAGAGAGAATATTGTGATTACAAATCGGAAATTATATAATATGTAAAATAATTAGGTCAAACATAGTAGATTCAGGGGTGGATATTGAATAAATTCCTCAAAAAGGGGTTTATCAAGTGTAAAGACAGTAATAGTAATAATAATAATAATGACAATAATAACAATAATAATAATAGTAATAATAACAGTAACAATAACAACAATAAGTTTGGGACATAAAATGAACATTAATCAGATTACGTCACCATATTATAAGATTGATTATTATTATTTATGGATTATTAATCTGGATTTATAATTGTAGAACCTGATGAGAAATTATTGAAAAAGAATACTCTACGTTTATATAATTGTGTTTTAATATAATGGGAATTTTTCAGCGATTACAGACAGTTATTTATTATAAGTTAAAACCATTTACTTGATTCACTTGATACTGTTTACTTGAATATTCCAACTGATGTTTAAGACTGCAATTGATCAATCTGTTATTCACACATATGCATCCTGTACGGATTGCCTCGATATTGCCTTAAGTAAGGAGAATTATGAGCAAGAATTGATGGTGGCTAGCGGTGGAATGCAGGACTCGCGTTTCGTCATATTTAGGGCTCGTCAGCTGGATGTACCTGCATCTGAGTTGATGTTTACTCTGGGATTGCAGCCCAATACCGTTCGCTTCAAACGCTATCTGAGTAGCTACTGAGTCCTGATAGCCACTAGCTTGTGCAATGGGGTGAAGTTTACACTCAGTTAGTATTGTTTACTTGAATCCTCTCATTGATGTTTAGGACTGTAATTGATCAATCTCTTATCAGTTTACATTTCTATGAGTAACGTTTTATTTCATTAAAATGAATTGATTGCCATTGTTTAAATACAGAAAATATATATTCATATATAAATTTTACTAACCCTATTTACATGTACTAGGAAGGTTGAAAACATTTTCAAATAGGTTTGGTTCAGTGATTTTTTTTCTCTTTTGATAAATTTATTTGCTTATTTCTATATGTTATTAGGAAGATGTACTTTATCTACTATTTATTTATTTATTTTGATACAATGATTATTAATAAGACCATCTTAGATACACAAATTTTCTTTGATTAGATAAAATTTTGGATAAGATAAACAATACACTATTTAGAGATGATAAATAATTATTCTAATAGTCGAAATCATAAGTCAATTGAAGCTAGACCACCATGGAAAACCTGCAAGCGCCAGATGGCCTTTTTGTCCTAGTATGGGACTCCTCAGCAATGCGCATCCACGATTCCGCTTCGCAAGATTCGGACCCAGGACCTATCAAAAAATTAAATAAACTGAACAACATTGTCATCTTCCACTATAATCTAGTTTTCATTCTTATAACTAAAATCCAATATAATTTTGCCTAAGATTAGTCAATAATCTGGTATATATATTAGTTAGAATATTTTATATCGACTATGACAAAGCATTTGATAGCGAGGATAAATAATTTCTTATTCGACACCCCGGTATACATGAGGATATCGCCAAAATCATCCGTAATTCACAGGACGGACTACATTCAAAAGTTGTGCATAAAAAACAAGTGAGGACCGAAGTCAGAAAAATTTGCTTACTCTCCTCCTTTCTTTTTCTTCTGGTGGTTGACTAGATTGTAAAGACCTACACATGTGAGGGGAATCACGGAATAAAATGGACAGGTTGGATGCAACTACATGATTTGGAGTTCGCAGAAGATCTAGTTCTTCTATTCTATACACATTAACAAATGCAGATGAAGAAAACCAGTGTAACATCAACCTCTGCATCAGTAGGCCTCATCATACACAAAGAAAAGGCAAGATCCGCAATTACAACATGGAGAACACCAATCTAATCACACCTGATGGAGGAACTCTGGAATAGGTGGAAACTTTCACTTACCTACCTGGACAGCATTATCGACGAACAAGGAGGAACCGATGCAGACGTAAAAGAATGGATTGGCAAAACAACAACATCATTCTCATAGTTGCAGAAAATATGGAACTCAAAACAACTGTCAACCAAAATAAAAGTTAGGAAAGACGCTGGAGGTGGATGGGAAGTACATTGTGGCGATCACCAAACTGCATCATGAGGCAGGCCTGAAGTCGGTATACTGAATGGGAAAGGACAAGAGGAAGATTAAGGAACTCATTGTTTACGGAATAAGAAGCAGATATCAAAAGAATCAATAGCAACTAGAAACGAGTGGAAAGGATCTTCCACAACAAAGTTGGATGAAAATGCTGGTGGTTGGTGTATACTCCTCGACCAAGTAGCAACAGGCGTAAGTAAGCAGATAGAATGTTTCAACGGATGACTTAGTTTTCAATTACTCATCATTCATTTGTATTTAACTTTTAATATTATATTCCAAATCCATTTTAAAATTGTTTTTTGCTTGCTTACGATGTATTATCGAAGTAAACATTCTCAGATACATGGATATTTCAGCTTGAACTTAGTTTATACAAATAGAACGGAGTACCTAATACGTATTGTATTGGTTGTTTGAATCTAGACTCAGTAGCTAAATAGTCAACGCGATGGTGTTTGAAGCGAAGGGAATAGGGTTCCAGTACTTGAGTAAACATCAACTCGAATGATGTAACATCCAACTGACGAGTTTCAAATATGACGAAGCTCTCGTCCTGGATTCCATTACTAGTTGCTATCCATACCTGTCTTCACTGTGTCTAAATGATGTAAAAAAATACAAATGTTATTTAGGTGCTGATTTTTCAAAACACGATTACAACAAAGAATCATGCACTCAATTTTGTATATTCTTGTACTTATATGTTTTCTGAACTTTCATTATGAATGCTATCTAAGTTACAAAGTGATGAAACGTGTTTGACGATCACTTGTTTAAATGATATATTTTTCAATACGCCCTTGTTGAATAATTCGTGTTACTAATTGTTCAATTTGAATGTAGGTATCTGAAAGTTATTTATTGGTCGACCAGAATTGTAATACACAGTTTGACTTACCTAATTAGAGAAATAAGTTAGTTTTTCAAACTTTTACTGTTTGTTTTTCGTTTCAGGTTACAAAAGAAATATTCCAGACTGGCCAAGATATTCGTTACAAGGCGATTCAGGTCAAGGTGTACATGATTTACTAATTCAAAATGTTAGTCGTGAAGACGCTGGAGTATATGAATGTCAAGTTTCACCTGTTGTTGGACAAAATCCACTTCGACGTCAAACCCTATTAGTTATATTAGGTATTTAAATTTGTGAATATCAAATATTTAGTTCTTTCGCAGTTTTACTTCATATTTTAAAACAATTGGGTAGCTTGAAATTTTTGTAATCATTAGAAATTAAATTACTTTTAATATAACCAGGATGAAAATTAAAAGCCAGAAGAGTAAATGTTTGATTAACTGATCTTAACTAGTCAAAAGTAATTTGTTCATATTAAAATTTATAGAGAAACACGGAAAAGTAATAAAAGATATCATACGGATAATATAAGAAATCTTCGCAACACATGGGAATTACATAGCTTACGGAGAAGGTTAGAGTTGGAATAAATTGCATTTGTAGGCAAAAGTAAGCTTTAAAATTCCTGATTCTTAATACTTCTCTGCATCTAAAACCCCCTTTACACTGATAATTTCTGTATGAAAGTCTACAGCTATCTCACTGTCAATATCACAACTTCTTTAAATAAAAACCTTGCTTTAGAGGACCCTGTCTGTCTACTACACTGACTCAGGCTGATTTGTGACAATGGACAACTATGGAACCGTTTAAGCCTGTGTCTCAACAACTTGGGCTTTCTGACTCCTATTTATTGAATCATGTCAATAAAAACTTGCAATCGGATATGATTATTCATGCGGACGTCAATTCAAGAGTTTGACACTATCGAAGGTGATCGATTTTGAAGTTGACTTTTATCAATAATGAACTGTTATAACGGTGGACAGAATATTAATTGCATGAAATAAAGTAGACGTTCATCTGTCACCAAAAAATGGGAGTTATCTGCTGTCTATATTCAAGCTTAATACAAAATCATCACTAATTTCTCTTCTCAATATTTTGTAAAATTTATTAAAATAATATACAGTCTAATGAACATGTATTGTTTTATTAGGTTGATGATTTATAACCTGGTATTGAATCGAAAATGTTTATAATTGACTAAGTCTTGTGAAACATTTCGATTTCATGATATTTTGTGTTTATACTATTTTGATTAGAAACTAAAATATGTAAAACGTTTTATACGACAGTTTCTATGGTTACTGCAACTACAATAGTAATTGACGCTGTAGAAAAAGAGAGATGGCTGTTTAAAGAAGATTATTTAAAGTCATTTACTGTCTGAAGTATTAAAAATATCGGTTTTATTTATTTCAAATGCATGTGCAGCAAATTCTTAGCGAAGAATGTCACCATATCGTTGATAATCTTTGCATTAAAATTTGCTCAAGCAAACGTTTAAGCTCCGTTATTGATTGCTCGAGCTTCGTTGCACATATATACAAATTAAAATTTAGTACTAAGAAAAGCTGAAAAATGTCATTGTTCAAACATATTTACTTCAGGTATTTCTGATCATTCTGAACGAAGACGAATGATTTGTGTTAAGTTGTTACGTACTATATAAAGATCTACACATTATTAAGACATTTGTCAATAGCCAAGAACAGAATTAATCGAGGAGCTATTGGTATTAACGTATTGGTATTAACAGTAACATTTATTTAACTAATATATGACTTGATCAATAGGGTTAGTATTAAAATTTAGAACACGAAATTTATTCTAAATACAATGGTGTTTACATAGTATATTATATATATAATTTAAAAGAAGAATTAATTATATTCAATTAAATAGCGGAGTTTATTTGTTCTTTGTAAAGTGAAACCAAAAATACCAAATATTGTAACTTTACCGGGTGTACCACAACCATCAGCCAATGGACAATTGATTGTAGCTTTTGATTCCAATAAAACGAATCCCATGAATAATAATCCACTAAAGCTAATTTGTCAAGCGAAAGGCGGTTATCCTACACCGAAGTTTGAATGGTTTCATAATGGAAATCTTATTTCAGCATCAGAAGATTTAGATGAATTACAGAATGTCAATGAAGAAATACATTTACAAAAAATAACTAAAGATCAGTTTGAATTGGAAATTGATAAAACAAAACTTTCAACTCGAGATCGTATTGTGTGCCTAGTCAGTAACAAAGCAACAATGCGTTCAAATCACCTATATGAACAAAAGCTTAGAGCTGAAGTGATGATTGTTATCCACTGTGAGCTATGTGAATTTTTGATATTTATTGCTTAGTAATTTATAATATGTTTATTATACTGTTGAATTTGATTGGAACATAAATGTTTAGTTTTCCAATGTGTAATTACTAATTAGATTTAGACATAAGTTACTCAATTATTATTCTTATTGCTCGGTTGTACTATTTAAACTTGGATTAATTAAATTTGGTTATTTATTCTCTGAAGAAGTGACTAACACTAAGTCACGAAACGTCAGAAAATCTAATTTTCTACTCATTGGGATATTACAAATATATTATTTATTTATAACAATCTACGTAATGCTCAATTTACTCGAAATTATCAAATCAATCCTTGGTAATGATACATATAAGTTACTCAACATAATATGCTTTAGAGTTCTCACAAAAAATGTAAAGTAGGACCTTCTGCTCTCGAGATGAGCACAACTGTATTTTATCAACACAAGTTAGTGCACCTCTTCAATATTTTCTGTAACCATGAACATTCTAAACAGTTATGAATAAGAAAATAAACGTATATTTAATTTCTCCGTAGTTTATATATATTGATATGCCAAATATTTCTAGCTAGTGTGTTTTCATAGTTGTCACAGTGGTTCGCAATCACATTATTCATTAGTGATATGATAGCTAAATTAAAACGTTTTAAAACGTTAATCGCAGATGACCATTTACAACTATCTTCATACACTGTTCTCACTGAAAGTTTCAGAAATGCAAACATACAAGAGGTAAAACTTGTTGTCCAATATTCGTAATAGTTTTTTCAACGTTGTATCACAAATACAATCGAACATGCTACCCTGAGTATTTAGTATTACAAACCAACAATGTCAAGTGTTTATTTCAACGTGAAAACTCTGTTAAAATATATATATTGAGAAGTCTCTGGTAGAGTCTCAAAACGTATGTGAATATTACCAATTATTATCCATAAAACACTAATTTGTAGAAACTAGATATTAATAAGCACAATATTACACAAAATTTGTTTGTTAGCCCTAACATCAAGTTTCCTAATATACATTTGTAAACATTTCGCAGTTTATCAGTAAACGTAACAAAGTTTTTTTTCAAAGATTCACTTATCACCATTGTGTAATTATTATTCTGATTATAAGATAAAATCATTTGACCAATTGAAGCCTCAGTGTTTATTCTTATACAAAATGAATTGACAAATTTGATTAATTATGCAATATGTCACAATTATTAGTTGATAGATGACATATAAGTAAAGGTTAGATTGTCATCTGTCATACAACTAATAATTTCAATGAATTTAATATACAGTATCAACTAAATATAGAAAACTATCATTCATCTCTTCAGTTTGAAAATAACAAAATATAAATAAATATGTATTTCAACAACAACAAAAAAGAGGATCTCAATGATTTTATATATAAAGAGAAGTAAAAAACAACAGAGTACAAACCTAGTGGAAACAAAATAAGAAAGATTAGTTCAGCGAAGTGTTCCGTTTTCGGTGGATTCATTTTCAAAGCCGTACAATCGCAAACGTATATACTTATTATTTCAGAATGATAATAATAACTATATTGCATGTTCTTAGCATTGCCGAAGCAGCAGCAGCAGCCATACATCTAGAAAACCAGAACTGTGTGTCAAAATCAGACTGGTACAACCTCTTCTTCTACCATGGTCTTAATATCATTTAATTTTTATATTCATACTCTTCTTCCTTTATGGACATCTTCTTCCCCTTCCATCTTCTCCCTAAATCTTCAATCCACAACGGGTTTATTTTTGTTTCTATGATCCTCCTGATTACTTTTGATATCAAATTCAACATTTTATCTTATCATGCTGAGTCATCCTTTCCCACTGATAATTTTCCCTATCAATTTTTGATGAATACATAAGCCATTATCAATCAAATGATTATTAAAGTTTCCCTGCTTTATAAATTTTTTTAATACCTTTGTTTATTAAATCTTACTGTCACCATGTATAATAGAAGTTTATTATCAGTATTATTACCATTCTGAAATAATATGTATATATATTTGCGGTTGTACAGCTTTGAAAATGAATTCACCGGAAACAGAACTCTTCGCTGAACTTATCTTTCTTATTTAGTGTCTTAATGGGTGTATTCCGTTTACTAAGGAACAAAAAATCAGTTTTCTGACACTTCAATTGAAATTTTACAAATATTTATTAAGTAAATGAAGTGAATTAACAAATTACAATTTGTATGAGGCGAAAATTCTAAATAAGGATCATTTACTTCCAATGAATAAAACAAAGTATCAGACATTTCTACCTTCTACATTTAATAAAGTACTAACTCTAAAATGTTTACATTCATTAAATTACAATGATATTTTATCAATCGTTTTATTCACTTCTTAAAATGAATCTTTTTCACACAAAAAAATTAAATAATTTTATGAAATGATTATTTTCATATTACCGTTTTCGGCGAGACTCTAATTTACCGACGTTCTTTGAACGAATCTTAAGTGATCTTGAGAAATATGAGCCAATCAGCGAACAGTCAGTATAAAGTGAAATTATGTTACAAAAAAACCAAGAAAATCAAGTGGATACACTTCTTGTACGTGGTTCAAAAACGTGTCAAGGTTAGAAAGAGGTTCAGAGGTTCTAAAATTGTTATGCATGCAGTAGAGGAAATCATCCGTACGGCTACAGAATAGTCGACCTCTGGAATCATGATAAACTCTCAAAAACTCTTTCAGCCTCGACCACATAGCTTCAATATTGTTTATGTACACTCCGGTTGTTGAGTGCACAAAATACCACTTGTGGATAACGGCACGATGCACATAACCAAGCCAATGTAGGAGTCTGTAAGCTCTCCAAACATCCGTATATATTGTAGTACCTGGCTGCAGCCAGTGTTACTGGTGCTTTTATTATCCAGTTCACAATAATTGTGGTGATTCGCCTTAGTTAGGAATTATTTACGGGTTTTTCATCACGAACCGACATCAGCTTTAATGCCAGAAATTTATTTAGCCAAATGGATGAAAGGCTTTCGTGTTAAAATCCGAGATCGATTATATTTTACCTGATTGATTCGTTCACAAATTATAGTCTCGACGTTTAATTTGTTATAGCTGCTCGATTATCACGTTTTGTACAGAATTCCTTGTGAACCGATTGTACGTTATCATTAAGCATTGAAGTTGGTGCCGTAACCTTGGACTCTCAAAAACGCCTCTGATTTGCTCGTCCGTAAATTAGATTCTCGCCTCGTTTTCTCATTGTACTTTATATGAATTTGGTTATAACCATTAAAACTTTTCAAATATCCCACTTTTTAACAAACCATTCATGGAAACAAACATTTTTTCTGATCCCTTTTTTTTACAAAATAACTATAACTTTAAATCATTTTAAATATTAAAATAAACTTGATTCTTTTTTTCTCTTTTCCAAGTTACATTCTGAACAATAAAAACTGACCAGTAAAATAGAAAAAAAACTATTTTACAAACAATAGAATAGAGTGTAAATATATATTTTTTCCTTAACTTGAATAGGTTTCTGTAGGGATTAAAATGAAGAGAAAAAAAATGGAATTTGTGAATGTATCATGTGTTGCGTGAATTATAATTCTCCGCTTGATTAATTAATAGCTTCTTTAGAGATTTTCCTGAATGTCTTATTTTCTTTCTTTTTCTTTCTTTTAATCTTATCATCGTTACTATGACAATTTTCATAGTTTACTTTTGAATAAATCAACTAATGATTGACAGTTATGCAATAAAAAAAACAAAAAGAGTTAATAGTGCTGAATAATAAAGCTGCCATCAGTCTGAATAAAAAGTATATATTCCTTTCTCTGTTTTTTTTAAAAAAAAACAAACATTTTGTATTATATATTTATTACACTTTTATTACTTTGCAAATTTGCCAGTACCTAGAAGGGAATTGAGAAATAGATTGTGCAAAATAAAGTGAAGAATTCAAATTGAGTCGTAACAATCTATTGAAATTAGATATCTTGTTATAATTCTCTTTGAATATAGTTGTTTATTAATTTTGGCATTTATGAAAAGCAACTAAACAGTTCATACCCAATTATGATTATCATTATCAGATCACTCAATAAAATTGTCTTGGCTTGAAATGTAATATATTTCATCATAGAATTTTCACCATTAAAGATTTGGACAACAAAAATATAAAATAAAATTTTTATTTAACTGTTTAGGTTTATCAGACAGTACAATGTTTACACCATTTTACATATATTTTTCCATCTATTCGTGGAGCACTACTAATACTTTTTTTCATGAATGAGTTGTAGTATAGTTACATTTGTATCATCATACATTAAATGGGTAGGAAAATGTGCACAACAACCAAGTGTCTCTGCTTGAGTATTTCAGTATTCACCAAGTAAATTATGTAACGAACCGACTGTTCGTAAAACCACTTATTTATTTATATAAACAGAAAATGCACAGCTCAAAAATTGTAATGGGCCACGACTATTCACATTGTAATGGCATAGTTATTTTATAGAAGTCCCTATTTTCAAATGCATCATGTTCAAGATCTATGGCTTCTAAATAATCGTACAAAATTAGATAAACATAGAGAACCTAGTAAAAAATAATTTAAAAACAACAAAACAATAATTAAACTTATATCATAAGCGATTAAAATGATAAATTCATAGAAGTTAAGCCCTTGGTGAATTGATATTTCATAATTACCTAAACATATTTCTTGCGTCAGTTATTTCGTCTAATAATTGAATAAAAACTTTTGATTGATATAATTAAATTTATTTTCGGTGAGACTGTAATTTATAGATGAGCTTTGAGCGACACTAGATTGACCTTGAGAGTGCCATCCTAACAAGCGTTATACAAACAAGGGTTATTAACCTGTGTTAGGAATTAGAATTATAATTTACATCACGAACTGATGCTGGCTATAATGTCAAAACTTTATCCAAGTGGATGAGTGAATTTCGTGCCAAAACCCGAGACCTGTTATCTTATACGTGATTGCTTTGTCCGTAAATTATAGTCTCGCCTTATTTCCCTTTTCACCTTATACAGTTTAACGTAATACTTTTACTTATTTCTGAATACCACTTTATTTTTAGCTTTACCAGGTGATCCAGAAATTATTGACTGGGATAAATTCACAAATGAATCTACAGGCTTACTTGTTGGTTCAACAGTTGAAGTTACATGTAGAGTGACTCCACCTGGAAATCCTCCTGGTCAAGTTGTATGGCGCTTTGAAAATCCTCATTCTAATATGAACCTAGATCAGTTAACCGTTTTTAGAAATGATTTACAAATACCATCAATAAAGAATGTTATTTCTATAACAAATGAAAATGTAATCAACCAAATTACAGATGAAAAAATTTTGAGCCGACTAAAAATTACAAATCTTAATTCAACAATGCATGGTTTAGATTTAGTGTGTGCTGTTCGACATCAAGTTGGCCCAGAAAAAACAACAAAGAAACGAATCTGGATTCAACGTAAGCTAACACCTTTTATGTATTAAATGTCACATCGGTTAATAGCTTGTTTCAACAAAATGCTTTCATGAACTTGTGTACTACTTTGATGTCACTTTATGATCATTGCCTATTCGGTCATTTCATGTATAGCTTTATCTAATAGTATTTTGCATGCTGTTTAAGTTTTGTTTTAAAACTTCAGTTAAGTAAATACAAATGTATAATTTCGGTAACTGCTTATCAGGCTAGATAACTACGAATTGAAACCTTTTTATTTCAAATATATTAACTAATCAGTTAAGCGAACTGTAGCTTACAATAAATTTGCTCTCATTCTCTGCAAAGGTGAATAAATAAACAGTGTATAACAGTAGCTGGTATCTTAGATAGTGTGAAACTCAATTTTGACATTCAGTGGTATCAATTGAGAATGGTACGTACGTTCTAAATAGCTAAACAATCGTTCAATGGTAAATTTAAATATTCATATTAAAATGAGTGACAAAAATATATCTTTAGGTGTTTAGGTATATTTAACAAAGTATCATTATATACATCTAATACAAATTAAGAAAGTTACCAATTTATACGTTTGTGTCAAAGTACTTACATCATCAGGACAGAAAGGCGGTTTCCTGTATGCATTGAAGAGCACGATTCTCAAAAAATGACATCGAAATGTCAAAGTATTTTCAGCATTTCTGTACCCCATCATCTGCTTGATAGATAGATAGATAGATACGATATCGATATTATGAAATCGTCCACATAATCAGCACCAAAAAAACTTTGGATTTACTACGTTACGCCGATACCGTTACAATTAAAATGTTGAAAAAAATATGGATCTTAAAAGTCGGTTGTAAATCTCTCATTACATTAGTAATTCGTCCTTTTTTATTGTCCTACAACGTAATGTCTTATATCACATTTGCGATAATGAGTCTTCTTTACCTTCAATCATCTTACTCTGTTATTCTTTCTAAAAAGTGCACTGTTATTACTTATCTTGAACAATATTATTACCCCTCTAGAAACGTGTATCCATGGGCTTTAAAATGTTCTCTTAGAATGTCGACAATTAGTACGATAAATATTCATTCAATTTATCGCTTTATAGTTCATCCATACTTTTTGTTATTTTACTAATCCTTAATAATATGAAATAAAGTATGTTCATCCATCATAAATATTTATTACTATAATTTCTGGGTTGTAAAGAGCTAACAAGAATCCACAAAATAAATAAATTCACCTTATTCTGCTATGTCTTTTCCTTCCTTATTCACATAGAAGAATTATGTCCCGTACACTGAGATACTACTTAGAATATTAAGTAAAATTAAACAGATTAACATGCAGTGAAGATTGGAAATACATATATATGAATTGGGATTGCGAGTAACAGTTTATAATGTACCAAACGTAAAACAAATTAGAATGCTGATAGTATAACTTCATTTTGAAATACACTGACTAAAGTAGGCTTGATATCCATTTGTTTTTTTTCTCAGTATAGTGCTTCAACTCAAAGCTATTCATTTTAACGTACTATAAGAAACTATATTAGGGTCTAATAATATTTGGTGACCGTCAATAAATAACGGATATTCCTAGTCGGTTAATCTGCACATTAGATCTTGTGTTATGAATTCAAACATAATGACTGAACTTTCATAATGATTTAATAATATATATTCAAATTCATTTGATGGTCCTGATTTCGGAATTACGTTTTATAGTTTAGAATTAAAAACAGTGGTTAATGATACATTTGAACAACATTTATGAAGAAACTAGTGCAAGCCAGTTTGTATTAGGACGCACTATCTGTAAATTCAGATAAAATCGTATTTCAGTCAGAAATAAAATCAACTTATCACAAGCCTAATGAATATTTCACTTGAAATTTAAAAAATAAAAGGTTGAACTACTGGAAAACATATATATGCAAACGAATACGTTATCAAGCATTTCGTTAATGAACGTTTAAGCGAGTAATAAAAATAAACAGATAGTGCATTTAATGGAATCAGTCACTAATGCCTCTTTCTACAAGCATAGTGATATATATATATATATATATATATATATATATATATATATATATATATATATATATATATTAAAGTATAAGCAAGTTATTACGGACTTAAATAAAAGCCATATCCAAAGTTATATCTTTTTTTACTTGCGTTGAATCTCTGTGCTTTTTTTCAATTTTCATTGAGATCATGAACCGATTGATGTTAGAACACCATTGAAACCTAAATGTACTGAACAAAAATTTTGTCTTAATGTGACACTTCTCAACAGTGTGCATCGACGAACCCAGAGAATGTAGTCATGTGTACGGACGCTTAACCTCTAGACCCCTGAGCCGGTATACAACGTTACATAATAATCCATAGTTTCTCGTCTAATCATTGGTTTGTAGTAAATGAATTTGAAATTCCAATTTACTAATAACAAAATCTAAATAAATACATACATATTGGTCTGCATAAAACAAGAACACTTAGCCAATACATAGCAACATAAAAATCATAAATCATTCAACGAATTTAAAATAATAATAAACTATTAAAGATATTTTGTACAAGCCTACAGATTATTTTATTTCGTTTTTTTTTTCTTTTCACTTCCTTTTTCTCGATATTTTCTCAGGTTTTCTTCTTCATCCAATTATTGTTGTTTTCGTTTCTTTTCTTTTTTTTAATAAATGTAATTTACGCTGCGGATGTTGAATTAATTAAAAATTCATATTTTCTATATTAAAATTGAATTTATGTAAATGTTTAACTCTTGTTTGTAGCGTACTTTTTCTTTTCTAACTAGTTAAAATGTTTATAGAAAGAGGAAGTATAATTAAACTTATATGTAAAATTGTTTTTTTATAAAAGATAACCATAATTATAATTTAGGTACTTTTGCATAAATTAGGGATTATATAGGTATGCATAAAGATACATTTGAAATAATCTCATTGTTTAAGAATAAACGAATGAATTTCATTTTTAAAGCTTCTGAATACATTACAAAACAATTAGATTGTATTGGTGAGCATAGTGGAGGAAATATTTATAGAGGGAAACTTGTAGAAGGAAGATTACAAGTTATGCTTTCAATATATCAAAGACACCTTCAGGCTAATACGTTATATATATATATCAAATGTGTTGCAACACGTTTACCACACTTTCAGCCAAGGAAGGGAAGCTACATATATGTTTTGTGAACTTCAGTGTTTAAATGTTTTACTGACAAATCATTCTACTTCTCTTCTTTCAAAGTAAGAACTAAATGTAATAAATAATAATGAGACTTAAATGAGAAGAGATCACCGAAACAACGTAAATGTGCACCACATTATATATATATATATATATATATATATATATATATATATATATATATATATCAATGAAAAGTTTAAGGATACATGAAACGTACTTTACACCTATCATGATAACTTATTAAATAATAATTTTATCCAAATCCCAGTAAACATCTGCACAACGATGGACAATATATCTGCAGTTTGAGAATATTATATTCTAATAGTGTTGTATTTTATACTGATATTATTTAATCATAAACGCTTTGGACTACATTCCATACATATTTACAAAAATAGATAAGTTTTAAATGGTAAACTATCATGTAGTCAATGTAGTCAATACATAAAATAGGTTACAGTTTCCGTATGTCAAGGCTTCAATAAACTTGAGTATACGTTCTTGAAGGCTTTTATATAAAACTAAAAAGGCTGACTTGATATCAATCTTGTGACCAGTCTCAACCAAATGTTTCGCAATGGAGAAAGATGCCTGTATATCCTGTGATCTTAATTGACCATTGTAATTCATTTGTTTCTACAGCAATTTGGTTACTTTAAACCTGTCTAATTGACCTTTTGTTTTTCATATTAAACTATTTTTAACAAGTTAATGTGTGATCGAATTGTTCGACATGTATTGCGCAAATATATCACATAATTCTGATAACCTTCATCTTCCCATTGAATAAAATGTATTGTCATAATTCAATACAAATATAAACAAACAGTTACAAAATTATATTCGGAAATATACGCATACATACATTGTCTTACGTAAAAAAAGGGGCATTATATTTGACTTTTTATATAATAATACACATGACCGTTTATATGCAACAATAAATGAAACTAAAAAGTAGAAGTATGGTGAACAAGGACACAAATGGTAATAATAGAATGTATTTGAATACAAAATTATAAAACATCTTAGTAAAATGTGAGAATCATACAGTAAATACTTCATTTGCAAAATGTAAGTCAATTGTTTCAACCTTGACTGTTTTGTTTCTGCAACTGTGAATCAATCGTCTCAAAATTCATTGTTCTTTTGATTCAACACCAATCACTATTTGTTCTTATTCTTTCTTCTTTGATCTTCTCCCTCCAGGCATTTCACTTTCAGTTGATGATACATACTACTTATGTCTGTCGAAATCATTAGCACATACTATAAAAGAAGAAATAAATAGTATTATTTTCACTAAAATAATCACCAAATTATGTTTATTCTTACATCTAATATGATTCCCAACACTGGATTTCAGTTTTCATCTTAATTTTTCTTGAATAGAAACTTTGTATTATTTGTTCACATTTTAAATAAGTGAAGTTTTTCTCATTTTTAATGTTTTTCTGCTAAGTTATACAACAAGTAGCATGCCGATAACTACACCTGAGATCATTTTGTTAACATTCTTTTTACATTATGAATTCTATAAATCTTGGCTGATGTAATATTCAATTGGCTGAAATTTTATTACAGACAAAAAAGTTACCTACAAATCTAATTATTATAATTACAAGAGAAACAAAAGGAAAATTAGAGAATAAAAGTAAGATGATTTAAAGAAAGAACAAATGAACGACCTAATTGTTTTATATCTTTTTAAACTCTTCTTTCAGTCAATAATTCTTGTGACCAGTAACAATTTTTGTTTGTTTCATTACACTTAGAAAACGTTCATGAAAATAATTTAATTCACTTATCGATGCATACTTATGTACGATGCTTAATTTTTATTCTCAGTTTATGGTCTTCATTTTGTAATATATACCTTAGCCTAGTTTTAAGCGTTTCATAGTCATTCTTTACTTTCAAAACATTTCGTCCTTTATTTTTCTCCTCGTCTAGTATCTTGGTTGTTATTATCGTCTTTTTTTTCGCTTTATTTCCTTCTTTATTTATTTCATTCTTTTGTATAATTTGTTTGAATAATTAAAGTTATAACTTCATAATATAGACATTTAAACTTTCATTAGTCACGCAACAGTAAATAGTTAAAACATTTTGAAAATGAATTATAATAATTTTTTCTTGAAAAAAACTTTATTATAGAAGTATCAAATGAGTAGAGTGAAATGAAATTTCTCATTGTACAATAAATTGGCAGATTCATTTATCATAATTTTCACTACAATGAATATAATGCCATTATTATTTATGTATCTGTTGTGCTGGAAAAAAAGCGCTGATTCCTTATACTCGGAACAAGGGACCTTAGCAATTCCCACGATGCGAAAGTAAGAACACAAGACTGATATAAGTGAAGATTTATTAGCTTAAACACTATGACAACGACGAATCGAATTTAGTCTAAAATACACTGGTTTATATATTGATTGTACATCCACTTTGATTAATAATGAGGATTAGATCACACACTCAGTTATAACAAATCACTTACTGGGCATAGTTTATGTCAAGTGAATGCAAGAATATCGTATATTATACAGAAGAAAATATCATACTGGGAAAACAATCAAATACTACACAAAATGATCCTCGCGTTGAATCAAAACGGATGTAATGTTGAATAAAATTCATAATGAGTAATTCAATCGGAAATTGACTTTTCTTTCCATCATATCAAGCAATAATTAATCTACTGTGTATAACTCCGGTCCTACTAATATCTTAATCATTTCTTCCTTATTGAAATACATAATAAGTAGTCTATATATATACTTGATAGACGATGTATTACTTCTTAAACAATAATGCATTTGTTTATCTTTAACAAGTAAATAAACATTATGGTACTAATAATGATAAAGAAATAATGAATAGAAAGAAAATAGTCAAAATGTAAAATAATTAAATCTCTAGGTTTCCTATGATGGCCTAGCTTCAATTGATTCATGATCTCAATCATAAAAAATTAAATCTTTGCTAATCTGATTTAATGTTATCAGTATTTTAACTAAAATGTTAATGGTAAATTAGTTCCATTATATATTTAATATACCTTATTTTATTTAAATGGAATGTAATATTTACGCTTTTAAATATATAAAATAAGAAGACGTTTTATTTCACTGAAATAAATAGATACATTATTTCCTATTATAAACAATTATATAGTTCGGATGACTCGATTACATGTTCTTTATAATTTTGTACGGTTTTGGATATCTAGTCTTATATACTTTGATAAAAAATGTATTACAATGTTGCTTATATATATATATATATATATATATATATATATATATATATATATATATATATATATATATATATATAGAGAGAGAGAGAGAGAGAGAGAGAGAGAGACAGAAGTGATTTGACTGTCACATATTTAAAACAACATGATGTTTAAAAAAATTAATATCTAGCAGCCTTCTCAATTATTTATAGAGTCAGTAATATTTTGCCAAAGCTTGTCAGACTAAATGTTTTTTCAGACGGATTAAGTAGTAGCCATGCGGATAAAGAAACAGGGGCTCTGTGTACAAAAGAAATATCTTTAATCGCTCCTCCCCCCTGGCTAATCTCAAGGGCAATTAATTGATAATAATAATCTTAGCTATAGAATGACTTAATTGGACTATTGTAGTCAAACGCCAGTTCAGTGGTCTATAAGTTAAGCGCCTGCACGCGATCTACATGAATTCTGGCATATAAAAAAGTTTCACAATTTCTTTTTTGTATGATATGTACATACAGGACCGATATGTTCTGGGTTTGAATCTCGCGAGGCGAAAGCGTGAATGCGCACTGCTGAGTCCCACACTAGGACGAAATGGACATCTAGTGCTTGCAGATTTTCCATGGTGGTTTAGCTTCAATTGACTCATGATCTCAATTATTGAAATTAATATAATATCTACAAAAACCCCTTGTGATATTAAATTATATATATTCAATTCTAGTAACAAAACAATAAAGGATAGAAAAATAAACATAATGAAACTAAAAAGACTTTGATTAAGATAACTCAGTAGTTTTGCATAAAACAGTGACATTATATACATATATATGGTATTCCAATTTAGGTGTTTACAACTACCATTGTATTTTCATTATATTAAGATTTAGATTTCTCTCTGTTCAAATGAGTTTAAAACTTCGTAATATAGAAATAGTATGAAAATCTGAATTCATACACCCTATCAATATCCTTCGTATATTTGACTGAAATCGAGTAACAAAATTAAAAAGTTTACCTTTTTTATATAATCAGCGCAACTATTAATTTTCAAGCCAACTGTTGAATAGATATATTGAAGGAATTAAGTTTCTATATTTATTATTATAGACGTTATCAATAAACATGTTAGTCGTAAAGATTCCTTTTTTTTTCACAATAAATTTACCATTGACTAGATTGTTTCACTTTTAATTCAGAACGTTTAATAAACCAGTAAACGGATAACCTTTAATTGAGGATAAAATGATAACTATTTTCTTTTTACACTCTAGCCAAAATTATTTATCACTTTTTCAAGCAAACAAACAAAAAAAAACAGGATTAAAACGTTTCATGGATTTGTTAAGAAATTAAGAACTAATGGAAACAGTTTTTTGATCAGAATAACTTAATTAACTAAATATCTACAACTGATAGTTTTTCAAACATTTACAGGTTTTTATAAAGATAATCCATACTAAGGTTTCTATTGCTTGATTATAGTCAAGTATATATGTAGACTGTAATTCAATCGGTATTTTATCAAACTTAATTTGATGCGGCTGAATGACATTCTTTTAAGTATTTCATGTATCTATCATAAACTTTGCATGGATAACGCACAATAAAGTGAAGTGTATTTCTCAAGAACAATTTTTAAAAAAGGAACTTTATTTCAATAATAAATAGCTGAACAGAATTTACTGGTAGGATTGAGGAAATTCGTTGATGTAGGTCTTCCGAAGTATGTTCGATTATAATATTGATCTAAATAATAATAACAACTATGCGATGATGAGTTATATTGTATCTATTTGGAAAGATAAAATCACAAGAAACATGACAAGTTGACATTCTGAATGTTACTGTAGTTTAAAAAAATAAGATAATAGAATTAAAATAACAAGAAGTTTCAATAGACAACTGTTTAAAATCAATAGTTGATCTTCGGATTATCCATTGATTAACGGTTGCGAATTGTCAGTAGCATTTTTTGTGATAGCGTTTCAAATGCCAATATGTTCCAGTTTGGTAAAGAATCCTATCGTTCTTTCTGTTAATTATCATCTCTGATAATATCTTTGTGAGAATGAAAAACTCATATGTGCTTTACTTTTAAATTTCAGATGGTCCGCAGCATGTCAATATACATGGTCCTTATGAAAGAATAATTGAACTGAAACAAAAAGTAACTGCTTATGATAAATTAGAGCGAACAGATAATAAAAGCACAGTGGCTACTGTAAATAAACAAAAGTTGTATATTTATTTAGACAGACCACAATATTTATTATGTGTAACTGATGAGTATTATGGACAAGTTGATATTAAATGGCGGGGTAAATTACATAACAGTGAAAATTGGGAAGTTATTACTCCAGTCGAATCATTTCCACGTAACGAACCTGATACATTAAATAATTTTAATATAATTCAGGCATCAATTATACAACTGGTTACAACAAATCAAAAACGAAATGCTTTAATGTGGACAGAAATAGAATGCAGTGCTTTACCAAGTTATTTCAGAGAAGAAAATAAAAAAATTATATCGAACAAGGTCAATCTGGATATGTATAGTAGGTATTACTTTTTTTAAAGTGAGAAATAATGATAGAATTAAAAGCCATTACTTATTTCGAGTATATTCTACACTTGTCAGTTATTCTGACTGAAAATAAGAGATACTTAAGCTGCAAATTATTTGAAATAGTTTTACCTTCATACGATAAATATGTAATGCCATCAAACTTCTTTTTTTCTCAGTTGCATATTATAAACTGCTAGTTTGTCTATTCCCTTCTTCCTACCTATGGAAATTTACATGATCTTATTATTAGTATTATCCAGATAATCCAGACGACGTTTTCATCCTTATTTTGCATTACAGTCACATGACTTCACCTTGATTATTATAATTCAATATCTTACAGAGTATTTCGTAATATGTAATTAACATATGCATACAGTTGTAGCCTTTGAGTCTTGATAGTCACAAATTTTGTAGGTATTTAGATATATATTTGACGTCAAATACACCATTTCTAATTTATATAACCGAATCACATTTGAGAATAAACTGCACGTTGTCATGTAATCTAGATGCAGAGCAGTCAGTAATTACTGTTATTTTTTCATTCATTTAGCCGCTCAATTGTTGATATTTTCGAATAATTTATATTGTAGAATTAATCGGAGGTATGACGTTTGCTATGTTGTAAATTTTTTATCACGATTAGGTGTGCCACATTGGAATGTGATTTTCGTCATACAAAACTTTACATTTTTCATGTGAGCCAGAAAAACGACAGAGAACGAAACACATAATTCATGATGGAATGCGATGGTGTAAACAATAATTCTTACTTCTTTTTGTTTGTCTGTCATGTATAGGGTCAAAACCGAGTAGAGTTTGTCCCTCACCTAAAGGAGAGGCTAGAGATATTGCAGTTTAAACAGCTCGTCGAAAATGGATTGAAAACATTTTTTAATATTTATTCTTGATACACTTATTTACGAAAACAAAAGGTCACACATGTTGTTGTGATGACGTTTATTGCGGCTATTTTAATTGATACATCATTACTATTACTACATTATGACAATGTCAAAGCTTAGAAAACGTATTCTGTCATAAGAGTTCGGCAGTATATATGATTTTGTGGTTATTGTATTTTCGTAAGACTGTTTAAGCTCACAAGTGGACAACTCTGAAGTGACTAAATTAGGCCTTGAGTTGAATGATAATTTTTCATTAGCAAGTAACGTTGTTTATGAATCAATGCGAAATGGCTATAGTATATCGATAGGTTTGTCATAGAAATGTAGTGACTTTATCATGGAATGCGTCTTCAAAAAGCTTAGTTAGTTGTTATTATTCCTTAAAACGTTTCTGTTTTTAGCCATCCCTCGCATTCCGACAATTACGGGATATAAGGAAGGCACACTATTGGCCGAAGGCACTATACTAACACTTCACTGCACAGGAGAACAAGGAAATCCTCCAGGAAAACTAGTTTGGACTCAAGGTAAGACTAATAGGAATATTTAATCCATGAACTCGTTCAAAATTTAGGTTTGCTAATAAGTTGGAGTGGGTGTTTGATTTTTGGTTGTCTATTTCTTGATATTTAAAAATACATCTCATGGTTCAACTATTTACTACTACGTTCATAAAACCTTAAATCTACACTTGAATTAGTGATGATTTGTACATCAACAAAGATCTTTTACGGCCTACAATATCCATTTCATGTAAGTAACGAAAAGCTTTAAGTCCTGTTGAAACCTTCCTATCCTACTAGATTGACATCCTGCTGTTGTAATAACAGTTACATCTGACAAGTTATAATTCACGTGTTCCCTTCATTACTTCATTCCTACTATTTTAATTACATCAGTTTTATACTAGGCGTTCAGTAATATTTACAACAATGATAATATTTCTGTATAAATGATTCGTCAAATCTTTGAAAAAAGGTGTATTATTATTTCTAAACTGTGGCTGTTTATCGTAAAACAAGATGCCTAGGAATATTAAGGTACGATGTTATTTATTTATTTACTCCAATAAGTGATAAATTAACTATCTTACGGTAACAAATATATTGATGTAGTGAAAACCAATGACTAAACAATTTGTCAAATAATAAAGTCTGTCTTCTAATTACTCTTAATAGATAAGCGTTGTGAACTTTTAAGCCTAAATCACCCAGGTTAGCAGATAAACACGAATAGATGTCCAAGAATTCTATAATTTAACGATATTTTAAATCACGGACCTACCTCAACTAGACAACATTGACAAACAGGAGGCATTCCACAACTATCTAATTTTAGTATGAAATTCCTCACCAATTTACACTAATTCCATTACAGGTAAAACTGAGAAATTTCACGCTTCACAGCAGCTCGTTACTTTCGAACCAGCTAGTTAAAAACGGTTACCTGGAATCACTGATTTTAGTCAATTTGTGGTATTGAATTGCCATCAATTAGAGTCGTTGGCCACATCTATACAGTATTAAGGAACACTACTCACATAAGTAAATTTTATGTAGGCTTTCTTGATGTCTAACACTGATTAATCAACAGTCATAAATTGTTTTATGTTTATTTCATTTGTTTATCATGAACAATAGGTGTGACCAATAAGTTAGTAAACATATTTCTTAGTGAACATTCAGTTGTACTTAACGTTTGATGTAGATAATTCTAAGATAGTTAAGATAGATTAACTGTCGTTCTGTCTCTGATGAAACAATTTGACTTACTTTAACTTTCTGAATTTATATTTTGTTTCTGTTCATATTATTCTTTCAGTATTAAAAGGTACCAATGAAAGTGAATTAATTGATGAATCAAATATTATTCAACAAAATCAATCGAACAAATATCCTGATGGAATGATCTATTCAATATTAAATATTAATCTCACAAAATCATATGATGGAGCGATCTTTAGGTGAGTAGTGATTTGTTATGTTAGATACTAAATATATATTCCTTGCTGAAGCAATAAACAACTAAACAGCTCTAGAAATCTCACCATGATGATAAAAAAAACATTATTATTGTGTAAATTCAATCGAAAAAAATGTTGTGCATGAAATTATCTAATAAGTTCAGTGTGGAATTATAAATGAAGGCTAATTAAAAACTTTTACTTACACTGAAAGTAATTTACATACACTCTAGACGATACTTTGATAGTTTTGAAGTCGCTTTGTAGAAACTGTTCTTACTGAAGCTATTAAAATAATTAATATACAATAATTACTGCTTCATCCTCTCTTAACATCTATTTAGTCACTCATGTAGTATCAGTAACCTGGTAAATCTTCTAACTGAACACTTGAATCGGTTTCGTAAACTCTTCTAATAACCTCAGGTTAATTCTACACAACAATTTGAACACGAGAGAAAAGACGCTAAATATGGAAACAACGCTTTACTCCAAGGTTATTTTATTTACAGAAAATTTGGAGTATTTATAGCATTTCAAATAACCTTAAGCTTTTGAAAGGTTCTATGACGCGACCAAACATAGTAGCAGGATAAGAAATTATCCAATCAGAAATGTAACTTCCGATTCTTCACTTTCTAGACATTTCTGAAAAACGTCTGTTAAACGCTTATTAAATAAAATGTTTCCTAGTGTTTTCATGGCCTCACTTGACTTTTTTCAAGGAATATTCTAGATCACCATAACATTACTTTCATACAAAAATTAGAACTAGAAACTTGATCATCACTTTCTATAGAAAATAATGGTTACAAACATGTACATATTCAAATATGAGTTTGATTTTTTACGTAAACTATTGATTACAGAGATTATTATTCTTTTATAAACATGTATCTAGTTATATTTATTTAACTAAATGATAAATGATTGTTTCGTCCCTTTTTATTATCTTAATTCTGTAATTATAATAATGACAGTGATATGCATTATTCTTTATTCTATTAAAGTTGAAGTTGTTTGTCTATTATCATTATCATAATTTTTTCATAATAACTATTGTTATTATATTATTGTATCTATATTATTTTTCATTATATTATTAATAATATCACTTATATATTTAGGCATAATCCCAACAGACTAATTATAATGATATACGATGAAGAGACAATGTTACATTAAGAAGAATAATTGCTACCATTATACCATGTCATTTGAAATAATCATTTTAATAATAATATATCAATAAGAGTAAATCACAGATACATTAGGATATATTAGGAGCATGATTATTTAGAAATATCAGATTACTATATTGGGATATTTATTTTTAGATGAAATAAAATATATTTTGTATTTTAATCGATAAGGAATTATAAAAGAGATAAATGTGTTATGTGGTAAATGATAATGTGGAAATCACATGGAAAAGAATTCAATATTGGATTATTACACTGAAGTTCTTTAAGGAATATGTATCAATTTATTAATTGAATTCATGAGTCAATTGAAGCTAGACCACCATTGAAAACTTGAAAGTACTGGACAATCGTTTCTTCCTGTTATGAGACTCCTCAGTAATGCACATCCACGATCCCACCTTGAGAGATTCAAACCCAGGACCTATCGCATTCGCGCGTGAGACCCCTCTGAATATATATATTTAGTAGTCAATTGTAATTAAAGGATAAACTAATTTATTTTTCATTAAATGTGATTCGATCTAATAATTGTTTTATTCAACATTGTCTTACAATAAAATGATTTAAGCAAAATATCTAGTGATATTATGACTAAATCTAGGTTTATATCCATTTACATTTTACAAACTAAAAAAAGAAGGATAATAAAACATCTTTTTGTAACAGTGATTGCACATACTTTTTCTCAAAATTTTCAAGTGTCTGAAGCAGTTAGCCTTTTCAATGTTTTATATTACTAGAGAATACATTTCGATATATTTGTCTTATAGATCATCAGTATGAATTCGATTAAACCTCTTTATTCAGTTGGTAGAAAACAAGAAAAATATGTTATATTTCTTCTTGAGTATGTCAATATACTATAGGCCTCTTATAGAAGCACATGACTATATCATATGACCATCACATCTAAATAACTAATTACAACAAATCTAAAATAACAATTTTCAGAGCAATGATACCACAGTTAAAAATTAGTGTATAAGTCAGTAAGTCAATATATAGTCTTAGATATAAAGTGACCGTGAAAAAAATTGCCGATATCGAATATGACTTCAAACTTCTGAATAACCTAAAAACTTAAGCAATTTATTATAACGATAAGAAAGCTGTTCTAGATGACGTAATAACGCCTCGTTAATTTAAAATCGAATTTCTTTATATTCAATATGATAATTAAAAATTTCGTCTGTGTAACCAAAAATATCGATAACACCCTACGTATCACCTATCGTTAGATATTATTCAATTCTATTTTAAATATGGATTCTATTATATCCAAACTATGTGCCTTATATATCGTATAAATAGAGGTCAGTGATGTAAGAGTTTCGAAATATTATTATAACGCCTTTTTCATCAATGGAAGTGACATTTTATCATTAAAATGGATGGAATATAGATTTATTTAGAATCACAGGATATACTTTTCACATTTGCAATAAATGTTCTCACGTTCATTCAATTATATTTAGATGTGGAACTGTGAATCCTGGTTACGGATATTCGGATGCGCAATTCAGTTTACCAGTAGAAATTGGTGTATCCTATTCAGCGACAGTTTTAAATATTAGTGTCATAAGTGGAACTGGACAAATGATAGCACGATCAAAATTACGTGATGAACTTCAAACTATGTTAAGTTATTATAAATCAAAATACAATATTGGACATATTCCAATAGTCCAAGCAAAAGCTGGTCATGCACTTAAACTAATGTGTCAAGTTGAAATGTCAAATCCAAAACCTGAATTAGAATGGCAACTTCATCACTGTTCACCTGTTCAATTTGCATCACTTATGAAAGGAATCAACGATACAATCAACGATATGAAATCACAAAATGATCCATATGATGCATTTTTTAAAAGCTGTCAAACTATTCACTTAACAGGTAAGCATTATTTTAATTACAATCTAATTAATACCAATGTTATTTAAACTGATATTTCCCTAAATAATTTAGTTGATCGTAAAACAAGATTCGAAGAACGAATTGTATTCTGATCACTGAGAATCAGTCATTCCATATTAAAAGCTATTTTTCATCAAATAACGATATTATCTGCTAATCAGTAAAGAACAAGCTGCACTACACGCTCATTTTATCTTTGTTTGGGACTCTTTGACTGTTTGCGCTCACAACTTTATCAGAGAATAAATTATGGTTGGGAATGTAAGATACCAATCCTTCTTAGGTTTCTATAATTTTATAGCTAGAATATGATAGCATTACTATGTTAAAATACAATAATCTTCACAACAATTATCTCTGAATGGTAATCATATTCTCAGTGGCCATTAGTTTGACAAGAACTTCCGCGTCTCCAGAAGGAAGTAAAAAAACTGATTACTATGTTCAGAGTAAGCAAATCACCCTCGATGACAATCAATGACTATTTTGAAGTGGAAGTCATTGAATAGAGAGAGAAATGCGGACAATTAGTTCCTGACTCAGAACTCCAAAACTAACTCTCATATTGAGAAATCATAACTCCTTGGTTCCCATTTTGAAGGGTTTAAATGAAGCACAGCTGAGAGGTTCTAAACGAAGGACTACTAGCCGTTCAGCATCCCTTCGTTTTCAATGGTTGTTCAGATGAAGTCATTCTATCATGTAATCTTTGTGTATACATATATTTTGCATCATATTTCTGATATATTTACTTCATTTTTCATCAATTATTTTGTGTTTAGGTAGTAAAATGGAAGAAACGATACGTGAGTCAGGCAAACTTCACATCTTAAATAGCTATTTGGAACTTCCTATAAATATATCACATGATGGAGATTTACTTGAATGTTTAATAAGAAAATACCCAATGGACTATACTAACAGTTCTGTTCATTTACAATCATTCGATAAATACACATTGTCTAAACCTTATTATCAAAATACACATTCACAAGCCCTTACACTTTTAAATTCACATATTTTACTTTCTATTCAATTTCCACCGATATTTTTAACTTTAGCAAAACAATTGAATTGGCCTGTAGAATTGAATTCATCAAATAATAATGAACAATTTTTACCACATTATATTGTGGTTGAAGGTAAATCTTTATAATTAAATCAGAGTTGAATGCAGCAGTAATCTTAAATACAATTTAAAACATCTAATACTTTCATTTCCATAAAATAGATAAATTTCTACCAAATTAAGTCTCAACAAAATGAAGTTTAATAGTTGGAATCATGAATCAATTAAAGCTAGACCACCATGGAAAACGTGGAAGCACTGAACGGCCGTTTCGTCGTAGTATAGGACTCCTCGGCAGTTCGAATTTCGCGAGGCGGGATCGTGGATACGCACTGCTGAGGAGTCCCATACTAGGACGAAACAGCCATCCAGTGCTTCCAGGTTTTCCATGGTGGTCTAGCTTCACTTGACTCATGAATTTAAATGTTAAATAACCAGTATAATATAAGTATGAAAGACATTTTAAAAATTAGGTGTTTTATTAAAACAAGGATTGAACGTCGGTAATAGCCTATTTTCAAAAAATGCTTCAGAATATGCTCAGTACATCACATTATCAGTATGATTTTATAATCACTTCCATCGTTTGATTATGAAATTTTTAGTAAAAATTTCAAGTTCTTGGAGATTTAGTTAATAGTTTTTTCAACAGTTTACCTCCTATTGATAATAAGACACGTGAACGGTGGTTACGATAAGAAGAATAAAATTGTTAGGGTGTTCCTTGGAATCATGATTTGGATTTGTCCTCCAAATCCATATATAATATAATATCTCGGAAATTTATTGAATATTAATAATCTTGACTTAATACAGATAAACATTTTTTAAAACGAACAGAAGACTGATGATAAAAGAGATCCTTTAAAAGAAATTTTTGAGATTGTTCGTTTAAAGTCTTTTTCTAACAATGTCTTGTTCAAAGTGTGGGTTGTAATCATCATCCCTGGAAAGTACAACCAATACACTTGATTATCGAAGCAAAAAGAGTTTATAGAACTAAAATTACTCACAATATATATCTTACTTGTAAAAATCAATTTACACAAAGACCATTTTCGCTGCCAATATCTACTCAGTTGACTCAGTTTCTAGAAATCGGTAACAATACTGGGTTTTTTTATATTTTCAACTTAATTACGATACAGTGCCTGAGATTATAATAATTACATTACTTCAAACGTATTACTGTAAATTAACATGAATAGTTGATTTGTAACTTCGTCACAAATTAATCTCATGAGATGTGATATACTTCAATAATAAAGGTATATGATAAAAAACCTGATTGTTATTACAGTCCAACATCATACAATGAATCATTGAAAATTAAAGGGTGCAAGAAAGCAAATCTATTGGGATATCAAATGGAAATGAGGTCATTGAATTTCAAAGTAATATCCATATGATACAATAGTCACTTTCTTTGTTAAACAAATATTCTGCTTTACCTGTATTTATTTTCATTCTTATGTACGGTATTGATCGTATCGGCAGTTGTAGATAACAATAATAAGTAACCGTAAAGTTGAAATTACATTATTCTTGTTCATAAAAATGCAGTTTTAGCTACTAAGGTTATTGATAATCTTTAGCAAAGCGTTTCAGAACTAAGCGAAATGTTGACTGCTGTTTATAAGAGTAACGTATTTTTTGAAACAGTTCTTATCACATACATCAAGAGAAGACAGAAATCAAACCTTAGCAATGAATTTATCACAAATCGTGTGTCGAATGATATCTAAAAATTGGTGGGGACTATTAGGTATAGGTGTTAGACAAATTATGCTATTGTTACTAAACGAGTCAGTAGTCATGTACTAAGCATATTATGGTGCTACCTCAGAAATATCATTTACTTCAGAAATAAACATCCAATAAATAAAAATAATATATTTGTAATATCCCAATGAGTAGAAAATTGGATTTTCTGACGTTTCGTGACTTAGTGTAAGTCACTTCTTCAGAGAACAAATAACCAAATTAAAATTCATCCAAGTTTTTTGGTTATTTGTTCTCTGAAGAAGTGACTTACACTAAGTCACGAAACGTCAGAAAATCCAATTTTCTACTCATTGGGATATTACAAATATATTGCTTATTTATAATAATCTATCCAATGCTCAATTTATTCGAAATTATCAAATCAAACCTTGGTAATGACACCTACAATAAACATCCAAAATATTATATCAACAATTACAATGTTTAATGACAGCAATATTTACAAACACTTACGTAGACTTATAAAAGATGTAGTGAAAATAAACTATCATAGTAAAATATTTGTAATGAGTTGGAAATACCACCATAACTGGTTAAATATAACTAGTATTTCTTCCTAAATCAACTTATTCTAAAACCTGTGACTAGTTTCATTTATACGTTTACCATGTATCATCTTCATAGCTTACTATTTTAGGTCCTTTAGGTTTCTTCAAACAATGATTGATGTTCTATTTGGTTTATAGCTGTGTTTCAGATGAATCCACTAATGTCTTCATCTTGATATCTTTAGCTTCTTTCTGTGAGAGAATACATTTTGACAAATATACTTATTGATTTCTTAGGTCAGATATACCTCATATGTTTTATAAAATAAAGTGTGATCAGGTTCGTCAAAAAAGATTGAATTTGTTTCAAATATCACACTTTTGTTATTCTCATTACATCGTTTACGCAATAGTAAGCTTTAACCTACTGTGTTAATTATAAGTTTCTGTTTAGAAGAAATCATTAACAATATACTGAATATTGTTCTTATAATTACGAGAATGAATAGTTATCCTCCTGTTCAGTCAAATGAATTTATGTCACTAGTCTCCAGAATAGTGCAACGTTCTTCAAAATTATACAAGTGAACAAACGTATGAACTACATTGTACAACCGAATCTGATATTTATTCAGAATAGCCAAGAAAATAATTTTATAGGCAACAAATATGTCTCGTACAGGTTTGTGATTTTTTTTTTAGAGACAGGCGTTTTCTGAATCCAAAAGACATGCATGAACCTATCACTATTTGCCAAACATCCGCTACCGATTTTTGTACTCGATTGTATTCAATTACTCCGTCTAAAAATATCACGATTAGTTCAATAAAACTTCTTGGTGAAGTTACATTTGAGATGACAAATCTTCAATAATATTTTCTAAGTAATTTGAATGACATAAACAACTTGATTCTACTTCCTTTTTCAACTGTCTAGATCTATAAGCATTTCTCAATTTTGTTATTGTCCCAGTAAATTGAACGTATGAAATAAGTGTTTTAGTTTATGCTAAATTTGTGCCATAACAAAAGTGAATTAAAATAAAAAAAATCATTTCATAAATTTGTTACATTTTCATTTTTCTTCAGGTGGATCACTTGATTTAGATTTAGAGCCTATTTCTAATCCATCATTAAGTAAAACATCATGGTTTAGAAATGGTATACCACTTCCATTATCAAATAATCCAATTAAAACATTGAACTCATTCAAAAATGAAGAAGTTAATAAAAGTTCTAAATTATATTCTATTGAAGATTTAAATCAACGTTTAATAGTACAACCAACCAAATTATTTATTCATCCTGTTAAACGATCAGATATGGCCAATTACACACTGATTGTAACTAATGCATTAGGGAGTAAAGAATTTACATTCTTTTTAAATGTAACTTGTAAGTTATAAATTATTTATTCATTACATAATATGGTTTCTTATTTTTTTAACAGTATTCACAATGATGTAATATATAAATATTAAATCTATAAAATGTAACTTGTTGTTAAGGGAAAAATAATTCTTAACTATTAATTGATAAACCATAGGATATCACTAAGATTGATATTTTTTCCTTTTTTTTCCTATTGTTGGAAAAGAATTTTAATCACATTAGATATTATTTCAAGATTTCCAGTAAAGAGATAATAATGATAAATAAAATTGAAGAATTGCTTTGAAATTATTAATTTTATTGATACATTTAGTGATATAATGTTAAATTAACTTGGAAATGTTTCTGTGGAGTGATTTTTAAAACTTACTTATTATTTGTCACTAGATGATTTAAAAGTTAAATAGGTGTATCATTAACTTACAAGAAATTTATGGTGGACATGTGGCTCAATTTGATGGATGCTTGTTTAGTGGTTTACGGGTTAAGCGTTCACGCGCAAGACTGATATGTCCTAGGCTTCAACCTCGCAGGGTGACATCGTGGATGAGCACTGCTGAGGAGTTCCACAATAGGATGAAGTGGTCGTCCACTGCTTGCAGGTTTTCCATGACTCATGACATCATCTTTTAAGTTTTCGATAATCAAAACATCATAATCCTATATGTCTTGTTAGTTCAATAGAAGAAGGATGTTATGCAGTCACGACTAGAGTGGAAGATAAATATAGATATCATATCTTTCCTATTATTTTATGCCATTTTAAAACAAGATATCTGATTAATCAAAATCATTTGACCTAACTTTTCAATGAAACAGCGCAATGCCAATTTATTTAGTTAAATAGGTTACGTATCTGAGAGAATCGATGAATAAGTATATGATAAAAGAGAATGTTAAACTTCAAATTATGCAGTTTCCCGAAAATCAATATTTTTGGATGCAGTATCTCTAGATTGTTCATAAAAAGAGCTATGGTTAAAACTGTGTATTTATTGAATATCACGGTTGAATTATACTCCGACACAATATTAAGACCAGCATTTTTAATTTTGCTTCATATTTGTATTTTTAACTATTCCAGTGACCAAAATTAAAAAAAGCACACAAATAAAAAAAATTAGGTTCTGCATTCTTGTGCATCAATTTTCATCATCTGCATTCAGATATCGTGGTGTCAATTTGATTTAAACAAAATTTGCATAAAATACTTATCGAATGAAAGTCAAACGTAATATCTTGATTTTTATCGTTAAAGGTGTGGGCTTGGCAACTCTAACAGTCATATTAAATCGCAGAAAAACTGGCCACATGGGAAATTTATATTTTAAATCCCTATAAAAATAACTTGAGTTGTTTTCAATTATCACAAGAAATTTTTCAATACTCTGTATAGCTAAATAGATTCCTTTCAAATTGTCACATCTACCCAAGCATATTAGTCATAGTATACAAAATAACAGTCAAATAGGTTGAAAATGAAATACTTTCAACAATGACATTCATTACAGTCCACTCAAAAGTTATCATATTTATAAAGTGAAACAGTTTATAAAGTAGTAAATTTCTGGGAACAAACATATCGCATATTATATTGCAGATGATAGATATGAAAATCCCTATGTAGGTAATACATATCAGTTTTCAATGTTAAAGAAAAACCATATTTTGAAAAAGTCGTTTCTCAAGATGTTTGTTAATTGAGCGTATGTTATAAATATTCATATCTTGTTTACCATAATTACGTAACCGATTGTTTCTTGTTAATCATTGTTCTCTGATCAATCGATAACCGTCATCAATTATATTACAAGATGGGCCGCAACTAATTGGTTCCCCTTCAGTAAATGTGACAGTTTCTGGTAAAAAGGCTGAATTATTTTGTCAATCGGAAGCTAATCCCACACCCACGACAAATGCTGTCCGCTGGAGGCGTTTAACAAACACACTGATTGGTTATGATTCCGCAGAAAATATCTACAGAAATTCACTCTCCCGAGCATCTTTTTCTACAAAGAGTCATACTTCTCAGGCTGATTCAGCTGCTGGGATTCATTGTGATAAAGTAAGTTCTTAACATACCTTGATACATTTTACAGTTACATATGTAGCACGACCAAATATGTAGCGCGATCTAAGACATCTTTAGAAACACGTTGTAAGAGATGAAATAAATTAAGTTATAAGAGGATCACCTTCTTAACTGTTAGCTAAATCCTTAACGCCCTAAGTATCTAGTACCATAAGATAGTCTAGTATACCTGATGAAGATATATTGAAAATAAGTTTTTAATGTTGAATATAATTTATTCGCACTCTACTTAAACATTAGAGATCTGAATTACTTGAGTAGAAATTCAGTATAACTTAAATCTACTAATTTTTAAAAAAAGATCAATGTTAGTAGAATATATTTAATGACGATCGTTTGAGCTATGAATCAAACTACAGTTCATGATTGTTGTTTACTGTAGATTTTAGTTCAATATCTTCAGTTAAGAAGTAAATATTAGTTTTCGCTTTTGAAGCAATTGTTTCATCTTGTACTCTCATAGTTTTGTTTTTACAACATGACATTGTTTTCATATGTTAATTAGTGAGATAATTACTCTCTACTTCACAGTTGCTATGACTTTAAATAAGTGCGAATTGATGCCAATCTACAGTATTTTTACTATGTGTTTATGATACCGCTGACTAAAAGTTCTCTTCTTATTTGATTTCGATTCAGCTTACATAATTTAAACTTGTGTTTAAAATAAATGTAGAGGATGATTTTAAGCCAATAATATACAAATTGAATTCTGTCCCATCCCATTAAGTTTAAACCATCCATTAAAATCATCATTATTGATTGTACAACGTATACAGTTAATGATTTGGCACTCAGATTTATATTTACCTGTTATTGCTAAGTATTACCTTGAATTTACATATTTCTTTCTTTTGTCACAAACATACATCCATACTTTTTTTCTGCTTTTTCTTTCCGTTAAGATTGTTTCTGTTGACAAATTGTAAATAAATTAATAGTAGATTGGTGTTTGTATCAATTACCATTAAACTTTATATTTCTTGTTTATTCAAATAAGCTTTAACATTTTCTTTTTGGTCTTTTAAACAAAATAATTATAGATTATAGATTATAGAATAATGAAGTCAATAGAAGATAAATAAAATAATATAACCATTTACGCAATAGAAGTAGAATGGTTCATTTTAATCCATCAATGTATAATATACTTTGGAACTTTTGTGTAATTAGATGTATATACTACTGATATTTTATAAACAAATGCCATAGAAGAGTGAAATGCATTGATATTCTTCAATAAACTATGGTTTGCATAGGTAAAACAGCTGGCTAAATATAGCTTTGTCCATAAATATGCTTATATATACATATATATATGTATACAATTTTATCAGAATTTATGTATTTTTACAGAAAAAAGAATGATATACAGGCTACTGAATAAATTCTACTGTATAAACCTAGAGAAGGAATTACTTAGATTCTGTGGTTTTATTTATTGTTTATTCATATCTTAACTATAAGTACCTTCATTTTATCTTCAGAAAAAAAATTGGACAGTTTATCAGTAGTTTATTCTTCTTCTTCTTTTTTTGTACTGACCTACCAGTTGAACATTTAACTTTTATTACTTTTAATATACTTCTAATTCATTTGTTTATCTAATATGTCTGTATGCGTACACTTTGAGAAATAAATAAAAGTTAGTTTATTCTTCCTTATTTTTTTCTAAACTTAAATATGATAAATTTGCTTTCACTTTAGTTTATATTATCAAATTGTTAGTTAACATAAATTCACTTGAATAATTCTAAATTATCCCATAGATGTAAATACTTCCAAACATATATATATATATATATATATATATATATATATATATATATATATATATATATATATATATATATATGAAATTAGTGTACATAACCATTATGTCTAATGTAACTACTTGAAGTGTAAAGTAAACAGTATTTTGCATTTCTTAACACTAATTGGTTAGTATTTTGGCTAGAAAGTACATTTTATAACAGTCTGTGTTTATAATCGTTTTGGATATAGTGAAAATAATATTTAAAAATTGTCAACTATTTGTAAGATATTAATTTTTTCTCATGACATACAGAATTGAACAAAAATAACACTCTTCAGTTCGAACTCTGAAATTCAAAAATGGACTCATCTTATTTCGCATATTTGTTTCTGGTGTCACTTTTCTGATCATCCTAATTACGAGGGAGGATCAGATACTTTTTACAGACTGTTTCGTAATAGAATACGAACGATCAAAATTTAATCTGAACATTCAAAATGATAGATTTGCATTTATAACTGATCGAATGATATAAGCCATTGCATAACTATCGTTATGTTTTTACAGAATATGTTATATTCAGTTTAAATGGTCTCAAGAATCTTGTTTGTTTGGCTTGGAATCATTTAAATCATCAGGAGATTATTGTTTAATATTCAGAATAGGGCAAACAAGATAAATATATTCCGCATTATCATTTTGTATAATATTGTATGGTATGAAAACATAACTCTTTTTACTTAACTTTGGAAAATTAGTTTTTTTTTCAATACGCTTTGATATGATTTGTCTACTCAATGAACAACATTTATGTACATTTGCTATCAAATAGGGTGAATGGAATGTTGGATTTAAATATTATGCAAAGTGTTGGTCATCAGCTCCTGGTGTAATGACTAGTACACTTACAATATACGATTTAAGTCCAAATGATGTTGGGCGATATCAGTGTAACATGGATAATGGAATCGGATCACCAGCTGTTCGTACGATTGATCTTACTTATCCATGTAAGTTTCTAACTGATATAAAAATGTAAATGAAACTTATTCCATTTAATCTAACCACCTATTAATTATAATTAGTGATCATTAAGTTATAAAACTGAACTCTCATATCAGAGAGTTATAGAAGCCAAAACGTTAATGGCTGATTTTAAGTTACTAATGTCAAACACAATAAAGACATTTGAGAAAATAGTAAATTATTTTCGCCACAATCATGTTTCTCATATGCTAAATATAGAAAAATCCTATTCTGAAATATTGCATACGAGTGAACAGTTCAGAGAAAGGAACTAATGCTTTTTTCCCAAGAATCTGATAAAATATGCTTGTGCTTAAATGATGTTACCTATTTTATTAATGTGTTTACATTAACTATAATTCGTTGTATGTTGTTGAAGTTGCACCCAGAATAGTACCAGTAACAAGATGGTCAAGAGCTGCACCCAATATAGTTTCAAATAAGAATAAAACTATCAGTGTTACTCAATCAACTTTAATTACTGATCAACTAATCTCTATTGTAAAAGGAGCTCATGCCAGATTAACATGTGTAATTGCTGCAGAACCTAATCCAGAAGTACATTGGTTAAGAGAACCAGCTAATTTAACATTAATTGAAGGAGGTCAATTTCATTCGGTAGTTAAATCTATTCGTCCAGGATTATATCATGCAATATTATATTTGATACAACCACAAGAAGTCGATTTGGGTCGGTACTTTTGTAAAGTAAGTTTAATTTGTATAATAAAATATTTATCAACATTATTGTGATTATAATAGAAAGAGATCAATTAACTAAGTGTTTTGAAACTATTGTTGCCTGGTTTCAGATTCATAGACTATTATATGATTTTATCAATAATATTAGTTTATTTCAACTAAGATATCCAATTTGTTTGTTTGTTCTTTTTTTTTCTTCTCCTAAAATGTTCTTCAACTTGTATTCTACTTGACTAGAAATCGAAGTATTTTCTTTTTTATGGCGGGGGGAGTTGTTGAATTAATCCAGACTAACTATTTATATTCTCTTTGAAAATTATAAAAATACCTTTTTAGTTATTATGGTACCATATGGTAAATTACTTATAGTATGTCAAATATGTTGACGGAATTTTAGTACAGAACAGATGTTTTAAGCGCCAAAATAAAGATAATGACTAGCCTTAATTTATAATTTATTATATAAACATAATATTAAATTATTTCTGTGTTCATGATGTATAAAAATTATTACTCTTGGGATTATAGAAAATAAAAGGTCCTATTCTTTTTATGAGCAAGTATTATTGTAAGCATAGTTTATCTTATTGAAGATGAATGTATAATATATATGAGACTTAGGATAGTCATTGAAGTTGTTTTCTAAAATAAAATAATCTTTATTTGAACTGTCTACGCCAGATTATGTAATCACTGTAGTGTTATCTCTTTAAAGCTTCTTATTTTTTTTCATTAATCAAATAATGAAGTTATACAATTCATATTTATTTTCATATTTATAGTTATATATCAAAATAAATCTCATAATGAAATTATGTCTATATTTAGTCTATATCTCCCATTGAATAGTCCACTGATTGTACAAATACAACAATGTGATTGGATATCATAAACTCCATCATATTTGTTGTATACTGAATAACACATTAGATAGTTAGATTAAGAAAGAGTATTAAAAGAAACATTTGAGAAAAACAGTCTTTTAGTAAAATGAAAGTGCTGGGAGTGACTACGAAATTTAATCTGCACATACAGCACTTGTTTTTGAAACAGATACATTTCTAGAATATTTTTACTGAGAACACAATTTAGTAACCAGTATTTCAAATTATTTACTGTTCATATCATAATAATGAAGTCAAAAGTATTGTAATTTTGCATTGAACTTATTCGACACAATATATATATATATATATATATATATATATATATATATATATATATATATATATATATATATATATGTTTTGAGTTACATTTCTGTGTGACTCTTTTCCTTCCGTCGATATCACTATTAGGGATTCGAAGGCTAGAACAAGAGTGCTGCTTAATGTTTTACGGTCATTAGGTCTTTTTCAGCTGATGTCAGTTCATGACCAAACCTTTATCAATTAAAGCAGTACTTCATAGAAAGATGAAGTTCTACAATATTCATAACTTCTTCACCATTTATATCAATTCACTTGTACAAAAAGGCAATAATCAGGAATGTCAATCAGTTGTGAGATGTTACAACTATTTACATGGTACATATACACAATCTTCGATCGTTCCACTATTTTAACTGCCTTCTCGTTTAGTATGTCAACTCTTTACTTTTGATGTACTTGAACCCTTCCCTCTGTCTGACAAATGTTGTAACTTCGACTCCACGTTCCACAAAACACTATTTACAAACAGTTGTGTGAATGGCTTCCACTACACAATATATAACTGTTTCTCACTACTTTTTTTGAATTACTGATAAATTAAAGCGTTTTGTTGTTATTATAACTTACTATATACAAATTTCATTTCGATACTGATTGGATTCATTGAAATATTTCTCCAAACGAATCAAAACAATCTATTAATGGTTCAATCTGACCAGAGCATATATTTTATTACGGGTCATTTCAACATTCACAGATAATAACAAGCTCATTTCATTTACACTCTTAAATTCATTCTTTCCGATTAAAATAAGTACACTTGCTTCAAATTCGGTTCTCTCTTTTGATCATCACTTCGGATTCATTACTGTATAACCTTAAGAGAAAATGACAATATTCCTCTTATGTATATCAGTGTATTTCACTATGACGAAAATTTTCAAGTTGTTATTACTCTTCAAAGTATATTTTAATCTCGTGTGAAACTGGTTATACCTATTAGTTTACATGTAAAATGGATTTTTATTAAATCCCCTTCTCTTATTTGTTGTTTATGTAAGAAAGCAGTGACTTAAAGTGTTAAGCATAAATTGGAGATTTTATGTCATTTTATAATGGGCGTATACTATTTACCACTGAAGATATATGTACTATTATAAAATATTATTTTTCAATGCTGAAAAAAATCCTTCCCATCAGAACACTTGGATGTGACATAAAAGAAAGGTGTAAAATGAGTTTTTATTTCTGAAATACTTTCTTCATATCGTATGATGTTATACGCTTAAAAATATTTATTACTGATGAATGTGTTCATTGCCTACTGTTTATGTTTGTCATCACCAAAGTTTTATGCTTTAAGATTATAGTATCATTCAATTTGTAATCTCTACCTTAGTACTTTAGAACTATTGGCACTGACAAGAAAATGTATTTTAAATGTGATACATCTGAGTAAATGTGTAAAGATTACTCTTCTTTGATTTTAAATGTACACTTTATATGTAAGGTATTGTTACTACCTAGAGATCAAAACTATAAAGGGTTGTACTAGGTTCGAATGTGTTAACTAACATTTAAAAACTGAATTTTAAACATTATCCCATCAATACATAAGTAATAAAACTAATGTTAACTAAATCCTGCAATGATATATAATCAAAGCACCAAGCAAAGTGACAAAACAGTATTAGTCGCACACTATTTCAGACATATTTTACGTTATTTTAGTTATGTTATCTTTCAATGGTTAGTTAGAGGTGAGTAAAACACTTGTATACATGATAATGTCATACAAGTTTTAATTTCAATCTATAAATATATACAACCCTGCCTACTTACTCTATGAAACGACATGGAATGCGAAACGTAGCCTTTATTAATTTGTTATTCTTAATTATTACGGTTACTATTCAACTTAATACTTCAATATATCCAGTTTATACTTGTGAGAGCTCTGTATAATTAAAACAGTTTATACAAAAATAGACTGTAAGTTGCTTGGCTAAACAGTGTTTATTTTCATTTTTAAGAGCACTTTAGTGGCTATAAAAGACCTATAATGAAGATTCTTCATTATAGGTCTGAATATCTATAACTACTTTTTTTAAATTAAATATTTTTAGCAACACTTTGTTATCCTCTCATTTGAATAACTTTAAGGTTATTAGTATATGACCAAGTTTTCAAAACTTTATATACTTCAGATAGGTTTTAAATTATTTAAATACAGATTAAAATTGTTCATTATTTTTTACGCTAAGCTTTACAGTCTACGTCTTTAAGTATACATATCGCAGATTTTTGAGTAAAAATCATGTATAATTTATCCACTTTCCAGGAATATTTTTCTTACTTTCTATATGGAAGTTTATGGACAAATTACATATCTATGATCTCATTCATATTTCGTTTGGGATTATCATATTCAGCAGCAAATGAACAAAATAAACTTCACGAAACAGATATATATCATGTTACTACCAACAGAGTTCACCGATCTTCACTTAAAAAACGATCCCACCCTCAATTTTCTTTAATATCATATTCAATAAGACAGAGGCATCTAAATTTTTTTACGATTCGGTATAAAGATTTACAATTATTAAAAAGAATACAATTTCAGAAGTTTTGTGGAGATTGTAGTAATTTAAACAGTTGAGGTCATGAGTCAATTGAAGCTAGATCACCGTGGAAAACCTGGAAGCACTAGACGGCCGTTTCGTCCTACTGTTGGACTCGTCAGCAGTGCGCATCCACGATCCCTCCTCGCGAGATTTGAGCCCAGGATCTATCAGTCTCGCGACAGGCGCTTAGTTAACTAGAACACAGAGCTGGCATTCAACGGTGTTAATGTCTAACTTCAACCAATCCACGAAATTGAGCGACACATTCACATTGTCATCAGTGAGTTACTACCTCACAACTGATATGGTTGAACTCCACTGGTCACTGCTTCTCACTAGAACTCCAGGATATACCTCTTGAAGCCAGTCACCAGTGAGCATGTGTTGATTAGTATCAGGAGGGGTTTTGTGGAGATTGTAGTAATTTAAACAGTACAATACATCTAGAAACAGAATATTGTAAAACTTTGACAGATACATACATATATATGTTTCTTTTGTCACATAATCATTTTCTATTGTCGATCATTTTATACTTCACACAATTTACTTTCAGTAACTATAGTGAATATTGACTAAGCAAAATGAGTGTGTAAAGTGAATTGAACATTCCACAATTGATTTTGACCAATTCACATTAAATCGTTTTTTTTTACACTTCATACATAACAGACAGTTATGACTAAAAAAATACAATGAATTTTTTGATTAAAATGTTAATAAAAAAAACGACATATTTATTACTGAATAATTAATTTTTAAAGTTAATTTATTAAAATTATTTCAAACTGCTGGTTTGTTTCAATTTTTCAATAATGAAAATCAATTTATTTATTGATAAAAGTAATCTGATTTTCCAGTTCACAGAAATAATCGAATTTATAATTGATTGATCATTTGGTGGTGATCAATGTCATATATATCAGGTTCTTGATCGATAGGATTCGATCTGCATTAAGAAGCTCAGTCGTGGCCTAGATAACTCAGTGGTAACATTTCTGACTGTGAAGCTGGGTGACACGTGATCGAATCCATCAGGGAGCATCAATTCTCTCAAGATAACAGATATACCTTGCTGACGTGTGTCAAGTAGCACGAAACCTAGGTCCAGGGTTTCCTGTTAACTCACTCTAATCACCATCCTAACAAACTTATATTTTTTTATTACCCATTAGTATTACGCAATAAAAAAACTAATCTATTTTATTTTAATTAAAACTGAAAACAACATTTATTGAAATAGGTAAAAAATTTAGTTGGCGAAGATATTGGTCGTGTGGATTTAATACGTCCGACTCAACCTGATCTTCCAAGTTCACCGCGTCTATTGAATGCAACTAGTACAAGTTTAACAGTGTCTTGGACACAAGGATTTAATGGTGGTCCAGAACAAAATTTCTTGGTAAGTAGACCGGAATTCTGCTCAAATTATATTAAATAACAGATTTAGTTGAGGTGTTATTCATTGATTGGTAAAATGCTTTTAAAATAGTTTTTGGAGGATAGTTTTGTTGTGAATTGACATCAGATGCAAAAATAATATGTAGCTAGAAAATGCTTGTTAGCTGGTTCACCGTCAACAACCCTAATTTTGACATAATTTTGACAAAACATGGCTTTTACAGTGTTAACAGGTAAGTAAGCTGAATTTTTGTCTTATCGTTTGAACAATCAGTTGCGGAATTCGTTATATTATTTTACTAGCGTCATTTTTATTTTCCGTTCTATGTTCACTAAGTTTCAGTCGTACCATTTAGGGTTTGTTCTTACCTTTTCATGCTTTGTCAAAGAATTTTATTAGCAATCATATGTTAACCATATATTATACAACGTTTGCAACATAAATTGCAATACATAACTCTTTTCATTATCACATAATTTAATATTTTAGGGGACATTCACCTGAAAAGAGAATAATAGTTAAGCTTGCTCATAAAATTAGGTTGAAATAACAATTGTGGATGTTTAGATTCTAATCAATTAAACCCATTCTGTCATGTTTGTATGTACAATTAAAAGATTTTATTTCCTGACTAAAGAAAATCTGTGGTATATTCTAAGACTAAACAAGTTCTGAAAACAGGACTATCATGTTTTTGAAAGTCTCGCATTGTAAGCATGTTAGCAAGCTGATTTTGAACTGAGAAACATATTATAAATATTTATAAAGATTAGATTTATGCAATTATTACTCATTGTGTAACTGTCTAGGTTACTCACTGTTGATGACCCAAAGATATCACCCAACTGACTGAACAAAATATTGTTTGCTACGTTTTTCTAAATATTCTCTATACAAACTAAGTCATCTACTCATTATAATGTGTGATAAGACCCTTTCTGAATTCACACCATTGCAATTGAAGTCTAGTGTGGTTAATATACATTCAACATACCAAGGAAAATTGTGAATACATTGTTAAATTACAATGACTAAGTTAACAAACGCTTCATAGTTTTTTATTGAATGTCAATCCGTAATGTATATTAACTAACCAATTGAACAATATACACAAAACAGTATTTCTTTTGTCTATCCTATATTGATTATAACCATTATGTAATGAAAAAAGAGGTAATTAGTATTTAAAATAAAATAATCATTTTGGTATTTGTAAAACAAGACTACAATAAATACTACAGTTTGTAATGACTAATAATGTAAACATGTATATTAATTGAAACAATTGATCATGTGTTTCTTTCTTTTTTTATTTCATCTTTCTTTACTTCTTACTTTATTATAAATAAATAATACATTTGTAATATCCTAATGAGTAGAAAACTAGATTTTCTGACGTTTCGTGACTTAGTGTAAGTCACTTCATCAAAGAATAAATAACCAAATTAAAATTAATCCAAGTTTAAAGATTATACTTTATTGTTTAAATAGTTTCCAGTTACTTTTAAATTAATTTAAATACTACCTTCTATATACTTAATTTCATAGTTACATCAGATGTTAATAAATTTCCTGAATGAATATATCTTACTTTTAAGTTAAAATTAAAATTAACCCCATTTTAATGTAACGTCATTACATTAGCAACAATGTTAATTACATTGCATAGTTTGAATGTAATTCAATTAAATTGTGGCTTTATTATTTTAATTCATATAAGCTTAAAGATTAAAAGTAGAAATGGGAATAGATTGAAATGAAATAGTTTAACAAGAAAATAGCATTTGGCGAAACTCTAATTCATGGATGTTATACAAAACCAATGAAATCAAGTGGATACACTTCTTATACGTGATTCAAAAACTTGTCAAGGTTAGAAAGAGGTTCAGAGGTTCTAAAATCGTAATGTATGCAGCAGAAGGAATCATCCATATGGCTACAGAATTGTCGGCCTCTGGAGTCATGATAAACTCTCAAAAACTCTTTCATCCTCAACCACATAGCTTCAATATTGTTTATGTACACTCCAGTTGTTGAGTGCACAAAATACCACTTGTGGATAATGGCAGGTTACACATAACCAAGCCAATGTAGGAGTCTGTACGCTCTCCAAACATCCGTATATATTGTAGTACCTGGCTGCAGTCAGTGTTACTGGTGCTTTTATTATCCAGTTCGCAATAATCGTCGTGATTTGCCTTAGTTAGGAATTATATATGGGGTTTTCATCATGAACCGACATCAGCTATAATGCCAGAAATTTATTTAGCCAAATGGATGAAAGGCGTTCGCGTTAAAATCTGAGATCTATTATCTTATACCCGATTGATTCGTCCACAAATTATAGTCTCGACGTTTAATTTGTTATAGCTGCTCGATTATCACGTTTTGTACAAAATTCCTTGTGAACCGATTGTACGTTATCATTAAGCACTGAAGTTGGTGCCGTAACCTTGGACTCCTGAAAACGCCTCTGATGGACTCGTTCATAAATTAGAGTCTCGCCCAGCATTTTAATGAGGAAATGTTACTAGATTTTTCTTCTTGTATGATCAAACTTTCTTAACAATGGTTATAATAAACATAAATATGATATACGTAGTGAAGAGTATGCATACTAACCTTTACTCTGAAATTTCATTAAAAAACATGCTGATATCTAGATTTTGTTTGTAAATTTATTTTAATCTACTCAGTGACAATAAAGTGGCAGGAAATGAGACTAATTAAATAATTAAAGCAATATCGAAGCGATAAGCACAGTATGCATACATGCCAATAAGAGACTGATCAATTACAGTCTCAAACATCAATGAGAAGATTCAAGTAAACAATGTGAATTGAATTTAGGTGAAACATAGTTTAAAAAAAGTAACATTAACATTATAAGAATTATAGTTTATTCTATCAATACTTGTTTCGAATCTCTATACCTTTTGCACTGTTGAATATTGAATATACTTCTTTTTAAGTTTTAGTGTAGAATTTTGACACTCATCTCCTATGATATAATGTCAGTTCTGTTCATTGAGTTGAACAATACATATATAAGTAATACAAGATTTAGTTAATAATATTTAAATTACAATCCTTTAAACTTTTGTCTTCGGGATAACACAAATATTTTCCTAAAGAACTAAATATTGCACTATTTATTAACTATTATCCAAAGGACTTTCACTTATAGTAAAGGGAAAGTATTTACATAAAACGAATAACAATTAGGAGATCATAGTACAAGTCGCCTCAATAAATAAGCTCAATACTTCTCAGTTACCTTAAAGATTGTATTTCTAATGAATATATAACGTTTTTTGATAGTACTGGGGTTTGTATTGAAGTGATAATCGCATTCAAAATTTTCAACTCTTCTCAACCTATGGCTACCTACCTTTTTTGTTTACAACTTTAAAGTCGTCGTTCGATTTATTGCTTACACTTTGATTTCTTTTACAATTAATCTGTTTACACTTCTCCGAACATTACTGTTAATTTATCTAATAAAAAAATAGTTTCAGACCAACCCAGTAATAATGATTGTAGTACCACTTAGCTTCAACATAAATTCTGTGAACTCTTGATAAGAAAGAAAACAGTTCATTTTTTCATTAGTAAATTAAAATGTAAATTGTACTATTGGCTGTTAAATATTTTCTCAAAGACATAATTCATTTAAAACATCTTTACAACTTGTCATTTATCATCAGAATCAACTACTATTTTTTAATGATGACACTATTAATTTTGAATGGAAGATACTTTGTTTACGTCAGTAATATGTCTGCTTCACTATCCTTTTAAACATTCAATTACGAATTATGTAATAAAAATATCTCATTTAACAGTAGTGAGATAGTTATTATCGATGCCATTACATTGTATTTGTGCTTTTTGTAAACTGATTTGTATTATTAGTAATAATCATTGAACTCAAACTTAGTCATTCAATCTTGCCATTATGATAATTGTAGGACATGCTTCCGACTAGAGCGCAATTTCATGTACGTATACCTAAAAAGCTATAAACTAAAGTTTATTGTTTGTGCAATTCAAGCTAGTTATCAATGGCTCTTTAACGTGTTTCAGTGAATGAATACATCTCCACCAACCATCTTTCTAAACAGTAAAATATATCACGTATTTCACTAATCGATTTGTCAGTTACTGATAGAAAAATGATTTATTATTCATGTATTCATAAAAACGTATACAAGAATATAGTTATTGTTATCATTTATTTAAATTTTTTTCTCATTCAGTTACATTGGCATCCAAATGAAGACCCAGATCACCATGATAAAGTCAATATTAAAGAAGATTTAGACAATGAAGTATTAACCTATACAATCACTGGTAAATTTGGCGTAAAATTTTTATAACTTTATTTTCCTGAAATTATTAGCCAAAAATGGTGACAGACAAAACTTTTTTTCTTTCTGTGCTTACTACTTAGTTAAAAAGAGCTCCAAAGAAATCTGCTATCTAAATATTAATCTTGTTGAATATCATTCGAAATAAAGACACTCCAGCAAGTTAATGTAACTGTAAATCCACTTCATAGTTGGGCATATGTGATGCATAGAGCTGAATGTTAGTTACCAAAATAAAACTAGAAGCATTAATCTGTTAATACAACATAAATTTTAGCATTTTAATCAAACAATACATAGTACTTATCGCAAAACAATGAAAATAAAAGATTAAATTTAGAATTAGCCTTTCTGAACGGATTTTATTTAGTTCTAATAGATGAATTTTGTTAAAGAAGTAACTGAAAAAACAACCAACAACTAAATTCTAGCAAATAAATTGTGGAATAAGAAGGCTTCAAATAGATTATCATGAATAACTCAAATATGCATTTAACAGTGAATTAAATTGGTTTAAACATGAAAAATTTCAGGAAAAGTTAGATTTTTATTTAACATCACTTATCATAGTCGTATACAAAATCTAATCAATGAAACTAAAACTATGATTTGAGTTTCAACACCTGATCATTATGACAGAATAGGTTCTGTAAATCTTACAAAGTGTAACAACATTCTTTGAGCGACCATTCATTCCCCCAGAATATTCTTCTTATGTGTAAAGTTATTCAGAGTATTTATGGATTTAGCAATAATGTGGACTCCACATACAATGAAATGTTAGTTGATGAATTACTATATATATATAATAGTTTCGTATAACCTATCTTGTGATAGATGTTAATCACTCATATAAACCATTAAAAGATATGTTGTGATAAAACTAAATTATTGGATGATGGTCACGTGTAATGAACATGAAATACTAAACCTAAGTTTCGTGTTGTTCAGAAATTGTTGACAAGGTGTACCTGTAGTCTTGAGATAACTAATACTTTCTGATAGATTTAATCGACTCCAAAATCAACTTATTATCTTTGTCACATGGTGTGTTATAGAAATTTTGATTTTTTAACTTATACTCAATAACTATCACAACATTGAGTGATCAGTAAACTTTACTGAGCGTTATTCTTTGTATATTTTAAAATTTGACTGAACAATGTTTTTTTATCTTCTGTTGTAAGCTGTATAGTAGTAAGCGTAATAATTTAGTGTTTATTTCAACATTATAAAAGTACGTTTTCAAACAAGATTTAATTAATTTCTTGCGATATGAGAGTTTTCGTCTTTTATTATTAAGGATCGCAAATAAAACTACACTTTAATGAATATGCTTTAGTATTATAATATCGAAATGTATGACTGAAAGAAAAGATCTAGTGCTCAGTGATGTTAAAAAGATCAATCAGTGTTCATCCATTAAAACATTTAGTCGCATTTATATTTAGTTTAGTTTACAGTTTACAAAACATTGAGATTCATCAGTTAGTTTTATATTAGCAAATAACATTGATTGTCTCTTTGAGAAATAAAACAAAAGATCATTATATTACATTTACTCACTTAGTGTTCAAATCAGTCAGTTAGTTACAACATAGTACCAGGCATATATATGCATATTGTTCGAATGATTAAATCAAATTAATAAAATGATTGTTGCGAAAGTGTTTTATTTTAATACTCTAAAATCAATGTAACTTACCAAATATTGGGTGATATTTTTAATATAGTAATAATTCCAGTTGTCATTCATATACAGAGTGAAAGAGATTTTTCAGACTGTATATTTTATAATTACATATAATTGAATTGTTCTTTGTCACTTGTCAATGTTTCTATAAATTATTATATGATTTCTAGGCAAGTACTTTCTATCAAATATGACTAACACTTAGTTAGAAACTAAAGTAATTTTAGTATTTAATACTATTTTCATTTATTTTGCTAATCAATGTGTTCTATTTATTTTGTTACTATACAATTAATAGGCCTTCAAAAAGCTACAACATATCGTGTGTCAGTTAGTGCTTATAATACATTAACTACTACAACATCGTTTACGCCCTATCTTTTGGCTTCCACAACTGGTATGTTATTCTATATATTGTCTTTACGAAAAGAGTAGTTAACTAACAAGATAACTTTATTTTATAATAGATCATGGTTGCTACCAATATTTATGGCTTATAGTGATATAAGAAAATATAGTATTCAGTTGATGTACAGATATTACTTTTGATCATATAATTGTTTTGTGAGTTACAATCAAAACAGATTATGTCAATTCAATTATATTTCAGAAGTCTTGACTTAGTTTTCCTTTTTTATTACACTATTCTAAAACATTGAAATACATTGAAATATTATTTATTATTTAATGTAGAATTACTGAAATTATGAACTTAGAAGACAAACCTCTACAGACTAACAGGGTTTTACTTAATTCATGTGCTGAATCAATTCTCTCTTTTCTTGGTTATAAAGTGTTAGAGAATTCATTCACAAATTAAAGCTTAGATGTATTAACATATGGATTATGCATTTTTAGATAAATATTCTTACATTCTACGCAGCATTTTAAATATATATATAATTTCACTTAAGTATATGATCACATTTCAGTAAAATCAAGTTAATCAATTAGTTGAAGTTTGACATTAACACTGTTGAATGCGGTCTAGAGGTTAGGCGTTCGCGCGCGGGACTGATAGGTCCTTGAATGCACACTGTTGAAGAGTCCCACACTAGAACAAAACGGCCATCCAGTAGTTCCAGGTTTTTCATGTTGATCTAACTTCAATTAGCTAATGAATTCAACTATTAGATTAAGAACGTGTTCACAAACCAGTAAGTAACGTTTCCATTCAATAATTTAATTCTAAATAGGCGTAAAATAAATATATATCTATGAAGCTCTATTTATTTTTATAGTTGACTGATAAAGAAATAAATTATAGATTCAAGATTTATAAGAGAAAATACAATTACAAATTTCACAATAATTTAATAAAGTTATATCTCATGAAAAAATAAGGTTCACTCACTGTAAATTGTGCATAGTTTCAAAATCGCTAGCCATTTCCAATCTTTACTTCAATATATTGTCGTTTGTAATTATTTTTTAAAAAAAATCCAATCAATACTGCACTCAGATCTGTATATGCGTTTATCATACGCTAAAAATATCCAAGTCAACTACTGAAATGATTAAAGTATTAGATGACCAACATATTCTTTCCTAATTAAGAACAACTGACTATCTATAACAACCTAAGAAGTATTCAGTTTAGATGTTGTTGCTTCTGATTTATTTTCATATTTCATTTAAGTTTTAATCTTTAGGAGAAACCTCTTCGGAGAAGTTTTGATTTCAAAAAATGAAGTGTTAGTAATAACTAGTTAATGAGTAGTGTACAATTTAACAATCTGGTATACTATACCACTCTCATCATTTCAAATATAATAGGAACATTTCTTCCTTTTCTACTAGTTAAAACAACATAAATTATACAGCTGACCTTAATTTATCAAAATCATCAATACATACTCAGATGGAAATGGAAATTTATAGTGAGACTAGCTGACGGTTTTTATAGAACAGATTAGTAAAAACCATTACCAAGGCTGAAATGATAATGATTTGTCAAATGCTAAGTGAAGTAAATGAATGATGGTTACTGTGTGTAGATTATGTTTTCAATTGAAATTAAACACTCCAATAAGCTTATAAAGGATTGTACGTATCATTACTAAGATTGGACTTGATAGTTACATATAAATTGAGCTTTGGGTAGAAAGTTAACGATAAATATATTTTTATGATATCCCACTGAGTAGAAAACTGTATTTCTGACATTTTGTGTCCTAATGTAAGTCACCTTTTCAGAGTGAATAAATAACAGAAATAAATTAACACAAGTTTAAATAGTTCAAAACAAACAGTGCAGAATATTTTTAGGACAACCACAATCACGAAGTGTCTTAACATGTCAATATCAATTTATTTTGGTCAAAGTGATTCTGTATTAATTGGTGCATCAGAAGGTGGTATGAAAATAGTATACATTTGTAATATAAAGTAGTGGGTTTAAAACTGAGTGTGTAGATTGTGTGGAAAAAAATAAGGTCAAATGTGGTTCTTTGGATAAACAATCCAGGTTGGATTAATAGTCAGGCCTTCTTTCCTTTCTACTACTTAAGACATCACAAAAAACATATTTATTACTTATAAAGGTTCTTCACTGAAAGTTAGCATATATAACAAAAAGTAGGAATGCAGTTAATTATAATCTAACCTGTATACAACAAATAGATGATTTGTAGAAGCTTATTTGAATGAAAAAGCTGAACACTGAAATCCCCCAGTATACAGAAAACCTCTACTACAGTTTAACCAATTTAAGATCAAGTTTCAACATGTGTTGATGTAAGAAATGTTGACTTGAAACGTTTATCGCCTATCTTTTTTTCGTACATTTGCTTATCGATCGTATTGATAACAGTTGTACACTGAAGATTTATTCTATGAAATAAGTAGATCAATATGAAAATTCACTTGGGAATGTAACTCAATGTAAAATATACTGTCTCATTCAAACAAAAAAATATCCATAAGAATAAATTTATGCAAATAATATTCCTTTGAAGACAAAATAATTCGTATGGATTTACGCATCAATGGTTGTGTGATAAGCATTACCTATATGTTTAAATAGGAAATCATTTAATTTGTATGAGTGCTGTAAAATGCCTAGCATGAATGAAAGCGGACTGACGACTTTAGGAGGTCTAATATTCATGTTCATTCAAGAATAAAATATGGAGAGATAAAGGACATCTTGTCAAAAAGAATGTAATATCAAGATATAATAAGATTCTAAGACCTATGATCACATTAACAACAAACCTTAGTGTATTCTTTTAATGACATAAAAACTGATAAACACTTTTAATTAAAAACTTACTTTAGCATTTGATTCACTGTCAGGAGAGGAAGCTATGAGGGATGAAGCCAAAGCCAAATCACTAAAAGATATTCAAAGAGGACATTGGGATTCAAGATGGCGGTTGAATTCGAAGAACTCTGAAAACTCTATAAATCCGGATCCTCAAAGACGATCAGTTCGATCTGGTCATGAATTAAATTCTCTCGATGATAATGCTTTTGTGATTATAATTGCAGTCTCTGTATTCGGATCATTTATTTTAATAGCAAATTTATTGGTAATATTAATATTTACACGATACAAGCGCCAAAAGATGAAACAGGATGAACGTAAACCATCTGGTGAGTGATAGATGAAGATTGAATTATATCTGATTCAATACATTTTTTCTTTAAACCCCCTATATCCTCTTTTTCACTGTTTGATTTGTATAATTTTCTATGAATTCCATATCTTAACACAGTTTGGCTTAAGTTTTATGTAATTTTCATCTCGTTATTTTTGGTTGCCCTTTTTTTAAACAAAACTCACCTATGATAGATAGAAAGTCAGTTGTTTACTTCACCAACTAAATTACGAAATAAAATTCACCCGTATATATGTATATATATTAGGTAAATAGTGAATATGAGTTAATATCGAATCAGTCAGATTTTCTGTAGCATATTAGAAGTCTAGCAGTGTCAATATCTACGACTAAATTAATCAGTCTCTTTCTGTATTAGAGCTTCGGAAATAGGTTCGTCGATTCTACCAGTAGTTATATGCTTAATTTAGTGTTAATTTTGGAACTTTATTAATTATTTTATCAGTAGTTGGAGTAAATAGTGTTGTGATTAAGCTTCAGTAGATATATCAACACTCCGATAAAATTATATCCTTTTGGATCCCGTAGTATTCCATTGACTGATTGTTCACTAATGATCCACAACACTAGGAAAATATCCTTCGGAAAAGTTTTCAAATGGATTCTTTTGAAATGAATCAAACTATATAAATTACGACCATGTAAACAGCTGGACAATAGATCAAAAGGTTTCATTAGAGTAAGTGGCTTATTAACTAGTTATCCCTTTATTTGAAAACAATTAGTATAGTCAATTAAACAGCATTTCAAGAGCTTTCTAATGATTACATAAGAATGGGGGCTTGTGAAAACTGTAGTATTTTTCATTCTAAACAAGACCAACATTAAAAACCTGGAAGTATTTGGACTATTATTTCGTTCTAGTACGAGACTTCTCAACAGTTGGCAGCCACGATTCCACGTGTTAGACTCGAACCCGGTACCATTAGTCTCGCGCCCGAATGCTTATCGTCTAGACCACTGAGCCGACATGCAATTGTGTTAATGTCCAAATTCAATCTGTTTATGATCTCGCGCAACCAATGTGCTCACTAATGACTTGTTTCAAGATGGACTTCTTGAAGTATGAGTGAGAAGTCGTGACCAGTGGAATTCAATCTGCGTTGGATGGAGACATGTATCTACCTCAGACAATGGATGGATGGTTGATCAAGATCATGAACTGATTGAAATTAGACATTAACACAATTGCATGTCGGCTCACTGGTCTAGACGATAAGCATTTGGGCGCGAGAATTAAAGCACTGGGTTTGAGTCCAGTGTGTGGAACCGTGGCTGCCAACTGTTGAGACGTCTCGTACTAGAACGAAATAATCGTCCAATACTCCCAGGTTTTCAATGATGGTCTAGCTTAGATCGGCTCATGAATTCAATTATTGAGTTTACATAAGAGTCTACTGTCTTATATATTGATAATATATGATTATAGTTGAAACAGAAAACATCTAAAATCACGATTCTCATTCTTACCCTATTAAGATGGTCAAAAGAAGTCAATTTTAGAAAACTTTCAGTTTATCAAATCAATTGACGTTTAATCAAAATGCCACGTAACTGTCTTGTAAATTGATTAATTAATTTAGTGCTTTCTGAAAAAATCGCTGAAGCTGATAGCAATTAAGATTTTTATGTCAAAGACTATATGAAGATATAATGTTAATACTTGTCAAGTTTGAATACTTAATCCAAAAAACAAGCATTCGATTTTTCAGGAATTAGTTTCTTTTCATACTAGGATCAGAAAACTTGAAAGTACTTAACGATCCAAACAATAGAGATCTACCGTTTGTCAGGCAGCGTAAAGTCAACAATGAAAGGTGACGATAAATGAGGAAGTGTGTTAAATCGAGCACAGAATCCAAATTTAAGAAGGAATCTGATCATTTATCCATTCTTAGACCAAAAAATACTTACACTGATGTCCATCATTTAGAAATTCATGAATTTGAACATCATTAACTTAATTGTAGTTACATTTACTGTAAATTTTTAATTAAAAGTAGCATCTTTAAAAATGCCAGTTCAGTTACATTTACAGTTTAAAATATATTATGTTAGTAAAATTTATATGCGATTAAAAATAGTAACTAACTACTGAAATAGGATTATGCTTACATGATGGGGATATTACAAAAGCTAAATTTACCATATCCTAATCATCATATTAGCCAATCAATCTATTAATTCATTATAAAAAGTTGTGAATAATGATCGCCAGTTCTTCTACTCACCTGAGCTAGAATAGGATTAAGGTAAATTAAATGATTTAATGACTTCACATAAAAAATGAACAGACATGTAAACTGCCATTAACTGTAAGTCAGTATGAAGTATGTATGATGTGCATTTGTTTATTGAAAAATTATTCACTTTATTGGCATATATATTATATAACTTTTATCCATTTTTTCAGCTGCTGGGGACCTTATGCAAATATACCCAGTAGAAAATGGTTTCTCAGAAATACACACAAATACACAGACCAATTTTCCAATGTATCCAGACGATATGCGTTTAAATGCCAGTTACATGTTGCAGTCAGTACCACATGACCAGGTAACAAATGAGGTTATAAATGAAATATACTAATTAGATTAAAACACATTTTGCTACACCTGAACAAGCAACAATTTAGTGTTTTATAACTATAATTCACTAGATTATTTACAGAAATGACTTATGAATAGACAATAATTTCTCAGAACTATCAATAATTGGTTAATTTTCATGGTTTGGGAATAAACCGAATGAATATACTAAGAACCAAAACATAACACTATTATAACACTGACTATATACTTCAATGATAGACTCAAAATCTGAGAAAAATACTCACTGTTTTTGATATCTGAAGCATTTAAAATCCAACCCTATATGACAAGAATTAACTGTTGAATATGTCACTATTATCCACGGTTGTTCTGTTTTTTATTCATCCTAACATGTATTAAGATACATTTGACTGAATACTAAAGTAACTAAGTTAACGGTTTTCATTTTCTCTTCAGTAACCATACTGAGCTGTAACATTTTAAATGTACCCAAAGAGGTAAACTCATCATTCTTACTTCTGCACGAAGACTTCTGGCTATTATTTTATTTAACTATTATTGTAGTGTGAGCTACTTATGTTGATAGATATATGTAGTATGCATCAGTAATAGAAGACTGAATTAAAGAGAAGAGATAAGGAAACAGAAAGCATTTGGAATAACAACAAAATTGAAAGTATCATGTAAAGGACAACTGAAGGTAGATGTGCAAATAATGTCATTACTTTGCAGAAGTACTATGTGATTGTACATGAGACAATAAACAGATTTACAGTACCTTGATCCTCGTTCGCTACATCATCAGCATTATTGACCAAAGTACATTACTCTCAACATCATATTGAACATAACATTATCTACCAGAAAATGTCACCTAATACAAAATAATTTAATAAATTTTCATCGACATCAGAATGTTTACTTCAGTCAAATATCTTATATCAGCCATGTTTCGATAAAATGAGGAAAATATAGGACAGATGCAAAATAATTTATTTACTAAATTATTATTTTTGTGCAAAGATTTGATATTTTATCGTTATGTTAGAATAACAATACTTTTGTTTGATTTCTCATAATATAAATAAGTTATCCAATATTTTCTTCTTTCGGTAAAACAAACAAAAATATTTTGAACAAGTCAACTATAGTGTAGAAATCATTCAGTTTCTCTGGTTAGCGTCTTTTTAGCGAGTTCATTTTCTACGGGATAGGGTCACTAACCCCATGCCCAACCCTTCTCCTTTTTCCAGGCTTGGGACCATCAGTAGCCGCAGAGGTGCTCCAGGCGGAGATTTTAGTTCTAAACTTTGCTTAAAATTATCTGAAATCATCGACTAGATTATCACACAAATATTAATGGTAAAAAGGAAATCACATGGTACTAAATTTATAGACTAAGAGCTTTATCAACGTTTATAGACAGAAATGGTTCCATATTTACAAAGAAAAGATTTTCAAAGCCATGTATTTTAATGTAGACTAAATAACTGCTTTATTTTAAAACAAAAATATTTCAATTCTACGGTAACTTTTAAGAATAAACTTTTCCTTGATATTGTCCTCGGGAATATTTTAATTCATGTTAAAATCACTGACAACAGTACCTTGTGTAACCAAGTACTCTAGCCGGTTATCTGATGAGGTAAAATTAAGAGTAAGTGTCAATTTTTTCTCCATGGACATTCGTAATTCTTAGTCAATGTTATTATTATCCACCTTTAGTTTTCACCCTTTCAAAATGGATGGGAACAAATACCTTTGAATATATGCTCAGATCAAACTTCATCTATTATAAGAGGTAATCAAATATTTTCAAGCTCACCTCACTCAAGCATGAATGCAATGAATATGCAAAACTTCAACTCTCCTAATCATATAGAATTTAATAATCGACCGTCTAGTGATATATCTATTCAACCATCGTCTGTTTTAATAAATAATGCTGATCAAACTGCAGTGGCTTATTTAAACCCAGATAATGGAACGGTAGAAGCGATTCAAAATATTCAAGATTATCATGACTGTTCAGAATTTATGCATCCAGTATTTCCCAATAGTTGTTCGCCTCACAATTACGATACAGAACAAAATCTGAGAAATATGGAGCGCCCTACACCAACTCACAGACGGCTTGTCACTATCGGTAGAACCTTGACTGAAAAAAGTAACAGAACTAGGTCGCCACATTCTGGAGCTGCTTCAAGTGTTTCCACCATCAGGTCGAATGGACATGGAAATACTAATAGTTTAGAAAGAAGTCTTTCAACTTTTCAAAAAACTCATCACTCGAACTTGCTGGGTGACTACAGACATCTTGGTGGTGGCTTGACGTTACCTAACGGGGGCTTAGGACTAAATATAATGAGTCAGAGTCCCCATCAAAACGGACAATTGTTTATATCAAACGCGAGAACTTCAGGAAGCTGGATTCAAAATGGAATGACTACAAGCTTTCATGGAGGTAATGCTCCGTCATGGAAGTATTGTGTCAATCCTCATGCAAGCGGTAAATTTAACTTGTAGTATTCCAATTAAATAATAATGTGTTGTGTCTCTGTGAAAAGTTGTTGGAAGTTTAGATAGCTTGTGTACAATATAATATTTTTAACAACGTCGTAGTGCAAAACGAACTTTTCAAAAAATAGCCACGAAAAATAATAGATTTAAATTGGTAAACACCCCTATTAAAAAATCAAATCTGAATTTCTGACTTTGAACGTCGTTACATTCCGAGTTCCTGGTACTAACTCACATCATCTTATTGGTATCATAATTAGTAAAAAAGCAAATGGACAATACCCTACTACTGAGAACATTTCAATTCTATCTATAGTTAGTATCCTAGCTATACAAATAAGCTCGAAGTTGAAATTTAGTCGATGAGTAGTTCAAATTCAGTAGGAAATAAGTTAACAATATTTCCTTATATGGTAGGTGAGAAACTATCAGTATTATTTAACAAGGGGCGATTAAAATCGTATATGAAGATACACTAATTTAATTTTACGTAGGAAAAAAATGAAATTATTGCATAATTTATTATCAGGCCATATGGTAGGGGAATTGAAATTTCATGATCATTTAAGCTTTGTATATCAGTTCGAAATATATGCATAACTTCCATTATTTACCATCGAACACTTAAATGTATCAGTGCCTCAATACCATAAGTTGAGATTATATCTGAATAGAGAACAATTAAGATTCATGCGACATGAGGTTATAACTAATTATTCATCAATAGTAACATTCAGGTAAACAAAATTAAAATATACATTTTGATAGTTGAGAACATGAGTCGATTGAAGCTTGACCACCATGGAAACCTGGAAGCACTGGACAGCCGTTTCGTCTTAGTATGGGACTCCTCAGCAGTGAGCATCCACGTGAGATTAGAACCTAGGACCTATCAGTCTTTCGCGCAAACGCTTAACCTCTAGACAACTGAGCAGGCACCCAACGGTGTTAGTGTCTAACTTCAACCAATCTGCGAAATGGCGCCACCGTACACCATTGTCTTCAGTCAGTAACTATCTCACAGCAGACCCGGTTGAACTCCACTGGTCACTGCTTCTCACTAGAACTCCACTGACTAGTGAGCTTGTGTTGATTAGTATCAGAAAGGGTTTTGTGGACATTATAGTAATTTTAATAGTTGAGATCATGAGTCAATTGAAGCTTTCAAGTTTAGATAAACTACAATAGATTTCGAATGTGATTTGTTAAAAAAAGATATTCTTATTTTTCACAAAACTTAATAATTTTAGATGAATACACATCATCAGAACAACAAATAGCAAGAAATTCATTCAATTCCTTTGGACAACAATCTGTATCACATCTTTCGAACAGTTTTGAATTGCCTGATGGTCATGTTTTCAGCAACCGGCAGCATACACAAACGAACAAGGTTAGTACTTTTAACTGAACAAATTAATCTTTCCCACATACCTATAAGATAATTACGTAAAGAAATATGAATTGAAATACCAATTCACTTTCAGAAAGACATTTTTTGAAAATAAAGATATCCTAGACTCTAAGTTGGCACAATAGGGTTTAGTAACAAGATTTAAGGCTAAAGCATATGTCATTTTGTTGGTACTTTATAGAAGAACAGGCAAACTAAGTAAAAATGGTTAATTTTACATATGTATAACAGAAGTCAAGTTATTTCTTAGGAAGAAAACGTAACAATAAGTTTGATAGTCTTCAAATAAGCAATTTAAACGAAGTGTGAAAAACTACAACGTGATGAAACATAAATCCGATAGAAATGGTGCTTTAAGTTGAGTAAAAATGAAGATAAGTATAAAAAAGCACTCTGAACTATGTACGAACTAATCCCCATCTCTTTTTTAATATACCATAAAATTAATTGATATCCATCACATATCTGGAAAGCATAATCGATGAACACGGAGTTTCAGATGCAGACGTAAAGGGAATGATTGGCAAAGCAAGGGTCGCATTTCTACAATTGAAGAACATATGGAACTCAAAACAACTTTCAACCAATATCAAAGTGAGAATCTTCAATACGGACGTCAAGGCAGTTCTACTGTATGGAGCTGAAACTTGGAGAACTACAACAACCACCATCAAGAAGGTACAAGTATTTATAAATGGTTGTCTACGCAAGATACATCCATTGACCGGATACCATCAGCAACAGCCTTTTGTAGGAGAGAACAAATCAGCTTCCAGCTGATGAAGAAATTAGGAAAAGACGATGGAAATGGATAGGATATACATCACGCAAATCAACAAACTGCATCACGAGGCAAGCGCTAACTTGGAATCCTGAGGGGAAGCGGAAAAGAGGAAGGCCTAAGAACACATTGCGTCGGATAATAGAAGCAGATATGAAAAGGATGAATAACAACTGGAAAGAGCTAGAAAGGATTGCCCGGGACAGGGTTGGATGGAGTATGATGGTGAGCGGCCTGTGCTCCTCCACGAGGGATAACAGGCGTAAGTAAGTAAGTAAGTAATCGTTAAAGTAGCTGTATGGTCAGCAATACAGAAAACCCTTGTATTCAGGTTTTTAAAAAAGTGTTCATGAAATTTGCACAGAATCATACAATTCGATCAAAGCTTAATTCAAGTTTTATACCAAATCTGACTTGTCCTTGTTAACCCTCGTGGTGCATAAGCCGACAACTAGAATTCTTCGACCAACTCTGTCATGGGCAATCCTACCCAACTGTTTCCAAGTTCTATTCATTCAGCCTCCGACCTCCGGCGCAATGTATTCTTTGTCCTTCCTCTTTTCCTTTTCACTTCAACATTCTAAGTTTGTACTTAACTTGTGATGCTGTTACATGATCTCCACAATGAATGTCCTACATATCTCCAATGTCTTTTCCCAGTCTTTTCTTCATCTGGAAACCGGTTTGTCCTCTCCCTCAGTAGATCGTTGCTGATCGTTTCTGTCCAACAAATCTGGAGTATCTTTCGTAGACAACTGCTTGTAAATATCTTGACTTTTTTTATGATGGTTGTAGTTGTTCCCCAAGTTTCAGTTCCACACATTAGAACGGGCTTGACGTTCGCAATGAAAATTTCTGACTTTAGAGTTGACTGACAGTTGTTTTGAGTCGCATATGTTCTCCGACTGAAGGAATACTGCTCTTGCTTTGCCGACCATTACCTTTACGTCTGCATTGGATCATCCTAGTTCGCCGATGATGCTGGTTAGGAACTTGAAACTTTCCACCCCTTCCAGAATTTCTCCATCAAATTTGATTGGATTTTTACTACCCATGTTGTACTAAAGGATATCGCTTCTTCCTTTGTTAATGTTAGGGCCTATTGCTGCCGAGGATACTGCTACCCTGACTGTATGAAATAGAAGAACCAGGTCGTCTGCAAAGTACAGATCGTCAAGCTGCATCTAAGCTATCGACTGTAGTTCGTGCTTCCCCTAAGATGTCAAGGTCTCCATAATCCAGTCAACCACTAGAAGAAAGGGGAAGGACGTAAGCAACGTTCATCACTTGGAATGCATCTGTCAGCTGTCCTCCATGCACGACTCTGCGGTGTAGGCCGTCGCGTGAATTTCGTAAGATGTTGACGATTTCCTCAGGTATACCATAGTGTCGAAGAAGCTTCCATAAACTTCCCTTATCCACACTGTAAAATGCTTTCTCATAATCAAGGAAGTTGATGTATAGTGACGAGTTCTACTCAACTGATTGTTAACGATGATCCATAGTGTGGCGATTTGGCCTGTGAACGACCGATCCTTACGGAATCCGGTTTGGAAGTTGGGCGTCTACTGAGCTATTTATCCTGTTCAAAACACTCTGTTGAAAACGTTTTCTGGTATTATTATCAGTGTGATGACCCTGCAATTCTCACATTTGCCAAGATCTCCATTCTTTGTTATCTTAGTTAGGTATTCTTCATCCCAGTCTGTAGGCACTTTTTCCTCCTCCCAAATCTACCTGAATAGAACATGGAGCATGTTTGTAATTACCTTTGTGTCTGACTTCAGTACTTCAGCTGCTATGTTGTCTGGTTCTCCTGCTTTCTCACTCTTGATTTGTCTGATAGCTATCCTGATTTCTGCGACTGTTGTTGAAGTAACAGCTGTAGGAAGGTCAATGTGTGCTGCTTCGATGTCTGGTGGATTCAGTGGAGCTGGTCTATTCAAAAGTTCTTCAAAGTGTTCTTACCCACCTTCCTCTCTGTCCCTGGACTTCAGTTATTGGTGTGTCTCCTTTACTTCTTTGTCTTTTACGCTAAACAAGACAAACGCAATTTCTTCTCTTGTTTATCGTTTTCACAGGGTTCCGAGGTCTCACCATCACGTTATTATCAGGAATCACCAGCAAGGTATATGGCACAATTGGAAAATAATTGGCCACAATCAAATCAAAATAACAATGACTGCAGAAATATGAGCATAGAGTTTCCGTCAAATGGATCGACTATACCACCACCAAATGATTTTCAAACTACTGGTTCCCATATCCCTTACATACAAATTAATAGTTCCACTCCTACCGTCAATAGACCATATTATCATACAACAGATGAAAATAAGAATATTATTAACCAAGAAAGTCCTGGTGCAGATCATTTACACGCAACTGACCAACGTTTAGGTATACCCAGAAACGTTTCAGATAATATGATAGCACATCAAAATCACGGCAACTACTCTTCATATGGTTGTATTTTATAACAATCCGCATCCTGTTATGTTACGTCACTACAAAATTGTACAGTAAGATATTTCTGTGTATGAACTAAATTTATACCTGCTATAATATTTAATAGACACTTCAAAGAAGCTGTAAATCCATCCAAGTTTAATCTCTCATAGAAACTGTACAAAGAAACTATGAAAAATCTTTGGTCAATAGTGACATTAAACAGAATCTCATATTATGCACGTGCTTTGGTTTTATATTTTTGAAAATGTATGATTTTCCTGATTGTTCACTGTAAATTATGCTATCTACCAGTACTATATGGAAAAAGAAACAAATCTTGAATCACCTTTGTATTCTGACATGTTTTATTGTTAAATTTGACTTCTTAAACTATGAAAACGTAACTGATAAGAGATTTACAAAATTTCGTGTTATTTTTTCTTATCCCTTTGATTTCAACTTCTTGATTAACGATTTTAAGTTTACACATTTCAAAATATTACATTAACAGATAGCTTGTCACCACATATATGAATATAAATAATTCCGGAATCTTCACTAGTTTATAAGTGTGATCAGATTAATACAAAAGGAGAAGTTATGTTTAAAATAATAATGGTATTTTATTTGACTGAATAAGAAGGAAAAAGATTTTCTCAATGGGAAGTATAAGATGTAAGTAAAATTAATGATCAATGAAAACATCGTTTTAAAAAGTAGCAAATAGTATACGATAAACATAAATACACTGATAGCATAGTATAATTATGAAGTGTGTTTTGGAGTGATAGACTTAATCCCTTCATAACAAGAAGTAAATTAAACAATTTATTCGCTAAATTTTGGCCTCATGAATCTCAACACTTTCATCCTCAGTATTAACTAGTAGTAATTACTATTGTTCAGAAAGCCGGTAGACAACACTATCAACGTCAATTGTTGCTCTCATAATTTTTTTCAGATACGTTACATAATAATATGTCACTTCAGTACAAAACGATGGTACCTCTAATGGATATAACTTTTTATGGCTAAATACAAACAAGTTATATAACATTCACAATTAGGTTAACGCTTGATTGCTTCTACTTATATTTTATAAACAACTACCGACATCCATGTTCACCGTAATCAAGTACGTGAACCATATGTAATGGATTTTACGGCTTATTTTCATGAAAACTCAATCTGTGATCTATTTTTAGACTAGAAACATGGTAACCTTTACTTGCTTGAGTTTGTATTGTTACAAACAACTATATTACGCTAACTACAGATTTATAAATCTGTAATTTGTACCTTGTTTTTATGACATTAGTTTTGCTTCTTTATTAAGCGGTGCCTTAATTTGTCGAAGTTTATGAAAACTTCAGTTCTGGATGCGGTTCATTCAAATACTATACGTTACGTATAATTGTCGACAAATTTCCCCCAAATACACGACATAAGAGGGGAAAAGCGAAATTTCCCCTTTATTTACGCTTTCATCCGCTTTATTTTCCCTTTCTTCGCCTTTATTTCGCCTTTTTGTGTTGCTTGGGTTGGTAGCCATTGGAAGGTATCACAATCTTCGATAAAATCGGAAAATAAACCAGTTTTAAAGATTCAGTATTTCCTTCTTAGGAATAAATTCAACACTGAAACAAACCCAAAAATATTAAAGAACTACTGATTTAGTTTGTGCATTTACTGTAAGATCAATAGTAAGTCAACTTGCTTTAGCAAACCAACACAAAAATTAAACATAATCCAAGCATTCATATATGCTTCTTAAGATATAGCTAAAAACCTGTGAGTCTGAAATTTTCCAAAAGACTGAAGTCAAGGATCACTGAATTACTGTATCAATTTCCTGTTTCAACCTAACCATCGTAAATTATATTCTGCTTTGTATCTGCTCCGGCTAATCTGATGCTTATTGAGTAGCCGTAGATCAGTATTTTTATTCAACTTATCCAGTAAGTTAAGACAACGACATAAATGAATCGAGAAGAGAACGAACGAAATTAATATTTTTAAATCTTCAGTAACTGAAATCTGATCTATACAATAATCCTTATCAGTTGAAAGTGAAGCTATAAAACTGAACTTCATACATAATTTATGTAAGATACTGAGATTTCAACCGTAAACCGATATTAGTAGCTCTCTTACAATTAACATTTCCGCTCCTTATTTTTTTCCTTGTCTTTAAATTCCCATTGTTTTGTGTGGCGCATATATAATTGGTGCCCTCTTGTACCAATATTTATATGTTCAAATAAAATAAAAAGAGACCAGTCAGATGGGATTACGTCCAGTTCCCAAATTCTACCTAAGACCTCGGTTAATCTCATTGCTAATACTGGACCACCATCCTTAAGAATCTCAGGAGTAAACCTGTCAGGGCCTGCTGCTCTCCCTCGCTTCAGATTTCCTATGGCTTTTTCAACTTCGTTAAGAGACGGAGGACCTACATTAACTTGCCATTCAGGTTGACTGGAGATCGTGGGAAACTGAGGTATGACTGAAGGCCAGTTGAACTGATCCCTGAAGTGTTCTGCCCATCGATCCAATCTTCTGGATTGAGAGTGTATAATATGTCCATCTTTCTCTGAGAGTGTTTCGCTAACAGTCGGTTTCCTAATACCGGTTTATTTAACAAGTCTGAACAATTGTCTGCTATTACCTATTGCCGCTGCCTTTTCCATGTCTCTTGCTTTCGCTACCCACCACTGTTCACGATCATTGCATAGACTTCTTGTCAGCTTGCGTTTAAGCTGACTTCGCTCTTCGTTATGTTCAGAGCTAGGTGGAATGAGTTTCCGAGCATCTGTCAGTGCGGTAGATGCTGCTGAGATCCAGCGTTTCTCCCTAACTTTGTGGTTTACCGTACTGGCAGATATCACTGCTGTTTCCACAGCTTTTCGGATATCATTCTATGCTGCCTCGGGGGTGGGCATCACATACATGGCTGCCTAACTGTTTTCCTAGTTGTTCCTGAAATGTACTCTTGGCCTGACCATCATTAAGTAGAACTCCAAGAGGTTTCGTTGCAGCATATTTCCTACGTCCAGTAAGACGCAGGCAAATACGCGCTCACACTAGAGCATGATCTGAATCTAAACATGCGCACCAGAATGAGTGACAGTCTTCTATCGAGCTTCTCCATCGGTGGCTGATAGCGATGTGATCTAGTTAGGTCTAACGTTGGGAAGAATTCGGGAATCGTCATGTTTTTCCTCAAGATCAAATTCCGCTAGAAACAGGCGGTTATTTGAGCATGGCTGAAACAGACGGTCGTCATTATTTATTCTTTGAGCAACGACACCGTTAGATATGCCCAGGTGTCTTTTCGCTCAGTTTAACCACTTGAACATTAAGGTTACCAGTCAACTTTACTACATCAGAGCGCTTCACTTTTTGGAGCAGGTCAGAAAGCTTTGTGTAAGACTCATCTTTTACCTCATCAGAGCTGCAGTCAGTGAAAGAGTAGACAGAGAAGAAGAAAAGGCAACGACGAGTTTCCCTAGCTTTCCGAGACTATAACGTCCTAGCTAAAGAAGCCTGTTACCCTATTTTGCACAGTGTTTGGACGTTAAAAGCTCCTACATGTAGTTTAGAGTGTAGTTTCCGGAGTCCAGGAATAACGTTCCGCGTACTCAAATCGTTTGTATTCGCGGAGCGATGCGACAAAATAACGTAAATAGGGTTGGTCATAGAGATAAAAGATTTATTAGGAGGTGTAGGAATGATCTGGCTGTGACCAACTTGGTCTCGTGTGTTGTTATGAGTATGACAGCTGATGTCACTTCCCAGCTTCCCGCACTATGGAAAGATATTTATTGAGGTACCTGAAAAGAAATTCGGATTAGTGTTGGTCTTAACGACCTGGCAGCGTGATCGCGAAGTCCAACGTACAACTGCTTGGGACCTGTCACGTACAGCGTTTTTGTGGAAAGTTTTTAACCTGTTAACTCCGTTCTTCGAAGGGCCTTACCGTCAGAGATGGCAGCATCACTGCAGATCCTGGTTGTCTGATAGAAAGGTCAGACTGCTCTCACGCTTCTCGACAGTCAGTCGTACGACTTTACCCTCAGAACTCCGGTTGCTGCTTCTAGTCTCACCGTTTTCCAATTGACCTGCTTGACATGGTAGAAAGTACAGAAACATATGTTCCAGCCAGTACAGGTCATCTAAAACTTATAACTTTGAGGGTGGGACAGTAGAATGGTTCTCTTCCAAGTGTCTATGAAACAAACTATGTATTTCATGTCTCAGTTATCTATCAGGTCCTTTATGTATACACGTAAATAAAGGTTTTCCAAATCCGTCATTTCGAACGTTTTTGTACGTCTATGTTCTAGGCTGTCATGAACACCCTGGCACGATAAGTGCTACGGTGAAACACATAATCAACTCTTTGTATCCAAGAGTGTTCTATGCTCCTTCCAAACATCTCTAAGTATCGAATCGATTAACAACTTCTTACTCCGTTAGTTGAGTTATACCAACTTCCTGTTCACGTTCTGTCACAACTGAATATGCGATCAAGAAAAACTACAAACGTCAAATATATAGACGTTTATCACAACAGTTAATAAGAAGCAAACAAAATCAAGAAATTAACCCAAAGTGTTCTCAAGCAATGATGGTGCATATAAAAAATTGTGGATGTACAAATAAAGTTTCTTCAATAGACAGCAATCCTGCTACATATGTACATTAAAAAATACATCTCAAGTTAGGGCTTATATGACAAAAGCTTTGCGCTTATAATCTGTTTAAATGTTCGGTCAGTCATATATAATTTAACGCACCGATATGTTTTTTGCCTTTGTATTTAGCTACATGGTTGACTGATTAGTGAAATTCAACACTTCTCGGGTAAGTATATTAACTTCTGACGACAAGTATTCATAATCAGGCTTTGTAAAACGAATTCAAATTCGTTTTCTGAATGATCTCCAAAGATTCCATAGTTGAGATGTAAAGATAAACCTTTGGATTCGTATCCTTGATAAAATGATAAATCAAATAATACATTTTTTCCAGTGAAAGTAAGTAGCTTTAAATAAAGCTTTCAAAAAGGTTCGATCACCGGTCGGTCACTACTGGAGGAGAGAATTTTCTATTTCCGGTGCATCTGTATGGCATTCTATCCCGTAAAATCATATCCCGTAGTAGTCCACTCCAATGGTTAGCATTGCCCCAGATTCTGAAAGATCATTATCTGATATGAATCTCCATAATGAAATCCAACTTAGTGGTAAACATTGTCATACTAAGCAAAACGTGACAAACAGTGCACATTTATAAGAAGGTAAAGAAAACCAGTTTAACACAATGTCACAGAGATCGTTATTCCAAAGTATTTGAAATCAACAAGCAACCACTGTTTACAGAAAAAATGAAACCCAAAGCCAACAGTGTGGTTATCTGTAGTTTATTGTAACTAGCATGCTGATAAAATAATATAATTTCATCGGACTTTAGTGCCTAAAAACTGTGAAAAATGACATGGAAGAACCATTTATTGTCTGGTATCAAAAAGTGTATAAATTACTTAACATCAAAAATATGTATGGTAACTGTTTCTTTACACTGCAAATACATTCGTTTTAATTAACCACAGCAAACAACGTCACTTCAGGCGACACTAAGCCATAGAAACAGGACTATAATCAATGTTATAGACCTTCCCAAACTTTTACAGTTGAATTTACGAGCCGATCTGAGCTAAATCATCATTGAAAACGTACTTATTTACGCCTGTTACTCCCAATGGATCATAGGCCACCGACCAGCATTCTCCAACCCACTCTGTTCTGGGCCCTTCTTTCCAGTTCTATCCAATCTTTGTTCATTCTCCTCATGTCTGTCTCCATTTTCCAACGTAATGTGTTCTTTCGTCTTCCTTTTTTCCTTTGGTCTTGAGGATTCCACGTGAGGGCTTGCCTTCTGACACAGTTGTGTGCTTTCCTCAATGTGTGTCCTATCCAATTCCAGCACTTCTTTCTCATTTCGTCTTCCATTGAAATCTGGTTTGTTCTCTTTCACAATAAGTTATTGCTGTTAGTGTTTAGTTAACTGACCTGAAGCATTTTGCGCAAACAACTGAGAATAAACACTTTTGACTTCTGGATGATTGCTTTCATAGTTCTCCAGGTTTCCAGCCCATACAGTAGAACTGTTTTGACACTTGTCTTTAAAATTTTAACTTTGGTGTTGGTTGACGGTTGTTTCGATTTCCAGAAGTTCTTCAGTTGCAAGTATGCTGCTCTTGCTTTTCTGATCCGCGCTTTCACATCTGCATCAGATCCACCGTGTTCATCAATGATGCCGCCCGAATATGCAATGGTTTTACATCTTCCAAAGCTTCTCTGTTAAGTGTGATTCGATTGGTACATGATGTGCTGTATCGAAGAATTCTGCTTTTCCCTTGATGCATGTTGTGATCTACTGTTGCTGAGGCTGCTGCCTCACTGATCGTCTTCTCCTGCATTTGTTGTTGTGTGCGATAGAAGAGCCAGATCATTTGCGAAGACTAGATCGTGCACCAGCATCCTAGATGTCCACTGTATCCCATAATTCCCCGCAGGTGTTGAAGTTTTCATAATCCAGTCGATCATCAGGAGGAAGAGAAATGGCTAGAGTAAGCAACCTTGCCTAACACCGGTCTTCACTTCGAAGGAGTCTGCGAGTTGTCTTCCATGCACGATTTTGCAGTTCGATCCATCACAAGTATTCTGTATGATATTGACTATCTTCTCAGGTACGCCGCAATTTCGAAGAAGCCTCCATAGTGTTGTCCTGCTTTCTTAGAGTCAGTAAAGTTGATGTATTGTGATGAACGCCATTCAATCGATTGTTCCACAATGATCCGCAGTGTTGCGATTTGGTCTGTACACGATCAATCCTTACGGAATCCATTGTGTTGGTCTCGGAGTTGGGCGTCTACGAAGTCCTTCATCCCGTTAAACAATACCTTGTGGAAGACTTCTCCTGGTATTGAGAGAGTAGTGATTCCTCTCTAGTTCTCACACTTGCTGAGATCGCCTTTCTTTCGTTTCTTCATCAAGTGTCCTTCTTTCCAATCTGTTGGTACTTGTTCTTCATCCCAAATCTTATTGAAGAGAATGGGGAGCATCATTGCAGTTACTGCTACGTCTGCTTTCAGTACCTCTTCTGGGATGTTGTCCGATCCTGCTGCTTTGCCACTCTTGATTCGTCTGATGGCCATGCTTATCTTGTCAACTGTCGTTGGGCCAACATCGATTGGGAGGTCCATTGGAGCAGCTTCGATGTTGAGTGAGTTAAGTGGTGCTAGTCGGCTCAAGAATTCTTAAAAGTGTTCTACCCATCTGTTTCATTGTTCTTCGATGTTAGTGATTAGCTCACCTTCCTTGCTTTTCACTGGTCGTTCTGGTTTTCGATAATTTCCAGAGTTTCTTCGTTGTGTCGTACAATTGTCTCATGTTTCTTTCACTTTCAGCCTTTTCCGCCGTCATTGCTGAACCCTCCACATATTCACGTTTGTCGATTTTCATGCTCTTCTTCACCTGCTTGTTTGCTTCTGCGTATTCAGCTTGTGCCTTGGCTTCACCTGCTCTTGTTAGGCTGGTATTGACTGCTGCCTTCTTGTTCCTCCTTTCTTGAATCTTATCAAATGTATCAACAGGGATCCATTCCTAGTGGCCCAGAACCTCATGACATGTCAAAGTTATTGCGTCTTTTATCTCTTTCCAGCCGCTCTCCATAGTAGTTACCGCTCCATTGAGTAGATCATGAAAGGCCTGGAACTTATTGCTGAAGACTATCCCGAATTTGTTGAGTTTTCCAGTATCCCGAAGAGAAGCCGTATTAAAATTTTGCGCAAGTTATGATCTGATTCTATATCAGCTCCTTTCTCGGTTCTCAAATCCCCGATTATCCTCTTGAACGTTTTCTTGATGCAGATATTGTCGATTTCGTTCTGCGTAGTGTGGCACGGTGAAGTTTATGTGGTTTCGCGTATGAGTTTGTACGGGAATATAGTGCCCCTTCATTGTAGGCACATAGGTTTACGAACTTCTCACCACCTTCGTTAGTTTCTTCTAATCCATGTCGTCGGAAGATGTCTTCATATCCGGTGTTTTCCATTCCAACCTTGGCATTTAGGTCTCCCATCAGAATGGTCAAGTCCTTTATCGGGCACTTCTTAACGATTGACTTCAGCCTATTGTAGAATTCGTTTTTAACTTCTTTAGTGTAGTCGTTGGTAGGCTCATAGCATTGGACGACGTTCATTGTAATTCCCTCTTTCTTTGTTTCGAAGGCGGCTTTGGTTCAAGAGATTCCAATCCTATAAGTGCATTTTGTGCTTGTTTGGACAGCATCAATGAAACTCCTTGTGTATGTGGGGCATTTTCTTCTCCATGGTCAGAGTATAACAGAATATCCCCTGAAGTTAGTCGTTGTTGTCCAACTTGTGTCCAATGTGTTTCATTGATCCCAAGCACCTCTAGGTTCTATCTCCTCATTTCTGCAGCAATTTGGAAGGTTCTCCCGGTATCCCATATTGTACGAACATTCCGTGTACCTAAATAAACGGTTGCTCTGGTTGTCAGAAGGGGCATCAGCCTCGTGGCTTCGGAAGTAACTCAGCGTTCACCATGAGGCGACATAACTCTCCTAAATGAAGACCTTCTGATTCCCAGGACAGAGTTTAAATGGCTGTAATAATTTTTCTGGTTGGCCTTTTTTAGCGAGTTAGTTTTCTACCGGATGGAATCGCTAACCTAATGCCCGATCCTCTTCCTTTATTCGAGCTTGGGACCGGCAATAGCTTCAGAGGTGCTCCAAGCGGAGTTCATTGAAAACTTGGGGTCACTTAAAAAGGAGCCTTCAAAAGATTAGCACTGATTTCACTTACGTTTCATATTCCTGACACTTCAGACCACTGTGACAAACGTTTAGGAGTCCTTGATAATATGTGATAACTAGAACTATTTGAATTATAGTATGAACTAAGAATCTCAGAAATAACGTAATCGGATCAAGAAGTACTAGATAAGCATGTAGGGCCAGCGAAATGTCACTAAGCCCTAGCCAAATCATCCGGCAGTTGAGTCACTGAATACCGAGCAAATCGTCGATCCTCGTCAAGGTCCAGGGCGACCAACGCGCATCAGTTAATCGTATGCCATGAGCTGGCCCATGTGACAGTGGTCTCACTTTCGCTTGTATCTACTTTAACTAATATATTTCTGCAATAACGTTCTCTGTGTTGTACAGCCTTCAATGCGTCTATGGTACCTTGATACGTCAATGGGCTGATCCATGTAAGGTGCTGACCATGAGGTGTGATTTCGACATTAGCTAGTTTGTCACACCATTCACGTCTAACTCGAGTAGGCGTCCAATCATTTCGACATAGATCATCTAGGTTGATGATCTACAAACACAAACGAATGTACTGTAGCTAGAATTCGAAATCAAGCATTCAGCAAGTACAATGGAATTATCATCCCATTCAAACACTATATCCGTCATAGCCTAAATTGGAGTCTAGGTGTCTGTAATCAATCATACGTCTTCTTCTCAAGTTCATTCTGTGTCTGCCCGACATTGTATTGGATAAAAACACTATTGTCGAGAAGGCACTCGTTAGTATTACAATTAACAACCGAAATCGGAACAGACTCACCTGCTTCCTAGGATTGTGTAATCAGCATGTCGTTTGTGCACTGAAACCGCTGCTATCTAGAATATGAACCATAGACTCAGACTATCCTCCTTCACGAAGTAATGTTGGATCTTTATATACCCAATTTATGAATGATGTGGCTTCATTTGAAATATATTTTTCACATTGACTAAATTAAACATTAGAAGTAACTTCGTGATAAGGATAAACAGCGGTTGATATGAAATCATCTGAACTGTAATTAAAATCGAGCTCATTAAGTACTTGCGCTTCGGAATGAACAAGTTTCCCACAAGTAACAAATGCATTATGAGGACAAATAATATTTGATAGAACATCACGATTTGATTATTTTGAAGTAGTTTCCTCAAATTTATTGAGAATGTCATTACAGTAAAAAGAATCATTAGAAAAATTAGCATCTATCAAAACTACAGTAGGTTTTCGATCATAATTATGTTCACTCAACATATTTTCTTCAGGTTTATAAGAAATTTCATCAGAAATATGTGAATCATTAGGAAAAACCACATTCGGTAAATAACATGAGAAATCTGATAAATCGATTGGTTAGAAACTGTTGTCTCGCAAGAATTCTGAGTTTCATTTAACTCTGAACTGCTCTGTGACTCTACACTGTTTATTGCAATCGTTGATAAAGATAAATTATCATTATAAATACTCGACTTAATAGAATCAGAATTACAAGACTTAGTATTAGTTACAGCAAGATGAACAGTAGTATTACAGACTGACTGAATACGTCCAATATCACCACATTCAAAGCAGGCAGAATTACGAAATTTACATGAATTAAAGAGTGGAACCTGCCACAGGACAAGCACTGACCAAAGTTGTGCCCATTTTCTTGAACTGCATCGCAACTCCTCAATGAATTATTTACATAACTTTGAATATGCACTGGGTTGCGATGACGTAATGCAGTGTAATTTTTTATATCCTCATGAATCATTTTACGTGATCTTCCTCCTTTACGACATTCGAAATTTGTATAAATACCATAGTCTAGCATTAGTTCCTTTAGAGTTGTATAAAGAAGCGAAATGACCTTTTCCGGCATAGCCAGAGTTCTCAATAAGCTGCATACTTCTTTTCCGATGAATGTGAGGAAGTGTGTCACAATATTAACATCCTCAGCATCTTCCCTGGTCTTAGCCCAAATATCGAACCTTTCAAATTAAATCTGAAAAGCATCAAGATCTGAATGTATATCCAACAATTCCATCACAGGCTCCATCGCGACGCAAGTGTGATAACTAGAAGTATTTGAATTATAGTATGAACTAAGAATCCCAGTATTAACGTAATCGGATCAAGAAGTACTAGATAACCACAAACGAATTTACTGTATTTAGAATTTAAAATTAAGCATTCAACAAGTACAATGGAATCATTAGTTCATTGAAACACTACATAATATCATTAGGAAGTTGAAGTAACGAATTCAGATGTACAAAGACATGTGTACTTTAGCGCGAGGTAGGTTGGACAAAGGTACTTATTGACTGTTGTTTTGTGAAAGAAAGCTTGACTGCACATATGGCTTTCGTATTCCTGTTCGTTCAGGAGTTTAGATCTGTGTTCACTGAAGAAGTCTGGGGGCCTATAGATTGTCATGGAAGTTGTAGTGTCGTAACGTTAAACTCCTGTGCGTCTTGAACTGCACACAACATCCAAATGAAATAATTGTGAGTCTGTCGACTAATTCTGATAATCTTGCGGATGCACGAGAGCCCTTCACCTATAAATAGGATACTTCTACGAGATCACTAGTTTGCCGATGGTAGATGGTCTTCCAAGATCACGTGATGTCAACGAATAAACAAGTGATTGGCATTGTTAAAACGTGCAATGACGTTCAAGTTCTGTAGTAATGGTCAAACAGCAGAAGTTTGCAACCCATATTTTGAGCAACAGTTTGGGCCAACGCTTCAGCAGTCGGTTCTGCTTCTGTACATTGTATGAAACAGTTTACTTATGTCAAGAGGTCTGAGATCCATTAAATCGACTTTGACATGGTCCGATTGAGTATTGGAATGTGTGAATGGACCTGTGATTTGTTTATTACGTCTAGTAACCCAAGATTTCTGGCAGCTTACACAGTAGCCTGTACACTTTTTCACGTCCTGATTCACACCAGGCTAGTGAAAATATTCTGGTTGATGATTATTTACACTCCTGAATCAGATGGTTTGTAGAACGTACTGGAGACTTTGGGATTATAACGTTTCATCGTGATTGGATTATCATTACCTGTTAGATATGCTACATGGTGAACTGCGCCAGGAGTCCCTCCGAGGGCTACTGCCGGTCCCAAGCCCGGATAAAGGAGGAGGGTTGGGCATGGGGATAGCGTCCCCATCCCATATAAAACTAAGTCGCTAAAAAAACGCTAACCAGAAAGAATTATTCAAACCTTTTAACCTCTGCCCCGGGAGTCAGAAGGTCTTTATTTAGAAGAACTATGACGCCTCATGATGAAAGACGAATTCCTTCGGAAGTCACGAGGTCGATGCCCCTTCTGACAACCAGTGCAACCATTTATTTAGGTACATGGAATGTTCGTACAATGTGGGACACCGGGAGAGCCTTCCAAATTGCTGCAGAAATGAGGAGTTACAACGTAGAGGTGCTTGGGATCAGTGAAACACACTGGACGCAAGTTGGATAACAACGACTAACTTTAGGAGAGCTTCTGTTATACTCCGGCCATGAAGTAGAAACTGCCCCACATACACAAGGAGTTGCATTGATGCTGTCCAAACGAGCACAAAATGCACTTAGTGGATGGGAATCTCATGGACCAAGAATCATCAAAGCTTCCTTCAAAACAAAGAAGGAAGGCATTTCAATGAACATCATCTAATGCTATGCACCTACCAACGACTACAATGAAGACGCTAAAGATCAATTCTACAATAGGCTGCAGCCAATCGTCGAGAAGTGCCAAACAAAGAGCCTGACCATTCTGATGGGAGATTTCAACGCCAAGGTTGGAACGGATAACACTGGATATGAAGACATCATGGGACGACATGGACTGGGAGAAAGAAACGAAAATGGTGAGAGATTTGCAAACCTATATGCCTTCAATAAACTGGTCATAGGCGGCACCATATTCCCACATAAACGCATTCACAAAGCCACATGGACTTCACCGGATCACAACACGCAAAACCAAATCGACCATATTTGCATCAACAAAACGTTCAGGAGGACTATAGAGGACGTGAGAATCAAGAGAGCAGCTGATATAGCATCAGATCATCACTTGCTGGTCGCCAAGATGAAATTGAAACTCAAGAAGCACTGGACAACGGGGCGGACAATATCACAAAAGTTCAATACGGCCTTTCTTCAGAACACTGACAAACTCAACAAATTCAAGTTAGTCCTGAGCAATAAGTTTCAGGCCTTTCATGATCTACTCAATGGAGAAGGAACTACTGTGAAGAGCAACTGGAAGGGGATTAAAGAGGCAATCACTTCAACATGTCAAGAGGTCCTGGGTCACAAGGAGCACCATCACAAGGAATGGATCACTGTTGACACACTGGATAAGATTCAAGAAAGAAGGAACAAGAAGGCAGCAATCGATACCAGTTGAACAAGAGCAGAAAAAGTCAAGGCACAAGCTGAATACACAGAAGTAAACAAACAAGTGAAGAAGAGCATCAGAACCGACAAACGTAAATATGTGGAAGATCTAGCAAAGACGGCGGAAAAGGCTGCAAGAGAAGGGAACATGAGACAACTGTATGACATAACAAAGAAACTCTCTGGAAATCGCCGCAAACCAGAACGACCAGTGAAAAGCAAGGAAGGATAGGTAATCACCAACATTGAAGAGCAACAAAACAGGTGGGTAGAACACTTCAAAGAACTCTTGAATCGACCAGCTCCACTGAACCCACCCAACATTGAAGTAGCACCCACGGACCTCCCAATCAACGTTGGCCCACCAACAATTGAAGAAATCAGCATGGCCATCAGACAAATCAAGAGTGGCAAAGCAGCAGGACCGGACAACATTCCAGCAGAGGCACTAAAAGCAGATGTAGCGGCAACTGCAAGGATACTTCACATTCTCTTCAATAAGATTTGGGATGAGGAACAAGTACCAACAGACTGGAAAGAAGGACTTCTGATCAAAATACCGAAGAAAAGCGATCTCCGCAAGTGTGATAACTACAGGGGCATCACTCTTCTCTCAATACCAGGAAACATCTTCAACAGAGTATTGTTACACAGCATGAAGGACTGAGTAGACGCCCAACTTCGTGACCAACAGGCAGGATTCCGTAAGGATAGATCGTGTACAGACCAAATCGCAACTCTACGGATCAATGTGGAACAATCAATTGAATGGAATTCATCACTCTACATCAACTTCATTGACTACGAAAAGGCATTTGATAGCGTGGACAGAACAACACTATGGAAACTTCTTCGACACTACGGCGTGCCTTAAAAGATAGTCAATATCATACAGAGTTCATATGATGGATTACACTGCAAAATCGTGCATGGAGGACAGTTGACAAAGTCGTTCGAAGTGAAGACCGGTGTTAGGCAAAGTTGCTTACTCTCACCCTTTCTCTTTCTCCTGGTGATCGACTGGATCATGAAGACGTCAACATGTGAAGGGAAACACGGGATACAATGGACATCTAGGATGCAGTTGGACGATCTGGACTTCGCAGATGATCTGGCCCTTCTATCCCAAACGCAACAACAAATGTAGGAGAAGACGAACAGTGTAACAGCAGCCTCAGCAGCAATAGGTCTCAATATACACAAAGGAAAGAGCAAGGTTCTCCGATACAACACAGCATGCACCGATCCAATCACAATTGACGGAGAAGATTTGGAAGATGAAAAAACCTTTACATATTTGGGCAGCGTCATTGATGAACATGGTGGATCTGATGCAGATATGAAGGCGTAGATCGGTAAAGCAAGAGCAGCATATTTACAACTGATGAACATCTGGAACTCAAAGCAACTGTCAACCAACACCAAGGTCAGGATTTTCAATACAAATGTCAAGACAGTTCTACTGTATGGGGCGGAAACCCGGAGAACTACGGAAGCAATCATACAGAAAATACAGGTGTTTATTAACAGTTGTCTACGCAAAATACTTCAGATCCGTTGGCCGGACACTATTAGCAACAACATACTGTGGGAGAGAACAAACCATATCCCAGCGGAGGAAGAAATCAGGAAGAAGCGCTGGAAGTGGATAGGACACACATTGAGGAAAGCACCTAACTGCGTCACAATACAAGCCCTCACATGGAATCCTCAAGGCCAAAGGAGGAGAGGAAGACTAAAGAACACATTACTCTGAGAAATGGAAATAGACATGAAAAAGATGAACAAGAATTGGATGGAATTAGAAAAGGAGGCCCAGGACAGAGTGGGTTGGAGAATGCTGGTCGGCGGCCTATGCTCCATTGAGAGTAACAGGCGTAAGTAAGTAAGTAAGTAAGTAAGTAAGTAAGTAAGTAAGTAAGTAAGTAAGTAAGTAAGTAAGTAAGTAAGTAAGTAAGTAAGTAAGTAAGTTTGTTACATGGTGAGCTGTCCTTACCTGTTCTAGTATGTTTGACTTGTAGTTTTAGAGTTTCCAAGGATAACTTCTGCTAAAAATTAATGTCTGTTTTGTGAAGGAAGGCTCAGTTACTGAGGTCCGTTCTACAAAAACTGTCCAAGGAAGTAGCAAAGGACAAGACGTCTGCAACTGCATTGTTTGCCTGAGAAACATGAAGGTAGAAATAAACTGGGTGTTATCTAATTTTCGAAACTCTCAGTACGAGTAGTTGTCATATAGTGAGTCGAAGGAAAACGTCAGGCGTTCATTATCAGAGAACAAACAAGTTCTAGCTCATCCACAATGTTGAAAATTTCATGAGGAATTGCACACAGCCTGAAGTTTCCCTCCGAAAGGGCAAACCGCCAGTTTTATATTTTGTAAACAACCCAAGAACAATATCAACAACCATCACGTTTTATTCACCCAATATTGTATGACCCCTTCGATTGGCCAATAGAATGCATCTACAATTGACGCACTGATACCATTTTTCATTGCGATGTATGATTTCTTTGCAATTTCATCTGATATGATTATTTTTTGTTCCCACAACGTGCATTTGGATAAGGATCTATGATTGCAACCAACCACTTCACTCAATTTTCTTATTTGTTTCACAGAGGTCAATTATGTGCGATCTAGAATAGCTGTAAGCTTGTTTTTCAGAGATGAGTAACTTCATTGTCGCCAGTATTATCGAGAAATTCAGGAAAGCTGGTTTCACTTTGAAAGTCCTGAAGGTTAACAGCAATGTCGTGTGGCTGTAATTGCTGAAGGTCTATATTCTGAATAGTGAATCGTTCATCCCACCTTAAGAGCGAGCAGTCGTTAACGTATGCATGCCCAATTTACAGATACTTGAATAGGCCATCAATAAATCACTGGAAAGTTTATCAGATATTTCTTTATCCGAAATCCATACACGAGATTCCTTCAAGTAAAAAAGGGCCTATGATGACAATTTTAGCGTCATCTTCAGCAATCATGGCAATGCAACTAACCAATTAACCGAGTTGATTCTTGAAAAAGACGATCACATTTTTCAGGAAAGCTTATAGATCGTGAAATTTGGCGGGAATAGAGAACTTGTGCAGTTTTTATGTCGAATGATTATCACTTTGACCATTGCTTTCGTTTTCAGGGACCATGTGCAAAAGGTTTTTCAAAGTGCAGTTTATAGTCAAGTCCATCGAAATTGTTTTCTGATGCCACTCAATGTGCTTTTGAGAATTGAGATAAACTTGTAGTCGTGTTGAAACCTTTTCTGGTGTGGATACCTGATTGAGTGTTCTCAGCTAGGGTTGTGTCTGGATACTCGCTAAGCAATAACTTCCGCTATTCCTTCTATAGTCTGTGAGAATCCAAAGTATATGATAATTGTTCAAAACATGTGACATGCATTTCGAAAGAACATACTGATAACAGTATTTGCTAGAGCGTCTGAAAGAATGTTTCAAACACAGTAATTCTTTTTTCTCCAATATAAATTGAGATTTGAAGTCTCCAGACCTTCTACAGTGACCTTGGACTGCCTTAAGTTGATGCTTGCGTTGAAGGTGATTCCCTATCTCACCCAGGTACGTGGAATTTAGGTTTTATGCAAAAACGATACTATTTGACTAATTGTTCATACAATTATAACCTCTTCCAAACCTAATTTTACGGTATATCATTCGTTGTCCCTGAAATAAAGTGTTAACTGCATCGTAACCCTGAATTTGTTTATTGAAGTAAAAAAAACTAGAAGAAAAACTGCAGTAGTCTATCCGTTCAAAGACAGTAAATTTTTCTGTGAGGGAATAATTCACGTGATTCTTCGTTGATTTACGGTAAATACCAAATAAAATCTCATCTGGTATTTACCGTATTTTTTCGGTACTTTAAAATACTGGAGACTTGATCTAGTTAGATTAAGACATGCTAGTTTACTATCTAAAGCAAATTCACCGCCAGACAGCAGAAAGCTCAAGTAATCCTAGGTGTTTGCTTTGGTTGTGAGGCTGTGCACAACCATATAGCTAGTCATCTGCATTTGTGTCCACTTATTTTTATCAGTTCGTTTTATAGAGCATGAACATAATGGTTGGAAAGTCAGAGTCAACCATTGGGTTCAGATCCATTCACTCATTCCCTCCCTTTGAGTCTTGATTTTCACTCTCTACATTTTAATCCTCATATTTATCCTTTCTCTTGAAACCATGCTCTCTAATGTTTAAGTCTTTCTGTTTTTCACTTATCTCTTGGTTTTAAATTTTCAAATATAATTGCTAACACCATTATTTTAACCATCCATCCTGTCGATTTCGTCTTGCCTTGCTGATACAGTTCGGAACCTTATGTTGACGTCCATATTTCCAAGACTGTACTTTGTCATGGTTGACGGTGTTCTAGGAACTTGAATTTACAACCTAACTAAACGATCATAGATACCTTTTGTAACTTCCGTTTCATTACTGTAGTACTTTCTAGCGGAAGTTTTATTGTCCCAGATTTGGTCGAAAGAGCAGTGGATTCCTTTGCAATTCACCATCCGTTTCTGCTTATAATGTTCGTGACTTAAGACAATATCGAGGCAAGCCATATAGCATGCGCATATGCTAACAAGGTACTGATCAATTGCAGTTCCAAAAATCAATGGTAAGGTTCAAACAACCAAAACAAAAATGCTTTTGTTAAGCTAAATTAGAAGGCCGAGAAATCTTAGCAATTGTTGGAAATATTTTTTTAAATTAACACAGTTCCCACAAATTGTTCTTAACCTTCCTTGAACATAGTGGGCAACGAGGGGAACTTAGCTTTAGCTTGGCAGGAAGTTACCGACTGATTGAGTCGAATCGTAATCAACAAAGTAGAAGATAAAAAAGACAATTTAGAAAACAAAAAATAGCTATCCAAACTAACCCAAAACATGATTTAAAATGTCACTTGTTAGTCAAACTTGAGGCGATTAGGCTTATAAAGACGTCAGGTGACATAGAGTGAAATCACTATTACTGGTACAGTTCTATTCGCTTTCTGGCTTTGTCTAAATTTTGAGGTAACTATCGTCTTCTTACATCCGTGCACTAAGCTACTATCTCATAACTCTAACTTCAAGATGGTAAACGAGACTACTATAATGAGAGAAACAGTTCAGTTGGAAAAATATCGCCACTGGCTTGTGTTCTAAACCATGTCTGATAACGTCTCTAGTCACTGTGTCGCACCATCGCTAGGACCCCAACCAGGGAGTATTGAAGGGCCAACGGAAGCCAGTCATCTAGTCTCCTTTCATACCACGACACCATGTCATACACTGGCCAACTTTTCGCTTTCTACAACCGGTCCCAGAGTCGGCAAACAACACGAAGTGGAATTTTATGGGACGACATTTGTAGGACATGTCCAAGTCACCAAAGTCGATGTTTCAAGATAGTGAATTATAATCTCTGCCTGAACACATGATATCGAACCTCTGCATTACTAACATGGTGTTGCCACTGGATAACAACAATCCTTCGGAGACAACGATGGTCAAACACAGACTTATTTACTTACGCCTGTTACCCCTCGTGAAGGAGCATCGGCGGCTCACCAGCATTCTCCATCCAACCCTGTCCTGGGCAATCCTTTCCAGCTCCTTTCAGTTGTTACTCATTCTTTACATATCTGATTCTATTTCCCGACGTAATGTCTCCCTTGGCCTTCCTCTTTTCCGCTTTCCTTCAGGATTCCAAGTTAGGGCTCGCCTCCTGATACAGTTTGTTGATTTGCGTGATGTATATCCTATCCATTTCCATCGTCTTTTCCTAATTTCTTCTTCAGCTGGAAGCTGGTTTGTTCTCTCCCAGAAAAGGCTGTTGCTGGTGGTATCCGGCTAATAGATGTTGAGTATCTTGCGTAGACAACCATTTATAAATACTTGTACCTCCTTGATGGTAGTTGTTGTAGTTCTCCAAGTTTCAGCTCCGTATCGTAGAACTGACTGTCTTGATGTTCGTATTGAGGATTGTGACTTTGATGTTGGTTGAAAGTTGTCTTGAGTTCCATATGTTCTTCAATTGTAGGAGTGCGGCTCTTGCTTTGTCAATCCTTGCCTTTACGTCTACATCTGAACCTCCTTGTTCATCGATGATGCTTCCCAGATATATGATGGATTCTACATCTTCCAGAGTTTCGCTATCAAGAGTGATTGGATTGTTGTTCTCCGTGTTGTATTTGCGGACCTTGGTTTTCCCCTCGTGTATGTTGAGGCCTACTGCTGCTACACTGGCTGTCTTTATCTGCATTTGTTGATGTGTATGCGATAGGAGGGCTAGGTCATCTGCGAAGTCCCAATCGTCTAATTGGTTCTGAGCTGTCCATTGTATGCCGTGTTTTCCCTCAGATGTCGAGGGGGTTACCCAAGCTCGGGTAAAGGAGGAGGGTTGGGAATGGGGTTAGCGACCCCATTCCGTAGAAATCTAACTTGCTAAAAAAACGCTAACCAGAAAAAATAATCCAAACACAAAGAGTCATCTGATATTCTCAACTCAAAGAGGCCAGTTTTCACAAGTGTAAAGCAAACCTGTTTTCACTGACGCGTTGTGGATCCGATATTTTACAACCAGACTAACATCACGAAGGCGCCTAAGATGGCCCAGATTGGTATGAGCCGCTCTGACTTTCACTATTCGTGAATTGATTTCATCACTCACGCCACCACCATCACTTATTCAGCTACCCAGATACCTGAACCTCTCGACTACTTCTATCTGCTCACTACTCAGGGTGAGTTCAAGATCAGGGTCCTGCCACTCTTGTACAAGTACTTTGCACTTCGAAGGCGCAAAGCACATACCATGCCTATGGACACCAATTCCCAACTGATTACGTGGCTTGGGTATCATCCTACAGTAAGATAATATCATCCGCGTACTCAAGGTCGAGAGATATTTCTCCAGGCAACAGATCCAGACCACCATTATTTACATTCATCAGAGCTGTTTCCAGAATGTCATCGATGGCAAAGTTGAAGAGGAATGGTGAGATTGGGCAACCCTACCTAACCCCACTGCTCGTATGGAACAATGGAGAAAGATGGTTGTATGCTCTCACTCTGCCTGAGGTGTTTGTATGTAGGGCTTTTAGGATGTTAATGAACTTCTCAGGCACACCCTTCCTTAATAGACAATCCCAGAGAACAGTCCTGTCCAACGAATCGAAGGCAGCCCTGATGTCAAGAAACACTACGATTGTTGGCCTTTGAAAAGTATGGCGGTGTTCTAACATTTGGCGGAGGGTGAAGATATGATCAATACATCCTCGACCAGGACGAAACCCAGCCTGCTCCTCGCGAGTCAATCTTTCTCGGGTTTTGAACAACCTACGAAGTATGACGGAAGCCAATAGCTTGGACGCGATCGGAAGTAGACTTATCCCTCGATAGTTGTTACAGGAACAACGTGAACCCTTTTTAAAGATAGTGACAACTATCGACTCATTCCATGACGTTGGTACACTCTGGTTTTCAGACCTTTGTGAACAACTCAGTCAGTTCCTTAACCAGAAAGTCACCCCATCTCTAAAAAGAGCCGGATGCAAGTCATCTGGGTCAGGTGATTTGTAACGCCTCAAGAGTTGGAGTTCCTTGCATACTTCCACCTCGTTAGGTGGATCAGTCGTCATCGACCATGAGTACAGGACAGTCTGAACGACTACGCTCAAGCAACAGACCAGTCGAACTGTTCCTTGAAAAGCTACCCATCGTCCAAACCATCAGATGGTATTGATTGGCATCCCATCAGCTTCTCTCGCATCAGGATTCTCACTGCCAGTGACTCGGATGAGTTGGAACAGTCACCAGATGCGGCTGCTACCTCCAACTCATTGGCACATTCGACCCACTAGGATTATCGGCCCTTTTCCCAATTTCATTTCGTAACAGTCTTCGTGTACGGTCAAACTCGTGGTTGGCCCGAGTAGACAGACGGGTTTCAACGAGTTGTAATGAGCCTGTAGAAACCCAGTGCTTATAAGCGGGACATTTCGCAAAGCCGCAAGCGACTTCACTCTCCATTTTCATAGCGTCATGCAATTGCAACCAATGCTCATCTATATTTTTCAGTGGGTTGATAGCTAGCCTTGAACCTAGCTCGGTTTGATATTTAGTTACAACAGAAGCTGCAATCAATTTGCTAACATCTATCCGTTTAGGATGATAAATTTATTGGCCACTGAAGCGTAAGGTAAGATTAGCGCAAACAAAAGCATGGTCAGCGTTTAGACAAGTACTTTAGAAGGAGCGGCAGTTTTGTACATAACGACGTTAGTGGTAGCTGATCGGAATGTAATCAGACTTGAGATGGAGAGGTAGGGCGCCAGGTAGCACGTCGGCGATGGTTGCGCCGGTAGTTAGTGCTAACCAAAGACAGGTAGTCTGCGCACAGTTGCAGTAGACGGTCATCATTATATGACCTAACTAACAAGTTTCCATCGGCCACCTAAACGACTCTTTTCTGTGCCCAGCCGCCCGACCTGAGCATTCAAGTCCCCGTCAAGCATCACAATATCCGTCGAATGTGCTTTCTTTAGAAATCATAGTAAAGGATGAATCCATAGTCCATGAGTGGAATTCACACTGAATAAATTAAGATGGCGAAATTTCATCTTAAATATATATTGATTTTCTTCCTTAATTGTGTTTGGGGATTGCCTTATCCATTGGTTTTCGCCCTTCCATCCCACCTGTTTCTTATTTATTTATTTCAACACAAAATATTGGTACAAGAGGTCACCAAATATATATGCGCCACATCATATTTGTGTGTGTGTGTGGGCTGTGATACTGCCTAGGTGCCCAGACCGAAACAGGTGGTTTTTCTTAGGGGACCACACCCCGAGCCTTTGACCTAAAGGTCTGACCCACAAGGCAGTGGAGCATCGTGAGGAGTTGCAGTCCCATGGAAGCCGGTGACCAAAGATTGGTTCATACCCCATTTGTTCCCACAGGATACTGGAGCCCATGTTCACCATTGGTTTGAGATCCGGGTAAAGCGTCGGACACTCTCTTTTCGTCCTCTTAATTTCGTAAACAACACCCTCACCACGAGAAGACAATGAGTAGGACTTCCCTGGCAGAGGCTAAATACGCGTGGCCGTGTGAGAGCATTTCGAGAGGGGGGGCGCGCCCACCCCACTCTCGGCCATACCAGGACATTTGGGGGGCCTGTTTAAACACTACTCATGTTTAAATCTTCACTTTAGTTGATATTATTTACTCTTCTTCACTTTTCACCTTATTAATTTGCTTCTCGCGGTGACGAAGTGAGATTTAGGGAGCTATGTCATTCGTATCACGTCCGATTTTTACTGACACTGAAGAACGATTGAACTAGCTTTTGGCTTCTATATATTTGCTCATCGATATGTTCCCTTGTTTACCACTACGGTGAGACTTGAACGTAAATTTTCTGATTGCACATGGCTAGTATCTGTTGTTTTCACGAGACATTATATTCACACTGAACACTTACAATTAAGAAAAAAGAAACAATCTTTTATAAAAAAGCTTTTATTGTTCCCAAAGCCGAGAAATTCCTGTTGAAAATATCCTGTATTTGTAGTTTATAACCTTGGGAAAATAGGGTTTTAGCATATTAAAAGGTTAATTAAGCATTTAGAGGATAGCCAGTGTAAGTACCTTTAAACCAGCGCGTACTTCTTGCATGGAGTTTGTAAACGTTAATTGCAAAACATGAAAGTGGATATTTTGTGGCTTTTCTAACGCCCATTACTCACCGATATCGCGAATTGATGATCGACATTTGGTAGATTATCAAAGTATTCATTGATTCAGATCATACTAGGAACAATCACTATTAAATTTTAGCTTTAATCTCATCATATTGTTTAAAAATGTTGTGACTTAAAATGAAAGTCAGATAAAAAGTTCAACTTACATAAGTATCACATGAACTCGAAGGTTATTCTGGTCATCTAATGATTGCTATAAGCATCGCTTGTTTTATCACTTTCCGTTTTGTACTGCTCTGATGCACACAAATTTCTATGTACTTTTATGATTACTCTTCGTTCGTTTTCAGAATGAATAATAGAGGAATCCCTATGTTACCTCGTAGATGGTTGAAATGTCCGCGTATGGGAGACATGATATTAGATATATTCATTCCATTCAAAACACCGTTAGACAATAAGTTTGATCATTTCATCGATCCGGATGATGTATTTCACGTAGATGATGCATTCAAAACAGCGGAACCGGTAAAGCTCTCTGATTAAACAAATGTTTATTTTTTCAGTACAAACTTGGTCTAATTATCGACTTAACAAAATCCCATAGGTTTTATAATCGACGCGAAGTAACGGAACAGGACTGTAAATATTTGAAAATAGAATGTAAAGGAAATGAGGAACGACCAACATCAGAACAAGTGAATCTTTTTATACAAATTGTTAATCAATTTCTCGACAATAATACTGGAAATCAGAAAATAGGTATGTATGCTTTTTATGCATGACATCGGTGTTTTTAAGGAGTTCATTGCACTCACGGATTCAACAGAACGGGATTTATGATTATTGCTTATCTCGTTGAAGAGTTGAACTATGGGTATGTTCGGCTAGTCCTTTCCGTTATTGAACCGCTTTAGCGTAGATATAGCGGTTCAAATATTTTCAGATGCTAGACCTCCTGGAATTTACAAAGCAGATTATTTAGAAGATCTCTTCACACGTTATGGGTGTATCGAGGATTGCCCACAAGCCCCTTCACTTCCTGATTGGTGTACAGGTATAACACAGTTGTTGCAATGCTAATGGGTTTTCAGTACATTCCAAAATTTTGCATCAGGGTTCTGTTATACTTACCAATTGATAAATAATGTCTTGGCAATAGGTTTCATAAACTAACAACAAGTTGTAGTAGGAATGGATTTTGTTGGCATCTGATCTTTAAAATTCTGATAATGATTACAAAACCTTTACAATCTTAAATATTTACATTTATTTAAACACATAAACATTGCTACAAGGAGGCGCCGAATAGATATGCGCCACACTTCGTCATTTGATTTATGTGAGGGCTGGGATACTGCTCGGGTACCAAGACAGGTGGTTTCCTTAGGGGGCCATATCCCGAATCTTTGACTTAAAATTGTAATCCACAAAGCAGTGGAGCAACGTCAAGAGACGCAGTCCTGTGGTAGCCGGTGACCAACAGTATGTTCATACGCCCGTCGGTCTACTCCGGGTGATCGTGAGTTTGACCATAAACAAAGGATGTTACGTAAGGAAATTGGGCAAAGCTTGCGTAAGGACCGAGAAGCCTGGTGGTCGAAGCGTGCTAACGAGCTGGAAGCAGCAGCTGCATCTGGTAACTACCGGAAGCTCTTCCAACTCATCCGAGCCACTGGCAGCAAGAAGTCTGGTGTGAGTGAAACAATCTGCGAAGATGATGGGATGCCAATCACTAACATCCATCGACGTCTTGGATGATGGGCAGAATTTTGCGAAGGGTAGTTCAACTGGCCTGCTGTTCCGGCAACATCGATCAGACTGTCCTGACCTCCATGGCCGGTGACGACTGGTCCACCAAACGAGGTGGAAGTATGCAAGGAACTCCAACTCTTGAGGCGTTACAAATCACCTGGCCCAGATGACTTGCATCCGGCTCTTTTTAGAGATGGGGTGACTTTCTGGTTAAGGAACTGACTGAGTTGTTCACAAAGGTCTGAAAACCAGAGTGTACCAACGTCATGGAATGAGTCGATAGTTGTCACTATCTTTAAAAAGGGTTCACGTTGTTCCTGTAACAACTATCGAGGGATAAGTCTACTTCCGATCGCGTCCAAGCTATTGGCTTCCGTCATACTTCGTAGGTTGTTCAAAACCCGAGAAAGATTGACTCGCGAGGAGCAGGCTGGGTTTCGTCCTGGTCGAGGATGTATTGATCATATCTTCACCCTCCGCCAAATGTTAGAACACCGCCATACTTTTCAAAGGCCAACAATCGTAGTGTTTCTTGACATCAGGGCTGCCTTCGATTCGTTGGACAGGACTGTTCTCTGGGATTGTCTATTAAGGAAGGGTGTGCCTGAGAAGTTCATTAACATCCTAAAAGCCCTACATACAAACACCTCAGGCAGAGTGAGAGCATACAACCATCTTTCTCCATTGTTCCATACGAGCAGTGGGGTTAGGTAGGGTTGCCCAATCTCACCATTCCTCTTCAACTTTGCCATCGATGACATTCTGGAAACAGCTCTGATGAATGTAAATAATGGTGGTCTGGATCTGTTGCCTGGAGAAATATCTCTCGACCTTGAGTACGCGGATGATATTATCTTACTGTAGGATGATACCCAAGCCACGTAATCAGTTGGGAATTGGTGTCCATAGGCATGGTATGTGCTTTGCGCCTTCGAAGTGCAAAGTACTTGTACAAGAGTGGCAGGACCCTGATCTTGAACTCACCCTGAGTAGTGAGCAGATAGAAGTAGTCGAGAGGTTCAGGTATCTGGGTAGCTGAATAAGTGATGGTGGTGGCGTGAGTGATGAAATCAATTCACGAATAGTGAAAGTCAGAGCGGCTCATACCAATCTGGGCCATCTTAGGCGCCTTCGTGATGTTAGTCTGGTTGTAAAATATCGGATCCACAACGCGTCAGTGAAAACAGGTTTGCTCTACACTTGTGAAACCTGGCCTCTCCGAGTTGAGGACGTTAGACGACTCTCTGTGTTCGATCATCGCTGTCTCCGAAGGATTGCTGACATTCAGTGGCAACACCATGTCAGTAATGCAGAGGCTCGTCATCGTGTGTTCGGGCACAGAGATGATAATTCTATTGGTTTTACCATCTTGAAACACCGACTTCGGTGGCTTGGACATGTTCTCTGAATGTCGCCTCAGAGAATCTCACGTCGTGCATTATTTGCCGACTCTGGGACTGGTTGGAAAATGCGGAGAGGTGGTCAGTGCATGACATGGTGTCGTGGCATGAAAGAAAGCTGCAAAGGACTGGCTTGTGTTGGTCCTTCACGACTCCCTGGTTGGGGTCTGAGAGATGGTGCTACACAGTGGCTAGAGACGTTACCAGATATGGCTCAGAATAGAAGCCAGTGGCGATCCTGCTGTAACCTTCTTTTAATTTCTTCATAAAAAGTTTCTGTGTCTCCCTTACCTGAAAGATTTCTTCCGATTGTACCTTTGCGTTCCCTGATTGCTAGCACATTACCTTACACCAATCTCTTCGTTATTGTTCTCTCTTTTTTTTGCGCTCCTTAGCTTTTTTTTTCTTTTTTTCCCTTTCTATTCCTCTTCTAATTTTCATTGTTTTGTGTGGCGCATATATATTGGCGCTCTCTTGTACCAATATTCATGTGTCCAAATAAATGAATCATACACCATTTGTTTCCTTAGGATCTTCGAGCCCATGTGTACCACTAGTTTGGAGTCAGGGTTTTCCAACTCCACTAGGACCCACATCTGCTGGGATCACCGGATAGGTAATCGTGAGGTTAGATGCACAATATTAGTGAATGAGGGTAAATCAGTTGATGAGGTTGTGAATTTTCATCGACTGAGATGGTTAGGCCACGTGTCACGTATGCCTGAACACCGTTTACAACGACGCGCAATGCTGACCAATGTCGGGGATGGTTGGAAGAAAATTGAATGTGGCCAAACCAAAACGTGGCATCAGTGTTTGAAGTCGCTAACTTCTAGTTTGAGCCATGTTAGTAGATTCGGACTACTTGGTTAGGGTCCGCGTGCCTATCGTAACCAATGGTTGGAGACTCTGGGTGACATGGCTCAGAATCTATCACAATGGTGTAGATGTATACACCTTCTATCTTCGCTTCAACTATGAGGTTAAATTAATTTATATCTTTCCGTATTATATCCTTATACACAATCTTTCTTTTATATATTACTATCATTGAGGTAACTACTTCTATGAATTTGGTATTCGTCTTGTTGTGTTAATGAGGTATGGCGAATTGGGCCGATGCATATATGTGCATGATCCTACGTTGTAGCTGATTGACAAGGACCCTTCGTGTCCATCAGCCCGATCAAGGCGCCGGACATTCGCTTTTCGTCCTCTTAATTTCGTAAACAACACCGGAGCGAGAAGGTAGTGAGTAGGACCTCCCCGTCATTGGCCGTAATGGCGTGGCTATATGAGAGCATTTCGAGAGGGAGAGTTGACTCTATTACTTTAACCTTGGAGTTAAACCTAATAAAGCACTAATTGATAGGCATATATATACATTCCCCCTAGTCTATTATGTGATTTTCACTGTTTTCCAAAGAGCTATAGGATGGAGTCCTGAACATCATATAGATTCACTGTTTCGTATTTCTGTCCACTCTTTAGAAATATCTAATAGTAACCGACTACTGAAATTAAATTTATCATTATGAACATCCACTGTATATATTTAGTTACTAAGTGCATAATATCAGTTGGTTTCTGAAGGAAACTTTGTTCATGTATTTTTTTGTAGAACGTTCATAACGATTGTGTGTAAACAATATTCGATGCATTTTTCGAAAAGAATGGATTGATTCTCTAAACGTTTGATACACCTAATGAAGTACAGCAGAATAAAGTGACTTATCTGTCCAGAAAATATGAATTAGTTTGACATAGACGGAGAGTTTCCTCAGCTGATTTGGCGACGAACTTCAGCATTAGTTGCTTTACGGTCCTAGCACAATTAATTTTTTGAAGACATATGTTGTCTGATTCATGGATCTTCCCATACATTATCCTTGCTTGACTACCATATGCTGTAGTTAAATAATAGGAGCGTGTAGGAATCAAATTAAAAGACCGTTGGTAATAGAATAAACTACTTTTTTCATTGCGAAAGTCGTCATAATGCGCTTCGATTAAGTTGATCAAGGTAATCGTATGGCGAGGCACCAATATGTTCCTATTCTTAAATCTGGCAAGCTGTAGAGATTTGATCTACACAAACTTTGAAGTCCTAAGCGATCGCCAGTCTTCCAGTAGTCGTTACCTCTAAGACTTTTGCAAGATTTATATAAAACGGGACATGTATTACTTGTGCCCAACCACCGACATGTGATTTTTTATGGTGTATGAGTAGGATGGAAGAAAGCAGTTGTTGGGAAACGGGTACTAGGTAGGGATTGCAAATCAATTGATGACGTAGTGAAACTTCATCAGTTGAGATGGCTGGGACATGTGTTACGTATGCCCAACGACCGACTGCCTCGACATGCGATGTTCAGTGGTATAGGAGTAGGTTGGAAGAAAGCTAGGGGCGGCCAGACCAAAACATGGCACAAGTCCATAAAGTCACTGACAAGTGGACTGAGTCATGTTGGTAGGTGTAGACTACCTGGTTGGGGACCGCGAGATGATAGCAACCGATGGTTAGAGACCCTGAATGACATGGCTCAAAATCGTTTGCAATGGCGCAGGTGCATCCACTCTTTGTGTTCTCCCAAATTTTGATCCCCTGATTCCCCCTTGTCATTTTTTCTCTTTCCAAATTTATTTCATTGGATTATACGCTTTGAATAACATATTCAGACCCTAATGTTTCCGATTACTACTTATACTTTTGTTACCTCTATCACTATGAGGTTTGAATCGACAATTTATCTCTGTGATAATTTGATATGGCAACTTGAATTGACGTACATACGTACGAAGTTCTACGTTGTTGGCGGACTGAGTATACAAAGCTATCTTAACGAAAACGGATAAAGTGTTTGATACAGTGCAATGTGTAGGTACGTTTGTATGCAATTCCAAAAATGTGAACTTTGTTAAAACTAGTATGTTTTGTTACTTTATATACTTCTACAAGGTGCTAGCAATTATATGAGTAAAATTTTTTTGAAATTCATTTGTAGAGGACGAAGAATACAGTTCACATACGCCAGCTAAGAGAAAAAACGAAGAATTGTGTACAAACGTGGATAATCAAGAGACAGTTTCTTCAAAAATATCACGCCTCAGCGATCATATTGAAGAAAATGCGCCTTTTAGTGTTCCTACAAGCAAAAGCTTTCCTCCACCGCCTCCAGGAAATCCGGATTTTATGGAAGGGGTTTCTAAGGTTGATGTTTTGGCTCAGGACAGTCCAGAAGCACATGAGGCACGCGATTTATCGGACAAACTGTGCAAAATGGGTGGTTTTTTATTTATAGAGGGTCACTTGTTTCCTGCAACCGATTCAACATCTGAAAATGAACAGGAACCTGAAAATTTAGAAGCAAATCGCAGCGAAAAGACTTCAAAACCATCTAAAAGGCCTTTACGTTTCAGAGGTAGTCAACCAGTCTCCATAACACAACGAAATATAGCAGCTCTGGTCAACTCTGATTATTGTGTAACGTACAAGGCTGATGGCACTCGTTATCTTATGCTCATAATGGGTCCTGGTCGTGTCTATCTAATAGATCGGGGAAATTTTGTCTATAAGCCAAATGTTTTGCATTTTCCGACAGTATCGTGGATTCGCGAAAATGAAAAACGTGGTCCAAATTCTGGTCGTCCAGACTTCTTAAATGATCCTAATGGTCACTTGTTCAATACGCTTTTGGACGGTGAACTTGTACTTTGTCACGACCATTCTAAACCGCCTAACATTTCCACATCAGAAATATCTGGAACACCTAGATTCTTAATCTATGATATAATTACTTTAAACAATAAGCCTGTTGGCCGGTCTGCATTTTTTGAACGTTATTCGACAATTGACAAGCAAGTTATATGGCCCAGAAATACCGGTGGTCACTTGGGACTAGTTGACTTTAGTACGCAATCTTTTTCAGTCAGGCGAAAAGCATTTCGCGCTCTGCAAGATACTGAAGAGGTAAGATTAACCAGTATATTTCCTTCATTTTGATTATAAAATGGACTATATTTAGTCATAGCAAACAATTTCGAGTATTAATGTGTAAAATGCACTCCTGTAAACAATACTGCTTCGTAGTTCAGTTCAAGTTAAAAAGGAAGTTGATTCACAGAAAAAAACAGCCCCACCTTTCTTTGAAGTAAATTACTATTTGTAGATTTTTAACTATTTTCTTCATACACACTATTTGAAATCACATATCAACAAACGATTACGTTTTTTTATTCGGTTTCAGCTACTTAAGCCTGCGTTCTTGCAAAGCTTGGACCACTCAACAGATGGCCTTATATTTCAGCCTTGTGGTCCTGAAGATTTTTATGTTCTTGGAACTTGCCCACAAACCTTAAAATGGAAACCTCCAAGTATGAACACAATTGACTTCAAATGTAAAGTAGAATATCAACGAAAAGTTGGGTAAGGCTACAACTTATTCTTCTATTACAATTCGTCTAACTTGTTTTTTCCGTTATACGTGTTAATGATATGACTCAAGGGATTGATAAGAACATGGAAAAGAATTTGCACCTATAACAAAGACTTCTAGTAACTTATCTCTCAATGAGCAACAGGAAGGTAAGTGGTCCGTGACTACAAAGAATTATTATTTAGGAACAATACAAATTCTTTATTGGTCCAACGGCAAAATAAATCGACCAACAAACTTACTCAGATCGCGTGTGAAATAGAAAGTCTATTTCATCAACCTATAGTCTATACTATTGGTTTCTAATTTAGTTACTCCTTATCAATCAATTTATGTAGTGCCAAATCACGGAAGTTTGAAATAAATCCATGTAGAACATTATCGAATGAATCATTATATGGTAAATATTTAAATAATAATATTACTTATGCCTTTTACCCCTCATGGAGGAGCATAGGGCTCCCACCAGCATTATCCAACTAACTCTGTCTTGGGCAATCCTTTCCAGTTGATATTCATCCTTCTCATGTCTGCTCCCAATTATCGGTGCAGCGTGTTCTTTGACCATCCTCTTTTGCTTTTCACTTCAGTATTCCAAGTTAGAGCTTGTCTCGTGGTACAGTTTGATGATTTCCGCAATGTATTTCCTATCCACCTTCAGCGTCTTTCTTAACTTCCTCTTCATCTGGGAGCTGGTTTGTTCTCTCCCACAGAAGGTTGTTGCTGATGGTATCTGGTCAACGGACATTGAGTATCTTACGTAGAAAATTGTTCATAAATACTTGTACATTTTGATGATGGTTGTGGTAGTTCTCTAGGATTCAGCTCCGTACCTTAGAATGGGCTTACAGTTCGTAATGAAAATTTCTGACTTTAGAGTTGACTGACAGTTGTTTTGAGTTGCATATGTTCTCCAACTGTAGGAATGCTGCTCTTGCTTTGCCGTCTGCATCGAATCATCCTAGTTCGCCGAGGATGCTGGTTAGGAACTTGAGACTTTCCACCTCTTCCAGAGTTTCTCCATCAAATTTGATTAGGTTCGTACTACCTATGTCGCATTACAGGACATCGTTTCTTCCTTTGTTAATGTTAGGGCCTATTGCTGCTGAGGATACTGCTACCCTGACTGCATTTTTTGGTGTGTATGAAATAGAAGAGCCAGGTCGTCTGCAAAGTATATATCGTCTAGCTGCATCTAAGCTCTCCATCGTAATTCGTGCTTCCCCTCAGATGTTGAGGTCTCCATAATCTAGACAACCACGTATTTCTGATTGTCAGCTGTAAGGCTTCTCTTCACTTGTTTGTTTGCTTCTGTGTATTCAGCTTGTGTCTTGACTTTCTCTGTTCTTGTTCGCCTGTTGGTTGTTGCCTTCTTGTTCTTCTTTTCTTTGATCCTATCCAGAGCTTCGATAGAGATCGATTCCTTATGACTGATGATGCTTCTTGCGACCTTCCGACACGTTGAAGTCATTGATTCTTTGGTCCTTCCTCAGTTATCCTCTATGGTAGTTTCTGCTTCTGTGAGGCGATCTTGTAAGGCTTGGAACCTGTTGTTGAGGGTTGTCTTGAATTAGTTGAGTTTGTCAGTATCTAGAAGGAAGGCTGTGTCAAACCTTTTTAATGCTGTCTACCAAGTTGTCCAGTGCTTGCTTAGCTTCAGTTCTACCTTTACAACTAACAAGCGGTGATCTGAAGCTATTTTTTTTCCTATCTTGGTCCTCACGTCTTTCATTGACCTTCTGGAATTTTTAGTGATGCAAATGTGATCGATGTGGTTCATTGTATTGTGATCCAGTGAGACCTATGTAGCTTTGTGTATGCGTTTGTGGGGGAATGTTGTGCCACCTACAGTCATTTTGTTGAATGCAGACAAACTTGCCAATCTGTCATTATTTTCGTTCCTTTCTCACAGACAGTCCATGTCGTTCCATGATATCTTCACACCCGGCGTTGTCCATTCCGACCTCTGCACTCAAGTCTCCCATCAGGAGGGTTTGGTCCTTTCCTGAGTACTTCGCTGTGATCGATTGTAACCTCTCGTAAAACCGATCTTTATCATCGTTTCTATCATTGATGAACGCGTAGCACTGGATAACATTCATTGTGATTCCCTCCTTTTTTGTTTTGAAAGATGCCTTGGTGATCCTTGGTCCATGAGATTTACGTGTTTTACGTGCTTCTTTGGATAGCATCAGAACAACATCTGAGTGTGATGAGCATTTTCTTCGTGAGCAGAGGATAGCAGCATCTCTCCCGAATCTAACCTTTTCTGTCCAGTTTGGAGCCAGTGAGTTTCACTGGTTCCGAGCACCTTCACGTTGTATCTTCTCATTTTCGCAGCTACTTGAATCGCTTCCCCGGTCTGTTACATTCTACGGGATGGGGTTACTGACCCCACACCTAACATTCCTCGTTTGCTCGGGCTTAGTACCTACAGTAACCCTAATAATGTTGTTATTATTTCACTCATATACTCTAATTTTCGTTCATTGTCTCTTTTTATTGCACTCACTTTTTCTTTGAGGAGCCTGCTTTCAACAAATCCTGTGATACTTCGAATTAAGTAAAAAATCTTTATTCTTATTACCCTAATCACCTTATCTCGTAAGTTTATTTCAAACAGCTAGGGCATAATCTCAATAGAACAATTTTTCGGAATTCCTTGAAAAATGCTTTGTGAATTATACTTTGAATAAGTTTTTAAATTCTAAAACCATACCTTTCTTTTAGAATTAAAAGCCATACTCAGCATTCATCTTGACATGTATTCTCGAAAGTATTGTTCTTTGTTGTCTTTGAAGGAAAGTTAGTAAACCTTATTCTGTCGATTTTTGACATCTGTGATAACAAATATCAAAAAAAGTTTTATTTAATACTAATCAGTCAATCAGTCAGTAACAACGTAGAACTTCGTACGTATGTACATCAGTTCGAGTTGCCACACCATATTAGCACAGAGATGCAGTGGTCGATTCAAATCCCGTAGTGCTAGATGTAGTAAAATTATAAGCTGTAATCAGAAAACTTACGGTTTGAAGATGTTATTCAAAGCGTATAATCCAATGAAATAAATTTGGAAAGAGAAAAAAGAAAGGAACATGAAGAAGTCAAAAAATTAGAATTTGGGAGAACACAAATAGTGGATGCACCTGCGCCATTGCAAACGATTTTGAGCCATGTCATTCAGGGTCTCTAACCATCGGTTGCTATCATCTCGCGGTCCTCAACCAGGTAGTCTACACCTACCAACATGACTCAGTCCACTTGTCAGTGACTTTATGGACTTGTGCCATGTTTTGGTCTGGCCGCCTCTAGGGGGGAGTGGCCCCCTAAGAAAACCACCTGCTTCGGTTTGGGCACCCGGGCAGTATCACAGCCCTCACACATATCGAATGAGATTTGTGTGGCGCATATGTATTTGGTGCCTCTTTGTACCATTATCTATGTGTTGAAATAAATATAAACCTACTCCTATACCACTGAACATCGCATGTCGAGGCAGTCGGTCGTTGGGCATCCGTAACACGTGTCCCAGCCATCTCAACTGATGAAGTTTCACTACGTCATCAATTGATTTGCAATCCTTACCTAGTACCCGTTTCCTAACAACTGCGTTACTTACTCGATGGTCCCATGATATACGAGCAATGTTTCGAAGACACCTATGATCAAATACTAGTAACCTACGAATATACCGGCCATGTTTCACTGCCATAAAGTAGGACGGAACGAACTGCTGCACAGTAAACACGTCCTTTGGTTCATAGACAGATGTCTCGCCTACGCCATAAATGACACAAGTTGATAAAAGCTAGTCGAGCCTTCTATATCCGTGCTGAGATTTCGTCACACACTAGACCATAAGGGCTGATGAGATTTCCAAGATAAGTGAAGCGATCGACATGCTCAATTACTTCACTCCCTATCATTAGTTCGGGTGTCAATGCAACCCAATCCTGAAGCAACATTTTGCATTTCGAGAGCGAGAATCGCATCCCAAACATGCTTGCATTGTTGCTTGTAGTGGTCAGAAGACTGGATTTCGTCAACGTCTTCACCAAATAGAACTATGTCATCTGCATATTCTAAGTCAACAAGTGAACCTCCCGGTAAAAGTTCAACCCCTGGAAAGTCAGATGAGGAAAGTGTTCCGTTCATTCGGACAGCGCACAAACGACTGTCTACTGGGATCCACTCTAAGAGAGCTAGTTCTACCCTAGGACTCAATGCTATACCTACACTGGCGAGGTCACGAGAAGCAGCATCAGGGCTTCCAAATACACGAAGTGTGAATCGAGCTGGTTCTTTATTTTGACATGGTGAGGTCAAATGAATGACGCCACTCGGATCCTGTGCGTTTCGGAGACGCAGCACACACCTATGGAGCGGGATTCTAAAGTCCTAGCTAAGGAAGCCTGCTGTCCTATTTGGCAGTGTTCGGACGTTAAAAGCTCCTGCGTGTAGTTTAGAGCGTGGTTTCAGGAGACCAGGAATAGTGTTCTGCGTACTCGAATGGTTCGCCCTAGCGGTGCGAGGTGATAAAGAGACGTGAGGAGGGTTAGTCATGGAGATAAGAGAGTTATTCGTAGGTGTAGGAAGGATTTGAATGTGACCAACTTGGTCTTGTATGCTGTTATAGTAATGAGGGCTGATATCACTTCCCGGCTGCCCACACCGTGAAAGGGTATTTCTTGAGGAACCTGAAAAGGAAATTGGATTAGTGTTGGTCTTAACGACCTGGGAGCGTGACCGCAGAGCCCAATGGACAACTGCTTGAGGCCGGTCGCGCACGGCCTTCTCGTGGAAGGTTTTTAATGTGTTAGCTCCGTTCTTCAAAGGGCCTTACCGCCGGAGACGGAAATCGTGAGGTGTGACATCTTTAGGGTCGATCTTTTCTAACCCCACCCCTCCTTGTGGGAAAGAACCATCGCTGTCATGCTGGTTGTCCGAGGGAAACACCTTACTGCTGTCACACCCCTCTACAGTCAGCAGTACAACTTCGCCCTCAGACCTTGAGTTGCTATTTTTAGATTTGGGAGGAGGAACAAGTGCGATGAACTGGAAAGAAGGACACCTCATCAAGATTCCAAAGAAAGGAGATCTGAGCAAATGTGAAAACTACAGAGGCATTACACTACTGTCAATACCAGGGAAAGTCTTTAACAGAGTGTTGCTGAACCGAATGAAAGACGCAGTAGAAGCTCAACTTTGAGATCAACAAGCTGGATTCCGTAGGGATCGGTCGTGCACAGACCAAATTGCGACACTACAGATCATCGTGGAACAATCAATTGAGTGGAACTCGTCACTGTACATCAACTTCATTGATTATGAAAAGGTATTCGACAGTGTAGATAGGACATTATGGAAACTTCTTCGACACTACGGAGTTCCTGAGAAGATTGTCAACATTATCCGGAACTCATACGACGGACTACAGTGCGAAGTAGTGCATGGAGGACAGCTGACAGATGAATTCCAAGTAAGGACCGGAGTCAGACAAGGCTGTCAACTCTCTCCCTTCCTCTTTCTTCTGATGGTCGACTGGATTATGAAGACCCCGACATCTGAGGGAAAACACGGCATACAATGGACAGCTCAGAACCAATTGGACGATTGGGACTTCGCAGATGACCTAGCCCTCCTATCGCATACACATCAACAAATGCAGATAAAGACAGCCAGTGTAGCAGCAGTAGGCCTCAACATACACGAGGGGAAAACCAAGGTCCGCAAATACAACACGGAGAACAACAATCCAATCACTCTTGATAGCGAAACTCTGGAAGATGTAGAATCCATCATATATCTGGGAAGCATCATCGATGAACAAGGAGGTTCAGATGCAGACGTAAAGGCAAGGATTGACAAAGCAAGAGCCGCACTCCTACAATTGAAGAACATATGGAACTCAAGACAACTTTCAACCAACACCAAAGTCACAATCCTCAATACGAACATCAAGACAGTCAGTTCTACGATACGGAGCTGAAACTTGGAGAACTACAACAACCACCATCAAGAAGGTACAAGTATTTATAAATGGTTGTCTACGCAAGATACTCAACATCTATTAGCCGGATACCACCAGCAACAGCCTTTTCTGGGAGAGAACAAACCAGCTTCCAGCTGAAGAAGAAATTAGGAAAAGACGATGGAAATGGATAGGATATACATCACGCAAATCAACAAACTGCATCAGGAGGCGAGCCCTAACTTGGAATCCTGAAGGAAAGCGGAAAAGAGGAAGGCCAAGGAACACATTACGCCGGGAAATAGAATCAAATATGTAAAGAATGAATAACAACTGAAAGGAGCTGGAAATGATTGCCCAGGACAGGGTTGGATGGAGAATGCTGGTGAGCCGCCTATGCTCCTTCACGAGGGGTAACAGGTGAAGTAAGTATGTAATATTCAAAGGTTTGACGTCTGACACTTTTTATCGTTATTAAATGGTACACTGAGAACCGCAATCACGTTTTTATTACTTTAGTGAAATTCCTGGTTATATCGGACATCTTTTTCTTGGTGGTCTTACGGTGCCGTCTGCCAAGCTCGCACATGTCAGTTCACGTGATAAAGTTTTAGACGGAAAAGTCGTAGAATGTGTATGCGTTCCTGGTGTCGGTTGGAAAGTTCTACGTGTGCGCACTGACAAGACAGAGCCGAACTATCACAAATCAGGAGTCGGTAAGTTTTTATTATTGAGTTTTTGATATTTTATGAACGTTTGAAATCAAGTAAAATCTACACTCCATGGTCAAGCAGGTTGTATATCAAGATGATTTAAAATATAAACGAGGTACTTTAGATTAATCAAATTGTTAAAGTTTAGCTCAAGAGAAAACAATGTGATAAAGAAGTGAAGAGTATATATAACACTTCCTAGTCACTTTAGCCACTAAACGACTAAGCCTTAACGATCGACTTATTCATACCTTAGATCAAACCGTTGCCTATATCATTACTTGCTTGTTGGTTCCACGATACGTAAACAGTGCTTTGGAGATACTTATGATCAAATACTTGCAACTTACGCATTCATTCCACTTCTAACCTAATTGAGCCACTCTGTGTGAACACTAGTGATATTGTGTTGTGTGCTACTGATGTCGACAGATATAAGTAGTATGTATCATCAATCGGAAGTGAAACGCGTTGCGGCAGGTTAACAAGATCGAAGAAAAAAGAATGAGGACAGAAAATGATTAGTGTGAAAACGAAGGAACAATCAAATTTAAGACGATTGATTGATATTTTGCAAATGAAGTATTTACTGTATGGTTCCTAGGTTTTACTAAGAGATTCGGTTGTCTCCACTAGTGTTCTCGTTCACTGCAATGTCACCCAGCCTCCTAAACTGAAGTAGGTGGTACAGAGCTAATCGAAAGCCGAATATTTCAATCAGTGAACCATTGCTCCAGAATTTACTTCCAAACATCACTTTTTATAGATGTATATCAATACAGATTCGCTTGATGCACAGTATGTTTGTTGTTTGGTAAACGGGAACATCCTACTCATACTAGGACGAAACGGTCGTCCGGTGCTTCCAGGTTTTAAATACTGGTCTAGCTTAAATCGACTCATGAATTCAACTATTAAAATTACAGTTTACTCAATTTGTCAAAAATCAAGTGGCTTTAACCATAGTGATTTTGTCACCCACGGAGACTTTCGAGATAAGAAAAATGATCAACAAAATCACTTCAACAGTTATGAAAAAATACTTGAGAAACAAAGATAAATACGTACTTTAACCGTACTCACAGCTAATGTGACCACTATAGTACTAATTGTTAGTTTCTGAGAAATCCCAACTTTTTTTTACATGAATAGTGACAGATAAACCAATATCCACGCAAACGACTGTACCTTGGTAGTACTAAGTTTCACGGGCTCTCCACAATTAAATTATACTTAGTCCGGACGGTAAGACTAATAATCTTCAAAGCATCATATCGAAGAAGAATAGGTGGCTGTCTAGTTCAGTCATCTAATAGCTACACAATAAAAAGGTTGTTTTTTTTTATAACTGCATGTGGCTATTTAAGAATGTTAGTAAACAGTAACCATGTTTTATATTTTATGCTAGCCATTATCGAAAGTATCATGTATCCTGTAACAGCTGAGCAGCTGGTTATGTGTGTTCGACAACGCCAGAACAAGACAAATCCACAACAACAAGCCTCTTCTTCTCGAGAACCTACTGCATCACATCACAAATAATGATCTCATGATCTAAAAATTATAACCACCTAACTTGTTTGTAAAAATTGCATGATTATCAGTTGGTTTAATACAGTATTTTTCTGAATTTAATATGAATATCGTTCATGTAAATATGAGGATTTTGTAAAAAAAAATAGTTTGTGTACAATAACTGTCGTTTATATCTTGTCATATTTTCTGTCAGGTACATTTTAAAAACTTTATAATCTGTTTAATATAATGGAACAGAAAAGTGGTTAAAAGACATCCATATTTTTAATAGTTAATGATATCATATGGCTGATCTGGGGATGTACACGCTTGCTTTAGTGGTTCCTGTTGAGGAAACTGGATTCACTGAGGCCATTATCAAAGAGGTTACATCAAGACGAATACGGTAAGCTCCAACAAGAACAACTGAATCATATGATGCAATCTGAAATAAATCAACCAAACCAATGGATATAGTTCCTATTTAATATAGACATTACGGTTTATCTTGTACAATGTGCTTTGTTATAATCCTAGTTTTTTTAAATAGTAAAAGGATTATATTCGCCTAAAGAACCCGTATTACACTCAGTTCAATATGCAGAGATATGCCGTTCCTTTGAATCTTAGTCCAAGCACCACACAAAAATTACAAGTACTTGGGTATCAAGTGAGGCAATAATATGTTTGAACACTGTTCCTACCATTTGTATGCTTGAAGCTACAAGTCATCAGATGTGAAGATAACGACAAGTGATGATCCACTTATTCATATTGCTACTTAACGACTACTAAGCGCAATCATGTTTCGACATTTTTAAGTTGTGGATGCACTGACCTCAGCTTAATGGTGGATACGTTACCGAATGAAGAGGTATATTCATCTAGATAGCCAGTTTTTTGCACGTTGCTTACTTTACGCATAAAATCAGCTCAACCACACAACATTTGCTATAAATTACCATGAAATAGGACTCATTATACTAAAATAGAAACATAGTGAATATCGACATGTCTAAAAAAGCATACCTGAGCTGTTTCACCAATTGATTGGTCTTGGGTACGTAGCTCTAGGCAGATAGTATTAAGTCCACCACTCCTAATTACTGTAGATACTGAATATACGCAAATACCAGAATACTCGGAAGACAAGGGTATCACGGTACAGTGTTTTTTTGTTCCATTAAAGCTCAATGATAGTGATTCCATGGGAGGTCCAGTGAGCCAGCAAGAGACATGATTGTCCTATTGATGAAAACGTCAAAAGTAAAGCATGCATAGATGTAATCTAATTGGAACTTTTCGATACTATTCTAAACCGATCGGCGTATGTAAGTTGGATGTGAACTAACAGTAATTAGAAACTACTATACATATAACCTTAAATACCCTAGTACAGCCGAGGTGGGGAGAGTTCCCCTTCACTCTCGAAATACTCTCATAAGAAAAAGATACTCACAAACTAATCTGCAATCATTTGGTAACATTAATTTCCATTTTACAGTGCGTCACTCGTATGTTCCCATTTTGTGTATTATATTTTTCAATTTGCCCGACCGTAGATGCTACCTTGACGTATTGGTCGGGCTTGCCTATCGTGATGACCCAACCGGGCTATATTGGCTGGAACATATGTTCCTGTAGGTTCTACCATGCCAGACAGGTTGATTGGAGAACGGTAAGACTAAAAATAGCAACTCAAGGTCTGAGGGCGAAGTTGTACTGCTGACTGTAGAGGGGTGTGACAGCAGTAAGGTGTTTCCCTCGGACAACCAGCATGACAGCGATGGTGCTTTCCCACAAGGAGGGGTGGGGTTAGAAAAGATCGACCCTAAAGATGTCACACCTCACGATTTCCGTCTCCGGCGGTAAGGCTCTTTGAAGAACGGAGCTAACACATTAAAAACCTTCCACGAGAAGGCCGTGCGCGACCGGCCTCAAGCAGTTGTCCATTGGGCTCTGCGGTCACGCTCCCAGGTCGTTAAGACCAACACTAATCCAATTTCCTTTTCAGGTTCCTCAAGAAATACCCTTTCACGGTGTGGGCAGCCGGGAAGTGATATCAGCCCTCATTACCATAACAGCATACAAGACCAAGTTGGTCACATTCAAATCCTTCCTACACCTACGAATAACTCTCTTATCTCCATGACTAACCCTCCTCACGTCTCTTTATCACCTCGCACCGCTAGGGCGAACCATTCGAGTACGCGGAACACTATTCCTGGTCTCCTGAAACCACGCTCTAAACTACACGCAGGAGCTTTTAACGTCCGAACACTGCCAAATAGGACAGCAGGCTTCCTTAGCTAGGACTTTAGAATCCCGCTCCATAGGTGTGTGCTGCGTCTCCGAAACGCACAGGATCCGAGTGGCGTCATTCATTTGACCTCACCATGTCAAAATAAAGAACCAGCTCGATTCACACTTCGTGTATTTGGAAGCCCTGATGCTGCTTCTCGTGACCTCGCCAGTGTAGGTATAGCATTGAGTCCTAGGGTAGAACTAGCTCTCTTAGAGTGGATCCCAGTAGACAGTCGTTTGTGCGCTGTCCGAATGAACGGAACACTTTCCTCATCTGACTTTCCAGGGGTTGAACTTTTACCGGGAGGTTCACTTGTTGACTTAGAATATGCAGATGACATAGTTCTATTTGATGAAGACGTTGACGAAATCCAGTCTTCTGACCACTACAAGCAACAATGCAAGCATGTTTGGGATGCGATTCTCGCTCTCGAAATGCAAAATGTTGCTTCAGGATTGGGTTGCATTGACACCCGAACTAATGATAGGGAGTGAAGTAATTGAGCATGTCGATCGCTTCACTTATCTTGGAAATCTCATCAGCCCTTATGGTCTAGTGTGTGACGAAATCTCAGCACGGATATAGAAGGCTCGACTAGCTTTTATCAACTTGTGTCATTTATGGCGTAGGCGAGACATCTGTCTATGAACCAAAGGACGTGTTTACTGTGCAGCAGTTCGTTCCGTCCTACTTTATGGCAGTGAAACATGGCCGGTATATTCGTAGGTTACTAGTATTTGACGGAGAGCGTGGCACAGACTACAGAGAATGTTGCACGGCGAGCATGAACCACCGCAAAAACGACTTCTTTAAAGGGAGGGACGATGTGGTGTGAGCTACTTATATTGCTATAAGTAGTATATAACGTGCGTTAAAGGAACGTAATGTCTGGCAGCGGAAGATGGCGAAGATCAAAAAGGTAGAGTGAGAACACATTGGAATTTGTAAGAAAATGCATGAACAATGGAATGGGAGACAATGAATTGGTGTTTGCAACAGAAACAGTCCAGTTTGGTTTGATGCATGAATATTTTGCAAATTGACGATTGACTATATGGTATTCAGATTTTGTTGAGATAGACTGTAATTGTTACGCTAAATACGTCCGTTTTTCCCCACCTGTTTTCTCGTTCACTACACCTCTACCTCTATGGTATTTGAATGGACAACTGTATCTCTGTGATAATGTGGTACGGCAACCCGAACTGATGTACTTACGTACAAAGTTCTACGTTGTTACTGACTGACTGACTGGTTTTTCAATTTACACAGCAGCTTACATATGGTGGAAAACCTGTCCTATATAAACGATCTCAAGTCACTGACTGGTCGAAAGTTGAACGCTACCATTGAACAAAAATACCGAAACAGTCTTTCTGAAACCACGTATACCATTCGAACAGGGCGCCGTTTACGTTTGCACACTGATCGGACAACAGATATGGCTGACTATGTCTTTATAAAGTCAATATCAATGTATGTTGTCTATTCGAGACCATATTCAAGACTCTAGTGAAGCACTACAAATTCGCTCTCCATCTGTTGCTTTGAAAAGTTTGTTTCACGTGCATTTATCCGGGGTCCCTGTGGCATCTACGTCTGGTTTTGCTGGCGTTGATATCTCACTAAGCGCTGAAGTAGCACTGACCGACTGGATCGTCAATAATAGTCAGTTATGTGCTGATAAATTAAAAAGTTCCATCAAAGTGATAAGACATCGGTATCAGCAACTATATAATTTCGTCACACCACACCCCCGCTTACATTTTGACAGATCGCAGCTCGGATGCGATGAAGAATGAGGTTTACCACCAATTAACTGTTCTAGAGAAAGCACATTCGACGGATATTGTGATGCTCGACGGGGACTTGAATGCTCAAGTCGTGCGGCTGGGCACAGAAAAGAGTCGTTTAGGTGGCCGATGGAAACTTGTTAGTTAGGTCATATAATGATGACCGTCTACTGCAACTGTGCGCAGACTACCTGTCTTTGGTTAGCACTAACTACCGGCGCAACCATCGCCGACGTGCTACCTGGCGCCCTACCTCTCCATCTCAAGTCTGATTACATTCCGATCAGCTACCACTAACGTCGTTATGTACAAAACTGCCGCTCCTTCTAAAGTACTTGTCTAAACGCTGACCATGCTTTTGTTTGCGCTAATCTTACCTTACGCTTCAGTGGCCAATAAATTTATCATCCTAAACGGATAGATGTTAGCAAATTGATTGCAGCTTCTGTTGTAACTAAATATCAAACCGAGCTAGGTTCAAGGCTAGCTATCAACCCACTGAAAAATATAGATGAGCATTGGTTGCAATTGCATGACGCTATGAAAATGGAGAGTGAAGTCGCTTGCGGCTTTGCGAAATGTCCCGCTTATAAGCACTGGGTTTCTACAGGCTCATTACAACTCGTTGAAACCCGTCTGTCTACTCGGGCCAACCACGAGTTTGACCGTACACGAAGACTGTTACGAAATGAAATTGGGAAAAGGGCCGATAATCCTAGTGGGTCGAATGTGCCAATGAGTTGGAGGTAGCAGCCGCATCTGGTGACTGTTCCAACTCATCCGAGTCACTGGCAGTGAGAATCCTGATGCGAGAGAAGCTGATGGGATGCCAATCAATACCATCTGATGGTTTGGACGATGGGTAGCTTTTCAAGGAACAGTTCGACTGGTCTGTTGCTTGGGCGTAGTCGTTCAGACTGTCCTGTACCCACGGTCGATGACAACTGATCTACCTAACGAGGCGGAAGTTCGCTGCTGGTGGCGAGATCAGTTCATGGATAGTAAAATTCAGAGCCTCTTATACCATTCTGGGCCATCTTTGGCGCGTTCGCAAAGTTAATCTGTACTATGATTGTTGTCTGAAATAGCTCCACATCATGGATTATTTGCGAACGCTGGATCTAACTGGGAAAATTTGGAGAGGTGGTCAGTTTATGACATCATGTCGTGGTGCGGAAGAAAGCTGTATAGGACTGGCTTCTGTTGGGTTTCCGTAACTCCCTGGTTGGGCTCAAAGAGTTAATGCAACAAAGTGGCTTGAGACGTAATCAGACATAGGTTAGAATGGAAGCAAGTAGCGATCTTGGTATAACTTTCTTCAAAAGAGTGAGAGGAACTTCTTTAACTTAAAAGTTCCTTGTGGTTGTATTTTTAATAACTGAACTGCTTCTCCCACTACTTTTTACTTTCACTCACTAGTTTTCATTCACTTATTGTATGTTTTCACGATACTTACTTTTATTTCTTCACAATCTTATTTTCTTATTGTGTTGCATATTTGTGCTTAAATAATGATTATAGTAATAACTTGGCAAGTAGGTTGTTTGATCATTTTCGACGTCTATATCAGTTATGCAGTTTAATAAAGGATAACAATGTAGAATAGAGAAATAAGCAAAAAGAAATCAGTACTATGAAAAAAAATCCCAGAGATGAAAGTTACATACAGTGGCTTAGATAATGACAGACATGGTGCGTACTAATGTTAAATAGAGTTTTAAACAAAATAATTGGTGCTGCAGCAATGAGTAGTTGCTTCATTGTGACTTTTTTTTTTACTGTCTTGTCCATTTTGGTGTATTATTTTAGGCTGTTGTGTGTAAGTAATGTTAACACCACAAACGAGAAAATCTAACTACTGTACTGTCGCTACTAATTCTAATAAAGTTATCTGCGAACTTAATAGTTCAAGGGTATAAAAACAACTATTTGTATTTGGAAAACTACTATATTAGTTAGTAGTAGACAACAGAGGCGTTACACGCGTCCATAATTGGATGTTGAAAATATGTATGTTGAAAACACATTTGTAATAAAATAATCGCTTATTACTTACTTTGAATGCAAAAGTAAAAAATGTAATGATATTACACAAAAACGTACTGATAACTGCGCTCGAATCACATATACGAATATCAGCTCGTCAGACGGTGTCGATCCACTGGAAGATTCTTTATTCCCCATTTGTACACTGCGTGAGCCATACCCAGGAGGTGTTTTAAAGTACAAAACAAAGCGACTAAGCTCTTCTGAAGAGAAGATTTGAACAGGAAACAAACTCAAAGACATTGTCTCTGGTAAATGTCCTGGTTCTATCAAAGTCAGATGATTTGGTAGAGTCGTTGCTACTATTTCAGCAACAGCTTTATCAACCCTAAACAAAGTAGTTTCATATTAATAAGGGTAAATACTTAATACAGTTAAAATCGTCACTTATCAGTTAACTTGAATACCTAAAATGTCAAATGCTCCTGACGAAAATTATGGTTTGCAATACATAAAAATACGTAAGACATTAAAATAATTATGAGAGGGTTTAAAACCAGGGTTTTAGCCACAATCAGATATGAATAATCTGGATAGATTCGATTCATTAATCGCATTTTGTTATTTGCAGCATAAATGATATCTTCTACAAGGACGACTAAAACCCAGAATTTAGTCGCTCTTTTTGTCGATGCATTTTAGACTAGTCATTTTACTTACTTCGGGACAATTGCTTTCAGGATGAAAAAGATTTTGATTCAATTTAAAACGGTATATGCATGCTTGACAAGTAAGATAAGTTCTTACATACATACTTGTATTGATAGAAAGAACTTGTAACTACCTACAAAAATCATTCCAAACTTTAGTCATCTTAATGTTGGAAACAATTGTAATATCAAAAAACAAATACCAATCTAAAGTTAGATACTTACTCAACTGTTCTTTTTAAAATATCTTGTTCTATAACTGTTTGATGCATTTGGCGAGCTAAATGTAGTGGTGATACCACAAAAGTATGCCCATCAGATGGCATCGGATTCGGATTAGCTCCATGGCTTAAGAGAAATCGTGCACAATGAACCCATCCACGACGGGTAGCCTAAAAGGCGATGGAAAGATGGTTCGAATTACGCATATTTCAAAAAGATTTCCTAAGAATAAAAATAAGCAGATGGTTAACCCATAAAAACTTACACGGGTAAGAGCGCATTCACCATGGCAATTAATAGTGTTGACTAACGCTCCTGCATCTAACAGCAGTGATAAAACAGTGAGATGACCCTGAATGATTGAATTTTGAAGAAAAAGATTAGTTTTATGTGTTAAAAAATACGTATTTGAGTAAAAGAACAAAGTTTCCAAGTTAAAATAACACATTTTACAGTGAATAAGCGGACGCATGATACGCAGAACTTGCTCTTCCTACACCGTGGAAATCTTGTAGATTTCAGTGTTGCACAAATGTCGACAACGCTTTTGAGTTGTACTTGATAAGCAGATATTGGATTATATTAACGACAAACTCGACAGTAAGGCTGAAATACTAGGTTAGAGCCACAATGAAGAGCTGAGTTAAAATTAATACTTATCTTTTCTAAATGTGTAAATTACACAACCTACTTCGGTTTGGGCACCCGAGCAGTATCACAGCCCTCACACAAATCGAGTGATTTATGTGGGGCATATCTACTTGGTGCCTCCTTGTACCAATGTTTATGTGTTTAAATAATAATAATAATAATAATAATAATAATAATAATAATAATAATAATAATAATAATAATAATAACACAACACGCGATCAGTTCAAGTGACTCGAAAAGAGGAAATATGTGATTTTAATCAAAAATTTCACATCTCTTGTAGATTAGAACAATTAAGCCGATGTACAACTCAAACGGTAGTTCATCTACCAATTACCGGCGTACATTCTCGGCTCTGCGTTATGCTTTCTTGTGTAGCTGAAATAGTTATACTAACCAGATGCACAAACCTAAGTAGATGGAACTGAATCCGAACCTATGAACTAACTCAAGAAAACCGAGCCCTTAAGACGGTTTACCATAATTACTTCCTCACTAACTAATCAGTCTAGGATTTGATAAAATAGTGTACTGTTACATGTCTCATGGCAAGTCAAAAAAAATAAAAACAATCATAAAGGGAAGAGTCCCTTTCTGAGAATATGCTAATGTGTAAGAAATAGTGTTTACGATGGTGGAGAAGATTTGTAGCTCAGGTGGATGATTTTGGTGGAGTTTTGTTCTCTTAGCTGGATGGCTTGGTCGTGGAGCTTTCATCGTTCTCCTGAACCATCCAGCTCAGAGAACAAAACTCCAACAAAAAAAAGAAATAGTGTTTACACTTCATAATCCATGTACTAGATCCTATTAAAAACTATCATATGCGAGACTGCATATTTACCTCTCAAATTAGAGATAAATGAGAACAACGATTGTAATATGACACATACTACAAGGCTACACCATATTATATGGCAAGACTGTTCCAAATACATCATACACTTCAGTTAAAGCTTGATGCAATGAGCATAAGAGATCATTCCAATGACTAATCACCTCAGAAGGCTAAATGCTGATTTTGACACTTATTCACGTATGTTTTTAATTAAGGTCTTCTGCATAAATCAAGTGCGTGTATCATCAGTTGTTTTATAGAAATCTACGAATCAATAAAAATACTAATTCTCTATATTATAAGCAGAGATGGATAGTGGCTAGCAGTGGAATGGAGGACGCGCGTTTCGTCCTGTTTGGGACTCGTCAGCTGGATGTACTTGCATCTCAGAGTTGATGTTCACTCTGGGACTCGAACTCAGTACCGTTCGCTTCAAACGCCATCGCGTTATCCACTTAGCTACTGAGTCCTGATAGCCACTTGCTTGTGCAATGGGATGAAGTTTAATTCACTTGATATTGTTTTATTTGAAACTTCCCATTGATGTTTTAGGACTGAAGTTGATCAGTCTCTTATGAAGCGAACGGTATTGAGTTCGAGTCCCAGAGTGAACATCAACTCTGAGATGCAGGTACATCCAGCTGACGAGTCCCAAACAGGACGAAACGCGCGTCCTGGATTCCACTGCTAGCCACTATCCATCTCTGCTTATAATGCTTGTAAATTAAGACAATATCGAGGCATACGCACAGTATGCACTTATGTCAATAAGAGACTGATCAACTTCAGTTCTAAAACATCAATGGGAAGATTCAAATAAAACAATATCAAGTGAATTAATTCTCTATATTGTTTGTTTGGTTCGAATTCATATGATACAGCAATATAAAACATGAAAATCGAAGCACCAAATCCATCATTTCAAAATTATTAGGTGATAACACATTTACTAGAATATGTTCAATAGAAAAATAATTACAACAATGAGTAGAACGACATCCACTAGTGCTTTCTGTCATTGGTAATTAATCCCTAAATTTAAGTCTAAACTTCGTGGTAATTCGTTAATTAAATATGATGAACTTGTTACCAGTCAACAACATATGTACATAAGCTAATGGCAGACACACTTATAACATTTAAACTACTTAACTAATCGGTTTATCACACCTCACTTATCAAACAAATAATCTTCAACCTCGATTTCTCTCACTTAATATTTTTACCAATGCAGTAAGAATTCAAAAGCCTTAAGAATCAATGCATCTAAGTAACTAAAGTTCGTATTCTATGATTACTTCACTGGCTGAATGTTCTCCAGTAAATCTAAACAAAAGTTCCCCGACTTCAACTTTACAAATATTGTGTAGCCACTGAATGTAAGCAATTTTACAAAGACTAAGAAACAGACAATTTCGTTGACTGCCTCCCGCCTTGAAAGTTTCTTTGACTTTCTTGAGGTCAAGATATGTGTGATGACTGTGATACTACCTAAGTGTCCAAAGCTATGCAAGTAGTTTTAAAACGAATTAATATTCTCGAGTTTTCAATCTATAAATCTACGCTACGAAACATTGAAGCCTGTCTACATTAATGGTTTATAATAACGGTTTCAAATGGCCCTGTATAAACTTTCTATTGAACTGGTCAAATCAACGGACGCTCATTTTTGTATTAATAGTTAGGCCAGGTAATTCGTTACATGTGGGCAGTGAAATTCCTTGGAAGATGCTATAGAAACGTGGTTGTAAAACGCTCGTTAATGGATGAGTTTTTTCTTCACTTTTTTGTAGTTGGGTGTTTTAGGAACAATCTGAAATCCATTTGCAAAGGTATCTAATAATCTCTGGAACAATTATTTTAAGAGTTAAAAATAACTGACTCGATAAATCCTCTGACAGTAAAAAATCTTAACTTGAGGCAAAACTGAGGTTACAACCTCAATAGATTTTATGGAATCTTGACATCAAATCATTCAAGGACAAGCTGGAAATCAACCAACCAAAGGAATTATGCCCTTAATATGAATAAAGATCATCAAGTTAATTTATAAACTGGCAAGATTGGATGTTATGTGACTATTTTCTTAACAGTTTGGTGTTAACTACGCTTTTTACTGGATTCTAAAACAAGAAATGTGTTAGACTGTGTTATGTCCTCTAACTTGAGTGGTTTAGATGAGCTTTCATTGTTGTTCTGGATAACGCCATCAACGCTTACTTCATATGAAGTACGTTATCAAACCACTAACACTAGAGAAGACAACCAAATTTATCCGCCTGAACTGAAAGTCTCTATTATTTCAATATAAAATGTTACAATGAGGATACTGAGCGTCAGGGAAAGAGGATAATAACAAAAGTAATTGTCTTACACCATCAGCAGCATAAATTAAGGGTGTAGAACCATCAGTTGACCTTGCATTTGCTGATGCACCATGTCTGATAAGGAGACCAACAATATCCGTATAACCTAAGAAACATAAAGGTTTTAGACAGTAAGTAGACACAAGATAATACCTTACTTAAAGCACCATCAAAATACTTATATCATGAACTATTGGAAAATAATCAAACTTGCTTGAACTATACAGAATCACTGAAAACCAGTTATTTGACTGAAAGTTGATGAGTAAATACTATTAAATATAACTGGTGTATAATATCAACAAACAATTAACTTTTGAGAATTACACAGTACCAAACTACCAGCATATTTCTGGTTAGTATATCAACATATCATTCTTACAAAAAAAAGGACCTGATAGAATACATTGAAGTATAAGCAGAATAGAACAGAACCCTGATAATTTACACGATTCATCAGCATCACAAGTCCGTTTTGAAAGAGAATAAATTATTCCTAATTAGTTTTTATCACGACTGGATATAAACATACAATTTATAATACGTAATTGTAAGTATGGAAAGTATAACGAACTAAGTAGCACATACCTTTCCCAGCTGCCTTACAGATAACAGGCATATCAGCACCATAGTCAATTGGTGATATATTTGAAAACCTCAATAGTTTATAAACTTTATCGGAATCTCCAATAGAAACAGCATACCGCAAAAGTTTCACTATTACATAATATTAATTATCTATTAGCTTACTGCCATCGGATACTGCTACAGGTGTGCATTGTGTATTTCGCTGAAATAATGAGAAGAGTAGGCATTTCGAAGTCAGCATCTGGAAAAATTTCTAAATTTTAAAAAGTCATATAACCTTAATAAACGTTTGCTTATATTTTAGGTTTTTATTCTAGTTTTATTTACAAATATTTCATGGACTGTGAGTTTTTTATCTGACCATTTTGTCTTTGTAATGTTACTGAGACTTTATTTTGCGGTCATATATATATTGTGAATTAGGACAACATAAATGAGCAAACAATATTGCTTTCAATTAGATCTTCATCAGGCTTTAATATACATTATTATTTGTATGCACATGTAAAACTATTGAGCCAACTAAGGCAGTTTATGAGTCAGTGATAACAGTGAAACAGATTACGTAAATAAACAACACTTAAAAATTAAAAATGATAGTGTGATGAAAAGTGTACTAGTTGTGATAAAAATAATAAAGGCTTTATTTAGCTGTCTTTATCTACATTTAGACAACATCAAATCATATTATGCATCACTAAAATATCTTTATCACAGACGGCGAATTTATGTTTCTGACAGTTATAAAAATCAGTTATTCATTTGAAATCATTTGGTGAATCTGCACTAAACATTCAACGGTCCTGAACTTTGTCATCTAGTCTTAGTAGCTCAAACTAGGAGTTAATAATTGACAACTAGACATCATATTTTTAACTAATCCCACTTTGCGTGAGTTATTTCCAATAACTAGTATCACATTTGTCACAAACAATCGATAGGAAACAATAAAATACAGGGACCATCTCTTGGAAGGAAAAATGAACACAAATGGTTAGTGCTTGTTAATCATAACCTTTAATTTATCAGAATAACTTAAATATTGACCTAAAATTCATGAATATTAAAGAGTTTACCTTTAACCGAATCGCTAGCAACAAATAGATTACAAAAGTACTAAGGAGGTCTATTTGTTCAACAATAAATGACATTTTATTTTAAAAAAGTACCGCAACGTAAAATAACGCCGAGCTATCTAATGTTGTGTAAAATCAGGTTCAAAAACTGAGTAACCAACTTTAGGGAAATACACGCCAAGTGCCAGAACTTTAGTAGACTATCGAATATTGAAAGACTTCATACAAAAGTCCATTTTCTAGGGAAAAACCAGTATTTACCCAAATTTCGAGTATGAATAGCAAACTATGTGGACACAAAGACATCATGACAGGTGACCTGCTTCGGTCTAGGAACCCGGGCATTATCACAGCCCACACACAAATCAAGTGACTTATGTTGCGCATATGTATTCGGTGCTGCTTTGTATCAATATTTATGTGTTAAAATAAATAACTGAACTAAATCAGAAGCGGAATAGATCCCCAGTCAGTCAGGCCCTGATGTAAGGTGGAGTTTTATCAAGTCTGAAGTCCTTTGTTATTGTTTAATTTACGATGACAGATGAAAATACTTCTGGAAACAATTCTTCGACGATTACAGATCTAACTACACAACCTAGTAACCCAATAAACTATGATACTGCAGATGTGAATGAATTAGACAATTTTAATAACAAAACAATAGACCATGGAGTAATTTTAGTGTTAAATGTACATATTTTTTTTCCAAGAATGGTTTTAAGTGAAGTTTAGATTTTTATATATGATCCAGTTAACCAGAGCGTTGTCGAAATGGAGTCGTGGTGCCCCAGTGTGCACTACCTCAAGTGTACTCATTTCCACGATGTTTCGCCGACCTGCCCCCCAAATGCCCTGGTACGGCCGAGAGTGGGGAGAGTCCGCTCTCCCTCTCGAAATGCTCTCACACGGCCACGCGTATATAGCCTCTGCCAGGGAAGTCCTACTCACTGCCTTCTCGTGGCGGGGGTGTTGTTTACGAAAATGAGAGGACGAAAAGCGAACGTCCGGTGCTTTAACCGGATCACAAACCAATGGTGCACATGGGCTCCAGTATCCTGCGGGAACAAATGGCGTATGAACCAATCGTTGGTCACCGGCTACCATGGGATTGCATCTCCTTACGATGCTCCACTGCCTTGTGGGTTAGACCATTAGGTTAAAGGCTCGGGGTGTGGCCCCATAAGAAAACCACCTGCTTCAGTTTGGGCACCCGGGCAGCATCACAGCCCTCACACATATCGAATGAGATTTGTGTGGCGCATATGTATTTGGTGCCTCTTTGTACCATTATCTGTGTTGAAATAAAAAATAATAATAATCGCCGACCTATAAGTAACTTTTCACTCCCATTGATTGTATTCATCAGTTTAATAAAAGCTTATATATATGAGTCACCGTTAACATTCACACTTATCTTGGTTAGCCCTGATGAGTAACTTGAACTGTTACTTGAGCTGTTTTCTTACTATTCAACGATAAGCGGTGACGTTGGATAGAAGATGCACCGTTATATGAAACAAAACTTTGTTTAAAGAAATAATATTTATTACTGTATATAACCTTAACAGCAGGATTAAAACCCAACTTCAAAAAAATATATGCGAAGTACCATAATATGGTATTATTAGTGAGGTGGAAACGAAAAACATATATATATATATATATATATATATATATATATATATATATATATACATCAGCAGAAATTTTGTATGCTTATAAAATAGTGACATAAATAATTCGAGTTACAAGCAAAGACTACAATGATTACGGTTTTAGATTGTCCTACTTGCGATTTTCATTTGGGACTGAAGAACAAAGGGAAATCTCGACTCTTCTCTCTCGAATGGAGAACGAAGTGATCAGTTTGTAAGACGACGGATTTTATCATTTTTATCACAGTAAAAATTATTTCGATCCTAGATTTTAACGCCAAGACCTTCGAGATGTGATCGCAACGACCGCAAAGGTTATTAGGATTTTAGAGTTTTACACAAGTGGAAGTCATACAACCAAAATTAACTGTACATACACTTAGAAACCGAGTTTTTCAATCGTGCGAGAAGAGCTTAGAAAAGAGTGTAGGTGTAGTTAGGAGGGAATTCTGGCGAGACTATAATTTATGAACGAACCAATAATATCTTAGATAGCAAGTCTTTAATTCATTCAATCATTTGCTTAGATATCACTTTGGCACTATAGTTTGTTAGTTCATGTTGAAAACGTAAAATATAATTCCTAACACTAACGGTCAGCTGTAAATCCTAATTACTCACACTAATCTACAATCCCCATTCAACCCTGGTAGGTAAATGGACAATTCAAGGTCATTTTTGCGTTGTGCAAGAGTTATCCATAAATAATAGTCTCGCCCGGATTCTTTAGCTACTCATACGACAGGCTAAACAAGTACGAATGTAGAGGAAAGATCGCAACTAAAACCACTCATCACAATTAACTTACTACAGAATTACTAATATATTCTTTCAAGTATACCCCTGAGCTCGCAACTATGAAATACATTCTTAATTGAAAAACTGAGTCCACTAGATATTTACTTCATTTGATAATTAAATAATCACCAAACTCGCCGTCTAGATCACGAGTTTTGACCGTAAAACAGCAATTCTTCCTTTAAGGATAAAAAAGTTTGAAACCTTGAGAAGTCAGCTAAATTATTCTACGTTTTTAAAGTGACTATCAAAGGTTAGAATATATATCTTAAAACGCAAATCCCAGTCACATGATTTCGGGGTTTCCCAAAGTCCAATGACAGTTAGCAGTTTTTCCCCCAAACCTTGGGGGATTTTCGCCACATCTGGATGAATTTCGGGGATTTTTCGCCATTTCCCCAAACTTTTCTATAACGGCTTCCCCAGAACGGACACACTTTTCCCCGAAATAAGGACATTGTGATAGTTTGACTTTACACCACTCAAACCTAATAAATTAACTCACTAGCTCTAAGCGTGCACACCCAAGACTTGAACTGATGGGAGTTGACATTAAACTAGATATAACTATAAAAAATATATATTGCTGTAATCGAATCTAACGTGGAGACTGTTCAACCATCTCTATAAATTTGTATTGAGGACAGGATAACACCAAGCCGTTTGCACGTTTATGTTTGGTTTGTAAGTACAACCTCCTTATGTCAAATATTTCAAGTGTTGCAAGCAATCAATCTCATTGGCAACTTGAAATTGTAGAACAGTAACGAAACAACTTGAAAGGTCGCCAGATTTTACTGCAACTTTAATGAACTGTTTATCACATAGAATCTCCCGACGATCAATTAAAATTAAATATTGGTTACCGACAGGCTCCTACTATTTACTGAAAAGTAAAATATTTAAAACGGTTTCAAAGGGTTTTGGACCTAGGTAAGAACCGAGGTATGTTTAACGATAAATGAGAAAAATACTAGTGGTCTGTAGAAAGATAATGTGCTTGGTCTTTGAGGATATACCAGATTTCCTCCTAAAGAGCTCCTGGGAAGTTCTTGGACTGGCTCGGATGGCAGCGAATCCCAGCGTTTGACTACTCTTAAGTTATAGAAGATGTACCGACAGTCTGTTCTGTTGTGTTGTGTCTTTAGTTTCCGGGTGTTGCTCTGAGGTTTGCATTAAAAATAAGCCCAAGCAGCTGTTATTTTGGTCGGATGTGTCTGTAAACTATCGTTGTTGCGTGTGACTTACCAACTGAAAGACGTTATTATCATATTACATTAGCGTGACTCATAATTCTAATTCATGTCCATATGATACCCAATACTGGTCGGTATGCTTGTGCGCTTCTGTGGTGTTTGTATGAGCTAACGTTTCCTTTGTACTTGTTGAATGCTTGATTTTGGATTCCAAATACAGTACATTTGTTCGTGCTTACATAGCATTTCTTGATCCGATTGTGTTATTTTTGAGATTTCTAGTGTGTACTGTAATCCAAAAACTCCTAATTATCATATTGGCATCGCGATGGAGCCTGCAATGGAACAGTTAGATATTCATTCAACTTCTGAAACTTTTGAGGATTATTTGATAGGCTTGAAATCTGGCCAAGAAAGATGTTAAAAGTGATAAAATTGTGGCACATTTCCTGACATTCATCGGAAGAGAAGCGTACAGCTTATTAAAAACTTTGTCATATCCAGAAAAACCTATCTCGTGTAAAATGCACTAATTTTGAATGCTGTGAAATAGTGAAGTTTCATAAGATGATCCGTCAAAATTACCAAAAGGTTAAAGAATTCATCCTTGAATTGCAGAAACAAGCTGCCAAATGTAATTTTGGTGATCAATTTGGCTGCAATTAAACGCAACTCAATTTCGTAAATGTGCCCTTCAGCTTAGCAACCAATCAGAATGTGGCGGGAATTATTATATCAGCCATCTTTGTACGTAATGGCGGTCGGCTATCTTCGCTTTGTGCTTCTTTTAGCTATTTCTTTTGTGTAGCTATGTAATTAATGTTTCAATGTGCTAAGATGCCGCAGTTAGTGTAATGTTCTACATGTTGGTGTGAAATTTACTTCGAATCAGCATTGTTTTTTGGGTTTTTGCTGCTTCTACTCTAGTCAATGTATTTCTTCAGTCAAGCTGGTTAGTCTTATGTTTTAAAATGAAAATCGGTTTTGTTTTGACTTGTTTTCTAGATATCCAAAGCCGAAGTTCGTTTTTTCTTAGCTGAAATAACTGTTGCTGCCTCCTGTAACTAACTGTCCGCGTGTTCATTCCTAACTGTCCTTTATGATGTTATCGGCAAAATGAAAGGGAACAATTTCTGGTTTTTAATTTTCTTCAGTATTGCGGGCAACAATATCCCACCAACGAGTCAAACTAATACTTAGTGCCTAGCAGTAGGGGATGTCAGTATTGTTTTCGAAAGTACCCAGGCTTCCGACAACCACAGATGCTACCAATCTATTGCAGAGGGTTTGTTATGAAAAAATATGTCACATAGCAGTAATGGAGGGGTTGTACGCATTACGTAGTGCGTTAAAGCAAGCTTAACATTGAAAAGCCGGAAATCTGCTATCAGTGTGTAGTGTATGTTTGCTGTTTCGGCCACAAAAGGAAGCCGAAGGGTCATGATCAGGGATTAAAAATGTAACTAACTGTTATTAAGCTCACCTTTTTATAGACCATAATTCACCACTCGCAAATTTGTTATTTTTACGGTATGATGTCAACCGTTATCTAATATGTTCACCTTTACGATGAAATGTACTTGCAAATTCTCAACTTCATATTCGAATTAATTTGTGACAACTGTCTTCCAGTTTGAGTGCTTCGTACGCCCTGGGAGACTAGATTCCTACATTATTCACAGTTCCAGTATAACTTTCTCACACAGTAAGTTCAAAGTAAACACTAGTCTTTCTAAATAAGCATGTTAAGCTAATATCCGTATTCTCTATTTCAGATGATCGATGAAGACATGTACCACGTGCATCTGTTGTATATTGTTATTTTACTCCAATTCTTACTGTTATATCTTCTGAAAAATAAAATTGCTATATGCAGCAAATACAGACTTATTGTTTTGATGGTGGTAGGGGGGTTCATTGGTTTTTTAGCAGGACTGTAGTAATATTCCCACTAAAGAGCTAAGTGAGTGCGTAGACCAATGTAAAGTACCATACAGGGTGCCTTTGAATTACTCGTGTTCCATTAGTGTCGGTAGAAGCATTACTTGCTTATCATATGACATTTGAATAAGAAGCTATGAGATTAGATGCAGGGACGGTTAGGATGTGTAACGCGTGTCCATCCATCAGTTTTCGTGGCAACTTACGGTGGCTAGAATAAGTTGTGAGAGGACCCGAGCCTGTAGGTTTCCTAAGAAAGTGACGGAGATATGCACCAAATCACCTTATGAAGAGCGCCTCCAATCACTTAACCTCTACTCATTAAAGTATAGACGTCTTAGAGGTGACCTATTTACTTACAGGATCCTTAACACTTCTGGACATTTTCTTAAACACCTATTTGAGCTTAGTCCCAGAAACTAGAGACACGACATAGCAGAATGGACTGTAGACGCAACTTCTACTCCTTAAGAGTTGTCAAATGCTGGAATTCGCTGCTCACCGAACTAGTCCAAGCGACTTCCCAGGAGTCATTTGGGAGGCGACTGGATCTTTTATTGTTAACATACCTAGGTTCCTGCTTGGAGGTTTTGGTGATCCCCTGCTAATAGACACGGAAGCCTGAACACATGAATTAGGTGATGAGAGGCTCGATTATCACAAGTTTCTTGCAACGATTAAGTAGATAAAACAAAGTAGCATTAGGTTCAAAAATTTATTCCAGAACTTTCATTAAGAATCGAATATGAAACAAAGGTTTAAACCAAGTTCCAGTCTAAAAGTTGCATTTGTAATGTTAAGCTGCAGTTTTTGTTGTTTTTTCCAAACGAAAGGGTAAAAGAAGTAACTCAAAAAGTACTGGAAGTGGTTGTGAGATTAAAATGGACATCCAGCATCCTTTTTATAATCTGCTGTTAGTTGGGTCTCCCGTAAACTGATCCATAGGGCCATAGTTCTAAGGGCGAACCAGTTCTTAACATCTGTGAAGACTCAGTCCTGTTGCATTCTAAATGAGAAAACAGTAATGAATTTAGTCAGAAATGTGGAATAGATAAATAACCAAATTACATGTATTTTAGCAAAGAATTTATGCAGTTGTGATTTACCTTTAGTTCATGAATATTAGGTCAGGTCAGCTATTTATTGTGCAAAGCATAACATGGACTTAATACCGTATCTCAATGCTTTTATTATTTTGCTCTCATTTAAGTATTACCATGTATCTGCATCTAGTTTAACAGGGAGACATACAAGCAGAGTTAGTGTTTGATGAACTAAAAGTCCTAGTTGTCAAAAAGATTCTTAACATTTGTCCACAGTCAACTGCATTTAATTGAAATACAGAACACTCATCTTCTAAGACTGTATACTGCTCTTCTACGGGCAACTAAAAGCTCAGATACTTAGCTATCCTGCTACCGATGTTATTGCTGGGGAAATTGTTTAATGACAGTGATCATGAAATATGGTCAGTGATAGATGTACAATCTAGAAATAAGCACCAAACATACTTATCGCTATCTTATAATGTATGACAGCAACAGTACCAAAAGCACTTTTTTCCTATTTTTAATCAGACTGATTTGAATCAGTATACTCATCAGAAACAGGCAACTCTACTTACTAGGCTGATCTGTTTCGTTACAGACTTCAAGCACTATACTTAAGTATACCATAATTCTTTCAACTAAACTGAATTATACGACAACCAAGAATACTAAACTAAGCAAGTGTCATAGTTATTGTTTCATTTGCACAGGCATATTGCTTAAAGTAGTTAAATGGACATAATTAAGACGATAAAACAAAAACACGAAATATAGGCCAATTGAACTTACCGAACAGAAGACAAAGAATATATATTGCTTTCCGACTGACGACAACAAGCAGTTGTTCATAAAAACATAGTTTATAGTACAATAAACCTTTCTACAGTAAAATCATGCACTGACAGTCTATCTGGAAACAATCAACTATGTGAATAAACTCACTATGACTTGAGATATCATCCCAGTATGCAATGGACGTGCAGTGAAACGCAGTCGAACGTGGCGAATAAAATATAAAAAAAGATCAAAATTAGCTATATAATCTAGTTATTTAATTAAAAATACATTATGAAATGTCAAAATCTGTGGTTACTTGAACGCACAGATGACCGGTACATTAAGTTTACATGGTTGCGTTGCGGATAAGATCACCCGATCAATTTCATGTGCAAATGAGAGATCGTTTGATTGCAGTAATTAAGATTCTGGGTGTGAAGAGAAAGCTGTTAAAAATGCAGAACTGTTCGCTTCAAGGTGCTAGAAATGCGTGTATTAAATATAGGACAGTGAATGAACTTGATATTTAGTCGATGAAAATTTCCAATATTTGCTTAGTCGTCATGATGAATTGCAATCTCAGGGTCAATCAAACTTGCGTTTGTTTAACAGTGGTTCTTATCGTCGTGTAATATGAAGAGTGTTTCAACAAGGAGTTGCAAAGCAAATCACAAAGGTAAGATAAAGTTTTGTAAATGTTATTTTCTGTGGCAAATTTTATTCTCGTAATTCACTTGCATTTCGTAATCCCAAATGTTTTAAATGCGCTAGGACAGGACATACTGGGTCAGTATGCAAAAATACTATTCATTTTGCTTCAAGTAGTACTAAATCTTGCAATTTAGATCCCACTAATTTAGCTGTTCCTCATGATCATTTATCTTTGTCTACCATTTCGAAAGGTAATGCTAATATTCAAAAGTGATTATAGACATCCCTTGATTGATTTCACGACATTATTGTGAACACAGGCAAAATAGAGTCCATTATAACATTCAAGAACTTAAAATCTTGAGATCCTAACGTTGTGGTTCGACCCACTGTAGTATCAACATTGGGGATTACTGGACACAGACTGCCTATACGAGGATGCTATGAATTGCTAATAAGAGATGATAATTCTTCATACATACCTTGTGAATTTTTAGTTAGTGAAACAGGACTGTCAATACCGTGTTTAAAGAAATTAAAAAAGCTTAATGTGGAGTTGTCTTTCCTGGTTTGTAAAGAAAATTCTGATGCTTTACTTAAAGATTTGATAGCTACGTGTGCCAAATGCAGTGGAGGTATGATAATTCAGCCTATAAAACTCCAAGTACAGGGTGATCCAGTTTTTCTTAAAAGACGAATAATTCCTTGGGGTCTTCGGGAAGACTTTAAACGATTTAATAATAATAATTTATTCTCAAATAACAGTTTGTTACATGAGGCATGCCAGTTTACAGGCAAGATCAAATTGATACAAATGATACAATATACACTGTAATAAATTACATAGCTGGGTTGATAATTTATAAGATATGAATGTCGATGGTTTGAATCAGTACCACAGTTGGCGCGCTTCATGAAAGTTGCGTTGCGAATGTGCGACTGATGGTCAAGGATAGGTCCATTGAAGGTATGAGCTTTTAGAAATCGCAACCTTATTTCCTTTTGGGATATCCAAGGCTTTAAGGATGGTGCAGGATGAAGTCACCAGTTCCATATCTCAAGGGGTCTGAAAGAGGGAGCAAGTAAAAGAAAACACGAGAGGCAGAGTAGCCAATATTCATTAAGGAATGTTTAAGGTATGATTACTCAGTCTAATTTTCTTTTATTAAGGTATTTGTTAAGAAAGAGCATTTTAATAGGTTAAAGAAAAGTGTTGACTAGGTGTGAGTGGACATACAGCTGACAAATGGGGGCGATTCGGAAAAGAGCTGAGAGTATAAGATTATGTGTGATTATAAAATAAAAGGTATAATTGAACCGATTCAGTCTTCAGAATGTTGTACTTGTGGTGAACCAGACATATATGAACGCGAAAAAATGTTAACCAAGTTATAAAAAGTAAATAATAATGTTAATAGTCATTAATACAACATAAAAATGTGGACTTTACTTAAATTCACCAAATGTTACGTGTTCTGATTGGGTCTGGTATCGTAAATTCACAATTATAAATGTTCGATAATTCCGTACATGTTGTTGAACTCTCCAATAATGTAACCCACTGTTATGTGCGATATGTCTAAGCTCACAGTCTATAAATGTGGATAATATTCGATTTACGATTCAATTAGCTCAATAATGAAAGAGAGTAGAACAAGGAGTGTGTGTGTAGCAGTGTATTTGAGAACAACCACAAGTGTGTCACGCTATGTAGTCACACAACGGAAAGTGTGTTCGAGTTCATTCACTAAAACAACAGGTACAGTCATTTAGTGATAAATATACATACAGTGAAAGATTGACAAAATAAATACAAATAATATTAAAAACTATTTGCAAAATAAACTTGTCAGACCTATCTCTACATACTCCTACTGTTACGTCACTAGAGTCGGACGGCAGGACCTCTGGAATATGTGGTGACTATATATTAACATTGAACTCCCGTTTATTGAAGCAAATGTGCACGACGGTAGAGGCTGAATATATTCTAAATCGACTTCATGGTTCTAAAATGTTCTCGAAAGTTGACCTAAAAGATGCTTATCTTCAGATTTCTTTAGATCAATCTTCATCTATTTTGACGACAATTAACACTCCTTTCGGTCTATTCAAATACAATTTCCTTCCATTTGGTCTAAGTTGTTCTCCAGCCATATTTCAAGAGGTTATGAATAAAGTAGTTAGTGACCTTGAAGATGTTGAAATTTATCTAGATGATTTCATTCTTCATGACTCTGATAAGGTAGTTTTATTGCTTCATTCCGTAATTTAATTGAGAAGAATATCACGGTTAATCAGATACGTGTTCATTTTGTGTATCTAGTTTCGAATATCTTGGATACCTAGTTGACGGTAAATTTTCTAGACCAGATATGAAACGACTAGCTCCACTGACAAATGCACCATTTTCAAAAAACTTGCGGAACTACATTAACTAGTGGGTGCTCCTCAGTACTATTCTCGTTTTATTCCTGATTTTTCTTGTCGTGTAAATTGTTTATTTATTATTTTGACATCCATTTCATTCAAATGTGGTTAGGAACATGAGTCGTGCTTACGAATTCTGCTAAAGTTTCTTCAAAGTGATGCTGTTCTTTGAACTTACTCCCCTAGTGTACATTCTGTGCTTATTACTGATGCATCACCTGTGGGTATTGATGCAGTTTTGTAGCAGGAAGGTGGACCAGTTATTTGTGTTTCACGCAAACTTACTGTTACTGAACAAGGTTACTCACAGACTCAGCGAGAAGCATCAGCTGTGTTTTGGGCTGTTAAAAGACTTCATAAATATTTATTCGGAAAGAAATTCACTATTGCGACTGATCATGAAGCTTCTAAGTTTATTTATCATTCTGAAAAATCTTTTGCACGTTCCTCAGCTGCTATGGTTCAACGATGGAGTATTGCTTCGAGTGAATATGACTATGCGGTTCAACACAGAAGTGCCAATCAAATTTAACATGTTGACTGCATTTCTCGACAATCATTACAAAACAGACCTGTTGATACTTTAGACTGTTTGTCAGTGCAAAGTTTACCAGTGAGACGTCCAGATCTCATTAGACAAACTCGTAGATACTTTGGATGTATACTCACTGCTTTACGGAAAAGCTGAAATGCTAATTTGAAACGTAGATTTCCTGTCTGTTTTTCAAAGTGGGATGAGCCATCCACTACTCGTGATGGTATTTTGTGTTTAAGTGATCGTGCTGTAATTCCTTCTTCATTGCGTAAATCTGTCCTTGAAGACATTCATAGTGGACATTTAGGTGTTGAGAAAATGAAGTCTTTGGCAAGGCTAACATGTTGGTGGTCAGAGGTAAGTGCAGATACATGTCGTAAAGTGAACAGTTGTGGAAAATGTCATAATTTGAAAAATCAGCATTCGAAGTGAATTCCTTGGCCAGCATCGTTTGAAGCCTGGCAGAGAATTCATGGAAACTATTGTGGTCCGTTTCTTGGCAAATACCATGCACTTGTAGTCATTAATTCTTTTTCAAAGTGGCCTGAAACGTTTCTCACAACTTCACCAAATTCTGATTTCACAATCCAAACATTAAGAAAGATGTTTAGTCGAGAAGGTGTTCCCATGGTGTTAGTGACCGATAATGGCTCTCATTTAACTGCAGGTGCAGTCGCTAGCTGGTTGAGAGGTTTGGGGTACAAAATATAATATTGAATAAAGCCATTAATAATAATAATAATAATAATAATAATAATAACATCTGTTTGCTGCCCCCAGACGTCCTTGTTCTAATGGTCAGGCAGTAAATTTTGTCAGGACATCGGAAACTCATATTGATTCTATTGATGCCTTAACATTTAATGAGCTGGAGAGGGGAGTAGATACCATTCTACTGCAATATAGAAATGCCAGACATTCGGTGACGAAAGAGGCTCCATCAAAGCTACTAAAAGGAAGAATTTTTCGTCCAAAACGAGGTATTTGGTGTCTGCAGAAGTTACATATTATCGTGGAAATGATCTTCGACCATCCAAGAGGATTGTTCTGAAGAATTTCGGGAAATATATGGTTTGAATTCTAGATACCAGTGACTTAAACACATACAATCGACATGTTGATCAAATAAAATTCTAAGAACCAGGTGAGTCTGTTCCAATTCTGGCTGTTTATTCTAATATTGATCAGTACATCCTAGGTAATACAGCGTCCTTATTCAATTCACTGTCCGACAGACACAGGATGAATTCGAGAAGTCGTACAATCGATTGCAGACATTTAGTCTCAGATTTAGGCTGTGGCGGATGTGGTGTTTGTATGAACTAACGATTCCTTTGTACTTGTTGAATGCTTGATTTCGAATTCCAAATACAGTACATTTGTTCGTGTTTATATAGTACTTCTTGATCCGATTGTATTATTTCTGAGATTCGTAGTTTTTACTTTAATTCAAATACTCCTAATTATCATAGTTTTACTTAATGACTGTAATCTCCCTAATAATTGTTTTAAGCTAATTGTTTTTACGTTTAGAAGTAGGTAAAGTTTAAAGCGATGTTGTCCCTGTCCTGACTATAAGTTTTAAATAGACTCTGGGTTTGTCAGTTTCGCGCTTACGGTTCTAGTAGTATATCTGTAGGACAAATTCAATCCTACAACGTTTCGGCGAGTACCTCATCAAAAATCCGTACGCTGAGTGCTGTTAGGTGTCTACGGAGCAGAAATGAAAGACTGTTCAGATCCGTAAATTTTATCTGAACTATAAAAAAAACTCATATTGATGACCAATTTAAAGGAAACGACTATCAAGTAGATCCCTTGTTAGAGTCGGAATATACTAGAGTAGGTTTAGCTCAGATGGAAGGAAAAATTGAGATCGAGAGGTTACGTCAAAAGGGAATGGAACATTGTAGCTTAGCTATGGATGACAATGTGATATCTTACGAGTCTACATCCATCTCACATGTAGTTGATGTTACTCGTGGAAAGAACTGGATGACAATGATATCCAAAGCTTTAGACCTGCCACAGTAAGAGGTCATAAGGTTTGATGGTAATCTCATTTACCATCAGAGTTTTATACGGAATTTTTAAGGCTGTTTTGATGAAATCATTGGATCCCGATCTAGGTTAAACCATTTGGTTCACTATTGTGATGGTGAAGCTTCTCGAGGAAGTATTCGGTCAGAAACACATCGAAGCTTAAACATTTATTGTTAGGATGCGGAATACCATTGCTATCAATGGACCTGATCCTGATGGTTTGAGAAAGCAGTCTCGTGAGATGCATTTTGTGAGCTGACACTTACACAGATGAACTCTTCATCCAACCTTAATCGTACAAAGACTGTCAAGCATCGAAGTCATATGCACTCGAAGAATGTGGTTGGAGACACCATACCTTGTTTCGCAGGAAGCGGGAAGAGCAGAGAGATAGTAATAGTATTCCCCACATTAATATACAACTCTGTACTGAGGAAAGGGTTAAGCGTGTACAGAGATGAGTAGCATTTGCAGTAGTGCCTGTATTGATAAAAAAATTGGGAAAAGGCGGTACAGACTTGTCCTTTCCTAGAAGATGAGGCTAGGTCTCCCGAATGTATTATACAGACGGCGAAGCAACAGTTCTACATTGACGTTTTATTAACTAGTGTTTATACGTTAGAAGAAGTTAAACTAGTATACCCTCAGCTGATGGAGATGTTACGTTTACTGCTCTAATCTGACCAAGTGGGCCAGCGATAATTTTGAATTAACGAAGTTTATTCCGGAGAAAGTCCTCACAGAAAGTAACGTGGACATTTGTTTATCTATGGAAAGAAACGAAAGAACCGTAGGAATAGAATGTAATCTCTGAACGGATAAGATTTTCATAGAGTACGAATTCGATGCAACTCCTACAAGAAGAACCATATTGTAATTTGTAGCTCCTATATTTGACCTCTTTGGGTTTATAGCTCCAATTGTCTTATCAACTAATTTAATTTTCTAAGACACTTGTCCGCAAACTCTGGTATGGGACGCAGAGCTTCCTACGGAGTCCTTTATGAGATGTGACTGCTGGCTTAGAGGTATGAAGCGCCTCAGTGAACTGCCACTTCCAAGTTGTCTCGTACCGGAGTCGTGCAAATCACTGGTTCTGCTGATGCCATAGAATTTGCATATGGCGTTGTCTCCCGTAAAGTCTATTGTTCACTTTTATTAACTAAGCCCAAGGTATCTAAGCCAAAAACTGGAGCACCATCTGCTACTAAACCCAAATCAACTCTAAGAAAGCCTAAGGGAAAGAAGGTCATCAAGCCGAAAGTTAAGACATCGAAAAAGCCAAAGACCACTGTAACAAAGAAGTCAATAACTAAGACCCTGAGGAAGCAGATGGTATATATTCGCCGTGCTATCGAACATGGTGTTATGAAAGGCACCTTTGTACGAGTTGTGAATAAAATTGAGAGTGCATTTAGCAGCTTTAAAGGAGCCAACGCTAGTCTTGGACAGGTTTCGTGTAATTGGAACCAAAATTGGATAGTAAATACCCTTTTAGAAAGAGGGTGTGGATGACGTTCCTAGAGCTAGTCATCAAAGCAATGTATGCGGACGCATCATGAATTCAATAAGAAGGACTCTACAATCAATATTTATTCAGAAGGTATTGATGGGCGAGTCTTTGGAGGTGTTTTTAATAGAGGTTGACGGAATACTGAACATTCGAGCACTCATAAAGCTAGTTTAACTGTACAATATTTCTTTAGCTTCAGTTTTGGCGAGGCCCAAAACCAGGTTGTGATTTCGAACCATATTAGCTTCTGTGTTTGGTTTTACAGCTACTAACGAAGTTCTTGTTTTTTGGTTTACGTAGATGTGGTTATTCTGGTACTCAGAAATGTTGTCTTATGAGATACATGTGGCTTTGTCCTCACTTGCGCTGTAGGAAATGCTGTCACCTACAGCCATGTTGTTGAAACTACATGGACTTATCAAACGCTTAACATTCTCGTTGTCTTCTCCTTGTTCATGTCGCTACATCGTGTAATGATGTCCGGCTTGTCTATAATGAAAACATGTTCTTGACAGTGGTCCCTTTGTTAGCAGCTCAAAGTTCTTCAAATTAATTCAGAAACGATTTGTTTCGACTCTTTATAAGCTCTACCCAGAACAATTTCACAAACAGATTTACGAGGTAGAAGGATAAGTTATACGCTAACAAACTTCAAGTACTGCTAACACAAGCAACACCAAAATATGGCATCAAGTGGTGAAAGATGAGGCGTTTGCTCTTAACTTGGGTACTAAACAAGATATGAAAAGGACAGGATTGTGAGTGCCACTCCCATTAATATAGGAGAAAGCGTCTATAATATGGAGAAAGGACTTTGTTACAGGTCTTCAAAGATAGTAACTGGGTAAATATTGTTAGCCCATACCTTCAATGGACCTATTCTTGACCATCAGTCGCACATTCGCAACGCGATTTTCATGAAGCGCGCCAACTGTAGTACTGATTTAAACCATCGACATTCATATCTTATAAATTATCAACCCAGCTATGTAATTTATTGCAGTGTATATTGTATCATTTGTATCAATTTGATCTTGCCTGTAAACTGGCATGCCTCATGTAACAAACTGTTATTTGAGAATAAATTATTATTATTATTATTATTATTATTATTCTTTCCCAGTCAATGTTCCGACAGTCAGTCATAAGCAATGTCAGAAGTACTTTGACGCCACTCTCTTACTCCATTTAAAATAAACACAGGCGAGAAAGAATATGAGAAAGTTTAAAAACTCGAAATCAGTCTCATCTCCGTGAAAATTTGTTTTCAACGGAGTGACGAAATCTTACAATTCCAACTAAAAGAAGTAATGACTTCACTTTCAAAAGACACATTTCTCATGATTATGCATTCGTACACCATAGCGTATGAGTACACGACAGTGTTTTAAGTCCTTGTCCTTGACGTCAAATTTAGTTAAATGTACAATGTTGTTTAAATTTGCTAAGCTGTATTCTGTCTCAGTTATCGTTAATGCGGTAATTTGTTTCCATTGTTGGTTAGTATGATACCCGAAGGATTGCCGGAGTTACTGGAGAAATTCACGGAGAAGGCTATATCAGAAAAGCCAACTGATTTGGTTGAGTTTGCGGCAAATTATTTTCATAACCTTCTGGAATCGAAAAGTCAACTTGAAGAACGCAAGTTACTCCCTAACTTTTTTGCTTAATTGATCAAGTATATCGACAAGAATAAAAAAACCCGAGATTTTTAAACATTCTGAGGAATATGATTTTTTCATAAACTGAATTTTTATACCTGGCTAAAGTCTTCAACCATAGTTGAGTATCTTACTGTGAAATCTCACGTTTGGAAATGAATTAGGAAGAGTGAAGGAATTAGCCTTATATATCATCTCAAGCATTACGTTTTCATCATTTCCATATATTTGTCTAGAGGATAAACTATTTGGTGAATTCAAATCGTTAAAATATTCGAGAAACGTGATTTCGTCTGGCTCTTTAGCTGACCATCCTTTCAGACTATAAAGATTGTATTTATCGTTTATAATCTCATCGCAGTCTCTAAATGATATGCTTGTTTTTCATTAAATTTGTCTTTATACATTTCACATATGCTCATGGAAGCTAACGAAATTTAAAACTTATTACTATATTGATATGAATAAGCATCAAAATATTCGGTGTTGTCCGTCGTTCTATTTCTCATTTTTACAGCGTCAGTAGTTTTATACAGGCGAAAAGTTAATGGGGCTTAGGTTGACCAGTGTATCAAAAGTCAGATTACTCTGAATGTTTCTCTGTCTATCAATATTTATACTTAAGACAGCCATAAGCGTAATCAGGTGTTATTTGGATAACCTATTGTGTAATATACATCTAAGCTGGTCAATTTCACCTTGCTGGCCGCGATAATTTCACATTCTACTTTCTTCACTTTACTCAATAACACTCGTTTTGATTGGGATAAAGTAAAATTGGATGTCTTTAGTTTCAGTCCGTTGTCCATTGCATAATAAATCTACACATGGAGGAATATATGGATGCTTCAGTATATATTCGTTTAGTTTTATGTCATCAAAATGAGTTGTCTTTCTCGAATGAACCTGTAAAGGTGCAATTGAAAGTAATTTTGAATAAACGTTTAGTTGGTCACTGTGATGCTACTATGCTGTATTTATCCTTAATATACAAAAACGTTTTGGTAGGATCACATGTTAGTGAAAGTGACCCGGGTTATACATTTTTCTTGCTTTGATCAATGTACTCATACCGAGGATACTGAGCAGCTGTAAAAATGTTATCATTATAACATCTGAAACTAGTTAATTTATTTTAGTAATCACAGTAAAAAAGAAATAATATTGCTAAAAATAGTGATGACGAATTAACTCCAACGTTTCTGCAGTCTAATATGAATGAGCTCTGGGAGTATTTGTATGCTTTATCAATTGCCTAATGAAACCATATTTATGGATTCTGGACTAATTATTTTTTAGGAGTTCATTTTGGATTCTATGACAGAATTACTAAGTGGCCTAAAGAGGACTTGAGTACCTATTAAAGCTGTAATGAAGCAAGCTAGCTTATACAAAATGTCCTGCAGATAATTCCGTAAAGCATATCTTTGAAAGTATTGAAATAAGAGCTTTTGTTTTAGGCTTTGGAAAGCAAAACAACTCTAGATTTTGTGTCATCACGGACTGATTATTTACGAGCCCACACCTCACTTTGGGATCCAAAGCACTCGAAGTATAAAGACTGTAAATATTATTATCTTTGTTTTATTACTGGCCAATACTATAATGGAACAATGATCAACTCACAGTCGTCTCACATAAAACGTTTACTCATAGGTTGTAAGCTCATATAAATCTAAGATGGCGCTCCTAATTTATCAAAGGCTTTTATTTTTCACTTGTTGATTCACAAATAAGATTTAACTGTCCCTACTGGCCTGTTTGCTAGTTAAACTTATGCTATACAGATATCTAACGGTTATGGTAGATAGGCGGCCTTGAAGATAATATTAATGCCTAAAAGGACAGATTCTTTGTTTGAGTATTAGTTGGGACAGTAAGAAGTTGTGTTATAGGTACACTTATCTGACGACTCGTCAACTTAAAATGTTTTCAAATCTTGAGTGTCAACAAATCTTTATCCATGATCTATTGTTTTGCATAAGCAGCTAGAAATAGCTAATTTTTATGGTAATATTGTGGTAAACAGAACACGGGTGGGGACAATCGAATGTATGTCACAAAATTACAGGACTTGTTAATAAAATCTAACAATCATAAAGTAGATGCTTAATTTACAAAATGTCCATTAATTGTCTCGAAATGACTCAGAATTCATTATTCTTGCATTTTCATACAAATTGCATCTTGTTTCCATTCTTTACTGTTCGATCCCCTTGTCTTTGCTGCCAGACCTTCTGTCCACGACTAACATCATATACTACTTATGCCAATATAAGTAGCACACACCAGAATATAATTAATTTAAATAGTTCTCCCATAAAATATGCATATGCAACCCCATGTTTAAAGCGGTTATTTTATCAATGAAATTTTAGACACGAGTATATTTTCCGCTTCCACTGGTATTCCACAGTATGATGTTACGATAACTGTCAGCGATTCAAAACAAACGATTCCCGTAATAACCACAACCTCTGACAGGTTTGTTCGTTCGTTTCCAATGTGTAATCAATTATTTTTAATAACATTTAAGCGGAAACAACAGGTGTTACGACGATTCAGATATCACCTTAAATTTATTACAGTTGTCAACTAGTGAATGTTTCATTCCTCTACTTAACAACGAAAGTAATTTAAACGGAAATAATCTCAAACATGTAGTTATCATCCAAACTGTGATTTGGGTTGTCTTGCTCTGTGTTGTGAAGTTATGGCTACTTATTGTTGTCTGTGCAACTGTTAACTGATATATCATTCTGAAAAGTGCATAAAATATCAAAAGATTTTGTCGTAAAGTGCATTTGTATTTTGACAGGTGCATCTTTCACGTATTGATATTTGTTAACTAACTCAGAAAGTCTATATGTAGTTATCTGGTGTTTCTAAAAAATGAGTCCAAAGTGATCTCTTTTGTGTTTAAAACTTTTTACATTATTCTCATTACAGTTTTCTATATTCACTGAAATCCTTTATGTGTAACCACGTCAAAAAATGAGTTGATGACGAGTGTCAGTCAACTGTTTTTATGTTGCTTCTTGATTTTCATCTGTCAGGTGACATATGAGACTCAAAAGATTACAGTTCTCTTCTTAGTGTTCCTAAGTTTTTATGTAGGTATATGATGGATAATATACACAGACTCAGTAACCTTCTACTATACACACCCATATTGATGTTTTATGGCCGAAATAAATAATTGCAGATAAAAAAACCCAGGAAATTGTTAAGGATTCATTTGGTTGGACTTATGGTAAAGACAAATAGAGACGGACTTGGTTGTATTTCAGCTTACCTTAAACATGAACTACGAATATGAATTGAAATGACATGCATTATTGTGAGTAGTAACATGCTTTAAAATGTTTTGGTGTGTAAACTGAAGCGTACTAGTTTTACTGATATTGAATAGAAGTTGTAAATTTTGTATCCTCTTGTTTTTCAAAAAGAAACTTCTATTTACTTAGACACGAAGAATTAGTATAAGAGACTCGAAAAGGTGCATCATGCGTACTGACATATTATCTTCAGATAATTCAAAATTCTTTTTTTTTTCCAAGTGTAGTAACCGTTTTATTAACATGAGACGCTAAAATATGGAATTATTGAGGTTTGTCATCCAACTAGTTAAAAGAAATATGCTTTACTTCAAATAAATTTATACATTTAATGAAGTTCCACAATGGCCTTCGAAAGTTTGAAGAAATAAATTTAGAAATTTTTGATATATACGTTGTTTGGTTTAGGACATGTAGCAATGTAGCAAGTTGGATAATTCTAACGAAGTGTTTTTCCATATTATTAAAGAATTCTTACGGTTATTCATTCAAGGTCTAATTAAAATTTAATCAGGCATTTTCGGAAATCGGGTCATCATAAAAGACAATACATTTTGGCAGATCTTTACTTATGACTTTAGGAAGCATTTAATAGTATATATAGTAGTATAGTAGTATATATTGTCACAATCGTTTTTTCTAAACCTAGGTGCTTTATGTTATCCATGTGTACTACATCTGCTAGATATCAAAGCTGAAAGTCTTATCCATCCAAATTGATACTCTTGGATTGTGATATATATCATCAATATATTAAAAACCATAACAATTCCTTTATGTCAAAAACAACTATCACTATCAATCATGGAGTAAGATGTGTTGAACTCCTAGACTACAATTCCGATTGTTCTAGTGCAAAAATATATTCTTATTATCTTTTTTTGTGATGAACAAATGAAGGCTTAAAAACTTTATATATATATATATATATATATATATATATATATATATATGCAAAACATTTTTCATTTAGCAACTGATATTTATTTAATATTTGGATTCACAAGTTGATTAAAGCTAGAACACCAAGGAAAACCTGGGAGGACTAGACGGCTGTTTCGTCCTAGTATGGGACTTATCACTGTTCATCCAAGATCCCTCTTGTAGGATTCGAACTCAGGAATTTCGGCCTCGTTCTCAAACACTTAACCTTTAGACTACTAAGTTGGCATCTAATGGTTTGAATGTCTAATTTCAACTAATCCACGATATTACGCCACCATCCACCATTGTCTTCGGTAAGTAACTGCTTCACCACATACACGGTTGAACTCCATTGGTCACCGCTTCTCACTAGGACTCTAGGAAATACCTGTTCAAGCTGGTCACAAGTGAGCACACACCGCTGAGGAGTCCCATATTAGGATGAAACGGCTATCCAGTGATTTCAGGTTCTCACTGATGATCTAGCTTTAATCGACTCATGAATTCAACTATTAAGTTACCAAAATCTTCACAAAAAACCGACAATATGGTGGTATTTATTTGACAAATGTTAATTTGTTCAAGCGGAGGATTTGTACTTCGATATTTTTTCGATTGCTATCACCACATCCAGATAAATGAGATAAAGATACACTTAATTAGTACTGCTAACCCTTCGATCTATTACAAATAATTCAGTAGATTTATTTCTGGAAATATTTGTACGTAAATTAGTGCACATCGTTTAGCATATATATATATATAAATATATATATATATATATATATATATATATATATATATATATATATGCCTGATTACGTATACGTTAGTATATAGATGTGTGGTTAACTACTTTGCAAGGCTAACTACATTTTGACAACCGTTTTACATTTAATTAAAGAGTGATATATAAGTAAATATATTAGACCACCTATTACATATCCTGACTAAATAACTGATAAATTGAAAAGCAACACGAACTTTTAGCACGGCAAATTAATACATTCGTAAATTGTATTATCTAATGATAAATTGGGTTTAAATTAATATGAATAGACATACTAATGATACTGTGAAGATTAATATTTCTTTTTGATCTCTGGGATCGATTGACCTAATTTGATGTATATAAATGAATAAAGTTTAAAAACACTAAGATCTTTGTATGAAAAATAAAAATGGATTTCTTCCCATACCTATAATTGTCGAAATATTAAATATGAGTCATAAATTAGTAATAGGTTACTATGTTTATTAAAGGCAAGGTTAAAGATACATATTTATCATTCTTACTAGTTTGGAGATCACAGAACTGATCGTTCACCATAAACATATTCTTTGGGAGAATCAGCTATCGACTCGAAAGCAATTAGATTAAAAAGTTGATTGAGTGTTTAAGACATTCAACTTTCAACTGCTAAGACACGGGTGCGACTCTTTCTTCATCTGCTCCGTTTTGCGCAACTGGGTAATTTCACTAGCTATCAAACTTAGTGTGGCTTAAAACCAGGTACACGAATGTGTATTTGGAAAGTGGGTTGGATTAATGTTTATGTATGCATTATCGCTATTCTTATTGTCATTACTAAAAATCTTATGAAATCGTGTTCATCCATAAACGCGATAACGTGACTTTCATCTAGGATAATGATCGCTTAGTTAAATCATTTTTATTCAATCATATGACAATTGCATATGAAATCTCATTCATTTACTTGTCGACAAATTTAAATGAATGATTATTAAAAATAAACTATACTTTAAGTTATTGTTATTTCGTACTCATCAATTTCAAGTTGTAATTCACTGTCTAAACAATCAAAACAACATCAAACGTTATTTGAGGAATGAACAATTGAGAAGTTAACAAAAACGTTGAAAGCAATTACTGTATAGAAAAGTATATGAAACAAATAATGGTGTATTTATTAACAATAATATTATTTAACTTATGAAGTTTGTTTCTCTTATTATCATACTTAATTTTAAAATATACTGATGTTTATAGCTTTTAAAAAGGATTGAAGTTATTTAAATCAGTAATGATTAACTTATTCTCAAATTACACGATATTTTATCAAATTGTTAATGTCCAACATGTTTAAAGTCATATCTCCAATTCATTGTAACGTAATTATAAATCTGTTAGAATAATTTATTCATTTTTTTTGTTTCGTTTAAAGAGAGAAATAATATTTTATTTTGATTCTACATGTTGGCTTTGTCGATTTTCAAGTCTTAATCTTATATTTATTCATTGTTTTTTGTTCTCTTAACTAGTAAAAATATAAAATAGTATAAGTTTCCATTTTCGTTTATTTAATATTAATTTGAAGGATAGTTTGGTAGGAAATTACAGGTAACAATTATATACTTATAGGCGAATTTAGAAACCAAGTTATTTATTGTTTTATGCAAACTTGGTAATGAATTACACTAACAGAGAGTACTGAGCGAATTTGGTAAATTCATAGAAGTATATATATGATCCAAAAGTTATTGAAACTGAATGCTTGGAATAATCCATTATTTTCTCCAATCCTAAAATTTTTTGCGATAGGAAACAAATATTATAGAAAGTAATTATTATTACACACTAAATATCTTTGATTGTGATTTATTTAATAAAATATTTTGTTGTGAATCATTAGAGCAAAACGCTAATACCTGTGTCAAATAATTTTTGTAGTGAGGATGTTTTATATGCCTCACCCGTAAGAATTTCACCGTAAAGGTTGGAAAAAATGAAATAATACAGCTTGAGAAAGAAGTAATCATGGTTATAATTGGGTAAATAAATTGTAAGTGAAAATCATAGTCGTTTTATTTAATCAACATAAGTAGTCGCTTATGAGGACATTCTTCGTAAACATTGTTTTCGGAATACAAGGCCTATTTCTTATGATCTTGGTAGACCCTGCTTGGTAATTGACCGGTGGAAGACTGAAAAAATAATTGTGACCCAAGTTTGATGTCTACTTCCATTGATTTTTATCGAGTAACAGTGATCGTTATTGAAATAACTTCGTATTGTTCAGAAGAGTTGGTGTTTTGAAAGAATCTCTGAAATGTCCTAAATGAAATTGCTAATGTCAGATAATGTTAGATTGTTTCCTGTATTGATGACTACAATGTTGAGCCCACATAGCTTATTCTAGCTTACGGACAAGCCAATTTATTGATTCCTCTCGAGTCACGTTTTTGACCTTGTTAATTATCCGCTTATCAATCTTGACTGTTTTTATATGAGCGTATGTATGTGCATTTGTTATCTTAATCATCATATATTTGCGACTTATTTTTGTTGTAACTATAAATATCGATTCACGCTTGGTTAAGTCGAGTTGGCTTGTGTGCCTTCTCAATTGTGCGTTGTTTCGATTCGCTCTCTCTTCGCTTCCTTCGCTGCGGTTCTCTGACTGTCTGTTCAAATCAACGATTGTATGTACGTATGTCGAAATCCATTCTCGTATTTGACTTATTTAATTCCGTTATTCACTAACGCGAGTTAAGTCGATGATTATATACGAGGATTAGCGACTTGTATATTTCGAGAACAATCATTCATACGATCGACCTGTAGTCAGATATCAAGCCACTAAACACCAATATGTTCATACTTTCTGATAAATCAATATGTCCAGTAACCTTTGATATAAAAGGACTTATTGATATTAGACAATTCATTTTGAATAATTTAACTTCTCACTTTAATAATATCCTACATAAGTAATAAAAATAAAATATTTGGGTATCTTTTTCCTAATCCAACTGGATGAAATCTTAGAAATACAAAAGGTATGGAATAACTCCGAATTATTATTTTTTATAATCGAATGGTTAATGTATTTTTTAGTTCTACATATTATTAATACCCTCCTAAGTCGGTTTCTCATTGTTTAAGATGACATGTTTATTAACCTCATTATCTTCACCGGTTCTAAATAGTCACACCAAAATTAGTTATTTTCTTGTATCTAAAAGACCAAACCATATTTAGTTGATTTGACTCATGCAAAATTAAGTGGAATAGACTAATTTTTGATTTATACGGCCTAGTAAAATGTTCTCAGACCGAAGCCTACTTTTCTCCAGTTTTATGTATGAATATTTGGCATTTTTACAAAATCCCAAGGTAAGCAGTTTGTGATACCTAGTAAAGATATATATGGTCTATGAATCTTCTATTGCTATTCATTTGTATGTCACTAATGAGGAAAATGGGGTGTTGGAGTCCAGGAGATATTATGCAAACTGATTAATATTTAAATTGATCTTCCGAACTCCAAAAGAATACTAGTTACCCCAAAGTTTGAAGTATAATCTACTGATGAGTAGCGTCCAGATGCAAACTTAGTTTAGAAACCTATTTATTTTACGTAATTAGAACAGAATCAAAATAGACGTTGATGCAGTGTTCTTCGTGCTGACAGTCTCATTATGAAATTAATATGGAAAATTTGGTTGATGGTGACAACTAGAAGAAAAATCTATGGTCACTCGTCAATGATTTGTAGAACCCCAGTGTTTCAGATTTCCAATGAACCATTTAATATGTTAGTGACTGGTCAATTTGCATTGATTGATATAGGTTTTTAATATACATTAAATAGTTTAGGAGTTTTTGGTTTTTTTTGTAAATTTAGGAAATGCGTTTACATAGTTTAGTAGACCAACCATTTTCGTCTAGTTTAGTGACAGTTTTAGAATACGTTGGTGTTTGGTCGACTATCTAAGGTAGCACCAGTTTACATAGCTGTTACTAATAAGTGCACGTTAGCAAGACACCTTTTTGCTTCCTCATACATTAACCTTATTTAACAATACAAGGTGTACGTAAATGTTTCTTTCTAAAATTCAGATTACAGCCTCTTATGTGTCCTAATATTGTAATATTGTTTAGTGAGTCCATTTTCCGAAGCATTGATACATATCCAAAATTCACTTTCGAAAAGCCTACGGGAACTCAATTCAGCCTGGTTCTGTTAAGCTAAAAAGAAAGCGGTTAGGAGTTCAAACATTAAAACAATTAATTTACTACGATTACTCAAATAAACTACATTTGTTTTCAGTCTATGTACTTAGTCTGTTTAAATTTACCAAGATCCTTCCGTTTTTCCCTTTCTTAAAGTGATAAAAATTTCGGTTATCTGGATGTTATAGAGCCTAAAATTTGTATACAAGAGAAGTATGTTTTACCTTTGTATTTATTTCGACGGTAACATATTATTGTTACTCATAGTGGTTTTCAATATCATTTCACTAAATCTTTCTAATACCTTTAAATACTGAGATAAAAATTAATTTGATTGTTTTACTGAATTTACATTATAATCTAATGTTAAATTGTAGGTTTTACATCTCTTCTTCACTCACATACACTGTTATTAATTGCTTTTTATATGATCTGATATTGTATTCATTTTTATTACGTCATCATATTTATCCACTGTTCACATTTCTACACGGAACGAAGCCTTAAATTTCATATACATACAGTTCGTTGGAAAGAAATCCTTTCATGAAACTGCACTTGATTATCTTACTCCCCTAAACATTTTGTTTAAAAGATTAGTTTGAATTTAATATTATTTGTACTTAGCTAGTTGAAGATAATCTGACTGAATAAATTAAAATGTGCATATCACCCGTAAAACAATTTTAATGTCCTATCTTGTAGGGCTTCAATTCCCTATCATTGTTTCTTTTGATGCAATACTTTGTGTTATTTTTCCAGTGTTTGTGTTATAATGTTCAGATAGGTAATAACTTCAACTGGTGAACTGTTATATGAGATTGCATGTCTGTCGGTAACTTGATCTTAATCATAAACTAGAGTTGTTGGTATAAAATATAATTTCTAGGAATTACTTAAATATATTTACATTGTCTTCATTGAACAAATGAAGAAAGTCCGTTCTGTACCATTTTCTGCGTTACTGTAAGCTTCATTAATGTTTTTCGCTATCGCATAAAACAATGCCCATGGGACGCACGTATTAATTTCCTACAAATATTTTTACAATTCTTAATTGTTTGATGTATGAAACTTCCGTTTAGGTATATCTTGCAAAGTAGCTTGTCGTAAAATATATACCTAACTGTTAAATAAAATTCACAAATACTTTTGTAATTTAATCTCTTTTATCTAATTTCTCAATTTTGTTAATGTGCTATTAATTCCCTAAATTTTACTTTTATATTAAATTTCAAAGGTGAAAACATTTATTTACACACTTGATTTACAATTTGTGCTACTCATAGTAGTTTACGAAGGTTAGGATGAATGCGAAGTTAAACATTGAATCAATCTTGTAATAATTTTTATAAATTAATACATTGTCCATTTCACATAAACTATAACTGAATTTAGATCACTTACTTTATCATGTTGAGCATTGTTGTCAGTTTATAACTTTTTCGTTTTCGTTTTTTTGTTTGTTTATGAACTGAAACTATTGTGAAATTAATTGTGTTTAAATCTGTTTCATCGAATCGAAACCTAATGTTCTATTGTAAATATACGGCTATGGAGATTGTCGGGTTTCATAAAAAAGTATGAACCAATCAATGTAAGACCAACATTTAAAACCTGAAAGCACCAGAGTGCTACTTCGATCTAGTACGCAACTGTTCAACCTTGCACATCCACTATTCTGCACACAGGAATCGAGTCCAGGGCATTCGGTCTTGCGCGCGAATATGGTGTTAGAGCAATTTCATGGATTGATTGAAGTTAGAGATTATTACCTTTGGATCCCGGCTCAATGGTCTGGAGGTCAAGCATCCTCACGCGGGACTGAATGTCCTGAGTTCTACTCCAACATGAGGGTCGTGAATGTTGACTGCTGAAGAGTCCCATACTAGGACGGAACGGTCCTTCAATGCTTCCAGGTCTTAAATGTTTGTCTTACATAGATCGATCCATAATTTTAATGTCTAACATTTGTTGAAAAATCATATACTTGGGGGTCTCTGAATAACAAGGTAACCTATAGTCAAGACATATCACTTGATGTAAAGTTCACGAATGCTGTTAGTTTTATTTTTCTCTCTAGAAATTACCACTTTTGGGAGTATTATCCATATGCATAACAACTTATCTGATATGAAAATTCTTTCATTGGGTCGTTGGTTTCGTTTATTTCAGTTCACACAATTGAAAAATCGTGCTCAATTTTCATGATATTCACAAAAATATTTCTAATATTGTTTTTTTCCGATGATCCATGTAGATTGGTAACAAATAGTTGGTCAAACTCTTGTTGAGTTAATTCGAGTTTATATTTATTTGGACTGTCCTTTTTTGTATCTGTTCACTTTAACAATATATATATATATATATATATATATATATATATATATATATATATATATATATATATATATATATATATATATATATATGACCTTAAATTTACCATGACCTCAAATGACATTCATATTTTAAACAATGAAAGGTTAGTTTTAAAATCGGGCATTTTATTTACTCGCTCTTTTGAATATAAGACTAGAATATTGAATCTACGGTTAGTATATGGGGTGCAAATCGATTCTAAATGGATTTTGTGTTATATTGGAGCACCTGATTGTTTTTAGTTAAATCGTATAGAATATGCATTTTTATTTTGTACTACTATAACAGATCAATACAACATTGCGATCTCTATGGGGTATTTTGTGATATGAGCTGATTAAGAGATCGGGAATGTCTATGTCATGAATTCAATAGTTGTATGCTGTATGGCTGTGTTAGTGGGTTTAACTATTAGACCAAAAACAGGCTTTCCCAACTTATGTATTTAAAAATGGAAGGCCAAACTTCTTTTACGAATGACAATTTCGATAAATACTAAGACAGATTTTGTTTAACCGACTGACTTAGTTGTATGGATCTAACTGAAAATTTAATCCTTAAGCTATAACTAAATAACTACCTAGCGTACAAGCTAAAGAGTTTTACTAGAATTGAGAACATATTTTTATTTGGTTTTACCATCTAATACATCGGCTTTCATGTTTCAACTGAGATAAGGTTCCAGTAATTAGTGTTTAAGCATCAAAGTTAATTTATTTGAGTTGATAAGTATATGTGTAGTGTACGAGAATTCAGACGGAAAAAACTCAATTTCATGTTTAACGCAAAATCACAGAGTGCTTTGGTAAAATATGAAAACCACACATTCAATACATGATTTACACATCTTCCGTCAGTTGTCCTTTACAAGCTTCATGATTTTTTAAATTCTATTTTTATTACAATTACTCACTGTTTCTTTCCTTCTGACATGTATTCCATATCTGATTGCTATTGTATACTACTTACATCTGTTAGTATAAGTAGTATTCATCACATTTTTGTTAGATATGATTATATAGCCTACAAAAGGTACTGAGTGATGTAGGAAATACGTGTCCTGAATTTTGTTGCTTTTCATGCTACTTTATTAAAAATTGTTTACACGTGTGAATGCTTCGATATTAGGATGTATCCTCAACAACTTTGCAAGGGACTAATCTATACAACAAATTCAATTAAAACAATGAGAAGACGTAGTTGATCTGAAAAATGTGATGTATTTGCGCTATACATTTCGAACAATCTGGTCACACATATACTTGTCAAGGCATTTTTATATGAAAATTAATAAAGGTCAAACGAATAAAATTCAATTAAAGTAAAAGTTAGTGAATTAACAAAAATTCTGTTATATTGAAATGTTAAGAAATGCTTATTCATATGTCCCAGGTGGTTTTCATAGGCCGTATAAATAACAGTCGAGTTAATCAGACTTTGTCATTAAATAGCAGTGAATAGATAAAAATGATCATACCTTTAAAACTTTTGTCTTGCAATCTAAAAATATAATAACTGACGTTTACCATTTTGACTTTTTGTGTATGCGTTTACATCATGTTTTATAATAAAATAGTGACTACATTAGCGAAGGCAGTAAAATAATTCAAATTCGTGAATCATATGGAAGTTCCAACCTTCTTGTCTCACCAAAGACATTCATTCACCTCTGACCATTTGTAAAACAAATACTTTTATTGCTTTCAAGAAGACTTTACTGATTCTTATTTTTTCCTAAGTATGTAGATTCTCGAAAAGAACATATCACAATACTTAAGCCTCTTCTCAAGATATTGATAAAACTTTGTTATATTTTAAAGTAATCAAAGTTAAACCATGTCAAAAAAGGGTTGGAAGCAAATTAAAGTATAGATGAATTTCTCCTTTAAATTTGATTATTAGACGATAAAAAAATGTTTTGTTGTCTAGTTTCTGGTTGTTTGACTTTTTCTCCTAATTTCAAATGAATCAGTTAGCTTATTAATCACTTAAACAATAATTTTCAGTGTTAGCAGTAGAATACGGAACATGGTCGTTTCGCAGTTTATATAGATAAAGTTAATTTAAATGCATCCACTCTTTGTAATCAAGTGTTTCCAATCAATGATCTCATCACACTGAGTATTTTCTGATATATTAACAGTAACCGTTGTGTTTTAAGATGTTATTATTTGTTGTTGTATATCATAATTGGTTTATGAGCTTTGAAAGTGGTGTTGAACAAATATTTCATACTCTGTAAATATTGATGTGTTGATGTCGTTGCTATTTGTCATGTACATACATGAAATTATGTTGCTAAACCATGTGTTTTTAATTTTTCCATATGTTGTAATTTACTTTAAATATCTATTTGTATTTACCAGCATATTAAATAAATTGCAAATAAGTCCCATCTGTTTTGATGTTATTTATTTGCAGATCGAGTAGGCTATATTGGTGCACGTCGACACAGTGGTAAGTTGGATTTTTTAAAAGAATTTTGTCTTGTCCGTATTCACTTCTTCTGAAACATGACCCTAATTAGACTTTTCCCATCTTGATTAGTATACCTTCTAGATGACGTCTATCACCTAAAAACATTATATCATGGTTTTAAGAACAGCTGAAATAGTTGGGTTTTATGAAAAAATGTAGTACATGCCAGTGTAACACGATTAAAATACCAAAATATCTGATGGTTATTTTCTATTTTACTAAAGTACCACATCAGCAAATTGCTCATTTAAATTTGGAAGATTTCAGAGGATAAAATCACCGACAAGCTAGTTGAAAAGTAAACTTTTCATTATTATGAAATTATTCAACCAAGATGGGAATATTTTATTGATATTTCATCAATTCATGAATAATCGTTCAATCAAATAAAAGAACTTATGAATCAATAATTTTGATTGTCATATGTCAGTTCATCTTTAAAATCTCTTAATCAAGTTATGAAACCAAACTTTATCTGCTGATATATATATATATATATATATATATATATATATATATATATATATATATATATATATATATATATTAGGGGAGTAAGTATAAACAGTGGACATTTATGTTCATTAAAATTAATCTCAACAAAAGTTAGGATTCTCATCTGTTGTATCCTTTCTTGTTGTCTAGCCTTGAAGTACCGTATGCCTCAGAGGTTAATAGTCATTGAGGGTGCCTATACTATGAAGAGAATCCCATCCTGTTCTAGAACGTTTTATAAGGCATTGTAAATTTTTCGGTAATTTTTTATTTGTTAGTATTTATTTCATTTAAAAAGTATTTCATGTGTAAAAGTTGATTGAATACTTCAGCATACAGAACAAGAATAACGAACATTGTGAAATGAAGTGAATTCATTTCATGTGCTCTAAGTCAACTAAATGAATGAAATGTTTTACAACTGTAATTTTACATGTAACATTTCGTTCATTTTGGTCCATTTGGTTCACTATTGAAAAGAAATAATTGTAAATACCTCCTATATTCATTTTTGCTTTACAAAAGTTTATCAAGGGAACTAATTTCATTGGACGTTCACTTTCATAAATTTAACTTGAATAGGACAACTTATTTTCGTTTTAAAACTCATAAATCAAATTATGGTTATTAGGCATTTTATAAAATAGACTTTGTGATACAAGTTACCTAGTTGTTATATGTCTCAAATAAGTATTGTCTTATAAGGTGGTGGTTGAAGTTAGCCTACAGAATACCCTGGACCTAAGTTTCGTGCTGTTGACACATGTCAGCAACATGTACATGTAATCTTGGGGGAATTGGTGCTCCTTAGCGAATTCGACCCCTCGTCACCTAGACTTTGATCATCACTAAGAAGGACTTGATATACCTGACATTGGTCCCTACTCGGTGATCAGTCAATAATAAACTATCTGTTGTAAAAGACTTCATTGTTTCTTATATTATTTATTTTAAATCCTAGACTTTATTCATCAAATGTTACTTAGCTTCACCATCGTTGTTGGTTTATTCAACTAAATTTTCTGTTTATCAATGTTTATTTCATTTTTACTAATCAAATGAGAAAAGTACTTTTCAAAAGATCATGAAAATAAAGGTCACATATGAAAATAATCTTTCCATTGTCTTTCATGAGTAGTTTACAGTGAAACAAAGAAAGTTCATCTTTATCTTGTTCAAAATTGAGTTATATATATTTTTTCGCGTCTCAATGATTCTCAACAAAGATAACGAAATGAAACCCAGTATTAGACTGTTTGTTCCAAAAAAACCGAACAAGAGAGAGATAGTGAACTACTTTGAACAACGCAATTACTGAACATCTCTTGGATACAGGACATCAGGTTGATACCATGTAATCTTTCAAGGTAGTTAATAAACAATCAAGCTCCAGTTTTTTGAAGTTTGCTAAAGCAATCTCTATAAGGAGTCAGAAACCTGATTTATGTTTACAAAGGAGATGGTTGTTAATCTTTCCTTACCTTGGTGAAAAATATTCGTTCTTTACATCATTTTTATTTTAAAAATTATAATTATAACATGAGACTTCATTTTATATTTACGTCAAGTTGAAATTGACTTATCAGACATCTACTTTCAACAGAGTATTTGTACAAACATATTTTGTAAATTGATTTGTTTATTGTCGCTTTTAAATTACAGAAAAAAGGTCAAGTATAAACAAATCCCAATATGATTCATGTAAAGTCAGACAAATATGTCAATATGTAGTGATTCTTTTTTTTCTATATGAAGCTAAGCAGCTAGATAAAACCGTATTTCTATTTTAATATAATAATCAATGAGATTCAATGTATTAAATCTACGGGTATTATCTACTGGGCTACGAATTTACAATGGTTATCTCTTAATTAACAGATATGGATATATGTTAATAAGCAAACGTTAGCAGAATAGATAGGTATCACAAGTAATCAATGTAAAGCTTTAATTTAAGATGATAACATATGTACTTTGCCTATATATACCAGCTAGCAAACCATTATTATAATTGTGAATTTTCATTCCCATATATAATGTAAATCAAAATAACAATACATAGTATTTTTAAATAAAATGTACACAAAATGCAATAAACCAATATAACATTCATTTTGTACATACCATTGTTCAGAGAAAGTATAATGGCAAACAACTATTTAATCGTATTAAAAAGAAATGACTAGTTTTGTGGTACACAACATGAAGCTATAACGCCCATGAATGTGAATTACTACTTAAAGCTTAAAGTAGTAATTCCATATATATATATATATATATATATATATATATATATATATATATATATATATATATATATATATATATATATATATATATATATATTAAGAGACAACCATTGTAAATTCGTAGCCCAGTAGATAATACCCGTAGATTTAATACATTGAATCTCATTGATTATTATATTAAAATAGAAATACGGTTTTATCTAGCTGCTTAGCTTCATATAGAAAAAAAAGAATCACTACATATTGACATATTTGTCTGACTTTACATGAATCATATTAGGACTTGTTTATACTTGACCTTTTTTCTGTAATTTAAAAGCGACAATCAACAAATCAATTTACAAAATATGTTTGTACAAATACTCTGTTGAAAGTAGATGTCTGATAAGTCAATTTCAACTTGACGTAAATATAAAATGAAGTCTCATGTTATAATTATAATTTCTCAAATTAAGAAACACCCAAAAACTATCTAATGAAAGTCAGTCAGTCAGTCAGCTACAACGTAGGACTGTCTAATGAAAATCATGAATGAAATTTTCATTTTAAAAACCATGTTGTTAGATTGAAAAAAAAGCTAACAACATTCAGTAAGATACGAACAGAAAATCAATAAATATAATAAACTTATTAAGATGAAAGTAGGTTTGATTTGTTCTAAAAGAGTTCAACACCCTAATTATTAAATTTGTTTAATTTATTTAAAAAATCTCATTGCATAATAAAGTATATCATTAGTTTTAGATTAATCGGATAGTCTATACATATTACCAACTAGGCTACTACTACTACTACCTACAGAGAGTTAGACAGATATATTTTTAATTTAATGGATTAAATCCCATTGATTTGGGTAATAAACTTTTCTATTAATTACATTGAGATTTTTAAGTCAATATTTCTATTTTATCAGTCTAGGGATTGTGGAGATTATTAAGTTTTTGATTGAGATCATGAACCGATTGATGTTAAACCGCCGTTAGAAACCTGGAATCACTGAACGACCGTTTCGTCCTATTGTGGGCCTCCTCAGCAGTGCGCATCCACGATCCCACTCATGGGATTCGAACTCAAGGCCTTCAGTCTGGCGCTCGAACACTTAACTTACTGGACTACATTTTAGCATCAAACTTTCAAATTATTCATTGAAATAAAACTGTAATATTGTTAACATTATTATTCAACTGATATAATATTCCCAGATAGATGTATTCACGGAAATAAAAATGAAGTTAGATATTGACAAATTTGGATGCTGTTTCATTGGTCTAGAGGTTAAGAGATCGTGTGTGCGCACTGCTGAGGAGTCCCATACTAGGACGAAATGGCCATCCAGTGCTGCCAGGTTTTCGATGGTGATTTAGCTCATATTGACTCTTGAATTCAACCGTGGAATTTCTACAATCTCCACAAATCCCCATACTGAAAATAGAAATGACTTGAAAATTTTTTTGTCTTGTAATCAATTACATCAGTATTTATAAATGTCATAGGATAATATAACTTTTTAGTCACTCCAAAAGTAAATATAACTTGATCATGAATTTATTTCCCTTAGATCTTTGGTGAGATCAAATAGAAAATCGTAACAGTTAGTAGTTATAATTAAAGTGTTTTTTTTATGTATTATTAATTATACGCTGACATCATTTTATTCGAAATTTTATTTACTTCAAAATGATGCTGTTTTAGTAGTAAATAACCTAAAATACGACTCGTCAATCAGGTAAATATATAAATATATATTTACGTAAACATTCATCTTCATCATTGAATAATATTAACTTCAGAACTGTTGAAATTCATTTGAATTTTCATTAGTTCCATGAAACACCTGTAACTTGTGAATTTTAATCATATCGGATTGAGATAAATATAACTAGATTTATTAGTGGTCTTTTGTGCATTATCTCGAATAGACTGAAGTCGTTAGTGTGAACAACTGAATTTGTATTCAATAGTCTACGAATAATATGCTCAATCTAAAGCTTAAAAGATTTTGTTTTGTCAGGAGAGCATATTTCTAAGGAGTCCTGAACACAGGCAAAATAACTTCAGTGTTATCTAGTTTTCAATAACTTTTAAGTTGATACCATTTCTTTAACTAAAGCTGACTTTCAGTTAAATAGTAGTCGTAAACTCCACTTTTAGTAATAATAATCTAGTGTTTCTTGGAGGAAAAAAGGTATTACAATGGGCTGCATAAAGTCATGTTTTTTTATTATCAATCATTGCCAAAGTTAGTGAAATAATACTAAGTGTTATTTCAATTTATATTGTACGTTTTGCAAAATGAACACCTACTTTGATTTTACTCGTTACCAAAAGTGTGCTTTTGAACTTGTTAACAATTTGTTTAAAGTAACACGGCTGAATTTAAATATGCTACAATTATGTTGAAGTTATCAGTATAGGGTTGTGGGGATTGTCGAGTTTTAATTGCGATAAATCTCCAACTGATCATTGTTAGACCACCATTGGAGACCTAGGGGCACCTGGCTGCCGTTTTGTTCTAGTATAGGATTCAGCATTGTGCATCCACGACCCCGCATGCGGGACTCGAACTCAGGACTTTCGATCTCGATACCTTTGTTCTATTTCTATTGTATGGACCTGTACTTTACGTAAATGAAAATGTGACTTTTATTTTTCTAGTAGCTTTCGTTAGCTGATACGTAATTATCATACTTTTCTAATACGCATCATTATTCTGCCAAGATTTGTATGCATACTTATATTAAACCTTAAGTCATGTATTTATCCGGATTGTATCTGGAACTTTGTCATCCATAGAAAATGAAATTGGGAATAATAAAGTAAGGATGAGTTAATAGTCAAGCATTTTGGTTTCTGAGACTATGTTTTAAAATGTTTGCTTAAAATACAAAGGAATAATGTGTCAGATTATCAATGATATCACTATGTATTTATATAATATATGTCCATCTCCATATGTACTATTAAGGATACTACAATCGAACGCCGTTCTGTTGTCGATTTTGTCGTTGTATTTAACTTAAATTATATTCTTCTAATCAGATCGAAACTAATTAACTATTTTAGCGTCAAAGGAATTTAGAGAATTTATGATTTTTATACATAGTTTTATATTACTTTAAGATTATCGAATTCATCAAGAATTTGATGCATTGAATGATACCGTTTCAGATTGTTTTACTTAGTTAGCTGTTTTGTTTGGAACGAGGTTCACTAACAGTATACTGTGAATTTAGTTGATAAGTAACCTATTCCTCCTGATTTTTCCCACTTTTTAGTGGCAGCTGAAAGTTTTAATCCAGCCACGATAACTGATTTGGAACCTGTTGTTCATCCAAAGTCTGTAGCACAAAAACTTCGTTTAGTATCAGTTGTTAAACCAATTTTCATTTTCCGTTCATTGGATGAGGTGAGTTATAGGAAGTTTGTTCGTGCAATTCAATTTTTGGTTACGATTTTATGACAATGCTGATTTTCAGTGAGGTGAATTGCTAACAGTAGGATTTCTCAAATTTTTAATTGTTGTACAATAAACATGAAAACAATTATTCTGATACATCCACTTAGTTAATTTCAAGTTAAACTTATAAAAAAATTGTTTTAATATTTGAAGTGGCACAGTGAGTATTTCCAAACACTATTAAAGTATTCGTCTGAAAGTCAAGTGCTATTTATGGCCTTAATGTCTGCCTCAGGTTATCGGCACTTTGTATTCTTTGGTATGCCTCGAAGATTCTAAATTGTAACTCGCCTTAAAATGCACTTGCGTGGTTCGCGCAAAGTATGTTCTATCCAACTCCATCGTCTGTTCCCGATTTCCTCATCAACTGGTAGCTGCTACAACAGTATATTACCACTGGTGATCTTTGGCCAATAAATCTGGAATACCTCGTGTAATTAGCTATTAATGAGTACCTGTATTTTTATAGTAACAGTGATGATAGTCCTTTGAATTTCAGACCTCTGCAATAAAACTATTTTAACGTTAATTTTGAAAATTCTAAATTTGGTGTTGGCTGGCAGTTCTTTTGAGTTTCATATATTATTCTTTTGTAGAAATATTGTCTTTGTTATATTGATTTATACCATCATAGCCACATCAGGTACTCTTTGTTTATCAGCGGTACTGCCCAATTACATTAAGGGTTCCATCTCTTTCAGAGTTCACCATCAAATGTGATTTGGTTGGTTCTGATTGTTGTATATGCTGAACCCTAATGCTCCTGAAGCCGCTCCTACACTTGAATTCTTCGTATGTATGTGTAGCTACGTACGCTATAACACGGTTAAGCTATCTGCAAAGACCAAGTCACTCTGTTGTGTCTAAAGTGTCTCTTCTGTGTTTGCTGCTTCTCCTAAAGTTTGGGGGTCACCATAATCCAATTGACAATAGGAAATAAGAGTAGGCAGCCTTTATGAGGGTATGTGCTGCCGCCTATGACATTATTGTTTAAAGCTTACAGAACTACCAGACAAACAATATTCCCGTTTCTTTCTCCCAGCTTGTGCCACCCCTTGGTGCATTGATATCCAGTGTTGTCTATGCCGACTTTGGCATCTATATCCTCCATCAGAATAGTCAGGTGTTTTCCTGAGTGTCTTTTTGACATGAACTACTGCCTGCCAAGAAACTGTTCTCCATCATTTTCGCTGTTATTGTAAGTGGCAGCGTAGCCCTGGATGATATTCATTGTAATCCTTTCATTTTTTTTTAGCTTTAAAGAATGCTAAGATGAGATTTCTTGTTCTATAAGTGCTTTTTCCATGTGTCTTTGAAGAGTACCAATGCAATGCTTTGCGTAAAACAAGAACTTTCTTCCCCGTGTTCAGAGTACAATTACAGCTCTCCTGAAGTTGGCTTTTTCTGTCCAGATTGTGTTCAGTGTGTATCACCTATTTCAAGGCGAGCCAAGTTGCATCTTATTTCCGCCACTATTTGAATGAACCTTTTAGTTCCTTGCGTTTTCCAAACATTTCATTTACCCATAATAATTGGCGTTGTATTTATTAGAAGGGGCATTGGCTCCGCGACTTAAGAAGAACCTTGGCTTTTATGATGAGTCGTCATAACTGTTCTATGTGAAAACCCTTTAACTCACAGGACAGTTTGACTGGTGTAAATTATTTTTTCTGGCCAGCGTTTTTTAGGCTAGGTTTATTTTAAGTAATGGGTTACTAACCCTACTCTCAACCATCGTCATTTACCCGTTATCGGGACCGACAGTAGTCCTGGGGGGCTCTAGGTATAGTTAACAATCATATTCGAAACTTAAGATTTCTTACCTTTCTTCTGCACTTGACTAATTATGGAAAAAAACAACTTAAACTCATGACTATTATCACTTATTCACCTTTAATCAAGACTGTATTCCACTCACAATAATTTATATTTGATAAGTACTTCGTAAACTTAAATTATCTGTAATACGATTCCATTTTCAAAGGCTGTACAATATTCTTTGAATGACATGACTATTTTCATAATTTGGTTTGTTTACTTATTACAATTTATTAAATACATAGTGCTAGTGAGTAAGATAACTAAGAAATGATTCATCTCGATAATTATTTAGTATAAGAATTATTGACGAATAAAGTTAACGAAAGATACAACTATGTAGTCAAAGGTTACGGTGCGATTTTTCAGTCAGGTAATTAATGGTCACCATTAGGTAGAATAGGATCCCATGGAAAGTTTTAACGGCAATAGGATGAATAAACTTGGTGAATTTCTAGTGTAATATGTTCATTTCTAGTGAATTATAAGAAATAAAACTACCTATAATGAAAATATGGGAGAAGTATAAAGCACAAAATCAGAAAACCTGAGAAAATTAAGGTAACGACATGAAAACTTAAAGCACTGGAATATATATATATATATATATATATATATATATATATATATATATATATATATATATATATATAACAGGATTTTTTTAGGTAAGCTTGACAACATGTATGTGGTTGAGCAAAACACTTATGTCGTTTGTATAACATACCTACAAACATTTTTATACTTCTTGTAGCCGGAATTATAAACAGTATATTTGATGATGAAGTCATACTAATTATTTGATGTTAATTAGTTTGGACAAGTCAGAAATGTACTATATTAGAAACCATTAATTTTTAATAGCTTTCTAAGTAATTGGAGCAGAAACATACTTGACATAGCGTTTAAATGCTTGTTAGCAGTAATCTACGTTTCACATAATTGGCTTTTTAGAAAATGAAGATGAGAAAAATATGTTTAAGAAAATGAGATCAAAGCAAGAACTATGCGATTTAAAGTTATTCATTCGTGGAAATAGAACTATGGTTGAGCAAAACATCTCTTGTTTGAAAACGAATTTTTTTATTTTTTACTGAACATTACAGCTAGCCTAGTCCTCCAATTTGTTGACTTCATCATGGTTGACCACGAATTCTTTAAAAGGATTTTAAAACCATTTTTGGGTTTGTATTGTAAAATTCTCTGATTTCCTCCTTAATAGGAAGAAACACTCATCCTGAATTCTACTGCCGCCTTCAGTCCAAATTTACTAATCAGTAAACCTTAATACTGTTATCTCCTAAGCCCCGTCAAATATCACGTGAACCATAGATCGCCGATCAGAACACCTACTGATATAACCTTGGCCGTGTGTCGAACCAGCACGAGCAGCCTAGGATCAAATCTGAGTCCTCAGTCGTTCTTATTACCTTACTCTGCCCGTTGAGTCCAGAACACAACCTCATCCTCCATTGTATGAATAATGTATTTCAGACAGTTGCAATTTATATTCAAGAAAATTAGACCGTATCATATCATAAAATAGAAAATAGCAATAATACAAGTTCGAGCTAAAAGTGGCTGTGAGTGTGATGCTGTAACTAATAGGTTGGGAATAAATTAAGAATAGTAAATCGTACAATAATAGTCAATAGGTCAAACGAAAGCTTATGGTAAAAGGAATATGAATGTGCATATAATCTAGTTACTTGGCTGCACTCCAAAAGGAATATATTTAATAATAGTTCCTAGCAATTACCATTCATGTATTCTTCGTTAGGATATAACAAATGCAAAATCATATTTAATTTACAATCAAAGCAACAAAGCTGGTGTCTCTAGCTTGTCGATAATCGTCTTTGGTTTTGGTATATTCATTGGGTTTGAGTGAAATGACAGCCATTATCTATGTGTTGGTTTTATACAGTTACTGATTGGTTCGGAATTTCATTTTTTTATAGATCTGTATAACATGTCAGCTCCCATTAAGTTGTCACTAGTAGTTTCTGAAAGGACCAAAAGGAATCTAAAAGCCTAAGACTATCATTTTTTTTAACCTAATAAGGTTGAAAAAACTAGGTTAGGCGTCCACACAATGGTTTTATTATTATTTAGTTAATGTAAGTAAACGAAGTGTTAACGCTGTTGATATTCAGGACTGATTTCCGCGTTTATATATATATATATATATAACTGGAAGTTCAGTTCTGGGTAATGAACACCAATTTTTATAATGCACGACAAATAATGTGTCCATTGAACAACTTAGAAAAAATCATATATCAGTAGTTTAATGGATGACACTCTTTCCATTGAATTGATACATACTAGATTTTAGTTCCAGTGTAGAAATTTCATACTGTAATGTGAAAACATTCAACTGATAAATACGGAATGAAATGAAATATACTACTTGGTTTCTAATTTTAATCTTTATTCAAAAGAAAATTGTTTAAGGATTTCACTATTGCCACAAATAATATCAATTTTTCATACAGAATACTGCTGAACATAATTTTTACAACAAACCGGTTTAAATATTTCAAATTATTTTTCCTGTGGATAAATTAATGATCTACTAACTTTTAACATATCCTTTCATCTATAAAAAATTAAAGTTTTTCTTTCACTTGTTATCTTATAAGATTATCCTTTTTTTGTTTATCCTCATTGTTAATTATTTTTTTCTTTCCTCACTTTATATTTAACAAATAGATTCAACTGAGAAGAGTAATCGATGCGATAAAAGAAACGCCTGTGACTAAAGGTCAAGTAATTATAAATCAAGGTGAAGATGGTGATTATTTTTATGTAATTGAAAGGTGAGTGTATTAAATGAGCTAAGACGTTGGAAATATAAGTAGGATTTAAGGAGCAGAAAAAAATATATATATAGGATAAATGAGCTAGATTGTTTTACTGTTAATTTCTTATGTTTAAATTGTTTATTAAACAATGAGAAATCTCTAAATGTCTATGTTGTAACGAATTATTAGTTGGATGTAACTGACAATAATATAACACTACCATAAGGTTGTATATTCCAATATTTATTATTTTTCTGAAAGAATTAGTTTTCTAACCTGAAAGTTTAACAAATATTAAGAGTAAATAATAAAATTTCAGTTTTGAAAGGAATTTGGGTAGGTAAGCTTGTTATATGAAATAACCTATTGGTTAAGTGGAATTCTTTAGATTAACTTTATTACATTTGAAATGTAATGTTAATCAAAATGAAATTTAAGTTAACCAATGTAAGGCGGATATTGCAACAAATTTCTCTTATCATTCACGTACCACTTTAGAAGATACATACAGTTATACAAAAATGCAAATAAAATTAAAATTTTCTAAAGAAATACAAGAACTATTAATAGCTATATATCTTCAAACACCACGGTTTTTATGTTCGCTCTTAATTTATAGCTTTATCACTACTTAATTTAAGGTATTATTAAAGATTTTGAATTGTTTGAGGATAGATCTAGGTGAACATGAGTCCTGTTTTCTTTAATGATAGACATGGACGAAGTTGCTTGTGTAACGAATGGTTTGTATTTGATAAAATAACATCTTTTAGTTATTTTGAAGATCTTAAATAACTATTCATAATCATGTTTATAATAAATATAAAAGATCAGTACCCACACAGCCGATAGTTTTCAAGGTGCTAGGTAATATAACAGCATAGTATTTGTCAAATGTAGAGAATAAATAATGAAAAATAATATACTGTATAGTATATTGTGTCAGTTCATAAGATCAGTACGATTCTACTGAACGAAACTAAAACCATCTTGTAATTTCCTACTTATTATCAGTTGTGCGATATCGTTAAGTTTAGTATTTCTGAACATAAATAATTAATGTTTGCTAGGCTTTAGTGTGGATAGCAGTTGAATATTTACGTTAAGTCCTGACTTCATAATCGTACACATAGGTAATACAGCCTATTAAAATTAAATATCATTACATTTATGAAGAGAAATTTCAATAGATGGTGGAGAAGATTTGTAGCTCAAGTGGATGATTTTGGTGGAGTTTTGTTCTCAGAGAACAAAACTCCACCAGAGATTTCAATACTTTCAATCAAAGTTTAGTGTAATTAGAAACTGGCTGAAGAAAGTTGTTGCTGTTAACTGTTTCATTATGTACTATCCTATTTATAAAATGAAATAACTTCACAATGAACTTTATAATTATCATTGTTCAGATCGAATATTAATAAAAATATGGTGAAAAATGTCTAAATTGAACTCATTAATTTTAATTTATAATGTGTACTGTATAAAACGTTGTTGGTTGTTTATAAAATATACTTTTTTTTGTCTTATCAATGTTTATAAATAACGGACTGATTCAATTAATGTGTATTAATTTTATGTGTATATATTTCTGTAAATCTTACTTAATAAAATATAATCTATTATCAGTGTACATATTTTGAACTGTATCGAAATGTATATGTTTCTTAGATTAGATTACTTAATTGTTTAAAAATATTCTATAGATGTAATTGATAGAATACAAAGGGATTAACTTGGAGTTCATCCACAATAATATATAAGACTTATGGGACCAAGTTTCTAAACGGTTTTGAATACGTAAATGAAAATCAAGAATTTATCGATTCGACTTAGTTTACATCACAAACTGTATTTAACCAGATATTTAGTGAAACCAAAGAGAATTAAACACCGTGGAAGGGTTCTTCTGGAGGTACCTGAAAAATAAATAGGGTTGAAGGTGGTTTTAATGACCTGAGAGAGCAACCACAGTGCCCAAGGGACAACTGCTTGAGGTCGGTCACACACGACATTTTTGAGGATAATTTTCGTGTTAGCTCTTTACTTGTTGAAATATTACTTTCGGAGACAGATATCCGTGAGAGAAGGCGAGGTGTGCATTTTTAGGGTCGACCTTTTCTAACTCCTTCCCTCCTTATGGGAAGGCAGCATCGCTGTCATGCTGGTTTTCTGAAGGAGACACTTTGCTGCCATCACACCTCTGTACAGTCAGCAGTACGACTTCGCCCTCAGACCTTGGATTTGCTGCTTTTAGTCTTATCGCTCTTTAACTGACTTGTCTGGCATAGTAAGACATTGAGGAACGATTGTCCCAGCCATTATAGCTTGATTGATTCGCTACGATAGACAAGCCCGACCACCACATCAAGGTAACAACAACGGTCATGACAGATTGAATTAAGGATTTTCATGTCTCACAATAAGTATAAAACCTTTTAATCATTATCAGTCCATTCTTGAAATAACTTTTAGTTAAATAAATTATGCAAATCTGTGCTGAAAAAGTAGAGTTATTCAACTGAGATACTTGTAGATAGATCACAGTTCTTGTTCAATTCTTACATTTTCCCCTGAATATTTTGTTTAGAATTGATTTGTCTATTTATCTTAATTCATTGTATTAATAATAGTAATAGCTTTAGTGTATTATCAACTCACAAATATTTCTATAAATTCTTTCTTAATAATCATAAACGTAAATAAATAAAGAACAAATATTTTAAGCAGTGTAAAATGAATTCATTTATTTTATCTTGGATTTTTCCCATCTGCTTACAACGTAAAACCATAGTATTAATCTCTAAGAATGAAACAAGCATACATGTACATTATATCAAAATACGTCTTAGATAAATTTAGTTGATATTCTGCTACAATATTTATCCTTTATTTAAACTCAAAATAATTTGTTAATGTTATAGCTGAGCTTTGGGGATGAATTACAGTAGTAATTCATTTACGTCGGTTTACATTTTTCTGTTGTGTAATAGTAAAATTGACTATCAGATAAATTCTCCTGTGAAACTAAGGTTTTACTAATGTTACACTATGCTACCCGCAATGTAATACACGAAATAATGCCAGTTACAATATTCACAGTTATTAATTTAATTCTGTATGCCTTTGATCTAACCATAGAAATTGATTACTTTTTCTTTTAACAAAGTTTTGATGTGGTATGTCTCCGAATTCACTGAACATGATCAATTCTGTAAACTAATGATATAGTTGTCAACTTAGCTTATAATTAATTAAATATATTCATTTATCGTAACTAGATATTATCATGTTTTCTCGTTAATTAGATTACTAATCTGTGTAGGTAAAGATTCACCATGTTTTTTAAATTGTATTGGTATGTTGTTAGTGATAGTGTTTCTGTGACTAAATTATTTGTTTGTGAAAGAGACTATTTCTATTTGTGGTTACGTTAGATATGTATGAGAAAATATGTACATTAAAGTACTTTGTTTGCTCATAAGGAACAAACTGGTTTGTTTTCATTTTAGTGGGGACTATGATATAATCATAAATGGGAATACAGTAGGAAGTTATGCTGGATCGGGTTCCTTTGGAGAACTAGCACTTATGTATAACACTCCTCGAGCGGCTACCATTATAGCGAAAACAGATGGTGTATTGTGGGCTTTGGATCGAACAACGTTTCAACACATAGTTTTGCGACAGGCATTTTTAAAACGTCAACTTTATGAGAACTTGCTATCTTCAGTTCCGCTTTTAGGGAGTTTAAGTGCATACGAACGTACTAATTTGGCGGATGCACTTGGGAGTCATACCTATGAAGATGGGACGTGGATTATTCAAGAGGGTGAACCGGGAGAAGAAATGTACTTTATTGAGGAGGGATGTGTTGTAATTTCTACCAAGAATTCTGTAAGAAATATGTTCATTATTTGTTTATTTTGTTTATCAATATTAATAATTTGTCCTTTATGTAATATCACTAAATTAAATTTTTTATAATGTGCGATGTTCCAATTACCATATCTTACTTTTTCCCTAATGGATTGATTTTTTTTTCAGAATACACAAATTATTTGTTTCTTTTAACACCATCTACATGTAGCTAGTTTAAATAACTAGCGATATATGTGTAACGCCATTTTTATTATTTGATTGTTCATAATAACAACTTATCAATTGCTTTAACAAAATAAATAGTCATGCAAAAATGTTCCATTCTTATTGAGATGACGCCATTATTTACAGGTTAATAATGTAACGATATGTCCCATAAAAACGTATTAAAGTTCGGTAGAAATGATAAAATAAATTTGAAATAGTAACCGTATCGGAAAAATGTCATCAAAATAAATCTATTCGGGTTTAACAACGTGAAAGAAAAACGATGTGGTTTGTAAAAATTACAAGTCACGAGCATGTAGAAGGGTTTTATTTTCATACACAATATGAGTTCTCTATATGTATATAGCAAGGAGATCAGCAATACAAGATGTCTTTTCTTCCTGGTTTCTATTTATCTTGTCAATGATTCAGAATGATAAGTCTCTTTTTGTTGAATAACCCTGTGTTCATGTTATTATTATTATTATTATTATTATTATTATTGATTATCTAAAGTAGCCAATAATTAACATGGTTCAACTGTGTTTTATCTTGCATAAAGAATACACTAATGCTGTATTAATTTAGCCGTCCGTTTTATCGCACAAAATCAACGTTTGTAAATTGTTTCGATTAGTTAAGGAAAAATAATTTATACTTATTTTGTTTAATGATTAGACTGAATAGTGGACTACTTTATTTTATAACTAACCATTTTTTTAGTGCGGAAATATATATAATTTTCATCCGTATGGTGTTTATCTAAATGTTATGTGTAGACCTTGAGAAAGTTGGTTTTGAAGTTTGTAATTACCACTAAAAAGATTGAACTTGATATATTCAGATAAATTAGGCACTGACTAGATTGTTTATGATAATATATCTGTTTTTGATCTTGAATTCAGAACTACTAAATGTGATTGTATAATAACTTACTTATAAAAGAGAGTATTGTCTTGAACATTGGCTGTGATCCATGACATACCAGTAACTAGTTGAAATACAAACGATTTTCACATCGTATATGATTATAAAAAAAAGGAAAAACCAGTAGGGAGTTTTCTCGTCAAAATCTAGCACAATTTAAAATTATTCTTAACGTAGAGTTTAGTTGTATTATGTATGTAGTATTTATTTGAATTCATCTTCTTTATATTATTGTTGAAATAATAGTTTTTCAATAATTTTAATGGATTTACAAGTGTATATACACTAAGAATGTTAATGATAAATTTCCATAAGTAAGTAATATTTTTGAAAAGACATATTCACAACATTTTGTCAGTGAATAATGTCATTTTACAACCTTCCTATTTTGTACTAAATGTATTTCTGTTAGCTAATAAATGAGTTTTCGTAAGGATATACAAATAATGCCAGTTTATCTCTTATTATATTCTCATATATTTAAGTATTGGTAACCATACACAAAACGTATTTGGTGCTTAACTTAGTTCTGGTAATTCAATGATGGATCTCATCGTACAGAAGGTTCGACAGCAATCCTTTACTATATCACTCATTCAATTATCTACACCAATTAAGTCAAATGAGACCCCATATTCAGCGTTTTTTTCGCAGAATCATAAAACGTGATATCATTGCTGTTATGAGGTTGCTAAGCAATGTACAATTATAGTAGAAAACTGATTTGGTTAATTATAATGAAAATTTAGCTCAGCTAGATAGGGTGGTGCATTGTATACCATCACTCAAGAGGACTATCTAAATTGTTTGCCGCATAAAACTGATTTGGAGATTTAAGTAACTATTTTCTTAAGTGACAAAAAAGTTTCATTTATTCATGGTTTATGATGATACGATATGTGTCTGTAGGGTACTGTTTCAGAGAACCTGAAAATTCTGATTGATACTAGATTAATCATTAAGATTTATAGACAGATATTCAGAAATAACAATCAATGTTAAAATATATTTTAGAAAACCGTTAGTGAATTGTTTCTTCTATTTATGAAGAAGTACACGGAAAAAATCACTTTGTTAACGATTCAGTATTTGTTATTATCATGAAAAATAGGTTACTTATTTTAAAAAAAAGTTTAAATAAATAAGAAAATATTTCTAAAAATGCAAATAGGTTAGAATTTTGTTTCAATGGAAAACAAAATCCTACTAAGTCTTTACTTTTTTTTAAATGAGTTTAACTACATTAATAATGTAATTTTTTCGCAAATAGAAAGGAGAAGAAATCGTACTCAAACAGCTGCATAAGAATGATTATTTTGGTGGTACGTATATTATTGTATTATGTTTCAATATAATGTTGATTATTTTCTAATACTTTTCTTAAAATCTGAATAATTTTTTGTTATATATTAAAACGTCAATATAATTGGTTTGAGCACTTATATCTATAGAGTACATTTGGTGATAACTTGCATCACAATATACAGCTAATCACTAATCTTGCTTGTTTTTATTCTAAAATTGTTGTGGTTCTTTTCAGAGACGTAGCTGTATGTTTTTTAAATATATCTACAAGTGTGTAAATGTAGCTTAGTTAATTTACTGATATTCCGTTAAATCTATACATTAATGATTAAGATATTGGGTTTTCTGTTAGCCTATAGTAAATTTTATTTACAATTGATTGAGGATTTTTCTAATAGGATCTAATGAATGGGAGTTGTGATAGACTGAATACCCGTCACACAACAACAAGTCAACGTTAACAATCTACATGCTAATAGAGAAGACGAAACTGAGGATAAATTTGTATTCCATATAGAAGTCATATTTGAAAAAGAAGAAATTTTTATTGTAACATTAAATGACCTTGAGTCACGTAACAAAATAATACAAAATGCGTTTTACAATCAATCAACTAACACCAAATGGTATTGAGGAAAGATGAATTAAGGAAATGTCATCATGATTATCCTTTAAAAAATGAACCTACATGTGTTTATAAATAACTATATAACTTGATCTCTTTCTAACAAAAAATGTTCTAAGGTTCACTATAACAATAGTATTTTAGACAGAAAGCTTTCGTTATTTGGACTTTATTTCTTCAATTGATAAGGTAAACTTTCGTTCATTACAGATTCATTTATAATTCATATTAGTTAAATGTTGTGACTTTGTGCGGACAACTTTATTATATCTTCACACTAGATGCATAATATGCTAATAATTTGACAAATTTCATTTTCTGAAGCTTATAACCAGCTTGTGATTTATATAATTCTAAAGTTTCGTTTTTTGAGAATAGTCTTTACTTGACTCTAAAGACTTGTTCATAAGAATCAGTTTGTTAAAATGTTTGGCTTCACTAATGTAATTTCTGATAAGGATATAATAAATAATATTTTTTTAAATCTTTTTCAAATAGAATTGGCGTTAATTTTACATGAACCCAGGAAAGCATCAGCTCGTGCTGTTGGTAGAACTAAACTTGCAGGTCCGTGAATATTTCAAGTCTTGTTGGTCTACATATGTTTTGATTATTTCGAAGAAACATTTTTACTGTCTAACAAGTTTATAATTTCAAGGCTTTATCAAGTAGTCATTAAATGAATGTTATTTTGGTAATTTAATTGTATGATGTATTTTTTTTTGCTAGACATTTTTAGGCATATTCGATGTTCAATAAATCATAACTAATAAAATTGTCAAGATCTACCTCACAAGGAGATACATGACTAATAAATCTCTAACATCCATTTGAGTGCTTTAAAACTGTTCCCGAAAGTTTATTTAAACAAACAATTTCTTTTATAAATCTAGCTAGTGGATCGTAAACTGTTAGATGATTATCAATGGCTGTTCTATTATTTAAAGCTTATGTATTTTAACTTAATGTATGTATGTGTTATTTGCTGAACGTCTAATCGCCATGTTGGCTAATGATAATGCTTAAAATCATTTGATCCCACAAGTTTATATGCTTACAAACGCTGATTTTTAAAAATAGTAATTTTAAACTACATCACTTAACATCAATATAATGTAGGTATTAATGCACTAACAAATGTTAGAAAGTGAAATATACCATATTACTTAACCGTGCTCAGTCAGTTAATTAAAATATATGTCAGTTTTCATATTTTCTTTCTGCTCGTTTCGTTCTGTATGGAATTTGAAAAATATTTATCTTTTGAATTATTCTCTCAAGATCCTCTTTCTTTCCTTTGTCATTATATGTTAGTTCTGGATGTATCAAGTTTTGAACGACTTATGGGACCATGTATAGAAATTATGCAACGTGAAATGGGACGTTATCGTACTCAATTACTTGAAAGTTTGGGACCAGATGATATACGTAATAATCCTTCATTGGCAAAATTCGTAGAATTCGAACAGTAATAAAAAAAGAAAATACGTATATGTCAATTATAATGAATTATAAAAACAAACTACAATTGTCTGTTCTTATTCATTTCTTCATATAGATGTTTTACGTAAATGATCGTATCCTCAATGTTTTGTTGATGAATTTCTGTATCTTTCATGAATAAAAACGTTTAACGTTTTCATTGTTCTTTATATAATATCTGTAACGTGATTATTCTCCTCATTTACACATACATTCGATTATCGAATGTATTTTTTAAAAATATCATATTGTTGGCATATTAAACTAATTACTTCAACTACTACTTATAATCATATACTACTTTCATACAAATTCCATGATATAATTTACAAAATAGTTTGATTAATTATCTCTTTATTACTATTATTATTATCTTCCTAATAATTTAATAATCTTTATCAATTCTCTTATAATGTAAATAATTAATTGATGATTGGGTTTTTTTTTAAACTTGAATTGGTGTGAACAAAGTAAAACAGATGGTGAAAATTAATAGAAGAAAAAGAATTTCCCCATTAAATAATAAATATAATTGATCATTTAAAAAGAGAAAAGTAAAAAAAAAGAAAGAAAGGTAAAAGAAGAATTGAAAAGAATTTCATTGCATTTCATTTCAATTAATAATTACTTTATTTGTACACTTAAATTTATTTAGTAAATTGAAGATATAACAGATAAAAAAATTATTATTATATTTATTGACAATTATTATTTATTACTGCTTATAGTTCAAATTTAATTTAGTGATATTATCATTCACTTTACTGTTGTTGTTTTTGTTTATTTAAAGTTGACATAATGATTAGATATTTTATTAAAATGAATACAATACAATAATAATAACAATAGTAAAATGATGTACTATTGTTGAATAATGAATAAGTGTTCATGGAATTTATTTCCACAATACATACGTATACAACTATAATCTTGAAGTAAACTTTCTCTTATTTCTTTTTTTTCTTCTGTGTTTAGTATGTGTGTATGTATGGTAATGTTTTTTTTAATCACCTCTTTGTCTTTTCTGAAACAATAATTGCCTTGTAGAGTGTTTATAGTTTATTCATTTGTAAATGTACAATTATGAATAGATTTTATGCAGTTCTATATTTTGCTAATAGTTTAAAATTTTCTAATCCAATTAAAAGATACTTTATATTATTTATGGTAAAATTATTATTTTATTTAGTTGTTTTTTTGTTGTTGTTGTTAAAAGTAATGATATATATGTTCGCTGTGTGTTATTTGTTATTAGAATCTTTCATGTTTGTAGTAAAATATAATGAAAATAATAATCAAATAATTTCAATCGATTATAACTTGATTGATTCCTTTATTTCTATCATCAATAAGAAAGAAATATATTTTCACTGTTGATGAAGAAAATACCGAAATGTTTAAAGTGACGTATTTAGAACTGGTGTTTGGAAAGGTGCATATGTATATATATATATATATATATATATATATATATATATATATATATATATATATATATATATATATATATATATATATATATATATATATATATATATATATAAATTAAGAAAATATATTGGCTTTAGTATGAAAGCCTAAACATCCAATACAAGTAGTTGCATCTCTATTATTCTTTTTTTGGTTGGTGATAAAACCTCTGTCTTACATTCTGTACATTGCTTTGATGATTACAATTTCTTGGGTAGTGATTGTAATTTTTTTCTGATCATAGTAATTACATATGATCAGGTCAGTTTTTGAGCTGATTCATATGGCTTATAATGATCGAAATATAAAATAAAGCGAATTTGGTTCAGTGAGATCACATATTTTAGAAATAGCTAGATATAATATGTTATAGTACTTAAAATTGAGACGAACGTTTAAGTTTGAATCATAAATTTAAGTTTAGTTTTGCAAAGGATATTTACAACGTTCACATGTAAAAGCTTGTTGGAAACCTTCATTTATAAATAAGTATATTGGAGTTTTTATTCCCCTGAAAATTAAACCCCAACGTTAACTAATAAATTCACCATTATCACGATATGTATTCGGCAATATGTCAACCTTTGTGTTTAAGCCAAACAAAAGCAAGAAACACGTTTCAGTTTTACAACCTACTATAAAAAACTTCAATGCGCTTAGTGAGATTAAATGAGATAACAAAACATACAGTATTGTCACGTAACCTGACCTAACTGTGAGGACATAAAATATCAAAGGTTATCGGTGTGTTTGTTTGTAAATCAGATCGTTGAAACAATGAGAATGAGAATGTCAGACAAGAATTAATCAGGACCGGAACATTGTCACAATAAGTTGCACCATAATTTTAACGATATTTTACAAGATATATGAAATTCTACTTTTGCTGGAAATGCATTTCAACTGACTTTATAATTTTAACACATACAGTTTACAGTTAATTTTTGAGCAAACCTACTTGTAGTACCTATGTGAACAGGTTCAAATTAGGTGCTTTGAAATTCGTATATGAGTCTTTCGTCGTTTCAAAGTTGACGGACAACTAGGTAATGTGCAGAATAGAGCTCTTTTAGTAACAAATAGTTGTTCTTGGTTACTGATGATTTTGTGTCACATAAAAAACGCGCTCTATAATAGAATAGTTTAATTATTGCTTAAATAAAGCTTTCTCATTTCCCTAGTTTTAAGGAGGTGATATTCGTGATTTCAGGCTGAAGTTTTTTTTATAGGCAAAGTAATAATCATTCACATGCCTTAAAGAAACGTTTACTGCAGATTTAGAAATACCAGATTTGTTTAATTTCTGTTACATAATTTCACAATTTTATTTACAATTTTCCTGTTTTGTAAGTGATTTCTTTTTACTAATGACAATTATTTGCTTTCTGTCTTCGAGAAGATCTAAATGCTGTCGTCAATATTAAATGAACGTTTGAAAATACTTGACTCAATGTACGCTGATAAGTAAATGTGGAATTGTAGCTTGTGAAAAAGAATATTCAGTTTAGAATATAATAAGTTCCAGTTTTCTTGACCTTCAAGGACTTTTTATAACATAATAGTCACCAACGCATAATAACTAGATTAAGGTTGCACTCAGGATAGTCTTCCGTTTCGTATAGAAAAATGCATTATTTTTACTTCGGATTATAATATTTTCATTCCGTCTGCTCACCTTAAGATACTATTTTAAAGGCGTTAGAATTTTCACTGGTTGACTAAGATTTACTCAGTGCAGATCATTGGTTTAGTATAAATTTATATGTTCTATTTAGAGCCACATATTGTACGTGTACAATGATGTACTTTCTTGATTGAAACACCTGGTTGGTTTGTCAATCTATAGGTCGCTACATGACTGGTAATCTTAGATCATTTTAGTTTACAACAGAACGATGATAAGCTGTTGTATTATTTCAAATTTTGATTTTCAGCTATCAAAGTAGGTGACAGAAAACTACAATTGAATTCAACTTGTAAAGTTCCAAATGTAAATATTTGTATCTTGGGTTATATTTTCAGAACCAAATCTCTAATTTATCAACTTTAGGAACATGGGCAGAATATTGAGTATATTTATTTTAACTACTTGCAAGTAACACAAATACAGTAACCAAAATAGATTAGGCAGTTGGTCGAGATCATGAATCGATCGATGTTATACCATCATTAAAAACCTATGAGTACTGAACGGCCATTTCGTCCCAGTATGAGACTCCTCAGTGGTGCGTATGTACGATCCCCCAGGCGGTATTCGAACCCGGAACCTTCGGTCTCGCACGAGAACGCTTAACTCTTATATTACTGAGGTTTATCAGATTTCGTCAAAGTTAATGAAAGATTGTGTGAATTATAATCCCATAATCATACAAGTAATATACAAGTGCCTTCTTGAATGATTATTTAGCGTTAAAAACGTGACTACTGTCCTTTATATTTGTCTTCCAAATCCAAAAATCTTTATCAATTAATCACTTTTTCGAGCCTGAAATTAAGTGTGATAGCATTATGATGAATCGTCTTTACACTAAATTTCAAATTCATTAAGGATATATATGCCTTAAATCCTCAGGTGTCATGGCGGACCTCACTTTCATAATGTGGAAGAAAATTTATTTACGGTATTCTATATTTTACATAAAGATGGGTGAATTACGGTCTTGTAAAAAATAATTGTTTGACGTTAATTCATCTTCCTGGAAACTTTCCAAAACTCTATATTGACATCTAAATGAGTTTATGTAGGAAATTCAAGTAAACAGTTTTAAATAAGATATATGTATGACAAATGTTAAGAAATATAAAAACAAGTTCACAAGTGAAATGATTATAAATATCATGTGTTTGAATATTACAGTTATAATGTAACTGATGATTAATATGCTAACAGGATCGTACATTATTGAGTTCTTGATTAATAAATATTTTTTTCATTTTTTGGTAACAGTAATCATAAGTAAATGTTTTTTCATTTTGCGGAATCTTTTGATTTTCTTTGCTTCATTGTTTCCATTTTTACTTTGATGAATTTTATATGCCAAGGTTATTTTTGGTTACTATGATTATATATGTGTAGTGTCATCAAGCTTAAATTTTGTTTACACTAAATATGTAATTCACTTATGCCTTAGTTTCTGGATCTATCTTTGTGGACTATTGCTAAAGAGTTATGTGTGCCAAAATATAGATGCATAGTCATATTCAATTTGATGTTTATATATTACCACAATTTGTAGTTTGAGGACAAATATATAATCTATCCATTCATAACAAATGAAACAGAATATTGAATATCTTTGATTCAGGTGATTTTAATACTGACAGTTCATTTTATAAACAGATATATCCTAGATTTTAGACACATGAAAGTGATTGAGATAAACAATGTATTTGCCTAACAATAATCATAGTGATAATAATAATAGTAATAATGGCAATAATAATAGTGTGTTGACATAGGGAAAACAAATTTTGAGCACGAAATTTGATAGAATCCTATAGGGAATATAATACCGATAGATGAATAAGAAAAAAGCTTCTGGCTTTCTAATCCAATTTGATCTGTTTACGATAATTTTGCTATTAATAAATTTTGTTTGTTTTGTGGTGAATAAATAAATGTGTTTTTTAAATGGACTATTTATCAATATACATTCAATTATATTTTCTATAAGTAAATTATTAATAAATCAAATCCTGTTGATGTGAATGACACAATATTTTATTAGAATTGACAAGAAATGCTATATATATAATGACAGTTTTAAGAATACAACTAACTCATTTATATTTATAATTGATTCTTTTCAATAGATGCTCAATTTTGCTTGAAGTTAGACATTAACACCGTTGGATGCCGGCTCAGTGGTCTAATGATTAAGCATTCTCACGAGAGACTGATAAGTCTTGTATTCGAATCTTACGGGGCGGGATCGTGGATGCGCACTGCTGGGGAGTTTCACACTAGGACGAAACGGACATCCAGTGCTTCCAGGTTTTCCATGATAGTCTAACTACTTACACACTATTTGAACCACTGAATCTTCATAGTCCGATTTTAAAACAGCCAATATTACATACAGTTTGTCAAGGTCTATCAAATTATTTATACTGTGCTCTCGTTATGCTCATAAATAACTTTCATGTCTGGAATTGAAATAATTGTTGTACATATTTTATTGGTATTTATCTTATATCTGTGTATTCCTGTAAATGTGACTGGTTATCTGGTAACATGAAAGCGATCAATATGAAATGTGAATTTGGAAAGAAAAAATAGAAAGTTTGCAAATCATTCGAAGCTTAATATGAACAAAACTATTGAAATGTTTCACAATGGTGAACCATTGTAAATAATAAAAGATTGAGGAGACCTGGATGATACTGAATGTCTCACTGTTACAAATTAATATCAGAAATTCAGCGTCCTATTAATGTCAGTACTTGAAATAAAACTATCCACAAATATATTTTGTACCGTTTATTTAAATCTTCACATTGATTCTAAGAACTGCAACTGATCAGTCTATATGTAAATGTGGCATATATGCATTCTGTACAGATTGCCTCGATATTGCCTTCAGTCACAAGCATTGTAGACAAAAATGGATGGTGGCTAGCAGTGGAAACTAGGACACGTATTTCGTCCTGTTTGGGACTCGTCAACAGGCACGTCTGGATGACGAGTCCTAAATAGGACGAGACAAGTGTCTTAAATTTCACTGCTACCCACCATCCATCTGTTCGTCCAATATATATATATCATTTTCAACAAAGTTCTACGAGTTTTTTAATTATTTATTAAAATTTAAACAGTTCATACCGTTAAGGAATGGACACTGTATGATAGAAATATCCATATAATAAACGTAAAACACCTACAATTATTATCAGAATTTTATGAAAACTAAAATAGTAAGGAAAAAAACCTAATTTAATTACGAAACTATAGGACTTATACGACACAACGGGATCAACAATTCATCAAGGATTTTAACTGTATAAAACCTATAATATAATAGATTTTATGTGTTTACCATTTATTCATATTTTGGTGATTTTCTATTCTTACTTCAATGATTCTATACTAGAAATTTATGTATAAAATTGGTTATTTTGTTCAAAAATTCTAATGATTCCTTACATTAGATTATAATAACATTATACTTATTGATTGAGTTATATTTTAAAAGTTTAACAATATTCATTCCAGTTACAGTTGATATAGGTTGCCTGCAAACAATTAGATATTTGAAGCCTTAAATCAGCTATCGAAAATATTTTACTGTGTCCATTTTCATCTATAATTGTGTTAAATTTTGTTTATTGTCTAGACGATTTTAATATTACCTTTTTTTCAAGTCATAAAAAACAGTGTTTACGTTTGAAAATTTGTTAGTTAATTAAAATTTCAATAAAATTAAATAGATTTATCGAATTCTGTTACCGGAATCGTAGATAATCATTGCTGAAGAGTCACATATTAGGACGAAATGGCCATTCAATGCTTCTAGGTTTTTAATGCTGGTTTAGCTTAGATCGACTCATAAATTCAAATAATACCCCTCTCCATTTTACTAAGAAAAAGAAAAGTTATTAAAACAAAAACAAATATTGGAAGATAATTTCAGGTTTGATAACAATTTGACAAAATTAATTTAAGATATTTTCACTTGTTAAAACTGATATTTACATATTCATTATTTATCTGTAATAAAAGTGATAATTTTTAAGGTTTTGAATTGGTTGCCTAAACAAAATTTAAAAATTAAATCAAATCCTATTAGTTGATATTATATGATGAGCAATTTAGATAATTCTCATTTTACTTGATATTCTTTATATGAATCTTCTCAGTGATGTTTAGGAATTCAGGTGATCATTCACCTATTGGCATATGCGTAAACTGTGCGTATTGTTTTGATATTGCTTTAATTCACAAGTATTATAAGCAAAGATGGATAGTGGATAGAAGTGGAATCTAGGATGCGCATCTCATCTTATTTGTGACTTATCAGCGGAATGTACCTGCATCTCAGAGTTGATGTTCACTCATTTTGCTTATAATGCTTGTGACTTCAGACAATATCGAGGTGATACGGACAGTATGCACATATGCTAATAAGAAACTGATCAATTGTAGTCCAAAATAGCAATCAGAAGATTCAAGTAAACAATACAATGTGAACAGCCACTTGCACAAGCAAGTGTCGATCAAATTTCTGTAGCCAAGTGGATAACGCGATGGCGTTTAAAGCGAATGGTACTGAGTTGGAGTCTCAGAGTGAACATCGACTCTGAGATGCTAGTACGTTTGGCTGAAGAGTTCCAAATAAAACGAAATATACGTCCTGGATTCCACTGCAAGTCACTATCTATCTTTTTTCATACTTCTCATTTTAAATACAATTAGAAAAAAATAAAGTTCCTTGAACAATTAACGAATGAAGAATTTTTAGTTTGGTAAGGTAAATCACTGCATTTACTTATTAACTTTTTACATGAAGTAATTTAATGAATTTCACTTGAAATTCCAGTCATAACAAACTTCATAATAATCTTGTCCATTTAGAGTGAAAGAAATATTTTGAAAACTGTAATGTTAAAATCACATACAAAGTTATGACTGAGATATTTAACATTCAGTATAAATACAGTTCAGTCAATCTGTATATGTCTGCAAAAACAAGCGGGAAATTATGTTGTAATACTACAACAACAACTACTACTACTACTACTACTACAAGAAGCGTGATATTTTTGTTGTCAAAAAAGTTTGTGATGTGAGAATTACTCATTACTTATTACTTATTTTCCATAAAGCATGCTTTAATTGTCCTACATTTCACAGTTCCATCTTATGAACTTTTAATTGAAAGTAAATAGATTTTTAAAAAATACAACGATCCACAACATCGTTCAGGAGCGATATGAAGAACAAATCCCCATGTCTTGAATGAATTTTTAGGTAACTAGTCAACTGAAGAACATGTAATGATTTCGTTCATGTTTTAAATCAATTACTTTATTTTAAATAATTTATGGTTAAAACCTTGGTATTTTACGAAGCATTAACTGGAAAATGATCGTCCACAAACTACGATTCACACAAATACACACTGTCACATAAAATCATAAATGATATTCTTTCTGCTAGAACATATTCAGCAAAAAGAAGCTGTTATAAATCCAAGATTAGTTGATGACTGGAAACACCTTTATATGTATTGTATTTTAGTTACTTTGTTTATGATAAACAACCAAAAATCCTACCTCAATTCTAACTACAGGTTGTTGATTTTCAAATAACTTAGTTCTGTGATTGTTGAATAGCCTATAGGAAATCTAAAAGTTTATTGAGAAATCATAATTGGTGAAATGGAACTGAATTAGAAGTAGAGTATCAATGACTGTACTGAATAGTAGACAACTTATGTCATATGCTGACTGAAGTTGGAAATGCTATCAGCCAAATTCTAATTCATTAATTGTAGGCCCCTTGATTCGTCTGAAATCATGATTGATCACTACCATGAAGTGCTCCAATTTTAAAAATAGTTGTCTAGTTGATATCACTACCCAATTAAATGTATTATGTAATATTAGAAAACTAATATCCTTTTTATTAATATTTTAGCAACAAGAGAACGTTCACTTTATCTTATTTAATATAGAAATTAAGTACAATTAAACATTATCCTCATGTAGCATAATGCAGAAGAACTTAATAACAAACATTTATTCATATTATTCACTAATGCCGGACATAATTAACCACCTGGAAAAATATTAAAAAATTAGATATGCCATTTGTTGTTTTCCATCACTTTTCATTTTAGTTTTTTTCAGGGACCGATTAATTTATCACGAATTCACTTTCACCACACCTTTGAAATCGAGTGTTATTTCATTTTACCCTTACATTTATTATTCTGAAAGTTATTATTTAAACAGGTTTCAATGTGGATGAAACTTGGTAGATCATACGCATGTTCCAGAAAACGCCGTTTAAAATTAAACTCGTTCTGCGGTATAATCACGTAAAGAAACTTCAGTACTCTTTATTCCCAAGATTAACTATACACACGGAGACCACCAAAATACACTCCGCACCACAGTTGCTGTACTTTAGCTCTCTAAATTCAATCTTCGTGACATTCAAGACTTAAAATAATTTTTGAACCATAGTTCAGTTTACTAACTGCTTTATTGTCTTCGAACATACTAGCTGCTTATTGATATATTCAGACAAAAATAAGTTAATCGCAATCCGATAACAGGAGATTATTTGTCAAAATAGTGTGTTAGTTTCACACACCATAGAATTTTGTGTATAATGTGCTTGAATTTTGTGTCTACCAACAGTTAAGAACTAAGGTCTTTATATAAGAGCATCAATTAATAAAAAGTCACAATCTTACTGTAAGGTGAATATTCTAAGATAGTATTGTGAATTAAAACATAGAAAACTATATTTCTAATTACAACATGCTAGTCTTAAACTGTGTATAGTTGTAATTCTCTCATAAATATAGCGATATTTGAAGTGCTGATGACTACGTAAATAACTGTTTCATCATTAAATAATGTGTGCCATAATTGTAATTTAGAATACCTCCTTTCTTCACACATGTATTCAATTAACGGAAGTACCTACATTAATTTGTTTTCCTTTCTCTGTTAATAGGCTGAGTTGTAGTGAACAGAACACCAGTGAAGACAATCGAATGTATTTAGCATTACATTACAGGACTTGTTAATAAGATCTAACAATCATAAAGTGAATGCTTAATTTACAAAATGTCCAACAATTGTCTCAAAATGACTCAGACTTCATTGTTCTTGCATTTTCATACAAACCGCATCCTGTTTCCATTCTTTGCTGTTCGATCCTCTTGTCTCTCTGGTGTCAGACCTTCTGTTCACGACTAATATCATATACTACTTATGTCAATATAAGTAGCACACACCACAGAGTCCCCTGAAAGATAAAACACTCTTATCAAAAAAATATTCATTTTAATAAATTAAAGAAAAACTGATAACTAAATAGTCAATACATTTTGATGATAATTATTAATATGTGCAACTGTATTAATTATGTATTATTCCTTAGTTACTTAAAAGATTCTTGAAATGTCACTGTTTTTCTTTATTGCGTTTTAGGCAACAATTTTCTTTGATATAACAATAATAAATGATCTTCATTGATAAGAAAAGAAGAGAAATAAATAGGGAAGTGTTATTACTTTCGTTCTAAATATATTTGATAATGACATTTCATACCTTTTTATCAATAAATTGTTGATACTTACCTACTTACATATTTAGATTGTTTAATGTTACATTATTAAAAACAAAACAAAACAGTAATGATTTCCACAGTTTTGTAATCAGTTATGCAAAACATTTTTGTTTTGTTATTCAATTTATTGATTAAAACAATAAGAAAAGTCAAACTACATACCCACAACTGTTATCCTTTTTTTTTCTAAATTACACTGAAGTGATAAATGTATACTGCATAAACAACATAACTGATTTTCTGATAAGAATTATTATGAAACCATTTTGTAACTTTAAGAAAGTATAAATTTATAAATAAGTAAACTATGTAGAAGTCATTTTATCTTGTAACTTTATCAGTTTCTTTTCAATATCAACAAATTAACAATATACATGTACATTACAAAAACGTTATTTGCTTAAACCAATATACGAAATCCATTCCAAAAAATATATTGTTCAGTGAACTACAATAGTTTTTTAGTAATGATAGTAAGCAAAGTACTTACTTACTTACTCACGCCTGTTACTCCTAATGGAGCATAGGCCGCCGACCAGCATTCTCCAAACCACTCTGTCTTGGACCTTCTTTTCTAGTTCCATCCAATTCTTGTTCATTTTTCTCATGTCTATTTCTATTTCCCGGCGTAATGTGTTCTTTGGTCTTCCTCTCCTCCTTTGGCCTTGAGGATTCCTTGTGAGGGCTTGTCTTGTGACGCAGTTGGGTGCTTTCCTCAATGTGTTAAAAACGCTAACTAGTAAGCAAAGTAGTGAGGTAAAATTCTTAATTGCTGCATTTACATACGAAAAAATCGCAATTGCGTTAAAATCTATGTTTTGTATAAATCAGTATGGTGTCTCATTTACATGTTAACTTCAAGATCACCATAGAATGTAATACATAATTTCGTTTTATTATCTTAAAGAACATTTTCATTTCATTTTTGAAGATTTATTACTCTTTGATTACCAAACTACTGCACATATGCATGGATCCTAAATAAAAAAGAACAACCTCATCGTTGTTATTGTTCTTTTGTTTCATATTGTGAAGTGTCTAAACCTTTGTTTTTGTTTTCTTACACAGTTAATTAGACAATTATTGTAAGTGACAAATTTTAATATACTGCATCAGTTGTTATTACACGATAATAATGAGTGGTGATAGGGCATTTCGATAATTCTACTTTATAAAACATGCTTTTTATTTTAAAAAATTGTTATCTCCAACTTATAAACCAACCAGAAGAATGTTTAAAAAATATTATTGTCTGTTCAACACTCAAAATAATTATGATTAGCCTATAAATGTCTGTATTGAATGACTGTGTATGATAATAAATAAGCATGAACCTTAATTGGCATTCTTGGTAATTATTAAGAACCTACATTCAATATACATTGTAAAATAGACTAAAATAGTTTCTTTTTATCAAAATACCGAGTTAAACAAACGTATAACAAATCTATTGTCTCATTAAATAATATGTGAAGGTTTCTTCGATTAATTCAAAAGACACAGAAAACATGTTTATTTTTTATCATTTTATAAATGTTATCTAAAGATCTTATTCCAAATAAATAAGAATAATATCAGCTTTGTGGAGTGATTTCAAAGAAAGCAGCGGAAATATTGTGGTGCATGCTACTCATGTCGACATATATAAGTAGTATGTGTCATCAAGTGAAAATGAGATGCTTGGGGGCAGAAGGTTAAGAAGATCGAAGAAAAGCGTACGAGAACAGAGAATGATTGATGTAGAAATGAAAGGACAGTAAAGTCTGAGACAGTTGATGGACATTTTGCAAATGAATTATTTACCGTATGGTTCTCAGATTTTATATTCAAATACATTCGGTTGTCCTTACTTGTGTTGTCGTTCATTGCAATATAATGAGTAGAACTAAGTTTACAACTGAAATGTAATCTCGTTTGAAGAAGAAAGTAATCATGCTGACTGAGACTGATTCAATCTTTTTTAATTCATCTACAGATCTGTAATGATAAGAAAATTATATAATTTTTTAAACCAAACGAATAAAAAAGTAAATATACTTTCCTGTTTAATGTTTATGTGCCTATCATACCAAATGTATTTTGGCATATTCATGACGTCTTTTCGTTATGTTAGAGGTGTCGAGTGATATATAAACCCTGTAGGTTGACTTTTCACAAGATGTTAAACTGAATCTTAGAGTTGGTAATTTTATAAAAACTATGTCTGAAATGTATTTAGTTACTTCAACACTATCATAAAATTAAGACTTCACTCGAAATGCTCTCCAATTAATAAATTATTACACTCTGTGAACAAATCATTACTATCATTGCTTATTGTTATCACATGATTTATCCACCAATCGAAATACGACTTATTCAATCTTAGTACTGTGTTGAACTAATGACATTCGACTGGTACGAACAGCCTAGCGTCCTTATTGGTTGTTTGTTCACCTAGCACTTCCAGTTGAATCCAGAATGCCAATAACAGCTTCCACTATGCAAATCATAACTGGTTTACATACCAGATAAGCAGACCGCATCACACCATAAAATAGACAATCATAATTGTACAAGATCGAGTCAAAATGTGTCTGTGAACGTGGGAGACAGCAACTAATAAACTGAGTATAACTTAAGAACAGTAAATCGCATAATAATAATCTATGGCTCAAAATGAATCTTATTATAAAATGAATATAGATATACAGAAAATTATTACTGAATAGCTATCCAATAAGAATATACGTTTAATATTAGTCCATTAGTAGTTCTCAGGAGTTACTCGTAATTTATTCTTCTCTAGGATATAAAAAGTTTAGGTTAGAAGATTATCTGGAACAAAATAACTTGTATTATTCATTCTATATAAAGTATTTCATATTTTATTGATATATCTTTTACTTAAGTATAACGTTTTCAATGACAAATCTTCTTATATGTTTTCTTACCAATGCAATGAAACAAAATACATTCATTTCATCACATTGACCTTTAAGAATTTTACATCAATTTTCTCAGCATGAATTGTAGTTTAAACAACAAATATTAGCATAATCATCATCTATTTAAACAAATAAACTAGATTAAAGAATTTTGAGTTGACGATTCATATGTTGAATGATTCTGAATTTTTCACAGTTGATTACATAATTTTGTATGCAAAATATCAAGCAATTCTTTATCATTACTTGTTTCATTGTTTTTTTGTTTTACAATTTTAGTTTACTTTTTCAACTTGCTTGACTAAATTCAATAGAAAGGATCAAAACTTATGGTTAGATCAATTTCAATCAATCGTTTAGAATGATGCGATTATTTTGAACTTGTAAAAAAATGCATTTAGACTTTATATGTCAGTTACCAATAATCTAGGTTTATTTATAGTCCACTAATATTAACTCTGTCATGAAATCCTGTGGGATCAACTGAATATTTTATTTATTATTACTCACTATCAATGGTGGTTTTTTCTGTTAATTTGACATTTTGAAATTCATTGCATGTCTTTATACTCAGACAGTAGAAATGGCAGTCTTGTAAAATACAGTGAAAATTTCATTATAATGGTATGTATCTTCAGACAGGGGTCTTGTGGAGATTGTAGTAATTTAAAAATTGAATTCATGAGTCAATTGAAGCTAGACCATCATGTAAAACCTGCAAACACTGAACAGTTGTTTCGCTCTAGTATGAAACTCCTCAGCAGTGCACGTCCACGATCCCACTTCACAGGATTCGAAGCCAGAACCTATCAGTTTATCACACGAATGCTTAACCACTAGACCACTGAGGCGACTTCCAACGGTGTTAATGTCTAATTGCAACTAATCCACGAAATTGTGCCACCAACCACCATTGTCTTAAGTCAGTAACTATCTCACAACTGAACCGGCTGGACTACACTGGTAGGTCCTGGGTTCGAATCTCCCGAAGCGAAATCGTGGGTGCGCATTGCCAAGGAGTCCCATACTAAGACGAAACGGCCGTTCAGTGCTTCCACGTTTTATACGCTGGTCTAGCTCCAACTAACTCATGAACTAAATTAGTATGTATCTTCATTTAGTTATTAATCTGGAAATATTTTGGTGACAATCATTTGATATAATACATTGAAATAGAAGTGTCACAGTGAATAAGTAAAAGTAGTTACGAAGTATACTTGCTACTGTTTTGCATGTCTAGGTAACTATTTTCAACGTATACGATCTCAGATTTGTCAGGTTAAAAACTACTTTGCATATAACAGTGGAATATTATAATATCCTGCGCTCAAAATGTACTACATCATGTAATATGTGTTACTCCATGTTACATAACCTAATAACAAATATTAGCATCATCAATTACTGTGTTAGTCATTTAGTGATCTGATGATGGTTAGAAATAAGACGACTATGAACTGTTCATAGATATACTTTTCTGATTATTACTTGACTTTTCTGTTAACTGCAGTTAGATATACATCACATCATGAGTGTAAGCATTTTGTTGTTGATCATAGTATTTCAGACGGCTGTAGTGTATTGAGGATTTAAAAAATGAATGTTAGAACGATTCAATTAATCAGAAAACCACCTATCTTCCACTATATTATGATTCATTTTATTGTCTAGGCATACTGATTGTCCTATACTTAATTCTGTTTATTATCCAAACAATTGTTCTTCCTATAATTAATGATATTACTGTGCAAACAATTCAGATTTAATCAAATTGCACTCATCAAAATACCGATGCAATTTTGTATGAAAATCAGGTACTTCAACATTTTAAAAAATATTATAACAACATTTCCTGAATAAAAGAAGAAATCACATATTTTTATATATTAAATGTCAAGCAGTATAAAATGATTAGAGTAAATAAATAAAGTACATATGGAAAAAACTTCCCATTGTAATTATCAATAAAATAAACAGTTCATAATTTATTCACTTAGTGTTGTTTAGAACTGCGATTCATCAGTCTCCTGTCGGCATATGTGCATCCTGTGCGGACTGCTTCGATATTTCCTGAAGTCACAAGCCTTATAGACAAAGATGGATAATGGTTAATATTGGAATCCAGGACGCACGTCTCGTCCCATTTGGGACTCGTCAGCTTAATATACTTGCATATCAGAGTTGATGTTCACTCTGAGACTTGAACCAAGTACCGCTTCAAACGCCATCACGTTATCCAGTTAGCTATTGAGTCCTGATAGACACTTTGTGGTGAAATGGGGTGAAGTTTGTATTCACTTGGCATTGTTTACTTGAATCTTCCTATTGTTATCTAAGACTACAATTGATCAGTCTTTTATTGGCATATGTGCATCTTGTGCGGACTGTCCATAATTTAGAATATTGTTATATTGTTAAAATTAAATTACAACGGACGAATTCCTTACTAATAAATGTTAATCATTTCAAACAATCATTAAATTGTCTTTGATACAGTTTAAATCTCTATGGAAATTCTAATGAACATAAAATAAACACTAAATTTTAGAAATAAACAAATAATCTTACAAATTATAACTGGTTAGGTAAATTTACACGAGAAATAAAACATTTTATTGTTGAATAAAGTTTTTCTAGTAGTAAAATTTGTTTAGCCACTTTTATCATTGCACAAGAGTAAAATAAATTTATAAACGTGTCGTTTACTTCATCCATAAAAATGGGTTTTTTTCGTTGTTAATGATTAGTTTGTTGTAAACAATCACAAACAACTTAAAAACTAATTAATGAGGCCCTTTATTTAATCGACATTTAGATCGGACAATGTTATCGACTGGCTCGTGGCCCGTGATCTGAATCCAAGTTGATTGTATGAATGATTGATATTGAATGATTGCTGTGAAAATGTTTATGTCGCCTATCCTCGTATATAATCATCGACTCAAATTGTGTTAGTCAATAACGGAATTAAATGAGTCAAATAGGAGAATGAATTTGGAATATGTATATTTCACATAACCTTTATCCAGATAAAATATTGGAGAAGCGAATGGAAAAGAACGAAGCGAAACAACGCTCAGTGGAGAAGGTACGCGAGGCAACTTATTCAGTAAAGCGTTTATCAATAATCATAGTCACACAAAACTAGTTTACAGACATGTGATGAGTAGGATAAGAAGTGCACACACATAATACGCTCATATAAAAACAGTCAAGATTGATAGGTGAATAGCTAACAAGTTCAAAATGTGTCTTAATTAGAATGAATGGAATGGCCTGGCCGAAAGCTAGAATAAGGTGTACGGGCTTAACATAATAACCGACGCTACAACTACTTATAAAGTAAAACCTACTAGCAGTATTCATTCTTATTATTTCCATTACGAATTATATAATAATCAAATATAGCACTAGAAGAAACAGACAACAGGCAAAATAATGAAATCAAATTCAGAACTAACTTTTGCTATGAATAGACACAATCACGTACATTAAAAAAACTTGTGTCTTACTTGAATGTATTTAATAAAATTACATTTGTTGAAAATGATTGAATTTGTAACTAACTATTACGAATTATGCCATACATTATGTAATGGGATGTGATATTTCAGATCTAGTTGACTTTAGACATTGTCACTGATATGCAATTTGTTAAGTATTCTTAATATTTGATTTCTAAACATAAGAGTAACAAATGACATATTCTTATAATAAAATATACCGAGTTTTAGGCACTAATTACTTCCAAATGAGTAACTCAATAGTGTCCAACATACAACTAAGTTTATAAACGTCTGAAACTGGTAAAGGTCAAACGAAACATAGATTTACCGTAAAAATGAGGTCCATAGAGAGGTGCAGATTTTCTTAGTAAATTTATTCACTGATCGAAAACGTTACATAATGTGGCTTGAAATCAGTCATAGTAGATCAGGTGTATTATTTCTAACATTACTGTAGATCTGATTTCATATTTTTCACTAATTGATTTTCATCATTCTTCTACAACTACATAAATTATGTTAAGATTGAGATTTGCATTGGTACTTAAGATGATATTGCTGTTTAGTTCCCGCAGTGGAATCCAGGACGTGCGTTTCGTCCTAGTTAGGACTCATCAGCTTTATTTATCTGCATCTCAGTATGCACGTATACCAATAAGAGACTGATCAACTGCATTCCTAAACTTCAATGGGAGGATTCAAGTAAACAATACCAACTAAATATAAACTTCACCCCATTTCACAAGCGAGTGTCTATCAGGACTCAGTATCTAAGTGGATAACGTGATGGCGTTTGAAGCTAACGGCACTTGGTTCGAGTCCCAGAGTGAACATCAACACTAAGACGCAGGTACGTTTAGCTGATAAGTCCCAATTGGGACGAAACGCACATCTTGTATTCCATTGTTAACCACTATCCATCTTTGCGTACAAATTTATTAATTGATTAATAAAGTTCTTAAGTGACTGCATTCTTAAATCATTCTCTAGTTATTCATTTGAATCACAAGTAATCTCACGCATGAATACATTTCTTCAATTTGTATATGTTTATTTTGGCACGACTTTTGAATTTTTTGTAAATTATAAACTCTTCTGTGTTTTTTAAACTAAAAGGGACAGTTTGTTTTAAATGAATTATGTAAACATAAAATTAAGTTATGGTAATTTTATTCATTTTATAAACATTTTAATTATAATAGTAAATATACAAGATATATATTATTGAATTAAGCCAATTAAAGATATACTAACAAAGAATTCACTTTAATTTTGTTAAATAGTAATATCAATAGTTGAAATCATGAGTCAATTGAAGCTAGACCACCATAGAAAACCTGGAAGCACTGAACGGCCGTCTCATCCTAATATGGGACTCCTCAGCAGTGTACATCCACGATCCTGCCCCCACGAGTTTCGAACCCAGGACCTATCAGTAATGTATTTTAGTACAGTTTAATTATTAAAGTACTTCAAAGTGAGAAATATATTATTTTTTAAAAATAACACCGTCAAGTGTTTTGAAAAAGATGGCATTATTTATAATTTATTTAGTGTATAATCCGACTTCTATTTTATTTACACTGATAAAGTGTCGCCTTTGGATACTAATTTTTTCTGTTCAACCTGAATTTGTACATAACTATTTTTGGAATATCAACCTAAAAAGAATAATTTTCAATTATGCGGTAGTTTTCAAATTCTAGAAAAAGTATACATTAAACTCTAGTGAATAACTAAACAGAAAATAGCAGTTAAATAGTCTTATCAAAGTTTTCAATAGCTCGATTATTGGTTTTACGTATTCTTCTCTCATTTACAATAGTTATGTTCGTGTTTGCTATTGAATGACGTTTGTTTTCGTCAGTATTCATTCAATTTGGTTTACCGGTACGTATAACCATAGTGATTGAAGATCAGTATAAAATAACTTAAAGAGATAAGTTTATTTTGAAAGCATAATCGTTATTCATATTTATTATAGATCATAAAAATAGTCAACATCTACAGATACTTTTATCATAATTAGATAGTTTTAATTTCGGTTAGTATTTAAAGTTAATGACATGATCAATTAAATTTAAACAGAAACGGTTTTTGTGTATATCACTTCACAATTACGGTCCAAAAGATGATGATGGAGACATTTTCAAGCTTATGCAAAAATTGTTTGGTTTAAAAGGAAACCTAAAACGGTACTCATAGAATATGGTAAATGTATACATTTTAGACTCCCTGTCTAAATTATAGAATGGAGACACGTATGTACTCATGATTGAACGAAGGAAAAATTCTCTATTCTTGTTTTAATCAAACAGTAGTGAGTATTGAAAAACAAAATTCGTTAGAGGGTTAATACTTCTCTAAACTAGACGAACATTTTTCTCAGTACATAATTTCAGATGTCATGGGTTCTATCATATTGATGTTCAATAATTTTTAAATTTTCTATGATTAGAGTTGTTAGGACCAAATATGTATTTTTCTTTATCTGAATAAAGTCAGTGGTTCCTTGAAATGTCTAACATTCTGGTGTATATATATACTGATAAATTAATTCTCTATTTTTGAGATGAATTTAAGCATATTACTTAAATAAGTAGAAAATATAGTTTAGAGTAAATAAAAGTAGATATACAAGATTATTTTATCTATAAAATATTTCAATGTTAATCAAGTGTTTTGAATACAATAAAAATTGATGAAATAAACAAATTTCTGAATTTGTTCAGTATTTAAAATGTTTTAATTTGTACAACTAGATGATGGCATTAATAGGTTTCACATTTATAAATAGTTTTCTGAGCATTTTATGGTACTCCAATGTAGTAGTCGTCATTCGATATAGTCCTTTAATCGTCGTAAACAATTTGTCTTGATAACCGTTATTAGATAACGTCCCCAACGGTGTATAAATCAGAAGACGTTTATTATTGCATGACGCACTGATCACTAAAACCTGTAGTGTCAGTTATTATGCTAAGCCCATATACCTTATTCTAGCTTTCGGACATCCAATTTCATTCATTCTACTTGAGCCATACTCTGACCTTATCATTTATTCGCTTATCAATCTAGACTGTTTTTATATGAGCGTATATGTGTGTGCCGTATTTATTCCATCAATCACATGTCTGAAGCTTTATTTTGTCTGACTATAAATATTGATTAACGCTTGACTAAAATTGATTTGGCTTCCCAGCCATCTTCCCTACGTGTCATTTTGCTTGGCTCTGTTTCATTCGCTTCATATACAAAATATATGTATGCACAGATCAATTCTCGTTATTTGACTTACTTAATTCCGTTATTGGCTAACGCGATTAAGTCGACGATTATATACGAGAATAGGCAATCACAACCATTCGTACGATCTTGGAGCCAGATCAACGGGCCACTAGAAACCACAATCACACGAATCAAAGGCTGATGCCGCAAAGCAAGCGAAAGAGTGAGCGTGCGAGCTCAATGAATAGAATAAAAATGTACATATATATACATAAGGAAATGAATGAACCATGAAATCAATTAAGCGGCTAACATTAAAGCTAGAAGAATAAATATATGCGTAGGCGGTAAGCAATGCTCAAGCAACATATTCATACACGCGCAACAATAATTAAGGTACAATGGTATAGATTAGTTGTTATTGTACAAATGACTCTGTCTGTTAAATAAATTAACAAAAAGGTTTATCCAAATTGAATGTGAGCTGCTAAACCAGTGTAATTTTAATCAGGCATTAACGTCAGTTACAGTAACATTGTAAATCAAAAAATATTTGACGCCTGATATAGTCATATCTAAAATTATTCATCGGTGTGTAGACCTATGAATTCGAATGACAGTTTCTTGACAAAATAATGGTCATATTTTTTTATAGGAAAAAGTAAGCCAAAAATGTTGTCATATAAATAAGCTGAGTATTATGTACATAACATAGTATTGAATATAAACTTAGGCTTAGAAATTTGTAGATTTGTAAGCTAAAAGCGGTTCCACTTAGCCAACATGAATTCTACAGTTTTTAAACTTATATTCACTGTTTTGGTTTTAATTTGAATGTTAGCAGCGCTTCAGTTTCTTAGATCCATTTAATTCAAAATGTTTTACTGATCATTTTTTGTTTAACACTGATCGATTTATGATATCAATCAGAGCTCAACAATCTCCACAGTCCTATTCTGACATTTTGAAACAGTTTGAATGATATTTTATACGAATATTCGTCAAGATTAGAACGAATAATTTGACAGTAATTGAGCGCCGAGTTTGAATGATATATAACTGTTTAACTTTCTATATTGTTTTAGAAATAAGCTTCAGAAAGTGTATTAAAAACTGTCCAAAGTGCGTAATTTGTAAATGTTATCCAAGATAAACCGAAGTTCTTTAATACTCCTTGATAGATAAAGTAGTTAGTTGGGACGCTTATTCACCAGTGGTCTATCATAAATACTAAGTAGTGTCCATGCGACAACCATTTGATAACCTTTTAAAGTTTATTGAGCTTTTCACGCTATGAACATACAATTTATTTATTTTTCATGACGAATGACACCTTTAATTTTATTGGCTTTTCACAGTAATTTACATTTTATCATTTATTACATTAAATTAGGTCTAATTTGATAGGTTAAATATAATCAGGAAAATGGTTTACGATAAATTTAACTATTCTTTCTGCATACCTTCATCTGATTAAGGTGTACATATTTTGAGTACGAAGTGTCATTGATTATGCCAGTTTGTGGTTTGTGATTAAAAGAAACAACTCCTTAGATCAATGACTGTTTCAAAATGCTGTATAAAATTAATGAAACGTAAAAATGGATAAATTGGTTCGGTTATATTTTGAATAATACGTAATTATTACGATATGTTTCCATTTCTTAATTTACGATGCCAGTGATGCATAATTGTGTACCTACAGAGACTAGTACGCGTACTTATCAAGGCATTATGGCAATTTGAATTCAAGCACATCTTTTTATTGGTTGGACGAACAATAAAAACTATTCAGATAATTAGATTTTCCACATATATGTATCATTCAATTTACAAAACAAATGAATAAAGAGATGAAAAAACATAGTAATTGAGTCTATTAAACGATGACCAAGTAACTTGAGTATTTATTTTTTTCCATATTACGAAAGATTAAAATAACTAAATCTAAATATCATTGAAAAGCGACTAGAAGTTATAGCAAACTTTGAAATGCTTTATGAAAATGATTAAAAATAATAGATAAATCATGCTTTAAAATATTTGTATACAATTAAATGGTAGAATTAAAATCCTTGATTAAGTAGACAACTCAAAGATTGTAGAAATATACGGCTAAAAATGGTAATTGAAAGTGATCTCATAGCAATTCATCTTGCATCCTTACATTCATTCATCATTCAGTGTATTCTAATAAAAGGGAAGAATGTTTAATTTTATTGGTTGTTTGAATTGTTTGCTGATGTTGAAGAATTCAATCGATCAGTCTCTGTGGACCTATGTGCATCCTGTGTGGGTTGTGTCAATACTGCCATTAAGTCACAGGTAGTTCAAGTACAATTGGACGGTGGCTAGTAGTGGAATTCATAGATCGCATTCCGGTCTGTTTTTGAATAGTCAGTTGGATATATCTGAATCCCAGAGATGATGTCCATAATGAAATATGAAATTAGTACCTTTCTCTTTAGATGCAAATGCGTTATCTGCTTGGCCACTGAGTCTAGATAGCCATTGGCTTGTACAATGGGGTAAATCCCAGAGTGAAAATAGACGCTAAAATCCAGGTACACCCAGCTGACAAGTCTGAAATAGGACAAAACGCGCATCCTAGATTTCATTGCTAACCAATATTAAACTCTGTTTACAAAATATTATCTTATAATAGGTATAAAAATCCATTCACATGGTTACGCTGACTACTTAACCTGTACGCTACAGATGAGTTGTCTTTTCATGAAAATACATCGTGTTCCCTACTTTGTAATAGTGACACATGGTAATAATTACCGTATTAGATACTATTTAGATATAAAGTATATTATTTATCAGGTGTTTGGTGCGAATATTTGCTGTCATTGAAAAAATTCCTACAAATTAATGCGATTATGATTTTACTATCCAAATATAGTCTGTTACAAACAGTACATCAAAATAATGACAGACAGGCACATATTTTTAAGTAGCCTGAAAAATTTGTTATTACTTTTGTTTACTACTAAATAATGCATTCACAATGAACGGAATGTATTCAAGGAATAAGTTATTTGATAATGAAAAGATTATTGGACATCAGTCAAGTAAAATAACATGCTTCCTTATACTAAAGGTTCGTTATTTTACATCTGATCTGGATGATTATATGTATATCACGTTCTCATAATAAAATTATAATAGTCTGGCAATAAAGCACTGTTCATTTATTATATACATACACGTAAGCATACACTTCCGAATTATAAATTTTCATGTCGGGTTTATTTTGTTGTTTTGATATAGAATTTTATACGAAAACAAACGTGACTATGAAAAGACAGACAAACTATTCATTTATAAGTAATTAAAACTAAATAGGTAAAATTCAAGAATCATTTCTGGAAACGGATATAATGAACAATCAGTATCAGATGATTGTTTTATATTAAAATGTATTTTCATGTTCTAATGAATCGATTTTTCGGATTCCTTTGAACTGAATTCATTTTCTGAATATAGAGTGATAGTGAAAGTATTTTATTTGCCTTAAAGATTACTTCCATTTCATCAATGATCCCTTTTGATCATCGATTCAAAAGTCCAATGATCAACTTTTTGTTGTTCACCTAGTATACAACTTCACCACATTTATCTGTTATACCTGTGGTTGTTCATTTAAACGTTTTGTTGCAAAATGAAGCTACTGTGAAACTATTATGAATCCCTGTATTTTATTGGCAACACTTCGTTATTTATGATAACACATACCTTTTAGTCTTTAGACAAACTGAAAACATTTAAATCAATTAATCCATATTATACTGATGTAAAGTCATAACTCTCAGCTCAGTTTATACCTGATGGTATATTAATAAAAAAGATCTGTCACGAAATTTAAAGCCAGATAATCTTAACTAGGAAGGACAATAATTTTGTCTGAGGAAAATATTTTAAAATATGTAGTAGAACTGGTTGTTCAGAATATAATTGTTATGTTTATATTACTAAAGGCTATGTATCTTGATGTTCTGATAGATTATTTCTATTTTAAGTATAATAATGGAAATACTGACAACTTTGTTTATCACAGAGACGGTAAAAGTGAAATTTATGGGGAGAGAATCTAATAAAATGTCAATTACTCACTTTTAGGTGGTTAGCACTTCGTACATTTTCAATTTATGTATCTCAGATTCAAATGTTTCAGCAAACTTGGGTTAATACAATGGTTATTTTGACTAAATTTTCCTCATTTATACACCAATTAGTTTGCGATTTCCTTCAAAACTAGCTTGTGTATGCAGATAATTTGAAGAAATAATACTCAACATTTTACATAGATTTACAAATCACCATCGAATCTGAAATATTCGTAACTGGCGATATTGACACCTTTTCATCATTAATCCAATAAACTCGTTCTGTCACTGTATAACTAATCGAGGTTGGATTCTTAATAATTTCATTATGTAGCATAAACTGTACTAAACTTGTTTTATTTAATGTGAACGCAATGTATTTTATTTTTCCTACCTAAATAGTTATCTAAGTATATATTTGCTAGGTAATTTATGATTATGCTTTTCACTTGGAGACTATTTGAAGTCTTTACAAAAAAGACTTGCTATTTTTATTCATGACACATAATACGGAATATACAAATGGTAAACAAAGAAATATTTGATAATGAAAACAGTATTAATTAAATACTATTCCCTTAAAAAAGCTTGGACCAGATTGCCAGGCAAAACCTTGGATTTACTTCAAATTCTTTCTCTGAGATTTTACAAAAAAACATTCTTCCTATTTAATGTCTCACATTAGCTCGACGCCCAAATACTATGAAACTATTCGATCAAATTTAGACGGAAGTTCGTTTCTACTCTCCAAAGCTTAGAAAAAGGTTATTCTTTTTAGGAAAAAAAATAAACAAAATAGAATCTGTAATCAGTAGTTGATAAACTTTTTTTTCTAAACTGATAAATGTTTTAGACAAAATATTCAGTTTAACTTTTGATGGGGAAATTTAATTTAATTTTTAAAACAATAGGATTATAATACTTAATCTATTAAAACTTTTAACTTACAATTCATAAGTGTTCGCAGGACGTTATACGGATTTATTAAAGAAAACTTATTTTATCCATTTTAAATAATCAATAGAAATTATTTGATCTTTAAAAGAACCGATTAAAGTTTAACTAAATAAAACAATAACGGAATTTAGATGATTATTAATTATTAGAAAATTCTTTTCATATGTGGCATTTATCACTAATCTTTTATTGACAGACTAATAATAATCTGGAATGTGTTTACCTGTTAAGGTTCAATTCTAAGGAAGATTTTCTCTAAACTTATTATATAATAATTTATCTACTATTAATTAATATTAACATATATGATCATATATGAACATTTTCTTTAATCATTTATAGATAATGACAGTTTATCTGTTAGTAAGATTTATTGTTGTAATTCAAAGTTATTTATTTGTAATCAAAGCACATTTGATAGAATTGTACGGTATATGTAAATTGATTTTTTTTTTAAAAAATATGTTCTAATAACCTATAAAGATTATGATTGAATGTAAGAAATTCAACTGGTGGAATATATGGTAGTTAATCTGATGTATAAGCTTGTATTTCATAAAATTCATTTGAAAAGGGTGAACTTATTCACTTATTATAATTACTAACTTACTTACATACTTACGCCTGTTACCAGCAAGGGTGCATAGGCCACCGACCAGCATTCTCAAACACATACTAACACGGGCCATTTTTTCTAGTTCTATCCAATTATTTTTTCATTCTTCTCATGTCTGTCTCCATTTCTCGGAGTAATGTGTTATTTTATCTATCTCTTCTCCTTTGACCTTGAGGATTCCAAGTGAGGTTTTGCCTTGTGATTGAGTTGGGTGCTTTCCTTAATGTGTGTTCTATCCAATTCCAGCAATTCTTCCTTTCCCACAGTCGGTTGTTGCTGATAGTGTCTGGCCAACTGACCTGAGGCATTTTGAGTAGACAACTGCGAATAAACACTTTTGTCTTCTGGATGAAGGCTTTCGTATTTATCCAAGTTCCCGCCCCATACAGTAGAACTGTCTTGAAACTTGTCTTTATTATTCTGATCTTGGTGTTGGTTGACAGATGTTTTGATTTCCAGATGTTCTTCGATTGTAGATATGCTGCTCTTGCTTTGCCAATCTACCTGGAGCCCTTCTGGGACTGCTACCGGTCTGAAGTTTGGATGAAGAAAGAGGTTTGGGCATGGGGTTGGCGACCCCATCCCGTAGAAAACTAACTCACTAAAAAAGGATGTTAACCAAAAATATAATACACTATCTATAAATTAATGTAAACAAAAGATTATTGAATCGATTTAATTAAAATTCTACTCAATTCCTAAGAGTGTAATCATTAAGTATATCAAAAGAACAAGTTAGTTGTAATATCATCATCAAAGAAATTAGAGTTTGTTTATTTGCAATTAGTATAACATAGCAAACGATAATTAGGTTTTAGTTATCGATTAAACATATAAGTGTTTCAGTTGTTATGTAGATAATGAGAATAATTCCTTTTACTCTAGTGAAATGTGATGATTGTTATTTTAGATATGAATGAAACAGCTGTACTTTCATTCAAGTTACTTTTTTGAAATTCTGATTATGTTCTTTTTTAAAACTTAGATGAACAGAAAACGATTCATTAAAAATAATTAAGTAAGTTGTTTAATTGTTTACCTAATTATTTAAAGCACATTAAACCTTATGTTTAAAAGGTATATTTAGACCTAAATTACATTCCAAATGTGTTTAGTAAAAACAAAAAATTGTTCCACAGATTTATAATCATCAGAGTATTCAGGTTGACAGGTTTTTAGTTTCAAGTAAGTTAAACAGCTGAAGAAAAAATTGGGAATCGTTAGGTATACAGAATAACTAATAAACAGCATAAACCAAATATGAAATAATAATAAAGTCATTCAGGATGAGACGTATAATTTATTTGCTCATACTAGCAAGCTAATCAAACTTAACGTTTTACAATCTGGCACGATTAACAAAGAACAATGCATAAGAATGTAACAACTTAGCATATTGAAAAATATATGAATCTGATATCAATCGGTCTCATAAGCAATGGGTATACCTGTACTTCATTGAAATGTTATCTTCATAGCAGAAAATTAAACAATACTGCTAACCTTCATAATACAGTTTATGGAACTAATCTTGAATCGTGATAAGTCGTTGTTTCCTTTTATCGCAAAATATGAATAACTACATACAATGTTAAGGTGGTAATCTATATGATCCAAAAATAATCATTTAAAATTATTGGTGTCTAACATATGGTCAGCCAGAAAGTTACTAAAAGTTCGACACCACGAATCCATTGTAAACGATCATCAAAGAACTATGAACTATTGGAGAGAACCGCACAACGATCTTCACAAACTCCCTATATTAATGATAAATATGTCCTTAATAGTGATTAATTTCAAGAAATAATCTTATTTTTATGAAAGAGCCATGACAGGTGAAGTTCAGCCATTCAGAGAGTAAAAAAATAATACAATTAGCTACCGATGATGATCGAATATTAACGAAAATTAAAAGTTAAATATGTAAACTAGTAAATGTCAAATCAGTAGTCAAATGATCAAGCACTAGCCATTAAGCTTGAAAATTCTTACTTCAATTTCTGATAAGGTTGTGCGTGTGCATTACTGAGGAGTCCTATAGTTGAATGAAACACCTCTTCAGTGCCTGCTGATTTCCTTTAATTTTCTAAACAAACCTAGTTCATAATAGATAATTTTTATCAACCATGTAGAATATATCATTTGAAATAAGGTATATTTGTATCATTAGGGGAAATACATATAAATCACTTACATACAAATTATTTATAGAAATCCGGATAAAAAATAGTAAAACTCCCTGATATTTTGCTATACATAAAAATACAATGGAACATGGATTATGTATGTTAACTTTAAACTATTTATAAATAAGTACAAAAACTACCACTGTATTAGGTTTGATTAATTGATGGTGATATAAAACATTGATTACTACTAATGGTACTATTATTATTAATTATTGTAGGCACTTGTGTATTACTATTGTTATGATTTAATCGTGAACAACCTTGCTTATTGATTGAAGATTGATTAATTATTGAATTGTAAAAATAACACAATGCAAAACTAATACATAATAATAATAATCCAAATAAGAATATACTCAATGATGTCCATTGGGAATAATTAAAAAATCCATTATTACTCTTTGATATATATGTATTGTTCATATGATATTTTGATTGATTTAAATAATAACCTGTATGTATACAAAATATCACTGAAGCTATTGATATACTAATTAATCCAATAACTGATGTAAATAGGACACAATAATGATATATTCTAACACGAGTTGTTACACGTCGTTTTAATGGTTGCATATCATTTATAGATAGATTACGATTAATGGAACTTAATTCAAGCATTATACAAGGATTCGGTATTAAACGATTACTAGATGTTGTCAAAGTTTCATTTGTTACATTTAAAAGATATTTTGTATTATCTGTCATTATGCTGAAGTTTTATTTTTTTTTAAATGTTGATTATTGTTATTGTTTAAATTATCTATAGGATAAGTACATAAATAAGGAAATAAGTTTTAACCTTTAACAAAATATACTATCCCGTCTATGCATTATTCTATTTACAGATAAAAGCTAAATTTAAACAAAACATTATGATTGGTTAAAGTGATTTATGTAATCTATTATCTGATTGGTTAATAAAATCTATTTATTTAATTGAAAATAATCGACTGAACAAGCGATGTTATTTATAAATAATGGGATAACTATTTTTTTTTCCAACATGATAAAACGGCTATATTTTTTTTTAAATTGGGAAATAATAACGTAGAATTAAATAAAATCTAATCATTTAATTTATTTATTTAATATTATGTTAAAGAAAGGAAATCAGTATTTTAAAACAATTAGTCCCTTTGATAAATTTCGATAATGCAATGAGAAGACGATAATCTTCGTCTTCTCATTGCATTATCGAAATCAATATTATTGATAGTGCAGAATAATATGAATGTATTTCATTTCATTAGGTTCTCATCAGCTGTTTACAACCTAAATTATTTGAAAATCAACGAAATTACAGATATTGACAAACTTATACATTAGAGGGTGATTAAAGATGAATATATGTATTATGATGTAGAGAAGATTTCAAGAGAGTTAATAAGGTTATAATCTATTTTCAGTTGCTTCATTAAACAATCATTTAATGTTTGCTAACTCTTAAAGTTCTAATCATTATTTCAATATTCTAGAACTTTCCCTCCCAAACTTTATTTATCTGAAACTCAATTGAAATCTTCACTATATCATGATACATATATTCATCTTTAATCATCTTGGCATTTACAAAAACATGTCAATATCTGTAATAACGTTAATTTTCAAATATTTTAGGTTGTAAACAGATGGTGAGAACCTAACAAAATAAAATGAATTCATATTATTCTGCATCAATCTTAGTTCTTGTTCTCTTTAACATTTGTTTCTAGGCAAAATAATGTTTCATCAAAATAAGAAGTTTATTTAAATTATATCAAAATGTTAATCGTAATATGATTATTATTATTATCACACATTACTCAAACCATGTAGTGTATAATATCTTCTAATAACAGACTATCAGTTTAGGGTTGTGGAGTTTGTTGAGTTTTGATTAAGATCTTCTTTGGATGCCGGATCAGTGATACGGAAGTTAATTGTTCACCTACAAGACCAATGGTTCTGGGCCCGAATTCTTCGTGCTGGATCGTGGATGAGGACTGTTAAAGAGTTCCATACCAGGACGAAATAGTAGTCCAGTACTTCTAGTTTTTCACTAGGGATCTGATATTGATCCATCCATGAACTCAGTCAAAATAATAAACTGTTGAATAAGTTGCAGTAGACTTTTAAGTGAGTATAATGAATTCATACTACTAAGCGTCTACTAGTCATTTATTTGGCTTTGAGTGTTAACTCGTATGACAATTATAGCTCTGTATTTTATTAAAATATAAAAAAAATGCATGCATCTATATGTATAAAACTATATGAAAATTTTCCAGGATTAATTCTATAAGAAAATGCTTAACTTGATTAATCACTGAATACATAAAATACGTTTGCTTTTAGTCAATCATTTGTTAGAACTGGTAAATGAGTTACAGCTCAATCGGAAGCATATCATTAAGGAAATTAATTAGAGTCAGAAAATTCATCGAAGCATAATCATGAATTAAAACATACTTTAACACATAAATTAGACTTTATTTATTGTGGAGATAGATTGATCAGAGAATTTTCCGATTTAAAGAAGTTAAATAACTGATAGATCTATAATACTTTATCTAGCAAATATACTCTTTGACGAACAGGTTGTTAGAGTTAACCTAGTGAATAACCCGCATTCCTAACATGTCACTATTTTGGAAAGTTGTACAGTTTTTCGGATTTTTTTAAAAACCTTTTCCTTTCTTTTTTGTTATTGTTGTTGTTTTGTTTGTTTGTTTTTTTTGTAAAAAACTTGTTGAACTACCGTGTGCTGAGAATCATATAATGTACCAAAGTATGATATTGAATAAAGCCATTAATAATAATAATAATAATAATAATAATAATAATGATATATTTACTACTTTCCTTCATTAGTTACTTGAGAACTTATATAGTAAAGAGTTTTGTCATAGACTATCTTTAAGAGTAATATATTATTTAATCTTATGTATAACCAGAAATCTATCCATGTGATGTAATCAAAAGACATACAATTAAATGATTATCTTCGAAATCTTCAAATCAGATACTTTCAAAGAGTTTACAACCTAAACACTAATAATATTTATAACTGTAGTTTTTCCGATAAACTGATTTTCGATTATTTAATAATCCTACCGTTAAACGTTACTTACTTACTTACTTACGCCTGTTACTCCTAATAGAGCATAGGCTGCCGACCAACCCACTCTGTCCCGGGCCTTCTTTTCTAATTCCATCCAATTCTTGTTCATTTTTCTCATGTCTATCTCCATTTCTCGGCGTAATGTGTTCTTTGGTCTTCCTTTTTTCCTTTGGCCTTCAGAATTCCATGTGAGGGCTTGTATTGTGACGCAGTTGGGTGCTTTCCACAATGTGTGTCCTGTTCAATTCCAGCGCTTCTTTCTGATTTCTTCCTCCACTGGGATCTGGTTTGTTCTTCCCCACAGTTGATTGTTGCTAATAGTGTCCGGCCAACAGATCCGAAGTATTTTGCGTAGATGACTGTTAATAAACACTTGTGTCTTCTGGAGGATGGCTTTCGTTATTCTCCAGGTTTTCGACCCATACAGTAGAAACCGTTAAACGTTGTTAAGCATAAATTTATATACTATTTATTTAGATTGATTTATTTACATGACATTATTATATTATTATTTAAGAATAAATCAATTGAAAGTCATTATTGACGTCATTAAAATGGAAGAATATAAAATATTTCATTCCAGTCTGTTATAACCATTCACCGTTTTTTTATTAGGAATGTAAATTTACGAGAACGACAACATATTTATATTTCATAATTAAATATAATTAGGCATAAACCCATGTCTAGTTTACTGATTTCAAAGGGTTAAACATAACATTGATGTTTATAAGCAAAGATATAAGTGAAAAATAAGTATCAGTCAGCAAAGTTTGGTAGAAATAATGGCTCAATTATTTTTTTTGTTTCATCCTGTCAGTTGTCAAAGTGGATAACACATGGATGATCATTTATGCAAAAATTAGCTTAGTCTATTAGAAAAAAATATTGAGTGTTTCATAAAGTTTTGTAAACGGTATGACGTTATAGCAACTATCCTACAATCAATTTTGATTATCGTTAATTTTGTTTAGGCCCATTTATTAACATATTTAACAGACAATGTTATCTGAATAGTAATAATTAGCATATTTCTCTGTACCATAATGATCACTAGAGCACATGACAGACTCTAGATAAACTGTTGATTGCTTCAGTATCAGTAGATGATTCATTCTCCTCGCCATGTATATATGTACTCAAATCCTATTATTAGTCCTTGCTTTGTTTTGTTACACCCTTATGCAATTTGACTAAAAATTTGCCTATGTAATTGCTCGTATATACTTATTCACTTCCCCACTTTCAATTTGATCAATATGCTTATAGCTCTGCGATCTGCGCTATCCTTTAATAAAATGTAGTTTCCGCTTCTTTTTGCCCTCTGATTTCAAACACCATTGAGGTTTATATAATGACGGTTACGAGGGTGATTGGTTAACGAAGCAAAGCCACTACAATGTCTTTTATTCATTTGTGATAATCCACACAAGTTCATACAGAAATATCTAAAAAAATACTTAGGTTGTAGTTTACCGCTAAAGACTAAATAGCTATTTCGGGATACTATATCTTCATGGAATTGTGGTAAATTAGATAGTAGATACAATAATGTGGATTAATGAATAAATAGAATGTGGCAAGTAGTCGAACCCACGATGGCCATATATTTCTATTTTAGATGGAATTTTATCCCAGGGATAATATTAAATTTGAGAATTAAACACAGTTCCATTTACTTCAAGTGCTCCACTAGTGATTCAATTACCTAGTGAGTTTAGAGAAACAATCACTTGTGTAACATATAGGATATTTATATTATTATTTGAAATGTTTTAGTCATCCTGTTATTAGTATTGATCAGTCTGATTCGATTGTTCTTAATGCAATCAAAATATCAAGAATAGGATAACTTAAACTTTTATAATATAAATATTATTATTTATTCTTTAATACTAAATGATTTATTGCTTATTTTTTTACAGAGTGAATAAAAGAAGCAATCTGAATTCTTTCTAGTGTGATATAAATGGTGCTTTCAATGAACGAAGCTACAAAATTGACACTACCATCAACCGTTAGTAAAAGCTAAGTTCTTTGTTTTGTTTTGTTCAAATAAAGTATGAATTTAAGTAAAAGGAATTGAAGGACATATGGACAACTAATTCATTATATATTCAAGTGAATAACACTTCAAGTGATGTATTCAATGAAAAAAGAAAACACTTTATAATCGTGAATAAACTTTATTACATTCAAAAGCATTTTTCATATTTCAATTACATTTATAGAAAAAAAGTTGATTTCTATAAAGTTCAGTTGTATAGGTAAGATTTTTTCTTGATTGAGATCATGAACCGACTGACGTTAGACCACCTTTGGAAACCTGGAACCACCGGACGGCTATTTCTTCCTGTTGTTGAACTTCTCAGCAGTGCGCATCCACGATCACGCCAGCGGGATTCGAACCCAGTGCCTTCGGTTTCGCGCACGAACGCTTAACCTACTGAACCACTGAACCAGCATCCAGTGGTGATAGTGTCTATTTGTAAATAGTATTAAATCTTTAGGTTATATGCATTGGTGGAAAAACAATTTCCTTTGACACAAAACGATTGTACTTTTACAATTGAGTAAATTACATTCCAATTCAACTGATAAATTTTGAAGTTATTATGTCAATTTATTGCTTAATTCATGTAAAGATTTTTTATATGCATATTTGATGGATAGTTTATTAATATAGTTCACAGGAAGTATGTTTTAATTGAAAGTTGGAGACTAAAAAGTGATAAAGTTCATAGTTAATCATTTAAAAGGATATAAACTGTATAAAACACGATGTGTATGATGATAGTAACGGCATGACAACGATTATGTCTGTTTGTAAACGATTCACACGACAAAATAGTTATAGTATTACTTACTTACTTACGCCTGTTATAAGTGATAGTTATAGTATTACAACAAAAAATTTACCCTTATTTATAAGATAAGGGTTTATACACGAATTATGATTTACAAGTAGACTTTGTATGCACGCTCACTAAATAGTTTAAAATTTAATGCATAGTACATTGAATTATCAACTGGTTTTTCATTGTCCAAACGTATTAGCAACACGTATTCTTGACACCACGATCGATCGAATATATAGCCTACGAGCTTCTTTGCATGCTGCTTAACTTACGACTACTTGATTGTAATCTACTGCCCTAAATGTAACCTACTTACTTCCTTGCTTATGCTTGTTACTCTTCGTGGAGGAGCATAGGCTGCCCACCAGCACACTCCATTCAACCATGTCCTGGGAAATCCCATCCAGTAACTATTCATTCATTTCATATCTGCTTCCGATTCCCGACGTAGTGTGTACTTCGGCCTTCAGAATTCCAAGCTAGAGCTTGCCTCGTGATGCAGTTTGGTGATTTCTGTAATGTATGTCCTGTCCATTTCCATCGTATTTTCCTAATTTATGTTCAGATCGAAGTTGGTTTGTTGCTGATGGCATCCGGCCAATGGATGTTGAGTATCTTGCGTAGACAACTATTTATGAGTACTTTAACATTCTCCATGATGGCTGTAGTAGTTCTGCAAGTTTTAGCTCAGTAAAGTAGAAATATCTTAACGTTCGTAATGAAGATTTTGACTTTGATATTGGCTTGCATACAGTTGTTTTGAGTTCCATATGCTCTTCAAATGCAGGAATGCTGTTTTTATTTTGCCAATCCTTGCGTTTACGTCTTCATTCGATCTTCTTTGTTCATTGATCATGCTTTCCAGGTACGTTAAGGATTCCACATCTACCATAGTTTCGCCATCAAGGCTTCAAATGCAAGCCAAATACTTTACAACTGAACAAAACCGTCTCCATCCGTGCAAGACCAGTCTTCAAATCCATATAAAATCATCAACCTAGCAACATAGTGATTATAAAGCCCTCATAACTAGTTTCAAACAAATCAATAGTTTTATTAATATCAAACAGCAATATCGAATTGTAAAGTAAACATCAAGGTTTTGAGAATATTTTCAACAGACTACAGGTTGGAAAGACTGTCATATCAAATATTTATGAGAACCAAAATAGAAAATTCCTAAATCGTCCCACGGTTCGAATACAAACAGACAGTTTCTGATGAAGTTTTGTTCTTTAAGCTGGTTGGTTTGGTCGTGAAGCTCTCATCATTCTTCTGAACGACATCATTAGAACGAAATTCAGGTAGAAGAACGATGAAAGGTCCACGACCAAAACAAAACTCCATCACATACAGCATCTGTGTTGAGAAATGTAAATGTTTAATTTTGATATTGCTGTTAAATGCCAATAGTTGCAGCACAAATAATCATTCATTTTATTAATCTTAATTTATACTCTAAGTCAAAATGATGATGTCATTACTGGTGGCTGAAAGTTGTACATATTATGTTTTACATTAATTATTACAATTACATTTCAAAAATTAAATTATGGGTGAAAATATGTTAATTGTGAAACATGATATTCAACTATCGTTTCTAATACCGTCACATTTTTGATATACGAATTAATAGGATCTATTTTTCCTGTTCAAGCACTAGATATAGTTACTTAGCTACTTTCACCCGTTACCCTTCGTGTGGGAATATCGGTCGCCCCCCAGGATTCACCATCGAACTCTGGCATGTCTGTCTACATTTCCCGACTCAAAGTGTTCCTTGATCTTCCTCGTTTACTTTTCATTTCAGGAGTTCAAGTTAGGGCTTGCTTCATGATAGAGTCTTTTGATTTGCGAAGTGCATGCTATATCGACTTCCCTCGTCTTTTCCTAATTTCTTCTTCAACTGGTAGTTGGTTTGCGCTCTACCATGGTAGGTTAATTTTGATCATATCTGTCTAATGGACACTGAGTATTTCAGATAGACAGTTGTAATATTAATTCTGACTTTGGAGTTTGACAGTTTTTTGAGTTCCATATGTTCTTCCGTTATAAGAATGCTTCTCTAGCTTTGCTTATCCGAGCCTTCACATCTTTATCAGATCCTACTAGTTTATCGATGATGGTGACCAGGTTAGTATATGAAAGTCACCACATCTTCCAGAGGCTCTCCGTCAAGTGATATTCAGTTGGTGTTCTCCGTGTTGTATTTAAGGATCTTGGTTTTCACTTTGTGTATATGGAGGCCTTCTGATGTTGAGGCTGCTGCTGCACCGACTATCTTCACCTGCTTTTGTTTGTGTGAATGGAATAGAAGAGCTAGGTCTTCTGCAAAGTACAAATCATCTATTTGCATCCAAGGTGTCCAATGTATTCTGTGCCTCAACTCAGAAGCCAAGGTTATCGTGATCTAGACAACCACCAGAAGAAAGAGAAAGGTGACACACAGAGAGAGAGAGAGAGTAAGCAGCCTCGTCTGAATCCGGTCTTCACTTGGAATGCATTTGTCATTTTTCCTCCATGCATACAGCTTTGCAGTGTAGTCCGTTGTATGAATTCCATGTGATATTGATTATTTTCTCAGGTACACCATAATGTTGAAGAAGGCTATATAAGGTTTTCTATCCACTCTACCAAACAATTTTTCATAGTAAAAGAAGTTTATGTATGATGACGACTTCCATCCAATTTATTGTTCAAGGATGATCCGTAGTGTAACGATTTGGTCTGTCGGCGACCCATCATTATGGAATATGGTCTATTGACCACGAAGTTGATTATGTCAGAAATCTAATAAATTTTTTTTCTAATTATTAGAGTCATTGATGAGATATTTAATCATTTTTGATTCGTCTAGACTGATCACCTTGATCAAGGTAGAATCTTAGTTTATCTCTACTCAACAAAATGAACATATTTAAAGTATATCAATTTCTTTTGAATATTTCGACATAATGTAGAAAACTACTGTTTGACAAATACGCTTTCTAAAACACTAATTTAAGTCAATTTTAAAGGAATATAGGTGTTAAAATCTGACATATACTATACATTTATTTGACACTATGGCAATTTTATATTTTAAAGAAAGTTTGTCACCGTTCACAAAATATGTCGTCCATCTGTTAATACAATAGTTTTACAAAGAAATAATCAATGACTTTATATATTTTCAGCTGTGAATATCTGATATTTTAGCATGTAAAAAGTACAATAAGTGACCGTGAACTTATATTAACTTTATTATAGGTAATATAGTAACTTAATAACTACCATTTACCTAACCATAATTAAATTTGTACAAGATAGTTTATTTTGGTCATTTGTTCAAATCATCTAATTTTAAACGTCTATTTTAAAAGATGAATGAATATTCATTATTTATAAACACACTTAGAATAGTTTACAGAAACATTTAAATGGGACAATCAACTAAATTGTATTATCAGCTTTATCCTCTTATAACAAACATTCTTCTAAATGAGCGTTTTTGTTTATTACATACTTTTATTTTTATTTAAACTGATTCATCAGATATTTATATTATGATTTTGATTCAACATTCTTTCTTAGTGCTAACAGATAGTTTTTTTTGAGCTCTAAACGTTTTTGTCTTTTATCATTCTTCAAATATGACTGTGTAATCTTGTCATTAAAGGCAAATAAAAGTATCATATTTGTATTTTTATAAACGTATTAACAACTTTAAAAAAAAGTCTGTAAAATGACATTTCAGTGACTTATCGATCAATTTCACTTGTATTTTTAACTATTGCTTTTAATTCAGTGTATCATTGAGTTGATATTTTGTATCTTCGGGTAATTATTATGAAGTTCTTGTTACATCCGAACGAAGGTTAAATCACGAGTAACTTCTGAGACATATTAATTGACTAATATTATCTATATATTCTTATGGTGTAACTATACAATAATTAGATTATGTATATTTATATTCTTGTTATTATAAATTTTAATTTGACCCATAGACTATTACTATCCGATTTATCATTCTTGAGTTATGGCTTGTCTATTAATTACTATCTCCCTCATTCACAGCCACTTTTTGGCTTAATTGTATACAAATGTTATTTCCTATTTTATCGTACGTTGTGGTTTGTCTGGTTGATATATAAAACGGAGTATGTTTGAAATAAATGATCCGATTCATATTACAGAAGCTGATATTGTGTTCTGGTCTCAAGTGGACAGGCTAGGCGGACACAGGACCAAAGAAGACGCTCAACTGCTCATACCGGTCGAACGTTATTGATTTGGCACAGTGCTAAGATTGTATAAATCGTATTTTGATTGATAGATAAATCACGTGATAAAAGCTGGACATAAAATCATAACAGTTCTCTAGTCATTTTCTACTTCACACAAAATCATATTTGTCTTATTAAACGAAAATATCCTATATCTACTGGGAATCGTACAGACTAACCATCCCGTTTTACAGTACTCGTGTGTTCATTATTCTAATTAATAGAACATATAAATATTTTTTTAAGAATAAATTTCAACTTTGAAGGTTATTTAAAACGGGTATATAGTGATATCCTGATATGAACAACATTAAAAGTTATGTTAAATGCATGATCAGCTTCTTATGCGTTGATCAACACCATTTAAGGTTTTACTCTTCAACTATCAGTGTTATATCTATACTAACTGCTATACATGTTTGATAAAACCTTCATTACTTATTTTATCAGGTTTGTAATTATTAAAATTATCAAGCAATTAAAATAATTTTTACCAAACTTTATTATTCACCTCATATTGCTGGAACAATTTAGACAAACGATTATATTACTTGTTATACAAAGGTTGACAGACCATATCAACAAGATAAATTTGAACATTGATTTAGGATGCGCCATTCGAAGTTATATGATATTTCAAGCAATTCAATTTACACAATGTATAGTAACAAAAAGTGGTTATTTTGTTTCATATTCTTTAGAAATCCCAACCAGAATTCGTTAATTTTAAAAATCTGAGCTGATATTATTGACTATTATCATCTGGTGCTACTACGGCGAAAGCCATGTGATCCAAACACTTCATTTAAAAGAAAATGTTTCATTAAAGGTTAATTATGGAAATTATCTGAATGTCTGTTACTAATTGATGATAATAATTCATGAACTTTAATTTTAATAGTTTTCATCAGATGGTAGCTTTTAAAGGGTGGTAGCAAACTACTGTTCAACTTTAGATCACAAAACTACGAGCGTCTAATGCAGAATTCAAACGAAGAACTCCTATATCTATTACAATTAAACCTCATTTTTTAACTATACTCTAACAATTAGTACAATTAATTATCATTACTGTTGCAACATTTAAAAACTATTCAATCAAATAAGAATCAAATTTTCTTTAATGTGCATTTTCACTAACGTTTAAGGTTAAAGAATTATAACTATTCATTTTGTAGATCACTAAGATCTATTCACAAAGTTTTGTCAATAAGTAACAATGAGAGTACTGTATTTCTGTGATATACGATTTTAGTTATAAAACTATCAATCATTTCATACACATAGTTCTCTTTATTGTCTTAAAGAGACCAAGAATAATATAAATTCATTTTATTTTGTTAGGTTCTCACCATCTGTTTACAACCTCAAATATTTGAAAATCAACATTATTATAGATATTGACACGTTTTTATAAATGCCAAGGTGATTAAAGATGAATATATGTATCATGATATAGTGAAGATTTCAATTGAGTTCTAGAATATTGAAATAATGATTAGAACTTTAAGAGTTAGCAAACATTAAATGATTGTTTAATGAAGCAACTGAAAATAGAATAATGTGCGTATGAAGTTAAATATATTATTATTATTACATTGATTTTATCAAAAGATAATTATTTTTATACAGCGATTGTACAAAATGATTGTCGTATATATTTTTTCCTATTCAAAATAGGCGTAAACATAAATACATGTTTTCATTTCCTGTAATTCTATAGTAGTACATAATTCCCTACCTAACGATTATTTGCAATTTCCTGAACATCATTACTGATGGGTCTTATTCCTCTGAGATTTCTATTATTATTATTATTATTATTATTATTATTGAAAATAATGACCTGTTAGATTTAATTTAATAACAATAAACGTAGTTTTATGCTTGTTGGTCAGTAACAATGTTTTCTTGTGAACAGGAATGATATAATGATAGAGAATCATGTCCGAAAGAGGTTGTTCTCAGTTTAAATTTTATATAGTCACTCATTTAATTGAATTTTAAATTCATTTAGTTTGGAAATGATAGACTTCCAAAAAGAAGTCATCTTCACGTACAGTTTGAAGTTATCTATGAGATTGAGGATGGCTTTATATGTGACACATGTTTATGTGACAACCACAGACATATAAACTGTTATGATGAACCAATGGTTATTTCAATTCTAGGACTAAACTTTTATCGTGTTTGGAGATTATAAGAAAATAGTGTAAACCATTACTGACGAACATGATCTAATATGCTAGAACTTCTTTAACGCTTTTTAATTCTAGTTTTAACTCAACTGTAACATAAGATTATTTGGTAATCTCATTATTTCATGTTTCCTTTCATCATTTACTGATTTTTTCGACTTAAGTTATATTACGACTTCATGATTCTATCTAGATCAAACGCAGTGAATAAATAAGTTACTGAAACATAGCTTATGATGAGATAATTTATAGAGAAGATTGACAAGCAAGTCACTTGTACATATTTGGCGGTTGGAAGTAGTCAACAAAAAAACTGAGTCTATGTTTTATTCGGTGTGTTACGTTTTAGCAAGACAAACAAAATTATGAAAAGAACTGTTACTACCTGGCTAACTTGAATCGACATCACTCAGATTCACAATCGTAAAAGTTACTAACAAGCCACTTGTGCTAAAACTGACCTCTTTCTAAACAATCGAACTCGATCTTCACAACAGGATTAGACGAAACTGATATCTGACACTAAATAATATTCCATCACTTTTGAATATTTTTTGTTCCATAGGAAGTCATTCGTGCATCTCAGACTGTGAAACCGGGTGATCACTTCATCAAATCTACCACGATGCATCAGTTATCAGGTTTACAGTTGAACCTAGCTGATGAATGCGAACAGACACGGAAAATAGGTACAGAGTTGATGTTGATCACTTCCAAATACCTAAAATCCCAACACAGTACACGCGTTGTCGAGTGACTTAAGCTAGTGGCCTCAATACAAACAGTATGATAAAATTCTGTTACTACCAGAAAATCTAGTCGAACATGATATAAATCGTAGTTTAGTGATCAAAAAATCGTCGTCACTTTCCATGTAGAAATTCAATTCCATACTGTCCATCGCATTAAATGTTTAAGTGTGCACAAAGTGAATTCCTTAACTGTATGATGAACTTAACAACAAGATATTTGATATCGAAACACAATATTTGTAAAAATAGACCTAAAGCCTTCACATACTGGTAAAACAATATATTTATCAATAGAAGAATGCCTTAAATCAAACTCAATGAAAATGTACACGTTTATACCAAAACATGGAAAGGTAGTTAGTCATCATTATTACTTAAACGATTTTTAAAACAATACTCAATTTCTGAAGGGATATTTTAAATGTTCGTTTTGAACTACTGTTTAATTATATAGTAGTACGTAATATAAGGATAAGTTAATCATTTGCACAATATGTCATCGAACCATGGATACATATATCGCACAATCAAGTGTTTTGATCTCAAATACTTAGAAGCGATGGATCTGAATAACGTAACGTTGCAAGGAAATTTGTTTTGTCATTATAAAAATCACTGAATATAAGCCCAAATCATGTTTAAAAAACCAACCGAATATTTGTATAAATTCACGAAAAACATTTTGAACATCTTTTACCAGTATAACAGATTGGATGTTTTATAATGAACAACACCTTGGACAGTTTCAAATATGGGTGATCTTTAACTGTTTATCAGTTTTAGACAAAGACGTCTATCGGTTAAGGTTTACTAACATATGAAAGCTTAACGACCAATTGCCATGAAAATATTCCTGCTTTATTATGTAAATATTATGAAACAATATGAATTATATGTTGCCACTTTTAATGTGATGAAACATTGCCATGAAAAGCCATTTCTCGATAATATGGACGTTGAGGTCAGCCAAGGTTATCAACTTCATTTGCATGTAATGAAGTTGGAATAGTATATTGTATATTTTAGGAATGTAAAAAATAAAAATAATAATTTTCACTAGGAACCTCCTTCATGCATATTGAGTTCATTTTGTTTAACCCCTAAGGAGCTTCGTTTAGTGGTTAAGGTGACTGGAGTTCTCACTGTATTTTCTTACAACTGCTCATGACATTAGTTATTGAATTCATTGTTTTAAACAAATCATTGATTACCAAAAAAACGATATATTTTTTCTATTTAAATATACATGAAGCCAAGGGATTAATATTTGCATTAATGAAACGATTTACTTCACTTAACATTAAGAGGAGTAAATCGTGATTATGGTCGAAAACTGACCTTCATCTTAATAGAATGGGGATGGCTTGTTTAACTAGGTAATCATTGAATAATGTGAGAGTCACTTACTCAAAATATGTTTGAGATAGAATGGTATGTCACAGAATCTTACATAGGTGTTATTACCAAGGTTTGATTTGATAATTTCGAATAAATTGAGCATTGGTTTCATTGTTACAAATATATTATTTTTATTTAGAATCGTACATACTTCACTTAACAATTCTGTAAGGGTTTTCAATACGGTTTGGTGTATATTCGATAAAATTTAACAGGTTGTGTAACGAGGGAAAAAGATATTTGGAACCGACAATTGTTATTTGAGTTTTATAATGGAGTTACTTCTCAAAAAACATTTTTCTGTTTTTTTAACCTTTAACTCCTAATGCTGTAATTTTCAAGGAAATTAGAGAAAACTCGCCTATTTAATTTCTTGCAAATTTTTTAAAGTCAACTTGCATAAATCACTAGGTGTAGTTTGCTTGAATCTTTCCATTGAAGTTTAAGACTGCAATTGATCAGTCTCTTATTGCCATATGTGCACACTGTGCGTATTGTCTCGATACTGTCTGAAGTCACAAGCTTTATAAGCAAAGATGGATAATGGCCTTCAATGCGATCCAGGACGTGCGTTTCGTCCCTTTTGGGACTCGTCACCTGGATGTATCTGCATCCAAGAGTCGATTATCAATCTGGGACCTGTCTGAGATGAAGGTGCATACAGCTGACGAGTCCCAAATAGAACGAAACGCACGTCCTAGATTGCACTGCGAGCCATTACGCATCTTTGCTCACATCAATCAGTTTAAGCTGATTTATTAACTACTCGCTCATTCTGTTAAGAAAATTACCCACTGGGATATTAAGGGAGTTAGTTATCCACTTAGCTTTTCCGTTTAGAGAGCCGTTTATACAGGAAAAATTAGAGTATCCGACAATCATTTTAATTTCGGTTGGTTTTCGAACCAACCTGTAAAAACAAATCTCTGAACTATCTCATCTATTTTGATTGTTGTTTAATATTCAACAAACGTTATTGTTAATTTTGGTTAGCATACTTTCTAGGTTCCTTTTTTCATAATAGATGTATTACGGTTTATCTGAAAAATTTGAGAATTCACATGATTAGACATTTGAAAAACAATTCAATGATCACAATATTTAACAACCATTTATTTGGACAAGATTGTGAATGGGATTTGTTTGGTGAAATCGGATTGTAATTAACTAAACTAGATTTTTGAAAAACCTGTTTCATTCTCATGCAGTTACATAACATTAATCTTATTTGTTTTCGGTAAGCTGGGTGGCCTGAATTATTGCTCTCGTAAGGTAAAACTAAGATGTTCATTGAAAAACTACAATTTTATATGCATTTTTATTATTGTAGTTCGACATTATGGATAAATTTACACAGTGTTGAGTTTGATACACCTAAAACTTGTGACATGTACTTGCTAAAGAGTAACTTAGCTTTTGTCAGACTGCAAAGACTGAATCCTAAGTGAAGTATGTTGATAGAAAACACTTCCGAAGATTGAGATAGACTTCGAAAAAAAAACTACTGAAATCGATTGATTCGGGATTGTACAATTCACAAAAAAATTATCCAAACACACTGAAAGTATTCCAGTTATGAGAAATTTTTAATTGTTTTTCTACATGATTGAGTAATAATAAATACGAAAGGTAAGAGTAACCAATGTATTGGACACAATTATTACAATAACAAAATAATCACTTGAGCTCATTGTTGGTTAAACTATTCAGACTAATGGTAATAATTTAACTTGCTAGTATTGATAAGAATAGTACAACTTAAATATACTGTTTACTTCTCAAATATCTGAAATGTTTACCGGAACATTCTTGGCCAACCCTCCCATAGTAATGAAACAAATTTTAATATGACAAATTTTCAACTTGCATATTCATAATAAATAGGTACACGATAAAGTACAAAAAAACGTTATTTTTCCTATTTAATATACTGTAAAGCTAAAATAGATGATATCTATTTCTTCTTATGCACAACTCAACTAACGAAATTGATGTGAACAGAGAGACAAGAAGCTATAACAAACTAAATAAGCTATTTGTTTCATTTAATTCAAAACTTGCAAAAACAAAATTTATTTTTGTTCCTAGTTTCTTGTATAAACCATAAGCTTTGGTTTGGTGTATGATTCACTGCCATATCGTTTTCTATCCCAAAACTATTGTAATTTAAACATACTCTTTTGTACTCTATTTTCCAACCTAATCCCCAGTTTTGGACATATTTGTATTTTCCTAATTGTTTGTGCGTTATGGTCGGATTAGTCATCTATTTATTCATGTATCTTTTTACGCTAATCTGAATAGGGAACAAGATTGGAATTGGGAATAAATTGAGTAGTATTCCAGTTGACTTGTCTCTCTCGTGTACTTTTCAGCCAATCAGGTAATAGTATAGTTTTCGTCATTCTACACTAAGCAGTTAGTCTCACTTTAAACTCATGCATACTAGCCTCAAGGTTAAGCCAGTGAGTCTTAATCTAGGTTCCAGACAAGTTATCCTCTGCGTAGTAGTAGGTAGACAGATCAAGGACGTGACAAAAATGAAGATTAAGGGCGAGCAAAAGGATCACTAAATGAAAAACAATGTATTTAATAAAGACTCATTAGACTTAGTTTAGGTTAATAATGCCATATCGAAGAAACGACCATAAAGAATGCAGTGATAAATAGCTTAATATATTAGCATATATAAATATTTATTTATTTATTTAAAAGATAGATTTTATATTCATCACAACCAAATAAACTAAAAAAATGAACATCGAACATATATCGGATCATTAAGTAAACTACAGAACAGGCATCGAAAAAATATCTTATATTTAATTTCAATATATTTCTTAAAGTTGTTGATGTTATTTTCGCCTTTTATAAGATTTTAACGATAATATTCATTTGGAATGAAGCGAGCGGAAGTAACATTACTTGAACAAACTTACACACTGTTTGAAGAAACGAAAAAAACAACAACTAATTACTGAAAAAGATTGAAGCATGAAAAAATTTGAAGAAGAAGAAGAAGAAGATCAAATGAAATACTCACTCAATAATATTCACTTTTCATAAGTAAACAATTGAAACATTTGTAAACAGCATAATGTGATAACACTCTCTTTATTCTCACTCATATTTTGAAGAGTGATGATTGATAGGAACAAGATGAAACAGTGAAAGTTACATATTCATATGTCATGTTTGCAAAATATGAAAACAAAATTGAAGAATCACTACACTATTCACACTTAGTGAATAATTCATTCATTCACACAATGTGCACCCTGTCACTAATGTTCTGTTATATCCTAGTGAAGATCAAATTCGGGTAACTTCTGTCAACGATTAATGGTCTAATTATAATGTAAGAAATTTACAGTAAGGAAATCTAGCCCATTTATATTCCTATTGTATAACTGTTCAGTAACTAGATTATGTATATCTATATTTCTCTTATTTTATACTTCATTTTGGCTTAAAAACTTTTGTTATACGATTTACTGTTCTTAAAGTATGTCCAATTTATTGATTACCGTCTCCTACGTTAACAGCCACATTTTGGCTCGATCTTGTATAAATGTGATTGTCTATTTTATGGTGTGATGCGGTCTGTTTGGCTTGTATATAGACCAAGTATGTTTGAAATAAATTATTCGCAAAGTGGGCGCTATTATTGGCGTTCTGGACTTAACTGGACGGGTTAGGCGAGCAAACGATCAATAAGGACGCTAGGCTGCTATTACCGGTGGAACGCCATTGATTCAACACAGTACTAAGACTGAATAAGTCGTGTTTTGATTGGCGAATAAGTCACGTGATAACTAGCCAGGCGTAAAGTCACAACAAATTGGCGACGGTGATTTTGCGAAAGATTTACAACAATTAGTGACGTGGATATGGAAAGAAATAAGCTATAATAATTGCCGGTGATTTTTGGAGTTGATATTATTATTAGCAGTAAAAAGAGGTGCACTTCTTCAGAACAGTTGCAGTTACTATTATAACAGCGGACTTTAACTACTCAACAGCAATTCCTGTAGACGCTTCTGGAGAGACCTTCTATTAGACAAGATATTCCTGAACATAAAGGTATAGAGTTATATCTAGTCCAGAATTTATTTTTGATACAGACAGTGGTCACACTTTTGAAGCGTGGTTCAACAGAATAGAAAGTATTTTCCGAGTAGAATTTGCTGCTATAGATGATTCAAAGATAGTCCGGCTGCTTTTACAGAAGCTTGGTCCTAACGAGTATCAAAGTATATAAACCATATCCCGGCCAAACATCCACGAGATGTTAGCTTCGATGAAACTGTTAACATTTTAAATAAAATGTTCTGTCAACAGATGTCCTTACTTCGTATACGGTATAACTGTCTACAACCGACTAGAGAAGCTAATCAAGACTACAGTATGTACACCGGAAGATTAAATTTACAAGTAGAATTATCTAAATTAAATGTATTAACCAGTGATCAATTTCAATGCCTATTATTCATTTCTGGTCTGAACCCACTCATCGATGCTGACTTTCTCATAAAGCTGTTATCCCGTATGGAACATGACGATGAAATGACGCTACAAACCGTTACTGCTGAATGCCAACGATTAATAAACTTAAAACAAGATACACCTATTCCGGAAACCAAAAGTGTTGTACCATCTAATTCTGTTCATGTTGTTAAGACAGGTCGAAGAAAAAATAGTACCGAAACTTATAAATATCACTCGAAAATTCCTAAACCTTCAACTAAATGTTGATATTGTGGTGCGCGGCACTTCTCAAAGATTGCCGGTTTAGAAATCATAGGTGCACTATATGCAATAAAGTTGGCCATAAAGAAACAGTCTGCCAAACTATAGAAATTTGGAAATCAAAGCAAACGAAGCGTTCTTATCAGTATCAAGACAAGTATATAAACAGTATATATGCTACACAGGCTCTAAGCACAGCAGATATAAGAAAATATATGGAATTAATGATTAGTGGTGTTCATATTCGATTGCATTTGGATACAGCATCAGATATCGCGTTAATCTCTAAACGAACATAGAATTTAATTGGCTGTCCACAAGTATTTAAAACTGAGCACAAATCTCGGAATGCATTCAAAGGCATATTAAAGCTTGTTGGAATAATAAAATGCTCTGTTGAATTCTGATATAATTACATCACAGGAAGTTGTTATTTAACGAACAGACATGATTTGGACCTTATCGGTATAGATTGGATAGACAAAGTAAATCTACGGGATATACCATTTAGCGAAATATGCACGATGAAAAGCACAAATAGTCATAGAGATCTACCCATCGTCCATGTAACTAAGATAGCCATAACGATAGAGGACCTTTTGCAGAAACATAAGAACTTATTTTAGAATAAGTTGGGACGCACAATTGGGCAGGCAAGATTATACTTACGACAAGATGGAAAACCTCTTTTCCGCCCAAAACATCAAGTTGCATACTGACAAAAGTGACAGAGAATTAGACTGACTACAAAAGCTCGATGTTGTACAACCTGTTAATTATTCGGCATGAGCAACACCAATTATAGTAGTTCAGAAAGCGAACGAAGCTATTTCCTTTTGTACAGATTTTTCAACACGATTAAATGATGGTTTACAAAATCATTCACATACACTACCTATGACAGAGGACTAAACGTTGCACGTAACTTTTCTAAAATTGATTTATCGGAAGCTTACTTACAGGTGGACGTTGACAAAGATTCGAAGGAGCTATTAACCACTAATACCCGCCATGGACTATCAGTTTAACCGATTACCATTTGGCGTGAAGCCAGCTCCAGCAGATAATGGACACTATAACGTCTAACCTCGACGGTGTAGCAGCTGATATGGACGATATTACAGTTGTTCGCTCTTCTTCTCAGGAACTAATGGGCCGATTAAACGTTGCACCCACTAAAATAACGCAAGCTGGTTTTCAGTTACAAAAAGAGAAGTGTGAATTCTTGCTCGAGCCCGAAAATCACATTGTTCCATTAAGACATTTCCTGAATGTCACATTAAGTAAATATCCATGTGAATAAAGTTGTCTAACATAACTCGACGATTGATAACTCTTCCTGACACATACTCACTCATACGCTGATATATTTCAGCTATTAGCAATCAAACAGCGCAACTGCAAATGTACAAATATCAATACTGATCAATTTCTTGACAACATTCATAGTTGTCGGACGTCAGAACGACAACATTCCAATGTACAATGTATAGACAAATGGCGGATGAGTGAGATGATAGTGAAACGTGAAAAAGGATAATCCTCTGTAGGTTTCACTGAAACGCCTACAGTTAATTAAACAGCACTCTCTCATCTATTAATTATCAGGTTTAGTGTGTAACTCAAAATATATTATCATTGCTATAATTACTCTTATTGCTTCATTTATTAACAATATTCTAGTGATTTACAATTCATTTATCTACAAAATCACACCAACTAAACTATCAGAATATGGAGTTGATTTGTATGACACGTCCATTCGTTCAATCAACGCTTCTGAATCTACACTCACAAAACTTCACCTATTTTGTGTCTGTTGAATAGATTATGTGAGGTAAACATGATACCTACTTACTTAATTAAGTAATTAATCAATCAATTAATTAATTATGCGTACAAAAGAAGTACGTCTTATCGTTATCGTTACCTTGGCCTTAATTATTTTGATTATTCTATTATTATTATTATTATTATTATTATTATTATTATTATTATTATTATTATTATTATTATTATTATTAATTACTGCATTTCCCCTTTACTTACGTCTTACATTCTCGTTATTTTATTCGTAAATGCTCATCATATCACCTTATTTATTTTTACACCTCTATGACCTTTAATTAATTAATTACCTACTTACTTAGTCATACATTCATAGGGATAAGTGTAATAAATGATGGTCGAAATAAGATTTGTAAGAAAACTGTTTTAAATTCGGAATTAGTAAATAGGTCAAATTGCCATACATGATTTTTCTCACCATTAAATCCAATAACTATGATTTACATAATAACACCAATGTGAATGATGATGTACATCAAGCATTGAGATCAGTGTGAAACGAATCGGATAAGCATGTTCATCCACACGTCATTGCAAATCCTCGATATCAAACATAAACACCATTCACCAATGTTGTATTTCACTGTTCACCATCCATACACAAATCCAGTATTTAGTGAATAGGTGAGTGGAAAGACTTACATGTTTATGAAATATTGTTTGTATCAAGTCGGACTGTATTGATGATGGGTAAATACAACCAATGTACAAGCACAATACTTCTATCGTCTCACTCTGAAATAAGATCATTTTCCTCATAAACTAGATGCACATTCAATGTGATTCAGACATTTAATCAGTGGATTGTCTAGCTCAGATTGGAGTGTAGTGCTCATCACGAACCAACGACAAATGATGCATTATTGGAGACAAGGAAGTGAAGAACAACCCTTCTTCTATACACCTGACATTTCTCAACCGAACTATCATTTTGGATTTCCACCTGATTAATGTCGATTTCCCAGACACTGAATCACAACAAATGAATATCAAACTGAATAATCCAGCAATTCATTCTAAAATACAAAAGTCACGATACGTGAGCCATACACTCCCCTCCACATTGTTGTTGGTAACTCATCTAGGTGGATGGGAATCGGATGAACTTGATTTAACTGTCGTATTTGGATTTATGTCACTCCTCACTTCATTTCTGCTGATATTTCTTCCTCAACCATTGATTTTTGACGTCGAATTGATGTGTGAAAATATCACGGTTCTCGTGGACAACATTGCATGTTCCCCTGTATCGAATTCAACCTTCCATTTTCCAACATAAACACAATATCTTCCTTATGCTACAATAAACAACCAGACGCACTCACTCCATGCATTCTCACAACAATCAAATTATTTGCTTAGAATATTTCGAATTTTTAAATACATGATACAATCGCTCGATTCCTCTTGCAACAACATCCACTTTCGTGAATACTCGTTTACTGTGATCGAAGTACTTCATTTAGTTAGATGTATTAGTCAATACATACACGTTTATAACTGCTAGCTTATTCAGAATAGGTTGATTATATTCGCCTATATTTATTATCTTGAAATATTACGAAATTTCGAGATTTGATCACATTTCAGTGTTGTATATTCAAAAGCTTGGTTGTTCAAAGGACTATGAATTAAATTAGTGGAGATATGTTTCAAAGAAAAACACAAAGTAAACTTGTCGAGAAGTGTTAACTACAAAAGAAATATTTGATGATTGTCGAGCTGAAATATGTGCAGACTCTGAGAACTTCGGAGACGAAAACTCTTTGATTGTTTCGGTGAATTTATGGGAGTTCTGTTCCAGAAAGCGGGTTGTCAACATGTAAATGTTGTGGAGTGCGTGAAACGTTTAAACGTATTCCATTGCTTGTGTCTTCCACTCAATGTCGATGTACGTCTACATCCCCTCGTAGTTTTCTCACTCTCCTTACAGATCAATATACCTGTTTCCCCTTTCTATGATCCACAACTACACGTAGTCGTCAATAGTGATGTCCATTCTTAAACTTTCACCTATTTATCGTTGATATCAACATTCAACTACAACCACATAATTTTCGATACCGTAAGTCATGTCATTACAATTATGAGGTGAGATCGATAAAGTCAACCTTCCGATTATGGATAACTTAATCAAGGAATACATGCAATCCTCTAATTATGACTGATTAGATTGATTTGTGTATATTTGCTCAAGATAATTTATGTCTCGGAAAATAAAAATTCATCGAATCCAATCTTTCGCAACCGGTTACAAATCCACACTGTGTGCGTGAGTTGTCGTATCTGAACAGTTTCGGAATGACAAACGTACATTTCACATCAAAACGATTGACTAATTTAATAATTTGTATGAATTGAAATACTCCACAAAGATTTATTGAACACACAAATTACTGCTTGAAAATCTATGGAGTGAGAAGTAACACACAACAAATCACTTGTGAAACACAATAACCTAGTGCAGAAATTGGCATTGTTCTCCTAAGACAATATCCAGTTAGTTATGAGCATTGTTATTAAAACCAACTAATTGCAAACAATTGTCCTTGTTATCATTGTGAAGTTGAATAAGCATAAAATCAAAAGACACAAAGAAAATATACATCACAACGAACAAACAGTTTAATGATGGTCATTCAACACATCACTCGGATATAGAGATATAATGTTGATTTAGAGAATAATGTTTCGATTGCATGAATGAGTTAGTCATTGTTGTTTGCTCAATTATTTATTAAAAGTGATACGTGACCTTTTCGAGTGGTTGCCATCTGTTGTTTAGTTGTCTGAATAGGACGTGTTTGAATCACGTAAATAATCAAAACAATGATGAATTAATGTAAATGATGATTATCAATGAGGTCAATAACATTGTGTACCAATATATGATAGTCATTCTTTACCAGAATGCCGTAATAATTTTCAAAATTTCTTTGGAGCGAATGTTGTTTTCATGATGTTTTCAATCAATGGACATTTATCGTAGTTACCCAGTCTCATTATTAGATCAAACTGAAACTAGAATTTCTACCAAGGATTTACTCATCTTCTTTGTCAACATTGATTCCCTGTAGATATTTACTTGCATACTGTAATATATGGTTTACCACAAGCTACATACGGTTTACAAATTCGACTCGTCTATTCCACACTGGTCTGAACAAGTCAAAAGATAAAACATAGCGGCAGGTGGCTCACAACGAGATCAGTTCTCATGAAACTCTATATCACCACTTCACAAACACTTCAGTTTACTCACATTTCATCATGAGACAAATCTCAGATCAAGCAAGTAATATTGTACGTGAGTTTCCATGTTGAAAACTGCTCCATCAATCTTTCAAGTTGTAGTTGACTGGTCTAGTTGACAACAGAAATTGTCAGCAAAGTGTTGGTTGCAATACGACGGTGATAGAAGCAGTCGCACAAAGTGTATGATCATTTATTCTTGATTCGGAGTAATCTGTATCCATAAACTATTGGAATTATTTTTCTGTCATAGTGGGAATATTAATAAGTTTAAACTGGTGGACAAACAACTTACAAAATGACTGTTTTCATTTGTCAGTCAAATGAATATTCATAATGATCATAATGTACACAGTTGTTTTTTCAGTAAACTGAACACATTCATTAGGACGTTAAATAAGAAAGATTGGTTCAGCGAAGAGTTATCTTTACGACGGATTCATCATCAAAGCCATACAATCGTATACATATATACTTATTATTTCAGAATGATAATAATAACTATATTGCATATTCTTAACATTGCCTAAGCAGCAGCAGCCATACATCTAGAAAAACCAGAACTGTGTGTCAAAATCAGATTGGTACGACCTCCTCTTCTGCCATGGTCTTAATGTCATGTAAAATTTATCTTCATAATATTCTTCTTCTGTGGACATCTGCTTCCTCTTCCATCTTCTCCTGAAATCTTCAATCCACAATACGTTTACTTCTGTTTCTATAATCCTCTTGATTGGATTTAATCTCAAATTCAACATTTTATCTTATCAGGCTGAGCCATCGTTTCACAGTGATAATTTCTCTATCTATCTTTTGATGAGTATTTAAGTAATTAACAACCAAACGACTATTATTTTCCCTATTTACGAACAACCTCTTAATAACTTCGTTAATCCTATCTCACTGTTATCATGGTTAATTGAAGTTTATTATCATCCAGAAAAAATAAGTATATATGTTTGCGATTGTACAGTGGAAAAGAGAAATCTTCGTTGAAGCAATAGATCTAAATTAACAGTTATTTTCAAGTATATTTGCATGTGCATGTCAAATAATATTTCATAGCAAGCACTCGGTTTCACAGAAACTAATGACAGAATAATATTGAAATTTTCTAGCATGTTACACTTAGAAGATCTAAGCGATTACTATGTTCGATTTTATCTGGTCATTACAGACTAATGAACGAACACCAATGTACATTGTTATGAAACAAGCTTGCCTCACAGATACAAACGTCTGTGTGGAAAACACATTTACTTTCGATGGATAATAACAATTATTATTATAATAAAATGTAAATAATGATAGTTATTATTATTATTATTATTATTATTATTATTATTATTATTATTATTATTATTATTAATCCCAGTGTCAATATTCATCTACACTGCATTTGGTAATCATTTTCAATTTTCTACTACTAATGCATTGATTGATTGATGAATGGATAAATAAATAAATAGAGATTATATCTCTTCCAGATTTGATCTCATTGTTCCCAAAACCATATTTCCCATTTAAATATTCAGTGATTCTTGCAGTTCTCATATCAACCGATCCACAGTTGATATTTGCATTATTCAACATAACTGACGTCGGAAAACGAGAAACAAACGAAAACAATAACTTGAAAACAAAAGTTTGTTGTGGTTTGACCGATTTTTCAAACCAATTGTGATGAACAATAGAGTGGAGAACTCAAATACTCCATCTTTTCGAAATCAAGTGTTCTATAATAATGACTTGTTATCATACCGGCCATCATTCAAAACAATTTGAATGGAAACGGATGTTCCAATATATTGAATTGTGTAAATGTTGAATGTAAGAGTGGGTTAGTATAGTATGTGATTTCATGATGATGTTTAACGAAATAATACACAATAGAAATCGAATGATGTTTGATTATTGAATTTGTTTGTTGATGAATAAACTTAAAATTATTGTAATTATTGTTATTGTTATTATTATTGACTGTATTCAGTGTTATATTTTTGGTATAATATAAAATTCTCAGTACTATTAATGTTGGATACTCGTTGTAATATGTACAGTGAAGTAATCATCATGTGTACAAAATCGAAAGTGAGAAGTGGTTCGTCCTCATTTACTACTAATTTCATGGGCTTATTGACAACTCAACTTTTCAAGTGAATTAATCTAAACTATAGACATCTCACAATAACTTTACCCTACTAGCAATTACAAGTATCCAAAATTGGATAGCGTGTAAAACTCGCATTTCTCGTTATTTTATCTAAATGATGATAATGTGATTGACATTGGTTACTTCTAAAATTTTCAATGTTTTATTTCTAACACAGTATTATTCTATGGAAATTGAGATCGGATGATGGCAGGACAGAGTGTGGAATCTGGTATGCTTGAATAAAATTACATGGATTTCGATAGTGTCCAATGTGGGACATTGGTTTTTAGAATTCGTGTTGATCTGCTTATTCTGAAATCAAGCAACAAATTGGTCAACTGGACTTGAATATACGTTTTTTGTGTCTCAAAATCTAACGCACAGACGTCATTATACATGTAATTCTGATTATACGTATACCAATTTGAATAAATGTGATATGTTTTGCACTTTGCTAATATTTGCATCTTCTACTTCAAACTGGTGAGCTAGAATACTTTGATTCTTCGTTTTCCTTATCGCATTAACCAGTATAAGAAGGCCAGTTCTGTAATGTCTGTTTTCCTGATGGTTGCCGTAGTATACGTAAAAATACGTTTAAGGTCATCAATCACTGACCGATTGCAATGATAACGAACTACGTATTTGTCACTAAAAACACAAAAATGTAAAAATGATTAAAACTCCATGAGCCGAATGCACACTAAATAGTTCACTTTTACGGAAATTCATCTTATTTGGTATTAGTTTCCTTCCTCATAAGTTGTTTATTCCTTACCTTAAAAAATAAAACATTGACGTTATTTTTTCTAGATAGTACCTGGAAAAATCACTTCGACTACATTTTGATGTTCAATTTAGATTTAATGATGAGATTTATAGACAAACATATAGGGTAGAGATTGGGTAAGCATTCTATTAAATTCTGGCTCATTGTTTTACGTCTACTCTAGAAAGCACAATACCTAAATTCATAATCAACAGTTCCCGTATATTTAAGGATCTTTTGATGAAAATATTGATTTCTGTGATAGACCATATGAATTCAGTAGCTACTATCAGTCAACCACCTTTATAAAGAATCAAAATTAGACTCTGGATTTCATTTCTTGAACCTTTTGTTCAAACGTAACCTGATAGTTTGCTGAGAAAATCATTGCACAGAAAGCCAATCTAAAAAAAGCAAATATATGAATTAAAAACTCGGTCTAATTGACCTGCACAAAAAGCATGATTTGCTCTCTGTTCGTAATTTTCTGAAGGATTCTAATCAATGATATCCACAACTGAACTTTCTATGCTACAATCGATATTTATCGGTAATGATTGTCCATCCAGATTTCTTAACAGAAGTTTTAATCGAACATTTTCACGTGAAAAACTGTCTGTAGTTCTAAAGTTGATCTCATTAATGGACAACCAAGTTAAAGTAGTTACAGGGGCCCAGATCCTGGAAATTAACATTCAAGATATTTTTAAAGAATATTTTGTTCATTTGACCTTTGAATAATCTCTTTAGCCACCTTATGACTGATGGATTATCGAGACGAAGCTTTAGCTTTTTTACATATCAAAGTTTATTTATGGGTTTGCTTGTTTCTGTGGAGTAGATTATGCCAACCTAAATGAAGCGAAATCTCACACAAGTAATATCCGAGTATTGCTTTTTCTGGTTATCGAAGGGATTGAGAAACTAAGTTAACAACTCAATTTGAGAACATCTCATAAACACTGGTCATGTTTCCCATCGCGAGTTTTTCTTTAAAATCAATAAATTCAAATAAAGTCGTTCTGTAGTGAGCGAAAACTTAGGATAATCAATTTATCGTCTAATGCAAAATCACAGTGTCTTAGTAAAACAACTTAATGAGAATAAATAAAATTTTAGAAATACATATTTTATGTGGACGAACCTTCTACAAAGGTAATGGTAAAATGAGACCAAAGTGATAGGAAGAAGTAAGGACGTAAGGAAAAACGTTAATCGCAAATTAAAAAAAAGTCTGTGAAGCTCAGTTGGTTAAAAAGAAGATTACCGATTTAGGAGAAAACAGAAGAAAAGACTCGATGAAGCAATGAGTTGAAAGAGTTGATTAAAATCTGACAATACGTTTTGGTCATCAAGGCAGAGAAATAATAACAGCAGCCTTCTTTTGAACACTCAATTTAGGTTTCTTAAGGCTGTAGGTGGTTGCTTCAACAAATTTCGGAAGACTGGTGTTTTTGTGTCTAATAATCAGCTTGAGAGATTTCAAGGTATCAACTTGATGTCTTGTATCTTAAATATGTCTAATAATTGCATTATGTAGAATATTTCCTCTTTGTTGAAGGCTTTTTGGAATATATTCAGAAAACCTATGACACTGTTGGCGGTGATATGAAAGCTAGTCGGCCTTTGACTTAATCATTATTCATGTTGTTTTACAAAAGATTAATAGTTTGGATAAAGTGTATGTTCTGACTAATTAAATCTAAAGCCTAATGATATTGTCGTTACAGTGTAATCATCTTAGTAACTGTACCTACAACCGACATGCTTTCTTTAGTCATTTTATTTTCATCAGTGAATTTTTCTTAGCAGCATTGGCCTCGTAAACATATTAAACTTACATCAACTCTGCAGGTTTCTTATGAGTAAATATTCTTTTTAACGTATAAAACAGCATTTTAACCAATACCTTTTTATAGCTGTACATGTGGTAATAAAATTGAGGTCTAGCAAAAATTCCTAATACTTGATCAATAAACCGAAGGCTGAACAATGCTGACACCTCTTTGCTATAAAATATTGTAAAGAAAATGGAATTTCTCACTGTAGTGTTAAATTGCACAAAATTTTGAGTCTTATCAGATTACTTATTGAGAACGCTTAGTAAATAATAAAAGGAATATCGCCGACAATGAAATGCGTAACTTGCATTTCAACCTGTTAAAGCTAAAATTATCTGATTGATTTATAAACATTATTTGCCTAAAAATAGACTATAAGATCATTGAAATTATGTGAACTAATTACTTATTCGAATTGATTTATTGATCAAACTAACCGTATATTGTTCTGTATAGCTAAACTCCATTGTTATATGTTATGTGTTCTAAAACTCATGTGAATGTCGTATCATAGCTGACTTGTCAATTTCATTAGAGCATTTCTATCACTATTCAATTGTTTCTCACCTTATTTTCAATTGGTTGAATGTCGCTAAGCGCCGAGAATAACTTGACTTACATGACACTCTCCAATAAATATAGTGATGAAATTGTAAGTAGAATAGATTGTCATCATAGTTTCGTGATCAATAATTTAGTGAATATCGAGTGATTGGAGTGCAGATAATAATGGGACTGAGTTCACAAGTTTCATTTTATTTAACACTGGTTAAGTGAATATAGTTGCACCGAATGAATTGATTTCCACTCGGAGATTCGAACTGAGTAACGAATTTGATGTGTAACTCCGACAGGTTTTGCACGTATTTAGTGAGTCTAAATGTTCACTGATCTGTGCAATGTGTATGAATTTTAATTCAATTTGAAATTGAATGGGTCATTTCCTTATTTATATTTTTGACTGAAAGTTGATCCGTCTTAGTTGACTGATGTGTATGTTCTGTGGATCGCTTCGATTCAGGTTATGTTTAGTCGGAGACTACAGAATAAGACAAAATATGCATCTTATATCTCACTGCCAATCATGTTCCATTCACTCTATATTAATTTGTGTTACAATAGTTAGTCACGGAAATTTACTCAGGATCCAAATATCTCAATCAAGACTGATCAAATGTCAGTCAAATAAAGTCAACATTAGGACAATCTAATCTATCTCAAGTTGTATTGTTATGTCATTTCATTATTCTGTTCTTAGTATCCATCAAAAATGCAATTCTTCTTCCTAACCATAACATAACTCCATTCATATAATGGATAAATATCATATATAATTTATTCACAATATGTCAAAATTGTTTAACTAGAGAATTATCATTTACTTATAACCTAATTACACTTGGGTTTATTACGTACTTTTAAGATACATGAAAATCTTTCTAATGACATTTTAGATAGTGCACTATTCTACTAGTTTATTATAGTCTGATGTATTCCAGTTAATTATGAATATTATTACACAGTCTTAATGAATGATATCTACGATAGGAACATTTTATTACTTCTTTATTCATTTATATCCATTGGTTTACATAGACACTACAAATCTTATAGATTATTTAATTTGGAACAATCGGTTTGTCCATGTCACGTGTTCCAATTTGTAGACAATAAACCGTGAGATTCTAAAACATGGCATAGAGCAATTTACACTTACCTAGTTCTTTTTAATAAAAAGATAATCATTTCTACAAATGTTGTTTCATTTCACTGGATCGTCTGCCAGTTGTAAAGAATAAAGTCAATATAGAATAATTATTCATTTCATTAGAAGAGAAATACAAATAATTAAGCTACATCAAATACATTACATATTGTTACATTTATCGTTAAATGCATTAGAAGAAAGAAAAAACAAAGATTATCAATCAGCTAATAAAGTAATTAACCCTTATAAAATGAACAAAAGCGATACTTTGGTAAATCTAGAGAAACAATAACTAGAGGTCAGTAACTTCAAAAGTAATAAAATAAGATAAATTATTGATATGTATATCATTTTAATTACAAACTTAATCCTGAAAATAGATAGATTATGTAGAAAAATACTAAACTGTTAGCTTTCTATAATTGTCTATAGTAAAACAAGGTCAAGTAATAACATATTTCGTTTTGTATAACATGTAAAAGTAAGTTTTTAAAAAAAAATCGTTTAATTAACATTTAAAAGATAAAAAATTAAATGAGAAAGTGGATGGTTAGATGTACACAAAATTCCTAGTCAAAATATCTTTTGATAAAGATAATCACTAAGAAGATAGGTCTATATGTATTTCACTGATATTTTGTTTCGTCTATTTTACTGAAGGTCATACATCTAATAATTAACACTCTCATTTTAAACAGTTATCTTACAGATTTATGTATGAGTAACAAATAACGATAGAGTTATTAGGTTTGATAATTTTTTCATATATAAATAATCTTATTATTTAACAATGACGGATAAGTAAACACTATGTAGTGGTAAGGAATGAATGATTAGCAGTGACAAGCCGAAAATAGCTAATCCTAAAACAATAAATGTTTCAAATAGCGGTGAAAATGGTATTCTATATTTCTTATACAGTGATTAATGGTTTGAATTATACCGTTGTTTCAGTCAATATATAAATAACGGAATGACACATTCTATTTCAAATTGAATTAAAATTCATACACATTGCACAGATCAGTGGACATTTAGACTCACTAAATACGTGCAAAACCTGTCGGAGTTACACATCAAATTCGTTACTCAGTTCGAATCTCCGAGTGGAAATCAATTCATTCGATGCAACTATGTTCACATAAACAGTGTTAAATAAGATGAAACGTGTGAACTCAGTCTCATGATTAGCTGCACTCCAATCACTCGATATTCACTAAATTGTTGATCACGAAACTATGATGACAATCTATTCTACTTACAATTTCATCACTATATTTATTGGAGAGTGTCATGTAAGTCAAGTTATCCTCGGTGCTTAGCGACATTCAACCAATTGAAAATAAGGTAAGGAACAATTGAATAGTGATAGAAATGCTCTAATGAAATTGACAAGTCAGGTATGATACGACGTTCACATGAGTTTTAGAACACATAACATATAACAATGGAGTTTAGCTATACAGAACAGTATACGGTTAGTTTGATCAATAAATCAATTCGAATAAGTAAATAGTACACATAATTTCAATGATCTTATAGTCTATTAAACAGTTTTGACCGTAAATAATTTAACGAACTGGGTTTGTTTATTTTTAAGCAAATAATGTTTACAAATCAGAGAATAAAACTTTTAAGCAAGATAATTTAGTTAACTTTTATGAATAGTGAATCTTTATGTTGTTTAGTATAAATATCCAGAAATGAGGAAGAGCACATTGAAACATGAACAAATCTTAATAGTTATTATGTAATTCACTTAATGCAAGGTGTTGAAAATTTTGAGCACACTGCTGCCGGTTTCATAGATTCGGTTTCTAAATGGTATCTATTTTCCAAAGATTTTGAATACTTATATTTTGCGTCAGTATGGTGATAAATAGTTATTCAGACTAAAATAAACCAAGTATATTCACTTTTTTATCTGTTTGGATTGAACTTCCTTTATTGGGTTAGTTCATTTTCGATGCATAAATCATCTTGACTACACCTAAGACGCTGAAAAACAAGTAATAATTTTATGGGATTTATCGCTCTCTATTAAACCATCACCTAGATCATCTGCATAATCAACCAATTCGGAGGCAATATTACAAACTACACAAAAATTATAAGTAGCTTCCCACTTATATGCATAAAATAAGACTCAATAACAGTCACCGTTTAACAAAGTCAAGAAACGCCACTACTTCTTGCTAAATCAGGTCAAATGATTCAATCACATATCAATCATCACGACATTCATAGTAAAAATCAGATAAAACTGTTCAAGTGTAATATATTGATTCTATTGATCATTTCAAATGGTTTACTGAGGAAATTGAATATATAACGTGGTCAATAAAGGAATTAGTGTTAGTCAACATACTTGACGCCTGTGTCGTTCAGTTGTTCTCGTAATTTTAAGCAAACAACAGGCATCGAAAAATATCTTATATTTAATTTCAATATATTTCTTAAAGTTGTTGATGTTATTTTTGCCTTTTATAAGATTTTAACGATAATATTCATTTGGAATGAAGCGAGCGGAAGTAACATTACTTGAACAAACTTATACACTGTTTGAAGAAACGAGAAAAACAACAACAAATTACCGAAAAAGATTGAAGCATGAGAGAATTTGAAGAAGAAGAAGAAGAAGATCAAATGAAATACTCACTCAATAATATTCACTTTTCATAAGTAAACAATTGAAACATTTGTAAACAGCATAATGTGATAACACTCTCTTTATTCTCACTCATATTTTGAAGAGTGATGATTGATAGGAACAAGATGAAACAGTGAAAGTTACATATTCATATGTCATGTTTGCAAAATATGAAAACAAAATTGAAGAATCACTACACTATTCACACTTAGTGAATAATTCATTCATTCATTCACACAATATATACCATGTCGCTAAGTTTCCATATAATGAGAAATGTTTGAAAGTTCTTTGTTTGACAGATTATGCGGTTATGTAGTTTGCCTTTGATGCCTAATATTAAACTTGGTTAAAAAAGCATTTGTTTCACATTACCTCATGACAAACAATACTGGTTGTTGTCGGGTGAATTGAATTCATTTCAACATATCAAGTTTAATGTTTGACTCCTTATCTATTTAACTTCCCAAATTCTGATATCTATTCAAATTAGGTTATTATTATTGTTATTGATATTATCAGTAATTACAATGAATAATTTACAGTTGCTGCTTTTGATAATTACTACCATATTTGTCGTTCTGTCTTTAATAATCATAACAATTTGCACATGTTGCTTGTACTCAGTTACAAAATATTTAATCTCCGACCGAATTGATTCATCCATCAGTTGAACTTGTATGCATTTGCAGATTATTTTCACTAGTCAACTAAACGACATTGAACACGTCGCACACAATTATATTGTAAAACATTCTATTTCTTCACGCAAATTAGAGTGTACAAGCAAGTAATAGAATGTGAGCGATGAAAAGAACACACGTCATCCCAAAACATTCGTTGTACAAATGTGTATCAAGGGAAATAAAGACAGGAAATACTAGATTCATGTTATGTGGTTAGACGCAATGTGCAACAAGTACTGGCAACAGCTTTACTAGCAGGTTGTAATGATTACAACACGGAGAAATTTCGAGCAAGTTTTGTCAGATTCATGTGAACAGGAATGATGTTCAGAAGGTGAATTATCTTTCAATGTTTCGTAAACTCTTCATTTCTTTAAGCTCCTTTACGAACGAGATCCTTGATTTGTATGACACGTCCATTCGTTAAATCAACGCTTCTGAATCTACACTCACAAAATTTCACCTCATTTTGTGTTTGTTGAATAGATTGTGTGTGGTAAACATGATACTAACTTAATTAATTAATTACCTACTTACTTAGTCATACATTCATAGGGATAAGTGTAATAAATGATGGTCGAATTAAGATTTGTAATAAAACAGCGTGTTAAATTCGGAATTAGTAAATAGGTCAAATTGCCATACATGATTTTTCTCACCATTAAATTCAATAACTATGATTTACATGATAACATCAATGTGAATGATGATGTACATCAAGCATTGCGATCAGTATGAAACGAATCGGATAAGCATGTTCATCCACACGTCATTGCAAATCCTCGATATAAAACATAAACACCATTCACCAATGTTGTATTTCACTGTTCACCATCCATACACAAATCCAGTATTTAGTGAATAGGTGAGTGGAGAGACTTACATGTTTATGAAATATTGTTTGTATCAAGTCGGACTGCATTGATGATGGGTAAATACAACCAATGTAAAAGCACAATACTTCTAACGTTTCACTCTGAAATAAGAGAATTTTCCTCATAAACTAGATGCACATTCAATGTGATTCAGACATTTAATCAGTGGATTGTCTAGCTCAGATTGGAGTGTAGTGCTCATCACGAACTAACGACAAATGATGCATTATTGGAGACAAGGAAGTGATGAACAACCCTTCTTCTATACATCTGACAACCGAACTATCATTTTCGATTTCCACCTGATTAACGTCGATTTCTCAGACACCAAATCACAGAAAATGAATATAAAACTGAATAATTCTGCAATTCATTCTAAAAAACAAATGTCACGATACGTGAGCCATACACTCCCCACCACATTGGTGTTGGTAACTCATCTAGGTGGATGGGAATCGGATGAACTTGATTTAGTTGTCGCATTTGGATTTATGTCACTCCCCACTTCATTTCCACTGATATTTGTTCCTCAACCATTGATTTTTGACGTCGAATTGATGTGTGAAAATATCACGGTTCTCGTGGACAACATTGCATGTTCCCCTATATCGAATTCAACCTTCCATTTTCCAACAAAAACACAATAGCTTCCTGATACTACAATAAACAACCAGACGCACTCACTCCATGCATTCTCACAACGATCAAATCATTTACTTAGAATATTTCGAATTTTTAAATACATGATTCAATTGCTCGATTCTTCTTGCAACAACATCCACTTTCGTGAATACCCGTTTAATGTGGTCGAAGTACTTCATTTAGTTAGATGTATTAGTCCATGCATACATGTTGATAACTGCTAGCTTAATCAGAATAGCTTGATTTTATGAATGAAAGAGACACACACGCACACACTTGACATAGCAACAACTGACAATACCCTGTACAACCGATCATTCGAAGTTGATCACTTAACCGCAAGACTATAATAAATGGACGAACCATTCAGATTTAATATGGCAGGTTTTTAGTTTTGGAGCGAAATTCGTTCACTTATTTGGTGAAATATCATTCGGCATTACAGCTGATATTATTTCGTGATGTAAACACTAAATGTAAATTCTATCCCAATTCATCACTCACTCACTAATTCATCCCTGATAAATAGGTATACATTCCAAAGTTATTTTAGCCTCGCACAACTGTCGTCCATAATTTGTAGTCTCACCCACAAATTGTCCCCGTTTTATAATGTATCAAGTTTGACCGCCTTTGTTTATTATCTTGAAATAATACGAAATTTCGAGATTTGATCACAATTCAGTGTTGTATATTCAAAAGCTTGGTTGTTCAAAGGACTATGAATTAAATTAGTGGAGATATGTTTCAAAGAAAAACACAAAGTAAACTTGTCGAGAAGTGTTAACTACAAAAGAAATATTTGATGATTGTCGAGCTGAAATATGTGCAGACTCTTAGAACTTCGGAGACGAAAACTCTTTGATTATTTCAGTGAATTTATGGGAGTTCTGTTCCAGAAAACAGGTTGTCAACATGTAAATGTTGTGGAGTGCGTGAAACGTTTAAACGTATTTCATTGCTTGTGTCTTTCACTCAATGTCGATGTACGTCTACATTCCCTCGTATTTTTCTCACTCTCCTTACAGATCAATATAGCTGTTTCTCCTTTCTATGATTCACAACTACACGTAGTCGTCAATAGTGATGTCCATTCTTAAACTTTCACCTATTTATCGTTGATATCAACATTCAACTAGAACCACATAATTTACGATACCGTAAGTCATGTCATTACAATTATGAGGTGAGATCGATAAAGTCAACCTTCCGATTATGGATAACTTAATCAAGGAATAAATGCAATTCTCTTATTATGACTGATTAGATTGATTTGTGTATATTTGCTCAAGATAATTTATGTCTCGAAAAATAAAAATTCATCTAATCCAATCTATCGCAACCGGTTACAAATCCACACTGTTTGCGTGAGTTGTCGTATGTGAACAGTTTCGGAATGAAAAACATACATTTCACATCAAAACGATTGACTGATTTAATAATTTGTATGAATTGAAATATTCCACAAAGATTTATTGAACACACAAATTATTGCTTGAAAATCAATGGAGTGAGGAGTAACACACAACAAATCACTTGTGAAACACAATAACCTAGTGCAAAAATTGGCATTGTTCTCCTAAGACAATATCCAGTTAGTTATGAGCATTGTTATTAAAACCAACTAATTGCAATCATTTGTCCTTGTTATCATTGTGAAGTTGAATAAGCATAAAATCAAAAGACACAAAGAAAATATACATCACAACGAACAAACAGTTTAATGATGGTCATTCAACACATCACTCGGATATAGAGATATAATGTTGATTTAGAGAATAATGTTTCGATTGCATGAATGAGTTAGTCATTGTTGTTTGCTCATTTATTTATGTAAAGTGATACGTGACCTTTTCGAGTGGTTGCCATCTGTTGTTTAGTTGTTTGAATAGGACTTGTTTGAATCACGTACATAATCAAAACAATGATGAATTAATGTAAATGATCATTAGCGATGAGGTCAATAACATTGTGTACTAATAAATGATAGTCCCTCTTTACCATAAAAAGTATTTACTCCTGTTACTACCAATGGAGCATAGGCAGTCGACCAGGATTTTCATACCCATTATATCCCGGGCGATTCTTTCTTTTTCTATCTAATTTTTTTTCATTCTTCTCATGTCTGTCTCCATTTTTCGGCGTAATATGTTGTTTAGTCTTCCACTCCTCCTCTGGCTTTGAGGATTCTAAGTGAGAGCTTGCCTTTTTATACAGTTGGGTGCTTTCTTCAATGTGTTTTCTATCCAATTCCAGAACTTCTTCCTGATTTCTTCTTGCACAGGAATCCGGTTCGTTCTCTTCCACAATAGGTTATTGCTGATAGTATCTGAAGCTTTTTGCGTAGACAACTGAGAATAAACACTTTTGTCTTCTGGATGATGGCTTTCCTAATTCTCCAAGTTTACACCCCATACAGTAGTTATTATCACTATTAATCCCAGTGTCAATATTCATCTACACTGCATTTGGTAATTATTTTCAATTTTCTACTACTAATGCATTGATTGATTGATGAATAGATAAATAAATAAATAGAGATTATATCTCTTCCAGATTTGATCTCATTGTTCCCAAAACCATATTTCCCATTTAAATATTCGGTAGTTCATGCAGTTCTCATATCAACCGATCCACAGTTGATGTTTGCATTATTCAACATAACTGACGTCGGAAAACGAGAAACAAACGAAAACAATAACTTGAAAACAAACGTTTGTTGTGGTTTGACCGATTTTTCAAACCAATTGTGATGAACAATAGAGTGGAGAACTCAAATACTCCATCTTTTCGAAATCAAGTGTTCTATAATAATGACTTGTTACCATACCGGTCATCATTCAAAACAATTTGAATGGAAACGGATGTTCCAATATATTGAATTGTGTAAATGTTGAATGTAAGAGTGGGTTAGTATAGTATGTGATTTCATGATGATGTTTAACGAAATAATACACAATAGAAATCGAATGATGTTTGATTATTGAATTTGTTTGTTGATGAATAAACCTAAAATTATTGTAATTATTGTTATTGTTATTATTATTGACTTTATTCAGTGTTATATTTTTGGTATAATATAAAATTCTCATTACTATTAATGTTGGAAACTCGTTGTAATATGTACAGTGAAGTAATGATCATGTGTACAAAATCGAAAAGGTGAGAAATGGTTCGTCTACATATTATAGTGATTTCTTTGTCTCATAAACATATCTAGTGATTTGTGTTTATTTAAATCGATTTACATTATTATATCAGATGTTGGAATTAGTTTAACAGTGTTCCAAGTTTGAGTTTCCTTACGCGTGTTACATCAACTGTCTCATCAATCAACGTATTCATTGTTTTATATTGGTGATTATGTAATGATATTGAACAAAGTGACATTTATCATCTTAATAATATAATGATACATAAATATATATAAGTGTATAATCCGGTAAAACAATATTTATTAAAACAAATGCATGTCACAAATGATAAAATAGTAGATATATTTCACGTTTAAATTCTAAAGTAACGTAATTAAAATATTTAAAATGTAAGTGAAAGCGTTCACAGTTTCATAAAACCATTAGCCTAGTGAGCATTTTTTATTAAATAATTAAAGATAGAACAAGAAATGGCTGTTTTTTGTTTGTTTGAATATTCATATTTTCGGTTGTATGTAAAATGTATATAAATAAACTGTACTGAAAAGTTTAGATGAAATTCAGCGAATGTATCATAATGCTCCCGAATTATGGACAACACGTTAACTACTAACATCATGTGAGAAAATGGAGCTGTTTATTAATTGTCCGAGATTAATTATTAAACGCTAACACTCAATTCCGCTTGAGCAACCATTCATGGTTATGAAATTAGTAACAGAAAAAAAACTAACAAAATATTATTATTCTGCATATTTCTGTTACAATATAACAATCGTTTGAAGTATCGTTTTTCTTCCCGCATATCTAATGCCTTCTACCCAATCATTTATCAAATATTTGGTGTGATTTTTAAGTATGTAGTTCGTAAACATATTTTCTTAATGCCATTTGCTCTACATTGTATTACATTTTAGTGTTTTACAAACAAACCCATATTCATATCATATAATTTTCAAACAATGTTATCCTTTAAATGAAGAAATATGATTTGATTCTTAGTTTTGGATAATAAACAAATAATCATTCATTATATAAATCTAATCATCATTTACAGAACTGAGTCAACAAAGTTATGTAAAATCAAAAAGTCTGTTAAGACTGTCAGTATAACAATTCGGAGCATAATTAGATTGGCAGAAATTTATGAAGTAAGTTCCTAACCTAAATAAAATCAGTGAAAGTTTTTTTCTGATTTTGATACTCTATAATAGTTTCGTTTATACTGTGCTTATATTGTGAGTTTGATTCAAAGAGGTAATAAATATTGATTCTAATTAGAAATCTCTTTGTTTTGGTTTTATTTAAAAAAGTATTGGTTGTTATGGTAACTGTGGAAGAATTATTATCCGTTATAATTGGTTTTTCGTCAGCATAACCGTAGTGAACAGAACACGGATGGGGAAAATCAAATTATATTTAGCATAAAATTACAGAGTTACTCGGTAAAACAGAAAAACTATACTATAATACTTAATTTGCAAAATAATCAATAATTGTCTCGAACTTCATTATTCTTGCATTTCCATACTAATTGCTTTATATTCCCGCTCTTACTTTCCTGATCTTTCCCATCTCCTCTGCCGGACATTGTACTCCTGATTCGCGTCATATACTATTTATATCAATATAAGTAGCACGCACCACATAACAATAAGTAAACATTATATTCTCAGTTATTTTGGACTTATTATTATAAAACTATGGGATTGTAGCGAATGAGAACAAAAGCAGGGGACATTCAAATGAATTCGAATACAAAAATTACAGAACGTTTTAGTAGATCTTGAAAACCATATAGTGAATATAAATAAATAATATATTTGTAATATTCCAATGAGCAGGAAAATTAGGTTTCCTGACGTTTCGTGACTCAGTGTAAGTCACTTTTTCAGAGAATGAATAATCAGATCAGAATTAATCCAGTTTTTTTAAACGTGGATTAATTCTGATCTGGCCATTTATTTTCTGTGTAAGTGGCTTACACTGAGTCACGAAACGTCAGAAAATCTAATTTTTCTACTCATAGGGGATATTACAAAAATATTACTTATTTACAGCAATCTACACTATGCTCAATTTATTCAAAACCTTGGTCACGATACCATGTAGTAAATACTTTATTTGTAAAATATCAATCAATTATCTCAAACTTAGTTGTTCTTTCTACAAATGTCAATCAAACATTTCAGACTTCATTGTTCTTGTTCTCTTTTTTTTAATCTTTCTAACCTTCTAACTTCAGACATTTTACTTTCTAATATTGATACATACTACTTATATCAGTAGTACACAACACAGAATATACTTGAAAAAAACAAAATAACTATTATTATGACTTCTCAATTCATATCATAATATTTATTCATTTTATAATGATGAATCTATAAACTAACATATAACTTGGTAAATATAATTTTTCTATTGACTAGACATATTCTTTAATTCTGATTGGATTATTCTATCAGTCTCTATAGTTAGATTATTTCTCATTTTATTATTATTTTATCATTCCTTAAAAATTTATTAAATTTTTTGTTGTTATTGTCGCTTTTTTTCTTCTTCTTTTCTTTATTTTAATCTAAATCATAAAAATTCTTATTTCAAGTGTTAGTAACAATGAATTTATTGACTAAATAATTATCATTATATAATTGATTATTGATTTTTGAAATGGAATCATTTAACAAAGTGTAAATAAAGATTAAATTGATAAAATATATTAACAATTCAATGTAGTTTATTAAATATTTGGAAATAATAATTTATAAATGAATAATTTAACAAAATTTATTTTATTATCCAAAAAACTGACAAAATTAATTTAGTAAGTTCATTTGAATATAATTTTTTTTATTTAATTAAATTAATTAAATTATTTAATTACATTTGATTATTGAATATTCAATATTAGTGATTTATCGATTTTCGATGATTGATGTATAAAGTCATTTCATAGAAATGTGTTTTTATATGATTAAGATGACCAATAGATTTCAGTTAGAAGCTGAAAGTAATGAATATTCAATGTTACCCTCATACTTTTTAATGAAGTCATTTCATTAATTTTAAGAATAAATCAACATACTTTAAATGAAAAGAGAAAAAAAGAAGTTTAAGATTGAGTTATCAGAATTTGGGAAGATGGTTTTGATAGCATTTAATTGATATTAGCTGAAAACTTTCTATAAATCAATGGATATAAGATAGTAATTTCGTTCCAATGTATGATTTGTCAACAGTTTAAAAACGAGAAAGTTCTCTAAAAATAAGCAAATGAAGGTAATTAAAATGAAACTCCGGACCTTTCTGGCACTCGTCAGCAAGGTGTGCTTGTAATGTTTGGGGAATTGATGCTCCCTGACTGATTCTATCCCGCGTCATTCAGTATCAGAGTTAGAAAAGCTACCATTGAGCTTTTCGGGCCACGACTGACCTCCTGTAGGCTTGAAATGCATCTACAATTGATTGATCATTAAGTAGTGATCAAAGTCATGGAAATCAGGTCCTTCCTAGTGCAGATTGAATTCTATCGACCTATTTCTTCATTTTTCTGAATATTTTTTACTTTCTAGCAAACTAAGAAATGATTTTTAAACTTGTACTTGAATGAAATACTTATTCAACTAGTTAACCTGAAATCTTATAATATAAGTGTAATATGAGAATAATAATGACAATAGAGGTTTATCAATAATTAATTAACAGAAAAGAATATCAATGAAATTGATGAGACGTAACATATAGGTGAGACCACAAAAATATATCATAATAACTTGATTTTCATTGAAAACCCTTGATTATGTTTGAAACTATATTTCATTTATCGATACAATTAGAGAAGTAACACTTTAGAAGAGCGTCACAAAATGTCTCACGGATGCACCTTAGATATTTTCCAAATTAAGAATTTGTCAATCGAGAATCTTACTCAGAACTATGTGTCTGTTTTTGCAAATTTACTTAAACTGGAATTCATGGACCGATACTTGTATAAAATGGACCAACTTTTTATGATTGACGTATAAAACACACTAATCGTAGTTCATTCTAACCAATTTGTATATAATCAATCTGATGTAACTATCAGTTTGTGAACCTTGATACTTACCTTATCTGAAAAATAAAACTGCAATATTTTCTCGAAGTACTCTTTTTCATCTTAAACACTACAGCACATATAAGCATAATTTCACTACCTATTTATTATTTGCACAGTACTTCTGTATGTCTTTTTAGTTAGTGAATATGATTAAAATAGTTCTCATCAAGTTATTTTTATTTCAATAAGCCTTTAACTCTATAAAATCGCACAGAAGTGTATAAATATGGCTGTTTTCTTAAATTGACTGTTTTGTAATGTGACTACTGTTGCCAGTAACATTCTAATCCATACGATGTTTTTAAGCAACTGCCTGTATATTTTTTGAGCTATTTTGTCCACATAGAGAGAGTATTTACTGCAAGGTTATTTCTAAAATGACATGTATGCTTTTTAACTTTTAGCACAGATATAAATACATTATGCAGTGACATATAACCAAATCACATTATTATCCTCACTGTATTACAGAGTTAATCTTACCATTTAATAGTATTGCATAATAGGTCTTATTGTCACAGTACCTTCATTTTAAACTCCCTAACACTTACGTGTATTACAAATGAAGGTAGTTAAAGTGGTTTCAGGATAATAAGTTTAAATAATCAAACAATGTTTAATATAATTAAGATGAACGAAACCTCAGTTAATCTAAAACCTTTGAAGACATATAAACAATAGTCTGTTTTATAAAATAATTAAGTCTACCTAAAAATCAAATAGTTTGCTTGTATGAAGAATGAAAAAGTAATGCATTTTGATATTAGTTATACTTATTATTGGTTGAATTAGATTATATTCCAAGATTTAATTCTCACAAGACTTCTTTCTACTGTAGATAAGTTAAAGGAAAATCCTGAATTGATAAACTTAAAGATTAAAATGTTTTGTTAAATATACAAAAAATAAATTTATACGGTCATAAAAAAGTTTGAATAAAAACTGTTCAATTGTTTAGTTCATGAGTCAACTCAAGCTAGACCACCATGGAAAACCTGGAAACAGTAGACGGCCATTCCGTTCTATTTAATGACTCCTCAGAGGTGCACATCCACGACCTCGCCTCGTGGGGTGGTTTAGTGCTTAAGTGCTCGCACGCGAGACCAGTAGGTCCTAGGCTCAAATCACACGAGGCGGGGTCGTGGATGGGCCGTCCTGTGCTTCCAGGTTTTTTATGGTGGTTTAGCTCCAATTGACTCATGAAATTACTAAAATCTCCACAAAACCCCTTCTGATGCTAAAAACTATCCATCATTAAAAATACTTCCTCATAAAGATTCAGTTACTCAGTTTAATGATCATTTTTTTAACTTTATGAGTTAAGCTAAGTAACAAATGATAGTTTGTTCTTGTTTAATTAAAGTAAAATAAAAAAATCAGACTATGATGTAACAAATTTGTTTCAAATATTGTATATGTATATGTTCAGTCATTTGAAATGTCTGAAAACCAGTAAGTTATTTGTGTTGTTTACGGTATCAGATATAAAAAGAAAGAAAGAAACTATAACAGAATATATCTCAAGAGAGATAGAAGAAAAAAGAGTGTTGGTTACTTTGCCGACTCTGACAACTGATTAAAAAATCCCTTAGAGAATTTACATAGATACATAAATTTATTAATAAACTATTGATAATTATATGAATCCTGTGCATAATTTAATTCACATTTTATTAAGTCAGCTAAAAATACTTAACATGGTAATAAATAACAAAAAAACTTTCTATGTGTTGGATACTATTAGGAGTGTAATGTATCATATAATTAATGGGGGAAGGAAACAAAGTTTATGATTTGAAATCATTTGAAAAAGATAACAGTCTGAATTATAAACGATCTAAGTTTTATTAAAAACAAAATGTAAATGAGGTAAAGATGAACTCATGCCAATTTCATCTAATTTCATTGGCTTGATTTACCTTACCTGAAACGTTTATTGAAGAATATATTTTGATATAATTTAATTTAATGTACAAATGTTTCTATGATGATAGGAACTTTATGAATGAATGCCATACTATATTATAAGAGATATTGAGTTCTATAAGTTCGTTAAACTTAATATCTATTATGAACATTTAGAATTCAAGTGAATTAGATATTTCATAGCTATATGTAGTATATCTATGATTATGTTCTTTCATTAACCAATCAACATCAAAAGTAGAATGGATCACTTTTAAGTAAAAGTATATTGAAAAGGTTCAATGTTTTCAAAATATCTGCAACAAGTAGAGGAACCAATAAACCAATTTAATATTATGAAAATTTATAGGTATTTAGGTTCTAGTTTGATGGTTAATGATCCAATTTATTTCGATTGTGTAGGAATGTAGCATAAATGTATTAGGCTAAATCTATCTACATACATTAACGATATCAAGATTTATATACATAAATACGTACAGATGTGTAAAATTAGTAAAATGTTCGTTTTATTGGACTATCTTCATCTCAATGTTTTATTCTATTTAATCCCTTAGTGATACTTTATATCAACTATATGAACCAATATATTTATATGAATAGGAAATCCCTTTGTTATGTAATGTTATGTGAATTGTGAGTAAATTAAAGTTGATAAGTTGATAAGCAAATTGCATAAAAAAATCTTTCAACAAGTAATTTTGACATTTAAAAAATGTATAAAAAAAGTTAAGTAAATTCATAATGATCCTTTCGTAAACTTCACTAACGTTTATTTCTATCAAATAATTCATCAACTCGTATATTATGTTATAAACGGCTTAGTTGCCATCAATATATATATAGACTTTTATAACATTTTTGATATAGTTTTGTTCTATGAACTAGATGATTTAGTCATGGTTGTTCTTCTGAATGACATTATCGACACCTCTCCATGTATTATGTTTAATATAAACGATTGAAACATAATAATGATCGTCAGTGATCGTAATTTTAAACATTAATGGTTCATTTTTAAATATTCTTCGAATAGAAATTACATTTGTAAATGATATTTCTGAAAATAGCATATCCAATTATTAAAATGTCATCAGATTAAATAATCATTGTCATCATCAGTTTTAACTGATATTAATGTTTATTAATAGAATCGAAACAAACCAAACTACTGAGTGGACTTTTTAGACATCCGGATTATTAAAGGAATTAGATACAATCCGATAAACGAACTTTAAACAATTATTCACGGTTTTTGAGGTAATCATTAGTATTTTAATGTTTAATGTATAAAATTATGATGTTAGATGAATTAATATAATATGTCATTGGTTAATCAGTGTATTAGTTAAGTAACACGAAAGGACAAGATTCATCAAAATATTTTAGAATGAGGTTAATGATAATTTTAACTGTCAGATTTGACTAAACATAGTTCATTTCAACTAACATGATAAATGTATAGTAGTAGGCAGTATATTAAAAGAGAGAAAGAAAACATTTACAAGAAAGAATGAAGGTTGTTTGATCGTATATTGTTAATTCATTTATACAACTATATTATTCTAGAGAAAATAAGCTACTCTTAGAGTGACCTTTAGGGTTAATTCTGTATTTATTATCAATGATAACACATAAAGCTTACATAATATGACTATTAGTTTGATGATAATTAAAATTAAGTACATCGACTTTGCATGATTAGTGAGTATTATAATTTGAATATCAAAGATGAGTTATTTTCAATACTGATAAGTTATCCATATGCATTCAATTTAGTTTAATCCGCGATAAGGTTTCTGAGGGTGGCTAGTGATAACCTGTACTTTTGATTTATGTAAGCTTCTGTACAAGTTTGATAAAATGTCAAAGTGTTTTAACTATTTATGAAAAACAATTTAGATGTATCCATTTGCTCAAAACAGTAAACAAGGACTGGTCATCAAATACAGCATTATTTAATGGATTAATTTAAGGGTTAATTAAAGTAAATGAAATATGATGCATCCCTTGTCGACTTTCATTATCAACACAACAAATCTTTTGTGACCTACATCTTTAAATATTTCATTTACTCTCGCCTGAAAATCTTGATAGTTACATGTTTTACATTCAAATTTTGAAAATTGATTTCTTTATCTAGAACGTAACTAGTTTGTTTGTCCATCGTTATTCAGTCGTTTTTTGTAAATCCTTTCTGTTCATGTGATGCAACCCTCATACTTCTGGTAGCATCAAAGAATCGAAGTGATCATCGGAAACCATCATATTCTAAATTCTGAAGTGATTTATCATATTCTAATTTTTTTTGTTTGCTTAATTTCGTTTACTTGTATGTATTTCTAGGCGTTTTATTATTATTATCAAATAAGATTTTCTTTATTCTTTTCATTTTATGCATTTAACTCACTACACTCTATTTTCATGCTGTCACTTTGTAACATGAGTAATTAACGTGTGTACATGTTCAATTTGAATACTTACGCCTGTTACTCCTCGTAGAGGATCATAGGCTGCTCACCAGCACCCTTCATCCAATCCTGTCCTGGGAAATCTTTCCCAACTCTTTCCTGTTGTTATTCATTTGCTTCTATTTTCCAACGAAATGTGTTCTTTGGTCTTCCTCTTTTCCGCTTTCCTTCACGATTCCAAGTCAAAGCTTGTCTCGTAATGCGGTTTAGTGATTTTCGTAATGTATGTTCCATCCACTTAAATCGTCTTTTCCTAATTTCATCTTCGGCTGGAAGCTGGTTTGTTCTCTCCCAGAGAAGGCTGTTGCTGATGGTATCCGGCCAATAGATGTTTGGTATTTTGCGTAGACAGCTATTTATAAGTACTTGAACCTGCTTAATGATGGTTGTATCAGTTTGAATAGTATGTGGATTATACATCTTGGAATTAATTATCTCAGAGATTATTCATCTACATCTTTTGATCAAATTTACTGTCAGATATTTCTTTTTTACATAAAATTATCATTTCACTAAGACTTTCTGGCGCTTGATAATAAAATCGAAATTTATACTTACCGTACTGATGACTGAAACAAAAAAAATTCCTGCCGTTTTAATGTCTTCTATATTTAGATCAATCTAGTTATAAATAGACCTAACGTGAATTATTTTAAAATCGTTTGGTTAAATCTAGTCATGATAAACAGCTATTCATTGTCATTTCAAAAATATATGATCCACTAGCTATTTCTAGTCTTTGATGAAACTGATTTCCAGATTGAGCTAATCTTTACAAACCCTATTTAAATGATACTCTGTATAGTTTTATTTTGGCGTTATAACTTTTTATGTAGATCAGATTTGATCCACTGCCCTGATCGAAGTAAATCAGCGAAAACGAATTAAAATGTCGTTAGGGAAAATTAGTTTCCTTCAGTTGTTAAAACAAATAATCACAACAAAAGTTGGCTATAAATTTTTCACATATTTCCGACGATCACCACAAGCCAAACACCAGCTTTGAATATCCAAATAAAATACGGTTTTCATTGTTAATTAACGTAAATAAAACTTGTATATTTTAATTCTCCAAAAGCTTCATAAGTGTGAACTCTGTAATTTTAAAATCAATGCTAAATGACATAAAATAACAGATTTAGGTTTAGATGGTTTACACAAAGTATTTCTATCAAGTTATATAAAACGAACTTGTCTCACCACAAAACTTTGTGTATAAAAATGAAGTTGTTATTAATATTTACGATGAACATACTAAAATCGTCTGCACAATTTTCTTTCATTAATATTACTTAATTCACTAAGTGAACGTTATAGTAAACCGTTAATGAAACTTGATATAATAGCCTTACCTGAATTTATACATCGTTTCATATATATAATGGTTATAGGATTAGTTATTATTTAAAATTCCCTCGTATTGTTGCATATAGACATCAACATTTCAGGATGATGTCAGTAGATATTCTATCTTAATGTAAAATAATAGAAATAAACAAACAAATAAACTGATATTTATCAAATCTGAATGACATAAATTTGTTTATTTATCAGAAATATATAATTTCTCTTTCGTTCTAAATAACATTTACATCTTGACAGTGATTGACAATATTATTACATAATTTATATCAGTAGATAAGTTTAAATGATTTAAACCAGATAATTTGTAATCACGACATTTTAATAAAAGAGAATTAATGATATTTACTTTGTATCATTCGATTCATTTATACCGCTTCCTTTGTATCTTATTTTTATTTGAAGATTGATATGCTAGATTACATATTATAAAATACAATTTATTACTTTTTACTTTATTCTCCTACTAGTAATACAGTAACCTCACATTGAACAGGATGAAAGTATCTAATTAACTTTAGACTCATAAGATTGGGCTGCTTGACTTATTGTTAAGGTTTTTCGTTTAATCGTCTTTCTCATCGAATTATCAACGAGTGGAATTCATTACCTCAGCACGCGGTTGAAGCTCCATCCATCGACTCTTTTGAAAAAAAGTTGAGTCAACTGAGAGACTATCTTTGCTAGGACTAACACAGGCTATCAAGCCTCCTGTTCTTTACAAACTGAAACTGATAAGTAATAATTATGCATTGTTTCAAAGGCTTGGTCTCTAGAGTTATCCAAGAAAATTATATACAGAATTTGCTACTTACTGTTAATTTATTTTACAGTAAGATAATCTTTGTTAATCGTTTTTTGATACGTAGTTACTATGGCAAAATAAATCTGATAATGTTGTATTTCTATTAGTTACCAAAACCAAAACCACTAAACCGTTATGCATATGTAAAAAGTTGAATTTAAGGTAATTCATAATGATATTAGATTATCTCATTGTATTTTTGTTTCTTATTCAAATTCTATCTTTCGTAAAATCGTTATCAGTATATGTTATAAAACGTCTCAACATAAATGGTAGACTTAACTGGGAAATATAACATAATTTCTACTAAGTATAAAATCACGTTATATTTCTGGAAATTGTAGTAACAGAAAAGTAATTCAATTAAGCTAAAAAAACCCCAATATTTTGACAATTCGGTACTCATTTATCTTGATCTAATTGACTAATGGATTTTTTATCTGCATAAGCACTTTTCTTTCAGAAAATACTAATTCATATGTTGGCAAATGGCTTTGTATATATCTTATCAATCTGGTAACCAAATCTTAATTGAATCAGAAGGCCTAATCAGTCGAAATTTTTTTGTTCATGCATAACTAGAGTTAGTTCAACCATGATCATCCTGGATCCCTTTGCATAATTCGCTCAGTGTATTTCTGTCACTCAAGGAGAATAAAAGCAAAAACAACTCACTAGGTGTTTGCCAAATTATTAAGTACTGCTGTTTCCTATCTATTTTTTGATGGTAATTGATATAATAATTGTACTCACCATTTGGTTATTCAATATTTATTCAATATATCCGAAATGAACTTGGTGAATGGAAATTGAGGAAGAATCAATTTAAAGATTTCAAATTCATTAAAATGAATAAACGACTTGATAACCTACAATTAAGACACCATTTCTAATTGTTTAGTGACTATCAAATTCTATATTTCATCTTTTAAAATGAATAGTACATTTATGTTACAAATGTGTATTATTATATTTTAATAAGAAACACCGGGGAGACTATAATTTATGAACGAACCAATCACGTATAAGATAACAGGTCCCGGATTTTGACACGAATTCCACTTATTCATTTGATTAAATAGAGTTACGGTATTATAATTGATGTCAGTTTGTGATAAAAAAAACAACCTAAATCAAATTTCTAACCTTAATCATCAAATGAATATTATAATTCTAATTCATTACACACGTTTATAATCCTCATTTAATCCTAATGATTAGGTGAACACTTTTAAGGTTAGTCTAGTGTCGTCCATAAATTATACTTTTACCTATCCTAAATAAAAATAATCCATTAAAAAGGAATTAAGATATAAAGATAAATGTATTTTCAGTAGGGTACATAATTTTCACTAAATGTTACTATTCATTGATTATTATAACACAGAATTGAATTAGTACACTTTCGATTATCTTAATAAATCACTTATTATGTCCTATTTTAATTATATTAAAACAAAATACTCTCTTTAAGAACAACATTTAGATTTTACTGAATTCTAGAGAAACTGAAGAACATTTACATATATAACATCAAAGATATTTAGACAAACCGTAAATTGAAAAGATTAAATCTTTAATTCATTGAAGAATATAAAAAACAACAACAGCTATTAACAAGACACTATTTTAAGAAAATGTTTAGCATTTTATTATCTTTGATGATAGTTAATATTGTGGTTTTTACTGAAATAAATGTGAATGTAAACTATAAATGCTGGTAACTAACTGAGTTTATTAATGTTTCTTTATTAAAATCTGGAAGGATAATGTTTTTGTTGAAGACAAAATACAAAAATAACACATACAAACCTAAAAACAAAATTTAAAACGGAAATGTTATTTATCAGTTTAAGGTCAATGTTCTCCAGGTTAATGGCTAATTTATTGATTATCCAGACAGTATAAGACGATGAAATAAATGGACTTTTTAAAATAATGTATATACTCAAAAGACATATAGGCTTCAAAAATGGTGGAGAATATTTTTAGCATAGGTAGATTCATTTGGTGAAGTTTTGCTCTCTGAACTGAATGGAACAAACTAATTAACTCAAAGAGCTAAACTTCACCAAAAATTCTTTAATTTGTTGTGTTCAAAAAAGATTGTTTAAATGTTTAGATTCTCACAGTTTTCTTGTCATTTTAATGATACTTCTCTGTCAAATATAACACTTTGTTAAGTATATATTTAGTTAATCGAATACACATCTCTATGAATATGAATTATTTATCAAGATATTGATTTTAACGTTGATTTGTTATTAAAAATGTTTTACATATCAAAGTAAACTTACGATGATTTTGAATATCCTTTGCACTACAAACTGAATTTATCTAAACAGTAATTAAAAGTCATGAAAGCACTCGACAGTTGTTTCATTCTAGTATAGAACTCTTAGTGAACAACATTGACCACTTAGGAAATCGAATTTTGAACAATTTGGCTTTGCAACTGAGTTGATATACAAAGTTGTACAACGGTTATCTAGTTAAATTCATCAGCATGTCAATCTAAATATTTAAAAAATGTTCGATAAAATTGGTTAGTTTGACATATTGAATTCCAGTAAGTTTAAATTTGATTAACTCATAGGTTAATTCTTGAATAAAAATAGTAAACATGTTTTAGTTTATTGAAGTTGCTCGACAACTAATTCTTGAGTTATATAACTAAAAGTTCAAGTTATATTGTTGACTATGTATTTTAAAGTTCTCCGAAATATGGCAATTCAAAAGACAATTTTCTTATCTAAGAAAATTAAAATAAATTCACTTTTCGCAGTATTCTACTTCTAGGTTTTAGTTACTATACGCATGTAAAATCTTCTGATAAATTCAACGGATTAACATTACTTACTAACATCCCTCTCATGCAACTAACGTAGGGTGTAACTAATAAAATTCTTGGAAGATAACAACAGTAAGCTAAACGAATCACGTTTTGTTTACTCTGGTCATAAATAAATTGCTTTATTAGTGTTCGTTAAAAAGCAAATATTATAGCTGGAAGAATGTTTTATATAATCGATACTATTTTTCATTCAATGGAGACATAAATTTTTATTACTCAAAGTTAGAGTTAAACACTATTGTTGAATGCTTTTCAAAATTATTTTGTTAAATCCTCCATCTGTTTGCCATCAAGTGATTATGTAGTAAGGGATCATATTTCCATTCATTAACCTTGAAATAAATCGAGGAAATAATGAAAATCATTGATCTCACTTCTGGTCATTCTTCAGATTTGTTATTTAGCTTGTACATTTTGCTCATTTTAAATTTCAAAATTCTAGCTAAGAAGACCATTTGAAATGTAGTTCCATTGTGATCAACAATAGTTTATGAAATACATTGTACATTGTCCATTATCATTTACTTCAGTAAAAAGAAAAGAAGATTTAAGATAAAGATGGGCAGTCGTTAGCAGTAGAATCCAAGTTGCACGTTTCGCTCAATCTGAGACTCGTCAGCTGGTTGTACCTGCATCCTAGAGTTGTTCACTCTGGGACTCGAACTCAGTACCATTCGATTAAAACGCCATTGTCTTATCTACCTAGCTAGTCAGTTACGATAGCCACCTGCTTGTGCAATGGGAAGTTTAAATTCGCTTGATGTTGTTTATTTAAATATTCTCATTGATGTTTAGGACTGTAATTGATCAGTCTCTTACTGGTATATGTGCATACTATGCGCATTGCGTATAAACAACCATTATAAGTAAAGAGAGTGAACATCAACTCTGAGATGCAGGTACTTCTAGCCGACAAAATTGAAATAGGAAGAAACCGTGTCCTGGATTCCGCTGCTAGCCACTATTCAGCTTTGCTTAGAAAGCTTGTGACTTATATCGAGGCGATCCGTACCGGATGCATATATGCAAACGAGAGACTGATCATTTGCAGTTCTAAATAACAATGAAAAGGTACAAGTAAAAACCACATCAAGTGAATCTGAGAATTTAAGTTGTTTTATGAATCCAAAGTAACAACGAATACTTATTTACATGTTGACTTTATTGAAACAGACTTTACAAACATACCGTATCGTTTTATGTAGCTATTAATAGAGTAAAAATGTTCAAATATTAAATCTCTACAGTTTATTTGTAATTACTTAATATTTAATACATGTGAAAATCAACTGGAAAAATTTGCATAAAAATCATTTTACTCTTAGCATTTATCAATTTAAAAGAATCATCTAAATGGGTTGACAACTATATTCATGGATATTTTTTCACTCATTTCCATATTAGACTTGTTATATTGAACGTATGAAGTAACAATGTGAAATCGTTCTTTATTTTCTATATTATTTATTTATTTATTTGAATACATAAATGTTGGTACAATATGGCACCAAATACATATGCACCATACAAGTCATTTGATTTGTGTGTGGGTAGTGATACTACACGGGTGCCCAGACCAAAGCAGGTGGTTTTCTCAGAGGGCCACACTTGAAGCCCTTGACCCAAAGGTCCGGTTAACAAGGCAGTGGAACAACGTCAGGGGATACAGTCTCCTAGTAACCGATGACAAATGATTGGTTCATATGCCATTTGTTCTTCCAGGATACTGCAACTCATGGGCACCATTCTTTTGGAATCAGTGTTTTCCAACTCCCATAGGTGGACTCTACGTGTCCGCCAACCAGATTAAAGCGCCGGACATTCTCTTTTCAATATCTGGAGTTCTTAATCAACAACGCCGTCACGTAAAGGTGGTGAGTAGGACTTCCTTGCCATTGTCTGTATACGTGTGGCTATGTGAGAGCATTTCGATATGGAGAAATAACTTTCCCCACCTTCATCCGTATCAGGCTATTTGGGAGAATGAATAACATCTTAACAGTGTGTAAAGGATAACAAATAACAAAATGAAAGTTGACATAGATTTACTACTAAACCTTTTGGCTATCGTAATACCGATTTTAACTAATCAAAAATAATCACTTTGAAGAAAAATAATTTTATTCATAGATATTAATTAACCAACATGTAATACGCCAATAACTCTTAACAATAGATTATCAAAATTTATTTACTGGAATTAAACACTTCGTTATTAATTATTGTGATTAACAAATATAAACAACGAACGGTTGATTAGGCAATTGATTTTATGGGAAATCTAACTTAAGATAGCATTAATCACTTGTGACAGATTGATAAACAATTAATTTTTCGTGTTATATCTTCATTTCACTGCACAAAATTAAGGAAGATTTATTGTTTATTAAAGTTAATGTCAAACAACAAGTAAGCTATCAATAAAATTAATAGTGCATACAATGACTTAAAATAATAACATAAAAAGATTGTTCTGGAATGCTACATCAACATGTTAGTTGTTATCATTCATTTAAAAGAACCTGTACAAGTATAACATGGTTTTACAGTAGTGTATCGAACATTATTTATTGATGCTAAGTTTCCTTATTTTGATTAGCAAAAATCTTGTCAGAAATGTGCATATACAATACAATATTGATAATCACCTGTTTCAATAGATGATACGGATTATTGAATCGTTAGCCGTCTTGATGAGGATCGGAAATCACTACATTTGTGAATTAGTTTTTATTCTAGTTGATAGTTTTTTTGTTAGGATGTGCGGAAAAATATACCAATAGTTATCATGTTAAGTCTAATGTTGTCCTTGGACGCTAAATGTACATTCCCTATTTACTTCACTTGTTTAATATTGTGTAAATGTTGTTTTCTATTTTTATGGTACGATGTGGTATGTTTGGTTAGTATATAAATAGAGTATGTCTGAAATACAATGATTCATATCTCAGAGGCTGTGACTTTCGTTCTGGACTCAACTGGCTGGGATAGACAGGGGGGCAGGCGCAATCAGGACACTAGGTCGTTCATTACGTGTTTACGTGTCACTGCGATCGATCGGTATAAACACTGCTTATTAAAACCTGCAGTCACCCATTACAACATTTTAAAAAAATCTGTAACGATATTATTTATTTAACCTTCATTCTAATGAGATAACTGTCAATAAAAACGAACTTTTAACAAGTACATTTCAACCTGTTTTGTTTACTTAGGTTACTAACACATTAAATATATTTTGAAATATAATCATCGTAAAAGTATGTTACTATCACTCTAGTGTACAAAATTCTTGAATTACCATTAAAACTAGAAATTAAAGTATCCATAAACAAACTTTAAATCATACTTATACATGATTATTAAAACAAAAATCCGGTTACTTCAAACATTTTTGTTTCATTATTTAGAAACTTACTGGAATAAAAAAAAATTGGTGTAAACAGCTTAAATAGTCTTACTAATGAAACTCAGTAGTTACATACGCAAAACGCTTAGATTCACTTCGAATATAAACTTTTTATTAGAAAATATACCTTACTAGATCAAAGTTCGTATCGTATTAAATGTACTAGTTAAGACATTCTATCGAGGCGATAAGTTAACCAACAGATAGAATCTTATGATTACATACGCTAAAAATAGGTTATTTTCTCGAAATGTAATTCATGTTATCAAAATAAACTTAAAATTTGTGTAGAATATAACATAAGTGCCCACTTATCTAGCACTTTGTGTGTCTCTATTAAAAACTTGTATTTCACTTATCATTGAAATGCACATTTACTACTTAACAGACATAGTGTAAAAGCGATTTCCATATGTTCATACAAAACAATCATATAATTTGATCACTTGAAAACAAACTATTAGTCTTTAGGATCTATCTCTATAATCCAATTCTTAAAAATCTTCAGCTTAATAACTGGTATTTAAATAAGACTGTTAGGTTATGTCAAAAAAGTTCTTTCCATGATTTTTTCATAATGTCATTTATTTCATAAGCAATTTAAATTGACAGTTTATCTAATATTGGCAAAAAATAATAACCATTAAGGTCTTTATAATAATTTCCCACGTAAAACATTTATATATGTAATACGTATCTATAAAGAGTGAACTGTTACAAAACATTAAAATTTCTAAAAGAAAACAAGGTTATATTATCATCATAGTTTTAAATATTCTAAAATATATTAACTTCCCAATTCATATCATAATTTACTTTTTTAATGTTCCATGACAATGTTATAACTTGTGAATCTGTGTGCTTTGTTATTGTATAACGCAACGATACCTACAATCAGAGACCAGCGACTTATTGATCGGATCAATGACGCGTAAACATGTGCGATCAGCCTAGAGTCCTGATTGGTCTCGCTTCCTGTCTAGCCCAGCCAGTTAAGTCCAGAACACTAATTCCAGCCTCTGCAATATGAATCATTTATTTCAAATATGCTCGGTTTATATATCAACCAGACAGACCACAACGTACCATAAAATATAAAACAACATTTGTACAATATTTAGCCATAAGTGACTGTGAATGAAGGAGATAGTAATTATTAGACAGACCATAAACTCAAGAATGGTAAATCGTTTATTAATAGTTCATAGGTCAAAATAAAACTCATAATAAGAGTGACATGAATATGAACAGTTTAGTTACATAAAAATTACATGATAAAAATATACTCATAGCATTAGTTCATAAATGGATCGCAAAAGTTACCATTCATTATTCTTATCGGGATATAATGGACAACAACAGATTTGAACAACTAAAATATAACAAACGTATTGTTGATATTTCGCTTTTCGAAAGACTAATTTAACTTCCTTATTACTTATTTTTTCCCGTTTAAAATGAATAATGATACAATAGGTTGACAAAATGTTAAACAGAAAGATTTAAAATTATTGTTTAGATGTGCATTCACTGTAAATCCAGTTCTATAAACCATTTACTATGTAAAAAAAAGTAATTGAATTTAAGTCCTTGTAATTTCACTAAGTCATTAATTTTGCAAAGCCATAAAGAAAAGGGATTTTTGAAACGAAGTAGGAATACTGAAATAAAATAACTTTGAAGTAAAGAATTTATATGGATAATGATGTTGTCTGAATATAAAGTAAATATCTGAAATTACTTATTACATTCTACAAATCTATACTTGTATCACCTCTTTGGAATATGTAAGAATAACTTTATTACGCTTAGAAGAATCTCATGCAGATGAATGATGATGGTTCGAATCAAAAAGAAAGCAGTATTTGAATCAAGTTTCTGAACGTTTCCTCCTGATCAGTATCAATTGGAACGAAATGTAGGCAAAAGATTTTCTAGCAATCGCCTGCAACTATTCAAAAAGATAGTAAATTTCATTAATATGCTATTGTATTTTGGAGGAACTCTATGCATCAAAAGCATTTCCTTATAATTTTTTTGTCAACTCAATACAGTATGTTAAACAATACTAATGTAGTTGAACAACTATACATGACTGCCAGTATGGGGTTCCCAATGTCATCGAATTTCACTGAAATCAATAATAGATCTAAGTTATACCGCTGCCGAGAATCTGAAAGAACTGGACAGTCGTCTTGTCCTAGTGTGGAACTTACCAGCAGCTGACACTTGCCAACCCTCGCGCTGGGATTAGACACTTAAACTTTAGACCATTAAGTCGTCTTCCGACGGTGTTAACGTCTAAACTCATTCAATCCAAGAGTTTAACAAACTCCTCGATGGTGTAACCATAGCTCAGGGTGATGTCCTGCCCAGCACTCAAGAAGTGTTACTTCCATTTATTGATTTTCACTAATTGGAACACGAAAAAATAGTTTAGATAGTGTCCCATTTTTTAAACACCACTCAATAGTAGAGAATGACGAATGTTTTATGAATATATATATGACCAAACAACCACACGTAATAATTTAATCTAATTTAGTACGAGCTTTATAATCCCTTAAATAGAAGTTCAGTAATGTCTGTTCTCACTAATGTAAACTAACAAATGATGTGCTCAGAATAACAGTTTCTCAAATGTGAGGCATTCGGTTTACATATAGCTTAGTGCTTCTATTTAATCTTACTTATGTGTTATCCATGTTTGTGTGTACTGACTTATGTTTGCTTACTGTTTATAGAACAATGTTGTATGTTCATTACCGAGTATTTTTTCTGCTGCCATAATATTTCTATATAAAGAAAATACTTAATTTTCTTTGTATTATTTTATCATACAATTTAAAGTAACTTGTATGTAGAACACTTACAATAGCAACGAAAAATCATATATCCATCATGTATTATTGCACTAAGTTCATCCAGTCTTACCCTATAATCAGTCATATAATATATAAGAACTTTTGTCTAAATTTGATTAGTTTCACAGTATTTGGGCGCCGAGTTGATATGAGACATTAAAGAGGAAGAATGTATTTGTAAAATCTCAGCGAATGAATTTGAAGTAAATTCAACGTTTCACCCGTCAATCTGTTTCAAGTTTTTCAAAGAAATATAATCAAACATCAAAATTATCAAATATAAATAGATACATGGTTCTCCGATTCACTGTATACCCAATCACCGTTAACAATATTTAAAGTAGATATTTATATTAGTGAAAATAAATGACATATGAATTAATGATTATTTGAAAATATGTAACATAAGTATGAAATTTACTAACTTAACCAACGCAAACCGCAATAACACCACATGGTATCAATTTCCAAAGTTTCGTTTGAGTTTATGGATTTCAAAATTCATTAAAATGTAGTAGTATGAAAGTAACTTCATAAAATACTTTATTCAGACCATAAAGTTAATATGGATAGATGACTGAAAAAGATTCTTTAACTTATTACGAACTTCGATTTTTGAACATACATTCGTTGAAATGATCGAATGTAATTTTTACTTCAGAAATAGATTTCTTTGCTAAATCTATCTATTCCAATAAGAAGTATGTTCTTTTCTCTTCAATATGAAAAATGATTGTTTCTCTATCCTTTGCTTATTATTTACATTTTACATTTCAATTTCAGGAAGAACAATAGAATCAATGTAATATTTTACATTAAATTGTTTACGAAAAGCCAATTCTAAAAAAAAATCAAAAACAAATTTCATATCTACTAAGTATGAATACAAGTGAGATCATCTTAATTACCTCTCATAATAATAATAATAATAATTCATATCAAACAAATAAATTATCATATAGAACATCAATTGATTATCAATATATAGTAGCTATTGCTTATGTATTTATTCAAACAACAATTTGTTCAATTGGTTTCATATTGAATATTATTAATTTCAGTATATTCATATGCAGAAAGTTTTCAGCTTCTGCTTATATATTAATGACAGTTTTGTCACTTGCTGATGCTATTACTTTAGGAGTCAGGATACCTCAAGGTTGTATTTTGTAAGTTTATTAAAACTATTCATTTTGGTCTTATTATGTATATTTTTAAACGAAATTATAAAAATCATTTGTGTGTTATAGTTTAAATAACTTAGTCTTAAAAAGTAGAGATCAATTACGTATTTATAATTGTTTTATCATTACAAAAATAAGTGTTATAATAGCGAATGATTTTTATGAATTTTATCGATTGTCGGATTAATGTCATTTATCGCTTGGCTAAATAATGACCAGATAATGGTTGTCAGGATTTTGAATAAATGACCAAAGCTCACAACGAACGGATACTTGGACACTGAATTGCTGGTCAGTGGAATATGAGTCATTTTAGATAACAAAACAAACAAGATCAGAATTCATACGTAATGACAATGGCCGATTTACATTGCTTATGTAAGTCATTCAAAAACCAATGAAATTTGAGTCTACAAGGCTTACGTTTCGCCTACTATATCGCCTCTTATCCACGTAATTCTGAGAAAACGTTTTTGTAGTATTATTTGAGACATTTTGCCATCCCTACACAGTTCTTCATTTGTCTTTTTGAACTTACAGTTTAATGAGTTTCTGCATTTAAAGATTGTGATATTGCAGATTTTAAAGTTCTTTTCGTTCATTATGTGAATTTATTTACTTGCTTGGATTTTATTATATTAAGCAATTTGATTCTGTGTGTATTCGGCATTTTGAAGTTTTTGATTATGACTAGTGACCATGTTTGCTGACATTTGAAAAGCGTTTTCTGTCGGTTCTATGGAAACTCTTAGTTCTTCTCTCTGTGAATCGGAGAATCGGTTTCCCCTCACTGACTAAAATTGACTCCTTTAAACGGTCATCCTCAGACAATACAACTATATTGAGAGAGAACGTACATCAACAGGAAAATAAAACAAATACAGTAATAAATAATCTGTTTTTCAGTAATGAGAAAATTAAATAAAACATCTATCTTATGACCTATTTGAATGAAATTTTCTTATAAAATCTGAGCATATTGTAAACCAGGTGAGTGTTTCACTCAAGAAATCAAAAAGATATTTATTGGTTTGGAGCACTTTGAAAAAGTGCATAGAATAAAATAAATATACAAGACAAGATAAAACCAAAAATGTATTGTAAGCAAAGTTGGGTTGTTGCTAGTAGTGGAATCCAGGACGTGCGTTTCGTCCCACTTTCGACTCGTCAGCTGGATGTACTTGCAATCTTAAACATCAATGAGAGGATTGAAACCAACGTACAGAATGAATTTAAACTTCATTCCGTTGCGCAAGCTGGTGACTACAAGAACTCATTAGCTAAGTAGATAATGCAATAGCGTTTGAGGCGAACGGTACTGGTTTGGAGTCCCCGGTGTAGACATCAACTCTGGGATGTAGGTACATCCAGCTGACGAGTCTCAAATATGACGACAAGCGAGTCCTGGATTCTAACGCTAACCACTGACCATCTTTACTTATAATGTTTGTGACTTAAGGCAATGTGCTATCTACAGAGAATGTACACATGCCAATAAGAGATTGATCAGTTTCAGTCCTAAACATCATTGGGACGATTCAAATGAACAATACAAAATGGATTCAAAAGCATATTGTTCAATTTTCTATTGTCCATTAAGATAGTGAAGTAATACATTTACCAAAAGAAACTAACAGGAAATCAAGGAACATATATATTACACAGACATTCAAATCATTACAATTTCTCATTAAAGACTGGTTAAATACTATATTATATATAGATTTCTTAACGATGTTTTTCGTAAATTATGTAAAAAATATTACGATAGACAGGATGGAAGTAGTGGCTAACACCATTAAAATCTTTAGGAATATAATTCAACCTAATGTCCACTAATAACCTTAAAAATACTGAAATTTACAAGGTTTGATTTAGTTGAGATAATATTGTAATAATCTCAAGTCAATCAAAATATAGTTTTGTGGAATAGTTTCAATCAGTGAATAAGACAGATTAAATGCTGTAGAAAAAAAACAGTAATCTAGTAAACTCCATGAAACCATTAATGTGTTTATGAGGTCACGGGATAAAAAAAAGATAATATTTCAGGCCTATATATTTTGTATCAATTCAGTAAGGAATTCGTTCAGTATGACATGTATGAACTTCAGTGTGATATTTATATCCTCTGTACCAAATCAGGTGAACTATATTCGCTGTGATTTTTTAGTAACTCTATGTATTTTCCCCCACTTGTGATATTATTGTTTTACGCACATGTTTTAGGAAGTCAATAAATTCTCATTATCGCTAGACCATAGTGTCCCTATAGGAATTATAATGGTTCCCGTTTCATGCATAACCAATAGGACAGTAGACAAAACAGTGGCAAAATGAATATGATTGTATAGTATTTTCAGTGAGTTATTCAAGCTGTTTACGATAGTCTAATACTGATCATTTATAATCCTAAACTTTGACAGTTGCTTGAGAAACTTAAGTACTATTAACAGATTTTGCGCCGAAGTTTCGCTCTTCTTCATGATTCAACATTAAATCGTTAATTTGATATAGTTTTTTAACTACCGTTAATTCAACTTCAGTATGTCATAATGTCAGGTCTCTGTTCACCAGTCTAATATAGTAAAATTTAGCATGTATTTTTTTTAAATGCTTCCTGCAAATATACTTACTATTTCTCTATTTATATGATATACGATTTGTCTTACCTCAATTATATTTTTTATCTGATCTCCATCCTTGACCTGTCTCATTTACCTACAATTCTTTCTTTATTTTTATCAAAAATATTTTTCTTTAAACAAATATTTGTACTTATCCGGACTGTTGTACATTTCAGAAACATGAATTAAATAAACTCTCCTAACAGCTCTATTAAATTAATGTCCTGGTTATGAACATATGGGTTTATTTCAAAATATTTCATGTCCTAATTCACATCAAAATATTCTTTTGTTTGTTCTCATAGATATCTATATATAATCTTTTTCTCTGTTATTTTTCTTTGATAATTGGGTACATAAGTTTGACCTGGTACAACATAATAGTTATTTTTGTTCAGTCACATACGGTGATAGATCTAATTATAGATCCTTTCCTTATCAGTTAATTACTCAAATAAAACATAACTGTATACTTCAAATGTAAATGAAATTTTAGCTTATAATTGCTACTTGCATAATTATATAACAATTTTTTTTGAGTTATTAATACTTTCATATCTGCTGTGAACCATTCTCTACTCCTGGCTATACAAAGAAATGGTGTCTTGAGTAAGCACCATAGTTAAAATTGAGCAAAGTATAATCGTCATTTAGCACATGAATAGGTTCAGCAAGAATCCAAGAAATATAACTTAGAACCAATGAAGGACTGATTCTTTCATGTTAGAAGTAAGATACGTATCACTTAGTGTTGAAGAATAATATTGCTATATTGTAAATCAATTATTAACGGATGTATAGTGATTCGAAACATAGCATTCTTATAGCAACGAGACCCTAAGCTTATTAGTTTGATCCAGACTAGGTTAGTAGTTGTAAGGTGATCACGATTGCTTTAGAAATTAGTATCAGAACGGGTTTTGTGGAAATTGTAGTGATTTCAGTAGTCGAGATCATGAGTCAATTGAAGCTAGACCGCCATGGAAAACCTGAAAGCGCTAGAGGGCCATTTTGTTCTAGTGTGGAACTTCTCAGCAGTGCACATTGAAGACCCTGCAATGCGTGATATGAACCTAGGACCTATCAGTTTCAAGTGGTATATCCTGTAGTTCTAGTGAGAAGCAGTGACCAGTGTTTGTTGTAAGATCGTAACTCACTGATGACGATGGTGGATGTGTCATTCAATTTCATGAGTAAGTTGAAGTTGGACATTAGCATTGCTGAATGCCGGCTCGGTGATCTAGTGGTTAAGCACTTCCGCGCAAGGCTGATGTCCTGTGTTCGAATATCGCGAGGCGGGTTCGTGGATGTGCACTTTTGAGGAGTCCCACAATAGAACGTAACGGCCGTCCAATACTTTTAGAAATTACTTTACAGAAGAAATAATGAAACGTTTTATTTAAATGATTCGTATAAATAAAAGCGTTGCTTTTTTATGATAAAGATACTTGAAACTAAACACTTTTCGCTTTACAATGTAGTAGGTTAATATGTAAGAGAGTAGTTAGAAATTATCATTATTTCATAGCACTGTTTTAAAATTCATGGTAAGTTAAGTTGAGTTAAAACAAAATAAAAGAAAAAATAACTTTTAAGGTTTTGAAATAAAAAAAGGTAGAGATGAACATTCTATAAAACATTCGTTTACAGATCATCGGAGTAGCAAAGTGTATTCAGTATACTAAATTTTCTTTTTCTTGATTGAATTGCCAAATAAAAACAATCAGCTTTAATTTCAAATTGAAATATTAATAGGGATATATCAAAGGACAATGCTAATGTATCGGAAAAACTAAGTAGTGTTAAAACACTTTTCTGATAACTGACCGAAATGAATAGAAATTTTAAGTAGAATTTTAATCAAATTTTTAGTGTTATGTTTCCGAATGTTTATATTATTTCTTATTATAATCTAGATCTTGATGGTGATGATTAAAGAACTAGCTTTTCATTTATTTATTTATTTACTTACTTACGCCTGTAACCCCTCATGGAAGAGCATGGGCCAGCCACCAGCATTCTTCGTAAGACTGTGTTCTAGGCTACACTTTCCAGTTGTTTTAAGTGGTCTTCCATTCTTCTGATGTCTGTTACCGATACGCGAATCACTGTGTTCCTTGCTATTCATTTTATCCGTTTTCCTTCAGAGTTTCATGTTAGCGCATGCCGCGTGATGGAGATTGATGATTTCCTCAACGTCTTTTACTAATGACCTTTTCAACTGCCAGCCCCAAGCCCGCTTAAAGGAAAAGGGTTGAGTATGGAGTCAACAACTCCATGTTGTAGAAGACACCCTAGCCACAGAAAATCTATCCAGAAAAAAAGTAGCCCAAGTAAACCTCATTTTTATCCTATCAGGCACCACTGTTTCGGAATACCGTAAATGTTAAAAAGGTGAGATTGCATTGACAATGGCAGTCTAGTTGAATACTGAAATATGAATACGGCTACTGAGTAAACACGAAGAAATATTGTCGTGAAGTTTCCGGTCATCACATTCTTGCTCTTGAATGAAAATCCCTCATATTTGCTTGTATCTTTGTTATCATTTGAGTTTTTCCATGCATTTGTCCACAACAATACCCACTGTCAATAGAGTAAATAATAACTAACAAAGATTTACCGGATATAAAATAAATTTATTTTAAAAGTGAGGACAACATATATAAGCGGACAATAATATTTGAAACCGTCATCAGGTTTTACTTTAGCTAATAACGTTCCACATGATAGATTACGGACGGTAGTTAAAAGGACGTTTTATGCAACTGATCTTACATTTGCATTTCACAGTCCATCAGTGATGCCTACTCAAATAAAAATGTTAGGTTATACAAGTTTACCTCTTCGATATTCATCTACAAATTTAGCTGATGTTGTAGAGATAACTATATTAGGTGTACTAACATGCAACTAATCCAATGAATAAGCGGAAGTCTACCGTCTTGGTTTGGAAATGACTAGACAATACACGGCTCAATATAATCAATTCCTTTCAAGTGATTGTATATCTTTGTCCTGGCACAATAACGTTCGACCCCATCTCCTACGCATGACAAAAGTTATAGGAATCCGATCCCATATTAGTAGCACGTGTTCAGAAGAAACTCTTGGCATCCTTATCCCTTCATCAGCGGTATATGGCTTCATCAACAATTTTACTGACATTTCAAATTCTGTACTTGTTTGTCTTTCTTTTCCTCCTTCTGTTTTGATTTTTCACAGTCTAGTTGTTTATACACTTCGTATCACGTAATTTCTATAATGTTTTCGATCATTATTTTAATGTCTATTTATCCAAGTTTAGCTTACTTCCTATATTGAACTATTGACTAGAACTTTTATTATTTATTAATCTTATCAGTGCAACTAGCACACTTGTGTTCTTACTATCAAATTGTACTTTCTATTCATTATATGTAGTTATACAATCAATATAATCAAGGTTTAGATTTTCAGAAACACTATTCACTGCAAACTGCTCAAAATCTAGAATTGTCATTATTTATCGGCGCTTTAAAATAAAACATGTTTTTCATGAAATGTAATTCACTGTCTTTTTAACGTGAGTATTTGTATGCTGTAAATAATTTGAATTCATTCTGTATTTTGTGCAGCAAGAAATTTTATTGATAAATAACTCATCCATTTAACGGTAGGTTTTTCATACTTGAGTTGTCGCTACATTTTCCTAGTTAAAAATGTTCAGTGTTCTTGTACTAGAAATAAAGTGAATTTCTGTCGTTTGAACCGTTTTACAATTGAAGAGTAGTATCAATTAGATTTTTGTTCTGACCAAACCCACCAATTTTTGGATTCAGATAATCATTTGAAAGTAATATAATGTCGACCTTTTCGATCGAGACACATAATAAGTCCATGTGCGATCGGAAGAAAAACCAATGTGTACAGATTACATAATGTTAAGCATTCCTGTATCATCTGACCTAGCTTGATTAAAACAACTCACTCAATATATCTAGGACTCTGTATCATTCTCCTTTTCGTATTCAGGCAGACAATAGCTCATTCTCTATGAGAACGTGTGAGCACTGACTGAACTCCATGGTAGTACATACAGATACAGGATATTAGTATATTGTTGAATTAAAATTAGAATAGAATTTAGAGTTCATGTTTAGTTCTATTTAAAAGTGTTGAACTATCACTGTGATTATCTACACTAGGTGTAAATATTTCAAACTACCGAATTCCAATTAGGATAAAGTGGGTTTCATTGATTTCAGTAATAATCAATCCAAGAATATGCCATATAATGAAGTCATTTACTTGATGAAGTACACATCAAATATACATTTACCGTATTGAATGTGCTTTTGTGCTGGCTGCCAATCAAACAAAATCTTCAATGGGTCAAACCCATATAGTTTATTGTCTAGCAAAACGAAAGATAGTTCAGGAACGTTTTTCAAAAATATCATACAAGCAGGATAATTGACTGCATTTCTAGTGATTTAACAATTGTGATGATCTACCTAGAAAAGGAGAGAGATTACAACTTGAAGTTGTCGGATAGTTCAGATGCCTTGAGAAGATTGTGTTATGATCTTGAGCTTAAAGAAACTTTTCAGAAGGAAATAATTCACGCATCAGAAATATGAATCATCATTAATTCCTCTTCGATGACACAATGCGGAATGGAATTATTTTGAAACTAATTTGAGACTACTGGTTTGGACTTAAAAGCTTGACACAACGTACGTTATACCGATATGTTTGAATGAGCATCTGTTTCAAATCAAATGCCACTGCAGTCTGAAGCAGATTAAGTCTAATATAGCTTACCAGACCGCATGTAGTATATAACAATTAGAAGTCCCATATAATTTTAGGTGATTCCAGAACACGTAACACTGATTTAATAAATAAGAAATACATTTATAACACCTGGGCAAAAATTGAAATTTTGAGGTTTCTCAACTCAGTATAAATTATCTTTTAAGATAACAAATGACGTTTTTAGTACTAAGAGAAGCTTAATCAGTGCATTGAACAAATAAATTAATCAATACATACCAACTAGTCTGATCACGTTAATGTAATGTTATTCAAGTCAAAGTTTATTGTATACGGGACATGTTCTTGTATATTGGTGAAAATGTACGATGTAAAAAAGCGGTATTTATACAGTGAACAAGTAATTTAGTAAATGTGTTTTAGTAGTGTCAGAGCTGAACAAGTTGATGTGACTATTCGGAAGTATAGTTTAGGCTAGTTTGACGTTGAAAACATATTTTTGTTTCTATAACACCAACGTGAATTTGAAAAAAGTTGAGTCCAAGTTGTGTTCTGAAGAGTATATTAAGTGTTTATCTAGCTGATAGAGCATAGTTACTTCCTTACAAAAAAAATATAATAGCATCTAGGCATCTGTCAATCGGAAGATTAATTCATAATGATACATCATAGCTTATCATTGTTACATATTTTTCCTAAACGATAATTTTAATGGTTTGAATTTAAAATTGAGTTAGCATCAATATACTATTACGTAATTCAGTTGATATAATTGTTGTGACACATATGAAGTCTATCAAGAGTTTCATATAGATACCAAGCTTATAGATTTTTGGTCAACAACAGGATTTATGAATTTTTAAGAATATTAGTTAATTACTTTACTAGTCGTTTATATAGTCATTTGTTTTAATGAAATCATTCAAGCTGTAATTTTTCTTCATTAGTTTCATGTTAACTCATGTAAATTTATGCTTCCAGGTTTTCAATGGTGGTCTAGTTTCAACTGACTCATGATTTAAATATTTATAGTTTAAAATTTCGTTTATTTGACCACTAGATAGTTTAATCGCTGAAAATTTCCCATTATATTAAAACACAATTGTACAAAGGAAGAGTATTCTTTTTCAATAATTTCTCATCAGGTTCTACAATTATAAATCCAGATTAATAATCCATAAAATTGACCAGATTTAAGGCAGAGTAAATTATTTGGAAATTGTATTATGTGAATTAAGAATTGTTGTTTGTTATATAAAATCAATTCAGATCATTAATTTTATATAACAAAGAACAATTCTCAATTCACATATTACAATTTCCAAAGGATGTACTCTGCCTTAAATCTAGTCAATTTTATGGACTGTTAATTTGCATTTATAATTGTAGAACCCGATAAGAAATTATTGAAAAAGAATACTCTTCATTTATATAATTGTGCACTAGATATTTCCTTTATTTTTTTATCTCTCAAATGTTAATTACGTAATTGAGTGAGGATAATGTAATTCAATGAATAATAAATAGATTTATCTCGTATATATATATAAGTATTAAAAGAGTAAATCATATGACTGGTTTGGAAAAATCTCTAGAAAATTCACTGTTTTATAATATTAAAAATAGGAAACCAATTTATAAAAATCTTTCATTTATATCATAAATTAATTGAAAATAGTTAATTAAAATGTCATTGGAATTCTCTTATATAAATGAGTAGTATGTGTATAAATATACTCAATATATAATATTGTATGCTCATTAATTAAATAATAGATTACATATATTCAAATGATTGATTTCCTGAGTGATAAAAATCACATTTATACATGAATTTCATTTGTAATTTTATTTATTCTATAATGATTGTCATCGATGAAAAAAATATTTACATTACATACATTGCATAAATGATTATAATATATTTGTAATATCCCATTGAATTTGGTTATTTATCCTCTGAAGGAGTGGCTTACATTGAGTCACGAAATGTTAGAAAATTTAATTTTTCTATTCATCATTGGGATATCATAAATATATGTTCATTATTATTTATAACAATTATCCTAATGCTCAATTTATTCGAAATTATCAAATCGAACCTTGGTAATGATTATAATAATGATTTATTTCTAAACATTAGAAATTAAGTAAGAAAGTCATAGAATATCAGGGTTTAATAATGTGAACTACAATACAACTGATGAATAATAGAACAGAATATTTCACCTATTAAGTATTATACCGAAATGATTTTATTAAATGGATAATAACTTACTATAATACACTTCCACAAATGAACGTTTATACAGTATCAATCAGAACAAAAACAATATAGTATTTCATTTGTAAATAATTTTGTTCAATTTAAACATTCATAAAATGTGTTATATATGTTGCAGTTTTTAATTTGTTAAATCTGGTTGGTGTTTTTTAAGCAAGATTTTTCTACCGGATAGGGTTGCCGACCCCATATCTAACCCTCCTCCTTAACCCAGGCTTGGGAAAGACAGTAAATCTAGAAGAGCTACAAGTGGGAAAGGACAAACCAGCTCACAGCTGAAAAAGAACTTAGGAAAAGACGTTGGAAGTGGATGGACATGCATTAAGGAAATCATCAAACCACATCACGAGTTAAGCGCCAACTACAAACCCTGAGGGGAAACGGAAAAGAAGAAGGCCGAAGAACACACTGTCTTGGGAATTGGAAGCAAACATGAAAAGAATGAATAGCAACTGGAAAAAACTGAGAAGGGTCGCCCAGAACAGGGTAAGATGGCGAGTGCTGATGGGAGGCCGATACTTTTCCATGAGAGGTAACAGGCGTGAGTAGTACATATAGTGCCGCCATTTCGCCGTACTACTAATATCAATTCTTCTAAATGTCCTTGATTTATAGAAACTGGTGACCAGATCTTTTCAACAAGTCAAAATATAACTATTCTATCTTTAATAATGTGCTGCCAGTATCACATATCCCTTGAAATGGTTTCTATAACTTAATATTTTATATTTAAAATAACATATATTGATATCCATCAACTATCATTTATTTAGAATGTATAGAATGTTTGTACATAATGAATAGATAGCTACTTATATCGTCTTTGTTATTAATTATTTCCAATCATATATTCACATTTATTTTGTTAGTTTTCTATTATCGAAGATAGACTTTCACTTCAGCGCTTATTATTCAATAACAATTTAAATTGTAGTAGTTGAGATTGTGAATTAATTGAAGCTAGATCATCATGGAAAGCCTGGAAGCACTGGACGGCCGTTTCGTCTTGTTGTGAGATTCCTCAGAAGCGCGCATCCACGACCCCATCCCGCAGGATTAGAACCCATGACGTTAATCTCGAGCGCGTGTGCTTCACTACTAGACCACTGAGCCGACATCCAACGGTGTCAATGTCTAACTTCAAGTAATCCACGATGGGACGAAACTGCCATTTGATTAAGAAATAAGTAATGGTTTGTATACCTGGGTGGTATTCCAGCCCTCATACAAACTGAATGACGAAGGATGGTGCATATCTGCTTGGTGCCGCCTTGTACAAATATTTATGTGATTAAATCAAACAAATTGATTAAGTAATACATAAAACCTAATAACACTTTTTATAAATGACAATGAGAAAATACAAGTAAACAAAATCAAGCGAATTTAAAAACTCACCCCATTGCACAAGCAAGTGACTATCAGGACTCACTATCTAAATGGATAACACAATAGCGTTTAAAAGCGAACGGTACTGGGTTCGAGTCCCGGTTTGAACATCGATTCTGTGATTCAGGTACATCCAGCTAACGAGTCCCAAATATGACGAAACGCTAATCCTGGATTTCACTGTTAGCCGCTATCTATCTTTGCTCAAAAAGATTTTGACCTAAGGAAATATCGAGGCAGTCTACACAGAGTGCATACATTTCAATAACAGACTGATCAACTGCAGTCCTAAATAACAATAGGTTGATACAAGTGAAACAACTCTAAGTGAATTTATTCTATAATGTTATTTGAAGAAAATAATAATAATAATAAAGTCAATGAATTCAACGAAATTTATTTAATCTTTTTAAAAATGACTAAAATCTCAAACACAATCGATGAAATGAAACTCTTGTTTAAGAAATAGACTTTTTCAATTGAATATTTGTCTTTTACTAAATTAATGAAGTACATACACTTAAGTATTATAAATAACCATAGTCTTATTTAATCTTATGTATATAAGATCATAGTTCATGTGAACTACTTCCATTTTTTCCCTTTTTTGATATTTTTTTTTAATTTTCATACTTCATCATGACCAAATATACCCATCAAAGAGATTATGTTAATCCCTCTTTTTTTCTCTTTTTTTTGTTTTGTTTATCATTTCAATGAAACTTACTTTATATTAATGAAAAGAGAATAGATTATGAATCAGATCACATTATATTATGTCGATCAATTAAATAGAACTAAATTTATTATTCTAATATAAGATCAATCTATTTCATAATTCATTATTGAACAATAAAATACATTGAATAGGGAAAACTAGAATATTTAGTTTCTATAAAATGATACTTAGATAATACAAAGATGGTGTGTAAATGAGGTCAATGTTATTGAACTGTAAATAATAAAATTTAAAAATAAAACATCTAGTTTCTATAGTTTTATAACATTAGAAAATAGTTCTGGCTTTTTTTTAAAAAAAAGAACATTTTTTGGCCATTTCTGTAAGAAATCACCCCACATATAGAAATAGATAACAATGAATAAACTTTTCATACAAGTTAATCCATGATAGATTTAATTTTTGTCTTAAATGAAGCATATGATTAAGTGGAATAAAAAATTAACTAAAAATTACTGTTCCCATATAATAAAGAAACATAGAAAACTAAAAGGTTGATATATAATGGTTCTCATTAAGACGCTTAATCATTATCACTTCCTTTGTAATCATTTTCGTAATACTCATTTACTTATACCATTGGGTAATATGTATCTCATTAAAACTTCTGTTTATTTTACTCCAGATCATGTGTAAATAATGATGGTATATTTGATCCAGAGTACTATATGTTTTCTTACGTTTGTTATTAAATAATGAATCCTGAGAGAATTTATTGTGAAATATGCGAAAGAATACCCTAGCAATGATAGAAAGATAAATATCATAAGGGGTTTGTGGAGATTTTAGAAATTTTCACAGATTGAAATCATGAGTCAGTCGGGATCGTGGGTGCGCACTGCTGAGGAGTCCCATACTAGGACGAAACGGCCGTCCAGTGCTTCCAGGTTTTCAATGGTGGTCTAGCTTCAACTGACTCATGATTTCAATCTGTGAAAAAATAGGTAAATGTTTGAAGAAACCTAAGCCTGTCTGTCTCTCGTTCAAGAAAGTTGAGATTTAAGATGAATTTGATAGAGTTGTTGTGATGGACGATTTTTGAAGACTGTTAGTGATACACAGTGTGGTACACAATAACCATCTAACTGATTATTTGAACGAGAAAGTGCATTGGACTACCGAACAAAATCCACAAATATTCATTCATATATACCGCTTTATTCTTAAGAAATTGATCAATTTCCTATCCAATGAAGTGCACTTGTTATTGAGGTCACTTCTGATTGCCATCGACTGACCTTCACATTGGGCCATTTCTGATTGGCTCTCTAAATCAAGAATGAAGACAGTACTGAAATGAAGTATCGTTGCTACTCAACTGGTTTCACTAGATAACACAAAATGTTCATTACACCATACAAAGGTAGATCATTACCCTTCCGACGTGGCAAGTATGGAGGAAGGATTTCTACTAAATTATATGAACTTGTTTCTAGGATCCTATATCTGGAAGGGGGGTAAAATCTTTAAGATTATAATTGTCAAGCTACTTTTGAGTAGTGAACATGAAAAGAATATAAGTAATGCATTCACAATAATCAAAAAACAGAAAATACTAATTTTTTTAATTTTGCAGTGGCAAGGAAAGTGTTACTAGCCTTTCTCTGCCATAGTGACTGAGCATTTATCAAATAATCTCTATTATTGTTTTGCAATCCCCTTCTTTTTACAATTTCTGGTATTTTTACCTCTTGCATAATTGTATTGATGTTCACATATTAATGTGATCTAATCGAGTGATGATACAACCAATAACCTCTTTTATCTTAATTTTGATTAATAGTAACTATAGCACCTATATTGCTCTACATCTTTATTCTCTAACACATAAATATAAACTGTTCTTAATTAATGGTTCAACTCACAAGTCAATTGAAGCTAGATCATCATGGAAAACCTAGAAGCAGTGGACAACCGTTTCGTCCCAATATGCGACCCATCAGCGGTGTGCACCCATGACTCCGACCCGCGGCATTCGAACCCAGGACTTATCGGTCTCACGCGAATGCTTAACCTCTAAACCACTGAGCAGGCATCCAACGATGTTAATACCCAACTTCAACCAATCCACGATGATCTTCACTACATTTATTTATAAAATTTACTTCTTATTATTATCATCATTTTGATTTTGAACACTTATTCAAACTTTACAATGTGAACAAGTGCATTTAATAATATTATTCGGTGTTATTATTCACCGTATGCAACGACATAAAATGAATTCATTTTGTTTTCTAAAGCTTGTCGTTCTTGTTCTGTTTAAGTTTAACAGGGAATCTGTTTGTGTGATATTTTGCCTCTTGACAGATAAAATATTCGTCTATATGATATGCCTTATTTGATGATTAGTTATGCTCAAATTTCTGATAGGTTTGTTTGATCTTCGCTTGTAAATAATAGTAATAATAGCTCAGTTTAATTGTTGTTATAATGAATATTCTCAACAAATATCTCGCAAATTAGTCAACCCATATTTCATAGATGCTTTCAACAGGTCAATACCTGCCACCTGGATTCTGTTATTAAATTTTACTTCCATTTCAGCTGTTAAAACTATTTCTCCCAAATATATTGCTCTCTACTTTTTTAATAAAATAGATATATAGGAACTTTTTACAAAAAACTGTAGAGTTTTTGTTTAAACTTACCAGTATTTTGCCGAGCGGTAAATTGTAACCGATTAGAATTTATGATCATTTGGTTTAACCAAATCTAAAACAGGTAGATTATTTGTATAAATTACATAGCTGAGAAAATACATGACCTAAACGTTTAAGCAGGCCGCAAACACCTAAACCTACTAGCACTGACTCCATTTCACTGAACAGTAAGAGAAAACCATGTATAACTTACTATTAAACAATAACGTAAATTAAAAATTCATTGATTTACATCTACATCACTTGGAAGTAATATAATCTGATTTATTATGGAATTTAATTATAAAATCTATTATAAACACTACAAACTAATGGTATATTTCTATATAAAGAAATATTTCGGACAATGAGTAACCGTACCCCTACACTAAAATATTTTATAATGATTAGCTTGATGTTTTCCTGTAGTATAGGAAGCTACTCTAAAAATATTCATTTATTATCGATTTAGATATAAGATATTCGCGTAGACCATATATGTCTTTCTGAATGACATACTAATTTTCTTCGAGAAAGTAACTGTCCTAGATAAATGATTGTTATACAGATCGTTTTTCATTATCATGTAAGTTTGTTTACATTTGTAGATTTTGAATGTATCTAATAGATTTTATCCAGAAAAATTTAATACTGAGTCGCTATTTGGTTATTTTTACAAGAGAAAGTACTACAGAAATAGTATGAATAACCCAATTTTATTAATCTTCGACCAACTTCATTGTCAAACAATATTCTATCTTATTGTTATTTGGTGTAAAGCACGTATGGTAATTTCCATATAACACCTAGACTTGGTGAAAACCTGAAGAATATAATGAGCAACGTTACTGAAGTTTTAAACAAAAACTTCTGGACTTCTCACGTTTAAATAATTTTTTCTTAATTTTACATCTTTGGTTGAAGTTTAAATAAATATCTTTATGGCTATTTATTAATTAAGACAAATTGTCTATTGAAGTCGCATTAACATTTTATCTTGAAAGGTAAAGTGTAAAAGTGGTGTTTTAGAATCTTCAGAATATCCCATTCAGCAAAACGTATCAATAAAGAGCATATTCCTTTTTGAAATAACCCATTTCATATTTAATTTTCTTTTAAAAGAATAACTATGAATTTGATATGAATGTATTACATATTTTTTTTTGTACTTTATTTCATTTTAGTCTTCCACATTTGAATCATCATGCAACGGATGCAGCTATCTATATTTATATGTACAGTATATATGTTGAAACACCTGTATCAAATATGACAGAAAATATTAGTGCATGGTTAACTGTAGCACTTGCTATTGAACGTTATGTCAGTATGAAACATTGGTCATTATCAAAACGATATTTTACACGTAAAAGTACACGTCAATTAATTGCTTCGATATGTATAATAGCATTTATATTTAATATACCATATTTTGCAATTCAACGAGTATCATTAAAATATGTTGATGGTGTATTACAATTACATAGTGATTTAACTAGTTTTTCACGTTCAACATATTATGCATTATATTCTTGGTTACGTATTGTATTTGTTCAAATTATTCCATTATGTTTCTTATGTGTATCAAATTGTTTATTATTTATACTTGTATCACATCATAATCGTCGATTTACTAATGATAAAATAAAGAATAATACTAATAGGAAAGAAAATAAATTATCTAAAAATATATTTAACAAATCAAAACTACATAAACAACAAATTCAAGTTGATGATGCATCACAAGATAGTTGTACAGATGCTATAAATTATTACGGTGAACAAAAATTAATGAATGATTCCAATTTACAGTCAATTGAAAGAAATGAACTTGGTATTACAGAAAAAATGAATAATAAAAATGAAGTTGAGTTGACTTCCAGAAAGAATACTCACGATAATAATAATAATAATAATAATAGTAATGATAATAACAATAGTAGTATTGAAACCAAAAGACCAACATTGAAAGATCGTTCTAAACAACGAAGGCAAAATGCCCAAACAAAATTAACTATCTTGTTAATTGCTGTGATTTTATTATTTTTAATTGGTCAAGTACCTCAAGCATTAGCTTATGTTCGAGTATTCACTACACTTGGTGTATGCTCTATTGATCAAATACAAACATGTGTAACTTATCATTTATATAGAATGATAACAATTAACTTAGCTCAATTTGCATTTGCATCAACATTTTTTCTTTATTTATTTCTTAATAGAGATTTTCGAGAAACACTTAGGTATACTTATTGTCATCTGTGTCAAAAATGTTGTAAAATTTCTGAAACTAATCAAAGATTATTAAGAGAAACAAAGTACCTTAGCGAACCACCTTCTAATCTCCAAAAATAACTATATATATACCGTTTTTCCAGTTTAACTGAACAACTTGGAATTTCTTATATATATAATGCCTAATTTTGTTTGTTACTGTCATTTCAATTATTCATAAATGTTGTTTGAATACAATGATTGTTTTTGCTGTCCTGTTTGAGTCAGGCAAAAGTTGAGTCAGAATAAATTTGTTCAAACATGTTGACATTTTAATAGACTACAGTAGCCACTTAACTTCCTAATCAAGATTCCATTGTTTCTTAACTTATACACCTTCAGCAAAACATTTATTGCAAGTATAATGATCTTAATCATATATAGAAATAATCCTACTGTTATGGGATTAACAGAATCTGATACGTGTTTTTAAAATACCACACAATTCGTAATTTGAATTTTACAACCATGTCACTGTCCCTCTAAAATCACTGACTAAAATCTGTGAAGATCCAGTAATGAACACTTCATTCCTTCTAAACATCTTTATTGATTTGTATCACATCATATTCATTAGTAACCAAATTCATAAGTTGAAATTTAAATGCACAGTAGCAAAATAGATTGTCCCTAACTAGAATCATTTTCTTCATTTCACAATAATATTTTTGTCTGAATAACTGTGAGCATATTTTTGGATGATCACATAATAATGTTGTTATATCCCGAAGACAATAATGAATGATAACTCTTGAGAACTATTTATGGACAAATACGATACATATACTTTTATTGTATAATTATTCAGTACCGCTAAACTATGCATATTTATGTTCCTCTTATTATTAGCTTTATGTTGACTCATAGACCATTATTACACGATTTACTATTCTTGAGTTATGCCCAGTCTATTAATTACAGTCTCCCACATTCATAGCCACTTTTGGCTAGATCTTGTACAAATGTTGTTTTCTATTTTGTGGTATGATATAGTCTGTTTGGTCTGTCTATAAACCAAGTATGTTTGAAATACATTATTCAGATCGCAGAGTCTGAGATTGATGTTCTGGACTTAACAGGCAGGGTTAGGAAGGAAGCAGGACCGATAAGGACTCCAAAACGCTCGTACGAGTTTGGTCCGGTCGATAAATTACTGTGCTATATTGGTGGTATCATTACGTTATACGTTAGTATGGCACAGAACCATTTACTTACTTACACCTGTTACTCCCAATGGTACATAGGCCGCCGACCAGCATTCTTTAACTTACTCTGTCCTCGCACAAGGCCACAAGTTATAACAAATGTCTGCAAAATGATAGGTAACAACTTGTTTAAACAATTTTATGCTTTCCTGCTTTTTCCTAAAATTTGATTAATAGTTTGGTTTTTATCATTTAATTATATAAACAAATGAGGGGTTTCCGTTAATTTATTCAAGATACAAAGTATCAATATCTTTTTTTTTTAATGTTTTACCAAACGTTTCTACCAACTTTGTTTTTACTGTTTTTTCATTAGAAATAATCACTTATGGGCATGTCATGTTCTCAGTAGTAAATTTATCGGTTAAATGGTATGATGAAAAGGTTAATAACGTTAAATAGAAAAATGTCAGTCGAATGAATTTTACCATTTTCAACTATAAGAAATACAAATTTAAATTATTGATTTGTCAGTCTATTCGATAAATATCCTGGAATAGAGCATTCATAAACCAAACTAATAACAGTACCATAATTTGACAGCTAAGTATATTTATCAATATTGTCAAATAATTTATATCTTCCTACTAAGAATTATCCAGAATTCCACACACATACCGATGATACTTTCACTAGTCATTCGATACTTTATGGTCTTTTTCTCGAATTTGTTTCTTAATTTGTGCATAAATACTTTATTTTAAATGCATCCGACTAAAATACATAAAGCGTTATAAACATTATTTGACACCTGATTTTAAAATACTGATATTGACCGTGTGCAATACATACAATTTGTGTAGATACACTTACACTCGATAGGATCTATCACAAATTAATGAGGCTGTAGGTTTCGTAATAGTTGAGATTACAGAGAATGTTTACTTTTCAACTGTAACAAACAGCATGAAGAAACGTAGAGTACTTAGGTTTAACCGCATACTGCAATTAAAAAACATTATCTTTAAATTTCCGAGTACGATATGTTTTGGTAATTTTACATTCCATGAACAAATGATATTTGTACATTGTTTAGTACATTATTTTCCCCTATTTTTCTTTATCGTCCACAAAGAGTGCCATATCTGGCTGTGTATAAGTCATCTTCAAGCTGTTTATTAAGATAATTACCCATATATTCATGCAACATACGGTAAAGTAATCAGTTTGTTATATTTCAACTACTGACCATCACATAGTAGACAGTATTTCTGTAGATCACTAAGAAAACTAACATAATAAGTCACGTTTCTAAAACTCACAGTAATGTTCAATTTATATATTTTCAAAAATTTCTGTATTCAACTAACCCTGTTAATTAAATCACTCTACAGATAAACAATTTTTACTTCATTATAACTTGATGAAGTGATAATGTGTTATTCTTCCAACTTTACATCATTCAAATGGATGATTCTATCACTGATTTCATCAATCAAGGTTTGATTGGTTCGGTTTGTTGAAAAATCTTGTCACTTAATTGTATCAAAAAAATATGTATCCTATATTACTCAGAAATAATTCTTTTTAATATTTTGGCAGAATTATAATATCCTTTTATGATGTGATAATTATTATCTATAATTTAGTTCATGTGCAATTCGCCGTGTACAATTATTTCTATCTCTTAGATAAGTAAAGCAATTAACTTAACAGCAAATAAAACATTAAATTTGTTCTCTACTACCATTATCTCTTATCTACCACTCCAATTATCACATGCCTTAAACTGATTCAGTTTTGCTTTCGTGCTCTTCTAACATAATTTTTATATTATCCATAATTAGAGCTGAAAAGATTTTACCAATCAGGTGTTTTATCCATTAATGTACTTAACTACATTTTAAACGTTTGTTTAGTTTTCACTTTTGGTAAACTGTAATCAATAATCAGTATATGATAAATACATGAAATTTATAAGCCATACTGAAATGTGACGTACTTTGACTGGAACGTTTGTTGTTACTAAATTAAATGGAATAGATAAACATTTTGAAAATAAGAACAATATATCAGAGAGTGAGCATTCTACTAAGAAGGTTATATCTAGTAATTACAAACTAGTACTTCTCAACTGTTTAATCCAAGACAATAATAATAATAGTTATTTTTAGATGATCAGTTCACTGAAAAATCATTAACACTACAATGATAGTTTCTAGGAGTCAGTCAAAGTGAGTTATTCATCTCATGAAGCTTGTATATGAAAAGTAGGTAATCTAGACAACTTCAATGTAAAGAATATGAAATAAAATGTTTAAATCACATTTCTGAACACCTAGAAAGCATAAGAGTGTATGAATAAATATATGACAACACTATGCTCAAATGAATCAAGACACATTCACAAAGTTCAAAACTTTACGGAAGAAATTTGCATCCTATGGAGAAAAGAATGACGACAGAAATCGCGTATATATCGGGAAACTAAAAGATTTGAATAGACAAAACATGGTCCTTTCAGCTTCATCTTGAGAAATAACATTTATTAAATAGATAGAAATGTATTATAATCAACCCATTTTCACTTCGAGCATTGTAACCGTCAACAATAAAGTATATCCAACTATTTTAAATAACAATAACATACTGAATTTTTTTCAACGGTATAACCCGTAGGTCAATTTTAAAATGTAAACATGATTAAATTAAACACTAGCCTAGTTTTATCAATAGCCTAAACTACTGTTAGATTGTGGATGCAATCTATATGAGACCATAGATTTACGTTTCCTCCTAGTTCTCATTCACCAATAAGCCGTATCTACGATACCAAAGAAAGGTTTATTTTTTATAGTTTTTGAATGTACGTTATCCAGTACTACATCAAGAGACACTAACACTGAACATACTGGACCACAATCAACACTCTGAAAGGCCGAGAATTTTACATTGATTTGTCGCTGAAAATCAAACAATGTTTCATTTGTTTAGCATATCAGTGAACGAAACAATCTACAACCGTTTTGGTGATATTGATTGCCTCAAGATTTTGGATTGAACTTACCAACAAATGGAAAGTAACACAAAACTTATGTGCAAGGCTTTCTACCAATTCCCTCTAAACACAGTCCACACCATATCTTTAAATAAAATCTCTTAGACAATTTGTCCAGAAATACAAATTAATGCAAGTCAAATTACTTGGAGCCTAAAACGTACATTATATCATAATACAACTAGTAATATATATTTCATTTGTAAGGTGTGATTATTTTATTGTAAACTAGCACAATTAACAAAGGAAGAAAGTCATATTGTTGTACTAACATCTATATAAAACTTTTAATATCAGTCTTTTGATTTATTTATATAACAAGGGATTATTTACACAGATTTGTATGAAGCAGATACCGAATATCGAAATATATATATGTCCAAAACATAAACTAATATGTTTTTCTTCGTAAGAATCTAAATCCTTGTACAAAACCAACATAATTTATGTATGATTTTATGGGAAATAATGAGTAAGACTGGTTATTAGTGTGATTTATTGTAATGTCTGGCATAACTATGTATAAATATTCGAGAATGTAATGTACATCTATTGGTTAATCAATGTGATCCTCATCTTCAAAAGACAATACTGAATTACTTAACTTTTAGGGGGAAATAATTTATATATTGAGTTGTGTATGTAAACATTTACCAACTTTTCTAGTGTTATACAATCACTACACCCGTTCATTTGCAGAAGAACATAGATGGATGAAATATCTATTAAAAGAATTTTCATTTATATAATTTGTAATGTTTGCAATCAATTTAAGAATATACAAATGTGGGACAATATTAAAATGTGGAGTCAAAATGCGCATTAATAACCAAACCATCAAAATGATGAAATGATTACAAAAATAAAAAGTCAAAGTATTTAGGTATGTTGAATATTTTAGCTGATTGATGAACTCTTAGCCTTCAGAATCTTGAATAAGCTTTATTATACCGTTATTTCAAAGTTTTAAAGTTATCAGTTTATTTGAAATTCATTATTAATTTCTTTATCTCTCCAATATTGCACTTTGTTTTAAAAACAAAGAACAAAACCCATATTTGTTAGTACAAATATTGAAATTACCTGTGAAATCCGCTGTCTAGTAATTACTGATATATATATATATATGTAGTTTTAGTGCTTAAACCGTTATATTTAATTTGGGGAGAGTTAAAAGATGGTTATTTCTACAGTTTAGTTTCTATGTATCTGATCATTTGAAATTAAACAAACCGTATGATCAAATTTTTTTATGCATCAAGTAAGTCGTTTTAATCTTTGTTATAACAACATTAATTTAAAAAGAAAACTATACTCATATTTATTAAGAAATGAATAAAAATATACCGACAAAACACTGATGGCAGTCAAAACTGTTTGCACTAGACTAGAAAAAACAAATTCATATGGTATATACTTCATATCCATAGGAAAGATGGTTGTTTTTTCAATATCATATGATATGATTAATGTTTGTTCATTTACTCCCTTATGATCACGGATGTCTACACGAATGCTTTAACAAAAAAATAATTGAAACAATGTAGCGATTTAAATCAAGTCAATTAATGACTTATATTTCCTTAGTAAAATAAACTAGTTTGAATAGGGTTTATTTAAAGCCATGAAATATATAAACATTATATTCATAGAACCTAATTAAAAATACATACTGGAAAACTGGAATTATTTAACAAAAAATGTAATATTGTTAAACATCAGTCACTTAAAATATATTTTCATTACAGTAACTGAACTGGGAATGGAGAATAGAAGAAACAATTTCTAGAAGTTAATAGTTGAATTTATGAGACAATTGCAGCTAGATAACCATGGAAAACCTGGAATCACTAAACGGCCGTTTCGTCCTAATGTGGGACTCTGTGCATCAACAATCCCGCCCATGGGGTTTGAATCCAGGACATATCGGCCTCATTTTGTAGTTTGTTTAGTCACTTTACCCAATCAACATGTAGAAGATAAAGTGTTTGTTATGAACTTGTTTAAAAGATAACTGCGTAAGTAAAATATTTCGTAATCTAACCAAAAGTCAGATACAAGGTCCTCAGCTTTGTTGTAACTTCTTAACTCCTTGACCACTGAGGGGATATTCCCTGGTTTATGTGTATAAATTTAATCGATTAGCGATATTATGCGATTATAGCATGTTTTGTACGGTGGACATGGTTGTACTTCATTAGTCACATCTCGCCTATTCTAATAACAGTTGTGTACTTACGAGTGAATAACTTCCGGATTTAAATACAGATCTGCGAACCACCGAACGCTAATTTAATTATTCAGAGTTTATCCGGTCGCTACAGAACTGAAGGTTCTGGATTCGATTCTCAGTGTGATGGTCGTTCAGGAGCAACGCAGAAGTGTCTTGCAATAAAAAGAGAACGTTGTTCACTACTTTCTGATCTTCATATGTTGTCTAACTAAAGCCAGTCCGAGATGTAAACCAAGGAAATGCAACTTTCTCTACAAACATAATAATACTAAAAAACTGAGAGGCACGAATTTGATATAAAGTGAACAATATTTAAATGATAACAGTTTTATAAATACGTAAACATTTATAGAACAAACTACTACATACACGTGTCTATCGGTCAAATTAAAAAAGTACAGTTACGTTTGTCAGTATTTAATATGGCAATTTCACACACCGGTGTGATTGGAAATCTTATCTGCGAATTCGTTTTTAAACTGCAAACTTCATATAACGTTCTCCCATACTTTGCTAAGATTATTATCTAAGTAATCTTCAGTATATAGGACCCATTTAAATTAGAATGTAGACTTAACTGAATGTATCACTGCCTTTGTATCTTTTTTTTATAAATGAAGTGAATAGTTTAAATATGTACTTCATAAAACTTTCAATATAATAAACTTGAATTAAGAATAATCACTAAGCTACATTTACAGAATTTTTTCACATTTACTCTACTATACAATTTTCTTACCTACACTTGTTCTTATGAATGAAAAATTTAAACTCTCATTTTACCTAAAAATCTAGGATAAAACTGTTTTATCATTAATCATGATGTACAGTGTCTGAAATCCATATTAGTTAAACTGTAGTTCGACTTTGCTTTGAAATAAATTATATTTTTTACACAACTGGAACACCAGGATTACTGTATAATACAAATGTAAAGTGAGGAACACTAAAATGAAATGTTTTCTGCATGTTTGGCACTACAAACAGTTATGACTAATAGATCATAAGGGAATGTATTATAAACACAATATTTTAGAATGGAGCTGTACTAAAAGCTTGTATTCTTCTCCCAAGCAGTATAAAAAAATGAACTGAGTAAAGATTTTCTTTTTTTCCAGTAGCTGTATGTTGATCTTACCCTTGAAAAGATAAGCAATTACAACAGACGGAATAACCTGATAACATTCATCAAAATACCATTGTTGCAATGTAAAAGGTACTTTCAATCTTCAGATTACTTACCTCTTCACTATAATGACTTATCAAAGTAACAGTGGCCTACATGCAAAAGGTGCAAACGTACCTCAATCATATATATTGTTGCGTAGTCTCAAGGTTACTAGGCTTGATTGTTATTGTTTGTTATTAGTTTTGTTAAACTTTCATTTCAAATCTTCTTTTATCTTCAAATTTTACACAGAATAAAGCTACACATGAATACACATTATAGGAGTGAAATAGATAGTTCTACATCAGTTACGTTTTTTTACTTCTCTGAAATTCATTTGGTATGCAACAAATTAGTTTAAGTCCTTTCATACGAAACCCTGTTCACGAACGATTATTTTCTCAATAACCAGAGAACGATGCTAGGAAGGAGTGATCAAACTAATTTTGATTTGAAGGATAGCTTCTGAATGGTCTCTACTTACGAGTTGATAAATATTCATCTACTTGTTACAATTGATTGATCACTGGGTGGTGATCAATGTCTTGCTTGTCTAGTCCTTATTAGTGCAGATCGAATGCTATCGATCATGTTGCAATGTGGCCACCAGTCTAGGTGACTCGACACTGCGGGCACTATGTATTAAGATTTAGATGGTGGTTGGAGGTATTTATCTAAGCGTTTCAAATTTTTATCCTGCCATTACTCCGAGATTTGTGTTTAGAACACCTTAATTTGGTATTAGCATATTCATACATGTGTGGAAGCTGGTACTATGTCAAGCCCACATAGGTTATTACAGCCTCTGGACAGATCAATCGATTCATTCTTTTTAAGCCATGTTTTTAGCTTTCCACTTATTCACTCATTAATCCTGACTGTTTTTCATATGATCGTATATCTGTCAGTTACTTGAACGATTCATGATGTATCTGAAACTTCATTTCACTTGACTATAAATATTGATTCACACTTCATTAAATCAAGTTGGCTCACTCACCTTCCCCACTGCGCGTCATTTCCTATTGCTTCGATCTCTCCTCTTCGCTTTCTTCGTTTCGTTTCTCCGCTCGTTTGTCTGGATCAATGAATGTATGAAATACATATATTCGAAATTCATTTTCTTATTTGACTTATGTGATTCCTTTATTCACTAACGCGATTTAACTCATTAATTATATACGAGGTAGCCGTTATGTATATTTTGATAACTCGATGACAATCATTCATACGAGCCAACTATAATCAGACGTAGGGCCACTAAACACGTAAAATATCAATTATTTTCTGTCATACCACAGCATTATTGATTTGTACTAAAATCAGAAACGTCTTCCAAATTTTTGTTAGAATTCTAAAAATGGTTTCTGTATCCGTCATTTTTATGATTACCTAGAGGCACAGTGGCAGCAAGACATAGGCTTTATGACTCTGTCCCTAAAATAAGAACGGACCCTGAGGTACTTAAAAATCATATAAAGTAATAGTCATTACTATTCCATGAGTTTAAAACCTGAATTAAGATTATCAAATAAACAGATATATGGTTTGTATATGGTTAAATGGATAACGGTTATTAATAAAATACGAATAACATTTTATAATCACATAATATGCCTCGCAAATCAAAAACTTTTATTGGATTTTTTGTAACATCAACGCATTGAAAGCTATCTGAACACTCGCAATAAACTAAATGACGTGAAATTATTTGAATTATATAAGAAATCAAGTATGATGTATTACAGATACGTGTAACTGATATTGACGACTACTTGTAATCTGCTAATGCAGCATTCGCTATGAGCTAATACTGCAAAGAGCAAATGGAATAAAACTCGTGTAATTTGTCTTGAGTCTTTTAACACCTATAATATCAGATGATTACGCTGATATGCAAACACTGTTGTTGATGGAGTTTTGGTCTCTGAACTGTACGGTTTGGTCGTGAAGCTTTCATCGTTATTCTGAAAGCCATCATCAGTACAAACCTTAAGTAAAAGTTTGTAAACTCCACGACCAAACCATCCAGCTCAGAGAACAAAAATCTATCAAAATCATCCATCAGAGCTACAAATCTTTTCTATCATCTCAAATCGTTGTGGTAACTTAACATCAAAACATCAGTTTATATTAAAATTATCATCATTTGAATTCTGAGATAATCATAGCTTCCATTATAGAATGAAATGTTGTATAAAATTAACAAAATAATGAATCTTTGAATTTAAATTTGAGTGTATAGTTTTTTCCAATATTTTCTTTTTAGGTCAATGGAGAATATCGTTTGAAAATATACATATATCAAACAATTTGAAAAAACAAATAATGTTGATAGACTACAGTCTAAAATCATGATTAACTGATATCTTTTTTACGATAAGATTAAAAGTGTTTTGATTTATATGGGGGAATAGATGTGTCTTTTACTATGGATACATCAATATACATATACATGTAGTTGTATGTACATATATACATTTTAAAACAAATAGACAAAGATGAATAATTTAGTTAAACTCTTGTGTAAAAGAAAAGCAAAACAACAGACAGAATGACAGGAAACTCATGCATAAATTTATATCGCTAAAACATTTCTATAAAATGATTAGATCGGTTAAAAATCATGTTTAATTTTAATGGATTACATTCTGCTTGAAAACATCTAAACTAGATTGGTGAATGAAACGTTAGAACTATTCAAATCTCAATCTGCTGGGTTATTCACACATAACTTTTGCAAGTAATTTCACTAGGGTACCTGTTCCTGCCATCTGGATATTTCAACAAGTTATCTGTTTTCTTGTTTGCTTTAACACATCACTATGCTTATTAGTCTGATAACCTATTTAGGTGCGTTTTCGAAACGCTTACTACATTTCGTTGTACAATTTACAAAAGAGCCGAATCAAAGACATTGTGGTTGCTGACAATATGTATCGAAAAGAACATAAATTATTCAGATGTCGATTCCTGATTTTACTACATACGTTTATAGAAGAAGAAAAGACACATATATCTCTTTGTTGTCAGAAAATATTTGTCGTTTTGATCTTCTATCCATCTCCTTAATTATGTAAATATAGATAGAAATAAAACTCAATCGATTTACAAAACGTTATTCATTGTACATTCATAGATAATTCATTTGCTTTCATAGAAAAAAGGGTGAATTTTGATCAATTATATCAACTTAAAAAAACCACATATACTTGTTAAGAAAATTTATATATAAAAATAATAGGTCAACTAGACTAGGAATGGAGCATAAGAGGAGAAAGCAATAATGTGAAAACAATTGGAAACCTTATCACTCTGGATAACAAGCTAAGGTGAAAACAAACTGCTTTTGAATTTTCGTATGGCTAAAGCTTCAATGAACTTTAATATACACCCTTTTACACTTTTGTACAACACCACAAACGCCGAGTTACAATCAATTTTATGATGTGTTTCAATTATGTGTTTGGCTATAGAGGATTATGGATGTTTATCCTCAACTATTATTGTGTCATTTGATTCTATTTGTTTCTGTAAACATTTAGGTACATGTTGACACACCCTAATTTGGAGATCACGATTACTCTTCCTTATGTATTTGTGACCAGACACACATATTTAAATTGGTAAATGCAGTGGGATGTTCGAAATGTATTACGCTAATATATGACATAGTTCTGATCATCTTCGTCTCTTTATCTTTAGAATTTAATTTAACAAACATTTGATTTTGTTAGACAAATCATTTCTATCAAGTAATTAAAATATTTTTTTCATTGGTAATTCTATACATTATAGACTTATCTATTTGTTCAGAACTGTCTATATTTTCGTGAAACCTCTTAGTTTCTATTTGTATGACTATTTTATAATTTTTTGTATTTTTTATTTATTATAAAACTTTATTAACTCATATTACAAATTGCTTTCTGATTATGAAAGAAGTGGATAGTTATTTAATAGAACACTATGGTGTTCTTAATATTTATATTTAACAATCATTTAATTTGTTGTCAGATGATACAAATTATGAAAATCATATTTAAAGTAAACACCAAAAAAAAATTTTGATTTGTTGATTGATGTGATAATTACAGAATTCAGCATGTACAAATACGGTAACATACAATCTAACGAAAACACTTTTTATTTGAAAATCCTAAGTGAGGCATTGCAAGAAATGCTTCACAAAAATATACTAAACACATAAGTAGAGAAAGCACAGGATGGCCGTTTCGTCTTAGTATAGGACTCCTCAGCAGTGAGCATCCATGATCCCGATTGCGGGATAGACTCTTGAATTCATCTATTAAATTACTACAGTCTTCACAAAACCCCTTTTGATACTAATCAACATATACTCACTAGTGACTGGCTTCAAGAAGTATTTCCTAGACTTCTAGTGATCAGTTGAGTTCAACCGGGTCTGTTGTTAGATAGTAACACACTGAAGACAATGGTGTATGTGTCACTCAATTTCGTGGATTAGTTGAAGTTAGACATTAACACCATTGGATGCCGACTGATTCAATGGTCTAGATGTTAGGCGTTCGCGCACGAGACTGATAGGTTTTTGGTTCGGATCTTGTGAGCACTTCTGATGAGTTCCACAATAGGATGAAACGGTCATCTAGTACTTTCAGGTTTTCTATGGTGGTCTAGCCTCAAATGACTCATGAATTCAACCGTAAAACTACCAAGATACATGTATATATGAATTTATCTATAAATCGACTCGTCAATTCAACAATCTGATTGTTTTCAGTAAGTACAAGTAAACACTACGAATATCCATCCTACTATTGATTTATTTAAATTATGTTGGTCATAAAACATACAAGAGAAGTCTACTGAATTTTTGATCTAGTTTAAAATGTTTGTATAAAAATGCTAAACAAGATATCAGTTTGAATATATTTGATTGGATAACTCCATCAATCAACTAGTTTGCTTTAACGACAACATTTTGTTAAATATTCTATTTACCTTGAATTTGCCATACTTTCAATAGTTATTAGGTTAAATATATATGTGCACATGTTTTAAACTCACTTCCCATATAGAAGGTCGATATATAAGGTAAACAAATAAGACTTAAACATGTATGTACATATATCTTCTAGTTTATTTAACATATTTGCATGTAAATATTATTGTTTTGCTCTAGTGAAAAATATACCGTAGAATTAAAAAAACAACAATATGAAAGAACCTTTGACAATATTTTTTCACATTATAAATTAACTGAATTAACTTTGAGACACTATTTCTATACTATTCACTTCTTAGATGATATAAAGTATACTTGGATGCACATTGATTGATTAATAGACAGTTTGAGAATAGAAATCTGTCTGGAGTATAAGCATAACTTAGTTAAAATTGTTTTTCTTAATTTATTCCTCTGAGACAAAAAAAACAACATAGAAGAACTCATCATTTAGTATTCAACATGTGTTCAAAAATGATTGCCTAGTCAGCCTATATAATTTATAAAGTATTCATAATTAATTCATCTCATGAGATATTGTGTTTTTCTTTCTTTTGTTGATCATGTCTTAGACATGTTATGTAATTCCATTAAGGGAATTAATTCTTTTCATAATAATAACGGATAGAAAATTCAGATGATTAAAAGATTATATAAATGTTTATGATATTTTTATTACTGATTACTAAATAGCTAATTTTACAGTCGTTATTACTTGCAATCGGTAATATAATAATATATTACGAACAGCACTTTAAAGATAGAATAATTCCAGTGCATATAATATATGCGATAAAGCTTAATCATTGGATTACTTTTAGAAATGTTCCCCAAAGAGGCTAATGAACAAGTGATGACATACACACAAGTTTATAAGTTGGTATTTAACAGCAAAAATTATGTAGTGAGTTTTGGTACAATAATGAATGGTTAATCATTCCGAACTCTAATTTTTTTGAACTGATCACTTCATTGTATGTCGATAAAAAAATGAAGGGTTTAATAACGGCTTCAGTTCACCTACAAGTTGAAGTTGCAAGTGTTATTAAATAAGTGTATATTTACAAAACATCGCATACATGGTCAGATCCATCTTATATCAGTTAGCCAAAGAAGTAAACACTTGAAAATAGTTAATAAAAAACCTTAGTAGACCAATTTGTAAAGAAACTGGTTGTAGAATGGTTGAAACATCATAGTGATTACAGTATTTACATATGTATGTTAGCCGGGTTGTTACTACACTACTTTTGTCATTCGTTATCACACAAATTAGTGACAAATATATATGTAATTCAACTCAGAAACAGTTAATCTCACAGGTGCTGAGCTTTGAAGCAGGATATCTCTAGCCATTGGAGATTATATTTTTTAAAAATATTTAGAACCAAACACTCCACTTTCATCACGGTATTCACGTTACGATAACTACTCATGAATCTAGAAGTCAGGTATGGTGTTGTCGGTGACACACTTTAGTTTGCTCAATAAATCTATTTCAACGAAACTCGGATCGTCAAAATCTCTTGATTAAACTAGTGTGCTTAAAGTACGGTTATCACTATTGATCAATTCAACATAATAACGAGCAGGTCTTTTTATTGTGAGTCAAACTAAGTATCCCATGTTTTCATACTAACAATGAGTTTTTTAACATGGTTTTGTGAAAAACATCACAGATCGATCGTTTCTATATATATATATATATATATATATATATATATATATATATATATATATATATATATATATATATATATATATATATATATATATATATTTAACGGTTATCAGTTTGGCACCATTTATTTATTATACAACTCTTTTGTCAATCTATCCCTTACCTTTTGTAAACCATCAAACGAGTTAATTTTCAAGATTTTATTAGCTTTTCTTTGTGGATTTGATTGAAATAGACATTATTTGAAGTATTCAGTAATTTCTTAAATAATTAAAACAATGATAATCAAACAGAATATATCATTAACAAACCTTTAATATTAATTTTAAATTAACCAAATGTGTATTTTATTTTATTACATTTGAACTTTACCAATATGTATCTATGAGTTACTATATTTATTTTGATATAAACCATGTGTGTAGATAGCGATGTTTTATGGTGTAGGAGTAGGTTGGAAAAAAGCTAGAGGCGGCCCGACCAAAATATGGCACAAATCCATGAAGTCATTGACAAATGAACTAAGCCATGTTGGTAGGTGTAAACTACCTGGTTGAGATCCGCGAGTTGATGGCAACTGATGGTTAGAAACCTAGAATACCATGGTTTAAAATCGTTTACAATGGCTCAGGCGCATCCACTCTTTGTGTTCTCCCAAATTCTAATCTTCAGAATTCTTCTTGTCTCATTTTTTTCTCTTTCCAAATATATTTCACTGGGTTATACGCCTTGAATAACCCTAATGTTTCCGATTACTGCCTATACTTTTGTTACCTCTACCACTATGGGATTTTAACTGACAATTGTATCTCTGTGCTAATGTGGTATGGCAACTTGAATTGATGTGCGTTCGTACAAAATTCTACGTTGTTGCTGACTGACTGACTGATGTATGCAGATCAAGTATATTAAAACAAATCATATACGAGGAATTTATTATCAACATGAGAAAATTACTTGACTATTGACATATATTCAATTGAAATTTATAAGATATAGAAAGCTATTGCCAGTTTTGAGCTTTTTTCTTTAATGAAATAGACATAAAAACCCATTTCATACACTCATTTGAATGATTAAAATCAGTCATTTTAAAGCTAAAACGTTTTATAATAAGAAATAATATTTGAAGTATATGTCTGTCTGAAACACAATTTGCTAGTCAATGTGAAATAAAATGAAAACTAAGATTCTTCATTATCACAAATCAATTATTGAGGTGAATTTAATTAGAATATATATTAATCTAAATAAGGGAATGATTAACACATTTAAAATAATGAACATTTCAAAATTGTGGACTTATTTCAAATGTTTCTAATCAAAACCATTTATTCCATAAAATTCTTTCTCATTTATTTTCTAGAAAATATAAATCCAGTTACTTTGAATTTGAGTTTTTATCAATAAAATTCATCTTACAAATGATATTCAGTGAGAGGAGGTAGTCGAGATATCTTTTAAACATATTAACAAAAAATGTATAGAACTGTAATTAATCAATCCTGTAAGGATTGCCTCGATATAGCCTATAATCACAAGCATTATAATCAGAGATGGATAGTGGCTAGCAGTGGAAGCGAATGATACTGAGTTAGAGTTTTGGAGTGAACGTCAATTCTAAGATATAAGTACATCCAGCTTATGAATTCCAAATAAACAAAACACTTGTCCTGGATTCTATTGCTAGCCACCATCCATTTCTGACTATAATGCATGTAACTTAAGGTTGTACGGTGATAATCTCAATTGATTGATCACTGGGTGGTGATCAATGTCATGTGTATCAAGTCTTTATTAGTGCAGATCAAATGCTATCGACCATGTTGTAATGTGGCCACCAGTCTAAGTGACTCGATACTGTGATAATTCGTACAGAATGCATATACACCAAAAGCAGATTGATCAATTACAGTCTTTAAAATTAAGTGAGAATATTCAAACGATCACTACAAAGATGAATTATTAACAAAAAACCTATTAGAGCATTATATTTATCTCAAAGTATACAGAATATTGTTTGAATATAAGTGTTACACAAAAAAGAACTTTTTATTAGTTTTAATAAATAACTAAAGGAACAAACTTACAATTATCATTAATTAAAACAATTTGAGTAACTTCATCAAAGTATAACGATTATAATTTCTAATTGAATTCATTTTATGTTTCATTTTTATTTTAAAATTTATACAATTCTATTCATTTGATGTTCAAATCCTAAAGTGATCATCAACTCTGAGATGCAAGTGTATCCAGCTGACGAGTCTCAAATGGAACGAAACGCACGTCCTGAATTCAACTACTAGCTACTTAATTCATTGAAAGTTATACAAGAATGAATGTAGCAAAGAGATACATCTAACCAAATAGAAACTATGTTATATGTATGAGTACGAATGAGTGTTGGATTGAAGTTTAAAAAAAATTGATTATTTTAATTTTAAGATAAAATTATCTTCATTTGGTAAACTATAAAAGAAGTAAGTATTGCTAAACATGTATGTATCCAAGTGACCTAAGCTTATAATTATATAGTATACCTATATAAGTACCATGTATATTTATGTTTCTTATTGAAATCTTGATAACCAACATTTTGATGGATACAAAACTTCTGATATACTTTGCAAATAAATAGTTGACTATAGATATTTCACAAGTTGAAATCATGAGTCAATTGAAGCTAGACCACCATTGAAAACCTGGAAGCACTGGACGGCCGTTTCGTTCTGGTATGGGACTCCAGCAGTGCGCATACACGATCCTGCACCACGCGGGGCTCGAACCCGGGACCTACTGGTTTCGCGCGCGAGCACTTAGCCATCAGACCACTGAGCCGGCATCCAACAGTGTTAATGTCTAACTTCAACCAATCCACGAAGTTGCGCCACCCTACATCATTGTCTTCAGTGAGTTCCTATCTCACAACAGATCTGGTTGAACTCCATTGGTAACGACTTCTCACTAGAACTCCAGGAGTGTCTCCTGAAGTCAGTCACTAGTGAGCAGGTGATTATTATTATTATCAGAATGTGTTTTTTGTGGAAATATAGATAGGTTAATTTAACTTTGATCAATAACAGGCCTTAATTGAGTTTAATCAACAATATGATGGTTACATAATTAGAAATGAGTGTTAACAAATAAAATAATACTTGAGGGAAGAATATTCTTCTCACTAAATTCTCTTCAGGTTCTACAATTCATATATCCAAATTAATAATTCCAAAAAAAGGATCAGCTTAAGGGAAAAGTACATCGTTCGAATCATGTGAATTTAGGATTGGGGGGATTTTTAAACGATTAAAAATTGAATAATTAAATTTTGTATTTAGATCGAAATAATAGATCGTCGATATGACCAATCAATCAACATTATGTTGTTACTCATTCCAATGAATTCATGAAGACATCTTAGTTGTTAGATATTGACGAGTGATTAAAAATTTCCAATATAAAGTTATAACTGTTTCGTAGAACTATCCTGACAATGAACTTGATCAAAGAGTGATTTATTTTTTTTTATGATAAAATACGTGAAATGACCGGAATTATTGAATACAAAATATCATACATATAGCCTCTGCCACCGAAGTCCTACGAAATCGATAGAACGAAAAGCGAATTTTGGATGCTTTAATCGGGTTGGTGGACATGGAGAGTCCACCTAGTGGGGTTGGAAAACCATAATTAAAAACCAATGGTGCACATTGGCTCCTGTATCCTGAGGGAACAAATGGCGTATGAACCAATCGTTGGTCACCGGCTACCATGAGACTGCATCTCCTCACGATGCTCCACTACCTTGTGGATCAGACCTTCAGGTCCAAGGCTCCGGGTGTAGCTCCCCAAGAAAACCACCTACTTCGATTCGGGCACCCGAACAGTATCACAGCTCTCACACATATCAAATGAGACCTGTGTGGCGCATATGTATTTGGTGCCTCCTTGTACCATTATCTATGTGCTAAAATAATTTTTAAAAAAACAAAGTTCACTCCAAGAATACAAAATAAATTTTCTGAAGCAACATATCTTGCCATAAACGATATCAATATCATGAATGCATTTTTCTCCAGTCGATGAGGGACTTTTTTCATTACTAACCAAGAAAGAATCCTAGTTTAATGAAGTTGAGTTTAACATCTCACAAGGTACTCTACATTTGTAAATGTTAACAAAATCTTGAGATGTTTCGAAAACTAATTTATTCAAAATAAGTTTTAAACCACTAATTAATAACGAAGTTAAATACTAGTCACGTATTTTTCGAATAAGAATTGTAAAAATAAAGTATTCAAAAGAATACACGGCGTTTCAAACAATTTAAGCAATATATTCTGAGTATTTTGTAATCAGTATTATGCTCAAAATTTAGTTATCAATATATATACAGTTAGGATGGACCATAAAACTAATGATTCAAAGATCGCACGAAATCAGTGTTCATTTTTTAAAACAATAATACAAATATGAATAAACCTACTACAATGTCTCAAATTAGTTTGTATAGCTTATTACGTATAATATTTCAATACTAGATAATTATTTTCACTACTCATGATGGCATATTTAATACATAATTGTCTTTCTTATTTAAAGGCATATAAGGAGTTAAGCTTTATTAATATATAGGTCTCGAAATGTATTGAACTAGAAAGAAATGACCTTTCTCACATTATATCCTCTGGCAAAAAAAATTTAAAAATTATTATTCTGTCTCATAGTATACGTCTTACTAAATTCTCCATAGTTAATAATGTGTTTCTAAATTATCGAAAATGAAAACAACTAACCTTTTTTTGATGAACTTAGATTTTAAACTTTAATTATTAGGAACCTTCTTCAATCTTCTTTGACTATGGTAAGTATACATTTATAGATATTATGCCATCTGGCTCCATTTGGTTCATGAATTATATATCTAATTAATGGAACAATATATTCCAAAAAAAATTTATTACCGTTAACTTTAAAAATCTTGGCAATTATATCATCATAAGGTCTTTATTGTGAAAGAACAGAAGTTAGATAACTTAAAAAAGTTAAAATAAATGAGGGACTAGTTGAAAATATAATGATTGATTTAAAATTACAAGGTCAACATGATATCTACTTATGACATTATAACTCCGCCTGGAATCCCTCCACGGGCTACTGCCGGTCGCAAGCCCGGATAAAGGAGGAGGGTTGGGGTTAGCGACCACATCTCGCAGAAAACTAACTCGCTAAAAAAACGCTAACCAGAAAAATTATGACATTATACTTTCTTTGTATAATTTGGTTGAGAAAACAAATAAGAACTCAACTAATGAACAATTACCATAGATTGAATTACGGATTCATAGTTATGAAGAACCAAAATGTAGAATAAAATAACTGTCGGTTATATCTTAGTATTCTACCATTCACAAAAAGAGCCTGACGTAAAATGAGATAACTCTTGTAGATTTTTTTAAACACTCATAAAATTAAATATATTCAAGTTCAATGGTTAACATTTACAATCAACTACACAAAATGATCATGCATGAAAGATAAAAATGTACTTGGAAGGAAATTCACATTGTTATTCATTTTTCTAGATTTGATGTAATAATAAAGTTGTAAGTAAATAAAAGGAATAATGACGTTTAAAATTGTAAACACGTATCAGAAGACTAAAAAATGTATCATTGTTATGTCTACCTTGCTTATGCATATACTCGAGAGAAAAAAACAACAATGAATCACTAAAATTCCCATGATGCGAATTAGGATCACCAAGACTAGTACAAGCGAAGATTAGTTTACCCAACAAAAAGACGACAAAACTAGTCAAAAATAAACACATTATTTACTTTACATCTATTTTGTCTATTAATTAAGATAAAATCAAATAGATGAAAAATACCCAGAGTTATAACATGTTGTATGTCATACTTAGCATAGTTCACGTTAATATAGTACAAAAATATCGTCTTGACTTCAATAAATATCACACTTCAATAAACCAGCGTTATGGTATATAAAATATCACACGGGAAAACAAGATAAATACTACACTGAATAACCATCACACTGAGTTAAATAAAAGGAAGTAGTATGGTGTGTGCTACTGATGTCAACATATATAAGTAGTACGTATCGTCAATCGAATGTAAAATGATTGACGGCAAAACGTTAAGATCAGAAAAAAGAGAACGAGCTCAGAGAATGATTGGTGTAAAAACGAGAGAACAATGAAGACATTTTGCAAATGAAGTATTCAATGTATGGTTCTCAGATTTTACCAAGATGTTCTGTAATTTTATATTCGAATACATCCGATTGTCCCCATTTGTGTTCTCGTTCACTACAGTAGTATTGAACGAAAATCAAAATCAATAAAAGAATGCCATTTCGAATCGACAACAAAAAAACGGAAATACGTTTATTTTAATCATAATAATCATGATATATTACTTTTTTGATTTTATCGTTAACAAAAGCTTATTATTTGTATGTAGTCAGAGTTAAAATGATGATGATTTACTTTCCATACAAAGTTTCAACATTATGCTTCTGACCATATTATAGTCGAAAGCTGGGAAAAACGAATATTTTTAGGTAATTTATAATTTTATAAAACATAAAAATATCAAAACCCCTCCAAACAATCAGTTTACAATCAGTTACATCAGAATAGAGCGGATATATGTAAGTATTTGATCATCACACTTTCAGGGAGTGTGTGATGACTTTACACTACAAAATCAGTCAAGTAATATTCAGTAGAATTACGACTGATGATAACAATCTAACAAGAACTTTGAAAAAGATTCAACTGAATACTATAACTTACAACTGTAGATTTGGTCACTATATTTCAATTTCTACAGTATACTATTTACCTTTTAAACTATTAGGTTGAAAAGTAATTTATAAAAGATATTAGTGATTTCAAATAACTAGAATGTGTTGGAAAATATCAAATTCAATTTCCGGAGTTAACATCAAAAGTAAGATACAAACACATGCAACTAACGAATCCTAAACTGGATGAAACGCGCGTCCTAAATTCCTCTACTCGTCACTAGCCAACTCTTTTAATAATTCCTCAGTAAATTCGATGTGCATATAGATTCGTTTTACTTAATAAATGATTGATGAACTTTTATGCTTTTTAAACAAACTAACGAACTAATTACTCAATTATATCTAATCAGATGTTAATCTATTTATGAACAAACAAAATTTTCAGGACTACGTAATCAGTAGCCAAATCTCCATTGTGTTTTCTAGTTAACATAATTCTTCAGTTTTCCACTTTACAATAACGTTTACATAAGCTTTTCAGTAATAATCTATGTCTTTAAATTGGTACATCTAGTCCAAATTAACCTATTCGATCTTTTTAAACGTCACAAATGTTTGGAAAGACAAAGTTAAGTATTAAAATAATGTAACTTTTGCTTAGACTCAAATTCGGATAGCTCATTGCTAAAAGTGTGGAATATTTTAACGGTTTATACTTTATTCAATTATCGTCAAACAATTTTCATGCGATAAAAACGATATTTAAATCAGTAAATTTCGAACAACAGTCTGAAAGATGTTCAGCAGATACAAATAATGATTATTGTGATATATATATATATATATATATATATATATATATATATATATATATATATATATATGAGTAACAAATATTTATGCTGTATTGATGCAAAACACAATATCTTTATAACTGGTATCTTGGCAACGAAAAGGCAATTTTGTATCTAAGGTGGTATGTGTTATTTATTTATGTTGAAAAATTTAACTGATAACACTCTATCGTAAACGCAACTGACGCCTATGTTTAAAGTCAATCACATCAGAGATAAACAAGTATACACTGGTGATTACAATACAATAGTATATTATATTCCCAGTTTTTGTGAAATACATTTAAATTTCCGATAAATAAACAAAATGGAGGCTGAGAAAATGTTGTTGTATATACCCACATAATAGCTATCTGATTTGATAAAAAGAAGTATTTTACATCAATAGATTCACTGTATTCAAGCCATGGTACAACAATGGAAGTTTTTCAAGTTCATTGAATATATCAGTGATAAAATCATAAAACAGGTAGCGAGATAAACAATATCAATATTACTTACCAAGATATATTTGATTTATTTCTGAAATATCCTTTAAAAAAACATTTATATTTGTGACTTTTTTTCAAACGCAACTGGCGGTAAAAACATAGAGAATCAAAGAAATGATTTCCTTTAATTATGAACTCATTTACCTCCATTTTTTAGTTGTGCACTGCAAACAACGACTCATCAGTATGAATTCGCAATAACACTAATTAATGCCACTTGTGAAACCCGATGGACAACGTAATCCGTTATGATTAAAAATGTTACTTTAACATATCTGAGTTAACTATCATACGTAACTAGGATAAAAACGCAGTTTAACTTTTGTGAATAGACTGAACAAATTATTATTGAAACAATGGTTGGTCAATTTTCATTACTCACTGAAATGTCATTTAAGTAGATTATGGTCGTAAGTTTAAAAAAATCATTGTATAAAGTCATAAGCATTTGGTTTCATATACATTTCAGATCATTTATTTTACAATGTTGACCTCCACCCCACCCTCGTAAATAAAGTTGATGTTCAAATGCTAGTGTACTGCAAAACAACACAGACTCAGAATTATAATCCCACTCATCGTAATCACAATTATATGAACATTTTGTTTCCAGGGCTTTTTTTAAATATCAACAATTCTTAATAATGTCCTCTTAAATTTCTCAGCACGGATTCAAAAACTCATTTGGCTTTTGCCAATTTATGTCACCCATGGAGAAGGCAAGATATACGTCTATCAATTAGGGGACGAGTATGCTGCACGGCAGTTCGTTCTGTTCTACCTTACTGCTGCAAAATGTTGCTATTAAGAGTAGAAGATACTCTTAAGCTACTAGAATATGACCACAGATGCCTTAGAAATATTGCCAGCGTCTGCTGGGATCACCGGGTAAGTAATAGCGAGGTTGGAGGTAGGGTGTTATGGAATGACGATGAATCAGTTGATGAAATGGTTGGGCCGCGTGTCACGTATGTCTGAACACCTATTACCATCCAGCTCAGAGAACAAAACTCGACCAAAAACACCTATTACCTCGACGCACAATGCTGACCGGTGCCGGGGATGGTTGAAAGAAAGTTAGGGGCAGTCAAACCAAAACGTGGCATTAGTGCTTGCAGTCACTAACTTCTAGTTTGAGCCATGTTGATATATGCAGAATACTTAGTTGAGGTCCGCATGACTATCGTAATCAGTAGTTTGAGACTCCGGGTGACATGGTTTAAAATCGATCACACTGGCGTTGGTGTATACACTCTCTATTTTCTCTTAAACTATGAGAATAAAATTACTTTATATCTTTCTTTCTACGAACTAATTCTGTTTACTGTATTATATGCTTGCACACAGTCTTTCTTTTATATATTACTACCATTGAAGTAACTACTTCTATGAATTTGTTATTCATCTTTTTGTGCTAATGAGGTATGGCAACTTGAACCGATGCACATATATGCCTGGTCCTATGTTGTAGCTGATTGACCGACTAAAATTGATTAAATAAAAATTATTTAATTTCAATCCCCATTTATATTACTAGTTTCCAGCTTAAAAATATTTCAAATTGTATTATTCGTTATAATACGAAATAAGTAGTAAATAGTAAATTCAATTCTACACATTTTATTCAACATAAAGTTAATTCTTTTCAACATAATAAGTGAATCCGACGTTCTATTACATTATCCTCTATGATTCTTTTTTCTCACTTTTTTCTAAAGAATTCACTGAGAAAGACATTTTCAAACGGAAATTAAACATACTGATTAGGTAACCATGTCGTTGTATGTTCAGTAATTGATCAAATGGAAGTTTTTTCTAAATAATTAATTCAATAAAATTGAAACTTTGATAGAAATAAATTTTAAACAAAAGTTAAATTATTAATTTTACATTTAAAATAATTTTCATCTAATTAGTCTTAATGAAATTAATTTAAGTCTAGAACCAACTAAGTATACATTGGCAATAATTCTTCTATGAGTATTGTGTAATGTTCTGTCATGTTTAACACAAAATTATATTTAACCAGTTACTTACTTACTTACTTACGCCTGTTACTCCTTGTGAAGGAGCATAGGCCGCTCACCAGCATTCTCCATCCAACCCTGTTCTGGGCAATCCTTTCTAGCTCCGTGCAGTTGTAATTCATCGTTTTCATATCTGCTTCTATTATCCGACGCAATGTGTTCTTTGGCCTTCCTCTTTTTCGCCTCCCTTCAGGATTCCAAGTTAGGGCTTGTCTCGTGATGCAGTTTGAAGATTTGCGTAATGTATGTCCTATCCATTTCCATCGTCTTTTCCTAATTTCCTCTTCAGCTGGAAGTTGGTTTGTTCTCTCCCACAGAATTCTATTGCTGATGGTATCCGGCCAATGGATGTTGAGTATCTTGCGTAGACAGCTATTTATAAATACTTGTACTTTCTTGATAGTGGTTGTTGTAGTTCTCCAAGTTTCAGCTCCGTACAGTAGAACTGCCTTGTCGTTGGTATTGAAGATTCTCACTTTGATATTGGTTGAAAGTTGTTTTGAGTTTCATATGTTATTTAACTGTAGGAATGCTGTCCTTGCTTTGCCAATCCTTGCCTTTACGTCTGCATCTGAACCTCCTTGTTCATCGATGATGCTTCCTAGTTATGTGAAGGACTCTACATTTTCCAGAGTTTCGCCATCAAGAGTGATTGGGTTGTTGTTTTCCGCTTTGAATTTGAGGACTTTGGTTTTCCCTTTGTGTATACTGAGGCCTACTGATGCAGAGACTGCTGCTACACTGGCTGTCTTCATCTGCATCTGTTCGTGTGTACGTGATAGTAGGGCTAGGTCATCTGCGAAATCCAAATTGTCTAATTGATTTCGAGCTGTCCATTGAATTCCGTGTTTTCTTTCAGATGTCGAGGTCTTCATAATCCAGTCGATCGCCAGAAAAAAGAGGAAGAGAGAGAGTAAACAGCCTTGTCTTAATCCGGTCCTTACTTGGAATGCATCTGTCAGCTGTCCTCCATGCACGACTTTGCACTGTAGTCCGTCGTATGAGTTCCGGATAATGTTGACAATCTTCTCAGGAACTCCGTAGTGTCGAAGAAGTTTCCATAATGTCCTCCTATCTACACTGTCGGATGCTTTGTCATAATCAATGAAGTTGATGTATAGTGATGAGTTCCACTCAACTGATTGTTCGACGATGATCCGTAGTGTTGCCATTTGGTCTGTGCAGCACCGATCCTTAAGGAATCCAGCCTGTTGATCTCGAAGTTGGGCGTCTACTGCATCCTTCATCCGGTTAAGCAACACTCTGTTGAAGACTTATATTTAACCAGTACAATAATAAAAAATGGTTAGGAGAATCAAATGATTTCACCTTAATTGATGACCTTGCATTAATTGAAAAAACAGTCTAAAATTACAATGAATAATATAATTATAAACAATGATTTAATCGGTGAATTTTTTAATGAATATTTTTGAAAACGGAATCAAAAATGATCAAAAGAAGAACAGAATACAAAAATATATAATTAAACATTATTTATTGAACATAATAATAATAATAATAGTAAAATTAATAATACCAAATTGCGGGGTGAGATTAAAGGTAATAAAAGTCAAATTTAACAAGAAAATGAAAGAGAATTACATAATTAGTACTCAAATCAAATTAATATGCGATCATAAATATTAATAATAATAATATAGGAAACAAAATTAGTAAATATTAAAAAAGTTTAAACGGTATTGATTAAATATAACTATAGTTACCATGGAAGAAAAATGTTTATCATTTTGTTTTTCTGTATAAATAGGTCAGGTTAAAAATATTTGATAATTATCATCTCTGTAAAATGGAATAAAACTAATGTTTGTATTTTTTTGTTAATTATTTTAAACATATAACTAACATCTCTTTGATGCTCGGAATTCATTAATTTCTTAGAGATTGCATCTTCAAAGACTATCGACTTTCAGATAATGATTTGTAGGATCAAGTTTAGAAAATCTCATAAGAGCGATACTCTCTGTTCTTCATTTATACTTAAAACGTTAAATGGATGTAATGAGTTAATTTTTTCCTACAAGATAGTTTTCTTGCAACGTTCAAGCTTATCAATAGAGTTGATTGTATGAAATTAAAAAAATATATATATTCGAGTTAGATTAATGCTTAGGCGGTTTTCTTGACATTTTCAATTATTCACCCAGTTTTAACATACTAATCTGTTCGTACAGATTCAGTTATGTTTTCATAGTTTATCACAATTAAATATTTATCTATTTCATTATTTTCTTCAATAAAAATAACACTTCTTTTTTGAATAAAATTTATTTTTTAAAAATGATTTATGTGATCGATATATTGTTGTGTTTTGATCACTTATGTCAAACGTAGTCAAAAAAAAAAATTGAAATGATTTCTTTCAATATGATAAATTGGTTTATACTTGTGATTCACTATATGAATAAGTTTTAACTATAATTTATTTCATAATGCGTTATTCTTCAATCATTTGATAATTCATAAATATTGCGTGAATATATTGTCTACGATATTTTAGAACAAACTTTTGAATTAATAAATGTATTTATTTTTTACCTCGTTACTTAATTACTTACGCGTGTTACCCCTAGTGGGGGAGTTTAGGCCACCTATTAGCATTCTCCATAGAACTCCATCCGGGACAATCTTTCACAGTTGTTTCAAGTTACTATTCATCCTTTTCATGTCTGCTACCAATTCCCGACTCAATGCGTTCTTCGGTCTTCCTCTTTTCCGTTTCCCTTCAGGGTTCCAAGTTAGGGCTTGCCTCGTGATGCAATTTGATGATTTCTGTAATGTATGTTCTATCCACCTACAACGTCTTTCCTTAATTTCCTCTTCAGGTGGAAGGTCGTTTGTTCTTTCCCACAGTAAGCTGTTGCTGATAGTATTCGGCCAACGGACAGTGAGTATCTCTCGTAGACAATTGTTTATAAATAGTTGTAGTATTTTGATGATGATTGTAGTAGTTCTCCAAGTTTCAGCTCCATACATTAGGACTGTCTTAACATTCGAAATGAAGACTCTAACTTTGTTATTGGTTGACAGCTGTTTTTACTTAGTTAGATTATAAAAACAGGATCTTTAATATATCACATATGTTGCACATCAAGAGGTATTATTCTACTATTGAGCAGTTCTTAATTTATTGAATAAAATCGTTATACTTCCCGAAATGTATAGCCTTAGGTATTTATGACTTAGTCAATTCAATTCTCACAACATAATGAACATTATATAATTTATACTGTTTTACAATACTTTTTAAACGTTATAAAAGTGCTTAGACCTCGATAGTAAGTGAAAGCATATGTGGGCAATTTAAGAGTAATTCTCAATCTATGAGTACAAGTGAAATGCCTTCAACCTCTTATTATATTGGGAAAAGTTACATTAGTTTTTTTGTTTTATTCATGTTGCGTCAGTTATCTTAAATGATCACTATCAAGACATTTGTTATTTATATGCAAACATATCACATTTTCTATGTCTAAATAGGTAATTTTGTTTTATTTCTCAGAAATAATAAATTCAACATATCTTTAAGTAGTATAATTATAAATAGACACATTATGGCTTTTTTTTAATAAAATCTAGTGTATAATAAAGTCAATCACTTTGAATCAATCCCAAGTGGGTATTTTTTAAAAACTGAAATGGTAATGATAATTATTGATTTTGAAAGATTAGAAAGATATCCTGTGACAATCAAACATGGGTGAAATACTTTTATGTAAAGAATAGAATTTGTAGCTTTAAAGAACTACTTCAAAATGAAAACAGATATTCACTAAGGGATGAGTATGGAGCAATGAATTTTTAATAAACAGTGGAACTACCATAAATTATTCGTTAATCTCAGTTACACAAAACATAATATTGATCACTCCTAGCTTCGTTCATAAAAACTTCCTCAATATCAAAAAGTATTTACGTACTTTACTCATTACTGTTTCAATTAAGACGTGAAAGGTATAATTAATTTAGCAATTTTTTCCCTGGAGCTAGACAATAATTTCTTTCTATTCCTACATAGACATAGTAAAAAAACAGGATGTAATCGGTGAATAAATGATAAGATTAGCTGCACCCACATGCATTGTTACTTAATAATATTTGTTTTTTTATTAGACTATGATGAATATCTTCCTTGAGATTTCAAGTTAATCTTGAAAACAGTTCTTAATCAATCAATTTGCCTTTTTCCATAAATCTCTGTTTAATTCCGTTACTTAATCTGATTTATATTTGTGATTAACTAGTTCCTTAAAACCTTCGCCTGTAGCTTTTCTAGAGTTAGTGCAGGGGTAAGCGCGGATGGTTAAGCATAGGTTTAGCAATTCCATCCTGTAGAAAATAACCTTGATAAAAAACGCTAACGAGATTAAATAAATTAAAACATTTAAACTCTACCTTCCCAGTTGAAGCAAGAATTATGATGCCTCATGATGATAGCCGAAAATCTTTGGGAGTCACGAGGCCGATGCTTCTTCTAACAACCACAGCCGCAATCAATATAGGTACATGGAATGTTCGGACATTGTTAGAGACCGGAAGAACCAAACAAATAGCTGCAAAAATATGAAAATACAACTTAAAGGTTTTTGATGGAGTTTTGTTTTCTGAGCTGGATGGTTTGGTCGTGCAGCTTTCATCGTTCTTCAAAACAACATCATCAGCTCAAATTTTGGATGAAAGTGAAGCGTTTGGATTATTTTATATGTGGTTTACAGCTTGCTCTGTACACCTCGATGTTAATTGGTTTTTGTTGACCTTAAACTTGTCATTGTTTACTTCTTTGCTTTGGTCTAATCTCTCATTAGTTTGATTTTTGTTCCTGTTTGTGCATAATTTCCTTGATTGGTTGATCTCACAACTTAACGGTGCTCCGAATCAGTGAAAGCCATTGTATCCAAGTTGGATAGAAAAGGTTAGGTACTCTGATCACAAAGAAGAAAATGCTCCACATACTCAGAGAGTTGCTCTGATTCTATATAAGAAGCACACAAAGCACTTATAAGATGAGAATCTCATGAATCCATGATCATCAAATCGTCCTTGGAAAAAATAATTCATTACTAATTAACCATTAAAACTAAATAATATGGAAACCTCTCATGAAGTAATGATGTGTAATTTGAAGTTTAATGTAAAAAAAGATCAAATGACTGTGAGACATTGAAATCTTGTTTTTATTTATAAGTATAAGCTTAAGGCTCTCATAGTTCAATTAGACCAATTAAAAAAAAAGTAATTGTATTAGAATACCTGTCAGGTGATTAAAACTACATTCCAATCATCTATCTTAGTAAGTACATGTAAGTACTATAAAACATACAATGATTATCTCATATTTACTGAAGTGGAAAATTACATTTTATTTTATTTTCAATTTGATAATACATATTTCTTCAGGCTTAATTTTAAATATTTTTAATCACTTATGTGACCTTGTATAAATTTTTGTTTAAGAAAATAAAAACGTAAACATTATCATAAAGAATATTTTTAAAATAAGTTTACTTTTGTAAGCGATAACGGATAGTGGCTAGCAGTGGAATCCAGGAAGCGAGTTTCGTCCTATCTAGGACTCGTCAGCTGGATTTACCTACATCTCAGAGAGTTGATGTTAACGCTGTTAATATCAAGGCATACGCACAGTATGCACATATGTCAACAACACACTGATCAATTGCAGTCTTGAACCTCGATGGGAAGATACAAGCCAAACAATACCAAGTGTAGTTTACTTTTACTTTATAGAAATCACTACTATCTAATTTATGTAATCTAAACTTTGAATACACATAAAGAGTCTGAAGAACCGCATCATCTTTAAGAAATTAAGTTAGTCACTTTTTAAAAAGATTCATTTATTTGTTACAATCATTCGTGAACTCCATATTCGTGCATGTTATAGTTATGATTATTATTATAATATTTTAACAACCTTTCAATTCACTCTATTACTTTCCGTTCCACATCATAGATATCATGATTTTATTATGTAAATAATAAACATTTATTGAAATTATTTTATCCAAAATCTGATTCTGTTTACTCATTGATGTGTAATGAATTCCGGATTGAATTGATTTCATTCTTATTTTGTTTATTTACGATAATGAATTCAGTAATTATATTTTGTTTTGTGAATAATGAAAGTTCTTGAATTTATTTATTTATTGTATTCTTTCTTAGTTTGTCAATTATTATTTCTCCATACATCTCTCTCACTCTCTCACGTAAATGGATAGAATTGATATGATGCTGAATAGAAAAATCTTTAAGTTACTTCAAAGATATATTTTTGGAAATTCTGGACTGTACGATGTTATTATGTAAACTAGATAACAAATTTTAAACTTCATTGAATTGTATATGCCATTCAATTATTGTTGAATTCGCTTTATTAAACTCAGTTGTTAAAATAACTCTAATCAAAGCGCTTTCCATAATCAGTTTGAAAACCTATGGGTTTCAATTTGAGCAATAATTTGACATCTATAGTTTAATGTGATTGATTGTCTAAAACAATAAACTGAGGAAATTTCATATTGATTTAATACCATTTATTTAATTCTGAATGAAAGATTATTGTTTGGATTTCCAAGCACAAACAATAAAACTTCAGAAGAAAGTGAACATCATGTTTTCAGTCGCCCATACGTTTGTTGAAAATGATCATGATAATATTGTATCCGAATCTTTTAAGACAATCCATAAGCAAATTACATAAGATTTGCTTATTTTTGATGAAGTACTTGGCATAAACCATTATGTTTTGTTTGCTTGACATAGTCGTTTCAATGTTCTCCAATGTACTTCTTTCTTTATCTGAAACCTTATTTTTATTCCCTTTTAACTTCTTTCTTCTAGAATACTCACATAATTTTACTGTGAATAACCGTCCATATGACTGATTCGCTTGATATTTTCGCATCAATGGTCATTTTACTGATACAAATACTAATACTAAACTTAGTCGAAACTTTTATAATAAATCATGTCAACTTGTTTTAATTCTAACAATCAATTTAATTATTCCAAGCTTAAAAACAGCTGGAGAAAATCCATGAAATAAATGAATTTATATGACACTACTACAGATTGCGTCGATTAGATAGAAAGTAGCTAGCAATGCAATGAAGTTCCATGCCTTGTCTCTACATTACAATAAGTTTAGATCAGTATGTTGTGAGAAAATCACTTAACAAATATTAATCATTTTTCTAGTTATCACTTCTAATTTCAGTTTTTTGGCACGCTTAATATGATAAGTAATTTTTGTTGACATTCCTTCAATCAGATGAAACTATAAGAATGTTGATACATATCCTTGTACATTTGATTTTAAGTCAGAGATGTAATCCAACCTTCTTATCATTATAAATTGAAAGTTATTCTGCAAACTTACAGTTGATTTTTCGACCATGATCTTAGTATATTCTATCATTATGTGTTACATTTTTATTTTAAAAACGCACCAATCATGTGATAGTCATGAAATGTAGAATCTGCATCAAAATAACTTCTTTTACTTTTCCTGCTGAATAATTTCATGTAAAGGTCTTACAAAACTTTATCTATGATCACTGAATCAATACTTGGAAGTTATTTTTCTGAGGTTTGTTTAACTTGCAAAATGTATGAGCTTCAATGCATTTTTAAATTAAATGTGCACTTCTCGACAAATTTCATGTTCCTGTAACATAGCAACTGGTAGCATTCTTATTATACTGTCATATTGAATGATTTAACAAGGATAATTTGATTTTATCTGTAACGTGGAAGACTGAGTATTCAGTAAGTGTTTTTGTCATCATTTTTGATTAATGAACTGCCACCACTATGCAAGTGTAATATTTTTAGCTACACTTGGTTATCTTTGGACATTAGGACATTTGAGATTACACGTTACTCTATCAATTTTTTCATTGTTATACCACGTCACTTAACTAACTTACCACAATATTGAATAACATCATGAAATCCTAGAAAATTAGTTATCAATAAGTAGTAGACTTATTCAGGTATAATAAAGGACTTGTTTATAAAATTTTCAAATCAAGCATATGGATTTAGTTTACATCACAGGATGACTGTAGTTACAGAACCATCAGATGTTTCAACCATTTGTGAGGTCGTAGGTTCTCACTGCTGAGAAGTCTCATACTAGGAAAAAGCAAAAGTCCACTAAATCTTGATTTTCATTATTCATCCAACTAAGACCATATAGTGATGGAAACTATGAAAATTCAAATATCGCCGTAAAAACGTGTAGTAATAAGTAATCATTACTAAATCCAACATTTACTTTGAAAGCAGCATATATAAATATATATAGGGAAACAGGAATCTTTCGTCTTTTGGGAATTAGGCAGCGTAAATAGGATTAAACGGCATAATTAAAAATTTTAGTCAGGAAAGTAAATAAAATTGATTGCTCTTTGAAGTAAATCTAATCAATTTGCTCTGTGTCTCACTATAATATTACACTTGAGATTAATCAAATTAATCACCAATTAATCTATTAGAATTTATGTAATCAGATCATAAAACGTACATCTTTCTATGGATTATGTTTATTAATGAGTTTGATGGTATTTTTCTATTAAATGAACTGATGTTGTTATAGTAATATGTCTTTAGTGTTGGTTGTTTTGAAGCTATCACACTGCAAATTGTTAGCAAATGCTGAACTATTAAACTATGTAGATATATTTAGATTTAAAAAGCCCATAAACTTTTATCATCCAGAGTAGCAGTGCAAAAACATTAATAATAAAATTTTCTCAGTACAAATAACCAATATACAAAAGCCTAAACTGTATGTACAAAAGAATTACTTCTTATCGTTGTATGGCCTGAAACTATTATTATTATCATTTTGTTTCCATCTATTTTACTTCTTAAAGTATGCCTTTATCCTTCTTTGTTTCTTATATTCCCATGATTATATTCACAATTGTTTCTGACATCACTTCATTTCATTCAATTAATATCACGCTTATAATTATTGTGACAAAAATATTTTAATTATAGGTATCAATACTGAAGTTGTTTAGTTTCAAATAAATTGAGTATTGGGTAGAGAGTTAATAATAAATATATCTTTGTTATATCCCAATAATACTAGTCCTGACGTTTCGTGACTTAATGTAAAGCATTTCTTCAGGTAAACAAATAATCGAAATCAAATCAACACAAGCTTCACTAGAACAAAGGAATCAGTAGTATTGTTTCTTTTGTACTATTTAAACTTGTGTTTATTCAATTTTAATTATTTATTTACTCCGAAGAAGTGTCTAAAATCAAGTCACGAAACGTCAGAAAAACAATTTTTCTACGCCTTGGGAAAAAAATATTTATTGTCATTCTAATTATCTTATTTTATTCACACTAAAATCCACTGTTAGGTCATCGATTTTATACGCCCTTTTATTTGCGTACACACAGTCCTTAATTACTATTTATTCTATATATTCTGGTATTATTATCTTTCTATTGCACCATCGTGTTTATTCTAAGTCCGTAAGTCCTAACGGAACTAATACTCAAAATGATAAGTAAAGGAAATTCTAAAAACGAATTTATCCGTTCTGAAATGCTCAGCTATGGATCTTCAAAGATCACAATCATTGATTTTATCAGTATTTTATAAGTTTATTTTCATTCACTAGGCTCGTATCAGATAATCATGACTAGTGGTTGCTAAATATCACAGATAAGAACGATGATGAATCAGTTCACTAAACAGTAGAGTTTAAAATAAAGATGTAAGTTATAAAAATGACAAACACAAATTGATGATAACTTAAAATACTCTTAAAGCTTATCAGAGTAAATATAATCGGTTTACTTCTCATGTGGTAGTGAACATAAAGTAAGTGTTAATCACCAAGCTCAACTCTACTCATAGTATTATTTGATTTCAAGGAAAATTTATGAAACTAACTTTTCTGAAACCCGCATGATGATGTGGTTATATAAACATTTTGAAAACTGCAGTATGTCAACCATAGAATACTTACCAACACTGGTTCTACGGTCATAAAACTTATTAACTTGATAACTTATATTCGGTCAGTAGTCCTGTATTCTGAGATAGTTTCGAAATAATCACATCCTCTTCCACTTATAAAATTAATCATAATCAACCAATCCATGTATATAAACATTTTTTTTGTATTGAAGCAGAAAACTATATATTTTTCCTTTCCATGACATTTTCATTTTGTCATTGTTTTGTTTTCATACATTTATTCCTTCTCCGTTTTCATACTTAAGTTACACATAAACCTATCTTTAAGAACTTGTTATATTGTAACTTAGTCCACTGAAACACTGTTTCCATTCATCCTCTAACTGAGACTAATTTGATTTGAACCTGGTTTCAGTTACAAAGTTTTGTATTTACCCATCTACTAAAGTGCACCGTAATTTGTAATTTTGTAGCTGCATGCTTGACAATGTATCTTTACATAAATCTCGTATATTCAGGGGTTGGAAGATCTATTTATTATTAGTATAATGAATTATTGAGACTATTCAGTGTTATTGATATTGTAAAATAATATCGCGAATTGACCAGAGTTAGGTATCCATACTATTGGATGCTGGTTAAGTTGTTTTGAAGTTAGAAGCTTGCCGAATGAGTAAAGTTCTGAGGCTCGATCCCCATTGATATGGTCAAGGATGCATGTTGATGACGAGTCTCATACTACGATGAAAAAGCTGTTCAATGCTTCCGGTATTTCAGTAAACTTTCAGTTGAGTTCAGTTCTTAATATTAATAAGGTTCACTAATCAATCTGTTTTACGTATTAAATTAAACTCCACATCAACCATTCTTCTAATTACACATATCCAAATATGTAAAGCATTATATATTTAATATAAATACGACAGTTCAATCATTAAAAATAAATCGTGGAAAAAAATATGTTGCTTCATTAAAGTATTTTTCTTATCGGAATAAGCATTTAAGATACGTATTATATTTCAGAACAAGAAATGCTACAAAGTTTGTTTATCTAAAGTCTAGTCGATGATTAAAAAATTTATTTTGACATCAAACGGCAAATATCATTAACATCGATAACTTAAATTATGATAATCATCTGTAGGATCAACTAAAAATAGATATTAAATCAACCATATTTCTAGTCTGTATTTCGTAAAATAACGTTATAAGAACGAATATAATTCACTATAAAGCTGAACAAATTTACTTGATATTATTTGCTTGTATCTTCCTATTGTTGTTAAAGACTGCAATTTATCAGTCTCTTAGTGGCATATGTGCATCATGTGCGGATTGCCTTGATATTACCTTAAGTCACTAGCTCGTCAGCTAGATATAACTGCATTCCAGAGTCCCGTAGTGAACATCGAATCTAAGATACAGGTACATCCAGCTGACGAGCCCCAAATATTGAGATTTTAGATGGTGAAATTAAAGATTATGAAATTAAAATGTTGAAGCTGCTAGTCATGAATAAGATTATCAGAACATTCACCTTTTTTACTTGTCGAAAAAAATCCATGAGTTAGTATCTTTATTTATGAATTCATCAATATGACACTTTTAGTTGCTGCCTAATTCTTGAGATCCAACCATTCTTTACGTTAAACATGAATAAACACGTTTTTATATCTGTAATTTAGGAATTCGTTTAAGAATTCATGCTCTAGTTATCGATTCGAATTGGTTAAGAGGATGAAGAATCGTAGACCATCTAATCCATCTTAAACGATTTCTCGGCTAATCGTTTATTCACATTAAAGAACATTAGAGATGGCATAAACGATAAACTATTTTCGCGTTCTGATATTAAACTCCAGTTAATGAAAATTCTTCATGTAGATTTAAATATAAGAAGCTTACTTTCAACTTTTTTGAAATGAAACGACTCATGTATTGAAATAGTTTACATTGTTTAAACATCAGTCAATGCTTGAAAATTATATTATACATATGAAAGAATAAAATATCAGCTATGCTTACACGTGTGGCCTTGCTAAGAACATAGACCATGTGTACAATGTCATCCCTTTACTTTTTAATATTCATAAGTCATTTTCACTAACAGATGAAATGTCAAGTTCCTTATTTATTTTAATGAACAATCTTTAAACAAGACCATCTATTCATAATTAGTCAGTACAGAAATAAGGTAGCTTAAGATATAATATCGACTCTAGAAATTAACTCTTTACTTATAAATGGTATTTGCGGACAATTTAATCACATAATGAACGTGTGGAATTAGTTTAATAAAGATATTTGCATACTTTCCAGCAGTAATATTTGCAATACACTATTCGTTCGTCACTGTGTTCATCACTTACTTGGTTTGACAGTATAAGTTTAATAGTAAAATCCTCAACTTACCATTAATTCAAACCTCCTAGTCTTTGAAAACATAAAATTTTTACATATCAACAGAATATATCTCATTATCTACCTGACTTCTGATGCTACAATGTTTAGTTTCCATGGTATCACTTAATGTCATATTCCCTCCTAAGTCTGAATTTATATTCACACGTATTGTGAAAGTGAGTTCTATTTCCAGATGCCATTCGTCAATGCATTCTTCATGAAATTTTACTTTCATTCATTCGATTACTTGTAAGGTTGTATGAGTATTATTGAAAAACTCTATGCCAGGATGAAATACCATCATTTGCTCACTGATAACATAATTATGCTGAGATAGTTCAACAACCATTTCATACACAAGAGCATGCTCGAATTCTGTTGGATACCTACTATTTGCACATTCTTATAACAAAATAAAAGTTTTTCTAATAAAAACATTTTATTATTTTCTATAATATCAGAAGGGACTTTGTGGATATTATAGTAATTTTAATTATTGAGATCATGAGTCAATTGAAGTCAGACCACTATGAAAAACATGGAAGTACTAGACGGCTATTTCGTCTTCTTGTGGGACTCCTCAACAGTGAGCGTCCACGATCTCGCCTCGCGAGATTCGAATCCACAACCTATCAGTCTCGCGTCCAGGCACCTACCCATTACACTACTAAACCGGTTGGCATCAAGCATTATTAATGTCCAGCTTCGACTAATCCACGAAATTGAGCGACACATACACCATAGTCTTCTGTGAGTTACAATCAAACAACAGAACTGGTTACCACTTCTCTCTAGAACTCCAGGAAATACTTCTTGAAACCAGTCACTAGTGATCATATATTGATTAGTATCGGAAGGGAATTTGTGAATCGATAGATCCTGGTTTCGAATCTCGCGAGGCGGAGTCGTGGATGTGCACTACTGAGAAGTCCCACAATAAGACGAAAGGGCCGTCCAGTGCTTCCGGGTTTTCCATGGTGATCTAGCTTCAACTGACTCATGATCTCAACTATTTTGTACAATTTTTTTACGAGATTATGATAAGCGTTAATTTCGAAATAATAAGAAAGTATTAATTATATGAAGTTGTTTTCATCAGCATCAAACGAATGTTTCATCGTAATAATGTACTGCAAAGTGATCATGAAATTGTAGAGTTGTTTTTTTTAGTTAAAATGACATTTATGTGAGCTGAAAAATAAAGTTTTATTTTTTATTTTACTATCCATAAAAGTCGATTGCTAATAAAATTTACTTTATTTATGATAAATATTTTAGTCTGAAAATACCAACAGTGAAAAATAAATATGGAATGCGTTTTATTTTTGTTACTAAGTTGCTAACATTGACTCTATCTTATGTATATCGATCAATAAGTTTTACTTAATCTAACTATGAACAGTAACTATAAATAGATCAATAAAACCGAGTTAAAAGTTACATCTCAGAGAATTCATTTTATTATGATTGATTAGATTTGTTTTATATTTTATATGGACACAAATATTGATATTAAGGGGCACCGAACACATATGCGCCACACAAGTCACTTGATTTGGGTTTGGGCTGTGCAAAGACCGAAGCAAGTGATTTTTTTGGAGGGACACATCCGGAGCCTCCGACGTAAAGGTCTAATCCACAAGCCAATGAAGCACGGTAAGGAGATGCAGTCCCGTTATAGCTGATGACCAACAATTGGTTCATACGCCATTTGTTTCCTTAGCATCCTTGAGCTCATGTGCACTACTGGTTTGGAATCAGCGTTTTCCAACTCCTGTAAGACCCTCCGTATTCATCGACCCGGTTAAAGCGCCTGACATACACATTTTGTTCTCTTAATTACATAAATAACACTCCTCAAGAAGACAGTGAATAGGACCTCTCCGGCAGTGGCTGTATACGCATGACCATATGAGAGCATTTCGAGATGGAGAGTTAAGTCTCCCCACCCTTGATCGTACCAGGGCATTTGAAAGCAACTGAATAGATAATTTTTGCTCTTTTGAAGTACAAATTTTTAAGCGATCTTAACATATGGAAATACTATTTTCCAATAGTTATTCTACATCACAAAGTAAACTTAATAAATACTTAGATGAACCTAGCTTGAACACCATCCAAAATGGTTTAGAAAACAGTGCACAGCATTATATATGATCCAGATAAAAAAACTGATATACACTTATTCGAATGATCTTTGCAATAAAAAATATCACAGTTTTAAAATACCTCTTTGCTAGCTGAATAATAAGGTAATCAAAAGTCTACGGTTTATTTCAAAAGTCATATAAATTTGTAGTTACAGCGAATATTGCAATATAATCAAAAGAAACATAAAACCTCCATTGATTTTCAATTATACATAAAATTCGGACATCATTGTACAGATCAAAACGTAATGAAAAATTCATTTACTATATCTAAAGTAAAAATTCCTCTAGGTCAAATAATGTTCATACGTTTTAAACCCAAAACCATCACAAATATAATATCAAACAATAGAAAACATTAAACTGTAAGAAGAAGTTGATGATGGCTAACAGTGAAATCCAAGACGCGCATTTTGTCGGATGGACTAATTGCAGCTTACAACGTCAATAGGAAGTTTCAAACAATCAATGCTGGTCGGCGGCTTATGAACCGTTGGGAGTAACAGGCGTAAGTAAGAAAATGGCTCTGTGCCCTATTAATGTATAACGTAATGATACCACCAATATAGAACAGTAATTTGTCGACCGGACCAATGACGCATAAAACTCGTACGAACATTCTAGAGTCCTTATCGCTCCTGCTTCCTTCCCAACCCTGCCTGTTAAGTCCAGAACATCAATCTCAGACTCTGCGATATGAATCATGTATTTCAAACATACCAAGTCTATAGACAAACCAAACAGACTATATATCATACCACAAAATAGAAAACAACATTTGTACAAGATCTAGCCAAAAGTGGCTATGTATGTGGGAGACTATAATTAATAGACTGGGCATAGCGCAAGAACGGTAAATCGTATAATAATAGTGTATGAATCAAAATAAAGCTGATAATAAGAGGAACATGAATATGCATAGTTTAGCGGTACTGAATAATTATACAATAAAAGTATGTGTATCGTATTTGTCCATAAATAGTTCTTTAGAATTACCATTCATAATTGTCTTCGGGATATAACAACATCTTTTAAGTTTCTAACTGACTACTGTTTTAAAAGAAAACACTGTCAAGTTGACCAACCAACTACCTTTCAAAGAAAAGTTGTTGTTCTTTTTCTTGATTAATTGTTAACTAAAATTTTACATCGATTTTCTAATATATCTAAAAGAAGTGTAGATATTTCCAAATTCAATAAAACAAGACAATCTATAGAAAGTAATCTGTTAACGTAATAATCATTAAATTAATTAACACTATAGGTTAGCAAATACCTAAGCCATAATATCAAAGCTGTAACGTTAATAACCAGATTGGTAGTTCAAATATTTACAGATTCATGTTCAGCTTCTTAAAATGAACATTCCTAGTTTAAAGTAATCAACTAATATTATTCTTTTATCTTCTAGGCATAATTTAAAATTGATTTCAACAGTTGAGATCATGAGTTAATTGAACTAGATCACCATGGAAAACCTGGAAGCACTGGACGGCCATATCGTCTTATTGTGGTACTTCTCAGCTGTGAGCATTCACGATCCTGCCCTCGGAATCCCAACCCAGTCTCGCGCGAGAACACTAAATATCTAGATCAATGAACCGGTCGGCATCCGATGGTGTTAATGTCTAACTTCAACTAATCCACATATCCACCACTGTCCTCTGTGAGTTACTGTCTCATAACAGTTCCGGTTGAACTCCACTGGTCACTGCTTCCTACTAGAACATCAGTAAATACTTCTTGAAGCCAATCACTAGTGATCATATGTCCATTAGTATCGGAAGGGATTTTGTGAACCGATAGGTTCTAGTTTGGAATCTTGAGAGACGAGATCGTGAGTGCGCACCGCTGAGAAACCCCATAATTGGACGAAATGGTCGTCGAGTGCCTCTAGATTTTCTATGGTGATCTATCTTCAATTGACTCATGATCTCAACTCTTAAAGTTACTGCAATCTTCACGAAACCCCTTCTGATACTAAAATTAACTTGATTATATAAATAAATAATACATTGACTGTCAAATTTCTCTTTCCTACATGATGCTTTTATTAATAAAAAATGAAAATTTCTAAAATTCATTTCATTAGATTTGCATGAAACTGGATGTCCTATAAATAACAAGCAATTCTTATTTCTTTAGAAACACTGAAATTCATTAAATATGAAATGTAAAGAAATAACTATTTGATACATAATCAGTTGTGATCATTCTGTGATCACAGGGCGTCTACTATAATTCATGGAACAAATTATCCTTGTCAAATAATTCGTAATTAAGTTGTATTTCAGTTTGTGTTTTGTATGATTATAGCCTCTACTATAATAAATGGATTCGGAATAAAATCATTAATAACCCTCAATTCTCCTCAAATGAAATACTCAATAATGTCTGCCTGTTTAATACAACCATACAGATATTTATAGCGAAATGAATTTCTTAGGTATAATTTCTACATAGTAGCACAAATCCATTAGTTTGTAAAGTTTCTAACAAATTGTAATTCTGTATTATAATGATGAATGCAAAGGTTGAATCGCACTTCCTCTTAGTGCTTGTCGGTTGGTAGGAGATTTTTTCCCCATGAACTAACGCGAGCGGCGAATCGATGACCGGGGTGACCATCGATCCCACCATAGATGGAGATCAGTCTAATCGCCCAAACTGTCTTAAGTTGATCAACTGAGAAGAGAGGTTAACCTCGAATTGAAAACATGCTTGAGGTACTAGGGAAAACTTTCCTATTGATGCCTAACTGGATTTCGTTTGGAAGAGCCATTAAATCAAAACGAAACGGGCCAAAACGACGATCATAAACTGTTCCGTTATCAGTGCGTAGGAGTCAGCACTAACACTACTAGTGGTATAATCGTGATGAGAGCATATCGTACATGACGACTTATTTCTGAATTGTTTTGAGTACCTGTGGATTCTGTGTGTTATGGAATGCGTAGTTGTAGGGTTGAGATCATGAGTTAATTGAACTAGATCACCATGGAAAACCTGGAAGCACTGGACAGCCATTTCGCCCTATTGTGGGACTCCTAAGCAGTGTGCATCCAAGATCCCGCTCACAGCATTTGAACCCAAGGCCTTCAGTCTTATGCACGAACGCTTAACCTCTAAACTACTAAGTCGGCTTCCAACGGTGTCAATCTCTAGCCTCAACCAATTCACGAAGTTGCACGATCATCTTCCTTTGTACTGAGGTAGATATCTGTCTCAACCCGACAAGGATGATATACTAATTCGTGAGAAATAGAAACATCTCAGTAAAGAACCATTCCGCTTAATTGTAAATTCATCTTCATCAAAACATTGCAAATTCTTCTAACATAAACAATGCGATCCTTTACATCTTAATCGTTTTATCATTAAATTTTTAATCAGAAATGTTGGTAAATATTTAGAAGAGTATTTACACTTTAAATTCGTCTCAAAGTGTATATCTTGGGAACATTCGAGGTATTACACTCTGTAGTAATTGCACCTTTTATAAAGAACATTACAGCTGTCCTCGATAATTGACATTACTTATTTGGATTGATAAATATCACCATGACTTGACCATGCTTAATGCAATAAATGAATTGGAGTGTAGTTAGGTATTATGAGCTGTACACTAATATGTTACCTTTAAGTTGTATCAGTAACTTAATTTTACCAAGAATGTAATGTCACCTAACTGTATATAAATAACGAATAAGAATAATGTAGTTCGAATGTTATCTGTAAACTGATTTAGTTTGTAGTCAATTATTTTTCTCATGTAAATTCTCATCACATAGAAAATTTATAACTCCCCTAAAACATTGTATTTACAAATGTTCAATGTTCTATTAGATGACTGAAACAGTGTCATATTAACTCATAATGCCAAAATTCCTTTTTTTAAATATGACTGAGGAAGCACTGTCACTTCAACCTTACTTGTTCACGGCATTTGGTAAACTTAAAATACTATTTTAAAGTCTACTTTCTAAAAACCAACATCCATAATTTAGCACAACTACTTGTAATTTAAAAGTAGTTTATTAAATTTAAATAATTTTTGTATACAATTAGCATGATTGTCATAGTAACGACGGAACCTTTAAACCTAAGAATGCCTAGGTAACCGTAGCACTTGAACGAGACTTAACCTAGCTACTTAACTGAAGAATATAATAACAATATTTGCCATCGTCTTAATAAAACGTTATTGGTTTCTCATGAAAAAAATTTCCCTTACCCACCGATATCAAGGTTTAAGTTTTGGCGACTTAAATGAAAATCTGTCCTTAATGGTTAGTAGAAACATTACTTGACTAACTTGGAATAGGTAATATCAATCTCTCTATACTCTTATTTTTATATCTTCTTAGGAAAAACCACTTTACGAGGCCTGTCGCATTTTAAAAGAATTGAAGATATTTATATTATCTTGCTCAGGCTGCATGACAGCCAGAAGTAAAACTAGGAATTATTTTAAGGCATAAACTTTCTGACGATCAACAGGGAAAACTGAGGTGCACTAAAATACGCATAAATCAAAGGCGAATAAATAATACTACATGAACAAGCATGATTTCGTCACCAATTAAGTTACAAGCAATTCTGTTATCATTTATCTTGTGTAAAGTAAACAATTGTTGTCATCGGTACAAATATTTCTATATAACTTTGTCATTATTCAGTAAAGTATATCACTTCCAATGAAGCAAATTATAACTTGTCAAAGCAAGTGGACGGATATTCCTAGTCTATGTATGACAATGAAGATCTTGTTTGTTTAGTAAGTAACACTTGGAAATACATTAAAATACTTAAACCATGGTGGAAACTCTTACATGTCAAGAGACTTCGATGCATTACAGAAACCTTCTCTTTGTAACAAAGTCTTCTCGAGGTACACATAACTTTAAATCAAATGATATATAACATTAAGGCAAAATACTATCTGAAAATCAATATTTATCATCCGTCTATCACTCAACAGTTGTAACAACAATGATAAGAACTACGATTTATTTTATTTCATGATCACCATTTCATCAACAGTTTCATGTAATAGTCTGTCAAATAACGAAAATTGATATCATATAAAAAAAATTTGATGTGTGAATTGATGGACAAATAAAATTCACTTTATCAGTTCCGAAAAGCGTATACATAAAAATGGGATTATAAACTGCAGTTTCAAAAAATCCTGATAAACTTAGATGATGATGTGTTTAGAAAACATATGAATCAACAGATCACCTTATCTTCAAATCTTAAATGAACGATCCCTCATGACGTACAGCTTAAGGAATAACTAATGTTTCGAATTGTGTATGCGCACTGCTGAGGAATTCCATACCAGGTTTTTAATGGTGGTGTAAAATTAATCGATTCATGACCTCAATAAAAAAACTCAACAACCTTCACAACCTCATATAGATGAATAAATAATCATTAGAAGACTTTCTTAAACTTTAACACTTTTCATCGTTTTCCTAATTAAAAATTTGATGTAATTTCCTACAGCATTATTTTCCATTATCGAAGAACAGATTTTATATGAAGTTAAAGATAATAAGCCTCAACTACATAATTGGACTAATATTTTGTAATTAGACAGTGGATTTTCAAATAAAAATAATATTAGGTAATATATATTTACGTACACTACTGGTGTGGTGTGTGCTACTCATGTTGACATAAGTAGTATATGATGTTAGTCGGGAACCGAAGGTCTGGTAGCAAAGAGACAAGAGGATCGAACAGTAAAGGAAGGAAACAGGATGCAACTTGTATGAAAACGCAAGAACAATGATGTCTGAATCATTTTGAGACAATTGGTGGACATTATTCTAATTAAGCATTTATTTTATGATTGTTACAATTTTATTAACAAGTCCTGTTATTTCGTGTTTAATACATTCGATTGTCCACACTGATGTTCATGTTTACGACACTGATACACTGACGTATTTACCATAATGATTACCTTCAAGTACGCAATAGAACATTTAACCATACTGTTTGAGAATAGGAAATGCATCTTTGGCTAGTTTTAATGTAGATCATCATTCTTAATTAGAACGTTTGAATTATTTATTTACTGATATTACTACCTGATACGTTAACTTACAGAATCGATTATGCGACATTTTCAGTAAAAATCGACAAAACTTAATTCGTTTACTGAGAAGAACCCATTAAATAACGTTTAACCACTCTTTAATTTTACAACAAAATTGAATAAAATAGTTAAATTCATGTGTTAATTCAAGCTAGACTACCTGGAAGCACTGGATGGCCGTTTCGTCCTAGTATAGGACTCCTAAACAGGATAGTGGATGCGCAATGCTTTAATGATTGTCTATCTTTAATTGACTCATGAATTCAACTATTAAATTACTATAATATCCAAAAAAAATCCCCATCTGATTAAAATTGAATACGTTTGATTTAATTAACAAAATATATTGAAAACAATAATTAAACATACTCATTATTTTCATGTACTATTAATGATACACTTATCTAGATAATTATGCTATACACCTTACTTTTCCCTTTAATTTTAGTAATATAAACAGGATTTTTGTATTCAATAAAATATACTCTAAGCTTCCTAAATTACACTGATTATGGACAATAGATTCTGATTTAAACATAGTTCAATTAATCTTTATTGTATATTTTATACTAATGTTAAGCAAACTTCCAGTTCATGCAAAATGTATAGAAAATAAACAATCTTGAAGTATTTATTTATTTTAATAACAACTAGAAATATTCAATCACATAATTCTTATTAAAACGGTATATAGACGATTCATACAAGGTATTATTTTAAACTTATCCCAGCTTAAACAATAGTACATTTAAACCATTTAAACGAAAGCTCACAAATCCTCCTCTGTCATGATGTATAAAGCTAAAGAAGTGAAGAAAGAAAAAAAGGAATTCGATATAGTTCGCTTACAGTAACTAAGTAATGGGGATTCATAATCAAAATGCTTATTTGAAAAAAAAACTATTTCCACTAGAATCTACACTAATACAGAATACAAAATATAATTTATCTGTAATTTTAAATCAAATCAATTTAATTTCTTGTAAATGATTACTTACCTACCAAAATTTTTACCAACAATACAATTCCATGTTGCTTTGTATTTACGATCAAATTCATGTTTAATATAACTTGCAATATGCATATCAATATTATGCTTTTCCATTGCAATTGCAGCTACATAAACAGCATCATCTTCCATTTCAGGTATCATATCTGATTTATCTATTACTGCACGAGATTTATCTATGGCCATTTTGTTTTGTTTTGTTATAAAGTAAAGATTAGTTATAACATTTCATTTCTTCTTTTTTTATAAAGAGTTTATATCTATAATTAGTATTCATTAGTTTATTAATAATTGGTTACAAATTATGCGTTACCCTTTTTAACTGTCTTTATTTGTGTAATACTTTATAATGAATCTCATATTTTATCAAATAAAAATTACTACATTGTTAATATTGAGTGATATGAACTTTCTTTAAAGTAGGTTTGTATTAATAATATAATGTTTGTTAGCCTATAAAACTAATCATGTAATAAACTCCTTTAATGAATATTTTATAAATTTTGTTTAAGATTTAATTTGTGTGTGAATTTCGGTTAATAGATTCTGTATTCAAGATCCAAATTGTTAATTTTTAAATTTACTTTATTTCTGATCAACCTATACAACTGTAAGGTTAGACAGAATTTTATTTTGCTAAACCAAAACTTGACATCAATCATTGAAGTCATTAACTTTTACCCTGAGCCATGTTGATAGATGCAGACTACTTGATTGAGGTCCGTGTAACTATCGTAACCAATAGTTGAAGACTATGAGTGACATGGCTCAAAATCGACCACAATGGTGTTGGTGTATACACTCTCTATTTTCCCTTAAATCGCGAGATTATAATTACTTCATACCTTTTTAATTCTTTCTTCCTGTATAATGACCTCATACCCAATCATTCTTTTATATATTACTACCACTGAAGTAACTGCTTCTATAAATTTGGTGTTCATCTTGTTTTGCTAATGAGGTATGGCAACTTGGACCGATGCGTATATGTGCCTGATTCTACGTTGTAGCTGAATGACTAACTGATTTTGCAAAATATCTTTTTCTATCAGGAGCTTCACTTGATCAGTAATAAAATTCAACACATGTTTATCATTTTTTTAATCTGTAATCCATGCATTTTTCAGGAGTGTAGGCTTGAAATCGTATGTAACACCTCATGTAGACCGATGTATTGTAACTGATTAAGTAAGCTAAAATCATAAGGACAAAAAATTTTCACATGGCATGTGATTTCTTATTTCGTCAAAAATCTAGAATGAAAAAGTCGATAATAATAAATGCTATCGTAACTCTAATTATTGGTTTATTTCAAAACTATAGTTTTCAAACAACCCGAATACCTAAAATGACTATAAGTATTCATTAGCTTTGGTAAATATTTTTGATTTCTGCTACCACTAACCATACTCTATCGGAAAAATTGTAATGAACAAACAAAGTGTCATATAAAATCCCTGTTCAATAAATTATAATAAACTACACTGATTGTTTTTGAGTATTCCTAACGATTTCTGTCCACCATATCATTTATTGAACATTTCATCTAATACTTATCATATCTTTCTTAAGTTAAATATTACACAAATAATTTCGACCAAATCCCGATATTCATATGCCAGAAAACTGACTGGTTGTTACTACTTGTTATTGTTATTTATAACAAAGAATATTTGAGCAGGAAAATTGATTTCAATAACTTCGCCATCATGCTTTACAATTATAAATCCATAATTGTTGTATTATTTTACAAGGACCAAAATAAGATACGCTAGTGAATTAAACAATGTTATACAATATAAACGAAGAACTTTTGAAACTGTTACGGCATGAATACTTCAAAAATGTGTCATTTTGTAAATAAATTCAAAATGTCATTTACATAAGGATAGAATGATTCGGAATGGGTTTTGTGGAGAGTTTGAAATGTGCCAAGGTATAACCAGTATAGTAATAATAATAAGATAAATCATGTGAATAAATTATGTAGCAGGAGAATTTCGTCTGGTTAATATTTTTCGCTTTTGATTTTTTTATGGCAATTTTTAAAATATTGTTCACTAGTTTTTGAGTTATAAAAAAGGATTAAATTTATGCCTGTAGAACTTAAAAATTATAATGTGAACCTAAACAGAGTAAATTGACCGAGATTGACCAATAAAAAGTAGACTACTCGTTAATTATCACCAAATTATTAAACAAAATAACTTTCAAGGTACAACACTAGTATCGTGGATACTAAGCAATTTATTTGAGTTAGGATTCGTTCATTGATGACTGTAAAGTGTGAAATGATATTAAAAAGATAAATGTTATAGAGTTATCGCATTGATTAGTTTCGAAAACGCTACGTACTACACAAATGTTTATAAAGAATTAACTAATAATTTGGACACAGAACATTTCTAGATACATTTTAACCCACCACATACCATTTGATGTTCATAATTTAAATACCAGTAAAATAACAGCTCACCATGATGTGGTAATTTTAACTAACAATGTATAATTTATACACGTGATGTACTATAATAACAAGTCATAGAGTTAATGTTAATCAGTTGGTAATCCTCTAAGTTATTACTTTAGAATTCTTATCGAAAAGAGAATGAGTAACTAATCACCCATAAGGTTAATAATGTATTTCTTTAATTTCGTGTGCTTACATTTTATTTTTCTTTTAACCAGTGTAACTTAAATGTAACCCGTATAACATACTATGCAATCAAAAACATGTTCGTTAATTTTAAAAGATTAACACATGTGATAGATATTATGACTTATATAAGTTATTCTTAAAATAAAACAATCGTAATTACTTTTAAGAAATTATGAAGAGATTCAGAATTCATGAAAAATCAATACAAATTAAAAAAGTAATTATGGATGAAGAAATGCAAATGGACGTTATAAGCACTGTCATTGCAGCATTGCATATGTATGGAAATGAATATACAAAAATGAAAAAGTTTATAGAAAACAAACTGAATAAACGTTATCTTCCTACATGGCATTATATAACTGGTTATGATGTGGATAGGTTAGTAAGTATTTTCATTGTATTCATGTATTTCTTAATTATTCTGTGAAATTCATTTTGTCTAAACTTGTAGGTAATTCAGTTTCTAGAAACTTCACACAACAGTAAATGTAGATTTTTTTATGTGGATCAAGCCCGTAGATCCACTAAATAATATTTGTAACTAAGGGTTATTTGATGCCAGATATTAAGATCATCACTGAAAGCACATAGTTGATTCATGATATTTCAAACATTATTTGTCTCGGAAATTTTCGTCTATAATAATTAACATCCACTTAAAGAGGAATAAATCTGAAGTGTCTGTAGTAACATGTATCTCACTACAAAACGATCGTATAACCGGATTTGTTAGGCTGAAATCTAAATCCTCACCTGTTTAGACAAAATGACAATGAAGTCTACTAAGTACTTATTTATGTTGTGGATTAATCGTTGAGTTTGTATTCCGATTACACGTGATAAATCCTACTTCAAGAAATCAATTCTATAATAATCTATCACTTCATATACGTGATGTTTAAAAACGACTTTAAAGAACGAACTAGATGAATAACTTACAACTACAAAGCCTTATACAAAAAATAACTAATTACAAGAATTATAATTTGGTCTATAACTCCTTCATATGAAAAATGTCTCTACCATCCAGCAATTAGTTTACTAACTAAACACATAAACTAAAGGTAAGCAAGAATTTGATGATGAAAACTACAAGTGAAGCAAATTACTTGAATTCAAGTCGCAGTACACTAACTTGAACTGAATAGGACTTTGAAGAACATCCATCAAATTTACCTCATGCTTGACGAGTTTTTTTTTCTATATATTGCTGAAGTGATCGTGATCGAAATCTGTAAACTTAATCTTTATATCCACAAAAAGTTTTTACAACTCCTCTCTCTATCTTGGCCATCGATATTGAAGTGTGTTTTAGCTAAATTTTGATAAACCCCCATCCCTTTCAATAATATTTAAAAGGGTTTTCTAATTTTTTTAAACTTCATATTTCATGTCTCCTCAATATTCGTCTCTTGACTCTTAAATAACTACTATAAAATCAACTTTTATTAAACTACTTTGTTATTTCCCATTTTAAATATTACGTAATCTAAGAACAGTTTGACTGAATATTTCGATTCTTACAAATTATTGCTCTAATGATTATGGTATGATATAACACTTTTAACGTTACTCCACAATCCGATTAGCATTATTTTGTTGTAATATATATATATATATATATATATATATATATATATATATATATATATATATATATATATATATATATATATATATATCAGAAGTGTTTTTTGTGGATACTATAGTAATTTCAATGGTTGAGATCATGAGTCAGTTAAAGCTAGACCACCATCGAAAACCTGAAGGAGCTGGACGTCCATCCAGTCCTATTGTGGGACTCTTCAGTAGTGCGCATTCATGATCCCGCCTCGCGAGATTTGAACACAGGACCTATAAGTCTCGCGCACGAACGCGTGACCACTAGACCACTGAGCCGGCATTTAATGGTATTGATATCTAACTTCAATAAACTCACGATCTGAACCATTGAAATTACTATAATATTCTGATACTAATCAACATATGCTCACTAGTAACTGGTTTCAATAAGTATTTCCTGGAGTTCTAGTGAGAAGCAGTAAGCAGTTGAGTTCAAACGAGTCTGTTGTGAGATAGTAACTCACAGAAGACAATAGTGTATGTGTAGCTCAATTTCGTGGATTGGTTGAAGTTATACATTAACACTGTTTGATGCTGACTGGCTCAGTATTGTAGTGGGTAAGTGCTCGTGCGCGAGACTGACAGATCCTGGATTCGAATCTCGCGAGGCGCGGTCATGGACGCTCACTGTTGAGGAGTCCCACAATAGGACGAAATGGCTGTCCGGTGCTTCCAGGTTTCCATGGTGGTCTAGCTTGAATTGACTCATGATCTCAACCATTGATATATATATTATAGTCATTAGGAGAAACTCATTGATGGGAAATTTCTTCGCCTTGTTCGTCTTTTACTAAATGTCTGAATGGCAACTTTCAAAATACCGAAATATTTTCATGCCTTAAATTAAAAACCTCAAATAATTTATTGTTTATCGTTGTTGAAAATGACTGGAACATACACCGTATTGAAACAAAGTTCTGTATTTGCTTTTATCCCGAAAATTTTATACCTGCCCAAAATATCGAACTAAGGTTATTTGTCGATTTTGTTCTCTGTTAAACAATCTTTAAATACAACACAATTAAACTGAATTGGTTTTTATGCATTAAATTTACCATTTTATTGTAATCATAATGTACATTTAAGTGATATAATGGAAGTTATAAAAAAAATTTATTTTATTTTTTGTATTTTAGCTCATTACTAATGCCTGTTCAATACTTCATTTCATTCAAATGTGAAGAGAAGAATGTTACTGTTTTTAAAACAATCTAAATATAATATAATTACAAACATTCATTTATTATATTTCTTTTCAATTTCTTATTTATATCCAACCAAGTATATGTTTAAGCAAGTATTCATATATTTTTCAATTAGGTGTTGCATCGAATAAGAACGAAATGAAATAGCTCCTACAATAACTATTAGATCAAAAATGTTTTATGATGAATCTAGGTATTACAATTTATAGTTTTTATCCCGTAAAGTTATTTTATCAAAAAACAAACTTATAATTGAACTGCACGTAACCAAGACATTGAGTATTCTGCTATGTTATTGTTTTTACTAGAATACTTCACTCATATGTTTGATATGTTGTGTAAATGTGAGAAATGAAAAAAGGATTTCTTTTTTAAACTATGATATTTTCACTATCTAAGTCTATGCTGTGGTTATGAACTAAGATATTCATGGTTAGTTTTGTTAAACCTGTTATTCTACTTGCAGTCATATGATTACAACATTGAGTAGATGTAAATAAGTAAGATAAGATAATTTATATTTGTAATATCCCACTGAGTAAAAAAATTAAATTTTCTGACATTTCGTGACTCAGTGTAAGCCACTTCTTCAGATCAAAATTAATCCAAGGTTAAATAGTACAAATGATCAATGCAAGAATATTATGTGCTCAGTTGGTTAAATGGTTTGAAAATGAATGTTGATAATTTTATCTCTTCACTCACTCATTTCAGCATGGACCTAGATTGATAGTTATAGTTTAATCTAGAACCTAGATTTGATTGGAGAGTTTAAAATAATCCCTTGCTTATATATATATATATATATATATATATATATATATATATATATATATATATATATATATATATCTTTTTGAAATATTACTTACTTACATACGCGTGTTACTCCTAATGAAGCATAGGCCACCGACCAGCATTCTCCAACCCACTCTGTCCTGGGTCTTCTTTTCTAGTTCCATCCAATTCTTGTTCATTTTTCTCATGTCTATTTCCATTTCCCGGCGTAATGTGTTCTTTGGTCTTCCTCTCCTCCGTTGGCCTTGAGGATTCCATGGGAGGGCTTGTCTTGTGACGCAGTTGTGTGCTTTCCTCAATCTGTGTCCTATCCACTTCCAGCACTTCTTCCTGATTTGTTCCTCCGCTGGGATCTGGTTTGTTCTCTCCCACGGTTGGTTGTTGCTAAAAGTGTCCGGCCAACGGATCTGAAGTATTTTCGTAGACAACTGTTGATAAACACCTGCATTTTCTGGATGATGGCTTTCGTAGTTCTCCAAGTTTCCGCCCCATACAGTAGAATTGTCTTGACATTTGTATTGAAAATCCTGACCTTGGTGTTGGTCGACAGTTGCTTTGAGTTCCAGATGTTCCTCAGTTGTAAATATGCTGCTCTTGCTTTGCCGATCTGCGCCTTCACATCTACATCAGATCCACCATATTCATCAATGATGCTGCCCAGATATGTAAAGGTTTTTACATCTTCCAAATCTTCTCTGTCAATTGTGATTGGATTGGTGCATGCTGTGTTGTATCGGAGAATCTTGCTCTTCCCTTTGTGTATATTGAGACCTATTGCTGCTGAGGTTGCTGCTACACTGGTCGTTTTCTCCTGCATTTGTTGTTGCATTTGGGATAGAAGGGCCAGATCATCTGCGAAGTCTAGATCGTCCAATTGCATCCTAGATGTCCATTGTATCCCGTGTTTCCCTTCAGATGTTGACGTCTTCATGATCCAGTCGATCACCAGGAGAAAGAGAAAGGGTGAGAGTAAGCAACCTTGCCTGACACCGGTCTTTACCTCGAACGAGTCTGTCAGTTGTCCTTCATGCACGATTTTGCAGTTTAATGCACCATAGGAATTCTGTATGATAGTGACTATCTTCCAAGGCATGTTGTAGTGTCGAAGAAGCTTCCATAGTGTTGTCCTGTTCACGCTGTCAAATGCTTTTCGTAGCCAATGAAGTTGATGTAGAGTGATGAATTCCATTCAATTGATTGTTCCACATTGATCCGTAGAGTTGCGATTTGGTCTGTACACGACCTATCCTTACGGAATCCTGCCTGTTGGTCACGAAGTTGAGCGTCTACACAGTCCTTCATCCTGTTTAACAATACCCTGTTGAAAACGTTTCCTGGTATTGAGTGAAGGGTGATGCCACAGTTGCTGAAATCGCCTTTCTTCGGTATTTTGATCAGAAGTCGTTCTTTCCAGTCTTTTGGTACTTGTTCCTCATCCCAAATCTTATTAAAGAGAATGTGGAGTATCCTTGCAGTTGCCGCTACGTCTGCTTTTAGTGCCTCTGCTGGAATGTTGTCTGGCCCTGCTGCTTTGCCACTCTTGACTTGTCTGATGGCCAGGCTGATATCTTCAATTGTTGGTGGGCCAACATTGATCGGGAGGTCCATGGGTGCTGCTTCGATGTTGGGTGGGTTCAGTGGGTCTGGTCGATTCAAGAGTTCTTTGAAGTGTTCTACCCACCTGTTTCGTTACTCTTCAATGTTAGTTATTACCTTGCTTTCCTTGCTTTTCACTGGTCGTTCTGGTTTGCGGCGATTTCCAGAGAGTTTCTATGTTATGTCATACAGTTGTCTCATGTTTCCTTCTCTTGCAGCCTTTTCCGCCGTCGTTGCTAGATCTTCCACATATTTACGTTTGTCAGTTCTGATGCTCCTCTTCACTTGTTTGTTTACTTCTGTGTATTCTTTTTGAAATATATTTCGGTCAAAAATTTATACATCAATTTTGCTAATCAACTCAAAACTATTTTAACAGTGATTTTTTATCAGAATTCAAAAATAACAGCATTAACTATAAATATCATGTCTTTCTATGAAATTAATAGTTTACTTTATAAGAATAATAATATACTGATGCATTCTCAACTATAGGAATGGCTTTGTATTTGCAGATATTGATTTCGATTATTGAAGATTTCAAAAGTGTATGATTTGATATGGGTTGACAATGGTGTTTCTTCTTTTAGCCTGGAATCTTCCTCCAAAAAATAATAAACAAGTGTAAAGAAACTTTTTTACGAAATGTTTGAGTTTTAATCGTGCCCCAAAATAACTACCGACTTCTCACTCGAATTGATGAAGTAACTTAAAGATGAAAAATTTCAAATCAAATGGATTGGAAGAAAAGTAACAAACTAAAACATCTAACTTATTAATGAAATTCTGAATATTCCTTTATTTAGCACATTGTAATTGGATCAAATTATAATCATTAACGAATATAATTGCATGTCGAAAGCTATTGACTAGAATTTCCCTGTAAAACGGAACAATTAAATATTACAACACCATTTGATGCTAAACCAGAGACAATTTCATTTAGACTGACTGCAATATAAATAAATCGTGAGTTTATTCAAAAGCGTTTGAAGAATATTAACTCATTGACATAATCGATTTACAATTAGGTAGTTAACAATGTATCATAACAAAAGCAAATCATTATTACTATCTAGATCTGTTCACAAACTTTAGTAGTTAGTTGAATGTACAGAATATGACAGGTGTACCTATCATATTACTCTTAGCATCATGACCAAATTAGCCAGGTACTATTAAGAATATTAATAAAGTCTTGACTTAAATAAACTGATTCAGATGAATAAAGAGTATTTATTCGGAACGCAATGCAACATAATTTTGATTTATATGAAGAATATTGCCTCGTAACGTTAAACTTTCTGGATTATTATATAATATACTGATTTTAGACAATGTTATATCTAAAAAATCTTGTTAAACACTGTGAATTAATGTATCTTAACGACTATTGCATACCTTACGGGAAACAAAACCTGATTCCTGTCATTTTTTGAGCTGAACGATCTTTGTTTCACATATTTTATACAAAAATGTATTTTTCAGCTTGGATTTATTTACATTTACAAAATAAGGAAGTCACATGCTCAAAAAGGCTGTAATCAAGTTAAACGTTCTAGCTCAGGTGGATGATTTTAATGAAGTTTTGTTCTCTGAGCTGGATGGTTTAAGAGAGAACAAAACTCCATCAAAACTATGTTTTACTTTATAAAATTCATTATAACACGTTATTATGAATTATGATTACTAGACGTAGAATAGGTAATGTTGAAAATGTAAAGAATAAAACTTCATAAAGAAATTGACATACAACATAAGGAAGTTAAACATAATTTGATAACTTATTAAGTTGATTCAATTGATAATGTATAATTCACCTGTTATCTAATAACTTAATACCCCTATTAAACATTCATATTTAGTCTCACAATAGGACGAAACGGCCGTCCAGTGCTTCCAGGTTTTCAATTGTGATGGTCTAACATCAATTGGTTCAAGATCTCAATAAAGATATTTCACATGTTAATGATATGATTCAAAGACAATTCTTTTTCTCATCCTTCATTTAGAAACTTGTTTATAGTTTTTATCATTAGAATAAATCTAATTAGTTATAAATGAACTGAATTCATTAAGTATTTATTTCAATAAACTAAACCATTAATTAATATTAAACTTTATAATATTCTAATGTACAATAATTGAAACAATAGAACTACATAAATTATTGTGAATATATTATTATAACATTATTATACAAACAATAATATATTCTTAATAGAATATGAAATTCCATTTGAATACATACTATTCCTTTATCTGTTATAATGTTTACTATTCCATTCATGTAATATCATAAATGATCCATTCATTTTATTAAGATTACAATGAACTGTCATTTAACTATACATATTACCTGTTGTTTTCTTTTCATCATATGCTATTGTAGTTATATAATAATGATTATGTATTCTTTTGATAGAAAAAAAGAAGCATTACAAATCGTATCATATATTCTTATTCAAAGATAATGTATTGAAACATTCTCAACTGATTTACATATATACACTTACTTCAATCTATTGAGTATTGCCAGGTTTATGTTCAAACAATTAGATCATATAATATTATTCACAATAATATGCATAATGATTTGAAGTATCAATATTTCATTTTTAATTATACAAGTGAAATGAAGACTTTGAATATATATATATATATATATATATATATATATATATATATATATATATATATATATATATATATATATATTAAACCTATTATCTGAATATTACATCTAATTACATTTAATAGTTATTAAATACTAATTAGTTTTATTATGTAATATTTCTATAACAAAATAGATATAATCAGAATGGGTTTTGTGGAGATTTTTAGAAATTTCACAGGTTCATATCATGGGTCAATTGAAGCTAGACCACCAAGGAAAACCTGGAAGAACTGGGCGGCCGTTCCGTCCTAGTATGGGACTCCTTAGCAGTGCGCATCCACGATCCCGCACCTCGCGAGATTCGAACCCAGAACCTACTGGTTCCGTGCGCGATCACTTAATCACTAGACCACTGAGCCGGCATCCAATGGTGTTAATGTCTAACTTCAACCAATCCATGAAGTTGAGCCACCGTACACCATTGTCTTCAGTGAGCTGATATCTCGCAACAGACCTCGTTGAACTCCACTGGTAACGGCTTCTCACTAGAACTCCAGGAGTATCTCCAGAAGTCAGTCACTAGTGAGCAGTCGATTATTATCAGAATGGCCGTCCAGTGCTTCCAGGTTTTCCATGGTGGTTTAGCTTCAATCGACTCATGATTTCAACCTGTGAAAATGGATGTAAGAAGATAAATTATTGACAATAAGTATAAACTAGTGCATACTGATTATTAAATTATTTCATGACTGAAAATAGAAAAATCTCTGAACTTGGTATTATCAAGTCAATACATCAGAAGATTATGGTTAGAAATTTGAATAAATTGTTGTATGAAAAGATCTGTTTTTGAACGAAATTACGTTTTTTTTAAAAAAAAAACCCACTAAACTGAACATTGCTTTGTTAATTTTCAGTTATTTTTATATTTGAATTCATGAGCCAATTGAACCTTGACCACCACAGAAAACCTGGAAGAACTAAATGGCCATTTCGATTTGGCATGGAATTGCTCAGCTTCAATTGACTCATAAATTCAACTACAAAATTAATAAAATCTCTACAAAACACACTTTTGATAATTATTAGTTAGTTGCTAGAATTTTTAGTAAAATTGAACAAAATGCTACAAAAGTAACCACGGGACACCAGAAATTGGGATATAATAACTCTATAATTGAAAACAAGACTGTACGTTCTTGCTGTAAGCGAAGAGAAATATTCCGACTCACGAAAACCATCCTGCACAGAAAACCAACTATGACCTCTACTCTGGTCATTTGGAGGTTGACATTACAAGTTCTGTTTCTATAAATAACAGTGTTGTACTGAATGTCTCCTTAAGGAGCATAGAGAGACCAGCTGCAGAAAAAGAACCACCATGGAAAACCTGGAAGCACTGAAGAGCCATTTCGTTTTAGCTTGGAACTGCTCAGCTTCAGTTGACTTATGAATTCAACTAAAAAATTAATAAAATCTCTACAAACCACACTTTTGATAATTTTTAGTTAGTTGCTTTGTTATACATGCCTTAACTTACGATGACCTTTATATACTATCATTACATATCAAGAATGAGAAACACTGTTTCCTGGCTCTTTATTTAAATAATATCATAGTTTCTTCAAAGTTGAAATTCCAACTTTCTGTTCGATTCAGTTCACAGACTCGTGGTGAATAAATAAAAGTACTGGCCTTATAAAATGTATTGATGCTTTCAACAATCACATATCAATCTCGTTTAATATTACGTCCTTAATTTTAATAAACTTGTGTATTACGAAGTGATTTCATATTGACCAACAGTTGGCAACAAAACAGTTTCATATTTAACAATCTTTCCTTGATAATTTATTCGAAAAATGGTTTGGATGTTATTGAGTTACACTTTACTTTCTCGTTACAACAAACACTAAATGAATTGCAGCTAAATGTTTTTATAGAAAACTTACAACCCTCAGTATTGTTTGGCTTGTATCTTCCCATTGAGGTTCAAGACTGCAATTGATCAATCTGTTTTTTTTAGCATATGTGCATACTGTGCGTATGCCTCGATATTGCCTTAATTCACAAGCTTTTTGTAAGCAATGATGGATAGTGGCTAGCAGTGGAACATAAGCCAAACAATACCAAGTGAATTTAAATTCACTCTATTGCACAAGCAAGTGGCTATTAAGACTCAGTATCTGAGTAGATAACGCGATGGCGTTTGAAGCGAATGATATTGGGTTCGAGTCCCAAAGTGTACATCAACTCTGAGATGCAGGTACATCCAGGTGACGAGTCCCAAACAGGACGAAACGCGCGTCCTGGATTCCACTACTCGCCACTATCCATCATTGCTTACAAAAACCTTACAACCGATAATAACGCTAAACTCTCCCATATATGTCATAACTTTAATTTATTTTATAAATTATTCCTCAAATAATTTTATCCTCAACAATTTCATTATATTCTTATTATTATCCCATTGATTCCTTTTTTTTTAAGAAATTACCGTAACTAACCATTTAAGCTAGAATGAAACCCTGGTTAGGAAAAAATATATACTGTCTTGATTTATTGATGATTTGAATTTTTTTCAATCCAAATCAAAAACTTAAAAACATAATCCCAATAGAAAATAATCTTTCATGAATGATATATTTGATCATATATAACACATTATAATTTTGTTTCAGAAAAAAAATGGAAATGAGCACACTAAAGTATAAGTTCCCCTTTGATGAGTATGACAGTCGGTAATCAAATTATTTATAAAACAAAAAAACAAAAAAGAACGTCTTTTTGAATTAGATTTGTGCTGCCTAAAGTTAAGTTTTCTAAAATATTTTTTTCAAAAACTATTAAATTAATGATCTCAAACTAATAAATAGAACGAAATAAATGATCTTTAAAATCTTTAAATTGCTTAACTTTAAAATTAATGTAGATAATATACGTTGTCAAATCACAAAAAATTTACTAAATTTATTAAAACTTTAATAATAAGACATTCTATCAGCAATGTTATTGAGATGACTTCAAAACGTTTTCAGAAATTCTAGAGGATTAGAAGAGATTCTATCTATTCAGAACTTGATAGAGTCTTCCAAAATATCACACTCAGCGTACTGCTATTGAACGATAGTATAAGTTGACTCCTTGTAGATCGGCTTAATTATGATGATGTTATAGCCGATACTAATAACTATAAATACTCATGTTTTTTTCTTTCGTCGTCTGATTTGCGACTGTGCTGTTCTACACGTTCGAACGCCGTTATTTGTATATCGTGTTGTCATAACCAAGTAGAAAACGTAACTCTGACGATGAGGCATACCAATAAAAACTCTTGAACAAGCAAATTCTTTGCTTGAACAGTATGAAGAGTTTGAAGTTTGTATCCTGGAAATTCTAACTCAACAAATGAAACTTAATCACAAAGGACTTACTAATGATTCATATAACCCACATACCAATTCCATCTACTATTTTATTCGTAGATTTCAGTTCATTCGTTTGTCTGGTATCATATTCGAATCCTGGTTCAAGAAGTGTGAAGATTTGTTTAAGGTCGACTTCAATAAACTTGATCACGCCTCTAAAGGTCGAAATGCTTCTAAGAAACCTTGGTACGCTTGAACGTGGATGTTACAGTAATTTCATCCTCTCAAAGTGCTCAGGAGTTTTATTAACATTCTGTCACAAATCTTTGCTGTACAGTCATCTTTGTTGAGTATCCGCCCAGGATAACACGAACCAGTGATGATGATTGGACGAAACATGCAGGTTTAGTAAGTCGCGAATGCGAGAGGTTTAAACTATCATGAATGAAAGAAGATCAGTTTTAGTGTCTTGTGTTTGTATGCAGACCCCTCAATACACAGATATCAGAACTAGTAGTTTCAATAAAGCTGAACAGCCTCCGCTACAATAAATAACCACAAGACACCAGAGATTGGGATATAATAATTCCACGGGTGAAAACAATAGCTGATCACCGTGTGTTCATGCTATAAGCGAAAAGAAATATTCCGACTCACGAAAACCATCCTGCACAGAAAACTACCTGTGATCTCTACTTTGGTCATTTGGAGGTTGGCATTACAAGTTCTGTTTCTATAAAGAACATTACTCTTATCAGCCCAGGAACTTGGAAGAATAATGGAAGGCACACCGTTCACCCAACAATCAAACTTCCGGTGAAAGCTAAATACTGCTGGAAAAGTACCCTGCAATGTTTCTAAAAATAAAGCAACAACGAATGCGACAGCATACCTTACAAAGAATCCAGCACTCGATTTATTGGGGTTAGATCTGACAGAGACACTAAAATTAACCAACTGTACAACAAACAACATTTGCGGCTGAGTTATAACCGTTAACCGCTTAGAGGAGAACCATAAGAACACCGGGTTACAAAGAGATCATCAAATATTTACAGAAAGATTGGGAGGATGCATGAGAGCTAACGGATTACTAACCCTCGGATCTGAAGCTATGCCCGTTCATCGGCTTAAAAGACGAGCTCTAGAATCTCATCAGTATCCCTTGCCTTTACCTGAAGATCACTTCGCCAAGGTGAACTGTGGCAAGCATTCTGCGGAATCGGATTTATCAGACGCCTATTTACAAACTGCAGTGGCTGATGAAAGTAAAGACCTCCTAAGGTCCAACACACACAGGGGTCTGTTCTTAAATAACCAAATGCCCTTTGGAGTGAAGATGGCACCCTATATATCCCAGCAAATTACGGACACCAAGTTACAAAGTATTACAGGAGTGGCAGCTTATTTATACGATATCGCAATCGTGGGAACAGATAAAATGAACTTTCAAAAGATATGTAAACGGGTGCTAACATTCATAGTTGAATGTGGTTTTCACCTCCGCACAGAAAAGTATAAGAAACCTTGTTTTCATGACAGATAAAGATGGACGACGACCAGATCCAAGATTGGCTAGTCATTACTGAAATTCACTTCCTAATCTCCTTCGTCTGCGTACTCCACTAAACCATCTACTGGAAAAGAATACAAAATAAGATCGGTCAGCAAACTGTCAAGCAGCTTTCGATAAAATCAAACAACTCCAAGCTTCCAATTTCATTTTTAGACATTATAATCCTTCTCCATCTAAAGTGGTTGCTTCAGATGCTCCAAATTATGGTATTAGAGCACTCATCTCTTATATTTTTTCCCGATGGAGCTGAGAAAGCCAGATCATGAACAGCAACAGAACACAACTATATTCAAAATGAGAAAGACGCTCTATCAATTATCTTTACCGCAAAAATATTCCTCAGGATGATATTTGATCAGCAATCTACCTTAATAGCAAACCATAAACCATTACTTACGTATTCGGGTCAAAGAAGGGGATTCCTGTTTACACGGCTAACCGGCCACAACGATGCGCAACAATAGTTCTGGGTTATGATTTCGAGATCGGGTCTTGGAGGTAGTAAAAATCGTCATTTATAGAAGAACTTTATAAGATAACTGTTTGATTTACAAAAAAAGTTAATAATTGACACTCATAACTAATTAAAGTAAAAAAGATCCCAAGACCATGGTAGATAAGGAATTAAACACTGACTGTTTTGTATATACAGATAATTTCTGTAAGACCTTTGAGCAACGCTAAAATGAACTTAGAATGTCCACTCACTTATCAGAGTTAAATGAGGGTTATGTATTAATGTAAGGAATTAGGGATAGGATTTACAGTTGGACGTTAAAGTTAGAATTAGATTTAAAGATTTCATCACGAACTGACATCAGCTATAGTGTCGAAACGGTATTAAACCAAGTGTGTAAATGAACTTTATGCTAAAATCCGAGATCTGCTCTCTTATATGTGATTGATTCATCTATAAATCATAGTCTAGCTATAGTTTCTTATTTATTTTTAATTCCTTGTAACATTGTTGTGTTAACAGTTGTTCGGCTGTTTGCTTGTTTTTCTATTCAAACCATGAAAATGATATTATTACATTTTTCCATCCTGCTACATCCTGCTACAAATCTTCTCCACGATGTTATTACATGTAATTTTTAATGATAAAGGGATTAAATAAATTATAACAATAATTATCTATTTCATATTTCATTCAATTTAGATGTTGGCTTTATACATTTGATTTTCAGACTTTCTATCCGTTTCTATGGTAATATCAGATGATTGATTTAAATGGATTTTCCATGTAAACCCGTTAGAATAATTTTAATTAGTTTGTAAATATTATTTTATTGTTTTCAAACAGACATTGTTATATTCTCTTAATGTTTAGTTTAACGTGAACTGTATAAATTTAATTACAGTAAGCCTATAAGTTTTTTCTAATATCCAAATAATAATAGTTCGTAAATCAGACCATTTTAGCTCCCGACTATTATCTTTTTAAACTACTTCCTTCTTTGTCTAAGCATCTATACCCGTATGAAATAATTTACTACATGAAGATGATAAACATAACTTGTTTGGAACCAATTTTCATTATAAACAGCCATTGTCATCAAAATCATTCAGAAGAGAAGAGTCGTTTGAAATGAAATGGATCTTCGACTACATACGATAACTAAGCTGTAATCTGCATGATATTTAAAGGATTTGAAACAATACATTCACAAAGTTAAAATCTGATGATCATTATTTTTATGTAGAGTAGATTACATTCATTGGTATCAGAGAATCATTGGATAATTCAGCATCTAGCCATTTATGAGAAGATAAGTTTTAATTTATTGTTTGGTATCATGCTCATTTGTTGCACTAAGTCACATCACCTGAATAATCATTGAAAACTAGAAAGAATTTAGTAACCTTTATCGTTCTAGTTTAAGACCAATTCTCTACAATCCATCATGATGTTACAAAAGTTGTCCTTTGCTTTGAAAAAATGCTTTCGAAAATTTTAAAATAACATTTTATAACTGCAACTATGAAATATTCTATTCCTTTAAAATAATCCATAAAGTATTAGTTGCAAAATCTCATATCGTAGTGACACCTTTACACCTGATTTTGTTTTAAAATCATGGCTCATTACAACAGAATAAAAGTGATTCACATATACTCACTATGATAACAGTTTCTTTGACTGGTGACTCATCTATCAATCATAAAAAGCTCAAACTACATTCGTACTAAACCTGTATCAACACGAGCTATCACAAATTAAATATAAACTTATAAAAGAAGGTATGAAGATTTTCAGTAATATATTTAAGTTATTGATGTTTAGTTTCTTGGGTAGTTATTGGCATTCCAAGAATAGTAATTGTCTGTATTATTTGGAACAGTAAGTTACTATATACACATCTCAATATTATTTTTCTTAGAAATTGATATTACCTAGAAAACCATTGCGAATCAAAGATCCTCAGGATTAAGCCCAAGATCTGTAAGTCAATTGTCCGCATTACCAACCATATTCCAGCTATCACATTTTAGGACGATCATCTGTTAAGATCAATGGTAATCCTTTTACACTTGAAACGATTGAAATTTAATTGGTAGTCAAGCAAATCATCGTAAATCTAAACATAAATGAAAGTATAGTTGTTCTCAGTTTGCTTGAAAATCTTTAACATCATTTATTATGAATTAACATGAATGAGTAAAACACTATTTTATGAAGTGACGAGAGTGTAGAACATGTACCCTTATGTATTTCAGTTCAGTGGTAGAATAAATATTGAGCTAACAAGTAGATTTAAAGTTATCTAATTCCATTTCATACGTTATTTCAGGAGTCTAATAATAAGTTTTAAAAATTTTACGAAACATACAACTGATTGTTATATTTATGATAAACATTTGTCTTTTTCTGAAGATATCTGTATGGCAATAATCAATCAGCACAATTTACATAAAAATCAGAATAACGCCATATCATATTTACATGATTTTAATAACTTTATTCTGAATTTAAAACATTTAAATATTTTATTAAAGTTTCAGGAAAATTATACCATAAATCTTTAATACTTTTAAATCTTAATAACTTTCGTCTACTCTTGTAGAGCAAGATACATTGGCCACAGCCAGAGCTCGCTTTTAACTCGAATACGAGAACATGTCCCAGTTTGATTCTACAACGATGAGAGGAAAGCAGTTAGAAGTTCCATACTTGAACATCTACTCGACTGTAATCATTCTATTGATCCAAAATTTGATTTCAAGGTTGTATTTACGATTCGTCTAAATCTACCTTGATTTTTTCGTATTCGAAATAGCTGAGATCAAGCTAGAACTATGCGTACAAAAAGGGTACGTTCTATCATTATCGTTACCTTGACCTTAATTATTATTATTATTATTAATTCATTTCTCCCTTTACTTATGCCTCACATTCTCATTATTTTATTCATAATTGCTCATAATATCACTTTATTTATTTTCTACACCTCTATGACCTTTAATTATTGTGAGGAAAACATTTTAATCATCTTACTATATTCACGTCATAATTCGTTACTAACTTATTAAGTCTATTTCCATTATTTGTATTATATAATCTAGCATTATAATCTTTATATAACACCATCTTGTTCACATTTCCTTACGGAACTAGCACTTTAACAAGATAATTTTCACTGATTGAAACCATGAGTCAATTGAAGCTAGACCACCATGGAAAACCTGGGAACACTGGACGGCCGTTTTGCCCTAGTATGGAACTCCTTAGCAGTGCGCATCCACGGTCCCGCACCTCACGAGATTAGAACCCAGGACCTATCAGTCTCGTGCCGGGCGCTTAATCAACTACATCACTGAGCCGGCATCCAATGGTGTTAATGTCCAACTTCAACCAATCCACGAAGTTGTGCCACCGTACACCATTGTCTTCAGTGAGCTGATATCTCACAACAAACCTTGTTGAACTCCACTGGTAACGGCTTCTCACTAGAACTCCAGAAGTATCTCTTGAAGTCAGTCACTAGTGAGCAGTCGATTATTATCAGAATGGCCGTCCAGTGCTTCCAGGTTTTCCATGGTGGTTTAGCTTCAATCGACTCATGATTTCAACCTGTGAAAATGGATGTAAGAAGATAAATTATTGACAATAAGTATAAACTAGTGAATACTGATTATTAAATTATTTCATGACTGAAAATAGAAAAATCTCTGAACTTGGTATTATCAAGTCAATACATCAGAAGATTATGGTAGAGATTTTTTTAGAAATTTCACTGATTGAAATCATGTTTCATCATGTTTCCATACTAGGATGAAACGGTCGTCCAGTTCTTCCAGGTTTTCCATGATGGTCTAGCTTCAATTGACTCATGATGTGAACCAGTGAAATTTTTAAAAATCTTCACAAAACGCATTCTGATAATGATAATAAATTTGTTGAAAAGAGATCCCTTCTCTGAACTTTTTTTTAATGTTTAAAAGAGAATTATCTAACAACTTCGTCATAATGTTTTGAATAGAATCATTTATTTACTTATAAATACTATGTGTGTGTGTTTTTTTATATCAAATACAGAATGCAAAATCTCATTAATGTTTAATTACTTACAATGTTAAATATATTTATCTCATTCAATAAAAATAAGATGTTACTATTCTAATAATAATAGTAAATTTAACTATTATCAAAGTCAATAAAAATCATAAATAGTTTCGATTTATTTTCACAAATATTTGATATGTATATTGTTTCTATTGTATTACTTTATAATATTTTTTTATTATTATACAATGATGACTGACAATGATCATGTTTATACTTCAAATAATATTGAGTTCTGTGCTACTATATGACTTGTTTATTCTAGAATCAATACAATTCGATCATTATTATTATTAATATTACTATTACTATTATTACTAGTTCCTACTATTAACCAACAAAAAGCCAAATTATATGAAGGTAACTAATAGAGTGATAGAAAGACACAACTATACTATTTGATTATAATTAAACAATTTTCATATAAAATTTAAAAGAATAAACTATACATTATTACTATAGTTTAAAATACAAAACAAAAGTAATAGAATAAATTATTAATAATTTTTATTTATTTTAGTATTAAAAAGATTTAATTAAAAATGCCAATAGAACAAAGATCATATAGTAATACATTACATCAAACTGGTGAAAGAAAAGCTGTTATTAAATATGTTGAAATGAGTAAAGAAATGCAACAAGATGCTGTACAAACTGCTGCATTAGCTATAGATAAATATAATGATGATAAAGATATTGCATTATTTTTAAAAAAAGAATTTGATCGTAAATATGAACCAACATGGCATTGTATTATTGGAAGTAAATTCTCAAGGTATGATCATTTATGGTTATTTTTTTTGTTATTGTTGATATTATCCATAGTTTAATATCTGTACTTTTCAAATGTGAAATGAAATGAATGAATAATAGTTATTAAGTTTAATCTTCCTTTCTTTATCACTAGGCTACAAAATTATAAAGAAAACTAGTACACCTAGAGAAATGTTTGAATCTAATTTTAATGAAATCTTATAAAGATATTGAATGATATCTTGTTATTAACATGAATAGTTTACTTGAAAATAACTTGGTTTTAACTTTTAGCTTTTTACTGAGAGAATTCGATAAATGAAATTGATTTCTTAAAGTGTTTTTTTATCAGAAAGGGGTTTTTGTGGATATTATAATAATTCCATTAGTTGAGTTCATAAGTCAGTCGATTGAAACTAGATCATCATGGAAAACTTGGAACCATTAGATGGTCATTTCATTTTTGTTAATTGTCTTTTTATTGATACAAAACACATTTTAACTTTTTTGTTCTCATACCATTTACATAGAAAGTATACTTACATTTGAAGTAATATTAATATTAGGAATTAATGTACCTTTTTACTACTCTCTCTACATCTTTCTTAGTCTGTCTTGAATAATTTCTTGGAATAAATATACTTTGATCATAATAAGTTTAAGAAAAAACTTCTTTTAAATAATTATTTGATTGTATCTTTTAATTGATTATTGCAATCTAAATGGTTTTGAATAATTTGGTTACTAAATTCTAACTTTTCTTTTATTCAATTAACTTATTTAAGTAGTCAGTATAAAATATTTTAAAGTGAACTAAATTGAAACAATCAGATAACTTATGAAGTGAATTATAACTTTAAAAATAAGTAGGTAATAATTATGAGAACTATAAATAGGAAATGGTCTTTTAATCTTGAATATATTTCATACACATATAAGATATTAGGTCGATACCTTAAAATCTTTTAAGGTGATTAGTAGGCAGTCAAAATTTAGTATTCTGTACGTTGCTGAAGTCGTTTCTATCAGTCGTTAAAAACCTGTGTTCAAAAGGAGATGGTCATTAATCTTTTCTTGCCTTGGTGACAAATATTCCTTTTTTTAACTCTTTCTTGCATTTATTACATCATTGTAATTTTAATTCGACTGTCTTCAAGATCAATAATCTTATTTTATCAACTGAGCTCTACGCATTTTGTTCTTATCAACATTTACTCATTATGTAATCACTTGTTTCTGGCCATTTGAACTGTTGCCACAATTAATGTTATAGAATATTCTTTTACATAAAGTATATATTTGCAATATTAAGTCTACTAAATTTAGTTACAACCTTGCTATATTATACTAATATAACTTCAAACTAAACCCTTTCACGTAAGGAATTTAAGCGCATTATGTAATTGTGATTTTTAAATATCGCAGGTTGTAAGCAGTTGACGAGAACCAACGAAATAAAAGGAATTCATGCTATTCTGCTACAATCTTTTTTCTTGCTCTTTTCTGAATATATTTATATGAATGCAATATGTATTGTAAGTAATCATATTCAGCTTTGCATTAGTTACATCAGTTAACTGAATAATTTAGCATTAAAGGTCTATTATCCGAGTAATGAAACCGGTTTAAAATTATTGTTTGATACTTTATTGTCAATCATTAAAAGGAAAAAAGATGAGTTAGTTTTTTTTGTTAAATGCCATCTTGTATGTTACCATGGATAACACTGGTAAAAGTAACTAGAAATCATATTATCTTTCAATAATAACCAAGTTTAATGACAGTTTGCAAATGAATTTAAAATAATTTAAATGTTTTTGTTTGTAATTATTGAATAACTCTTTATTCTTTATTGTTTTTCTCTTTAGTTACGTAACGCATATAAAACAATTCTGTATTTACTTTTCATTGGAAGATCGTGGAGTTCTTCTTTTCAAAACTGTGTGAAATATTCAACTAAAAAGTTTAGTTCATCATTACTTGTATTAGTTACGATTATAATAATAATAATATAGATATCAAGTAAATATATTGATTTATGATAACAAAATGATCAACATAATATAATTTACATCTGATTTTGACCATTTACATAAATTTATTTAGTTTAATTAAAAGATTCTCGTTGATGTGTTTTTTTAATTATACATAGCGGGTATTAATATTGCAAGGTTATACTAATTACAACATAACATACTGACTAATCGAGAGATATTCTTCTAGTCCTCATATCCGGCTCAATTCAATTCACCACATTTTTAAGTAACTATATAGCTTTCAATGAAATAACAATATATAATAAGACTGATATGGGTTTTCAACATGTAAAGGGAATAATCGTACAGCTGAGTTTGTTTTTGCATTGAGAAATGAAAAATATAATGAAGATCCAAAAAATAGTTTATAAGACTTCTAACTGAACACCCGAATAGGTTTCCTAAACGATTCTATTAAACCCAGTCGAAATCTACACAACAACTGGAGCACAAGAGTAAAAGAGTGAAATGTGAGAACGCTTTACTCCAAGGTTATTTCAGGTTAATTCGCATTTCAGATGCTCTTGGGCTAATTTGACAAGATGTTACCCAACTTTTTCAGGACCCTTCTGGACTATTAACTGGAATAATCTGGATCGCCCCAATAATAACTGCATTTAAATCGTAGATATGAATATTTACTACACAAATATTACCCATCCTTAAGAAGCAAACTATTAAATAAAAAACAATATTATGAATCAATTGAAGCTAGACCATCATGGAAAACCTACAAGCACTGGATGGCCGTTTCGTCCTATTGTGGGTCTCCTCAGCAATGCTTCCAGGTTTTCTATCAAGGTCTAGCTTCAGTTGACACATGATCTCAACTATTTAAATTACTATAATATTCACAAAACCCCTTCTGATATGTTTGCAGTTACTATTCAGAATATTTCCTGCGATAAAATTCCACCAGACATTCAATTACTTAACGAACCAAACAAAAACGTATTTAAGGCTCTTTCAAATATTGAAGTGTTCACAGAATGATATTATCATCATTACCAAATACTTGATATTTTGATCATTTTGTATAACGACTACTATTTTGAATAATTTCAGTTGGTACATCATATTCCTCAGGTCAATTTCATTAGAATGAAAGTAATGGGGTTTGTATATCAATAAGAATTATTTTAACCACTTTCAGAATTATATTGATTTATAAATAGACCAAAATATATATTGAAATACTAAAACCAAAGCACATATTTGTCCTTAGGCAGCTCCTAAATAAGTTAAATTTATAGGCAATTAGTTTAAAGATATTTAGTTAATAACTAAATTACATGAGGTCGGAATGTTTTAATGAGTCTAATGGATAAAGTTATAAAATTGACAATTCAAAGTACATTTTCAAATCTTTTCTGAAATTATAGATATTTAGAAATTATTCGTCTTAGAAATATTACTGTAATATTGATTAAGACTTTTAACTATAAACTAGCTATTTATTATTGTTATTATATACTTGCTAGTCTATATTCTAGATTTTGAAGTGTTCTCATACATTTGAAATTTAGTTCATCCTCTTGAAATGTTTACAAACTTTAATTGTAATGATATTCACCAAAAATGTCATTTAACCTGAATAACTGAAATTTCAATGCTTCAAATATTCAGTGCATAACCATAGAATAGCATATACATATACATTATAGACATATTCTTTCATCTGTATTAGTTCACCTAAATTATATAAAATAATTACACAGTTATAACATTACATATCAAATATGCTTACATAATGAGAAGAAATTACTTTTCTCAAATTAGTAGTATTACGTTACCATTCGGAAGTGAATATAATGGCTGTATACGAATTTTTGATTATACTATAATGTATACATATATTTCTTCAAATGTAAATCTCATCATGAATTCTTGGGTTAGTTATTGTTCTACTTGATACTTCTAAGTAAATACATCGTAAACATGACATTTACAAAAGTGATATGATTTGAGATTAGTATGTCTTACAGGAATTAATTTCATTAGTTGGAAATTATCCTAAAGAATCAGAATTCAGTAACCATTTATATGTCAAATGAATTTTAGTCATGTTTATTTTGTAGAAAATGTTTTATTTAAAATTTTATGATTTCGCTACAAAAATCTTATATTTTACTGGCCAGTCTATCCCGACTTCTGATATCTTTTTATTGAAGCAGTGGATCGATAATTTGGATTCGTGATCAATTATCACTTGGCCACATTTAGATCAGCTTAGTTGACATATATACAACATTTTGTTAGCAAATTGCGAAGTCATATCAACATAACACTGAAATCACTTTTGTTTTTGATAAAATGAACACATCAACTTTTCAAAGCAAAAAAATACCAGACTACATCTCGTTTAACTTAGACTTCCCCTTATTCATATAGAATCATCGAAGTAGCTCATAGTATTTTTCTCGAAATTCATAAACGCAAGGCAAAGTTTTATTTATCAACTACCCTATTTTATACACAAAAACCCATTTTAAAATTATAAATGGACAAGAATTTTAAACCTTACTTCGTTCTCCATTCAGTTTATTCATTAAAGGAGACAAACGACATGAGGTTCATGGAAAGGGTACACAAGCAGTAGCAATAACCTATAGAGTACGTAATAATTTTTATCATCACTAAAAACTTTTTGATTACTGGTTTGCATAACCTAAATAACATATTTATTCAAATCTAATTTTAATTAGAACTAATGGCCATTTACTGAACCAAACGGTTAATCATTGAATGAAATAAAATTGTTGTGATAAATTCCACTGTTGTTCTTTAATATATATTACCATGTTATCCACAACAACTATGATTGAGTTCTTACTAGACTATTTACTTACAATGAAGAAAATTTCATTCTCACCTTATACAAAGCTAAATGATAACTCTTATAAGTTTTACTCATTCTTATCATTCAATAATGTGCGTCTGAATCGTCGTCTTCAATAAAGTTCCAAATCCATTACAGTCGAAAGCATAAAACAGAGAATATTATATCCAACGTAAATTATGAATCATCGTGTTCTTCTATAAACTTATCACGAAATTTATATTGCACTAATTCAGTACAACTTTCAGTTTGTAAGATTGCCGAATTTCATACATTTATATTTATTTAATATATAATTGGAGTAATTTGACCCATATTCATTTAGCCTTCTTGGTTCATACAGCAACCCTATAGCTTTCAACTTTAACAAAATAATGGAAAGCTCGCTTTCTCTGACACCTAGCAACCAACTAGATATATCCATATCACACCAGGCTTAGTACATCGTTTAAAGTATGTTTAAAGTATGCCCTTAACCTGGCCATTTTTCGGATTATTAATTTGGATATATAATTGTAGAACCTGAAGAGGATTTATCGAAAAGAATATTCTTCGTTCATATATTAGTCTTTTAATACGACGTCACAGCAAGAGGTTCTTAGGTGATTTAATGAAGTACATCCAGCCATTCAGTCTATATCTGAAGAAGAGAGTGATGGTCGAATAGCCATTTTGGAAGTTCTCTTAACTAAGAGAGCGGATGGATCGTTAAAAAGGAACTTATACAGAAAAATTACATGGACTGGATAGCATACACATTTTCTTAGCTTTGTACCTCTACAGTACAAACGAAACTTGATCAAAACCCTTAGTTACCGTATACGCACTATATGTTCTGCTGATATAGTTGGAGATGAGCTTAATGCCTCGCATAATACTCTCAGGGATAATGGTTTCCCTAGAAAGTTTATAATTAAATATAAGATCACGAAGGTGAAAATAGGTGGAATGTAAACGGTAAAGAAGAAATCCCAGTTCATGCATCTACAATTCAAAGGGGACGCGGTTAGTGCAATATCAATTCAGAGATTACTCAGGACAATACAAAAGTCTTTTAACGCCGTAGAACTGAGATTAGTATTTTCTACGCGCCCAATCGTTACACCGAAGCTAAAAGTTGAATTACCTAGAATGGCCACCTCATTTTGTATTTATCAGCTCGACTGCTCCTGTGGAGCTAGTTATATTGGTCGAAGTTCTAGGAATTTACATTTTCGTGCTTGTGAACATCCACCAGCGTGGCTAAACAAAGGTTTGATGAAAAAAGTGAACAGCTCGACATTGGCCCATTTAGTACAAACTGGTCATAGTGTCAATATAAACCAATCTTTTTCAATTATTTATAAGGTCAGTAATTTTTTGCCAAAGCTTGTCAGACTTAGAGTCCTTCAAACGGCTGAAGCAGTAACCATCCGGATGAAGAAACCGGAGCTATGCGTACAGAAGAAATATATTCAACCACTCCTTCTCCCCTAGCCAACTTCAAGACCAACCAATCAATAGTAACCTTAGCTACTGAATGACCTAATTTGACTACGACCTTTCGTAGTCAATTGTAATTGTCTCTGTTATCTTTATTCACAAATCTTTGTATTATTATTACTATTGTTACTATTACTATTGGTTAGACATCATTATTGATCTACCCTATACATGATCCATTCACTTCACATTTATCCCTCCCTATTACGTCCTACATATAGCCTTTCACTAAACATTTGACCACTATTGTTTCTGTCTCACCCTATTTGACCCATATTTTTTCTGATCATGGATCTTAAATTTCACTTAACATATACGCAGATTCAAGTTAACATTCTATTTTAGTCATATCGACATTCACAATTTTATTGTATTTTGTTTAGCAATCCTAAATTAACATACTTTAAACGATGTACTTTGCCCTTAACCTGGTCATTTTTCGGATTATTAATTTAGATATATAATTGTAGAACCTGAAGAGAATTTATCGAAAAGAATATTCTTCGTTCAAAAATTAGACTTTTAATATGATGAGGATCTTTAAACATTTTTTTTATTCAAAGCATCCAACAAATTACAATCTGTTAGTGTTGACGACCTCATAATTTGGGTTGACGATTATTGCACGGTTCTTGTGATTCCTGGTCTCCATTGCTAAAAACGTTTTGGGTGTGATTAAATTTTTTTTAGAAATAAGTGACTGGTTAACTTGTTCTTGAATGTGTGTGCTCATGTGATAATGAATAAACATTTTGTTACCTGTACCAATTTGTATTGCAAAAATATTATCTCCAAACCTAGGCAAAAATCGTTACACTTTTAGTGGGGATAAAAATACTTATAAACAAATTTTTCAGGAAGTCTTGAGATATATTTGCTCAAATGATACTTTTATGTTCACAAAAATATAATTCATAAATGTATTTTTTTTTCTCTATATTTCTCAATCTAAGACACATATACATGGGTTTGTGCCATTACTTTTCAGTAAATAATCCTCATGCTCCTAATTCTTTACCCTCTCCCCTTTCCATTTGTATCCTAATAATTATTGTGAAAGCACAAACTATATGGACATAATCCACTAGTTTGTGCTTTCACAACCAACATATACACTGAAATCCCTTAAATTCTAGATTTTGCAAGCCATACTTTGTCTTCTGAACTCCAGTACCTAGTTCTAATCGTAACAGAAGTCTAGTTAAATTGACATTGTTCTCAGATTACAGTGGCAGAAATTAAACATATTGTTCTAAATAATTCAGGAGTCTTTATTACTTTCATTTTCTTCAGAAACTTTCAGTAAAATTAATCTTTCCAAGATTATTGATCTTTGATTTGAAACAGAAGTGTATCATCATGGTGGAAATTGACTTCGAATAGAAAGACAAAAATGAAAAAGTTTTGTTATCACTTGATTTTTCTGAAGGTTGTCTTATAAGTTTAATTGGCCACGTTAAGGCCAGAACATCAAAGACATATATCACTGTATAAGCAACTACTTTATCTTTTATGTGCCATATGCTTTCGTTATCACTAATGAAATATCTTTCCAATGTAACAGGTATCTTCAACAGAATGGGTTTTGTGGAGAGTTTAAGAAATTTCACAGGTTGAAATCATGAGTCAGTTGAAGCTAGACCACCATTGAAAACCTGGAAGCACTGGACGGCCGTTTCGTCCTGGTATAGGACTCCTCAGCAGGGCGCATCCACGATCCCGCACCACACGGGGCTCGAACCCAGGACCTACTGGCATCGCGAGGGCGAGCACTTAACTACTAGACCACTGAGCCGGCATCCAATGGTGTTAATGTCTAACTTCAACCAATCCACGAAGTTGCGCCACCGTACACCATTGTCTTCCGTGAGTTGTTATCTCACAACAGACCGGTTAAACTCCACTGGTAACGGCTTCTCACTAGAACTCCAGGAGTTTTTCTTCAAGTCAGTCACTAGTGAGCAGTTGATTATTATCAGAATGGGTTTTGTGGAGAGTTTAAGAAATTTCACAGGTTGAAATCATGAGTCAGTTGTGAGATAACAACTCACGGAAGACAATGGTGTACGGTGGCGCAACTTCGTGGATTGGTTGAAGTTAGACATTAACACCATTGGATGCCGGCTCAGTGGTCTAATGGTTAAGTGCTCGCGCGCGAAGCCAGTAGGTCCTGCGTTCGATCCCCGCGTGGTGCGGGATCGTGGATGCGCCCTGCTGAGGAGTCCCATACCAGGACGAAACGGCCGTCCAGTGCTTCCAGGTTTTCAATGGTGGTCTAGCTTCAACTGACTCATGGTATCTTCAACATTTAAAGGTTATCGATATTTTAAGTAAGTAGTTTACCTGTTAGTTATAATTTCAAACCATGAAATGTACCTAAGAGTCTTTGTGATGTTTATACGAATTAATACTTCTTTTGCAAATTATCCCACGCTTCATTTAGATTACAAAATACAACACCTTTGTACGCACTCACCTATTTCTCTCCGAAATGAATGTCTATTTGTGATAACTAGTTTAGAATTTGTACTGTTAAAGTCCTAAACGATTTACTCTTACTTTGAACGAATGAATTATTCTAAACTTCCTGACCATTGTGTGACCTTGAACATTAGTGTACAACTGAAGATATGTGGCACCTTGTATCTTTCACATTTATAAATACCGAGTCACACTTTAATTAACTTCAGTAGACTAGTAATCATTTATCCATATCGCATCACTTATTGTTCTCCTGAATAAATTAATATATAAAATAATTTCTCCAACTCAATTCGTATTTTGCATGCTTTACAACTGTTGCTCAAATGGGGTTAACCTGAATACCATGTACGAAATTAAATGAGTTCATCTTCTTGGACTATTAATCTTCCTTTATAACAAGCTAGAACCAAGTGTTGAGTGCCAATTAAGAACTAAACACAACCCTTCAGAACTCCACTTAGATAAGGAACTATCCTCAACTCCTAACATCGACAAGTATGGGTCGCTGATTACATGTTTCTTAAGAGCGTTCAAAATGACAAAGCGCTTTAATATCACATATTTCATAAGTTCCTATCCAGGTATTGTAATGAGTTCACAGTCTACCGATTCGTACTTCGGGAAGATTTGTGTGGATTCTTTCATGAGTTTTCCTCCAAATAAGATCCTACTGGCGGCCTGCTTGAATATCTGGGCTACCTGTTCCTCCGATCTACATATTTCATCAAGTTATCTGTTTTGTAGTTTGTTTCAGTTCATCATTATGTTCATTAAGCACACAACCTATTCAGGCGCGTTTATGAAAAGTTTACAACCTTTCGCTATACGTGATACAAAAAGGTGCAATCATCGACATCATGGTGGCTGGCAATATGCATTGAAACGAACGAACATTAATCAAATGTGGATTACCGAACTCCTAACATCTAACCGATTGTCATTCAAAATTTATCGTCACAATAGATCAAGGTATAAGAAAAGGAAACTTGTTGAAATACTTTATGCTGAGAATTCTATGTTGTACCAAAAATATAATGTTGAATAAAGCTTCTAATAATAAAAAAAAAGTAAATACTGAGAATAGTTCCATATAATTCCAAGATCGGCCTACTGATACGGCGGTGTAGTGGTAAATAAATCCTATAAACCAACAGCTCTATAACACGTTGACACTTGTTGCCAACCTCATTAGTTTCGATGGACTCACTTAGCTGAAGGCGTTCAGTCACGCATCCTCACCAGATCACCAGTGGGTACGTAATGCTTCACACCTCCCACGACCGTTATACAGCTTAGATTGATCATTTATCGACATATCGATAACCTATCGAATATATCTTCGAGTCTCTTCTGTTCTGACTTCTGATTTCACTGGGAAGGCAAATTACGATTATAAAGGTTGCCACTGGTTGGGGTGTTGTAAAACTCTGAGTACTTGTGTCATATTTAAGGCGAGCCCGACGTGATCTGGTACACCAGTTTGAAAACTGTGAAACTGTTCCTTATTGGAAATTTATATATCATTTTACTATAATTTTTACATATTACGATACTTTTTATTGAGTATTTTTGGATGTTTTGCGTTTATTGCTATACTTCGTATTTATCATGGCTGAACAGAGTTCTAAATTATTTCAGACCAAGACTCTTTACGTCACCCTCGTTCCAGCTAGTGCTAACATTGAAGCCTGGTTCCGTTACTCACAAGCTGACTTCCACGAGCACGACGTGACAGACTCACGTGTATAATTTTTTGCAGTAGTGAAGGAACTGCCGGACGAAATCAACAGGTACATCACATCTAGTATATTCACTGGTGATGTCTCAGAACAGTATGAAACTCCATTCTGTTCTAGTCTATTCTTAGATGCGAAGATCCAACCGACTGGCATAGATTAGATCAACTCCCTGACAACATCGAACTACAACATGACTCAGCAACAGACATGTTGATATGGATGGGAGAGGTCATTGGTCAAAGGACCTTTCACGATAGCCTGGTTAGACAACGTACCTTATCTAAGCTTTCCCATCAGGTTCAGGCACTGTTTGTTTCACTTTATAACAACGCTGTAGACGAGCTGGCTGCATCTGCCGACTGCATTCTAGAAATCACTGTAGCCTCTAACGCCAAGACCTTTTCAGCCACAGAAAAACCTCAAACGACACGACATTACTTACCAACTTACGCCTGTTACTCCTCGTGAAGGAGCATAGGCCGCTCACCACGACATGACGTTGCAGAATTCTGTCACAGTATCACACGTTACCTTCGTATTCGTCATGACCTCAGACGCTCCGAAACTCTTCAAAGGGGTACTTCACGAAGAAGAGCTGCCTTAAGATCTTCGAAAGATAGATAACACTGAATGGTGCTGGTATCACAATCATTACGGAAAGTCTTCTCGATATTGTAGGAAACCCTGCAGTTTGCCGGCTTCAGAATATCGGACACGCGAAACAAGTCGGAAAACTTTCTAGCCTTCACGCGTTGACGTCAACCGTAGCCAGCAAACATAGTTGTCGATTATACTTCGCTGATGTGATTATGAAAGTTCGCTACCTCATTCACACTGGAACAGAAGTGAGCGTTCTTTCAGCAAATTTTAACGGCCAACTGTACAAAGCAGTTTTCAACTTACAGATGGCTAATCGGAAACCGATCGACACATATGTTAGGCGGTATATGTACCTTAATGTGGATTAGCGCAAATCCACTCACTGGTTCATCATTGTTGCAGATTTTTCTATCCCAATCATTGAAACAGACGTGCCACAACATCATAATCTAATCATCGACACGAGCAGATAGCGGTTAGTAGACAGAAATACTAACTTGTCTGTTGGTGTGACTTCATTGCTAGTTGTGGATTGTCTTCGTCACAGTAAATCACACGATCGATCCATACTACCAACAAATAGTCCCTAAGTAGTCCGAGATATACGAAACCAGCAATGTTACACATCACATCACGATAACAGGACCACCTTTATTTTCTAAAGTGCGCCAACTAGCTCACGTAAATCTGAGGTTGACGGGAAACGAAGTCAAGTACATGATAAGCTTGGGGATTATTCGATCACCGAACAACCCATGTGCATCCTCCATGCACATGGTCCCTAAAAACGACAGCAACGATTGTCGTTCAACTGGTGACTATCGGCAATCGGATGCAAAAATCACTCCAGTTCATCATCAGAAGCCTCACATTCACGACGTGACAGCTGCATTGAAATGTGCAACTATTTTTCAATAATCGACTTGGTTAAAGCATATAAACAAATTCCCTTAGCTTCTGATGACATTCCTGAGCCCGATATTATCACATCTTACGAATTTTTGTTTATACCTTCCAGCTTAAGAAATGCTGCACAAGCTTCCCAGGGATTCATCGATGGCGTATTTTGAGGTTTCATTTCCAGACAGAAAATCTCATCTCCGACATCTGAACCTTGTCTTCGATCGACTACAGAAACACAACATTACTGCAAGCATTCGGAAATGTCAAATCGGTGCCAACTTCCTAGATTTTTTCTGATATAACATTGATGCTCAAGGCATCCAACCTCTGAAAAGCGAAGTAGTGGCTATTCTGAACTACTCAGAACCGACCACAATCAAGCAACTACTCACGTTTAAACAACCAGTAAGTTTCTACAGATGTTTCATACCAAAATGCGCATTTCTCATCAGACCCTCAATAGGTTAACTTCGTGGAAATGCTAAATCTGTCAATTTAGAAGATACCGTGAGAAAAGCATTCTCCACAGTTAAGGACAAGCATCTATGCTCGCACATCAAGGCACCCATTAGTATCTCAATAGAAGCGTCCGTTTTGTCAATCGGAGGAAACTTATGACAACGGGTTAACTACGCCTGAAAACCTTTGACATTCCCCTCGAGACGTCTTCTAGACATTAATCGTGGTATAGCACCTCCGTCAGGGAACTCCTAGGCATGTATAATGCTGTGTGGCACTTATAACACTCTGTTGAAGGCCGAGATTTCACTATGTTCACCGACCACAAACCTCATAAGTTCTCTCTATGCTCGTCTTCAGACAATTACCTTCCTCGAGAGTCGCGACAGCTGGAACTCGTTTCAAAGTTTACTTCAGAAATACAACACATTTTAGGAACAAACCATGTGGTTTCAGGCGCTTTGTCTCGTATAACTTCCTGCAACAGATTCCAAGGGATCGACCTTCTTGAACTAACCCAGATTCTAAAAGAAGACACCAGTCTTCAGCATGAATTATCTTCCGCAACCCTGAAACTGTGTATTAAACAGATGGGTACAGGTAAGGAAGCTTTACTATGTAACATAAAGTAATATATTTTTTCTTAAAATAATCTTTTCACCATTCACACCAGTTTGCAGGTATAATCAGCTTGATATAAATAGTAACACTAAATGTAGAGAACAAACATGTGCTATATGATTGTTTTAAGTATACTAGTTCAAGAATTGCTTAGGTAGTACATTTATGACATGCAATATAGAAATGAAATGCGTCCGCCGGGAATTTTCATTTCTTCTCAAGTGGGCATCCTGTTGATTTATGAACAGTGCATTTAAAGTCATTTCCGAAGCCACAATGAATTAACTATAATCATTTACAACTAGAGAAAATAAAATGGAAACAGAGAGCACGGAACAACAAATCAATTACGTAGAGATGTCAGTCAAGTCTACCATAATGCATGTGTCATGTGACACAGTGATATACTGTTCATGTTGGATATATATTATTGAAATTAGTTAGGGTTGCCAGTAACAATGTTAATGTAAAGTAACAGCAGGTAGGTGGTTTTACTCGGAGAATTCAGTAATAAAAATAGCTCAGCATTTAAATTTCTTGTAATCTCACTTGTGGAATAAGATACACTTACAGGTGATAGAACATTCAATGCGTATTCAGAGAAGCAGTACACATCAATGTGGCGGACAGACGATGGAAGTTATTTCGTCTTACGGATAGATTGTGGTAGACTATTCCAGAGTGTGAAAAATTTACGGGTAAAGTAATTCATATAGAGAGGTGACTTAGAATGGGTATGTTTTACCAGTGACAAAGAGTTACGAATGTCTTAATTAGATGTATCTGCATATTGGATTAATTGTCTGAGTCTCCTTGTCCATAAAGGGTCAATGTTCAAGTTTATTACATCTGGAATTATATTTCAAGGTACATCGTTTCCGAAAATCTGGAGGATTACTTGCCTCTGTACTGACTCCAACCTAAATTTATCCTTTGCACGCACACTACAGGGAATAAACGTACAGTATTTTAGAAGTGGTCGAACACAAACTTCATACATCAAAATACGTGAATCGTTGTTATAAAAGTTTTGAGTTTTGAAACCTGTAAGACGTTGAGACAGCGAGTTCTGTTTCAATACCTGTTATGTAAAGGACAAATAGTAGGAGTACCTAAGTCATACGTCTACTACAGTATGTAACTTCTATAACACCACACTATTTATGGTGCCGTCTAAGTTGAATGATGTACTGCCGAAGCATATTCACATTTAGCTATATTAAGCTCCAGCTACATTTTAAGCACTACTGCGCTACCCTGTCAGGCTTCACACTGATTCCTTTTTGTATATTGTATTGAAAAGAAAATGAATACACTACTTTAAGATCATCTGCATACAAAAGGGGCTTGCCCACACAAAAGCACTCACGAATATCATTGATAAAATCTAAAAAGAGCAGAGGACCTAGTATACAATCTTGTATTACGCCACTTCTAACAGGGACAGAGTTCGATAAGGGAGAGTTAACTTCAACTATTTTATGTCGGTGGTTGAGGAATGAATCGAGCCAAGCAAGCAGAGGCTACTGGGCTAAGGAAGATACAAGTTTATCTACAAGAAGTTGGTGGTTAACCATGTCGAAAGCTTTAAATATGTCAACGTATAGAGCCAAGACTAGATATCCTTCGTTACGTTGGGAAAAGACTAAATTAAAGAGGTCAAAGGGGAATGTCATACATGATCGATGTTAAGAATCATTGATATAGTCGAAGAGTTCATTACTAACAATTTTTCCGTTATTCTGGAGCCAACCGGAGTAATACTTATGGGCCCATGATTGATCATCTCCGTCTTATTTCCGGAATTGTGACGTGATATTTTATGAGCGGTATTCCAACAGTAAGGGTAAGTACCTGTTTTCAGAGAGAGAGCGAACAACTTTAGAAGGAGTGGAACAACCGGACCACCATATTTGTAGATAGTGTAGCGTTCTGTCGAGTGGAGATTGACAATGAACACCGCTACCAGGAAGCTCGTTCCAAATGACTCCGTAAAATCCCCGAGAAACCAAATATCAGAAGGCAATTAATGGACCAAATCGAGATGTATTCGCTGGCGATCTCGTGGCATCGAAAGGATACCGAGATCGTGACAGGATAGAAGCTTGGTTACAGAACGTAACCGAATTCGCGCGAAATTACAATCAAAGTGTGAGAATAAGAATGGAAGCACAATATAGCTGTCATTAGCACAATCAAACAAAAGCACATTAAAACAAGCACTGGTACAGTTGGTTATAATAATAATTGTTTTTATTAAACCAGTCGTGTTCTCGTGATAAATGTGAGTCACTACAAAAAAATGAATTACCGTCTCCTCCGTGACCTAATCAAACCCTAAGGTTATCTGTAGCCTAATTTTTAAGCATATGAAGGAGATAGATTTTATTCAGTTAATAGTCACACACAAGACTCTTAAAACAGTGCCATTTAGGAATTCTTTACCATTCTCAGAAATACCACTGAAAAGGTCTGCTATAATTTTGGAGTTGTATATAAAAGTGCTGTTATGCAGGATGCATGATGGATCAACATTTTAACTGCTTTAACGCGTTTATTAAAAGGAAGAATTATGTTTTGTACTTTCGAGGTAGTATCAAGTGCTAAACGCTCATTATTAATGGCTGTCAATCTGTGCTTCTCTTTAATTTGATTAAAAATTATTGCTATTTGTGCAACTGCTGTGAAATTGTTTGACTTAAAATAAAGTTTCTGTTGGCGTCTTAGTTTATGTTTAGCAGAGCCTGTACGTTTTAAGAGATGCACGGTAATCCAAACAATAGCAATCGATCAGATAGAATGTGTCTATGACATCCACAGAATTATTGCATGATAAAAGGTCATCCCAGTCTGAGAGTAAAACCAGTGAGCGCAGGAAGTCCCAGTCTGCATGCTAACATTCTCTATATTGGTGGGTTTTCTGCATGGTTTGGTTTAGATTTGGGTAGATAGGGAGAGCACAAACTACTAGTTTATGGTCACTGCTTTAAAATGAGATTATATCTCTACGAAATATTAGGTCAAGTACATTATCACTATTGTTAGGGCACGAGCCCACTCTGGCCAGCATCGCATATTAATGGTTGCTGAGAATTCATCATTAAATGACTGACAACTACCGCTATTTTAGTTTACTTCAGGGTAATTAAAAATTCTTTCAACAGCCTTGGGATCGTAGTTTAAAGCATATGCATGGATAATTATATTGATAGTAAAATCATTCACACTATCCGAACTATCAGGAGCTCTGTTTATACATCTCAGGAGTAGACTATCATTCAGCGTGTTGATTGATATCCAAGCCGATTCAAGTAAGCTATTAAGGACAATGTCCTCAACTTTATTAATTGTTAGGGTCACCAAAGCATATACATGGCAACCACCAACTCGCTTAGTTTCTCTGTCACACCGATGGAGCTCATAGTTCTGGATAATTAATTTAGTAATGGCACCTGCTTGGTGGGGTTGAGTTGATGGTGCATTATCTAATACTCCACCTTGCCTATTGTAAAAATGATAAGAAAAGTTGCATCTTGCAGATTTAATATAAAACTTTTGAGAATAACCGTGGGACTCGTTGGTCCTCTGTGGTCTCTCTAGCATTATGCTTGCTTGCACGACGGTTGTGGTGGCTGTCTCGTGCGACGTTTGAGCAATGTGTACCCATATAACCAAACTACGATTAATAGAATAAAACAGTGTCGTGAAGTACATTTTCGCATGGTGGGGCTACTGTAATATTTTTGGTTTCGGGTCGGGAACCAGACGGCTCTCTATACACATTTTTCCTACATGCTATAGGCCGTTTAATCTTAACAACATTTTTAAGAGCTTCCACATTAGAATTAGGTATTTGAGCATGGGCTTCTAATGGTACACTCGAAGTTATCGGACCAATTTCTCTATTAGGTATGCATTGGCTACATAAGGTCATTACAGGCATAAGAATCAAGTTGGCACTCTTCATTGGTAAATGTGAGTATTGGCTAACATGAGATAAGTAAGCCACATCAGTGTATTCAGCTGCTGAAGCAATGAGATTATTTGGTTCAAGGTGTGCTTTTGCGTAAGTTTTTGATTGATGGTTTCATCTGAGTCTATATAAGCGTTCCTAAACATAGTAAGCGCGCAGATTAACCGTTCGAATTCTATCAATTGTTCAGCTAATAAATGAGAATAGAATCTAAGCAAGATAGGACACAAGTTATTCGGGTGATTTTTGTCGAGACGAATACATTGACATGGACTATCTTGAAAGCTAACTACTTTCAATATCAAATTCTCTACAGATTTAAGAGCGATTTTGTCAGGTATGTCACGTTATCTAGGGAAATCGCTCATTTAATAACTTTGCTAGCGATATAACCGATAACGGATTCTATTTTGACGGTGTATTTAAGTTCCACGAGAATCACGTCCTTAAATAATGGCAGTTTAAGGGGTGATAGCATCTTCAGTTAATAATAATAATAATAATAATATATTTCTGCATGAGTAGGTACACACCGTTTTTACAGGCATGATCTATAAATTACAACATTTGTTGGTTCACAAAATGTTTCCCAACTTATTAAGTTTATAGTTGTTATAAAGTGAAATCGTAGAGCGCTTGCTGTAAACTATGACCCTGAGAGGACGCGTGCATCAAGTTTGTTCCAAACGTCAGAAGTTTCATAGCTGTGCTCTCAGAGGAAGATTCGGGAGAAGAAAAAAAAGAGAAAAAGAAGAGTAGCAAGGCACTTGGATATGAACGCCAAACGTTGCTTAACATAGTGTAGTAGAACGGGCAGAGGTATAATAAATTAGAATAAATTCATATTATGTCTTGTTAGTGAAATGATGTCAGAGGCTCCATATTAGAGAATGTACTAATAAAGAACAATGAGTTGTGATGTTTAACAAGTTGGAGTAAGCTCACACGAAGGGAAGGAAGTCAAGGCTGGTACAAGGAAAGCGGTTTATAAGTAGGGTGTGTATATAAATTCTTGATTAAGATCATCATACTTTGATGAAATGCTTGCAAGCGACTCCATTTTAGAACGTGTACTGCTGAATTGCTTAAAGTTATTTTACAATTCATTCCTAATATTAATGACGCCTTTTGATCTTGGTTTACAACTCATTATTAAATTAGAGACTGTATCGTTTAGCAGTAGGTATGGTGTAAGTCCACTCCCAACATTATCTGACTTAAAAGGAGTTACAGAGCATGAGGTATAGATTATAGCACAGTTGTTATCCTCTGAAGTATTAGGGCATTTCCGGTCTCGTTTCCTTGACAGTCTGTACATTATGCTATAAGTGTTAATTCTAATGCCATTTACGACTTATACAATAGGATTCAACGATATTTAGACACCTTATATTAGATACTGTATTAATGTAACTCAAAGTTCAAATGTACCGTACAGTGCACAGTTCGGGATCATCCGATAGTGCCAAGATATGATCGACGCACTGTCTTTAATACATTGCACAAACGTCCTCATATAAGTGTTTGAGCAATTATCAATTTCATCTCAGAAGATTTTGCAGGCCTGGTATTAATCAATATGTGAGGGTGTGGGCACGCCCTTACGTAATCTGCCAGAAATCTAAGGTAATTAGACACAATAAATATTTCTTGGACCCCTTCACAAATCCCGACGCTCATTTCGACCATGATCATCGGGATTTGGTAGGACCCTTGCCAGATTCAAATGGATACTTTATCTCTTGAAATCTGTAGAACGTTTCACTCGATGACCAGAAGCAGTACCCATCAAGGATACTACAATTGAAACAGTGGCCCGCGCTTTCGTCGACCGATGGGTTGAAAATTTCCGCCACCTTTCAACTACCACTACAAACCTTGAACACCAGTTCGAATCCGTACTTTTCCGTTTCTGGTTACACTACTAGAAATCACACGATTCCGATCAACGGTCTACCACTCATAAGCAAACGTGTTGGTAGAACGACTTCGCGGAAAGCTTCAAGCTTTAATCTTAACTACAAACGTTTCACCGTGAACTGATTTCCTTCAACACGTTTTACTCGGTATTCGCAGTTCGGCAAGGGCTGACATTCGATATATTGTAGTTTATCTAACGATACTCTGACTTCCAGAGGAATTCTTGGATCTCTCATCTTCTTCGATGTATATGAATCTAAATCCTTGCACGAGCAGGCTTACAAGCAACATGTGTTCGGCTCAACCTGTTTATACTAGATCGCAATCAACCGATGTTTTCATTCAACCTGCCATACCATATGGCTTACACTTTTTGTACGTCGCGACTCACTTCGCTGACCTCTCGAAACGGCACACAAAGGATCCTTCACAGTCCTTCAACGTGAATCCAAGTACTATATCGTCGATAAGAATGGTACGAGCGATAGCATCGATTGCTACAACATCGTGTATTTGGAAGAAAACCCTACTCATATCGATTTCCCTTTCGTACAACCGAAAGACACGGATGTCACAAATACGATACCTCACCCGATAAACAATAGTCGGTGGCATCTGACAACAGACTCAAAACAAAGCGTTGCGGAGGACGAGTAAGATTTCCAAAACACTTGAGTGTTTATTACATGTAAGACACTACCTACTATCTTGTTTCGTCTCATTTTTTGTATTATGTTAAAAATGAACTATTTTTAATATGCTCATATAAGTTTATTCTTTTTACTCCAGAAAAACGAAAACAACTTGTTCGTTGTCAATATGCATTCTTATATGTACATATATTTTTCCAAACAAAAAATTGAAAAAAATAATTCTGCGAAAATCCTTTTTCCACAAATGTATATTTACAAAACGCATGTATATATGTGTATTTTCTTTTTTCGCGTTTTGTGTTTTTACACACGTACGAGTGTAAATCCATATGCAATTACAAATCCTTTCGCTTTTCCAGAACGGCCGTAAATGATGAAAAAACGGCGAAGTTTGCAATGAATCGAATTTTTTATTGTACGAAACGGCCTCTTGTGGTGAGGAAAGACGACAAGATGCTGCCGAAAATAGCAAGATATGAGAAGAATATTCGACATTGACACACTCGCTTGTCACCTCTTAGGGTCATAAACGCTCCATTACTGAAGAAGGTGATCTGTAGCCCTGAATAAGTCCCCGAAATCAATAGCTTTGCAACACGTTGACATTTGTTGCCAACCTCATTAGTTTCGATGGACTCACTTAGGTGAAGGCGTTCGGTTACGCATCCTTATCAGATCATTCTTCACATCTCCCACGGTCGTTATACAGCTTAGATTGATCATTTACCGACATATCGATAACCCATCAAATATATCTTGGAGTTTCTCTTCTGGATATTGATTTTACTGCATAGGCACTTAATATATAATGAGTGTATTCTCGACTAGTGTCGTTGTGTCTTATGGGCGAATAAATCTCCACTTCTACCAGTTTTGACTTTTTTATTCCGCGTCCTGGAAAGTTCAGTAGTTCTTTACTATTTTCAAGTACAGGTTATGAGTGGTGAGGACATGAAAACTTCCCAATGTTCCGGAAAATCACTTCAAGGCAGAGCATACACTTGTGTATACAGAACGACAATGGAAAGACGAAACGGCGATGTATGTAAGTTTTTCTATAATGTATTGTGATGGTGCTATCACTCAGAAAGCATTTGATGTACAAGGTCAGCTTTCACCAGTATTGTTTGTTTCTTATAGGTCAGACATACACTATCGTTGCGATCTATAGTCTACATATGTTTATAAAATGGATGTATTTCGGGTACACGAGTGATGTTCCATAAAAGCTCCTTGACTGTATAACTCAACGATGTTCTGAATTGTCATGTCCCCATGTATCCTCAAACCCATGACTCCGGTGAGAGGCTAATCATAAAATGGATTGACGACAAGCCTCGATTTACAGTTCTTTAGTTACCTCGTTATATGATTCCGTCAACTACTGTCGTTTGTTAAGGTGGATGTTGGTTAACCACTTTAAGTTCCCCTAAACAAAGTCTCAGTCTCCGCACACTATATTGCGTCCAACCTCAATATTACTTACTGTATTAGTTCATCACAGTAATAGAAAGATTTGAAAACATTTAATTCCACGCACTAGTAACCCACTAATACCCTCCCACTGTGAAAGTAGTATTTCAAAGAAATAGGTCAGGAAATCGAATTTTCGGGTAATTAATGGGTGGAAAGATGTGTAAATGTTTAGCCAACTAGAACTGGTAATAGTGCTGTGAACGCTTAACCTACGTAATATTACGTCAAAGCCAAACCACGGCAAATTATATATTTTCTGACTTGATTAACGTGGTTTCAGTATATCCTACTTCCGTCATATAATTCGGGAGCAAATATTCCGGTTTGAGGTCGTATATAAGATAATTAAAGAGTATAAACGGAATAATATACGGCGAACATATCTCTGATTTAGTCAAGTGATATTGATTATCTTCGACTTTGACAATATTTTGTGAACACTTCAGCGTCTAGTCATCATCCCTCTAACGTTTAACAGATTTAACTTACAATTACACGAAAATTCAGAATTACTAGCTGAATCAGATCGAGCAAAATCTGAAACCTTTTCAGACTATTTTAGCGAAGTTTTCTCTACATTTATTGTAACAAATACTTGTCCCACTCACACCGAGATACCAGCCATTGAATCTGTACAGATGGCTGAGGAAACTGTCCTTCCGTTGATAACTAAACTCAAACCTGGTAAGATACCAGGCTCTGACGGGTTACATCCACGGTTGCTGTCATCTCTTGTGGACATTATTTCAAAACCGCTCGCGACAGTCTTCAACATGTCCCTTTCACTTGCTCAACTCCCTAGAGATTGGAAGGACAATATAGCCAGTCCTATATTTAAGGACGGTCAGTGACAGATAGTATCTAACTACCGGCCTGTTAGTCTAACTAGTATAGCCGTTAAGTTACTTGAAAAGATAATTCGGGTTAGGTCGCTAAGCCACATAGATTTACACAACCCGTTAGCTCCTTAGCAACACGGATTTCGTAACAAGCGTTCATGCTTGACTAACTTACTTATTGAGAGGGAGGATTGCACAGCAGCCCTAGATAACGATCTGTCTGTCGATGTGATATTCATAGACTTTAGCAAAGCATTTGACAAGGATTCACACGTAGGTCTTATGTAGAAGCTCACGAGCTTCGGAATAATAGGTACTGTAAATGAGTGGATAGGAAATTTCTTATGTGACCGCAGACAGAGAGTGAGGGTCAATGGAACGCTATCCGATTGGAAGCTTAGAAATCAATGCTAGGAAGAGTGTAGTAATGCACATCGGTCACGGTAATAGTTACCGTTACACTATTGAAGGTTAACCTCTTCCATGCTTTTAAGAACATAAAGACTTAAGAGTAGTATCAAGTCATGATTTGAAAACAACTACGCATTGCAAAGCAGCCGCTGTCAAAGGTTTTCGTGCGTTATGGTCACTTCGCCGAGCGTTCAAATGTTCTGACGAAGAAACGTTTCGAATTTTATATCCCACCTATGTAAGACCACTCTTAGAGTACTGTATCCAAGCAGCTAGCCCGTGTCTGGTAAAGGATACTAACTTTCTTGAGCGTGCCCAGCGTGTAGGAACGAAATTAGTGAAGGGTCTTTCTAGACTCCCTTGCGATGAGCGTTTAAAACGCCTAGATCTTTTCCCCTTGTCGTATTGTAGGATACGAGGTGACCTTATACTGGCATTTTGTATCTTTAATGATGATTTGGGTATTAAGATGTCTTATCTTTTTGCTCCCTCCAGCACTAATAATCTCTGAGGTCATAGCAAGAAGGTTCATAAACCACGATCTAATAAACTTAAAGTGGGGTCGCCGACCTTACAACACGTCTTGTAATCCCTAAACATATCGTATCAAAATTCCTGTTGTCAGTAAAAAGTAACTAACAAATGGATTATCCATGCGTACATGTATATTCCTAACACTCTTTCAAGAAAGTGGAAGTGTTTGTTATATGAGAGAAACGAATTTTTTTAAACGCCACCGAGAAATGTAGAAAATAAAATACCTGATGAAAGAAAGAATCTTACACTAATATTTTAGTTACTTTCACTAAATATAAGTTCATATTAAATTATTGTAACCTATAGAATCCGCAAACCGAGGACATCAGTGAAAATCATTTAACTCCATAAATAGCTCCCAAGACTTGATCAAGAATCACTCTACTAAACTTGGTGGGAATATCAAGATAAATAGGATTATCAAAGAGCTTATCTAGTTCATTCACTATTTTAACATCAAGCCTTGATTTGGAACAGTCAGGAGTCAATATCTTAACATAAGAGTAACAGAAGAATCTTGAAATTCCTTGCATTATTGCTCAAAGTGTTTAACAAGAGCCCGCATATTTTTCAGGATATTTGCAACCTTTATGTTTCAACTCTATCGTCTAGTATAACTTCAAATTCTGAGTCAGATGAATAAACCATTATCTACAACAGGTTTGTGTAACATAGTTATATGCAGACTGGGACATTCGGAAGCCCCAAAGTCAAATTTGTGATGGAAGTTAGGCACTATGCTGAAGTCTGTATAGAAGTATCCTTGTCTATTTAATTCTGTAGGACAACTTTTAATTTTATAAACTACCATGAAATCTGCCTTTCAATGAAGCAAATAGTAAAACTGCTGCTTACGATCTTATATTTGTTAATTTCTGGTCTATCCAGTAAGCCTGTTCAACATTGTTGGGCATTTCATCACGAATAAGAATCTCATCCATTTCATCGAGATATCAACAAGATCTTAAAATTGCCATGGGTATTCGAAGTTCGACAGCGCCTTTACATGTAACACTTTTACAATCGAAATATACCAAGCCCGTCAAATCGAAAGCTAGAAGTGAAGTTCGGATATGTGTTTGGGAGGCTATAGACATATCGAAGAGCATTTAATCTAAGCTGGCTAGTAGTTGTAGGGGATTCGCAGCACGTCGTACCCACTCGTAAACTGGTGTGGTTACGTGACCGAGCGCCTTCAGTTATGTGTGTGCATTAAAACTGATGAGGTCAGCATCAAATATTGAAAAACAGAACTATTTAGTTTGAGGATTTATTTACAGCTATATATCTATCCGCGGTAATTTATATCCATTTTTATTCAGTCGTTATGAACTGTTCACCTAATTGTTTCAGATTTCTTAATGATTTTTGGATCTCCTCGGTGATTCTTTGAGAGAGTCAATGTAAAAAACCCGGATTCAACAGAACCAGTGTGTTTTTTCACCCCCAAACTTCATATTTTTCCAGTCTACATCTAACCCTTAATAACCAAGAGCATGCTGCACAGAAAAATTTGAAGTAGCTGCTATCACATCTCTATATATTTTATGAAACATCCTTTTCACATCGTCAACTTCAGCAATGATTTTCAGTCACCATTTCCTGAGGACGTAATTTAGTAAGCACAGAGAGCACAACTGCTGTTGCTAAAACCTATTGATGCACAAAACTCAAATGATCATCACCTAAATGGTACCCCGTAACTTAAATTTTATTCCTTTCTATACAGAAGTGGCAAAGCCAGTGCGTCCTTAGTTACAGGGAGCTTTATCCTTTTGAAACTTGATAACCAATGCTTTTTTATTTCACAAATGTCAGTTGTCTATTTCGGTAGTTGATCAACTTCAGCATAACGAGAATGGCGTGACCTTCCAGCTCACGTCAATGGCGCACTTCAAAGTTATTATTACCTTACCCGGATTACTCTACAGATAATCGGGTGAATCCACCAGAATAAATATTTTCCGTGGACAACAGCATACATTGATAAGAACAAGTAAGATAAGTATAAAGCTGAAACGCTGCTGCGAGCCCTTGTATATGAAAGTTAGTTAACAAGTCCGCGTTGCACATCCCTGGCATGTGCGATATTTAGTTAACTGTTCAGCTTGTTTTCACACTTTAGCCAATTACTGGAGTAGTAGTAGGGGAGTAATACCCACAGCAATGTTCTCAGTACCTGAGGAACTAAAGAAAATGTTGAAGAATTTTTGAAAGATTTAGCGGAAAAGGAGGTTACCATTGTTGGTAGCGAATCCTACATCTTGCAGATTTCAACCATGAAAAATGTTGGTGAAAATTTGCATGCTATTTCTCTTGATTTCTGTCAAAACAAGATGCTTTCTTAATCGTGTTTTTGGACTTATTCCTATAAAGGATGTAATAGAAGGGAGAGGATTTTGAGCTATAAGATAAATCATGACAAGATAGTCCCCTACCTCAACAACTTCACCCCTCAGGAACCTTTCATCAGGAGTCTTAGAGAACAACACATTATTACCCCTCATCATATCTGAAAGTTAATAATCGTGGTCTGAAGAAAAATGTTCATGGATAACCTGACAAGTAATTTGAACAATGCATGTGTTGTTTATTTGTACAAAATATTGTGTATTGTGCATTCCGCGTAGTATCAATACTATTTTTGGGTTTTCGAGAACTTCGGATGGCCAAAAGTCTTATTAATTGGGGAGAAGTAAAAAAGCATCAGTCATTGAAAGACCGTTGGATCGTTATTGACAACAAGGTTTATGACGTATCAAGTTGGCAGAATAGACATCCTGGGGGTCGCAAAGTTCTCGGTCACTACGCCGGTCAAGACGCAACAGTAATTTAAAATATAATAATACCACTTAAATTTGTAGGGTGCGTTCATTGCATTCCACAAAAATCGTCAGTATGCTGAAAAGTTTTTAAGTGCATACTACGTTGGAGATCTGGACCAAGATTGTCCAGAAGACAAAGATATAAATTCCAAAATTAAGGAGTACCACGAAGATCTAGAAGGTGTACGCAATATTCTAGTTCAGCAGGTAAGATTCAGGTATCGTTAGTGACTTTATTTTGTATTTCTCCATATCACGGAAATCATGTTTTCTGTTGCCACTCAATGAGTTGCTTCTATAAACAACACTTTATGGCAAGTAATTAAAACACCATCTGAAATTCACGGTGTATTAAGAAGGCTTATTTGGTAAAAATTATACAGAAAGTTATTTTGAGCTTTCTATTTGATAACCGATAAATATGATCACCAGTTAGTCGACTATCCGTTATTATACTCACCATATTTTCGTCTTTTTGTAGCAGATACGAAGGACTTCGTCACTTGCCCTAAAAGATTTCATCATGTGTTCAGGTTGCTTTTAATAAAATATTATTGGTTCCCAGTTGGGCTTTTAAATGCGAATCAGACTGTATTAACACGAACATTCCATATATCCCTGGTCTAAGTACATTTTAGTTTTGACAGATGCTAAGTTATTCAGATATAGCTTTATTTGAAAACGAAGAATTTGATGGGATAGATAAAGACATTTTTAGGACTCCTCGTGACGAAAAAAATTACGGAGATTTCAATTATTGAACTTTTTCATACGGTTAAGTAAGACATAATTGATAAATATCTGGAATTATTCTCACAGATGTTAAAAAATAGTAAGGCTACTATGTAAAACTTTCAGATCAATCTATTTTTCAAATAATAATTTTTTAACACTAGCTAAATGATATCATTTAACGATGTGTTAGGAACAAACCTTTCGAATTAACCAACTGTACCAACTCTCGAAAGACTATCATTTATCATTCCATCTGTCAGTTGATTTTGCAAACCATACTCATCAATAATTCACTAACACTTCGCGAATTAATGTTTCTTCTTGAGAGAATAAGTAAGGATGTATATCTTTTCATTAATTTTAGCCCTTAACACCACTTTATACATTAATAGTTAGTGTTAAATCATCCAAATTCTAAAACTTTGGCGTTAGATGGTGTGAATTTGTAGACAAACCCATTTTCAGCAACCTAAATTTGTATGCTTGTGTCTTAAACTGAAGTAGCTCTGTCTCTGTAAACAAAGAAATTATCAAATGCAGTTTGTATAAACTTAGTCGGTTTAACCGGGTTTCTTTTCACTACTACTAGAAATTGTATTTACACACTGAAATTTTGCTGAATTTAGGTTCGCTTTGTTTCTTTTATGCATGAAAATCTCAATATTAGGGACTATTTGATGGGAGCAAACTCTTCTTTGGTACAATGATGCTTCAAATTTTTGTGCTCGAATTACTGGCATATTTAAACTTGGCGTATTTCGGAACCAGCTGGTGGCGAATTATGTTATCGATTATACTGTATTCAATATCTCAAGTGAGCATGTTCATACCATTTTGAAATAACTTTATTTAACCTCTGGGCTATATATATATATATATATATATATATAAGCGTCTAAATTGATATGATCACCTCAGCTCCTTATCCTAACGCCAGTCAGGTATTGACAAAATATAATGAGCCTTTTAGTTACCTTGAACAGTATTATACTATTTCGAGTGCTGTCTTAAGAGCAGTTTTACAAGCAATTGGAACTGAAAAATTTTACTTCCAACTTTAAACAAATAAACTTCTACTTTCAAAGCATCAGGCTTAATTGGTGAGGTATATGATACAGGTCCAACTATTGAGTAACAAGTCTCAATATAAGACACTAAATGATGGTAATTTACTGTGTGAAAATAAGTTATTGCTATTTGCGTTTCCTACTTTCTTTAAAAAACACCTCTTGTCAGACTGCTTATGAGTGAAAGTTACTTCTTTCACATGAAGTTAGCATAAAAATTGACCTAGTATCACTCAATATATGAATAGTTGATAGTTTTTTGGACAAATTCATATACTACAAACAACCCAAATAATAATAACTGTCGAGGCAAAAGTTTCACAGTTAAGTTTTTAATGATCGTTTTAAAATTGACACTACTTCCCCTTTTACAATTTTGTTCAAACTTATTCCCTAGTACTGGAATTTTTTAATAAACAAGTAAATACCAATCGCATTTTCGAGATATGTGAGTCTCATGAAACTTTACACTTGCTCACGGATTTTTAACGGGTGAAAAACCCATCAATATAAAACAACATACTTAATGTCACCTTTTAAAATGATCCTTGTCCATTCACTGTAATTATATTTTTAGTACGCTTACCAATAAAAGGTATTTGCTAATAAAATCGATTTTGCATAAAAACGGTGATTAAAAAATTAAAAACAGTAACTTGTTTCTCAAGTTGAACTGTTGACTTTAACGTGTAAAAAGACCATTTTCGTATTGTGGTGATTTTATAAAGCCAGAAATACCATAAACAGTCTCTGGAACCTAAAAATAAGTCATTCATTCCCTGTCATGTAGCTACAAGTTTACCTTTTCGTTAGCCACCTCAACTTAGATGCCTTGATGAGGTAATATTATATAATGTCAGTTTATTTCGGCTCTTAAGATGCCTCCTTACTCTCTGAGTTTTGTTCTTATCACGTCTATCTGCACTAAACAATTTTTCCTTATAAGCTTCTAGATTCCCTTACACACTGATAGTATTGATAATAACTTTACCCAACATGAAGACAACTCATTCTCCAAACGACATTTAAATCCCTTACCTTTAAGTCAAATAAACTTAAATGAACAGAGTTCAAGTACTTCCGATTGCGAATAATTATTACATCAAAATTCATAGCTCAAAGATAGTGAAAACCTAAACTGTCTACCAATTCTGTTGAACCTCTTCTGTAAACTTCTGTTTCCATATGTCTAATGTTCATAAACTTACATGTTACTGTCTTTTTCTTGAATATATCATCAAAATCCCACCTCATGTAGCCAAAGACTTTCATGGTTTTTCGTTAGATTAAAAATCCCTACTCAAAATAAGACATTTTTCTTATTGTATAATCAATTATCGAAATAAGAAGTGAATCTTTAAATTCTGTTGTAGCTCATAATCTTTAGATCATGCAAATCTCATTTTATAAATGTCACCGCTTAATGTATACATCCACTCTTCATTGATTCTTCTGTGAAAGTGATAATTACATATACTAGGAAATCGAAATTCAGGAGTGGATTAGGTTATAAGGTCACAGCATTAGATTGATATAATATTAAAAGCTTCCATAGTATGAATTAGAACAATGTTTGTCTTCAGATTCCAATGACAACTTTGCTGGCGACTGGCCACAGAGAAATATATAACCAGGAGACTGAGCAGGCATAGTTAACATGCATAACTTCATTGAAAGATTGTATGTAGTAAAAGTGTAAACATTTTAATGAAGACCGAGTAAGCAAGAAGTCAAGTTTATTACATTAGAAAAAATTATTGCACATCAAATATAAATGATTCATGATTTATAAAACATTTTGGGACTTATTTACAATTTGTTAACCTACAAATGAAACGTTTTCATTCACGCTGATTTTTGTGATTTAATATCAAGACACAATAGACCATAATGTTTACCTAGAAATTTATTTATCTTTGAAACTGTTATTCACATTAGTTTATCACAAGACATTATCTGCGTTAAATTTAATGTTAATAAATTGTTCACGTAATACGTTTATGGTATTGTATTAAAAATAACAGCATACTCCTGGGTTATGTTGACTTTAATATCCACCCTTCAAAAACGAGAAGAAACACGAATGAAGTTTAAAAATATGATTTTAACTAGTAGTAATTTTAAGCAGGCTGCTTCATGTATTCATTGTAAATACAATCATTCATAGAATGCGTAACTATTACCATTTGAAATGAATTGTCTTGATTTCAGTACACATGTAAAACATAGGTGGTTGTTAAAACATGCATTCTGGGCTGAAACCCTGGAGGATTTTACGAATAGTCAAGACATAAATATTGACTAAATACCGTATTCCATAAAGCTTTTCTGATTGTGCAACTTACGGAATAGTTCCAAATTCAGGTCACAAGCGTTGCAGCAATAAAATAAAAGCCTTAATATCGTGGTTCAAAGCTTTAAAGACAACTTCTTTACAGAACATGTGAATATACTGAGCTCATATCAGTCACGTACCGAAGTTCTGTTTTATTCTTCCTGGTCATGTTTGAAGAGCGAGACTTTTGATTAAGTGACCATTGATAACCATTACAAACGTGTTTGTAAAACAGTAGAAAAAACGATTTACCATGCTGAAAAATGAATGGCCCAGATTTATGATCCGATTTTGTGTTACCACTCGAATTAGTTTACATTCCCGTAGTTTTAATTTGCCAATTCGTCCCAATCGAATAACTGTTCTTACTGGCTAAAGATGTAATATAAACTGGATAATAATCATCAGAAAGTCACAGCACATTAAAGTCCAAAATAAATATATTGTTCAAATATTGTTTTTAGAAAACTGATGATACAAATCACTCTAACTACTTATCTAGGCACTAAGTTTAATCTAACCAAGTTAAATAAAACTTGCTTCCTTGTGAACACCTATTTATTGTATATGTCAATATTTTTCAACATTCTAAAACACAAAATCATTCCTATCGTTTGGGTTATTTGATTAATCCTAGGTAAAGCAACATTACTAAGTTAAATTCACCATCTACTACATAGTTAGATAAACACGAACATCTGATATTTACAAGAAACTGAGAGCTAAATTGTGTTGCCTTTTTGTCTACATATTTTAATGATTAGAATGTACCGCTCATCCTGGATTCCGGTGCAAATCACTTAACGAATAAACTAAAACTTGTAACTGAAGGCCATAGATAAATAATATGCTTAGTATACACTTTATGGAAACATGAGACGACAAATTATGGTCATGAATATCAAAGGCAGAAAATTACTGACCTTTACTAACAAGAATTATATTAGTAATGAGTAAAAGTTCCATCCTTCAAAATGCAGTTATATGAATGTCTCGAATTTAACTTCATAAAAGACTTTAACAGTCGAAAAATGTGGCAATTTTACTGAATATTAAACAACTGTCTGGAGATTGTGGCAACTGTAAATATAGGAATCATAATCTTTGAAAGCAATAACCATTGATAGATACTTACGCCTGTTACCTCTTGTCGAGGAGCATAGGACGTTCACCAGCATTCTCTATCTAACTCCCCAGTTGTTTCCACTTATTATTTCATCCTTTTGATGTCTGCTTCTAATTCTTGACGTAGTATGTTCTTTGGCCTTCCTCTTTTTGTTTTCATCCGGGCTTCCAAGTAGGCGCTTGCCTCGTGATGCAGTTTGTTGATTTCCTCAATGTGTATCTGATCCACCTCCAACGTGTTTTCCTAATTTCCTCTTCATATGAAGCTGGTTTGTTCTCTCACATAGTAGGCTGTTGCTGATGGTATTCGGACAACGGACATTCACTATCTTTCGCAAACGATTGTTTACAAATACTTGCACCTTTTTGATGATGGTTGTGGCAGTTCTTCAAGTTTCAGCTCCATACAGTAGAACTACCTTGACGTCCGTATTGAAGATTGTGACTTTGATTATGGCTTGCAGACAGTTGTTTTGAGTTCCAAATGTTCTTCAGCTGTAGGAATGCTATCCTTGCTTTGCCGATCCTTGCGTTCACATCTACATCAGATCCTTCTTGTTTATCGGTGGTGCTACCCAGATACTCTAAAGTTTCCACCTCTTCTAAAGTATCTCCATTAAGTGTGACTGTATTAGTGTTCTCCGAGTTGTATTTGATTATCATGGTTTTTCCTTTCTGTAAGTTGAGGCCCACTGATGCAGAGGCTTCTGCTACATTGGTTGTCTTGACTTACATTTGTTGATGTGTATGGGATAGAAGGGACAGGTCATCTGGCAAGTCCAAATCGTCTAGTTGCATCCAAACTGTGCATTATATTTCGTGCTTCCCCTCAGACGTAGAGGTCTTCACAATTCAGTCAGCCACCAGAAGAAGGAGAAAGGCGAGGGGAGAGAGAGGGGACGAAAGAGTAAGTAGACTTATCTAACTCCGGTCCTTACTTGGAATGCATCTGTCAGCTGTCCCCCACTGCACACCTTTGCACTGCAGTCCGCCGTATGAGTTCTGGATAATGTTGACAATCTTCTGAGGAACTCCATAGTGTCGAAGAAGTTTCCATAATGATCTCTTGTCCACACTATCAAACGCCTTCTCATATTCAATCAAGTTAAAGTATAGTGACGAGTTTCACTCAACTGATTGTTCATCGATGATCCGTAGTGTCACGATTTGGTCTGTGCACGACTTATCCTTACGGAATTCGATCTGTTGATCTTTCATTCGGTTCAACAAAACTCTGTTGAAAACTTTCCCTCATACCGATAGCGGCGTAGTGCCTATGTAGTGCTCACATTTGCTCAGATCTCCTTTCCAGTCTGTCTATATCACTTATCCTTCCTCTCGAATCTTCGTGAATAGGATATAGAGCATGCTTACAGTTGCTTCTATGTTTGACTTCAGTGCTTCGGCTAGTATATTTTCAGAACCTGCTGTCTTTCCACTCTTGATTTGTATGATGACCATCCCAACTTCTTCGATTGTTATAGGGGTAACTGTTGTAGGAAGGTCTGTGGGTGCTGTTGAGATAGCTGGTAGATTCATTGTGGCTGGTTTATTCAACAGCTCTTCAAAGTGTTCTACCCACCTGTTCCTCTGTCCTTGAATTTCATTGACTGGTTTGTCTTCTTTGTCCTTAACTGGTCTCTTTGGTTTACTACATTTCCTCTGCCAGTTTCTTCGCCGTGTCATATAGTTGTTCCATATTTCCTTCTCTTGAAGCTTCTTCCTCTGTTGCTGTTAGCTCTTCCACATATTTTTGCTTGTTGTTTCTAATGCTCTTCTTCAATCTCTTGTCTGCTTCTGTGCATTTAGCTTGTGCCTTGACTTTCTCTTCTCCTGTTCGGCTGTTGTTAATTGCTGTCTTCTTGTTCTTCTTATCTTCAATCCTGACTAGGCTTTCGATGGAGATCCATTGTTTATGATGATGCTTGTTATAGCCTAGCACCAAATGACATTTTGAAGTCGATGTTTCATTAATCCCTTTCCAGTTGTTCTACATATTAGTCTCTGATTCCGTGAGTAAGATCTTGTAGGGCTTGGAACCCGTTGCTCAGAGGTATCTTCAATTCAATGAGTTTGTCAGTATCTCGAAGGAAGGCTGTATTGAACCTTTGTAATGCTGTTTGTCCAGTTGTTCACTGTTTCTTTAGCTTCAGTTTGATCTTGGCAACTACCAGTTGGTAATGATGTGAAGCTATGTCAACAACTCTCCTGATTCCATTGACCTTCTGAAATTTTTATTGATGAAAATATGGTCGATCTGATTCTCTGTGTTGTGGTCCAGTGAGACCCAGATAACTTTGTGTATGCGTTTGTGGGGGGATGTTTTGCTACCTGGAACCATTTTGTCGAATGCACACAAACTTAGCAATCTGTCATTATTTTCGTTCCTTTATCACAGACAGTCCATGTCGTCCCATGTTTTCTTCACATCTGGTATTGTCCATTCCGACTTTGGCGTTTAAGTCTCTTATCAGGTCTGGTCCTTTCCTGAGAACTTCGCTATGATCGATTGAAACCTCTCGTAAGCTGATCTTTGTCGTCGTGATTGCTATCACTGGTGGGTGCATAACATTGAATAATATTCATTGTGATCCCCTCGTTCTTTGTTGAAAAGAATGCTTTGATGATTGCGGATCCATGAGATTCTCATCGTATAATTACTTTACGTGCCTCTTTTGACAAAGTTAGAGCAACTCCATTAGTGTGTGAGCATTTCCTTCTTCGTGACCAGAGTGCAGAAGGATCTCTCCTAAATCTATCCTCTGTCCAGCTTGGACCCAACCAGTTTCACTGATTCCGAGCACCACCAAGCTGTACCTCCTCATTTCCGTAACTATTTGACTGATCCTCCCAGCTGAACATACAATTACAGAATAATTATTTCTAATCTTAATTGTAATCATATTTTTCAATTTACATACGCACAGTTCAGCCAGCAAGCTTGTATTGGGATTTTATGGTCTCGGTACACTTTTTCACTCGAAGGTGCTTTTACTAATAAAATCTTTGAAAAAGTCATTAAAACGGACAATATATTATTGTTACTTTTTCTTCAGGGTCAAGCAAGTTGGCTGCAACACGACTTAGGACATCTATCGGTATTTGGAAGTACTCGAATAAATCATATTTTCCATGAAATTATCCTTGGTTTAACTAAGGGAGCTTCTTGCCATTGGTGGAATCACATGCATTCTCAACATCATGCTAAACCAAACGTGGTAAGTTATATTTTGTCACAGAAATGACTACAACTTTAGCTGACTTTTACAGTGTCCCTCAACGTAATGAAAATGTATTATCTATTGAGTGTAAACCATGTCGTTAATTCACAATAAATGCATAAATAATTGATGATTTGTTCTCAGGTAGTCCATGTTTGATTATGTATCATCAAAATCAAATATAATAATAAATCGAATTAAATTGTAAAATATCAAACAGATGATTTTTTCAGTAAATTATTGTATACTCTATTTTGTCCTGAGTATTTAAATATACTTAATAGCTACTTTTGTTTTAAAAGTTCAAGTTACGAGAATACTTTCATCAGGTAAATTTATAGTTTTACTATTTTTCACAAATTTTATTCTATCACCAATCTAAATACAGATTGATAAAGATCCAGATACCCGACTAGAACCAATTTTTGTTGTTGGTGATAACGTGCTTAGAAGAGCAGCTAGTCCTGAAAGTAAATGGACGTGGCATTTTCCTTATGAACACCAGCATAAATATTTTTTCCTAAGTAAGTCATTAATTATTCAATAAATATTCAACTGATATCGATAAATTCATTCTACATTCTTACCGATTCTACTAATGATCGCTAATCGATTTGACCCGTTATTTAAATTCTAGGAAGATATTTAGTGCCTCATTAAAGAGATTACGCTAGAAATTTAGTTTAATCCAAATATGTGACAAATATTTCGTGGTAAATGTCAGACTAATTATTTTTAAAGGAATTTCTTTCTACAGAATATATGATCCATGAAATTCTAATTTACACAACTGAACTAACACAAATAGATCTTAAATTAGCAGTGTTTTCTATGTTATCTCCTGTTTATACTGACATGACATTTAGTTTATCTGAAAATAACTCCCAAAACATTATTGCTTTATCTCCAGAAAATTATTTGCACTTGAAAATTCGTTTGCGTTTTACCCAATATATAACTCACTTCTTAACCAGTTTATACCAATTAAGGAGATGGGCTAAAAACAACTGAATAATAAGAATAGTTAAGCATACAATAACCTGAATACGGACCGAGTTCAGAGCTTGTAAGTGTAACATTTTATGTTCACTGAAAATACCACAGTCGAATTAAGTGATTACTTCCTCCTTAGCTTTCTATTTAGCCGAAAAGCATATTAATGAGTACCAACATTTAGGCAAGCTTAACAGTTATTCTGAACTGTCCATACCAAAAATTAAATAGTAAGGGTTTATGTCTATTACACTTCAGTAACTTTAAAAATCAATATATGGAATTATTCATACATTCAGGTGTGGTATCAGAAGCAAACACCATAGAAACACCCTGAACCCGAGTACTGGATTTCTGCATACTTTGAAAGAAATTATCTAGCTCATATTCATCGTCACTATATATATTATTATACGTATAGAATTTAACAATTCATTTTCCTGATGCGGAATTCAAATAATTTGATCATACATATTCAAAATGTTGATGGAAGAGTATGTTTCTAAACCCTTCCAATCTTCATATAGATCTTATGGTTTTCATTAATCTACAAAATTAGTTAATTTATTTTTAAATCTACTTGCACTGAAGCTAAACTGTCCACATTAATTTTGTTTAAAAAAAGGTTAGATATAACTGTCTAACCTAGTTTTATTGATTTTTCCACAAACAAATTAAAATGCTTTCGACAGCATATGTGTTTGCGTCACCAATTTAAAGCATTTGTTGAAAAATGACACTATAAATTGACTTATTTTGTATGAAGTAGATTACTCAATTAGGCTAAGTCTGAGTTGTTATTTACATGAACGATAACAATCTGGATTTGTCTATGTTTTATAATGAGTACGCTTTTGAGAGTTATAACAGTGGAAAAATCAACGGCAACAGATAACACTAGATTACTGTTTAGAATAATTAGAAAAACAAGGATTAAGAATTTAGTTGTTGCTGAGACGTTCAGAGTGAAGTGAAACGCTGACCTAATCTCTATCTACGAGATTGAATTGACAGATTAAATAGTTTAAGTTGCGGTTCATCCGACATACAGCTACTCTTCAACTACCTCTCCCTCCCAAATAAATTGAATAAAATTTATGCACAAGTCATCTAGCTCTTAAAGATGGCGAGGACAAGACATGATAATTTGATTTCAGAAGTCTTTAAGAGCTGTAGTCTGTCGTTATTAGTTAATTTGATCGAGATACTAGAATCTGAGAGCCCTACGTAACCTCGTTTGACCGATTTCGTTTGTTGGTCGTCCAAGTCTACAAAAAAGAATAAGATTATTGTTGCGAAACACACAATAATAATCATTCAGTTTCTAAGTAGAGCTCGAGAATGATATACCTGAGAAAACCAATCCAGTCTATGACCTAGATGCAGTTATATTAATCAAATATTTACACTTCAAAATGTACAACCTAACCCTCTCTTATCATAGAATGATAGGTGGGGCATAAATCTATCTGCCTACATTGACTACTAAGATCATGTTCATGTCTCCGTTATTAACAGTTTACAATCCCAAAGTGTACACAACCAACCATCATGACCATCTCTTTCTTTTTCTAGATCTCATCCATTATCATTGGAGGAGGTATTAACTCAATACTTTTTTTAGCTAAGGAATGTCAACCTTTAAATGGATGAACTTCATACTAATATTAAAGGACTATAAATATGAAGCTTCACTCATATCTAAATAAGCCATAAAACGGTTTGTATCGATTTGTGTCTCACATAGTGTAAGCCATTCAAGAAAGCTCCGAAATAATGTTGATAAGGAATTCCTAAACTCAACTAATTACTAATTTATTTCTCACTTCAGATAACAATGAACGTTCACAATTTACGAGATGATTTATCGAGCAAGCCTTAGAGGCTATTCTCTAACTCTTGCCGCCCAGACTAGACAATATATGATAATATTTCCATAAGTATAACTGTGAGTATGAATAGCTCATTGCTGTTTTAAAAAGTATGACCTCTAGACTCAGATAAACAGACATTATGCGCATAACTCTTTTTCAAAATCTAATTAAATTTATTTGATTAAATGCTCAACAATATTTTGAGTAAAAACGAAGTCTATGCAAATCGATGCTTCTAAAACCATAGTTTATGTTTTCATTTGTTCCTGTAAGAATATCATGCAGAAATCTACATCATCTCTTATATGAGTGGTCTTCATGGGTGCACAAAGAGCACTGTTTATGTGAAAGCATATAATATATGAATACTTCTTCGGAGAAGTTCGCTACCCTAACAGCGTGTGAGTATATGACAATGAACAAATTCATTTCTTCATTTCTCCATGGGTTTTGAACCTCAGTAAACACAATCTAAATGACTTTCATCTTTTTACACTTAGAGCATAAAGTGTTGTTTCCTCCTTAACATTATTGATTAGCACGATCATAATTATCAGTGAAGTAATTAAAGAGGATTCTCTCTAATTAGCTATTCTTGATATATTCAGCAGATTAATTTGATTACCATAGTCCTGAAGGTTAAGCATACATGTTTGACTAGTGAGTTGGTTTTAAAGGTAGTTCTGTATATCTATTGATTTTTTCTGGGCATTGACTAAAGTGTAAAGGTTGACACCAGTTAAGAGAGACATGAATTAAATTTGGACAAGATAAAATTTCAGGAAATTCTTACGGTCTTAAACGACTGGTTGGTGTTCATTAACAAAACTCATAGCCATTAAGGCGACGCAATACAAGACTGAATTAAATTGAAGGATTGATTCGAAACAAATGTATCCAAGACAATTCTATTCGGTTATAAACAAGGATTATCGAGGTGTTATTAGTCATATAATATATCTTTCTAAAATGAATATCACACACCTCGTAGTTAAAAAATGAGTGACACCAAGAAATCTTAGGGCACTCATTTTAATTTTTATGTTCACTATGGTAAACTGTGCTTAACACGTCGCATGGTTGGTCTTCATAAAATATCTAACAGTGGCTACAGCATTCTGTTTTCATTAAAATATTTTGCTTTGTACTCTTGGCACTTAATTTTAATATTATATAGATCAAAATTTGTTTATATGACAATCAATAATTAAACATTTACTCTGGAGTATAAGATAGTTGAATCTAGGTCAACAGTTTTTGTAAACGCCGACTGACCATGTAAAGTTCAATAACATGTACAATTTGTCTGATATGTAACTTAATTCTAACCAGACACCTACAGTTCTTTAATATTTCGTCTGACTATAAAACCGTTTTTACTTAGTAATAAGATTTAGTGTATTATTCAAATATTGGTAATTTGGTCGGACTAAAGTTTAAAAGTTACATTATCATTCCTTAATTTGTAAACATAAAAGAATCAGATATTTCTCGACCATCGGAATAAGTTTATCGAATAGATCTTTTTGTCCTTTACCATCGTATAACTGCCTCTTTCTTTTGATAGTGTTGATTAACATTACTATTTAATAAATTTGTAGCCGCAAGATTTCAAACTATTACACTACTTTAGGGTAAGAATTTTATTTTGGTACATATACCAAACTTCACAGATTAACATTCATATTCATGAATTTGATCTTACAAGATTTTAGATGAGAAAGCAGCGATCAGGAATGAGTTAAGCAATTCTGTTTTTGTATATAAATGTTCTTAACGAGTATATGTGTGGTCAGGTTGTTCAAAGTGTATTACGCTGATATACCACATAGTTCTGATAATCTTCGTCTTCTTATTACACTATCTAAATTTATCGAAGAAACTAAATGCTTCAAATCTATTAAATTAATGAAATCACCTTTTATGTTCGGAAAGCTTTTACTCAAAATTCTATTCATCATTTCTAATTTCTATTGCATACATAACAAAAAACTTATTCAAAACTACTTCAAATACTTAAATAACTGAAATAAAAACCAAAGGTTGTTAACTGTTTGTGGTTATATACCATTTACACTTACTGAGAAAAGATGTATGAAGACTCAATCGTCTATACAAACAACAATTTTCTTCATGTTATATATATAGGGTTTTGGTTGTTATAATCTCATGAACAATTAGTATTCAGAAAATGTACTTTACCTGACGGAAAGTAAAATGATAAATCGTAAGGGAATGAATATTAAATTCTAGAAAAGTAGACCATAACCAATGAAATCACTTTGAGAAATTCTAGTTTAATAGATTCACTCACTAAATCGAGTAAAAAATATCAACTAAGTATTTGGTTTTCCGTACGAAAACTTCCAGAACTAACACCACACTGTACAAAGTGTAAAACACTATCAACATGGGTTCACTTAGATTTGCTAGAGAATCTATCACTTTACAAATCAATTACATGTCACTTTTCTTCCCTCATATGGACTTGAGACATTCAACATCACTGTACTGAATCACGAGAAAATAGGTCTTTTAGTATGAATTTTGTATTAAAGAATGCTGTCAAATTATAGCGTATGGAAGATGGCTAACAGATGATTCTTTTCTTTCAGTTGGTCCCCCTCTATTATTTCCTGTTTATTTCCAAATCATGTCCTTCCGTCATATGTGGATTCACAAAAGAATAGAGGTAAGCAAATTTACAATGTACGACATACATGCAATTGTCCTCCACTCAATTACCAAATTCAGTAGATCCTTGCATTCAATGGTAGACGAAATGAAAACCTAGGCATTCTAAAATGTACGGTCTTAGGGCTCAGTAGGCATGCCAAAATGACGTAATATACCTGTCAAAAAAAACGCAATATGTTCTGACTGCATAACTAACCTACCAAAACTACTTAAATCGGTTTCACGATTATAATGTGCACTTCAGATCAAACAAAAGTCAGATTAACTACGCTTTACGTTCAAGAAACAAAAATATATTAGGTCAGCCAAATAAAGTTTGATCTCTTGACTTCATGAAAACTGCTTTATTTCGTTTATTATTAATTATTTTATGTTTTTTAATTAAGCATGAACACAAAAACTATTGCAATAAGCAAAATCCTATATACTAAATCATGTTCATAAATGATAAATAGGTTCAATCTTAACAGAATATTAAACAACCTCATATTTTTAACGCTACTTGGAAACGAATTATGTGACCCTCGCTAGAATTTACTAGTTTTTAATTATTAATAGGAATCACTTTTTACTCGTTTTTCTGCTTAGTAATTTTTTTCTAAGTTCTTTTTGCAACTATTATGAAAGACTGAAATCAGTGACAGAATAACACTGAACATTGATCATTCACGAATCAACCAAAAGTATTTTACAAAACACCATATATAACTTTAATAAGTTGTTTAGTTAGCTTGCAACTAATGTACCATGCCCACACACAAAATGCTCAAAAGAAATAACTTGAAAAACTTTGTTATCATTTCTTATTAGAATAAACTAGAAATTAATCGTATGATAATGTCATTATCAAACCCGTGGCCATATTTCTAGGGTCTGTCTCACCCACGTTACTGCGAAAATATAAGAGTTTTGTTTTCCTTTGAAGTAACAAATGTGATTTTCGGGTAAGTTGATGGTTCCCTGAATATGCATGTATATCTTATTACATTCCCCATGTTTACAGTTACAATAAATCAACTCAGAAGATGAAACAATGGGAATATATTTCCTTGTGTACCGATGATAAAAGCGATAAACTCCTTCCTATATAAAGTTTGATTATTAAACTTATTGCGTGCCCAAAGTAGAATCTTTCAATCCATGACTAAATGTATACCGAAGTGACTCAAACATTTAAGATGTCATTCAAAGTTTAAACATTAGAAAACTGTTGTAGGGTACTAAATATTAAATTAACATCCATTGAAATTATTACTTAATGGGCTTCTACTCAAATAACATAATTGTATATTCTGTACTTCGCTGTAACTTGCAGTGCTTGATAATTACATTTTCAAGATCATTTTTAGATTTTATTTATTTATTTCGTCTAAGGATTTTCTGTACGTCACGGGATTTTGCGTAAAGTTACTCTCTCTTTATTATTCATTGCTTGGATTCTGGGGAACTTTGGTCTATTTTTTTGTTGTAAGGTATGTGATCATTATTAATATTACTACACTTATAACTATTGTCATATGAATCAATTTTCGTTTTGATATGAAACTAAAGGATTACTAATCAAAGGTTTCGGTATCAAGAAGTTCTCGGCAAATAGATGTGTATTAGAAATAAAATAGAAACCATCCAATTTAAAATAGCATTGAGAAAGATCAAAATTTATTTTAATATGCATGCAAAATCCTTTATTACCGATTATTCAAGAAATGAAAAAGCTATTAAATTAACGTCGATAAAATATATGACAATCTCAAATCATAAAACATTTTGATTAACACAATCATTTTTCATGTCCCGCCTGAAAGTTTCATTTTTCCTAAGAATAATCCCGAACACTCTAGAAAAGTCGATACATAATCGATCTAACCATAACCCAACCTAGGTCTACATAACATTACATAGTGGTTGCGTGGTACTGCTTTTTAAAAGCCAGACATGAGTTCAAAACAGAAAAATATCCGACTTAAACTAAATTAATGGATACAACACTAGATAGTCAGAATCTAATTTTAGTTGTTAGGAGGCAATCGATGAAAGTCTTTATACCTAGGTTTCGTGCTAGTTAGTACTCGTCCGGTAAGTATAGCTTTAATCTTTGGTGAACTGGCTCTATCTGCAAGATCTGATATCAAGTTAATTAGCGTGACAGTTTGAGATGTTACAACAGAGCTACTCTGGTCACAACTGATATGCTGTGGAACTGAAATACTTAAAATCGAACATATATATCATATAACTTGCATTAAGCATTAATTTTACTTAATAATAAAGTTAACAATATTACTTCTTCAGGTTGTGCTGTGAAACTAACTTTGAATAGAAACTTTACACGATTTCAGAATAAAATAGTACGACTATAACCAAATACAGTTAATAATAATACCACTTTAAAGTACAAGTAAATGAATTAATAACATAATGTAATAACTCCCGCTGAATTATCACGTACTGTTTTTTATGATTATTTAGTGTAGACTATTTACTTAAGGACAAAACTGGATAGTAACAGGCTATGCCATATAAAATAAACTATTGTGAGTTCGGCATACATTTAAACGCTAAACAAAAATAATTTTTTCTATGAATGGAGTTTGCGTGTAGATTTTAAGCATTTGATCGTGCGTTCAAAGTAGTTCCTTGCTTATGTATAATGCAGTACCATTCACACTATACCCTTGCTTCATAAACTGGCTGACATATAATTAGGTTAGAAAAAGGTTTAAAGTGACCAGACCAAAACACTGTATCAGTTCATGAAATCAGGGAATATTAACTTGATTGGAAAATGTACTTGATCATCATAATCAATGACTTAATATTATTGCTTATGTGGCTTAAAAACAGTTACAACGATATAAAGGCACTCATTGTATATAGCTCTTCAAGTATCGGATACAGCACTATTCCTTACCTGAACGTCTCGATTCCATTTTGTCCTCGGTTCCCTTTTTAGTTTTGTACTAATTACATTATCTTTACTTTGTGACTTATGCTTTTAGTCCTCTCTCTTTTGGTTTGCTAATTTGAAGTCCGGTAATATGTGCCAAAATAACACTTAAAACACTATTTATCCTCCGACTTTTAAAATTTATAATGACATTTCGTTAGGATAATGAGCAAGATATGCCTACTTTAGTGATACTCCGTAATATTCCATTAAACGGGCCGAAAAATTCCAAAGATTTTTACAACTTTCCTTCATCATATACCCAATCTGATAATTTAAATATCACTTTGATAAGATAGTTACTATGGTATCTTATATTCGGTTTTATCAGTTGTGCTTACGTCAGATAGTGTTTGTAATGCACCATCTCTCGAAATTGAGGAAATGATTTAGGGTTTCTGATAGCTGTGCATTTGCTAAAGTTGATAGGTTCCCTAATATTACTTCCAAAAGTTATTAAGTGAAATCTGTTATGGAAAAGGTCCACGAAGGAATACAATTAAAGATGTCTAGAGAGTAAACAACAGAAAATCAATAATGTATGCATGCTCAAAGACAAAAAGCATTTGTTTCACAAATACTAAATGTATCTAGTTTCACATAAACCATCTAAAATAGTTTAACACTAACGCTACATTTATCTACTTTAGCGTAAACACTTGTTTGGTGTTGTCTCTACTTTATTATCGTTTTAAACACAACTATTGTTTTGTAATATAATATTAACTGTAAATTATTTACAGTTAACTAACACTATAAATAACCACAAGAACAAATAAAACTGAAAAGTGAGGTTTGATTGCAGTTAGAGTGAACAACTGATTCATTAATTGGGATTGAAATATTTTTTTAAAAGACGTTAAATTAGGCTAATTGATTATGTTACTTCCTAGACGAAAATTATTACGAACTATCTATGTTAAGGTTAAACCAAGTTAATCTGTGCTTTTCATAAATCATAGCTTCAAATTAAACTGAGCTAATAGTTTTCACTTAATAATGTTCACAATGTCACTTAATATCTAAATGACAGAATGTCACAACGAATTTTTGTGCACGTACCACACCAGTTTGTTAGGTCATGTTTATTTTATTTGCTTACCAGAATACAAAGTTTTCGTTAGTGTATTGCTGATTATAAACTAGATATTCTCTCATATTCCATTGAAAGATCATCGATACATAAACTATTCATTTGAAATCCAACCAACCTGTATTCAGAGTGATGCATCGGACTAACTGATTTACTTTGTCTTTTCGTAAACATTATTATGGTGTACGTATAATTTTCGTAGTGGCTACAAACTGCCTGATACTTTTCCTTCCTTTATTAGATATTACCTTACAATCATTTGCTAATCCTTTCAAAGTTGTCATTGATTTATTTAGCAATGCAAACTGAACTTTAACTGTATCAAATTCATTATTCTAGTGATCAATTTAAGGTAAACCTGCTTCTTTTTCACACATTTCTATTTATAGAGTCATAGAAAGTCACTGGTTCACTTGGGTTAGTCAGTCAAACCATTTGGCTATGCCAGTAGATTATGATCGAGCTGAACCATGGTTTCGTTTACAGTTAAATGGAACATGCAATGTTGAAAATTCGCTATTCAATGACTGGTTTACAGGACATTTGAATTTCCAGATAGAACATCAGTAAGTTAAATTGTCACTTCTCAATCTTTAAATTTTATTTACATTTATTTCTTCCTGATGCTCTTAAAATTACTAATTTTTATCGTTTAAGATACCACTCGTTGACAAGCTCTGTATGTAAGTGATAATCACTCTGGTTGAATAATATGCATTCACCCAAGTGCAAACTGATAAACTCAACAGGATGAAATTTAGTTGTTCACATTGTTTATGTAAAGACATGAACTTTGGTTTCTAACTTTAAATCAATTTAACGGCATAAACATTAGTGAATTTTTAAAAATTAAAATATTGCGCTTAAAAATAAGTAGTAAGGTCATGAAGAATAAACATTAACTTTTCTCAATACTAGTAAATTCCAATTGATATTGATCATTATCTATTACCATACTATGATTCCACTACTAGTCACGATCTATCGACTATGGAAAAGCTTATGATAAAATGACTATATGGAAGCGATTCGCACAGGATGTACATATGCCAACAACAACTGATCGAAATTTAGTCAAGTATATCAACAGCAGGACAATTCAAGTTGTTTTCAACAATGAAATAATGTTGATCAATTCATTTCTCGCATACATGTTTAGAAAGTAAGCACTAAATAGGTTTTTAGATAGAATTTGACTAAAAGACATCAAAAACAATGTAGTTAATAGAATATATTTCACTATCAAATTTGAACCTAATTAGAGACCTGAGCCAACAAAATATTCAAACAGATATTTCTTATTCTATAGCTTAATCAAACTTAAAAATTAGGTGCGATTTTCTCGATCGATTCTATCCAATAACACAAAATTAAGATAGAAAATGTAGTTTGACATCCTTATTGCAATCTTTCTCCTATATATTACCACCTTTACCTAACCACTACTATGAATCCGTTGTTCATCTTGCTGTGCTTATGAGGTATGGCAACCTGGACCGATGCACATATGTGCCTGGTCCTATGTTGTAGCTGACTGACTAACTTGACATCTATTAGATTGACTTTGTGATCTGCATGTACCATAGCTTTGAAAACAAGATGAGCATTTTTCATTACATGAAGCTTAAAACATTTGACAATATAGCATGATACCTTGCTAACTTAATGAAATTATACCGTTTTTTTTCATTTCAGCTTATTTCCAACTATGCCAAGACATAATTATCATCTAGTAAGGCCTTATGTAAAAGCTTTATGTGAAAAGTATAACCTTCCTTATCGTGTTAAGCCAATTGGAATAGCCTTTAAAGATGTTTTCAAGTAAGCTTTCGCAAACTTATACGTTATTATTCACCATACTACTCGGAAAACTTAATAACATTTGTCATTAACTAATACAGCAAAATATTACTCCGATTTGCTTTACTTTTTATTACTCCTTGACTATGTATTTATATGTTTAGTATAACTCAAGTTTTCCAAAAGTTCAAAACAACAAAGTAACTATTAGCAATAATAGTTTCTGCATACTTTATTTATTACATTTCAAAACTAACTATATTTTTTATTCCTAAATTTAAATTATATATATATATATATATATATATATATATATATATATATATATATATATATATATATCATACTATAAATATTGTTTATAATGATTGACTCAAATAGGTTACATTTTTAAGTAACAAAATGACCAATGTTCAAGAAAAATAATACATATAAATTGACTATTCAATGTAGTGTTCAGTAAGCCAACTATTAAAAATAATATTATTCTGATTCAAATCACAATATGAACATTTCCAATCTTTGTTTTTTTTTCTAACTTTTTGTATTATGTAAAATATTTTTTTTCCAAAAAAAAACTTTTCGATCGCTTTTGTTACTTTCATTTAATTTGAGAATAGTTTGGAAGTTACAAGAAAAATGATTGTTCATTAATGAACTAAAATCCTTTTTAGCAGATAATAGCTCTTGTCAATATTTACTTAAGAATAAATGTTAAAATAACTGTAACACAAATATTTATAATAAAACAAATTCATTCTATTCATTTGCAGATAAATTTCACCAAACTTTATGTTGTACTTATGCAAGCTTCTATTGATAATGTTACAAATCGATACTAGAAGATTATCAGCATCTTTCTAGTACAGTATAGGTTTAGATGAATATCGATTGTATACTAGACTCTTTCACCTAAATGTTACTAAAAATATTTACTCTTGTTTATTATAACGATCGACATTGAACAACCAATTGGTTTGAGTCACTTAAAAACGTTCCAGTTCTTGAGAAATCTTCTTAATTAATCTTCATAATGATATTAAATTTTACTCAGTCCATTGTGTTATTGTTTATACAAAGTATATCAGAGCGTCCCCTTAACAAAGTGGTGTGTAGTGAGAAATATGGAGTTTATTTAAAACGACCAATTAATCATGTTTAATTAAAATGTTTGTAAATTTAACCTTGGACAGTTATATTGATTTGTACAAAGTCCAAACATATGTTACAAATAACCTGGATAACGCTTAAGAGTAGAATATGTTTAAATCTGTGTATAGAATTTTTCAATATTAGTCTATACAATGGTGTTATTTATGCTTCGGCAAAATACAATAAAACCTTCAGATAAATTTTATCTTAATTGCATATGCATATGTTGTAGTGCGAAATCGCATAATGTCTTACATTTATTGTTTTAAATAATTATTGGATCTATACGAAAAATATTAAGATAAACGGTCACTAAGAGAGACACTTAAGCGTGGGTATTGTAGATTACTTTTAATTTTAAAGCATTTACAAAGTTACCTTTCCATTTTCATAGTTAACAAGCCTGAATAATTTGTTATCCACTTGCATTATTATAAATTCACATTTACGACCCAAATCTCACATTCACATAGTTGCATTACAAAGCGAATTCTAAATTATTGACCAACCTTTTAAGAATACACTACTCTTGTTTGCGCTTTCATTATTTAAACATATGGAGACTTATGTAGTTACCAATGTATTCATACTCTGCACCCATTCATTGAGATCTTATAAATGTTTCCTATTTAGATTGAGATATTAATGAATGACTGGCAGAATTTTCTGTACACTATCTTCCATTTAATATGAGTAGAAGTTTATGCAATTTAGAATATAAATGACTCAAGAATCGATAATCAGTTGACTCTTGATTACAAATTTACCCATCATGAATTTTCTCCATTCTTAATATAATAAGAATTTGTTATCATTAAGAGTTGTCTCAGAAATAAAATAATAAACAGTCATAGCTTAATTCATCTCTTAATTTTTATTGATAAGAAAGAGTTGAAAAAAAATTATTTCGTTTTGTTTGATAAATTAATCTTTAAAAAAAATCAGCATCTCAATGTCATATTCATTAACGTTTACCCTTTATTTATCTATCTGAATGAAATAAAGTAAAGAATTCTTCCTACTGAATTTATCTCTTTTATCATTGTTTTAGAATATTGAAATCAAGTGCAGAATCATGGAGAAAAGTAAAATGTGAAAAAGAAAAATGTATGAAAAAACTTCTTGATGAATAAATGAATATCTTTATTATCATGTTATTTACATATTTCATAATGTATTGTTTCTAATTAAAATTGAGCTAAAAAAAATACCATGTTCATATATGAATGTATTGATCTTAATTCGTAACTAATGATTGTTAAAGTGCTTTTCTACATAAATGAACATCGACATAATTTTCTTTTGGTAATGATATTTGTTTATTTTTAATATTAGAAAAAAAGTATTACTTGTTTGTTAATTGAAATTGTTCCTCTTAGTTACAGAATAAATGATTATACGTACAGCGGTAACATCGTATGGATTTTTTTATTGCAAGAAATAAATTTCAATAGGTTGCATGAATTTCATCTGTGATTCTTTTTCTTCTTAATTCTCAATATGTATTTTTATATGTGTGGAAAACATAGTACTTATTTACTCAATTTTCGTTTTATTAGTTATTGTATGTTTAAGTCCTAAAAAATGAAACGTGTATCGTTTATGTATTTAAACAATGACGTCATCTTATTATCGTTACTTTACCTTCAATATCATGTCTCATGCAGAAATATTACTGAGTATTGTAAGTAAATCAGAGTTGGAATAACCATTACCAAATTGAGCTCAGGTGGCCTGGACAAGAAAGTACACATACTGACAATGTAAGCGAAATGTAGAAATAATGAAAGACAAGACTCGTTTCTCAATTCTATTCGACTAACCGTATAGTTAAGAAAAAGTGAATAATAATATTAATACAGAATTAATTGTAATAATACCATAATGAAATACCTATTATGAAATTTTCGGCGTTTAATTTCTTCATTTCTCTATTAAGTATACACAACTTAAATAACTATACACTAGATGATTTGTTTACAGAAAGAGATAGTACTTTCAAGTAATAGATATCTAAAAACTAAATTTTCAAAACTCTTCAGTGTTTCACTCAGCAACAATACTAAACCAATTATCCAAATTAAATAGATTATAGGAAATTAAACAAATTCTGTACACACCATTTGTTGAGAAATTTCATAACAAAACAGTATAAGCGCGTTATATTGAACGTGTTGTTCTTTTAATATGGAATAGATAGACTGAATGTGGCTAGTAATTGGATCCAGGGCGCACGTTCCGTTTCATTCGGGACTCGTCAACTGGATAAAGCAGGTTGACGTTCATTCCGGAACTCGAACCCAGTACATTTCACTCCAAACTTTATCGCGCTATCCACTCAGCTAGTGAGTTCGGAAATCCACTGACTTGTGCAAAAAGTATGAGACTTAACTTAATATAAAACGTCTTGGATTACGTTCTTTTTAAACTAAATAAGTGCACTTAACAAAATCTTATCTGCATAAATAGGAGTCGGAATTTAGAGACTGAAGTCACAGTTGCTAAGTACGAAGAAACTCTCAAGGTAATTGTTTGACAATTTAGTCCACAAATGAATGACACATTTGACGAAGAATATGTGGTTCCAGGCAAGTATTTCGTAAATGAACTGTAGGAAACTATCAATGGACAAACAGCGACGTTTCAAAACAAACTGAGAATATTCCTAGTATTCTATGAATGAGGAAAACTATGAGAATGAAATTTAATGCTTAATCAGACTATTCCTAACATATCATGTATATTAAACAAGCTACTAACCTATAGTGATTCTCAATTTTAGATGAAAATGTAGCAGTTAAAATAGTCAGAAATATTACAGAATACTCATAATAGGAATCTTTGAAAAAGCCATTTTTGATGTGAATTCATAGCTACAAAGCAGTTAAGTTAACCAAAGAAATAACGTCTTTCAAAAATTGGGCATTTAGGCAAGAAGCTAGCTAACTACACTAAATATGTATCACCATCACTTTTAGTGTCATTAGTGCGCTCTAATTTATTCTGCAAATTCGTACAAGCTTTTTTTATGTTATCGTTTGAAGATGGAATTAAAATATTACTCCCAAAGAAATTTTTGACCCATGACCACTCTTAGAATTAAGGCGTGATTATTGTCATGAAAAATTATTTACTACTCAGTATTGTCATTGTCCCTACCTAAGATCTATCACTATTAAGGAAATTATGAGCTTCTTGGTTAGATTCTGAAATGAGATTTTTAAAAACATTCGGTCACTCAGTAAGCTATCTCTAAATAGTAGATTGTACTAGTAATGTTTTTTAGCTCACACATGAAACCATAAACTATGAACCTGACCAACTCTTATTAGGGAAGTTTGAATTCTGATGATACTAAGTGATAATAACGAACACCAAAATAATAAATCCAGATCAATGGATATAAAGTGACTAGACTGCCCTAGAAATCAGTACTCCTATCTCAGTGGATTAAGGTGGGTACACAATGAATTCCAAAATTAATTAAACAAAACCCCAACTCTTTATTTTTGTAAGCATCATTTACAAACCTTCAAATAAGAATCAAATGATCGGTTTAACTAAATATCTGATTTACAAGTATTCATGAAGTAAATTAATATTACACGCGTTAATTATAAAAAACATAACTGTCAGATCTATTAGCATAACTTAACACAATTCTCAACATACTTTAAATTCTCACTAGCCTAACACAATTTCCCAAATACGCACAGCTTGTAAACCTAATACAACCTTCAATGTTATGTGTCCATAGTAATCCAAAGTTATCGTTTATATTGTACATCTTAGTGCTTCCAGGTTTACCATGGTGATCTAGCTTTGATCGACTAACAAACTCAACTATTAAATTACTGCTATCTCCACAAAACCCCTTTCTCATTATTCATTTGTTTAGATTTCCTTATTAGCCTTTAAAATTTCAGACAGGTTAGAGAATATAGGAAGCCAAAAATGGTCAAAGGTCAAGGACAACTAAATGGTGAAAAATCATGGTACGATTATTTTTCTTAAGTAGGCGAATAAAGGTCATTGTGAAAGACGGTACGACAAGAAAATAGGGATATCCGAATGAGAATATTATCATATAATGAACTAAGGGAACAATAATTTATAAGCCGTAAAGATTAAAAACCGTCACATAATTTAAGGAAAATAAGTATCGATAAAACTAGGGCCGTGGCATACACAAGTATCTGCTTCTAGGCTCGAAATATATTTAAGTAAATATCTGTCAAAAAATTAAGTCCCGATTTTATATATAATTTCAAGCGATAAAACATTCTGTGTAGTAGTATGTGCCTCAAAGTGGAGATTAAATGTTTGTCCTTGAGATTTAGTAAGGCGCAAATTGAGAACCTAGTCTGTAATTCTGGATAAATGTGCTTAGACATATTGTTTTCACATATATTCTACATCCTGTCTGGTTTATATCAACGTGAACCCCAGAAAAAGAACCCAGTCTTATAAGACACATGAATTTTGCAAGGAGTACTTAAGAAGTTGATTTCTTGATAGTCAGAAGGGCCCAATTATCCGTTTAGCGATAGAATGATACATGGAACCCATCATATATAATATTCTTTCTGTATTTTGATGTGACTAATCCTCTTTCGTTCCAGAATCTGTGTGTAGTCCATCGATAATCCCAATTTTGTTCTTGCCCGCATCAATTACAAAACTTTACCGTTACCTAAAAGTACTTTCAACAGCTTCTTAAAACATCGTATAATCAGTCGAGGCACAAAGCTTCACGATTTTTGCCCATGCTTATATCAAGTAATCAGAGCTTTTTTATCACGTATGACAATATCAGAAAACTACGGAACTGTAACTTTTTTCTCCTACACGAACGGTTACATACAAATCGGCTATCAGTTCACTGACTTTAACAGAAAGTAGTGTTTTGCATTTGACGTCATCTGTGATTAATGAGGAAGACGTTTAAGTTTGCAGAGTACGCTACTCACACAACTGAGACAATTAAATCTCCATAGATGTAAAAAAAAATATAATTTTAATCTAACCATTAAACCGAACTCTATATTAAAAAACAAGGATATTGATGCAATTAAATAACCAATTTCACATTCTGAGTTGAATGATTCCATATTGTTTTTTTTCCATATTCTTCTCTATTTGGGATTATAACAATAATCCTACCAAGAATAAAACGAGCAAACTTCTGTTATTTTCAACATAGCGAATTCTTTAAGAAAATTGGCCATTAAAACAAGATCCATCTCCCAAAAGCAAACTACTATCTCCGTAAGTTTGATAAGTGGACCGATATTAACCATCTGTTCCCATTTGTTTCAAGTTAACGATAATGCCTTCAGCTTCGCTATATTAAAGGTCAGTGTCAATTCACCTTTTATTTATGTGAAGATATAAACATTGGTACGAAGGGGGACGCTACAAAATAAAATTGAGGTTGTGAAAAGATAGAGAAAGGAAATATAATAAAAGGGAACAGTGAATAGGGAAGTGTGTGAGAGTGGAATGATAATAATAATAAATGGAAGAAGCATTTCAGTTGGGAAAAATACAACCACAATGAATTCTTTCAGTTAAAGAAGTTACTCTAACTTTTATGAAGGAATTTATAGCAGGATCATTACCAGCTTTCATTCTTAGCCAGTGTGATGTACCATCTTCTAGGACCGTAACTAGGAAGTCGTGAATGATCAACAGAAGAAAATCTTAAACAGCCGTTTTTCAAACCACAACCCCATGTCAAGTACTGATCACCTCTCTTTTCCGAACCAGTCCCAGCATCGACAAATAATGCACGATGTAGAATCTGCTAAGACGACTTTCGCAAGACATATTCAAACCATCGAAATCGATATTTCAAAGTAACCAAACTAATTGGATTATCGTCGTCGTCCTCGGATACACATTGCGGAACTCTGTATTACTAACGTGATATTGTCACTGGAATCCAGGAGTCCGTCGTGAACAAAGATGATCAAACACTGAGTCATCTGGTGTCCCCAGTTCGGAAAACTAGATTTCACAAGCACAGAGGAAAATTGCTCTCACTGACGCAGTGTAGATCCGACCTTTTACAGCCAGACCAACTTTGTGAAGGCGCCAAAGACCGTCCAGATTGGCATAAGCCGATCTGACTCTCACTATACGCGAATTGATCTCATTATTCTTGACACCACCGGCACTTACACAGCTACCCAGATACACGGATTTTCATGCTACTTCTATCTGCTCACTACCAAGAGTGAGTGAAGGTTCAGAGTTTTGCAAAAGTACTTTCTGCTTAGGTGCAAAGCACATGCCATACCTATGAACACTGATTAAGTGCAGATTGCATGGCTTGGGTATCGTCGTATAGCAAGACAATATCATCCACATACTCAAGATAGAAGTATTTTCCTAGACAACAGATCCACACTACCATCTGGATCCGTCACCGATGAAATTTAGAAAGGAATGGTGAGACTGAGCAACTTTGACTAACCACAATTTGTCGAAATAATCTGTTTAGGGAGATGAATTTGTTCGCTACTGAAACGTAAGATAAGATTAGCGCAAACAAAGGTGTGATCAGAGTCTAGATAAGTATTTCAGAATGAGTGGAAGTACTGTACACAGCCACGCCAGCGGTAGCTGATCACGATGTGATCAATATGAGTACAGGTCAGAGATACAGAAGGAGAATGCCAAGTGGCAAGGACAAGGTACAAGGAAGCACCAAATACATATGTGCCACACAAGTCAAATTCGATATGTGTGAGGGCTGTGATACTTCCCGGGTGCCCAGACCGAAACAGGTGGTTTTCTTAGAGGGCCAAACCCCGAGCCTTCGACCTGAAGGTCTGACCCACAAAGCAGTGGAGCATCGTAAGGAGATGCAGTCCCATGGAAGCCGGTGACCAACAATTGGTTCATACGCCATTTGTTCCCGCAGGATACTGGAGCCCATGTGCACCATTGGTTTGGAATCCGGTTAAAGCGCCGGACATTCGCTTTTCGTCCTCTCATTTTTCGTAAACAACACCCTCGCCACGAGAAAGCAATGAGTAGGACTTCCCTGGCAGAGGCTATATACGCGTGTCCATGTGAGAGCATTTCAAGAGGGAGAGCGGACTCTCCCCACTCACGGCCATACCAGGGCATTATATGCCAAGTGGCACATCGGCAATGACTGTGACGATAGTTAGCGCTAGCCAGAAACAGATTGTGGTCTGAGAAAAGTCGCAGTAGATGACCACTGTTATCTGAAGTAAGACCATTGACCACCCAAACGACTCCTGTGACTAGACACCCGAACTGAAATTTCCGACTGGTACTACAATATCTGTCGAACGCACTTTACGTAAAAGAACACTTAAATGGTAGTAAAACTCGTCCTAGATCGCATCTGGGTTGCAGTTTGTCGATGGGTAGACGGAGATGGCGAAAAGACATCCTATCTCACACATAATTTTTCCACACTTTGATGGAGCTTCCTAATCTAACAGCACATAACCGACTGTCAAAGGAGATCCGATCGATTTGTGCTGTCTCAGCTGTAAAGCTTAGTGTGACACAAGAGCCAGCAAAACCAGACTAAGATGCCACAGCGTCCTTGATTAAACGCACGTGAAACCATTTCTCGAAGAGGAAATTTGTAGTACTTAACTAGAGCCTTGAACACAGGTCTCTGATAGACAGCAGACATCGATGTTGAGAACTTCTAAAGGCGTACCCAACCCTGTCTGTTATCCGGTCTCCATTAGTGTGCGAACGTTGGAGGCCAGTTTGAATGGCACACGTGGTTTCAGAAAGGCTGGTTCAGAATTCGTATTCATTGGTAGCGCTCAAGTTTCAACCAGTCAATAACTTGAGATCGTTTAGATCGGACAAGGTTTCCGCCATAGACAAGCTGCTACAGAAGTTGAAGAATATAGGTTTTTGTGGCCTGTTGATAGGACTCCAATTTGACCATATGATGATGATAACGAAGTATACAACTTGGCCACCTTTGTATATAATTATCGACTTCATTCGCGTCAAATAATGAAATAAAATATACGAAATACAATAAAAAAATTCTGAATACGTATATTACATACAATCGTTGATCCAGGCAGACAATCAGTGAAACGAAGCAGATCAAGCATGACTCAATATTTATGAACGGACAAAAATAAGCTAAAGAAATGTGATGAATAGGGCAAGAGATTGACACACACGACCATATAAAAGCAGTCAAGGTTACAAGTGGATAAGTGACAAGGTCAAAATGTGACTCGAGAATAAATAAAATGGTCTGTCCGGAAGCTAGAATAACCCACATGGGATTGACATAGTACTGGACACAAGGCAGTGGAGGAACGTCAGGAAATGCAGTTCCATGGTGACTGGTGACCAGCAATAGGTTCATATGCCATTCGTTTTATCAGGATCCTGGAGCCTATGTGCACCACTGGTTTGGAATAAGTTTTCCAACTCCCCTAGGTAAATGCTCCGTACGTACTAACCCGGCTAAAGCGCCGGATATCAGCTTTCCGTCCTTTCAATTATGTAAAAAAACACCCCCGTCTGTATGAGGCACTGAGTAGGACTTCCCTGACAGTGGCTGTTTACACGTGACCATATGAGAGCATTTCGAGAGGGAGAGTGAGCTGTTCTTGCCCTCAGCCACACCAGGGCACTAAGGATTGCTCGTGGATATCAATCAGGTGAATCGTAGCACTAAGGTACATGAACTGTTAATAATTTTCCTATCCGTCTTTCTCAGTATTAATTTTACTAACCTTGTGCTTTTTGACTTTAGTTCACTTGGTAAGACTAGACAGCTATCTACTGTTACCTGTCATTGTCGTATCATGCTCTTATTGCCAAACATTGGGTTTGGAGCTGGCCGGAATGAGTACTCAAGAGTCCAGTAATATAAAAGGTACTACAACATATGACTTTTCTTACCGTTTGCTAGCCTCTGCTAAAACCCCTTACTGTCAACTTTGTATGAGACTTAAAATCATCAGACGAACGATCACCGTTATCTGTCTGTAAGAAAAGAATTCCTACTTTTTCTAACTTTATTAATTGTGCACCAAAGTTGCTAAGGTAAAAGGTAGTAAAATTATATCCCCGTCATATCACAGTAAATTTTTTAGTTTATTTAATAATTTAATGTATTTGATGATGAAATAGATCGAGAATTATAAACAATAAAATGAATAAGCGCACGATAGTCCTCCTGAATGGTCTCTGTCAATGAAATCAACGAATGTTCTATGTGCAAAGAAGCAGGGTATTTAGCTTAGTTATGGAGCACTACGAGTCCAATATACCTCCTTTGTAGAAATACAAAACACTTCGGTACCCAAAATTAACCATAAACTTAATCACGACAGATTATATACTAATATAACCCTCATTATGCCAACGATGGATTGACTGAGACCGGCAAATCACAACGCACATGCTGTGCAAACCGATAAGCTAGTAAAAAAAAAGACAAAGTAGGAATAATTAAATAACAAATATTTCAAAACTGACATTTTAACAATAACTTACTGAATACCAATACCCAAGACTTATTAAGTCAGTAGCTATCATGATATTGTAATACCCCAAACAAATTCTTTCCCGCAACCACCCCCTTTTAGAAATAGCATAGTGTTCACACTGAAACTGAGAATCATATATTTCTAAAGTGTTAGCGCTAGTTCTTTAGACGGTAGTACTTCGTAAGAATAGTAAGACCTTCAATTTTGCTCGGACTTTTAGAAACTAGCAGTGACCGGAATCTTAAAAACTTCACAGCTGGATTTTCAGGGGTGCTAGGCTTACAGAAATCTTGTCAAACACCGACCAAAGATTAGTTCAAATATAAGTTTTACCATTGGTCTGCAAATATAAATAAATTGAAGCCTGTTACTAAGGTAAAGTTATTCTTTTACTTAGACAATAACAGAAAATGAAAAAAAGCTAACTGCAATAATTTATATTCCATATATACCAAGCAATTCTCTAGATAGAGAAATCTAATCAACTAGCTTCAAACATTTGCTCCAGAAGACCGAGATCATACACTAATTGATGAAATCAATTACTTGAACTTTGGGCTTCATGAGCTTCTTAGTTAATATCCAAAAGAAAATTATAGCTCCTGACAAAGATTTTGAGTGATGAGGCTTATAAACAAAAATAAATAACTTTATTTATGATCTTCCTACAAATTTAGAACATCCTACTATTCTATATTTTTCATTTTTGCTCTCACTTCTAGCTGTTCTTTCAGTTTTCTTTTGCTTTTTGATGTTCACAAAACGAACGATAACAGTGAAAACTATAACCGATAAATATTTGCACGATATCTGACTGTTTTGGTACTGAGATTGAAAACCTGACCTGATAACCAGAATTCAACTTAACTAGATTATCGACGACTTTTAATTGTATGTGATCTGTTTATTCACATATTTTTTCTACGTATCACTTAAGATATTAGATTGATTTCACGCTTCAGTCTGGCTCTGCAAAGCTTTATTTCATTCTATTGTTTTGCAAGTTTACATACCATATCAACATACATAGTAACTAAATATACGTAACATGTGTATGCCACCAATCTCAGTAAGATGAAGACCCACAATCTGACCAACTAATTTTCTACCCCCACCAAGTACTCTGCGTCTAGCTTCAACATAACTCTGTGGTTCCACCACGCGAGTAATAGTTCGAAAACACCCATGATCAAATACCAGTAACCTACAAATCCAATCTACTTTCAAAGGCCACAGTTCACAACCATAAAGTAAGACAGCCAATTGCTATATAGAATACTTTTGCCCTGATTAGTACACAGAGATATCGCCTAAGCCACGGGCGATGGCAAGGTGGGAAAACCAAAACTCTTGTTTCGATACCTGCCGACGTTTCATCAAACACCAATTGAACATGGTTGATATAAATTCCAAGATGATAATTACACATCATTTATTTTTTATTTATTTTAACACGTAGATATTGGTACAAGAAGGCACCAAATACATATGTGCCGCGCAAATCTCATTTGATTTGTGCAAGGGCTGTGGTACTGCCCAGGTGCCCAAACCGAAACAGGTGGTTTTCTTAGGGGGCCACGCCTCGAGCCTAGACTACCTATCAAAACAAATAAAACTACTAAATAAACTCATTCACCAGGCACTTGGGGTGTGAGGTGCACTTTAGGTGTACAGGCTGACGGGATGCCAATCACTACTATCCATCGACGTCTTGGACGATGGGCAGTTCAACTGGCCTGTTGCTCCGGCAACATCCATCAGACTGTCCTGCCTTCCATGGCCGGTGACGACTGATCCACCAAATGAGGCGGAAGTCCGCAAGGAACTCCAACTCTTAAAGCGCTACGAACCACCGGGCCCAGATGACTTACCGCCAGCTCTTTTTGGAAATGGTGGTGACTTTCTGGTAAGGAACTGACAACGTTGTTTACAAAGGTCTGGGAGCTAGAGAGTGTTCCAACATCATGGAACGAGTTGATAGTTGTCCCTATCTTTAAAAAGGGTTCACGTCGTTCCTGTAACAACTATCGGGGGATAAGTCTACTTCCGATTGCGACAAAACTGTTGGCTTCCGTCATACTTCATAGATCGTTCAAAACCCGAGATTGACTAGCGAGGAGCACGCTGGTTTTCGTTCTGCCCCCAAATGCACTGGACGACTGAGAGTGGGGAGAGCCCGCTCACCCTCTCGAAATGATCTCACATAGCCACGCGTATATAGCCTCTGCCAGGGAAGTCCTACTCACTGCTTTCTCGTGGCGAGGGTGTTGTTTACGAAATTGAGAGGACAGAAAGCGAACGTCCGGCGCTTTAACCGGGTTGGTGGACATGGAGAGTCTACATAGGGGAGTTGGAAAACCCTGATTTCAAACCAATGGTGCACATGGGCTTTAGTATCCTGAGGGAAAAAATGGCCTATGAACCAATTGTTGGTCACCGGCTTCCATGGGACTGCATCTCCTTACGATGCTCCACTGCCTTGTGGATCAGGCCTTCAGGTCGAAGGCTCGGGGTTTGGCCCTCTAAGAAAACCACCTGTTTCGGTTTGGGCACCTGGGCAGTACCACAGCTCTTGCACAAATCAAATGAGATTTGTGTGGCACATATGTATTTGGTGCCTCCTTGTACCAATATCTATGTGTTAAGATAAAATAAATAAATCTGGTCGAGGATGTATTGATCATATCTTTACCGTCCGCCAAATATTAGAACACCGTCACACTTATCACAGGTCAACAATAGTAGTGTTTCTTGACATTGGGGCTGCCTTCGATTCGTTGGATAGGACTGTCCTTTGGGATTGTCTATTAAAGAAGGGTGTGCCTGAGAAGTTCATTAACATCCGAAAAGCCCTATATACAAACACCTCAGGCAGAGTGAGGGCATACAACCACCTTTCTCCATTGTTCCATTCAAGCAGTGGGGTTAGATAGGGCGCGAACCAAACTTTTGGACAGAAAACTAAACGCCTTAAACCACTAAGCCACAGCTCTAAAAAGATAAGTGATATCACGTAATTTCCCTTATATTGATTTGATAAAGGGGACAAACAGTTTACGCAAAGATGGAATTGAGTGAAGTCCTAACAAAATGACCTTAACATAAACATTCTAATGGTCAAATAAAAAGCTAAAGGATATGAGCTTGGGTTTATTTAATCGCCTGCGTATTTTGAAAGCGAAACAAGCTGAACCTATGAAAATTTTCCTATATTGTGTCCCGGCCCTTATTATCACCTTTGAAAGTTTTTAAGTATCTATTGATATAAGATAAATAAATCTAGGATAAATCAAAATACGAAGCATTATAGATCTAAACAGAATGTAAGATTCCGAGAGATAAGTATCTTACAACACTCAGTTTAAGAATTTTATTCATAGCAGTATGTACTCCTTACAAAATTAATCTATACATCCCCATTAGTTTTGACGTAGTCACAAGTAACGTTGGATCTGGCAGTGTGCATTCGAAAGGACAAGATGACAGTGATGCCAAATAACTGACATGTTAAGCAATAAATTCTTTTATGCTATATTAAAAACTATTGATAGTCAAATCCAAATAAACTTTAAAAGAAGTTCAGAAGATGAACTAACCTGCAACAAGAAAAAGGTACATGCAGATCCAATGACATAACCCAAATATCTTTTAACTTCACGTTCCAAGAAACTGAGGCAACCATACTGATGATAGATGCACTCTTTATCGCTAAACGATTCTTCTAACTGACGATTTTTACAACAACTTTGAGGATAACTGCTATTATTGTAAAATTCCCAATCTGATCGATTTTCCACTCCGCAACACTCAAACTAAAATACAGGATGAATTTACAAAACTTCAGTTTACGTTTGACTGGATTAAATCGACAATCTGTCGAACTTCATCAACTTTATTATACATCCTCAGATCTTCATGAAGAACTTCACTTATTTGTTCTCTAACCTAGGAACGATAAATAATTTCAAAAATATGCATTACTTTTGGCCAGTAAAATATAGAAACGATTATAACAGCCATTTCACACAGTAAAATAGTGAGCAACAATGCGTACAACAACACAAGTAGACAGCGATTATGTTTGATGCAGGCTATGAAACCAATCACTCCAGCACACAGAAGCAATAAACCTGTGCCAAGCACAATATAACCAGGAAATTGTAAGTTTGTTACAGTCACAGCGTGTTTGTAACGCGCAGCAATTACAAGTATGCTCCCCCCAACAGTTATAAGTATCACTGAAGCGACCTGAATCGAAAAAATGAAACTAATTCACAAAGACTTACCAAAATCAATGCATATGACACGGCCGTAATGCATTTAGATAAACCATCAAGAATCGCCATTGTGAGTAGCTAGTTTTTTAATAAGAAAGTTTGATAGCTCCAAATTCCTAGATAATTAGAAACGGTACAGATTAAACTACACAGAAGATTGAACCTGTCAAGAAAGTAGGGTCGAATAAAAAATAACAGGAACTAAGTGGTTTGAAGTCGGATGCTGTGATTACCAAGTTTAGCTAATTAATAATGGGGATCATTTTGTGTATTTCGAACCAGTCAACCACCTCTGATGACTAGTTTCAACATTATGGGTGATATGTTACCAACACAACAACAAAAATAGATAAGCCTTATCGGCACAAGCCATTATTAGAGAAAATACGTAATTCCTGTGTTTTTTTAACTGACAGTCTGAACTTCAGTCACCTACCGCTGTGGAACGGTGACTTGATAGTGGAAGCAATGAACATTTTAGCTCCTTGTTTATTGCAGTTTGATTGGTTGGGTAGTATCATCAACCGTCACACCAAAACGGTAGTCCGATTCTAATTATACGAACTTGTATTCGGTTACTAAAACGCATTGCTGGCGCGGATTTATTTGAATGAGGACTAAGAACAGTTGGTGCATAGGGTTTACTTGATTAAAAATTAGTACTACAACTAAGGAACATTTGTTCAGCAGTAAAAACTTATATATAGCATCATAAGGTCGAAAGTTATTCAAATCCAGTGAATCTCAACAGCATTATTCGGATTCAGTCATATGTGAAGACTCGTTCTGAACAACCGAGATAAAGTCCGCAGAAATAAGAACGATTAGGAGATTATGAAACGATTAACAGCAGAGGCGAATAACATAACATATGGACAGGGAATTGAATAGTTATAAGTCTATAACCGTCTATATTTGGTAAACAGACTGACACAAAGAGTAATATGATCAGATGATAGCAACCGATGGTTAGAGACTCTAAATGACATGGCTCAAAATCGTTTGCAATGGCGCAGGTGCATACACTCTATGTGTTCTCCCAAATTCTAATCTCCTGATTTTTCCTTGTCTCTTTTTTTCTCTTCCCAAATTTATTTCACTGGATTATACTCTTCAAATAACATCTCCAAACCCTAATCTTTCGGATTACTGCTTATACTCTTACTACCTCTACCACTACGGGATTTGAATCGACAACTGCATCCCTGTGCTAATGTGGTATGGCAACTCGAACTGATGTACGTACGTACAAAGTTATACGTTGTTACTGGCTGACTGAATACGATCAGTGTGACTATTACCGATGCAGACGGCACTCCACATCTCAGAAGACCAAAACGTTTGACAAGGCAAACTGAAGCGATTCAACTTCTATGCACTTGCGATCTATATCCCTGTGATACAACAATCTGGCTGCGGTTTTGTCTTTTCAATTTCAACTGAAGTATATAAGGCTACGACAAATATCAGAAATAGAAAAAAAGCAAGACATAAGAATTTGACTTCACATCTCTTTAAAGACGGAAATTATGTTGATGTTTACAATTTCGTGCAATTGGCTGAAAAATCAGGTTTCAAACGACTCAAAGTAGCCGGAATGAAATATAACATTGGCTGCTGAAGGATGTGACTATCAGTCTGAGTTGTGTAGCAAGGTATGAGCTTACTGTGAGATGTCGCTGTGGTGATAGAAACCAATAGTTAGAGACCTTGGGTGAAATGCCCTACAGTGAGTTGTTTTGTAGGATTAAGAATAATATGCAGGTTAATTCTGGGATTAACTTTAACTTTTGCTTTGGAGGAGGTCAATGATGAACTTGATACCATTACTTCTAAGGTTTCAATACATGATTGCACAATAGGTGATTTGGAATTTCAATTTGTTTACTTTATCATTTTTAAACTTATTCGATAGTCTGCGAGATAATTATTTTTAGAGGCAGCAAAGTGGTAAACCATATTACAACCTAAGTCATCGTTTAAGGGGTGTAAGTATAAGACCACTCCCATTTCTATGGCTAAACAGCGATTCAATGTTATTTGCTTTTCATAGGATAGATTGAAAAGTCTAGTTACTGAGTTAGTACTTACTAATCTAATCACCAAAAATAATGACGATATCTATAGTGAAACTTAGATTGGCTGCCGGAATGTAATGCTCCATATTGTTCAATTTTTTGGGATAAAAATCTGAATATGAACTTATAAAAACACGAGGTCGGACACACCAGCTGCACTTGCAAAGCCTTGTTGTTTACAAGTCATGATATGCACTTTTATGCTAGAGAACTGAGAGGCTCACCAATTTTGTAGGAAACCAAATTCTGAGTGTTTGATTGATAAATGGTTAGCAACTTAACTGAGTAAATCAAGCTGGAGCACTCTAGGGTTACTCACAGTTCCAAGCTTAGATAAAGGAGGGAGGCTGGGAGTAGGACTTGCAACCTCAACTCTTAAGTTAAACCTAGATTGAACAAAAGCTGATCACAAAAAATCATTTAAAACATTCATACTCCCACCCTATAGGAGTTGAAGGGTCTTCATCAATAGCAGTTATGATGCCTTGTGGTGAAAAATGATATTCTTCAGTAGTCACGAAGCCGATAGAGTAACAATTAATATAGATAAATTGAATGTCTGGAAAACGTGGGAAACCAGAGGGGTAGCGAAAATGAAATACAACCTAGCAGTGCTATCAGTCAGCTACAACGTAGGACCAGGCACATATGTGCATCGGTCCAGGTTGCCATACCGCATCAGCACAACAAGATGAACACCGGATTCATAACAGTGGTTAGGTAAAAGGTGGTAATATATAAGAGAAAGATTGCATATAGAGATATAGTACAAGAAGAAAGAATTGGTTCGTAGAAAGAAAGATATGAAGCGATTTTAATCTCTTAGTTTAAGGGAAGACAGGGAGTGTATACACCGACGCCATTGTGATCGATTCTGAGCCATGTCACCAAGAGTCTCCAACCATCGGTTACGATAGTCACGCGGACCCCAACCAAGTAGTTTGCATCTACCAACATGGCTCAGACTAGAAGTTAGTGACTTCAAGCACTGATGCCACGTTTTGGTTTGGCCGCCCATAACTTTCTTCCAACCATTTCCAATACCGGATAGCATTGCACGTCGTGATAATCGGTGTTCAGGCATACGTAACACGTGGCCCAACCATCTCAGTCGATGAAGATTCATAACCTCATCAACTGATTTACCATCATTTTCTAATACCCTGCGTCTAACCTCACTATTACTTACCCGGTTATCCCAGCAGACGCCAGCAATATTTCTAAGGCATCTGTGGTCAAATAGCAGTGCTATAAATAAGTGTAACCCACTGAACACAATCTGGATAGAAAAAGACTAACTTCAGGAGAGCTGTCGTGTTACAGACACGATGACAAAGTTTCCCGACCTACACAAAAAGGTGCACTGATGTTCTACCAAGCATGAAAAGCACTTATAGGAAGAAATACCCCGGAAAATACGTCTATTCTGATGGGGGACCAAGACACCAAGCTTAGCATGGATAACACTAAGTATTAGGACATCATGAGACGACATAGACTGAGAGAAAGGAGCAAAAATAGTGAGAAACTGGCAGATCTGTGTACATTTGGCATATTCATAAATGCTGTCGTTTCCCTTCACAAACGTATACACAAAGCCACATGGATTTCATCGAAACACACTACAACAAACCAGATCAATCAGATATGCACCGACAAACAACTCAGAAGGCCCAAAGGAAGCATAAGAACAAGACGAGGAGTTGACACAGTTTTAGATCACCACCTAGCGGCTAAGCTAAAGAAGCAATAAACAATCGAACAAGCAGCACTGTAAAAGTTTAATATGGACCTAACTCAAGATGTTAACAAGAATAACGAGTTTAAGAAGCAAGTTCTAAGCCTCATAAAACATACTAGAAGAAACCACTGTGGAGAACAACAGACGACCGGGTTGGGGATCGTGTGATTATAGTAACCAATGGTTAGAGAGTTTAAATGACATTGTTAAAAATCAATCATAATGTCGCGATTGCATGCACTTTGTACTACCTTAGATCTTACGCTTTTAACTTATTCATGGTTTTTTCCTTCCTATTTCAGTGATTTTATATCTCAGATAGTATCTTCAAGGTCTGGTCTTTTTGTTATCACTAATACTGCTACAAATTCTCCCACTTCAGGATTCGCCCTGGCATTTTCATCTTGCTCTGCTAGTAGGATGTAGTAACAAGAATTGTTGTAGAAATGCGCCAGGTTCTATGTTGGGTTTGGCTGACTATGAAGAACTGGGAAGAGATTGTGGAAGCAATAATTTCACAGTGTCATTTGCTATGTTAAGCCCACATAGCTTGTTCTAACTTCCGGACAAGCTAATTTACCCTTTCTCCTCGAGTCACATTATTCGCTTATCAGCTTCGAATGTTTTCGTATATGAGCAATTGTGTGCGCACTTCCTATCCAGTATAAATTATATACGAGGATTGGCGATGTGTTTATTCCAACAATAATCAATCGTGCGATATTGCTGTATTCGGATATCTGGCCACTAAAACTTTAATACCTCACGAGGTGTTGGGTCTCAAGAAGCACCAGAACAAACAGTTGGTCTCCAGAAAATCTTGGAAAGATTCAAGAAAGGAAAATAAGACGCCAGTCAACAAAAGCCGATTTAGGTGGAGTTTTGTTATTTGAGTCGAACAAGCACAAAGGAAGTTAAGGTACAGGCCCGATATATGGGAGCAAACAAATAAGTGATGAAGAGCATTAGAGCTGGCGAGCGTAAATATGTAGAAAACTAATCAACTTCAGCAGAATAATTATCCTGTTGTATCTTAAGGTAGAACATCAGGAAATATGAAGAGACCATATGACATATTCAAGCAGTTTGCGGTAGAATACAGTAAACCAGAGCAATCAATCTAGACTGAAGGAAGGAAACCAATCAGTAAGCGTCAAGAGGAGTGAAACAAATGGGTAGAACACCTTAAAGAGCTCTTACATAGACCAGACCAACTGAACTCACCAAATACGGAAGTAGCATACACCTTATCATAGATGATATCCTACCAAAAACAAAAATTATAAAAAGATGCTTGCGAAGGTTTTTCTATTATTCACATTTTCTTCATCAATTTCCATAAGTTTTGTAATTACCATTATCGAGTGTAAAATTGTTGTTTGAAAAAACCACGACCTTTGGTCTTTGATCACCTCATACCGTGACACATTTATAACAACTCATGAATACACTGTTTCACAAATAAACCATTCTAGCTGTAAACAGATCAATTAATTGATTGTTCTCAAGCCACATTTCGACCTTGCCACTTATTGGCTTACTAACCCCAACTGTTTTTATATGATCGTATGTGTGTTAAATGATTGAGCTATTCATTACGTGCCTGTAATTTATTTTTTGGCCGAATATAAATATTGGGTGACGCTTAATTAAATTTACTTAGCTGAATGTCAAACAGTTCACCGGTCCTCGTCAAGTTCAAGGGCAAGCGACGCGCATAAATTAAACACACCTCGTGAACTGACCTATGCAGTGGTGGTCACTCTCTCTTCCTTGTATCGACTCTTAACAATATATCTCTTCAATAACGTTCTTTGTGTTATACGAACTTCAAAACAACCATAATGCCTTGATAGGAAAAAAAGATAATCCACGTTAGGCACTAGCCATGAAGTGTAACTTTGACGTCAGCTGGTTGATCATACCATTCCCGTTTAACCCAAGTAGGACCCTCCGTGCCGAGGTTTGTTCTATCGAAAAAAAGCATTGAACTTCTCAAAATGACCTCAAGCTTTGGGAAGTTATCCTAATATTCATCTCAATCATAGGCACTCCCAAACTCCTCGACGGAGCTCGTCACAAAAAAAATATATATCCAGATCACGAAAGACGGATGACCCTGAATGGTTCCGGTATCACAATCAGTACGGAAAATATTCTTCAAAGTGCAGAAAACCTTGCAGTTTCCCGCGATTCAGACTATCAGAGATGAGAAACGCGTCGGGAAACTTTCCAGTTGGTACACCTTGACGGCAACCGTAGCCGGCCAACATAGTCGTATGTTAAACGTCGCAGATGTGATAATGAAACTTCGCTAATTCATCCACACTGGCACAGAAGTGCGTGTTCTTTCAGTAGATTCGGACGTCCGACTATACAAAGCAGTTTACAAATTACAGATGGCTAATGGGAAACCGATCGCCACATATGTTAGGCGGTATATGTACCTTTACGTGGATTTGCGCAAATCCACTCACTGGTTCATCATTTTTGCAGATTTTTCTATCCCAATCATTGAAACAGACGTGCCACAACATCATAATCTAATCATCGACACGAGCAGATAGCGGTTAGTAGACAGAAATTCTAACTTGTCTGTTGGTGTGACTAAATTTCTAGTTGTGGATTGTCTTCGTCACAGTTAATCACACGATCGATCCATACTACCAACAAATAGTCCCTAAGTAGTCCGAGATATACGAAACCAGCAATGTTACACATCACATCACGATCACAGGACCACCTTTATTTTCTAAAGTGCGCCAACTAGCTCACGTAAATCTGGGGTTGACGGGAAACGAAGTCAAGTACATGATAGGCTTAGGGACTATTGGACACTATTGGACTACTGGTCACACCCATGATTTGACAGCCACCTTGAAATGTACTACTGTTTTTCAAAAGTCGACTGGGTTAAGGGATATAGTTGAATTTTCATGGCTTCTGGAGACATTCCTAAAACCGCTATTATCACATCTGACGAATTTTCAGCGTAATAAATGCTTCACAAACTTCCCAGGGATTCATCGATGTCGTATTTTGAGGTCTCTACTTCGTACATGTGCATGTTGATGACTATTTGATCTCAAGTCTGGAGAGAGAATCTCATATCCAGCAACCGGACCTCGTTTTCGGGAGACTGCGAAAACACTACATTAACGCAAGGATTATTATTATTAATATTATTATTATTCACAAGCATCTTATGGATACATAAGTGTTGGGAAGGAACCATTTTGGGTTTCTTCAAAAATGCAATGATACATAAGTTGCAATAATGTTAGCATTATATTTGCCATATTTGAAAAAGTGAGTATTACTTGTAGAATAATAATAATAAATCAGGTTCTGTGTAATTGAGAAGAATATTGGATTGAATTTAAGGAAGGAAAGGAATGAAATAGGGAAATAGAAATAAAAAAGACGTAAAATACACGAATAGTTTAATAGGCGTGTTTATGAACATAGAACAAGGATAAACGACTATGTATGTACCGTCAAAATGGTAACAAAAACTAAATAGAAAATAGTTAAGGAAAAATAACTTATTATTGCAGTATGATATGACGCTAGAATAAGTGTTTGTGCAGTCATAGTTTGGAGTGATGCTATGAAAGTCTTAATTAAGTTAAAAAGATAACCAAATATCAATATGTATGAGTCATATATACGTAGTGAAGATAAAACTAGTCTGAGAAGTTAATTTAAGTATAGCGAAAAACTTCGTTATCTTAAGAACAACATTTACTTGGAAGAAAAAAAAGAGAGAGAAAAGAAATGAACACCTAGTGAAAGGGTTAAATCATGATAATAATAACAATAATAATAATTTTGTAATGGATATCGATCTCTGAAGTAAACCTCCGATTTAAAAAATAAAATGAAACAAGATAAAAAAAATCCTTCACTGCGCTCGGATGTAGATCTATATAATGGTATACAGAGTGAAACCGGATGTTAATATCAACATTTGTGCAATAATAATTAAGAATGATACTGTGAAAGTCACAATTAATTGCAAAGGACAATGAAATATAAATTTATATGTGTTGTATTTATGTGATAATAAAACGAAACTGAGAAGTTGTTTTATTTAAGTGTACCGTGAGATGATTTGTTTTTAGCTATAGACTTTGGATGTTTAGGAATAATATATGTTTAGAAGGATAAGAAGAGATGAAAAGAATATCTTATGTGTCAAGGGACAGATAATGATGTTATTATCAGTAGTAATCGGAGATACGAACATAAGCAGACTTCAAATACTAGGATGAATAAAAAATAGACGTGAAAAGTTTTGAAGGTTACACTTTTCCTTCCAATCAGTTAGATAGATGGCGGACCTTGTTTGTACAAATCATTATTAAATACATTGATATTCAATAGGTGACACAATCCACTTCCTGAAAGAAAATCATCAAGGAGAATTCTGAACTGGGTTGTAGTTTCACTGCAACGGAGGTTCAATGGCAGTCTGTTCCACATGATTGAGTAGCGAATAACGAAAAAATTCTGGAGTACGTTTGTGTGGGTTGTTGGAATCACTAGAATATTTTCCTTATTGCCTAGATTTTTGGATGATATCATAGCGTATGAAGGAGTGGATACCGAAGAGTTGGAAATACCGTTAATTTCTGTTAACTCAAATACCGTATTTTAAAATGGGCGAGATACAGTTTCTGTACAATAATAATAACCTCGATTCGTTATTATTGAGGTTTAACATTGTGAATCCGATGAGCCTACAAGATTTGGATACCTGAGAGGCAATGTGCTCAGAAGAGCTCAAACTGTTTCTATATCTCGAACCCAAGTCAGAAAAAGTGTTGAGAGGTTTGAGTGTATGGTTGTGTATAGTCAGATTTAAGTTAATGCAGCGGTCAATGTGAATAAATACACTTTTGTCAATATTAAGTGGCAAATTCCATTAAAGAGTCCATTCGTATAACTTGTTTATTTCTTCTTGGATTACCGACGAAATATAGTTTACTTTGGTAAGAGAAAAAATGTATAAACCACTTTTAGGTCATCGACAAAAAGTAGAGGTATACCATACTTAAAGAAGGAACTCACGTCATTGATGAAATAGACAAAGAGTAGTGGACTAATCACACTTCCTTGTATAACCCCACTGGTATCATTGACAGGTTGAGAATAGCAAGATCCAAAGTGAACGATTCGGCTACGTACTTTTACAAAAGATATGAGTCAAGATAAAAGGGAGTTCTGTAAGCGAAATGAAGAGTTTTAGAAGAAGAAGTTTGGGTGAGACACTGTCGAAAACCTTGAAGATGGCACAGTTATTCAGTGTTTGACAACGCTTTTACCAGTAACACTTTCCAACATAACTCGCACCCACCAAGTGAAATCAAAAGACAGAATCGAGGAGATCAGAAGCTGTATTTGATGATTGCCAATATATCGGAATTGTCTGATCTAGTCTAGCTAGCGATTGCAGTAGATGTTGAGCACGGCGTTCGCATACGTAATCTGGTGCGGATGCATGACCGAGCGCCTTCAGCTAGGTGAGTCCACTAAAACTAATTTGGTTAGCACCCAACGTCGATTTATTTACCGCTACAGATCACTCCCTCCCTAATGGGGTAGTGATGACCTTAAGACGTGGCCAGCCAGAAGTTTAAACCCAACGAGTTTTGTCGTTGGTAAACACTCTTCTTATAGCTTTCTAGATTTAGCAGCGTCTGATCGTCTTTCCTTACTATATGGGACCGAGGTACAACATAATGAAAAAAGAAAAAGTACAATGAAAATTTCGGTTCCTCGTAAACTGCATCGTTCTTGTCCAGCCGTCCTGGAAAAGAAAAATGAAAATGTAAATGCATGTCGAAATACACTCGTATGTGCGTAAAAACACGGTGCGGGCGGAAAAATGGAGAATAAACTCATGCACACGTAATAGCGTTAAAAAAGAATTTTTATAATGTTTTTTTTCGTTTTGTTTTTGAAACAAAATTATAAATATATAAGCATATTAAAAGTCTTAAAAAATATATATAATACATGTGGTGAAAATAAACATCGAGATAATATAAAATGTCAAGTAGTACCTTACGTACAATAATCGTTTAAATGTTCTGGAAATCTTACTCTTCTTCCAGAACGCGTCGTCTTGAGTTCATTTTCAGATACATTCGAAGTATCATCGCGTGTGTTGGTCGTCGGTTGAGGAATTATGAGTGTACAAGTCATGTTGTGCGACTGTACCGAAGGAAAGTTGACGTGAATAGGATTTCCTTCTAAATATCCTGCTTTTAAGCGATCGATGCTGATGCCATCGTTTGTTCCGTTCCAATCGACTATATAATACTTAGATTCACGTTGAAGAACTTCGAAAGGTCCCTCGTATGCCGATTCGAATGGTCGTCGATGTGAGTCTCGACGAACGAAGACGTGTGTACTATATCGTAAGTCAGGTTGAACGAAAACATCGGTTGATTGTAGTCGAGTGGAAGCAGTTTTAACTGAACGCATTGCGTTCCTAAGCCTGTTCGTGTAGGAGGTTAGACCCATGTTCATTGAAAAGGATGGAGGATCCACGGATACTTCTGGAAGTCGAAGTGTCGTTCCATATACGAGTTGAGCCGCAGTGTATTCACTGTCAGCTTTCACTGCATTGCGAATACCTAGTAAGACGAGTGGAAGAGCGTCGGTCCACTGTGGAACGTTTGCAGCTGATAGTGAAGCTTTCAGTTGTTGATGGAAACGTTCTACCAACCTGTTTGCTTATGGGTGGTAGTCAGTCGTTCGGAAGCGAGTGATTCCTAAAAGTGTGGTCTGACGACGAAAAAGTTCAGATTCAAACTGACGTCCGAAATCTGTAGTAACGGTTAAAGGCAGCCGAAGTTTGCTATCCATTGTTCAACGTAGGCGTGTGCTACTGTTTCAGCAGTGATGTCCTTGATAGGTACTGCTTCTGGCCATCAAGTGAGGCGGTCTACGCAGGTTAATAGGTAATAGTATCCATTTGAATCTGGCAAAGGTTCTATCAAATCCAGATGAACATGGTCGAACCGAGCATCGGGGTTTTTAAATGAACCTAAGGGACATTTGTTGTGTCTGATGACCCTAGATTTTTGGCAAATTACACAAGAGCGTAACCATTCATGCCAGGCCAGAAAAACCGTTCTGCTATCAGCTTGATGGTTGCACGAACGCCTGGGTGAGAAAGTTTGTGCAACGTATTGAAGACGTTGCGTCGATAATGCTTCGGCACGATTGGGCGAACCCTACCTGTAGATGTGTCACAAAGTAAGGTTTCCTTACCTGTTCCCATCTGTTTGATGCGTAGTTTAAGGGTTGTGGACGATAACTCGTGCAGGAGATCAGTGTCTTCTTTTTGAGGCTAGGCGAGTTTGAGAAGGTCGATGCCTTGAAAACTGTTCAAGGAAGTTATGCAAGTTAAAGCGTCTGCGACTACATTGTTTGCTCCAGAAATGTGTTGAATATCTGAAGCAAACTGCGAAATGTAGTCCAGTTCTCGAGACTCACGAGGTGAGTACTTGTTTGAAGGGGAGCTTAACGAGATAGTAAAAGGTTTATGTTCAGTGAAAAGGGTGAATTCACGGCCTTCGATATAGTGTTGAAAATGCCGTACAGCACAATACATAGCTGGGAGTTCCCTACCGAATGTGCTGTACCTTGATTCGGTGTTTAGCAACCGTCTAGAGAAAAATGCCAAAGGTTGCCAGAAGTTGTTTACCCATTGTTGTGAGACTCCTCGGATTTCTGAGTCGGATGAGTCTATTGCGATGCTAATGGGTGCTTGATTGTCCTGATGTACAAGCATCGTTGCTCTGACAATAAGTTCCTTAATTGTGGAGAATGCTTTTCGTGCGGTGTCGTCCAAATTAATGGATTTTGCACTTCCACGAAGTTTGTTGGTAATAGGTTTCATGAGTAACGCTCATTTAGGTATGAATCGTCTATAGAAACTTACAAGGCCGTTGAACGTTTGTAGTTGTTTGATCGTGGTCGGTTCGGGGTAATCCAGAGTTGCCGCCACTTTGATCCTGAGGGATCGAATGCCTTGAGCATCTATAGAGCGTCCTAGAAAGTCTGAATAGTCAGTTCCGATTTGGCATCTCTGAACGTTTACAGTAATGCTATGTTTTTGTAATCGTTCGAAAACAAGATCCAGATGCTTGAGATGTGATTCTCTGTCCGGACTTGCGATTAGGCAGTTATCAACATACGCATGTACGAAGTTGAGACCTCGAAAAACGTCGTCTATGAATCTTTAGAATGTTTGGGCAGCGTTTCTTAGTCCGAAAGGCATTCGCGAAAATTCATAGAGTTCGAAGGGAGTAATGACAGCTGTTTTCGGTATATCATTTGTAGCCATAAGGATTTGGTTATACGCTTTAACGAAATCGATTTTCGAAGAGTACGTTTCAAGGTAGCTGTCAAATCGTGAATGTGAGGCAACGGGTAAGGATCAGGAATGGTTTTCGCATTCAATTGGCGATAGTCACCAGTTGGACGCCAATCGTTGCTGTTCTTTTCAGGGACCATGTGCAACGGGGATGCATATGGGCTATTTGACGGTCGTATGATTCCTAAGTCTATCATGTGATCGAACTCGTTTTTCGCCAACCTTAGCTTTTCAGGGGCTAGTAGTCGTGCTTTAGAGAATACAGATGGTCCTGTAGTCGTGATGGCTGAAAAATCCTCGGTAGTAGAAGATTTCGTAATTTCTAAGATTCGATCGGCAGATGCAGCCAGCTCATCTAAGGCGTTGTTCTGAAACGAGACCAGAACCGCTTGCGCCTGTTGGGGAAGTTTATACAAGAAGAGTTGTTTGAATAGGCCTTCGTCGAAAGTTCTTAGTCCCATAACCTCTCTCATCCTTTGCAACATGTCCGTCGCAGAACCGTGTTGCAGGTCTATGTTATTGAGGAGTTGATCTAACCTTTGTCGATCGGTTATGTCTCTTCGTTCAGGAATCGAAAGCTTTGTGGTTTCGTACGGTTCAGAAACACCACTAGTAAACAAACTAGGTGTTACGTACCTGTTGAATTCCCGCGGTAGTGCCTTGACTACTGCGAGGAATTGTGCACGTATGTCGTTCACGCCGTGCTCGTGGAAGTCGGCTTCTGCGTAGCAGAACCAGGCCTCGATATTGTCGGGCCAGAAGGGCATGAGTTGGAACGAGTGTGGAGACGTAGTCTAAATCTTAAATACCTTGAGGGTCTGTTCAGTCGTAAGAGAAAATTAAGTACGAGAACACACGAGTGAAAAATATATAGATATCCAAAAAACGCGGGGAAAAACATCACAAAGTATAAAAAATTGAAATAAAGCAATGATATATAGAATCCCAAAATGGAACAGACTCACAGTTTACTATTTGGTGTACCAGATCACGTCGGGCCCACCAATGAAGATGGCACAGGTATTCAGTGTTTGACAACGCTTTTACCAGTAACACTTTCCAACATAACTCGCACCCACCAAGTGAAATCAAAAGACAGAATCGAGGAGATCAGAAGCTGTATTTGATGATTGCCAATATATCGGAATTGTCTGATCTAGTCTAGCTAGCGATTGCAGTAGATGTTGAGCACGGCGTTCGCATACGTAATCTGGTGCGGATGCATGACCGAGCGCCTTCAGCTAGGTGAGTCCACTAAAACTAATTTGGTTAGCATCCAACGTCGAAAACCTACAGAGCTATTTATTTGGGGGATTTATTTACCGTTACAACTTTACTAAAATCGAAATCGAGAATTAACAACGGATAACAAACATCTTTTTTCTAGGTAATTTGATCAAAAATTTCCAGATGCGATGTCAAGAATGAGCGTTTAGTCGTAAACCAGCGTTGGGGTGAGTTAATCAGATTAGCCGAAAGTAAAAAATGGTAATAGCTGTTTGTGGATAATTTTTTCCATGGTTCTTGATAGTAGGGATATTAACTTATTTGGCCTATGGTTAACAATATCACTGCGTGATCCCATTTTTAATCTAAGGGTGATAAGTGATGTTTTCCCTACATATGGATATGTTCCATATTCCATAGATAGGTTTAAAAGTTTCAAACAAAATAATGAGAATTCTCTACCAACATATTTCAAAAATGATGATGAGATCCCGTCAGGTCCACCGTCATCCAACTTTTTCAGGGCAGCTATAGCCTGCTAGATGTTAAAAGGTATAGAATCAATTTTCCATAGGTGTCTGAATGTTAGCATTGTAAATTTATTGATAGAGCTTCAGTTCTAGTTTTGCAGCATTGCGAGAAGTGCTTGCTGAATTGTTCGCAAATAATATTAGGGTTGTCAACAATGCTTCCGCTAACTATGAAGAATTTAGTCGTGCCAAGAGAATTTGACTTCACACGAGATTTAAAAAGCCGAAGTATTGATAATTCTGGGTTTTTACCACGTAGGGCTTTATTTTCTATATTCATAAAGTACTTACATTTAGATGAAGCATTTTTGTTGATTACTTTAAGTATACTCTGAAGTACATACACGTCACTGTGCTCGTACTAGTGTCATTTTAATCTTCTCAACTTTCTTTTAAAAGTTTTAAAAGTATTCTGGCCCCTAATAGCGTTATAAGCTACGTGGCCAGTAACTGGAGCAGTGAAGTCAAGGCAATATATCGGGTTGTGGGATAGATTAGAAAGCCCAATGTCAACTTGATTTGTGGTAAAATAAGCTTCTCATGGTAAACACTGAATGAAAGTTTCAGTTTGTTTCCAGGGTTTTTGATCAAAATGTCTGCTCTGGTACATCCTTGAAGCTTTAGAGTTCAATTGTGTGTCGTTTAAAGAATGAATAATATTCAATACAACTCTATGATCACTCATAAGAAAACTCATGACCGATTGCACTGAGATAGAGTCTATGTTGATTGTTGGACCTGTTCGACATTCCCACAAATTTCCAGTGTTTCAACTAGCTTGTTATATCTACTTGGTACCGGAGTCGAACCCCATGTAATGTTTGGCAGATTAAAATCACCTCCTTCAGAAATATCAAATCGACACCGACTTCCTAAATTTTTTCGGATACACTATTGATCCTCAAGGCATCCAACTTCTGAAAAGTGAAGTGGGGGTTATTCCATATTTCCCAGAAGCGATCACAACCAAAAGATTGTACACGTTTAATGGCCTAGTAAGATTTTATTAACTGTTCAAACCAAGTTGTGCATTAATCACGAGACGCTCAACAGGTCAACTTTGTGGAAATGCGAAATCTCTTGATTTCGACGATATCGCGAAAAAAGCATTCTCCGCAGTTAAGAAACTTATCAAACGAGAATCTTTGCTCGCACATCAAGGCGCTCATTAGTATCTCAGTGAAAACATTCGACCTGTCAATTGAAGGAGACTTACAACAATCGGTTAACTACGCCTGGCAACCTTTGAAACTTTTTTAGAGGCGGTTATTAGACAACGGATCGAGTTGCAGCATTTTTGATGGCCATGTATTGAGCTATACGGCACTTTCAGCACTCTGTTGAAGGTCGAGAATTAACTCTTTTCACCGACCACAAACCTCACGACTCTTCTTAAAGCATGTCTTCAAACAAGTTCTCTCTTCTAGAGTCTTGACAGCTTCAGATATGCAAGACATTTCTGGGACATACAATTTAGTTGCGGACGCCTTTTCTCCCACAACGTCTTCGAACATTTTCCAAGAAATCAACATTTTAAAACTCGTCCAGGTTAAAAAAAGAATGAAGGCAAGAAGAAAAGAGTAAGACCAAGGAACACATTGAGTCGGGAATTGGAAGCATGCATCAAAAGGATGAATAATAACTAAAAACAAATTAGGAGGATTGGCGAGGACATAGTCGGTTGGAGAATCGTGGTAGACGGCCAATGCCCTTTCACGTGGCTCGACAAGAGTAGGTAAATAAAACTGCTTCCTCGGATCTAGATCATTGTTTTTCTAACTAATTAAACCAAAAATCCTTAGCAGAAGATTAAATTTCTTAATTTTTTTGGGATGTTGTTATTTATCAAATATTAACAGTTTTTTCCCTCTAGATGGTGCTTGGAGGTAGTCAACAGGAAAACCTGGACCCGGGTTTCGTGCTACTTGGCACTCGTCAGTAAGGTGTACCTGTAATCTTGAGGGAACTGGTGCTCCTTGGCAGATTCGATCTAAGTGCCACCCAGCTTCACAGTCAGAGACGTTACCACTGAGCTATCCGAGCCGCAACTAACCTCCTGTAGGACTGAGATGTAATCACAATTGATTGATATACAGTGCCCGCAATGTCGAGTCACCTAGACTAGTGGCCACATTGCAACATTATCGATAGCATTCGATCTTCACCCAGTGATCAATCGATTGTGATTCTTTTCCGTCTCATGTTAATTCTCATAATGTTTGTGCTTGTTACATGACATTTATTCCAGTTTATTAGTAGTTTGATACATTTGTTTCTGACAACGTGTGTGCATATTTAGTAAGCTTAATGTATCTACCTAATTATTGAACATTTCGTGCGGTGTGAGAAGAAAACGAAACACTAGCTTGTGAAGTGGAACGGTACATATAAATTCACGAAGTACCTATTAATACTATGATCTAAAGCTCCGTAGACCTAAGAACTGTTCTCTATGACTAACAAAAAAGGGAATTTTTTCTATATACTCTTTGAAGCTTTTGGATCTATTAAAAAAAACAAGCAGATTATGGAATGAGGAACACTTGATTTGAGATTCTTGAAATAGTCCTGAAGAGTATGACGGCATGAATAAACTGAAAATCTCTTCACAGTACTGTGGTGAATATGATCTTTATCTCTTCGCTTTTACACCCTATCTTTTATCTCAGCATTTACTAAATTCTCTCGTAACTACGTTTCATAATCTTCAGTCTTATTTGTCTGTCTTTTTATAATTTAACTTTGATCAAGATATGTATCTATTATCTAACTTTGCTGATGCATATTGTCGAGAAGTGATTAAGAGTTCGAGCTTGACCAAAGCCATGGTGATGGCGTGGTTCAGACTGTGATTGTCTCTCTTGACCACCCCATGAAACGATCACTCGAATTCTTACAAATAGATATTTAATCCTATTTTATTTTGAACACTAATTGATTCCTAGGTCCTGAACACTGACTTGAGAAACAGTTCTCTTAACGTTTGTTGTGCTAATTTTTGCTAGAAAAGCCATTGTTTGTATGGCATAGTTCGTACCATCGGAGTTATTTTCTGCTTCTGATATGATTTGTATTCTACCTTAAATCGGGACTGATTAAATTGGGCAAAGAGTTTGTATTTCGATTTAATTAAATACGAGTAACTTAAGAAGACTTTTTACACTATAAAAAAGAGTATGGTTTTATCTACTCAGGTTTTATCAAATCAGCGATCTGATCTACTAATGAGCTCTCGATTGTCATAAACAATTCGTTCCGCTTTGTTGAGCGATAATGGCAAAGAAATGACGGAAGCCTGATATCCACTGGTTGGGGTGATCAATGGATTTGACATAGTTGAAGCGTCATCAATTTGTTACGGCAATGCGTTTTTCATAGACGATATTTAAAACCGACTATCAGCTCGAGTAATGGCGTGTGATTTATAGGTTCTTTGTTTGCTGTAAAAAGGACTGTCCTACGATCACTTTGTAGTAATAAATAAATCCGCGAAATCAGTAGCTATGTAAGTCTCCGACATCTTATACTGACCGCACTATATTCAGTGGACGCACCTAGCTGAGAGTGCTAGGTCATACATATACACCAGATCATGAGTGAGTATGCTATACTTCTCCTAGAACGGCTATTCAGCTTAGATTACTCACTTCTTGATATGTTGATAGCCTATCAAAAATATCTTCAAATCTCTTCGTTTCTAACCTTTGATTTGACCGAACTGCACTTTTCGATTATGTAAGGTGTTACTGGTTAAGGCGTTGCCAAAATACAAATACGTGTGGCATTTTACATAAGCCTGTGATTTCGAATAACCTTTTAGTGTCCGTCCCTGAATCATGACAGCCTGGGAGAGATAACCCCTCAACTACCGGCAACACTGCACTATATGTAACGGAAGCCAGTCAAACTTGTATGGGACTGAAAAGACTTAATAATAATATATTTGTGCATGGGCAAGTACACGCCATTTTTACAGGCATGATCTACAAATTGCAACATCTGTTGGCTCACAGCATGCTTCCCATGACCTTGAGGGGGCGTGTACGTCAAGTTTGTTTCAAACGTCAAAAGTTTCATAGCTGCGCTCTCAGAGCAAGATTCTGAAGAAGAAAAAAAAGAGAAACAGAAGTGCAGCAAGGCACTTGGATATCAACGCCAATCGTTGCTTAACATTGTGTAGTAGAACAGAGAGAGGCATAATAAATTAGTTTAAATTTATATGATCTCTTGTTAGAGTGAAATGAAGTCAAAGGCTTCATATAAAAAAGTGTAGTAATGAAGGACAATGAGTTGTGATGTTTAACAAGTTGGAGTGAGCTCACATGAAGGAAGGGAAGTCAAGGTTGGTACAGGGAAAGCGGTTCATTAGTAGGGTTTGTATGAAGAGGGTGAAGTGTTAAGAATACTAATGACTATATCTTTTGTTGTCTAATTTTTTCCTTTCTTTTCTTTTTTGTTCATCCGATGATAGCCACACAATCCTAGTGTAAAAGTCCGAGTTATCATGTTTTAGGTTGTCTTAGTAGAACAGCTAATCCAGCAGAAAATTGGGAACATGAGTCTGAGTGGTGAGTGTTGGCAGACAATATATATCACAGATTGATCGACTTATTCTCAATCATAAAGAGCCTGATACATACGAAATGTTCTGCCCCACAAGCATCGGTGGATTGAAGTCATCGCCCTTACCATCAATGCTTGCTGGTCAGTAACTCCACCCTCCCTCCTCTTGTGATGTTAGGCTCATTTAAGCTTATTTTTGTATATATGTCATACCTCACACAAACTTCTGTGTTTCATATTCTGTTGGAAAACACGATAAGTACCACTTTACAAGCTTATCAGGCAGTTACAAGTTATGGACTGTGGGTAAGGCATTGATGCAGCGCTTTAATGGACTATAGTATAAAGTATAGTTTGCCAATCAGAGTATAAGCATTAAGAAGGGTATATTGTAGGATAGTTGTTTATTTAAGCAGGCGAAAAAAGTATAGGAGTATATAAGTTGTGGATAAGGGAACGAGTGGAGAAATAATATTTATTGCTAGTCAACATAGTGTGCAGAAGAGTAAAACGTTAATACAGGACAAAGAAGAAGAAACTCACAGTAACTTGACGCTGAAGTTATTTTGTGTTCTCCTAACTAGTTGATTGGTAACAAACTCCGTAGATGCAAGACCACTGGTAGTAGGCAGTCGATTGTGCGGTCCTCTTGACTTTTTAGGGTGGTAGTGAGTATCCCTTAGAGACCGAGTTTAGTTGAACAGTATCGATAGATCCAGTGAGTTACCTGTCTACTTCAAGTGAAGAAATAGGGTGGGAAAAGTAACAAATACAACTGCAAAGTAGGAAAAATAAGGCAAACTGAACTTGAGGTCCATTTTGGTCTAAACATGGAGAGAGCCTATGATGTCTGAGTGGGGCGCAGATGTGTTCGTACATGCAAGATCAGTGCAAGTGTGGGCTTGACCAAGCAGTTTTACAAACGTATGTAATTCATCTGCCATGCGAATTTCGGAGGGAAGACTGTTCCATATTATTGCATACTTAGTGAGGAAGAAGTTTTCCCGAGTTTTTGATCTGTATTTCTCAACTTTGACCGTAGATGCTGTGTTTCGAAATTCGTATTCATGTGAATCTCGGGCATGAATTATCTTACACGTTGAATAAGTAAGGTTTCTGAGTAGTTTAAAGTAGAGAATCAAATTAGACCTAAGCCTTCTCTGCCAAAAGGAGATTTATAATTCCAACTGACTTAAGTCTGTTGATCAGATTATGGGGTACTCTAACAAAGGCTTTCTTAATATTGAAATATAGTATAACAAAGAGTTTCTTCTGATCACGTATGTGAGTAACCTCGTTGAAGAAGTCTATCAGACATGTATTACAGGGCTCTGTTCTAATAAAGCCGTGTTGTGACGGGTCTATTAGACTGTAAAGTGGCGCCGAGTTGCGGTTGACTATGATCATCACTACAGGAAAACTACGTGCCAGTTAATCGATAAGATCCGCCGCAAGTCAAATATCAGAAGGCAGTTGATGGCTGTAGTCGAGATGTATTTGTTGGCGATCTCTTAGTATCGAAAGAAAACAGAGATCGTGCGAAAAGAGTACAGGTGTGGTTACTGGGCGTAACCGAATTCGTGCAAGGTCACAATCAATAGAAGAACGTATGTCTTCAGTGCAGTTAAACAATCAAGTACAGTAAAACAATCACTGGTGCAATTGGTGATAATAGTTTCCATTAAATCACTCCCGTTCTGTTAATAAAAGTAGGTCACTTCAAGATCTTCCATAAGTAGGTGATCAGATAGTTGATTTTGTATCACTTTTTCCATTATGCGTGATATAAGTGCAGTGATATTTATGGTCTGTAGATTTCAACCATGTTTCTTGGTCCGGATTTGTGTTTGGGAAGAACATACGTTACCTTCCAGGTTTCTGGATATGTACTTGTCTCTAAAGATAATGTGTATATTTTGAGTAATAGCATCTGTATGTCCGGTCCTGACATTTTATAATAGATTGAAGGGATGTCATCGGCACCAGAACTCGCAATTGGCTTAAGGGTTTTAATATCGAAGTTTATGGTACTAAGATAGTTTTTGCCGATGCACTTAATGTCGATATCTGGAGCATGAGATGTATTCCCGTTGTGGTAAAAACCATTCACTTAATATTTCATATATGACGATTTGGTCATTATACGTCACTCCATCGTGCAGTAAGGAGTAAATGTTGTTATCTGCGTTCTTTCTTATACGTTTTGCGGGGAGACGAAATATGGTTTGGGCTTTAGATGCAGCAGTGAGCGCAGTACGTTCCTCTGCCTGTTTACGTTTGTTGTGTTGACTTTGCACCCCGTCAAGTACAGAGTATATCTGGTGCAGGGCACTGAAGTCTTTTGATATATAGTACGTCCTTTTCAATTTTCTCAGTTTAGACCTAGTCTTTTGATTTATATAGGAGTTAATTGTTTTGAAAGCAATTTAAGAGTGTATAGTAATGTCTAGGGCGGATTTGGTGGTGGTATTGAATAGCTCTAATGTTTCTGAGAGGTCATCACTGGTAAAGAAACTGCTCCAGTCAGAGTGCTTTATTAGAAATCGAAAGTTTTCCCAGTTAGCGTTTGCTTAGTTTCTATATTGGAAACGCGTATTTGATGTCTTTAATTTGTTGCACATGGAAAGAATCAGAAGGGTACAGAGGACTGTTTTATGATCGCTGTTATGAAACTTTCCGCCAACCACCATTGATGTTGGTGTGACATTTTGACAGAATATCAAGTCAAAAATGTTGTGATTTCCTGTAGTCAGGTGTACACGTTGTTGCCAACCGTGCATCTCTAAGGACCTAAGTATGCTTTCAAAGCACAATGGGCCAGAATGTGTCGTTCAGTTGATGGCGGGAAGGTCGAAATCACCACATACAATTTTGTAACTGAATTCAAGCGAGGCAGCCTGAGCAAATGACTCACTTATAATGCTGTCAGTTGAGCTAGGAGTGTTAGGAGCTCGATATATGCATCTGATTAGTATTTTACATTCATGAGTGTGCACATGAGCATAGGCCGTCGAACACGATTCTTTAACCAACTATGTCCTCTTCAATCCTTCCAATTCGTTTTTAGTCATTATTCATCCTTTTGATGCATGCTTCCAATTACCGACTCAATGTGTTCCTCGGTATTTCTATTATCTTCAGAATTCCAAGTTAGGGCTTGCTTCATGATGCAGTATAATGATTTCCTCAATGTATGTCAAATCCACATCCAGGATCTTTCCTAATCTCCTCTACACCTGAAGGCTGATCTGCTCCCTCACACAGTAGGCCGTTGCTGATGGTATCCGTACAGTAGAGCTCTTTTGATATCCGTAATGAAGACTGTAAATTTGATTTCGGCTCGCAGACAGTCGTTTTGGGTCCCATATGTTCCTTAACTGTAGGAATGCTGCCCTTGCTTTGCCAATCCTTGCCTTTACATCTGCATTAGATCCTTGTCCATCAATGATGCTACCCAGGCACATAAAATTTTCCACCTCTCCGAGATATCAACGAAGTGCGTTTTGGTTGTTCTTGATATGATTGAATCACTAATGCAACGTAAATCAGATTTTTCAGGTTAGAAGCACACTCCATCTATCTGAAATAATAATGTATACTGTGAAAGACGTAAAGGTGCCACAGTTATTAAGAGTTTGACAACACGTTTACACGTAACACCTTTATAATCGGAGCGTATCAACCCAGTCAAGTCAAAAGTCAGAAACTAGGAGGTCCGAAGATATATTTTAGAGGCTATAGATATACCGGGGAACGTTCGATCTAAGCTAACACTTGTAAGGGATTCTTAGCACGACGTACACACTCGTCGTCTGGTGCGAATACGTGACCGAGCAGCTTCAGTTAGGTATGCCCAGTAAAACTAATGTGGTCAGCATCGATGTCGAAGACTAATAGAACTATTCATTTTGTGGGTTTATTTACAGCTAAAACTCATCCATATGATTCCACGAAAGGAATTGTGGAGCTGTGATAAGTTCGCGAAAATTATTTGAGTCAAAACTACATTGCTTCTATATATTGTTGGTGTTTATCCCTGCTGCCGAGTGTGTGTAGTGACTTATTTTTATCACGAGAACACGTTTGGTTTAATGAAAACAATTATTATTATAACCAATTGTACCAGTGACTGTTTAATGTGCTCTTTGTTTAACTGTGCTAAAAAGCATCCATTATTCTTACACTTTGATTGTGACCTCACGCGAACTCGGTTACGCTCTGTAACCGACTTGTATCCTGGCACGATCTCGGTATTCTTTCGATACCACGAGATCGCCAGCAAATATATCTCGACTTGGTCCATTAACTGCCTTCTGATATTTCGCTTCTGGGGAATTTTATGGATTTATTTGGCACGCGTTCCTTGGTAGCGGTGTTCATAGTCAACCGCTACTCGACACCACACTACATGTGCAATGACGTTGACGATGACACAACGTACGAAATTACGTTCCGACATGCATCTATATTTCCTCTAGTTTTCTGTGTACATTGTGGTACATGTCTTGAAATTGAAACTGACTCTTCTGGATCTTAGAATTGTAGATGATAAACATGTCGGGTGTGCACTTAAATCTCCGATATTTCGAATTTGAACCATGGACTTCCTAACGTTATAATGTTGGGTCCCCAAGTCGCAATCTCATGTAAAATTTGGTGTTTCCAATTCGCATTATCATCTCATATCTCGCACTTCGATAATTATACGTGAGTATTTGGGGATACATAATGACATATAATTTGAGGTATTCCTTCATGTGAATTTGACTTACAGAAAAAATGTGGTACATATTTCTTTTGCTTTTCACGTTAAAAAACATAAGGCCATTGTTCCAGTTATCAGTTGAATATGCATTTGTATGTATAATTCACACAAGTGATTCATCCGCAAAGCAAATGGAAAATATGGATCTGTCTCTTGCTCATCAGTATAATCTTGGACTCGATTTGAATGTTCTGCTTGTGCAAACTTTATACCTGAAAAAACAGATTCTCTTAATGCTTTGGCAAAACTTGCTATCAACTCTGATTCATCATACCACTTCTCCATACACTGGCTCTGAGAATATCTAACATCTGATATAATAATATCAGAAACGTGACTAAAATTCGACACATTCGGAACATATTTGTCACATTCATTAGTGATGAAGATGCCACAAGTATTTGAAGTTTGACAACGCTTTGATCAGTAACACGTTCTACCATAAAACGTACCCACCAAGTGAAATCAAAAGACAGAAGCGAGGAGGTTTGAAGATATATTTGATAGGCTATCAACATATCGAGGATCGACCGATCTAAATTGGCTAGCGACTTCAGGGAAACTGAGCATAACGTTCCCACTCGGGTTCTGATGTGGGTGCATGACCGAGCGCCTTCATCTAGGTGACCCCATTAAAACTAACGTGGTCAGCATCCAATGTCGAAGACTTACAGATCTATCTATTTTGGGGATTTATTTACAGCTAAAGTAATATCACTAGAGATAAATCCATTATGGGGACAAATAACATCTGATGTGACACCATAAGGACTATAATCAGATTTTAACTCATTTAGAACTTGTTCCTCTTATTTAGTTAATATTACACCAGAAACAAACGAATCATTAGGACTAACCACACCTAATAAAATAACACCAGAGTTCTGATAAGGATTTGGTGCACTCGATATATCTTCCACATATTTGTAAATAATTTCTCTAGAAATACATGAATCATGAGAAAAACGTATATTTGATAATATAATATTATGAATCTGATCACAGTATGATTCATTTGAAATATTCAATTTAATAGGATCGAAATTACAAATTTTATCATTAATTGCAGCGAAATAAATGGTAGTTTTACAAACTGCCTGTATGTGTCCAATTTTACAGTTAAAGAACTATGATTACGAAATACACATGAATTACATAAATGAAATTTGCCACAGGACAAACATTAACCAGAATTGTGCTCGTCTTCGTGACCTGCTTCGCAACTTCTAGAAATCTGTACACTTTACATGGTCTAATAGTAATTCTTTGAGAGTTGCATAAAGAAATGAAATACACTTTTCTGGAAATTCCAAAGATCTTAGTAGGTTTTAAACTTCTTTTCCGACTAATACAAGGAAATGAGCCAAAATATTAACGTATTCTTTGATTACAGTCCAGATTTCGAACCTTTCCATATAATCCTCAAACGCACCAAAAGTTGATTGTATTGTAATAGGCGTCGAGTCGCGATTGACTATGATCACCACTACAGGAAGATTGCGAACCAGATATTAGGCCAAAAACAAAAAGGCAATTGACTGTCGTAATGGGATATACTTAACGGCAATCTCGTGATATCGAAATAATACCGAGATCGTGCCTAATAGTAGAAGCGGGACTAAGTAACGTAAACAAAAGCGTGTGAAGTCACAGTTAACGGAAGAAGGTAAGGTTTTAGTACCGTTTAACAAACAGGTAATGTAAAACAACCACTGGTACAATTGGTCATAATAATAATTGTTTCTATTATACCAGTCATAAAAGTAGGTCACTACGGTATGTCCAACTATCCTATAACAGGCTCCATCACGATGTTAGTGCGATGATCAGAAGTATTTGAATTATTGTACTAACGGGGAATTTCCGAAATAGCTCAATTTAAACCAAACAGAACTAGGTGAGAACAAACGAACGTAATGCATTTATAATTCAAAATCAGTCAGACATCAAATACAAAAGAATTATTAGTTCATACAAACACCACACTTTTTTAGTGCCACTTTAGATTGGGCATAAAATGACTCCACTCTTGGAGACTTCTCACTCCAATATATATCATATAGAAACACAACATTGTCGCGATAGTCTAGACACTAACAAGCAGTCATTTTGAAACCACAATCACAAATTTATATGACTTTTGACCCGATCAATTGTCACATGACAAAATCCTCAATCAGAATATCGATTTCTGTGACCTCGTATCTGTGCTAAACCAATGACACATCATCTAGCACAAGCTGCAATGAGTCAACTCTGGATCCTTAATCGTACACGATACAGTTGCTCATCACATCGCTCTACTCACCCGGTTCACAACACAATATCCACCTCCACTGTATGAATTAGATATTTCAAATATGCATAGTTTAGGTACAGTCAGACCAGACCACATCACACCATAAAATAAAGAGGTAACAGTTATAAGAGATCAGTCGAAAAGTGGATGTGAATATGAGAGACCGTAACTAGTAGAATGTGAGTAGATTAAGAATAGTAAGTCGTATAATAATGGTCAACAGGTCAAATGAAAGCTTATGGTAAGATATATATTTGACCGTCTTTAAATCATTCCTTGCAGTAACCATTTATCTGATCTTCTTCGGATACAACAAAAATAACCGATCTTGTCACTTATCCCACCTGTTGTTGTTGCTCAACTTGTGGAAATCAGCAGCAAACCGATCTGAGGTAGGCATTTTATGCTGAAATATGCGCCATGACCTTAAAATTCCTTATCGGATTCTTAGTAGCACGTTTATGTACCATAGTTTTCCCTTTGGATCTCTTATTAAAATGAAGATTTCTGTCTGAGACTAACAAGATATCAATTATTTTTCACAAAAGGTTTTACCATTTAAGTACATTTATTGCATGAATAAACTTCAACGAAAAAGTAGACCATTAGAAAGACGGTGTCCACTTTTATAAAAGATATATCATAAAGTTCGTTTATGTATTCATAATATCTTTGACATATCCGTTTCCGAAAGCTGTAAAATCGGTGTGATGAACAATTATAAGACAAATTATGACAAATAATAAAGGACTAATTGTGCTACAAATGAAGTTCAGTAGGATTTTTGTGATTTATAAATTAGGAATGTGTGTTTTCCTGACCACTATTAAGTTTAAACAATATATACTTACACCGACTGTACCTGATGCTACTAACTAGTTTGGTTACATTATCTTTTTTTAGTTAATCTTATTGACTACTTGACATTCAACCAATGATCATTGTTGTTATTGATACTCATTTATTGATCATTCATTAACTAACTTATTTGAAATCAAATCAGATTAGATGCAATAATAATAATAATAATAATAATAATAATAATAATAATAATAATAATAAAACGAAAAACCTAATTACTCAAAGTTTACATAACTTATCAAAATTAGATTCATTGTCGACCTGTGACAGTTATCATTATCACATCATAACAAAAAATAGCCTTTTAATAATAAATATTTTATTACTGCAGAATAAATGATGGTGTGAACAAAGCATAATTAAGTCATAATAAATAAAGTATAAATTCTATAATTATTTAGAAGCAATATATACGAATAATCAAACTTTTCATGATAAGTGCAATGGGCGAGAAATATCAGTTTATTTTGTATTAAAAGTAAGTTGATAACAATGGTAGTATGAAAAGTAATGAAGATAAGATTACAGTCATGGATATTTGTGTTTTTCTACTAGAATTGCATAAATCGTCTTGACAACACGATGTAACAATTCCTGACCCGGATCTCCTGGCATCAGCTTCAACGCAAACCGGAACACAACTACGACTGGTCACTTGTAGTTTATCTTGTACATATGTTCTTATTGTCTGTTAGTAAAAACAGAAAAGTGTTAAACAAAGAATATATATTTGTTAGACAAAAAACTAAGTTAACAGATGTGACAAAACTATATAAGGTTTACAGAAAATTGACGTTTATTCCATTTTTCTTGAGTATTGATAAAATATCAAAGTAATCATTCATAGAGTCTAAGATTATTTCTTTAGTAAAATATGAATATTTCAACATTATAACTTTTCATAATGTTGTCAAATCCACGTTCATATAAGGAAGTGCAGAGACGATAACAATACATAAACATTAATAAGAATATAGGAATGTATATAGAAAACCGCTTTCGCACTATTAAAGCCTTAAAGTCACTGTCGTTAAGTAAATAACAAATAAAAACTATGCTATTTCAAATTTATTATCGTCTAAACAGTGTAAATTTAAGGCCACATTGAGTCACTTGTTTAGAAAAACGTGTGGGAGGTATATGTATGATACTTTTATCGTTTGTGACAAAAATATTGGACTCAGTGATATCTAGGACGAGCTTGGTAGCTACCACCAGCCAATTAAATTCACAATATAGAACGGAGTTGGGGACTCGAATTTCCACTATATGGATGTTTTTTTTTTAAAAAGGAGACTGGGCTGTTCTCAAACTAATAGCATTTTTAATTGATTATTTTGTAAGTGGTTTTTCTTATTATTCCCACAGATTAAGTATTGACTTAATATTTTTACCCCACTGTTCTTTGCAACTGTTCAACGGAAAATTTTCAACACACTAATCTGATTGTTCATACTACTTTTAAGTGACCAGTTAAAAGATTATTTCTTTTGACAGTTGAAGTATAATATTTTTTATATAATCTTATGATAATCTAATCAAATTTACTTTGTATACAGTGATGCATGATATTATAGTGTTTGACTGATTTATTATATAAAAGGTCTTTCCTTTTTTATTGTTCAAAAACGTTTTGCATATAATAGAGCTGTTTTTAAACTGATTTCCCACTAAATAGTTACCAGACTTCATGATTGTCACCAGGTTATCGTTAATAAGATTCTGTAGATTGGGTTCCGTTATGGTCACTGTTCTAAGTGATTGAACATACTATGCACTATCTTAATGAAAACAGTCTTCAAGAGATCCTATTTGACATAGGTTTTGCGCTAATTGACACTCGTCAACAAGAGAGAAATTTTAAGGGAAATGAGTATTCCCACGAAATCCAAACGGTGTCACTTGGTATGACAATCAAAAACATTGTCTTTAAGCTTTTCGAGCAGCTAATGACCCCTTTTAGAACTTAGATTTACACAATGACTAATCAGCGAGTAGTTATCAGTTAAAGTTCAGATCACCCGAGGTCCATATGGTTAAAATGGTGGCATCTTTGACTGTAACACTGGATAAGCTGGTTCGAGACTTGAGTGAATTAGCTGTTTCCTGAATATTTCAGGTATACCTTGACGACAAATCTCAAATAACACGAAATCCAATTTTATGGCTTTCAATAAATCACCTCTAATCATCCAATGTAACTTTTAGCCTTCTCTGGAATAAGAATTGTTAGCTTTCAGTAATTTAACTGTTGGACACTTATATTATGAGTGAAACACTTACCTTTAACTGTCAGAGTTTAATATTTACTTTCATTTCACTTAAATTTCCCTCCTATTACCTGTACTTTTGATTCATCGTACAAGATGTTTAGTGAGCTTTGGTAATTGTCATTCAATGAAAATACTGCGCCAATTATTTACAAATTTGCAAGAAGCATAAGAAATGCTTTAGTGCGTACAACTAGAAATTTAAATATAATATCACCTCTGTTGATTACGCTCTCATAGATGATCAAATATAAAAAGGATAATGTGTGGTTAACTAAATGTTGGATTAAATAGTTCGTTTACTCATTAAATTGCATAAATTAAGATATTTATTGAAATACATCCGTTTTTTTTAAAAGAATAACCAACCACGAAAATTTCTTTCTTATTAATTTATGTGTACTTGATTTATGTAAAATCTACTCAACAGAACAGAGCAAGAATTTTTGCAAACATTTACATTATAAGTAATGCAGTGGGATAAAGGGACAGTATTGTTTGTATAAAAAAGATTAGGACGATGTTCACTTTTTTCTGTTATCAAGGTAAAAAATCGTTTTTGTGATCACATGATAGCATTTTTCATATGAAATAGTTTTTCATCGTAAGTACGACTGATCATCGATGAAATTATATAACAATAACAGCAACAGGTAAATTGTTAAATTTAGATCATGTGAGACGGAAGGTTCAGTATTAGATCATGTTTGGAAAGTGTACCAATTAGTTAGAAACTAGAGAGATGCTGATGTCTATTACGTTACAACTTTCAATATTTTGATAAATTCTTTCAGTTAGTTCATGGCATAATCGGAATGCGAAGCTAGAATGGTTGTTATCAGTTACGTAAATTCTTATGGAAATTCCAGGAAAAATTATTATAAGTATTGACATAAAAAGTATATTTCTCATCACTTACTGAACAGAAGGTACAACCAGTTTGTTTCTCAGTATCCTGATATCTGAAAGGGTCTTGACACTTACTACACACATAACAACGATGACCTAAACCTATTTTTGAAAAATAGAAACACAAATTTATTTACGGTAGTTAAACTCATAACAATCAGTGTTAATCCATTCAAAGGATAAATGAATGTTGAACCAGGGTAGATTCTAGTAAATTGTACAAACACTGAGATGGAATTCAGGGATAAATGAATAAAATTATCCAAACGGTTGTGGTTTATGTATACAGATGGTTTTCATCGATATATAATTTATACTTAACAGTTAAACTAACAGAAATTCTCATAATTAGCAGAAAAATCTGTTGTTGTTACTTGTTGACATAATTTCGTCTGCCTTCAAATTTTATTTATATTTTGGAATGAATTGGTTATTTTGAGTATTTTGGTTCGATTTTGTTTTTCCTTTGCAATAACTATCAAAAATCATCAAGAATTGATTTACAATAGCCTTTGAATTTTAATATTTTAAATATTTTCGAAACTTAAGTATGAAAAATGCATGAAAGAATCCTAGTTACATTTTATACTTAAGGAATAATGATGTATATATCCTTAAATAGATGGATTTTATTAACTCTAGTAAATAATAAGTCGTTTTTCAATATCTAAATTATAAGATAATTTATTTCTTTTAAATTCATATTTATACTTAGTGAAAGTGAAAATAATGAATTGAATAGAAAGTAGACATTTCATTAAACTGAATGACTTTCATGTTATTTCTAGTAGACTAATGATAATTGAGCATATGTCATATTCAATAGTATAAACATTAGAACATTATTTATGTTTTTCGTGATTGCACTATATGCATCTTGAATAAATTGGCTTTTCGGATTTTTGAGAAAACTAAATCTTCAACTAGCATACTTATTATCTCTAATTATGAATTCTTTTATAAATACTACTAAAACAATAACTGAAAAGGAATAAAAGAAAGTTATCAAAACACACATTCTGTGGTTTCTGTTGCACAGAAAATGAAGGAGGATCATTAAATAATTATTAAATGACAATAATAATTATTTTCATGGTGATCATGAAGTGATATAAGTTAGACCATGATTAAAGACGTGGAAGCATTGAATGATCGTTTCGTTCCAATATGGGACTCTTCATTAGTACGCACCCACGAATCAGCACGCAGGAATAGAACCCACCTAATTACCCAACGGCGATAGTGAGAGGTGGTCGTCCAATGTTATGAATTGATTGAAGTTAGACGTCAACACTGTTGAATGCTAACTCAGTGATTTAGAAGTTAACGGTTCATGCGGGAAACCGAAGGTCCTGTGTTCGATGCTTATGTGCTAGATCATGGATGTGGACTACTGAGGAGTCCTATACGGGGATGGAACAGCTGTTCAATACTCACAGATTTTCAATATTGGTCTAATTTAGATTGGTTAATTATTTCAATGAAATTCAACAATTTCTACAATCCCATATTGACAATAATTACTGTACATTTTTAAACTCCAATTTAAACCGAACTAATGGAGTTTTGTTGGATTTTTGTTCTGTAATTGTTACGTACACATAAATACGTTCTAAACGTAAATAAATCTACTTATCTAGAAATGTCATGAAGTTTTGAAATATAAAATATCATAGATTTAAGGATAATTTTATTACGAGTACCTGAATATATTAGAGATAAAGATTTTATTGTGAGTCGTTAATGTCAAAACCTTTAATGCACAATTCTGTTTTTCAACTCAATGGATGGATATTTTCGTGTTTTTCACAAAACCTTGGTGTCTTATGTGTACATTGTTGATTAGTCCAGTACAATGATGAAATGACTGTTCAATAATCCTTATTTTTAGGATAGTCTTATCATACCGGTATCAGTTATTAATAGAAAAGTATCACTTTCACTTTATATAAAATCTGTGTAATATTACCTCAATAAAAGCTGAAGTATTGTAATTTTAAACACTTTAAAGAAATATATTATCGACTATCCTTAACTGGACAATGATAAACTTTATCGTTCCATGTTGAATTTAAATAATAGTCAACTATCAATATTATTCTATGAAACAGTATGAAGTATGAATCTTTTTTCGATAGTAATTAACTTGAAAGTTTGTTATTTTATTGAAAACAGATTAATTTGTTTATTCTTATAGTTTTTAGATGATGGTTGGAGGTAGTCAACAGGAAACCCTGGACCCGGGTTTCGTGCTACTTGGCACTCGTCAGTAAGGTGTACCTGTAATCTTGAGGGAACTGGTGCTCCCTGGCGGATTCGATCTCGTGTCACCCAGCTTCACAGTCAGAGACGTTACCACTGAGCTATCCGAGCCGTGACTAACCTCCTGTAGGACTGAGGTGTAATCACAATTGATTGATCACTGGGTGGTGATCAATGTCATGCTTGTCTAGTCCTTATTAGTAATCTTATAGTTTACATAGTAATTCTTAATACCATAAGTTTTAAAATCAAATAAAAATAATAGATTTTTTTCATTAGAATTGTTAATTGAATGATTTGCAAAAAGAATTTATAACGAATACAAAAGGTTAAATTATATCGAAATATAACCACCTTTTAAGAATGATCATCATAAATTTAATGGTTACGTAATAAATAATAATCCTAAAATCAGAAGTGTCCTAACAGTGTAGTGAACAGAACACCAGTGGGAACAATCGAATGTATTTTACACGAAATTACAGAGCATTTCAATAAAATCTGGGAACCATATTAGTAAATCGTTCATTTGCAAAATACCAATCCGTCATCTCAAACATGACTGTTCCTGTTGCAAACATCAATCCATTGTCTCAGATTTCATTGTTCATGTGTTTTCATACCTATTGCGTTCCGTTCCTCATCGACCTACTGAAATACATCCTATGCTTGATCATCGTTATACACTATTTGTGTGGATATAAGAAACCCACACCACAATAGTAGCCTGTTATCTTTTATATGTATATATCCTAATTAAATAATCATTTATCCTCTATACAGGGTATATACTACGTTTTTTTATAAGATATATGTTTATTTACTTGACAAAATGTTAATTGTACTGAAAATTTACTGTGTTGAAGCCAGACCATTATGGAGCAGCTATAATATGGTGTTATTTATAGATTTGTAAACTCTATAAATCATTATTTATTATGGTAATTAACAAAAAACTTTCTATAGTTGAGATCATGAGTCAATTAAAGCTAGACCACCATGGAAAACCTGGAAGCACTGGACGGCCGTTTCGTTCTATTGTGGGACTCCTATGAAATTTACCTCAATTAACTCAGTGCTTTCAGTTAAATTTATAAATATTATAAATGGGCAGTAAATCATGTATTAGTCTGTAATATGTAATTAGTAAACGTCATATCATGACAATAAAAATAATAAATTTTAATTAAAAAAAATAACCTACATTGGTCACTGCTCTGTGATCAATCAATTTTAAAAATCCTATATAAGTGATGATTTGTTACTCGTGGAATAAAAAATGAATAAGGTTTATTGATTTGTTTATGGAGAAAGTATTTAATATCAGCATCGTTTTATTCAGAACGATTTACATGATAACAGAAAATTGTTGTAAGTTATACAGTTAAAATAGTATTCACTCATGGGCAGTATAATCCAATAGTCATCGTGTGAATTCAGTTAGCAGGTGGAAATTATAAAGGATATGATACTGGGTAACCATGTAGTATAATGCGAAGCCTAACTCAATCTTAACTCAAACTTAACATTCCCATGCATTCAATCATATAATTATAAGAAGGGTTAAATTTCCTCGACATCTCTCACTGATATGAAATTTTATAGTCGAATTCATGAATCTATTGAGGCTAGACCGCCATGGAAAACCTGGAGGCACTAGATGGCCGTTTCGTCCTGATATGAGACTCCCCAGCAGTGCGCATCCACGATCCCGCCTCGTGAGATTCGAACCCAGGACCCATCACTCTTGCGCGCGATCGCTTAACCACTAGATCACTGAGCCGTCATCAAGCAGTGTTAATGTCTAACTTCAACCAATCCACGAAGTTGCGCCACCGACTACATCTAATATTTTCCTCAATTCTACACATCATTTCAAATCTAGGCATCAAAAATACAAGTTAGTAATCGATAGAAATAAATGGAATATTATATTCATCATTTATAAACAAACTGAATATTATAGTGTTTTGAAAATTATGTTGAATTATCAATTTTCAATAAGTGATCTAATCTAAGTTGTTGACATGGACATATATTTTTCCGTTTTCTATAAAATCTATCTACTGACTGTTTTTTTATAGAAATGTTCATATAATCATACGATCATATGATGCTACATGTTATTAAACAAAACAAAGCGGATATTTAAAGTCTTAATTTTATTTGAATAATGGAAACTCGTAATTAGTTGAATCTTGTTATACAATTCAAATGCTATGAAATAAAGATTTAGAAAACTCTCATATAACTTGATTCATAATAATATGTAGGCTGAGTATTTCCTCAGTAAAAGTTGAATAAAATCTTAGTTGATGGTTGCATAATCAATATTTCAGATGATAAGGAATAATGAAATGTAACGTACGCTTACTATAACAGCTCCATATGTTGACCTACTTTCAGACAACAGTTATACTGAGTATCTAATAGTACATAAAAAATGATAGTACTATCATTAATTATACTACTAAAATTTGTTTCACATGGTTAAAGATGATCAAAAATTACTCTTTAGTTTTTAGTCTTAGTTACGTCCTGCTAGCCAAATGGCTTATTCGAGGGATTTTCGTTGTCTTTACAGACAAACCTATCTGGGTTTTCACAACCGAAATCACGAAATGATATCAGCTAGACCATCACTGAAAACATGAAAGTGCTGGACAACCGTTCCATTCGTGTGTGCAACTCTTCAGTAGTTGGCATTCACGATCTTACACGCAGGCACTGAACTCAGGATCTATAGTTTCGCATACGAACCCTTAACTTTCAGATCACTGAGTTGGCATTTAATAGTGTTGATGTCTAACTTAAATCAATCCACGATCTATTGCAACCCTTCATCCATTACCTGCTATGGATAACTGTCTCACATGCGACATGGATCTATTTTAATTATCGATGAAAGCATTACAATCAAAGTACAAAACTCATAGAACACAAGCCACAAAACGTCAGAAACACAATTTTCTACTCATTGGAATATCACAAGAAAATATATTTATTATCATTAGCTTTCTAACCAATGCTCAGTTTATTTGAAATTATCATGTTCAACCCTGGCACTGATACCTAGAAAATCTCAATTGCTTTGTCGCCATTGTAAATTCATTAGAGAAATGAAGATTCTTTGGTTTTTAAACCAAAATCATTATCTTAAACATCTTGAAGGGTCTACTATAAAAGATTTTTGGGCGTTCTACAACAAAGGATAATCTTGAACTTCATCAATACAATAAAATACAGTTTGAAGTATCTTTTCTCGATTTTGAAACCAAGTTAGTTAAATATGAAATTTATATTGGAGATCTAAATTAACTGTAAATTCAAAGTTTCAGTACAAAATATTGTAAAGAATGAAATTTTGTTAATCTACAACCAATTTAATTTATATGCCAACATAGCGAATAGCAAAGATCCAAACATGGTCTTCAGTTTGTTAGACTCAAACAATTGTGAGAAAAAGGATCTTTAAACACTACTGAAATTACCAAGTTTTAAAGTGATGTAAAAGGTAGATAAATAACAGTTTATGAAAAACTTGATTGATAAATCACTGATAACATATTAGTGTTACTCAGTCTTTATGTTCACAAGTCAAAAATGAGTTAGTTGGGGTTGAAATTAGTGTGAAAAGATTATTATATACAGTTTTTCAGCCTAACCTCTGGACAAAGTGATTGATTTAAATATCCACCTGAACTTCATGGTTGAATAAGCCAATTACTTTTTCAACCTCGTTCATTGAATTCAGAAAGATATTAAAATGAATATCACGTCAGTTCTTGGTAGGTTTATTACTTTCACTGATGTACTTTTCACTACTATAAAGATGAATGAAATCCGATCAGTAATAGTGGGTGTAACATAGATTTCGAAGTTATTCTCTAACTTACCGCAAAGGAGTTAAGCTTGTGTAAGTGTTCTTTAACCATTTCAATGCTAATGAAGACTACGAAGCATCTAACAAATAGTTGAGTTTTTATGGATATCATGAATTGATCAATGTTAGACCACCACTGAAAACTTGGAAGTACTAAGAGGCCGTTTCACCCTTGCATAGGACTTCTCAGCAATCGGCATTCACGATCTTGCATACAGGCATAAACCTGGGACCTTCAGTTTCTCGTGAACCCGTAATCTATAGACCACTGAGTTGGCATTCAACGATGTTAATTTATAACTTCAACCAATACACGATATTTCACGACCATCTGTCAATGTCTTCTGTGGGTAACAGTCTCACGCTCGACACGCTTTAATCCCACTGGTCACGGTTTCTCACAGTAACTTCGGTTTAATTCACATTATTATCTTTCCAATCTGAAAGACAGGAATTATAACTAAGAAGTTGAAGGAACTCTTTCAAGAAATTCACTCCTTTCAGTAAAATAAAAACATCATTCACATTTGTCACATTCAGATAGAAGCTTATCATTACATATAACATATTTGGTGAATAAAATTATGTGTTGTCTTTTGCAATAAATGCACATAAAATTGATTTTGTTACTTTATATTTAGTTACGATACTTTCTAGCTATTCAGTCAGTATAGTTCTTTTCATCATTTACAAAGTAATTCACTTGTTTTTTGTTGGAAAAAACTCTCTTCCCAGTTTTATCCTGCTCAAAAATAAAAGTTTATTATTTGATTTTTTCAAGTTGATAAAAATGATTTAATACGTCTGAAAAGTTTCTTTATTACAAAATAACTTTTGATTAAAAAAATTTAATATTAAGAAAATCTATCATTTATACAATTGAAACACTAATGATATTATTATATAAGATTAATGGATAAATATGTGAAGCTAGAATTTCAGGGTTTTATTTAATCATTATATATACTCGAAAAAATACACAAAGAATACTATATAATTTTGCCCTTGAATACTGATTTAAGAAAGAATTGAAATTTTTCAGATATGTTGTTTAAAGGGTACACTAATTAACTATAAGTGAGAACTTTTAATAATACATCATACATTTAAGCGTTCTTATTTAGCATCTACTCTAATGCTTGTTGCAATACACAATGCAGGACAATACATAATTATAAGATTGTTAAAATGTTGTCAAGTATAACTGTTACATCTGAGCTTTTCCGGTTACATCTGATCTCCTGTATTTACGCTAACTTGTTATCGGTTGGTTATAGTATCACATTTACCTAATCTCTAGTATTAGTGGATAAAGTTTCTCAGGTTTACAGACAAAACAATGAAGAGATGAATAAAAAGTAATCTGTAGAATTTGACAATCACTAAGAGCTAAATGAACAAGGTGTTGTTAGATACCAAATCATTAATCAGTGTACATTTATATCAATCCATCTACTCATTGGTTGGTAGTTTTTAAAAATACTCACTGAAAACATAAAAAGTGATGCATCTGATGAGTCTTGATTAAAATTTCTCTAAACAACCAATGTTTTGTGACCAAAAACGTTTCTCAATCACTTTCAATTAATGTTACTACCTTCAGAATGTACGATATGACACACATTAATTAAAGTCATGTACTAGATCTCCAAGTTAAGTTCACAATACAGGGAATTATAAGTACTATCATGAAATATTATCGGTCCCTTCAAAATTGTTTTCAGTTGCAGATAGACTTGATTATTATCAGAATGGGTTTTGTGGATCAACTGCTCACTACTGACTGACTTCAGGAAAAACTCCCAAAGTTCTAGTGAGAAGCCGTTACCAGTGGAGTTCAACCAGGTCTATTGTGAGATAGGAACTCACTGAAGACAATGGTGTACGGTGGCGCAACTTCGTGGATTGGTTGAGGTTAGACATTAACACCGATGGATGCCGGCTCAGTGGTCTAGTGGTTAAGTGCTCGCGCGCGAAGCCAGTAGGTCCTGGGTTCGAGCCCCGGGTGGTGCGGGATTGTGGATGCGCACTGCTGAGGAGTCCCATACTAGGATGAAACGGCCGTCCAGTGCTTCCAGGTTTTCAATGGTGGTCTAGCTTCAACTGACTCATGATTTCAATCTGTGAAATTTCTAAAATCTCCACAAAACCCATTCTGATATTCTTTATTATTTTATCTATGAAAATTTAATAATATTATTTCCTTTTTCATTTGTGATTGTTTAGATTTTCCCGTTGTTAATGTTAAGTACCGGATTTCAATTCAAGTCAATCCTTATCATTGAAAAACAACTAGAGGATTCAAACACATATAAATAATCAAATTCATTGCTATTTCACAATTTAGTGGATATCTGAATTCAGTAGCTTGGTGGATAGTGCACTAGATGTTGAAAGTGAAAAGTACTGAGTTTGAGTCCGAGAATGAATACTAACATGGATGCAGATACATCCAGCTGACGAATTATAAGTAGGACGAAACGGGTGCCTTGAATTTCACTTTTACAAAGTGAATTTAGTATGCTTAACAATAATGGGCTCAAATTTTATTTTAATTGAAATTTTCATCAATATAAACCACAGTCGAATTTAGGAATGCGTAATTACCAAAAAATCTGAAGTAAACTTACCTGGTGATGTGAAAATCAATAAAAGTAGAATGAGAAAGAGATATAACATTTTTATATTGAAATTGTAAATCATTTAAGATGATAGGAAACACAAGAAAAATATGCAGACAAATTTTATATACTGATCAAAATACCGTTATTAATTGTAACGAATATAAAAGATTCGAATTACCACATTTATTCGAATCTGTCTGTATATCCAGTCATTGAATCCCTTAGGGTATTTTTTATAATTATTCACGAGGTCTAATTTTATTGGCTTGCCAGAGAGTTGGTTATTTTCCTAATTTGTGATTGGTTACAATTTTGACAAAATAGCCTAAAATCAAAGTTTTTTATCTGCTTTTATCGCTCGAGCAAATCCAGGCTATATCACTTGGGCTATCCACCGGACATTGATCTCCAACAGCTTAACATTCATAGGATAATTATTAGTATATTTTACTATGAGAAATAATACTACTGTGGTGTATGCTACTTATGTCTGTCTTCATAAGTAGTATAAAATATCAATCGGAAATGGAAAACCTGGCAGCAGAATGCTATGAAGGTTGACTTGAAGAAAACAGAAACAAAAATAGGAAGTAATTGTGAATCAAAAGAATCGCATTGAATGTGAAAGACAAATGATGGAAATTTGCAAATGAAGTATTTCATGTATTGTTCTTAAATTTTACCAAGATACTCTAAAACTCTTCTTATCAAAACACTACAGAAACAGGAACTGAATAGTTAATGGATGGTTAACCAGGATATAATAAGGGGGAAAATAATCCATGAATAAATAATTGGCGATATGAAGTCACCCAGGAGATAAACAGAAGTTACGTCATGAAAGGAGGTGTCTTGGTGCCACTGTTAAGCCCTCGAACATTAGTCCAGTTGATATGCAAACTTTCCGAAATTCTTCAAGTCTCTTAATAAAACGAATCACTTGACAGTGATGCTTAATTAGTTTTTAACTTTGGCACCAATTAAGTTCCGTAAAACTAAAACAATTGAAATTTTATTCAGCATAATTGTTAAAAAACAGGTTTGTTTATATAGACAGCTATTACAGATTGAAATTAGGCATTTAGTTTTCGGGAATTTCTTTTGCATTTATATGATTATGAGCAAAATCAAAATTCGTTTCAACACCTCTATGAAAGGATTTTTTGAGTCTGACATAAAACCAACTCTCCATTTTGCATCAATAAAGATTACTTGATTTTTGTTTTACTCCGAATACATTTAATGACACTAAAACAAAGTCAGATTATCATGTTTACAGTGTTCAGGAGACATAATACATTGAATGACTCTTTTAGGAAAGCAGAATTCAAACGTGCGAATGAAAATAGTTATTTAAAATTTTGAATAAAAATAATCACTTAGAAACAAAAAGTGATAAATTTAAATTGATAAAAACTGTTTATAAATTGAAGGTTTTCAATAAAAAATAAGAACACTGCATACCTATTTATTTACTTACTTACGCCTGTTACTCCTCGTGAAGGAGCATAGACCGCTCACCAGCATTCTCCATCCAACCCTGTCCTGGGCAATTTTTTCTAGCTCTTTCCAGTTGTTATTCATTTCTTCCATATCTGCTTCTATTTCCCGACGTAATGTGTTCTTTGGCCTTCCTCTTTTCCGTTTCCCTTCAAGATTCCCAGAAACTTCTGACACATTGAAGTAGATGCTTCTTTGATACCTTTCCGTTTGTCCTCCACAGTAGTTCCTTCTTCCTTCAGTCGATCTTGTAAGGCTTGGAACCTGTTGCTGAGAGCTATCTTGAATTCACTGAGTTTGTTAATATCTCGAAGGAAGGCTGTATTAATCCTTTGTTTGTCCAGTTGTCCAGCTTTTTTTAGCTTCAGTTTTAAATTGGCCACAACTAGGTGGTGATCTGAAGCTATGTCAGCTCCTCTTCTAGCTCTCACATCTTCCATTGTCCTTCGGAATTTTTTATTCATACAAATATGATCTATCTGGTTCTCTGTAGTGTGGCCCGTTGAAATCCATGTAGCTTTGTGCATACGTTTGTATGGAAATATTGTGCCTCCTATGACCAATTTGTTGAATGCACACAGATTTGCGAATATTTCCCCATTTTCGTTTCTCTCTCCCAGTCCATGTCGACACAAGATATATTCATATCCGGTGTTGTATATTCCAACTTTGGCGTTTAGATCTCCCATCAGAATGGTGAGGTACTTTCTTGAGTACTTCTCTATGATTGATTGCAGTCTATCGTAGAACTGACCTTTATCGTCGTCATTACTATCATTGGTGGGTGCATAACACTGAATGATATTCATTGTAATTCACTCCTTCTTTGTTTTGAATGATGCTTTGATGATTCTGGATCCGTGAGATTTCCATCATACAAGTACATTTCGTGCTTCTTTGGACATAATTAGACTAACTCCTTGAATGTGTGGAGCATTTTCCTCTCCGTGACTGGAGTATAGCAGCATCTCTTCCGTATCTAGACTTTGTTGTCCAGCTTGGGTCCAATGGGTTTCGCTGATTCCCAGTACTGTCAATTTGTATCTCCTCATTTCCGTTGCTATTTGCCTAATCTTCCCGGTCTCCCACATTGTCCGGACGTTCCATGTACCTGTAAAACTTGTTGCTCTGGTTGTTAGAAAGGGCATCGACCTTGTGGCTTTCGAAAGAACTCGGCTTTCCGCATGAGGCGTCATAGTTCTTCTAAATGAAGACCTTCTAACTTTCAGGGCAGAGTTTAAATGGTTTGAATTATTTTTACTGGTTAGCGTTTTTTTAGCGAGTTAATTTTCTACGAGTTGGAGTCGCTAACCTCATGCCCAACCCTCTTCCTTTACCCGGGCTTGGGACCGGCAGTAACTCTAGAAGAGCTAGAGGCGGAGTTAAGCGAACAAAATTGTTTTCAATGAGGTCATCATTAGACTTTACTCTAATATACATAAATATTGAAATGAGTCTATAAAATGTAGGACCAGTCAACGCAATCTATGGTCAATGACCGATTTCAACGAAGATGTATTTAGCGATGCATTCTGTGATAGATTAACGAGGGGAGTTCATTGGGCATCCTACTCCGTTAATTTTGTATTGAGATTTTCTAGTAGGCCAATGATATCTACTCAAACACAGGATAAGTTACCTGAGCTTGCCTTTTTGATGTGCATCTACAAATTGAGCTGGGGAGATGGATACCTTTAATGTTCTAACACGCAATTTAACCAACAAATGAAGGAATATCACTCTGCTTTGTTTGGATAGGGACAGACAAAGACAATACATATCTCTGTCTTGGCACACCTAGTTGACGGTGATCATATGATGGATAAAACCAAAAGATTTCGAGTGATTTATTGCATACCTTCGTCACTCTTCTATGGAGTTCAGTCCCGTCTCCTACATATGACAGAAGCTATTAGGATCCGAACTTATAACCATAGTTTGTGTGTTCAGATGAAATCCATAACAAATCTGTCCGTTTCTTGACCTGATGTAATTCGATAAACGACTTTATTAATTTTTTCACATCCTCTTTTTTCTCACTTTTCACCTGCTTTCGTCTTTATTCTTCATTAAGTTAAAAATTAATGTACCGGTAATCAACAAGTTCTGAAACATACTCAGTTTGTATGTCAGCTCATGCTTGTACTACGAAGTTCATAGTGATAAGAAATCTCTGTATGTATGGGCTAATCAAAACAGCCTGAAGAGAAGAGATGATATTCAACTAGCCACCCCCTCGAAAATGACCACTAACAAGTAATTGAACCTTATCTACATCCACTCTGTTTATTTCACATGTAGCGTTGTTCCAACAAAAACCAATTTGAAAATTTCGACACTACAACTATGCATTTGATGTTTCTTATTTTACATACACACCGGCGTCGTTAAAACATTTTCTACTTGTACTTTTATTTCTACTTTTACTTCGAACAAACAAATAACACTCACTCAACAAGTATCAACATTAAGTCGAATTTACAAGTACAATCATTTGTTTTCACATTGTGAACGTTTCACATAATTCACATCTTACTGATTCATATCACCCTACTTACTGAAATCATCATCTGAATATGATTTAATAAGAACTTAGCATAGATTTGATTTGATTATTAGACGTTAGAAATTCTTAGATAATATTGTTTTTGACTAATATTTTGAAGTAATTTCAATAGTTGAGATCATGAGTCAGTTGAAGCTAGACAACCATGCAAAACCTGGAAGCACTGGATGGCCGTTTCGTCCTACTGTGAGACTCCTCAGCAGTGCTCATCCACGATCCCGCCTCGTGAGATTCGAACCCAGGACCTATCAGTTACGTGCGCTGGAGCTTAACCATTAAACCACTAAGCCGACCGGCATCATGGATGAGCACTGCTGAGGAGTCCCGAACTAGGACAAAACGGCCGTCCAGTGCTTCCAAGTTTTCCATGGTGGTCTAGCTACAACCGACTCATGATATTAACAATTGAAATTACTGCAATCTCCACAAAAACCCCTATGATACTAATATTTTGAATTTTAGACAAGTTTCTTGAATGAAACTTGGGAATTATCTAACTTTCAATTATTGAGATTATTTTAAATGTAATTTTCATAAATAATGTCTTCTATAAACTCGTTCACCAATTTTTATCAAATTCTTAGTTGAAATATTGACAAATATTCGTATAAAAAACATTTCCAAGTCAATTTATTCAAATATGGCCTACTCCCTATATTGAACTACTGACTAGGACTTTTTTATTTCGTTATTCTTATTGCTGCCGGACCCCCTATATTCTTACTATCAACATTTATCTTTTGCTGGTTACGTATCTGTATGCGATCTATTTCATTATTAACAATCATTAATAAATTCCGTTGATTGGTTTGATATTTCCATATAAATATTCATATATGTTATAGTAAGGCCTGATGAGGATCTAAATGAAAACAATGTCGTTCGCTTATTTTCATTATGGGAATCTTTAAATTCTTATTGAGAAAAGTAAGAACAAATGTTTTTTTTGGTGGACAGTGATTTCCTTTTTACTGGAAGTAATTTAAGTACGTAAAATGACGAAGTTTCAAAAATGTAAAAATATAAGATATTGATTAGAATTTGAAAACGAGCCATTGAATCTGAATCATAGTACGTTAGAATTATCCATCTGTTGATAATTTTACTATGTGCATCGTTTGCCCCTTTGATCAGGAGATGCCACGCAATCGAACCGCGAATTCTAGTTTGACCTTTGAAACTTCAATGATCACAAGTATGATAGATAAAGAAAGTAGACCTTTGTGCTCTATTTCCCCAGTGTACTACTCTTCCATTAAAATGTAAATTATTGTATGACATCTAAGGTAGTACGTGAAAAGTTTTACCTAATTTTATTTGTGTAAATAGATTTTGTATGATATTTATTATAGCTAGTTTATAAAGACACTAATTGTACTACCATATACTAACACTCTTTAGTTAGTCTTCCCACAATGTAATCATCCTTCAACACCAGATAAATGCTTTTTATTACCTTTATTAGCTTCATTCTTAAGTAATATTCATCAATAAACTTCTTGATATACTTATGAAGATAGTCATTTTCTAAAACAGATTTCCTCAGTGTCTTACGTTCCCCTTTGAGTTTTTTTGAGAATTCGGAAGGACCATGTTCACAGCCTGTTAGACAAAAGCTGTGAAGGCAAGAGCTATGTCCCTCCCAACTTCTTGAGATATATGCAGAAAAATCTTCCAGTCCTTCGAACTGATGAAAATATGTGTAGCCTAATGCTAATAGACAAAATAATCCGAACCATCCATCAGGTATTTCGCAAACCAGGTATAAATACTTAACTGTTTGTATACTTCATGCTTTTATCAGACTAATAAAGCGTTAGCCATTGTCACAGATTAAACATACATCACCATACTTCAAATAATTTAAAATGATCCAAACAAAAATATTGCGATATTTTGTTTGGAAAAGCTATCGTACTTATGAAAATGTTAAGCTAGACAGATTAAGTCATTGAAAACAAGTCATATCAATTAGTAATTGGCTTTTTCACCCTTTGATTTGATTGTTTAAGTAATTCGAAATTGAGTAGACTTTCAGTGTATTGAGCCCATGTTAAATTAGTTGCTCATTTAAATTAAATCATCCGGATAAAAAAAAATGAAACCACCATAATAATTCACCAGAGCTACAAATCTCTAACATCTCACACTGGTTCGGCTTAAAGCATGCGTGTAAGATAGCATTGAAAATATCATTTATTATCCAGTTTCCAGTAAATATATAATTTTTACTGTGCTAACTGTAAATTTTATGTTTTACGGTCAAAATATTATCCACTAAACATTTAAATAGTTGGGAAATTTTCTCATTTTAAAAATCACAAAAATATATTTATCTATAGCAATTCTGCTCCATTAAGTACAATTTTAAGAGTACTTTCCTCAAGTAAAGTTCAGTTAGTTAGATTATTTCATACACTTAATTCCCTTTATCATTTGAAGTGAGCAAGAACACAGATTCCAGCGGTTGGTTAGATCAGTCATATTTTGATTATAATCAGTTTTTGTTAAAGACTGAAATGTTATATCGTTAATTTGTATGACGTAAAGCTTAACAACCGTTATTGATTTATGCCTTCGGTATTTCCCTAAAACTTGGTAATTATCCCCACTTGTTTGATAATCAGTTATCATGTGATAATCAGGGTGATTATACCTTTGTATAAGAAATAACCTATAGCAAGTTTAATAAAATGTTCCTCTTCTTATATAGTTCCTGTTTATGTGAACACATATATCCTTATCTTTTAGTCCATGAGCAAATAGTTGCAGTCACTACCGAAATAAAAAACAATCAAGGAATCCTAAGTGACAATTGTTTAACTATAATAAGTAAACTTATTTCATTGTAAACATTCTATGTTCCTAAAACTGACCATATGCTTATCTGAGTTAAGATATTTTCGCGGGAATACAATTTACTTACTAGCTCAATTTATTTAATCTAAGGAAAAACCTTAAGAAAAATCACAAACGATATCCCTGGTAAAGGGAAAGTTCAATGATAGATTCAAAAATAACTTGTGGTGTTTCCCTTTAGTGTGTCTGATGTCAAAATGAATATACTGCAAATCGAAGTTTCATAAATACAGAACTTCATTTAGAACGCTTTCACTATCTTAGATCGATTCATAATTCCAATAAAGTTCATCACTAACCACGACCTCATATTGGTTTGTTTATAGTCATGCTGAATGAGTCGAAAGACGTGATCTCTTAAATCTAAACAGATTAGGTAAATAAACAATCGTCGGTTATCTACGATTAAGTCACAACTGCTTTCAGTGAACAAAGTATCATATGTAAAAATAGTCTTTTCCCTTAATATATTGTCAAAACATTCATTTTAGATAATTATTACTATTCGTTTAGAAGCGTAACCACGTTCCATTTTATTGAACCATAATATACTGATTCTATTGTTAAATGACAGCAATTTTATGATTCTTTGTATAAAAAATATCATTTTAGATAGGTAAATAAATTCGGACCTAATCCTAAACTATTTTAATTTACTTTCAACTAGTGTTGATATGTTCATCTATCCTCTTGTACTTACCCACTTTCACTACATACATATTCTACACTCAATAATGTAGTTTATATTTTGTTGCATGCCACAAAATGAAAGTACAAACTCTTACTAATTTCTTCACAATGATTGAACAAAACAGAGATTACTCAGAATCAATTTTTTAGTAAACGTTTAAGTCAAGATATATTGAGTTCGAATTTCTATGTACAAAACACTGGGAGGTAGATACATCTGTGGAATATCGATGAGATAGTTTTAAGGATCTAATGTTCAATCAAAACCTAATATTTTTGAGATGATCACTAATTTATTTCCTCTAAAGGTAGAATGTCTAAGATTATATTAGTGCCTTCCATTTATGAAGTTCTCCTGTAGCTCTTCAAGGATTACTGACGTTCCTTAGCCTGGGTAAACGAGGTCAGTTGGGCATAGGGTCATGACGTAGAAAACAACCTTGCTAAAAAAGAACGCTAACTAGGATAAAAGAATTAAACCATTCAAACCTAATTGAACTCAAACAGCAGAGAAATAAGTCGACGTTGTAAACAAATTCCCACTCTCCATCGTTTTTTTAAGGCATTTTCCAGTAGTGTCAAATGTCTGTAAATTGAGTAGAATTAATACGTTTGCTGAGGCTGGTACTATGTGAAGCCCATATAGACTATTCTAGTTTCTGGACAGATCAATCTATTCATTCTTCTCGAGCCATATTTTGACCTTGATAATTATTTGTTTATTAGCGTTGACTGTTTTGTATGATCGTTTGTGTGTGTGTGTACTGCCTACCCTATCCATTACGTGTCTGTAACCTATTTTTGACTGACTATGAATATTGCATCATGCTCGGTTAAATGGATTTGGCTCACTCGCCTTCTCTACTGTTTAGCCGCTGCTTATTCTGAATCTCTGTCCCAATAATCAAATGCCTGGAATAAATCCCTCTAACGCCACCCGTGTTTGGCTTCTTCTTACCACCGTCACACAAACGATGTCAGCCTAGGTAATAGACGGAGTTAAATAGAAGAGCATATCCATAAGTTCATTCAAATTAGACTCATAACCAGACGGCACCAAGTTATTCATTTTCCCAGTTTAACTTTTCCAACAATCTAAAATTTAACATTTCTGCGTCATAAATAACTTACAAGTATTAGTAAAACCCATTTTTATGAGCGATTCGGCTATTTCTTTTGGAAAATAGCTTCACTCTTCAAAGTACTTGAGTAAATTAATGCAGTTGATGGTAGACGTTTATTGTGACTAGCCTCTGGTATATTTGAACAGTGGGATACTATTTAGCTGTAATACGTATAAAATACAAAAGATATATAAAAAGAAATCTGTCAAAAACAAAATCATTTTACATAAATTTCCATTTTGATAAATGATGAAATTGTAACAAATCACTTATTATTACGCACTGTCTATAAACACTGTTTCTTGACTAAACGATGTGTATGGATTTTTTTGTTTTGCATTTATTAATGTAGACTTACGTATCACTATTACGGTTATCACAAGTAAAATCTGGGTAATGATATTTTACTGGATTTATGATGATATAAAAAAAGTACATTTGTAATCTGTAGTTTATTCCTAAAAACATCCATTGCATAACCCATCAAACAGGTTCTTTTACTAGTTGAGGTAGTAACTCATTGATGAAAATAGTGGATGTGTCGCTCGATCTCGTGGATTAGTTGAAGTTAGACATTAACACCGTTGGATACCGGCTCAGTGGCCTAATGGCTAAGCGCTCGCGCACGTAACTGACAGATCCTGGGTTCGAATCTCGCGAGGCGGGATCGTGGATGAGCACTGCTGAGGATTTTCACAGTAGGACGAGACGGCCGTCCAGTGCTTCCAGGTTTTGCATGGTGGTCTAGCTTTAATTGACTCATGATCTCAATTATTAAAATTACTATAATACCTACAAAACTCCTCCTGAAAGTAAATGTTCATCGAGCAAAGAATTTAAAAGACGATAGTGCGTCACACTTGAATGTATGACCTGCTGAATAGTTTGAGGTAAAATACTTCCTCAATCGCGCCAAAAATTTAAACCAGTGCCCATAACCTTTCATATGAGAAGTTTCAAGTCTATAACATGTACTGAAATCAATACGCGAAGGTAGAGGATGAACTGAACTACACTATATCACTCGATGTATCTCTACTGATTATAGGTACTAAACAGTCTCCAATCAGTCAGTCAGTCAGTAACAACGTAGAACTTAGTACGTACGTACACCAGTTCGAGTTGCCATACCACCTTAACACAGAGATGCAGTGGTCGATTCAAATCCCGTAGTGGTAGAGGTAGCAAGAGTATAAGCAGTAATCGGGAAGATTAGGGTTTGGAGATGTTATTTAACGAGTATAATCCAGTGAAATAAATTTGGAAAGAGGAAAAAAGGGACATGAAGAATTCAGATTAGAATTTGGGAGAACATAGAGAGTGGATGCACCTGCGCCATTGCAAACGATTTTGAGCCATGTCATTCAGGGTCTCTAACCATCGGTTGCTATCATCTCGCGGTCCCCAACCAGGTAGTCTACACCTACCAACATGACTCAGTCCACTTGTCAGTGACTTCATGGATTTGTGCCATGTTTTGGTCTGGCCGCCCCTAGCTTTCTTCCAACCTACTCCTATACCACTGAATATAGCACGTCGAGGTAGTCGGTGGTTGGGCATACGTAACACGTGTCCCAGCCATCTCAACTGATGAAGTTTCACTACTTCATCAATTGATTTGCCATCCTTACCTAGTACCCGTTTCCTAACAGCTGCGTTACTTATTCGATGGTCCCATGATATACGAGCAATGTTTCGAAGACACCTATGATCGAATACTAGTACCCTACGAATATCCTCTACTCTTACCGGCCATGTTTCACTTCCATAAAGTAGGACGGGACGTACTGCTGCACAGTAAACCCGTCCTTTGGTTGATAGACGGATGTCCCCAATCAGAAAATTTGAACATTCATGTAAGGCTCAGACTTATTAATCGCTTCATGGACCGATACTGTGCCTCAGTATGAACAAACTCGGCTTTCTTCCAAACAACTCCAACTCAAGCCTACATTACCTGTTAAGGTGTTGTTATGACATAGGTACAAAACATACTGTTGCGTAGCATACTATCATCTTAGTTTATAGACGGACATCTAGCCTGTGTCATCGGTAGTGTAGGTTAGTAAGAGAGATTTCTGTATTTTTTTGCAGATTTCATCAAATACTAACATCCCGGTGTTGGGATATTCAGGAAAATATCCCAGAAATTATCCTATTAAGTCTAATGCTATTCTTGGACTTGGACATGGTATGATTTTCTTATTGGTCAGTACTTATTTCACGTGTTATTTTCCTACTGGTCAATATTGTACAATGTTATTTTCTATTTTATGGTACGTTGTGGTCTGCTTGACTGGTATATAAATAAAGTATGTTTGAAATATAATGATTCATATATCCGAGGCTGAGACTTGCGTTCTGGACTCAACTGCTGGGCTAGACAGGGAAGCGGGGCCAATCAGAACCCTAGGTTGTTCTACGTGTTTGTGCGTCTTTGGTCCGATCGATAATTCGCTACCCTCAAATCTGCCGTCACAGTTATAGCACCCGGAGCTAATGAATTCAAGCATTAGTGAACAGGTTAAAGATATTAGACTAGGCATTAAATAATAATATTAACTTTGTATAGTAGAGTTTATTCCGATTATCATTGTCTCATATGCATATTCAGATACTTCAGAGTTTAAATAAATCCAAACCACTTAAGTTTATTGTCTATATTACCTGGTTGAAGAAATACATGAGCTCATGCAACTCGTAAATAAAACATTTTCCCACCTCTGATTTAGTAAGTAAACTACTATTCTGTTAAATTTGTTCCTTTCAGTAACCTTATTAGTCAACTAAACCAACGTAACATTTAGATTTTAAAAGAATGAAAGAAAAGCAATAAGATCATATTTTTTTATGATTTGATGAGGAATATATTTTTGAAATGGTCAAGAATTCCATAGTACACATTGAATTCTAGTTATATGACAACATCCACTATTCTGGCGCGTAAAACTCAAACAAGGTTGAATTCTTTTAAATTTGTTTGTAGTATAGTATCCTTCACAGCTACGAAAACAACACGAATATTCTCTGTATCTGAAATTATGAAAAAATGTATACTTATATATGAACAATGAAATGCTGAACGATTATTTATTTGATTTTACATTGCATATTTCAGTTATGTGAAATGACGAATCTAATGATTTTCACAATAAAATTACAGACTACATGATCTTTAAAAAGTGCTGAAAGCAAATATGGATATAGAAATCTAAGATTTTACCTTACATGGGTAGCTTAACCAATAATGGTTTATTCATTAAAAGTGATTTGATTTATGTAAAATTGGAAATGTAAGTCAAATTAGTGAGTGCATCTGTAATCTGAATAAAATTGTGAGTATTACTAATTAGATGTTGGAGTTCGCTTTGAACAACAAGAGAAAGAACATTCATTTAATTGCTAGTCTAATAATCTAGGTGCATTGTAATGACATGGTTTTGTAATATTCCACTGGAAATTTTGAAAATTACTTAGCAATGTAAACACATGCAACTGAGAAATATAATCTGCTTCAAGAGTAGATGATCACATTATTGTGTTTTCAGCTGAGTGATTCGATTCAATCTATTTACTATCTTATCTATCCGAATCAGAACACTTTTCATTCAGGTGATTTTATGATCTTATAGTATTTCATATCTCTTCGAAATCTCATAGTGGAGTCAAATACAAATCAATCACAGTCACATTAACAACAGTCAAAAAACCATTTATTGTTGGGTAAGTCATATACAGCACTAAAATCTATTATGCTGAATAGGATAGTTAAATGTTTCTATCCTAAAATTTTTATTTTACTCAGTACTACACCCTCAATTTGAACTAAAAGTGATTATCAAATAATAAGCAGCATATAGTTTAAAAAACTTTCTTACCTGTAGCACATGTAAAATGTGAATAAATTGGTCGTCCTGAATTTAGATTCAATTCTTGATACATTTTTAGTATGAAATTACGTGCAGCTATTGCGTCGTTTTTTGGACCTAAAAATAAATAAAGTACTCTATTTTCATCTTTAATTGATATTAAATTTTGCTTTGTTGTCAATGTATATTATTGAGCAAAATAGATTTGATCGAAAAAGTAAGAATATGTGATGCGAATAATGTGAATGATAAAATTAACAACGAATGTTGCTTTTCATAGTTTTATAAATCTAATTTGAATGTGCCATCCACAAAGCTTACTATTGTTTTGTGTTTTCCTATTCAAAACGGCTGGTTTAGATTTGAAATTACAAATCATTGCCCAACTTTAGCATTTAAAAACGGTAAGTAAGAGAGGACTGTTTTGATCTAGTAGGAGTCTCCTTATATATATATATATATATATATATATATATATATATATATATATATATATATATATATATATATATATATATATATATATATATATATATATCATTGACTCCACGTAGGAATGAACCTAGAACAACCGCTTAAAATTCAGACCACTGAATTGAGATCCAGAGATTTACGTTTTCACCCGAATAAATTTACGATTTCGTCGCCTCCTCAAAATGGTTAAAATTCAATAGTCAAGGCTTCTCAGTAAAACTACGGTGACCACACATCCAAGTTAATAACTGGTAAGCTCTTTGTGGTTTTCAGTTTGGATATTCTCAATAATTGTTTAAATGAACTCAATTAGTAATGAAAAATTATAAATTTATTGTTTCAATCCCTGGTAGGGTCATAGAAAAGCAATACTGAGTCCCATTCTAGTACTAAAATGTCTGTCCATTGCTCCCTAGTTTTCAGTGGTCATTATACTAGATTCAGCCTGCTATTTCAAACCACAACTTTGATAGTCTTCGCAAACCTGTATAGTAGAAGCTCGATTTTAATTTTTTTTAAATATTGTCTATTAGTAAAGTAATTAACTCAATACTGAAAGATATCTTCAGTAGTATAAACACTATCAATAAATATTGGTAAGATCATCAAAAAGGAACTGAACAGATTTTTTTATCATAGTAGACATTAAGCTTGTAAATATACCATACAAGGAAAACAGAAATTTGCAGACCATTTATTGATACCTGTAAATTTCGGGAAGTAATCAACCAAATGTGAATATTGTATCTTCTCTTCCAAAATATCCTTTTTATTCAAGAACAATATGATTGACAATGATTGAAAGCATTCGTAATTTACAATAGTTTTGAACAGTAAAAGACTTTCTTCCATTCGATTCTTGAAATATCCAAGATAAAAATAAAATTCCCATTTGTTTATGTTAAGTATTCAACAAATCTTGTAATTAGCTTGTAGCAAATGATTGATAGTTTTATTAAATGTATCTTTAATATAGCTGCCTCAAGTCCACATGTTTATATGTTTTTCAGTGATATAAGGCAAATGACATGTTAGTTTCTTATTTTATTTATTTACTCAACGTAATCCTGTAGTGGCTTAGCTTCGTTAATCAATCACCTTGATAACCGTTATTATATAAATCCCAAGTGTTTGAATTCAGAAGGTAATAAGAAGCGGTGACTACCGTTTATTAGCGGATAGCGCAGATAACAAACCTATAATCCCATCGAGCGAACTTGAAACACAGAGGCGAATGTGTGTATGCGAGCAAATGTAGAGGTACATTTATAGTCAAATCGAATAAGGCGCAGCTAGGCAAGGCATATGCTAATAATAGGATTCGCGTACATATACGCATAGGGAAGACAATGGTTCATCAAGTGATATTTAAGATATTAACATTTAAGGCAGAGAGATATATGCGTAGGCTGTCACATGTGATCGAGCGTACTCTTGACAGTGATCATAATAATACAAAGAAATATGAGAATGGTTACTACTCGAATAACATTGTCTGTTAAGTAAGTTAATAAACGTGCTTAAGAAAATTTAACTATAATCGAAATTGATTGTAGGAGAGTTGTTGTGATCCATTTAACTACTTCAGATATACCACCATACGAACACATAATTAGGTTTATAGATAGTCTGGAATTAAAAAATAAAATTGTTGTCACTCATCTATATCGATAAAAACACCATTGGAATTCGCGTTTACTATCCCCAGTTTTTGGTACCTTCTGGAATAAATCAATCAATCATGAGAGAACACTGGCAATCATTTGGATAAAGACATGTGTAACTGATAAATATGAAAGACGACAAGGTACGTCTCTTGGACCTTAGTGATATTTGACATTGAATAACAGTTACACAACCTTCAAAAACGACGTCCTATATAAAAATAACTCACAACAATTTAAGATTATCCAAAGAAGAGAAAACAGAGTTTATCTCATAACTTACTAAAAAGTTACTAAAAAATCATATTTTCTGAAAAATCTTCCGTACAATTACATGATCATCACTAATTATTTGTAAAGAAATTCTGAATTGAATGTTTAACACATTTAATTTAGACCAGTATAGTTGTATAAGATTATAAAATGTAAAAGGCAAGTTCATTTTTAAAATTAGTACCTTGAAATGACAATACACATATTAACTACAAATGTAAGGATGAATGTTAAGAAATTCCAATATTTTATAATAGCTTTTCTATACTCCACCTTTTACACCTCTAGAGTTCCTGTCGGTCGCAAGCCCAGATGAAGGAGAAGGGTTGAGCAGGGGTCGGTAACCTATTCCGTTGAAAACAAACTTGCTAAAAAGACGCCAACCAGAAGAAAAACAGTTTCGTAATCACCATCCACATCATTGCTGATATATATTTTACTTATATAAAGCGTAGGTGATCATTTTGGAATAAAAGAAACAGTTAAATGCGATATTTTTCAACTGTGTTTGGGATATTTATAAACGAGAATATTACTGGAATGTTTTGTGTATAAACTTTGGAACAATTTCTTTAATTGTGAATGTTTCATCATGAACCGATTTATATATTTATTCATTTATTTTATCAAATGAACGGAAAATAATAAAACTTGTTCTAAAAATCACCAATTGAGAGAAAGAAGACCTTATTAAAAGACCACTTTTGTTCACTGAATGCATTTCATTTGTCAGTCAGTCAGCAGCAACGTAGGACCAGGCACATATGTGCACCGGTCCAAGTTGCCATACCTCATTAGCTCAACAAGATGAACACCAAATTCATAAAAGTTAATTTAGTGGTGGTAATATATAAAAGAAATATTGCATATAAGGATACAGTGCATGTAGAAAGAATTAATTCGTAGAAAGAAAGATATGAAGCGATTTTATTGTTATAGTTTAAGGGAAGACAAAGAGTGTATACACCGAAGCCTTTATGATCGATTCTGAGTCATGTCACACAGAGTCTCCAACCATTGGTTACAGTAGTCACGCGGACCCCAACCAAGTAGTCTGTATCTATCAACATGGCTCAGACTAAAATTAGTGACTTCAAGCACTGATGCCATATTTTGGTTTGGGTGCCCCTAGCTTTCTTCCAACCATCCAAAACACTAGTCAGCATTGTGCGAAGTGGTAATCGGTGTTCAGGCATGCGTAATACGTGGCCCGACTATCTCAGTCGATAAAGATTCACAACCTCATCATTTGATTTACCTAGTGAATCACAATGGACGGTATTTTTTGACGAAAGTACCGTTTTCATTTTAAAATAATCAGCGGCTATCAGAAAATGAATATTGAAGTGGTTAAATGCTGTTTTCTTGTTCTCTACAATAATCACTTTACTCCTTAACAAATACATAATAAAATGGGTGAAATAATCATTTTATTCTGCCTGTATTATACAGAATATGTTGAAACAGATTTAATTAAAGAATTTTAAACTAGAAAAAAAGCATTCCAATGCTCTTTATATGCATTAGTTTTTAATTGAACATCAGTTTGTGAGAAAAATTTATCTCCAAATTATACAAAACATCCCCACAAAAACCACTTTCTAAAGTTACTGAATTGTTAATTCCCTACATTCAATTTGTACTAAACATTTGTTACTATATTACATCCGGTATAGTAATAACGATGAACAAGATAATTACGATACTGTATAGAAGCTAACAAGCAGTTCACTCATGTGTACACAATAAGGTTTGCTATCCATAAAAATTTACCGCAATAATAGCAATAAATTTATGTATATATATATATATATATATATATATATATATATATATATATATATATATATATATATATATATATATATATATATATATATATATATATATATATAATCTTTCTGTTAAAGACTTGGGAATGAGGAGGAGGATTTTAAATGTTGATTAAAGTAATCTAGTTCTTGCTTACTCTGAACACTTATCACGAATGGAGTGGTGTGTGAAAGTTAGAACAGTCATTTATCAGTTGATATACATCATTTAACTAAATATAAACAATTTGGTACTATAAATTATTTATAATTTGTCTCAATTGATTTACTGAAATCATAGAGATGCATCACCCAAAATCATTATAGTTCTTAATGAGGAAAAGCGTCTCGAAAAACAAAAGAAGTGAAATGATGAAAAGGAAATCAGACAGCATAAAGATTATATATAATTATGTAAATGATCATCTTTCATAACTAAGCAAGATAAACAGTGAATGTAGTTGGAAAACTATTAAAGGAGGTACATCTTGTAATCCATGCAAAGGTTGATCTCTTTTAAAACACATACTTCGGACAATCAGAAATTTGGATGAACGACTGGTTTACTCAATGGTCTTGATCGAAACTTACTATTGCAAAATTTGTCCTTTCTTATTCACACATCTAATGCCATCTCAATCTAACGTTTTTAATGGTCTAGAATGTGTTAAACATGTTTTGCTAACCCGGACAAACTTTTCCATAAACTGATATACCATTTCAGAAAAAGACTGTTAGTCAATCGTAAACGTCTCTACCCAAGTGATTACACCAGTTATTTAAAAGAACTTGACGACGTGTGGATAAATGCCTAAATTTTCCTATGGTGCTTACATTGTAAAAAGATGTCTAAACATTATTTGATAAAACATAAAATAGGCTTACCTTGGATACTAGACTATGGTTAGTAAATATCATCTATCACTAACAGGCAATAAATAAAATTTTAACCATTGTGAAACAAAGATATTTGTCTAAAATCTATGACTATTGCTTATTAGCTTAAAATATTTCTTGAGATAGTAGTATTTATTAACTATTATGTTCTCGTGCATCATCTATGAGAATCAAATATGAGTTTTTAGTTAGTAGTTGAAAATACAACTTTCAAATGTTTTTTTTTTAAAACGATAGATTCAAATTTCCTACCCTTTTAGCTCGTCATGATCAATGAATGAAAAGAAGCAATTATATTGTCTTTTTACTGCCATTTAGAAAAAACAACAAATATTTTGATGGGTATTAAAAAGTTGAGATAAGCATTGACAAGATCAATAAAATGAGCTAATTTAAAGCTTGTGAAGTAAATACGGAAATCTCAATTCTGTGTAAATTAAGCAATTATAACTTTAAAATTATATCATTCAGGTAAGAGAACATACAGAATGAGCATCAACCCGGAATTATAAATATTCCCCAACAGTTTTAAAGATATATGATACACTACCAAATTATTAAAATAATTCAAAATTCATTTAATTTAACACTTAATGAACTCGTCTCAACTTATATAAAGAAAATATCCATGATGATATTTCCTTTTATGAGTTGATTAAATTATGAGCTGGAAACTATCGTTTTTAGTTATAAGTCAAAAAACTATAGACGCTTTTTATAGTTACATTCTTTCGCTTGTTTATAGATAGCACAATCAAACTGTTTATCGACATAACTGATCGATGGAGTTGTTAAATTTTATTCTGATTGGTTGATATATAAAACTTTTTATTGATTCTGTAAAACTTATCATATGCATCTACTGTTTATTTCCCCATATCGGAACAATAGTGTTAATTCACCTATCAATTGCTTGTGTATCTAATTTATTGTACTTTTCACATGATACAGTAACATCGTATTCATACGATTAGATAAGAATGAAGATAAAATTACAATTGTCTGCCTAAATATTTCCCTAAATTTTATGCAAACACGAAAATTGTCTTATCAGCATTTAGAAGAAAAGAGGTTTCTCAGATATATATATATACTTTATAATTTTTATTTATTTATATGATATTGTAGTTAGATGTGAGAGTAGAAACCAGTACTATTGGTTAATTTATTATTGTTTAAACTAAACTAATAAAATAAAACTTGAAAACTGGCTGGTGAGCAGACATAGTAAAGTATTGATTTTAGGTGTTTTGTTTGGAAGAACGATATGGAAACTTAACTAAAGCTTAAATGGATATAAGTTACCACAAACCATATCATAAAAATGTAATATGATCTAGTGACTAGGAGATTAAAATATTACCAATACTGCATGGTAGTTATAAACAAGGTGATGATAAATGCTACTAGAATATCATATTAGTAAGTCGTATAAGGATAGAGCTAAATCAACTTTAAGTCAAAAGAAATGTTTATCTCCCTACACGAATAACGGTCACTGAATTTTGAATCGTGAATGGAACTTACGATTATCCAGCTTGTAAGAGGAAGATACATACTAAATTTCATTTTCAATTGAGTTAGAGAGTTACGTTTATCGGCTGTAATATCATTTGCTATTATCGTATAATTCGGGACTATTACTAAAACATGATTCGTAATTATTCTGAAATTCAAGTTAAATGAATAATATGAAATAATCTATACTATCATAACCATAGTGTCTGTGTTATAACTTGTGGCCTGTGTGCCCTGTTAGTGTATAACGTAATGGTACCGCCACTTAAAGAACAGTGAATTATCGATTGGACCAATGACGCGTAAAACACGTACGAGCAGCCTGGAGTTCTTGTCGATCCTTCTTCCTGTCTAGCCCAGCCAGTTATGTCCGAAACACCAATCTCAGTCTCTGAGATATGAATCGTTTATTTCAAACATACTGGGTTTATATACCAATCAAACAGACCATATTGTACCATAAAACAGACAATAACATTTTTACATTTAGCCAAATGTGGCTGTAAATAAGGGAGATAGTAATTGATAGACAAGGCATAACTCAAGAATGGTCAATCATATAATAACAGTTCATAGGTCAAAATAAAGCTTATGACAAGAGAAACACGAATATGTATAGTTTATTCATTCAACAATTATACGATAAAAATATATGTACAGTAATGGTCCATAACTGGATCCTAAAAGTTACCTTTCATTATTCTCATCGGGATATAACAGATGGTAAATGGTTTCAACTAAGTTTTATCTCTTGTATAAAGATTTTAATTAGATATATTTTCATAAACGCTAAAGCGCAGTTTTGTCTTATCGTTTCAATCATAAATTAATTTTGCAAAATGAAAACAAATATGAAACTAATATATATAGCCTTAAAGTTCCCACAATATAATAGTGTTGAATATATATTAGTTGAAATTCGTTCATCTGATAATTATGTTTTCTACTAAATCGATAGTACTTACAGTTTATTGGTAAAAAAGAGATATTACAATAGTCTGAAACAGTATAACAGTGACAACAAAAACAATAACAATGCAACTATTCGATATATAATAAACAATCCCATATAATTTACTGAATGATTTCTAAATAATAACATGAGGTGAATCTATGCGAAAATTCATTCGAATCTATAATCTATGTCATTGACTGTTATTAGTTTACGTAAAACTATAAACAAAGAATGAATGCCTGTCCTAGATAGATTTAGATTGTTTCTAACTCTTCTAAATATTAAGAGAATTGAAAATAGAATTTAAGAAGTTTGTTAAAATCTATCATTCAATAATTTTAATCTTTAGATACTAAGACAAAAACCCATTTCTCAATGCTTGAACAAAACAACTTAATGAAATCACGAATTTATTTACGTCACTCAGATACTGAAAACCTGGAATCCCTGAACAGGTGTTTCACCTTAACGGGAGAATCCTCATCAGTTTGAAACCGCAACCCTCATATTGAAGATCGAACCAAAGACCTTCAATCCTTCGCGCGAACAATTCGCATTGCTGAGAAGCCCCATAATAGAATGAAACAGCCGTCCAGTACTTCCAGGTTTTCCATGGTGGTCTAGCTTAATTCGATTCATAAATTCAACCATTAAATTACTATAATTTCTACAAACCTTCATTATGAAAATAATTAGAATAAATTGACTTTCAGAAAAGACTTATCACAGTCAGATGCTGTCAAAAAATTTTACAAATGAAAATTCACATACCTTCCGTTCCAGTTCAAGTAATTCACCCTGAGCAATATATTTCATAATATTTTATTTTCAACTATTATAAAGATAAAATCCATGTCAATTATGATGATTACCATTGCTGTCTCAAAGAATCAAATTATTTGTTTGAAAGAGCACAACATCTCAACAATACTTAAACCATATCGCTAATATTTAGTCATTAAAAATAGTTCAAAATAAACTTTAGTTATACAGTAAAGAATTTTCAAAGGTAAGATTCACTTTTAACACTAAAAATCATCTATTTGTATAGAACAATCAAATAAATTATTCAATAATTATGGATTTCTTAAAGAAATGGTATATACCCATTGAGACATAAATTAAGAAGAATTAGTTCAGCGAAGAGTTATTTTTTCGGCAAATTCATTTTCAAAGTTGTACAATAGCAAATATCTAAATAATTATGTTTCAGGATGATAATAATTACAGTAATAGTGATAACAAAATTCTGTTAAACATGGTAACAGTGAGGTAGAATCAACAAAGGTATTAAAACATTATCAGTATGATAAGATAAAATGTTAAAATTGAAATGAAATATAATCAGCAAGATCATATAAACAAAAATAAATACAGCTTTGGGAATGAATTCACTGAAAAGATAACTCTTCTCTGAACAAATCTTTTTTAATAAGATTTCTATTTCTAAATTTTTACAAATTGCACAACAACAAAATAACAACGAATCAATGAGTATCAAACTTAATGAAAATGTTAAACGGTAATATTAGACAGTATCCATGTCAATAGAACTTGCTTAAAATGATTTTTAGTTGATTTTTAAAGTACATTGTAAGTTTTATATTTAGCACATATAGATGTGAATGAAAGCTTAGGATGTGCTATGGTAATTTTTAATTTATTTAGAATAATTCGTGAAAACTCCCATTTCAGGTTTTAATTTCACGCATGGATATACAAATACATATAGATATCATGATAAAAGATATCCCTATTTGATACTTTATAACTTCGGGAAACTTAATTATTTAGGAATCTTGGAATTGTATTAATTAAATTCAGTGCCTAGAATTTTAACAGAATACTAATTTCAGTGGTTGAGATCATGAGTCAATTGAAGCTAGACCACCATGGAAAACCTGAAAGCACTGAAAGGCCTTTTCGTCCTCCTTAGCAGTGCTCATCCATGATCCCGCCTCACGAGATTCGAACCCAGAACCTATCGGTCTCGCTCGCGAGCGCTTAAGCATTAGACCGCTGAGCCTGTATTCAACGCTGTTAATGTCTAACTTCAACTGATTCATGAAATTGAGCGACACATCCACCATTGTCTTCAATGAGTCACTATCTCACAACAAACCCAGTTGAACTCCCCTGGTCACTACTTCTCACTAGAACTTCAGGATATACCTCTTGAAGCCAGTCACTTCAACTGACTCATGATTTCAACCATTGAAACTACTATAGTATCCACAAGACCCTTCTGGTATGAACATACTAGTTATTAGTCGATATTTTAGCAAATATAACTTTACGATTTTTTTCTGAATTATTTCGGGTTAATATTTTTTCATTATAAAATTTATGCCATTCTGAACAAGTTTTATTAGTTAATTATTTTAAAATAGTTAGCTTCAGACAATCATTGCTTATTTCATCAAAAGAAATTGTAATTTCTGAAGCCTAAACATGTTAGGAGCAAATCAGTGACTCGCTAATATTGAAGGGTACGCTACCAACTGACTGCAGTTGTAAACGTAAGCCATTAGATTTTTATTGAAAAATATGAACATGTTATACTCGCCATATGATCCGTAGTTTATGCCTGAGTTGGATTATGTTTGCGCACTATTGAAAATCATCAGATAATGTCAATTTCTGAACAAAACTATCTTTAAACTAACCAAACCTTCACGAACATTCTGTCTACAAAATTATGACAGTTTATTCGTCAACTGAACAAAAAGTACCTAAATCAGTCACAAACAAAGTGAACCGTACTTCGATAAATAAAATGTTCACCTCCCCATCAATTTCTATTCTATGTTTGTCAGTCGATAAGCTTTACGATTTACATTGTTAACTGACCATCTTATGATTTTTAACGACCGTTCATTAATAATCAAATGGTGATGTACAATCAAAATACCCAAGCGAAATGTAAAAACTTCAATATCAAAGTTATGTATAAATAAGTATGTTTTAACTAACATTTAATTTTCATTTGAGATCAAAATAGTGTGATATTTGTATGAACTAATGATTCCTTTGTGCCTGATGACTTCTTGACTTCGAATTCCAAATATACTACGTTCTTTCATGCTCATATTGTTCTTTCTTGGTTAAATTGCGTTATTTCTGTGATTTCTAATTCGTACAATAACTCAAATACTGCTAATTATCACAAATAGTTAAATATTTATTGAAAAACGTTCTCATCATGCTGTACATACAAATGTTTCAAAGTGTTCTTAACAAGGAACTATTTCAACATTAGTACTAAATGTTTTGGTATGCAAACTAATAGATATTATCGGTAGTTATATACTATATATATCGAAAACTTACCTTTCATTCAAACAAATAGGACGACTGAAAGAATTAATAAAACTAATGTTAGCTGATACGTTGCATGAACATTGCACATTCAACAAGAAAATGTCATTTGCTTTACAGATTCCTTCGTTTATAATAACTTTACACATGATTAATTCTGTCTGATCATTTTTATTTAAAAGACTTAATGTGTACCTTATGTTTTAAGACTTTATTTAGTATCATGGATTGAACATCACATAATACGGTAAACATTTTCAAGATTGACTTTTAGAATTTCTGGGAAACAATGTATAGCATACAGATATGTTAAAGATAAGTTGTTATATTAGGTCCCGTTGTTGTGTACCGACCAGTTTACTTTCCTTTGTGAAACGGATTTTATTGATTCTACGTAGTATCTTATTTTTAATTTAATTTCTATATCCAAAACAGGACGCAAGTTACTTAATAGGTTAATTCTTGAACATCTAATCAATTTTGGTCACGTAGCACAATTAGAAATATTTTTGAAGATTTTGAAATAAAAGTCCAAACACTTTGGCATATAACCGATTGTGGGTCAGAAATGAATGTACATAATAGCTTTTGACAAATTACCAACTTATAACCCTGTATTTAAGAACAATAAACCAGGTTCTTCGTTTCACCATGATCTTAATCCTTTCCACTCTTTGAACATTTTCCATTTGTTCAACTGATACTATCACCTATTTGTTTCTTTTCCACTTTCTTTTTGGTTTAGTGAGCAATCAACATTCAAACTTTTCATGTGTACATTATTCCCACTGGTTTCTGCTTTCATTACTCCTTAAATCAATAGGTAACCTTTCTGTCTGATAACTGGAATTTTCGGACTTTTTTTACTGACGTAATATCAATCTGTTTTTGAATACTTTATTGTGTATATTGAATAGATACAACACTAACTGTACAAATTTAGCATGTGATAATGAATAGATATTTTCCTTCAAATTAGCCTTAAATATCTTCATTAATATATGACAGTTATTACTATCTATCTATACCGAAGATAAGAAAAAATCTTTAAAAAAGGAAACTAATTCATTTCATTCCATAATTTCATTATGAAAGTTGATTAGTGAAAGTAAATGTATAAAATTGCACGTTTTACATAAGATGATATTAGAACAGAATTTCTAACATAGTTTTCATTTGAAATACAATTTACAAAAAAATCTTGGTGTTAAATGTCAAAGATGCTGTAAGATATGAAGTAATTTCCTGAGAAAATTTTAATCATTTTGCCTGTAACGGAAAATCTTAGTATAAAACGTTAATAACACTAGGATTATAAATCCTTTACATAAAAGACGGACAAAATAAGTACTGAGATGGTGAAGATTTGTAGCTCAGGTGGATGATTTTGATGGAGTTTTGTTCTCTATGCCAGATGGTTTGGTCATGGAGCTTTTATCGTTCTTCTGAACGACATTATCAGCACAAACTTCAGATAGAAGTGAAATGTTCGAATTTCTCCATATACGTTTCATAACTTGTTATGTACACTCCGATGTTGTTTGGTTCTTATTGACCAAAAATCGAACCAATGGGAAACATAACCAAAGCAAAGAGGTAAACAATGGCAAATTTAAGTACTCTTTGATTCTTATAAAGCACACTTTGTTACCGTGTAACTTGAAGGGGGGTGAGTTAAAGACATAAGTTGAATAATTTAAAAGTAATCTAAGTAATAGACATACTCTTCACAGAGGTTTTTATACAAACTTTAAAATTTATTTTATGCATCAACATTAACCTTGCATCGATTTGAAATAATATTGGGTTAAAACAAAAGATGATCATTTAAGAATTCATACAATTTTATTGTTATCGAACTTTAACTGGCAACAGAACAAATGAAGTACACTATAGCAAAATATGCTATAAGCCTTTTTTAAGCGAATACGGGTTCTTATCTTGGTCAGTGAAAATTCCTTAACATTTAAAAATACATAACAAACAACCATTGTTAACAAATCTTTATTCTTAGACTTACAATAAGATATCGAATATCTTTATCTTAACCCTAAGTACAGGATATTAAGACAAAAAACGTTTTATGAGCTCATATAAATAGTCCTTTACTGCTGATATTACCGAATATAAATGACGATAGATGAGGTTTTCGATTCAATAAAAAGGAAAACATTTGGTGCATACCTAAAAAGTTTAATTTTTGTTATCAATCATTTTTTATTAACTAAGGTATTGTAGTACTTTACAGCCAAAAAGAAGATTGATTATTGAAATAGCTAGTTTGACTGTAGTCAGTGAGTGGGCATTTTGTAAAACAATCAGCATTCAAAATAGTAAATGAAATATAAAATAATCTAATATCATCAGTCACAAACAAAGTTTGTTTTATGACATTCTTATTTTACAACTCTAGCTGATAAACGAAAATAGATTTAGCTGATCTTAAATAAACAAAATAATAGTACAGAAGCTTTTTTATGACCAAGCTAAAATATATCAAGCCTAATAAAATGACATAGTCTATGCAATAATTTTGAAAAAATCTTTTATTATTAAAATCATATCAATGTCTTAACTCATTGATTTCAATGTTATAGATAACTCTAGGTTGCAACGTGATAGTGTGAGTACAATTGTGTATGTTCATATCGTTTTGCTTAGTAGATTTTACTAAAAGTTCAGTATTTAGTTTTATCAATTAAACTCAATACTTCGGCTTTAAAATTTAATTCATAATTCAACAAAAAACACACAGTAGTTGAAATTAAAGTAGGCACCATTGCATAGAATAAATTCAGTAAAGATTAAGAATGATTTCTAAATTGATAATCGTCCCTTTAGTTGGTTATTACATTTTTAAAATTACAAGTCATTCAATTATAATGGTGACTGTCAAATACATGAAAATCATTACAGGGAAATTAACCATTAGAAAATATTTTTAAAGGACAATAAGCTTTGGAGTTTTTTTAATGTTCTCCTTTGTTCAAGTTAGTGTACAGTTTTCGTAAACAGCTTTGATGATGATGATCATTTGATGTCATTTATAAGTGTTTATTATTTACTACTCCAAAATGTGGTATATATACAAATTATTCAACGACTACTATGGAATAAGTATGTTGATTTGTAAACGTTCAGAATTTTATTTCAAATTCTACTGAATCATAAATTACTTGTGATAACCAGACTATGCTATTTAATTTTAAGCACATCTTAACAATTAAGTCACTGAGAATTTAGCAACTAGTTGTATGTTTATCGTACGATTCTTTAAAAAATTCGGAACATCTCAATGTAAAACAGACCTAAAGTGTTGATACTGTGATAACTTATTGGACAGTAATAACCACTGCTTATCGCTTCGTTTTCAGATGATTTCAATAGTACTTGAATTATTTACAATGAATTACTATTTCATTATTAAATACAGTTATATATATTATATGAATATTTGTCAGAATTTAAGAGAATAGTTTGGTAGAAACTTGATGTCAAGTATATAGAAGAAAATAAATATAAAAATTGTATTTGAATAATCGATTGTATTCCCCTTGGAGAAATTCACATCAGATTACTGGAGGAAACATAGGAATTATTTGTGTTTCAATCACTGAAATTATTCAAATACAATTTTCATAGTTATGTATTGTCCATAATATGAATGTCAAATGAAAATAAACACAAATGCAGCACTTACATTCATCCTTTTTGACTTATATATATATATATATATATATATATATATATATATATATATATATATATATATATATATATATATATTTACTTCTCAGATAGGTATTTATTAAATTACTTATGGTAACGATGCCTAAAAAGATTACTGAAATAAATTACTACAGTGAATTAATGAATGAGGCTTGGATGACATAATAAAAACATACAGGTCAATTTCTATGGTGAATAATTAATAACTATCTTTGAAATGACTCTCTCACTTTCATAAATAGAAAATATTTTTGAAATTTTGCAAAATATTTTAAAATTTCTACAAATAAAAATTACCTCATTTTTATTTTCTACAAGAACTTGATCATATTCATTTAATGCACTTAAAAATATAATAGAAGTTACACTTTCAAAGGAATGAATCCATTTTCTTCGTTCTGATCTTTGACCGCCCACATCCACAATCCTTTATTACAATTTTAAACATAAGATAATTCTATGAGCACTAAGGACTAAACAAATACCCAGTGGTTAATCAATTTCATACATGGAGTTTATAATATTCTATGCAGTTAAAATGTAGAGTCTTAATTCAGAATGTTATAACATCATGGTAAGCAAATACTATATTTTCATTCGATCTAAAAAAACTTTTGATATATAACAGCAAATATATTTGAATTCACTTGATACTGTTTGGTTTGTATCTTCCCATTGAGGTTTAGGACTGCGATTGATCAGTTTGTTATTGGCATATGTGTATACTGTGCGTATGCCTCGATATTGCCTTAATTCACAAGCTTTTTGTAAGCAACGATGGATAGTGGCTAGCAGGGGAACATAAACCAAGCAATACCAAGTGAATTTAAATTCACCCCATTGCACAAGCAAGTGGCTATCAGGACTCAGTAGCTGAGTGGATAACGTGGTGGCGTTTGAAGCGTATGGTACTGCGTTAGAGTCTCAAAGTGAACATCAACTCTGAGATGCAGGTACATCCAGCTGACGAATCCCAAATAGGACGAGACGTGCGTCCTGAATTCCACTGCTAACCACTACTCATCATTTCTTACGTAAATACATTCGGTTTCAATAAACTCCACGTTCAAATTATTTGGCTGAGATACCATACGTTTTTCATTTCTTTTCAAAAAAATTAAATCATCATAAAAAGAGGAGGGAATAACAGCACTTGATATAGTAATGGAATCAGTAATAGTATTAGTAACATCATAAGATACAAATATTGTTAGAACTTGTGACGGTATTTGTAATTCCATTTTCTTTTTAAGACAAAAGTAGTAATAATTTGTGAAACAGTATTCATGTTATTGGAACGTTAAAGAACGTTGCTCATCTAACGAAATTACGTGCGTAATTGTAATTCAAATTGTGTCATTATAGTTTCTTTGTATTCTGTTTGGCAAATAACTAACCGGTAGGAGAAGAAGAATTTGAGAATTTATTAGAAATAAGTTAAGCTATACATCAGCACTGTAAATTGAAGAAACATCGTCGATACAAGGATTTATATATTTTAAGAATAGAAATTAAGCCTTGTTGATTGGTAACAAAGGACTGTTTGATATTTCTAGCTACTTCACATTTCATTAGAAAAGTGTGACTTCTGAATACTAGATATAATTTGTTACATTGTTTGAATTCTGTTGTTATGCCATAAAAGTGCTTTTATTCTCACTGTGTGAAATCTTAAAGTTTTCAGTCCAGTTATTATTACTTTTTTTACCAATACTTTCTTTACAATATTTCAACAACTTAAAAACTAACCTGAAAACCGTTGAATCCAAATTGAATGGATATTCAATTATACCAGTTGTTGGTACACGTACACGTAAAATATCTTGTAGACTTGGTAAATAATCTGGATCAGCTATTCTATCAAAATTGTTCAAATAGCTAAAAAAAGTATTAAAAAACTACTTGAATATTTTTGATGACTGGTAACTGAAGTTTTTATGATGGCTGTTTTTTCTGATGGGTCACATGTTATTATGATATGTTATAGTGATTTGATTTTTTTTGCCTGTTTTAAAAACGCTATCTGATAAGAACGATGAATATTTAGAACTGAAATAAATTAAATATTACTGCTATACTGTAAAAGACTGACCATTTAATAAAATTTGTAGATGTATCTCAGGATCCATATCATCAATATAGTAAGGAACTTTTAAAATATCAAGAGGACTAGACAAATATTCTATTTACACTCATTTTTAACAAACAAAAAAGTATCCGATTATTCTATTTCTCTCTGGAATAGAAATATCTATTGAGAAGCTTCCATCACAGTGTTAGGTGAAATCATCATCATAAGCTTCAAAAGCAATGTATGTTTCATTTCCAGCCGAACGTATGTCAGTATTTATCCATGATGGATAATGTAACGTGGTATGTTTACCTGAATCAAAGTCAATTAATGGAAATATGAAGCTAGTAAGCACATTCTATTTAATTAACTTATTTAATTTACTTCTAAGGTGAAAATCTGAATAAGTTTCTGAAGTCATGATGTGATTTTTGAAATATTTTTTATGTACAAAGTTATTCATGTTCTATTTTTATTAAAGTAAGAAGACAAAATTCCGTTGGATTTTTTTGCTTGTTTTGACTTGAACAATTTATCTAAGCTCTCAGTAATCTAGCCAACTAATATTCGTAGAGGGTTGTAACATCAAGTTACTTCCAAGATTTTTTTCAATCCTAATGACGATTTACAACATTAGTCATTTTTCGTAAACAGTTTGGATATTATAACATTTGAATTTTTTCTGTAAGTTATCTTGAATAGGTCTTTTTCGGTTAATGGTCACTTAATCGAAGCCTGTTTTGCTTCCTTTCATTTTTGCAAACGAGGTGTTATGAACTAAATCAATGTAACCATGTCTAATTTTTATCTGTAAATAGAAAACAGAAAATTAGTTAGAAACATTTTTCGCCAAATATTTTTTTATTTTTATGTTTAATTTTGACTGGGCGTATCAATATTCTGATCTGATCAATTAACCGTCTGTAATGTTATTTTTCAAAATAGGCACAAGTAACTATCAATAATTAAATCTCAATGACTGGGCATCTTGGAATTTATGAGTTATTTGGGTTATTGTCTATTGTGTATCATTTGTCTTTAAACTGTTATTGTTTTAGTTACAGATAATCTACATAAAACTAAATGTTTTAACAGTATAATGGTATATTTTTGCCCAAACTAAAATATAATATTATGCAAATATACATCTATATAATCAACTTATGTACCGTTTAGACACCTGTATTCCATATTACTTATTTATTAACTTTTAATTTTGTCTATGATCTCTCATGATTTAACAAATTAAACTGAATACATCTACAAGATAGCTAAAAGCAGTTATTAGGAAGCTTGGACTTTACGTTTTGTTGTAGTTAGCGTTCCTAAAAGAGGTATAACAGTAATAATGGTGTAACTCATAATTTCGTAACGATTACGAGTAGCACTAAACAGTACCAGGGAGAGAAATATTACTATTGAGCTAGCCAGAATAAAATGTAGTATAAAGCTTTCATGGACTTCATCCAAATGACTTACTTTACATAAGGCGTATCAATCTGTCAATCAACACAACCCAGTGGCTAGATTGTCAACATTATCGATGACATTCAATGAGCAATAGGGATCAGACAACCGGAAATTAATTATCACCAAGTGATTGGTAAATATAATAAAATACTTCCTCAGTAGTTAAATGAAAGATTAGTCTAAATAATCAGCAATGCTAGATAAATTTAGGCAAAATCAAATATTCAGGAAGTTGAACTATATGCTACTCCATGTGGGTTAATAACATATAAATATGATGTAATTAGGATACTTGGTTATTATTTGAAATCTATAAAAAAAATTTACATCTGAATGAGAAGTAAAAGCTTTTTTCTTAAATAAATAGTTTAATTTGAGTAACGTAGAAATGATGACTGATTTGTTCAAGTATAAGGATTGTAATGCACATTGTAATGACTTCAACCTAATTTATTGTTTGATTGTGTTCAAATAGTTGCGTGAATAAACATCCGTTGCTTATTAATGAGAAAGTAATGATCATATTAAGGGATTCAAACATTTTTTTTGATTGATAATATTCAGCGAAAAATTTAAATAATCATTGCAAAAAATATTATACAAGTTCCATGTGCTATAATCTTTCTAACTTACTATTTCGATGAGTCGGACAATTGAAATTCTCTTCTACGTTCAAAGCACTCTTTCATTCCTTGATCAGCCCATAACTGACGTATAGCATTGATACGTTCAGGTGTCAGTTCAACAGAATCTTCAAGATCAACTTTTATGATAAGTTCTATATTTTCCTAGTCCCATTTCAAGTGAAAACAAATGAATTTTTGAGTTGTATATATAAGATTTGAGAAGTTAATACAACTCTACGACCTTTGAGCGATACTAGACTGACCTTGAGAGTGTCCACTTAACAACCAGGAATAAATGAGGGCTATGGGCCTGTGTGAGGAATTAGAATTATATTTTACAGCTAATGATTAAGCTTAAAAATTAGATTTCGGGTTTTTATCACGAGCTGACATCATCTATCATGCCAAAACTCTATTTATCCAAATGGATGCGTGAATTTAGCGCCGAAATCCGAGTACTGTTATCTTATACGTGATTTGTTCGTTCGTAAATTATAGTCTCACTAAAACTTCTTGTTTACTTTTGAACATTATGCAAATCGAACAAACTAAAAATAAAATTATCTTCTTGATAACTTGTTATTATTAGTCTCTGAAACATTTATTGAATTTACTTTTTTTCTGGTTCATTTAAACATTAAATAATACTTTATTTACTATTTATTTATGTGAACACATTGATATTGGTACAAGGAGGCACCAAATACATATGCGCCACACAAATCTCATTTGATTTGTGTGAGGGCTGTGATACTGCATGGGTACCTAAACCGAAGCAGGTGGTTTTCCCAGAGGACCAGAACCTTCGACTTAAAGGTCTGATCCATAAAACAGTGGAGCATCGTAAGGAGATGCAGTCCCATGGTAGCTATTCACCAATGATTGGTTCATACGCGATTTGTTCCCTCAAGATACTGGAGCCCGTGTGTATCATTGATTTGAAATCAGGGTTTTCCAACTCCCCTGGGTTGACTCTCCGTGTCCACCAACCCGGTTAAAACGCCGGACGTTCGCTTTTCATCCTCAAGATTTCGTAAACAACACCCGTGGTACGAGAAGGCTGTGTGACTATGTGAGAGCGTTTCGAGAGGGAGAGCGGACTCTTCTTACTCTCTGCCGTACCAGGGCATTTGGGGGCACTAGTAAAAATATTTTGTAGCTGAGTGGATAGATGATATTATTATGATAGATTATATTGTTAATATTCCTGGTAAATATTACCTTAAAATATTTTCAAACTATTAGGATTGATGATTGTATGTAAAAAACAAATTATAAACTATAAAATTCATAAATAACTTATTTCAAAATTTTGATTTTTAACTTACTTGATTTACAGGATATTCTAATTCTATTGAAAGTGCACACAGTGCATCACACATTGTTTGCATGGCTAGAAAGATATTCTGGTATACTAAAGTTTTAAAAGCATATTTTTCCATGTCTGTATAACCAGCTCCATGTATAATTCGCATTTGTTTTACGAAAGTACTTTTACCGGATTCTCCAGTCCCTGAGAAAAAAAAATGAAGAGAGAAAATTGTTTTTTTACGCATTCACAATTCAAATCAGTATTTCAAGCAGTAATTATAATGGATTTCTAACTTTTTATTTTGTTTTATTAGAATTTCTCTCATAGCTTGTCTAGTCAAGATATTTGGATATAATACATCCATAGGGCGTAACTTAACTAACAAACATCTCTAATTTCAGATAAATAACTGTTAGTATTACTTAACAGGTGTCGGTATTTACTATGACTACTTAAAAGGTATGGATCTATTCAAATTAAATAAAGCATAATTTTCTAATTTTTCCATGCAAATAACCTCAATATTTCATGATAATTTTACTACCAAATTATTACTGATCATTAAAAAATGTGTCAAAATTTTGTATGAAAATACAAATTTATGTTACTGTGTTCGATGGTTATTTATTACCATGTTATTTTAACTTTATTCCTTGAGTTTTAATGGACACTACAAAATAATCTGAATGCTTAAAAAAGAACAGACAAAAATGTAATTGATGATGAGCAAATCTATGATTTCATTATTACTTACTTACTTACGTCTGTTACTCCCAATGGAGCATAGGCCGCCGACCAGTATTTAATTATAAATTAGCTTTATTTTCGACTTTAATAATAGTTCTCTTATATGAATTCTGTTAATGATTGATTTTTTTAGATAATTTAATGCAAAAACAGCTAGTGAACAACTTCGATACAGCTAGACGATTTAGACTTTGGACGCAAACTAGCTCCTCTATCCCGTACATAGCAAAAATTGCACGCGAAGAAAGCCAATGAAGCGGCAGTCTCTACAGAAGTAGGTCTCAATATTCACAAGGGGAGAAAACACGATCCTAAAATATACCACTGAGAGTGTCAACCAAAGCACACGTGAAAGAGAAGCTCTGGAAAAGGTGGAAACTTGAACGTGCCTGGATAGTATCGTTGATAATCAACGGGGATCTGGTGCAGATTTACAGGCATGAAACACCAAAACAGGGGTAGCAGTCCTACAATTGGAACACGAAGAACTGAGACTTAGAGAGCCACTACAACCATCATTAAGGCGGTACAGATATCTATAAGCATTTATCTACGCAGGACGCTCCAGATCCGTTGGCCAGGCATTATTAGCAAAAACACACTCTGGTAGAGAGCCAACCAGCTTGTAGCCAAGGATAAAATTAAGAAAGACGCTGAAGGTGGAAAAGTAAAACTACGAAAGTTATCAAACTGTAACACGAGGCAAGCACTACCTTGAAATCTTGAGGGCAAATGGAAAGAACAAATTGTTCCAGAAATTGGAAGCAGAGATCAAAAGAACGAATAGCACTTGGGAATAACTGAATAAGAGAGTACAAGACAAAGATGGTTAGAGAATCCTGGTTGGCAGCCTATTCTCCACGAGGGATAACAGGCATAAATCAGTAAGTAAACAATTAATAGTCAGAGATCTCTTTAACTTATATTTAAAGTAATGTTTATCTACTGGGTTTTTAATTCAAAAAAATTCGTACATATAATATTACAATTCAAATAATTAACTTCATCTAGGTTTCCTCACTAGTAAGTGGTGTAATTATTACCAGGGACTCCTTATTTCACAATAAAAACTTACCAAGTAATAATAATTTCACTTCTTTTCTTCCTGCACTTTTGTCTTTATGTAATTGACGTTCAATTTCTCGACTAATTCGTTGTTGTTCTCTAGATTCTTCTGATCGAAAACAAGACATTTTAAATAATAATAATAGAAACAGATCAAAATTATTATTTTAAAGATCAAAATATTAACCAGTTGACAAGGTATTTATATAAACCTTGATTGAAGCAGATACCAAACATTATTTTCATTCATTGGATGAAAGAAAATAGTAGATCATTAATTTCCTAATAATTTTTTTCTTATTTACTTCAGTTGGACACACCCTTGAGATTAGATCAAATTTGTGTAAATTAGAAATGTGAGCAAATCGGCAGATTAGTAGTAGGGTTATTAGTCAGTAGTAGAATTTTATTATTATTATTATTATTATTATTATTATTATCGAAAAGTAATATGATAATATGATCTTTACATATACATGTTATTTGTATTTATCATCTCGTTATGTTATCTATTTATCGATATAAAAATATTGGACTGTTTTTAAAAGAAAGCATATTTAAAATGAGTTTCAATGAGCAACTTTTTTTTTTCTGTGTAATACTTAAATCTAGGAATTTCCAAGTACATAAACTTGATTTTGACAGATCTAGACTAAATAGAGACGAGATATATTTCTGTGAAAATAAATGAATCATGTTGAATAAAATTAATCAAGTCAGTTTGAAATATCATAATTGTGAAGATGAGAAAGTTAAAATAATATTTACTTTTGTTTATGCTTTATAAGCTTCAACCTTTACATATATAAAATTAATTTCTAATTTTGATAATTATACTTAGAATAATCACCTTCTACATGTTATTTTTGTTAGTCAAATTAACACTAGGTATTATCAAGGTGTGAAATCAGTTTAAGAATCATAGAAATTTGACGAAGATTGAACACTAGATTTCATGCGAACTCTCAAGGTTCTAGTTAGAAGCAGTGATCGGTGAACATTGATTGTATTAGAAATGTAAAAATTTTTAGTAATGACCATCAATAATCGTAACATTATATCATAAAATTACTGAGGTTGAAAACGTGACACGTCAAATTCGTGATTTGAAGGTATTGTATTCATTTGGAAACATTTAGGTTTTGAGTTTGATCCCGTATAAAGTTGTCTACGTGCATAGATGTGGTCTCAAAGATTTAAACAATGTTTCCCCGTTTTTTATTATCTAACTGATGTTTGTTCGTTACCAAAAATGCCTTGGTGTTCAAATTAAATTAACTTTAGATGACTGAGTGAAAATATTCACCTAAATATGAACAAACACTGTTCATTAACTCAAAACAATTGTCTAGAGGGATATTACAATCGTGTTTATTCGTATCGCTATTTTATGCAGCGAAATCCAGTACTTAAGTCATGGCACAGTTTCAGAAAAGTTTATCTTTACAAATATGTAAATGAACCTCGGACATCATACTAGACGTAATCAAATTAATGTATTGAATGTAAAACAGATATTGTCTATAGTGACTTCAGAGTTTGTAACTGTAACTGAAAAGTTATTAAGACTTTATCATAATTTTTTTCAGGTTTATAATTTCTATACGATATGTGTGTGTGAGCAGAGATTCAATAAAATTTCGTTTTGCTTTCAATGAAATCTAACTACGAAGCCTGATATATATAATCCTACTATAGTCACCTTTAAATAGCCTTATTACTTGATTGTGGGAAGCAGCCTTGATCCTTGAACCAGTTCGAAAGTGAGTTTATCAGTACTTTTTAAATTTAGTCGTATAAAGTTTCGTAACTTTTTGCCTTTAAATCCTTTTTTTAAAAACAGATAATTTACTAGCACTGAATAGTTGTCAACAGTGGAATCTAGAAAATTGTTTCGTCCTTCGTGTAACTCACTAGCCGGATTCACCTTCATCTCCGCATAGATATTAGCAGTGGGATCCAACCCTAGTAACTCGATTACAAAGCCTATGGCTTGTCCATTGAACTACTGAACCGAAAATGCCATTAGCTAATGAGACAGGTATGAATTTTACTTTTGAAAGACTGCATTTTCACATCATTGCTGTTAGAGACTGCAAGTGGACAGTCTCTGTTAGTATATTTGCTAACCGCTATCCAACTTTACTAGAAAATTTCGGTCAAATGGAAGTATCGAAACAAACCGTTCAGCATGCAAATAAGCCAATACAGACCGTTCAGTTCCAACCCCTAATATCAAGGACGGAGAAATACAAGTCTTGATATACAAATATTTTACTGTTTATAAAATATAACAACAAATTTTACTTTAAATGTTTATTGACTTGTGCATAACTGTTGAGTAACAAACACTGAAGTGCGAATTACACTGTAAAACATTTCTGTCCATATATATAGTTTTAGTACCATATCACATTTCATAATTTGAAACAAAAGTTAGTGTATGTTTCATGAATTTTATTACTTACTTACGGCTGTTACTCTTCGTGGAGGAGCATAGGTCGCCCACCAGTACTCTCCATCGAACCCTGTCCTGGTCAATCCTTTCCAGATGTAATTCATCTTTTTCATGTCTGTTGAAGTCTTCATAATCTAGTCAACCATCAGAAAGAAGAGGAAGGGAGAGATCAGACAACCTTGTGACCCCAGTTCATACTAGGTATGCAACTGTCAGCTGTCCTCCATCCACGACTTTGCACTGTATTCCGTCGTATGAGTTCCGGATAATGTTGGTAATTTCAGGAACTCCATAATGTTCTTTTGTCCGCATTATAAAACGCCTCATAATCAATGAAGTTGATTTATAGTGACTAGTTCCACTCAACTGATTGTTCGACGATGATCAGTAGTGTCGCAATTCGGTCCGTGCACGATCAATCCCTACTGAATCCAGCCTGTCGATCCCAAAGCTGGGCGTCTACTGCGTCTTTCATCTGCTTCAGCAACACTCTGTTGAAAACTTCTCCTGGTACTGACAGTAGTGTGATGCCTCTGTAGTTCTCGTATTCTCTCAGGTCTCCTTCCTTTGATATCTTGATGAGGTATCTTTCTTTCTAGTCCATCGGCACTTGTCCCCCCCCATCGTAAATTTTCTTGAATAGAAGGTGAACCATGTTTTCAGTTTCTGTAATATCTGACTTAAGTGTTTTAGCTGGTATATTGTCAGGTCCTGCTGCTTTCCCACTTTTGATTTATTTGATGAACATCCTGATTTCTTCGATCGTTGGTGGACTGACATCTATAAGAAGATCTGTGCATGCTGCTTCGATGTCCAGTGGATTCAATTGAGCTGGTCTATTCAACAGTTACTCAAAGTATTTTGCCCATCTGTTTCTCAGTTCTTGAATCACTGTGATTAAACTGAACAAATTAATATGACTAAAAAGCTGATTTCGAAATTCATCAAATTCTAGAATTAATTTTAGTTCCGCTCTGCTGCTTTAAATAAATTCATTGATATAATGAGAGCGTGGTGTGAGCTACTGATCTCAACAGATAGAAGTAGTATGCACCACCAATCGATAGTGAAATACCTGGCGACAAAGAAGTGAACGATAATAGAGAGTGATTGGTGTGGAAACGAAGAGACAATCAAGTCTCAGACAATTGATTGACATTTTGCAAATGAAGTATTTACTGCATGATTCTCAGATTTTACCAAGACATTCTGTAATGTTGTATTCCAATACATTTGGTTGTCTCCACTAGTTTTCTCGTTCACTACACGAGAATTAGCATTGGATTGTCATAAATTAAGGTGTTATATCACTTTATAAGATAGTTTCATCCTCATCAGAAAAGATATTCAAAGATTATAAGTAACTTTAGTTATATTTATTATTGTTGATATGCACATATTTCACACGCTTACTCTTATATGTCCATTGTTCATAGTAGTATTTTATTTGCACAAAAAATTAATGAATTTTCATGATTCACACACCTAGTTATATTACAAACATTTTAACTAATGACAAAAAGAATCTCTTGGATATAATGTATGTTTCATTTGTAACTACATTGACATAAGGGATATCCATATACTGTACCCATTTATTCCTAGAAAAAAAAAGATCATAATTCAACTGTTTGTGTTTACAATGTTGAATATTTTGAAAGAAGCCATTTGTCAACAGATAAATATCCTAGCAATGAGTATCTGATTAAATGTAACCGCATCCAACATCATAACTTGTGGGTAAATTTCGCAAAGTAGATAGCAAACGACTCCTCGTTTGGCTTAATGAACCAACCTTAAAAATAGAATAAATGAATAGATTGTCATCTGTTGAAATGACGCTTGAATGAGAAATAATTAAGGATGAAATCTCGAAATAAAACGACTTAATGACGTGGAAATCACTATCATTAAGACTAAAACTTTGCGATATACATGACATCAGTAGAAAAAAGTTAGTGCTGCTATAGGATGATGTAGTTAGTATGAGCAGTTTCTGGATCACAAACACCATAATGTAAGAGGTTAATATAAAATTAACAAAAGTTAAAAATACTATCTCACTGACACTGTTGTATACAAATTGGGATGTCAAGCTTATTAAAACAATCACTTGGTAGTTCTTATTTTAAAATCATTTACAAACTGCATAAAGTAATATGTTACGACCAATTCATAGATTAAATAACGTTCAAATACACAGAAAGTCCTCAGATTAAATACAACTGGATCCATGGAACCTTTAGTGAGCATAATAGTATTACCATGATATTCGAAACAGCTTATTCAATCCAAGAAAAGTTTTACTTTCATTGGACATATAATAATAATAATAATAATAATAATAATAATAATAATAATAATAAAACGTAGAAGTATACCCGAGTTAGGACTAAATATTGACAATTGAGAAATCTTAACGATCGCCAGTCCCAAAATTATTTTGATTTGTGATTGGATATTTTCTGACTACATAAAATCACATCTCAAAAGTTACTGTAGTCATTTGGTTACTACCCGCTTGTTTTAAGACAACTGCATATATTACCAACAATGTCATCTAAATAAATTTTTTCATACGCTTTATTCTACTTGGTTTAATTAAGTAGTATGAGCATACCAACGGATTTTTCTGTGCTGATTGTTGACACCTTTTGAATAGAATAATGCTGGGTGATCTACAAAAATTCATAAGATTTTAGTTCATAGTTCAAAGTAGCCACTTACCTTATTCTTCGCAGACGAATTTCACTTTCGAGTATCCAATAGAATAATTGTTTCGTGATACCTACCGACATATTCCAGATCTTGCTGTTCCTTTCCCATGCGTAGAATTAGGTTGTATTTGTGTAGGTTAAAATGAATGACAAAGTATCTGAGACGCATATTCATGTTCCCACCATGAAAACCTACAGCCCATTGTGTAAAGCGAAACACTGTTTCAAACGTATAGTGACAATATTTTAATCGTTAACTTGAAGAGTTATGAAAATTTGGTAAGCTCTTAAAGGATGTGAACGATTGTATTTTAATTTCTAGGTTTGAAATCGTTCCCCCACCCCCAAATTTTATAACATAACCTGAGGCATATGTAGAAAGAAAATAAAAATTCCAGTACACAAACTTTTCTTCTCGACTGTTTCATTTGTAAAAGCTGCAAAACACTTTTATGAAACAATTAACACGATTAGCGAATTTTTCAGGTAGATCATGATTTGAAACCTAAAAGTACAGATGTGTTTTGTTCTAGTATGGGACCACAAACCACTGAGTGTTTCTCAAGAAACCGGGAGTCCTTTAACTTTGTTCGACTCTAGATATGTTTATCTAGCTGAAATTAATATCTACCGTTTTTAATGAGCTTTATGAGTTCACACAAGATAAATTTACTTAATAGTAAAAATCAACATTCCGAGATCCTATTTACATGGTTTGTGTAAAAATGTTGGACATGAAAGCAATTGTCAATATGAATCCCCAAGCTTAGGAATTTGGAGATTACATCTAGACTGTAATCGTCGAATCAATATGGCCCACTTTCATTTCGCTTTTAAAAATCGCGCTAATAGGCCTAATAAGACGATAACATGGACGATTACAGAAATCCATTTACATTCGATATTAGATTTGGTTAATTTGCCCAATTGGTGCATCAAGCTTGGTTGTTTCAATAGACCTCAAAGTCAAGCAAAATTTAAAAATTAACCCACAGTATTGATATGATTGTCACATCAGATATGTAAGAAATTTCAGGTGGTTAAGTTCATTTATATTTTAACTGTGGTTTGCAGAATTGCAGCCACAATCTCAATGACAAAAGAACACATAATTAAAGTATATTACAAAACAATGAACACCCTTCTAAATGCTTTAGTTCGCACAAAAGAAAAAATCCACTTTATGATAACACAGGATTATGTCTACATATTAGGATGTGTCGATTGTGATGCCTTCTTTATTGGAGGGTCATGTGGAATCCTGACTCGAACCAAAGAATGTCACAGCTACACAAAAAACCGCCTAATGATCCCGTAAAACTGGAAAGACTCCAAATTAAATCTACAATAGCAGTCTATACCATTTTCAATAACCGTCAAGTTGATATTAAAATCTATCAAACACACAAAGACGAGTAGCTGAAGCTTTCCATATTTGCTTAATCCTACCGCCCTCAATAGAAAAGAAGACATCACTACCCACTTGACTTGGACTGTTTATCCGAGCTAACATATCTGATTCTATTCACATCTCACATCATTATCAGACATACAAATTCAACTCAATCATTTCGCACCACAAATGTCATATTTCTTCATGTCTTGACATACACACAGACGCGCAAATATACAAACATGCCTCACATAAATAACCTTGACCGGAATGACACATTGGATTAGTCAGACCTGTATTTGATTGGTCGCTTTAAATATTTTTGTTTGTTTCTCTGTACTACTTAAGATTGGGTTAATTTAGTTTGACTATTTATTCTCTGAAGAAGCAGCTTACACCGAGTCACGAAACGCCAGGAAATTTAATTTTTCTACTTATTGGGATATTACAGATATATTATTATTATTAATAGAAATCATTGACACTGTTAAATTAATGACACTCTTTGAATGTATCCACCAATATTCTTGGTTTTTTGAACAAATTTTGTACAGCACAGGCCCATTCTACTACATCCATAAAACGTATTAGCTTATAAGTAGCTTTTATATTTGGTCGTGGTGGTCGAATGCAAACATGAAGGATTGCTGTTGTTATGAAAGACTACAGTTGTTATTGCATTGTCTAACTATGCACCTGACTTACGACTGTTACCTCTCGCGGTGGAGTATACGCCGCCCACCAGCATTCTCTATCCAACTCGGTCTTGAGAAATCCTTTCTTGATAAAGACACGCATAGATTAAACTATGCACCAGTAGCTACATATATATAGGGTTTCAGAAAAACAGGAATTCAGACAAATCCTTCGATATGATCAGAAGTCTTCAGTGAAACCTCATAAGTAATAGATAATACTTTGGTTCCCACTAGTGAAATTGGTATGGTAGATGCCACATTAAAAAAACCTGCAACAGAGCTCACAAGTCTCTAGGTCAAAGTAGGCTATTAGAAGAGTGATGAAGGCTGCTACTGTTGTTTGCTAAAATGGTTGACTTCCTACAGGCAATTCTATATACGGTTTATTAAAGCTAATTTCCTATACATTATATCACGCTAAAATCACTACAAATATGATGGAAGCTGGAAAATGAGTTCAATATATTCGAAAATAGTTCTGATCCCAAAATGATACACAGAAAAGATCTACTGGTCTATAGCCCCCGAATGCCCTAGTACGACTGAGAGTGGGGAGAGTCCGCTCCCTCACGAAATGCTCTCACATAGCCACACGTAAATAGCATCTGTCAGAGAAGTCCTACTCACTGCCTTCTCGTACCACGGGTGTTGTTTACGAAATCGTGAGGATGAAAAGCGAACGTCCGGCGGTTTAACCGGGTTGGTGGACACGGAGAGTCAACCCAGGGGAGTTGAAAAACCCTGATTCCAAACCAATGATGCACACGGGCTCCAGTATCTTGAGGGGAAAAATCGCGTATGAACCAATCGTTGGTCAACGGCTACCATGGGACTGCATCTCCTTACGATACTCCACTGTTTTATGGATCGGACCTTTAGGTCGAAGGCTCTGGCCCTCTGAGAAAATCACCTGCTTCGGTTTGGGCACCCGTGCAGTATCACAGCCCTCACACAAATCAAATGAGATTTGTGTGGCGCATAAGTATTTGTACTGGTCTATAATTAAAAATACATTCGAAACAACTCGAACTAGTTCAAAATTATCGATTAACTTAAACAAACCAAATATCACGAATTTTATCAGGATATATATATATATATATATATATATATATATATATATATATATATATATATATATATCAAATAACTGATATAATTGTGTTGTTAGTCACCCACTAGTCGTTAATATAGTGTGACAATAACAAAATCACTATTACTCGTATTAAACACCAACACAGAAAACTTGAAACTCATAAATACAACACTGTTAGAAACTAGCAACACTCTAAGCTCTGTAATAACACTAATCATTATTCTGATTGGAAATGAATTTGTGAGTAACACCATCTGCAAAACTTTTACAAGTTATCAATTACCAACCTACTGATTACTGAAAAATTCATCCATCCCACCTACCAAAGAAAATATTTACAAAGCAAACTCCTGTCACAGCAGATGTTTCGCTAGGTGATATTGAAATTAAAGTCAATAAAAAGGATGATATGTACATGGAATGGCAACAGATTAAACAACATTTTTTAACACTTTTGTTTTTATCATACGTACACCGCAAATAACACATAAAGTAAAGAAAAAGTATTGTACAAAGTTATAAACATGTCATTGCTTATCATCGTCATCTTCTTCTTCCGCCTGTTCAAGCCAATCAAAGAAAGGTTTGACTTTTTCTCTTAATGATCGAGTTTTCTCAGAAATATCATCATCAAGTAAAAGTGGGGAATTATCTTTCCACCACCATATATCATCTTCTAAAACTAAATCATTGTCATACATAGTGTGAATAATAGACATAGAAGAAACAAATATTAATGAATCATAGCATGCTGCATCTTCAACGGCTTGAAGATAAACTCGGCCAGCATTTTGAAATCCTGACATACATGATGACAGAACAGTATTAAAGCTTAATAGGAGTTTACGAAGATTAATGATGAATTCTGTTATATCAGCTTTACTGCATTCATTTTGTGATTTCGAAGATAAATGATCACGAGTTAGCTCCAGTAAGGCTTTTGTCAATAAGAATCCAAAATCTTCAATAGGTACATTATAAGCATGTTTTAAAGAATTAACTTCAAGTATAAGTGTTTCAGCTGGATATTTATGTCGTTCACCTCGTTCCAAAGTTCGTTTCAATTCAGTAACTATGAAGCTTTCTGACTGCTCATCATCGCCATCACTTTCAGTTTTTGATGTATCTTTTAATTGATGTTCCAAATCTCCATCACTGTCATCTATCTCACTTACCATACGGCGAGGCTTGCTGGATCTGCTACAACGAATATCACTAGTTCGGCTATGACTAGACTTTTGATTCATTCTCTGCCGACGTGTTTTAGCTGCATTTTTAATTCTGTCCCAGGCCGTTTCCCATAAAGGACAATTTGTAAATTCATCATTTTTCAAATACACTTGATCAGATTGTGTATCCTCCTCGGAAAGATTATCCACAGAATCGCTCTGAGATAAAATATATATATTATACATAATACATAAATTAGAGCATCTAAAGTAACTACGTGCAAGCAAAGATGGTGTTTGACTTTGAGCAACATTGAATGTATAAAGGTTAGTCAATATGACAAACTATTCAGACGGGAATACACTCAGAAAGAGACTAGAAGTTATCATTACCATAAACAAACAAATAGTGAGTAATTACTAAATACATTTTATAGATCCAGTTACTTTTTTTATTATCCTGGTAATTTTAAAATCCAGAAGCCTTCTGTAAAGGTATAAATACTTCATTTGGAATTGGAATTGATGGGTCTACTAGTGTGACCAAATAAATTGACTCGCATTGTTACTGTAACTTATGATTTAAGCCATAATTTTATAATGATTTTATTATGAAAAGGATCTGTGTTCGTAAACGTGCAGTGTTATTTTTATAGTCCATTTTTAAAATATTACAGTAAGTGAAAGTTCTGAAATCCCATAAACGAGTTCTATTAAGATGAGCGAAATGTAGATCTACACAAAAGCGATTCTCGTTTAGGGTCTATGTATGAGCCTAAAGATGACGCGAGAAACTAATGTTACCCGCAATATTATGTTAGATTTTAACGGTTTAGCTCAGCTAGAAAATTTTATCACAGTCGTTTTGTAAAGGTATTTAGTAAGAGGTTTCATGGAATAAAACGAATATCAATTTAGCAAATTAAAACCAATAATTTACATCCACACAAGTGCATACTATTTATTGAGACAAAATAATTTTCAGTTTGGGGTTAGAGAGATTGTTGAAGTTCACTGAAATTACGAACCAATCAATGTAAGACAACCATTAAAAACCTAGGAGCACTGGGCGGCCGTTTCGCCCTAGTATAAGAGACTCCCCTGTAGTACGCATCCACAATACCACACGCCAGATTTGAACCCAAGACTATCAGTCTCGCATGAAAACGCTTAACTTCCAAACCACTAAACCGGCACTGCTAAGGAGTCCCATACTAGGACGAAACGGCCATCCAATGCTTCCAGGTTTTCAATGGCGGTCTAACATTGATCGGTTCATGATTTCAATAAAATAAACCACTTATTAATTTATTGCCTATCAACTTGATGCGAAGTGTAACTTCAAAGGATACCTAAAATCATATTTTTGGAGAATTTATGTACCCAATTTAGTTATATGCAGACCTGAGAACTGTTGTTTAAAATTACCACACAATCCACCTTCATCAACAAGTTGGTGATATTTAAACTACATCATCGTTCTGTATAAAAATGCTGATAAATTAGTCTGCTGGAATCCATAAAAGGGAAACATTAAACCAGACGAATAGCTCTTATGATGAAGAATGAATTATCGCGTAGTATTAATCTTCATGATGAGTTTGGAACCGATTTTAATGGATAAGACAGGATCGACACCTCTATGACTCTAAATATTCATAGACATTATTTAGTAATTGTTCTTCCCTCCGTTCCTCTTTGTTCTGTTGTTGATTTTACTCTTACTATAATGGTTCGAAGTGTATAAAATTCAGTTTTTCAAAATTACATAATAATAATGAAAATATTCGTCCTTGATCTTACCTAGGCATTCAAAAATGTAAGAAAACAGCATTAGAGTAGGCAGGTTCTAATAAAATGTTATTGACATCATCTATGGATGGACATTCTCAACACTTCAAATATTTTCAGTCAAATATAACCGAGAAAAATATCAGATATGAACTAAAAGTGACAACTCGAAAAATCCTGGAAAATGCATGGCCAACTATATATATATATATATATATATATATATATATATATATATATAACTCGCAAACAAGAAATTAGAGCTTACTGTCCCTGAAGGTTGCCTTTTTTTATAATAGGCAGCCCAGGCTTGTTCACCACCAACTGAAGGGTCTATAACTAAATCACCTGTACGAGGGGCGACCAAAACGCTGTTACTTGGCAAGTTACCACATCCTGGACCCAATGTTACAGCTGCGGTTGATGACGGGCCTATGAAACAGCGGTTAGGAAGTTTAAATCCAGAAAGTATACGAACACCGGAACACAACCAAGCTACGTCTGCCTTTACATGACTAGAAATATGAACGTTCTCCAAAGCGATAACACGCCGTAAACATGAATTTTCACCTACAAAACAATTTTCCCCAAGGGAACAGTCAATTAAGCAAGCAAACGCCGACACTTCGCACCCAGATCCAATAAAGCACGCTCCAATTATTCTGGCTTTATGGTGAACTTTCGCCAACTTAGACACAAAAACTTGTGGACCAACTGCTACAATTTCGGAGCCTGATAGATTGGCATACAAAGGTGGCAGAGACAAATTAAACCCACCTTGTCGAGACAGAAGTTTAAAGTTTAAGTCAATCAAACTACTAAGATCAGGAGCAGCCTGAAGCACAATCGGTCCTTTTGGTAAAGGTTCAACATGTATGGTATATTCCATAATTTCTTCATTTGTTAACACTCCATTTACAAGATCATCCATAGTTTCATAGTCAAAATTATCCTGAGGAAACAAGGGAAAGAGGGAAAATAACTTCAATAGGTAGACAGTAAATATACTAGACATGAATAATACAGGTATATTGCTTACAAATAATTTGTATGTTATGATGGCAATTCACTTTACTTAACAATTCATAATGTCATGCATCAGAATGAATCATAATATTTATAGGAAAGCCTGAAAACCTGAAGAAACGTGAGTGGCTTATGAAACAGAACCAACAAGATGGGTCATGTACCTTCAAATCTTATAACAAGCGTCTCATATCATGGAGAAATAAGAACTTTTATAACAGCATAACAGATTGTTTTAATTTTCATTCACATCTAGGGTTAGATTTATGATTAAGGCATGTACACGAGTGACCTGGTTTCGGAATAAACAATTTACTACATCTGACACAACGAAATTAATCTTATGACCAATAGCTAATTCACTCGATAGATATGTCAAGCAATAGTAAGAGGTACTTTCTTTTAGAGATTTATGTGAATTTAGATTACGAAATACAATTTGAGTACCGCAACTTATGGACTTCATTCATAAATACAATTAACTCAGAAACTCATGTTGAAAGCAGTTTCACCAAAAGTTTTATTGACAGATAGTATTACTGACTGTAACACAATATAGATAGAGAACAACTTACTTAAATATTGTATAGTGTTCAAAAATGAACTGAATTACACTACATATTCATTTTAGAACAAAAAGAATACTTCTGTAAATTTACCAGCTTCGTAAATTTACAGAAAAAATTATCTTTGATAATATAAGCAGCCCACAGTAGGCAGTCAAACGAAAGTGTGTTTTTTTAAAAACTTACCTGAACATTTGTCAAATACCATAAAAAAATGGAAGCGCGTTTAATTCTAAAGGTAGTTTGTATAAGACAATAACAAGTATTTAGTAGACTAATATAAATAAAATATATAGCTGTCGCTGATTTCTCTGGTGTTCGGCGCTTAGACCGGGTTGGTGGGTACGAGACACTCACCTAGAAGAGTTGGAAAACTTTGACTCCTAATCAATGGTGCACATAGGTTCTAAGATCCTGAGATAAAAAGTGACGTATGGACCCATTGCTGATGACCGGCTACTATAGGACAGTATCTCCTAACGCTGTTCCACTGCCTTATGGACTAGACTTATGAGTTAAAGGCTCGGAGAGTAGTCCCCTAAGAAGACCACCTGCTTCGGTTTGAGCACCCCGGGTGGTATCTCAACCCTTACACAAATTTAACGATAACTACAATTCGATTTACACAAACGAATAAACAAATGAAAACAAACACTACAGAAAGTATGTGCATGTTATGGCGTGAGATTTTGGGTTTGTTATGAACATGTTTTGTTTGCAATATTGACAAATTTAATGGTTCTACATTGTAGCTGACTGATAAATGAACAGAAGACCGAATTATTGACTGAAGCCCCAAAATGAACAGATACCGACAAACACCATGACTGATGGGCAAACAATTTTATTTTTCCTAGTAAAATGACACACACATAAAGTATTGACACAAAACAAATATAATCTATGACCTAGAACATAGAAAGCTGTAGGGAACCGGTTTTGTAGGTCACTCATTAGATGTGTTCTTCCCACCATTTCAATGCAGAAACATTGCAAAAGTATGAAAACGGCTTTGTCATAAAATTTGAAGATATCAATACATTCACGGAATAACTAACTGAATTCATAAAATTTGCGGAGGAATAATATGAACTCTCTAAGTATATGATGAATATTATGAAGTGTGGAGGTTAAGTTTTGTAAAATGAATGGGTTGTAAAACAATTAAGAAGTTGAAATTTAAACTAAGTTTCAAAAAGGAAGCAAAAATTTCACTGGGTAAGAGTTTTGTGGCTTATAATTGCATTATTATTAATTGATCAAAATCAACTAATGGAAAAGGAAACATCATACGATAAATGATTATCCAATTACATTTGTGAAAGCGAATTATAATGAAATGTTATCGGGCTTGAAAATGAGTCATAAAACCAACTGATATGAAAATGTAAAATGAATGTAGTCAACAAGTAAAGTTTTAAATGTGTTTCTAAAGTAAGTCAATGATTTGTTCCCAATTAGAATGTTTCAAGAATTTTATCAAAGTGCTTATTACTGGTCCCATATAAACTTAGAATGTAAAACGCTGCAATGTTCAGATATGGTGTCCTTCCTTAATGGCATATCAATTGCTAGTTAGAAATTAATAAGACCTTGGATTTTATTATATTAAACCATAAATACATCTCTTATAGAATGGGTGAATATACAACAGTGGGATTAAACAATCTTGGCAATCAGATAATTACATTTGTAAGCTCACAATTTTGGAAATCACACCACACATAATGAGATGAGAACGAGGAGCAGATGCACACAAAATTCGAAAACAAAACAAGTAATTTCAAGTTTCACTATTAACTTAATTTTGTTTTAGAAAAAATAAATCTACAATGTACATGGATCTTAGCTTCGATAATAATTGTCGTAGACCAGCTCACAATACATACTGACAGTTATTTGAATAAGTAAAGACGATGAAAGTAGCAGGCAAGTGGCCACTTCAGTGGATATTTACTTGGTAGACGATTGCAGAAAACAAAATACTTAAGCGATCCCAACTATTGGTCTTACTTGTTTCTAACTGCTTCTAAAACTAGTCAAATGATTCAGCTACATTTCAATCGATGACCTTTGTTATCAGGTTCATGTTGTAATGAAATATTTGACTGGAATGAAAGCCCGAAAAATAAATGAACGGTTCATAGTGCTGACGACATTGATAATAAAATGTTACGTGACGCTTTTATCAATAATTGATAACACCCCGTTTAATACTAAACGCTAAACAGCTCAATGTAAACAGAATCAAGTAAAAAAAACCTTTAAGTATCTCATTTGAAGCTGTATTCATGAACAGAATACTTTGTAGTTGAACAGTTTTTTTTAAAAACATTAAGAACCCATGTTTGAAAGAACTTAATAAAATCTAAAACATTCTATCTCACTTGAAACAGTGGTGGTATATGATTACTACAAATACTCAGTTGAATATCCATCAGCTGAGAAGACTCGATAACTTCACCGGGTTTCATCAAGTCGCTAAGCAGAACTGGAGAAAGGTCACGATGAGATTCGTGAAAAAGATTGATCAAACGATTATTGTTCGTTCGTGAAAATATAACGTTAACTTTGAGCTCAGAAGCTTGAACTGAACTTATCGCTTCGGTTATGGGGGGTAGTAGAAGAGTGAGTATGGCGTTGGGTGTTTTTTCACGTTGTTCCTTATGTTTATTAACAAATTTTGCCAAAGAGATGCCGCAAATCAGATCAGCGGGAGCAAGCAAAAAGTCTGAGACTCCACAAAGAAATTCACTTGACTCAAGATCACGCATAATATCACCCAGATTATGACAATTTTCCACATTTCGTACAAAAATTTTCAATCCAGGAAAACAATTACTTAAAGTAGTTTGATTTATGTATGCTTGAACGCTTTTGTAGCTTTTAATAGTATAGATTAGAATGTTCCTGAAGCCATCAAAAGCAAGAATAGATAACGTCATATGCAGCAGCGGAACATTACATAATGGAAGTAAACAAGGGGGAACGTAGTCACTTAGAGGATCAAAGCGATCGTATAGAAGGTCTGCAATAAGTACTGCATATAGCTCTTTATCTGTCTGTCCAAAGTTAGATGAATTTTTTATTACATTATCTGCAGGACCTCTACTTTTGGTTCTGTTCGCTTTCAACTTATTCATTGTCTTGGCTAAAAATGAACAAAAATTAATAAAGTTTTAACATGAATCAGTAAGAGGAAAATATTTACGTACATTTATGATGGAACAGCGATAACACCCTAATGTACAAGGCTAAAAAGACTTATCCAAAACCGGGAAAAAATTCTTGTTATATTTCTCTTGCACAAAAACTTAGAGAAAAACAACAATCAAATATATTAGTTTGAACTTTTTGTTTGATCTTGATCCTTTTTGCTTGAACTGAATGATTCATAGTGAGTTTTTACATTGTTGTATACACATTTGTCAAAGTACATTTTAAGTATTATTAGAAATGAATACTAATGTTATATCCCTGACTAGCAAACACTTCACACCCGTAATCTTGATAATTATTATTTATTTATTTATTTCAACACATAAATAATGGTACAAAGAGGCACCAAATACATATGCGCCACACAAATCTCATTCGATATGTGTGAGGGCTGTGATACTGCCCGGGTGCCCAAACCGAAGCAGGTGGTTTTCTTAGGGGGCCACACCCCGAGCCTTCGACCTGAAGGTCTAACCCACAAGGCAGTGGAGCATCGTAAGGAGATGCAGTACCATGGAAGCCGGTGACCAACAATTGGTTCATTCGCCATTTGTTCCCGCAGGATACTGGAGCCCATGTGCACCATTGGTTTGGAATCCGGTTAAAGCGCCGGACATTCGCTTTTCGTCCTCTCATTTTCGTAAACAACACCCCCGCCACGAGAAGGCAGTGAGTAGGACTTCCCTGGCAGAGGCTATATACGCGTGGCCGTGTGAGAGTATTTCGAGAGGGAGAGCGGACTCTCCCCACTCTCGGCCGTACCAGGGCATTTTGGTTTATCACAATTTTTGATGTATACATATTGGTAATGAAACAGGTTTGGATTGTTACTTACCAGTTACATCAATGATCGACGGGTTCTATAAAATAAAAACCGCTTTATACCTCAGATAGCATAACTTTGACGTTGGTTGTGACCTGTTCCTGATTTATACATTACCAACAACCTAAGCACTTTGGTCTACCACTAAAATAGTAGCTATTAATCGCAATTTTATTTAAGCGATATCAGTTACACTCTCGATCGATTCGAACAAGAAATTCTTCAAATACACTTGGATATGTTAAACTCATAAGCCAATTGTCAAACTGCTATGTAAGGTTCGATGCCCCAGGTACAATATAGGTAGCTCATAGGGCAAGGTAACTAACAAACGCGCTCAATCAACACTTTATTTAGAGCACAAATTAGTTCTAAATTCTCGGGGTTTAGAAAACTTTTGTCAGTACCTACAAGTAGATAAGTGTTCAAAGTTTTAGAAAAGTATGAGGATCTATCTTCGAGAAGCCATGCGAAAATGCTAATTCTATGACTGTACCTGTAGCACAACTGAAAAATGAAGAAATTGAGCAACTGTGACAAAACTATACGATAAGCTTTGACTTGATTTACATTATTCGAATAGAGCCTTTATTGAAGTAACGTGTTTTCTGAGTATATTTTTCAGACGTAAATTAGTAATCATGATGGTCATTTTGGCTTATATGTGACTATTACGTGAAAATACTTATTTTCTCCAATATCCCAATAGACGCGATGGTTGAGATTATTTACGAAAAAACCTGAATTTCATCTAAGGCTTAAGCTTAGCACTAGAGCAGAAATGTTTTTCTCTTTAGATCTTGAACATAAATGCTGCTTTAACCCAAGAATCCAATTATTATCAGTTTAAGGGTTGTGGAGATTGTTAAGTTTTTTTGATTGAAATCATGAACCGACTGGTGCTAGGCCACCATTAAAAACCTGGAAGCACTGGATGGTCGTTTCGTTCTATTATGGGACTCCTCAGCAGTGCGCATCCACGATCCCGCTCGCGAGATTCAAACCCAGGGCCTTTAGTCTCGTGCGCGGACGCTTAACCTACTAGACCACTGAGCTGGCATCCAATGGCGTGGATGCGCACTGCTGAGGAGTCCCATGATAGGACGAAATGGCCATCCAGTGCTCTCACCTTCTCAATGGTGGTCTAACATCAATCGGTTTATGATCTCAATCAAAATCTAATCATTCTTTTTTAAAATATATCCCCTATGTTGAGTATTTTAATCTTACCTTTACTATTACTTCAATTTTCACCTAGTCTTTTCTGCCTATATACTGAATTGGGCTGATATATGTTAAAGCCAGGTCATATTTTTCAACTGACATTCCAAACCCACGTATTTTCGTGCTCGAAAGCAGGGGTAGGTGAACCAGCATTGAAATGCCGGGATCAGTTGTTTTTTAACGTGTATTTACTAACTGAAGATGTTTGTTAAGTTTGAAGCTATTTAAATGAGCATGTACAATTTGTTTTAGAACTCGCCTGAAAAAGACCATTTATCTTCTATATGTTAACAAACATTGAAGAAAATTGTAAATGGGTAGGGGACACTTGTAAGAACGATTGATAAATTAAGACACATAACCAAATGTTTATGAAAAAAATGACTTCTCGTACGATAAGGAAGCGGTAGACAAAAATCCAAGTACTCAAGAAGGTTACTTTCGGATATCATAAGTATAAGAAGCAGCATGATGGATGACCTATTAAGCTACATGAGTCTCCACTAGGTAAATCCGATTCAGGAAGTTCTCCTCGAAGACCAACATAGACCCAGAATGCACAGTTACTACAGAGGAGTCCTGAATATGGGATATTCAATACCAGTGGAAGCGGACTTTTAATTACGTAAATGTCTTAAACTAGTAAAATCTATCCCGAATGGACTGTATAACTGGCTGATGCCTTAACAAACATATTAATACTTCTATTAGAGAAACAGACTATAGTTAGCCTTATCCTCCAGAGAGAAAATCAAATCTATTTTCTGTAGCTGATGGAACAAGACATAACCATTAGTGTTTTGAGAAACATAAATAGTAACTACCAATTGTTGGGTGCAAAAGATTTTCAGTTTAATCAACGTTTTAAAATGGCATCAAATCCACGACAAATCAATATCTCGCGGCTTTTGGAGTTACAATAAACATTATTAGAACATCTTTAAATGGAAGGATGAGGCCAATTGGCTTCCTATTAATGGGAATATCGTAGTGAAGTTTTCATAGGGTAATTGAGTCTAAACAGAACCACTAGTACTGGTCTTTCAACTGTTTAACATAATAATTGTTCCTATGACCTAAAAACCAGGTATCGGTAGGCTTAGGGCTGAACTAAAAAAATTGTTTTAGGGGAAGTTATGATAGTGCTGGTTAGGGGATAAAAATGAGTAGAAATGTAGGACAAATACTCACTCTGAACACAAAATAAGAACTCAATCGTTAATAAGGACAATCGTAAACGGTCAATAACGAACAAGTATGATATTAGCGCAATCCTTTAACTAAAACCGATACACCGAATAAATTTGAACGACACCATTTCCGAAGGCCAGTTATTAGAATATCCAAATAATACTATATTTTTCTTAAGGGTTGCTGTCTATTTGTGTCTGTTTTGTTTAGTGTGAAAAAGTCTGTTGTTGATCTTTAAAGACGCCTGGTATGGCTATGTTATCTGGTCGGTTTCTATCAACAAAACATATGTAATTGGTATTTAAATGGGTCAACTGGTTGTGGATAAAACAGAAATGCCTTTTCTCGAAAATTATCCCTTGTCTAGTTGCTAATGGAATTAACGTCGTATAGGTGTTAAAATGGCGTTTTGCCCTGATGAAACCCAAATTACAAACTGCATACAGGCCTCAAGACCCTGTCTTTAAGGTACATTAGACATGTGGGGCAAACTACTGAGGGAATTTCCACGCACACTCCTGGAGTTAAGATGCTTGTTGTACACGAAGTGACTTGGACAATTAAATCTGTGTACAACACCTCAGATTAAGCGGTAATTTCCATATAATGAACGGGATAGCAAGTAAACAAATCACCAAAATCAAAAGCTCTATGAGTCTTCGACATTTGATGCTGACCACATTAATTTTAGTGGACCCTTTTTGCTTAAAGCGCTAGGTCATGGATCCACACCAAATCACAAGTGGTTATGATGTACTCAACTTCCCCTACAACCGCTAGCCAGCTTAGACTGATCATTTATCGATATATCGATAACCTACTAAATATCCCTTCGAGCCTCTCCTCCTCTGACCATAGATTTCATTGGTACATTACGATTATAAAAGTTGTTACTGATTAGGGTGTTGTCAAACTCCGAATACTTATGTTGTATTTAGTGGTGAGCTGGTACACCAATTTGTAAACTGTGAAACTGCTCCTTTTTGGAAATTTATATATCATTTTTACTATGATTTTTGCATATTGCGATACTTTATATTTAGTGTTTTCGCGTTCATTACTATTCTTCTCATTTATCATTATTAAGAAAACTTCTAAATTATTTAAGACCAAAACTCTTACGCCATCCTCGCTCCAGCTAGTGCCAGCATCGAAGCCTGGCTCTGTTACTCACAAGCTGACTTCCACGAGCACGACGTGACAGACTCACGTGTATAATTTTTTGCAGTAGTGAAGGAACTGCCGGACGAAATCAACAGGTACATCACATCTAGTATATTCACTGGTGATGTCTCAGAACAGTATGAAACTCCATTCTGTTCTAGTCTATTCTTAGATGCGAAGATCCAACCGACTGGCATAGATTAGATCAACTCCCTGACAACATCGAACTACAACATGACTTAGCAACAGACATGTTGTTATGGATGAGAGAGGTCATTGGTCAAAGGACCTTTCACGATAGCCTGGTTAGACAACGTACCTTATCTGAGCTTTCCCATCAGGTTCAGGCACTGTTTGTTTCACTTTATAACAAAGTTGTAGACGAGTTGGCTGCATCTGCCGACTGCATTCTAGAGATCACCGTAGCATCTAACGCCAAGACTTTCTCAGCCAAAGAAAAACCTCAAACGACACGACATGACGTTGCAGAATTCTGTCACAGTATCACACGTTACCTTCGTCATGACCTCAGACGCTCCGAAACCCCTCGAATGGGTACTTCACGAAGAAGATCTGCCTTGAGATCACGAGAGATAGATAACACTGAATGGTGCTGGTATCACAATCATTACAGGAAGTCTTCTCGTTATTGCAGGAAACCCTGCATTTTGCCGGCTCCAGAATATTGGACACGCGAAACGCGTCGGAAAACTTTCTAGCCGTCACGCGTTGACGGCTACCATAGCCAGCAAACATAGTTGTCGATTATACTTCGCTGATGTGATTATGAAAGTTCGCTACCTCATCCACACGTACACAGAAGTGAGCGTTCTTTCAGCAAATTTTAACGGCCGACTATACAAAGCAGTTTTCAACTTACAGATGGCCAATCGGAAACCGATCGACACATATGTTAGGCGGTATATGTGCCTTAACGTGGGTTTGCGCAAATCCACTCACTGGTTCATCATTGTTGCAGATTTTTCTATCCCAATCATTGATACAAAAACGTGACACAACATCATAATCTAAACATCAACACGAGAAAATAGAGGTTGGTAGACAGAATTACTGATTTATCTGCTGGTGTAACTTCATTGCTGGTTGTGGATTGTCTTCAGTCACAGTAAAGCACACAATCGATACATACTACCAACAAATAGTCCCTAAGTAGTTCGAGATATACCGAACCCGACCGAAAATCAACGTGAGTAACCAGCAATGTTACACATCACATCACGATCACAGGACCACCTTTATTGTCGAAAGCGCGTCAACTAGTTCACGGAAATCTTGGGTTGACGGGAAACGTAGTCAAGTACATGATAGGCTTGTGAATTATTCGACCACCGAACAGCCCATGTGCATCCTCCTTACACATGATCCCCAAAAATGACAGCAACGATTGTCGTCCAACTGGTGACTATCGGTGACTGAATGCGAAAACCACCCAGATTGTTACCAGATGCCTCACATTCATGATTTGACAGCTACCTTGAAAGATACAACTGGTTTTCCCAAATCGACATGGTTAAAGCATTCAGCAAGATTACCACAGCTGCCGAAGGCATTCCTAAAACTGCTATCATCATTCCTTTCGGTTTCTATGAATTTTCGGCCATGTCTTTTCGCTTAAGAAATACTGCACAAATTTTCCAGTGACTTTTTGTGGTCTCAACTTCTTGTATGTGTATGTTGATGACTGCTTGATCTCAGGCCCGAACAGATCATCTCATCTCCAACATCTTGAACTTGTCTTTGGATGATTACAAAAACACGTCTTTAGTGTAAACACTCAGAAAAGTTAAGTCGGCACCGAATTCCTAGATTTCCTCGGACACACTACTGATGATCGAGGCATCGAGGACATTCTCGATTACTCAGAACCGGCCATAAGGAAGCAACTACGCATGTTTAACAGTCTAATGAAGTTCATATCGACGGTTCATATCGCCATGCGAGTCTCTCGTGAGACCTTAAGCCGATCAACTTTGTGGGGATGCAAAATCCGTCAATTTGGACGATGTCGCGAAAAACTTATTCTTTACAGTCAAGTACCTGATCGCCAAAGCAACACTGATCGCACTCCAAGACATCAAAGAACTCAATACTAGCTCAATAGAAGCATCCGACTTGCCAATCGGAGGCGACTAACCACAATCGGCTGGTCACACTTAAAAATATTTAGCATTCTTCTCAAGACGGTTTCCAAACACTAATCGCAGTATAGCACTTTCGGTAGGGGAATCCCAGCCATGTGTCATGTTGCACGGTACTTTCAACACTGTGGAATTCATTCTGTTTGCCAACTATAAACCTCTTGTCTTCTCCTTAGGCTCGTCTTCAGGCAAGTACACACATTGAAAATCTCAACAACTAGATTAATTTTTTCAACCTACTTCAGATATACAACACAAAGAGTGGAGTTGCAGACGACTTGTTTCGTATACCTTCTTTGAACAGTTTCCAAAGGAAACGACTTTTTCGAGATCCTTCAGATTCAAAAAGAATACACCTATCATCAGTACCAGTTATCATACACAACGCTGAAGCCGAGTATTAAACAGATGCGAACAGGTAAGCGAACCTTACAATGTAACACATCCACACGTAGTGATCGTCCAATAGTGCCGGAACATTATCGACGCAACGTATTCAGTACGTTGCACAAGCGTTCTCATCCAGGTGTTCGAACAACTATCAACCATGGCAGAAAGATTTTGCTAGCCTATTATAAATAGAAATGTCAGGGAGTAAACACGCTCGTGTGTAAGCTGCCAGAACTCCGAAAAGATAAGCCACTGCAGATGTCCGTTGAGCTCTTTCAAAAATCCCCACGCTCGTTTCGATCATGTTTATTAGAATTTGGTAAGGCCCTCACCAGATTCGAATGGCTACTCTTATCTTTTAACCTGCGTAGACCGTTTCACTTGATGATTAGAAGCAGTACCGATCAGTGACATTACTACTAAAACAGTGGTTCGCACATTCGTTGACTGATGGGTAGCAAACTTCAGCCACACTTCAGCTATCACTACAGACCTTGGACGCCAGCTCGAATTCATACTTTTCCGTTGTCTGTTTACACTACTAGGAAACACGTGATTCCGAACTACCGTCTATAACCCAAAAGCAAACGGGTTGGTAGAAAGACTTCACCGACAGCTCAAAGCTTCATTCTTAGCTATAAACGTTTCACAACAAACTGGCGCTCTTCCACACATCTTCGCTCAACCTATCCTACGATATAATTCACACGTTTCTGCACGTCGCAATTCACTTCAACGACCTCAACAATACCTATCCTAGACTATCTTATCCTAAATTCATAATGCTTTCTAGATGCCTTGTGACTCATGATTATCACTAAATAGTGTTGTTTTCTCGCGGTTATCTTTGTCTATGATAAATTGTTTCAGTATTTTTCTCTAACAGTTGCTCATTTGGTAGACAATTTAGAACACTGTCAGCTTAAGTGGGGTTTAGAGACACAATCATCTGTGCAACTCATCAGTTTAACCAGCTGAGCGAATTTCTTGAAAACTGAAAACACCGCAGTCGGATTTGCCCCCACACTGGTAAAGGTTCATGTCTTTATTATAGACATGTGTAGGAAGTTATACTCCTCCTGGTTACAACTTTTATTTTCCCTGATAATTTCATGAGTATCATTCACCGTTTATTATTTTTAAAGATCCGAAAGAATCGTAAATCACCAGATCACCTATCTTTAAGGCACATAAACTTGGTTGATTTCGAGGCTGCAATTAAACGCAACTCAATTTCGTAAATGTGCCCTTCAGCTTAGCAACCAATCAGAATGTGGCGGGAATTATTATATCAGCCATCTTTGTACGTAATGGCGGTCGGCTATCTTCGCTCTGTGCTTCTTTTAGCTATTTCTTTTGTGTAGCTATGTAATTAATGTTTCAATGTGCTAAGATGCCGCAGTTAGTGTAATGTTCTACATGTTGGTGTGAAATTTACTTCGAATGAGCATTGTTTTTTGGGTTTTTGCTGCTTCTACTCTAGTCAATGTATTTCTTCAGTCAAGCTGGTTAGTCTTATGTTTTAAAATGAAAAACGGTTTTGTTTTGACTTGTTTTCTAGATATCCAAAGCCGAAGCTCGTTTTTTCTTAGCTGAAATAACTGTTGCTGCCTCCTGCGACTAACTGTCCGCGTGTTCATTCCTAACTGTCCTTTATGATGTTATCGGCAAAATGAAAGGGAACAATATCCGGTTTTTAATTTTCTTCAGTATTGCGGACAACAATATCCCACCAACGAGTCAAACTAATACTTAGTGCCTAGCAGTAGGGGATGTCAGTATTGTTTTCGAAAGTACCCAGGCTTCCGACAACCACAGATGCTACCAATCTATTGCAGAGGGTTTGTTATGAAAAAATATGCCACATAGCAGTAATGGAGGGGTTGTACGCATTACGTAGTGCGTTAAAGCAAGCTTAACATTGAAAAGCCGGAAATCTGCTATCAGTGTGTAGTGTATGTTTGCTGTTTCGGCCACAAAAGGAAGCCGAAGGGTCATGATCAGGGATTAAAAATGTAACTAACTGTTATTAAGCTCACCTTTTTATAGACCATAATTCACCACTCGCAAATTTGTTATTTTTACGGTATGATGTCAACCGTTATCTAATATGTTCACCTTTACGATGAAAAGTACTTGCAAATTCTCAACTTCATATTCGAATTAATTTGTGACAACTGTCTTCCAGTTTGAGTTCTTCGTACGCCCTGGGAGACTAGATTCCTACATTATTCACAGTTCCAGTATAACTTTCTCACACAGTAAGTTCAAAGTAAACACTAGTCTTTCTAAATAAGCATGTTAAGCTAATATCCGTATTCTCTATTTCAGATGATCGATGAAGACATGTACCACGTGCATCTGTTGTATATTGTTATTTTACTCCAATTCTTACTGTTATATCTTCTGAAAAATAAAATTGCTATATGCAGCAAATACAGACTTATTGTTTTGATGGTGGTAGGGGGGTTCATGGGATTTTTAGCAGGACTGTAGTAATATTCCCACTAAAGAGCTAAGTGAGTGCGAAGACCAATGTAAAGTACCATACAGGGTGCCTTTGAATTACTCGTGTTCCATTAGTGTCGGTAGAAGCATTACTTGCTTATCATATGACATTTGAATAAGAAGCTATGAGATTAGATGCAGGGACGGTTAGGATGAGTAACGCGTGTCCATCCATCAGTTATCGTGGCAACTCACGGTGGCTAGAATAAGTTGTGAGAGGACCCGAGCCTGTAGGTTTCCTAAGAAAGTGACGGAGATATGCACCAAATCACCTTATGAAGAGCGCCTCCAATCAATTAACCTCTACTCATTAAAGTATAGACGTCTTAGAGGTGACCTATTTGCTTACAGTATCCTTAATACTTCTGGGTATTCTCTTAAACACCTATTTGAGCTTATTCCCAGAAACTAGAGACACGACATAGCAGAATGGACTGTAGACGCAACTTCTACTCCTTAAGAGTTGTCGAATGCTGGAATTCGCTGCTCGCCGAACTAGTCCAAGCGACTTCCCAGGAGTAATTTGGGAGGCGACTGGATCTTTTATTGTTAACATACCTAGGTTCCTGCTTGGAGGTTTTGGTGATCCCCTGCTACCAGACACGGAAGCCTGAACACATGAATTAGGTGATGAGAGGCTCGATTATCACAAGTTTCTTGCAACGATTAAGTAGATAAAACAAAGTAGCATTAGGTTCAAAAATTTATTCCAGAACTTTCATTAAGAATCGAATATGAAATAAAGGTTTAAACCAAGTTCCAGTCTAAAAGTTGCATTTGTAATGTTAAGCTGCAGTTTTTGTTGTTTTTTCCAAACGAAAGGGTAAAAGAAGTAACTCAAAAAGTACTGGAAGTAGTTGTGAGATTAAAATGGACATCCAGCATCCTTTTTATAATCTGCTGTTAGTTGGGTCTCCCGTAAACAGATCCATAGGGCCATAGTTCTAAGGGCGAAACAGTTCTTAACATCTGTGAAGACTCAGTCCTGATGCATTCTAAATGAGAAAACAGTAATGAATTTAGTCAGAAATGTGGAATAGATAAATAACCAAATTACATGTATTTTAGCAAAGAATTTATGCAGTTGTGATTTACCTTTAGTTCATGAATATTAGGTCAGGTCAGCTATTTATTGTGCAAAGCATAACATGGACTTAATACCGTATCTCAATGCTTTTATTATTTTGCTCTCATTTAAGTATTACCATGTATCTGCATCTAGTTTAACAGGGAGACATACAAGCAGAGTTAGTGTTTGATGAACTAAAAGTCCTAGTTGTCAAAAAGATTCTTAACATTTGTCCACAGCCAACTGCATTTAATTGAAATACAGAACACTCATCTTCTAAGACTGTATACTGCTCTTCTACGGGCAAATAAAAGCTCAGATACTTAGCTATCCTGCTACCGATGTTATTGCTGGGGAAATTGTTTAATGACAGTGATCATGAAATATGGTCAGTGATAGATGTACAATCTAGAAATAAACACCAAACATACTTATCGCTATCTTATAATGTATAACAGCAACAGTACCAAAAGCACTTTTTTCCTATTTTTAATCAGACTGATTTGAATCAGTATACTCATCAGAAACAGGCAACTCTACTTACTAGACTGATCTGTTTCGTTACAGACTTCAAGCACTATACTTAAGTATACCATAATTCTTTCAACTAAACTGAATTATACGACAACCAAGAATACTAAACTAAGCAAGTGTCATAGTTATTGTTTCATTTGCACAGGCATATTGCTTAAAGTAGTTAAATGGACATAATTAAGACGATAAAACAAAAACACGAAATATAGGCCAATTGAACTTACCGAACAGAAGACAAAGAATATATATATTGCTTTCCGACTGACGACAACAAGCAGTTGTTCATAAAAACATAGTTTATAGTACAATAAACCTTTCTACAGTAAAATCATGCACTGACAGTCTATCTGGAAACAATCAACTATGTGAATAAACTCACTATGACTTGAGATATCATCCCAGAATGCAATGGACGTGCAGTGTAACGCAGTCGAACGTGGCGAATAAAAATATTGAAAAAAAACAAAATTAGCTATATAATCTAGTTATTTAATTAAAAATACATTATGAAATGTCAAAATCTGTGGTTACTTGAACGCACAGATGACCGGTACATTAAGTTTACATGGTTGCGTTGCGGATAAGATCACCCGATTTCGACACCTTATAATCACTCAAGTTCATACAAATCTACCTGTATATTATCCTGAACTTGACACTTGCAACTGACTTGTAAATACTAATAATTATCAATACAACTAATTGCTTTATTTCACATTAAAGCATTGAGTCTGAAGCATATCTCTCATGAACTTACATTTAACGAATTACTGCTATCTATCTATCTGAAATTTATACTTTTACGTACTGAAAGAATTGTTGATAACCATTCATATGCATTTGTAGGTTTATTAATTCCTATCTTGGTTAAACAATGATGAGTTCAAGCAAATCTTCCCACAACTAAATAAATCATATTAAACTTAATAAACTCTCTAAAACACTGATTGTATTTCTTCAACTCAAGGACTGTGCTTTTGTTTCTTACTTGATTTATTTGTCCTTAGTCATCGAGTATAAAAATAATGTATATAGCAAGAGTCCATGACAGAAGTCCAGCATTTGGTTTAATGATTCGACGAGACTTTTATTTAGGGACGACCTTTGAGTGAATCTAAAATGACCTTGATAATTATTAGTCAATCAGAAGACAGTTAGTATAAAGTGAAAATATATTATATGAAAGTAATGAATTACAGTGAATATTCTTCTTTTACATGCTTTAAAACCTTAAGGTTTTATAAAGGTTCATAAGTTCTGAATTCATAATACAAGCTCGTCCATAGGGTTAGGGTTAGGTTAGGTTAGGGTTATGGTGGAAAGATTCTAATTTAGAGACGAGCCAATCAGAATTTTTGAGTAATTTCAAGTTCACGGAGCCAAGTTCACCACGTGATGCTAACTTACGATCGGTTTACAACGGATTTTAGAGAATAAGTGTTCATTGAGAGACTACAACGCTAACCCTAACCTAACCCTATGGATGAGTTTCCATACCGTATGCACAATGAATTCAGAACGTCTGAACCTTAACCAAACCTTAACAAGTTTTAAAATCATGTAAAAGAAGAATATCCACTGTAATTCATTACTTTCTTATAATATATTTTTACTTTATACTAACTGTCTTTCCGTTGACTAATAATTGAAATTGCTCCGACTCACCTATTTTTCACACCTATCTTAACATTGTTGATACAACCTGATCGATGGATAGTAGCATCTTTGTTCGTTCCTACCAGTGGGTCCTCAATTATCATGTGAACGTCGATACATGAATTTATTTTAGAGTTCTTGGGGCTCTAGAGGTTATAGATAAGAGAAAACTGACCATCACTGGTTTCTGAATCTCCTCTAGAAAATTGTCTAAGACCTATCAAAGAAAACCATAAAAATTATTAGACCCGTTTTCTACTAGTGTGCGCTAGGGCACATCCATCCAAAAGCACGAATTCATCGGCGATTCTTATGGTAAAGCCTCACGATAAATTATAATATCCAGTAGCGTCTGACTTCATCTCGTTACACTAAGGGGTCACATGATGAATTATCGATATAAACGGAACGAAAATTTAAAAAATAACTGGATTCTTTATATGTTTCCTAGGTTTGAAATATGAAAAAAATATACATATCAGAAAGATCATGCCTATCCAACAAATCGTATGGTTAGGAAAGACTTACTCGAATACGTGCATATACCTGCTGACGATGGAAAAACACTAAAAACATGAAGTGTTTTGTGTTTTGTCAGCGTTAAATATACATAAAAACGTGCTTTAAAATTATTTGTTTTCTTTGTTCATGGTTCAAAATTGACATGAAGAGGGAAATGAGGGAGTAATGGCGATTTATTTGTCAGGATATTATTTCGCTTAGTTCAAAGTCTGTAAAGTGGTGACACTAAGTTTTGTCCCTGATTCATAAATCATAAGCTTACGCAAAATATGTGAGTCACTGTCATAATACTTTCTCACTCAGAACAATTGTATTTTATGCATAACCTAAGTACTTCGTTCTGCCGAAATGCACTAGTTCATACAATTGTATTCTCTGTGCGTTGTGGTCTTGTTACTTACTTACGCCTGTTACTCCTAATGGAGCATAAGCCGCCAACCAGTACTCTCCAACCCACTCTGTCCTGGGCCTTCTTTTCTAGTTCCATCCAATTCTTGTTCATTTTTCTTATGTCTGTCTCCATTTCTCGGCGTAATGTTTTCTTTGGTATTCCTCTTCTCTTCCTCTGGCTTTGAGGTTTCCATGTGAGGGTTTGCCTAGTGACGCAGTTGGGTGCTTTCCTCAACGCGTGTCCTATCCACTTCCAACACTTCTTCCTAATTTCTTCCTCCGCTGGGATCTGGTTTGTTCTTTCCCACAGTTGGTTGTTGCTAATAGTGTCCGGCCAATGGACCCGAAGTATTTTGGGTAGACAACTGTTAATAAACACTTGTATCTTCTGGATGATGGCTTTCGTAGTTCTCCAAGTTTCCGCCCCATACAGTAAAACTGTCTTGACAGTTGTATTGAAAGTCCTGACCTTGGTGTTGGTTGACAGTTGCTTTGAGTTCCAGGTATTCTTCAGTTGTTAATATGATGCACTTGCTTTACGGATTCGCGCTTTCACGTCTGCATCAGATCCACCATATTCATCAATGATGCTGCCCAAATATGTAAAGGTTTTTACATCTTCCAAATCTTCTCCGTCAATTGTGATTGGATTGGTGCATGCTGTGTTGTATCGGAGAATCCTGCTCTTCCCTTTGTGTATATTGAGACCTACTGCTGCTGAGGCTGCTGCTACACTGGTCGTCTTCTCATGCATTTGTTGTTGCGTCTGGGATAGAAGGGACAGATCATCTGCGAAGTCTAGATCGCCCAGCTGCATCCTAGATGTCCATTGTATTCCGTGTTTCTCTTCAGATGTTGACGTCTTCATGATCCAGTCGATCACCAGGAGAAAGAGAAAGGGTGAGAGTAAGCAACCTTGCCTAACACCGGTCTTCACTTCGAACGACTTTGTCAACTGTCCTCCATGCACGATTTTGCAGTGTAATCCATCATAGGAATTCTGTATGATATTGACTATCTTCTGAGGCACGCCGTAGTGTCGAAGAGGTTTCCATAGTGTTGTTCTGTCCACGCTATCAAATGAATTTTCGTAGTCAATGAAGTTGATGTAGAGTGATGAATTCCATTCAATTGATTGTTCCACAGTGATCCGTAAAGTTGTGATTTGGTCTGTACACGATCTATCCTTATGGAATCCTGCCTGTTGGTCACGAAGTTGGGTGTCTACGGAGTCTTTCATTCTGTTTAACAATACCCTGTTGAAGATTTTTCCTGGAATTGAAAGAAGAGTGATGCCCCTGTACTTATCACACTTGCTGAGATCGCCTATCTTCGGTATTTTGATCAGAAGTCCTTCTTTCCAGTCTGTTGGTACTTGTTCCTCATCCCAAATCTTATTGAAGAGAATGTGGAGTATCGTTGCAGTTGCCGCTACGTCTGCTCTGCTGGAATGTTGTCTGGTCCTGCTGCTTCTACACTCTTGATTTTTCGGATGACCATGCTGATTTCTTCAATTGTTGGTGGTCCAACATTGATTTGAAGGTCCGTGGGTGCTGCTTCGATGTTGAAGGGGTTCAGTGGGGTTAGTCGATTCAAAAGTTCTTCGAAGTGTTTTGCCCACCTGTTTTGTTTTTCTTCAATGTTGGTGATTACCTCGTCTTCCTTGCTTTTCACTGGTCGCTCTGGTTTACATTGATATCCAGAGAGTTTCTTTGTCGTGTCATACAGTTGTCTCATGTTTCCTTCTCTCGCAGCCTTTTTCGCCGTCGTTGCTAGATCTTCCACATATTTACGTTTGTCGGTTCTGATGCTCTTCTTCACTTGTTTGTTTACTACTGTGTATTCAGCTTGTGCCTTGGCTTTTGCTGCTCTTGTTCGGCTGGTATTGATTGCTGTCTTCTTGTTTTTCTTTCTTGAATCTTATGCAGTGTATCAACAGTGATCCATTCCTTGTGATGTTGCTTCTTGTGACCCAGAACCTCATGGCCTGTTGAAGTGATTGCTTCTTTGATTCCCTTCCAGTTGCTCTCCATAGGAGTTCCTTCTTCATTGAATAGATTATGAAAGGCCTGGAACTTGTTGCTGAGGACTATCTTGAATTTGTTGAGTTTGTCAGTATCCCGAATAAAAGCCGTATTGAACTTTTGTGATATTGTCCGCCCCGTTGTCCAGTGCTTCTTGAGTTTCAATTTCATCATGGCGACCAGCAAGTGATGATCTGAGGCTATATCAGCTCCTCTCTTGGTTCTCACATCCTTTATAGTCCATCTGAACGTTTTGTTGATGCAAATATGGTCGATTTGGTTTTGCGTGGTGTGATCCGGTGAAGTCCATGTGATTTTGTGAATGCGTTTATGTGGGAATATGGTGCCGCCTGTGACCAGTTTATTGAAGGCACATAGGTTTGCAAATATCTCACCATTTTCGTTCCTTTCTCCCAGTCCGTGTCGTCCCATGTTGTCTTCATATCCGGTGTTGTCCATTCCAACCTTGGCATTTAAATCTCCCACCAGAAAGGTCAGGTCCTTTGTTGGGCACTTCTCGACGATTGACTGCAGCCTATTGTAGAATTGATCTTTAGCGTCTTCATTGTAGTCGTTGGTAGGCGCATAGCATTGGATGAAGTTTATTGTAATGTCCTCTTTCTTTGTTGTGAAGGAGGCTTTGATGATCCTTAGTAGCGTTTTTTAGCGAGTTAGTTTTCTACGGGATGGGATCGCTTAACCCATGCTCAACCCTCTTCTTTTATCCGGGCCTGGGATCGGCAGTAGCCCCCGGAGGGACTTCAGGCGGAGTTGTGGTCTTGTTAGTCATATATATTTGTGTGGTTTTTCGAGTAAATCTAAATCAGGAACAAATCGCGTATAAGTTGGGACCGATCGATCTTTATCCCCTTCGTTCTATCAGATTTTAGATTGGTGATCGAATGGTTTTCTCTCCTCCTCGTGTTTTCAGTCACAATCAAACTCACGCATCTGTTAATCTCAAGGCTGAACTAAGTAGCCTATTGCATCATGTCCTTAAACTAGGTCGATAAAATTCCACCTTTCTGCATATTAATGGACAACTAGATCGAAGATCTTGAAAGTTGCAGAGATTAAGAAGGTAGCCAATATGCCATAGAACACAAAAATCTAGAAAAAACCTGACTAATACACCTCACCTGAGCTATCATTTTAGATGTTCTAGAAAAAATCCATGGTTCTACCATAACTTATTGATTCTCAACAGTTGCGGTATACATACGTTATCTGTCCCAGGAGGTCCATATGACGCGTTCACACACTTGTGAATAATGTTAAGTCAATTGCGAAATACAAATTCTACTCTTCATTTCATGGACTATACTTAGGTTAATCACATTGGGTAACGGTGATAAAAAAGCCAATTACAAATTCTGTTGGAGTAATCTATTTCAGACACTCATGTGTTCAGGTAGGCTGTAAGAGTGATGATTTGGTGAAAGGCTTCACAGACTACTCAAATTCATCGAACATGACTTAGCACTTGTAGTTAGACAGATAACAACGAGTTAAAGACGAATGGTGTAAGTGATAAACAAACATATGAACACACGTGCTAAAACAAAAATATTTGGGGTTACAAGTGAACGGTTGACATGTAAGACATATCTGTACAAGCGATATAAAAACGTCCGATTGTACGACATTTAATTCCATCTTTTGCGTTGTACAAACTTCCTGTTTATCAACATCACTTTGATCTACTCAAAAAACAACAAACATAGTAAGAAAGACTTCACTGTAATGTATGTAAAAGTTTGCTATGATATCACGCAATCAACGAATCGAAATGGTATGTTTCTTGAGCAGAGTTAACAATCAGTGTAAGCTCGTGGAGTATTTCTAAACATTCCTATTGCGTCAAAGCAAACCAAAAATGTACAATTACTAAATTTTGTAGAGAAATCGTGCAATTAGGCTACTAAAAGTCTGCTTTCTAGGTCCTCAGCCTTCACTTAGTCTATTTTAAATTTATCTCCAGTTCCGCTTATTTTAGAAGAGCATTTCCTAGATCACGATTCACAACCTCGAAGCGATCTTCATGGAATGAGTCAATGTGTCAGTGTAAATAATCACGACATAAACATACGTGTGCACTATACTGCAAGGCGGGTAGAGTAAGGGATGTCAGCTGATTAAATTCGATGGAAGCAGGTTTAACGAAACCAATAGAGCTTTTAAGCCGAATCACATAAGAGCTTAGATTCACATTCAGATAAAAATATAAAGGACCCAAAATTTATGCCAGAAGTTAAATAGTTCTATTGTAAGAAAGTCTGTTTGCAACGAATCCAGCGTTATCCTTCACTTCAAATGGTTCAAATGGTTGTGGACGGAATAGAAGAAGCTTTCGCTTAACAGGCTTCCGTGTCTAGTAACAGGGGATCACCAAATCCTCCAGGCAGGAACCTAGGTATGTTAACAATAAAAGAGGAAGAGAAATTGGTAAATCATAGTATGATACTGTCCTTGGTCCTTAAGAATAGGTCAAGTTGCCTCTTGAAGGACTCTTGAGAAGTCGCTTGGACTAGCTCGGCCGGCACCGAATTCCAGCTTTTGACAACTCTTAAGGAGTAGAAGTTGTGTCTTTATTCCGTCTTGATATGTTGAGTTTACAGTTTCTGGGTGTTACCCCTTAGGTTAGTATTCGAACTAAGCTTAAGTAGGTGTTTAAGAGGATGTCCAGAAGTGTTAAGAATACTATAAGCCATTAATAAATCACCTCTAAGACGCCTATACTCTAATGGGCAAAGGTCTAGTGAATGGAGGCGTTCTTCGTAAGGCTTAGATTTGAGTCCGCGAACTGATTTTGTGGCTCGCCGTTGGATACGCTCCAAAGTGACCTTGTCCTTTTGGAGTGAGGGGGGAGTACTATATTTCCGTGCTCTAAATGGGGACGGATAAAACTATTGAAGATTGTATGGAAAGTTCTTCCGTCAAACTGGCCAAAAATGCGCTTCAATGTTACCAGTGCAAGGTTTGCTCGGAAGGCATTTTTGTCACAATTAGCGTAAGACTTTAAATCACGGGGCACCAGGACTCCTAAATCTTTTTCGACTTGGGATACTACTAGAGAGGAGTTTCCTAAGTTATAACTGTAGTCTGCGACATGTCGCAGATGGACTACTTTACACTTTGAAGTGTTAAAAATAAGTCCGTTATCATCTGCCCAACTTTGAAGTCGAGTCAGATCCTCCTGAAGTGCCTGTGTATCGTCTTGGTTGTGTATCTCTCTCCAAAGTTTCACGTCGTCGGCAAAAAGTAATAAGTCTGACGTTACCTGTTGAAGAAGATAGTTTATGTAGATCAAGAAGAGAAGAGGCCCTAATACTGAGCCCTGGGGAACCCCACTAGGACATTTCATAGCCTGAGATAAAGTGAAATTAACCCTAACCTTAAAGTGTCGATTTTCTAGGTATGAAGTAAGCCAATCGATTAGAGGTGGTTTGATACCTAGTCGTTTGAGCTTATTGATAAGACACAAGTGGTTAACTTTATCAAAAGCTTTTGAGAAATCAAGGTATATGATATCAACCTTTCCCTTGCGATCGAGGATGCTTATCCATCTGTCCACCGCAGTCAGCAGGTTGGTTATACAAGAGTAACCCTTCATGAAACCATGCTGTTGGGGTGAGAAGTTTAAGGACAGTAGATAATCGTTTAAACCATCGCATATCAGGGACTCCATGAGTTTTGAAGGTAATGACAGAAGAGCCACCGGCCGATAACTTGAAGGTTCATTGCGTCGACCCCCTTTGAAAATTGGTGTGATGTGAGCCAACTTCCAATTTTCCGGTAGTTTGCCTCGACTTAGCGAGTGTGAAAACATCACGCTAAGCGGCGTTGCCAGGATTGAGGCTGCCTCCCTCAGTATGGCAGAATGAACCCTATCCGGGCCAGAAGTATCTAGTCTTAAGTACTGCAGTTTCCGGAACACCAAGTCAGCGCTTAGGTCCACTTCAGAAAGTCCTGTGGAATTGCAGATGAAACTGTCGTCAATAGAGTTGATGTCAGCCGGCTGAAATGTTTGAGAGTAATGTGCCGCCAGAAGGTTAGCGGCGTCACCATCGTTGTTGGTCGGGCCGTTAAGACCTAGCTGTTGAGAAACTCCTGTTTTGGCTTGACGAAGAGAGGCTGCATAACGGAATGGGCTTCTAGGGTTCGAGGCAAATTTGTCCATAAGCTTTGTCTGATAATGAAGCCTGTCTTTTCTTATAGCCTTCGTGCATATGTTCCTGATATGTTTGAATTGCCTATACGCTCTGTCGTTGTCAGTTCGTTTGTATTCCACCCAACAGTGACTTTTACGGCTTAACAGGCGAAGGGTACGGTTCTTGATTATTGTATGTGACTTGCAGCTTTTGGGAACCGTTTGAAGAACTGAATGGTTTGTAGCACATAAGAGCGTGTCCAGTAAGAAGTCCCAATGACCGTCCACATCGAGTTGGGGGTGAACATCCCAAACCACCTGTTGTAGATAGTCATGTCGAGCTGGCACATTCAAGCGTTTAAAATTCCAACGCAAATTATTGTTGGGATACCTTAGCTTAGTTTTGGTGACAAAACTGAAGGCTATGACGGCATGATCGCTCTTTCCCAGAGGAGCCAGGATTTAGAGGTTGTCAACTACAAATTCTTCATTTGTGAATACACAGTCCAACCGCGATGGTGTCTGACTGTTTCTCCAACGAGTTGCCGACCTCACATTTTCATATAAGCCCAAGTCATCAATGAGGTTGAAGAACCGAGCTTCAATTGATTTGTCGCCCCCAGTGTACGTGTGTTCCGCGAAGTTGACTCTAGGGAGATTAAAGTCCCCCAGAATCAGGATATGTGTGAAACCGAGACGGGTAGAGCGGTATAGTCCATCCAACATACGACTATCGTACTCGATGTCAGCAGTTGGCTTCCTGTAAATGACACCGACTAGACACCTCGAAGTGCTAGAAAATCTTACAGAGCACCATATGGATTCCTCAAGATTGTTAAACTCGAGGTTGTGAACTTGGTGCACCTCCAAGAAAGAGCTTATGTACATGGCTACTCCGCCCCCAATTCCTGTTGTTCTGTCGTTGCGGAACAAAGTCATCCCTGGTAATGCTAACTCTTGGTCCGAGAACTGAGAAGATATCCAGGTTTCAGATATTCCTATCAGGTGGGCTTTATTAGCGTTGCTAAGTTCACGTAATTCATCCAGTTTGTTTGATAGACTCGGGGCGTTCATATATAAGCAGTTTATGCTTTCAATTTGGAACGCGTGAGCTTCGTCCTGTTTTTCTGTATGAGCCTTATGTGAATGGACAGGTAGCCTACCTATGTGAGGTTTACCGAGGTGGTAGGCCCTGTCCTTTACACGTTTTTTTTATCGTTTAGACAATCCACAAGTGGAATGGTCAGCTCCAACTTGCCTTTGTGCTTGGTCCTGGCTTCATATGGCCTATCCGGGTGCATGTGGATTCCAGGTGGCAATCGACGTCTGTTGGCACGAAATGCTTCAAGAACTGCAGCCGCCATGTGGGAAGATGGGAAGGTTATCTTCATTAGACGGGGTCTAAGATCACCGTCTTTCTTGGCTAATCTCGTCACATGCTGAGTCAGTATGTGTTTGAGCCTCAAGGACTGTTTGATGAATTTCCATTCCGTGATGTCAGAATTTGATTGAGTAGGGTCTGCATTTTCCGGTATACCTTGCACAATTATGTTTCTTCCGCGGAAAAACTTCTCGCGAGATTCTTTAGGGATGTTTCGTATGATATTGCGCTCAGAGAACGGTATGTCGGGCAATATTCTTACGTTACCATCTGATTTCAGCAAGTGACTTGCTAGCAAGACGTCCTCTACATCGGTAGCATTCTTAAGTGTTACTCGGAGAAGCCTTGGGTGATTTAGTTGCTTGAAGTTCTTTCCTCTAGAGAGTCGGTTGACCATCAAAGGCTCCATTCTAGAAAGTTCTAGCTTCTTGTCCAATTCACCCCAGAGCATCCTGTCGTTTTTGTCCTGCAGACTGAGAGGAAGGTCACGATTATCAACGAGGTTCATGATAATAAGAGAGTCGTCACGAACTGTTGTTAATTTACCAGGTTTCACGGCGGATTCATGTTTAATGACTTGCTGTTTGGAGGTCAGTGTGCGTTTTTGAGGCTTGGGCTCTTTTTTGACCGGACGAACAGTCTTGGGAGTAGACTGTGCGACCAAATCACCAGTTAATTTCCGTACAGCAACACTTGGGTTGCTCGGCTTAGGCGGTGATGCCTGGTTCTTTTGGGCTCTCTTAACGTGAGTCGAATCACCTACAGGGTTTTTGGGAACCACTGTTGAGTTCAGGGACCCTGAGCTGGGAGACCCGAGTTTGCTTAGGGAGTCTAATACCTTCGACGTAATGATGGTTCTGAGCCTCGACACGTCATCACTAGTGTTGATGGACGCTTCATCGATGGTATACCTATCGACATCCCTGTTTTTGTATCCGTCGCACGCTCTTGTTTGTCTACCGGTTTTCTTACTGTCGTTGTCCAAGTTAACTGACAACTTGTTCCGAAGACCTGTCAGTAGGACAATGATGTTACTCAGCAAAACTACAGCATCCGTGCTGCACGTGACACATACCCATTTTGGGTCTGACTTGCTGAGTCTGTTGTAAGCAGTTGATGTCAGATCTGTGCATGCTTCGTGGAACCAACCTTTGCAGTTGTCGCACTGCATGCCAGTTGCAACAGCAAAACGGCATCCCGGACGTTTGCATGAGTTTTTCATGACTATGTTGAAGCGAACTATGTTATAGATGCTTGCAAGAGCCTAATACCTTTAAAAAACACTAAAAAGCACACTGAAAACGGACAAAAATGGATAAAACGAGTGTTATAAACTGAAACTAGTCTATACGTGAAAAACAAAAACAAACCGAATAGTAAACTGAGGCAAAACCACAGGTAACTATTAAATATGGTGAAACTCAAAGAAAATAGTAATCTACCGAACGTATAGCTCAGGATAGATTCTTTGGAACTGAAATGGTACTTTTGTTGCGTAAGAACACAGCAAAAGTTTGATAAATGCAAATCACGTTAGTACTAAACTTCCCGTATTCCTCATAAAGCAAATATAAGTGTATTGGTCCTCTGGGATTTATTACCAAATGATCGGTAATGACAAAATGTTTTTCATTATTGTGGTTTTATTTTTCTAAACTACTGTAAAACTTTTCGCTTCAAAATAAAGGTACCTTATTTAGCGCCAGGTTTGGACTGGGAGTGTTTGGTGGAGGTAAATGTCGTCTAAATATCCTTCTGGGAAGAAAAGTAGCCGCATAAGCTTATGGTTCAAACGCGTTCTACCTGGTAAGAAAATATTTTCGACTTATTTTTTTAAAGACTCAAGCTTAAGACGAATATATATTGTTCTTTCGTTATCACCACTATTTTTACATACATACTAAGTTGTCTATAAATATTTTAACTTTAAAAACGACGCACTTTCCTTGTTATTGTTTTCCGTTTCCACATGATTTACTTTACGTGGACGAGGTTATAGCTGGACGCCACTTTATTATCACAGATCCAACTTGTCATTGGTGGACTCCCATTGTGTCACAAAATGCACTACCGGAATCCGATGGTAAGCGAGAAACCCACCCTGGCGTGACTAAGAAGAGAAACCTAATATCATCGAGTATTATCGTGAGCAAATTGCTGGAGTCAATCGACCGTGACATAATTAAGAGAAGCTGGGAGAATATATTCGTAGTATCTTACCAGATAACTCTAAGGGAGTTCAGGTCAAAAAACTGGTTAGAATAGACAAGAGGACCGAGGACAACGTTGAATTCCGACCATGCAGACTCCTTAAGGTAATCCTAGGATAGGCGAAGCAACTGGATCTCCTGTTAATTAGCACTCGTTGTCGCGACAATTCCAACATCCGAGTTAGACCTGATATGTCTATCGAAGATAGAATAAAAAAATTAAAAAAAAAGCACTAGCTGAACTAGAAACCCATCGACAAAACGGTGAGGAAGATCTCCGGTTAGTGGGTTTTGGGGTAGTCAGGTCTTGGAAGCGAATGCTACCAAGGCCTGTGTGGATAAGCTGTTCTACGTAGGAGTTTTATACGCCAACTCTCGTAGTATAAGTAATAAGTTCTTTTTCTGGCAAACGAACATCTCTCCCACGTTACAAGTGACGCAAGTTGTTAAAAATGAAGTGAAGTTTCGTCACACACACACACACCAATCTATTGGGGCTAATGTAACCTCCAAGAGAAGTGAAGCCAATCAGCCAGCTACAACATAGGACCAGGCACATATATGCATCGACCCAAGTTACCATATCTCGTTAGAATAACAAGATAAACACTAAATTCATAGAAGTAGTTAATTCAGTGGTGGTAATATAAAAGAAATATTGCATATAAAGATACAGTACAGGAAGAAATAATTAGTTGGTAGAAAGAAAGGTAGAAAGTAATTTTAATCTCACGGTTTAAGGGAAGACAAAGAGTGTATACACTGAACCCATTGTGATCGGTTCTTATTCATGTCACCCACGGTCTCCAACCATTGGTTACGATAGTCACGCGGACCCCAATCAAGTGGTCTGCATTTACCAACATGGCTCAGACCAAAAGTTGGTGACTTCAAGCACCGATGCCACGTTTTGGTTTGCTCGTCCCTAACTTGCTTCCAATCATCCCCAACACTAGTCAGCATTGTGCGGAGTGGTAATCGGTGTTCAGGCATGCGCAACACGTGACCCAACCATCTCAGTCGACGAAGATTCACAACCTCATCAACTGATAAGTGAAGGATCTGATGAGCTCAATCACTTTACTCCCTATAACTAGTTCAGATGTAGACGTAGACCAGTCCTGAAGCAACACTTCAGATTTAAAGGAAAAGAAGAGTATCCCAAATATGCTTTCATTTCTGCTCAAGGCGTTCAGTAGACCCTGTATTTTGGAGTTTTGACTGAACAGAAATGTCTTCTAGGTCAGCAAGTAAAGCCAGAATGAGATGAGTTCCTAAAAATGAGATGACGAGGGGTTCATTTCGAAAAGAATTTCCATGACGAAACTTGAATGAAAATGAAGGAAGTGAACAACCATTAGAAACACCACTTGAGGTCAACAGTTGGCCATAAGTTGTGACTGGACAAGTAGTGTTGGAGTAGAGCGCCTATACAAGGTTAGTGTGTTTGTTTGGTACGTCTTTTAGTGGCAGACACAATTACAACACCTCTATCAACAGAATCGACTACTTTCACATAGTTGAGGAATGCAACTACAGTCTATGCTCCAAAACCTGACGAAGAATGGAAATTTGGCCAGAACATTCACGTCTACACCTGAAAGCGTCCTAGCTTTCTCTTGTTTACTCTTTTAAAGCTATGGTTAGTCGGGTGATTATTGAATCTAATATTGGGCATATTGTAATGATCAAATGGATTCGTTTGTGGCTACCACAGTGGGACTTTTTTCCTTGTTTCTAAACTGGGACTATCAACAGTCGAGAACAGTCAAATGAGACTACGTCTAGTTTCCAGATTCTAGCTAATACCTCAGTCAATTAAACTCGTAATACTGAATCACCATCCATCAATATCTCCAGGGCTAACCTATTAGGCCCCACTGTTCTCCATCACTTCAGATTAGCTATTTCCTTTTTAACCTTGCTAAATGTAGGGGGCTTACTTCAACCTCCCATTTTAATTGTTTTTGAATAGTGGGTATCTCAACAGAAGCTAAGGTCAGTTGAACTGTCACTTAAAATATTCTGTCCATCAGTCTAACCTCCTAGATTAAGATTGAATAATTGTTCCGTCTTTTTACGAAATAGAATCAATAACAGCCGAATTTTTAATAACAGTTCCCTCAATGTGTAAGTACCACTAACCAAGTAAAATGGCTACAAGGCCACTAAATAAAAAAGACTCAAGAATGATGCGTCATGTGGTAGCTCAACTTCGTAATGTTAGTTTAAGATGAAATTGTTTTGTTATGGCCTAAAATTTAGAAACATGATTTGTGCAATTATTCAAATTAGTGTACACTGCTTTGTTTATGTACAAGCGTGATCAAGTGGCTGTAGTGTTTTATTAATACGATTAAAAAACACAACTTAGCTTGCTTCACGTATATAAAATGGTCTAAGAAGTAACCTGCTTGCAGTCACCAAGCTTTCTATATGAAAACCTATTCTGATTAGTTAACGAAGTTTATATTAGTAATACAACCAGTTTCTGTGAGAAAACTGATAAACAGAATCATATTAGGTAGTTTTGCAGTAAAATCATAAGACAGATTGATGCTAACCATATACGAGAAAAACAAGAAACTAGTAAAATCAAACCGTTAGTCAAGTATAAGTTTGTTTTTTGAAATTAGAGCTACATCATTTGTCTGAAATACTGCCTAGTTGACCAAATCAAAATGAATCAAAGTTCAGACTTGCAGCATAATAATTTAGAGTTCCATCCTTAAACCACTGAACTCCCACTGACAATTTCGATAAAGTTTGTTCGTCACATTTTCTCACTCTAATAATTACTCGAACTTCTTAGACATTTATAGAGCGGACTAGACTTAGAATACTGCATGGGTTAGTCGATGAGTTTGAGAATAATCAACTGAGGTGAGGGCAGAAAACCAAAACTCGGCATCAGCCCATGAAGCAATTTACTGCTGGTTTGAGCCATGTTGGTAGATGCTTCCTGCGTGATTATAGTGACCAGCCGGTCGCAATGACGAAGATACATTCATTCTTTGTCGTTGGAGTGCTGGCTTAGTGATTAAGGAATACGACTCCAATTCACTTGCTTCCAGGTTCGAAACCCTCTCCACCTACTTCGGTTTGTGAAACCGAATAGTATCATTACTACTCACACTTAAAGCGTGGTTTATACTCAAGTACGTGATAAGCGGCCTAAATTTTTAAATTTACACCCATATTCTGGTTTTCATAATTATCTTATGTTTTACTCCTCGAATTCATTCCCTTCAAATCCCATTCCCTCCCGTCTTTTCTAATTACTTTTGATTACTTCTATTATTCCGAAATTCGTTTTGGTAATTCCATCTTGTTTTGCTGATGTAGTGTGGTAAAATTGACTGATGTACGTATGTGTCAGGTTCGTACATCGCTTATTTCTGGCTGGTATTTGATGTTAAAGCAATCGCTGTTTTTTTCCTTACCCCAAACGATAGATTTTAACAGTATGACCATAAATGTTAGATAATTGAAGGTTGGTGTAAGTGTTATCAAAATATGTACCCAACATGTCTAAGTGCACTCGTTTTTCGCCCAAATAAATAAAGATATAGCATGCTAAAAAACAAGTTATCTTCGATTGTAAATCGAATCCAAATCAGTGATAGCGTGATTACTTGAACTCATTGTTACTAAAAAAAGTAATCACTGCACAAGTTACTGACTTTCATACTCAACAAAACATTAACCGATTATATAGTGTTTAAAATGATTAGTTTTATCAGGTGACAGATTAGAGGAGTGCAAAGCGAAAAGGTGTAAAAAGTCGTTAATTAATGCTGAAGCTGGTGTAAAGAATAAATTTAAACCTCAGCTGTCTTAATGCCATTCCTGACTGATGTGTTATTTTATGTAGTTAATTGGCTACTAGTCTTACCTATTTCCCATTGAGATATTTCGTTTTATTTTTGTATAACCAACTTGAATGCTAGATGTGTTTGAGTATAATGAAAAATCGGTCTTTCTTGGTTGCTTTTCTTCTTCCATACCTTTGTTTAAGTGATGACTTAGTGTTTAGACCACCGTTATATACTAAACTCGAACTCAAAATAAACGAATACAGTATTGAAAACCGAATAGCGTTTTTAGCCACTCTACTTAAAGTATAGTAGTATCTTAGTGATTAAAGTGTTCGACTTTCGGCCAGATTCGAACACCACTCCATTTACTCTGGTTTGGACAACCGGCTAGTAGTATTATCATCCCTCACTTAGAGTATGATTCATACCCACGTGCCTGATGAATGAGTTTATCATATCTTGTTTATGAATCCGTAATTGTCGAATGAATTGCATTCTTCGTGAATTTAATTGCAAAACTTCACTATTGTAGTAACTTGTGAATTGAATATAGTTACAACATTCATCTCAGTAATTATTTATATGAGTATTTTCGTGTACAATTCACTCATTTGATTGCTTCGCAAATGGAACCATTTTTGTATACTTATTAAACCACGTAGTCCAAGTGGTTTATTTCCATGTGATTTTCATATTCTAACCTACAGCCCCAATAAGCGCTAGATAAAGAATATTCAGTTTCTGTTTTCTAGTATCTTTACTTCTTTTCAGGTTCCCACCCACAAGTAAAAAAACATAATGAGCTTACCTCATTTTCCGAAAATGAAACTGAATGCCCAGTTTGTTTGATGCCTATAGAAGATCCACTGCGACTTAGTTCATGCGGTCACTTCGCCTGTTCAGTTTGTTGGAGGAATTTCATCTCGTGTCAAATAGAAAACTTTGCACTGGCTCATCTCACATGTGTAGCGTGCTCAGAACTATTGCAGCCATCAACTGTGATTCATCTCTTGTCTGCTGTTTCGACTCGTCATGAGTCTTCACAAAGTCCCGTAAAAGATAATCAGTATGATCGCAGTTTATCTCGATATGAGGAATTTTTACTTCAACAAGCAATGTCCCGTGAACCAGAAGCGAGATGGTGCCCAAGAGGTTGTGGGTAAGTGCTACATTTTTTACTGTTGAATCCAGCTATATTCTCGATAGAGATGATGGTTTTTCGTCTCCTCATTTTTAAAATTTACATTTCTGCATGAACACGTAAATACTAGCATAGTATGACATTCTCATTTTGAAACTATGGGTATTATGTGTAGTAGACTATGCACATTACTTGTACCTTCGTCTCTTTTTTTAATGGGGAAACTCACCAAATATGTCATTTTTTACATACTAATTGGTCGTTGATCAGAAGTTAAAGCTGCACTCGTTCACTGCTACGTTACAGCTCAACAGTTTTCACTCTACTTATTCATTATGTTTGGATTCGGTCACTCTACTTCAGTTCAAATGGCCAAATAGTATATCTAGTTAATCAAATATGTAGCTTAGAACATAGTTAATAAGTCTCCAGTTAGTTAGTTAGTCTCATACATCAAACTACCTATCACGGAAATAATTCTTTGTGACCAAAAAGAATCCAGTTCCTGAATTTAGTTTCCTCTATTTTAGGATCTCTTTAATGCTCATGTAACCACGACTTATTAACTTTAAAGATACTATTCCATTTCACATTGGTCAAAAAACATCTCGGATATAATCCATTTAGGGACAGACGATTGTTTTTGGAATTCGAAACTTAAGTAGTTGAAAGCATTCGAAAAAAAGACAGTTTACATCTCATGAACTAGTATATTATGCAAAAATTAAGTCTGACAGTATCTACCAGTCGTTAATGTTTCAATGGACTTCTGATCATGTTTATTTTCATGTTAAATATTTTGTATATAAGCATATTATTTTTGCAGTTAGAAAGCCTATTCTGGTTAGTGATCTTGTCTTTGCTATCAAATCATTTGGGAGTCGGTGTCAATAATTCGGCATGGTAATCATTTATCAGTCGATTGATTTATGATCCTTATTTATACATTAAAAATCACGAAATTCAGCAAAAGGATCGATTTTCAATTTATTATTAATCAGTGTAATCGTATATATATACAATAGTTGTGCGATTGAAACACCATGTATAATCAATAAGTTAACGTAGGATTGTAGCGAGCATGGAATAAAGTTGGTAAAATGTCTTCGTCACAACAATTAATGGTATTTATCACACCCACATTGTCCCTGAGTCTGTTATCGCTTGATCAGAACTCAGTTCATTCATTTTAATAGTCTTTAATTCACGAATCGTTCATCAAACCGTAACGTAAATAGCGCAGACTAAAATATTCATTAACAACAGAAACAGTGTGAAACATTTACTTATATATCCGAATTGCAGCACATCGTATCATTCAGAGAAAAACTAATAGGACAAAAGTAGTGACAACACTAGTGAGGATGTGGGAGACAATATACAGTGTTCGAAATAATAATTCTTTCGATGTTATTAAAAATTAAAATGTATATGAATCATTATAACTATATCTTATTAGTAATACATATAACCAGCCATCCATTTCCTATTAACTTCAACCGCTAACCATGAAGCCTGTGTTTTTGTCCATGGTTTCAATCAACCTACAACACTTCTTTTCTATTATTATTATTATTATTATTATTATTATTATTAATTATTATTATTGTTATTATTATTATTATTATTTATACGAATATTCGTCAAGATTAGAACGAATAATTTGACAGTAATTGAGCGCCGAGTATAGAGAAGTCATTATATGTGAAAATTATATTTGAAATATTCTCAGCGATTGAAATATAACTAATTCCAACGTTTCGTCCAGCTAATTTGTCTGGACTTCTTCAGGGTAATAATCAAAATCGATCTTTCATTATCAAGTTTTCATTCTTGAACTTGAACGTTATTATTTATTCCTTCATATCAATCTCTTACACATACATACATACCTGCACACTCACACACATACGATTTGTTACTCAGTTAATTATTTCTATGTAGTTGAACTCTTCACATGATTTGTAGTTAACTGACTCATTTGATCCTATTTTACGAAAAATCAACATCCAAATATGATTGGTTTAATACAGTATAATCCCGATTGTTAAAAAGCTATATATGTCTTTGATAATTTTGATTTTGATTATTACCCTGAAGAAGTCCAGACAAGTTAGCTGGACGAAACGTTGGAATTAGTTATATTTCAATCGCTGAGAATATTTCAAATATAATTTTCACATATAATATTATTATTATTATTATTATTATTATTAGCTTTATTCAATATTACATTTTTGGTACAATATAGAATTTTCAGCGTAAAGTATTTCAACAAGTTTCCGTTTCTTTCTTCTTAGTCGGTCTTGGCGATAAATATTGAGTGATCCCCAGTTAGATGTTAACAGTCCAGTAAATGAACATCTGAATAATGTGCATTCTTTTCGCTGTATATTGCCAGCAACCACATTGTCTCTTATTGAGTTTTTTGTAACTTTGACAACGAAAGGTTGTACACTTTTCAGAAACGCAGCAGAATAGGTTATGCGATTAATAGACATAACGATACATTAAAACAAACAAAAATAGATAACTTGTTGAAATATCTAGATTACAAGAACAGGTAGCCCAAATGCTCAAGCAGGCCGCCACCACCTTAAGCTCTCAATCCTATCCTCCCTCCACTTTACATAACACTTTGATGTAGTCAATAATTCGCTATATGTATCACATTCTAATCATCTCAATAAAATGTTCACAATTTCTCTCAGAAACTTACCTGCTTTTAATTGGTAATCGGTTCTCAATTCTAACATTGTACTATCTGTGATCCCACCATACATGATTGAGTTAAAAGTCATTAAGCACCCAGTATTTGTTACTGTCTACTCTCAACAATAATATTTTACATCCAATTAATAGAAAAGGGACTCACAATCCTAGTCATTAGTATCATAGTGCATAAATAAATCCCCAAAGGATAAAACTCACACGAAAATATTAAAAGACAAACATCTGAAAAATCAAAAAGCTTTTGCTTTTACAGTAACTTAGTTAAAGAATCAGATGGTCTATTTCTATATATAATTTATCACTATATTTAATATTATCCTCATACAGTATAAAATAACCTCTCAAAATATATATTATCCAATCCTTGAAAAGCCGATATACTTTCTGAACTTACTCTAACTTGATTGGCTCCCACATTTATTTAATGTATCAAACATCTGTAACTGATAGGTGTGGAATTATTTCTAAAAGGTTTATTGTTTTATAGTTTCAATTAGACATCTGTCTACCTAATTCGTATACTCAGCTCAGGACAGATGTATATACATATTTAAGGGTCCTAGTTATGTCATATAACAGGCTTTGGAAAAGCTGTGAATAAAAAGAAAAATATTTTGTAGTTGTAGCAGTAGTAGGTATTTGAAGTGGTTCCATTTTATGTTTAATTAGTTATTCATAATACCTGATATTTTATCATTTCAGTTATGGATTGATAGCACACTCCTTCCACGCCTGTCCGCAAATTGTCTGTCTTCATCCAATGTGCGAAGGACGTTCGTTTTGTTTTAAATGTAGAAGACCTTGGTCCACTGATACAACAAATGAAAGTTCGTCAGATCAAAATAATGTCATACATATTTGTCCGGCTGAACAAGATATGCATAGTAATGCATTAGATGGACTGCGCTCTTTCTTTGGTATTCGGCGCTTTAGCAGGCAAATATCTGGTCAAAATTTAATAACAAATGGCCCTCAACCAAAAGTTCCTGATAATATTTTACCAATACATTTAAATACCTCGACTTCTATGAAGGGAAAGCGTTCCCGTGTACTCAGATCTTATCCCAGTTCTACCAACTACTCCAATGATACTCGATTATCTATGGAGGAACTATTTACAAACGTAGATCTTGAGAGTGCTAATACTAGTGCTCCTGTTTCAAAGGAAAAGTAACTACCTTTTTGCTTATGAATATCCATTTCCAAATTCATCCTCATTCGTTTTTATATCTAACTGCCTTTATTCTAATTTATGAATATATATATATATATATATATATATATATATATATATATAGTAGCAAAAACATTTAATTTGAAAAATTGTTTATTATCATAAATTCTATCCTCACGAGTGGTTTTATAATTTCTTCTTTAGACACCCGATCTCTGAATATGATGTGGCTAACTCTTCTGAATCATCTCCCAAAGTAAAGAGACGTCCTTCCGTAGATCCTAATGATCAAAGTGAGTTTTTAAAATAATAATCGCTTTATTCAATATTGTACGTTTAGTACAAATTGGGATTTTCGACATACAATGTTTTAACAAGTTTCAATCTTCATAGACGTTATATATATATATATATATATATATATATATATATATATATATATATATATATATATATATATAACCGGTAGACAAAATTACATTACAATGTAATCTTTATGAGAAAATAAGGATCTTCACATCGTTGAATAAACTGCAAATTCTAGAGTATCAGTTTTTGGTTAGTTGCGTAGTATATATGCTAGGTACGTTATTGTACGGAGCCTATGCACTTTTTACCTGCATAAACTCTTATATATCTACATCTTGTTCCGACAGAAGTCAGTCAGTCAGTCAGCTACAACGTAGGACCAGGCACATATGTGCATCGGTCCAGGTTGCCATACCGCATCAACACAACAAGATGAACACCGGATTCATAACAGTGGTTAGGTAAAAGGTGGTAATATATAAGAGAAAGATTGCATATAGAGATATGGTACAAGAAGAAAGAATTGGTTCGTAGAAAGAAAGATATGAAGCGATTTTAATCCGACAGAAGATATACAATTGGTGAGATGTGATTAGAATGAATGATTTATATTTAATTTTGCCATGGAATTTACAGTTAAATATACAAAATAATCACAAAATGCACCTGAAGGTTTTATAATTTCTTAAATTTCCCAAATCGTGAAATGTCTAATTTCAAAGTTAAGTAACTGTGCTTTTATTTTATTAATTATTCTACCAATTAAGAGGCTGGGGAATAGAGTCACTAATCATATGTAAGAATTAGTTATATAATGCACTAACTCCCGGCTAATTTATAATTTTATTACCGTTCATTTCGACTTAGTTTTTCTTTCAAACTATGAAATGTACTTCTGTAAAATATATTCCTCCCGACATATAACCAAATAAATGTTGCATAAAAAATTCTTCTGACAAGCGCACATGATGATATTGTTTTAATGAATTCAATGTTGACTTAATAGTGCTATGTGACATTAATCTCGCAAACGAAGTACAGGTTCGTACTCAGACTTCAACCATATTTTGATACGAGGACTTGAAAGATAAATATTGTCACATACTTACAGCTTATAAATGTCTTTCAAACTAAACTAACGCAAGTCATTGTGACTAAGAGAGAATTTGCTCAAAGACTATCAAGATATGAATAAGTGAAATTTGTAATTTCTTAGGTGAGTGTATTTCAGGAGTAATGAGTTTAAGAGACAATAAAAGTTTATAAATACATCAAGTAGAAAAGAAGGCTTAAAAATACAGAAAAGAAATTAGTCACTGTATGCAAATCATGAAAAAATGATTGGTTTCAATAAAGCTATCAATAACGCTTGATTCATCACATTTTCAGTCAAAAAACTAAACCTGTAACATTCACAGCAACTAATCAAACAAAAAAATTAGTTGACTTGTATATAACCAGTCAATTTAATTAAATCACTAAACAGCTGATTTTAATGTTGATCATCGTGATCCGTATAACCTTTTTTATCAGTGCATCCAAAACAGACACACAAAGGGGAATAACATATACAAGATAGATAGATGTGCGAGTTTCAATTGAAGGCAATTGATTATACCAAATATCATCTGGGTTTTCTTTACTAATTAATGTTTTAGAGTGTGCTTTATTTACCGAGTGTTATTCTTTTTTAACTAATTGCATTCCAATCAACCAAATCAGTTTGGTATATGGACCATACAAAGCTTCATAAACATTTTATAATATGTTATACTATATTTCAACAAGAATTAGTGTGCCGTAAAGCTTTACTGTCCTTTATTATTTTGATCAATACGGCTTAGCAGATCGGTTTGTCAATTGTTTACTTGACGTCAACAACTCATTTCATTTAGAGTAGGCGTGGATTATATATATATATATATATATATATATATATATATATGCATGTTTGTATACATGTATTTACTACCAATCAATAGTAAAACAAAGTAGAACCTGGGTCTATAGTATGTTTATCCAGATTGCCTCACTTCATAGCAATCTTACTCAATCGTGCAATCGCTGCACCTAAATTCAACTTTCTCTTTTATCCATATAATGGACAATATTCGATTTTGCCAGCTTAATAATAAAACTATCTCGATACCGTTTTGGTGTCATGCATTCCATTGTTTCTTCTCAACCTTTTATACACCCATTTTATTGGTAAACGTTTAATAGACATCTTAAGCTATTGAATGTAAACGTGTTTATTTCACATATATTGATCAGCCACTCAGGATTAAATGAATCTTATGAAAACCGATAGGATGGTAAATATATCGTACTCTGATAATCCTGTTTCAATTTTATTATTCAAATTACAATGTCATTTACCACTCCAATAATTTAAACCATAATAAGTAATATAAATAATGTGTCAAGAACGGTTGTCTTCTTACAACTAACTCAGTTCCTTTTTTGGATAATTTTAGAATATCTTAAAAATAAGTAGGTATTTGAATAGATTTAAGGGATAACAGATTATTTTAGGGAAATAAAATAAAATAGTTCATGACTTTCGTTTATATTACATCTTTCATGCAGTGAAAGAGACTAAAAACATCTAGTGACTAACTTAATCATTAGTGATTAATTACACCTTGACAAGTAGAAATCCATAATCTGCAAATATTTTTCGAATGAATCCAACAAGTTGTCTAGAAAATTTTTTAGTTAATCAGATATATTTGTGCGTGCGTTGAGGTTTGAAGGCGTATGTACTAGTGCACTTCGTTGATCGATAGAAGTTATTATTCATTGAACAATCAAACAGAACTGTCCTTTCTCTGGAATCCCAATCACAATAACCTAAGTGAGCCGATGGTTATTAACTAACCCTCCTACATACTTACGCCTATTACCCGTAGTGGAGGAGCATAAGCCGCTCACCAGCATTCTCCATAGAAATCCGTTCTGGACAATCCTTCACAGTTGTCTCCAGTTGCTATTCATCCTTTTCATGTCTGCTTCCGATTCCCGACGTAGTGTGTTCTTCGGCCCTCCACGTTTCCGTCTCCCTTCAGGGTTCCAAGTTAGGGTTTGCCTCGTAATGCAGTTCGATGATTTCTGCAAGGCATGTCCTATCCACCTCCAACGTCTTTCCCTAATTTCCTATTCAACTAGAAGCTGATTTGTTCTCTCCTACAGTAGGCTGTTTCTGATGGTATCCTGCCAACACATATTGAATATCTTGCGTAGATTATTTATTTATTTATTTATTTGAACACATAAATATTGGTACAAGAATGCGCCACACAAGCAATGAGAATTTAAGGGGAAGGAAAACAAAAAAGAGAAAATAATAACGAAGAGATTGATGTAAGGTGGTGTAATAATAATAATGGTAAAAATGGGGGAATGGAAAGGTACAATCAGAAGAAATCTTTCAGTTAAGGAAGACGTAACCACTTTTTATGAAGAAAGTAAAAGAAGGTTACAGCAGGATCGCCACTGGCTTCTATTCTGAACCATACCTGATAACGTCTCTAGCCACTGTGTCGCACCATCTCTCGGACCCAAGCCAGGGAGTCGTGAAGGACGGACTCAAGCCAGTCCTGTACAGCTTTCTTTCATCCCACGACACCATGTCATACACTGACCACCTCTCCGCTTTTTCCAAGCAGTCCCAGCGTCGGCAAATAATGCACGGCGTGGAATTCTCTGGGACGACATCCGTAGAACATGTCCAAGCCACCGAAGTCGGTGTTTCAAGATGGTGACACCAAATGCATTATCGTCTCTGTGCCCGAACACACAATGCCGAACCTCTGCATTACTAACATAGTGTTGCCACTGGATGGCAGCAATCCTTCGGAGACAACGATGATCGAACACAGAGAGTCGTCTAACGTCCTCATCTTCGAGAGACCAGGTTTCACAAGCGTAGAACAAAACTGCTCTCACCGATGCGTTGTAGATCCGACCTTTTACAGCCAGACTAACATCACGAAGGCGCCAAAGATGGCCCAGATTGGCATAAGCCACTCTGGCTTTCACTATACATGCATTGATCTCATCACTCACACCCCCACCAGCACTTATGCAGCTACCTAGATACGCGAACTTCTCGACTACGTCTATCTGCTCACCATCCAGGGTGAGTGCAGGATTGGAATCCTGCCAGTCTTGTAGAAGTACTTTGCACTTCGAAGGTGCAAAACACATACCATACCTACGGACACTGATTGCCAACTGATTAAGTGCGGATTGCATGCCTTGGGCATTATCGCACAGTAAGACAATATCATCCGCATATTCAAGGTCGAGAAGTCTTTCTCCAGGCGACAGATCCACACCACCATTACTTACATTCATCAGAGCTGTTTCCAGAATGTCATCGATGGCAAAGTTGAAGAGGAATGGTGAGATTGGGCAACCCTGCCTAACCCCACTACTCGTATAGAACAATGGAGAGAGGTGGTTGTATGCCCTCACTCTGCCTGAGGTGTTTTTATAAAGGGCTTTTAGGATGTTAATAAACTTCTCAGGCACACCCTTCTTCAATAGACAATCCCAGAGAACAGTCCTATCCAACGAATCGAAGGCAACCCTTATGTCAAGAAACACTACGATTGTTGGCCTTTGATAAGTATGGCGGTGTTCTAACATTTGGCGGAGGGTGAAGATATGATCAATGCATCCTCGACCAGAACGAAACCCAGCCTGCTCCTCGCGAGTCAATCTTTCTCGGGTTTTGAACAACCTACGAAGTATGACGGAAGCCAATAGCTTGGACGCAATCGGAAGTAGACTTGTCCCCCGATAGTTGTTACAGGAACGACGTGAATCCTTTCTAAAGATAGGGATTACTATCGACTCATTCCATGACGTTGGTACACTCTAGTTCCCAAACCTTTGTAAACAACGTCGTCAGTTCCTTAGTCAAAAAGTCACCACCATCTTTAAAAAGAGCCGGAGGTAAGTCATCTGGGCCAGGTGATTTGTAGCGCTTCAAGAGTTGGAGTTCCTTGCGGACTTCCGCCTCATTTGGTGGATCAGTCGTCACCGGCCATGGATGGCAGGACAGTCTGACCGATGCTGCCGGAGCAGCAGGCCATTTGAACTGCCCTTCGAAAAATTCTGCCCATCGTCCAAGACGTCGATGGATGTTAGTGATTGGCATCCCATCATCCTCACAGATTGTTTCGCTCACACCGGACTTCTTGCTGCCAGTGGCTCGGATGAGCTGGAAGAGCTTCCGGTAATTATCAGATGCAGCTGCTGCTTCCAGCTCATTAGCACGCTCCGACCACCAGGCTTCTCGGTCCTTACGCAAGCTTTGCCCAAATTCCTTACGTAACATCCTTCGTTTATGGTCAAACTCACGGTCACCCGGAGTAGACCGACGGGCTTCAATGAGTTGTAAGGAACCTAAAGGAACCCAGTCCTTCTAAGCGGGACCTTTCTCAAACCCACAACTGACTGTACCCGCCATTTTCATGGCGTCATGCAATTGCAACTAATGCTCATCTATACTTTTCGGTGGAATGGTAGCTAGCCTAGAGGCTAGCTCGGTTCGATACTTATTTGCAACAGAAGTTGCAACCAGCTTGCTAACATTAATCCGATGGTGGCGGTCACTTCGTTGGCCACTGAAAAGTAAGGTAAGATTGGCGCAGTCCAAAGCATGGTCAGAGTTCAAATAGGTACTCCAAAAGGAGCGCAGTCTTGTACACAACCACGCCAGTGGTAGCTGATCGCGATGTGATCAATCTGAGTCCAGGCTTGAGATGCAGAGTGAGGACGCCAGGTGGCACATCGGCGATGACTGTGCCGAAAGTTAGTGCTAGCCAGAAACAGGTTGTGGTCTGTGCACAGTTGCAGTAGACGGTCCCCGTTATCTGTCCTGCGACCAACAAGTCCCCATCGGCCACTTAAACGATTCTTTTCTGTGCCTTAACGCCCGACCTGAGCATTCAAGTCTCTGGCTAGTACTACAATATCTGTCGAACGCTTTTTCTGGAAAAAAAACATTTAACTGATGGTAGAATTCATCCTTGATTGCATCCGGGCTGCAATCTGTCGGAGCATAGGCGGAGATGACGAAAAGACATCGTTTCTCACGCCGATTTCTTCTCACTTTGATAGAACTTTCTAATCTAACAGCACATAACCAACTTTTAATGGGTATCCAATCGATTAGTGCTGCCTCAGCTCTAGCGCTTAGTGCGACACCAACGCCAGCAAGACCAGACGAAGATGCCATAGGGTCCCCGGATAAGCGCACGTAAAACAATTTTTTGAAGTGACAGATTGAGAGCGAATTTGTAGTACTTCACCAGAGACTTGAATACGGTTCTCGGATAGACAGCAGACATCTATATTAAGACTTACCAAAGACATAGCCAGCCCTATCTGTTGTCCAACCTGCAAAGTGTGCGAACGTTGAAGGCAGCCAGTTTAAATGGTGCACGTGGTTTCAGAAAAACTGCTTCAGTACTCATATTCGGTGGTAACATTTAGATACAGTCGAATTTCCACCAAAGACGAGCCGCTGTATAAGTATAAAAGAAGGTGAATAATATGGAAAATAATAATAATGATAATAATAGTAATAATGACAATAATAGTAATAATAATAAGAGTATTAATAATGACAGTGAATAATCATAAAGAAATCGACTGACTTTGACATCACTGCTAACTCGGCATTGAACAATTATCCATTTAATTCAAGTGTTTTAGTCTCTCCTTGTTTTACGTTTCCCTTTCTTCCATCTTCTCTTCATTCTTGTTGCCAGATCACAAAGCAGCACACCGATAGAGAAAACGTTTCTTGTCTAAATAAATACAGCTAAAGAGTCCAATACTAGGAGGAAACGGTTGTCCAGTGCGTCTAGGTTTACAGTACTGGTTCAACAGTGATCAGATAAAGGTCTCAAATAAACTCAAGTTACTGATTGGTTGGAAGTTCGGATCCTACAGCTGAGTACGAATTTTTAGAAACTTACGCCTATTACCCGTTGTGGAGGAGCATAGGCCGCTCACCAGCATTCTCCGTAGAAATCCGTCCTGGACAATCCTTCACAGTTGTCTCCAGTTGCTATTCATCCTTTTCATGTCTGCTTCCGATTCCCGACGTAGTGTGTTCTTCGGCCCTCCACGTTTCCGTCTCCCTTCAGGGTTCCAAGTTAGGGTTTGCCTCGTAATGCAGTTCGATGATTTCTGCAAGGCATGTCCTATCCACCTCCAACGTCTTTCCCTAATTTCCTATTCAACTAGAAGCTGATTTGTTCTCTCCTACAGTAGGCTGTTTCTGATGGTATCCTGCCAACGCATATTGAATTTCTTGCGTAGATAATTGTTTATAAATAGTTGTGCTAATTTGATGATGGTTGTGGTAGTTCTCCAAGTTTCAACTCCGCACAGTAGGACTGTCTTGACGTTCATATAGAAGATTCTGACTCTGATATCGGCTTGCATACAGTTGTTTTGAGTTCCATATGTTCTTTAACTGTAGAAAGGCGGCCCTTGCTTTCACATCTGCATTAGACCTTCCTTGCTCATCGATGATGCTTCCTAGGTACGTGAATACTCCCACCTCTTCCTGAGTTTCTTCATGAAGTGTGACTGGGTTGGTGTTTTCCCTGTTGTGTTTGAGAATATTTCTCTTTCCCTTGTGTATGTTGAGGCCTACTGATGCAGAGGCGTCTGCTACACTGGTCGTCTTGACTTGCATTTGTTGGTGTGTATAGGATAGAGGGGCTAGGTCATCTGTGAAGTTTAAATCATCTAGTCGCACCCAACATATCCATCGTATTCCGTGCCTCTCCTGAGATGTGGAGTTCTTCATAATTCAGTCATTTATTTATGTGTATACATACATTGGCACAAGAGGGCACGAAATACATATGCGCCACACAATAACAATGGGGTTGTAAGAGGCAAAGAATGTAAAGTGCGTATAGTAAAAGGGAAAACAGCAACGAACAGAAATTAGTGTATGAGGGTGAAATAATAATAATAATAATAGGAGAAACAGTTGAGTTAGCAAAAATATAACCAAAAATAATTTTTTCAATCAAATAAGTTACGTTCATTTTTTATGAACTAAAGGGAAGTTACGGCAGAATCGCCACTGGCTTCTATTCTGAGCCATATCTGATAATGTCTCTAACCACTCATGTTCAATACTCTAGTGGAGTACTACAAGTTCGTGTCTCATCTGTCGATTTGGAATGCCGGATTCAGATACACCTAGTTGGGGACCCTGGGATATCTTCCTCTGGTTTTGCTGGTGTTGGTATCACACTGGGCGCCTGAGCAGGGAGAGTATTAATCGATTGAGTCACTATTAACAGTTGTCTATGTACTGTTAGATTAGAAGGCTCCATCAAAAAGAGAAAGAACTGGTTTGTGAAACGGTGTATTTTCGTTATTTCCGCCTACGCCCCAATTGATTGCAACCCGAATGCAATCAAGGATGAGTTCTACCATCAGTTGAATGATCTTAAGAAAGCTCAGATACTAACATACAAACTTGAATTAGTTGAATTCAACTAAATAGACGTCGTAACTTACATGTTTGGTTATGAGTACAGTGAAGTTAATTGATAAAGCAGGAAGTGCTATGACAATTGTGAGTGGAAGCAGGATTGGTGTACCTAACATTATACTACAAACAGCAACAACACGACGAAGTTTTGACCATCGGCTGCGACCCAATACAGTACAACCGGAAAAACTGGAAATGGTAAACACATAAAAATGAAGTAGTGGAATACAGTAATATGGAAAGTCATTAATCAAAAGTAGATGAACGTATCTATAAGTAATCGTATGACGTGAAATTTACACAGTACTCAAAAGTAACAAGCTAAAGAAAAAAATTATCTGGTATTTCCTAGTCTTCGGTGGTTTCCAGTTGGTTTCAATGCCCATTGACAACGGTCTTCAGACTAACTAATAGTAATACCTATTAGTACTGAAAACTAGCAAGTAGCCAAAGTGTATCGAGTTTAATAAGCGAAACTGGTCACTCACTTTCTAATCGATTAAGACCTACCTGGTTGTTGAGACTTATTCTTATCCATCATATCACAGTATGAATTAAACTGAGGGGTATGTGGATTTGAATAATCTCATAATAATGAAACAAGAGTGACTCGTGGATTTGGCGAATTTCCTAGAACAGTAATTGTCAGAAAAGTTAAGTCAGTAGGACTATTACCTGGAGGTTAAGAAGACAGGGTAGGATCGGCAACTTAAACGGGACATTTATCTATAAACCGTTGGTTATATCTGTTCTACCACCACACTTAATAATAATAAGTGTGACTAACTCAGTCAGTTACCGAACAAAAATTCTTCTACTCGGGTTAACTTGCAGGCTACTGATACTACCTATCTGTGTAAACGAAAGTAGGCAGTGAATTGTCGAAACATGAACCTCTGTATTTGCTAATCATGTACTTTAAATGCCAAAGCACCATTTTAAAAATACGCAAGAAAATGAAAGACAATATGAAAGTTCCAGGCGTCCGATTATACGTATTCGTTTAGTTTTGTAATGTTTTTAATATGACTTGGATTTATATAAGCGTTGAGGTAATATAATAAGCATTTTAATTTAAATAGCTTATACTCATAATTTTGTCAGTCAGTACCTCTTGGTATGTAACGAAATTTGACGCACTAACCCTATATGCAAGTCCATATTTGATTGAAAAAATGAATAGCACTTAGTTATTTGAGGTAGACAGGTATATCTTTTTGGGAAACATAATCTTTATAGCCGAGTTTACCATAGATGTATTGCTTTATATCCCATGGATAACACAAACAACCGACACCTTCTATAGTTGTCAAATGCTATTTAATACTCTGAAAATGGTTTGTGTGGTCTTCTAGCTTAACCGTAAAATGACAGGTTTTTGATTTTTTTTTCTCACAGTTCGACTGTGTAGAGCTATGTCAACTCTTATGGCCGAAACCGAAGTATTCTATCTTCAGGGATTTAACGTCCCAATATCCTTCAGTTTGGTTCATTTATATATGTTCCTCTGATCACTTAGTGTGATCATTTAGTAACTACCCCAGTTTCAATTCAGCTAGCTCAACAGGTTACTGTTTCGAAGTAAAATTTTGTGAAATCCATACTAAAGCTGTCCACTGCTCTCTAGCTTTCAGTTCTATGTTTTTAAACTCATCAAACTTCCAGAAACTTAGTTAAATCTTGACTCCGTTCGATCGTGTAAGTAGCCATTAAGTATACATATGATGAGGGATGTTGTAATGATCTGATTTAAGTGTGGTAAGTTGCAAAAGATATTACTGGTACTATGCAATGTCTTCTTTTTTCAGTTTATTCACTTTTATTTTCTCTAGTATTTTGTTACTGTTTTATATTAACTTAGATTAGAAAGGTTCGCAGACGCTTGAAGTAATGGCATTAAAATAACGTAGATTTTTATATGGATCATATTCTAAAGTTAAGAAAATATTAAGTTCACTTCAGTTTATAATATACCTATTTACACAGTATTTCTGGATATTCACTCTGTGTTTAGAAATCTAGTTTGACATCCATAGGCGATAATTCATTAATTAACGTTGATTGATCATCTGTTAATTAGATTTCAGTTTTAGTTATACTTAAATATCGGCAACTTTTGTTCTGTAGGCTACAAAGAAAGCAGTTTAATAAAAGTGTCATCTCTTTGATATTCATTCATTCTAAATTAATTATACCTCTATCTAGTCTGATACACAATGCTTATTACTTAATATCACTTGTATTTTTTAGTGCTTCTCCATTAAATCCATCTTAAACTTTTAATAAGATAAATATAAGATTTTGTGTATAACGTTCAGATAATGAAAGTTTAATCAACTGTCAGTCATTTCTCAGACGATAATTTTTACATTAAGCACGAACACCATCATTGAAATTTTGTCGACTCACTCAATATACCATTAACGTTATTAGGATACCAGAATATATATTTACAGCGAAACCTATCTTCTAGTTTAATGGCTACGTTTATCTGTTATATGACGTGATGAAAAGGCGACATTAGATTCTTTTACTCGTTGTGATTTTTGTTCAACAGTACTCCCGTTTTAAATTCAATGTGATAATTACTTAGTTTAGTATTTGTTTTGTTTTCAATGTGATTTTTTATTCGGTACAAAATACGATATTTTTGTATTAAATTAACATAAAATATGCTCAGCATGGCATGTGCCTCCAAATGCCATGGTACAGCCGAGAGTGGGAAGAGTCCGTTCTCCCTCTCGAAGTGCTCTCATATGGCCACGCGTATACAGCCTCTGCCAGGGAAGTCCTACTCATTGCCTTCTTGTGGTAGGGGGTGTTGTTTACGAAATCGAGAGGACAAAAAGCGAACGTCCGGCGCTTTAACCGGGTTGATGGACATGGAGAGTCCACCTAGGGGAGTTGAAAACCCCTAATTACAAACCAATGGTGCACATGGGCTTCAGTATCCTGAAGGAACAAATGGCGTACGAACCAATTTCTTGGTCACCGGCTACCATGGGACTGCATCTCGTTACGATGCTCTACTGTTTTGTGGACCAGACCTTCAGGTCGAATTCTCCGGGCGTGGCCCCCTAAGAAAACCACCTGCTTCGGTTTGGGCACCCGGGCAGTATCAAAGTTCTCACACATATCAAATGAGATTTGTGTGGCACATATGTATTTGGTGCCTCATTGTACCAATATCTATGTGTTAAAATAAATAAGCATGACGTGTAGCATGGAATTTGTTATAACCCTAAGTATTTTTTTATATATGCAATTTCATCCTAATTAATTATCAAAAAGGTTTACAATCAATGTATAAACGAGCGTATTTTCGACTAGGGTCGTCGTCGTGTTTTGGGTTTAACAAATCTTCAATTGTACCGGTTGTGATGTTCTTACTTCCCGTCGTGGAAATTGCAGTAGTTCCTCGTTTTTACGAGTATAAGTAATAAGTGATTCCGACATAACACAATCATTGACGACCAGTTCTAACAAATTGACGACGAGACATAACAATCTGTGCACATACAATGTCTTAAATCTAATAAAGCAACAGAGTATTAACTTCAAAAAGCTGAGATGAATTTGTTACCTAATATAAGCAGATTCGTAAATCTCTTTTTGTGTGTAGTATACATTAATTGTTGATCATTAATTTCTATATACGTAATAAATCCACTCAAACGTTGTTTTTCAATTAGTTTGATTTCATTGTTTTCATTTTAGACTCCTTAGTGAAACCCTGTCCTAATTGTAAAACTCTCATACAAAAACTTAATGATGGAAGGTGTAATTCCATGGTATGCTCAATTTGTAATTATGAGTTTTGTTGGTTATGTTTACGAGAGACTACAGCAACTCATTATTTGAAGTACGTAAGCAATAATCCTTGGTCTTTTGATAAATATATGTTGTTATAACGCCCGGTTTTCCTTGTCTACACAAATGGGACGTTAATTTGCCTTAGATGAATATCTACACTAGATTCCCTCCCAGTGTCTGTTCTACAGGACTTCAACACAACTCACATCAAGAACACATGATTAGCCTGACTAGAACGTAAATATATTTCTACATCAAAAACCGTCAGCAAGCCTACACAATCCAATAATAATAATAATGATAATAATAAGGATGGGAGAATATGTAGTTCATCTAACACCTGTCAGACTACAAGTCTGAGTAAGTAAACAGCCAATACTTGTCATTCTCGCCCATATATATGGTGGTGTTTATCAAGACAGGCACTCATAATGCGGAGCGGAGAAGGCGAGAAAGCCAACTTCGATTTTGTCAAGTGTGACTCAATATTCATAACCAGACAAAAATAAGTTTCAGACACGTAATGAATAGGATAAACAATTAATACACGTTTGATCATATAAAAACAGTCGAAGCTAATAAGCGAATAATTAACGAGGTCGAAATGTGACTTGAAACAAATCAATGGATCGGTCTGTCCGGAAGCTAGAATAACCAATATAGGCTTGATATAGTACTAAACTCTACAGCTGCAACACAAATCTGGAGACCAGCAAACGTTAAGCACTTACAATTGGTTGATCTCGGAATAGTGACCAACGTTACGCATATCAAGTCCTATTTAGTGCTGATCGAATTCTATCGATCAAGTTTCAACTTGGTCACTAGTTTGGGTTACTCAACATCGCATAGACTATTTTGACATATAAAATGGTGATTAGAGGTAGTCTATCTAAAACTTCTGGACCTAGGTTTCATACCATTTTAAAATCTTCAGCATGGTGTACCTGTAACTTTGAGGGTACTAATACTTCCTGGCGTATTCGATCCCATGTCATTCAGCTTCACAATCGGAGATATCTCAGTCCGACAGGAATCCGTCGCGGTCCGAAAATCTCAGCAATAACATCACTGGTTATAAAGCTGCGTATTACGTTATTGGACCCACAAGGAGGTATCAGCTTCCTTATTATTACAGGTACACCTTGCTGACGAGTACCAAATAGCACGAAACCTAAGTTCAGGGTTTCTTGTCGACTAACTCCAACCACCATAGTAATCGCCTAAATTCACAACTGTTCAATCCAAATTTACTCAGAGCAACGTAGGCGTTTATGAAAGTGAATAGCATTAAATGGCCTCTAGTTTACCTAGTATGAAAAATTATTAATTGACTATGTTCCTAGTCAAGCAGTTAACCATGCGCAACGTGTAACCTGGTACATATGTGCTTCTGTCCAAGTTGCTGCACCAAATCACCTCGAGACTCCAGAAGAATATAAGTAATGACAGTATCAGTTGTATTAGTAAAAGTTAAAGAATGAGGATATGACTCAAGAAAAGATAGTTTGATAGAAAACGAGTAAACAGACCTATGCCATCACGAATGGTTCTGAGCCATATCACTCAAAGATCCTAATCAAGTAACCTTCACCAACCTTCATAACTTGGACGAACAATCGATGACTTCATGAATTGATACCGCGTTTTGTCGTGGCACACAATAGATATCTCAATCGCATTAGCATTGCGTTCTCTATCGTTTCAATATACTCCAATGCTTCGAAAGCATCTATAATAAAATACTAGTAACCCACAAACATCTTCTAATTTTAAGGTCATGAGATAGCCATAAAATAAAGATGGCAAAAGCGAAGTGAGCATTCTGAATCTATTGCGAAATTCCATCGGACACCAAGCCACAATATTTTATGAGACTTCCAAGATAACTGAAGTGGTCGACGCATTCAACTATTTCACTCACTATCATTAGGCGTTGACAAACATTCAGTCCTCAAGCGACATTTTCTATAAAAGGCCGGTTGTTTGTGTTATCCATGGGATATAAAGCAATACATCTATGGTAAACTCGGCTATAAAGATTATGTTTCCCAAAAAGATATACCTGTCTACCTCAAATAACTAAGTGCTATTCATTTTTTCAATCAAATATGGACTTGCATATAGGGTTAGTGCGTCAAATTTCGTTACATACCAAGAGGTACTGACTGACAAAATTATGAGTATAAGCTATTTAAATTAAAATGCTTATTATATTACCTCAACGCTTATATAAATCCAAGTCATATTAAAAACATTACAAAACTAAACGAATACGTATAATCGGACGCCTGGAACTTTCATATTGTCTTTCATTTTCTTGCGTATTTTTAAAATGGTGCTTTGGCATTTAAAGTACATGATTAGCAAATACAGAGGTTCATGTTTCGACAATTCACTGCCTACTTTCGTTTACACAGATAGGTAGTATCAGTAGCCTGCAAGTTAACCCGAGTAGAAGAATTTTTGTTCGGTAACTGACTGAGTTAGTCACACTTATTATTATTAAGTGTGGTGGTAGAACAGATATAACCAACGGTTTATAGATAAATGTCCCGTTTAAGTTGCCGATCCTACCCTGTCTTCTTAACCTCCAGGTAATAGTCCTACTGACTTAACTTTTCTGACAATTACTGTTCTAGGAAATTCGCCAAATCCACGAGTCACTCTTGTTTCATTATTATGAGATTATTCAAATCCACATACCCCTCAGTTTAATTCATACTGTGATATGATGGATAAGAATAAGTCTCAACAACCAGGTAGGTCTTAATCGATTAGAAAGTGAGTGATCAGTTTCGCTTATTAAACTCGATACACTTTGGCTACTTGCTAGTTTTCAGTACTAATAGGTATTACTATTAGTTAGTCTGAAGACCGTTGTCAATGGGCATTGAAACCAACTGGAAACTACCGAAGACTAGGAAATACCAGATAATTTTTTTCTTTAGCTTGTTACTTTTGAGTACTGTGTAAATTTCACGTCATACGATTACTTATAGATACGTTCATCTACTTTTGATTAATGACTTTCCATATTACTGTATTCCACTACTTCATTTTTATGTGTTTACCATTTCCAGTTTTTCCGGTTGTACTGTATTGGGTCGCAGCCGATGGTCAAAACTTCGTCGTGTTGTTGCTGTTTGTAGTATAATGTTAGGTACACCAATCCTGCTTCCACTCACAATTGTCATAGCACTTCCTGCTTTATCAATTAACTTCACTGTACTCATAACCAAACATGTAAGTTACGACGTCTATTTAGTTGAATTCAACTAATTCAAGTTTGTATGTTAGTATCTGAGCTTTCTTAAGATCATTCAACTGATGGTAGAACTCATCCTTGATTGCATTCGGGTTGCAATCAATTGGGGCGTAGGCGGAAATAACGAAAATACACCGTTTCACAAACCAGTTCTTTCTCTTTTTGATGGAGCCTTCTAATCTAACAGTACATAGACAACTGTTAATAGTGACTCAATCGATTAATACTCTCCCTGCTCAGGCGCCCAGTGTGATACCAACACCAGCAAAACCAGAGGAAGATATCCCAGGGTCCCCAACTAGGTGTATCTGAATCCGGCATTCCAAATCGACAGATGAGACACGAACTTGTAGTACTCCACTAGAGTATTGAACATGAGTGGTTAGAGACATTATCAGATATGGCTCAGAATAGAAGCCAGTGGCGATTCTGCCGTAACTTCCCTTTAGTTCATAAAAAATGAACGTAACTTATTTGATTGAAAAAATTATTTTTGGTTATATTTTTGCTAACTCAACTGTTTCTCCTATTATTATTATTATTATTTCACCCTCATACACTAATTTCTGTTCGTTGCTGTTTTCCCTTTTACTATACGCACTTTACATTCTTTGCCTCTTACAACCCCATTGTTATTGTGTGGCGCATATGTATTTCGTGCCCTCTTGTGCCATTGTATGTATACACATAAATAAATGACTGAATTATGAAGAACTCCACATCTCAGGAGAGGCACGGAATACGATGGATATGTTGGGTGCGACTAGATGATTTAAACTTCACAGATGACCTAGCCCCTCTATCCTATACACACCAACAAATGCAAGTCAAGACGACCAGTGTAGCAGACGCCTCTGCATCAGTAGGCCTCAACATACACAAGGGAAAGAGAAATATTCTCAAACACAACAGGGAAAACACCAACCCAGTCACACTTCATGAAGAAACTCAGGAAGAGGTGGGAGTATTCACGTACCTAGGAAGCATCATCGATGAGCAAGGAAGGTCTAATGCAGATGTGAAAGCAAGGGCCGCCTTTCTACAGTTAAAGAACATATGGAACTCAAAACAACTGTATGCAAGCCGATATCAGAGTCAGAATCTTCTATATGAACGTCAAGACAGTCCTACTGTGCGGAGTTGAAACTTGGAGAACTACCACAACCATCATCAAATTAGCACAACTATTTATAAACAATTATCTACGCAAGAAATTCAATATGCGTTGGCAGGATACCATCAGAAACAGCCTACTGTAGGAGAGAACAAATCAGCTTCTAGTTGAATAGGAAATTAGGGAAAGACGTTGGAGGTGGATAGGACATGCCTTGCAGAAATCATCGAACTGCATTACGAGGCAAACCCTAACTTGGAACCCTGAAGGGAGACGGAAACGTGGAGGGCCGAAGAACACACTACGTCGGGAATCGGAAGCAGACATGAAAAGGATGAATAGCAACTGGAGACAACTGTGAAGGATTGTCCAGGACGGATTTCTACGGAGAATGCTGGTGAGCGGCCTATGCTCCTCCACAACGGGTAATAGGCGTAAGTTTCTAAAAATTCGTACTCAGCTGTAGGATCCGAACTTCCAACCAATCAGTAACTTGAGTTTATTTGAGACCTTTATCTGATCACTGTTGAACCAGTACTGTAAACCTAGACGCACTGGACAACCGTTTCCTCCTAGTATTGGACTCTTTAGCTGTATTTATTTAGACAAGAAACGTTTTCTCTATCGGTGTGCTGCTTTGTGATCTGGCAACAAGAATGAAGAGAAGATGGAAGAAAGGGAAACGTAAAACAAGGAGAGACTAAAACACTTGAATTAAATGGATAATTGTTCAATGCCGAGTTAGCAGTGATGTCAAAGTCAGTCGATTTCTTTATGATTATTCACTGTCACTGTGAGAGGGCTGAAATATTACGCGGGCTCTCAGACCGGACCATGTGGATTTATTAGACGGCTGAACACCGAACGTTTTATCTAGAGATTGATTCCATTACGCAGCAGGACCTTATGAGATGTGACCTCATGGTGATCACTCAAAAAGTCAATTCTATGAACTATCGATGTTTCAGGATTCTGAAGTCACTGCGCACCATTAGTTTGGAATTAAGGTTTTCGAACTTTCTTAGGTGGAACTTCCATATCCACCAACTTGGTCGTAGTTTGATATAGAATGTGTATTAGGTGGCGGTTGGAAATGACCGGTAGGATACCCTAGACCTAAATTTCATGATATTTGACACATATTTGCAAGGTGTACCTTATGCTCTCTGGTGAGTTCAATACGGTATCAAGCAACGCCATAGTCAGTAATGTTACCACCGAGATTTTTGGATTGCGACTGACCTCCTGAAGAACTAATTCTTTGTTAAGAAATATGCTTGAACAGATTTTCTCAGAAGTAATAGACAAGTTTAATATCGCATTGAAAATAAAAAATTTTGAGAAATCTTACGTTTTTTTGTAGTTTCTCAACTAATAAGTCAATCATATTGCTCTTCACGTGTTTTCAAAAGTCAACTGTCTGTTTATGATTTAGTCATACCGGCATTAAAAAGTATGCATACATTCATACAGCTATTGATTCCTGGTGTTTCTGTCTTAGCAATTTCACATAATACTTGTGTTCGATTGGCTAAAATCTCTAGTTGCGATAAATTTTCGTCTCAATTGCAATCGATCTGTGGTTGCCGGCACACTGCCGACAATTTTTACAAAACAACTTATGTTGACGAATATTAGAAATAGCATTTCCATGAATTTTTCGTATGTTTCTAAGAAATGGAATGTTTCTTTTTCTTATCATCTATGTCACATCTAATTACCATTGTTTTTTACTTGATTAGCGCTAATATTCTCCTAATACGATCTATTGTAGCGCCGATTTCAGCTCTTTAAGACAAAAATTCATACTAAGATTCTGTCTAAATATGCTCCGCCTTACTATCACTAGACAAAGCAAAGATGTTATTTACGCATAAAGTTTATATATTCGGCGAGTGTATGGCTCAATTTTTCCAGTACTACTATTCACACCATAGAAAATCACCTTTTTCTGTTACATGTTGAAAAATTTACAATAAACCATGCCGTCTATATGACACTTTAATTCACACCAAAAATATGTGATAATGGATGTTTTGACATCAGACTTGATTTCATAATTATCGTCACCAACCTCATAAAGAGGTGGCAGTGACTGTGCTTTATAGATATTCAGGTAACTTTCCATTGTTTAGTTTTCGAATCAACGGCAATTCTTCGTCACATGCTATCACTTAGCCGTTATTTCATTGGTGAACTATTTCTCTTTGAGCTCCTTGTCACCTTTGTTACTTACTTGATGGTTGATTATTACTTGTTAACTTTTTTGGTAGATTGAACAGTAATTTTGTCTGACCAAGCTATACATTAAATCTGTTTCAGTGTATCTGCTGATCATTATTTCGTTTAGATATTTGATCTATAGAAATACTTTTCGCAACAAGTAACTTTATAACAGCATCAAATACTTGTCATTTACATTCATAGAGTCAAATTCCGAATGTATTCACATCTATTGCTCGATAGATAAAATCAGAGGAACAAATAGTGATGTAAATATCTGAAATTTCACAGGCTTTAGAACCGGATGATAAAATAAGTCCCGATGAACACGTCATTTTTTCTACCAGCATTTTGTCAGATACGACGAACACTTGTAAATTTATTTAATATTTTAGAATTTTTTGTATAGTCTTAACGCGTATCTAACATATTAAGAAGTAAAATAGTTGCCTGATACTAAATCGTTAGTGGGTTGTGAATGTTTCAAACCTTTCCTAACAGTAGCATTTACTTCTAATTATTCCATTAACATCCTGACTAGTAGCAGAGACATTATGTTAGTAAATAGTATGGTTTGCCTCACTATTCCTACCAGAGTTAGTTCAATAAAAATACTTAAATTACCAAAGTTAGCATACCATAATCTTGGATTGCATGATTATCAGCCATGTGTAAGAGGAACCTTGTAAAATTTTAGGTGATTTTATCCAGTCTGTAGCAAAGTGGTTTAAAGCGAAATATCTTTATATCTCCTTTACAGACGTTTTTTAATCTACTTTTATTGTTTTGTACACTAGACCTAAGAACCATTTCTTTGAATTGTGAAGACAAACTTCAACTAGTAATTTTTATCTACATTTGGTAGGTTAATTGGATGCTTCTTTCGAAATCTAAACATTTAAGACGGTTTGTTTTATTCTGGGTTGTAATCGCTGGTCTCATTGTGTTTCCAGTACTAACAGGTAAGTGCCACACTTTTGCCTCTAAGTTTTCTTCACTTGATCTTGGTTTAAATGAAACAACCCTCATTCTAGTCACATTAAGACAACAGATCTGAGGAGTACCTTTTTCTCGTCTACATTTTGCGGAAGAATATCAAACTTTTCGTGTTCAGTTTTAAAATTACAGGAGTACATATGGTTTGCGACTCCATACCACTGTGGTTACGTTCACTTTTGATTTTGCTTTCTATCTGTTCATGTTTGCAATCTAATTTGTCTCATAGTTTTATTTCCGTTGCTAAGCATATGTCATACATTTTACCTTGTGACAGCTTGAAGTGGTGCACTGCTATAGGATAGGCTATCTATCAATTCGATCGTTCAGTAAATTATTTGACGCAAAAAAATAAAAGTTCATAATGTTTCTAATGCAAACTAAGAGTTAGTACGGTATCAAACTCAGAGACTATTTACATAGTTTTCAGGTATTTTTATTTCATTCTGTTTGCTAATCACATTAATCTAGTTTTGTAAAGACAATCGAAATATCCAAACCAAAGCAAAACGGCCGTTCATTTCTCCATGCCTTTCATTTATTCATCAGATTGCGATGAGAATTACTTCTGGTATATAATTTAAGAGATAAATCGTTACTGACTTTCATTTTTAAAACATCAATAAATCATGTTTGCTAAAAACCATTCCCCATTCGTTGACATTCAGTGGTGATAGTTTGTAACGTCATTTCATCATCATGTTCCATACGGGATAACAACTTCATGCGAAAATCAGCATCAACAGGAGAGTTCAGACCAGAAATGAATAATAAGCATTTAAATTGATCACTGGTTAACACATTTAATTTAAATCGTTCTGCTTGTAAATTTACTCTTCCGGCGTACGTAGTATAATCTTCATCAGCCTCTTTAGTCAGCTGTAGACAGTTATACCGGATACGGAATAAAGACGACTGTTCACAAAACATTTTATTTAGGATGTTAACAGTTTCATCGAAATTAACTTCTCGCGGATGTCTAGGCAGGATATGGTTTTTATACTTTTGATGCGCATTAGGATCAAGTTTCTGTAATAGCAGACGGACTTTCTTTGCGTCATCTATCGCAGCAAATTCAACTCGGAAAATATCTTCAATTCTGCCAAACCATGCTTCGAAAGTGCGACCATTGTTTGCATCAAATATAAATTCTGAAACTGGATCAAGGTATGACTCGATACTTTTATGTTCTGGAATCTCTTGTTGGATAGATAGTTTCCCCAAAAGTGTTTCCAAGAGTCTCTGTTGAGAAGCTAACATCTGCTGCTGTTGTAATAATAATTGCAACTGTTCTAGAGAAATCGACACATTTTTTTACTGCCAATAATAATATTAACTCCAAAAACCACTGGCAATTATAACAGTTAATTTATTTCCAAAATCTGAGTCACCACTTGTATTTTTTTGTTGTTGCCAAAATCCCCGTCGCCAATTGTTATGACCTTGGATGTCTGCCTTTTTCTATCACACGAATTATCTACCAATCCGAATACGAATCTTCACACACAGTTTGGCGTCCTTATTGTTCCTATGTCCTCCGAGCCCTTCCACTTGAGCCCAGAACACAATACCAGCTTCGAATCAGAGCAGATCGTTTATTTCAGACATACTCGGTTTATATATCAACCAGACAGACCACAACATACCATAAATTAGAAAATAACATGTGTACACAAATAAGCCAAAAAGTGGCTGTGAACGCGGGGGAGATAGTAATTAATAGACTGAACATAGATTAAGAACCGTAAATCGTATAATAATAAATTATAGGTCAAAATAAAGCTTATAGTAAGAGGAATATAAATATACGTAATGTAATTGTTGAATAGTTATACAATAAGAACATTTATAGAATATTAGTCCATTAACAGTCTTCGGTAGTTACCTGTAACTTAATCTTCACTGGGTTATAACAAAAACTTTCGGATAAAGTATGAAAATAAAGTATTATCTAGCGGTGCAATTAAGGACAATGTTTGTTTAGACATAACACAGCAATATACAAATAGAAATAATAAAAATAAATAATGCAATACTATAAAATAGAACAGAATACGCACCAATAAATCTTTTGCGAATGCTACCATCATTACCATTGTTAATTAGCTATTACAGATATGTACTATAACTGAAGTAAGCTCATTTCTAAAAACAAACCGAAAATCAATATGCGAGTCAATTGAATGATTATAGTTGATTATAAACTCAAAAATCGAATTCCTGACCGCTTTCTTCTCATCCTTGTAATTGCAAGTTGGAGGTTGTGCTTTTGTGTGTGTTTTGATAGCGGATGCTAGTGGACCTCGCCCCTTATTAACAAATGAACTGATAAGTGCAGAAAAAGGTGACCGACTCGATAAAAGTTTCCCTTTACGCACGCACGGAGAAGTTTATGGTTTGTAAATCTTAGTGAAAGTTTAGCCTCATGAAACGTCTCGTTTATAACTCCAGACAGATAATTCTTAAACAACAGGTTAAAATATCGGTGGTAAGATTTCTCAGATGAATAATTCGAGAAACATTTAAATCCACCAGAGAAACTAGATAAGGACATTACTATAGCCCAGAAAGTAGTTTCCGTTCTTGGTCCTCTTATAAAAGTGAGGAAAACTTTTAGGTGACTAGCATAAGAAATGTTTCCCAAATAGCAAACTATTCCCTTGAAATAATCGAACTCTATGAAGAATTGTTTAACTTCTTCAGACAAGCTTAAACTGAACTAGCACGAAGTGCGACATGTTTACTATCGTCATACAAACAAACCTTCAATAGATTTGATGATCGCAGTATTACAACCGATTGGTCATAATACCAAGGTCCCACTACTAGAATTTCTATTGTCACAGTTCTATCCAAGAGTATACGTTCATAGTGCGACTCAGCAATCTTCCCAACCAGAAATAATGAACCATTTTATTTCTTCAATGTCTTATGCTTAGTTATTGATAAGAAGTGTTTATATAGGTTTTTGACGATCTTTTTGATCTTGTATACGATACCTAATTGGATGCAATGTTTACCATTTTATTTACATTTCAGCCGTAACTTTTGGCCTTTTAATCCCCGTTGTTTTGGGTTATGTGTATTTATACCTCCCAATTAGTTTGTTTCGATCCCTGGTAAGAGATGAAAGTGATATTCTTTCAAAACCGACCGAACTAGAGAAACTACAATCAGTAAGCCCTAATTTCGAACACGAGTTCAAAGCAAAGAATGAGGATATCAGATCAAATGATGGAAGCTTTAGTGAATCTAAAATTGTCGTAGTAGACGAAACAGTGCCGACGGAACGTGATCAGACATTATGAGTGTTTTGTGAGAACAGCTTATCTCTCTCTTAGTCTTTCATTTCTTACCTTTTATTCAAGCAGAATGATTTTCTCGTGTCTATTTAAATAAGTGAAAATACAAACTAATGCCACTTTTTATAATTCGAAGCCAAGGCTGTGATTTGTCGATTCTAAATGAGTTTCTTCTTATCTTATCTGATTATTATATTCAAATCTGCTGTTTGTATGCTCCAATAATTTATTTTTTTGGTAAAAAGAGTATATACGTTGTTTCGAGTACCTTCATGTTGTGTTTACTTAAGGTCTGAACGTTCAGCAATTGTCAGATACATTTATCAACTAGTTATAGTAACCTTTATGCTACTTCAGGGAATGGATCTGTGTTGTAGGATATATCTATGGTTTAATAACGGTTACAACTAACTTTCTCCGATTATCGGATAATCTACACTTCGTAGATAATTTATGTATTTCTAATTCATAGAAAATATGTTCAAACACCGATGAATTACTTAGCTCCTCCTTAAAATTATCAGCTACAAATAAGTTATTATGCAAGCACAAACCAGAAAGTTCACAACACTTAATGAATACATAGATCTCAGGTTTTAATTCGGTCACCAGCGTGTTTGCAACCTAACAGTACTTCTCATTTAAGGTTTTCAACGTATACGGACAATGCTTTATAGACAATTATGATAACCTATGAATATCCATCACTCTTAAAACTAGGTTTCACAGCCGTAAAGAAAAACGAAGGACTTCTACCTAGGGAAATTTACCTTTTGGTTAGCAGATGAACGTCTCATCTATGTAACTAGTGACAAGTTTACAAGAACAAAGCGAACTTTCTGAATCCGTGGCTAGTTTTTGTCAGATACCAATCAACTAAGGCTAATAAGAATTTACAGGTGAGGTCGCCGACGTGCCCAACGACTTCACTCTTTACTACCACTTTAGGTGTTGGCACAAACCAGCCATGAACAAGTACCTAAGATTCATTGTAAAGGAGACGCGCCCAAAACACATTGTTAAGATTCCCAAAAGGATCTAGATTTTATCAGTCACTGGTCTTGGGCTTTGTTGAAAGTATGAGGGTGGTCATCACTCCCTGGTCGCCCACATCGTGGAAGGGTTCTCCTAGAGGTATCTGAGAAGGGAATTGGGTTTGAGGTGGCCTTAGTAACCTTAGAGTGCGACCGCAGTGTCCGAGCGACAACTGCTTCAGGTCAGTCACATACGACGCTTTTGTGTTAGCTCCATACTTGTTGAGACCTAACCACCGGGGACGGATATTCATAGGACAAAGTAGGGTGTGCACTTTTAGGGTTGACCTTTTCTAACCCCACCCTTCCTTTGTGAGAAGGCAGTACTACTGTAATGCTAGTTGTTTGGAGGAAAAACCTTACTACCTTCACACATCTGTACAGTCAGCAGTACGACCTCGAACCTTGGGTTCACTGCTTTTAGTCTCTGTTCTTCAACTAACCTGCCTGGCACGATAGGACTTTGAAGAACGATTGTTCCAGCTAGTATAGCCCTACTGGATCATCACGGCAGGCAAGCCCGACCACTACGCCAAGGTAGTAGCAACGGTCAGGAAATGCCCGGAAGTAGATGGAGAGTGATCGAGGGCCATCTAAAATGTTTTCTGAGTTGTTCCACCCACTGTTTCAATCGTCTAGGTTGAGAGAGGATCATGATCCCACTATTTTTGGAAAGCTTTGTCAAAACCTAGCTTTCTGAAAACTGTCCCTTTGATAAATTGGAACAGTTGTCTAATCTTACCTATCTCCGACGCTTTTTTCCATTTCTTTTTTTATTACTCACCATTACTTACAATCGCTGGACAGACTTCTTGTGATTTTACGTCTAAATTGTATTAGTTTCACAGTGTTCGAAGCCTGATGCGATGAATTTCCGACCGTTTAAAAATTCCAGCGGACATGGAAATCCACTGGTCTTTTCTAACATTTTGGTTTAATTCAATGACAGAGATCACTGTTGTTTTCGCAGTAGGTGGCTGTAAAGAATCTAATTGAATAAATAAATACACGAAATATTTCATGTTGACCACGTTAGTCCCAACGAACAGAAGGCTGGTTAGTCACTTGGTGCTCCACTGCATATACATACTCCTTGTATATGCTACCCACTTTCGTGGTATAATTCCTGAAGTCTATGAGATTCATTAGTGTTTACAAAAAAATATCTCTGAGCATTTAAAGTGTTTTCAGAAGTTCACAAGTATGGGCACGACTTTTATGTAGTTGAAAGATGTATTAAGGCCGGAAACTAAATCTGAGACGGGAATTAACTAAATAAAGCAATAGTCTTAATGAACATCTATGATATAAACCGAGTCACCTTACAAAATGTAGTGTGAACTTAGACATTATAGTTGGAATTAATATTCCCAATATCTCGAGGAAAGCGCGAAATGCCAGCAGTACAACCAAAACCAACGTACTAATATTATATCCCCAAACTTTGAAAACAATGAAACTTACTACTCTGAACCACTACTTTTGGCCCTGATCTTTACTTTTTGTCACTCAGTACCTTTGTTGTCTCTCCAAGTTTGATCTTTAAAAACATTTTTATTTCAAAGCAGAATATGTGCTCCTCTTGCATGGGACAGCTAGTGGATACGGAGGACCCACCTAGGAGAGTTGGAAAACCCTAATTCCAAATCAGTGGTGTACATGGGCTCCAGGGTCCTAAGGAAACAGATGGTGTATGAACCTATTGTTGGTCACCGGCTACCATGGGACTGTATCTCCTGACGTTGCTCCACTGCCTTGTGGATTAGACCTTTAGGTCAAAGGCTCGGAGTGTGGCCTCCTGAGAAAACCACGTGCTTCGGTTCGGAGACCCGAGCAGTATCCCGGCCCTCACATAAATTCAATGATTTATGTGGCGCATATCTGTTTGGTGACTCCTTGTACCAATGTTTGTGTGTTTAAGTAAGAAAGCACGAGCTGGCAAACAGGAAATGAAAAGAAACATTTTCCCAACCCATTATTACAAAGTTTAGTGTACTCGCACCACATAGCTTCAAAGCCCACTGATAAAGTGAGTATAGCCGCATAGTTGTCGACAGACCACAAGCCCAAGCGTTTTTTACTTTCACACCTAAAAGTGATGGGTTATGGTACCATCAGGTAAAATTCTGCATACGAAAGCTAGAGCTGTACATGAGAAAATTTGGAAGGTTACGACCAACTCCCGAGATTATATGCTTTAAGTTTAAACGCTTTTATTAAAGCTGCACAAACTAATACAGTAGGCAATGAATTAAGGACGGTCGATACAGAACCAGTTATCTCTGGTATTTTAGAGTAAAAATCAGAGCTCGCCACAAATTGCTAATTAGCTTTGAACTTATTTTGGCAGGCAGATATGACAGTTTATCACTGAACATCTTTTAGCTTGTCAACTTGTATAAAATTAAGAGAATTATATATAGACTCATATGGGTATGAATCGAACAATGCCACATTGAATGAGACAATTTGCATCAAACATCAAAGAGATGGGGGAGATTTTAGTTACGATTAGTGAGAACTCGAAGTTATATAGGCTGACCATTATATTTATTGGTGCCTTTTACGAAAAAACTGGTAAATCACCACACTCTCGTACTTCATGCCTTCGAAACGGACGCTTGTGATTTGGCTTGCTGTTTTGCTCGTAATGCTTCAGCGTCTCTAGAGCATACAATATAACTAGATAACATTCCTACCTCAAACGTCTTTCTTCTAACGTTAATCCCTTATTCCCATCCTTTTGACTGCTAGTTTTAGACTTTCGTTGTTCACTCTGTTTTTTCAAATTTTTCTCTCTAGCTAAATCTCTTTGGTTTCCGCCTACACAAAATCGAGAAATTAGTAACAAGTCGGCCTACGCGTCATATGGACGACGATTACAACCCAATCCAAATGAATTCAAATTCGCAACGACCTTGAAAGACTCGAAAAAGGTTCAGATTTGTGTAGTAAGGATCTAAGGCCCACGGCCTATGTTATTCCTTTCCTAAAATGCTTCTGTGAGTGTCTAGCCTTCTATTGAATGACTCAACTGAATGTGTTGGACACCACTGTTTTGGGTAACAGGTTCCAAGAATTGATGACTCGGTGTGAAAACCTGTATGCCAAAGGCATTTTGTTCATTCATGGTTTTTCTGCTCACCTACTATGTCCTCTGATATATCCAGATCTATTAGGGAGGAAAAGAGAGGATTACAGGCACTTCAGGAGGGTCTGACTCGACTTCAAAGTTTGGCAGACGATAACGGACTTTTCCATACACATAGTTCGCTTTATTATCTTAAAGAGAGCAAGGACAAAGATTGGTGCAGAATAATATGAATTCATTTTATTTCGTTAGGTTCTCATCAGCTGCCTACAACCTAAATTATTTGAAATTCAAAATTATTACAGATATTGACATATTTATATATAAGAGTGTGATTAAGGATGAATACATGTGTATCATGATGTAGCGAAGATTCGGATAGAGTTAATGAGGTCATAAAATGTTTGATTCGAATGATTGAATAAAGTTTGAGAGAGAAAGTTCCAGGACATTGAAATCGTGATTAGAACTCATGAAAATAGATTAACGGTAATAAAGAAAATATGAATTGAAATCAGTCAGTTATGTATGATATAATTTAAAAGAGTTGGAGTAGTGACGCAATAGATAAATAGAGAAATAAATTAATAAAAAAGGGGGTTATTGTTACCAGAGTAAAGAAAGATTTATTACTGTCTCTTTTTTGTATACACAGATCTGGTTTTAAATGTTTGATTGTTATTGCTTCGGCAAATTTCAAAAGGTTAAAGTTTGATTGTTCGTTAATCACCTTGAAGGACTTCAGTATATCAACTTCATGTCCTGTGTCAAGGAGATGCCTTGTGATGGCACTGCTGGATGCTTTGAATCGGACGTACGCTCTCCTTTCTGTTCTACCAATGTAACTGCTTGGGCAGATACATGTAAATTTGTATATACAGTTGGTGGTAACATGAAAGGGATGTCTGCCGACCTTTGGTTGCGTCAAAGAACATGTTGTTTTGGACAGGACAATATATTTTGCAGCAGGATAAGTTCTTGTCGGTGCAGCTTTTAGTATCATATTGATTGATTCTGTAACATTGTCACTTTTGAATTGAAGTTCAACTTTCCAGGAGTTTTTTAAGAGGAAACTTGACCTATCCTCGAGGACTCAGTGCAATATTATATTATGAGTTACCAATTTCCTTTTTTTTAGTTTATTAAAGTTAATACACCTAGGTTCCTGCCTGGAGGTATTGATGATCCCCTACTACTAAACACGGAAGCCTGTTAAGCGAAAGCTTCTTCTATTCCGTTCACAACCGTTTGAACCATTTAGAACAGTCATGTATTTATAGATTTTAGTAAAAACAAAATCATCATCATAGCCCTCCAATCTACATGGAGGGAGTTATTAGCATTTGTCCGATGGGGAAGCTACATATAGGGATTCTGGAATATTCTTCCAAAAGATGACTGGATGGAATATCTTCGACTCTATCTGTGCTTCTTGTAGCTTCCTCGGGTTCACCCGCGGACCGTTCTCACATCTTTGTATGGTAAACCTCGGAGTTCTGGAATTCTGTTGGTAGCTGCCCCCTTACGTTTTCTAGGATATCACCTTTTAAACTATGGCTTTCGGCCTGAACGCAGTTCTCAAGCTTAGTTCTTACTAAGGCTGTGTATACTGTGGTGAACATGGTAATATCTAACTTAGTAAATGTCCGTTTAATAGTGCAGACGGTTCTAAACCCGTTAGCTGAAACCTCCCAGCACGATCCGTGGTCTTAGGATCATGACTCACTATCACCCCAAGATCTTTATGAAACCGGACCAAGATTAGAGGCACGTCCTATTCGCTGTACTAATTTACTTTCGTATCCCCAAAGTGCATGTGGACATACTTTGCCGCGTTGATAGGCATCATCCACTTTTTAAACCAGTTGATTGCAATATCTAAGTTTGCCTAAAGTGTGCATGCACCTGTGTCTCCTGTTATTTTTACGTCATTAGTTTATAATAATACTGAGGACTGAACTATACTTGAGCGATCCTTTACATACTGTATAAAAAGTAAAGGACCTAGGACAGAACCTTGAGGTACTCCGCTAAGTACTGGTCTCCAGATGGAGTACTTTGAATTCACTCTCCTACTAGGAAATTTTAAAGCCATTTGAGTAGAGCTCCGCTATTGCCAAGATTCTCTAGCTTCAAAAGTAGTCTATTTAATGGCACCTTGCCGAATGCTGTGCTGAAGTCTATGTGAACAACATTCACTGATTTTCCGTTGTCTATAGCCTTTAGTTGCTGCTCCTTTCTGGAACCATATTGTTCAATGTTTAAAAGGTTATTGGTTTCCACAAATTTCATTATGGTCTATTCGATCATTCTTTCCGGCATTTTAACTGAAACACTGGTGAGGCTGACAGGTCTGTAGTTCGATAGAAGTTTTCTTGGTCCCGTGTTTTGTATGAGGCTGACGGTCGCATCCTTCCAGTCTACAGGTAACACACCTTGGCCGAGTGACATATTGAACATCACAGATAGGTTTCAAACATTTTGCAATTAAATGAAGTTTACCGGTTTATATACGGTGCACTAAAGTAGCCTACCTTAAGACTTTTACCTTTATTACACCAGGACTTAAGGTTGCTTAGGAGGAAGTCATCTACTACACATTCTGGACTACGATACACTACAACTAATTCGATGTCTTGCCTTCTATCTTTCAGCCTGGATCGCGCCAGGTTTGTGTCTCTGAATTGTGTGTCACTGTCACAACAGCTCGTATAGTTAAGGTACTTTTCGTGTACAGGATAACCCCACCTTCCCTACTGTTTAAGAAGCGAAGGAAACCTTCGAGAGACGTCCTTTCTAAGTACTTTCAGAATCCAAAATTTGTCCTATTTTATAAGGCCTGCAGATGCTAACTCTTGCAACTGTTTTTGGGGATAGCAGGTAATAATTTGGTTGTCCCTTGGAGTCTGTACTCAAATTTTGAAGAATATTTCTGGTTCACGATCAGCGAAATACGGCTGAGGCCTAGCCTGGCTATCAGTAAAGCTGAACGTATCCCCACCTTGAAATGTGAGAAGCCCCTGGGCCTTGAGTTGTTTACTGTAAAGATACCACAAGTATTCGGAGTTTGATAACGCCTTAATCAGTAACACCTTTATGGTCGAAGTATCCCAACTCATTCAAATCAGAAGTCCGGAACGAAGGAGTTCTAAGATATATATACGGCGGCCTGCTTGAATATCTGGGCTATCTGTTTCTGCCGTCTAATTACTTCAACATGTTATCTGTTTTTTTTTCATTTTGTCCATTATTTGCATAACATATACAGGATCGTTTATGAAAAGCCTACGACCTTTCGCTGCACAAGTTACAAAAAAGTACTATTAAAGTCATCGTGGTGGTTGGCAAAATGCGTTAAAAAGAATGAACATTAATCGTATGTCGATTCTCGAGCTGCTAAATTCTAACTGTTGATCACTAATCAACAAATTGGACTATCTTCGATTCCTATTAAGTCAAAACATGTATCGTAATTGTGGTGTCATCGCAATTCAAAAATCTTGGTAAAATGATTTACAAGACGACTGCCTAGTATCACTACGTGATTTCAAAATTTACTGTCAGGATCGATCAAACAATAAAAACAGGTGTGGCGGCGGTGTAGCTACATTTGCAATAACTTCACTCTTCCTCAAAACAATGAAAAAATTATTATTACTTACGCTTCAGCCACCAATAAAAGAGCATATTGATCCGTATTAGTTTGCTTACAGATGCAAAAGAAGCACCCTAGATTCTGTTCCTGTTCGGCATCACAATAAAGTGTTCAACTTAGAAAATGGTAAGATGTTCGATGCGCTTTTCTGAACTTTACTTCAGCTCTTGATTCCATACCAAGACAACGTTTACTTAACAAGTTAATCAGCGTCAACACTGACAGCTGGATAACCAACTGGCTATGTTACTACCTGTCTGGAAGGGAACAGTTGACTGTCTTTGGAGGAAAGTGTTTAGAGTTTCTACTGTCTCATGAAGGTGTACTACAAAAGGCTGTTCTTTCATCTCTTCTTTCCTCTTTCCTTCTGTATGATCTGCCATTTTCCACAGAAAGAACTTTTGTGAAATATGTGAGTGATTTTACTGTATTTCAGCTTATCTCTTTCTCTTTACATCCCACAGAAATGAATGAGTTTTTGTCTCCCGTTGATTGTTGGTCTGTTGGTAATGGTCTGTTGTGACTATAAGTTGAGGTTGCGATCGATTAAATGACACGTAAACACGTACGTACGTAATGGACGACCTAGAGTTACGATTGGTCCCGATTCCCTGTCTATCCCAGCCAGTTGAGTCCAGAACGCAAGTCACAGCCTCTGAGTTATGAATCATTGTATTTCAGACATACTCTATTTATATACGAACCAAACATACCACATCGTACCATAAAAATAGAAAACAACATTTTGTACCATATTCAACAAGTGGACAGACATCGACCAGTAGGAAATGTCCATTTAAAGTCCAAGGACACCATTGGACTTAACATGATAATTATTGGTCTATCCTTTCGCATCCACAACATGGTCTTATACTTAATCCGTCTCAATGTCAAGCTGTTAACTATAGCATGAGACATGAACGGCATCTAAACACCATTTTGAGATCCCATAATCCTTGTTTCAGTCGAGACTCTTTGATTAACACAGTGTCGAAGGTCAATTATCTTGATATTACCTTTTCTTCTGATCCGTCTTGGTCTTCCCACGTTTTATTGTTATCGAAGAAGGTTTTCCGTCTAACTTACTACGTAAAGAAATTGCATGCTCTTGGGATTACTCGTCATTTACTCTTACAATTTGTCAATTCTTGCATCTGACCTGTTGTTCTTAACTGTTCTCCATTATTCTTTCCCAGGCTTTTGAGAAAAGACTTTGCTGTACTGCAGAGCGTTCTGAAGGCAGTTAGCAAGATGTGTGATGAATCTTTCGAGGTCATAATTAATATGGTTGTGGATAGACATACAAATTCATGCAAACTCCTGGCAGGTGTTATTTTATGAGATACTAGCCACCCCCTTCACTCTTATCTTTCTCCTTGTGTATCTCCTGGCAGAACGAGACGTAATTACATTAAAACCCATGCACGCAAGCAAAAGTATAAAAGTTCTGAAATACCTTACCTGGCAAATATACTCTGTGACAGACATGTTGTTAGAATTAATCTATTCAATAACCTGCATTCTTAACATGTTTCTAATTTGAAAAGTTGTTAAGGTTTTCCGATTTTTTAAAACCTTATTATCTTTTTTCGTCTTTATTTTCATTTATTTTGTGTAAGAAACCTGTTGAAATACCCTGTGCTGAGAATGTCTGTATTGTACTAGAATATAATACTGAATAAAGCCATTAATAACAATAAAATTTGGAAAGATGTCCGTATATCAAACGAACATTCGATCTACGCTGACTGATATTCGAAAGGGATTAATGACACAACGTACCCACTCGCGATCTGGTGCTGATGCGTGGCCGAGCGCCTTTAGATAGATGAGCATGGTAAAACTAGTGCGGTCAACATTAAATGTTGAAAACTTACAGAACTATTGATTTTGGGGAGTTATTTAGCCCTACAGCTGCATCGAGTATGCTTTATAGCTTACCATCAGATCGCGTAATAATCTGTCACAATCGTATTTCTGGATATTCCTATTTTCCACAAATATCTCAATCACAAAATCACATTATTGTTTATTTTTGGTTGTTCGCACCATCTCGACTCCTCTTCAAATCCTCTTCATAAACAACCACTTTTTGATTGCATAATATTAAATAATTTTCCAGGAATAATGTGATGTTTGAATGAACTAATGATACCTTTGTACTTGTTGAATGCTCGATTTCGAATTCTAAATACAATACATTCGTTCATGCTTGTCTAGTACTTCTTGATTCAGTAGCATTATTTCTGGGATTCTTAGTTTATACTATAATTCAAATAGTTCGAAGTATAAAAAATAACCAATTAGCAATGTTTCTTATTATCTAGCAGCTTTTAGTGGTGGTGGTGGTGGTGGTGGTAAACGTGGTGTATAAACAGTTGAGCTTTACTGAAATCTGATCATCTTTGTCCTGTCAAACTAAACATATAATAATAACATATTTCATCCACGGTAAGTACGTCCCATTTGTTAGGTCGGCTTCCGGAGAACTTCAACGGAGCCTCCAGAGGCCCACAAGGAGCCGAAGAGTCCTAGCCAATCAGAGTGTGATGGAACGTTCTAGAATTCCAACGTGGCGTGCTACTATTGGTCGGTAACACAATATGTTGTTATCGGATTGGCTGTAAAATGATGTTGAATTAACAGACGCCAAAATCTATAAATACCCATGTTTTTCTGTACAAGAATGAACCTTGGGATAAAGTATTTTCTCTTATACTCGTGTCTTCTCTCTGGTGTTCAAGTCGCTGTGTAGTTCTAGACTGCGGGTTACCGAAATAGCTTAGGAATCGTATATAGCGTTCAACCTACACGACTTATCAGTGGCGACGGAGATGAAAACTACAATGAATATTTCCTTGAAGCAATTAGAAGCCTATATGGCGCGTCAAGAAAAGAGATTTGAAGAGTCCCAAATTAGAATCATGGAATCCCTGATGCAGAAATTCTGCCTGTCCCAGCAAAATCCTGCTTCTAGTGAACCTCAAGTATCACATATTGATTCAGTCATTAATGCCATTCATGAATTTAATTTTGATGGTTTAGCAGGTGTAACTTTCGAGTCCTGGTTTAAGAAGTATGAAGATTTGTTTTATATTGATCTTTGCAAACTGGATGATGCTTCAAAAGTGAGAATACTTCTTAGAAAACTTGGGACTATGGAACATGAACGCTATAGCAATTTCATTCTTCCGAAGAACCCACGAGATTTTAGTTTTGATGATACAGTCAAAACCCTGTCCCAAATCTTCGGAGAACAATCATCGCTATTTAATATCCGTTACCAGTGCTTAAAGTTAACGAAAGAACCAGGCGATGACTGGGTGAAACATGCAGGAACTGTGAACCGAGAATGTGAGAGGTTCAGATTGTCGTCCATGTCGGAAGATCAGTTCAAATGCTTAGTATTTATCTGCAGCCTGAGTTCACCCGAAGATGCCGATATCCGAACAAGAATCCTAAGCAAACTCGAACACTGCCCAAACATGACCCTGCAAGAAGTGACTGCTGAGTGCCAAAGGTTAGTAAACTTAAAACATGATACTTCAATGGTAGAAAAAGGTAACTCTTTCCATAACGTTAATGCAGTCAAGAGAAAAGTCTATCAAGGTTCCAGTACCCATAGTTATCGAAATAACAGCGACAAACCATCATCTCCATGCTGGGCATGCGGAGGTTGGCACTATAAGAGGTTTTGTCCATATAAAGAACATCGTTGCATCAAATGTCATCGGAAGGGTCATAGAGAAAACTGCTGCAGAAAAAGAAGCCATAAACAACATTCTTTGAAACCTTACTCGAAGAAATATAGATATAGTGCTCAAATCAACAAGATATTGGTATCACATAACAAAGCACAAAGTTGCCACCAAAGAAAGTATGTGACCTTGAATATTATTAAACGCCGAACCCGCCTTCAGCTTGACACAGCTTCTGATATTACCTTAATCAGCCCTGAAACATGGAAGAACATCGGAAGACCCACAATTTTTCCAACGACACAGCTGGCACACAGTGCATCCGGTGGGAAGTTACATATTGTTGGAGAAGTGCTATGCACTGTTTCTAAAGGTATGGTAACAACAAATGCAACATTGTATCTTACTAAGAAGCCAGAACTAGACTTGATGGGGTTGGATCTTATAGAAACGCTTAAACTAGCTGATCATTCTATCAACAGCATCTGCAGACGAGTAAGTACAGACAACACCCCAGTGGGGAGCCAGAAAAACGCTATGTTACAAAGACACCAAGACGTTTTTAGAGAAGGATTGGGAGAATGTACGAAGGCCAAAGCACTGTTAACTCTAAAGCCTGCAGCTACTCCCGTTTTTCGACCTAGGAGACCCGTACCATATGCTGCTCTACCAGTGGTTGAACAAGAACTAGAACGACTTCAGAAACTAGGTGTCATCGAACCAGTGAATTTCTCAGAATGGGCCGCACCGATAGTAGTAGTAAAGAAGACTAATGGTAACGTTCGTTTATGTGCCGATTACTCTACCGGTTTGAATGAAGCTTTAGAAACTCATCAGTATCCATTACCCTTACCTGAAGATCTTTTTGCTAAACTGAACGGAGGTAAGCTTTTTGCAAAGTTGGATTTATCAGAAGCTTATTTACAAATCCCTGTTGCTGACGAGTCTAAAAACCTGCTTACCATAAACACACACAAGGGTCTATTCCGGTATAATCGACTACCCTTCGGAGTCAAGACGGCCCCATCCATATTTCAGCAAATAATGGATACTATGCTACAAGGTGTTTCAGGTGCTGCAGCTTACCTAGATGATATAATAATTATGGGTGTAGATAGAGTAGACTTAGAAAAGAAGCTTGACCAGGTGCTGACGCGAATAGCCGAATATGGACTTCGACTTCGTCCAGAGAAATGCGACTTCTGTATACAAAAAGTACGCTACCTTGGGTTTATAATCGACAAAGATGGAAGAAGACCAGATCCGGAGAATACCCTGGCAGTGAAAACTATGCCCAGACCGACGGATGTACCCACACTACGATCCTTCTTGGGACTAGTTAGCCATTATGGAGCTTTTATTCCGAACCTTCATCAATTACGTGCCCCCCTGAATAACCTTCTGGTGAAGAATGTAAAATGGAATTGGTCTGCAACTTGCCAAGCCGCTTTCGATGAAATCAAGAAAGTACTAGTCTCGGATCTGCTACTCACACATTACGATCCATCCTTACCCATTGTAGTGGCATCAGACGCCTCGAATTACGGCATTGGAGCAGTTATTTCTCACGTCATGCCAGATGGATCTGAGAAGGCGATATCACATGCAGCTAGATCGTTAACTTCAGTAGAACGTAATTACAGTCAGATCGAGAAGGAAGCATTGTCGATTATCTTCGCTGTCAAGAAATTTCACAAGATGATATTTGGACGTCAGTTCACCCTATTAACTGATCATAAACCATTACTAGCCATCTTTGGGTCAAAGAAAGGTATACCTGCATACACTGCAAACAGACTGCAACGTTGGGGAACTACACTCTTGGGTTATGACTTCAAGATCAAGTACCAGCCCACTACTGATTTTGGACAAGCTGACGCTTTATCTAGACTGATTGGTTCACAAGTAAAACAGAAAGAAGACACTTTGGTGGCAGCAATCGAGACGGAAACAGAAGTACATCGAGTTTTGGAAGACGCAGTTGACGGATTACCAGTTACTTTCAAGGCCATCAAAGAAGCCACTGTAAATGACAAGACTTTAAGAGAAGTTAGTGATTATCTTCTCACCAAATGGCCAAACAATCGCCTCGACGGAGAACTTCTGCAATATTTCCGTCGACGGGACTCTCTAATGGTTGTTGACTCCTGTATTATGTTCGGTGACCGCATTGTTATTCCGAAGTCATTACGTCACAAGATTCTCAAGCAATTTCACAGTGGTCATCCTGGAATCAGTAAAATGAAATCTTTGGCTCGTAGCTATGCTTATTGGCCGTCAATGGACAAAGATATCGAGAATAAATGCCGTAACTGCTCATCATGCATTCGAGCCGCTAAAAATCCTTCGAAATGCGAACCCCAGTGTTGGCCTATGCCCGCGGGACCTTGGGTAAGACTTCACGCAGATTTCGCCGGTCCAATTCAAGGGAAAATGTTTCTGATTATCGTAGATGCATTCACTAAATGGCCGGAAGTATACATCATGCCAAATTGTACAACGTCAGAAACGATCCGCAAGTTGTCTACCCTATTTAGCAGTTTCGGAGTACCAGAAACCTTAGTGACGGATAATGGCTCTCAATTTGCCGCAGAATTGTTTAAACATTTCTGTAGAACAAACGGAATAAATCATCTTCGTTCTCCACCCTATCATCCACAATCGAACGGACAAGCAGAGCGCTTTGTGGACACTTTTAAACGAGCATTACTGAAAGGGGGAGGAGAAGGGACGACTGAACAGGTGATCACAAAATTTTTAACATCATACAGATCCACCCCAAACCCAAATGTTCAAGACGGCAAATCTCCCGCGGAAGCCATGTTTGGAGGGCGTATTCGAACAGTCTTCGATGCCATGTTGCCATCCAAACGAGTGAATGAGCGTAGTCACGATCCAAGTATCCGGAACTTCAGTATTGGCGACAAAGTCTACATTAAATCCTACGTCGGAAAGAACCGGTGGGAGCCAGGCGAAGTTGTGCAAAAACTGGGAAGAGTACTGTACAGAGTTCGAGGAGCTTTTAGGACATGTATACGTCACACAAATCAAATCCTTAAGGACAAAAGAACGGTGCAGACTCGAAACGCACCAATGCCGCGAACGCCCAGGAACACTGAAAAGAAGCCTTGGACAAGAAAAACGACAATGGGACGCCGTCGCAATCCAGTTATCAAATTTCAAGTGGATCCCAGAAAGAAATCTTATTCGGGGGAGGTGTTAGGTCGGCTTCCGGAGAACTTCAACGGAGCCTCCAGAGGCCCACAAGGAGCCGAAGAGTCCTAGCCAATCAGAGTGTGATGGAACGTTCTAGAATTCCAACGTGGCGTGCTACTATTGGTCGGTAACACAATATGTTGTTATCGGATTGGCTGTAAAATGATGTTGAATTAACAGACGCCAAAATCTATAAATACCCATGTTTTTCTGTACAAGAATGAACCTTGGGATAAAGTATTTTCTCTTATACTCGTGTCTTCTCTCTGGTGTTCAAGTCGCTGTGTAGTTCTAGACTGCGGGTTACCGAAATAGCTTAGGAATCGTATATAGCGTTCAACCTACACGACTTATCACCATTATATAAGCATGATCTACAAATTACAACATCAATATTCTGATAGTATTCTTCTCAAGTAGGGTCGTTAAATACATGAGATCGACAAAAGTATACAACAGTTTATCCTGTTCTGGTTGATATCCAAGCATTGCTTTCCTTACTAAATTTTAAAAATGCACGATCCTAAACCCTCAGCCGTCTTAAATCACCCCCATTTGTACAAACCTTGAGTCATTGGACGCCACACTCCGATTTGTTTTTTTAACCTGATTAAATATGCTTGCTTAATAAAAGAGATTTTCTCAGTAGTCGTGCTTCAATTATTACATCACTTCACTAGTCATGAACACTCTCTGTCTTGCTTCTTGCACTTTCCTCGTCCCTCGCTTTTACAGCACCCTCGTGGTACTTCACTGAAGACATATGTGGTAGGTACGACTTCGTCCTGAACCGTCACACGTACCTTTAGAATTAATTTTATGCTGGATTAGCTATTCTACTAAGACAACCTATAACATGCCAACTCGGACTTTTATAGTGAGACTGTGTGGCTGATATGAATAGTTATTAGTTTACCTAACACTTTACTCTCTATATTCACTTTCTGTTCTAATGAACAGCCTTCCCTATTCCAAGTCTGACTTCCCTTCCTTCACTTGAACCTACTACAGTGCAACGTCGTTGTTTACTGTTACTACACCTTGGTAAACATCACAATTCATTGTACTTTATTACTGCATTCTCTCATCTGGAGCCTCTGATCACATTTCACGCTAGCAACAAGAGTTAGTTTGAATTTAATCTAATAATTTATCATAGCCCTGTCTGTTCCACCACAAAATGTGAGGTATTGTTTATCGTTCAAATCCAAGTGCCTTGTCGCTTCTCAGTTTCTCTTTTTTTTCACAATCTTGCTCTGAGGGCACAGCTACTGAACTTCTGACATCTGAAACAAACTAGACGTACGTGTTTTCCTAAAGTCATAGTTCACAACAAGCGCTGTACACGTCTACTTTATAACAAATATAAACTTAAAAAGTTGCATTGCATGAATACTTAGCACGACCGAAATTCTACACCAATTATGCCGAGATTGGATATGGTGTGCAACGTGGACGCGATGCCATTTTGGAAAACATTTTGAAAACTGTACTCAGTGTAATACTAAAGCATAAACTTAATCATTAAGGCTCCGAGTCATCTGCACGAATGAACTCTTACTCATTTTTATTGATTATATTTATTTAACGACCTCACTTGAGAAGCATACAGTAGGCCAACGAATGTTGTAATATGTAGATCGTGCTTTTAAAAATGTCGTGTACCTGCACTTCAAGAAATATATTATTATTTAAGGTTTTCGTGCCTCAAGGTAACCCTCGTCCTATTGATAGAAGAAACCAGACAAGTAGTGAATAGGTCTTTATTTCGATCACTGTGGAGCGTAGGATTACTTTTTCAGACAAACAAAGCCTCTCAACATTCAATGTAAGATAATAGGAAATATAACGCCTATGCAAAATAAGGAACTGAATGAATACCTGAACTATACTATTTTGGCATATGCTTGCTTGTTTGAGGTCAACTATTAACCAACCAACTTATGCTGTTACAAAGTCACCATCAAGGGGCGAAAATTAACATGTTAAAGTTTTCATCTTCGAATGACTGCTCTGGACTTCAATTCTGTTCACTCTCGGCCACTAATTGCTTGTCAACAAGCGACCCTCACAAAGCGCGCTGACTCTCATATTAAACACTATAGTCTTAACAACATTGATATTCTGATGTGTAGAAGTTTATCACTTATTTATATTACCCATGTGTCCCACAGCACATCGACCTAATTGAGTAACTAATCAAGATACAACCCGCAGCATTTGTAGCAGTATGATCTTTTATTGTTGGTAGACCTCCTTTCTTCATGTATTTATGCTTGCGACGCAATTTCTGTCTCGCCTGCAGTAACGGATCGCGATCCTTCATCAACAAACGCCAGAAGGTATTAAGTATTTTTTGCTTCTCTGCATCCTTTCCAACTCCTATCCTTAATCAGGAACCCCACTCTTAACCCATCACAATTTCATGGACACGCGAATACTCACTCACACCTCGTTTCCACACTTTTTTCCAGACAAATCATTAGCGACCTAAAAGAGCTGATCCCAAGTGAATAACGGAACCAGCCTTTCTTTACTTTGCACTTAAGAAATGGTGCCAACATTTGACGACCCAATATGGCTTCCACCCGTCTATACTTCGCGCGTTTTCATAACACCCATCTAGACTATCTATTCCTCTTAACAATCCAATAATTTCTGTGTATGGTGGATAACACTTGTAAAGTGATGGTGTGGTCTTTTATGTTGTGCTAGTGTCAGATGATCAGATCTGTTACATAGTGATATGTGGATAAGATCACGAAACACTTGAAAGACAGTGAGTAATTTAAGGAGTTTATTCTTCCGTCGACACAAAGTAATCCTTCAATTACCATAGAGAAAAGCTTTGTATTTTTATAATTGTTCGCACCATTACAATTGTCTTTAAGTTCATTTATAACTTTCCAATACACTTCTTTTTGCACTATGACTAATACATTGCGTTTAGCTGCATTTATTTCATCGGCTGTCAGATAACTACAGTTTAGGTTGTAGGGCCAGCGAGTTGTCACCAAGCCCTAGCCAAATCATCCTGCAGTTGAGTCATTGATTATCGAGGAAACCATCGCTCCTCGTCAAGGTCAGGGACAACCAACACGCATCATTTTATCGTATGCCATGGACTGGCCTATGCGGCAGTGTATCTACTTTAACTAATGTATTTCTGTAATGACGTCCTCTGTGTTGTACAGTCTTCAAAGAATCTATAGTACCTTGATACGTCAATGGGATAGTCCGCGTAAAGCGCTGATCACGAGGTGTGACTTCGACATTAGCTAATTTGTCACACCATTCACGTCTAACTCGAGTAGATGTCCAATCATTTCGACATAGATCATTTACGTTGGTGATCTACACTGGTGAACAAGACTTTGAATAACGCAACCTATCACTATAATTTTTATTATTGTATTCTATACTTATTCTTTTTCATTTTTATCATCGCCTATGTCAATCTATCACTGTGAACTTTCCTTGCTTCATGTCAATATTGATTAGTATTTGATCTTAGTTCAATCGACAGGACTAACCAATCAACTACGATTATAATCGGCTATCGTGGTTCGTTAACAAGCATTAGCAGCATGTAAATGCTGCGGTGTAATATGTCTGTTAAAATATCAACCACTAGTAAGTATAACCACAAGGCAACACGAACGCACACCTGTTTGCAACAAGATTAATTGTCGGTTATAGATGCATCTTTCTGCTAAATCACTTTTAATTATCTTCCGTCAAAAACTATCTATTAGTGTTTTACTTACTTGACCACCGCCTGCCTCATTTTCAATTGCTGAGTTCCATGGCTAAAAAGAGGTTACGAATGCTAGAAATTTACAGTGAGTTTGAACTATAAATTTTCCGCAGTTTTAGATCTCGTTTAGACTGTTCGTCAAGCAATGATATTTATTTGACTTAAATTAATTCTGAACTTATACAAATTCAGTCTACATCGCTGTGTTAATCGAAAAATTTAATCAACAGTACCTCGTACATAATCTTGATTCAAACTACTGCCTACTTCAATCTTCATTACTTAGAAGCAAGAGTAACCCAGCCGAGTTTCATAATTTCATTAGATTATTTTGTACTATATTTATGATGCGTGATAACATTTCGCAGTTGCTTTCACGTGAAGCAGGCATATATTCTGTCACTGCCATCAAGTTTTAGTCGAAATCATGCACATTTACGACTCGATAGTCGACATACTGTGGTTAAACATTTTGCATGTTAACAAGCACTCATAGTCCATGTCCTAAGTACATACTTTGCCATACTTATTATGTCACTTAACGCTAGGTAATAAGCTCTTTTTATCAGCCTTCTGCGAAACGGCCACGTTACCTGAACCCTTTAAACTGTAGTTACATTGGTGGTTACCATTTTAATTAATGTTTATTACGCTCCTTGTATTTGCTATTATTTCACACGGTAAATCATGGCTCGATTTCCTTATTACATGACAGTTATTTTAATTCCATTTTCGGTTTATTTGTATACAATATGGGTTTGGAAAATATCTAAACGTCCTAAACAATTTCCACGAACCCAACCATAGTTTTTGTATATGTTTTTATTCACACATGCAACTGTTACGCCAATAATACCTAAACGACCGTTCAGTGCAACTGTCAGTATACGTAAGAATGATGTTATTTAGATTTGACTTTATAATATAACCGAACTATCGTAGTTATTCTACTTCGATGTCGTACTTTATTTTATGAAGTATTGTTTCCTCGTGGCTGTTATCTAACAGGTAGTTTCGGTATATCAATCGGCTGTTCAACTTCTCGACGATTTAAAACCCGTCCAGTTAATTTGGTGGTCTGACGAAATTACCATTCGCGCTAATTATCAGTTAATGTAGTCGAGCGAATCTCCTGCAAACTGGAAACGACATTGTCGTCTATATCTCAACACTGACAGCGTTTTCAACTGGTATCATTGACATGAGTCCAGAGCGACACCCCTGGTTTCTTATGTTTTTTTCGATATTTTTCTGTGTTGGTGAATGGGACAGATGACAGTTTCATGAATCACGCATCTTTTGAGCCATCCTACTTTGCTCAGCTTTATCTTACTCGAGTAGCATTACAGAATGGGATTAAGGTTATGATATACAGTGCTTGTGCTCGTGAAACTACAATCCAGGTTTATAAATTATTTTCCATATATTTTGTGATGTCGACAGTATTTTCGTCGGCTTCAAGGTGCCACTACTGGTCAACGGACATCATGTGATGAATAAAGACCAGATGAGTAGTCACAAACGTTAAAACCCTGCTAAAAAACTAGCCTTACTATAGAGTACGTACGGTTGGCGCTCAAGGACATTCCGCGGGTAAACAACAAAACAATGACGTGTTTCGAAGTTATCACAAAACATATGTAATTCAGTAGATCGGACGTTCTTCTTGTCCTCATTTTAGTGCTTCTGGTTACGTCAACTTGCTCGCGTTGTATAATTGACCTAATCCAATTGTTCCACGATAGCACGACACAAGCACTCAGAGACTCTTTCCAGCTAATATTAGACCTACAAATATTCTGTAAAAGTTGTTCGGGAAGGGTGTGCATCAAAGCGATTTAACCCAATGGATCAAACAGAAATAAAATGTCGGATAATAATCATCTCGTGGTCAGAGGTTTATCAGCTGAATCTTATTGAATCTTATAACCTTCGTATCCTGTGTCCGATTCAATCCCAAAAGTTTAGTGGGAGAATCTACAAACCAAAGGAATATACACGTTTTTTTCATGCTATCAGAGTGCGTTAAAATTTTTTCCACCAGTTTTGAACTACGAACTTTCTCAATTTAAAACCTCCTTCAGCCGTCAGTTCATTCAATTGTATCATTAATATGTCTGACCGTTATCAATCCGGAAGGGATACTGAACAGTCGTCCATGTAAAAGTTGTGCAGTATCGATTCCACTGCGTTTCTGTCAAAGCCAATTGCGAATTTTTGAGACCTTTTCACCGGTGCAGTATTTGCACAGAAAGACGAAGATATTACACCGAATGGGGTTGGAGTCATCTGGTATTCATAATCATCCTCTGGTCACAAAACGAAATGCATTGCCCCACGACCAGGCCTCAAAACCTTTACTTGCAGTAATATCTTTCCTGAATACACAAATACGGTGACCTGTTTTTTGTGAAGGCATAACGGATAACCAACTAAATCTGCCATGTCTGCGTCACTCAAATAACTATTAGCTGCCCTGGTGATTCAATCTAATACAATTTTCATATTCTCTGATTTTCTATGGTTGCGACAAATGACTGTAAATTAATAGCTTGTTGTCACTTTGGTGTGTATGTGCAATGAATGAGTGAAACATTTACATGCATTCACCCTCTGCGACAACACTTCCATGGTGATGAGAATCCTTCGTTCTACCAATAGAATAAACTAGATTAGTAGAGAAACTTATATAGCTTTTCAACATTCAACGTAAAATAATACGAAACAAGGTGCCTATGCAAAAAAGAGAAGTAAATGAGTACTTGCGCTCTGATATACTGAAATCACTAAGATTTTTGAGGTCAACTCTTGACCAATCAACCTAAGTTATTAAGACATTTCTTACCGTTTCCTTACCTATAATGCTACTTTCGTTGGTCCCAGTACCTAAGTGTATCCTTACCTATCTTTTGGTCATCTCTTTTTCACCATCATAGCTCTTAACATTTCTAAACAATGATCAATTCTGTAGCTTCGTCTGGGCTTTGAATACTGTATCACTTTTGTTTTCTTTAACATATCGATTTCTGGTGCCTACCAAGTTAGATGCCTGTGTTCTTGTTTGACTCTTCCTGATTTGACTGACTAAAACTACCCTTGAAGGATAGAAATCTTGAGTAAACGGTCATGTAACGGACTATTATTTGAGAATAAATGATTATTATTACTTGTTAGAAGTCTGCTGTTCTGGACATTTAACTACTCAGTTTAAAGCTATTCATTATGTGATATTTTTGTCTTTCTTGAACCATAAAATTATTTCTAGACTGTTTGGATCCTGTTCGTCTACTATCACTTGATTAATCTGCATTATCGATGTTCCATTTGCCTATTATTCTGTGGTAGACCTTGCATGTTTGTTGCTATAACAGTGACGGTACCTACTAGAGAAAGCATCGTTCAGGTTTACTCTATTTAATTTGTAATTATAGTTGTCGGTTAGTAAAACGTGCCTAAATTACCTTTTACGGATTTCTACGTCACCATCTAAAGCTTATTGTGCATTATTGACTTCAATACATTTAAACCAAATGTGTATCATTGAGCCCTCTATCTAAGTCTATTGTTAATATTTCGAATTTTATCTTCAAATCACTTAACCTCATTTCAGGAACAGAACCACTAGTGTTGTCAGCTCAGCACTTATTCTTGACCAAAAGGCTGACTCTCATGGTCGACAGACCCGAAAATTAAAAGAGCTTTGAACAGATCAATGGTACACGTAATCTTAGTAAGTTTCACATTATCAAGACAACGGAATAACCTCTATCGAATGTTCACTTAAACGAAAGTGATAACCTTAATGCATGTGCAAAATACAGTGAGAAAAACTCTCTCACAAGACAAATTAAACAGCATAAGTGAGTGGATTGGTCCAAAAGTAAAAACAGAAAGATCGCTTTAATAGCATATAGTACAGTAATTTATTTCCATATAGCAGTATGTTACAGAGGACTTGCTAGTTTACAGACAAGATCAAAATGTTACAGACGTTGCGTGGTTTGCTACAATAACATACTTAGGCTGACACGTATTACGACAGAAACAGGGGGTAAATTTGGGTATATAAGTATGTGAGTAGTGTTATGATTAGTTATAATAACTAACACGTACGAGCCATTGTTACGAGCATGATCAGTAATTGAAAACTGAATTTACAGATAACATATTGCACACGTAACACCATCAAATAGATACGGGGAGTGAAATTTTCTGTTAAAATATCCATGCAAACAAATCAACAAGTTACTAAGTACGCCTGTGTATTATTGCCGTACTATGCGTTCACAATTATTTTAATCTGTTGATAAATGGTATATCGTATGGACTGTAACTTTGACGAACGCCCAAAAGTCCCAAATTGTACCTTTGCATGTTACATTCTTAGAGCTGAAAAAAAGATAGGAAAAACAAGCAGCAGGATTAAAAACAGTCCTGGTAGTTGGTGAGTAGGTGACGATAACAACGTTATGAAAAGCCATGTACATCTTTTTCAAACAAGCCAAATTCACTCCAAACATAATTATTTGGTATCTGGAAGAATATGGGCCTGCTAAACGATATGCACAAGATTTGCAGTCGTGGAACCAGCCATCCCAAAACTACTGCCTTGGGAACTTTGAGGGTTCACATTATTAAGGTAATGTGACGGTTAGTGTGTTGATTTTAAAACTCAACCAAACAGGATCCAAAAGGTAGCGCTCAGGATAAGTACAAAAAGTGATGTTACACTAAGTAACGCATGCAAACCTTGTAAATCAGCTATTTTCTGGTAGACTGATTGCTTGGGGATCAAATTTTGTGAAGTAGTGTTTTAACTGAGTTGAAGACTCGAAAAAACCTGGTGAGGCAGAGCTCAGGACTCAGGCTTTTTGAGCAGTGATGTTTCGAAAGTCAACAGTTCCGAAACCTTTATGGGTAAGACGGGTTGCCATTCTAGACAACGTATGTGTTACACAGACGCCCATGTTCCTGGAAAATAACTTGACTAAGGCTGACTATTGAAAGGACTAAGTCGAGGTAAAACTGCTGCTAAAGAAACATGATTCATCCCAGATGCAGACGTATAGTGTGATTATTATACTATGGGGCATTATCTCAAGTCCCCCGCTTTCCTCTCTCCATGTCAAGGAATTAGTAATATCCCTCAAGTTGCAGATACTGCTGTTTGTAGATAACTTTGAAGTCTGGAAGCTGATCATTTTAATCTCCGATCTGGTTTAACTGAATAAGCTATGTAGTTTCAGAATTAAGTTTTAAAAATTGGTCTTAGAATGAGGAGGTTGATGTACATTAACGCGGTAGTGGGCGCCAATATACCGTCAATGGCCAACCGCTTCCACGCATGCAGGAAAGAAAAGATCCGGGAGGGTTGTTGACTCATTACTAAAAAACAACCCAGAATTGCAATCCAGGAACTGCGGTAGGTTTCCGATTGTTGTGGTCACATTTTCAAGCATTCAAAGGCTTTGATGAAGTTATTTTTGGGTTCTATATCTCATCTATGAAATATCCCACATGTGACGATGCATCTTGGCAGCTGCTTTATGTGTTATTAAAAATGGTATGACACTTGGACGTCTTCAGCGTTTGGGAACCAAGTTGGTGACGAGTTTTTGCAAACTCTCGATGTGAGAGCACAAATGCATAAAACTCTTCCCCCCTTGTCGTTAAAATCGAGGTGACTTTACATTGGCATTCTGTAACTGAAATAATAGTTTGCGTGTTTGTTCCCCTTAATTTTATTCTCCTTAACAAATTAATCATCTTCGAGATCACAGAAAGAAGCTGCAGAAACACGAATAAACAGACTTAGGGTGCTATCCTGTCTTTTTCTTCGAATGGTCGTTAACTGGAATTTTTTATCCGGATGATTATTGGCTTTGTTTAGATAGATGTTGGAACTTCGCTGAAAAGCAGTCTGCAACGATCAACTCAGTTTGGTCGGCTTACTATCCTTACTACTGAAGTATTATATGAGGAAGAGCTATAGATCTTTCTGAAGTATTTGAGGTTTCAATTGTGGTGTAGAACTTAGTCATATGTTCCACATATATTTGTTGTTGATGGCACAACAAGATTTTGCTGGAAAAAGGAGGAGGAACTATTGACCAGAGAGAATTCTGAAAGCGTTGACTTTTTCTCTCGTAATCTAGATATTTTTCTACTGAGATTATCACACCATCTTGTATATTGGGTACATTTTATCTCTGAAAGGCAAACTTTTGAAGAACAGTTATCAGTTAATGCAGACCTATCATGAACGTATCTTTCTGCACGTTCTGTATGAGTCCCCAACGGTTGACACTAACACTTTTCCATCTATTAATTAAAACAACTAAAATATAAATACTCAGTTGATAGTTACTAGCTCACTTACGAACTTAACACAACATCCACGAAATTCTTTCTATACCCACAGCCAATGATTTTAGCATTAACCCGGTTACCATTTAACAACAACCATACTCATTCTATTTAATTAGATGATCTCTCTACTCACTCAAAATGTCATCCATAACTAGTAACACCTGTGAAAGAGAAATGTTACTAACCTCTTCCTAACCGACCAGAAAACCAAAATAAGTTACCCATATATCTGAATAATCAATAATTGACAAAGTCAAACATTTATCTTCTAAACCCTACGCTTCTCACCCGTAAATATTACTATACCTTCTCGGTTTTCCGAATCACAGCCACTCTAGCTACTATTGCAGTATCTCAGCGGTACGACTAGCTGATATAAGAGGTATGATACTGAAAAGCGTTGAACAGTCAACATAGTGTGCTCATCAGTATGATCCACCATGACCAATAACCGAAATTACACAGGTCAAGGCGTCATATATTATATCTGGCACCCTTCAAAATAATGACCACTCTAGTAGCACTACAAGGCTCTTATTAAACTCCCTTGCTGAAACTGACAATAAACCTGGCCAATCAGCACCCCTCTTGCATATACGGCACCTAAATAATGATAGAAACCTTCAATAAATCGCTAAAGACGAATATATAAATATATTAGAGCTTATATCTGGATAAATAACAACGAATAATATCTTCTCACAAGGCTGTTCCGTAAAATCTCTATCACACGCCGCACTAAGATAAGGGCCATTTGTATTCGAGCATATGGTATTTTACCAAGTCAAACCCCTTAGGCTTGCCTCGTTCCGTTTACTGTTGTAGCGATGATAGACAGTTTATTACTTCTGGGTTACTCCAGGCTCAACACACTACCAGTATCAAACAAGAAGACGTGATGAAACTGGATTGCATGGTTGTGTTACGGAGAATAACCAACAAGAGACAACTTCCAATTGTTTTAAGAGTATCAGACACATATGCCATGATCATGGTGTGAATAAGCAGGCGACAGTTTACGCTATAGATCTAGAAGAATCTACGGATCAGATATCTCTGAATATTATACGGATTCCAATCAACATCATAAGACACACTGACATTTACATCTCCAACACAGCCTGTTCGTATAATGAAGTACTTGAATTTGTACTATACAGCAACACAGTATCAACTAAACCTAACCAGGTAAAAACTAATCCATCTGAAGATATTACACACGATGAGCCGAATAAACTTGAATTCATATTACAGAACACACCTGAGTCACCAAAAAACTCTCCAGTCCTGAATAAGAAAAGTGGATAGAATAAACTTAATCAACGTTTGAACACACAGACTAATAGTAATTATCAAAACACTAGAAACACGATTCACCCACCAAAGCCCAGAACTGTGATTGAGTTTGATCATCATTCGACATCCTATCTCTGATCCGTAAGATTACAGTCGTAATCACCCCCAGAATAAATGTTTTTACCTCCTACAGTACCAACCCACCAAACAAAAATGGCCTCCAAATGGTCAGAAAAACTGCTAATTACATACATCAGGTCCTTCCCTAGCAAATGCCAGTGAACCTAAGCTACATGTTATGATATCAAGACTGTGCCACAAACTACAGTACGCAGTATGATCGTCTCGTGTATGATTGTTTTGGAATACTGCTCCTATTGGCGCCACTCATTTCTGAATGACATGTAAATCCCATCATTATTACCTTGTCAAGGTTGATGGCAATGTCCCAACATTTTTTCTTTTGCCTTAGTAAAGGTCAAATCTAAAAGAAGGCTTTTCTGAGTACTTTCGGGACCCCCTTTTGGATCTATTCTCCAGAGTTCATATGTTTCAGCTAAATGAAGTGTATTTGGCTCTTTTTGAGCTACCTCGAGTTCACCCGTGGGAAGCCCTCGCAGCTTTCCACCATGATTTCTGGTTAGAACAATGATGTGGTGTTTGAATTGACTAATGATACTTTTGTACATGTTGATTATACGATTTTAAATGTTAAATACAGTACATTCGGTTGTGCCTGTGTCTTCTTAATTCAATTGCGTTATTTCTTGGACTCTTAGTTCGCGCTATAATTCAAATAATTCGAAACATTATACTGGCGTCGCGATTGAGCATGCAATAGAAAAGTTAGACATTCATTCAACTTCTGAAGCTTTGGAGGATTATTTCGAAAGGTTCGAAATCTGGGTCATGACCAAGGAAGATGATGAGGATGTTAATATTGTGGCATATTTCCTCACATTCATCGGTAAAGAAGCGTACAGCTTGTTAAGAACTCTGGCTATGCCGGAAAAGCCCATTTCGCTTCCTTATACAACTCTCAAGGAATTACTACTAGACTATGTCAAGTATGCAAATTTCGATTGCAGTAAAGAAGGGGAATTTCATAAAATGATTCATCAGGCCATCAAACATTCTACTACATTACATTATCCTAATCCAGGGCATACTCAAGGTTATGCAGATAATTCATTGAGGAGTTGCAGTGCGTTTCACGAAGATCGGCGCAAGTTTGGTCAATGTTTGTCCTGTGGCAAGTTCCATGCTTTTAATTCATTTAAATTTCGTAATTCTAAATGCTTTAAATGTGGTGATATTGAACATATTCAGTCAGTCTGTAATACTAATGTTGATCTTACTGCAACTAATATTAAGTCTTGTAATTCTGATTCTACTGAGTCGAGTATTTATAATGATGATTTATCTTTATCAACTATTACAATAGACAGTGTAGAGTCACAAAGCAGTTCAGAGTTAAATCAAATTCAGAATTCTTGCGAAACAACAGTTTCTCACCAATCGATTTATCAGAATTCTCATGCTATTGTACCAGGTATGGTTTTTCCTAATGATTCACATATTTCCGATGAAATTCCTTGCAAATCTGAAGAAAATATGTTGAGTGAACATAATTATGATCGAAAGCCTGATGTAGTTTTGATAGATGCTAATTTTTCTAATGATCCATTACTTTGCAATGGCATTCTTAATAAATTTCATGAGAATATTTCAGATGAATCAAATCCTTATGTTATATCATGTATTACCTATCCTTATAATGCATTTGATCCTTGTGAAAAACCTGTTCAATACGAAGCACCAGTATTAAGTGAGCTCAATTTTGATTACAATTTGGATGATTTCATACCAACTGCTGTTCATCCTTATCACAAATCCACTTTCAATGTATACTCCAGTCAATGTAAGAAATATGTTCTAAATGAAGTCACATTATTCATAACTTGGGGATATAAAGATCCAACATTATTTCGTGGGGGAGGATAGTGTTGAAAAATATATGGTTCCAATTCTAGATATTAATGATTTCGGTACAAAACCGACATGCTGATTGTATACAATTCCAGGTTAGTGTGTTCCGATTTCGTTTGTTAATTCCAATACTAATGAGCACATTCTAGATACTACAAAGTTTTCATCCAGTACAATGTCGGACAGACTCAGGATGAACTTAACAAGAAGACATACAACCGATTGCAAACACTTATACTTCTATTTAAGCTGTGGTGGATGTGGTGTTTGAATTGACTAATGATACTTTTGTACATGTTGATTATACGATTTCGAATGTTAAATACAGTACATTCGGTTGTGCCTGTGTCTTCTTAATTCAATTGCGTTATTTCTTGGACTCTTAGTTCGTGCTATAATTCAAATAATTCGAAACATTATAAATGAGCGATTAAATACTTACTCAATATGTCTTTTTGGTTATAGTAAATTTATCGTGTCCTGCAAATAACACAATGACATATTCACAAGTAATAGTCTACGAACGCAGTCGCATTCTGATACGTGGCAGATTGTTACGAATAGGCATATCCTAGTGTAGTGAACAGAACACGAGTGAAGACAATCGAATGTATTTAGCACAAAAATCACAGACTATCTCAATAAAACCTGAAAACCATATAATAAATCGGCAATTTGCAAAATATCAATGCATCATATCAAACTGTACTGTTCCTGTTGCAAACACCAATCCATTGTCTCCCATTCCATTGTTCATACGTTTTCTTACAAATTCCATTGTGTTCTCGCTCTTTCTTTATCTTCCCCTCATCTGCTGCCAGACATTACGTTTTAACTCGCGTCATATACTACTCATATCAATATAAGCAGCTCACACTACACTAGTAATGCTAATTATGTTACGAAAAGAATACTTCATATCATTCATTTTTAGAAGTTTGGTATTCAACAGACACTTTGAATAGTAATAATTGTTCACCCGTTTTGGAATAAGATATCTGATTGGGCATGTGCTTCGAATGCATTAATTCTGTTCTGTTGATTAACTTGTGCTCAGTTGTCTGATTAATTCGAATGCCTTTTATGTGAATGTTCGAATATTCCTGCTTGTCCACCCATCTACCGATCTATCAATCTGTTAATTATATCCCACTGTTATATTGATGTATAAATACTTAAGATACGCTGATTAATTGACACTGGACAGTTTGACTCCATTCCAATACAATATAGATCGAACCAACCTAATGCAATTCTTAATCTATTTTACTACGATGCAATTGCTGGATATCCTATTGTTGGTGTCAATATTAATCCAATCCAATTACAAAAAGGTCTAATTCTGGTGTTATACTAATACTGCTATTACTTAGGTCTACGTGTGTCCACTTAGTCCTATCACGCTGGTTAATTCAATTACTTGATTATATATTCAGTAACATTTGTGTTCTAGTTGTTGCTTGATTTATTTGTCCTTAGTCATCGAGTATAAAAATAACGTATTTAGCAAGAATCCATGACGGAAGTCCAGCATTTGGTTTTATGAATCTCTGCTACCCTCATATTATGCCAGCTTCTCCTGCTTATCTGGGTGCTCTAGTTTTACTTAATTAACATACGGTAAACATAGTTGACAAAAAACACTTCCACCTAAAATTACCAAGGAGTTCTATGTATAATTAACCGTAATACAAACTGACTTAGTAGTCTAACATCTTACGATTGATTCCAAAAACTAAAAATGGACGTACTATTTTTGTATAATAAGTAATATTAACATCGACTGAGGATATTAGTTGAAGCCAGATATGGACGGTGATGTTCAATCACGTGGAACGTTAGTATCAAAGATAATAACCAACCAATGAATAAAACTGCCACGATATTTGAGAAAATACAACTTTTTGTTGAGTATAAATATTTACTAAGAAACCTTCATTATACCCATAACATGATGTTCTGCGTTCAATGTAATTGTTTCTAGTAATTATAACGGTCTGTAGAAAAAGCAAGCCATGAAATCTTAGCCGATGCACCGTTAATACAATGACGCAAAAGCTCGAAAATGCAAATTGATAGATGCGTCTGCATTTGCTCCAAGGGAGTTAACAGCCAATTTTATTGGTGGGTTTGTGTTCACTGAGCTAGGTAGTACCCTCAAGTGTATTAGTTATACGATATCCCATACTGTATTGTAAGTATACTTGTATTGTGTATTATATAAACCGTCTTCCAAAACACTCACCTTTCTTATAATTGACATATTTCTCCATGAGTCATTGACATTATTATGAATACTTCTTACTGTGTTGACTGGTTACTTTTTCTACGAACGACCCCCATAATCATGAAACTTAGTCCTGTCTTCAGACTATAAGGAGCACTTTCCCAAGTTGTTTTTGTGGCGAATGACTAATGCATTTACTGTACAGCTAAATATTTTATATCGTGTTCAAACTTATCATAATAATACAATATCATACTATGTATTTCGAATTAGAGTTCTTTATTGTGTTTTGTCGAAGTTCTAAACTTATCGGGATCGGTTTTATTTCTTTATATTATTTAGAACTAAAAAAATTGTTTGGCTTGACTGTTCTTCAGCTTTTGTTGTAATTGAGGGTCATTAACTCATTATTCTCACTGTATTTGTATTGATAGTATTATATTCACGACAATTGAGACGCTTCCGTACTATTTGGATTTATTTTGAATCAATGGCAGTTCGCCATATATATGCGTTTCACATATCAGCGCGTCGTTTCTATTGATTGGTATATCCGTACTAGAAGTCTCACCAGCCCTAATCAGTCTGTGGCTGGTAAAAATTTGGCAAATATACAACCCTTCCGCTTGTGGTCTATTAAGTCGCACCACCCACGTCGGTGTTGTGTTCATCTAATCAGAGGGTAGAAATACCAAGCAACACTCGTATTGCTTTACGATGACAAAATATGAGCTATGAGAGTAGAATACATGAGTAGGTTTTAAGTATTCAACTATGTCTTTACAGCACCGTCCGCTTATGATGGAAATACTGAGGGAGCAAACCGGAAGTCCAGTGTAGAGTGCTAGGCAGAGATAGCAAATCTATTAATGAGGTTGCGATTCTCAACATAGTACACCAATCTGCAAATATACTATTGTTTACTTCAATATACAATACTATCCCATAGGGGGATAGTTGAGGATAACTTAGGAACAGAATGATCAGGATAGAGGATTAAGTCATTAACTGTTGTTCTGGAAATGAAAGATTTCTTACTGGAGTTCGCTCAACTTGAACTTGTATACACTCATATCAAGTCATATGGTGATCATGATCGTTAACTGATATAACCCTTCCCCAGGTTCACAATGCGTTTTCCTACAATCTCAGAAGTACCTAGTACCATGTCCTATTATATAGATCAACGCTATAAAAATCCACACTGGGTAAATTGATGCTTAGTTAGTGACTTATCATACACCATATCCTATTAGTCTGATTAGCAGTAAGTTCAAGAACTCACATTTTTCTCGGATATTTCCTTGGTTTAATTTAACACGACAGAGAAGTTTCGATCGAAATCTTTAGCCTGGGTGCGTACTATTATTCAACCAAACTTTATTTTCGACACAGCATTTTTTAGCGAACTACTAGGCATTTAGTAGTCCTTTAATATACTAGATAATTCAGATTGTAATACACGTCATGTAAGTTAGTGAAATCTTGTCAAGCCGGTCAAATTACTTAAATTTTCTTTCAAACTAGTTAGAAAAATAAAGCCACATGAAAACATTGATGTACTCTAAAATGCGATTAAAAATACAATAGGGATCAATCAAACTAGTTATGTAAAATATATACACTGAACAGAAATCCAGGGTGTATATATTAATAATTCGCTTGTGACAACTCTCCAAACTAGCTGACCTTGAGTAAGGATCATTAAATCCGTAATCACAAGATGTCATAATTGCACGAAACTAAAGTAACTAATGATATTTCAGTTTAATAAATTAGCATATTCCCTACTCATTACTAGGTTTCTGAGATAGTCTGTATGCAATCAACTTTGAACCATTTTATAGTGTATTTTTAAATTGTTGATATCCATTGACTTGAATGCATGAATTTTTTTATTCCAAACGCTCTATAAAAATTTACACGAATTTATACCAAACAAGGTATCTACTTATAGTACATTAATATGTCATAACTCTTTCTGAATCATGACTGAATACACAGAGTCTTCATCTATCACGTTGAGTGTTTTGAAATTCATTAAACTTTACTTTTAATTCCAATGTTTAAATACTATAGGATAAGGACGAGAAATAACTGTTCCAATCCTTTTCGTTTGTAATCCCATATGCATTTTATCATCGCACATGAAAGCAGTCCCGCCAAAGTTGAAATGCATTTAACTTATTATGAGTCTCTAACTTACAGTTACAGAGAAAATCTGATCACCAAGCACTTAAGGATTTTCAAACTGAGTCCTTATATCGTGAACAACTGCTGAAAATATAATTACCATATATCAACAGGTAGTCCTTATCCCTAAACTATGTCTCCTCATTTTCATTTCCACAAAAACGCTGTCGAGTCAAATGATCGCAAACCCAATACTTGAACCAAGAATATGAAAGATAAAAATGGAAATAAATAATTAGTAACAAGAAGTGAACGTAGAATTCGATCAATTTAAATCTGAAATATTTCAAATACAAATAAAAATAATTTCTGCATTTGATGGAAAAACAGCAGCTTTTAAAAATGGTAGAGAAAATATATTTCCTAGAAAGCAAGTACTTCTTTCTCTATAAAAATTATGGATAAGATGAGCGATTGTAATGAAATTAACACCAATAAGAATAGCCTACAGCAAATTTAATCACCTGCGTTTTTTGTCTGAGAAATGACATGTTGTAAAGACTGTGGGAGTATAGCGCGTAATTCTTCTTTACATACTGCTCTCGTCAATTCAAGTAGATCTTTCTCTTTCAAAGAATATTTCGACTGTACCTTGTTACAACCGCCTTCTACGTGTACCGATGAATCCTCACTTACACTCAATAAAAGTGATAGTATTTGGGTCAAACAGAGTCGACGCAGTAAACGTATAATATCGTTCTCGTCGTCAGTACAAAACTGAGGAACTACATGACTGGTATTTTTATCAGATGAATGAGAGTTGTCAGAACTCGTTGACGATAACTGACCGTAATCTCCCACCAACCTTTCTAAAACTTCTTGATTGTTTGTGTGCCCCTTTTTGACAGTAACATGCGAATTCCCTTGTGTGTTTACGGAGCTCGATTGACGATTACACATCTTATTATGCTTCTTACCAGCAAGATGAGCCTCTTTGGCCTGAGCAGACAACAAAGTTATTTGACAAGCATCGCAAAACAAGTGTGACTGAACATTCTCGCTACCTGTATTGACATCGGAACTAAAACGAGCTTTGGCAGCCAATTTGGATTTCTGCCCATGTTCTGCAGAAGAAAAATGTTCAAGGAACTGTTGTTTTGATACAAACCACTTGTCACACAAACTACAAAAACATAAATCATCTGACGGCGTACTTTTCAATGGTCTATTATCATCTTGACTTGAACAAGGTAAGGATACATCCTTCCCCAAACTCGGTGAGCTTATTGAGCTACTACAATCCACATTTAATATATGATGCCAAAATTCGTCATCTGTCTCGAAAATAACACGACATCCAAAACATCTTCGAGCTTCTGCTACATCCGTCATTTCTAGTGCTAAAATGAATAGGAATAAAAGGGAATTACAACCCTCTACAATTGGAACATAAAGTCTTAAGAACGCTTAATATCAATATTTAATTACAAACTCTCACCGATGTAAATGGAATTCAACATGTAATTATCTTTATTTGCCTGGTTTATCCACTTGTAGCTTTTTTTAATATTTTTAATGTATCTATGATTATATGCACATATTTTACTGACTATAAAATGGCGAGCCTGTTAAATTGTTTAATGTGATTACTTTTAATAAGGCAATGAAAACCAACCAGCTACTGCATATGTAGAAAACTTCAGGATATTTATTTGGCATCCATCATAACATGACGGGTCAATCGACTACTAAGGTATCGAAATGAGTTTACTCGAAAGTTGATTTGACTGAGGCCGTTGAACAGTTTATATTCCACATGTAATCTGTGATATAAGAGATATCACAAGACAACAGCTGGTTGCATATTAGATCATTAATACTGTAATTTAACAAAATCATGACTACAAGTTGCTCCTCGAATAAAACTAATCTAGTACGAATAAATAGGATCATTCTAAATAGAGGACCCAAAATTATGGTGAACTCAGCTATCACGAGCCAAATCACAAATATAAGTTTCATATTCTATCCAAAGGCCTGGGCTGACCAAAATGTCCACTTTAAGCAGAATAATAACGCTGCCCAAGAACGCTTGACAGAGCATGTATCTTGCTTTAATTAATCCCGAACGTACATTTAGATGATTTTGTTTATATCGACTGTCTGACTAATTTAATAAGAATATGTGTAGTGTTTGGAACCGTAAACTATCAACTGTTATCTCCGATTACCAGATCGTCTTAATTCCACCCTCGTGTTGTTTTTTATTGTTGTATATTGCCTTCGTTATTAAATGTAAGTGCATTCTATGTGCTTACTGAGTTGCAGACTACTCTTTTCTCTTCCAAATAACCTCACATAATGCTCTTCACACTTCCCCAGGTACCTTTAGGCTAAACAAAAACCTACCATAGGCTGAACGTTATATTTGTGATGTTTCAGTGATTAAAGAAGTTATCGGTTGGTAGACAACAAAAAGTTCCTTTAATCGTCTAGGCAATCAATAAATTACAGGCAGCAGTACATGTTACATCGAAAGTGGCGATTAGCTCATCATTTAGTTTATACTCACAACGACTAAGGACCTAATGTAAGATACAGCTAAAATGCTATGAACCTCCACCGTTTTGTTGAATTTAAAAGTAGTATGGCGCTATGAGCCTCTAAGGGCACTTTTACAAAAAAATACTAGCATGTACGGCACAGGTAAGACCTAAAATATGAAAAGTGTGTAGGCCAAAACTGTTTCAAAGTAAACTGGAAACCCCCGACACGTATTTAGAGAACTGCTATATGTGATTCCCGTGACGATATTAATGAGGAATGAATTAGTTCGAAAATTAAGTCGCTCTATCATAAACTATAAGACTTCAGGCGAGAGAATAATTTATGGACGAATCAGATTTAAGATAACATGTTTCGAATTTTGGCGCAAAATTAATTCATCCATTTGGTTAAATAGAGTTTGGCATTATAGCTGATGTCAGTAAGTGATTATAACTTGAGATCTAATTCCTAACCCTAACTATCAAATGTAAATATAAATCTTAACTCCTCATACTGGTTTATAATCCTGATTTAGCCGTAGTATGTACGTGAACATTCTCAAGGACTTTTCAGCGTCGCTCAAATGTCGTCCATTAATTAGTTTCACCAGACTTCACGGTAGTACTCAGGATGCCAGAAAACCTTCAACTTAATACATTTTCCCCTTGGAATAGTCAAAATAGCTTACAGGACATAGGCTAACGGAAAAGTCAAGAAGATATAAATATTTCATACTATAATCCTTGATCTTGGATTAAAAAGGTGGACATCTGAAGTAACACTGATTGTTAAATAACTCCGCGTTTACCCTGCAGTTAGCTCTACGTCTTACATAGTGATTGGCCTAGTCTCACAAGCGTTTAATCACCCAAAATTATGATCGTCCCATACAACTTATTGCAAAAAAACTTACCGATAACTTGCACAGGGATACCTGAGTATTCGGATGAAAGAATACATACCAAAGTGAGGCATAGAAAAACTAATGTAAGTCCTTGATAATATAATCACAAAACAAATCTGAGGTCAATTTATAATATGCATATTAGTAAAGTGATCGTTAGATCTAATTACCAAGATATCGAGCAATAACAACTGGTTTTTCATTGTAATCGAACCAGTTACTCAAGACTCCCTAAACCTCAATAATGCTTACCCCACCTCCCAACACTTCCAGATTTGAAGGAAAACTGATATAATAACTACTTCCTTGGGTCCCTAGAGAAATTAACGAGTCTTCGACCCTGAAACGCTTGCGCGCCTATAAGCAATACATTCAACATTTCAGTCTTCATAGATTGAAATCATCAGTCAGTTGAAACTAGACCACCATGGAAAACTTGAAGGCACTGTACAGCCGTTTCGTTCAATTATGGGACTCCTCAGCAGTGCTCATACACGATCCCACACCCCACGGGGTTCGAACCCAGGACCCACTGGTTTCGCGCGCGAACACTTGACCATTAGGGTGGAAGGTTAATCGATCTATATTAATCCTCGCAATTCATGATGCCGTAAAGATCCAACCTCACTTTTAATGCATCATCAGTTGCCGATATCATGTGTTCTGGCGAATATTTCCAGTAATTTACTGCTCAGTGAGAGAAGCGGAACTCCGGACGTAAACGATTTGACCTCGGCTTGTGAACTTCCTTAGAATGTGATCTCAGATAATCAGTGTGAAATGAGAGGAAGAAAATGAGGCGTACTAATACCAAGATCGTTGTCCAGTGTACGGTTAACCAGTATTTGATCATCTTGTAACCCGCGGTTGGACAATGGGAATAGGTTGAGGCGTCTCAGTAAGTCTTCATAAGGTGGGCAAGCGAGACTTTTCGCAATTTTGGCTGTTTGCTCTAAGACTCGTTTCTGCATGTTCGCTTCACATTTGAAGCAAGGACTCGCCTTCTAGATAGCATACTCCAACTGCTGCCTCACTAAAGTCATGTATAATACCCTAAATATTTATTCGTCCATATAATAAAATGATTTACAAGTGGCACATGCGATCCTGAAGACTTTATCAGAAGTAACCTTGCAGTTTCCAGCAGTTTCAAGGTCTTTACTTGCTGCGACTCTTAGATCACTACAGTCCATTATTTATGGTTAAGACAACTCGTGTGGGAGTCATGTCATGCGATTGTGCAGAAGGAAATTCGACGTGAATAGGATTTCCTTCGAAATACGCTATAGTAAGGTTCTTGATAGGTACTGGTTCTAGGCATCGAATGAAACGGTCTACTCAGGTTAAAAGATAAGAGTATCCATTGGAATCCGGTAAAGTTCCTACCAAATCCAGATGAACATGGTCGAAACGAGCATCGGGAGTTTTAAATGAGCCTAAGGGAAATTTATTGTGTCTGATAACCTTAGACTTTTGGCAGCTTACACAGGAGCGTGCCCACTCCCTCACGTCTTTATTCATGCCAGGCCAGCAAAACCGTTCTGCTATAAACTTGATGGTTGCACGAACACCTGGATGTGAAAGTTTGTGAAACATATTGAAGACATTGTGTCGATAATGCTTCGGCACGATTGGGCGAACCCTACCTGTAGATGTGTCACAAAGTAAAATTTCCTTACCTGTTCCCATCTGTTTGATGAGTAGTTTGAGAGTTGTAGACGATAACTCGTGCTGAAGATCAGTGTCTTCGTTTTGAAGCTGGACGAGTTTCAGGAGGTCGATTCCTTGGAAACTGTTAAAGAAAGTTATACGAGACAATGCGTCTGCAACTACATTGTTAGTTCCAGAAAAATGTGTTTCATTTCTGATATAAACTGCGAAAGATGAACTCAAAGTAAGCGGTTTATGGTCAGTAAAATGGGTGAATTTAAGGCCTTCGACATAATGTTAAAAAATGTCGTACAGCACAATACATAGCTAGGAATGCCGTACCGAATGTGCTGTACCTCGATTCGGTGTCTAGCAACTGCCTAGAGAAAAATCCCAAAGGTTGCCAGGGGTGGTTAACCCACTGATTTAAGTCTACCCCGATTACTGAGTTGGATGCATCTACTGCAACACTAACTGATGTGAGATCCATTGTGAATGTTTTGTGTGTGAAAATCCCTCCATGTATGCACTTACAGTTTGTTCCTATTGACTCTCCTAGTTTTACATTTTGTCGCTCTTCTTGATTCCATTTGAGTTGTTAATATCTGTATCTTAATATAGTTTCTATATTTCTTACGCCTTCACTACGTTTCTATGTTTCTTTCTCAACTGAATTTATGTTGTTTTACTTGATATTTAGTCTTGGTGGCAGCCATATTGGTTTGTTCCTCCTTTTGATTGTGTTGTTTGCATTGACTGGATATATGCATTTTTGATTGTGGATTGAAGCATTCTGTGTCATAAAGCAACCAAATATTATCTTTCGAACGAATCTGTGCTTGGTCTATCCAGACAGGGTAGGACGGCATTTTTTGTTGCGACTTGTAATTTCCTCGCATCCTTTATCAAATTCCTTACTTATTGTAATTTAGATTTGATTAATTGAACAATTATTAGTTGGATAGCTGGGTGGTCATATTTGTTTAGGTAACAATGTACATCTAAATTTATGATGAATTATAGAACCGTCATTTTACCCAATCATTTTGTTTTGGTTTCAACCGGGCAAGGACGCGGATCTAACACACCTAGACAGTTATTCTTCAGTCCAAACCTTAGTTTTGATCTTACAGTGAGTGCTTCAGTGACCTGATGTGGAAGCATCGTTGCCTTAGAGATAATTTCCTTAATTGTGGGGAATGCTTTCCGTGCGGTGTCGTCTAGATTGATGGATTCCTCGTTTCCACGAAGTTGGTCGGTTAGCAATTTCATAAGTGACGTGAATCTCAGTATGAACAGTCTATAGAAACTTACAAGGCCGTTAAACATGCGTAATTGCTTGATGGTAGTCGGTTCTGGGTAATCCGGAATGGTCTCCACTTTGATTCTAAGAGGTCGGATGCCTTGCACATTAGGTGTGTCCTAGGAAATCCAGAAAGTCAGTTTTGATTTGGCATTTCTGGATGTCTAAAGTAATGCTATGCTTTTCGAAAACAAGGTCGAAATGCTGGAGATGGGGTTCTCTGTTCGGACTTGCTATCAAGCAATCATCAACATGCTCATGTACGAAGCTGAGACCTCGAAAAACGTCATCTATGAATCTCTGGAAGGTCTGTGCACCGTATCGTAGACCGAAATTAATTAGCCAAAATTCGTAGAGTCCGAAAGGCGTTATGATTGCGGTCTTTGGAATATCGTCAGTAGCCATGGTGATTTGGTTATACGCTTTAACCAAGTCGATTTTTGAAAAGACAGTTGTACCTTTCAAGGTAGATGTCAAATCGTGAATGCGAGGCAACGGGTAACGAACGGAAATGGATTTCACACCCAGTCTTCGAAATTCACCAGTTGGACGCCAATCGTTGCTGTCATTTTTAGGAACTATGTGCAACGGAGATGCCCATGGGCTGTTTGACTGCTTTATGATACCTAAGTTTATCGTATGATTGAATTCGTTTTTCTCCAACCTTAGCTTTTCGAGAGCTAGTCGGCATGATTTAGGGAACACAGGTGGTCCTGTAGTCGTGATGTGATTTGTAACACCGCTGGTTACATATAACAATTTCGGTTTCGACTGGTATATCGAAGAATACTTATCCAGTAGTTGTTGATAGAATGGCTCTATTGTGTGCTTAATTGTGACTGGAGATAATCTACAACCAGAAAAAGAAGTTACACAAACAGATAAATTAGTGTTTCCGTATACTGGCCTACTTCTACGCGTGTCGATGAGGAAATTATACTGCTGTACCAGGTCTATAACATTGATTAGCATAGAAAAATCTGTAACAACGAAAATCCAATGTATGGGTTTGCGTAAGGTTACATTAAGGTAGACGTATCGTTTGACATACGTGGCGATAGGTTTTCTGTTTGTCACCTATGGATTTAAAACCGATTCGTGAAGCCGGTCGTTGGAATTCGATGGAAGAACGTTAACTTCTGCTCCAGTATCGACGAGGTGGCGAACTTTCGTTATCACATCTGTGACGTAAAACAGACGGCTATGTTTAGCAGTTACGGTGGCCGTTAACGCGTGCCGGCTTGGAGTATCCCGGATGGTTTTTCGTGTCGGTCGATTTTGACTTGGGAAATTACAGGGTTTTCTACAATTTCTGGAGGACTTTCCATACTAGTTGTGATGCCAGCACCCGTCGGGGTTATCTGTCTCGTGGTCTAGAGACAGACCGCCTACGTGAAGTGCTTCTTCAAGGAGTGTGTGACCGTTTACGGTCGTTAAGAAATTTAAGATAACGTGTAAGGGTATGACATAACTTTGTTATGTCGTTCAGGGTCGTTCGAGGCTTTTCTTTGACTGAAAAAACCTCGGCGTTAGATTTCGTGATTTCTAAAATGCGGTCGGCAGATGCAGTTAGTTCACCTAAGGCGTTGTTTTGAAACGAGACCAGCACAGCTTGCACCTACTGAGGGGGTTTGGATAAAAAAAGTTTAAAAAGGCCATTATCGAAGGTTCTTTGGCCGATAACCTCTCTCATTCTTTGCAACAAGTCTGTTGCAGAACCGTGTTGCAGGTCGATGTTATTAAGGAGTTGGCATAACCTTTGTCGATCGGTTAGTTCTCCGCGTTTAAGGATAGGTCGTTTAAGTGTTTTGTAGGGTTCAGAAACATCACTAGGTGTGACACACCTGTTGAATTCGCGCGGTAGTGCCTTGACTACTGCGAGGAATTGTGTTTGCATGTCCTCCACGCCGTGCTCGTAGAAGTCAGCTTCTGTGTAGCAGAACCAGACTTCGATGTTGTCTGACCAGAAGGCCATTCATTGCGATGATGTTGAGGACGTAGTCTTCAGTCATGGTGAAATATCAAGCACGAGAATGAACGAGTGAAATATATATATCCAAAAAATGAGAAAATATAACGATGTATAAAAAAATAATATAAGGCAATAATATACAGAATTCCACAAGGGAACAGACTCACAGTTTTCAATTTGGTGTACCAGATCACATTGGGCTCACTATGAATATGACACAGGTATTCAGAGTTTGACAACGCTTTAACCAGTAACACCTTCTACTATGCATCATACCAACCAAGTGAAATCAAAAGACAGAGTCGAGCAGGTTCGAAAATATATTTGGCAGGCTATCAATATATCGAGAATCGTCTGATCTAATCTAGCTAGCGATTGCAGTGGGTGTTGAGCACGACGTTCGCACTCGTGATCTGGTGTGGATGCATGACCGAAAGCCTTATGCTAGTTGAGTCCATTAAAACTAATGTTGTCAGCATCCAATGTCGAAGACGTACAGAGTTTTTTATTTTGGGGATTTATTCACCGCTATAATAACCTTGGTTACTTCCATTTTATCCGCAACCGTTTGATCATTTGTTTTACAAAGGTACACCACTGTGCCCCCTTAAAACTGCTATTCTCACGTGTCTTGTGGTTTTTTAGTTCTAACAGCTTACAGTTTGAAGTATTATTGTATAGCTCATTGTTTTGTTTATATGGTCCGATTACTGAAGGCGCTCGACGTGTTTTAGTGAGCTACTGATGTCTTTTCAAAACCTCCAGACGTATGGTAGGTTATACAACGTACCTATTACACTATGTGTTAAGACCCTTTTGCTGAAGAAGGAGAATCCAATGTTGAAGGCAGGATTGTTCATATTCGCATACAACAACGAAATGGCCGCAAAACGCTTACTACTGTCCAAGGTATCCCTGAGAGGTTTGACAAGCGAAAAATATTGAAGTACTGCAAGAAACATTTTGCGTGTAACGGTACAGTAGTTGAACATGAAGAGTATGGAGAGGTGTTACAGTTCCAAGGTGATCAGAGAGATAATCTGAAATCCTTTTTGTGTGAGATGAACATAGTCACTCCTGAGGAAGTCAAGCTTCATGGGTTTTAACTGCATGTTAACATTTCAATTTTGTGGTCGTTTTAAAGAGTTACTACTTCTTCAGATGCTGTGTATCTCTTGCACGAAAATATCATCTGTACATTTTCTTGCATTCGTTTATTTCAATTGCTCATATGTCATGCTCTCATTTCGTTTATCCTTGAGTAACTCCTGTTATTTCCAAATATTTTAAGGTGATTAAGTGTAATCATGCTATCAAAATGCATTCGCCGAGATGGCATATATTTCCGTCTTAAATTCGGAGTATTTACAGTGAAGTGACCTCCCACATACGTAATACGGTTGTTCACACATCCTATTTTTAGATGTATTTAGCAAAAGCCAACTTTCGACCCAAATTATCAGTCTATATGCTGGTTAAAAGTATCTATTCATTTTTCATCTGTGAGTGGTAATCCCCGCGATTAGACGAGTCTATCCCCCCTAATAACTATTTTCCAACCGGAGGGCATGTACTTTGAGCAGCAATCCGCTCTCTTTGGCTGTGAACCAGTCCATAAAAGTAGACTACAAGTATTTAACAACAAGTCTTTAGAGCATTTTACATATCGTGGAACAACCTGTTTAGCAATATAAGTCAGACAATGTGCTAGAAAAAGATAGCAGTTTTGTAATGAAGTTGTGAATCTTCGTTGTTGGTGTGTGTGTTACAAATCCCTAATCACCTACTTCGACACGCAATTTTGTCTCGGGTAGAAGTAGCTTTGATAATGATAACAAACCAGGATGTGCACCAGTCCATAAAGTCATCGAATGTTGACCTAGACCACGTTGGTAAGTAAAGACTACCTGGTGATGTTGAGAATTAGCCACAAATATATCCACTTGAGGTCATAATTCCCAGTATCCTTTCATGCATAACTTCTCATGAGAACGCTAACTATCCTCTCGATTTTCAATTGTTTCCTTGGTCATTGATAATAGGATAATTTCAAATCATTTGTTATCCGAGGGACTATTCTCCTTCCAATGTAGCTCCATGAACTGACGTCAATAGTTTTATGAGACTGCATACAACGTATCTGCTGTAATCCCTGAGTTACTTTTAAATTGTGGCTGTCTACCTTTTACACATAACCGTTGAATTTCTGTCAAGTTCGCCTTGCTGTTGTTGCTAACTAAACCTAGGTCCTCAATATTGTATGGTTGGACCCATCTTCAAGTTTTTTGAGGTTTACTTAAACGTAGGTTCTGTAGTCTAAAGTAAGTTCACAAAAATACCAAATAGACCATTGTGATTAGCATCCAGATTCCCACGTAGAATACGTTACAAATTCAAGTACATAGTGCATTCATTTGTACAAATTATTTCATGCTTTCACTAGTCACATCAGCTCAAGGGGTCTACATAGAAATAACCGTTTTCGGTTACATTGTCTGATAATCATAAAGGGACTTCCAACGGTCGACATTTTTTAACGACAATTTTACAATATAACAGTGTGCTTTTGTACAACTTTAACATTAAAATAGAGGTTGGTCCAAGCAAAGACGTTATCCCTACAATTTTGCTTAGATATGCAGATAATGACTACTGTCCTCTCTAAAACTAACTTGTTTTTGTCACCAGTAACTTCTGGTATAAGAGTAGACATTGTTTATCTTGTTGGATGTCAACTTTAATACAGTAATAGATGTATTAACTACCAAACTGTGGTTACGACAGAATTTCTGGTTTCAAACCACTCGACTGAGAGCATTAATAGTTCCTCGGAACAATTATATCAATCAAAATACCACCGAAAATAGCGTTGGAATCATCGCCGCAATCTGTATGTTTCTCTACTAAGTCTAAATCACAAGTACACAACCATCCACACAATCTTAACAGTAGACATAGATAGACCACATTATTGTTAATTGTTATTACTATAGAGGGTTAGAAAGGAATTCCTCCTGAGGTATATTGTTCGACCCCAGCTAATCTTGGGTTCGAATATGTGCATACATCTGCGTTAGTGCGTCTAGAACGCACCAATCAATGAATTTATTGATATGTTGAGATGTACTGGTTTACCACTTGGCGTTTGCTGTACAGTTTTAATTTTTGGTTGATGACCACGGGTGACGGCCCAGAATTCGTCTCAGCGATGTAAATGCGTTCATTAATTTTTAGAACTGTATCTCCTTTATTCGATTTCTCAATACCACTGCTCTTGTTCTGGCTGCATTGCTTTCCATGTTTGTAGAGTCCTGTTACTGTAATGATGTAGAGTATGCAGAATTGGGCCGAAGCATTTTTTGCCAGTCGTACATTGTTTATAACTGACAGCCGTTCAACCAAATTCACCACACACAAAAAACTAGTTACAAAAGCCTAACCACATCAGAGTTTCTAATTCACAGGTATTCTGATGTAAGTACATCAACAAACACTTCCACTAATCTTGAGGAGAAAGTTTAGGTCAGTCAATGAGTCACGGAAACACATAGATATTGGTACAAGGAGGCAGCAAATGCATATGCGCCACACAAATTTCATTCGATATGTGTGAGGGCTGTGATACTGCCCGGGTGCCCAAACCGAAGCAGGCGGTTTTCTTAGGGGGCCACTCCCCGAGCCTTCGACCTGGAGGTCTGATCCACTAGGCAGTGGAGCATCGTAAGGAGATGCAGTTCCATGGAAGTCGGTGACCAACAATCGGTTTATTCGCCATTTGTTCCCGCAGGATACTGGAGCCCATGTGCACCATTGATTTAGAATCCGGTTAAAGCGCCGGACATTCGCTTTCCGTCCTTTCATTTTCGTAAACAACAGTAACGCCACGAGAAGGCAGTAAGTAGGACTTCCCTGGCAGAGGCTACATACGCGTGGCCATGTGAGAGTATTTCGAGAGGGAGAGCGGACTTTCCCCACTCTCGGCCGTACCAGCGTATTTGGGGGCGAGTCACGGAAATTCTACAAATTAACCGATATTAGACACTCTTTCAAACGTGTTAAGGAATAAGAGGAAATTATCTGTAAACTGCCGAAGTGTATACAGTTGTCTTCAATGGTAGTCTGTGATGATTGCAAGTGGACAGTTAGTGAAGACATCGTGTATAAAAATGAGTTAGCCTTCTACTTTGATACCAGATGACTGGAACAGTTGATAATTTCTCGTTATCCACTCGAATAAACCATGAACATCAAGTCCTCAATTCTTTAGTGGGGAAGGACGTAACTAACTTGACCATAATGAATCACTCCTGAAAAAATGATTGGCACAATTTTGAGAATTAGACCTTATGACTGTATCCGATTACTGATAGTTTTATTGCAAAAGGTAAGACGTAAACCCTCATGTAACAATCTAATAGGAATGAGCTCGACTTACGTGGTTTTTGTAATCACTTGACATCCAGTTGGAACTTGAAAATAAAAATCCATACATCATTTTCTATAGAGTTATGAATATACCAACCGAGTCCCTATTCTTCATATTTTCTTAGACTGTCACGTCTAGTGATTTCCAACTGTAGTCTTATCCCTGTGTGTAGGTGACATTAATCGTCGTACTCTACTGGAGGCTAGGTTGTCGTAACCACACTTCTGAGGCAAGGCCTGGAAATGCAAGGGGTTCACGGAGGTCGATGTTTTAATTATTAAGGTGACCTAGATACATTATGAGGTACAAATTATTTAGAGAAGCGAAATGAAGAGAACCTAAATAATGACAAGGAATTGCAGAAAAAATCGTTTACTAGTTAATTTTTATAGAGCTGAGGATACTATTTGTCATTTCCTTTCGCCCCCAAATGCCCTGGTACGGCCGAGAGTGGGGAAAGTCCGCTCTCCCTCTCGAAATACTCTCACATGGCCACGCGTATGTAGCCTCTGCCAGGGAAGTCCTACTTACTGCCTTCTCGTGGCGGGGGTGTTGTTTACGAAAATGAAAGGACGAAAAGCGAATGTCCGGCGCTTTAACCGGATTCCAAACCAATGGTGCACATGGGCTCCAGTATCCTGCGGGAACAAATGGCGAATAAACCGATTGTTGGTCACCGACTTCCATGGAACTGCATCTCCTTACGATGCTCCACTGCCTAGTGGATCAGACCTCCAGGTCGAAGGCTCGGGGAGTGGCCCCCTAAGAAAACCGCCTGCTTCGGTTTGGGCACCCGGGCAGTACCACAGCCCTCACACATATCGAATGAGATTTGTGTGGCGCATATGTATTTGGTGCCTCTTTGTACCATTATCTATGCTTTGAAATAAATAATTCCTTTCGCAAAAGTCTAGGCAGAATTTATGAATCACTAATGTTGGAACATACACTTGATTATGGGGTAATGGAAATTTTCAGTTCAGGTGGATGTTTTTTGTGGTATTATGTCATCTGACCTAAATGGCTTTATTGCAAAGTTTTCATTGTCATTCTGGACGACGCCTACTTCGTGTGAAAGTTACATACAAAACAACTTGGTTCTAAGCTCTGATACTTTAACTAAATGAGAGGTGTAAAATCACGGAAGACAATTAATGTGTTCTCATTATTTGACCAATAAAATATAAAGTGATCACTATGATCAATTAACTCTCCTGCACTATATATATAGACTGAAAGCATATCTGACGAATAATAACCAAAAAATATTGTCAAATGTGAGGAAATGTTTATTAAGGAATGAAAAGGGTTTCTAAAACAAGTCAATCACTATGAAATACTATAAAGCTATTTTAAGTAGCTCTCAGTAGTTAGTACTTATCAGCCTTTTAAGGATTGCATTTGGTAGCAAAAGCATTAGTCTCTGCGTTGCTAGATCCGATTACAGGAGTTTATGTTATAAATCTGAATCACACTGGCAGATTATAAGTGGAAGAATCCCTGCTTCGGTTAATCCATATTTCTGTAATCATATTGTATCCGTCTCAAGAGATATAAGAGTTTGGTAGTTATAGTTTTATTTGATCAAATTATCCCAATAGACTTTTACCCACCTTTACCATAAAGTGATTTTTTTCAGTCAAGTTTGCAATATGGCAAAAATTAGAATCGCGTTGTGCTATAGTTTACCGTTATTAACTTACTTGGACAGTCCTCGATATATCACTTACTTTGAAAAATCACTAGGAAATACTAAGATAAATCGTTATCATGGTAATGACATATCAGACTTCTATGTATTTCGTTTTGCTAAACGACATGATGTAATTCCGTAATTAACATGAGATCAAAAATTACACTGGTCATGTGACCGGAGGGTTTAGTTGACGATTCGAAATTGAGGGAAGTGATATCATTTCATCCAGTCTATTAACAACAATTTTTATAAATTACTGGAGGCTGATTCTATTATAAACCCTCACATATACTGACCCCACGTAAATTGACTATGGGAAGTATTTATGAATATTTTTATTTGTAAGCTGGATTATTTTATGCACATTTCTCATATAACTACATTCATAAAATATCTTATTTATGAAATGAACGCTTTTATAAAAGATTTACAGTATAGTAAATGCTTTAAATTACCTTCATTCCACTGTTGATTGTTCTGATTTTACCAAAGCTTATCAATCAATGGAATTAATTTTTTGAACTTCTAATATTAATCAAATGATTTCGAGTATAAACTATGATCAAGTTAAACAAAATAAAACACTCAATTTTGTTATTTATTTGTACATGAGTAATTAATATCAATAGCCGAACATATCTATGATATTAATACGAACTAATGATTCTTCTGCACTCTATGACCCGCTGATTTCGAATTCCAAATACAATACGTTTATTTGTACTCATCTAGTACTACTTACAGTAAATTGCACTATTTCGGGAATTCCTAGTTAATGCAATGATTCGAATACTTCCAATTATTATAATATTTCTCATAATAATTGCCAGTAATTAATTGCCAATGGTGTATCTGCAACGTGTAAAAAAACAAAAGCTACCGATTTGAATATTGAGTAGTTAAAAAGTAGCTAAGGAAAAAACTACCATTTAACTGAATACAGTTTCTCAACATTGTCTATCTTATTCCACGTGACCGTTCACATCATTTGTTGCCTCAGTCAGTTATTCTAGATAGGGCATTGTCTTTTGTTCTAAATAATAATGTTTTCTGCTGAGATTTTTTAACTACCCCCCCCCCAGATAAAAGATAATTTAATTTATTCTAAAACTCAAATTTTATTACTTTTTTAAACGTGATTAAATCAACTGGACATTTTTCTTTTACTTCTTTAGTTAATTTATTCGTTACATCTTAATGTTCAGTAGTTTTGAAAAAAAAGCAACAACAAATGTTTTAGCAGAACAGCATGAATTCATTTTATTTCGTAGGTTCTCGTCAGCTACTTACAACCTGTGATATTTAAAAATTATAGTTACATAATGGGTTTAAATTACTGACATGAGAGGGTTTGATTGGAAGTTATATTGAAAACACATTAGTATAATATAGCAAGGTTGTATGTTTAATAGAATGAATATTGTAAATATATACCTTATGTGAAAGAACATTTTACAATATTGATTGTGACAACGGTTCAAAGGTTTAGAAACAAGTGATTACATAATGAGTAAACAATAGTTCACTAACTAATATCTGTCACTTGATGATGCAAAATTTCATCCTTTAAATCGTACAGAAAGTTTATAAATTCACTTGAACAATTAATTATTTTATTCATAAAAGGAAGTATAACATTCTTGCAGTTTTTCTTTTACAAATCAGCAATGCAATTTTTAGTGGTTATCCATCAAATAGTTGCTTTCATGTCATTGAAATGGTAAGTTTTCTTTTGACTCATTAGTTGTTCGCATGTCTTTTACATTTTGTGAATTCCAAGTCACTTAATTGTAAATGTTTTACCCAACCCTGTGTTAAATAATGTCCTAATATCACTCCAATGTAGCCGATATTGAAAAATAACAGTATTTTGCCTCAAGATTTCAGCTAATCATCTTGTCGTTTGATGCATTTAAACTAACCTAATGGGAATATTACAACTTGACCAATCGAAGCTGATCATCCTTAAGAACTAAATAAACATGATGCTGGTCACTACTCAACTTTTAGGCAACTATAAATATCTCAGTCCTATAAGAGGTCAATATTGACCCGAACAGCTCAGTAGCAGCATCTCAAACCAAAGCTAAATAGCGCTAGGTCGGATTCCTCGGGGAGCATCAATTCCCTCAGGGTTGAAGATACACCCTACCTACGAGTCCCAATTGGGATTAAATCTAGGTCACCTGCTGAATATCTTCAAGCACCGAATGTCAAAAGCGACCTTTATATGTGCTAAATTCCAACTAAGATGAGGCTATAACACATATAACCTATTATAACCCTCTATGTCTGGTTCATTTTGTCAAAGTCCCTACCAGCTTACATTAAAAGCACTTATTGTTATTATTATTATTTTAAACTTCCGACTGGAAATACTTAACACTATCAACAATTTCCGTTAATCTTCTCTTCTGTATATTAGTATTTTTCAATTATAAACTCTCCTAGTAAGTAAATCAGAGCTATTTTGCATATATTATTGCGTTAAAAAAAACTAAGAATTAATCTCATGATCAGTAAATTTGGTTCCTCATGTCAACACATCCGTCAATAATCTATAAATAGATATTTTAGCATTGTCCGGCAAACAGATTCAGAAATTAATAATGGGGAAAATATCAATGAAGAAGAAAACACGATATGGTAACACTGTCAGCCCTACTTTGCATTCACAAAACTATAACTTCAGATAATGAAGACCTAAAGCGATATTAGATACTGAACTTCAGATCCCAAAGATTTATGTGACGATACAAAGGTGAAACTTTGAACTGTTATGTTTACTTAATTAGTACAGATAGAGAGTCGTCTATTAGAAATGTGGTATCAGATACCGACTTCGAAGATATAAGAAAATTTTCATTGTTAGTTATAACCAAACAAAAAATATATAAATCCCCCTGTTAAAACAAAAACCAACACAATTAATGAGATCAGTAACAGTTCGAACAATTTACTAATTTTCAGTTTAAATTAATTATCGATCGTTGCTTTTTTCAAACTCTCCTTGGAACTCTTCTAGGGTTACTGTTGGTCCTAAGCCCACATAAAGGTAGAGCTTTGGATATGGGACTAACAGCCCGATCCCTTAAAAAAAATGTTGCTCAAAAAAGATAACCAGAAAATGTCATTTAAACTCTACTTCACAAGTTGAGGGGTCTTGATTTCGAGTTATGACAAATGATGAAAGCCACGATTACTGGGAAGCCACGAGACCAATACTCTTTCTAACAACTAGAACAACAATTAATATAAGGAAATGGGATGTTCGAACGATGTGGGAGAGTGGATCATTCAAATAGCGGTAGAAATCAAGGGATAGTTCGGTGTGTGCTACTGCTGTCGACAGATGTGAGTAGTTTGTATCATCAATCCATAGTTAAATACCTGGCGGCGAAAGGTTAAGAAGATCGAATAAAGAGAATGAGAACATAAGATAATTGGTGTGTAAACGAAGGGACAGTCAAGTTTGGGAAAATTGACTGACATTATACAAATGACGAATTTACTGTATGGTTCTCAGATTTTACTAAGATGTTCTGTAATTTTGCATTCAAATGCATTCAATTATCCCCACTAGTGTTCTTGTTCACTACACTTTTACAACCAGTCATAAAAATGTACAAGTATTGATAAATAGCTGTCTACTCAAGATATTCCAGATCTACCAACCAGAGACCATCAGCACTAACCCACTGTGGCACAGAACAAACCAGTTGAAGATGAAGTTAAGAAGAGATTTTGGAGATGGATAGGATACACATTGCGCAAATCACCGAATTGTACTACAAGCCAAGCCCTAACTTTGAATCCTCAGGGTTAAAGGAAAAGAGGCAGACTAAAGGACACACTGACCTGTGAATCGAAGGCAGACATCAAACGAACGAACAGCACTTAATAACAACTGGATGAGACAGCCGAAGACAGAGATGGTTGGTGACCTTTAGTCGGGAGCCCATACTCCATGAGGGGTAACTAGCGTATAATTTTAAGAAGTAGAATGTTTCACCTTGCTCAGTCTAATAATACATATGGTGGAAAAACAAGTTATTACTTATTCCCTATCTTTTCATCCATTGTTGAATTCACAAATGTTTATTGGTTCGATAAGAACTCAAAGTTTTCATTAAATTTCAAATAATTAACTTCAAACCCAGGACCCACCAGCCTCGCATGCGAGCACTTAACCTCTAGACCAATGAGCTGACATCTCAGTCTAATCTCGCGAGGCGGGATCGTTTATGCGCACTGCTGAGGAGCCCCACAGTAGGATAAAACGGCCATCTAGTGCTTCCAAGTTTTCCATGGTGGTCTAGTTTGAATTGACTCATGATTTCAACTATTAAAATTACTATAATATCCACAAAATCCCTTCTGATATCATAAAATTAAATTGTACAGTGTCGACTTTAAATGATCAGTAGTAGGAATGACATTGAATATTATAGTTGCCTATACACATATATTAAGGTAGAGACACGAGTATTTTTTAGCCTATACAATTTCGTCTAATAGCCTTGAAAATAAAACATAAGCCACTAATTGTTATGATTGATCATTTTCAAACTTGGAGATCAGCAGATTTCATAATCACACTTAGAAATCTACTTATTTATTATTTAATTGATACTGATAATGTTACGACTTCAAAAAAACTAGAAAATATAAAATTAAACATCTCCAAACAGATAAGAATAAGACAGAAATGTTAAATTATCCTTGTAAGTTCTACAATGACATTCAATTATATTTAAATGATAATCCTGAGATAATAACGAACTTTATATTTTAAGAGTAATGTAACTTAAAGGTTAACATCTTTTTTTAACAAGTTCTTTTAGTGAGTGGAATATGTAACGTAACTACCGTGTTATCTACAATCTTTAAAATGTTTAGTGTTCACATAATATTAGGTGATTGAGATGTTTGGTTCTACATAATACTAATTTTCTTCTAAAATGATATAGAGGTCTATTTCTACTTTCTTTAATGTTTAGTTGTTAAAAATTATATTTTAAGAAGCCCTAGAATTAAGTTTTTGTTAGTCGGTACACATCAATAAGCTTAATAGGTATTATTAAAGAAGCCAATCTTCCCCACAGGGATTTAAAAGCACATCTTTCATTGTCGTTATTAAAGGTAATGCCAATAATTTGGGATGTGTTTCTCTCCTTCCTCTCAATCTAACTGATTCGACAAGTATGTGTAACGTAACGTGACCGAAATTTCCTTTTTTTTGAAGAATTTCGCTAACATTATTAAATACTATGTCTTAAAGAACGATATTAGTCTTATCCTAAATAATATAACTGTCAGTAAATATTTTAACAGTTCAGAAAGTTTTCTAATTGGTTCCTTTTTGAAATACAGTATAACGAATGATTAATGTTTTCACTAATCTATTATGGAACATTTTCTGCTTATAATTTTTAATGAACCCCCAAAGACAACTTCAGCTCTATAAAAATTAATTAGTAAATGAGACTTGTTTTCTTCAATTTCTTGTCATTATTTTGTGTGTTGTACTTAAAATCGATCTGCAACTAACTATGAAAGATTTGAAGATTATGATATACCACATTCTACATTCTTTTGCAACGAAAAATTTTCTAATAAGTCTTATCACTTACTTGATACGTTTCTAAATAAAACTAGTTGGAAATCACATCGACTATGGGTTACATTAATGACTAAAGATTAGAATAAATAGCGTTGGGGAATTTAGAGTAATAGCTATAGATGTTCATTATTCTTATAATATAAGGCCTGAAAATAATGAAATTATATTCTGACAAATTATTATTTTGATAAAAAGATACCTTACCGATCTAAATAATAATGACTATGAATTTTAAACAAAAGATAACTAATTCTCTTCTGACTAGTGTCAGTATAATCCTTAAAGAAAAGCACCAAAAATATATATACACAAAATTATCAGTTTTACAGAAGTAATAAACTTATTATATTTTGGTTGGTCTTAGACAAATCAAAAACAGAAACTCCTTAACTTAAGACAGAAAAACATTTTAAAATTATTTCAGTTGTTTTGACACTGATGGATAGTTTTTCAACGAATTTATCTCAAATGCCCTAGTACTGCCAAGAGTGGAGAGAGTCAGCTCTCCTTTTCCAAATGCTCTCATGGCCACGTGCATACAACCACTGTCAGGGAAGTCCTACTCACTGACTTCGCAAGGCACAACTGTTGTCTACGAAATTGAGAGGACGAAAAGAGAATTTCGGGCGCTTCAACTGGGTTGATGGATACAGAGAGTCCACCTAGGAGAGTTGGGAAACCCTGATTCCAAACCAATGGTGCACATGGGCTCCAGGGTCCTAAAGAAACAAATGGCGTATGAACCTATTGTTGACCACCAGCTAGCAAGAGACTACATCTCCTGACGTTGCTCCACTACCTTGTGGATTAGACGCTTAGATCAAAGGCTCAGGGTGTGGCCCTCTAAGAAAACCACCTACTTCGGTTTGGAAACCCGAGCAGTATCCCATCCCTCACATAAATCGAATGATTCATGTGATGGATATCTTTTTGGTGCCTCCTTGTACCAATGTTTATGTGTTTAATTAAATGAAATAACGACAGGTATTATCAAGATGAGTTTCTACGTATTAATGTAATTTATAATATTTAATCAATGAGAACACCACAATTTGGACCATATCTGATTTTTAATTACAACACGGTATGGTTAAAACATTTTTGTCACTCCAAACTGTTGTCATAGAGAAAAATTTGTCTTTCAAACATTCCTAATAAAATTGTCGCTAAAATATTTTGGTCAATAACATAGTACTTAAACGATTAAGTAGTAGTTTATATAGGATAACTAAAATATAATTAAATCACTAAACTCAATACACTTCATGAACCATCAGAGAAATGCAAACTTTTTAATAGTTCTTAGCCTGAATGTCGATACTAAGTTAAGATAACAGCACAAACAGAATATCGATGTGGCTTTAATCAACATACTTAAATGTAGCACTTTTTAAAACAACTAACACTTTCATATATAATTATCATTGATAACAGTAGTAATTTATCAATTGGATAAGTCCAATTGTTCACATTTATCATTAACACCTAATGATCAGAGATCAATTTAATTGTCGTAATGTCCTAAACCGATACTCATTCTATAATTATCCGTGTTAGTCTGTATCTGAATGTCAACCTCCTGAAGTTCATACATAAAATCGCTGGTCCACAAATATAAGTTAACTCAAAAAGCGATCATTTAACATAGGAAGAGTTCCGAATTGTGAAATAAGTACTGGATTGGCAGGCAACATATCCCAGTCATTTCGCATGTTCGATTCGTTTATTCAAACTGCAACGAGACTCTGGTTTTATAGCTTGCATTTAAAGATCGTGAGTGGCTGTCTCAATGTCAGAATACAATAGAGTGATCAGCAAATTAAGCAGTGATTAAAGTGCCTTGGCGTGGTCGAAGCGTTGTTCAAACCCATGGTTAAACACCGAAATCAATATTTTAGAATGTGTTCATTTGAGACCGGTGTGACATGAGGTGATGAGTGTAATTAAGTTTGGAAAATATACTGAGTTTTATCTAGAATATTATTTTAAAATATTTTAACGATAAAAATCTACATGAGGTTTGATGGTAGCTAACAATCGAATCCAGGACCCACGTTCCATTCTATTTGAGAGTCCTCAGACTAGTCAACAAAAGAAGTCAGAAACTCAAGTGAAGAATATTTGCAGGATGTTAACATCAACACTGTGATGTAGCTATATATAACTGATGAGGACCAAATAAAACGAAACAAGTTTACTGAATTCCACTGTTGGCTAAAGTTCATATATTTTGAAATGATTAGAAATATTTATCCATCAGAACGATGATATTGGATTTATTTTGGTCTCTGTGCTGGTCGATTCGACTTTGAGGCTTTCATTGTCCTTTATAACATCATCATCAAAGAGAAATGAACTGTTATCTGATTGTTTTTTCTTAAAGATCAATAAAATTTTAAGCATTAAACCATCCTGTTCATAGGTTATAACACCAACAACCTATCTGTTTCAAAAAATTTAAATTACTTCCAAATTATATTACCTCATTATCTTGGTGAATGATTACAAATTTCTTTAAAGGATTGATGATTAAAGTAGTTCGGTGGTATATTTTTAGTTTGATGAGTACGATTAAAAAAGAAAATGTATAGCGAGATAGACTTGTTACGTCATCAATATTAAAATCAAACTGGTCCAAGAAATATACTGCCATATTATGTAATCATTTAGAAAAGAGCTTATCATAAAAACAAATCACTTACATAATTCAAAACAATGTAGGATAAAAAACTTTCACCTGACCTATTAGAAGTTACATATTTTTGCTATATACAAACGTTTGTTCAACTTAACAAGAGATTACACAACTAACCTATGGTTATGCAACTCCTTTGTCAAACATATTTTCAGTTTACAACTGAAATCTATCGAATGAATTTTACTTCACTTCCCCAAATAAGTTGACTTATTTTTAGGAATGGGAGTTATGTCATTTGATTTATTGGGATGCATGTAATTTATAAACACTATAAACATGTTTATCACTATCAACCTACCAAATAACCATTGCTGATTCATTAGTCCCGAGGTTAAGTGTTCGTGCGTAAAACCGAAGGCTGTGGGGCCGAGTCCTGAGGATGAGATCATCCATACGCACTTCTGAAGAGTCCCATAATAAGATGAAACGGGCGTCTAATGTTTCCATGTTTTCAATGGTGGTCTAATATTGATCGGTTCATGACTTAGATGAAATTCAAAAATCTCATTAACACCATACTGAACACTAATTTATGATACTCCACTACCTTTCATCCATTATTTCCTCCTAAATCGAAGGCAAAATGACAAATTCTTATGGTGAGCACGATACTACTCAGAATTATAATGATGTTAGACAATATCATTTATCTTGAAATTAAGCAAGTGGTTAACCAATCACTATTCAACTATTGAATGACTTGCTTTATTATCAAATGTTATATATATATATATATATATATATATATATATATATATATATATATATATATATATATGACGTTGTGATGTGACATTATTAAAAATAAAGTATTATTCTATAATCAGAATGGGTTTTGTTGAGATTTTTAACAATTCCACTGGTTGAAATCATGGATCAATTGAAGCTAGACCACCATGGAAAACCTGGGAGCACTGGATGGCCGTTTCGTCCTAGTTTGGGACTCCTCAGCAGTGCGCATCCACGATCCGGCCCGCCGCGAGATTCGAACCCTGGACCTATCAGTCTCGCGTGCGAGCGCTTAACCATTAGACCACTGAGCAGGCATCCAACGATGTTAATGTCTAACTTCAACCAATCCACGAAGTTGTGACACCGTACACCATTGTCTTCAGTGAGTTGACATCTCACAACAGACCTGGTTGAACTCCACTTGTAACGACTTCTCACTAGAACTCGAGATGTATCTCCTGAAGTCAGTCACTAGTGAGCAGGTGATTTCAGGTTTTCCATTATGGTCTAGCTTCAATCGACTCATGATTTAAACCAGTGATATTAATCTATAGTTTTATTCTTGACAAACAGTTAACAATTCTATATTGTAGATTCATTTATTTACAATTTATAAAAATAAAAATGTAATTGATACAAGCTGTTTAGATGAATATTTTTACCGTTAAAATATTTTTTTAATTGTCAGGTGAAAATACAAAAACCAATAAATATCAATTCAATATTTTACTCTATTTGAAAATCATTGAAATTTATTGGCTAATTACATGAACATACAAATTGTGTTGTTTTATTATGCACAGTAAAATTTAATTTGCCAAGTGTGAAAAAGTAGTAAACGGGATCGTGGATGAGCACTACTAAGAAGTTCCATACTAGGACAAAACGGTCTTTCATTGCCTTTAGGGTTTCCATAGTGGTTTAGCTTCAATAGACTCATGAATTCAACTATTAAATTAATTAATTACGAACTATTCTTTTTTTACGAGATTTAACATGATAAACAAAAGCGAGAAATTGATAATCATAAAAATAAAAATGAAGAATACAAAATATAAAAAGTAATTTGAAAATATTTTATATTGATGGATTTCTTTGTATCATTCCACAACCTATGTGAATGAATCAGTGTTATATCCCGAGGAGAATTATGAATGATAACTCTTAAAAACTATTTATGGACCAATACTAGGCATATGTTTTTACTGTATAATTGTTAAATAGCTAAACTATACGTATTCATCTTCCGCTTATTATCAGCTTTATTATTATACGATTTACCGTTCTTGAGTTATGCACAGTAAATTAATTACAGTCTCCCACATTCACAGCCACTTTTAGCTAGGTCTTGTACAAATGTTGTTTTCTATTTTGTAGTACGATGTGGTCTGTTTGGTTTATATAAAAACCCAGTGTGTTTGAAATAAATGATTCATATCGTGGAGGCTGAGATTGGTGCTCTAGACTTAACAGGCAGGGTTATGCAGGAAGAATAACCGATGGATTGTATGAATCACTGGTCTGGTCTATAAAGCACTGCTCTCTAATTGGTCTAATTATGATTACATTAATTCATTTATATGAATAATTAAATTCCAACACTAACTTTTAAGCTTATTCGTTTAAGAATTTATATCGATTTTGCGATTCAAATAAATTCTGGCTTACTAAGAATCTATTCTAAATAGCTTTGTGTGAAATACGATATTGTTTCGATTAGTTATATAGCCTTATTACTCAATTTTGTTCCACATAGTCTCTCAATTGATTTGCTTATTTATTAATTCGATATTTGTAATAAAAGTAGACTGGAAATTAGTTTCTTAAAATACCATTGAATTTCAGTGAAGAACACTCTCTCAACATATTTGTAAAATATGTATATTTTATTGATTGATATCATGAGTAAATTGAAGCTAGACCATCATTAAAAACCTGAAAGCACTGGACTACCGTTTCACACCATTATGGAAATACTCAAAAGTGAGCATACGCGATCACGCAGAGCGAGATTCAAACCCAGAACATATCAGTCTCGCATACGAACACTTAACCTCTACACCATGGAGTTGACCGGAATCCAACAGGGTTAATATCTAACTTCAACCAATCCATGAGATTGATCGACATATTCATCATTGTCATCAGTGAGTTACTATCTCACAACAGACTTGGTTGAACTCCACTGATCACTGATTCTCACCAGAACTCCAGGAAATACCTCTTTATACCAGGCACTAGTGGGCATATGTTGTATATACTAAGCTATTTTTAAACTTTAACTTGTTCTCAAAGAAATACTCTATTTATTGTCAGGATGAAGCAAATATGTAACTCAGTGATTTATTATATTGCTAATTAATGAAATAAAATCTTTTGACGTTGTAGATTGTAAACATGCATTTAGTTATTAATTAATTTATATTAGATTCTGCTTAGTTCAAATGTAACTATTAACCAGATAAGTTAATCATATATAACACATTATATTTTGATGTACTTGGTAACTAGTGGTCGGACCATAGATAAATCTTCATCTATACTCTTATCTTCTCCCTGTAATCGAGCCATAGCTTCAGTTATAACAAGTAACAGTTCCTCTCCAGTCATACTACATAACAGTTCCAGCATTTTGTCAGCTAAAACACTTAAAATAAATAAATAAATTTAAATGTAACAAATTCTTCAATGTATCTATTGAAATTCAAATCAACAAAAGTGAATCTAATTATGGAGTATTTTTTTTGTCATTTTAATTCTTTCGTAATCCATAGTTGGTCATATTCAATGGTTATGTAACAAATTTTGAAAAATAGTCTCTTTTATTTTGTTTATGTTTTTTTTTGCTTACAAGCATATTTATCAATAAATGTAAATCATCAAAATATGAACTCACTTTAACCTAATGACACTGATTATTATCTTCAGTATCATACTTCATTATTTTTATTCATAAAAAGATATACAAAATGAGCACAGCTGAAATAAAATTTAATTTATGATATTGATTTCTTATTGGTTGGAAATTTTGGGAAAGAAAATTAAGACTGATGAAAGGGTATGAAAATAGGAGTGAACATATGAAACCATATTTACACGTTTAGAGGAATCCACTCGTGTCTATTCTGATTGGATATTAAATTGGACACGGGGTTGATTCACACGGACAATGCAGTTATATATATATATATATATATATATATATATATATATATATATATATATATATATATATTACTTATTCACTATTTTCAACACATAATGAATATGAATGATTGTCAGACAACAATGTTGTCTCCTAGCCAAACATCAACACATAGCATAAATGATAAATGTAAAGCAAAAAAATACGGTCGACAGTCTACAATACCTCTGGAATATCGAGATCAAACAAGACGAGTAGGTGATACATTTATGTATACATTAGTGACATTTATTTTATAGAAATGTATTTACACTTTAACTAAATTTCAGTCTCTTTTATATAAGAAATCTTTTTATTGAATGGATTAGGATGAAAAAACTCTGATGGACTGTAAGGTGGCAGGATTATAGAATTCATTATTAGTTAAATTACGAAATGTAGTAATACAAGTAATCAAAATGACATGAATATAGTAATCTTGAGTTAATAAGGTTTAAATATATAATATCAGAATACACTATCCTATCTATTGATTATGATGTAGTAACTATTGATAGTTAAGACATTCTTCCCCTATTGAGTAATTGGCTTTTGATAACTCGATGATTCGAAACTGATTTTTATTATAAACTAAATATTAGTCTAAAAAACTATTGAGAATCGGATAACACTTGAAAATCGACAGATATTTATCTCAGAATAAACAGCACACTCATTTATTTCTTAATAACTCCCTAGATTAGAGCTAGAGCTTCAGGGATGGCAAATAAATGTAAGGATGAATCAGTCAAAATCATTGACTGGGTCTTTTTAAATGATCAAGTTTAAGAGTGAATTCATGACTGAATGAATTTTTAAAAAAATCTATTCATGATATTTGAGTTAATTTCTATTTTTCCACGAATATCAGTTTTTTGTCGAAAACATATAATATGTGTCACTGTGTAACATTATTATGATAATTAACCTCTTCTAACCATTTGGTTGGGTTTAGTGTTAAATTTATTATCGGAAGAGGTTTTTGTGGATATTATAGTAATTCAATAGCTGAATTCATGAGTCAATTGAATCTGCACCATCATGGAAAACCTGGAAGCAGTGGACGGCCGTTGGAGTTAGACATTAGTATCATCGGATGCTGGTCGTCTCAGTGATCTAGAGGTTGAGTGCTCGCGCTCGAGGTCGATAAGCAATGGGTTCGAATCCCGCGTGCAGGATTGTGGATGTTGAAAACTGAGGAGTCTCATAGTGTGGAGAAATGACCGTCCAGTGCTTTCAGGCTTTTCAAACTGGTCTAGCTTTAATTGGCACATGAACTCAACTATTAAATTTATATCACTATTACTATTAATTTATGCTTTATTAACAGATCGTTTCAATCTAAAATAATACAGGAGAATTGATACAAAAGATGACTACTAAGTACAAACAGATTAATTGTAAATGAATATCTTATACAATAATGTAATTAGTACATTACAAAACAATACATAAACTAATTAAGTAATTTTTACTTATAAAATCATATATAACTACCACTGACCTCAAACAGTTGTACCTTGGGCATTGTGGTCACCCTTTCAGGTCACTAAGACCACTTCTAACCCTAATTCCTTTTCAGGTACCTCCAGACGAACCCCTTCACTGTTTGGGCAACCGGGTAATGATAACCGCCCTCGTAACTCTAACAGCACTCATCATCACTGTATCCATAACTGACTGACTTTTATAAATCAAACATTAATTTCAAAAATAGAATTTTATCATTAATATTGTTTATCTGTTTTTTAGTTGAAAAAACAAAATCTGGAACGTCGTAGACGCGCATGTATCTCAGATAAAATGAATGCGTTACATAATTTAGCTCTGAATTTAATTGGTAAAGATGTAAGTTATTAGTTGTCGCTTTTTTTTAATTCTAATTATTTATTTAAATAATGAGAACTTTTTTAAAATTTATTCTGAATATTTTACTCAGTTCATTTAATATTTTATAATCTAGATTATTTAGGTTTATTAGTCTAAAATAAATAGGGTAATAAAAATTCTTATTTGTGCTATGAACTAAAATTGATTTACAATTGATTGATCACTAGGTGGTAATCAATTTCATGTATGTCAGGTCCTTTTTAGTACAGATCGAATCCTATCGATCAAATTGTAATGTGGCCATTAGTCTAGGTGACTCGACTTTGCGTTATTGAGATAAGATGGCGGTTGAAATTAGTCGGAGTTTCCTGTTGACTACTACCAACCATGATCTTACTAAGATTGATGTTCATCTATATTTAAATGACCTATTGAATTAGAGTTGAAGAAAATACATCACGTCATTCTTGAAAATTGAGTTAAAGAAACACAGAATTTTATATTCAATTTGTATAGGTTGTTTGAACCTTCCTATTGATATTTAGACCTGCAACTGATCAATCTACTTTGACATACGAACATCCTATACGGATTGCCTTGATATTATCATGAATTCCTGAGTATTATAAGCACTTAACTGGATGGATAATGAGAGGGTGTTTTAAGTGAACAACACTGGATTCCAGTCCAGGAGTGAACATCAACTCTGGAACTCAAATACATCAAGCTGACGAGTTCAAAATAGGATGAAACGCATGTCCAGAATTCCAGTGATAACCACATTCCTTATATTCCATATTTAAGTGATTAGTCTTATCACTAAGGGTATCCATAATATATATTCAATACACATCACGAGTGCTAACAATGTATATCTTTAAGCCAATATGCTATTTAATCATCGAAATATGTGTATGAATATATCTAACCAATGTTATATATTTCGAATTCTATTCTTACTAGTAAAGTTAACGGTGTCAAGAGAGCTGATTTATTGACTATTTCATTAAAAATTATGTAATCTGATTTTGGCACAGCTTCGTGAAAACAAGTATCCTGTATGTTTAATGTAGAAAACATGAATCTTTAGTTAATTTAATTTTTAACTGTTCGTTTTTATTGACTACAAATTTGAACGCTAATTTACTTTACTCCATATACTGTAAATAATTTAAGATATATCACCGAAGTTGAGTCAGTTTGTTAAGGAATCGAGATATTTTTAATGAAACATAAATGTCATATATTTAATACCGGGAGGGATAGTTTTACATTCACCAACATGTTTAATTCAGACTTTATAGGAGCGTAACTGGAGGTATTAATTTTCATTATAACAAATATAACAAGAAGATGTAACTGACCTCATGCCTTTTATTTTTAATTGATTTATGAGTTAAATTTGAGGTTAATCTGTCTATATATATAGCAGATAAATTAAAAACCATACAAAGTATAGTGAATGGTCTAGATGACCTATTATTATACTAACTCCTTATGATAATCCTGTATAAATTGAGCACTTGTTTGAGCACATCTAATAAACATTTTACATACAGTCTAAATGACCTAGATTTGACTATAAAACTTGATTAAATAAATTAACATGTACAGATTGATCAATGTATTAGTTTTGGTGAAAATATTGTTGTTACCATAAGTTTAATATATAACCAGATCAATAATATGGAAGTACATCAATATTTTTAACTGATGTTTATCTTCAGAATGGGTTTTGTGGAGAGTTGAAGAAATTTCACAGGTTGAAATCATGAGTCAATTGAAGCTAGACCACCATTGAAAACCTGGAAGCACTGGACGGCCGTTTCGTCCTGGCATGGGACTCCTCAGCAGTGCGCATCAACTGCTCACTAGTGACTGACTTCAGGAAAAACTCCTGGAGTTCTAGTGAGAAGCCGCTACCAGTGGAGTTCAACCGGTCTGTTGTGAGATAACAACTCACTGAAGACAATGGTGTGCGGTGGCGCAACTTCGTGGATTGGTTGAAGTTAGACATTAACACCGTTGGATGCTGGCTCAGTGGTCTAGTGGTTAGGTGCTCGCGCGCGAAGCCAGTAGGTCCTGGGTTCGAGCCCTGCGTGGTGCGGGATCGTGGATGCGCACTGCTGAGGAGTCCCATACTGGGACGAAACGGCCGTCCAGTGCTTCCAGGTTTTCCATGGTGGTCTAGCTTCAACTGACTCATGATTTCAACCTGTGATGTTTATCTATAATAATTATCCAAGTTTATATTGAAACACTAAGTTATTTAATGGTGATACAGCAAAAAAGATGTTTCTTTCATATATGAGCTGTCATTCATGTATTTTAATAAATAATAATAACAATAATAATCGTAGTATCCAGATCATTAATTTAAATGGTAACTAGTAATATCTAGTATCTAATTCCCAATATCCACAAAAGCCTATCTAGCCATTTGTACATTTTAACGAATATACTACTTATCTATATATTAGAATTCATTACAAGTGTGATCTTTTTAAGTAGCATCTATTATTGTTGTAACAATTCAGTATTTAACAATTAAAAATCTATCAACAAGCAATACAGATTATAATCTGAAAGAAATTTTAAATATTTGATGTTACATGAATAATTCATTGTGAATGTCAAGTGTATCCTGATGTTTATACATCAAAATCATTTTTCAAAGTAGAAAAGTGTAGCTATTACAGTCAAACTATTTTTATTTTTAAAAAGGTGTAGATACTTAAAACCATTGTGCATTAAATTAGTTTTTTTTCTTTTTAACAAACAAAAAAGTTTTCATTTTAAAATGTTCATTGAGTATTTTATTTGGTATATTTCTAAACTTTAATACTAAACAATTATTTGGAAAGATGTTCTTTCTTGGAGTTCAAGTGGGAATCAGTGACTAGTGGAGTTCAATTAAATCTGTTGTGAGAGAGTAACTCACTGAAGACAATGATGAATATGTCGATCAATCTCATGGATTGGTTAAAGTTAGATATTAACCCCGTTGGATCCCGGTCAACTCCATGGTCTAGAGATTAAATGTTCGTATGCGAGACTGATAGGTTCTATGTTTGAATCTCGCGCTGCGTGATCGTGTATGCTCACTTTTGAGTATTTCCATAATGGTGTGAAACGGTTGTCCAGTGCTTTCAGGTTTTCTATGGTGGTTTAGTTTGAATTGACTCATGATTTTAACTGTTAAATTACCGTAATATCTACAAAACCTCTCTTGGAATATTATGAAATTATTATCTCATACATATTCTCATTAGTAAATTGGACTTAATTATATGTTCTTTGAATATTGGGCCCCACTTTGTTGAATCCATATGACCGGTCGAGATTACAATCATCAACTTATTTCCATCCAAATCGATCAATAACATATATACTTATGGAAATATTCTCAATATATACTTGAATATTTTTTTTCAAAGATTTATTTGGTTTGAATATATTTTTTATTAAAAAAAGTAGACAAAATTTGGAGAACATTTAAGTAACTATAAGGAAGATAGACAGTTGCTTAATGTTAAGTTAAGATTTCTCAGTAAGAGATTTAAACATTTACTAAATAGCAGCCAATACCTTTAAATCCAATTGGTATTGTTTACTTGACCCCCCCATTGGTGTTTAGGACTGCCAAGTAGATAACGCGGTGGTGTTTGAAGCGAACTGTGCTAGGTTCGAATCATAGAGCGGACATCAACTCTGAGATGCAGATACGTTCAACTGACAAGTCCAAAATAGGACGGAACCCGTATCCTGGATTCCACCGCTAGCCACTATCCATCTTTGCCTATAGTCAACATCCTTGTTATCGAATTCTAAACATACTATTTTCTTGATGAAAATAGTAGTTACATATACTTATTATTGTTATCATTATATTAGAATTTGATTTAAATAGATATGATTAATTATTTACCAGGTTAATTCATATTAAATCATTATTGTATTGTTGTTTCTATTTCTTCAAACTATTAGCCAACAGAATATCATAAAATTGAAAAAACCGATATTCTGAATGTTTGTCACAGTGTCTTTAAAAATGTTGTGGCTATTGTCAACGAACAACCAGGTATGAATTGCAATGTATTTTAACAATATATAAGTTGTTTACATTTTTATTTTGTTTAAGTTGCTGATTAACTTGTCTTTGATTGAATTCAATTATTCTTTTTGTTATTGAAATAGAAATAGAAATTATCTTTGCTCAATTCATTGCCTATAAAATAAACTGTTTCAGCTAAAACTCAGACGATTTAAATCATTTATAATGAGCCATTCAAAATTAGACTAAATCATATGTAAATCAACTGTCTAACAACTTGAAAACTATCAGTCTTAATTCATTCTATTTCTTGATCATTCACAATAATACTGAACAACAATCTGAGAAGAGACCAAGATTGAATTGATAGAAAGGTGTTGTGTTTTTGTTGTTTATTTATTTAAAGTTAATGAAACTTTATCAACAAATTTGAATAGATTGATCATGTAGCTTTAAATTATTCTGTTAGTTTTATGCATTATTCTAAGGATATTTATTGATTAGATCTAATTAAACTTCTTTATGTTTTAATGGTCATCATAATAAAAAACTTCCCAATTCTTAACCAAAATCTGTATATTGTAATACACAATAACTGATCACTATGTTAATATTGAGATTTCAGACTATTATTGTATTAAAAGTAATAAAAATGAAATGACTTTAAAATTTATTAATAGATTCCTTTCAATAGATCATTTCAAAAGTATATGACATCAATTTGTGAAACGAACTATTTTGATGAATAATTATCTTTGTTCTCATAATGCATTGCACTTTTCATCAAAAGATAAAAGTTAATCATTTGAATTGTACAATCAATTAGTGTTTATTCATTTCTTTAGTTAAATCTATTATCATTTAACAAGTACTAATTAATTTTTTTGATTGAAATCATGAGTCAATTGAAGCTAGACCACCATGGAAAACCTGAAAGAACTGGACGGCCGTTGCGTCTTAGTATGGAACTCCTCAGCAGTGCGCGTCCACGATTCCGCACCTCGCAAGATTCGAATCCAGGACCTATCATTCTCGCGCCAGACACTTATCCAACTAGACCACTGAGCCGGCATCCAACGGTGTTAATGTCTAACCTCAACCAATCCACGAAATTGCGTGACCATCTTCCATCGTACTGAGGTAGACACCTGTTTCTACCCGACACGGATTAGCTCCACTGATCACGGCCGTCCAGTGCTTCCAGGCTTTCCATGGTGGTTTAGCTTCGACTGACTCATGATTTCAATCAAAAACTTAACAATCTGCACAACCCCTAAACTGATATTAACTAGTTATTTGTTTCCCTAAGTGAATATATTTCATTTAATTAATTCTCACTTATTATCGTCATATTCTATCAACATTATTTCAATATAAAACAAATCGACTAGTGTTTTATCCCAACTGTCTACTAATTTTAGATAATGTACAAACTTTAATAGTATACTAAAATGAGTGAAATGAAATGAAATTACCCAAGGAAAGAGTATAAATATCATTCCATCCCTTTATATTATTTGATTGAGCAAACATTTGTGCTCAATTTCGTATATACAATATGAGTTTTATTTTTCATTTAAAAAAATATGACTGAATATATTCAATTTTATAGTAGTTTTAATCACACTGATGAGTTTATTGAGATTTGTATACTTCTAATGATTTTACTGTTATCATGTCAATAACACTATTTATGCGTGTGTATTATTGATCAACTATTAATATTATAAATGATTGTTGAAACATGTTGTATTAGACATTTGTTTGAAATGAACATTACTCTAGGGCATTTGAGGAGTTCATTGAACAATGATAAAATGATATATAAGAGCATGAATTCATCTAATTCTTAACCTTGGATTTGTGAATGTATGTATACGGAAAGGGGGGCTACTTCATAAAGTCCAGTTTCACTGATTAGATATCAATTTCCCAGACGTCTGTTTTCATCAGGCAGTTGAAAACAGTTGGTTTGTCAAAGAGAGAGACCTTAATATATGTGTGTACATATGTGTATGATGGCGAGACAGAAATAAAGAAATACTAATAAAAATCTGAATATTTTTCAAACCACAAACAACTTTGGATCTTTTTTTTTCATTCCGTCTGGCTATATTCCTTTGTAATTCATGATAATTATAATCCGCGTAAACTTGTTTAAAACATCAGTTAAAAGATACAAAAATTGGAAGAAGTTTTCATTATGTTGGAGAACGGTGTAATAAGTGTGACAATGACTTGACTTTATCTAAGTACTTTCTTATATGTTAAATATTGATAACTAATCAAATAATGTGTATGGTATACAGAGATATTGACCTTACTTGAAATGGCGCCAATTATGTTCTATATTCACCTTTCATTTTTATCAAAATGAAAAATAAAGGTCGTTGTTGAATGGAAAATAGAAATAGGCTCAAATTAAGATTCTCGAACTAACTTAGATTAAGGCATTCTGAAATAATTTTATGTAGACTGTATAAAGTATACACTAAATAATGATCAAAATCTCAAGATTCAGACTTGATTTGGCTACAAGTGCGTGGTAAAAAAACGTGTTTACGTTTTTGAGATTTAAACATCTGAAATAAACTGGCAGCAATCTTTATAAATATCTTTCTTATGATAGATCAATTATTCGGTAAAATAGTTATGTGCCTATTGACCAATAATCAGTTGAAGAAAAATGTTGAGTACAAAAATGTACTCATTGACCTACGCTAAAATATCACAAATAATAGTAAACCGATAGCTAATCATTTGAAAGACATTCAACCAATATGGTATTACTATGAGTTACGTATCGAATAGCTACTAACTGACAAGAAAACGCAAATGAAGTTTTCCGATTGTAGATTCATTTTTACTTGATCTATCGAAAAGACCAACTAAAGAGTTGTAATGTAAGTGCCCTATATTAAAAAGAAGGATTTTATATAGAAAAGAAGGGTTAAAGTAGCTTTTCACAGGCCATAACACTCATCAAATTAATGGAGATAACTCATGACAAGTGTCAACACAATCGACATATTCAGACACAAAATGTAATTCATTTTAAGAATGAATGAACTTTACTATGAGTCAGTTATGCAATAAAAAAGTTTGAGTAATATTCCATATTGCTTTTTTTTCGTTTTCTTCAGATATACTTGAACGTGTACATCAACTTCGTGATAAATTTTACGATAAATTAATCACAAATCATTCTAGTGGATCAAAAAATAAACACAATATCAGTAATGATGAGAATAATAACAGTAATGAGAAATCTCATTTAAGCAATTATATTCCATATAATCATCCTTTGAAAACATATTCGAATGATAATTCTAATGATTATGATATGAACAAACAATGTAATTCATTAAATACTTCCATTTCGAATGATATTTCATCGCAATTGACTAACCATAATTCATTTCAGTATTTCAATGCAAAACTTCATTCAACTCCTTTAATATCAATGAAGACATTGAAAACTTCAAAAGATAATGATAATAATAATAATAAACCAGTAGTTACTACATCATATTCACAGTCTCTAGACAGTGGTATTGAAGATATTGAAGATACACAATCAATAAATTGTACACAATCACAACAATTATTACAAAGAATATTTAAACAAAACTATTATAATATAAATCAACCAGTGGAAAATGAAGTTTATGAACAAATAATTGATTTATCTTTTAAAAAACAGAAACAGAATAATCATCATCACCATCATGATCATGAAGAAATTCATCAAACTAAAGAAGAACAAAATGTTTGGAGACCATATTTAGATTGATGAGTTTATATTCTATCTGGCTTATTTTTCTATTTCATTTTCTCTTTAATAACTATAAACCAAAAGAAGTATATTCAACTGGAAGAAAGCATCAATTTATTGTTATTTTTATACTTTTGTTCAGTTTTATTCTTAATAATTTCACTTTTTCTCCCAGTAACTTGCCATATCCATTACTGGTTCACTCATGAAAAATTTCCATAAATAAATAGAATAGTATCGATAAATTAATGAATATTTTCTTGAATTTTAGTATTCTCTTTTGTAAATGAGCAGTTCAAATAGAGGTAATGGTACAAATTTCGTGATATCCAGAAAGATGTCGATGGAGGATTAGTATGGTTCTTATGAATCGTCTTCGTAGAATCTTCTGCAAAGTCGATTTTTATAGTAAATCTATTTCTCTCCACCCACCCCAATTTCGAAGATTTCTTGCCCATATTAGTCAATGACAACTTCTTTAGGCGAGACCAGGTTCATAATTATGGATATTACCATGAGCAACAGTTTGTGTGTAACATCCTTGTTTCGGACTGTAATGAAATTGAATGTAGTATCAAATGGATTGTCCCCAAGTTTGAAGTTATAGAACTGATGTAACACTGAAATGTCTAGATTATCATTGGCGACGTAGCATACTCTACTTGTAGCCATGCCATTCAGTAATATCCTGGATTACAGCTTTCCGATAAGCTTCAGTTAGCCAGCTGTTGAGTCGGTTAACAACAAAGTAGATTTCATTTTTGTTTACCTTTTGTTAACAAAGTAATTGTGTCTGAGCCAGTATCAAACTTTTAACATATTCAGTAACCGATGACAACTCCTACATATTTCCGTGATGATTCTTTGGACATCTAGTGTGTAACAAAAACACTAGATTTCGCTAGTTTAAAGCAGGAGCTAACTTTTATTCGGGTATTTGATAGAAGCAGCTACTTTTATAATTACAGTAGCTGTCCTTACGTATTGGAGAAAATCTGTGACCTAATATAATGAAATGTGATCATATTCATTTATCTTGCTTACATAACCATCAAATACGATATTCCATGATTGGATCAAAATTGAAAGGTGGCTAAAAGTTTCGCATTATTGTCAATATCCAAACAGAACTAACTTAAGTTTAGTTGCCTTATATTTATGAATAGTAGCTGATCAAAATGTATTTTAAAGGGTTAACTTTCGTCGTAAAGTTTCATGTTCTACTAATGAGAAAGTTATGGATAATTAAGCCCATTCTTAAAATCCTAGTGGCAGAATAAAAAGACAAATGAAGAGTGGGTAGTTATTCATTGTGTTTACTGAGTCATATTTAGGTTATAATTCTACTAATTGTAAATAAAGGAAGTATTGATTGTGAACCTACTCCAATACAATCATTATTCGTACACTTGAATGTAGATTGAGAATATTTGATATCCCTCCGGGAATATTCAAATATATTTTACATATTATTTGATCATAAACAGTAAAATTTGTATACAAATTGATATCTCGCCTAAAAGTAATTCACTAATTTTACATGATCTTCACAGTTAACAAGATTTAAAATAGAAGAATTGGAAAAACGGGGAGAAAAGTATCTCGTCAACAGGAGAAAAAAAAAGCCAAAAATGTATGAAAAAAAACAAATTGATATTTAGCTTGTCATAAAATAAGATTTTTATTCTTTTAATAAAAGTAGATAATTGACATTCAAGTTGTATTGCACGTCTTACTCAGTAACGTATAGCATTAGTTTTAATAATTACTGGGAATTTTATAAACATAAATAGTACTTACTTACTTACACCTGTTACTCCTCGTGAAGGAGCATAGGCCGCTCACCATTATTCTCCATCCGACCCTGTTCTGGGCAATCCTTTCTAGCTCTGTCCAGTTGTAATTTATCGTTTTCATATCTGCTTCTATTATCCGACGCAATGTGTTCTTTGTCCTTCCTCTTTTCCGCTTCCCTTCAGGATTCCAAGTTAGGGCTTGCCTCGTGATGCAGTTTGACGATTTGTGTAATGTATGTCCTATCCATTTCCATCGTCTTTTCCTAATTTCTTCTTCAGCTGGAAGTTGGTTTGTTCTCTTCCACAAAAGGCTGTTGCTGATGGTATCCGACCAATGGATGTTGAGTATCTTACGTAGACAGCTATTTATAAATACTTGTAATTTCTTGATTGTGGTTGTTGTAGTTCTCCAAGTTTCAGCTCCATACAGCAGAACTAACTGCCTTGACGTTGGTATTGAAGATTCTGACTTTGATATTGGTTGAAAGTTGTTTTGAGTTCCATATGTTCTTTAACTGTAGGAATGCTGTCCTTGCTTTGCCAATCCTTGCCTTTACGTCTGCATCTGAACCTCCTTGTTCATCGATGATGCTTCCTAGGTATGTGAAGGATTCTACATCTTCCAGAGTTTCGCCATCAAAAGTGATTTGATTGTTGTTTTCCACTTTGAATTTGATGGCCTTGGTTTTCCCTTTGTGTATACTGACGCCTACTGATGTAGAGACTGCTGCTACACTGGCTGTCTTTGTCTGCATCTGTTCGTGTGTACGTGATAGGAGGGCTAGGTCATCTGCGAAGTCCAAGTCGTCTAATTGATTTCGAGCTGTCCATTGTATGCCGTGTTTTCCTTCAGATGTCGACGTCTTCATAATCCAGTCGACCACCAGAAGAAAGAGAAAGGGAGAGAGTAAACAGCCTTGTTTGACTCCGGTCGTTACTTGGAATGCATCTATCAGCTGTCCTCCATGCACGACTTTGCACTGTAGTCCGTCATATGAGTTCCAGATAATGTTGACAATCTTCTCAGGAACTCCGTAGTGTAATTTTGAAAATATTTACTTTTTACACAATCGTTAAATCTCTGGTGGTATAAGTTTATCCATATAGTTTATAACACTGAAAATGTATCATGTTTAAAAGAATCTATTAAAGAAAAGAAGATATATGAAAGTTACTTTATTACAATTCTACATTGTTCATTGATATTTGTTCATGATATTTCTTAGTGAAGCCTCTTTCTCAAACATGGCTTAAGTTGTTCTAAAGGAAGAATATAGTTTTTCACTGAAACAATAAACTTATTCCAATGATTCGACATTTTTTATTCCACTTGAATGTAGATAATTAAAGTGTATAATTAACAGAATTACATTTATCAGTAAACACAAGAAGAAATCAAATGGTATAAATGAAATCACAAATTTCCCAAACGTACAATTCTATTGATCCTTAAATAGTGTAGTACGTACATATTCAGAAAGGCCCAAACCCATAGCGTTATTATCTGTTTTAAAATAATCCATAGTTTACTAGGAATAAAATAGACTCAATTTTGTAAATCATTTGAAGTCAGACATCAACACTATTAGATGCCGGCTCAGTAGTGTAGTGGTTAAGCACTCACGCGTGAGGCCGACAAGTCGTGGGTTCCAATCCCATGAGGTGGGGTTGTGGATGCACACTCCTGAGGAGTCCCACAATAGGACGAAACGGCCGTTCAGTGCTTTCAGGTTTTCCATGGTGGTCTAGCTTCAATTGACTCGTGATCTCAACTATTGAAATTACTACAATCTCCGAAAATCCCCTTCTGATACTGAAATGGTTTTTATTACAAATTACAACCAGAGAAGTGTTAAAAATTGACGTTTTTCATATCTGTTGGATATTTGAATCATTGCTTGTTTACACTCTATGGTGTTTAATATTTCATAATATTTCTAAAACTTTAATCAAATATTGTTCTACCGTATTACAATCACAGATAACGTACAAATCAGTTGAATCATGCCCAATAGAGGCTTTTATTACGTAAGAATGAAACTTCAATAGTGATTTTCCCAAAGTCATAAAAATAAAGAAAACAAGTCCTAACAGATGATCTTTTATTACTTCCAAGAAAGTTATACTATGATACAACTAGTTTGTTTATATAATAACAATGACGACCTTTGGAATATAAAACAAATTGATGAATTAAAAAAGAAACTAATCAGTCAGAGAATGGTCGAGTTCAATATGGCATGTTAACATTGTATTTCGATAGAAAGTGAGGAAAATATATAACTTGAAACTTAGTTAGCAGTGGTCAGATTTTAACTTTCTGATCATAGTCCCAATCTGTTAGAAATACAAAATTCAAACTATAGTTATTTTTAGTTTGTAATTCAATATCTTGTCAACTTAACAAGGGAGGATCAATAATATTTTATTTTAATAAAAAATTCAACTAATGGATGGTTATTTTATTTTAACAAGTTAGCTCTCTAATTTGGAACACTCAGTAAGTAATCACAATAGAAGTGTTACAAAAAAATAACATTCTACAACGTACCATTCAATGTTATTTTCATCCTATTTCATGATTACTATTAAAATTCATATAGACCCATGTCTCATTTAACTCTAGTCCCTTCAGCTTACTTATTTTACAAGCACAGCAAAGTGATATATACTTCTTCAATGTTCACAATTACATTATTAGCCTTAAAAAATCTGCAGTTATATATAAACATTACGTATAATAAATTTGACATATGAATTCATTTGAAAGTCACATTATATTCGGAAAATACACAGAGGAAATAACAATATAAATTGTGAATTCTAATAAATCCAAAAATACCACTTTAAAAAATAACCCACGGTACTTTTGTCCCAATGATATTGATTATTGATACGGAAAGATTTTAATATTGTATCGAATAAATTTTATTTTAAACATTTAAAAAAAAAGTTTATTCAACTACTAACAATCATGATAAATCAATAGTTTTCCCCCCTCTCTCCCTCTCCCTCCTCAGTACTTTATTAGTACTTCATTACAAATAACAGTACAATTAATGAACAAATAATAAAAAAAAATAAAATATCCATATTTGTGCCAAATCAATCTGTAAACTAGTTTAAACATGTGTACAAAATAAAATAAATTTCTATAAATAGAATGTCAATAAATTCATTCACTGTTGTTTGTTTCTCTCATTTGAAGATATTCAATTCATGAATTCATTAAAATTATTGACCTATTTGATATTCTCTAGTCATATGAGTCATAAGAAATACATAATGGTGTGTTTTTTTTTTTTGAGAACACCTACGCATAAAAAATATAATAAGAGTTCAGTGTTATGAATTAAGTTAAACATAATTTTGTTATATTAAAATATATTTTTTGTATTGTATTGTTTATATGAATCTTCCTATTGATGTTTAAGATTATAATTGATTAATCTGTTATTGGCATATGTGTATTTTGTGCAGATTGCTTCGATACTGTTAACCACTAGTCAACTTTAATTATAATCCTTGTGATGTAAAGCAATATTGAGGCAATTCGCAAAAGGATGCGTGTATGTCAATAATAGACTAATTTAAACATCAATGGAAAGATTCAAACAAACAATATAAAATAAATTTAAACGTCAACCTATTACACAAACTAGTGGCTATTAGGATTCAATAGCTAAGTGGATAATCCGATGGCATTTAAAGTGAATGGTATTGGGTTCAAGTCATGGATTCTATTGCTAACCACCAGCCATCTTTACCTTATACTCATTTATGAATGGCAACTTCTGAAGTGGGTCACATTTTCAATGTATCATGTGAACATTCATAAGAAATTACAAAGTACGTAAAAGTTATTTCTCAATTTTATTACATTTTTTTCTTTTTGAAAATAAGCAAAACTAATCACTTTTAGGTGTTTATTATTTAAATAATTTATAGTTCTCATTAACATATTAATGAATGAGTCTAATCTTCAATAGCTATCTTGAAAGGTTATAAAACAAAATTAACTGTTAAATATTGATATTCTGATATCTTTACTGACATATAATACAAATTTATGGAGATTATTCATTTTGAAAATATAAATCATAAGACGTGAAATTAGTAGTCTAAAAGTAACACTATGTTCAACATCTAAAATTTTCTAGGTTCAATCCCTGTCCGAGTCATGTTTGAACACTATTTCAAAGTCTGAAGCATCTATTTGGTGCTTCTTGATTTTGTTAGTTATCTAGCTAAAATTGGTTCATGATGTAGACTATCTTTAAACACTAATAATACCAGTTCATTTCAATAATTACTTCCTATATGTACTGATACAATTATCGGTATCAGCCTATAGACAAGATTTTGTATATCATGTACTTCAGCCTACTATTTATGAAAGTTCAACAGATACATCCACTGAAATTTATTGAGAAATACGGCAAATGTGAAGATAAAAAACCGAAAGAAATTACAGCAAATAAAAAGCCTACTTTTATTCAACTTCAATTCAAAGGTGACGATGTCACAGGATCGATCAATATGAGACTAAAAATTTCACTAACAAAAACTTATCCTGCAGTGAAATTGATTGTCATGTCCAAAAGAACATGTTCTTTGACACAATCAAAGGTCGACAGGTATCCCTTTCATGTTACCACCAACTGTGTATACAAATTTACATGTACCGGTCAAACTAGTTAGATTGGTAGAACAGAAAAGAGAGCCTACGTCCGATTCAAAGAATATATTCCGAAAAGTTTAAGGTTAAATGGATTAAACGCATTCAACAGTGCTATCGCAAGACATCTCCTTGATACAGGACATGAATTTGATATACTGAAGTCCTTCAAGGTGATTAACAAACAATTAAACTCCAACCTTTTGGAATTCGCTGAAGCGTTAGTAATCAAACGTTTAAAACCAGATCTATGTATACAAAAAGAGACAGTAATAAATCTTTCTTTACCCTGGTAACAATAACCCCCACCCTTTCTATTCATTTGCTCCTATTTATTTATTTATTGCGTCATTATTGCAACTCTTTCTGAAGTTTAAATTACATCATACATAAATGATTGGTTTTAAATCATATTACTATTAATCTATTTTCATGAGTTCTAATCACTATTTCAATGTTCCAGAACTTTCCCTCTCTAACTTTATTTATTTATTCGAATCAAACATTTTATGAGCTCATTAACTCTATCTGAATATTTTCTACATCATCATACACATGTATGGATCCTTAATCACACTCTTATGTATAACAAATGTCAATATCTGTTATAATTTGAATTTCAAATAATTTAGGTTGTAAGCAGCTGATGAGAATCTAACGAAATAAATTGAATTCATATTATTCTGTACCAATCTTTGTTCTTGCTCTATTTAAGTATCAACAAGCTTTAAAATCCTCATTAAAAATAGTAACCTAACGTTCCCCTATTATTTCGTTAGTATACTACCTATAAAACTGTATTTTGAACCATTTAGCACTAGTTAACGTGTGTAGATATTTTGTACGACATGCAAACGGTATCAATACCAATGATCATTTGAAAAACTGAATTGTTTAAGATGAAATCACGTATATATCACATGTGTGAACTGATTTATCATTGAGCATGATATTTTGATGTAGAAATATTTAATGAAACAGTATAATTTAGTGAAATTTTCAAAAGAAATTTCTTTAGACGTCCATTTTCATATAATATAAAAAAATGATTTACTAAAACTTTAATTACAATCACTGTATATTAATTCTATCATACTTGAGGGGAAACAGTTCATCTAGTCTCTACCAGAAGTTAGTTTCGTTGTTAATTTTGTGAAAAATATCTTTTAATTTATGAAGATCCTTATCTGCTGCTTATAGTCATTACATAAAATCCAACAATACAATACGTGAATAACTTAAGTAATTTTGATACCTGATACTATGGTTCTCAAACTTATCTTTCCTAGCATCGAATACAAAAGGTGTGCCTTAAAGTTGTAAACTATAGATAGACTAAATCCTATCGATAAAAACTTGAAGCATTTGTGGCTGAAGCGGAGGTGTGAAGACTTTCAAATATCGTTGAAATCGCGAACTGACTTAAATTAGAATATCATCGAAAACTTGGGAGCACTGGACGATGGGAATCCTCAACCTTGCCCATCTACGATACCACATGTAGGACTGAAATCCTGGATCATATATATACAGGATAAAGAAAACTTCCTATTTAGAAGAAAGAAATACTTTTAAGATTACTATTTATTTCCTTCCAAGGCTTTTATTAAAATCCGAATATGTTTCCTGTTGCTGTTGCAACATTTAATATGATCAATTTCAATTCAGAAACTGCTCTAATTTTATTCTGAAAGGCATTAATAAACACAAAACATATAGTTTTTGAATAGTAAAACTGTAACTATCTATTCATTAATTCATTAATTCTATAAGTCAATATTTTTTTATTCTAACTTGCTCATATGACAACAAATTGAATAGTTACATCTTAATTTTAAATAACCATAACTAAGAAAATCAATATCATTTGTCTATTGATAACTTAACCATTATATTGATCAACAATTTATGACAATGAAACAACAACAACAAAACATAATTCTTCCAAGATCTCTTACAATTATTATTATTATTATTATTATTATTATTTTATACCATAAAGTATTCACACACCCTACATATCATCTTCAAATATACATTTTTTTCATTAAAAATTAAATGCAATTTTCATGAACAAAATTTATCTTTAGGGTAAAAAAGAAGTTTTTTGTCCTATTAAGATCAATTCTGATCCATAAATTCTTTTTATATCCAATTAAATAAAGAAGAATAGATTAGAATTATTTATTATACATTAATTTTAATTGTATGCAGATTTATGTATCAAACAATCTGAATCATTGAATAGATATATACTAATTAAAGAAGAGAAAAAATGTACCACAGATTAGTTGTGTAGATTTTGACAATTTCTAATCATTGTAAAATGTAAAGTAAAAAAACACACACACAAACAGAACAACAACAACAACATTGAATAGATTTCATTTTTCTATTAAATATCAAACGAAAGGTCAGTTACCTTGATTTTAATGTGAATACATTCCAGTTAACTATGAGAAAAATAAATAAATAAACAAGTAAATAGTATAATTTATGTCATGACTACTGGACATGAATCAAACTACAAGTTGAAACATGTTTTTTTATTGAAAAAAATATAAATGATGATAAGTGAAGAGCTGTGTATCATAGATATCCAGACAGATTATGAGTAGCTGAAATGTTAAGAAGTATATTGAGAATTCGACACAAGTCTTTGGTTCTAGGGTAATTTAATAGAGATGAACTAATACAGACATAAATATACAGACAAATATTTATTATAATCTAAATTACATAGACATGATTGATTGAATAGTTTACAATGAGAAGGCTTTTACAAAAATCAGAACAATAGTTTTCCTAGTTATGATTTTCAATGAATTGTTAAAATAGATTGTTAGTAATGTATTTATACTAGGAGTTTCAATTCACATATTTCACTGAATTTATAACTAAACAAAAGTTTCTACTTTTATTAGCTTGCGCGATGTAACAGATCTTAATTCGTTATTTTTAATATTAATAATAACAATAATAGGAATCTCTCTATTTGATATTATATATGCTCAGTGCAATATGGGATTCTAAGCAAGAAAATATTTGAACAAGATTACCTATCCTTGGACTACATATATATATATATATATATATATATATATATATATTGATGATACTGAAAGTGATTTTTAAAAAATGCCATTCTCCACAACATTGAACAGCAAGTATGTTTACTCGATAGCATAGGTCTCGGTTAGAAAAACTATTACAATTCCTTCATTGCTCAACACATGTGCTAGATGAGGTACTGTAGGTGTTTGTATTTTTTGAAGCACTGGTTTTAATACACTTGTGTCTTTCCCTCTAGAAGACAAACAAAAGGTATAAAGTAAATGAATCGAGTGATTTGCATTTGGTAAAACAGTACTTACTTGTTGTTTGTCTGATTCTAGTTAATAATCCATTGTAGTGCATTTCCTTCAAGATAATTCCTAAGGTTCGATATGTCAATCGCCCTGATAACCGTTATTAAATAAATCCCAACGGTTTATTAATTTCAGAAGGAAACACGAAGTACCAACTACAGTTTTTTATTGAATAGCGCAATCACTAAGCTACAGGTGAATGACTCATCGAGCGATTCAATCAACTAACATTCCAACTAGAAAGAGGAAAATGTGAGAAGCCTATCACAAGTGATCAAGCATGGATGTTCAAACAGACATAATAACAATACCAAAATATACAGAATTGTTACTGTTCGACTGACGCTATCTGTAAAATAAGTTAGTTGAAGGGTTTGACAAAATTAAACTTAAATAAACTCAAGTGTACGAGAGGTGATATATCATAATCACATTCATTACGATGTCAAAAGTATCATCTTTCACACTAATGATAACTTTCAATAATCTGTGCAACACTGAATGATATTTTCTCAGAATTTAATAGGTAGGAGTTTACAAATCATAACAATAGATGTCAGGTGATGTCAAATGTGCAAAAAATATTCACATAATTTTTGGTCTAAAGGTTAGGCGCTCAATTCGACTGAGTAAGATCTCAAATTCTATCTCTCGTGGGATCAGCGATGCCCTCATGATAAGGAATTCTACATCAAGACGAAGCATCTGTCCAGTAATCCCCGGTTTTTTCTGGACGAATAATTTAGCCCAGTTGTTAATCCGAGCTATAAAGCCAAATAATGTTAACTGTCACAGTATAAAATTGCGGTACATAGTTCCATACCTCGCTGATCCTTCGAGTAATGTTAGTAGGACTAATTAGTATATTTCTTCTTCCGTAAGACTTAACTCATAAAACTTCATAAATTTGACACTGTTTATCAGTATAAGATGTTTATCTGCACCATTGATCGTTACTGATATCATGAGCTGACCCCATCGGTGAATATTTAGATTCTAGACTACTAAGCTAACATCCAACAGTGTATATGTCTATCTTTAATAAATTTACGACATTAGTCGAAAGTCTTATATCGTTTTTGGTGGGCGACTGCCTCATACCTAACACCTTTGTACTCAACTAATTATGGTTTCTCACCAGAACTCCGGAACTATAATTTTTTGTTTACGTTTTCATAGATCCACATTAGCCTACTTATTAGTAGTGTTAGACATATATCAGAAATTATTTTTATACTTGTAGGCAATCGTGAATTTGATTTGTTGAGCGAAATTCAATTAAGATGTTCTCTCCTAGATCCAATTATGTTCGCTCATAATCTTAATAAAAACAGTTAAATTTTTATTTTGCTAAACAATAAGTTTGTGTATAAAGAAAGATTTAAATGAAATGACTTGTACTTATTTTAGAAAAAACAACGAAAATGTATATTTTTGTTGAGAAGTATATAGTTGTATGAAAATTAGAACATAATTAACACTAACAATACAGTGAAGTTCATAAAATGACATAACACCGAAACACTAAATGTATCTAAGTTCTATTGAATCACATTAGAGAAATTCTTTGAACAAATAACTATTCTAAGCAAAGATGGATAGTGGTTAGCAGTGGAATCCAGTGGAATCCTATTTGGTACTCGTCAGCTGGATGTACATGCATCTCAGTGTAATCATCAAGCATTCCAGTAAATAAATATTTCCGAGTTACATTCAGTGATAGCACAAGCTACTGACTGGAAATAAACTGAACTCCAGTTCGCAATTTCGGCTGTCGACTTGGAATGCAAATTATCATTTCCACCATCTATATAAGCAACAACCGTCGACATGCCTCGTTCTGTTTTTCCACTGTTTTCTTTCGTATCACTGCAAAATTTAATCCTTTAACGGTCCGAAATTCCGTGATCTATGTGCCATCAGAAAAATCAAGAGCGGGAAAGCAGCAGGACCCGACAACTTACCAGCTGAGACATTGAAATTAGACATAGAAACAAATGCAAACATGCCTTGTGTTCTATTCAGGAAGATTTGGGAGGGAGAGAAAGTACCAACAGACAGACTGGAATAAAGGATATTTAATCAAGATACGAAAGAAAGGAGATTTGAGCAAGTGTCAGAACTACACAGGCAGCAAACCACTATCAATGCCAAGAAAAGTTTTCGACAGAGTGTCGCTGAACCGGATGAAATACTCAGAAGACGCCCAACATCCAGATCAACGAGTTGAAATCCGTAAGGGTCGGTCGTGCCCAGACCAAATTGCAACACTATGGATCATTATGGAACAATCGATTGAATGGGACTTGTTAATATACATCAACTTCATTCATTATGAGAAAGCATTTGACAGCATGAATAAGAGAACAGTATGGAAACTTCTTCGGCACTATGGTGTACCTGAGAAAGTCGTCACAATCATACGGAATTCATACGATGGAGTACATTGCAAAATCGTGTATAGTGGACAGCTGTCAGGCACATTCCAAGTGAAAACCGGAGTCAGACAAGGCTGTCAACTCTCCTCCTTCTCTTTCTTCTGGTGATTAACTGGATTATAGAAACCTTGTAGCGGCTGTGCTTCGATAACTAATCACCCTCGTACCGTTATCGTATAATCTTCAAAGGTGTTTGAAATCAGAAGGTAAAAAGAAGAAGCTACTACAGTTTATTTAGCAGATAAATCGAACCACACAGCAGAGAGGCAAAACGAATGAGCAAGCGAACTACGACTGTAGTAGTAGCAGCAGTAGTAGTAAGTGTAAACGTACAAATATATATAGTGAAATGGATGAGTCATCGAATAGATTATGCAGTTAATAATGAAGTTGGCAGAATGAATATATGCGTAGGTGGTAAACAATCTTCGTTCACACATATTTCATATAAGTACAATAATGATAAAAGTACAAGTTGTTATAGTGCGGATGACTTTGTCCGCTAAATAAGTTAGCAAAAGGGCTTAACTGAGTTAAATTAGAATAAACTCAATTGCACGGGAGTCGCTATAACCTCCATATCTGAGGAAAAGCACGGATTACAATGGAAAGCTCAGAACCAGTTAGAAGATTTGGACTTCTTAGATGAACTGGCACTTCCATCCCATGCATCTCAACAAATGCAGATCAAGACAACCAGTGTCAAAGCAGCCTCTGCATCAGTAAACCTTAATATATACAAGGGAGAAGCAAGATCCTCAAATGCAGCATTGATAACACCAATAAAACCAATCACACTTCATGAAGTAACTCAGAAAGTGATAGAAGCATTCTCGTATCTAGGTAGTATCATCGATTAACATGGATTTTCGGGTGCGCACGTAAATTCAAGAGTGATAGTGAGAGGCCTATGCACCTCCATAAGGCGTACCAGGAGTAATTAAGTCTAAATGTTAATTTTAATATATTTGAATCAGATTTGTTTTCTCGGTTTTAGCTAGTACTAGTCAGGTCAGTGTATTTTTTCCCGCATTCTTACGTGATTTATGTGATAAGACATTAATCTTTTTTGTCTTGAGCATTTTTTGTAGCTATCAGGCACCAGTGTAATTATTTGTTTTTAGCTGAAATCAGTGTTCCTGTCACCTAGGATTTTCTAACTCTTTTGATATTCGTTCCAAAATGGTATTTATAGTGTCATCGAGTATTATGAAAGTAAACTTTCTCCGGTTTGTTATTCTCCTTAGTATTATGGATAACCCTCTTCCGTCAATGAGTCAAACTAATACTGACTGTCCAGTTGTGGATACCAGTGGTATATTCAAAAAGCATTATGAAGCCAATGCACCTGACAACCTGAGAAAAACTCAGAGAAGGTTTCGATCTATTGAAGAACGTTTGTCATTTAAAATATAGAATTATCGAATTACTTGGACACAGTAAATGGTGCATGAAAGTAAGTTGAACGATGAAAAGTCGGTAATCCACCATCAGCACAACCTGTACATAGTGTAGTATGTGCTGATTGCCGTATTGTACAGCTCTTATTCACTTGCTTCCGTTTATGTATTCCAATATGGTTTTCAACACAACTACCAGAATTAAACTCAGCCTCATACCTTTTTCCATTATCCACTGACGTCGTCCAGTTCTTGCAGGTTTTCATGGTGGTTTAGCTTCAATTGACTCATGATCTCAACTATTAGAATTATCATATAACCGTAATGAAATTTCACTGTTTTCGTTATAGTGATTCAATTGATGAGGTTTACCTTTTATTGTGAACGGGGTCTAACCGCTGATCATAAAGTCTATTTTTAAACATTTGAATGTTCTTAAGATGCTCATTTATTTTATGATAATACTGGAATTTTCGTAGATTAAATTTTAATCACGTCAAATTTGCTATAGTTGGCATTTGGGAATTCGATGTTATGCAACTAGATGTTAAATAGTTGGACGTTACATAACATTGATGACATGAATATCTAAAAATATGAGGTACAGATTTGGCCAAAAGTAAACAAATTTACTAAATTCTATGACTCATAAATTTTAACTACATATATTTTAAATGTCAAAAGTAAACATTTTAAGTGATCTAACAATTTGTCATTTCGAGGTGTTTAGATATCCCTCTAGTAGTTCTTTTTGTATAATCGGCCCTTAAGTGTCCCAATACAGTGTTATATTTATCAATGGTGAATATACAATATGATGTCCGAAATGAAATCTGAGTAGTTTGAAAAATTAATTGATTTTATATATCGTAGATAAACTAGAGAATAAAAATCAGTCAATCAAAAACGAACTCCGTCTGTCGACCTTTTAGATTTTCTACCGGTCCCAAACTGAGGTAGTGAAGGAGGATTGGACATAAGGTCAAAAACCCCATCCCGTAAATAACAACCTTGCTGAAATAATGCTAACCAGAATAAACAATATCAAACATTTAAACTGTCTATTGGAAGTTGGATGATCTTCATTCAGAAAAATTATGACACCACACGGTGAAAGTCGAGACTCTTCAGAAGTTGCGAGGCCCTTTCTAACAACCAGACTAACAAATAATATGGGTACATGAAACGTCCGGACAATATGGGAGACCATAAGGACCAGACAAATAGCAACAGAAATAAGGAGATACAACTTTACGGATCTCGGAATCAACGAAACTCATTGGACCTAAGCTGTACAGAAAAGGATAGATTCAAGAGGGACATAATTGTACTCTGATCACGAAGAAGAAAATGCTCCACACAAGCAGAGCGTTTTACTGATGCTGTTCAAAGAAACACAAATCGCACTCATAAAGTGGGAAATTTAAGGATCCAAAAACATCAAGGCATCCTTCAAAAAAATAAGGATGGGATCACAATGAATGTTATGCAATATTATGCACCTATCAATGATAGCAACAACGACGATAAGGATCAGTTTTACCAGAGGCTGCAATCGATTGTAGTGAAGTGCTCAAGAAAGTGCCTGACCATGCTGATGGGAGACTTAAACGCCAAAGTCGGAATAGACAATACCGGGTATGAAGATATCATGAGACGACATGGACTGACTGAGAGAAAGGAACGAGAATGGTTAGAGATTTGCAAGTATATGTGCATTCCACAAATTGGTTATAAGCGACACAATATTCCCACACAAACGTATACACAAAGCTACATGAATCTCACCGTATCACACTACAGAGAACTAGATCGATCATATTCGCATCATTACAAAATTTAGGTTAGTGGAAGAAGTGAGAACTAAGAGAGGAGTTGATATAGTTTCAGATCATCACCTGGTTGTTGCCAACATGATACTAAAAATAAAGAAACACCGGACAACTGGAGAAACAGAATTACAAATATATAATACAGCTTTCCTTCGAGATACTAACAAACTCAACGAATTTAAGATAACTGTCAACAATAGGTTTTAAGCCTTATAGGATCTACTGGAAGAAGAAAAAACTACAATGGGAGAAAAGGTGGTTAGAATACTTTAAAGTAAACTACACCACGAGTTATGCCCTAACTTGGAAACCTGAAGACAAAACGAAACGAGCTGGACGAAAGAACACACTGCCTCAGTTATTGCTGACAGACTTCTAAAAATGAATAGCAATGAGATATAACTTGAAGGAAGATCCTTGTCGGCGGCCTATCCTCCTGCTTGAAGAATAACAGGCGTAAGTAATTAAGTAAGTAAGCAACTAATGGGAAATTAATTTGTACTCACTCATGTTGAGTCTAACAATAACTGAACTATCATTCAGTAATTAAAAATAAAGATGCCCTCTAAAAAAATTGACTGTATACATAAAACGAATTTATAAGTTTAACTTAAATAGCTCATTAGTTCACTCAAGCGTAACATATAATTCCCTGATGAGCATCAACTTGGGATCAAAAATAGTCTCAAATTTTGACATTACTTGTTTTCAACCTCTTAACACTAACAAGAATCACTATCAATTTAATACTAATTGACTATCTAATGTTAGGACTATAACTCTATCTAATAAATGTCACATAATATATAACAATAGTTTCCTATATTTTTCATCAATTCTTTATTGAATAAATATTATGTATAAAGAGTCTAGTTTGGTCTTTTTTCTCCGACACATTATGATCCTTTTGCTCATATACACAAATAAATAAGAAATAAAAATGAATTACATTGTCTCATTTGTTCTGAAAGAAACAAATCTGATCTTTTCAAATTATAAATGGTTTATTATGATTAAGAAAGTTTTTTTTTCTTTTTATTCACATAATTGTAAGAAATAGTTCACATGATAAACTTTGATTAGAATTACTTTTTGATTATACTATTTTATATAGAGAAATTGATAAGGAGGTACCAAGGTGATTATTATTATTATTATTATCATTATATATTTGAACTGTTTATGATAAATGTTATAGCTGACAATTACACGCAAAAATAAGTGTCAGTAATAAAAAAAAAAAATTAAAAATCACGCAAATCATGGTTAAATTATTTATTATAAATAAACATTTTAAAGAACATTTATTGTATATCTTATTGGTAATGATGACGTTCAGCTTATGGGTAAACAAACAAACAAACAATAATAATAATAATAACGGAGTTATTAATAATGAAAAAGTTGTCATTTATCAATTAGATTATTAATACATAATAAAGCTGTATTAATGTGTCTGTCAATTAAATAATATGATGAAAGAGATTCTGATCATTTTACATAGTTCTTACTACAATAGTAATTATTCTTAATTTGAATGAGCTTATTCCCTTTTGAAGAGATCAGCATGGATATCAGATAAATCAAAAGCCAAAAAGCAGTAAGATCAGATAATATTAGAGCAAAGGTAGCAGTAACTGCAAAGATACTCAACATTCTTTTGAGAAAGATTTGAGATGAAGAATAAGTATCAACAGACTGGAAAGAAAGACACCGGATCTAGATATCAAAAAAAGGTGATCTTAGCAAGTCTGAGAATTACAGAGGAATCACTGTTCTCTTAATACCAGGAAAAAAATTAAACAGGATGTTGTTCAACAGAATGAAGGTTTCTGTAGACGCCCAACTTCGAGATCAACAAGCTGGATTCCGTAAGGATCGATCGTGTACCGACCAAATTGAAACACTACCGATCATTATGGAACAATTAATTGAATGGAATTCACCACTTTATATCAACTTCATTGACTACGAGAAAGCCTAGACAGCGTGGATAGGACAACATTGAGAATATTTGACAAAATATAACACACTATATTAGTCTAGTCCATGCACTGATATGCAGTTATTCAGATTAGTCAAGCCTTTTAAACTAATTTTTACGAATAAATTGAATTAATTCATTTCTTAGAAATTCGTATGTATTACCAAATAACTAGCATTCGTATCAAGATGCTTCTATAACTGAGCAAGTATGACTCTCTATGTAGTCTGCCAACTCATTATCATACTCATTTGAACATTAATTGCCTAAACGCTTGATGTCTCGTTTGTATATGGACAGACATGTGTTTGATATACTGTATTAAACTCTCTCGATATGTGCTTACTGATCTGATAATTTTAACTGTGCTCCAAAACAAATTGTTCCACATTCTTTCCGTCTTCTAGGAATCATACACTATCTGGAGTTGAGATGATGAATATTTGTAGCTCAGCTGGGTGATTTTGATGGAAGTTGCTTCTCTACGACTCTTCAGCAATGTGCATAAACACTCAACCGGCACTCAACGGTGTTATTATTTACCTCCAAACAATCCATGATGTTGCGCGGCCATCTTCCATTGTTTTTGGTGAATATCTACCTAGCATTCAACATGGCTGAATCCTACTGATTACAGCTTCGCATTGGAACTCCAAAAATTACCTCTCAAAGCTAGTCATTAGTGTGTACATAATAATTATCGGTATAGAGTTTTGAAGATTGTTGAGTTTTTATTTATTCAAAATAACCATTTTAACTACAATCAAAATAATTACCAGAATGTTAACTTGTTCTTTTTTTGTCATTTTTATATTAGGTCACAAGACAGTTACTAAAATAATTTATTAACGTGAGATCTATTCAGTTTTCACAAAGATTTTTCTTTCTTTTTTAATATATGATTACATCTCAAAGTGAGTACTGTTTAGAAAAATTGGCATCACTCCTATCATACCATCATTAATGATTACGTCACAATTTTAAAAAAATATTCCTGTTATAACCCAGTAACTAAAATGAATTAACAAACTTTTATGAATGAATACTAATGACTAAAATTCATATTCATTTGTATTTACATAACAGCAGGAAATATTAAATGTTATGAGACGAATTTAAATAGTTTCATTGATCAGAACTGTTTTTAAGGCGATACATCTTACATAATGGTAATAAGAAATATCTAATCTGTCTTATTATATTTGGTAATTTCATTAACATCACTGAATGAGGTTTATTTTTATATTTTTAAGTGCAGGAAATAACTAAATACTTCTAATCATAATTAATGTCTTCGATTGAAATGAAAAAAAAGCCAGTAGGTCCTGGGTTCGAGCCCTGCGTGGTGCGGGATCGTGGATGCGTACTGCTGAGGAGTCCCATACTAGGACGAAACGGCCGTCCAGTGCTTCCAGGTTTTCCATGGTGGTCTAGCTTCAACTGACTCATGATTTCAATCTGTGAAATTAAACTAGAGTTTAAAGGGGCTTGGTTTAAGTCCCCTGATTTGTTTTATACTTCATAACTGTAATATATGAGAAACGTATTTTCTTTCAAAAGAAATATATAATAGTCCTACTGAGCGGATAACTTAAGGACTTGGTTATATAAAATGTAAAATTTCGATTGTCAGTATTCACAATGAAATCAATTGTATGAATTGATTCGTTTATAGGAACAATTAACAGAGTGACTTAGTTCCTAGAATCAATGGGATTCTTTTAAGAATGATTGAAATGCAGCTATCTAAATAAAATTTTGTGATATTCACGACGATGAATTTTTAATTATGCTTCTTCGTCCACTGATTGTAATGTCAGATTTATCGTTCATAACCAAATCTGAATATATCAGGATACATATTGTTTTGAATGCACGTCTTGTAGCATATTTTATTGGAAGATTTTTCTAATGGTCCTGGAAGCCTTACAAAACTCTGATGATCAATATAGCATAAACGGTTATGGTTACTCAAAAAAATATAGAATTGTGTTTATCAAAACTACTCTTCTATAGATAAAAATGAAGAAAACCAAAGATGACAATTAGTGCGTAGATTGCGATTACAGAGTTTATATTGATGTACAATCACTAGTTATGCATACAGTCCATTTTCTGATTTAACGTATAACTCGTCTGTTATAATTTCTCATTTCAATAAAACCACATTCAAATTAACCAGTAGTTGGTGCTGTGAAACATCGTTGGTTTCTTACCTCTTATTCACATGATACTTAGACAAAGGATTAGATGAATTAAATAAAGATTGAAAACCGTTTGATCTTGCAATAAATTCACTAGAGTGCTTATGTCATTTAATTGAAGATCAAGTAGCCAATTTTCTTGTGATACCAAACATGATTCTTAAGTTATTACACTACTAAACTAGATAGTTAAACACGTTTACAGTTATCATAGTTAATTATAAGGTGATACTAACTCAAATAGTCTTTTTATCTTCACAATTTATTTAGTGTTCAGAAAGCATAAATTCAACAAACTACAAAGCATTCCATCGATTTTGGATAAATCTAAGAATTAATATGTAAATCATAAATAAGCAACAATCACAAGCTAAAAAGAATGAAGTTTTAATTTAGTTTTGTATTGTTTGTTTGAATCTTCTCATTAATGTTAAGGACTGAAATTGATCAATCTCTTATTCCCATTATGTGCTTCCTGTGCGGATCGCCTTGATATTGCCCTAAGTCACAAGCATTACAGGCAAAGATGAATGGTGGCTAGCAGTGGAATTAGGACTCAATAGCTTAGTGGATAATATGATATTTAAAGTGAACGGTATTGGATTTGAATCTTGGAATGAACATCAACTCTGTGGTGCAGGTGCATTCAGTTAACAAATCCAAAATAGAACGAAATTCGCATCCTGAATTCTACTATTAGCCACCATTCATCTTTGCTTTAAGTGAAATTTCACTTAAATAGTTCATTTGACACATTTATTCGGGGTGATTGTGTTTAAATTTCTTATCAACATTAATGAAAATTAATTTATTAGTCAAACTAGCAAACAAACATAAATAGGCATTTAGATTTATATTAATACAATAAACTAATCGGTATATTCTTAAATGATTAGCAAATGAATAAAAAGATTATATCATCAAAATGTTTTTTTTATTGTTAATTAACTTATCTGTTTACAAACAAAAAACCCCACTATGGTACATCATTGATTTTTCATGAGTACACATCAGTTCTGTATTGGTTTTTTTTATTCTATCTTCTTGGTAATTCAATAAAGATTAAAAAAAAGGAGGAAATATTACGTAACTCTAATCTGTAACAATTTTATACACTATAACGGAAATTTCATTATCATGTTAATAAAATCAACCAGTATACTTATATCATTGTTGATCATCTTATTGATTTAACATAGATTTCTCATAGAAAATCTAATTAATACACATGAAAGTTTATTAGAAGTGTTTGTCTAAGTTTAAAAGTATAATGAATGATACATGATAAGATTTTTATTGATCCACCTTTATCATCAGTGTATAGAGTTTAATAAATGAAAGATTAGAAGAAAATAAAATGATAGAGATATTACCTATTTGGAATTCATGTGTCTAGTAGTTGCAATAACTGATGTAACTACTAAACAGTATAACAATATTAAATAGAATGAAAGTAATCTAAAGTGACAAATACTATACAGGATAGAATACACAAACGAAATATAACTGATCTCGATAATCTGAATATTACAATAAGTGGAGTTCAATTTCAATTATTTTCATAATTTAGATCATGAATTAATCTTACTTAGACTACCATTAAAGACTTAGAAGTACTGAACAGTCAGTTTGTCATAGTATACACATCCACGACTCCGCATCAATTTATTAGTCAAGAATTAACTTGGTTCTGATTTTAATTCAAGATGTTTAATTAAAAAGTAATAACTACCATGTGGTAATCAGTAAAGTAGATTCTTTGAAGGACTAATAGAATATCGTTCTATATGAAATAAAAAATGGACGATGAGACAGGTATAACTGATTAAATTAAACGAATATCATGCTGATATTATAAATTAACTAAACTTGGTTCTACCTGACGTCTCTTTAACAACCGTTATTTAATGAAATATCTATTTATGATTTCGGATTTACTAAAGCTAATAAAATCCACGTTTGTTTACAGCAGAATATGCATCTAAAATAAGATTGTTGTTTTTTAATTTTTCCGTAATGAAGTTATACAATCACTGGTGAATTCAAAATATTCAAACCAAATAATAATGAAATAATCAAGGTAGCTTTAGGACAAATTTCCAATATTGTTTTTAAATGTCCAACAGATACTAATTTGGTAAATATATATCAAATTAAAAATTATCATACAAACATATATAATCTAATATGATGCCTTTAAATTAATTTACATAAATGTTATTGTACATGTAACCGAAAAGATTGATGAGAAAGAGTGAAATACACGTGTCATAAATCGCAAATAATTAAATTATAATATTTGTAGTAACTAATTTTTAGTAAGTATTGGCTTCAAGAGGTATTTCCTGGAGTTCTAGTGAGAAGTAGTGACCAGTGGAGTTCAGTCGGGTCTATTGGGAGATGGTAACTCACTGAAGATAATAGTGGATATGTCGCTCAATTTCGTGGAGTATTATTGTTAGTATTAATGACTTAATTCTATATTATATTTTGATTGAAGTTATACATCAACACAGTTGCATACCGGTCGACTCAGTGGTCTAGGTTTCAAGCGTTCGCGCGCGAGACCGATAGGTCCTGGGTTTGAATCTCGCGAGGCGGGATAGTAGATGCACACTTTCGAGGAGTCTCATGATAGGACGAAACGGGTTACTTATCAGTTTTCACCAATACTTGGAAGTAACCGACTACTTATGAATAGGATTTTCTCAATACCAAATACATGAAGATAATACGTAATCATAAAGAAACGCTTGATAGAGATATCTACGTAAGTGTATACATTCTAATATCACTATAAAGAAGTAGACTAATTAATTGCAAAGCCCTGTTCGTAACCAAGATACCTTACAGAAACTTTGTATAGTTCCGATGTTTTGGGATCCAAATGATTCTTTGTTTAATCAATATTATACGATGGTAATCGGTTCTTGTATTTAAAAATGACAAAGGCCTCTATAAATCGTACATCGGGATTGGAAATTAAGTGAAAATTGAACTTCTATGAGAAAGAAGATCCATAAATTGATTCAGTAAACTGGGATTGGTTATTCTTATCGAATATTAATACTCCTAATGCGTATTGGTTTCGAGAATTTATAATACACCACAAATATATGAAATTATTTGCTGGATATGAATGAGATTGCCTTACCGAATATGTAACTACGAGGTAATTTCATTTAATAATATTAACATAAGTTTCAAATGGTGTTTTCAAATAAAACATTCACGAATTAACTGAAGTTAAGAATGTAAGATATTGGATGGCATCTCAGTGATCTACATGTTAAGAGCTTGCTGAAAGACCTGAATATTACCGGTTCGGTTTCTAATGAATTGTAGATACTTATTCCTGAGGAGCTTCAGAGACAGACTACGCAGCTATTCTGCTGTCAGTGTTTGCCAGTAATAAACCAACTGATATTTGACGACATAAACAAACACTTTCAGAGTTTGAGAAATCTTTCTGTATAAATTCACACCGTTTAATTAACTTATACGCGTAGAAATTAAGACTTCTACAAACTTAGATATTATTTGTTATTGTTAACCATATCTTCAGTCTGTAATCCAATTGTTGGCTGCTATTGATTATGAGCATGAATTTTAAAGTGATTCACTCATTAATCGTTTTCGTGTCTAGACTTTCCCAATTAAATAATATTACAGTTTACATCAAAGAAAACTCTTAGACAACATTTGAGATTTGTGAATCACCAGAAAGATGTTTCTTGCTAGCGTAGAATTCATCAACAGTAAGGTTTCATAAACCCTCGGGGAACAAAACACACGATCTCCATACTCGCCGTGAATGTCTAACCTTTACACAACTGAGTCGTCATTCAATGATATTCTAAGCTTTAACACCCTCTAAAAGATTTGTATATCTCGAATTCAACTTGTTTTGGGTCGTATATTCCTACTGTTGATGAGTCTCATAGTAAGACGATGCAGCTGTCTAGTACTTCATGATATAAACTGGTTGTTTAGCTAAGAATGTTTCATGACATAAACTATGAAATTGCGTGATATCCCACCTCAACTCTCGTATTAATAATCATACCTACTGAAACCTTCCTATTTTCATAATTTACCAGAATATGAATACTAAAAGTCTCCCCATAACCAAACTAATTTCCTTGACAAACAATCACATATAATAAACAAAAAATAATTTTACTGATAAGAACTAACATCATGGATAAAAAAACATTTAATTACTGAATGTTAAACTACTTAAAGTTTAGGCTCATTATTATACAATAATAATTTCTTTAGTCATTTTTTATTGGTTAATTTTGTTAACTGTTTACAGTATCCCTTTTATTTGAAAACAAAAAAAAAAGAAAATGCTCACATATGATTGCAATATTGTTATCTAATTAACTCCCTTACCCCTCATCTCCATCTATGAATAGAGTAAGGAAATCTAATTTGATTGGATATACGTATGAGTAATTGTTATGACTTATTCAAAAATACTATAAATATGATAGTCAATGGTATTTGATTATGTAATACAGAATTTAATTTGTATTGAATGAAAATAATAATGAACAGTATGGATGTTAATCCTATAGAGAATAATGGAAATAAAAAAATTCACTTAATAAATATACAATCGAATGATATGAAAACTTGTTCAAGAAGAGGTCGAAAATCAACAATTCCACCAGAACTTAGAGAACAAACAAGACGTGTAAGTTGATAGTTAATGGTTATAATGATGATTAAAACAATTCATTTTTGAATCATTTAAGTTTAAGAATAATGGTATTTCAGATACATAATTTCTTTAATGTTTAAAAATGGAAAGTAGGATTTTATCTTTGATAAATTTTAAAGATCCAGTTGTTGTGAATATAATTTTTATGGTGTTAAATAGCCGGATATTATAAATATTGTCTGCCATGAGATTGAGTATTCAATTACAGTATAATGTCAGTTTTTAGGTTGCATTTTTTTTAATAAGTCATTATTTGCATGAAGGTAGTTCAAATTATGAATTAGCTTTCGTGGTAAACTATTGAAGTACTTGCTAGGCATTTTGTCCTAGTTTGATACTTTTCATGATTATACCGTCATGATCATTCCCAAAACACAAACATGAATGTCTAGACCTTGTTGAGAGTAGGCAGCATTTAGACGAATGTGTTGGTATTACAATGGTTCAAATATAGAATTCTGTAGTTCAAAACGATTTTTATAAACCTCCGATATTTATTTAGTTAAAATCGTTCAATCATACTATTACCAGAACGCAGTTAATTAAGAGAAAGCTCTGTGCTATCTACATAGCTTATAATTAGTTTGTATATTCTGATATCATGAATATTAGTAATCTATACAATTAAGTTACGTATATTATCCAGATGATAACGTATGATAAGTATCCGACAAAAATCAACGGCCTAACCATGTAATTGATTTTATATGTTAACCATTACTCTCAAGTATAACACTAAGTAATACACATTTATATAGTTGTCGGATATTATTATTAATGACTATTTAATAAATAAGGGTTGTAATTTATAGTTGAATAAATTAATTATTCCATCTTCATATTTTAATGTAAATCTTTTTTATTAGATTAAAACAGTAATGATCAGTTCAAGAACTAATTAAATTTAGCTGTGATCATTCGTTGATTTTTTTATTTTATATTGTTTTAACACAGATATTGGTACAATGAGGTACCAAATACATATGTGCCACACAGATCTCATTCGATATGTGTGAGAGCTGTGATACTGCCTGGGTGCCCAAACCGAAGCAGGTGGTTTTCTTAGAGGGCCACATCCGGAACCTTCGACCTGAAGGTCTGATCCACTCATTTTGTACAACTCATGTAAAAATATAAGCGAGTAGGTAGATACATGCAAACTATATGTATAAAGGAATGCTATAGATTACAAACCAACTATTAGCGAAGTCAAGTTTGGAGAATAAACAATAAGATCAAATATTAGAATAAGTTTCTGTGACGTCCTAGCCACTACAACCTAGTTCATTCGGTGTGATGTAATAGAATGCTGAAATACTGTATTAACATTCTCAGGAATTTTCAAAATATTAATTATTTGGTATTGCTTGTCAACAAATCGAGACAGAAGGTTTATGACAAATTAATTTGAAATCAAATCAATTAGATTTTTACGCTTGTTAGATTGCAATATGACATAAATTATTGGTTTGATCGTGAAAATCAAAGAACTCAGAAAATTGTACATAATTTTTTAAATTTTCACCAAAAATCATAAATTTTCTACTATAAATCATGATGATATGGTGGTCATATTGTAAAGAATTACAGTACCCAACCAAATTTCTTTATTTTATCAAATATAGGTATACTTTTTAAAAAGAATTGATTTACAATCTTATATTCTGAAATAATCAGTTATAGATTGATTACTATGTACAATTTCCTGAATTAAATTCTACATCAAATGATAATTTTTTTAATGGAATCATGAACCGACTGATGTTAGACCACAAATAAATATATAGAATCACTGAACGGCAGTTTCGTCCCATTGTGGGACACTTCAGCAGTGCGCATCCACGATCCCGCTCGTGGCATTCAAACCTAGGGCACGAGGTCTAGCGCGCGAACGCTTAACTTCAAGACCACTGAGCCGGCATCCAACGGTGTTCATGTCTAACGATTAATAATTGTAGTATTATTTTATACTTTTATTTTTCTAACTACAGATTAAAAAGCAAAACATTGAAAGAAGTCGTCGTGCATGTATAGCAAATAAAATGTCTGAATTACATAAATTAGCCATGAATTTGATTGAATTAAATGTAAGTTATCAATTATTTAATGCTATCTAACGAATTTTATGTATTATCTATATATTATATCCCAATGAGTAGAAAAATTGTATTTTTGACGTTTCGTGACTTAATGTAAGCCACTTCTCCAGAGTAAATAAACGACCGAATGTCAGTTATTTAATTACTTACATTAAATCACAAAACGTCAAAAATACAGTTTTTCGACTTATTTGGGAAATAACGTTACTATATTTATTATTACCTCTGTACCCAATTCACTTATTAGAAATTATCAACTCCAGCCTTGGTATTGATACCTCTAAATTTTATATATCTATTGCATAGACAATCAATCATTGAATTTATGCTTTTCGTTGATATAACCAATTGTATGTAAATGTTTACATTGATAGAATGGATTAGATTTATTTATCATAATTACTTTCAAGGTATGAATAAGTTGTGGCAGTCGGTATTCGATATAATTCTTAAACTTCGCTTACTGCTTATCTTGATAACCGTTACTAGATAACGCTCAACGGTGTATAAATCAGAAGACCAATACGAAGCGTTTATTATTGCTTCACGCACAGACAACCAAATCCACAGGCACGCGAAGCAAGAATGATATGCGAGTGCCGAAGCACAAGCTTGTCAATGAACAGAATTAGTATATATATATATTGATTACTATGTACAATTTCCTGAATTAAATTCTACATCAAATGATAATTTTTTCTATTGGAATCATGAACCGACTGATATTAGACCACCATTAAAGACCTAGAACCATTGAACGGCCGTTAGGTTATGAATTATCACCAGAACTATCGAAGACTTATTTTTAAGTTAGTTACTGATGTGCAATTAAAATTACTATTTATTTATGTTTTCGTGCAGGTTCTAACACACTTTGAAGAGTATTTTACTTATTATGTTGTTGATGATGATTAATCAGAATCCAGAAACAAGGATTAAGCGGCTATCTATTGCTCCTAGTATAATATTTTTTTAATAATTTGATGTTCATTCGTTATGATTTCAGTTTCACGTCATGTAATACATTTACAAAATCATTTCAATAACTTTATATCAGTTCACGTACATTTGAGTTCACATTTAATTAAGCCCTTTCATTAACTTAACAGAGTCATTCGTACAACAACAACTTTTCTATACCAATGTACCCTTTATTATTTGGTTGTGCTTTTCTGAATATGTATGCTTGAGTATTGTGTATCGTCGACGCCCTATATATATAGGGAAATGAATGCGTCATCGAATCATTTAGGCGACTAACATTAAAGCTACCAGAATGAATATGCGCGTAGGCGACAAGCAATACTCAAGCATACATATTCAGAAAAGCGCAACCAAATAATAAAGGTACATTGGTATAGAAAAGTTGTTGTTGTACGAATTACTCTGTTAAGTTAATGAAAGGGCTTAACTAAATTAAATGTGAACTCAAATGTATATGAAACTGAAATCATACCTGATGGACATCAAATTATTAAAAAAATATTATACTAGGAGCAATAGATAGCCGCTTAATCCTTGTTTCTGGATTCTGATTAATCATCATCAACAACATAATAAGTAGAATACTCTTCAAAGTGTGTTAGAACCTGCACGAAAACATAAATAAATAGTAATTTTAATTGCACATCAGTAACTAACTTAAAAATAAGTCTTCGATAGATCTGGTGATATTTCATAAACTAACGAATAAACCTAATTGAAATGTAGATAATAACTCATCAATAAAAATGAATGAGGTCAACGCTATACATCATTAATAAGTTATTCATCAGAATTATTTCATTTACTTGCCTTTTTTCAAAGAACTATTCAAGAACATTAGTCTAGTTTTCAGAAGTAAATTTTAGTATATAACGCCAAAAAAAAACAAGAAAAATATACACTGACGGTATTGTCTTTCTTGAGATAAATGTATCTGTGGCGTTTATGTTTTATTTTGTGAATTGATATTTTACCATTGATGAGAGAAATCAAAACATGTGTATCTGTAGACATCGAAGTACCTGTATTAGTTTGTATTATTAGAAGTAATATTTTAATGAACTAGAACACAAGTAGAGGATAAATAATGTATTTATTTAAAAAATTGCAGAATATCGTGGTAAAATATAGGAACCACACAACGAATAATTCATTTGCAATTATTCCAACAATCATCCCAAACTTCATTATTCATTCATTGCCACAACAATTAACCTCTGTTCCCGTTCACTTCGATTCGTATTTCCTAAATTTCTTCTACCAGGAATTCCATTTTGACTGGTGCTATATACTACTTATGCTGACACAGTATTATTATCATCATTATATCATTTTGCATTTCATTTCAACATAAGACATACAACAATAAATGAAGTTTTAGCTAAGTAATCAAAGTCATGATAAACAAAACACGAATTATTTAATTGAAATAATTCTGATTCCCTCAAGTTTTTTTATCCAACACATTTGGAAGATCATAGAAATGATTTGAATAACAATTGTGATCATTATGAAAGTTTTTAAAACTTGAATTTGACTTTTCATTATATTTGTTAACTGAAATTTATTACTATTTCTTTTGATGAATATGTATCTTCTACTGAATGTTATCAACACCATGCATTCACACTCATGTTAACTCTGCTCAATATTTTTCTTTTCAAAACATTTCTTTTCACAAAGATATCAGAACAACAAAAAACGGAAAAAGTGGATATATTAGGCATGTGTTATGAAGTGTTTAAAAATGTGGCAGTATTATTAAATGAAAACCCAGGTTAGTTTATGGATAATAATATTCTGTTATATGGTTTAATGGTTAAAATACTCAAATTTCTATAATTAAGTTATAGATTAAAATTGGATTTTATCTACATTAAATTATTCCATCTGGTTAATATCGTTATTGGTTGTATAAAAAGTGTATTTCAAATTTGATGTATATGAACCTGTATTTGGCAGATGAGTTACACTAAATTGAGTTGTTTTAAGGATGCATATGAAAATCATTTACACAGAATGAGTTATACTTTATAAACTCTAACTTTCGCTGATCTGGATAGTTTTATGGAAATACATCATCCATATTTATTGGATATTTTAATCGATATCTAAGAGTGAACTAGGCTGTTTTCATCACTAAATATAATTCTGATTTAACTGACTTACATACTTACCTACACCAATTAAGCCTCGTAGAGGAGTATAGGCCGCCTACCAGCATTTTCTATTCAATTTTGTCTTGTGTAATCCTTTCCAGTTGTTTCCAGTTTCTATTCATCCTTTTGATAATTTTGATATAAGCTATATGTGTATAATATTGTAGTTTGAAAAATATATTACTAACTATTGCCAACAAAGTAGTTTGTGACGAAATAGTTATTTGTATAGAAATGACCTGAATAACTTCCCAATAATCTCAGAAGTTGAGATCATAAGTCGATTGAAGCTAGACCAACATGGAAAACCTGGAAGCACTGGACGGCCGTTTTGTCCTATTGTGGGACTCCTCCTCGCGGGATTTGAACCCAGGACCTGTCGGTCTCGCGCCAGGCGCCTAACCAATAAGACGAAACGACCGTACAGTGCATCCAGGTTTTCCATAGTGGTCTAGCTTCAACTAACTCATGATCTCAACTGTTGAAATTACTACAATCTCCACAAAACCCCTTCTGATACTTTCCAATAATCATTGAAATATCTGTTTTTATTTTATTTTATTTAAAATTTAATTGTTCTATAGAATTGAAAGAGAAATTAAAACAAATGTGTCATGAAGTTAGATTAAAGTTCTTTAATAAACAGCATGATATATCTAATAATCATTATGATATAACCGTTAATAAATCAAATGAATCTATTACTCATTCAACTATTCATCAATCACCATCATCATGGAATAAAGAAAATTATAATCCTACAAATCAAAGTTTATTAATTCCTTCTGAATTGAGTGCATTTACACCTATAAGTAAAATAAAAGATACTAATTTGCATAATTTTAATCAATTAAATTATCATTCTACACCAATCCAATTACCATTTATTAAAAATGATAGTGGTTATTTTGAAATGAACTATTCATCACCTTCATTCATTCATACAAATCCTATTCAGTTTAGAACAGTACATATGTCTAATGAATGTATTTACACACCTCAATCATCATCTTTACCAATGAATTCTATTATATCAAAATTACAATCAAAAGAAAACATATTGGTGAATGAAATGCATACAAGTAATCATGAAACGACTAAAGAGAATATTATGTGGCGGCCATATTTAGACTAGAAGTAAAAGATGAAATATTATTTTTTTTTATACTACTCATTTGTATTGATATATTGATCTAGGACTTCCTTACATGGAGACTACCTTAAAGATCTTCTTTTTATTACTTATCCACAATTTACTTTATTATTCATTAATTACTTCTTTTTTTATAATGAAAACACAAGAGAACTACACTAATTCAAACCCAATTTTATATTTTATATTTTATACATGTACATTGGTTCACACTTTAGATAAATTAATTTCTTTTTAGTTCAATTTTTAGAGTTGCCCATGTTGAGATTATAGTTTTGATATTCTATTTTATCTATAGACAAAATAAAATTTGTTATTTGTAAAATTTTGTTTATTATATACCCCATTAAATCCGGAAAGAAAACTTAAAGTTTACAAGAGTTCATATTCGTTAATAATGAACAATGGTATGTCATAATGATTGAAATCAAAATGAAATTTGTGATGACTCAATCGTGAAGTGTAATGAAATTATGTGATTTGTAGTTAACACGTCAAACACATGTGATCGTCTCATGAAGATTTAAATATCAACTTTCAGCAAAAGTAATTGCTAGTTTATTGCACGGCGCTTTACACTTGCAACTCAAGTCTGAACTTAGATCGACCACATATTGATCAGCTAATACCGATGTGGTTATGTATAAGACTGTCACACTTTTGGAGTGATTATTTATACACTTATTATATCATGATTTCGCCAAACATACTTTTGTTCCCGGTGACTATAGAAAGTCTCGTTTTGAATGAACTAATTTGAGAGAATTGCTGGTAGCTTAAATTACAATCAAATATTAAGACGATGTACTAACTGGTGAAAATCAGATGTGTCAGTATGGCATCTAATTGCAAAGTACTTTAAAAAAAACTGGTGGGAGACTATCTCTGCATTCACTCTTGGTAGCGAACAGTTAGAAGTATTAGAAAAGATTGTATATCTGGGTAATTGTGTGATCGTAGAAGGGGTTAGACCACACTGCATATAAAGAAAGTTAGAGTACCCTATCTTAGTCTCAACCATCTCTAGTGCTGTAGTGATGACAGTCTAATTGTAAAGGATCGAGTCAACAATGATTCAATGAGAGTTATTTATCTCTGATATTTGTCAACCCTGGTAAGGATGTTAGACAACTTTCTAGTTCCTACTATCATTATCTTCAAGCGGTATCTGACATCCGGCGGCAACAATATCTTAGCGATTCTGAGGTTTGAAAGAGTGTACACGTCCACAGCCATGATAATACAGTTAGCGTTACTATCCTAAACTACCGGATTCATTGACTTGGCCATGTGTTACGAAAGCCAAATTAAAGTCTTCTATATCATGCATTAATGACTAACTTTTGAACTAAATGTGAAAATTCAGAGGCGATCAGTTTACGACAAGCTACTTAGATACACAAGAAAAATGTATAAAACTGGGATATGTCTGTTATCACGACTCCTTGATTGTGGAATTAGAGAGGAGTAACACATTGACTTGAGATGTTTTCAAGTATAAATCGAAATAAAATCTTTCTTTTTACACTGTTCACAAAAGCGAGAGGAACTCCTCTGACTAAGAGAATTATTCCTGACTGATTTTTTTTATTTGACGAACCATCCTCATACACTTATTTCTATTTATTTATTTATTTATGCTGTGTTTTATCACCTCAATATTTCATTTTCTTTATTTGTGTGACATATTTATTTAAAGTGAGTATTTGCTTGATTTACATAATACACTGAGGAGTACACATAAAACACATTATCTTACTGTATTTGCGTATATTTCTAGCTTAACAAGTAGCATTTAGTTGAAAGTCAAAGAAACGAAATATTTAATTACATATATCATAAGATGATCGAACAAAACACAATAATAAATATGTCTAAATTATTTTCATTTTTAAAAATCTAGAATGTTTGTTGGGGAAATCCAGAATATTCCTCGAAAAAAGCTCAGAACGACCCTAAAGTCCCTAAGTAAACATTTTATCCAATTGCTATTGAATAAAAAACAAAGAACCACGTGTCGCACTTCCTATCGGATGTTTATCTATCTTGGTACCATGTTTAGTAGAATTGCAGAACATTCCAGAAACCAAATACTATCCGAAATTCTATAAATACTCTAAATTTTCTGTTCATATAGAAACCATAGAGTAAAGCATTTTTTCCCATTTTGCGCTTCTTTTCTCTCGTGTTCAACTTGTCGTATAGAGTTTGCCTGGTTTAGTTTGAAAAGCTTAGGAAACTAACTCAAGCATTCAGTCAGAAGATTTGCCAGTATTAAAAGACAAAAACTAACATTAAGGACAAAACACATAAAAAGTATAGATTTAGTTTTTTCTATATAATTTAACATGAGATTATAAAATATAAATAGTGAATTTCGAAGTACAGATAAATGATGACTAACAGTGGATTCCAGGACACGAGTTTCGACAGACGAACATACCTGGGTTCAAGGGTTGACCCATACTCCGGGACTCAAAGCAAGTACCGTTCGGATCAAACATCATCGCTTTTTTTAATTAGCTACTGTTTCCATATAGCTACTGGCTTTTGTGATGGGCTGAAGTTTAATTTATATTGTATTGATTGCTTAAATCATCCCATTAACGTTTATGACTTCCAAAAATAAACGGATAGATTGCAGTCCTGAATTCAAATAAACATCAGAATTGGAGATCTGGTTTGTTTGACTGAAGATAAAAATATCAACCTATCTATTCCATGGCTTAACATTATAATACCTGATGGGATACTCGTAATCATATTTATGATACCACGTACAGCGTTATTTCCACAGTCGTTATAAGTCCCTGGTGGTTTCCTCTCTAAGGCTTATGTCAAATTATGATAGTAACTATTTTTAAACAAAGAACTTTCACAAAATTGTTGAAATAAATTATTAAAAGTATTCAAAATATTTTTAATAAATCATTTGAACTACTAATAAGTAGTCAACTAGGTTGAGCCAGATTTTCTCAACAAAAGGCCTGAAGATTTGAGTTCAATGAGTTTTGTTTACAACGTACATGATTTTACTTGGAAAAAGGGGCTAAAATTCTACTAGCTGACACCTGAAAATGGATCAAACAATGATATTAAGGGACAAAAAACTCGTAAAGTTTATCCTCGTATCATATAAATATTCAGTTGTGAATTAGCATGTTTGTTAATCTCCCTTTAATCCCTAATTTTGATAAGAACCATGAAAAATTGTTCATTGATCAACTTATTTGTGAACTGGATTTGATTGTTATATGTCAGTATTTACGATCTGAAGTGAAAAATCACACTCATGAAAAAGACGGTTACCATTTAGTCACACATCGCACATTCATCCATCCAATCACATACCTGGATACCAAAATAACCTGTCATAAACCCAGTTATCTATTTTCTCTTAGATAATGAAAGCTAAGATCAAATTGTTAATTTGTCTGTCGACAAACCATTCACTCATTGTCAAAGATCATTGAGTCATACTAAGTAAATCACATAGAGAATCAGGGGGTTTATGGTATAAAACCATTGAAGAATTGTGAAAAACTAAGGGGCATTGGAAAGGTTATTAAAACTAGGCTCTAACATAACCTCATAAAATTGAAACAAAATCTTGTGGATCACTTAAAAATGTGATAAAATCCAATTGAGTGAAGGGATCCCTTCTCAGCAAATTTGCTATTAATCTGTACAGTCTCAAGAAAAGATGAACAGTGAGCGATCATGGTGACGTAATGACGTCCACATTTTGCGTAATGAAACCTCACTAGTAGTCAAATTAAGTAAGTCAATTAGTGCAGAAACTAGCTTATAGTAGACATTCTGGGTACACAGTTGACAATTATTTAAGTTTTCTTTTGGTTTCAATCCCTACAATTCAACCAAGGAATAATTTCGTTAATAAAGTCTATTTTTCAGGTTATTTAACTAGAGAAGTTTTAGTTAACTTTCTTTTTCTGATGAGACACAATTATAGGTTATTATCCTAAAAACCATATGATTAGTGGGGTTCATCATATACTTACTTACTTATGCCTGCTACTCATCGTGAAGGAGCACAGGCCGCGCACCAGTATTCTCCATCCAACTCTGTCCCGAGCAATCCTTTCCAGTTCCTATTCATCCTTTTCATATCTGCTTCTATTTCCCGACGTAATGTATCCTCTGGCCTTCCTCTTTTCCTGTTCCCTTCAAAATACCAAGTTAGGGCTTGCTTCGTGATGCAGTTTGATGATTCGCGTAATGTATTTCCTATCCATTTCCATCGTCTTTTCCTAATTTCTTCTTCAGCTGGAAGCTGTTTTGTTCTCTTCCACAAAAGGCTGTTGCTGATGGTATCCGGCCAATGGATGTTGAGTATCTTGCGTAGACAGCTATTTATAAATACTTGTACATTCTTGATAGTGGTTGTTGTAGTTCTCCAAATTTCAGCTTCATACATTAGAACTGCCTTGACGTTCGTATTGAAGATTCTCACTTTGATGTTGGTTGAAAGTTGTTTTGAGTTCCATATATTCTTTAACTGTAGGAATGCTGTCCTTGCTTTGCCGATCCTTGCCTTTACGTCTGCATCTGAACCTCCTTGTTCATCGATGATGCTTCCCAGGTATGTGAAGGACTCTACATCTTCCAGAGTTTCGCCGTCAAGAGTGATTGGATTGCTGTTCTCCGCTTTGAATTTGAGGACCTTGGTTTTCCCTTTGTGTATACTGAGGCCTATTGATACAGAGACTGCTGCTACACTGGCTTTCTTTATCTGCATCTGTTTGTGTGTATGCGATAGGAGTGCTAGGTCATCTGCGAAGTCCAAATCGTCTAATTTATTTTGAGCTGTCTATTGTATTCCGTGTTTTCCTTCAGATGTCGAGGTCCTCATAATCCAGTCGACCACCAGAAGAAAAAGGAAGGGAGAAAGTAGACAGTCTTGTCTGACTCCAGTCCTTACTTGGAATGTGTCTGTCAGCTGTCCTCCATGCACGACCTTGCACTGTAGCCCATCATATGAGTTCCGGATAATATTGACAATCTTCTCAGGAACTCCGCAGTGTCGAAGAAGTTTCCATAATGTCCTCCCATCTACACTGTCAAATGCCTATTCATAATCAATGGAGTTGATGTACAGTGACGAGTTTCACTCAACTGGTTGTTCGACGATGATCCATAGCGTCGCAATTTGGTCTGTACACGACCGATCCTTACGGAATCTAGCTTGTTGATCTCGAAGTTGGGCGTCTAATGCGTCTTTCATCCGGTTCAGCAACACTCTGTTGAAGACCTTCCCTGGTATTGACAGAAGTGTAATGCCTCTGTAGTTTTCATATTTGCTTGGATCTCCTTTCTTTGGAATCTTTATGAGGTGTCTTTCTTTCCAGTCCATCAGCACTTTTTCCTCCTCCCAAATCTTTTTGAATAGAAAGTGAAGCATGTTTGTAGTTACCTCGATGTCTGACTTCAGAGCTTCGGCTGGTATATCGTCGGGTCCCGCTGCTTTCCCGCTCTTGATTTGTCTGATGGCCATTCTGATTTCTTCCGTCATTGGTGGATTGACATCTTTAGGAAGATCTGTGCGTGCTGCTTTGATGTCCGGTGGATTCATTGGAGCCGGCCTATTCAGGAGTTCCTTGAAGTATTTTACACATCTGTTCCGCTGTTGTTGAATTTCGGTGATTGGCTTGCCTTCTTTGTCTTTGACCGGTCTCTCTGGTTTACTACATTTCCCTGTTGGTTTCTTCGTTGTATCGTGAAGCTGTTTCATATTTCCTTCTCTAGCAGCTTTTTCCGCTGTCGTTGCTAGTTCTTCCACGTATTTCTTTTTATCGGTTCTAATGCTCTTCTTCACTTGCTTGTTTGCTTCTATGTACTCAACTTGTGCTTGGACTTTCTCTGTTCGTGTTCGGCTGTTGTTAATTGCTGTCTTCTTGTTCTTACTTTCTTTGATCTTGTCCAGAGTTTCTATAGAGATCCACTCCTTAAGATGGTGTTTCTTTAGGCCCAGAACCTCTTGACACGTTGAAGTTAATGCTTCTTTGATACCTTTCCAGTTGTCCTCCATAGTAGTTTCTTCTTCCTTCAGTAGATCTTGTAAGGCTTGGAACCTGTTGTTGAGAGCTATCTTGAATTCATTGAGTCTGTCAGTATCTCGAAGGAAGGCTGTATTAAACCTTCGTGTTGCTGTTTGTCCGATTGTCCAGTCCTTCTTAAGCTTCAGTTTTAAATTGGCCACAACTAGGTGGTGATCTGAAGCTATATCAGCTCCTCTCCTAGTTCTCACATCTTCCATTGTCCTTCAGAATTTTTTATTGATGCCAATATGATCTATTTGGCTTTCTGCGGTGTGGTCCGGTGAGATCCATGTAGCTTTGTGTATACGTTTGTGTGGAAATATTGTGTCTCCTATGATCAATTTTTTGAATGCACACAAATTTGCAAATCCTTCCCCATTTCTTTTTCTCTCTCCCAGTCAATCCCTGTCGTCCCATGATATCTTCATATCCGGTGTTGTCTATTCCGACTTTGGTGTTTAGATCTCCCATCAGAATGGTGAGGTCTTTTCTTGGGCACTTCTCAATGATTGATTGAAGCATCTCATAGAAATGATTTTTAATGTCGTTGCTATCATTGGTTGGTGCATAGCATTGGATAATATTTATTGTGGTCACCTCCTTCTTTGTTTTGAATGATGCTTTGATGATTCTGGATCCGTGAGATTCCCATCCTACAAGTGCATTTCGTGCTACTTTGGACAGCATTAGAGCAACTACCTGAGTGTGTGAAGCATTTTCCTCTTCGTGACCGGAGTATAGCAGCATCTCTCCCGTAGCTAGCCTCTTCTATCCAGCTTGGGTCCAGTGGGTTTCGCCGATTCTCGGTACTGCCAAATTGTATCTCCTCATTTCCGTTGCTACTTGACTGGTCTTTCAGGTCTCTCAAATTGTCCGTACGTTCCATGTACCTATAAAAATTGTTGTTCTGGTTGTTAGAAGGGGCATCGGCCTTAAGGCCTCCGAAGTAACTCGTTTTTCACAATGAGGCGTCATAGTTCTTCTAAATGATGACCTTCTAACTCCCAGGGCCGAGTGTGAATGGTTTGAATTAATTTTTCTGGTTAGCGTTTTTTTAGCGAGTTAGTTTTCTACGGGATGGGGTAGCTAACCCCATGTCCAACCCTCCTCTTTTACCCAGGCTTGCAACCGGCAGTAACTCTAGAAGAGCTACAGGCGGAGTTGTTCGTCACATAGTTTTACTAAAAATATTAACTTTTATGAGTAACTGCTTCACACCCGACACGGTTGAACTCCACCAGTCACGGCTTCTCACTGGTACTCAGAGAATTACTTCTCGAAACTAGTCACTAGTGAGCACATGATATTATTTAAAATCAATAAAAACTCGACAATCTCCACAACCGTAAACTGACAATTATCATGGGGTAATTAGTGACCAGCTTTGGGAGGTAATTATCGGAGATTTAGTGAGAAGCCATGACCAATGGCAATATTAAATTATCGACGTATTCATTAATATAATCTAACTATCAAGTATTAGCAGTTTCTAAATATTTAAAATGGTAGACAAATTTTATTCACAGAAGCAGAATGATTGATACATTTTTCAATTTGATTCATAAGTATCAGTTATGGAACACAATAAAGCAAGATGTAAAAAATTCTAATTTCTTGTTGACTTGTGTTGTAAGATTATTAAGTAACTTAATAATTTTTATGTCGAAATTTATACATTTCTTTTTACTTGTAGAGAATAGGTCAGTTTTGAGACAGCTCCTTCCACGAACTAATATCGGCTAGAGAAGTATTGAAGATCAAGGTTTACTGAACAGTTTCTTTAGTCTTGTTTTCAGTACTTAAGACTTCACCAGGTTTGGATTTAGGACATCCAGTTCTCTCAGAGAGGTCGTAGCTCTGAGTAGATAATTGGTCACGAACTAGGATGAAATAGTTGTTAAAAGTTCTTTGGCTTTCAATTATTTTTCACCTGAGGCCAATCTTTGACGTAAACTATTTTAAAATTACGTTCGTATTGCTTGATAGCCTGTCCCAAGCTACTTGAGGACAATGATCAAAGCCCAATGTTCTTATGCGTTAACATTTGCGCAATTTGATTACTTCATAATACCTGAATACGATGCTTCGTGTTTAACCTCAGGGTATGAGTATCACAAATTTAGTTCCATTTTGTTTACTTAACAAATATCATCTACATGAAACTAACCGTCTTGGTAACTCCCATCTTTATACAAATATCAACACACGACAAAATAACTAATGTCCTCGTTCGAAAAAGTAATTAATATTTTTAAGTTTTTTTATCCTAGCAATGATCATTTGTTTGCTAAAATGAATTTGTAAAATAAGTAAAGGTTGTTTGGTGGAGATGGTAGGTCTAAGCACGTGTTTTCTCTTCTCAAATATTCAACTGTCCATTAATCAATTACAATGAATAAATAATTTTAACTGTTGCTGACTGATCTAAACATTTATTGAACATTTGACAATCTATCCAAATATATCCTTTAAAAAAATGATCTAATGAATAGTAAACATGAAAGGGTGTTCGATATTATGAATTAGAAATGTAAACAATTATGAAATTCGAAACGTGATGAGAATGTCTACTGACTGAACTCATCTGTTTGAAATAAAAGCTTTTCAATTTCATTGTTTATATCCAGATGATTTATAGTAAAGGAAATTCAAATTCATGAAGATTTTGTAGTTTAATAATTCCAAAACTAATAATTTCTTAAATAATTTATGAAGTTTTTCAAGTTCATGTTCAAGGAAGTTAATGCTAAACAATGATGGGACAGTAGCAATAAAAAGTATATCTTCTTGAAAGAGAATTAATTCAAACGAAATGTTTTACTTAACTTGCTGTAGCAGTAAGTGATTAGATTGTTCAGAAGGGTGTTATTTTGACCATTAAACAATTTCTAGGGAAAAAAATTTGAATCCCAAATTACGGCCTTGAACCTACTTTACATTTATTCGCTAGTCTATTTATTTGTGTAATGATTACTTCATAAACCACGAGGAAATCAATATTTGAAAACAATTTTAAATACCATTTAGTTGATTATGAATATTGATTTTAACGACATTGGATGATCGTTGTACTATGAAATATAAACCATTAGATTCCAACTTAGTGTCTTAAGAGTAACGTACTCCTTATGAGGCTTTAAGTTACTGAGTTCGATTCTCTACTCGGTCAAGTATTCTACTGGAAAATAGTTCCGAACTTAAACGAAACAGTAATTCATTATGTTATATTTGAAGAAGACTTAGTGAATGGTAACTTTTAGAAATTATTTATGGACTATTTATGTATACTTTTTGTATAATTATTAAGTAACGAGATTATATATATACAATATACTATAAGCTTTCATTTAACGCACTAACTATCATTATACAATTTATTATTCATAATTTATTCCCTATCTATTAATTACAGTTACCCACACTCATGGACACTTTTGGCTTGATCTTGTATAACTATTATTTCATATTATATAGTGTGATGCGGTCTGGTCTGCTTGTATATAAACTATGCATGTCTGAAATATATTATTCATACAGTGAGGGTGGATTTCGTATTTTAGGTTCATCGGGGAAGCTAAGGAGAGAAGCTACTATATAGATGGCTAATAAAGATTCAGAGTTGACTCAAAGCTGTTAGTGCTGCTTGGCATGTCATTGGTTAGCTCAGGTACAAAGTCATAGAAATGTATATTCTGATTGACGATTTCTGTCACTTGATATTTGACAGGTCAATAGGTCATAATGCATTACACCCTGGTTTTTAACGATTCACCAGTTGTGACAAAAACTATTCTGAATATTATTATGTTTGTCTATGAATCGGTAAACGAGTTATCGATTGATGTTCTTCTAAAAACTTTGTTCACTTTTCTTCTGAAAACTCCAATCAAGATCATTTTGACTGATTTTCAAAACAAAACAACAAGAAAAACCCTCAAGTTAGGTAATTACCGTTTTCTGCTATCCTATTATTGACTGTTTAATGGTAATTCATTCGTCATGTTCGTTTCTCTTTTCTTTCGCCTTGCACAAAATAACTCCTTATTTCTCTTGAAGGATTCATTAGTCTACAAATACTTTGTGAAAAATGTCAGCATAATTTTTTGACCAAAATTTATACAATTAGAATGTAGGCATCAAATAAACTTGGTTTGTACGATTTCGTCTGCTTTAAATTGAGCACTGGTAAACGGAATATTACAAAATGCAGTTTATAATCCTTTAGGACTCATAGATTGATCAACAAGTCATACTACTCATAAATAAGATAAAGTGACTTGATAGTTAATGCAAATCAGGGGTATTTTATGACCATTATGTTGTAGTATGAAACTTTTCATCCGTGAATAAATTATATCTTAAAATAGATCAAGACCACTGTATATCAGTGAGTACTAAATTTAATATGATTTCCTAGTCCATGAAAATTGTTTAAGCCACCATTGTCTAGTCCTAATCCATCAGTTTACTCCTCTGTTTTACAATGTGTTCCCTATAAGAAGGCTGAATAAAAAGAAGATTTGGAAAAAAATGTTTAGCCTATGAACTTCACCTAATCAATAGAACTTATAAACTGGAGTGATCAATCGCCTACATTGAACAGTAGAAAGTTATTACATTCCGATTATTTGGTTTGAATTATAGTTGACTTTTCAATCTATTGAGATTTATACCAATAAGGGATCATTTGACGGTAATCATCAGTTCAGATATACCGACATTATGCATTTGACAACGTGTAACTGATTCATTGTAACTGATTGTGAAATTATTCAAAATGAATTACACTAGCTACCATTGGTGCTCTGTAATGAAGTAAAATGATTAAAAAAAAAACTAGCTACTTTCAGTCTTTTTCCAATGGAGAAACACCGTATCTACTTATAATATAAAGAATGGGTTTAGTTCAATGTCAGGGAGATTTAATGCTCCGACGTCTCATTTAGATGCAATGATTTCAAGTAATCTACTCTATTAGTTTTTTTTGAAAGCGTTCTATAACATTGATAGAATTTTAGTGTATTTAATTTTTAGTGAAGCATAATCTAAACTTATTTTTTGATACCAAGTCCTAAGTGCTTTAGAAAAATGTCTTGTTGGTTTCTATGTGCGTTTCGCACTATTTGTGACTCGTCAGTTGAATATACCTGAATCCCAGAGTTGATGCTCACTCCAAGACGAAACGTTAATCCTGGATTCCACTGCTAGCCATCATCCGTCTTTATTCATAATGCTTGTGACTTGAGACAATATCAAGGTAATCCGCACAGGATACACATATACCAATAAGAGACTGATCAACTGCAGTCCTAAACATCAATCAGAAGATTCAAACAAACAATACAAAGTAAATTTAAACTGTTAACAATTTTCTTTCAAAAATATTTTGTTTAAATCGATCCATTGAAACTAATAAGACATTTTTCTAAAGCACTTAGGACTTGGTATCAAAAAATAAGTTTAGATTATGCTTCACTAAAAATTAAATACACTAAAATTCTATCAATGTTATAGAACGCTTTCAAAAAAAACTAATAGAGTAGATTACTTGAAATCATTGCATCTAAATGAGACGTCGGAGCATTAAATCTCCGTGACATTGAACTAAACCCATTCTTTATATTATAAGTAGATAGGGTGTTTCGCCATTGGAAAAAGACTACGAATAAAATAATTTAGAATTCTAAACATATTATCTCTTGTAATACATTAGTGACCTATAAATCAATACTACTTATAAGTAGCTAAAGTTATATTACAAAATGTTTATGTTCATCTTAAATAACAGAATAAAATATTTATTTTGTTCGTTATTTGTTTCATTTTATAGTATATGGAGAGAATTTAAAATGTTTTGTATTAGAAGGCTGGTTTGTAATACATTCATACTTCGAGGAATAGTGAGAAACATTTGAATCTTCATGTGTGTCGTTATTAATCAACCTTATACGACACGTCATATGATTATGTACAAATATGAAATAAAGACATGTGCATAACTGCAAATTCTTCAATTCTAGTGGATTACAAACATTCATCTGAAATCGAACTAGTTAGAATTAGTTATTATTGTCTCGCAAACTCCATTTTACATCACTGTTAGAAAGCTAAATTATATTCCTTAAAAACTTATTCATAATACCTGTAGCGATAAATAAATCCCTCAAATCACTAGTTGTATGAGTCTTCAACATTTGATGCTAACCGCATCAGTTTTACTGGAATTGCCTAGCTGAAGGCTATTGGTCACGTATCCGCACTAGATCATGCATGGGAACGTTGTTCTCAACGTCTCCTACAACCACTAGCCAGTTTAGATCAGTCACTTCTCGATATATTGATAACCTATCAATCATATCTTCAAACCCCTTCGCTTCTGACTTCTGATTTCATTGGGTGGGCACGTTTTGATTATAAAACTTGTTAACTGTAGCATATTCATACAATTGATGAAAAAGTCAGATTAATTGGATTCCAATGATTTTAACTTCTTAAAATTTCTTTTATACTATTAATTCAGATTTTCCATATTTGAATTCGTCTAGTATATTACCTCGTCCATAGATTTATTCAAAATGGAAAGACTTAAGTTAAACAAATTCGAATAACACATAACTTATAGAAATTCTTCGAAAACATTTAATACAATTTGCTTAAAAGACGTGACGAATTGCTGTGAGAGAATTTGTAACTAGTGTTTGAAAAAATTATGATAGATCTTTTTCCAAACCAATTGCTAAGAAATTACTTGCTAAACTGGATATTAAACCAACCCTTTACTAATACATTCTAAAAATCATTATTCATCTAATTGAAAAGCCTTTTAAGATTCCTTAAATTTCACTAGGTCCTTCGGTTTCCAGTTAACTATTCCTTTCATTCAGACTATTGTTTTAACAAGTTAACATATATAGATATTTTGATCAATATATCGTATCATTTAACCGAAACTATTGATTTTAGAAAAAGAAACTATGTATGAGATGAGCGTTTATACTTACAAGTGCAATGATTCTCTTTACTGGGAGCAATTCTTTTTAAATTATAACCAATTATTTTCTTTTTATCATGATACCTCTTCAGTTGCACTCCCGTGAATGAAATTATTTTTCGGCTTTTCAAACTAATAAAATCACTTACTTTTAAGATCCCATATATGGTATTAATCATTATACTAAAAAACTACTCAGTTAACCAGTTGACTTTCCAATCTCAAAATTCTCAATAGTAATCATTTGCCACATAATACATTAGGCTAAATAATCTACTATTACAGAGAGTCGCATTTAATATTGAATAGTAGGAAGTAGCTAAGATATTACCGAGTATCTAGGTTTCATGTTCATTCAGATTCTTCAGTAATATTAACTCATTCATTTAACCAAACTGATCCACTTTCGTTAAATTCAAGCCACCTAGTGAAATAGATTACAACTAACCGATCATGACTAATATCAGTTATTTTAATCCACAATTGTTTGCAGAATTCTATTTAGTAATATAATGATTAAGTTATAATTAAATAAAACCAATTTTGAATTCACTTGAAGTTAAAAAATAGACTTGGAAAAAAGGTGTTTTGGGATCGTTAATGTGTCTTTACAAGTATATATATATATATATATATATATATATATATATATATATATATATATATATATATATATATATATTGAAGTCATTCATTTTTAAAGGGATAAATGCATACAAAATGTCCTAATTAGTAAATATATGACATTTTGTACAAGTTTATAATAAGATATAAAAACAATATACACATTATATGCAATGAAAGCTTTCTCTAACACTTAATTTCCTAATTGAAATATATATATATATTTGTCACAACATAATGTAATCTTCCCTTTTTAGAGATTTGCTTTACTGTCAAAGTATTAATTATTAGTTATTATAATGAGAACCATATTAATCATTTCTTTTGTAGAATAATTTCTTTTTCAGTAATACATTAGTATAAATAATGAAAGGAATTAAGCTTTAGAATACTAAGAATACAAACAACATGCACACTTACAAGTAAATGCACTAACAAATATGTCTAGATCAGTGAGATTTATTTGTGATTATAGTTTTAATGCATAAAAATTAGGACCCTTCTTCAGTATGTTTTGGTCTTGTTTTATTTATTTTTATTATTGTTTTGTAAGTATAAAAATTAGTTAGAAAGTGACCTATGTATATTACAATTAACCATGGAAGGTAATTTTGCTGGAATCAATGTCATTCACTCATATTGTGGTGTATGCTACTTATGTCTGTTAACATAAATAGTATGTAACACCAATTAGAAGTGGAATACTTGGTACCAGAATGCTAAGAAGATCAAATTGAAAAAAAAACAGAAAGGGAATATAAATGAATTAAGAATTGGAAGAATCATGAAGAATATAAAGGACAAATGATAGAAGATTTGTAAATGAAGTATTTAATTTTAAGGGTTTCCTCATTTTATGTTAAACATGTAAACTATTGAATGTCTGTTTAGTAGTCTGAAATTACACGTCTACTGTGAAACCCAAAGGTCCAAAGTATGATCCACGATAGCATCGTCGAAACCCACTCCTTGGAAATCCCGTACTAGGCAAAAATAGTTTATCACTGATTCCAAATTTTTTTTTGTGCTTGTCCAACATTAGTCAGTGGTATAAACTTTATAATTCCACAATCTCTACAAACCTCACATACTGATATTTATTTTATGTTAACTTAGAAATTTATCTGATAAATTGGAGTAAGCATTCGAACAAAAACAATCTTCAGTTAACCGTTAAAGACCGTACACATCTTAAGTACTATATAAATATTTCAAAAGTGTGTGTATAAGTGAAGTGAGATCAACTAATGAAACAGAATCTTCATGTATTAGGACTTGAACTTAGAACCAAACGATGGAGAAAGAAGTATTTAGGCTAATTAGCTCTAAGTAATGGCTGACCATAACACAAACGATTAATAAGTGTTCATCTTCAAATCAAATCTAAACAACATGACAATATGTTATGAGATTTTCTCGATAACTGTGACTGTCACTGATTTTCTTTTTACACAAAATAGAAAAGCATATATTATATTAGGATGAAGTTCTTTGTGTGAAACAACTTTCTTCCTTCTTTTTGAATATCACAGTAGAATCCCTTTTCGATATTCAGAATTTTTTTATAAAAAAAACACAAACCGAAAAAAAGAAGGAATGTAAATCGAAATCATTTTAATTTTAATGGATAAAATGAACTGGAATTGCGAACACAACGTAATAGTGAATCGCTATTCTAAAATGGTGATTTATTTGCATTTATTTATTTATTTGAACCCATTAAGATTGATACAAAGGGGTACCGAATACATATACACCATACAAGTCACTTGATTTGTGTGTAGGCTGTGATACTACCCGGGTGTCCAGACCGAAGCAAGTGGCTTCCTTGGCGGGCCACACCCAGAGCCTTTGACCTAAAGGTCTGGTCCACAAGACAGTGGAGCAACGTCAGGAGATGTAATTACCGGGTAGCCGATGACCAACAATAGGTTTATATGCCATTTTTCCTTCAGGATCCTGGAGGCCATTTGAGCCATTGGTTTGGAACCAGGGTTTTCCAACTCACTTAGGTGGATCCTCCATGTCCACCAACCCGGTTAATGCGTCCGACGCTCGCTTCTAGTCCTCTCAATTTCGTAAACAACACCACCACCTCGAGAAGGCAGGTAGTAGGACTTCCCTGACAGTGGTTGTATACGCGTGGTCATGTGAGAGCATTTTGAGAAGGAGAGCTAACTTTTCCCACCCTCGGCATTACCAGAGCATTTGGGGGCAAAATAGTGATTTACTCTACACTTAACTAAAAATTTCGCAATTAAAAGTGAGGGGTTTAAGAACTTGTACATCCCAGTTACATTAACTTATTGTGTCAATAAAATATTTGGGGTATTTAAAAAGTAACATAAAAATTGTAATATTGTTTCACAAAAAGTATCATTTTATTTAATGCTGAGTGCTTTCCTAACACCTTTATGAAACAGTCATCTAGTCAAGAACAATAATTAGGTGAATTTACCATGAAAATCTAAAATAACAAAGATTGAATCACTCGGATTTCACCATCAGTCGGTGTTAAGTGTTTTTAAATGATAACTAACTACAGTATAAGAGCAAGCAGCATATTTTCTGGTAAAAAATAACTAACTAATGCTCATCATAGTGTTGTAGTTTGCAACAGTAATAGAGCAATTTTATAAATAGTACTCTGTAGTACAAATCTGTAAGTGTTATATTATTATCTTGTTTAGAATACTTAAAAGGATCCAGATGTTAGATAGTTGGATATAAGTTTTTGTGCTAATTGATACTTGTTATCAGAGGCTATCTGCAATATTCAAGATTCGAACCTAATGTAATCGATAGAATTCTGTCAGATTTAAACAAAACATAACATTCACTTGGCATTGTTCGCATGTATCTTCCCATTGTTGTTTAGGATTGTAATTAATCAGTCTTTTATTAGCATAATTGCATCCTGTGCGAACTGCCTCTATATTGTCTTAGGTTACAAGCTTTATAAGCAAAGATGGATAGTGGCTGGCGTCCTAGATTCCACTGCTAGCCACTGTCCATCTTTGCTTATGAAACATAACATTATTTACTACTCAGTGTGAACACCTTAATATCATCTCTGAATAATCAAAAAACCATGTTTTTTTAGAAAAAAACTTAAAATTGACGAGTTATTTAATGAATACTGAATACTAGTCTAGCTTTAGTTGACTTATGATCTCAACTATTAAATTACTACAACATCCATAAAACCCCTTCTGATAATAATCAACGTATGCTCACTAGTGACGGTCTCCAAGAGGTATTTCCTGGAGTTCTAATGAGAAGCAGTGGCTAGTGGGGTTCAACCGGGTCTGTTGTGAGATAGTAACTCACTGAAGACAATGATGGGTGCTGGTCGACTCAGTAGTCTAGAGGTTAAGCGTTCGCGCGCGATATCTATAGGTCCTTGATCCGAATCTCACGAGGCAGGATCGTGGATGCGCACTGCTGAGGAGCCCCACAGTGGGATAAAACGGCCGTCAAGTGTTTTCAGGTTTTTAATGGTGGTCTAGCTTCAACTGATTCATGAATTCAACTATTAAAATCACTATAATATCCACAAAACCCATTCTGATACTGAAAAATCAACAATGTAAACAGACTAAGTGAATAAAATGATCACTCAATATCGCTACATTTATTAATCTATTCATTATATCTACAGTTGTAATGAAAACTAAAATATGATGTTAAATAATAACTTCTGTTGTTATTGTTGATTTCATTTCTCTGTAGTAGACTGGATTACCTAATGATATTTAGACAATATTTAAAATATTTAACTAAAAAAACACATATTGAATGCGGGTTTTCATAATGAATGAATAATACATAGACAATTTGTTTATTGAAATCTATTCAATGAGTAGACTGAACTTATAATTGAGAAGTCATTAGGTCATTTAGAATCTTAAGAAATAATGAATTGAGATCTATAAACATTAAAAAAATAGTCATATTTATCCATTTAACCAGACATTAAGTTAGATTGTATTTTTAAATAATGTTAGATAAATAACTCGGTTAGCAGATCGATTTACAAAGTCAACAAGGGTTGTTTTTATAAAAACTAATTTAGTTGAATTCTTATTGTTATATGCAGTAATGAAGGGAATTATCTCTTCTGGAAAACTAAAGAAAATAAGGTGTATTGAATAACTGTTTCGTTTTAATTAAGTTGATCACCGACCAGAAGGTTCTCTTATCGACTTAGAATACGCAAATAACTTAGTCATATTTGGTGAAGATGCTGACAAAATGCAGAGTCTTTTAGTAGACGTGAGCAACTATGTTAGCATGTTTGGGATACGTTTCTCTTCTTCTAAATGCTAAATGTTGATTTAGAGTCAGTTTGCCTCAATGCCTAAGTTAATGATAGGGAGTGAAGTACTTAAGTATGTTGATCACTTCACTTATCTTGGAAGTTTCATTAGCCCTGACGGATTCCTGTCTAATGAAGTCTCCGTACAAATTCAGAAAGTTCGGTTGACTTATAATAAATAGTTACACTTGTGGCATAAGCGAAATGTTCGCCTCCAAACCAAAGGGTGTGAATACTGTATAAAAGTTCTCTCTGTTCCCTTTTGTGGCTGTGAAACATGTTCTGTGAAACAAGGAGGCATCCACAAGCTGAAAGTTTATGATCATATGTGTCTTCGAAAAATTGCATGAGTTGCGTAGAACGATCAAGCAAAGAATGTTAAGATTAGGCATAGGGTGCCAAGCAAAAGTGGCAAGTTAGTTAGGGATATTATGAATCTTTATCAGCTTAAATGATTAAGACATGTTTTACGTATGTCTGATCACCACCTGTCTCGATGGACCATGTTTATCAATATAGAAGTAGGTTATGAGAAAGTTAATGGTGTTCAAACCAAAACAATAGATCAGTCCATTAACTTAATGATTTCTGATCTGAGCTGTGTCGATAGATGCAGACTACCCGGTATGAGTCTGTGAAGTAACTGCGATAAATAGTTAAGGTTGAGTGATATGGCTCAAAATCGGTCATAGTGGCTCAGATGCATTTATTCTGTATCTTGCTCTACATTTTGAATCGCAATATTCCTTCACACATATTTTCCACTCAGTATTTTTAAATCACACCCCCCAAAGTTCGGTTATTTTCATTATTATTCCAACTACGTTATTTTGATCTGTTTTTCTAATTTTATCTCGTCGTGCTAATGTGGCATGGCAACTTGAGCCAACACACATTTGTGCTAGGCTGTAAGTTTATGACTGACTGACTGAAAAAAAGTGAAACCAATAACTCACATTTGTGGTAACTCAGAACATTCTGATCTTACAATGAGTATAATAAATTTTAACCACTGAACCAGAATTAAATTCTCTAAATATTTCATATAATTCAGATTGTGACTGTACAACGCTTTCTTGGTTTTAATAATCGCTCAATTGATGTCAATTATCATCTAAAATCCTTCACAAAATCATCTTAATAAGTTCTTTTAAATTTCAACTGTTTTTCCAGCTGAATGCTTTAATTATGATTACATTATTAAACACTAAGAATTATCATTTTTAAACGTCTTAGTAATAAGTGCTAATTCTACAGTAAGTCTAGGCTCTATACATAATATCATAGCTCTGATATATTTTAATACAACTAATTTGATTTTTACTTTCTAAACAAATATCACATTCTAGATACTTTTTACTTTTATTTACGCCTATTACTCCTTGTGAAACATAAGCCTCCTGGCCTGGAATCTCCAACCTACTTTGTCCTGAGCTTTCCTAACAGATTGTTCTGAAGTGCTATTTATTCTTTTGATATTGATTTAGTTGGTAACCAACCATTAACTGAAAAGTTTTATTTAGGATAAGTATATTTTTAAAGAAACCCGTGGAAATTAGAATATAATAACTAAATTATTTGTTTACATCTACCGCGGTTACGAAAATTATTATAATATTTCTTAGCATATCCATAATTATTTAATATAAAGACCAAAATTTAAGGATTTGTATTTTTCAACCTCACACCTGACTTTATTCTTCTGAATTTTCTGTCTTTTCAAAATTTCTTTTTAAGTAACAAATCGGTACCGTGCATCAAACTGTCATTTTAATGACGTTTTTTTGCTGAAATGAGTTGGTAGTTAGAAATCCGAACGTTTGATAACAATTTATTAGGTATGACTTGGTTATATTCAACGGTATTGTTTAGTTTTTATCAGATTACTATTTACTTGTTAGGGTTATTGTATGTTCATTTTATACCATTCGAAGGTAAATTATTAAAGTTTCGAAAAAGGCGACAACTGATTCGTTCAAGTTTGAGAATCCACAATAGTGCACATTAGTCGTTACATGAGTGATCTAATCCAATACATTCAGATGTCTCAATGAACATGGTGCTATTCACTTATTTGACCATCACCAAATAATTCGCTATTATAACTCAATTTATTTTCAACTAGTATAGCACCGCTATTTCAAGAATTGACTTAAACTAATGGATTGTGGGCCACATGATCTCATGATCAATATTGTTTTCAGCAAGATTTCTTAATTTGTATTGGCTATTTGAATCTTTCCATTGATCTTTAGGACCGCGATTCATCAGATGTTCTTTTTTGGTATATGTGCATCCTATGCAGTTTGCCTAGGATTCAGGTACACGCATCCTGGATTCCACTTCATACCACCATATATGTCCACTTAAAATCAATGAATTTTCCCAAACGTCTATACACGTTAGTTAAAGTGATTAATTATGTAAATTGGTTTATAACTATACTGACACATTACATCATATACCCACATTTCACATTAATTTATTTACTCACTTTATTAGTACAATGTGTTGCAATTTTTATTACTCACCTAATCATCTACAAAAATATATGGTGCATTACTAAATCAACACATAATTATGTGTATATTTTTAATTTATGGTTAACTTTAATAATTGAATTCATGAATTCACCTAAACTAGACCACCACTGAAAACCTGAAAACACTGATCGGCGTATGGGATCGTGGATGCTCACTACTACAATGAAACAGCCATCCAGTATTTCCACGTTTTCAATGATGATCTAGTTTAAATTGACTCATAAATTCAATCATTATTAATTATCATTTCATGATATTGATCCTTTCCTAATACGGGTATCATAATCGTTAAAAAAAAACTGAAAATCAAAAGTTCATTTTTATCAATACCTAATAAATAAATATAAAAAAAAAGACTTTAGTTACGATGTCATTGAAGCATACGTGATCGATAAGTTTAACTTTTTTTTCCTTTCTTTCTTTATTAATCAGTATAAATATAAATTTATCAAAATATTGAATTCATTTATATGCTGGTTACTTTTTTAATTGTTATTTAATTTGATTCCAATTTGTTTATTGTTTATTTTGGTTCGTCTGTTTGTTTGTTTGTTTTCAAGGCGAAATTATGAACTAGGCATGTGGGTGGGATTATTATCATTATTATTTAACTGTTTAATCTATTATATTATTTATAATAATTTGGCTGAAATTTGTTATGAATGATTAATTTTTATTAAGACAATTTTAATGATATTGATTTCAATCATAATTAATTGTAAATATTGACAAAAAATTTCATTTATCGATTTTTTTTATTCTTTTTAAAAAGTGGATGCACACTGTTCAGGAGTCCCATACTAGAACGAAATGGTCATCCAGTGTTTCTAAGTTTTCCATGGTAGTCTAGTTTTAATTGACTGATGAATTCAATTATTAAATAATTTCAATGACAATAATTACACTAGAACTGACTGTTTAACAGTTTTATATTGAATTGATATTTTGACATTTTATTGTAGTCACAACATAGATTTCGTTGTATTAATCTATGTTAGTGTTATGTTCATTAACTTAAATGCTACTACTGATTCATCTTACTCGGAACGGAACGAAGAATTAAGGATTCAGAGACTCGATAGGCTATACTGGTCCGTTGTCCCCGACTCAGTTAACTCGATCCAGAAGTCTTGGTAAGATGTAGAAAGTATATTCTACAGACAACCGGAGATACCAGGACCCTCAAGCACACAAATTAAGCGTATTTATACAAAATATATATAATCGATATTGCCACGGGAGTTCTTGAACATTTAATTGATAAGTTCGTCAACCGACTGCCATTGAAATATTTCAACATTTGATCGATAAGTTCGTCAATCGACCATGTGTGTTGGTGGTAAGTAATTCTCAAGCATACGTCTGCATACAAGCTCCACAAATATAAAATTGCAAAATATGAGTTTTGGGGATCTAACGTCCCCAACAGTTAGGAATAATTATTATCTATAAAGAGATTCAGTTTAGTATTTATTTATTTCAATAATATTGTATTTTAGGATTGATTATGTGAATAGGACTGAGGGGTGATTTTAATGAATAAAGATAAAGAAATTATCAAATAGTACTTTGATAAACCATTATATGTGAGGCACCTTATTAAATCCTAATCAAAAAATTGACTTCTTGTTCTTTCCTCTTATGTAAACATTGAACATAGAAGAATTCATTTGAGTTTGTCTTATTCTGGTAAAATCTATGACATTTTCAACAGGATCATGAAAAGTTATTATAAGCAGAGATGGATGATGCGTACCAATACAAAATGAATTAAAAGTTACTGTTAATATTATGGTAACAAATAGGTTCAACGTGACTAAAATTGAGAACATACTTAATTGTATTTTGACTAAGTGTACTTAAGGGATAATACTTACCACAAAATTTTAATGTTTTTAGTCCAAGCTCATCTGATGCTCTGGATGTGCATTTCTTTAATGTACTTGAATTGGACAAAATAGCTTTTCACTGTTTCTTTATTTTAAATGGTTTCTCTAGCTCATATCATTTCGTGGTAAAAAAAACTACTTTCCATATTTAAAATCATGGTAATCGATTAACTCCGTTTGGAGTCCATCTAGTTTTATTGCTGGTTAAAACCCAGAGTAAAGGGAGGAGAGTTTTTCATAGAGTTAACAACGATATCCTATAAAAAAGAACCTTACTTAATGGTTGATCGAATTTTATGATATTCGTATTGAGATTAGAATTGAGGAACATCTATCCAAACATCAACTCTTTATCTGCTATATTATTGAATCCGAATAACAATTAATTCGTTGAAAGGATATAACATCTGCTATTTGTGTTTTTCGGACGTTTCTGATATTCAGTGTCCATTGAGATGATTGCATTCTAAAAGGAAAGTCTCGATATTGCATTTAGTTACGAATTTTACTATATCTTAATAGTGTGTCTAGAAGTGAAATGCACATCATATATTTCATCATATTTATAACTTATTAGCCGTATGTACCATCATTCCGTTGTTGATATTCCCAGTGAGTCATAGTCACCATTTTTAATTGCTATAATACACGTTTTAATGAATTTTTTATTTGTTACTTCATTCATTGAAATTTTATATCCATGTAGTGATAATTCTTCGAAATTTCGTAGTATATCATTTTATACTGTGGGATAATTTTAAAAAATAACGTGAAATGAATATTGAACACTCTTCAATTGTTTCTTCTTATTAACAATTCTTTGTTTAACTTAAGGTGATAATTTAGTGAACGAGAACACAATTGCGAACAATCGAATATAGTTGAGCACAAAATTATCGAACATCATAATAAAATCTAAGAACCATACAGTAAATACTTCACTAATCCTCTCAAACTTCATTATTCCTGCATTTCTATACCAATTGCTTTCTATTCCTATTCTTTTATCCTCAGTCTTTTTTTACCTTCTGCTGCCAGACATTCTATTCCTGTCTATGTCGATATTAAGTAGTACACATCACAATAAGACTAAATACTTTGTAAATAATGTTTTATGATTAATGTAATTCTAAAGATTGATCATTATGATTTATATGTTAATTTAACAAAATAAATTTATACAATCCGAGTAATCAATTATTATTGGACAGAAGAAAAAGGATAAACAACCTCATAAAATGTTATTGAGTTCTTCTTCCATGTTTACACACCATCTATTATAACACGTGATAAAATAATTCAAATGAATTTCAAGTAATCAAACAATTTGAATTATTGAATAAAGGTGTGAATTTTCCACAATAAAACAAACTTTTGAAAAAAAGTGTCATTTTGATTATTTTAACTATTGATGACATAGCTGATAACCTTTCCAAAATAGATGGTAACCAATAGATATCAACTTGTGAGTGAAGTTTTAGTAAACAATTTATTTTCCCCAATAAAAAACACAACATTGATTGACACACTGTAGGAAATGATAATAAAAATCAAACAACCATAATTATTGTGAAAAGTGTGAATAAAGAAAAGAAACTAGTGAAAAGATAGTTCTTTTTAAAGATATTTCATACATTAGAAAATTTAATAGGGTATAATTAACACATCTATAAGAGGTGTTGTGTTTAACTTTCAAGTGACATAGTCTAGGTTAAGTTGACTAAAGTAGACTAGTAAAGTTAAAAAGATGTGAATCTATCAGAAAATACTTAAATCTTTTTTTACATTCACACGACTAGTAAATCACAAATATGACTTGAAGATGATGCTAAATATTTCAGAATGACACTAAAGATGATAAACTTATTGATGCTTTAAAAAAATAAAATACCGTTTCGACAGTTATTGACAAAAAAATATATGATAGATAACTATACATTTCCTAGAGAATCCATTGAGTTACGTTTGTTGAAAAGAAAGAAATAATGAAGTGGATGATACGTACTTATTACTAGTTCAAAAATGAATAAGAGATATGTTTGAAGTTTCCCAAAGTTTTCCACTACTTTTGATTTTGATCATTTTAAACTAATCAGAAAGTAACTATTGTTGACTATTTTTGATGTGACTGTGTTCATTCCTGATAATGGGGAAGAAATCATAGTGAAGTGATAACTCCCACTCAGTAAAAAATTGAATTCCTGAATAAGATTTTTCCATAACTATAACATAATCTGTTAATACTCAAAAACCACAAATTATTATTTATAATTCTATGGGATTCAGAAATAAAGGAGCTCATATACTCACAGAAATGAATAAAATTAAATCCCCAATAACAAACATTTTAAATAATTTGTAAACAATGCACTTAGAATAAATTGTATGACTATTTTGGCTCATTAGCCTTAAAATTTGTACTGACGAGTACCAGATTCCAATCTCAACCCAAATATGAATACGGACGTTTATAATGAGATTCATTACTACTCACTTTACAAGATATTATCAGTCAAGACAATATTTGACAATGTTTATTCACTTATTAAGTATAGCTGAAAATATTGTAATTTTTCATTACAATGTATACATAATGTGAATTTTCAAACCTGTCATAATCTATTTATTAAAGGTCTTAAAATTTGTAAACTTCAACTTATAACAACTAATATAAATATGGTTGAATATTGTATGTATTAGTTCATAAAAAGTTTAAAATGACTTCTCCTTACAGATAGAATTTAACATTGATCTAAATTTAATGTCATCCACTTGACATTGTCATATCATCAATATGAAGTGAAAGAAAAAACAAACAATAAATTACTTCATCTGTACATGAGGAAATTATTTTTTTTATAACCAATTGTCTTGTTTGTTTTGTAGACAGTTTCATTTAGTTCTCTTATTTTACACATTGATTCTGATGTCAGTATTATATCAGTAGTATCATTAGGTCAATAACAATAATAAAAATTCCAAACTATAAGATAAACAAATAACCAAAATAGTTGTTATTTGTTATGAAATCTAGTCATAACACAATGCAACGGATGAACTGTACATAATGTAAGATTTATATCAGTACTTCATTGTTAGATAATATGGAAGTCTATTATGTTATGGTTTCCTTAAAGATCTATTGTCTTAATGATTAAATAAATAAGTAAAATTTATCTAATTTAAAGGTAAATAATCCTTTCCATCTCAGAAATATTACATTTTAAAGAGATGTTGACAAATTCCAGGTAGAAAATTTCTAGTTCACTGAGATAATCAGATTAAACTTGATTGTCATTTATAGGATGGTTTTTTTACAAGTCTGGTTAGCGTTTTTTTAACGAGTTAGTTTTCTACGGGATGGGGTCGCTAACCTCATGCCCAACCCTCCTCCTTTATCCGGGCTTGGGACCGGTAGTAGCCCCCGAAGGGAATCCAGGCGGAGTTTTGTTTACAAGTCAACTGACTATTATTTATGATTAGTTAAAAGCAGTTTTGACTTTTGCTTGAGAACTGATTTATCCTAATAAAGGACATCTCAGAATTGTGTACTAGCAACTCGCCACGGATTGAAATAGGTACATGTACCGTATGAGTTAACCGTAAATAAATAAATAAATAAAAATCCACTGACTCACATTTTCAACTTTATTCAATACCGTGAGAAGTCGTAAAGAAAGTGAGACATATAGACACCAAGAGCATTAAATATCAAACCATGTCTTGAATCGTTGAATTTAGTAATTTGTTTTCCTAACTGATATTAATCCGTAAATGAAAACCAAATTTAATTTTATTCAATACAAACATATCCTTGAGCTAAACAAGAAATCCAACTTGTAATTAAATCAATAAGTGGAAGAGCTTAAATGTTAAACAGATAAATTCTAGAATATTATACTATCACTTTTGCTGTAGATCTATGCTATAAATTTTAGTGTTCAATTACATGAAATAACTTTTTAAATGATGTTATAATTACTATGACCTTTATAGATGGATGGGTTGTGCGAGATCATAGATCGACTGAAGTTAAACATTAACACCCTTGGTTGCCAGCCAGCTAGCTCATTGGTTTAGAGATTGATTGCTCGCGTGCGATACTGAAGGTCCTGGGTCCGAGTCGCACGTGTAGGATCGAGGATGAACACTGCTGAGAAGTCCCACCCCAGGACGAAACGGACGAAACATATCACTGAGTAAAATGTCTATGAAAATTCCACTCACCGAACCAATAATACAAACGTAATCTAATTTTTGGAAAAACTATTCATGTGTTGTCTATTCAATTTTCAAGTGAAATCAACTATCTCTTGGCATATATGACAAACATATGAGATATGAGAAATTTTTATTACCTGATATATGTTATGTTGAATTGAATAAAAACAGTTGACTGGATAATGCGGTAAGGCAACTCTTGTTATAATGATTCTATGCAAAATTACTCATTTAATGATTACCTGAAACCGCCTAAGTACATCTGGAAATAATTATTGTTAAATTAACAACGGCCTTATATGGTCATCTTTATAATCAAAATAATAATAATAATATGTTTCTCAATTCATTTAAGAATAAAACATAAATTTTCTTGTATTGGGATAAAATCTAATAACCAAATAAACATCCCAGTAACATAAATGTTTAAGCCGATTAATAAAAAAGTTATCACTTGTTTTATCATATGTAATAAATTGATAAGATAAAACTACTTAAACTGGCAGAAGTTAATTATCTTTTGTCTGATCATTTGACATAGTTACAGATTGATTGCTGGAAAGACTAAAAATTTTAAGGAAATATATTGATTTCTAAATCCTATAGACTGTTATTTTTATGAATAGGGATATTGCCCATGAAAGTTTGTTCTTTTTTTCGATAGCAAGTGTATGAATTTAAATTGTAACATGAGAACATTTTATTTTAATTAGAAGTTAAAATATCTTAATTTCTATTTTATAAATATTATATTTAAATTACAGTATACTCCCATCATTAATAAACACAATATTGGTACAGTTTTTATATATTTGATTAATGTTAAATTTTCACTGATTAAAATCACGGGTCAGTTGAAACTAGACCACCATGGAAAACCTGAAAGCACTGGGCGGCCGTTTCGTCCTAGTGTGGGACTTCTCAGTAGTGCGCGTGCACGATCCCGCACCCAGCGAGATTCGAACCCAGGACCCATAAGTCTCGCGCCAGGTGCTTAACCAACTAGACCATTGAGCCGGCATCCAACGGAGTCCCATACTAGGACGAAATGGCGGTTCAGTGCTTCCAGGTTTTCCATGGTTGTCTAGCTTCACTTGACTCATGATTTCAACCAGTGAAAATTTCTAAAACTTCCACAAAACCCCTTCTGATAATGTTAAATTATCTGATTTCAAGTGAAAAATCATGGCGATTGAAGTTTTATCATCCTAGAAAAGTTGAATATCACGAGTGAAACTGAATGATCGTCTCTCCATATCCACATATTGATTAATGTTGGAAACGTGGACTATTAGATTTTAGATCAGCTAGAATGGGAAATCCGAGATTCTATCCTTATTGCTACCAGTACATGTTAAATGGTTGTTTTCACCAGTCTGTCATGTTTACAAATGAATAGTTAAAATCATTTTGACCGAAAACTAACGGTAAATCACCGTAAATAACTTTTATGTTAGCTTATCGTTGACTAATACTAAGGTACCTACTTTTAGGTTAAAAAAATGGTTTGAATAATTTTTTATGGTTAGCGTTTTTTCAGCGAGTTAGTTTTCTATGGGATGGGGTCGCTAACCCCATGCCTAACCCTCTTCCTTTATCCGGGACCGGTGGTAGCCTCAGAGGGGCTCTAGGCAGAGTTTTTTGATGAAGAAGTAGTGTTTATTTGGGAAATACAAACAATCTGTATAACAAATATATACTTTTAACAATACGGATTTGGTTTAACGGCTAAACACCTATTGTCAATGTGGAAAATATCAGCAATTACTCTGAATGCAAGTGATTATTTTAAAAATATTCCACAAGTATTTAACAACAGTATGATACCACTAAAAATATTTGCCTCACTTATGTCGAACATTTTGTTTGTAATAATGGTAAAAGTTTTATCATAATACAAATTGAGATTATCGGGACTGTCGATAGTAACTGTTATACTCTATTTTATTTTAGACAAGCTATGTTAACAATTTTGTGCACACTAAATTATTAATATAATTATTATTCGTAAAAATCACAACTAGTTCATTTCGTATCATCACGTCATATGAGGTAGAACACGTTTTGTGTATACTCGTTAATCATATCCATCTCCCTCTCTCTCTCTCGTGGTGTGTATATGTATACGAAAATGGTAGTCATTCCCTTGTCTCTTTTGGTTCATTAGTCTGTGAATGGTATTATCCCATTTCACATTAGTATATCCTTAATTTGCCATATAGTATAAACATAATGACAGGTATTGATACCTAATATATTTTCTTTTTAAATATATATCACCCTGTTTCTAAAATAAAAATAATCATTAACGCTTTTGATATTAAATGAAAGGAATAAAACAATTTATTGTATGTTAATCAACTTTCTCACATATAATTCACGCCTTCGTTTGGCAAATATGAGTACGCAAATTAATGGCAGAGAAAAATTATTTCTCATTTTCGAATTGTCATATTAAATAAGACAATAATTATTCTTAGACATCATATCAGATCAAATAAACATTTATATCCTAAATAATTGTTTACATCCGAAAATAAACGATCACCAAACAGTGAAAAATAAATAGAATTATATTCATAGTTTAAATCACGAATTTACCTTAACTAGACTAATATTGAAAACCAAGAAGCATTAGATGACCGTTTCGTCCTAAGTTGTGAAACGACCGTCCAGTACTTCTAAGTTTTCAATAGTGGTGTAGTTTAAATCGATTCATGAACTCAACCATTAAATTATTACAATTTCCACAAACCCTCATTTTGACAATAATTATCATATGCTCATTAGTCACTGGCTTCAAAGATGTGTTTCCAGAAGTTCTAGTGAGTAGGCGTGAGCTGTGGAGTCATATATTGTCTGTTGTGAGGCAGTTACTCTGTGAAGACAATGGTGGACGGTCAAGCAATATCGTGGATTGGTTGAAGTTAGCCATAAACACCGCTGGACGCCAGCTGGCTCACTGGTCCATAGGTTAGGCGTTCGCACGCTAGACCGAAGACCCTGGGTTCGAGTCCCGCGTGTGCGATCGTGGATGTGCACTGCTCTAGAGTTCCATGCTATGATGAAACAGCCGTCCAGTGCTTCCACATTTTCTAGGGTGCTCTAGCTTAAATTGACTCATGAATTCAACCATAAAAAGTTTAGTCGAAAAATTTAAGTGATTTTATTAAGATATTTTGACATGGTAATCAAGTTTTTGAACTTTATATACAGTTTTCGATCGCAATACAAATGATCCCGGTTTATATTTTACAATTTGAATGAATTAAATCTAATGTTTAATATATATGGTAGTTTGGTTGCAGAAAAGTTCTAGGAATTTGATTAATTTACTTAACTGAGTTTGTGGATATGTTTGAATAAACAGTTGTGAGTTTCCTTTTTAGTTTTCATTGGTTATTATATTAACTTCAGTTCTTGCTGAAAATCCCCTGAATATATACAAATATTATCACAGTATAATCTAACTTAGTATTAATTGTGTACATTATGGAGATAAGTATAAAGATGATTTGCCTCAAGTTTTAATGGTTAGGAGAAATCTCATGTGTCAATTTATTAGAATATGAAACAATTACTAACCGACAATACTGTATGATTCTAGCATTACTTTACAATTTGATTGAATTTTGAAACATAAACCATTGGATACATACTCAGTGATTTAAAAGTGCAGTGTTTACAATGAAGACTTAAAGATCTTAAGTTCAATCTTATGTAGAATCCAGTGTTATCCAGTCTAAAGCAATTCTACAGTTGATGTCATATCGTAACGAAAATTATCAAAATTCTATTTAATTATTATATGAAGTCGTTCTATCTATCACTATAAAATCTGAGGATGTTTTGCTAACTTGCTACAAAAACCGTGAGTTCGACGACGCATAATGAGAACACAAAGACTGCTGATGTGAATTTATTTAGCTCCAGAAGTAAATCGAATTGATGTATGAATACTTCACTTTTTATGTGATTTATTTATATTTAGATCAGCAGTCAGATTTGTCTAAATTAAACAAAGTAGTAACTAACATTATTTATTTAATAACTTATAATTATGCATCTATAACCAACATATCTAATCAATTGATTAAGTCATATAATTACTCTTCGAAATGTGATTACGTGTCAGACGATCAATCTCCCTCGAATCTATTAAGTAACTAACCTCCATATCAGAAACGTAGAAAGTACTGAGAAATAAATTGGTAAATAATTTCTTTCATTCCTTGTGATAACTCCTGGGATAAATACACTCTAAGAGTTTTTAAGAACGTGTCAAAATGGATGTAAATTTAAATTCAATAATACGATTCAAAATATAATGAGCCATTATGCTTTATGTATGGTAAAGATCGTGAATTGACTGGTATATATTACGTCAGTAACTAAAAGAATGAGAAAATAAGATCAATTAGTGAATACTTTTATGCATTATGCTTTCACAGTCGGTGATAAGCAATCAATTTTACCACTTAAGCTTATTTAAATGCAGCAAACGATATTCTGTTTTATGCTGTTTTATTTATTCCTATCAAATATGTATAATTATTAAACAGATGTAAGTCAAACTGTTGAAATGAAACTAAATGAAATTAAGCCTAAGTAACAATAAAATAAATATTTAATTTGGCAACACTTTTATGCTCATTTCAAAATTTGTTTATTTCACTATGATCCATTCTAATGATTAGCCACATGTATAAACATACACAACACATCTGATCCTCGCAATTTATCATTAGTCACAGTGTCCACATGTCTAAACACATACAAACAACAATCATTGGCTATCTCCATCCCATTAACACCAACAATCATCATGACTATATATACGATTACGTCATCTGCTTCTTTTTCATTCCTCATTCACATTAAGAAAACACACACATTCAACTCAATTTTAACAGGTGGGAATTAGAAATTTGCCTCTTCAAGTTTAATGTGAAATTGCCAAGGTTACCAAATGAAATGGTTATTGAAATAACATAATGACAGCAGGATTAAATAAATAAAAGTTAAACGAACACATTCCTTTTTTCTGTAACAACTGTTAGGCAAACATTTTAATATTTGAGATTAAGTAAACAACTAAAAATCGTATATATTACGCAATAAGAATTTTGGTACTGGTCACAATTTGATATCAACTGGATAGACACTAAAAATAACAGAATACTGGTAGATTGTTTCCAGCTAGTTTTTGGAGTCGTCAATAACGTAAACTCACAGTTCCATACATAATCTAATGCTCTACTATGAATTGTCATGCATGTAACATCATCGGGCCACTAGGTCGTTGCCTAGTGTTCCATATTTTTATACTTCAGTCGATTCAATGTAAGTGATTCACTCACTACATAGTTAACCCTAAGTTATTACCTCTTAATAGAACATATATATCTCGAAAAGCTATTTACCGAAGACTGTACATGTTTTAAGAGTCAGATAAGAACCTAAATGGTTATCCATATAAAATATCTCAAAATTAAAATAAAATGTAGGTCCTATTGATTATCCGTTGTTCCCATTAGTTGTTTTTTAGCAAATGCAGATATGGAATTTCCTTCGATTCATCTCCTTAGGAATATATATAAAAGTCTGTTTTTTTTCACTTATGATTTTTATTTCAGGAGTTTAAAGGATAGGATATACTAGAGAAATAAAAAATAAAATATATTTTCTAATCCACCAAATGTTTTTTTATTTTCTTAGCAATCATATTTACTGTTGATTTGTAACATTAAGCCTTTGGTAGATTTGTGTTTAGCCTAAAGATACCTTATGTTTTGAGGTAATGTGAAAAACAGTATACGAGAGAAACTGGAAGAGGAAAGAACAAGAGAAGTGAACCGACGACTCAATAAGCACACAGAATATACTTACACTTAGTAATAGAAGTAACTTACAACAATAAAAAATAACACAAGCGTGAGATTAAGACAATTTGATATTCGAAACTAGAATTTGATAGAATAGTGTTTTAAATACATTAAAATTTGCTATCCCATTTTTCTCAGGGTTCTATAACAAATTTTTTATTAAAAGAGGTTATCGTTATGAGAAAAATTCAGATTTAAATAATTTCATTGGTGGTTAAGTGCAGTAAATCTTGAAATTTTAGGATTTCATATTCAAAAATAGGACTTATACACTACATAATCTAACTTTTGATTACGTCATTATTAAAGATAGAAAAAGATTGATGGAATGTGAAACGAACTTTGTGAGAAATGTTATGTTCACGATTTGACATTCTAATAATAATAGTAACTGTTGATTTTTAAGGTAGAATTGCTTTTCATGCAATATCACTTCCATAACAGTAATATAAACCTCACCAGACAATGGTATCCCAAATTCACCACTGTTAGTATTCCCAATGTCAGTCAAATAGTGTTACAAGAGAACTTTCTAACCTGTAACGGAAGATTTCTGTCTCTTATTTATTGACCTAAGGTGGATTTCTCAAAAGATTGGAAAACAATGGAATCAACTCATCTATAATCCATGAATACTTAAGTCAACTATTGAATACCAGACCCCTTAAAATAACATTAAGTGTTTTAATATTGAATTAGAATTTTCTGATCTAAAGAATAAAATTTATAGGCGCCAAAGAAATTCTTGAAAGTTCAATAGTTCCAAAAAGTACTAGGAATCGGAATTCATCCCTTTGGATTCAGTTTAAACATGATAAAAACATTCAATGTCAACTTAAACTAAATATGGTCCTAGTTAGTGATGATCTTATACAGGAAATCGTTTAGATGGAACAGAAACCTAGTTAATTTGTTATTTTCTCAATATGGATAATTTTTTCATGTATATTTCACTTCTCTGAACTGACAAATTTTGAGATAAATACTTGATTTGTAAAACATTTTTTGGAATGAATCTAAAGAGTCGATTATATATATTAGAATAAAATATAGATCGAGTAATACTGACAACTCTTAAATGAAAGACTGATATAATTTCACATTGTATCCAAAGCAATCAATATTATTTTGGTAATGTTTATAAATTAAAACCAGTTAATTTTCAATTTAGTTTGCACTACACATTCATCGAGTATTTGACTCCCCAAATACCAAAACATGGATTTCTACGCTTCACAGAATCTAACAACAAAAAGATGTATCTTAAAATTAACTTTTATCTAATCGATCATTCTAAGAGGAAAAAAATGTCGCGTCGCCTACTTCGAAGGATTGACTAAATTCAATTGGTCATCATAATTTCCTTTATTGTATAGAGTTGAATCCAACCGATAAGAATCCTTAAATAAAAGGTACAGTTGTGAATTGGACAGTAAAGCATCACGTCGGACAATGACACTGGGTGATCTGGGTTTAAATTCCTGTGAGAGTATCAGTATCACATCTAGAACTGGCAAATCAATCCCAACCATCATGAAGCCTAGTTTTAAGGCTTCTTATCAGTTATTTCCAATAATTCAATAACTTAGTTACGGAAGTAAACATGATTAAAAGACTAAAAGCTCACTAGTATGTGCTATTAATCTGTTTTTAAGGTGAAATTATCAGCGAATTATTTCTGTGTGATTAATTCATTTAGAAGTAAGATGAAAAACGTCAACATAATATCTTCGAAACTTTGATACAAAATATGTATCAAGAGCTGAAGATAATGTCTGATTATTCTAAATGTTACACATCATGTTAGAATACAATATGAATTAAAAACTTGTAGGGATTGAATGTAAAATATACATCACGGTAAAATAAAGGTGTACAGGTAGATTAAGAAGGTTAGAATTAGTCAAATGATTCATAATAATTTATTGATATGAATTATAAATAAGTAGTACAGTTTAATTTTAATGAAACATCAATGAAGAGTTAATAAGCGAAAATCATAGATTATTGAACCCTACTATGATGTAAATGAGATATGCTTATAATATATCTTCTTATGTATTCTTGTCTCCATCTGAAATGAGCGGGAAAAAATAAAGTCTTTAAACTCAGAGATGGTAAGATGGGATCAGCAACTCAAAGGTCGATGATTTTATAAAAATTTCATTGCTTTTAGACACACAAAGAGTATAGTATAGTAACTTTATAGTAGTACTGTTGTTCACATTAAAACATGAATTAAATATCCCTATCTTTAAACATCCAATTCATCACCCATCAAACTACAGAGTTTAGGTAACCACTAACTTGTTATAAGTTTTTACAAGTGCTTCCTGAGACCATTTCTTCGTCATAAATTTATGTAATTTTAACAGTCAAATTCATGAGTCGATGCAAGCTAGACCACTGTCGAAAACCTGGAAGCACTAGTCGGCCATTTGGTCCTAGATTAAAACTCCTCAACAGCGCTTATCCACGATCCCGTATGCGGGACTCGAACCTAGAACCTTCTGCCTCGTGTGCGGACACTTAACCTCTAGACATTGGTAGCGAAAAACTACTGATCCTTACTAAAGACTATAATTAAATTATTTAGTTTGCTTATATGTCCTTCGGTTCCTATTCTAGTACTGATCTTAAATGAAGCAGATGATAATAATATGGGAACTATGTTATTAATGCATAAAATGACACTAAGTTGTATTGTAATGGATGGCGTAATGGGTGAAATTAAAACCTCAGCAACAATACCACTAAAATTCAAGTCAACAATATTTTTACGCTCATTTAGAAATTCGGTTATTTTACTCTGATGCACTCTAGTGATTAGCCACATGTATAAACAGAATCACACACACAACAATAACATATGTGACTCTCCTCATTTGCCAGCATTTCAATGTCACTTCTATCCACATGTCTAACACACACACAAACAACAATCATTCGCCATCTCCATCCCATTAACACCAACAATCATCATGACTATATATACGATTACGTCATCTGCTTCTTTTTCATTCTTCATTCACAATAAGAAAACACACACATTCAACTCAATTGTAACAGGTGGGAATTAGAAATTTGCCTCTTCAAGTTTAATGTGAAATTGCCAAGGTTACCAAATGAAATGGTTATTGAAATAACATAATGACAGCAGGATAAAACAAACAGTAAAACTGACAACTTTTCAGTTTGATTCTATTTAATTTTATTTATACCCAATTAAGTTTACGTAAATAAATGGGAAATGTAGCACATAGAATGCTTCGCTTGAAAAATTATATAACACAATTATACCTCACACAATGAGATCAGCTGGATAGTCATTCAAAACTGAAAAATAGTTTATAGCCATAACTTCTTTCTGTTTGTAACCAATTGAAGTTCAACTTCATTATTCTACTTAGAATCTTAATTTCCTACATGATTCAGTATACATATTAGTCATGACTCAGTGGTCTAGAGTTTGAGCGTTTGTGCGCGTGACTTAAAGTCCTGGGTTCAGTTCCTGGATTTAGCGTTGTGGATGCGCGCTACTAAGGAAATCTACACTAGAACGAGACGACTGTTTACTGCTTTCAGGTTTTCATTGGTGGTTTTATTGAGATATGTTTATGATTTAAGCTATGAAAATTAATATCACTATGTTGTAGTTTAATAATATGCATTGCCAAATTTATCTATGTATTTTATTCGTCATGGACATTGTGTAAAACTTTATCTACTTATTTAGCCTTGAAAGTAGACCAGTGGTTTTTTTTGCTAAAAATAGATTGATATATGTTTTATTCAATACGTCAGATCACAAAATGTCAACACAAGAGGTTCAGCAATATTATCATTAAAATAGTCATCAGTGTTGATAACCTCCGTATTATTTTTTTGATGTTATTTCGAAAATCTTGTAAATTGATTACCGGTCGTCATTAGGAATACATTACACTTGAAAAAGAATTCGAAAATTGTCTCATACTATGCAGCTTAGACTGGTTGTATCACAATATTTAAGGCATTCAAACTTTTTTAAAGATTGTGAAGAACTTTTTGTATGCAATACATTTGATCTAACTCACTATCCCTATGAACTACATAAATAATAAGTTTCGTTCGTTTCTGACCAATCTTTCGTTGAATCATTGGCTGAAGCTAGACTACAATTTATGAGAAAATATGCAGAGCTACACCAATTGCGACTCCTGATGTCATAGTAAATGAACAATACGTAGATCTTTTATCACAGATTGATATCAGTTGGTTTGTAATTGAAGACTAGAAAGTAGTAGACAGTATTTTCATTCTAATATGAAACTGCTTAATATTGTTCGAGATTTTCATTACAGTTTGCTTAGGACTGATACAGTAACCAGTACCGAACCAGTATCAAACCAAGGTTAGTTTCTAGTATGATATGATAATTAACTCAATGTATAATTAAAGAGGAATAATATATATTTATAAAATCTCAGCGAAAGAATTTGAAGTAAATCCAACGTTTCGCCTGGCAATCTAGTCCAAGCTTTTTCAAGGAAAATAATGTTATTACAATCATTTATTCGTATGGAAAATCTGCGAACAATCGTTTTTCTAGTGATCAGACGATGTAGTCATTCGCTCAATAGATGCATAACATAATTACATTTATTTAAATTCACTAGTTACATCATAACCTAATAAGAAAGTGTAATACAAAGTGGTAATTTAATTCAATTTATTCATTAAAAATTCAAATAACACATGAACTTTCACACAACATCACAGACACATTTATCTTTTCAATCTGCATGGAACCACACATACACACTACAGTTAGTAAACAAATCACTTAAATTTGTCAGAATAAGATTCTAAATCATTTAACAATGGAATTCGTATATTGTTGAAAATACCAAACACCTACTGTAACATTGACAATTACCTACCTGCCATTTAGTGCAAGGTACATTAGCATAATCAACTAACTAAACGATTACATCATCAATAAATGTGTTAATAATCACAGCATTCTTGTTGTTAAATATGTAAAAATTAGTGACACGTGAATTTGCCCAATATAAATAAGAATAAGAAGAATAAGAAAGCCACTCTTCAATTTCAGTCATCTCCTGCACAGTGACGTAATCGATTCATTATATTTGTATTTCCGTTTAACCGTTCAATGAATGTAAATACAGACTTCATTACAAGACGACAACAGTGATTTCATTTATTATGAATAAATATTATAAATAATCTCACTACTCTATACATTCTTATATGTAATTTTTATCTTCCACGAGAGATAGAGAACAATAGATTTTCGCGTTAACTTACAGATTTACATATAAGATGAGTAATTTAAACATCTGTCCATTGGTTACATCATACAATATTGTGATAAGAATCAGTTCAGAAAATATAAAACTGTAAATCATCTGAATTTTAACTATTAGTCTGTAGTAATACATATGACAGGTTTTAAGAATAAATTACAGATGTATAACTGGCACATTTACTACTGTGTAAATAGTACGAGGTTTCGTTACGTGTTGTTAGATATAATTTTATTGTTGAGGTGTATGAATTAGGACATATATTGTTTACTAAAGATTTGTAGTTTGTATCGCATTATTATTCGCCTTACTGAATATTATAAATACTGCTGCAGTAAATTTACCGAACAAAATATGTATATCAATAAAAATAATATATTTGTAATATCCCAATGAGTAGAAAATTTGATTTTCTGACGTTTCGTGACTTAGTGTAAGTCACTTCTTCAGAGAATAAATAACCAAATTAATTAATCCAAGTTTAAATAGTACACTAAGTCACGAAACGTCAGAAAATCTAATTTTTTACTCATTGGGATATTACAAGTATATTATTTTTATTTATAACAATCAACCCGATGCTCAATTTATTCGAAATTATCAAATCAAACCTTGGTAACGATACCTACAAAATATGTATAGTTCACATCTTGTGTATGTAAAATCGAAATAATGAATTGTCCTGTACACAGGCTGAAATAATATTTTAGTGCTTATCAGATATTTTTGATTGAGACTATGAATCGATCTATGTTAAACCACCATTGAAAATCTGAAAGTACTGGACGACCGTTTCGTCAGATCACGGGACTCATCAGCAGTGCGCACACATGATCCCGCACACGAACAGTTAACATCTAGACCACTAAGCCGACTGTTATCCAACGGTGATAATGTCTAACCTCAACTAATCCATTGTATTGAGTGACCATCTTCCGTTTTGCTGAGATAGATATCTGTCTCTACCTGACATGGATTAGCTCTACTAGTGACGACTTCTCACTAGAACTCCGAGAATTTCTTCATGAATCTATTTACTAGTGAGCACATGGTAATTACCAGTATGGAGTTGTGTAGATTTTTATCTATAATAATCATCAACTACTAGTATTTATTCAATGCTTTTAATGTTTCTATCAAACATTCGTTATATATACTTTGTTCATAGGTCATTTAACTGGTATCACTGTTTCAAAATATAACAGAGGTAAACTGTTAAAAAAAAAACACTTATAAATGATAGACTTCTATTGGGAAAAAAAGTATTTATAATTTTTTAGCCTCTGAAAATTAGCTATCTAGACTATACATAATACACATATAAAATGAACATTTTCATCCTAACTAGGAAAAATAGACCAACTATACCAGAAGTTTAATACGTGAATTAGAACATAAAAGTGTATTACAAAAAGTAAAGGCAACACTGTATTTAATCAAAATAAATAAACTGAGGATTTTTGATATATTTTAATGTAATTCAAAGAATATTAGCGTATGATGAAATAGAAGGGAATGGTTTATGTTACATGATAGGAATAATCATTCATTTAATTAAATTCGTAAATCTTTTGAGTGCATTACTTTAGATCTCTTATACTTAATTCATCGATATTGTTTATCTCGGTGAGATCTAAAGTATTCGTCAAAAAAATCCCAAAGGGGGATGATAACGCTGGGAAACTTTTTATCTAATTAGTGCTGAATGTAATTTTCTCGGAAACATCTAAAAAGTGAAGAGTCGTGTGTACCATTTTTGATTGGATGGTTGCTAATTCTGCTATTATGCTTAGTATGGTTCCAGAACCATCCAAAAGCCCAAGGCCATCTGGAATACTATAAATACCCTTGATTTTCTATACATAAAGAAACCTTGAGGCAAAGCATTTTCCCAAAATTCTTGCCTTTTCTCTTGTGTTCAAGTTGCCGTGTAGATTTAGCCTGGATTTATCGGAAGAGCGTTGGAAATTGATTCAAGTTTTCAGTTAGCAGACTTATCATTTTAGTATGGTCAGCTCCTTTGAATCGTTTTTTGTTATTCAATAACATAAAATCATCAATAAAAATCATGAAGTAGTGAAACCATGTTTTATATTAAATTTTAACCTCATGGAAATTAATGCCGAAGATGTTCAAAATTCACGATACTGTTAGATTATTCAGCTGAAATCTAATAAACCATATTTTAAATTTCAATCAATTTGCGATGTTCTACGACCATTATTCAATTTAATAACCAATACTTATTTCACCTCTTACTTGTTAGAAACTTACACATCATGTCTAAATAAAATCCAAGAATCTTTTTATCAGCAAGTCACTGATCACCAAATAGTCATTGTTTAATGAATGTTTTATGATAACTATTTCACTTAGAAGACAGTTTTTGATATAAACATCAGTGAAATACATTTTGATGAATATATGTCTTTGATAGAAGCAACCAAGGAAACAAAACATTTGGATTCCTCATTTAACGAAGATTCATTCAATCATATTAGTAGCCATAGTATTTACAATAAAGTCATGAATAATGACCATGACATCAGAATGATCACATAAAGAAAAAGACAGTAACTGGAAAGAAAATGTTAAGGGGGTGATGATCAATGCGATGATTTTAATCATACTGACAAGTAATCCATTATTATAATTATTATTGTGATGGCAGCTAATTAGTTAGACAAAGAAAATTTAAGAGTAAGCATGATAAGAGGAAAGAAAATGTAAGGTTTTTTTCCTCTATTTTTATCTGAATAAAAATATTATGGCCACAGAATACCTTTTGTAATGCGAGAGAATAATTAACTTAATTGTGAGTTTCATTTTATTTAGTAGTAGATTTGTATATATGAGTATTTTGAAGTTGTCATATAAAAGATAGAAAAGAAGATGGAGCTAAAAAGTTAACAGTTAATCGGTAAAAAAGAGTTACTAATTAATCTTAATACTATAGCGGTTGAATATGTTATTCTCATATGTTGTGTCGCCAACAATTCGATGTCACTTAACAGTTCTTATTATGCGCCATAATTTCTGTATATTTCGACGTACATATACTTCTTAAGTTTTAAAATTACAAACATATCTATTTACTGCAAGATACAAGGTAAAGTGTAACAAATTTACAAAACTCATCTGTTAAACCTTTTAAACCGAAATGTTTTTCAAGATTACTAATAAATTCCTACCATTAACAGCATATCAATAATGAACGACCATTGTTTTCCGGATAAATTATAAATACAACCTATTTTCTCGAAATTGTTAGAAGTGAATGAGCTCATCATAATGTCGAAGAAACAGTGATCAGAATTATCTAGCAATTGTATAATTATCATTGAACGTTTGGTTAAATTGTATTGAAACTAAGTCGAATATAATATACCCTTATCATAACAAGTTATTGAGGAAATATTCACATTTGACGCAAGATTTTGCTATTTACATATCATGTTGACACTATCAAATTGACTGAAGTTAGACATTAACACCGTTGGATGCCAGTCGGCTCAGTGGTCTAGAGGTTAAGCGTTCGCGCGGGAGACCGACAGGTTCTGGGTTCGAATCTCGCGATGCGGGATTGTGGGTACGCACTGTTGAAGAGTCCCACAATAGGACGAAACGGCCGTCCAGTGCTTCCAGGTTTTCTATGTTGATCTAACTCTTTATCTCAACTATTAAATTACTGTTAAATAAAACAATATACGTTATCATTCGGATGGAGTTCAGTTCGAATTTGAAACTTTGAGATGGAATGTCAAGAACACTATGGATTAAGCTACAGAGAACTATTTTAGTGAAAAAAATATATAAAATGATTGATCAGTTAGTTGAAACACAGTAAGTGCTTTTTTCCCTCAACAATTTTTCATAAATTTATTTTAGAAATCTTAGAAATGGTCAATATACATCTGTCATATACAATAATCTATCATACCAACTGTAACAAAAATGAAAAGTTTCTATTATAGAGCTTTAAGACAAACTTCATTAATACCCAACTGAAGAGATAAAAGTATTTCCAGAGAACGTGATTATAATGTAAATATATGTAGCCAAGTGTCAAAACAAAAACAAAAAAAATCGTACGTGGCTTTGTGAGAAGTGGTTTGCTAACTTTTGACGCTCAGATATCTATATTCTAACTTCATCTAGTTACTGATCCACACTACATTTTAAAAATTAAGATTTCATATGGGATAAGTGAAGCTTTAGTTCATTTCTCACGCACTCTTAGAATACAAATATTAACTTCCTGATGATTTTCACACAACTAGCATATATATACTTGAATTACTCCAATCCGATGAAAGTTATAAACTATACTAGAGTTGGGAAATTTAATGTCACTTTTATGCTTTCTTTTCTGTTTACGAAATATATTCAAAATATTCCGTTTTTACTGACAAATGATTCATTGAGTTCACACATTCATTATGACTTCAATGTCGCTTATATATATACACACACTGAACTAGGTCATAGTCAAATGAAGATTTCGAAATGTTTTCTACAATATCTAATTTTAAATAAATGAGAGAAAAAAAGTCATCATTCATGAATAAAATAGTAACTATGATTTGATATTTAAACAGTTTACCTATATTTCATTGTAAAGAAAATATGTACATTGTTGAACTTTCCAATTTTTGAGCACAACTCATTTGTTTACTCTACTCAATTATATTATATGAACCAATATGAATTGTAATCACTGGATTTTATATTAGTTTACAGTTGGTTTCCCTATCCTATATAGTATGTTTTTTTTTTACATATTTAGATATTAAATGGGTATAGTGAAGAACACTTAAGAACGATGACTAGTTTTATTTAGTGATAAGATGGATATTTTTCTATAGAAAAAGATACTGTAACAACACAGTGAATAGAGATTACATTACAATATACTAAATTATTTGTACTTTTATATGATGAAAGTTTTTAATAGAGTTTTATATTGAACATTAATTATGTAGTATGTGTATTCATTGTAAAAACAAAGTATTAACAGTTATTTTCTAAATAATGATAGTAATGTGAGTATTCATGGACTTTTTCTCATGATTTTTTTCGTCACAATGATATTGCAACAATCGAGCGATTTCAAAAAGTGCTAGATTCGTGAGGGAATTCTCGGAGTTCTAGTGAGAAGTCGTCACTAGTGGAGCTAATTCATGTCAGGTAGAGACAGATATCTATCTCAGCAAAACGGAAGATGATCACTCACTATAATGGATTAGTTGAGGTTAGACATTATCGCTGTTGGATAAAAGTCGGCTTAGTGGTCTAGATGTTAAGTGTTCGTGTGTGGGATCATGTGTACGCACTGCTGAGGAGTCCCGTGATCTGACGAAACGGTCGTCCAGTACTTTCAGATTTTAAATGGTGGTCTAACATAGATCGATTCATAGTCTCAACAACAAAAAAACTTAAAAGTCTCCACAACCCCATACAGATAATTTCAAAAATGTATATTTAGTTTGTGGGAAAACTCTACATGTCTCGAACTAACATTCTAGAACTTACAATTGTAACAAGGAATAAAATTTAAAATATACAGATATTCCTGTTTAAGACTCGTCGTCTAAAGAGATTCGAATATAAAAACTCGCTTCAAACACCACATTATTCACCAAGTTACTAAATTAAGATAATCGCCATATTGTTTAACAGATACGAATGTATTTTTTATTTGAAAATATTTAGAAATGTGATTCATCAGTCCCTTTGCTAATTTCACTTGTTGAGATAATGAATCAATTGAAGCTAGATAACTATAGAATACCTGGAAGCACTGGACGGCCGCTTCGTCCTATTGTGGGACTCTTCAGCAGTGCGCACCCAGGACCTACCGGTATTGCGCGCCAGCACTGAGCCGACTGGTATCCAGCGATGTTGATGTCTAACTTCATTTGATCCACAAAATTGATCGATACATTCACCATTGTCATCATTGAGTTACTATCTCAAAACTGAGCCGGTTGAACTCCACTGGTCAATGCTTCTCACTAAAACTCAGGATATACATCTTGAAGCCAGTCACTAGTGAGCATATGTTGATTATTGTACGTACTAAGCATATGGGCTTGTAACTGTTTATTAAGTGGAAAATTATGTATAGTTGATTCGTGATAAGTACTATTTATAACTCACATTGTCTTATGTTGTATCTGGTAGAGAAACGATTCACAGTATTAATGATTTTTCAATCAGCAAAACACAGATCACTTCGATTAAACCAGTAAATTATGCTCAACAAACACATGAGGCGTAATCATATATTATTTATTTATTTATTTATTTCAACACATAGATAATGGTACAAAGAGGCACCAAATACATATGCGCCACACAAATCTCATTCGATATGTGTGAGGGCTGTGATACTGCCCGGGTGCCCAAACCGAAGCATAATCATATAACTTAATATTTATTATTCACAAAGAACTAATGTCTTAACATTCATTCATACTAATTTAAATCAAACGGAAGATTGTCCTTATATGACTAAAGTATGTTTATTTTACTCTAATTTTCAAGATTATTCAGCAGGACAAAACGACGCTACGAAATATGAAGAATTATTACTATATGGATGTAAACTGGTAAATCTAAGATCATACTAAAAATGAACACATAAATATGTGTATTTTAACAACCAAATAAGGTGACTATGACTCACTGTGTGTATGAGTAATGTCATGAAAAATATACCCGTCTAATGATTCACAACCACATGAGTGCTAGTCACAAACCATCTGTACTAAAAAAAGTCGATATGTAAGCGTAGTCACTATGCGGAGAAATGTATATTTAAAAATAACTACAAATTAATGTTAAAATTAGTTTTAACATAATCTATAAAAGCATACAAAATAGTATACTGAAAAATCTGCTATCTTCACACTATTATTATATAGTGTTATTCTCATGAATGTTTATAATTAAGAATATTGGTTAGATAATCGATATTTACAAGTGAAATACGTGTTCAAGTTAGTAAAGAAATAAAAGTATTTTAATTTAGTCTAAATATGGTCTCCACATTACTGGATGTTTAGTATTTATTGTCTCAGATGCAACTTCATTAGACGAAGAGATTAATCCTCTCGTACAACTCATAAAATCGTTCAGCAATGCATCATCCAATTTACCATGTCGAACACTAGTACTATGTAGATCAACGGATTTACTCATTTCAGCTAATCCCGATCGCCTTACAGGCACACTGAAAGCTGACAAATGATCATCACATGACAATGACGAAGGTGATATATTTCTCATACAACTCATAAATACATTACAGGGTTTCTGATCTATGTTTGGTAATTTCACAGAACACAAGTCTGTAGATTGAGCAGAATCCATACTCACATTTGTCCTACTAACACCAACTACATTATTCGCATTCGGTGTGAATCCCACTGACTGAGTTCCACTACTGAAAAAACCACTATCAGAATCACTCAATAATGAATTGTATTTGTCATTATATTGTAACGGTGTCGACTGCCATTGCATCATCAATCCATTAACTCGTGAATGCAGATTATTCACTGGAGTTGATGTGACGGAAGATGATGAGAATGATGCTGATGTTGATGAAGAGGTGGAGGCGGAGGTATAAGTGACATAGGAGGAGATTGGAGTTGAATTACAGGTACTATTGATAATAACATTGTTAAGATAAGGAGTGCTGTAATGTTCAATCGATGAAGTATTTCTTATTATCAATCTCGGTATTCTGTTCTCCTTATTGTCTTCATCAATTTTCTGGTCGACATTATCACAAGTTGGCACTGGAGACGAGATTTTCAGGGCACTGAACATTGGCGTAGTAGTAGTAGTGGTATTCATCGTCGAACAAGAAATAGAGGTATTAGAGTGTGAATGTTGTTGACTTTGATGATAGGAACGATGGTGATGTGGATGTCGAGTGAATTTTCTTAGTGAATTGCCATTCCCATTCACATTCACAATATTTTTTATATCTTCATTGACATTTGATGAGGAATTACTTGTTGATGTAAATAATGACGGTGATGATGTTGTTGTTGTTATTGTTGTTGTTGAGGATATTGAGGAAGAGTTTGAGATCTCATTCAAATTGTAACGTAATTTTCTTAAACGTTCTTGGAATTCTATCAATGAAATAAGAAAAATTAACATTAGCATAGGTTACGTTGATTTCAAACAATAAAACACGAAGAGAGAACTACTCACTTATATAACAAAACTATTTAAACGATAATACAATTGATAATTATGATAAATCTACATTAAGTACTATTCTTCTCTAACTCAAATCTCAGTTTTCTCAGTTTTGCTATGGATAAATCATTTATTTTGTATAGATGAAATTAGGAAATAAACAGTCGTACTACTGGACAATACTATTTATTCAAAATATTCTAGGTTATTCACATAATCGATTCCTTATCATTTAGCCAATCAATTACTGATCATCAATTTCATTTCATTCAGTTACTGAATGAAACAAATGCAATATAGAATATTAACAGTACGGGTAGAGGATAATACTTACCAGGTTCATCTTTTGCAATGTTCGTAATTCCTTCAAATACACTTTGACACAAATTCAAGATATCGGCTTTCTCAACTTTATGATATTTGTTTGGCTGCAAAATAAAATTAAGTGAAATGTAAAGATAATCTTATTTGATAATATTTTCATCTTGATCATCTGTAATTTACTTATTTTAATAATGTCGGTAGCAATAGGAATGAAGGGCATATATTCGGTTATTATTTGAAGCTAGCAAATTGAATGGACTTGAATCTCAGTATTTTTATCGGCAGTAATATTTGAACCAAATACTAGTCACAGCAAACCTCAATGTGTTATCCACGTGTAACCAGTAATCATCAATTTCATTATCAATTCTCCTACACTGTTGATAATTATTTGTCAATCTAACATAGTCAATGGTACATGATACTGAAAATATTCTCATAATAATAAATCTTAATGGCTAATATATACAATAACATAATAGTGGGTATTTTCTCTTAGTGTAACGAAAATGGAATTTACCCTATTAACATTCAGCAAGTTGAATTGATTGAGTATCTATACCAATCACTCAATTATTAATAGTGTTCTAAATAATGATGGGCGTGTTAAAAACTCAATGACAATATGTAATTAATGAACAAATTAGTCGAAAATAGGTGTCAATTATTTCAAAGTGAGGTGGTATGTTAAAAATTAATTGATCCATCATTCATGAAATTATATAGAATGAAAATTATTTATCCTAGTTGACATTCTATTCTCAATAAGAAAAGCCTAAATATCTAAATAGCTGAGACAACTTATGTCAATGATCAAATTTGAGTTAACATACAAATGGATATACAATGTGATCTAAGACTGTGTTCGATATAAATTAGTAATACACAAATAATAGCATGACAAAACATACACAAAATAATTTATTTCTATAAGCTCCAAACCCTAATACTCACAAATAAGCTCACTTGAAAATTTCGAAATACAATCCATAAAATTATTTGTACAACATCATTTGAATTAAATCAGTAAGAGTTTATCACTAAGAGACTTACATCAATTCCAATAAGATTCATTGCTAAATTATGCAATGCATTCATTTTATCCGAGATACATGCACGTCGTCTACGTTCCATATTTTGTTTCTTCAACTGAATACGAAATGAAAAGTATAAACAATTATACATTTTCATAATTATTGATAATTAATTATTCAATAAGTTCACTAGAATTTTTCAACAAAAAGCTTCATTTCACTTCAGAGGTATTAATGTACTCACATGAAACAAGTAACCTATGCTCGTATAGAATACTAACCATCTACTGTGTGCAGAGTAGAAATATTCAGATCAAACACAATTCTATATGATACCTCGTATGTTGTAGCATAACAGCATTCAGAAAAACACAATCAAGAAACTGATCATTTTCACTAAAATACAACGAAAGTCCTTATCAGCAAATCATTTCATAGTTACATAGTTACATAACTATCAATTCAATTATGGACTTCTGTCTAACCTCATCGAATCCACTTCCATACACATTCAAACAACCACGTGATCTCTTATTACTCTCACCATCTATCTTGTAATCACTAAGTTAGTGACACATCAAATATATCAAGTCATTTTATAAGACACCAATTCACAAAGGTATCATTACAGTGTATGAATTATGACAAACACACTCACCCGACGTGTTTGTTCTCTGATTTCAGGTGGAACAGTTGATCGTCTTCCTCTTCGAGAACAGACAGTATTTTCACTGGATGGATAAGTTGAACTAGATCCATTCGAGTGATTTGGTTGTATATGGTAGGTGCTGTGTATATCGGTAATCGGTGGTACACGTGCATAGTTTCCACAAGATTCAGTAAAGGGTATCATAGTGAATAGGAGTTGTGTGGTCATCTGAAATTCTGGAATTTTTATACGTTTTTCAATTTTCATTGATTTGCGCGTGTTGATGACTGAGCCAATGAGGTTGTAGCTTGTGTCAGATAAAATATTTTGAATCGTGTGTAAATCGAAATGTCCAATGAGAAAATAATTCGTGCGTAATGATTGTATCCATTTAGTCTTTTGATTGGCCAATCGACTGATGATGGGTGGATGTGAAACAACCATAGCTATTTTGTCAAATCAAAGTTAAGTCTTTTTTAATTAAAGTGAATAAATAAGTACTGAATTTATCAATCTTTTACATAATAATGGTTGTTTTATAAACAAAAAGTTGTATTAGATATATTAATTATAAAATAACGGTTCAATAGCCCAATATGTAAGCTCTCATAACAAGACCTAAATGTTTTGGTTTCAATCCCTAATGAGTTCACCGTTTCGCACTATTGTGATGTTTTCTATTAGAAAAAACAACTATTCAGTGTTTTTGTAGTTAGTAATGTTATTTCACTTAGGTCTGTTCATGTTCCTAAACTTGGATTTAGCAACCATATAAACATTTATTACCATCGAATCGGGGTTTTTTTCTGATGACTATTTTTTTGTGGGAATTTTCGTTACTATGATGTGTTTTTAAAAAAAATGATTAAATAGCACAACAATTACAGTAATGATGAATGATCATTAGTATTTTATGCTGTCCAAACTTTCAAGAACACCTGTCAGATAATTTCAATTTGTGTTTTTTTTTTCAACAAATGAACTAAAACGACTATCATAATAAAATAACAAAAATAAATAAATGAGTACAAATAACTATGGCAATAATCTTATTCTCTTTCGTTCCCATTCTTCCTTATTTGTAACAAGGCAATAATCATAATTATTATCATGTTTGTCTGCTACAGTAGGGATGAATAAATCTTAAGAAATTTTAAATAGACTGATTTTAAAATAAATAATATACTGAAAATATCAGCAACAACAACAACAAAAAACTACGCGAATAATTGTTAATCGTATATACCCTAGAAACTAGTTTCAAAACGGACATCCCAATATTATAAACTGTAAGCTGTAATATTTTTGGGTCAAATAAGCCAAGGCAATTATCTGCAAATAATGAAGTGTAAATCATTTGAATTCATCGCATTAGCTTAACAATGCTGTGTTTGCTGTAGGATTTGTGATCTACGAGTTTGAAACCATAAAACAGTTGAATAGGGCTTTCGCTGTTCAATAGTTATCCGTATGATGTCACAATTGAATGACAATTCAATTAAAACGGATTTCTTTTATTTGACGATTTATTATTTTTCTAAAAGATTTTGAAAATATTATATGATGTTAGAATTGCTAACTAGGCGGCATTAATTACATAATACGTGTTTACAGGAAGTCCTATACTAATCGGATAAATAGTTACTCTGAAAATGAAAGAATTCTTCGTTACTCACAATAGTTTTTATAATTTTGTTATTTCTGATGATAACATAGATAGTAATAACAATAAAGTCTATTCTAATGAATATTTACTTTACCATTATCTATATGATATAATGCATTGCTAATAAATAATTTGACTAAATATATCAAAATTAGTACATTTTAAACATTCTCCCACAAAGCATTTTTGCTCATTTACTAACTGGTCAGTGATTTATGGTTATATATCCAAAGTACAATCAATATAGGCCGGGTTAAATGTACATTTAGAGCTGACGATTTTTAAACTTAGCAATATTGTTCGACAGGCTTTATCATGCTATCAATCAAACATGCCAACACACCTTTGATACTATCGTCAATTTCTAGACAATTCACAATTCGAAATTGGATTATTGGAATAGATTGTTCAGTCAGTCAGTTAGCTACAACGTAGGACCAAGCACATATATGCATCGATCCAAGTTGCCACACCTTATTAGCACAACAAAATGAACGCCGAATTCATCCATTGTTACAGCGAATCGGTAAAAAAGATGTTCATGTCTGTGATTTCTTTGAGAATATAGTAATATCAACGTTCACTTAATATCTAGGCGGAAATTTTCAATGACAAACTATTAAAAATATCAATATTTCCATTATTTATAGAATTAAGTGCTTTTTTATGAAGAAAAGGTTGACTGAAACATAAGTATCTGATAATAAAAAGAAATTGATTTGCTTGATATTGTTTGACTTGAATCTTCCCATTGATGTTTTAGGACTAAAAGTGATCAGTATCATATTGGCATATGTACATACTGTGCGTATGCCTCGATATTGCCTTAATTCACAAGCATTATAAGCAAAGATGGATAGTGGTTAGCAGTGGAATCCAGGACACGCGTTTCGTCCTGTTTGGGACTCGTCAGCTGGATGTACCTGCATCTCAGAGTTGATATTCACTCTGTAAACTAAAGCAATATCGAAGCATACGCACAGTATACACACATGCCAATAAGAAACTGATCAATTTCAATCCTAAAACATCAATGGGAAGATTCAAGTAAAACAATACCAAGTGGATTAAACTTCACCCATTGCACAAGCAAGTGGCTATCAGGACTCTGTAGCTAAGTGGATAACGCGATGGCGTTTGAAGCGAACGGTAATGAGTTCGAGTCCCAGAGCGAACATTAACTCTGAGATGCAGGTACATCCAGCTGACGAGTCCCAAACAGGACGAAACGCGCGTCCTGGATTCCACTGCTAACCACTATCCATCTTTGCTCATAAAATTGATTTGGTTGACTGTTTTCCTACAGCTTTCACAAAAGTCAATAATATAACCATCATATAAAAACTTGATAAATAACCTCAATTTACGAGATAGAAAATGATTAATTTCACCATTTTTATTTACAAAATTTTCAAAATATTACTCGACAAACCACATTTTCATAAAGTTAAGTCTTAAAAAAAAGTTTATTGATAAACGGCTGAAATACATGAAGTGTTCGTAGGTCAGTTAGGTTATCGAATACATTTTTTTGAAATGTAGAGTTATAAATTTAGTTTTTAGGTTAGTCTACTTGCTAGTTATTTAATAAAAGGAAATAACAAGGTTATAATGATTAAAACATTGCAGTAAATTTTCAAATAACCCAAAGAAATATCATACTACTTGAACAAGTTAGAAGTTATATAGACTCAATAGATAAGTGTGTAATCATAACATTAAAAAGTAGGCGCATCCAACTCATAAGTCCCAAATAGGAAGAAATGTACATCCTGGATTCCACTACTAGCTACAGTTCATCCACACTAAAATAAATTGAGTAGATTGAAGTTTAAAGGGTATGCTTTTATTAGAATAGTGTTATACACAAACAAATTTATGTGATTAGATCCTATCTAATTGCAGAACATCAAGTATAATTAAGTGTATTGTTTACATAGAGAAATACATATTAATTTCACATGGAATACAATTCATTCATGACCAAATACCAAATTTACACGTGATTAGATAAAAATGTCGAAATAAAAATTACTACAATTATTGAATATGAAATGTTTAATTACTAAGTATATTAGTGTGTAAATTTGGTCTAATTCAGAATAAACAGGTTCTGTGTTTATTTAAATTGCGGGAAACAAGAAACAAAATTTTGTTCTTTTGTTTCTATGATTATAATGTCTAAATTAGAAGTTGATGTTCTAATCATTTGGTTGAGGTAAATGACATATGGCCAAACAATATGAACAAACTAATTTACTAGGCAACTAATATTATCAGCCAGACTATAAGTAACCAGGTAATAATGCGTCCTGACAATCATATGTAACTATCAAGAACATGCGTGACATGAATAGTTGCGCAAATGTTACACAAGATTAATTTTCGAATATGCTGGTAAGTTTTTATGATGTTCAATGCAAATCATAATGTTCCTAATTTCATAACAATTGTTATTGTTAATTATGGGAAATGAATTAAATTACATAATCATCATAATGGAGTAGGGTGTAACTATGGCGAAGTAAATGAAGATGAAACTGTTGGCTAACCATTTTGTAAACACTGATCAGTATGACACGAACTAGCAAAAGTATGCACATGTCAACTTAATTTTAATTGTCATTTTAGATTGAAAGACATTACGTTCCATAAGCCACATATAAATGACCAAATTCCAACTTGATCCAATATGGTTTTAAAGACACTCAAGAACTTGTGACAATATAACTTAAAAATGAACACCAGAACAATAGAAATGAAACCGATAGTTTTTTTGTAATGGCTGTTTGAGAATGTGTTTCACTTGTAGTGCAGACACACCAAGCTGAGTCCCAAATAAGACAAAACGCGCGTCCTGGATTCAACTGTTAGCCACCATCCATCTTTGTTTACAAATGTTAAGATGATTTTATGAATAATAATAGATAATCAGTATTTAGAGTTAGAACAAAAATAAGCTACATACATGTGATGAATAGGATAAGGAATACACTTACGTAAATAACAGTCAAGTTGACAAGCAAATAACTAACAAGATCAAATTGTGACTCATGAAGAATGAATAAATTAGTCTGTCCGGAATCTAGAATGAGCTATTTGAGCTTGACATAGTAACCGACACTACAGGATATGTTTTGTTGATCAGTTCTAATTAACTCGAAATTCTAGTCCAGGACATCCTATTGATAGTCAATGACAGTCTAACAGCATCATTATCACTCATATATTTTTAACAAGTAGAATAATACGAATTTATTTAACATGTGGAGAGTTAATGATGACACTAAGGTCAATCACTATAAGCACAGATGAATGAATTTTCAAAACGTTATCATGACAATTATTCTCACTGAAAATTAATCAACTCGATAAACTGAAAGGCGAAAATTATTTTCTACTCTACTTCGTCAATCTAATTAAATTCACATTTGTTTCTACTGTTATTATCAAGCTTATAACAATTAAAATAGGTGTGAACAAATATTGTAACAATTCACTGTGGTAGCTGAATAGATATTGTACATTTAATTGGGTGTTAACACTTAGTAAAATTAAGTTATACAGTTTACAACTTAATATTATATTGGTAACTATGCATAAATGAAATACAAGTTGATTACATCATAATCTTAATGAATTTGTATTATTCAAAGACGTGTTATACTGAATATGTAATTTACTTTATAAATGAAATTACTTTTAACATTTGAATAATTTATGTTATATACTTTGTTGTTACTTGGGTATCATTTCTCAGGAAAAATTGTTCGCTTATAACTTCACATTCTCAGACAGCCACTGACTAAACTGTACAACATTTTAATGTCAAGTGTAAATTAGGTGAAGAAAAGTTTCAATGTAAAACGTTACAATACAATTATCTAAGTATTCAGTTTATGAATATATACATCTCTTTACTAATACTCAAACATTAATTAGTGAAAGATGGAAACTAATAAATTATGTGTTAGTTTATAACTAAATGTTTGACTATCTTTTTTATTGTGGAACATTCACCTGATATATTTTTAATACCGAGTATGTGATTGTGGAGATTGTTAAGTTTCACTGAAATCATAAACCGATCAAAGTTAGACAGCTATTGAAAATCTGACAAAATTAAATTGCTGCTTCGTTCCAGTAGTGCGAATTGAAAATACTAGCTTCGGTCTAGTATGTGAAAGCTTAATCCCTAAACCACTGATATTTAAATTTAACTTGAATCAGTCAACTATACTAGACAACCATCTTCCACTGTCCACGGTGGGTAACTACTTTAAACCTGACACTCTTTAATTCCATTGATCATAATTCCCTACTAGGAGTCCGAAGGTTTCCTTTTGAGACTATTATTTAGTGGTCACATGATATTTATCAGTATATGGTTGTGGATATTGTACTTTTAATAGTCCGAATAGTAATCATAATAAATATTTGCAGAAAATCTAGTTCCAAGTTCACATCGACATTTAGTTAGTTTAGTTATGTAAAATTTGTATATCAGTATTGAAAAAATACGTTAAATTAACTATAATGTACATCATACACCAAGTTATAAAACGTTAAAAATTTGATTTCCTACCTACTAGGATATTATTATTTTGTAATTGACATTTTATCTAACAATCAATTTATTTGTGAAGTGTCAAGTTAAACCTTGGTAATGATACTTACGGAGTTATTATTGTGAGATTTATGTCTGTTAAGTAAAGAGAAATCTTAACAAAATAGAAGAATCACAGCATTTAAGAGCTAAGTGTTTCTTTCCAATGGAAACTGAGAACCTACGCTTAAAGTAATATGGCTCAATTCGTTTTTAAAAAAAAGCCACAACATTTTTTCTTGATATATGTGAATAAGAACTGTTAGACGATCAGGTAGATAGTAAATGAGTTTTAAGTAAGTATGCGAGTTCGATTTCGATCAAATGAAAATATAAAATGATCAGTGATAAAAATCAAATATTTACTCTGAGGCAGTAAGTAATCAGTATCAAATTTTGTTGCCAGACATTATACAACAAAACTTGATATAAATTTAATTAAGTAGAACTCTAATATAAAAAACAGTTTGGCCTAACAACCAAGTCAGTAAATTGTTGGACTATCAACCTTAAAACTTCTTTTGTTCAGTTCTTTCTGCATCTAGATTATTATTCAATATTTATGATACACAAAGTATTTCACACATTTCGTCTTTCAATCAAAACCGTAAAATTTATATCATGATATCTCTTCTGTTCGACAATGGAAGTATATCACATCAAGAATTATAGGTCAAACATCACATGGAACTTTCACAGATTTATAGTCGTATTTAATTTAGAAATCTCCTACACTGATAGTTATTACTCCATTGTAATTTCAACCTAAGGTAGTCATTTGTTGTATGTATTTAGGTTTTTTATTCGTTCAAAAACACTAATCTCTAGAATAATGTATAATCAACTCCAAAATCTGATAAAACGTGTTCTCTGAAAAGAAAGGAATTAAATATAAGGTGTGATATTGTCACACATTTCTGTACAGTAATTAATGTGAACACTATATGAATTAACAAATAAAAACTAATTTGATTTCCTATGTTTCTATTGTTATTATGACTTCTATCGAGAGTACGTGCCGAATAAGAAAATGATAAACAAATCAGTATCCAACTTCAATGTCAGAATAAAATAATGATATAAGACACATGTTTACACCTTCAACACGTTAATGACATAAATAGTGATGTTACATTATACATTTAGTGAATTCGTCGATCAAATTGATAAATGTTAACGTGTAAATCAACTAAGGATCCTATACTGTGAAAGTAAAAGAAATATGCAAAAATTAGAATAATCCTATGTAGAGTAGTACATTTGACTTATATATAAAAGAAACTAATTCTAGTATGACTGCTGTTATCCATGTGGATAACTACAGTTTCATAAATTCATTGTTTATTGTAAATTATTTTTAAATAAGCGTTTCGGAAATAGTATTTAAAATTTCACCCTAGCACTTCTAATTTGAATTGTCGACTGGACTTAATTTATACGTTTGTGTAATTGGTAATTATTATCGATTTCTCTCATTACTAAATGTAAGTACATCTTATGTTCTTACTGCGTCGTCAGCCTACGTTCTCTTTTGTTTTTCTCTTTTCATGATATCTTCACATACTTTGTTATAAGTGTACTTCAGTTACAAACATACCTTCAGGCTAGACATGAACTACTATATTACGTAATCTGTGTGTAATTTTAGATAAAAACAAACCTGTTGTGCTTAAAAAAAGTATTCTATATCGCATAGATATTCCTCCAAAGCAATGATGTTGAGTTCGCAGCACTTCGTCTAAAATACTTCCAGCAAAGTGAGATAGAATAAATTCTTGCTGAGAACTGGAATCACAATACTAACTCCTATAAGTCATGATGCATATTAATAGACAAGGATGAAAATCTCTAATATAGTTCATTCTTAATGTAAATTGTGGGAGTAGCCCCCTTATCTTGCCTTGTCTCTAACCATAAATGTCACCGGGATAATAAAATGTTTAGTTTCAACATTTGATATTAGAACCACTATGAGTGATGCATCATGTAAAAATCAACTGATACACTTTATTGTCATAGTTACCTTTCAAGTTTTTCCATAAAGCCCAACAATTGGGATGGTTGAAATGAATGGGTAGATTTGATTTGGATCCACTTAAATACACTAATTACATATATATCAATTAAAATATATATGTGTGTATGAGTACACTTTTATGATAAGCGTGAATTAGGATGGAATCGAATATAAATAATACAAGCCCTTCAACGATTATTATAGTTAACGTTTGCAGACAAAATAGATAAAATGAAACATTATAACGGGGGTGTACATCATCGTTACCTATACCATCTCGTCAAAACACCGATGTTCAGATATCCTGTTACTGAACTACTAATATCTAGTATCCATCATGTTAATACATAAAAAAACTTTTCATTGTAATCATATCAACGTCAATGAACCAACATAGTTGATCCATCCCACTTCAGTCATGTAACTGTAATGTAATTATCAATGTTCTACAGTCTTCAGAAATTAATATTACGAAGTGACTCATGAACAATGTGTTTGTACAAAAAAGGATACTGAATGGTATATTTTTTCCGATGTACTTACTTTTTTGCACTTTTGAAAAGTCTACCGGTAGTAATCATACTGAATATTTTCATTATCCGTTTACTGCGTGGGTGTTAAATGCCAAAGAAGACCTATTGAAGTGACCTTGAGATAATTTTTGGCATACAGCCATTTGTAAATACTTTATTCACAGCATATTCGTGATCGAGCATCTATGAATCATTTAAAAAAGCATATGCACCCCAGAAAACATAATGAGGAAGTTAAAACATGTCTGTGCACTTATTCTTCCTTAACTCTTAGATTGATATTCGCAAATCCCGACGAGAGTTATAAATAAGTAAACTATTAAGAAAATTTGAATATTGAGGAAATTTTTAAACTAGATTTGCCATTTTTATTTCAAAATTAAAAGATCGTTTAAGCGTTTATTTAAAAAAAAGAATTGATTGACTTATGTACATGTAATGTTCAGGTGAAACTTGTAAAAGATACCATGTCTTAGGAATTATTAAATCTAATCTTTAAAGTAAACACAAAACAAAATCAATTCACCTTTCATTTATAGTGGAACATTAGTAATCAGTTGTTGTTAGCATGGTCATGGAAATTATAATTATTAAAATAGAATACATGAAAGTATTTTAAAAGAAAAATAGATATATATAGCGTGACATTTTCAAAAGTTTCAGACTTTATATTTTCATTCTATACAAATATTGTAATTACACGTCTTGTTTTCAGTTTGTTAAAAATGAATAATTATCATTGTTAACTGTATGTACTCATGTGCTAAAATTATCTCGTTTCCAAATTCTAAACAACTTTAATCAAAACAATAAAGTTGTTAACATATTTTCTTACTTATCTGCCCTTAAAAAAAGACAGTGATGGTCTAACATTTATCCATTCATGATCTCACTTAAAACTCAACAATCTCCACAACCATATACTGATAATAATAATAATGTACTCACTAGCGACTAACATGAAGATGGATTTCCTGGAGTTCTAGTGAGGAGCTGTAACCAGTGGAGTTCAACCATGTCTGGCGTGAGGCAGTTATTTACTGAAGACAATGGTGAGTGGTCGCGCAATATCGTGGATTGGTTGAAGTCAAACATAAACACCATTGTATGTCGGCATAGTTGTCTAAAGGTTAAGCGTTCGCGCGCGGATTGTAGGTCCTGGATTCGAGTCCCGCATGCATGATCATGGGTGAGCACTGTTGGGGAGTCCCATACTAGGACTAAGCAGTCGTGCAGTGCTTCCATGTTCTCCATGTTTGTCTAACATTGATCGGTGATCATGATCATGATCTCAACCAAAATAAATTAGAATTCGTAAATCTTATATATCATGAATGAAAATTAGTTGCATCAACAGAACGAAAGAACACTTCCATAATTAGAGTTCAGTGGTAGCTATTAACTGCTGAAAACATTTTAGATCTATGTTTTGAAATAATAACTATTTGAAATTATGTTGCACACAAAATTTGTTGCAATATTGCAAAACTAGTGCTGGGAATATCTAGTATTTTGAAATCTATTACTACTACTACTACTACTACTACTAATAATAATAATAATAATAATAATAATAATAATAATAATTATTATTATTATTATTATTATTATTATTATTATTATTATTATTATAAACTAATCACACTAACTGACAGATTCCAACACAAATCATATTCTGTTATAGTTTAATTCATGAACTGATCATAGCTTGACACCACCATGGCAAACCAAGAAATAATGGACAGTTGTTTCATTCCACTACAATGAAACTGATTAAATTTTCAGCATTTTTTGATGACTGTGAAATAAAATTTCCATTTAACACAAACATACATGTAGTTAAGTGATTGCACCATTAAAAGAAGCCAATACACATTCTCAAGTGTATGTAATTATTATTCATGATAGGCAAATTCACGTGTCAGTAATAATAATAATAATAATAATAATAATAATAATAATAATAATAATAATAGTAATGATAATAATATGAATTATGCTTCTAATAGTGTGAACATGTTAATGAACACTTATTTTAATGATCATTCACTTGATAATGACGTAATTGTTTAGTTAGTTTATTATGCTAATTTACATTGCACCAAATGGCAGGTAGGTAATTGTCAATGTTACAGTAGGTGTTTGGTATTTTCAACAATATACGAATTCCATTGTTAAATGATTTAGGATCTTATTCTGACAAATTTAAGTGATTTGTTTACTAACTGTAATGTGTATGTGTGGTTCCATGCAGATTGAAAAGATAAATGTGTCTGTGATGTTGTGTGAAAGTTCATGTGGTATTTGAATTCTTAATGAATAAATTGAATTAAATTACCACTTTGTATTACACTTTCTTATTAGGTTATGATGCAACCAATGAATTTAAATAGATATATTTATGTCATTTGTCCACTTATAGAAATATTTTTAATTTATTATTGAGTTATTTAATCATTCGGAATAAAGTATTATCAAACAACTTTGATTAAGGTAATAATCAAAGCATTAGGAGTGTCAAACAACTTTTCACTTACACTATTTTTAAACTTCTTCAAGGAAACCGGATGGAAAACTCAGTAGACGTTCAACTTCCAGATCAACAGGCTGAATTCTGTAAGGATCGGTTTTGTACAGACCAATTCGCGACACGTATCTGGGTAGCGTCATGGAAGATCGGATACAGACGTTAATGCAAGGATGGGAAAAACAAGGACAGCATTCCTACAGTTGAAGTACATATGCAACTCAAAACAGCTGTTCACAAATATCAAAATAAGAATCTTCAATACGAACGTCAAGACAGCTCTACTGTGTGGATCTGAAATTCGGAGAACTACTATAATCATCATTAAGAAAGTACAGGTATTTATAAACAATTATATATGGAAGATATTCAATATTTTTTGGCCTGATACCAACAGACTACTGTGGGAGAGAACTAACGAGCTGTTGTCTGAAGAGTAAATTAAGACGTTGAAAGTGGATAAAACGTTTTAACTTGATCTATAAATAGCTTCCATCATCTTTATTTGGAAATTTCAACTACAACAATGATATAATTAGTTACTATTAAAAATTCACCCTGGTATTGTAACAAATTGATCGGTTAAAAAAAACATACATAAACTGTAAAATAATTAGTCACTTTTATAACAATCAACAAATAGTCATTCATGAACACATCCATACGCTTTATTACACATTTTATTGTAGAAATCTTTCAAGTATGATCGTTATCGATAGCTTGGTTGAATAAATCAGCAATATTGTATTTATGACGATTCTTATTGTTTATGAAAGCACTGTATGTTAATGTATTTTTTAAAAAAACAATGATTCGAAAGAGTAAGGTTGGAGGAATTTCAGTGATATACTCAATTAATCTCCGTTATACCATTTTGATTTAGGTGATATTTATTAGTTTTCCTAAAATTCCATGATCATATTAATCCTTTCAACAATCATAAATTCATTACAGATTATCTCAAGTAGCCGTATCTATTGTTATAGAGTATGTCATTGTCTGTAGGCTTTTATGCATGAATTATCATATATATTCAACCATAAGTTGGTGATTTAGACAGTAATAAGGTTCATTGTAAACAAAAAAACTTGAGTACTCCATCCAATATAATCCTAGTCTTTTCAATTATTTAAATGGTTAAGTTTATTTAACTTAGATAAATCTTTGTTATAAAAATTCAAAGCATATCATATATAAGTGTTTAATTGTTGAATGACTTTTTCAGTGAAATCAGTTCAGATAGTAAGATTTTTTTAAAAAGCAAATAAAAAAATAAACGATAAATTATTAATGAAATCACTTTAATAACTCATAACTATATCTACACAGAAACTCCACCTACAATCCCTCCGGGGGCTACTGCTGGCCCCAAGCCCGGATAAAGGAGGAGGGTTGGGCATGGGGTTAGCGACCCCATCCCGTAGAAACCTAACTCGCTAAAAAAACGCTAACCAGAAAACTCATGTCTACACAGATACTAGTCGAGATGATTTTTTTATTGTCTTCATTAGCTGATGTAACTTATGAAATAAATTAAATCAATGATAAAATATTTATTTATCATCAATAATATTAAAGGAAAATTCGATTATAACATAAATTGATAATATTCATTTAAGTCTCTAAAAGGTGTTTCTCTTGTTTACACAAGCTACGACTATCTTTATTTCTATCATGTGTGAAATTTTAAGCACAGTTTGGTGAATACTTTTTAAATAAGAAAAATATAACTATTGTCTAATGTTTTCTAGTTCTCTCTACTTACTATTAATTTTTGATAATGCGTAATACTACTATCAAACCAATGTTTTCATCATATCTCTTTCATAAAGATAATATTTATCCGTCACAGAATATTCATTATATTTTGGTGATAATTGATTTGAATTTCATTGACATAAAATCAATACATAATTCATTAATTTATAGACATTTGATTATTATGTAACATGTATCGAATACGTATGATCAAGTAGAAAGATAAAGCATTGGTTCTGCACTAATAAGGACTAGACACGCATGACACTGATCGCCACCTAGTGATCAAACAATTGTGATTACATCTCAGTCCTACAGGAGGTCGGTCGCGGCTCGGATAGCTCAGTGGTAACGTCTCTGACTGTGAAGCCGGGTGACACGAGATCGAATCCGCCAGGGAGTACCAGTTCCCTCAAGATTACAGGTACACCTTGCTAACGAGTGCCAAGTAGCACGAAACTAGGGTCCAGAGTTTCCTGTTGACTACCTCCAACCACTATCTAATCTCAAGATATCCACTCTTTTTATTGACAATAAAATGTTATGATTAGATTTGTGGAAATGATTGTATATTGTTAGAGCAGAACATATGAATATAATACGCTTTTTTGAAACGAAACTTACTATGAACAATAATGTGTACTAACTACAAATGATCTAGTTAATCAGATATTACATAAACCGATACAATCATCACTTAGATGTAGCTATAATTTCTATATATCTTTTTTATTGAACAGCTTAGGCATAATTTATAAACTCTTTAAAATTCCCTCTTTAAATCAAACAATGTATATAATGTGTGTTATCTTTAATTGATTGTTCACTAGATAGTGATCAATGTCAGAGATACCTCAGTCCTACAATAGGACGGTCGCTGCCCGGATAACTTAGTGGCAACGCCTCTGATTATGAAGCTGGGTGACACGAGGAAGGATTCTCTAAGGAGCATCGATTCCCTCAAGATTATAGGTAAACTATGTTGTTGAGCAAAAAAACCTTGGTCTAGGGTTTCCTGTTAACTACCTCCAAACACCACCTTTACTTGACGTTATACAAATCAGCTGAGATTATTCGACCAATATAGCGTACTACATGTATTTCTATCATATTCAGCATTGTATATTTACCAGGTAAATGAAATGTATTATATATTTCTTATTTTTTCAATTTAGATCATTATATTTATGACAATTTTTTGTTTCTACCATCCAAAGTGACATCCACCAACGAGAATAATATCTTTTAAAAATATTTGAACATTTCCCGTGTATAATCATGAAACCTATCACTAGAAATATGTAATAAGTGATAAGAGCTAATAAATAAATTAGACGAACCTGGTAAGTAAGATATAGAAATCTATTCGAAGTTTCATGTATTTTAAACAAATTATGTGACGTAATACTGCTTGTCAACATAAGTAGCATACACCATAGTACTCTCAATAGTGAAATTCATAAGTCAATCTAAGCTAGACCGTCATTGAAAATCTGTAAGCACTGGACGACTACTTCGTTCTAGTATGAGACTCCTCAGTAATGCACATCCACGATCCTTCACACAGGACTCGAACCAATAACGTTCGGCCTCGCGCGCGAACACTTAACCTCTAAACCATTGAGTCGGCTGACATCCAGCGGTGTTAATGTCTAAATTCAATCAATCCATGATCTTATGCAACTCTTCATCTACTGTATGAGGTGGATAATTGTCTCCATTATTAAAAATAAAGTCATAGAGAAACTGTGTATTAGAATATTGTCAAATAATAATAGATAGTATATAGATAATAAATTGTTCAATCTATCAACAAAAGGGAATTATCATACATGTTGATGTTTTTTTGTTTCAAAAAGTAGCACCTATTTAAATCAGTTTAGTAACTCAGTAAAAAGGGTTACACGACCAGTAATAATAATAATGATAACAATAATAATATTATAAGTAAAGATAGATAGTGGCTAGCAGTGGAATCCAGGACGCGCGTTTCGTCCCGTTTGGGACTCGTCAGCTGGATGTACCTGCATCTCAGATTTGATGTTCACTCTGGGACTCGAACTCAGTACCGTTCGCTTCAAACGCCATCGCGTTATCCACTTAGCTACAGAGTCCTGATAGCCACTTGCTTGCGCAATGGGTGAAGTTTAATCCACTTGGTATTGTTTTACTTGAATCTTCCCATTGATGTTTTAGGACTGAAATTGATCAGTCTCTTATTGGCATATGTGCATACTGTGCGTATGCTTCGATATTGCTTTAATTTACAGAGTGAACATCAATTCTGAGATGCAGGTACATCCAGCTGACGAGTCCCAAACAGGACGAAACGCGCGTCCTGGATTCCACTGCTAACCACTATCCATCTTTGCTTATAATGCTTGTGAATTAAGGCAATATCGAGGCATACGCACAGTATGCACATATGCCAATAAGAGACTGATCACTTTTAGTCCTAAAACATCAATGGGAAGATTCAAGTAAAACAATACCTAGTGAAATAATAATAACAGTTGCAAATAAGCAGGATACACCCTTGATATCTAGAAGATTAATGCTAAATATCACAATTGTTTAAAACAATGTAGTAATAATGAAATCATTGAAATTAGACTTAATCCTGTACTGATTGTCTTTAGTGTAAATAATTTACGTTAATATTTATGGATGATATGTAATCGATATTTTATGTAGACGAGTTCACAACAGATAGAATACTAAGTTTAAAACATTACAATAAGCTGGTTTAAAGAAGCCTAAAACATACAGTTGAATAAAATGTAAAAAACCCAACTTAATTTCAACTATTTAGAAGTGATTTTCTAACAAGACTTATATGTCTAATAGATCAGTGATCCCATCAAATTCCGTTTTTCATGTTATAAGCCAACTTCTTGTTCTACGTGAGTATTGAAACAACCTTAAGTATTAAGTATTGATGATTAATCAGATTATACTTAATAACAATAATAAAGGCACGACAGATAAAACAAGTGAAAGGTATTCATTGTGAAAATGTCAGTACATTGAATCAATAAAGAAATGGCTTGTCTAAGACTAATCTAGTCATGTGTAATCACCATATCACAATACGAATTACGGATGAACTAAAAATACATTTTAAAATTTGACGATCTATTTGAAAAGAATTCAGTAAAGTAGGTCAAGCCTAAAACAAGAAAAGACAACGGAAGCTACAATAAACATTTAAAACATCTCATTACATCGAAAAGACAATTTATGAGTGTTATTATTGACTAGTAATAGTACTATTATTATTTAACATTAATAATATATACCTACACGAAACGAGGATTATCAGTGTGAGTGAAGTTCTCGATTTGTCCAGTATTTTATTACTTGTGTTAAGTTACATTACATTTACTAACACCTTTGAAGTGTACTAGGTTTAGTAGTACATGTTAAATGTTACATCGAAAGATAATGTTTACTTCATTAATTGTTGAAATGTGTGAACATATGTCATTAACACTGTTATTTAATGAATTTATTTTGATAACATTTAAATTGTATACTGATTTGTTAATCATATCCTCTTTATTATTATTTGTAGTTATCACCTTCTGTCGATAGATATCATAACAACAGTTAAAACATAAGAAAACAAAAGTGATCTATTATTGTTACTTCACTTCTTGAGAAATGCTAAATAACTACTAACGTGACCTACATTTAAATATACTTTTCAAACAATAGATGTCAGATAACGATTTATAAATAATTTTAAAAAAAAATTTTTATGACTTCAGTTCGAATAATATGAGTAAATTTCCTACCTGAAATACTTTTATCTTCAATAGTAAAGGATTACATTATGTTATCGTACAATTTTATCATTACGATTGAAAAATAAAATGGAATGGAATATTTTCACAGTTGAAATCACTAGTCGATCTAAGCTCGATTATCACTGAAAACCTGGAGCACTGGAAGACTGCTCATCAACCAGCACCAACTAATCCCAACTGAAAATAAACCAAATACTTTCAGGATTTATAATAGTTTTTTTACTTTCAGTGCAATAAGCTGACATTCAACAGTTTACATTTCTAAACAATAAAACAAAAGTTATCTAGTGGTTTTTGGATGTCTATGGTTGTCTATTTAAAATAAATCAATGATATAAACTATTTTCAAATTCAAAAATCTTCACAAATCCTTTATATTAGTGAAGGTAATATTTTCATAAGTTAAATCGTGAATCTTACCTAGATTATCATTGAACACCAAGAAGGATTGGACAAGAATTCCATCAATGGTGGTCAAATACAACCTCACCTTCAGGAAACGAGCTCATGACTCAGAGATTAGATACTTGAATATTTAACACCTAAGTTCTGGGCTCAATCTCGATTGGCGGAGTCGCGGATGTGCACTGCTAACTGGCTCCATATTGAGACTAAGAAGCTGTCCAGTCCCTCCTAGTTTTCAGTGATATTCTAGCTGAGAATGGGTTGTGATTTAAACTATGAAGCCTTTACAGCTTTCACAAAACCTTATAATGATAAACGTAGAATTATTTAAATAAGTTTCCTCCATTGCCTAAAAGCAGATTGAAACAAACAATTATTAGATAGTTTATAAGTTTGTTTATGCTGTCTAGGATTATTTCCTTTAATATCTTTTGTTTATTTAACCAGGAAAAAGAAAACAAAAACAAGGGCCAGGCCCAACAATTGAAATGATTCCACCATGAGTCTCACTAAATTTTTTTCAGTTAACCAATGTTTTCATAATATTTACAGGCAAAAATAATCCACTGAATGTCTCATTTCTTTCTTTTTACTTCATTTAGACACTTATTTCCAGGTAATGGATTTCGACAATGTTCTGCAAGATATTTCGATATATATATATATACCATGAAGATTGTTATCTTGTAATAAAAATACATAAGATTTATGTGATTTGTATGAAATCTTATGCACAAAATAGATTGACGAGAAAATCAGATGAAAAATAATCGTGTGAATCCAACAAACGAGATAATAAATTTAAAATTATAGAAATAATTGTTATTAGTATAAGGAAAAAATAACACCATCGATTCTCTATTCTTTGTGTGCTTTATGATGTACAAAATTAATCTTAAAAGATTAATGTTTACTTTATCGTCGATAATGACTTTTTATAAATAGTTTTACGTACATACGCATTGCAAGACACTGAAGTACGTCAGATGAATAACTTTGTATCGTTTAAAGCGTTTTCATATTTTGTGGAGTACATTTGACAGTGAGGATTTAGTCACGGCATGATATCAACTGGAAAACTGTTCCAAACTACATGGATGAGGACAGCTGTATTCATCTTAGTTTTATTACCGTTGTAAAGTTTCCACTTAGGACCACGTTTGAAGAATTATAGAAATGACTACATGAATATTTTACTTCTAAGAAATTTTTTACAATTTCTAATGGTATCTTTTTATAAAAATGGAGTGGTAATACCGTAGATGTATGATTTGTAAAAACTAAGTATATAGTCGGATAAGTATAAATCTATAGGAGAAATACACCTTAATTATTTCAAAATACAACAACAATAAACATTTCGGAACTATAATATTGACAAGTTGAACCCGGTCTTAGAACTTTTTCACATTATATTCAGTCAGCATAACGTAACATAAAAGTCCTAGATATTTGGTGTTTCATAGTTTTTCAGATTAGAATTTGTCCTATAGACATATTTTCATCAAACCACTCTTTTGTTTTGTGTCCCAGCGGGTGATATTTGTATATTATAATTTTTTTATGAAATTCATACTCTAATCTGTTGATTGTCAACAACATCAACCAACTAGTGACGAATTACATCATTATTCGTCCATGTTCTCTTCTTTTCCAATACATATTTTCATATGATCATTTACAAAAATAGTTCATTTACGATTAGTTTGAAATTAACATGTCAGTGCAGAATAAATATTGAGTTGTTATGTTCATACTCGTGCTAGCTCGTGTCCTACTGATTAGTTTTAACTGAATACCTGGCTAAATATTTCATCTTTTTGTACCCTACCATTCTTAAGCCCTCATTTATGATGATGATTATGTAATCTCATTCATTTCCCAAAATTAACATGACAACTATTTTGGAATTAGGAACATTATGATTTTTTTAGATATCATAATACGGGGTTACCATCATTTCATCTAAAGCATGATAATCATTATGCAACATTTGCGCAACGACTCATGTCACGCAAAATCTTAATATTTACAAATGATTGTTAGTAAATATTGTTTGCCGAATACTTGTAGCTTGGTCTAGGAGATTAGTTGCCATGTTAATTTATTTTGATTTATATTGTTTAACCATATGTCGATTATTATAGTTAAGCAAGAAAACCATTAGTAAATTGAATCTACACAAATTTACCTGTTAAATGAAGTTTAATCTTATACAATTTTTCAAGTATATAGTAACGTAATTAGCTAGTACTCATATTCAATTTGTTAATATGTTGGCAGGAATTTTCAAATCACAAATAAATAAAGTTGATGATACAAAACTAGCAGTTTCTAAAATCATTACTGTTTGTAGGGTCAGTGAGATATCACAGAGCCCTAGACAAATCATCCGGTAGTTGGATCACTGAATGTCAAACAGTTCACCGGTTCACATCAAGGGCAAGGACAACCATCGCCAATCAGTTGATTGTACGTCATGAACTGGCCCATGCATCAGTGGTCATACTCTCTTCCTTGTATCTATTAATACTAATACATTGCTGTAATAACGTCGTTTGCACTGTACCATCATCGAGATAGCCATAGTATCTGGATACGACGAAAGGGCACTAACCTTGAGGAGTGACTTCAAAGTTAGCTGGCCCTCAGTCATTCGATGTAGATAGTCTATGGTAGTTATCTACATGTTTAATGTATCAATCATTTAATTTAGTCTACGATAAAGTAATAATCTATCATAATATTCATTCAGTTCTCAGTATTGATCGAATTCTATTGACAAATTTTCAGTTTAATCAATAAATGAAAGGATCGTGTATTAGGATTTAATTTATTTGAATATTCAGTAGTTAAAGATAATAATCATTAGGAGACGACTGACCTGTGTTCGTACTAGTCAATGTATGTTACATAAAGCATACATCCAAAATCTGTTGTGAATTCAAGCTTAAAGTTTTTTTAACAATTACTACTGGACCAGTATATTTCAACTGGGCCTGTTATGAGATAGTAACTCACTGAAGACAATGGTGGATGGTGGTGCAATTTCGTGGTTTGGTTGAAGTTAGAAATTAACACCGTTGGATGCCAGTCGGCTTAGTGGTCTAGAGGTTAAGCGTTCGTGCACGAGATCGATGATCCTGGGTTCGAATCTCGCGAGCAGGATCGTAGATGCACACTGTTGAGGAGACGCATGCTAGGATGAAACGGCTATCCAGTGCTTCCAGACTTTTAATGATGGCCTAACATTGATAAATTCATGGTCTCAAACAAAATTCAACAATCTCTACAACCGTTTTATTTATCTCATTTTTTTAATTATATCCTGTTATATTTAACAGAATACATCTTAACAGAATATGTTATCTATTCAGTTACACTTTAAAATACACTTAGATTGAAATAGATGTATCTTTTGTTAATTGGCTAAGTATAATGTTTAGTTTTAATGATTTTCACGTGAACAATTAGAATTGAAACCCTTAATAAACATTTTTATTAATAAGTATATGAATTGATTAGTTCTTATTTACTTATGATTACAATTTGTTCATTACGGTTGAACTAATCTTCACTTATATTATAATTTAGTTATTATTTCTTTTAAATGAACCAAATGTCTATAAATAACTCTAAACAAATCATCATTTTCAAAAAGTTATGAAGATGTTATTGTTGGTAAATCTTGTATTGATTGTTTATCTTAAAAAAAAACACAGCCCAAGTTGTTGCTCAATCATAAAAATAATAAAGATGAATGAGGTGACATTTTGATGTATTTACACAAATACAATCAAATGTCTAAATGATGATATATTAATCCTAACTATGTACACTTATCATCTGTTTTCGTTGTATTTGACACACTTGATTGAGCAAAAACAATGAAATAAATACAGTACATTTTTTCTATGACACTTTTTTAACTTAGAAAAACAAAGAGGTTCTCTTATTCGAAGCATTAATTAATAAGTCATCTTACATAGATAGTAAACATATCGATTTTAAAGATTATATTCAACAAACAAACACATTTATAGAGTAATAGACACCTCTGTTTATAAATATACACAAACTATATTTACTTTCATTGTATAAGCTAAGACTACATAACTGCCTTATCATTTCAATTATTGGAACGTAAAATACTTTTTTTCCGATTATTCAATGATCAATATTTGTGTTATCTTTTGAATATATAAATACAGAACTTTATCAATATGAATGATGATCTTTAAGATCCATACATCATTCACTTTAATAAAGCTGATGACTGAAATTATATGTCTCAGCTTTGATTCTTTGTAGTCATAAATGTCATGGTTAGTAAGTAACATTACCATTATTGTATTCTAGGGACTATAAAAAGCACCAAAAAAAAAGAAATGTCTAAAATATTTTTTTGCACCTGTATAATTTTTGTTTGTTTTGATTTCCCAAAAAAAGTCAGGTTAAATAAATATTGACGACTTTTCAAATGTCATTCATTTCAAACACTCAACATTCAATGATTTTAATCTCTGTCCAGTTTTAATCAATCTAACCTCTAAATTTTGTATGAATGTTTAGCAAATAGATATGCATATCGGGTTGTTTTTCTTTTACACTTTATAAATGATGATGATTAAACTGAGAATGAAACATCAGATAGAATAATATTAAATATTTAAATACTTCCCTCACAAAATACACAGGCTATCCGATATTAATAGGAGAAAAAAAAAGCATTTTACATTAGCATTTAGATTGACCTATATTAGAGTTGATTATTGAATCCATTTGTAGATATTTCATTAGTGACTGAATCTCATTAAAAGTTGTCTAAATGTGAAGATATTTAAGGTGTGCTTCACAATCCTTTTCCTTTCTAGTTTTTTCTTAGTTTACCATATGGATTTTTGAATGAATATCAAAATCAGTGAAATTTTTTCAGTCATAACAAGAAAAGATGATTAGAGATCCTTTTATTGAGAATAATGGTGAACAAAAGTTTTGAATTGATGAGAGACTAGTAGAATATCTTACAGGATATTTTTATATTCGTTATAGTATCAAAGAGTTCACGATTATTTTTATTTTTATTATTATTAACATTATTATCAATGGCTTTACTCCGTATCATATTTTTGTACAATATAGAATTCTCAGCACGAGGTTTCTCAACAAGTTTCTTTCCCGAAACTAAAAAGAAAGGAAAAGGTGAAAAAATATCTGAATCTGTACAACTTTTCAAATTAGAGAATACAGGTTATTGACTAGGTTGACGTTAACAAGCTGTTGGTCACTTCTTGAAAATCATACAATACCCTACTTACCATGTTTATCATGCATATATTAACTAATAATTGAATATGAAATACTAAGAGAATATTTTAATTTTTAAATATACTTAATATTTGAGATCATGAGTCGATTGAAGCTAGACAACCAGAAAAAAACTGAAGGCACTGGACGGCCATTTCGTCCTACCGTCGGACTCCTCAGAAGTGTGCATCCAAAACCCCACCTCGTGGGATTCGAACCCATGACCTATCAGTCTCACGCGCGAGCACTTAACTACTAGACAACTAAGCCTACCGACATCCAACTGTGTTAATGTCTAACTCCAATTAATACATGATAGGACAGAACGACCGTCCAGTGTTTCCAGGTATTCCATGGTGATCTAACTTCAATTGAATCATGATCTCAGCTACAAAATTACTACAATATCCACAAAACATCTTCTGATATTAATCAACATATGCTCACTAGTGACGGTTTCCGAGGGGTATTTCTTGGAGTTCTAAAGAGAAGCAGTGACTAAAGGAGTTCAACCGAGTCTGTTGTGAGATCGTAACTCACTGAAGATAATGGTGGATATGTCGCTCATTTTCATGGATTAGTTGAAGTTAGACATTAACACCATTGGATAATATCTACAAAACCCCTTTTGATTTTAAATATCTCTAGGAATGTTGACAATAACTTAAATAATTATCAAATTGCATTTTCTCTAGTTCAATCAGATAAGTGTAGGACTCAACAACCTAACCAGTAATTGAAATTTTAAGCAAACAGCATTATTCGACATTAGTTATAACGCAATATACTAAATACAGAAACCAATAGATTCTTCATTGAAATAGACACATCATGTTAATACGACGTTCTGAAAATGTTTGCTCATAAACAAATGATTTCTGTATGGGTTTTATGAAATAAATCACCTTAAACACCATAATGTCAGCTGGATTAACAAATCCTAAAAATTAATTTAAGAATTGCTGTTGCATACAATATATAAGTCGGGTGTTATTTTAACGTTATGTACCTCGTAAATTATAAAATTATTATTGGAATATCAATGATTAACATATACTGATGCATACATACAGTTACAGATCATTTTTTCGATTCGCCATTTTTCACGTGCCAAATTTTGATTTACATCCCTCCATTAAGTCGATAGACCAATCAAAACACTAAATGGACACAATCATTACTCACGAATTATTTTCTCATTGGACATTTCGATTTACACACGATTCAAAATATTTTATCTGACACAAGCTACAACCTCATTGGCTCAGTCATCAACACGCGCAAATCAATGAAAATTGAAAAACGTATAAAAATTCCAGAATTTCAGATGACCACACAACTCCTATTCACTATGATACCCTTTACTGAATCTTGTGGAAACTATGCACGTGTACCACCGATTACCGATATACACAGCACCTACCATATACAACCAAATCACTCGAATGGATCTAGTTCAACTTATCCATCCAGTGAAAATACTGTCTGTTCTCGAAGAGGAAGACGATCAACTGTTCCACCTGAAATCAGAGAACAAACACGTCGGGTGAGTGTGTTTGTCATAATTCATACACTGTAATGATACCTTTGTGAATTGGTGTCTTATAAAATGACTTGATATATTTGATGTGTCACTAACTTAGTGATTACAAGATAGATGGTGAGAGTAATAAGAGATCACGTGGTTGTTTGAATGTGTATGGAAGTGGATTCGATGAGGTTAGACAGAAGTCCATAATTGAATTGATAGTTATGTAACTATGTAACTATGAAATGATTTGCTGATAAGGACTTTCGTTGTATTTTAGTGAAAATGATCAGTTTCTTGATTGTGTTTTTCTGAATGCTGTTATGCTACAACATACGAGGTATCATATAGAATTGTGTTTGATCTGAATATTTCTACTCTGCACACAGTAGATGGTTAGTATTCTATACGAGCATAGGTTACTTGTTTCATGTGAGTACATTAATACCTCTGAAGTGAAATGAAGCTTTTTGTTGAAAAATTCTAGTGAACTTATTGAATAATTAATTATCAATAATTATGAAAATGTATAATTGTTTATACTTTTCATTTCGTATTCAGTTGAAGAAACAAAATATGGAACGTAGACGACGTGCATGTATCTCGGATAAAATGAATGCATTGCATAATTTAGCAATGAATCTTATTGGAATTGATGTAAGTCTCTTAGTGATAAACTCTTACTGATTTAATTCAAATGATGTTGTACAAATAATTTTATGGATTGTATTTCGAAATTTTCAAGTGAGGTTATTTGTGAGTATTAGGGTTTGGAGCTTATAGAAATAAATTAATTTGTGTAGGTTTTGTCATGCTATTATTTGTGTATTACTAATTTATATCGAACACAGTCTTAGATCACATTGTATATCCATTTGTATGTTAACTCAAATTTGATCATTGACATAAGTTGTCTCAGCTATTTAGATATTTAGGCTTTTCTTATTGAGAATAGAATGTCAACTAGGATAAATAATTTTCATTCTATATAATTTCATGAATGATGGATCAATTAATTTTTAACATACCACCTCACTCTGACATAATTGACACCTATTTTCGACTAATTTGTTCATTAATTACATATTGTCATTGAGTTTTCAACACGCACACCATTATGTAGAACAATATTAATAATTGAGTAATTGGTATGGATACTCAATCAATTCAACTTGCTCAATGTTAATAGGGTGAATTCCATTTTCGTTACACTAAGAGAAAATACCCACTATTATGTTATTGTATATATTGGCCATTAAGATTTATTATTATGAGAATATTTTCAGTATCTGTACTACCGACTATGTTACTTTGACAAATGATTTTGAACAGTGTAGGAGAATTGATAATGAAGTTGATTACTGGTTACACGTGGATAACACATTGAGGTTCGCAGTGACTAGTACTTGGTTCAAATATTACTGCCGATAAAAATACTGAGATTCAAGTCCATTGAATTTGCTAGTTTTAACTAATAACCGAATATATGCCCTTCATTCCCATTGCTACCGACACTATTAAAATAAGTAAATTACAGATGATCAAGATGAAAACATTATCAAATAAGATTATCTTTACATTTCACTTAATTTTATTTTGCAGCCAAACAAATATCATAAAGTTGAGAAAGCCGATATCTTGAATTTGTGTCAAAGTGTATTTGAAGGAATTACAAACATTGCAAAAGATGAACCTGGTAAGTATTATCCTCTACCCGTACTGTTAATATTCTATATTGCATTTGTTTCATTCAGTAACTGAATGAAATGAAATCGATGATAAGCAATTGATTGAATAAATGATAAGGAATCCACTATGTGAATAACCTAGAATATTTTGAATAAATAGTATTGTCTAGTGGTACGACTATTTATTTCCTAATTCCATCCATACAAAATAAATGATTTATCATAGCAAAACTGAGAAAACTGAGATTTGAGTTAAAGAAGAATAGTACTTACTTAATGTAGATTTATCATAATTATCAATTGTATTATCGTTTAAATAGTTTTGTTATATAAGTGAGTAGTTCTCTCTTCGTGTTTTATTGTTTGAAATCAACGTAACCTATGCTAATGTTAATTTTTCTTATTTCATTGATAGAATTCCAAGAACGTTTAAGAAAATTACGTTACAATTTGAATGAGATCTCAAACTCTTCCTCAATATCCTCAACAACAACAATAACAACAACAACATCATCACCGTCATTATTTACATCAACAAGTAATTCCTCATCAAATGTCAATGAAGATATAAAAAATATTGTGAATGTGAATGGGAATGGCAATTCACTAAGAAAATTCACTCGACATCCACATCACCATCGTTCCTATCATCAAAGTCAACAACATTCACACTCTAATACCTCTATTTCTTGTTCGACGATGAATACCACTACTACTACTACGCCAATGTTCAGTGCCCTGAAAATCTCGTCTCCAGTGCCAACTTGTGATAATGTCGACCAGAAAATTGATGAAGACAATAAGGAGAACAGAATACCGAGATTGATAATAAGAAATACTTCATCGATTGAACATTACAGCACTCCTTATCTTAACAATGTTATTATCAATAGTACCTGTAATTCAACTCCAATCTCCTCCTATGTCACTTATACCTCCGCCTCCACCTCTTCATCAACATCAGCATCATTCTCATCATCTTCCGTCACATCAACTCCAGTGAATAATCTGCATTCACGAGTTAATGGATTGATGATGCAATGGCAGTCGACACCGTTACAATATAATGACAAATACAATTCATTATTGAGTGATTCTGATAGTGGTTTTTTCAGTAGTGGAACTCAGTCAGTGGGATTCACACCGAATGCGAATAATGTAGTTGGTGTTAGTAGGACAAATGTGAGTATGGATTCTGCTCAATCTACAGACTTGTGTTCTGTGAAATTACCAAACATAGATCAGAGATCCTGTAATGTATTTATGAATTGTATGAGAAATATGTCGTCAATATCACCTTCGTCATTGTCATGTGATGATCATTTGTCAGCTTTCACTGTGCCTGTAAGGCGATCGGGATTAGTTGAAATGAATAAATCCGTTGATCTACATAATACCAGTGTTCGACATAGTAAATTGGATAATGCATTGATGAACGATTCTATGAGTTGTACGAGAGGATTAATCTCTTCATCTACTGAAGTTGCATCTGAGACAATAAATACTAAACATCCAGTAATGTGGAGACCATACTTAGATTAGAATTGATGATGATTTCGGTTTCTTTTTCTTGTAAATATTTAAAACAGATTTCATTTTAAGATTATTTCACATTTGATTTTTATCATTTATTTTAAACAGAATATATGCCAATTTTAGTTTTTTTAATTCTGTACAGATTCAAATTGGAGTTCTTTAATTAACAGGATTCTACATTTTATCCATAAAATAGTATTTTTTAAAAAAAATGTTTGTTTCAATAAATAATTATGAAATTTAGTTACATTCGTTTTGCGTTAATTCTAGTCTGTAATTACCTTCGTTCCATTTTCGTGATTGTCGCTCGGACATTTGTTTGTCGAGTGATTGTTATACTGTGCGATGTTAATAGTTATCTTAATTGCGCATAAACTTATTTCAGTTGTCATTAGGGTAGATAAATGTAATTCATGTTATAAATCAATTGAATTATAATAATACAATAGGCCATTTATGAAAATTTTCACTGATTAATTTCGGTATTTATATGGAAGACAAGGTGATCTCAGATAATCTTGTTTGTAGATCTCATTTCCTTTCTGGTTTTTCAGAGATAATAAGCAGAAAAAAATGCCAGAAATATAGACTTCAGTCCATCCTATTATTTTTTGTCAAACACTAAGTCACGCGATCTATAATGTACAAAATTATATAGTTGTGATGCTCGCTGAGAAACTATTATTACGCAACTGTCCACTATTATTAGAAGCTTCTGTGTATTACAAAGATTTTCAGTACGAAATATTCATATTAGAAGTTTTAAGATGTTTAATTAAACAATTATACGAATAATTATGTTTTAAGTATATTGGTTTATGAACTCAGTTATCCAGTTAGTATGAATCATTTTTAGTTTTTGTTGGCAAGTTAGTATTCACTTACAACGAAAATTGAAAACGTAGACTACTTTATCATGTTTTTTGGTACTACGGAAACATTAGTTTGATTATTTGAAATAGACAGTTTATTACATTTTTATGAATCATTATGCCACGAAATACACACACTCAATCTACCAATGTGTCATAGTTTTTAAAGGAAGCAATGGTCATTGAAAGCTATGAATCACTGAACAGGTGTTCTACACTAGTTTGATATCTCTCAGTAGCGTTTGCTCTCAGTCTCATCAGCTATCGAAACACAAACAATGAAGCGTATACCATAGATAAATGTTACGTCGAACTTTAAAATGAATTAGAATTACAATGAAGATCATTGCTATCTATGGTATGAGTTTAAAACATTAATGTATCCAGTCACTAATTTAAATATACGTACTCACTTCGGAAAACCATTATTATACTCTTTTTATATATTAGTTATTCAACTAATAATCTGTGTACATTAGCAATTTATTTGATGCTTCCCTATAATTGTAGTCTATCCAAATGTTTTATGAATGATATATTTCGGAAATCATTATTTTAATTACGATAGTCAACTTATTAAGCTAAAATAGATTTATTCAATTCAATTAAACCAGTGGTATCAAGCTAAACTGTTATGAAACAATTTGTGAGTTATATTGAAAATTCGGCATTTCTGTTTAGCATGATTGATTTTCAACAAATACAAATTGAAAATAAAGTCCGTTACCGTGATCTGTAAAAAAATATATATAAAGTGACTAGTATTCAACGATTTAATTTCTTTATTTTTGGTTCGGCATAAAATCGTTTTTTTAAAATGAATTATATACCGATACTATCGTCATAGTTACTACTATTAGTTATTTGAACTGAGAAGTGCATTAAACTGTTGCATGAAAGGTACCATCCTTTGATGATCACAGTTCATATGAACTTGTTTTTTCTTTCTAAAAAAATGGAAATAGAAATATAACCCGACACAAGTATTTTGTTGAATAAAGTCGATAAAAATATATATCTGAGTACATCTACTAAGTATTCATTATTTTTGTTGTTGAGCTGAATTTAACATTTACGTTTGAAATAAAAATGTAAACTGGCATAACAACAACTACACTGTTGCTAACATAATTTTTAATAACAAAATGTTTACAGTACAATGTAAAATAAAATAAATTTAAAGTTAGATACAATACATAGTGTTCATAAAGTAGACTGTGAATGGTTCATAAATATTTGATCAATTAAATTAGAATAAGTAAACTTGTGTCCAGTGTTAAATAAAATATGCCCAGTGAGATGATCTATGATAAATGAAACTTATAAACTCAAATTAGCGGTTAATTTAGTTAAACAATCTTCACCAATCTGTTTTAAGTGTCAATAAAAAATACTAAATACAGGCAAGAGTTTCTTCACGATAATCATACGTTTCAGTTGTTGTTTATAGATCATTTGCGACTGGTTGACATAAATCAGGTAGACATATTTGATCCCTCAAAAGAAATGTACATTCCTTGTGATATTAGAATGCACATCATTTCAGTCAGCTATCAGAAATGTTACCAGTAAGCTGTTTAAGACACTTTAAATTCCCAGAAGAACTGGGAACTCAGATCTTGTGCTTTCTACTTCAAACCATAATACTATTCTGTATTTGATAACAATGGAATAGCCATAGAATGTTTTCTCATCAGAATTGACAAGGCATTTGAGTTCATTGAAATCAACAACAAAAAATAAACCTACCTTGTCTAAATTATTTTGTGGAGTTAATGAAATTTATATTAAATAGCATACATATACCAGATCGTGATAAATACCTCTTGTAGTACTTGTATTTTCATTAGAAATAATATTTAGAATTTAGTAGTAGAGACTATGAGTCAATTGTAGCTAGACCACCATGGAAAACTTGGAAGGATTGGATGGCTGTTTCGTCCTATTGTGAAACTCCTCAGTAGTGCACATTCACGATCCCACCTCGCGAGACTCAAACTTAGGACTTATCGGTCTCCAGGATTTCCATGGTGATCTAGCTTCAAATGACTCATGATCTTAGCTATTAAGTTACTATAATGTCCACAAAAACGCGTTTCTGATAATATTTATAAACTGGAAAATTTCAGAAGTCATTGAAGATAGTTAATATAAGAATTAGGGTAGGGGTTTCCGAGAGGAGTTAAAAAAACATTTTATTCTCTAAACCAGTTTAAGTCATCCAATTGAACAGAAGAAAATCGTATAGATTGTGTGTGCTTTTTTAAAACGTCAGCTATATGAATACTATGATGTGGTTAATATACGTTTACTTATATTAATGTCACTACTGTTTATGCGTGGGAAACGAATAGAAATTTAATTTTTCTAAGATTTAAATGTCTTTTTCTGCAGGGATTTAAAATTTTCAGGTGTGATATATAGAATTGTAGATTAGTATGTCAAAGCACAGATATATATATGACAAGGCGTCATCTTACTAAAATGTGTACATTTTTATTGTGAATAAAGCCACGTACAAACACCACGTTCCTTAAATTAATGAGATTTACAGATATCACGTTTTTTAATGTTTATTTTGTTATTTTCTGAGATATGGTAACCTTATAAATAATATAAAAATTATTAGTATAAACATTATAGGTACAATTGTATTCACCAATCATTTTTATTTCAATAAAATTCACATAGATTTGTAATTTACTTTATTGAGGTCTAATATTGGCTGAAGAGACCTTTTAAATCACGAAGTACTGTTAGCTTAAAGCTCTTCAGATCGTGGAAATTTGTAGCTGGATAGCTTAGTCGTGGAGCTTTCATTGTTCTTCTGAATGACATCATCAGCACGAACTTCACCTATACGTAATACACGACATAATAATAATACTAATAATAGTAAAATACTGATATGATGGGTAGAAGGAAAGCCTTTTTCATTACCTTATAAGCATTTTTCCCAACATTAATCAATCATTAATTATTCGGTTGAATTAATAATTTATAACCATTTATTTAAATGTTCAGTATACATTTAATTCCTTAATAGCAATAGTCAACTGATCAATAGTGATGTCAATTGAATCCTACTTTAGTTTGAAATCGGTTCCATTAGATCAAATTACCAGTTAAACTTTGAAAGTTATTTTACTTTTTAAATCTATTTTGAAAATGTTAACTATCAACACTTAATCTGATAAATAGTAACTTTCAATGATTAACACATATTTAACCATTTCATTTTAATGTATAAAAGGAATAACCTCAACAACAATAATCAGTTAATTTATTCATTTATTTATGGATTAGGTATTAATTAACTTAACCATTTGAATTGTTATTTTATTAAGAAATATAAGATTTTAAATTATGGTTAAGTATATTGAATCTAGTTACTATGATAGTTAAATTATCGAGTGTTCATCTCTTGTCCCAAACCTAATCGCTTTATTTCTTACCTTTCCATTTATTAACCGACAATAGTCATGTATATATTCAATTGTTTAACTGGAGTTTTATATTTTGATTGTGTTGTTACAGTTAATTTCTTTTGTCATTTTCTTTAAACTAGTAATAAAAGACGAAGCCAATATAATTAAATTCTAAAAAAAATTCAATCATCTTACTACTCACCATTTTTTTCTACTCCAACACGCATACCCTTTAATTTTCACCATAGTTTCTACAGTGTTGTTAATCGACGTTCAAAATCATTTTTAAATTGTCCCTCCCCACTTTTTTTCAGATTCAAGTAAATCACGCATGTCTGATTAACTATTATTATTACCATTATTACAATAGTAATCATTATCGTCATCATAACACGTAATAGATATAATAATTGACATCCTTTCTTTTACACAAAAAAACCACTTTCTTGTCATTCATTAGTCTTCTTTTTCCTGCCTATCACCATCATTGATTTGATCGTGAACACTATGGCTACTAATCATTTTATGTGTGAACAACTAAAAACTTTTTTAAAAGATCTTAAGTAGATCTTATTTCAATCTATTCAATTCAACGATATTATTTATTGATATATAAATGACGCTAATTTTACCTTTTCACTCCATTTTTTGTGGTTTGTGTTTCTTAAATATATTGTTATCTTCAGCAGATATTAATTTTTAGGTTGTATTTGTCATCGATTGATTTTAATTTGGGTACGATTGAAACTCGGTGTCTATTTGGAAATTTAGATTGATATCTTAGATTAATCAATGCTAGACCACCACTGAAAACCTGGAAGCACTGGATGGCCGTTTCGTCCTAGTATGGGACTCCTAATCGGTGCACATCCACGACCACGCGCGCGGGACTTGAACCGATGACCTTCGGTGGATTAGTCAAAGTTAGGTATTTATACCGTTGGACGCCGGTCGGCTCAGTGATCTAGATGTTAAGCGTTCACGCGCGAGATCGAAAGTCCTTGGATTGAGTCCCGCACGCGAGATCGTAGATACGCACTGTCGAAAAGTTCCATAACAGGACGAAAGGGCCATCTAAGTCTTTCTGGTTCTCAATTGTGTTTTAAAATCGATCGATTCATTATATCAGTCTAAACTCAACAATCTCCACTATCCTATACTGATATTTGGAATTTGTAAAAGTTTGTTGTATAGGAACTAGGATAAGTACAAGTGATAGGACTGGTCAATTGTCAAAGTATATTGTCAATTGTATTACTTAATTTAAGGGTGTCATTAAAAAATAGATTAAATTGACAGTCTATTTGTACATATTGCATGTTTTTATCAGTCCTTCGATAAAGATTAATCATTTGTTCTTTTATTTTCTACTAAATTCAAATAAGACCATTAAAGTAAACGACTCTATAGTGGTGAATTTTTTGTTATCGTATTGTTGAGGTGAATTTTATATCCCTTGTCTATTTCGTTGTTCAAATAGGACGTATCTAATTTTGAATTCATTTCATATATTGGGAAACTTCAAATATATATTATCACAGCTCTTTTTTGAAAATATATTGCTATTTACATTCATCAGTTATTTGTTTCAATCTCTGCATTAAATGTACATAAAGTTCTTTTCAGTACTGATTAACAATGGAAAAAATCAGTTTTTCTAAATAGTGAAAAACGACACAGTGTATTTTCTTGAATTTCCTTTTATTATACTGAAGAGAGCAAGAACGATTCATTGTATTCGTTAAGCCACAAAAAATAACAATATTTCATATGGTGTAGGTTGAGTTTATCCACCTTATTTTCAACATTCATTCAGTGTTCTTACCTAGCCCCCTTGGTTGTATTTCTGCTCATATAGTGAGTGAGTACTGCATATTAGTGAGTAGTCCTCAATGAAAATCTTATTTAAACCAGTTAAAATTACCGCTAACAATCTCCAATATCCAGCATATGTTGAATGAAAATTACAAATATTGTAGTAATTAAAACTCTAAATCAAATTTCTGAAGCTTTTTGATGAAGTTTTGTTCTCTAAGCTGAAAGGTTTGGTTATGGAGCTTTCATCGTTCTTCTGAATGATATGATCAACAAAAAATTCAGGTACAAATCTCATGATGTCGTTCAGATAAACGATAAAAGCTGCACAACCAAACCTTCCAGCTCAGAGAATAAAACTCCATCTACAAATCTTCTCCACCATTTCTGAAATTAGTTACACTTTAAACTGTTATAGCTATTGTTAAAAAAATTTGGTATTTAAATTAATGTTGTTTTCCAAGTTTTTTATACATTTTAAGTATTAATTCAGGTCATATACAATGAATACTACTCATCATTATAAGTTTAGTCCAAATATAATGTATGTTTAGAATGTGTACCCGGAAAGTGTAAGTTACTTTATTATGATTCGATTATTACCATAATGATAATAATAATAATAATAATAATAATAATAATAATAATAATAATAATTGTTTTTTGATGATCATCACAAACTTTTAAAAAATAAACTGTGATTGAAATATCCATTATAAAGTAAACAAAATGGACTAAATATGATCATATAATGAGTTTAAATCAGATTTCTAATAAACTTAGATATCTTTTATTCAGATTAGATATGTACTTTTAATGTGTCATGTTTCGTTTTTTTTATTACTTTTGAAATTTACTCAATATACTTGTGAAAGGATACAAAATGATTACTGGAAACATTGTTGATAATATAAGGTAGGAGTTGTGGATTGAATTCTCATTAAAAAACCATGATGTATATGCATGTATATGTATATATATGATTCAGCTATAATATTTTGAAACATAAATAGTTAAATATTTTGAATTGAAAGTAATTAGTTATCTGCAAAATTCATATATTCATGTTAAAAGAGAAGTATTAACAGTTAGATATTCGATTCCATCACCTTCGTCCATTAGATTAGTTTGATAAAATGAAATGTTTTGGAATATTATCATTGTTACAATTGATGATGTATTACTCCATAATTTAAAAACAAGATATTTATTATATTCTGATTATTGACATGAAAAAAATTGTTCTTATAAAAATTATGAGAAAAACTTTTCGATAGAATATAATAGTCAATGTGTAAATTGAGTCAGTTAGTTAGTTACTGTGGTCAGGACAATATCATATGGAATTCCTATGATGGATTAAACTGCAAAATCGTGCATGGAGGACAGTTGATAAAGTCGTTCGAAGTAAGGTCCGGTGTCAGGCAAGGTTGCTTACTTTCACCCTTTCTATTTCTCCTGGTGATCGACCAGATCATGAAGATGTCAACATCTGAAGGGAAGCACGGGATACAGTGGACAGCTAGGATGTGGCTGGACGATCTAGACTTCGCAAATGATCTGGTTCTAATATTGCACAGGCAACAGTAAGTGCAGGAAAAGACGACCAGTGTAGCAGCAGCATCAGCAGCAGTAGGTCTCAATATACACAAAGGGAAAAGCAAGATTCTCCGATACAACACAGCATGCACCAATCCAATCACAATTGACGGAGAAGATTTGGAAGATGTAAAAACCTTTACATATTTGGGCAGCATCATTGATGAATATGGTGGATCTGATGCAGACGTGAAAGCGCGAATCCGTAAAGCAAGAGCAGCATATTTACAACTGAATGACATCTGGAACTCAAAACAACTCTCTGTCAATCAACAACAAGATCAGGATTTTCAATACAAATGTCAAGACAGTTCAACTGTATGGGGCGGAAACATGGAAAACTACGAAAGCCATCATCCACAAGATACAAGTGTTTATTAACAGTTGTCTACGCAAAATACTTCAGATCCGTTGGTCAGACACTATCAGTAACAACCTACTATGGAGAGAACAAATCAGATTCTAGCGGAGGAAGAAATCAGGAGTAAGCACTGGAAGTGGATAGGACATACATTGATGAAAGTACCCAACTGCGTCACAAGACAAGCCCTCACATGGAATCCTGAAGGCCAAAGGAGGAGAGGAAGACCAAAGAACACATTACGCCGGGAAATGGAAATAAACATGAAAAAGATGAACAAGAATTGGATGGAACTATAAAAGAAGGCCCAGGACAGAGTGAGTTGGCGAATGCTGGTCGGTGGCCTATGCTTCATCGGGAGTAACAGGCGTAAGTAAGTAAATGTGCAGTTAGTTACACCTTTAACTCAACATGAAGCATAGGCTGCCAACCAAGATTCTCCAACATAATATATCCCACACTCTCTTTTCTCAAATGCCATTCATTTTTTTGATGTCACATTAATCGGTAGTAAAGGACTAGACGAATCTGATAGTGGTCACTATTCAGTAATCATTCAATCCCATGATACAAAGGGAAAATACGTTATGTTACTCTTTTTCCACTCATTAGTAATCCAAGGTCTGTTGTAAATATGTTTTAGTCGAAATTACTGCATTTCACATTAAAAAGCTAATTTAGTGAAAATCAAACATGTTAATGAAAAAATTAAACACTAAAGATCTAATTCAAAATAAACGGATGAAATTAATGCATTATCACTTTTGAATAATCCTAGAATTATCAGTATGGAGATTTGTGGGGATTGCAATATCTTAACAGTTGGATTCACGAGTCAAGCTAAGTAATGAATAGTCGTTTCGCTGTGTCAAGGAGCTCCTCAGTAGTACGTATCCACGATCCTGAATGTGGGACTCGAATTCAGGTTCCGGCGGTTTCGCGCGCGAACACTTAAGCTCCAGACCATTGGGCCGACATCCAACTGTGCTCACGTCTAACTTCAATCGATCCATGATCTAGAATTGAAAACTTGAAACAGGATAAAGAATGCCTACATCTGATCCATCAAGTAACCAATGTTTGGTTACTTAATGTCATTTGAATTTAAACAAGAAATCTACACTTTCGAAACGCACTACCTGAATCAGCAGTTGATGATTTATATGGAAGAATGTCATGATCTAATCTTAAAATTTAAAAAAAAATACTTCCTGGTTGTTTAATTGTTTTCTAAATGACGTTTATTTATAATTCCAATAAATTAATTTATACTTTCTGTAAAGTTTGTCATAAAACCATCTAAATAATTTTTAATCTTATTGTATTTGCCTATAAATATGATTCAAAATAAGTTCTCTGGATCATTATTTGAATTTGTATTTATTAAATAATTAATCGATGATATTTATTTTTCAATCCTAATTAGAGAATTAGTAAATTATGAAATGTTAATCAGTATAGAGATTAATAAAATAACCACATAGAAATGCATCATACATTTTCAAATGACATAAATAAAGAAAGTAACACACAAAAGGAGGGTTAAAATATAGGCGGGACAGAGTATTTTTTTTTGAGGGAGGAGGGGAAATCTTAAATGTGATCATTCATAATGATTTATTCTGCATAGGATGTAATAAAAAATATCATTAGAGAACGAGAGATCAGTTTGATTAAATAACTCTATGTAGAATATGAATAAACACATCAGTTCAAAGGTCACTTTCTTATTAAATTCGGAAATAGGGCTAGTTTTAAATGGTTTAATTTTTTCGTTAAATAATAGTAATAATAACTCCAAAGACTGAATTGATTGTGTTATGTATATAAATGAAAATTATGAAAGTACCAAAGGTTAAGGTTAACTCATAACATCATTCATTTTTTATAATCTCTCACTACTATACATACATACATGTCTAAACAAAAACACTTATAGGTGGACAAGTTGTATAATTGCTTAATTGACGGCATCATATATCAAAATTTCCGATTTACAAAATGAATATGGGATAAGTAAACATTTCGAGATTAGTATGCCCAATATGGTCTTAAAAACAGAACCGTAAACGTTATATTCATTTTTAAAAAAGTAATTTATTCGATTATGAGAAAAATAAATAAAGTTAGATATTAAAACCGTTGGATACCAATCGGCTCAGTGGTCTAGAGGTTAGGCGTTCATGTGCAAGATCAAAGGTCTTAAGTTTGAGTTCCCCGTGCCGGATCGTGGATGCGCATTGCTGAGGAGTCCCGTATTACTACTAAACGAGTGCCCAGTAATTCCAGATTCCCAGTGGTGGTTTAACACTGATCGGCTCATGATTTCAATAAAATTCAACAATCTCTATAACTCCATATTGAAGAAAATAAATGTTGAAATCTTATATTTAAATAATTACCAGTTATTTTACTTGGTTTTATTTTGATATGTGTTTTGTTACTATACAAATGGTTTTATTTACTCCTGGTATTTTGCTATGAAATGTTTCGGTGATTAGTAACCGATGCCATATTTGTCTAGTTCTTAGCTCTGATCTAATTCTATCGATAAAATTGTAATGTTACCATCGTTTTGGAATTACACAATTAAAACAGTCGATCGGAAGCCTTGGACTTAAGTTTTGTGAACAAGTGACTTAGACTAGTGTCCACAAAGTAAATTGACCAACAAAATTCAGTTAACTCTAGAATCCAAATGAACATAACACTAATCACTATTTAGAGATCAATCCGTGTCAATATCTCAGTCCTACATGAAGCTTATAATACAAATTTACGAATTTACATATAATATAGTTACTTAATAGTTATCCGATGAGAATATATGTAATTATAGTTGATAAATAATTCCTAGCAGTTACCACTCATTTATTCTTCGTCAACAAAAGCTTAGGTTTACAGTCAAGTTCAGTAATTAATAATAGACATATAGCTTGGCACAATTCTGTGTTCATTCAAATTACTATAACACATCAGCACAACTTCTTGATAAAATCAATAGCAAATTAATTGGGATAAAATCAATGAAAGTTATAAAGTCTAAACATTGAGAACGTGTTCAAAAAAGAAGTTATATGGAAAAGTAAATATATGAAATAATATTAAAATTCATAAGTACATATTGTTGACGAGTCACTTAAATAGAATGAAACAGAAATCTACCGCTTTTTAGTTTTAATTGGTATCTTATGTGAGATCAATCTCTTACGAATATTATCTATCAGCTGAACTGATCTCTACAGAACTTCATCCGCAAATATACAAACTGTTAAGAATTAGTAAGACAGAAAAGTAGGAATATTTGCTCAAAAATCAGGAAAAGTGTAGAATAATCACTGGTGATAAATAATTTTAAAAAATTTCATTGTCTATGAAAATGTATTAAAGAAAATTGTCTCCACTAAATTGTCTTTAATTAATGATTATATTAATTCAATTGTCAAAATTATGAGTTTCTATGATCATTTGCAGGATCTTAAGCATAATTAGATTAATTTTCATGACTAATTGTCTTGATTAAGGTATGCAATGTTTTCAGGTGAATAGAACATAACATACTTTCTAAACATTATTTCAACAATGATTATACATCTCTAATACATTCATTTGTATTTTATATGGTGTCTTTATTAAAAACATGAGAAGCAGTGGAAATGGACTAAAAAATTATTTTAAGGATAATATAATTATCACTATTTATTTATTTAAACACATAAATAATAGTACAAGGAGGCACCAAATATATGTACTCCGCACTTTACCACTCGGTTTGTTTGAAGGCTAGGGTATTGTCCTAGTGTTCAAACCGAAGCAGGTGGTTTCCTTAGTAGGCCACTCCTTGTGCTTTTGATCTAAAGATCTAATTCACCAAGCAGTGGAGCAATGTCGGGAGATGCAGTTCCATGGTAGCCAGCGACCAACAATAGGTTCATACACCATTTATTCCCTTAGGATCCTGGAGCTCACAAGTACCATTGGCTTGGAATCAGGGTTTTCCAACTCCCTCAGATGGATCCGCCGTATCCGTTAACCCAGTTAAAGCGCCGGACATTCACTTTTCGTCCTCTCAACTTCATAATCAACACCCCCACCGCGAGAAGGCAATGAGTAGGACTTCCCTGATATTGGTTGTATACACGTGGTCATGTAAGAGCATTTGGAGAGGAGGAACGAACTCTCTCCACCCTCTACTAGACTAGAACATTTAGGAGTTAAGAGAATCACAATTTTGTAATAAAAACGATAGTAATTATTATTGCTAGTATTAGGTAGAAAGGAAAAAGTAAATAACTTTATTTAAAACATAACTTCTAACGATAGATAATGATACACAACCAACTGATTACTTACGCTTGTACATCCACGTAACACAAAAAACAACGCTTACTGTTTTCGTTTACATCAATTATCAATTAATGGATATGCATAGATCTATGATATATATCATATAATATAAAAAAAATTAATTGAATCTTCATTCATTTGTGTTGAAAATGAAATAAACAATGAAACCTGTCTGACTTAATAAACGTTTACCTACTGTCTTAATAGGCGCAACATATCTGTACATATATGATACAAACTTATCATTCACTTTAAAAATACAGTAATTTACGATTGAACAAAATCAACTATAATTCTATTAAATGTTTATGTATATGAGAGACTCGTGACCTGCTAATTGATTATTATTATTATTATTATTATTATTATTATTATTATTATTATTATTATTATTATTATTATTATTATGAGAGAAGGAACATGAATACAAACATTTTGTTTTATTGTTTAAGATCTGATGAATAAAACTACTTGTCTGGAAGATCATATAACACTAGATACACTATTCATTAATTTAAATGCAAATTCTATTCAAGTCTATTTTATCGAAACCATACAAAAGTATCAACATTAAATATGTTTAATGCTTTTGTTATCATTTTCAATAATAAAATGATATTCAGTTTTATGATTTTAAATCAGATTAGTAGAGTGTATTCAATCAAGCTAGGTATAGCATACAAACGTACAGGTGTAATTAAAATAAATTTCTTATGTTTAAATCTATGTAATTTGAATAAATTCTCCATGGAAAATAATTAATAATAATAAACATATATTACTTATAAACTTTTACTGAATATCACTGGTTGAAACCATGAGTCAATTGAAGCTAAACCACCATGGAAAACCTGGAAGCACTGGACGGCCGTTTCGTCCCAGTATGGGACTCCTCAGCAGCGCGCATCCACGATCCTGCCCCCCCCCGCGAGATTCGAACCCAACTAGACCACTGGCACGAAACGGATGGGTCCTGGGTTCGAATCTTGCGGAGGGTGGGATCGTGGATGCGCACTGCTGAGGAGTCCCATACTAGGATGAAACGGCCGTCCAGTGCTTCCAGGTTTTCCATGGTGGTTTAACTTCAATTGACTCATGATTTCAACCAGTGAAATTTATAAAATCTCCATAAGACCCATTCTGATTTTATTGAATATGTTTAGTGAATCAATGATACTTAGAGTTTTTGGTTCTTTCTAATGTGATTCCACTAAATTGTAAATGTAATAATATATTACTATGTTGATAGGTACCTCAATTATCGATAAACATTTTTATATAAAGGAGAATTATTAGTAACTTTTAAACTATACTACAAGAAGAAGTGTAATCAGAGAAAACATTTTAAAATGTACTAAATCTAATGTCATAGAGTATTCGATGCAAAGCAATAATAATAACATGTAAGTAAAAAATTGACATGTAGATACAATCGACTGGATGAATAATGTTTAGAATGAAGAAAATTTGACAATCATGTTCTTGGATGCGAACTGCTGAAGAGTTACTTATTAAGACGAAGTGGTCATCCAATGCTTCCAGTTTATTAATGATTATCTAACTTAGATCAGTGTGTGATCTCAATAAAAGTTATCAATCTCTATAACCCCATACTGTACAATCTAAAGATATTGAGTTTAATTAAGAATAAGATTGTAAGTGCATACTAATTAAGATTGACATACTGGGATGTAACACATATGTCCAGTACTTTTTTGTATTTTCAATAGTGCCTATACTAATATGTTATTGAAACACTGGAATACATAACTGAATTCAATACACTTGAACATTTATTTATTAGTTTATTAAGAGAAGTTAGTAAAATTGAAAGTAACAGTCAAGTTCTTTTGTATGATGCAAGTTATATGACATTTTTATTGTAATAATTATTTCAATTCAGTATTAATAAGGCATTGATTATTAAACCAAACTATATCCCGATACAATTAAATATGGGTAAAGAAGAGAGAAGACAAATATATACATATATTTTTCTTCCAACTTGTTAAAACAATAAAAGATAATACTTATGTACTCATCTTACAAAAGACAGAATATTTGAGAATATCGAAAAACAGATAGAAATATCATAGAACCTAATCATCGTTGTATTATGTACATGTGCTTATTTAACATTGTATTTAATTGTTAGATTTGATATGAGATAAATACCCGCAAAAATAAATATTGTTTATGTATGTTTTAAATATTATATTCAATCAAACAAAATGGTTATATGATATATGTAGTTAATTAATCAGTTAATTAGTAATAGATTAAGTAATGTAATATAAATTGTTTATCATTATACTTAGTAGAATATTGAATAACATAACTTACATTACTTTAGATACCTATGAAGAATAATGAGTTTTATATGATATCATTAATATAAGTCACTATCCGAAACAGTATTACTTAAAAATTGATTAGGTTAATCTTAGGTTAAATAAATTATAGAATCTCGATAGTTGAATTCATGAGTCAATTTAATCTATACAACCATGGAAAACCTGTAAGCATTGGACGGCCGTTTCGTCTTAGTATGCGACTCCTCAGCAGTGCACATCTACAAACCAGCCTCGCGAGATTCGAACACAGGATCTGTCAGTCTCACGCGCGAGCGCTTAACCTCCAGGCCGCTGAGCGGACCGGCAACCAACGGTGTTAATGTTTAACTTTAACCAACCCACGAAATTGCACCACCGTGCCTCATTTTCACCAGTGAGTTACTATCTTACAACAGACCCGGTTGAACCCGATTGGTCGCGACTTCTCACTAGAACTCCAGGAAATACCTCTTGGAGATCGTCATTAGTGAACATATGATGATTATAATCAGAGAAAGTTTTTTTGAATATTATGGTAATTTAATAGTTGGATTCATGATTTAATTGAAGATTTCACGAGCGAGACTGATAGGTCCTGGGTTCGAATCTCGCGAGGCAGGATCATGGATGAACACTGTTGAGGAATCCCATGCTAGGTTTTTCATGGTGGTCTAGCTTCAGTCAACTCATGAATTCAACTATTAAAATTACTGTAATATCCACCAAGACCCTCTCTGATAATAAAATTGTAGAATGATTAGTTAATATTATTGGCTACAGTAATATGGTTAATGGCTGCATTGTTTTTTTTTCATGAAATTCTAAAGATTGTTGATTTAGTCTGGATACTCAACAACATAGACTGAAATTAATTTAGAGAATTTAGAGAATTCAGCGGAGAAAATTTTCTTTTTGATGAAATCATGTACTTAAGCTGTACATTCGTATTTATAGTTATCTGGAAAATATATGTCTATAGAAGGATAGAAAAGTTTGCATCATAAATTGATTCGAGACTTTTATTATTTATTTTCAAGAACACAATATCATTGTCATTAGATTAGAGTTACTAAAAAAATATTCAAATGAATTTCACTAATTGTATTGACTATTTATAAATTAACTAGAAACTAAAGGATATTTGAGCGAACAATTGTCTTCAATAACTTCCTCATCAGGCACTGTAGTTATAAGTCCATAATTATTGTGATATTTTACATAGGTCAAAATAAGGCATGTATTAATGAATTTGACAATGTTATATGTCAAAAATTGTGAATGCGTGCATCTTGTACGAACTATATACTTCAAAATTGTGTTCTCCATTTTAACATTGTCAAATTTATTAATGCATGCCTTATTTTGGTATTAATAAAATATCACGATAATTATGAACTTATAACTGGAGAGCTTGATGAAGAAGTTAGTGAAAACAATTGTCCGCTCAAATATTCCTCACTTTTGAATATTCTATGGGGATATTTAACTAGAAACTCTTAAAATTCATTTACCTTGTGATCTAAGTGGTTTGTAAAGATGAAGCCAATGCACAAATAGTTTTCATTATTATCTGATATTATTTGGAAGGTTATTAGCAATCAGAGAGAACTAGTTAACTAGTTCATCCTGGTTTAGAATTTCTCATGGATAAGCACCCAAAAATGTATTTTCTTATCAAAATCATGTACTTCTAACCGCTCGGTGAATCGTTTGGTATTCTAATAGTCTGAATTACTAACTTTATTTAATGATTTATCTTGACCATTATTCAATGTCGTTATGAAAGAGCGATTTCCTCCGATTATAACATCTACCTGGGATTTTGAAAATCTATCTTCAAGCAGACGATTAGTAATAATGTTCACACATTAACTAAGAAACAGCATATCACTGAATCAGTTCAACAACACTTTAGTGAACAAACTAGATGAATAAACCTCATGTTAGGCCCTTTTTTTAAAAATTAAGTCAATCTTGTTTATCTGACAAAACTAACCTGAAATACTAACATGCTATGAGAAAAAAGACACTGTAATACATTCATTTTATTGAACAATAGTTATACCTAACCTGCATTTTGCATGATTTAATTTAGTCATATTTTACTTTAAAACCATTATAATGTGATCATTATATCGTTTGTTATTAGTCACAAACTAAATGATATATACAATGTCAGTATAAATCAAAATGACTTTGAATTATACTACTCCCTCTCGCTCTTTCTTTCTCTCTGTGAAGATGTGAAGACATCCATTAAGATAATAATTGGTCCTATCTCTATTAAAATAAGAGTACGGATGAGATTCAACATGACTACATTGCATTAGTGTAATGATTAATTTATTCCTTTTTTTCTGTATTTATTTTCAAAAAAATATACAAAAATAAATTCATAAAATTTAATAGTATAGTCATATTTGAAAATCATTCAACCTTATGTACATTACCATTTATTTTATTTGTCTGCATACTTTAAGTCCTAATTAATGTGATATTTATTCTGATGAACGTCTAATTTCCTATCTTGTCATTAATGAATAGATATAATGGTTGTGTTAATGAAAAAAATTACTAGTAGTATATAAGTAGTAATAGTAGTAGGGAGGAGAACAATTTCCAATAAGTGATTGATATACAAATAAATGGAAATGAAATAATGAATACAATCATTAACTCTATATAATAACAAACAAATATATTTATTGTTCAGTAAAAGAATTTATTCCTTTCAAATTAGTGGTAGAAAAAAACTAACTTCATAATTAAATATTTAGAGAATGAAAAAGAAATAGAATTAGAAATTATTATCAGAATGGGTTTTGTGGAGATTTTAGTAATTTCATAGTTGAAGTCATGAATCATTTGAAGCTAGACCACCATGAAAAATCTGGAACCATTAGATGCCGGTTCAGTGGTTTAGAGGTTAAGCGTTCGCGTACCCGACTGACAGGTCCTGGGTTTGAATCTCGCCAGATGGGATCGTGGATGAGCACTACTGAGGAGTCCCATACTAGGGCGAAATTGCCGTCCAATAATTCCAGGTTTTTCATGGTGGTCTAGCTTCAAATGACTCATGATATCAACTATAGAATGAGAAATTATTAATTTATAACATATTGACACAATAAAATTGTTATCTATACTATTATATATGCTATTTACAGATTTCACTCAAGTTTTACAGCTTGATTAGCATAGGTTATTGAGTGATTTTTTTCTTTCAAAAGAAAATGTTTCTTATTTAACACAAAATTACCTTATCGAAGATTGTAAATATTGGATATAAGATTACTTGATAATGTGTAATTATTGAAAAATTGAAGGCGATTTACAACACACTATACGATGATTTTCTCTTTTAGACTCTATATTGTTAATGACTGTCTAAAATCAGTTTATGATAGTGAGAATAAAATGAGAAAAGAAACTTGTCAGTTTATATAGATTGAAAATTTATTAAACAAATATTCGACTGATGAATGAAAAAGTTTCCTTATTATTTATAAAGTACATTATATAACAGGATGAGATTATTACAATCTTAAGTGGTTACATGTATCTTTAACTTAAAATCGAAGATTAGAGATCGCTTCAAATCAACTGTAAATACGACTTGTGCTTAATGGTTAAATCAATACACAAACTGTAAGTGGTAAGGGTTTATAAGCTGAGTTTAATGATGAAGCTTTCTTCTCTATCGTTTGCACGAATACATAGACTAGTTTTCAAGAATAATTATTGATTTTTTCAATACAATATTTAATTTTATTCCCTTTGAATAACTGCCTAATTCATTCTCTTAGAGCAGCACACTATTGTGTGAATGTATGATATTTATGAACCCAGTTATTACCTAATACAAAGAACATGATCATTTTTTTAAAAATTCAAACGAATAGTTAACTTATTGTTAGGTTCAATCATAACTATAAATCAAATATGAAAATGTATATATGATCTTTAGACACATGTTTAATACTTACAATCTATAATTACATAATAATTATGGAAAGCCCTTGGATTTCTGTTAACATCTACAGTAAAAGTTTACAATATAAAGTACATTTCAATGATCAAAAATCAATGTACAACTACAGTCATTATAAATCATTTTACAGCAATAATTATATGTTGTTGAGTTTAAACAAAATAAAAATAATTGTTTCGCATACATTTTTAGCTGAGGTAACATTCTTTGATTAAATAGATAGAACAATATATGACTATTGATTACAGAATAAACCATAAACAAACCAAATTCATCACAGAAACTAATTTAAAAACTGATCACAATTTTTGTTAATGTTGTTGATGAAATACGTATATCTATATAATTCAATACGGGTTTTAACCCCCATACTGACAGTTATCATTACTGTTAAAAATAACTTATATGAAAAAAAAACGATTATAAAGTGTGCTGAAATCAACTAGCCAAATCAATAGCAATGAATAGACATGATTTTCTTTATTGGTCATTTAACTAGAAAACACTATAAAGTCAATCCTTTATTAGATAATAAATTCTGAACGTTCTCTTTAAAAAAAAATTCTGTTTACATTTCTATGGCTAATTTTCTAAAACATGTGGGCGGAATTAATAATCGTTGTATATTAATCGACTTATTATCACTAGAATACTTGAAAACCGTCTATCAAATCAAATTTACAGTGAATGATTTTTATTTGAAAAGAACATATATTCAAGTGAATGAACGCTAAAACTAAGTGTTTGTCTAAACATTGATTATATATTAAATATATATGTTTGAGCCATACTTTATGAGCCAATCCTAAATGAAACAAATGGATCAATCCTTAAATCTGTTATCTAGTGTTTAAAAGTTAAGTCATGTAATCATCAAGTAACTGTTTCATTCTGAATTGTATACTACAATATATAACGAATTATTGACCCTTAGAACTTATTAGATGAAAATTTCAAGATATTTTATTGATTATAGGCATAAAGTTGGAAGTTTCGGGATCATAACATTGTATTAAAAGTAGTAGTGTTAAGTATATTTCTAAAATGCTAAAACAGTGTTTTACAGAGGTTAAACTAATAAGTTGTGTTAGTATATCTCTGATCTGTAAGATTGTAAATATAATTATAAATTCATATTACAAATTTGTGGAAATATTTTAAAGGTAATATATTTTTACAACAAACATTTTTCCCGTACTGATATTTCCTAAGGAAGAGCTTAGGTATTCATTTCGAGCTGTGCGGTTAAACTTGGATTAGATCACCGTTGGGGTCGTAGGTGTTCATAGTTAAATATTCTTATGGTGAGATAGTTGACTAACTAAAATTAGTCCCTGATCTAAACTAAGAAATTCAACAGTTTTCAAAAGCTCCCGACTATCATGAGATTCTTTGATTGGATAAGCTTTCCTAAATTTATACTAAACTACATGAGCACATTTAAAACTAAAACTAAAATAAATAGTGTAATACTTGATGCCTGTGTAGAAATTCATCCACAAATGTGTTAGGGTTTTTCATAATTTATGATGCATTTAATTAGAACAAAGAAAAAATCAACCTCATATTATAACTGAAAGACAATAACATACATAACTGTTAAGAATATTCTTTTTACTGAAAACAATCAATGAATGTGATGTGTCAAATTACTAAATAACGAGATAGCAAATTTTTATTTATGTATAATGAGTTATAAAGTCTCCACAAATCCCCATACTGATAATAATCACGTGCTCACTAGTAACTAGTTTCAAAATAAATTTCCGGAATTTCAAGTGAGAAGCCGTGACCTGTGGAGTCCTATCTGTGTCGGGTGTGAGAGAGTTATCCACCTCAGACAATGGATGAAGGGTTGTGCAAGATCATGGATCTATTGAAGTTAGACATTAATATTATTGGATATCGACTCAATGGCCTATAGATTTAGTGTTTGCGCGAGTGACGGAAGGTCCTGGGTTCGAGTCCTGAGTGCGGGATCGTCGAGTCCCATACTAGGACGAGAAGGTCGTCTAGTCCTTCCAGGTTTTAATTGGTGGTCTTTCTTCATGAATACAACCGTTGATTTTACTTATTCATTTATTTCGATATAACCTGATGAAATTCCAAGTATTTGGTCAGCTTGACCTTTTTGATCTTTGTTGACCATATAGTCAGTATATTTATCAGTTGTATTTACAAAAATAAACTGATTAACCGTGATGGTTTAATGGCTGATTATATAACCAAAATAATTAATTACGGAAATTAATTTGATGTGTAAATAAAAATAAATACTATCCTAACACATTCAATTAGGACTTCAGTACTTCTGTGAATTTCTATACAACAATATTCATAATTTTAATACCTGGATGACTCATATACACTGGACATAGCGTGTAGAGAATTGTTACCAATGTTCATATATTCTTATGAATGTGCACTTATCATATAAAAACGGTGATCAATTTGCTTTTTTCCAAATTAATCCACTCAAAGTTTATTGAGTAGGCGGTAATTTTAAAAAGTACACAATACAATTAAGTGATTGGCATGTAGTTAGCATTGTGTTGAAACTGTTAAATAAATGTTTTACTGAATTGAACAACAATCGGCGAGACTATAATTTGTGGATGAACCAATCAGGTTTACAAATATCAGGTCTTAGATTTCGGCACAAAAACCTTCATCCATTTGGCTAAATAACGTTTTGGCATTTTAGCTGATGTCAATTCATGGTGAAAACCATAATTCTAATTCCTAACCCTAACCATCAACTGTAAATCATAAATCTAAGTCCTCATACCGTTTTACAACCCTCATGTAGTCCTAGTCAGTAAGTGGACATTCTCAAGGTCACCAGAGCATCGCTCAAAGGTCATCCATAAATTATAGTCTCGCCCAACAATCTACTACTCAATTTTTTAATGATTTCATTTTTTAAATGTATGAATAAGTGTGCTTATATGTGGTTATACAATATTCTAGTCGACTAATTCTATTGGTTTTAAGATTTCATATAAAATACGACAAAACTGTACATTAGAATGTGAAAATATTTTATCAATACATGTAAAAATAAACGATCGGTCTTCGTTTAAATCAATACTAAAAGTTACAACTTCCAATAACTGTATTTTCAACTTGAAACAATTGTAAAGATCTTCATCTAGACACTTCTACATAGTCTTAATTATATTAGCAATCATTGAATGAAGCATTTTGTGGATTAATAATTAATTTCAAGATAATCTCATTATGTACTAACCATCAGTAGATAGTCATGAAAAAATAAGTAGTAGTGTATAGCCATTTAACCATAGTTGGGGAATTCTCAGTGATGCATAATATGACCCAGGGTCTTACATAAAACTGTTGACCGATATTATGTTAAGAAACTGTGATCTGTAAAGTCCAACAAATCGCCAGAAAGAATGCATTCTTTTCAACACGTGTAAATGATCATAATATTTGAAGAATTTCACTTGAAGACAATGTACCACTGAAATCTTACTCATTTAACTAAATGGTAACATCATCTGAAGCTTTAATGGTCTTGAGTTTATAATTGTTTATTATTTTACTCATAAATTAATTATCAATACTATTACAAACTCGTGTTTGTACATCCAGCTATTAAAAGTAATCGTAAGTTATATGATTTGATGTACCTATCTAATTACTGGGACAAAACAACCAGAATCGATTCAGATTTCCTTTTAGTTTGCTTCCGTCTATTCGCAGCTAATTATTATTTATAAAAAATAGTTATTTGCTAGTAGTGGAAACCGGGACGTGTATTTAGTCTTATTTAGAAATTTTAAACATCAACTTTCCAGTGTTGATCTTTACATTGGGACTTGAGTCCAGTATCTTTTGCTTTAAATAGCAACGCGTTATCGACTGTGGACTGTGTCAAGATAGCCACTAACTTATTTTGACCGAGAGAATGTTCGTACGATTGTTAGTGTGAATTTCAAGCATTCGGTTGTTGATATCTATGATTGAATGTTTTAACCAGTTATTGTGCGTGTACGTATGTCCTGTGTGGATTCCTACGATATATCCATTCTGTTAAAAACTATCTGGAATAAATTGAATGGATAAATTTAACATGTAAACACCTCAAAATTACTGACGGAAATTACCATTACAATTAAGTTCAAAGAACATAATAGAAAATCCCTTTTTTTCACAACCAAAATGTTTTTAATTTCATTGAAGTATTATTGAAGAAATCTAGTTTGAAATGGGTATAATAATATAACAGACTAGTTGGGCTTTTCCTATTCAAATCTAACCTAAAAATTAGAATTGATTAACCATAAAATAATACAGACAGATTCATAAAATAACTTTATTTTCAAGTTCATGATTATAAAGATTTCTATTCTACGTGTTATACATAGACGGACAACCTCACAGCTATCTGTCAACTTCACTTAATAGACTAGAATGATTTAAACACCTAGTAACCTTTTTACTTGTTTGTGTAATGAGGTTAGTTTATTAACACTGAATCACTAAGTGTTCATATTCAGCTGAAATGGCCAGTGAATACAATTGTATATAAAGACCCAGTTGAACAAATATATACTTTTGTATCAACTAACTAGTTGAAAATCAATTACCGTTGTCTAATTAAAGTATGAACATGTTGACCATTATAGAAGTACTTGTGGTTATTGTAATTTTATTAAGAGTTGTAAAGATGAAAATACTTATGATGTTGTAGAAATAGTCATTGTGCTTAAGTAATTGCTTAAATTTTTAAAAAAAATCTATCCCTTGTAATATGGTTGAATGGTACAAAGTTTACTCTTTTTAAAACGAAGATTATAAATTATAAGCCTAATTATTTGCTCGATCATGAATATAAACTAGTTAGCGGTACTCAAATGGTACTGAACTGTTCTTTATAACTCCATATTTTTTAAAATATTTATCTAATTGACCAGATTAATACAGGGTTCTATTTTCGAAATTAATAATGATAATAGTAACAGGTTTTGATTACGTCACTGTTATTTTTCTCCTCAAATAATGTTGTTTTTTTGTTAAGAACAAGTTAACATATGACCTAGTGTATTCTGTTATATTCTTTTCGTTGATATTTACTTAAGTAATTTATTACGAAAATAAGTAATGAAACCTGTTAAATGAAACATTATTACAAGTGCTCTTATAAACACTTAAAAATGAATAAAAATCACACATTATAATATCTAACGATAAATAAACAAAATAATAAATAAATAACTAGGACAGAAGGTAAAATGATAGTTCAGGTAATTGGTACCCTAACAATTAAGATACCAACGACAAAAAATGAAGAGAGAAGAATAAGGATGCTGATAGATAGATAGATAGAAATAAATAAATAAAATGAACATCTGGATTGAAATTTTAATCAATCTCTTACAAAACTATTTTAATTTTCAAGAGTAATATACTTCATACATTATTGGATCTTTTTCTATTTTTTTTTCTTTTTCTTTTCATATCAACATAACTATACATAATATAAACAATTTTATGATGGTAGTCAAAGTAGTACTTGTTAGATCATTGTATACTTAAGATGTTCATACTTAGAAATAAGTAATAGTGGAATGAAGTGGTCTATATAAACTGTTCAATTAATGCATTTTTTGTAATCATAAACTAATATCAACTTGGTAAATAAATGAAAATTAAGAAAAAAAGACTCGAAATATCTATTGTCATATTTTCGTGACTTTAAGGTTTCCTTAGAGATATGATCTTATATAGGATAGAATTCAATTACGTTAAGTAACATGAAAGACATTATACTTTTAGATTACTGAGTCTAAATTAAATTATTTATATTTCCAACTTTCCTTATTCATGTTAGAACATGATGAAATAATTAGTATCATAGTTAATATATGTTTCTTTCTCGATATTGTTGAACTCCATCGATTATTATGCCTCTAAAAAGTTTCGATAGTTCGTTTAATATCGGATCACTAATAATTAAATGGTTATTATCTACACTTGAAGCTACTGTTTGTGTTTTTTGTTATAATAACTTTTTAAATAATTAGAACTCCTGGAAACTCATCTTTAAGCTTGTCTCTACTAAACACACATATTATTATTATGTCAGTCAGCATTGTGAATGTTTTTTTCACCTATCTGAGAAGTCTCACACTGAGATAAATAGAGCTGTTCAGTACTTTCTAATTTTCATCCAGTCTCCAGATTACGGACGTTTGTAAAAGCGATGCTATCCGAAACGTTTTCAATGTTAAATGTGTTGTAACCATCAGTTACAGTTTTTTTTCTTGTTTATTTAATGAGTCAGTGTTTCGTTATTGGAGTGTAATTTCCAGTAAAAGTTTGATTTCAGGTCTTAACTTTTGCTATTCTTGTATTTTTTAAATAGTTCATATTTAACTACTCTACACTGGCAATGTTCATAATAGGCAGATAGGGATAATTTCGATGAGACTATAATTTATGGACGACTTTGAGCAAAGATAAAATGACCTTGAAAATATTAACCTACTAAGTAAATGAGAGTTATAAATCAGTGTGAGGTGTTAAAACTATGATTTACAGTTGATGTTTAGTACTAGGAACTACATTTTGTGGTTTTCGTTATGAACTAACATAAACTATAGTGCCAAAATAGTATTTGCCAAAATCGTAACACGCGTAATCAGCAGTCACTGAAAGGCGGGAAGACCTAAAACCACAGCACACACAATGTTAGCCAAGCACTTCACACCAGAGAGAGAACTCTTGAACGGAAACCGACAGTCGTTTATTTGAAAGATAAAATTCGCGGGTTATGTACAGAAGGGAGAGCTAGTTTACAAAGCAGTCTTATGAGTCATCCTGTAGGTTCAGTGCATGCAGAGCTTGCTCTTCTTCTCTTAAAGTATTTATTCTTAGTTGCTCTGCAATAGAAAGAAAAGCAGAATCTATTAACAACACCATACATTATGATTTTAACCCCGTTACAAAATGAGTGTATGAATTTCGCGCTAAAATCCGAGACCGTTATTTCAAATCTGATTGGTTCATCCATAAATTATAGTCTTGCCATAATTTCAACTGATTCTCATCTAAATTTATTTTAAATTGTATAAAAGTTTTAGAAAAAAAAGACTTTTTAATGCGTATACATAGAAACAATTTTTAGTAGGTATTTTTACATGCAATTATAGACTGTTGTACTTAGAATTTAAGTAAACTCTGTATACAGTAAGAATTCTAATATTGTCTAGACAAAAACGGACATACTGATAATCTTTGATATTGTTGAAGATCATTTATCATTCTTAGTCAACTTTATAATATATATATATATATATATATATATATATATATATTCATTGTTAATATCCTAAGTATCCTTTTCTTTCAGTCATTTCATATTTTATCGTCTATTCACAATTCATTAACAGAACTAATCATACAGTCGAACTCGACTATAGTTTATTTATTAAGATCTTTGTTATGATTATTATTATTATATTGTTTCATGAATGTGTCGATTTTTCATCAAACTAGTCACACCTACTAGAAAATGTCACCATGACAAAAATATTCATATAATTACAATTTCACATAGATTTCTGCTTAAGTTTCTCACTATTCAATAATTTATATTCTATCTAATTGGAAATTTACGAAATTGTCAGTTTGATTAATGATCCTTTAAATATTATTGCACTTAAGGTGTGAACAAACTCTACCTCAACTATTTCTAAATAAAAACCAATATAGGTTATGTATACATCATGTTTATTGTAAATAATTACTGAAAGAAAAGAAAAGGATTAATATTCGAGGTATGGTAAGATAATTAGAATTTATAAATGATAATTGAATTTCTCATTGATCAATTCAGATCTATCAATGAATTGATAAAAATTTACACGTTTTATAGGATAACAGTAATCAGTGTAAAATGATTAGGGTTATTTTTTGAATTTTTTATTCACTAAAAGAATAACACAACTCGAAAATTTCATAGAATACAAAACGTGTTAGTTTATTTGGGAAAATTCTCCATAAGCATAATATTGTTTTACAGTCACTTGGTATTGTTTACTTGAATCTTCCGATTGATGTTTAGGACTGCAATTAATTAGTCTCTTATTGACATATATGCATACTGTGTGTATTGCTTTGATATAACCTTAATTCACAAGTATTCTAAGCAAAGACATACAGTGGCTAGCAGTGAACCGAACGGTATTGGGTTTAATTCCCAGAGTGAACATCAACTCTGAAATGCAGATACATCTAGCTAAAGAGTTCCAAATAGAACAGAACGTGCGTCCTGGAATTCACTGCTAGCCAATATACATATTTGCTTATACGATTGTTTTGCATATGGTAAATTGTAGACAAGTGGAGCAGAATTTTTTGCCTCAGATAATTAAAACGATTATTCCTTTTGTAAAAATCCCAATAAATAGATAACAATATAAAATGTATTAATTTCAGCGAGTTCTCCTCCATTCTCACGTTAACATTGGTTTATCAACCAGTTGACTAGGTGGCTTATCACAGAATATACATTGAAAGAAAGAAGATTAATGATATTGTATAAATCTTCAACGACAAACGACAAAAAACGGCACTCGAAAAATATCATACATATGCAACAGTCAAATAGTTTATCATTAGGATTGATAATTGTAAATCCTTTGAAATAAGAAATAACAAAAACAAATTCCACAGAGTATATGAATTAGTTAGTGAATAATTAAATGAAATAATCACAATTTATGGGTAATAATTTTTTATCATTTAACATTCATAACGTTTAGTGAACTTCTAGACTCATTATTGACAGTAGTTCTCTATATCGTAAATGAATATTTCAATCAATATAACTACAGTGGTGTATTATTGACATGTTGAATGAATAATGTAATCAGCTGACTCCATACAACTGAGCCCATGCACATTTATACACAATAGTTCTAATCAACAATATACATGACTCACTGAACACAACTGGACTATTCTCAACAATTACAAGTAATCAATAATTTGCTCACTCACTCACTCACTCACTCACTCACTCACTCACTCACTCACTCACTCACTCACTCACTCACTCACTCACTCACTCACTCACTCACTCACTCACTCACTCACACACATTGTGAGTTCTGTTGATTTCTTACTGAACGGATATACTTAGGAGTAGAACTGATATGATTATTATTGTTTTGTGAACATAATTATATGATGATCACACAACCATGTATGTGTTGTGGTTATTGTCAACTGAACTAAACGTATTTTGATACGTATTGGTATTTATCTAAGATTACACAAGTGATTTGTGCACACAGACGCCTATCAAATCATATGAGAATGATGTGTCAACTAATCACTTGTGTATTATAATTATGTATGTAGAGTGATTTTCATTCAACAAATGAATGAGATGTGATTAAGCGAGTAAAATTCAAATGAGTTGAATGAAATAATGCTGATCAACTTAATATTCACACAATTAATTCATTTGTATTTGTAACTAATGTGAACTTTAATTGTTGAGTAATTATGATGACTAGAATAATAGATTGGCCAAATGGGTCACATTCTATTTAATCCATTGTTATTATTATGGTCACAAGCATCTGTCAAAAAGATAATTAACTGTAAAACCTCTTGTTCATGCATAACATCACTCATATACTAACAGCTAATTCAAGGGAATGTTATATGGGTTACTCTTCATTTTAACAAAAAAAATGTAACTGGTCTATCTAAGAGACAATATCAACAAACTTCATAATGGTGAATCTGGAGTTCTTCATATTATATTTTTATCAAGCTTATTCAAACACATACACATGCTTCTGCATCCTACCAGATTCAGATAAGTCGAAAATTTATTTACTTACGAATTCAGCAAACATTATTTAAAAAACACTGGTAGTGTCTTTTACTTCTTTATGCTATTTTTGGTCGACACAGTTGGGAGAAATCATTAAAATACGTCAGAATAAACCGTAACATGGAATATTCAATTTAAAGGAAAAGAAATAAACCACATGATACAATGTGTCGGGAATCGAAGGCCAAAACCAAAAGGATGAGTAAAAGTTGGCAACAGTTAGAAAGGAGAGGTAAAAACAAAGGTTGAAAATTTTTAATCCGCAGCTAATGCTCGACCAGGGGTAACATACGTAACTAAGTATAGTTGTCAGTTGAGACCGGTATTACTTACTTACTTACTTACGCCTGATACTCCCAATGGAGCATAGGCCACCGACCAGCATTTTCCAATCCACTCTGTCCTGGGCCTTCTTTTCTAGTTCCATCCAATTCTTGTTCATTTTTCTCACGTCTATTTCCATTTCCCGGCGTAATGTGTTCTTTGGTCTTCCTCTCTTCCTTTGGCCTTCAGGATTCCATGTGAGGGCTTGTCTTGTGACGCAGTTGGGACCTACTGCTGCTGAGGCTGCTGCTACACTGGTTGTCTTCTCCTGCATTTACTGTTGCCTGTGCAATAGTAGAACCAGATCATTTGCGAAGTCTAGATCGTCCAGCCACATCCTAGCTGTCCACTGTATCCCGTGCTTCCCTTCAGATGTTGACATCTTCATGATCTGGTCGATCACCAGGAGAAATAGAAAGGGTGAAAGTAAGCAACCTTGCCTGACACCGGACCTTACTTCGAACGACTTTGTCAACTGTCCTCCATGCACGATTTTGCAGTGTAATCCATCATATGAACCCTGTATGATATTGACTATCTTCTGAGGCACGCTGAGATCGGTATGCTAAGTATCAAAATATTCGCATAATTTTATTGATCAAACATTTACCACTGTTTATGGTAAATATTTAATACATTCCGATTATTTGACCAACCAACTACATTGATCATTTGCTTCAGTTTTATACCCAACTATGCAGGTTTATCTCTCAGTGTGTGTATTTTCTGTACATATCGTACAACAATATAAGGTTTGTTATGCAATATTCTTATGACATGAATATTTTATAATTATTTATGTTAGTTCTATCTCCATCAATCATGATTTGTCGTACTCTCAACAACAAAATTTGTCATATTATGTAGCAGTTCATTTTCTCTACTTTCTTATACTTATTTGTTTTCGACGTATTTTTAATTAATCATAATTATCATAATTTATTCACCAATCTATCGTCTTACATAATGAATCTAAAATAGTATTTAGTCGTTATGCGAAGACTCATATTATGTTGTGACCCACTAGGTATTCTTGTATAAATGAATAAGTTAACGTTTCCCCACAAATTATTGCGTGATTTTCATCATGTTTGTAACTGATTTAACAACATTTATGTAATTGAATAATAATTTAATTTACATTACACATCATTGAACATGTCTCTGTAAAGCAATTGTCAATGTAATCGTAAAAACTGTTTAAAATTCATATTAAACTTTACTTGTTAAGTTAATAAATCTTAATTTGTGTTTTATGAGTTAATTGTCTGACTATTAAAATGACAAAGTTTCATAAAACATTTAATTGATTAATTTGTTTATGCATAGAATGTAAATTCATCTTTCAAATGATGAAAACAAGGTTAAGATCATTTCTTTAATTGTATTAACCTTTAAAAATGATCATCCACTATTTGGACTATTCTTATCCGCGACTGGTTACTGTTTGTTTGTTTCTACAAGTTAGATTATTTTATTTGTCATTGAATTTTGTAAACTAAAAATAGCACTATGCTGTACAGTATCTATCTCTTTGATGTTTTATGATATATATAATTACAAAGAGAAATAGCATGAAAAGAAACATAAACTTTGTTGATTAAATTGATTTATCGGCCGATGATAGAGAAATTTAAATGGAAAGTTATCATTTGTATTATTTAGTGATAATTCATAGAATAATCAAAAGGGGTTTGTGGAGATTTTAAAAATTTTCACAGATTTAAATCATGAGTCAGTTGAAGCTAGACCACCATTGAAAACCTGGAAGCACTGAACAACCGTTTCTTTCTGTTGTGGGACTCAGCAGTCTACATCCACTACCTCGCCCCCTGCGAGATTCGAACCCAGGACCTACTGGTTTCGAGCGCGAGCTTCAAATGACTCATGATCTTAACCATTGAAATTACTATAATATCCACAAAACCCATCTGACATTAATCAACATATGCTCACTAGTGGCTGACTTCAAGATGTATATCCTGGAGTTCTAATGAGAAGTAGTGACTAGTGGAGTTCAACCAGGTCTGTTGTGAGATAGTAACTCATTGAAGACAAGGGTGGATGTGTTGCTCAATTTCGTGGATTAGTTGAAGTTAGACATTGACGCCATTGGATGCCAGTCGGCTTAGTGGTCTATTGATTAAGTGCTCGTGCGCGAAACCAGCAGGTCCTGGGTTCGAATCTTGCAGGGGGCAATATCACGGGTGCGGACTGCTGAAGAATCCCACAATAGAACGAAACGGCCGTCCAGTGCTTCCAGGTTTTCCATGTTGGTCTAGCTTCAACTGACTCATGATTTAAATCTGTGAAAATTCATAGAATTGTACTTTCTTCGTTTATAAATGTGAACGACTTAAAGATCATTGTATCTTGCATTCATTTTTCACATTTAAATGTGAATATGGTTTCGAAAGTTTTTTCTCCCTCCAGAACTTAAATTATCGGAAATTATTTTCAGTATAGAATCTGTTGAACGTTGTTGTCATTTAGTTATCATATCTTGTATTACTTATAAAACACTCGTCCATGGATCGCTTACGTTATTAGTTTAAAGCTGTCAAAATCTTGAAGAATATCTGATCTGAAGAAATCTACAGGTAGGGATATATTATTTATAACTAGAAAAGGATTTCAAAATTCATTTATCTTATTGTAGAACATTTCATCGGAAGAAATTATCTGTCGCGTCACTTTTAATAAAAATCAATACTCTTGTAGATCACCGACGTAGATGATCTATGTCGAAATGATTGGTGGCCTACTCGAGTTAGACGTGAATGGTGTGACAAACCGGCTAACGTCGAAGTCACACCTCGTGGTCAGCACCTTACGTGGACTACCCCATTGACATATCAAGGTACCACAGATGCTCTGAAGACTGTACAACACAGAGGACGTTATTACATTAATGTATTAAAGTAGATACAATCGAAAGTAAGACCACTGCCGCATGAGCCAGTCCATGGCATACGATTTACTGATGCGCGTTGGTTGTCCCTAACCTTGACGAGGATCGATGATTTGCTCGATCCAGAAATGATTATGCTTCATCACAATTCATTTAGAGTTATCTTTTCTCAGCTTATTTAATAAATAAATTCCAGTTTTATTTCTCTGATATAAACTCAGTCAACAATTGTATCCAAAAAAATTTCACTTTTTAACAAGTATTTATTCATCATCATTTATAGTGTTTTTTCCAATTAGATGTGTTGTAATCATTCTGAAAGATCTTCAAGACTTTTAGCTCAATGACCAATTCTAACTTGATATATGATAAATTCCATAATATTGTAAGCTATGTTAAGAGAGTTGCAGTAGTTTTCCAAACATCAAGAGACATTAAACCTGTACGGTAGTGATATATAAAATACAACGTAATATGAAAGCATGATAGTTAATTAGAACATAAATATTCAAACTAGTATTTTAATGAAGGTAGCTCAGCGTAAGGGTATATACACATACAACACATATATACATATATCAAGATATTGAATTTATTAGTTTACTTAGTAAACATGTATAGATATATTTTATAGCAATATAGTTGGAGGATATTTATTGTTTATTTATCATTAATAATAATTTAACCAATATATCTTATACATTCTCTCAGTGGGAAACAAACGATACAAAATTTCATACGTCTAAACAGTTATTTATTATTGTGAATATGTTTATTTTATTCAGTGTATTTCATTCTCACACACACAAGTAAATAGACATATTATATGGTCAAAGTATATATATATACGGATATGAGAGCCTCGTGACCTATACAACAGTTGGACAGTGATTAGTTGATGAGTTCATGACCATCGAAATTATCGTTCTGAATGTATGATCCTTCTGATATATCATTAAATTTTTTAATATTTTAAATGTAATGGAATGAAGATATCTATATTTAATGGTTTTATTGGTTAAAAAAAGTACTACAAACTGTATGTCTGAATTATTTACTAAATAGAGGTAATGAATTAAAGTAGACTATTAAATCTCTGAATTAAAAATTAAATCTAATCTGGTTATAAGTAACCATTTAAAAAAATCTATACCTGAGATTAGATATATGTATATGTCTGGGTCTTGTTATCATGACACTGAGTTTTAAAATAATAATAAATGTATACATAGTTAAGAACATTTTATTGTTTGAATTAATAGTGGTAAACACATGTATGATTGTATGATCGCGTTCATACTTAATAAATTATTCTTTGTAATAAAATTAGAAGATAAATATACTTTATTTATTCAAAGTTCATTTGATAGAAATAAGATACGGTAGTAAATTGACTAAAGGTCAATTATTTTTTATATTCTCATATACAGAAGTACTTCTTGTTATGTTTTTCTGCTTTTGAGTTAGAGAAGAATAGATATTTAAATTTAAATGATTTGGAAAAAGAAGTAGTATTTTATTCATTCTATATTGAATTGTCATTAATGATAAGTATCACATTTTAGTATGCAATAAACAATTCTAGTAGTTTGATTAGTATATTCACCTACTACGTTTGAGTGACGGAATAAATTATCAACTCTGGGACACAGGTACACTCTATTGATAAATCTCGAATAGGACGAAAAGTTCATCCTCAATGTTACTACTATTCATCATCTATTTCTACTTAAAAATTAACTGGAATATTTTTAAAGAATAATTTTAATAAATCTGAAGGAGTTTTGTGGAGATTGTAGTAATTTCAATAGTTGAGATCATGAGTCAATTGAAGCTAAACCACCATGGAAAACCTGGAAGCACGGGACGGCCGTTTCGTCCTATTGTGCGACTACTCAGCGGTGCGCATCTACGTCCAATGCTTCCAGGTTTTCCATGGTGGTCTAGCTTCAATTGACTCATGATCTCAACTATTGAAATTTAATAAATCTGTTTATTCTTAAGTAAAAAATATTTACTTTTGATCAATGAATATTTTATCCATTACAATTAAAAATCCAAGAGTCCTAGTTTACGCTTATTTGGTGTATTGGGAAGTGAATTAAATTATAAGAATAAGAAAACACAATTTATTATCAATTTCTAACGGAACTAATAGGACATGAATATATTTCTCAAATACATTATTGAGAAAAATAAGAGTAGCAAAATTTAGCGTATGGCGAAATAGTAGAGTAAAATACAAGTAGTAGTGATTTTAGTAAAATACCAAAGAGAGTCTTAGTCCAGTCAAAATATCAACAACGGGATATTCCGAACCTTTACAAACTAAATTAAATTTTATGCCGGTTACACAAAATCTGAACACAGTAGCTGAGTGGAAAACACATTGGAAGTGAAAGGTAATGAGTTCGAATCCTGGAGCGAAGTCAACTCTGAGAGACAGGTACATCTAGTTGATGAGTCCCAAATGAAACGAAACACCCTTTCTGCATTGCACTGATAGCTACATTCTATCTGTTCTATATAGATTTTAGAGAGATCCTCCAGACACAAAGTATAGAACACAGTTATTTGAGAAATTTATGACGTATGTGTTATAACGGAAAAGCGTAAAAGTTTTGTAGCTTGTACTAAATAGTAGAATAATACTCTAACACTGAGCTAGATAAAAGATTGAGTTCGCTAGATCATGATACTAAATAATAGGATTGTTACATTAGAACATTTAGTACACAAGTGTACAATATCGGAACGACAACAGAGACTCAGATTCTGAGTCATAATATTCATTTATTAACACCGAGTTAACTAGTCACACAAGGTGAAATCTGTAGTAGAATGCAATGAAATTAATCCTTTATGTGTAACAATAGTCTGTGTAGTTAGTATATGTATATCTTTTCTGATTGATCCATGACGCACCATATCAGTATGTAAGACTTATTTGAATACTAAAAAAGTAATTCTATACAGATTTACTATACTTTTCCAGATTTACAAATTACTGTCATAAAAAAAATTAGAAACTAGTCACAAATTGTTCTGTTTAGATTTGTAATTTCTAGCAGTATTAATGAAAAGTGATTCTTGACTGTAATGTAACATTCGAGTACAAATTATAAAAAAAACTAATTATTTTATCTGAACTGGTATAGGATCCTTTCGATTATTCAAATGTTACTAAATCAAATTTGGCACAGACCAAATTGCGACATTACGGACCATCGTTGAACAATCAAGTGAATGAAACTCGTCACTATACATTAACTTCATCGACTATGAGTGGATAGGAGAAATTTATGGAAACTTCTTTGACACTATGGAGTTCTTGAGAAGATCGTCAACATCATATGGAATTTATACGACAGACTACAGTGCAAAGTCGTGCATAGAGTACAGCTGACAGATGCCTTCCAAGTCAGAACCGGAGTAAGACAAGGCTGTTTACTCTCCTCCTTCCTATTTCTTCTGGTGGTCGACTGCATTATGAAGACCTCAACATCTGAGGGAAAGCACGGAATGCAATAGGCAACTCGTAATCAATTTAAAGATTGGTAATTCGCACATAACCTGACCCTTTTAGCACATACACACCAGCAAATGCAGATGAAGGCAAATAGTGAAGCGGCAGCCTCTGCATCAGTAGGCCTCAACATACAAAAAGGAAAAAAAGCAAGATCCTCAAATACAACACAGAGAACATCAGCGAAATCACAGTTGTTGGAGAAACTCTGGAAGACGTGGAAACTTTTCAAGCGTCTGAACAGTATCATCGATGAACGTGAAGGATCTGATGCGGATATAAATGAAAGGATTGGCGAATCAAGGTCAGCATTCCTAAAACTGAAGATCTGGAATTCCAAACAACTGTCAACCAAAATCAAACAGTTCTGTTGTACGGAGCTGAAACTTAGAGGATTGTCCAGGACAGATTTGAATGAAGAATGCTGGTGGGCGGCCTATACTCTTCCATGAGGAGTAACAAGCGCAATTAAGTAAGTTATGGATATAAATTTGAAACACTTAGTTTACCCTTATTTAACACAGTCGAAAATTATGATATTTAGAATTATTAATTATCTTTTTTAAAAGGAAAAAGTGACTGAATACGTAATGAATTATTCAGGAACTTTTTTAAAATATCAGAACATTTAAGTAAAAGTATTGTTCATATATTAATAATTTATATGTTGAATGAAACATATGATTAATGTCTCTAATACTCTCATAAAATTATTCCTAAGTGATATTACTCATATATATGTGAATGACTCGCAATAGTAATAATGACATTAATAATAATTATGAAATATGTGCAGAGGTGACATATGAAGTTACAAGTGATTACTTTTTGATGTCATAATTATGGAGAATGTTAGTAATAATAATAATCAAGAAGAAGAACCAATAATTAATTTATGTATCAATCGAACACTGGGTACCAATTTTTTTTAACTTCAGATATCGAATGAAACCCCATAATTAAGATATTTTTTCCGACACGATGAACAGGTGAGAAATCATTTGTCTATATCCATTTTTTTAAAAGAAATCAGGCGTCTCATTATTTAACATTATTATTATTATGATTATTATTATTATTATAACTACAGGTATTAGTAACAGCTAATTATGTTATTCAATGGAATTATCAACCGATTTCAGTTAGGTTATCAATGAAACCTTGGAAGCACTGGATGACCGTACTGACTAAGTATATGGCTCTTGACCGATAGGCATTCATGACCTCGCATGCTTTCCTATGAGAGAGACCTATGGTCCTGGATTTGATTGCCGTGAGCAAGACCGTGGATGCACACTGCTGAGAAACCTCATACTGGAACGGAATAATCATTCAGTACTCTCAGGTTTGCAATGGTTGAAATTCAATAATCTTCACAACTCCATTTCCTTAATAAATGTTAAACGATATAGTTATTTTTAATTTCACTTTATGAATTAACTTTAGTTAGACAATCGTTGAAAAACAGGAAGCACTTTAAAGCTGTCTAATCCTGTTATGCGACCGCTCAAGACTGTACATCTTAGACCTAACCAGGATTTTGTGGTGAGAGCTTAACTTTCAGATTATTGAGTTGATATCCAGTGGTTTTTACATTCCTAACTTCAATAAATTCTCATTATTATGCTAAGATCATATATTATCTCTATTTATGAGTTCCCTTCTTCTTTCTGTGTCAAGAGCACTCAATTTTTAACCCGGAAGGTCAATGAAATTATTCTAATTATATTCTATTTTTCTTTTTTATCAACTTTGTTGACTTTTCTCTGTAAGACTGTATACTTCTACGTAAAGATATTTAACATTTTTTAAAAAGACCACTGCAGATTTTGTACATAAATGAGAATTGATTTAAATTTACTTATTTATTTTGTCTGTGAAACAGATGTGTTCTCATAATCATTAGTTATTCGTTTATTGTTAAAACAGTGTAATACATTGAAATAGAATAATTTTTAAATATCAGATATATGAGAATTGTATGTTGATAAATGAATTACAGTCAGTTATTAAAAGAAAAACATGATAGGATCTGATAAAAGTGGATAACAGTTTAAGTTGTTATGGTTTATATCAGGACACTAAATGAGACAAGTGACGAAATAAAAAACGACTGAGTAGGAATGACGTTATGATTAAGATTAAGTGAACAATATTTTAATCGGCTGTACGTGAACTGTACAATCATTAATTGTGATGATGTAGCAGACATCTATGTAACTTTTTATAAGGTTTAGACCAGTATTTAATACTTTAGTGTAATTGTGTTATTTGTCGATTAGGCACCACTTTATTTTTTTCCCAGATGACATCTATGCTGATCAATATTAATTCATCGTTTCAAGGTATAGCTAGGCATGACTTCAAGTTTCATCAATCAATTTACTATTTATATGTTGTTTCTTTAGCATTATTCAGAAGCTACTTCTATCATACATAAGTAGTGCTTCCAATATATCGGTAAAACATCACTTGTATTTCATGCATACGCTCTACCTTCAGAGGTGGGTACGCTTTACAGTAATACAATAATACAGAGTAATCGTTGTAAATGAATGGTCAGGCTAAATAAAGAAAAACAAATTAGATAAAAACGATTGCTTTTCGATTATTCAAATTTACGTCGCTTTAACAGAGAAATAACACTTGACAGGAATCTAAATAGATCATATTTTTTTTAATCAAATAGCTGAATAATCTATGCGATTTCATTTAATCACATTCAAATTGCTCGCGTTCTATGTGAATATGAACATGTGGGCGGGATTATTGATAAAATTTCAACTCTCCCGCATTATTTTATTACGAAACCGGAAATGATTTGAAAGGTTAATTTTTATTTATTAATATTAGCCTATTATATAATTAACAATTAAAGATAAATCCATGTTGAAAAGATTATCATGATACTTGAATTGAAATATAGTCACTTGACTATATAGAAATATCACACAATAATCCGTAGGATTGATATGAATTAAACAGTTTATTTAGGTAATGGTCAACATGTTAATTATTCTAATCATTTATAATATTGTATACTATTTGTTAGATTGTGGTTAGATTTCATGGCCATTTAGAAAACAAATTACAATAAGAATTATGGGTTACAATAATATAAACATTTGGCACTCGAAAATAATGAGGTGGTGTATGTGAATTAGAGAGTCGGAGTGTTATCCACCAATATAAACTGAATGAATGTGTCTTCAATTAGTTGGAACTAGCATATTACACAAAATAAAAACATTAATAGATCTATGGTTCTGTAGTAAATGGTATACTTAACATTTTCTGGAAGTGATTCTGACTTATGATCTAACTTCAGTTGCATAATATTATTTTAATGAAAAATAGTATGGAAATCGGATGTTTAATACTTCTGACAACATTTTCCCGATAGAATTATAGATTTCTATGTCATGATAAAAAATATTTTAGTGATACGTGATTGAATGGAATCATCAAGAATTCTTGAACTAGAATTTCATGCTATCTGGTATCTATCAGTGGGTCATATTTGAGATTAACAATGTTTCTAGTTAGATTCGAATAGTATCAATCAGTGTCAAAATCAAATACTCCTGTTACCCCTCATGAAGGAGCACAGACCAAACAGCAGCATTCTCTATCGAAATCTGTTCTGGACAATCCTTTCCATTTCTTTCCAGTTGCTATTGATTCTTTTCATGACCGCTTCCGATTCGCGACGCAGTGTATTCTTTGGCCTTCCTCTTTTCCACTTCCTTTCAGGATTCCAATCTAGCGCTTGCCTCGTGATGCAGTTTGATGATTTCTTCAATGTGTGTCTTACCCACTTCAAAAGTCTTTTCCTAATTTCCTGTTCAGCTGGAAGCTGGTTTGCCCTCTCCCACAGTAGGCTGTTGCTGATGGTATCCAATCAACGAACATTGAGTATCTTGTGTGGACAATTGTTTATAGATACTTATACGTTTTTGATGATGGTTGTAGTAGTTCTCCACTTTTTAGCTCCATACAGTAGGACTGTCTTGATGTTCGTATTGAAGATTGTGACTTTGATATTGGTTGAAAGTTGTTTTGAGTCCCATATGTTCTTCATCTGTAGAAACGCTGATCAAAGACACTACCACTGAGATATTTACAATGATCATTCACAGAGGAGTAATCAATATAATTTTTACTTGTTTGTTAGTGATGACTGAATTATATCTATCAACTTAGCTTAGGGCTATTAGTTTAAGGGATTAAATATTGGAGCTAATATTTATTACATTTTTAAGAATGTTTAAAACTTAAACACCTATGATACTTATCATCACGTTTTTGTATCAGTTAGACAGATGATGAAAATTATGAAGCATTTAGCAGTTATTTCGTCTTAGTATGGAATTACTTAAGAATGTTAAGATTTAATTTTTGATTCTGGCACTCATCATTTATCAAGCATATACAATTTATAGACTTTCCTAGTTTTCTTGACTTAACTATAGAAACAGTAATCCAATGTTTATCACTAGTATTTGAGAAGAATAATACTTTGTCCTTCACTGATACAATCTAGTTTACATGCTGAAGGTTCAAACCTTTGATCATATTTTTTAATATTCTGTATAAGACAGGAAACCATATACTTGTTTTTCTTTCGTACAATTGATTCTATGTATTTGAGATTTGTCTAGAAAAGATCCTAACGCATAAGTATTAAATCTTTCTTTTTAAAAGAGTATTTATATTTCTCGGTTAATGTTAAGATAAGATGTATATCTGGATTCAGTTTATCTCAGTTTCAATTGATGGAAATACATACGTATGTACATACTTTGAAGTTTGCCTGGAGCCCTTCTAAGTTTACTTTCGATCACAAACCCAGATAAACGAACAGGGTTAGAGATGGAGTTAAAAACTCTATTCTGCGAGAAAAAGTATTGCTAAAGAAACATTCACCAGAAAAAACGCCTTAAACCATAGATACTCTTTGTTTGCTACCATTTGACAGTCAAGCTTATTAGGCTTTTTGATGGCAGTTAAATCCCTAAAACAAATAGTCTCACAGACATTCTATATGGGCTGCTGACTTAACAATTTTCAACACTGAACTAACTGATCAATCCTATTTTTGTATTCCAATAACACATACTGCGATGCTTCTTAACAATATTCACTTATCCCAATTATATCATTTTGCTTTCCCAAACAATATCCTCATAAATACAGTATTTCATCTTATTTATTCACGACTGGTTAGATGTTTAGGAACTACTTGAATATATAATGCATCAATGTTGTTATACTCTGTCATATTAAATCTAAATATCGTTTTTTATTATGAAAAGATTAAATAAATGTATTGTTCACATAAAAACTAGATATTAATACGTGTGTCATGTTAAAATTGACCTTTAATTAGTTCCTTTATCATTTGTATTAGTTAAATGTTAATTGGCGTGATATATGCTGAGGTAATGTTATCATGACCATTTGGCTGACAATGGACATTATAAAAATGTCAGTATTATTCATCTAATCATTTAGTTTCTATTGTATTTTGTTTTGGTCAATTATTTATATAAACTTTAAATTCATGGCAAATGTCATAATTGTATTCTTTTTCATTCATTCTCTTTGGATAGAAAATAAACAGAATAATCATATGTAAAAGTATATCATATTGGCGTGTGAATTGTATACCATTAGCACAATTCTATATTTTCCATTATTATTGTTATTATTATCCAGATCATTAAATTATGGTCTAATTCATCACATTTTAGGATTGATAGTCATGAAGAAAAGAAAAGAATGCCACTTCATTTTATAAAGAAAATGAATGAAATAGAGAGAGTCTGACCTCATAATTATCATTTTAAAATTGATTCATATTTGGCTACAACAATAATAATCATTTGAATACAATGATTTTATTGTATTCAATAATTAAATAATGAGAATTGATGAGAACAATATCTTCATATGAAGAAGTTTGTGCTAAACACTTAAATAGTATATTAGTCACTGTCCGTATCCCAGATACAAAAATGCTTGCATTAAGTAATTATTAACTGTTTCAACGAATATCATTAAGTTACTATTCATTAGGCATCATATTACATAGACGATAAACAATAAAAGCTTTTGATTTCATAACTCTGTAGATGAATTTCAATACTATACGCCATCATCAAATCAAATGGTCAATTTAGTGTTAATAATCTAGACTATACAATTTTAAATCTATTAAATAGCATAGTTTTACATGTTGTAGCTACAAATTAATTAAAATTTATCAAGATGATTTGATCAGATTAGTTTGATTTAAAGAACTAATTAGCAACAGAGGATACTGAAGAATTTCTAAGACTTATTGTATTAGAGTAAAACATCTGTTTATTGTTTTCTGGTTTTTAATAATTTGTAGTGTTAAATAACTCCCCAAAATAGATAGCTTTGTTGACATTTGACAGTAATACTAACTTTATTGACTTAGACGGACATTATTAGCTGAAAACATATGATCAACTTGCTTGGCCATATCGCATTAGAACATAGTACGAGATGTTTCACATCCTCTAGACAGTTAAAATAACAGGCTCATTATTTATATTTGTCTACGTTCAAATATATTATTCCATCGAACCGCTATCGTCTTCTCCCGTATTTGGCTGAAGTATATGGAAACCAGCTTTGTTCGATTGTTTCTCATATCTAGAGTATCTTCCGAATTTTTGGTTAATTTTAATCATTGACAGTTGTCTTTGAACTGAACTATAACTATCAGGAAGATTATCAACGTTTTCTATAATAACGAAGTCATGATTTAGTAATAAGGTTGGTGAGAATTTAAACACAATATTTCCATATCCACATTAATCGTATCTTGACAGATCATAAAGAGGTACTATGTAGAGTATAAATAATCACTTCTACATATTGAATTTTACAGATATATTCTAGAATTGTAAGTTTAAAAGCGAGTTATTTGATTCCTTGAATTATAACTTACAGCTTCAACATAAAATGTTTCATTGCATATTTCAAAACATACCAAATAATTTCTCATTGCTCATTGTTTTCTTGATTGATAATTAATAATGTTTACATATACATCATAGAACATTACATGAATATTCGTCAATATTACAATCAACAGTTTGACAGGAACTAGTCACCGAGTATAGAAAAGACATTATTTGTGAAACTTATATTTGAAATAATATCAGCGATTAAAATTTACTGATAGAATAGTTAGGAATTCATTTGTTTAATGATGAATTACAAATAGACTAGTGATTTCATGACTATATTCTACATAATTGAAGCTATCTGAACAATGAATATATTTCTATATACATAGGTCATTTAATTTAAAGCTCATTATATTATCTATTCAGAAGCCAGTGGACTATTTTATGTGGCTTTTCAAGTTTTCTTTCCCATATAATAACTCAAGTTATTTATAACAGAAAGAAATTAAGGACTATTTACCTTTATGTACTCTCCACCAAGAAAATATCACTTTATATCGTAAGGGCATACAGGCTTATTTTATCAAACGATATATGTTATTAGCTTCACTTGGGTCATGTACAGTTTAATACTTGCTTGTGTTCAGTCAAAAATATTTATTAATACACAAATTCTATCTAGGGTCATTATAGGATTCCCCTGAATACTTCAAATAAAAATAACATTTATTATTATTATTATTATTATTATTATTATTATTATTATTATTATTATTATTATTATTATTATTATTATTATTATTATTATTAAGGCTTACAGTTTCTCACAGTCCATTCAAAAGTTCAAAAAGCTCGGCGTGATTAGTTGTTTTTCAAGCCCCTAAAAATAATGCAAATATATTATTGAATCAGTGAACTTTGTGAAATGATCATATCGATAGATTGAACAAGGTTTTAATCAAAAACACAACCAGTAGAGAAAAGAAGGTTTATAAATAAATCTCAACATGAGGTTCACTGAGAAAATGATATGACTACATCCACTTTTTCTCGTATTTTAGGGGTAAAATGAAGTAACATGGTGAGATGAATAGTTTAAAATCATGTTGAGTGATCCGTAAAGCGAAATCTTTATACAACATGTTGGACAAGCCTTATAAATCTAAAAAATGTTATCATGAATTTAGTACAATGTATAATAAGTAACTGTCTCAGCGTTTACCAATACACAATTTAAATAAATACCAATATAGACCAGACTACGTATATATGCATATGGTCAGATTCGTACTCGTACTGAAAAATGTCACTTTTTCGTTTGGTTTATAAATCTATACACCAATGGAGGTATCGATGATAAACTATAGCTAAGTAATTAATTGTGTTGTGAATATTCTTGGTACACACATGATCTAAGTCATTTCAATTTTTCACAGAATATGTAACTAAGAAATTTTGTAACTTAATGATAATATGGCTTAAAAAACGGACTTCTTAGGTTTCGTCATGAGCAGTACTACATTGTTTCCAAACTGTATCTAACATGAAAGACTCAGTGACACTATAGTAGAAATAAGGTTAAAAGCATCACGACTAATTTACCGTCACTTTATATCCACTCAGTAAAGAACCTTTTGTAAATGCATAGTTTGCTGAAAAGAAAACTGTAATATTACAAGGTGTAAGAAGATTTTACATATTTATTAGATCTGTGCAAATCTACAAATTGCCATGTCCGTAAATTAAAGAAACAATGGCACAAAAATTCGTCTTTATAGATGGAAATTATACACTTTCTCAAAACCTTATGAAGATGACTATGAATTTCTAAGAGTCCTCACATAGTTTTTAGTTTGGGTTTGGTATTCAGGTTAGGGATCAAAAGCTTATGGTTAGCGTTTACATCAATAGCTGACATTGGCTAAAATATAAAACAGCTCTGTAGAAAATATGAATGAAGACTAATGGTATTGTATAAATCTTCAACGACAAACGACAAAAAACGGCACTCGAAAAATATCATATATATGCAACAGTCAAATAGTTTATCATTAGGATTGATAATTGTAAATCCTTTGAAATAAGAAATAACAAAAACAAATTCCACAGAGTATATGAATTAGTTAGTGAATAATTAAATGAGACAATCACAATTCATGGGTAATAATTTTTTATCGTTTAACATTCATAACGTTTAGTGAACTTCTAGACTCGTTATTGACAGTAGTTCTCTATATTGTAAATGAATATTTCAATCAATATAACTACAGTGTTGTATTATTGACAGATTGAATGAATAAAGTAATCAGCTGACTCCATACAACTGAGCCCATGCACATTTATACACAATAGTTCTAATCAACAATATACATGACTCACTGAACACAACTAGACTATTTTCAACAATTACAAGTAATCAATAATTTGCTCACTCACTCACTCACTCACTCACTCACTCACTCACTCACTCACTCACTCACTCACTCACTCACTCACTCACTCACTCACTCACTCACTCACTCACTCACTCACTCACACACACACACATTATGAGTGCTGTTGATTTTTTACTGAACGGATATACTAAGGGGTGAACACAATTATATGATGACCACACAATCATGTGTGTGTTGTGGTTATTGTCAACTGAACTAAACGGATTCTGATACGTATTGGTATTTATCGAAGATTACACAAGTGATTTGTGCACACAGACGCATATCAAATCATATGAGAATGATGTGTCAACTAATCGCTTGTGTATTACAATTATGTATGTAAAGTGATTTTCATCCAATAAATGAATGAGATGTGAATAAGCGAGTAAAACTCAAATGAGTTGAATGAAATAATGCTGATCAACTTGATATTCACACAATTAATTCATTTGTATTAGTAACTAATGTCAACTTTAATTGTGGACTAATTATTATGACTGGAATAATAAACTGGCCACATGTGATATGATGCAAAGAAAAGTCAATTTTCGATTGATTTACTCATTATGAGTTTTGTTCAAAATTTCTTCCGTTTTGATTAAGTGTAATGATTATTCAATGTCGTATTTGTTTTCTTTTCTCGTATGATATTTTATTCTGTATAATATGCGATATTTTTGTATTCCATTGACATGAACTATGCTCAGTATGTGATTTGTTATAACAATCCGTATATAAATGAGTGTATTTTCTACTAGAGTCGTCGTCGTCGTGTTTTGGGGTTAATAAATCATCACTTATACCAGTCTTTGTGTTTTTACTTTCGAGTCGTGAGAATTGCAGAGGTCCTTCGTTCCGAGTATAAGTGATAAACGTTTCCGACATAACAATCAGCAACGCCCAGATACATAAAGTAGCATTAAGAGAGCCAAGACAATAAGCATTCAAACGACAAATTATAACAGGATGTTTTACACTTATTGCATTTCATTGTTATTGTATTTATTCCAGCTAATGGTCCATGAGTAAACAGTCATTCAAAAATAACAGTTCTGCCAAAAGAAGTCGTGTTATGATTGTTTGTGTTTCATTTTACCTAAATGAAAAAAAAGCAATTAGTAAATGGATGAGACACTGACAATAAGATTCATAACAGTCAATTTATGATCACTTTACAAATTACAAAAAAACATTAAACTGCTTCAGATAATCAGCATGTAACGTATCTAATTTAACTCCGAAATTCAATAGCAACAAAATTTAATTGTCATTGGCATACTTAAGTTGATCTTTGGTTCATCATTTACACATATTGTAATTGCTGAACTTACAATTTGTTAATTTGATTCATTCTAGTATACAACTAATATTTGTGTCAATGAGGAAACATATATTTCTAAAATCTGAATGACTGAATTTTAAGTTTATCCGACGTTTCATACGTCTTATACGATCTGCAGAGAATACTTACTTTCAACATTTTTAACATGATTGATTAACCTGTTCATCATACAGTTAACCAGACAACCATATACCTATTTATATTCGATAATTTTGATGTTTGACTATATTTCCTTGGAAAAGCTTCGACTAAATTGCCGAGTGAAACTTTGAATTTACTTAATATTCAATTGTTGAGATTTTTCAAATATATTTTCCGCCCTAGTGTCCTTCATTAACTTGACGCTCAATTACTATGAAACTATTCGTTTTAATTTAGACAAAAGTTCTTATATGAGTATTTTGCACTCACAGTTGTTGTTTTAATGAAGAGATGTATTACAAATATCCAATATATTCAGTGATTAATAACGTCTCAATATATCCACATTCATTTGTTTAACGTCATTTGGTTTAACGAGTGAAAATAGGCACGTCGGTTAGGTGTACCTTAAACAGAACAATATCGTGGTTTGGTTGTAATGTTTTCCAGTAGTATAGAAAATTAAAGTATCTTAGCAAAAGCAAATTTGGAACATTAGTTAAAACTCTTTCAAAACAATATTGATTCATACGAGTTTCTTTACTGTGAGTAATAAATTATTGTACAATATTTCTTATTAGTGTGAAACGATATGCTTATGAAATAGCTTCAAGTTAGTGTAGACTTGATCATAACTGTGCAAATTAATCTCTCTGTATATTAACAATGCACATATAAACTTCATCATATAATATTCTTATGAACACTTAATTTTCTTAACTATGGTATCCCCATTTTCATCGATTATATCCTATCATGAACTTAACAACAAACGTTTCTAATGTTCCCCTAGATTCAAGTCCTTATTTCTGCATAGAATGATTTTTCTTTCTTTAAAAAAAGATTACATAAATTTAGTCATTGTGGTGTGATGATACAGTTCCCATCTTACTGTTTTACACAATAATGTTGAAGTAGTATTTAGTTGACATGCATAGGCTCGTGCTGTTCCGTGTCCTACTGTGTATCTTTGTACAGGTGAATAGCTTAACATAAATCTAACCTTAATCATAATCTTCATTATTATTATTAGTTTCACGTTACGTAATTTTATGTGTAATTTGTAATTTGCGCGACAGTTGTTATGCGACTAGACAGCATCTTTGGCTCAACACTTTTAAAACATCCTTTGGTCTTATATTATTAATTGTCAAAAGAAGTTTCGACCGTTCACGCAATTTAAATCAACATTGTGTTAGTAAGCATTATGGATGGAAATGCTTTGTAATTGGATCTTTAATTCTAATTTGGACAATTTATTGCTGTTTATATACTAGTTACCATCTGGTATTAACACATCAAAAAACATGTGAAACACTTGAAAATTTCTATTAACAACATAGTAACATAGAAGTAAACATTGGTCATCAGTTCATAATAAAAACTATCTCGTTTTTAGCATCCAGACATTCAATTGAAGAGTATTTATCTACGCTAAAGAACATAATTTATTATTATTCGACTGATTAGCTTCTCAAGATTAGATCGTGAGATCGTGGATTATTGTTAATTATCTTCAGATTTAAACAATTTTTTTAAAATTTCGTAAAACAAACTATATTATAATTGATAGGTTGTTATACCTGAGTGTGTATAACTCAGCAATAGTACTGTTCTCATTTGTGAACCAATTCCGGACAGGTTTATTGAAGATCTAGTTGGAAATTATGATCTGTGAAGTCAATTATATATGAGGTGAAGCAGTTGTGTATATCTTACATTAAATATGAAACTCACCATATAAAAATAATTGACTACATTTGGGAAACATGGACTATTAGCATTCGTTCCAGTGACTGGATTGTATCGTACTTAACTGGAGACTTAAATATGTTGAGTTTAATCTCCTGTAAGGTGATTGTCCTCATGAAAGCATATTAGTTTGTATAGTAATCTATGTTACAGTGACACACAAACATATAATACATATTAACACACCAAACAAAAATTAACTCATTTTCTCAAATTAAAATCCTTAATCCATCACTGCTCAGCGTAAAATCATCACGGCAACAAAAAAAACATTTAGGAAAAAGGAGAAGAGTTGTTTTATTTCAAAAGTATTAAATTGTTACCAAGGTGTTTTTTAAGCAAAACTAAAATAACAGTTACGCTTTTTAAATTGATTTTAATAAAGAAAAGAGCAATTCAACAAGTACTCATAAAATTGTTGAGTTGAAAAGCACATAAGCCTTTATTATACGTTTATTTCAACTATTATTGTAACTGTTTGCCAGTTTTTTAATCTTTTTCGAGTGATTGAAAAACGCATATTCTAATAAGTAAATTTAACATCGAGAAATAAACTAATTTCGATTAGTATTTTAAAGAAAACTATTTTAATTAGTAAACGTGCGAAGATTATTTTTTTAATGAACTGATATCAGCAAGAAGATTGTTGAGAAGGCGATCTAAATGTTTTAATTGGTGGGTATGTGTTTTGATGGAGTCTAAAATTTGGATAAAACAACTGTCTAGTACCCAACGACGTTATTTAATATTCTAATTCATATTAATTCGTGATGAGAACTATTTTCACACATAACTGATCAATACAAATAACCCAAATAAATAACAATATTTTCGATCTCTGGTGTGGTAGTGATTGTGTACTACTGAAGAGTTCAGATACCCCAGGGGTTAGAAAGTCTTCATTTATGATACTAAATAATCATTGCGCTAGAATATGAATTTACTCAGTGTTGAAATGCGGGCAAGTGAATATCATCCCAGCGGACTAAATCAATACGCCCATCTCATGACTTAAAGATTCGGTGTTCTAACTCCATTGATGCTTTAGCTGAGCACTGTAGTTAAGCTTCACATTAGAATGGAACAGTTGTGGTACTATGTCTTGATGTTCAATGGTACTCCAACTCACGTGGATCCGTGGCTTAAAAACATATAGAAAATAAATATGTACATGTTAGATAAACAGACTTGTTTTTAACATTCCAACCAACATCCAAATAGATGACAATTTGATTACTTTGTTTAATGGAAAGATTCTTGTAAATTTACTTGGTAATTAAAAACCTTTAGATTATAATCGTTAATGTTAATTGATATTTGATTTCATAAAACATTTATGCTTTAGAAACAAATTGAATAATAAGCACTAAACATGCTTTACGATTTTAAAACCGATCTCAACAATATTTATTTGTATATAAACCGGATGTCAAAAAGATTTCAAATTTTTCCAAAGAAACTCATCAAGATGATTTTATCGTCATCGAAATGTCATTATTTATCTTAGTAACCATTGTTATAATCTAGTTTATCAAGAGTTTCTTCTAATAACAAAATTTTGTTTGAGTAAACTTATTATGAAATGCCAATTTTTTAGCTTGAGAACAAACAAAAATTAAAATGTCCTGTTATACATTACTTATATCCAAAACGAGAGTAGTTACTGAAATCAAAGAAGTACTGAATGTTATTCCATCTTTTCATGAGTGCAAAATATATTCTCTAGACAATTATGTAAGTAAAACTCATCTAAACTTGTCACTTAGTTATTGTTTTAGAATCAAATGATTCATTCGTTCAATGTCAGTCGGTTAATGTGATTGGGATATTCCAATCTGATATCGTTTTCATTTATTTCTTGCCTCGTAGCATTATTTGACTATATAAAATAGTGATTCTGATTGCAATTTCTTTAAGTCAGTATCATAATTACATCCATCAGCGAGTATAGAACTGATATTTCAGTGAATTTGTGAAAATTTTACTGAAATTCCGAAGTGATTTTCATCAAGAGGGGTAATCGATTGTTGAAAGTGATAAATCAATAAATATTAGCTCAATGCATAAGAATAGTAACGATCACTTTATATTAATATCTTGAGTTTGTTCTTGTAAATGTACATCACTGAAATATCTCAACTCACAAGAACAGAACACCTCAATTTTTAATAATTCTTAAGTGTACGTCGTGTTGTAATGTAGATTAATTTCGAACAATCTGAAATCTCGCAAAAATCACTCATGTATATCATTTGGTATGTGTAACAATGTGTCAGGAAGAAGTGTTTAAAATGTTAAGGCTATTTTTCTTCCTAAAAAAGTATTCATGGTTCATTTGGCTTGGTCATTATTGATCAAGTTCAACAAATCACTTAAAACAGTTCAAATCATTCAACATAATTATAATGGTCATGATTATTTACATCATCATCATTATTATACCAATTTTTTCTACAATCTATTTAGAACTAACCAAACTATAAAGTATGAAATGTGTATATTCCTTGATTTGTTACAAATTAAAACAAGCGTAATTCACATCGATATAATGGTAAGCCACTTCTAATGATAATATTATTGTTAGTATGATAATATTATGAACGATTCAATGTTTTTGTTTTTTGTTAACTTCATTCTACTGATTTAAATGATTCGATACATTGTGGACTATGTTAAGATGTTAGATGGTTAAAGGTAGTCGATAGGAAACCCTGAGTCTACGTTTCATACTGATTTATGATCGTCTTAAAGACTGATTTTCAATCATTTAGAGTAGTGATCATACGATAACTTAGTCAATAGAATTCGATCAATAATGAAGGATTATCCACGCACGGCATCGATCAAAGACTAAAGAATTCCAAATATATCAATTCTACGGGATGTCAACTCACTCTTAACGTTTCGGTGTGAAACGAAGTGGCGAGATTTCGCATCTACCAGAGAACATCAGCTGACTCAAGATTACAGGTACGCCGTGTTTGTGAAAGTGTTAACCAGCAATAATTCAAATTCCAGGGTTTCTTGCTGACATATCTAGCTACCTAATAAATTGTTATTCTATAAATGAAATAGGAATGATAGAAATATGGGTAGATGTGTGATTGTACGTTGGTTGAATTTGAGGTAATTCACACCAATACAGTCAAAGAGGAAAGTAAGAAAATGATAATTTAAAAAATGGGGGATGTTGTTAACTATTGTAATAAGTTAAACATAAGAAATGCAAATTAGAAGGAATAAGTATAACTGAAGAATATAAAGAATGAAATAAGACTAAAAACAAAGAATCAGAGTAAAGCAGAAAATGTACGCGACCGCGCTAACTGGATCGATTTCTCTCTTTGCGTTATTCAATAGTGCCAATAAAAGATACGTATTAATGAACCGGCGTTAACCAGGAACTTCAAGAGTATTGACTTGGCTCTTCATAAATTCATACAATGATATTATTTGCCTACTTTTGCTTTTCATACAACTTACATTTATAACTCATATTCTAATCATTTTAATCAACGAAAGTTTATAAACTGATTATCAAGGTTTAATATCTTGGACTGACATCTCAAATAGAACCTTAACATGACTAACTCAATACCAATACATGTATATATCATTTCATTTTTGTCTATAATGGAGAAATCAACCTATACATTTATAAATGTTCAGTATTTTACATTTCAAATTGATATATTTATGTGACAATTAATTAAAGTTTATGGTTTAATAATAGAATTTTGCCTAAATCAATTAAGAAACTGACTTTTTTTCTCTCTTTGTTTCCATCATATACTTAACATTATGAATAGAATAATTAATAAAGTGAAGATGGACATTAAAGTCATTGACCATAATGGAATTTAATCATTTATACTATAAAATTAACTTTATTTAAATTTCTATTTGTCTAATTGAAAAAATAATTTGACTCCCCCTCCCAGATAAAATTTTACACCTGCATTTAATGTTTGAAAGAAGAAAAAAATAGTAATCACTATTCAATTTCAGTTAGAAGAGTTTGTTTTTTTTCATTTTAATAAAATCTATGTCAATTATAATAGACGAAAAAAATCACATGGTTGCATTCAATAATATGTGGTTGTATGATGATACCTTAGTTGTTTCATGATGAATGGGTATTTGCATAGATTGTTCATATGCTCAACCCCTCCATCACCACCCTTCTTTCATATTTATTAAATTCGTTGTGGACATATTATATATTTTGTAGTTTTTTTTTCTCAGTGACAATAAATTCTAGACTGTCATTTCTTTAATAAAAATTATAATCTCCATTATAAATGTTATACTATTTATAATGATAATATTAATTTTAAACACCTAGTATTTTATTTAAAAATAGATTCTCACTGTGAAATCTCTGATAGAATTTTTTTTGTTAATTTGATGACAGTTTTCTGAAGAGATCTATCTTTAAATCAATATTTGATTATAAATGAAAATAAATGTCTATCAGACAAGATTATTTTGTTAAATGAAGAAACTTGGATTTTGTGCAATTTTCATCGTAGAAAATTGTGTTTGATACAGTATGAAAATTTATATTTATTTAGAGATAACTTTATTTTATTGATTGGTATCAGTTGTGTAACTATAACAAAATAGAAAATAATAAAGAGTTATGTTATTCTAGATTTAAATTATTCACATGATTAAATGTAAGATTGAACTCATAATGTTTATGTCTCCCGGTTAGTACTAATTTTAACTTGAGTGCTTACATAGAATTAACTATAAGTACTGGAGAGTAATTGTCAGAAAAATCAAATCATATGTGATTGGTAATTATTTTACTTGAAAACTCAATACACTAAGTTTAACCTTGATTAGTGACTAGTGATTTATTATTATTATTATTATTATTATTATTATTATTATTATTATAGTTATTATGACTACTACTGTTATTCCATCATTGTATCCCAATTACATATCCTTTTATCATCAAACAGAAACTTAATTAACTCATTTTCAAAAGTTGTAAAATAGAGGAACCTAAATTTATTGAGTATCAAGTAAAGAATGTTTATCATTAAAGCAAAATAGATTTTACCGATATTTACAAATTTTAGAAGAGGGTTTTGTGGAGATTTTAGAAAGTTCACTGATTGAAATCATGAGTCAGCTGAAGCCAGATCACCATGGAAAATCCGGAAGCACTGGATGGCCGTTTCGTCCTAGTTTGAGACTCCTCAGCAGTGCGCATTCACAACCTCGCCCCCTTGCGAGATTCGAACCCAGGGCCTATCAGTCTGGCGTGCGAGTGCTTAAACGCTAGACAACTGAACCATCCGGCATCCAATGGTGCTAATATCTAACTTCAACCAATCCACGAAGTTGCGCCACCGTACACCATTGTTTTCAGTGAGTTGATATCTCACAGTAGACCTGGTTGAACTCCACTGGTAACGGGTTCTCACTAGAACTCCTGGAAATGCCTCTTGAAGTCAATCACTAGTGAGCAGATGTGGACATTTTTAGAAATTTCAATAGTTGAAATCATGAGACTGATGGGTTCGTGGACGCGCACCGCTTGGGAGTCCCATACTAAGACGAAACGGCCGTCCAGATTTTCCATGGTTGTCTAGCTTTAATTGACTCATGACTTCAACTACTGAAATTTATAAATTTGTTAAAATCTAAGTTCGTCTGACCATATTCAAATTCATCTCTAAAAAGTTAATTGTCATCTAGCATTGACATAAATTCATAAAATGTTTAGTACTTGGAGAAAAGAAAAGACTGGATGTAGTTGAAAAACATTTGATCATTTATTCTAACATTCAATGGCTTGTTAGCCATTAATTGTTAATTGTTTATTGCTTGTCGAGCAATTCAGATCATTAATATAGGGTAAGAGAGAGATCAAGTGACTGATTGACTGCAGTCCTAAATAACACTGGGAAGTTAAAAATAAAAGCAACACCAAGTGAATTTAAATTTCATCCCATTGCACAAGCAGGTGGCTATCAGGACTCAGTAGTTAAGTGAATAATGCGATGGCACTTGAAGCGAACGGTACTGGATTCGAGTGCCGTAGTGAACATAAACTCTGGGATGCGGGTACATCCAGCTGATGAGCCCCTAAATGGAACGAAACGTGCATCCTGTAATTCACCACTAGCTACTACCCATCACTGCTTATAAAGCTTGCAACTTAAGGCAACATCGAAGCAATCTGCATATACATTGCAGTCCTAACTAACAATGGGAGATACAAGCAAACAATGCTAAATGAATAGGTAAGATTGCCTCATAATCTGATTGTTTGGGACTTTTTCTATCGAAAACAATAAGTTAGATACATAAAACATGTTGATTTCATTCGCAGTCTCTGTTTACCTTTACATTTTTCATCTTTTCAGACGATTAGACGTCTCCTTGTATTATTTTTTCTAGATTAACTAAGGTTTTATTCTGTACTCTTACACTCGGTTTTTGTTTGCAACATTCATATAAAAAATGTTTCATTATGTCAATAGACTTAGTAACTTGAAATTTCAAATTTTAACTTAACGCATGACAAGAATTTATTCGTGGGTCACCCCTACTGTACTGGCAAATAATTGGCCAACGGTAAGCCAATCAGATTTTAGCTCGGGGATCACGTGCGTAGGAGAGCACGCGGTTAATTTTTTCATTGGTTGTTTCTATTCCGTGCGATAATTGAACAATTAATTGCTACCACATGACATTGATTGTAAATATGATTGGCTTATCGGTTAGCATGCGCAAACAAAAAGTCTATAAATGAAGATGAATGTACCGACTTCACATTGTCATGATCGCCATGATTCCTCAGACTGAAATACGCGGAAACTACGCACGTGTACCACCTATTTATAATACATCTACATGCGACACATTACAAACACAAACAACAGGATCTAATTTGGTTTTGCAAAGTAATGCTTCCTCTAAAAGAGGAAGACGATCCAATGTTCCACCTGAAATTAGAGAACAGACTCGTCGGGTGAGTTTACGTAGTATTGTTTTTGCTATTATAAAGGATATTTATTTTCGATTCTGTTCAATTGACCTATCTGAAAGCATTTCACTCTTCTGTATTCTGACATATTGAGTGCGCGAACGAAATTTCGATTTAATCTGTCAGGTATTAACCGTTAGTAAACAACAGTAAATGAAATAAAATTTCTGTATTATCGTTAGGTTGTAATGTTTTGATTTGAGTTGGAATAAATAGATCATTGTATGGTTATTAGTGATATTATATAATGAAAACATTGGCTATTGTACAAGATATACGGACAATACATTTTATTCATTATCATACACAATATATTGTTCAGTCAAATAAAAATTAAGTTTTATATTAATTTATGCTGTATGAATAGTGTTAGTTACATATATAATCAATGGAGATGATTTCTCAGATAATATAGGTTGTAAGCATCAACTGACTATGATGTACACATGACTTGAATTAGAGAACAGAGGTTAAACTGATATGTGACATTTCTAAGCAGTGTTTGGTTAATAAAGAAATAAGTGATTTAATCATATGAAAGAAGAATTTATTCGGTATTAACGCAGTGACTGGTAAATTCCAAGGTTAAAATTTCATGAACCATTGAAGTTAGAACATATTCCACCTCAGACAATGGATGAAAAATAAAGATCATGGACTGATTGAAGTTTGACGTTAACACCGTTGGATGCATCAGTGGTCTAAAAGTTTCTGGGTCTTGAGTTTGTGTCCTGAGTGCGGGGTTGTGAGTGTGCATAGACATATATATATACGAATGTACAGCTTAAGTAAATGATCTCGTTGAAAAGAAAATTTCCTTCGTTGATTTCTTTTTCTTATTCACGAATTCAATTTAAATGATATCTGAAAATTTTATATAAAGTGTGTGGTTATTATTATAGCAATACTGAGTCTTGATAATTAAGTAGTAATTGTGATCAGTTAATGAGAATTGTCAAAATGTTTACTAAATTCAATAAACAAATAATGTAACTTAATAAATAAATAAATTACGATTTTTCATTTTCTTTTATGCTAACAGTTGAAGAAACAAAATATGGAACGTAGACGACGTGCATGTATCTCAGATAAAATGAATGCACTACATAATTTAGCAATGAATCTAATTGGAATCGATGTAAGTATTCCATTATAATGGTAATTTTTATTTCAAAATAGTGGTTATATTAACACTAAATTGGTTCAGTGATTCAGATTATTATTTGTATTGCATAAATTAGATGCATATCCTCACCGACACATTTTGACTTTCTTTACTTATCATGCATTATTCTTTATCTATTAGTTTTTAAATAGTCATAATTAATCCCTTATCAGCTTTATTCATTCTATTTAATTTACTGGTGTTCTAATAGCTATTTATTCTGATCTCTTAGTAGATATAACTTCAATTATTATAAACTCTCTAAAAATTTATTACAATGTATCTTTATACAATTTATAGTGATGTTAACTAAAATACACATTAGACGAATTAAACTTAGATTTGTTGTAATAGTTTTAACTTTTACTCTCCTTCGTCTATACAATTAAATCGTATAGATTTATCCATTGGAATTATTTTTCATAGCGTACAACATAGACTGATCTTGGTTAGACGACCAGTGAAAAGTAATTAGATTTAGATAGATGTTTACTTCTGTGATGGTACTCCTCAGTAGTTGGTATCCAAGACGTTACCTGGGACCGATTTCCGTATTGTCCCACATTAAGATAACCATGCTGTTCAGTGCTTCTTGGTTTCCAATAGTTGTCGATTTAAAATCAGACTGTGATGTAAATCATAAAATTCAGGGATTTCTACAAACCCTCTTCGATAATGCGAATAAATTTAATTTCGTTTTGTCAACAAATGACAATTGTTCACTTTATGAGATTATAAGCGGTATCATCACGTGTTATCTTTCAACAAACATTTATTGCTAGAATATTATCAATAAATCTATAGACTTACGATGACATTTAATTACTATGGTAACTTTCCTCATCACAAAAGTTAGGAAGATATTCATATTTTGAAACTTGTCATTTTCCCTATATCAATTAAACATATCTTTTGCTTTTCACTTTTATGTCACAAGCCTACCTAATTCACTCGGATGCATTTCTTAGAAATAACTAAAATTAATTTTGAAGTAGCAATTAGTCGGAATCATTGACATCTGTTGTCATTTGTTAATAGATATACTACAAATAAATGTAGTACCATAGTTCAGGGTAAATGATGCTTTACATTTGCAGGAATAATTCTCTATATACAGAAATCATATAACAGATTACAGTGAAATTAAAGACACTTATTTCTTCCTACCTGAGACTCATTAAACAATATATGCATGCAACCTAGTGTGAATATTTATAATAAAATTCGAACATAGCACCATTCGCCTAAAACTTTAGTGAATTCTAGCCTGAGCTAATAAATCCAGAGACATCATTTGAAATCTTTAACACTGACAACGGCTTCCCATTAGAACTCCGAGAATTCAGTCTCGAAGCTTATCACTCGGGAGTACATGATAAACTTCGGTTCGGGATTGTATAGGTTACTGAATTCCATTGAAGTCATGATCCGATCAATGATCTCCATAAAAAACTAAACAATCTCAACAACCATATACTGATAATTTATTTTATTTGAATCAACATGATCAAGTAGATTTCAGTGTTTTATGCATTTATCAACTGATAATATCATGTTGTTTATTTATGCATGAAATAAATTGGTGATACAATGCACTAACCTTATCTTTTATATAATTTTCTCTGTGTTCTTTATCCTTATCTTTCTTTTTTTCGCATTACAGCCACATGAATGTCATAAAGTAGAAAAAGCTGATATATTAAATCTATGTCACAGTGTATTTAAAGGAATTGCTAACATTGCTAAAGATGAACCTGGTAAGTAGATAAATGGCATTTATTCTCGAGTACGGTCAATTTAATTTATATTTGAAATTATCATTATTTTTACTATTGTGGTGATAATTTTATTGTCTATTATTTTGTTGAATTAAGGGAAAACTTTACAAGATAAGCAGTTTAATAAAAGACATATGCATATATCAACAATTATTTCCATTTAATGAAACTTAATCTATTCGTTATGTTGTTACACGTTTAAGTTTAACGCTTACAAGAGAGAAGCGATTTATTTTAAACTATCAAACTGCAATTCATGGTTTAGATTGATTTATTCACTAATCAATCAGTGTTATCGATGATATTTTTCTTTTTACTTTTAAACTACACACCAGTTTTATGTGTTACGATCTCTATGAGTTTTTAGTTGTTGCCAGTTTATGTTAAAAATTCTATAGTTTATATTAGAGAATTAACTATCGGATAACTATTTCTCTCACTCTGGGACTATTTAGGTGTAAGCATTTACGAACCTATCTGGGTGTCGATGTGACTAAAGTTAGAAATGTAAACCATTGGAATCCAACTTAGTAGTTTAGAGGATGAGTGATTGGATTGGGACCTGGAAATCTCAGGTTCAGGCTTCGATGTGGTTGTCTATGATTACTACTGATGAGCCCTATGTATGAAGAAACCTAGTTGTTCAATGTTTGACGGTTGATAATATGTAAACCTTACTACTTATTAAGTAAAATCAGATAAAATCTTTACTGATATTCCAGTTTACAATAATTAGATGAAATAACCTTTTTATTTTAAACTATATTTTCATACTAATCATTCTATTCATATTTGACTGTTTACTTACAGAATTACAAACACGTTTGAGAAAATTGCGTCATAATTTAATTGAGTCGTCTTCTTGTACTGCCTCACTGCCACACAAATCAGCATTACTTACAACAAGTGACTCGAATGAACACACAGATAAAATAAACAAATTGGATAATGATAAACATAATTCTCAGAATGAAAAAAATCAGGAGATATATCAATTCCAAGAGAACCAAGATAATCGTCTTCAGGGTCATCATCATCTTCATCGTCCTCATAACCAACAGCAATATCCGCACTTGAACAACACTATCTCCTTATCCAGCTCATCAACAATATTAACAACGTCAATTACACATAATGATATGAATCAAAGCAAAGATGAAAACAATAAAGAGAATAGAATACCTAAGTTAATCATTAAAAATCCTCTATTATCTAAAAATTATCGTATTAATGATTGTATCACATCATCAATGATTAAAACACCCACTTCTTTACCAGTGAATAATTTGTATTTGAACAGTATGGTTAATTCACAGAATAATCAAGCAATAACACAATGTCAATCAACACCTTCACAATATTTAAATAAATTCAATCCAACAGTGAATAATTCTAATAGTGGTTTCGTTAGTAGTAATGACCAATCAATGGAATTAACAATTCATAGGAAGAAGATGCCTATTTTTAAGGAACATCATAGGCTGAACACTATTAGTGATCTTACCGTTCACTCCACTGAATCATCTTCAATGTTGTCTAATTTAAAAACAGAAAACTTGCCATCTAGGTCATCATCATCAGCATCATCTCAACTAATGTCAGGGGAACATTTATCAGCATTTAGTGTACCAACAAGAAAACCACTTACTGTTATCACAAATCAATTCACAACAAATAACGTTACACATAATAATCAATATTATCAAAATCAAAAATCAATTAAAACAGTTAATGATACAAATCCTTCTTCTATATCTATTCCAACTATACCTGAGAATACAGAGACATCTATGAAAAATATTGTCAAACCAATGTGGAGACCATATTTAGATTAGATACAAACAACTTTTTATCTCATGTCAAATATTTCTTTCCTTTCCTTTTCTTTTATTTTTAAAAAAGATGCCTACTAACAACTATTTATACTGTACATAATGAATAATAATAATATTCTGTCCTCAGAATTAAACATTTCAATATTATATAATGAATAAAGATAACAAAAAAATTGAAATAGATTATTGATTTTTTTACAAAAAAAATTTATATTAACAATAGGGAACCTATTTTTTTCCCTTTTTTTAAAACTAAAACGGTTGTACAAATTGTTATTTGATTTGGGAGAACTTTTTTTCTATCTAAATATTTAAATAAAAATATTATTGATCTTTTTTTCAAAAAAAAATAATAAATTTTCGTAATTGATCATTGATGAGAGTTTTTCTTTAAAAATGATTTTTCTAATGAATGTGTTAAGTAAAATTGAAAAAATAACTTATTAACAATTTATTTTGTACCTAGTTTTAGATATTTCTAATGAATACGCTTATTAGTATCAGAAAGGGTTTTGTGGAGATTGTAGTAATTTCAACAGTTCAGATCATGGGTCTAATTGGTTACGCGACTAGCGCGAGACTGATGGGTCCTGGTTTTGAATCCCGTGAGGTGAGGTCGTGGATGCGTGCTGCTGAGGCGTCCCACAATAGGACGAAACGGCCATCCAGTGCTGCCAGGTTTTCCATGGTTGCTTAGCTTCAATTGACTCATGATCACAACTGTTAGAATATGCTTGTTGCCAACCAATTAGCTATATTATGAGAGGATTGAGGGGGAAGTTTTACTGCAAAGAGTCAAGTAATGTTAGTAATAATAATGATAATAATAATAATAATAATAATAATAATAATAATAATAATAATAATAACAGTAATAATGATAATAATACTTAAGACTCGTGTATATATAGATATATGCTCCGATTGATTTAAATGAGGATATGCAAGTGGTTAGGATAGATTTTTATATTTCCATCTGTATCTAATTCACCATATAAGTTCCCGCAGAAATATGACAGAGCTTTTTTTAAAGTAATTAATTCATTTGGCAAATTTCGATAGTGTAATAAGAAGACTAAGACTATCAAAACTATGTGGTATATTGGCGCGATACATTTCGAACAAACTAATCACACATATACTTGTTAAGAACATTTATATATAAAATTGAAAGGTTCACTGGACTAGAAATGGAGGGTAAGAGGAGATAATTATAATAAAGAAATAAAGAAAAACACCAGTCTTCAGTTTAATCAGCTCAAATAATTTTTTTTCATTATCATTATTGCCAGTTTACTAAAAAATGAAATCTAACCGTATTTACATTGAGAGATTACCATAGAATAAATTACAAGAGACGAGTTTATCTTGAAGCTTTTTTAAAAGTTGAATCCATTTAATCTGACTTTCAAACTTGAAAATTGCAAGTACATTTATTGTAATGGATCATGGACGAATATTATTGAGCAATCGCATTCTTAAAATAAAAAAACTGTTTGGTTCAACTTGATTTTTATTTGTTTTCACGTTTAACTCCATTACAGAGGATCTTGGTAAAATGTGAGAACCACACATCAAAGGCTTCATTTGCGAATTTCCATCATTTCTCCTTGATATTCTGTACGATTGTTCAAGTTAACAGTTCCTTCCTATTTTCTCTTCCATTGTCTTCAACTTGTTCTTCTCAGCCTTCTGCTACCAGACATTCAACTTCTGATTATTGTTAGGTACTATTTATGTCAACAGACATAAGTAGAATACACCACACTATCACTGATTCAGTACTACTTTTAATACTCTGGTATTTGTCTTGGTAATTTCGCTCCACTGTACTGACAAGATGTGACTACTTGAACGAACAGAAATACATATCAGGCTCTACAATACTTACAACTGACTCGTCTTAACCAGTAATTCAAAAGTAACTTCATACCATCTTTTCATTTAACGGTAGTAACAAAACTGACATAAGAGATAAACTAATTTGTAGAAACATTTAATCATGATTACAATTCGTACTAACTTAATTGGTTAAAAAATATTATAGTCATATTAAATATAGAATATTTACTAAGTTAGAAACAATGGTGAGTACAAATTAAGTGCTAAAAATATTAAAAAATATTTCATAATTATATTTTAGTTGCTGTGGTTACTACCATAATTATTGATGTTAATATCCTATTTTAGAAAATATACATTGAAGTGATTTCTATATATACTTCGTTAGTTGACAATATGATTGAAACAGATTATTTAAAGTGTTCTGTTAAGTAACTTTCTTGAAGGAGGAAGAAAAAAAGAGTTATTTATTTGCTTTGTATTAATAACTAAACAATAACAAGGTCTGTACACAAAAATAGATAGTTTATTCGATCATTGATTTAATCTAAGGTTTACAATTTTAAAAAAAAGCATATTATAAACTAGTATCGAATAGTTTTCTTTTTTCTAGTAACTAATTACGGAAAATATTATCAATAATGATATTGTTGAATTAACGCTGTTAGTTAGCAATTAAAAAAACCGATCTAATGTTGGTTGAAGTTAGACATTAACACCGTTGGATGCCAGCTCAGTGGTCTAATGGTTAAGTGCTCGCGCGCGAAACCAGTAGGTCCTGGGTTCGAGCCCCGGGTGGTGCGGGGTCGTGGATGCGCACTGCTGAGGAGTCCCATACTAGGACGAAACGGCCGTCCAGTGCTTCCAGGTTTTCAATGGTGGTCTAGCTTCAACTGACTCATGATTTCAATCTGTGAAATTTCTAAAATCTCCACAAAAAACCCATTCTGCTAATGTTTACTGTTACTCAAGTAGGAAATCAATACAAACGTGATTAGTTGCATGTAAATGTATCAGTGAGCAATAATGACTGATGTAGAAAAAATTCAATGATGTTTTACATTGATTAATTGCTCATTAATTATCAGTTTCGTGTTTGTCTAACCCCTTTTTATCTCTGATAGAATTCTGTTGACCAAATTTCACTAAGGTTGTTAGTCTAATTAACTCGAAGTCACGTGTACTATGCATTTATGTGCTTGGTCGTAGCTCGTCGGATATCCCTAATCTAGGTTTTAAATATCAATTACCGTTAAGAAATTATTCATAATGTTGACAGATAGAAAAATTACTGTTTTAGTACTAAAATGAATGGCAAAAAACCACTTTTTAGTATGAGGTTGTGGAGATTGTTGACTTTTATTGAGATTATGAACCGATTCCAGTTAGACAACTATTGAAAACCTGAATGCGCTGGACGGTTGTTCCGTCTGATTATGGGGCTCATCAGCAGTGCACACTCATAACTCCACAACCAGGAATCGAGGACCATTGGATCCGGTCTCAGTAGTCTATAGGTTAAGCACTCATACACAAGGCTGAAAGTCTTAGGTTCGATCCCTGATTGTGGGTTCATAGATGCTCATTGCCAAGGAGTCCCATACTAAGATGAAGTCTCTATCCAGTGCTCACAAGTTTTTAGTGGTTATCTAACTTAGATCAATTTACGATATCAATAAAAATCAATTTGTTAGATAAATTAATGTGTAGAAATGTAATGAATTGTGTAAAGCAATAAATACTTAGTATAAACATTATCACGATAATTGTAACCGTCTATTTCTAATAAATTTATTAATAGTAACTAATTCTTTCGAAGATATAAAATAGACAAAACAGAAGAGAAATATGTGAGAAAATGAGTGAAGAAATCCCAATGAATGTATTTCGACATATCTTATTAAGAATTGGTCTAAGTTTGAAATTTCATACTGATTGACTATATATGAAACGTTGGAACTGTTGTTTATGCACGTACTACAAGATTAATTACATGAGAAGCCTACAATAGTTCGACATTTAGATTTCTAGTTGTTTAAGGATTTTTAGTTTTCCAAATATGATTAGATGGTAGAGAAGAATAAGCGAGAGGGTGGTAATATAACATTTGTAGATATTGTGTATATGCTATCTGCCATTTGAACAAATATAATTTATACTTTTTATTCTCTAATTAATACAAAACCGAATACAAATTTTGATTTACATTCAGTCTAGATATTTGATATTCGAATAGATATTTCTATTCATTATTAAGTCATATCTTTTAAGTCTAATAAATAGTCCCAAAATAACTCATAACTTCATCAGTATCTCTAACACTAAAAATGTTAGTCTAATTTTCACTGGTTTAAAAATATCAGTGAAAAAGCAAATGTTTTTCTTCTATGTATGCCCCTTGTAAAACGTGATAGTCATATGAAAATCTGCAACTTTTTTTGTGTTATGAATAAATAAAAATTAACAACGATTATTTGCAAGATAATACGTTGTTACCACTAGCAATGTACTGGTTTTATGTAAATATTTACTAACTTTTTTCAATGCATAAGGATATTTCTTTCTGGGAAACCTGGAAATAAACTGACTCAGTAGTGAAAGTTCTGTGAATGTAAAAGTTTCACTTCAGGGTTCCAAGTTAGCGCTTGCTTCATGATGTCGTTTGATGATTTTCTCAATATATATCTTATCAGTTTCCAGCATCTTTTCCTAATTTATTCTTCAGACGACAGATGGTTTGTTCTCTCCCACAGTAGGTTGTTCGTGATGGTATCCGGCCAACGGACATCGAATATCTTGCGTAGATAATTGTTTATAAGTACTTGTGCTATTTTGATCATGGTTGTAGTAGTTCTCCAAGTTTCAGCTCTGCACAGTAGAAGTGTCCTGATGTTGGTATTAAAGATTCTTATTTTGATATTGGTTGACAGCTGTTTTGAGTTCCATATGTTAATAAACTGTAGGAATTGGGCCATTACTTTGCAAATCCTTGTCTTTGCATCAGCATTCTATCCTCCTTGTCCATTGATGATGCTTCCTAGGTACGTGAAAGATTCCACCTCTTCCAGAGCTTCTCCATCAAGTGGGAACAGGTTGGTGTTCTTTGTGTTGAATTTGTGGATCCTGATTTTTGACTACTTTGCTTCTAACTTGAGACTATACATTTAAAAAATCTGTGAAGAATTCATAAACCTTCACTGTTTTTAAGACAAACCGAAAATCGAGAATGTCATACATTCCATTACAGTACTATAATACTACTACTACTACTATGTTGCTGATCGGTTTTTTTCGTTATAAACCACAAATATTTTCGAGGAAGAAATTGAAATTCTCTCCTGGTTACATGACTAGTAATAACTAAGCCACATCGATAATTTTAATGTTTTCCAACACAATAAATTGTTCATAACACTGGGTTTAATCTTAACTTCATTTATATTTGTATGTATGGATCAAATTGTTGGTTATCAACTATTTTTCATTTTAAAAACTCAGCAACTAATGATCCTATTTATGCAACTATAGATTCAAAGACATTTGACAACTTGAAAATCATTGAATGAAAGATTAGTTAGCTAAAATTTTATGAATTCGTATTTGAAAAAAACAGTTCCGAAAGTTTCGAATTTGTGAAGGAGACAGACACAGACAGAGAGAGAGAGAAAGGAGGAGAAACGAAACTGTAACCCACTACCATTAAATTTTAGGTTTATTTTTTTTCCATTGTAGTTAGAAATCAGAAACCTTGTCATTAATATGACACTTTAAATTGTTATGCTTAGAATCTCTCTTACTATTAAATGAGATGAATATTCAGTATTTATCATTTTATAACTAATGATGTCGAGAATTGCCCAAAATAACAAAATATCAACTTACAGAATTTAAGTCAGTTGTTTGAATGTTACTGGTTCATCAAATCCCTAGCGTGGTCGTTAGGATATGTTACAAACAATCACAAGAACAATTATACAGTTTCATCTGGTTTAGAATAATTCTCCATCTTTACTACATGTTTATATGAAAACTATACTGATCTGTTATTGAGTAGTGATTGATATTGATAGTATTCTATCAATTATGTTTTGTCATGTTTTTTTTTATTAAATATAATAAGTGAAGTAGGTTCAAGTTTCTGGATTAACATCCTAATCGTAAGTTTCTGTTGATTTTCTCCAACTGTTTAATATTACAATGACTTTTTCTAAATGTAACACTTAAAATACATGAACCAATTTTCTTGGAAAGCATACACTCTACTGTGATACAAGCTTCTGTGTCAGTTTATTTATACTAATTATGATAGATAAGTTAGTTTACCGATTGAGGCTATTTCAAATTGTATAATAATAAAAGAAGTTTCTGTCTCTAAATTTTGTACCTGATTACATTCATGATTCATATAGGAATATCTTAAATAGTTTAACTTCACGGATGGTAAACTATGTTATTTAATATCAGATGGGTTTTGTGGATACTACAGTAATTTTAATGGTTAATATCATGAGTCAGTTGAAGCTAGACCAACATGGAAAACCTGGAAGCACTGGACGGCCGTTTCGTTTTATTGTGGGACTCCTTAGCAGTCTACATCCACTACCTCGCCCCCTGTGAGATACGAACCCAGGACCTACTGGTTTCGAGCGCAAGCTTCAACTGACTCATGATCTTAACCATTGAAATTACTATAATATCCACAAAACCCATCTGATATTATTCAACATATGTTCACTAGTGGCTGACTTCAAGATGTATATCCTGGAGTTCTAATGAGAAGTAGTGACTAGTGAAGTTCAAGCAGGTCTGTTTTGAGATAGTAACTCATTGAAGACAATGGTGGATGTGTTGCTAAATTTCGTGGATTAGTTGAAGTTAGACACTGACACCACTGAATGTCAGTCGGTTTAGTGGCCTAGTGGTTAAGTGCTCGCGCGCGAAACCAGTAGGTCCTGGGTTCAAATCTCGTAGGGGGCGAGATCGTGGGTGCGGACTGCTGAGGAATCCCACAATACGACGAAACGGCCGTCCAGTGCTTCCAGGTTTTCCATGTTGGTCTAGCTTTAACTGACTCATGATCTTAACCATTGAAGTTATTATATTTAAGATATTTTATATTAAAATTATTATAAACCGATAGTTCAGACTTAAAAATACACTCGATGCAACAGAATTGAACAATAATTATATCCAGATACCTTCTAAATGAATAACCCAATAACAAATAAAGATGAAGGGGATTATAGTGGTGACGGATGACTTGGAAGTGACGGAATGCATTTCGGTTAGCATAGTCGATTAACACTAACATGGATAACATCAATGTCAAATGATTTTGAAACTATTCAGTAAGAAAATTATTTACTATAACAAACTTAATATATTTTACACAATGACTAACTGTTTCGTATACATTCAACATTACCACCTGTCAGTAGCATAGAATAACGATCAATTAATTGGAAAAGATCTATACAATACATAACCTAAAAATGCTTGTTAGATATTTGTAAATAATGGAATTATATTTGAACATGTACACAGTAATTCAAAATATTTAAACACACGTTTAATGAATAGGCAACAATTTTAATTTTGTATATTTTTTAAATTAAATAAAATTCTATTTATTTTTAAGTATATAGTCAATCAATTAATTATTTAATCCGAATTATACAACAGTTTAAATTATAGGGATTTAAATTGTTGGATTACTATATTATTTTGGCTGTCTTAATCCCAGTCAACATGGTGACTATTCTCTTTCTTCTTCTGTTCTTTTTTTGTTTGTTTCCGTACATAAATCCACTTAACAATAGATAACCTTCAACAATTCAGTTGGTTGTCCTACTGTGTTGTTACTGTTATTCACTCCTTACTATAGTTACTACATTTAGAGTTTAATAACAAAAGAAGACAAATAAATTTCATTATCATTAACGTTATATTATAAGTATTAATTTGCCCATTTAGTTCTGTCATACTGTTAATTGCTGTTTAAATGGCTTTCTTGTGTAAAGGGATTTTGGAGATTGTTTAATTTTCATGGTTTATACCATGAATTGATCTTAGTCATAAAAAAAAAAAACAGAAATCACTAAATAGCTGTTCAGTCCTAGCATAGGACTCCTCTACAAGAGTGAAGACCCTGGGGACGATTGATGAGTCCCACACTAGGATAAACCAGTTTTCCGGTGCTTTCTGATTTTAACTAAGATCAGTCCGTAATGTAAGCTATGAAGACCATTTTCTTTATCAATTTGCCAGGTTAAAAATTATATTTACAACTAACTGAATAATACAACTTACACGTTTTGTAGAAAAACTCTAAGAATAATAGCTTCGAAGTTATCTTCTTGACAAACTTTGTATGAAGTAGACAGAATTTGATTTCTATGATGATAGTACTTTAAGTTAGATAGTAGGTATCATTGACTTGCGTGTGTATTGTGTCTGGCTAGTTATGTCTTTCGACAGTATATGGATGTTTTGTCTTTATTCACCTAATCAATTATCTGGTTCAACATATTTAAACTCAAACATCTATTAGGCAGTGTTTAATTAATCATAAAGTATTTTTCGAAGTTTCATGGAAATTTGTACTTAGAACAGGAAAAGTGGTTTAGCATATATGTAGACGTTAGAATCATGATCAGTCGATTAGGTATAATAAATAAATATATTACGGTTTCCGTTTCTAATTGGAGTATGTTATACTCAGTGGGCGGAGTTATGCAAGCAAATTGATTTATAATTTTGCTCTAGTAATTCTTTTGAAAAAATAAGTCTTTATATCTTCTTAAGTACTAGGGTTTATTTATTAGAATGGTAGTGTGTACAAAAAACAGAAAGTAGCAATTTCATGGCAAATAAAATAAACATTAACGAATATTGACATAAATATCAGTTTACATGTAATTAATGTTTCCGAGTAGGATGTGTTACCATTATATGGCTGTATTCACCTGAAACAACTATCCTAGAATTGTTATGTTATCAGATCTAAAAGCAAAATACCGGTGAATAGAAATGTCTTAAAACTATAAAGGCAGTGAAATGTCAATCAGGCCTAACAAACTCATCCATCAAGGCGAACCGTTTCTACATCAGATGGCGGATCACTGAGTGTTGGACAGTTTACTGAACATCGTCAAAGTCAAGGATAACTGCCGACCATTAATCATTGTCATGCCATGAACTGACCCATGCAACAGTGGTTTTACTTTGTACTTAATCAGTCTTTTTCTACAATACATTTCTTTAATAAAATTACGCTTGTCCTGTGCCGTCACAGTTGTAGCTCTAGTAATTCAGTATCAAGATAGGGTAATCCGGGCTAAGTATTAACTGCGAAGGTATGAATATAGCGTAAACTAAGAGGTCATACCATTTCTTTATAACTCGACTAAACTCTGTATCCATATTAGTGACCAATAATATGTATAAAACTTAATTGATGATAACACAAACTAGAAAGTTAGTTGGATTATTCTAGTATTAATGAAATGCATCTCCACATATTCCATAAAGTATAAAATCTACAATGAATTTAGGAATAACAGGTGAATTGTAGTCACGACATTCTTTTTTACAAAGTTATATATATGGACAAAGCACTAGACAATTTCAGTAAAGGTCATTCTTTGAAAATTAACAACTTACCTGTGTTGAATAAATAATGTCTAAATAGAAAATAATATAATGATTTACTGTTATTGACTTTTGTGATGATGTTTCATTAACTTCTTATTTGTTTTGTATTTTCACTTCAATTGCATATATATATGTTGACAACTTAAACTGTCTCCGAAAGAAATAAAGATTTACATTTCTAATTGCAAATGTCATTAGCTTTCAAGTGAATGATGTTAATGGTGATATTCACATTTGTTCATTAAAACATTTTAATATACAATTAATGATATTTGTCTGACAAGTAAGTAATTTGTACACACACACACACATGAACTAATGAACTGTTACTGCTTTGTACCTTTTTAAAAAAAATGTTATAGATTTCAATTTCATTTGATTTCGGACTTTTTTTGCAACTAATTAATGAGTTTAAACTGTTCAATAACATAAATGTATAATGTTACTTTAATGAGTTAATAATTCATGGGTGTGTGTGTGTGTGTTCGAGACTAATGATAACAAAAGAATATCATTGGAATGTAAATGATAGATTGTAAAACATGTTAATGAATTTAATAAACAAGTTATTTATACTCGTGTCTTGTCTAGACACTCTAAGAGAACAATGACATGGTGAATAAATACGTTACTTACTGAGTATTTAAAAAAAGGAGTAATACTGATTATGTTATAGTGTAATTATTTTGGTTTTTTTTTAATGAACTTGGTAAAATCACAAAGTATTTAAGAGGATTGACCGACTTATTGATTTATCTGTCTAATAAGGTTTGAATTATCTTACAGAACTGATAAATTTATTTATTTACACCCGTTACCCCACGTAGAGCACAGGCCGGCAACCAGCATTCTCTAAACTATTCTATCCTGGCCTCTCTTTTCTAGTCGTTGCCGAGTACTATTCATTCTTTTAATGTTTGCTTCAGATTCCCTCCCTACTGAGTAGCCTAGCTTCGAATTCATCACAGTTCATTGGTTCCCTAAAGACTATATATCCTTCTTAATAATAAGTGCCAAATAGTAAGAACCTTACCAAGAGACCTTGAGTCTAGTTATTAATACATATCAACAGGAAGTATACATTTGTCACAAGTCCTTTATTGTATGAATCAATTAAATCAATCTTTAAAAAAGTTTATGATTATATATTATTTGCTAAAAATCTGTAGTGCCAATGAAATGTTGCTGGGCTCCACTCAAATCACTCCTACAGTAGGGTCACGATCCTTATCAAGCTCAAGGACAATCAAAGCGCATTAGTTAACTGCACGCTATGGGCTTTCCCATACAACAGTGGTCGAACTTTGTTTTTTGTACTTACTTTTACTAATGCATTTCTGTAATGACGTCGTTTGTGCTGTACTGTCATCAAGGCATCCATAGTACCTGGATAAGACGAAAGGGTAATCCACGTTAGGCACTAATCGTGAGTTGTGACTTCGACGTTATGTGGTTTATTATACTATTCTCATATAACTCGAGTAGGCTCCCAATCATTCGATACAGATCATCTATGTTGGTGATCTACACTGGTGATCCCGATATGGTACTCGATACAGACCAACATGAAATAAAAATTAATATCCTTATAAATTAACTAGAACAGATTTATGTTAAATGATAAGATAGTACATCCCATACTGTATTTGTAACAGTCTTAGGGTACACATTCATAGCCTTATTCGGTATACGTTACATCATAATAGTTAAGCATCACTTAACATGTATACTAGGGTAATTAAGCATACATAAAGTCAATTCCATTATATTTCAATCAACAAGATTACTTACTAAAATACTTAAATAACTCCATATGATATGACGCGATCAATAGGTTCATTTTAGAACTATTCATTCAGTTAGAAAAATTCAATTTTAAATTGTCAGGTGAGTAAATTAGATGTCTTTTAAGATAATTTTTTGAGATACGAAATATATCTTGGCAATTAATATTAAGTGACCGATATTATTATCTACTATGATACTTCAATAGAAAAAATTAGGGCGGATATATTGTACACATTGTATCCGAATATTTATGTAAAAAACGTTCAAATAAACTTATCCTTTTTTGTACTTGTTTGTAAGTTGTGATTTTCTCACTATCAGGTTTATTCAATAAAGAATCGCTTTGTTATAGACTTAATTTTATAGTTTAAATCATATATGACTATAGTAGGACAACAATTAGAAATCTGAAAGCACTAGGGAGCTCTTTCGCTCTCGTGTAACACTGTTCAGCAATTGAAAATTACTACTCTCGAGGGAACCGAACCTAGAACACTCAGGTCTTATATAGACTCCATAACCTCCAGACTTCTGAGTTAACATTCAGTCGTTTATACTTTCCCGACTTAAGTCAATTTGCGACATTGCACAATTATCATTCATTATCGCTAGTGCAACCCGTATCACTCCTCAATTTGGTTTTGCTTAAGTGGTCATGGATCCTAACTATAACTGTAGCAATTACCTTTCGAGGTTTTAATCGGTACTCCGTGATGAAAATTAAGTATTCAATGATTTCACGACCGTCCAAAATCTTAGTGGGAAGTCACTGTCTAGGAAAATTAATCAAATTTAAAGTTAAGTGCTCGCGCGCAAAACCAATAGCTCCTGGGTTCGAATCCCGCGGGGTGCGGGGTCGTGAATATGCAGTGCTGAGGAGTCCCATACTAGGACGAAACGGCCATCCAGTGCTTCCAGGTTTTCCATAGTGGTCTAGCTTCAAATGAGTCATGATTTTAATCTGTGAAATTATTTATTAGTTGATTTTTTCAGGTTTCTGGGTGAAAATATATTTTTAACCAACATCATCAGTGGATTTTTGTGTATCACTGCTGTTGTAAATGGGAAATCAAACAGTTGAAATTATATTTGGTAAAACTAGATATTTTCATTTTCTAGATTCCTATGAGTTCAGAAATCTTTTAATCAACTGATTCATGTGTTTTTGGCTGATCTATTACTTCAAACTCCAACAATTTCACGAGTATATTACAAGAAAAATATTCATTGTTAATTTGAAAGAAAGTTAATAGATTTTACTTTGACTATGCGTTAATATATACATTTCGACACTTTCTGTAGGTATTAGATATATATATCGAACTCATGACTACAAATGAGGCTTGAATTATTACAAAATAAATACTTAATGTTTTCTTATCTATTTTAATCTGTAGTTAATATTAACTTTATACATCTAACCAAAATATCTAAAGCTTAATAAAGACCATGTGTTATCTCTACTTTGCCTTCGATCGTTCTCTTCATGTATAAGATAAGAAAACTTGTGAAGTAATACGGGTGTAAAATGTTCAATGTAAGCATATATATACCCAAGACTTAAATAATAATGACAATAATAATAATAATAATAATAATAATAATAATAAGTGATAAATACGGGTGAAGAATTGATATCAGTAAAGATTTACAATTAATTTATATGATATAGTATTTTACAAATAATAAACAATATCATACATATTTATTTCGTGAAATCGTGTTCCTTATAATAATAAGCGATATATACTTGCATAACTTACTAGATTTCCTCCGGGTAAACAAACAATTATCATGTTCGGCTTTTATAATCAAATAATTTATCTTCATATACTGACTTATATGATATTAAAATATACTTATTTATTGAACACGAGATATAAATCCCTTGAATGTTTGATATAAATAAGAATTTACAATGACTGGTCACTTGATGATTGTTTTAACAACATATCAGTGGAAAAGGATATGGTGAATTATTATTTTATTTAATAAGAACAAAAAACTTAGTGGTTGAATTCCTAAGTCAAATAAAGTTAAACTACCATGAACAATTTGGAAGCACTGGATGGCCGTTTCGTCCTAGTATGGAACTCCTCAGCAGTGCGCATCCCCGATCCCCCTCACGGGAATTGAACTCAGGACCTATCGGTCTCGCTTAGTGGTCTAGAGGCTAAGCGTCAGTACTATCTAATGGAAATAATTTCATTAAATAATGATCCTTTCCATAATTTTTTGCTTTATGTCGTACTAAAAATAGTATTGTTATTTATTTAATTTTTTGGTGATAAATGTGGAAATGAACTAGTCTAAACTGTTCTGTTAGAAAGTATTTACACAAAAATAAATTATTTATCATTTTTAAACAGGGACAATAGATTGTCTATAGTTAATAATTAATTAAGACAGTAAGATAAATTTTCAAGCTTTTAAGAATATATATATTGTCTTTACTTAGATTCATACTGTCTGAATCTTAAGTGGTATATACATATCAGACATATTAATCTCATTAATATGAATAAAGTAATAGTATTCTCATTTTCTTCCACTGATTTGTTTTGATCATGTTTTTTTGAAGAGAAAATGTATAGTTTAACTTGTTTAGTTTTCTTAATTAAAATATTAAGCAACAGTAAATTCGAAACACAGTCTATTTTATAGAAACATGTAACATTTATTAATAAAATGAATTATGTTGTACATTTAAAAAAAAAAAGAATACTTTTATACGATCCTTCTATTCAACAACAGTTGAAGTCAATCATTAAAGAGTTATTAAGGGAACAAATCTAATACTAAGTATCACCTAATATGAATTCATTCCATAGACTAGTTAAATAAGTCATCCAGTTAGTTCTAAGTATAATAATAATAATAATACAAAATTTTTTGTGTTTAATGAATTAAAAGTGTCATTCTTGAAAAATGGCTTACCTCATATGTAACTTTGATACAAACAGAACCTTGGAATACTGATGACAAATCTAAATCAAATATTTCTGAGACATATGTAGAATGTACAATGTTACTTCAGCCCTCACCATAAATCCTCAATATCTTGATTTCGATCCAAGTTGGGGGTGGAGTGTATATGCAACCCTTAGTCCTATATTAGAATTAAATAGTTGTCTATTGCTTGCTGGTTTTCTATGGTTGTCTAATTAAGATCAATCAGTAATATGAAGTATAAAATTTGTCAGTGTCATTTTTAGTTATGAACTGTGTCTTGAGACGATTAAAGGAACAAATAAAATCAGTTTACTCTTTTGTCGGTGTTAAGTTACAAAAGTGAATACTTTTGTCCTTGACAGAATACTTTGATTTTATTACATTTTCATTATGGAAATATATTTATGAAGAAAACTTTTCATAACAGAACTGATAGATATACTGATACTAGGTTATTCTAAACATAGCACTCAGAAGACAAAGACTAACTTAACAGAAGAACAATCAAGAAGGAGACTATAATAGATATAAGTAATAATGTCTGATTTCACATAAAGGTATTAAATTGCTAGATTGGTTGTCGAGTGGAAAGATCGACTCACTTAAGAGATGTCAAGAAACGACTTGAAAGCTTGAGTTGGTTAAGTTTTTAAAGTTTAATGATCTCAATTTTGTTGTTGAGAACTTTTTGAACTGTTACCGTCAACTGATCAATCTCTATTTTCATTTGTGGGTTCTAGGTAGACAGTCTTAATATAATCACGAATTTTAATAAATTTGGATTGTGGTTAACAGAGGAATCCAGAAAGCGCATTTTACCCTGCTTAGGACTCATTAACTGAATGTACTTGCATGACATTATTGATATTCAAACTGAGTTTCGAACGTAGTATCTTGTGCTTTAAACGGTGATTCATTACCTGCTACACTTCCGAGTCTAGATAGCTAATGACTTATTCAGTGAAGATATAAAACTTGCTTTAAATAACAAATGAGTCGGCATAGATTACTGTAGAACTCAAGCCAATCATCATCTGTAGGTTATCTGTTTCATAAATTTGTTTTGAAGGGAATGAAATGACTAAAATTATTGATATAATTTCTCCAATAGTCGTTTAAAACTACCACAGTATAGTGTTCGTCTATGAAACATCTATGTAATTCTCTGTTCAATCACTTTCACAACAAGCGTCATACAAGTGTTTCGTTCCATTTTGCGACTCCTTTTCAGTGTGAGTTGAATAATATACACCATCATATTCAGCGTATTTAAACTCCTATGAAAAGAGAATACGTTTAAAACATTGAATTAGAACTTCAATCATCCAATTTTATCAACTTTACTCAACATATACATATAATCTCTAATTAATGTTATCAATGAAATATTGTCCCGTCGAGATTGGGTGAACTTTGTAAGTTGCATCTATGTACTAGACGTTTTAGAAATACATTTCAAAGTTGATCAATAATATGTACATAATTGTTAATAAGTTAGATGACTTTTTATAAGTGAGACCAAATGAATTATGTAAAATAACCTTCACAAAACTGTATAAGAAAATCTTCACAAATAACTAAACATTAAGCTTGAAGAAGCCCAAAATACATAATTAGCACACTTAAAAAATGATATGATTTCATTCCATCAGTCGATTGATCCGTTGAACAAAAGGCGGAGTAATTCTTTTTTATCTGATCAAATAAAACAAAACTCTTTTGAGAAAAGGGAACAAATAAACATGCTTCAATGATTATTGAAATGTTGGTTATGAAAGTTGAAGTTGGTTTGGGAGCAAACAAAACATATACATAACCCGTATATTTAAAACATCAAGAATTTTGTTATTTTATATACATAGAGAAATATATAACAAATGATACAAATAGTATATACTACTATTACAATACACATTTCAACTATTTTCATGTTATAATCTAACTGGAAATGTTGTACTGGTTTAAACAAGTGAATTGGTGAACAGTAGGTAACGAAATAGTGTATATATAAATATAGTTATTATTCATACTTAAACCACATGTCAATAATTCTTCATATGGTTACCTAGTGAAATTTATACCACCATGATCATTATTAATGGTGGTTTTCAAATACAGTTTAAAGAATGGAATAATTAATGCTGAATTAAAATGACTATTATATATATTTCAGTTTATTATTAATTTAGGGGATTTGTGGAGATTGTACTATTTTCAAAGTTTAATTTATTAGTCAATCTAAGCTAGACTACCAGTAAAAACTTGGAAGCACTGAACGACAGCTTAGTCATAATATAGGAGTCAACAGTGCATATCCACGATTTATCACGCGGGACTTGAACCTTGGACCTTTGATCTTACACGCAAACGCTTAATCTCTAGACCATTGAGCCGGGATTCAACGGTGTTAATGTTTAACTTCAACCGATCCATGATCTTGCTCAACTCTTCATCCATTGTCTTAAGTGGATAATTGTCTCACACTCGACAATGATTGGGTTCCGATGGTCACAGATTATTACTAGAACTCCGAGAATTCACTCTTGAAGCTAGTCATTAGTGATCGTGAATGCGCACTGCTGAGGAGTCCCACGTTAGGTCGAAACGGCCATCCAGTGCTTCCAGGTTTTCAGTGGTGGTCTAGCTTAGATTTACTCGTGAATCCAACATCAAAAATGTTCACTTTATGTTAAAATCTATGTATTTATTGACGAATTGCTTTTGGGTCAATGAAGCCAACTTAGTTACTTAAAATATGTTATGTTCAATCACACACTTGAATTAATATGTTGATGAAAGATTCAAAAATGGGACGAGACTACCATTCAATTTTTCTTCTAAATATTTTTTTGAGATGGGAACTATATTTCTAAATGTACACATTAGTTTTCATGTTGTCTTGGTCATGTTTACATTTTTCACAACCTTCAATCCAACTCTTGACTTGCTCTAAGGTTACTGTCTCTTTCAATGCATTTTTCCATGAATAGCCTCCAATGATTTATCAGTATCCTGTTAGATGACACTAAGTTTTACAAACATTCTTAATAGTTCAGTTCACGTGAATTGAGGATAAACGATGTAGGTATTTTCACATTATCTCACAAATGATCAGCCTAGAATAATATTAAAACACAGTTATTAATTTAAGGATTTAAATATGTTTAGCATATTCGTATTCGTTGTTAGTAAATTATAAAACTTCGATCAAATACCATGATCGGTTCTACTTTATCTTATTTTCGATCAAATGTTTTAGTTACTAGGACAACAGTCTTCTTTTTTTCTGTTTAAAAAATTACCAGTAACGGTTAATTACGATAGAAATATGAAAAAAAGGTTTATTTTCCGTTGAACTGACAGTCGTAAGAACATCTGTCAGTGTTCTATTGTTGTTGTTGTTGTGTTTTTTTTTAATTGTTAGAGAGATAAAACAATTATAAAGCAAACTGGTTAGTTATTTGTTAACAATTCGACAATGATATAATTGCAGTACATTTTAAATTACACGAGAATATAATTACTGATATAATCATTACAGGCGATAGAATTAGTTTAATAATTATTGATGGTGGATTAAAGTGAGGAGGGAAGATAAATGAAGTGAAATAATTGTAACTATGCACTCATTATTCAGGCGACTATGATAATAACTATTTCATGAATTAAGAAACGATAAAATACTTTTATTCATTGAATCTAATTGAACAAGTTAGTTTATACAATTATCATTTAATAGTGTTTTTATTCCTTACGTAAACCTATGATATTTATTAAGTGCATGAATAACTCATTATAATGTGATGATAATGAATTATGAGATGGGATATAGTAGGTTAACAGTTTTCTTTGTCGCTGATTTAGCAACTTGAAAAACATACAGATATATACAAAGAAAGACAACTAAATTATTCAAGTCGATCTAGAACAAGAAATGGTAATGATTTGTAGGATTTTTATCAAATGTGTTCATTAAATGTTGGTCGGATAAAACGTTACCAGCCTTTTCTGAGCTTCTAAGAGACTTTGCATAAAGACATTTGTAGACTACCAAAATTAAGCTTAGAAGTGTAAACTCTCGGCAAACCCATCTGATTACCTAATGGTGGAATATTAATTAGTGACTGCTCTTATTTACTGACGTTGTAGTGCGAAATCCTTGATCTGTGTAATGGTTAGCAAATAGTTTTTCTATCGATAACACTGAATGAAAAGCCTAATACAGGATTAATTGATTAAAGTTAAACACGTGGATCCTTAATCTCCAGTTTAATCATTGAAAGTTATGAACTTTGTTGTTAGAACTGAAATTCATACTTTTGTCGAAAAAAATCTTTACAATAGAGGAATTTCGAATCAAGAATAGTCAACTATTCAGTGGTTCTCTCGTTGATCACTATCGATAATGATAAATAATCTTCCTATTTTCAGTCAATTTAATGACACTTTGAAGTGTTTGCTCTTATCACCCATTTCCACATATTTATATTATTTTTAAAAAAAACGTGTAAAGGAAAGGGGACAGTTGATGGGAATTACTGAAATGTTAATCCATTCTTATTTATGGTTCAGATATTTTCTATGCTACTGTTAAAATTAAGCTCCTTTTCTTTCATAAAATAAATAACACGATCATAGGAAGAAAGTATCGGATAGATTACTGAATAAACTTTTTTCAAACCATGGAAAACATTATGATGTTGATCTGTTTATTTTATTTTCCTAGTAAAGTGACAGTCTTTACTCTTTGGCTTCTTTTTTTTTCTTTTTCCCGTTTGTTCTCATATATACATCATCACCCTATCAAACGGTTGAATAAGATCATATTTTGTTATTTTTTATGGAAGGGAGGAGGTTGAGCAGAACAACAAGTATAATTATTCTATGATCTATTGGAATAGTCCACATTTTTTCTCGTTCTTTTCTCTATCACAAATTTGATTTCATTGTTATTACATTTAAAAAAAGACATACTTAATTGAATATTTCCCTTGTCCATTTCATGAATGCTTCATTAATCTTATGAAAGCAAAAAATTTGTTTATGATATATTTGGACTGAATGAGGCTTGTTCAAACACAAAATACTCAATCAATTAACTGGTTGACTAGATGTCATTGTTATTGTGACTTTTTTTGCTATTTACTCTGAATTTTTTTGTAATGGAATATGTAATCGTTTCTGCGTCTATGACCATTAAGGAACAAATAAACATTGGATAAACAAACTCACCTACCAATCTAGATATAAATATACTTACACATTGTTCATAAGGGATAAGTGAACATTCAAGTGAACGGTTTATCTTACATGTCCGATTTTCTGTAAAATTCAAAGTAGATATAAATATAGGTTTGTAACAAATCTTTTCGAGTGGTCACTATTTCCAATGAACCATACTGTATATATGAAAGAAGGGGGGAGTAATATTATATAAATCAATTCTTAAATATGCTATAGTGTTTTGCAAAGTTGAGTAAACAACGTAGTTTCGTTGGGACTTTTGTGAAATTTTAGAATAATCTCGACAAACAATTGACACTTGATAGAAAGCTATAAAAAAGTACACTTGACAGCTGTCTCATCTAAAGTTGGAATTCTTAAACAGCTATACAAGCATGAACTTATGATACAAAAAACTCACAACAAATTTGGGACACAAACAATTACTGAACCACAATCCAGGGATTATGTCTAATGTTTACTTATTATTAGTTAAGTGGATTTTCTCATGTTGTGTTTCTAATATTCAGTTTTTGTTAAGGTATTATGATAAGAATCTCATGAATATATCACATAATTTTAATCACAAAACGTTTTAACTATGAAGTAATATTCTTGTTATAATATTGTGAAAATGAAGATTGATTGATTAGTTGAATAGGTTGAACCGAGAACCTTCAGTATTACGTGGAATCGCTTAATTTCTAGACTATCGAGTTAGAATCCAAAGATGTTAATGTATGACTTCAGTGAAACCATAGTATTACGCGACTATCTTCCATTGTCTGTGATGGATAATTGTCTGACACTCGACACAGCTGAACTCTATTGCTCATGACTTCTCGTTAGAACTCAAGGGATTACATTTTGAAAATAGTCACTATTAAGGGTACGACTATTATCAGAATAGGATTTGTGGAGGTTATAGAATTTTTTCAGAGTTCAAACCACGAGATGATCCTAATTAGATTATCATTAAACACCTGGAAAAAGTGGAAAGTCATTTCTTCCTAGTATGGAACTCCTCAGCTATGCCCATCCACAACCTCACCGGAATTCGATTGTCTGATGGGGGGTTGTGGATAAGCACTACCGTTGAGTCCCATATTAAGAAGAAACGATCGTTCAGTGCTTCCAGGTTTTTAATGATGACCTGATTTAGATAAGTTTGTGGTTTAAAATCTATGGTAATTAAATAACTGTTGACTGATGTGATGGAAATTGATAGGAAAGAAAGTAGAACGGTTACACTATAAAAATATCGGCCGAGTACGATTTATTGAGTTTTCCTTAAAGTGATTTATACGCCAAGTAGTTTGTTATATCAGCTAATTGACTAAATAAGAAAAAACAGAGGACTATGTAAACCAAGATTCTTGTAAGTTCATCAGGTCTTTAATCTATAAGTCGTTCTAATATGAGATTATTTACTGTTTTCATCTATCAAAATATCCTTTATGAAATCTATGATTCTATTAATTAGATTAGTTTATATGACTGGAAAATGTAAATATTGAATTTTTCACTATCCTTATTTCATATTATAGTAACTTAAAAGTAGTCTAGAGTGGGTGAAACGCAACAACCACCCAATGCTTATAGGCTTTCCGTGGTGTTATAGCTAAGATGAATCCGTGATTTAAACGATAGAATTAAACAGCTTATATGAATGATGAAATAAATGAATGTAATAGATTTGACCAACCAGATATCAATACCAAGTTTTTTGAACATAATTGTTAACTATTTAATCGAAAATCTTTTCATTCATGGTTATGTAACATTGACGAGAAAAAAATAAATAAAATGGTTGATATTGAATGGGATATGATATAAGAAACCAAACTAAACTATTTATTATAATTAACTATTTAGCATTATGATGTAAACTATACACATTGGATGGTTGGTTCAAACTCATATACACCATCGTGATAATAATACTAATAATGCTGATAGTAGTACAAATATAAATATCATTAAGAATTGTACTAATTGAGCTAGTGAGAATAGTTACAGTCTTATGTATATCTAACCTATATTATATTCATTTCTTTAATGGTTAAAATATTGTATTAAATGATCTAAAGTACAGGGGTCAAATCATCAAGAAGATTATAGTTGAGTGATGAATGCATAACCAAACATTTTTTTGCTTTTCAGCTTTCAAAACTGAAATAAATCATGAGACTTCCAGAAAACTTATCAACCATCATAACAAATTTTTATGTTTTTTTTTTGTTTTTGCTATATAATATCGAAATCTGTATCAATTCAACCATAAACTATGCATTTTACACACCCATGGTTACCTCATTATGTTATCAAGCTTGTTATCAGCTATCTTTGCTCAATAGTTAGACAATCACATACACAAAATTATATGCATTTGTACAGATGACTTTTAATCACCATTGCCACGTTGCCACGCCCCAGCAGTGTATTCACACTTATCTTTATCCAAAAGTGATAAATGAATATTTTTAGCTAATTGATTTCATTTACTCTGTGTTGTCATCATTGGTGTTTCATTTGTCTTGTTTATTCAGAATGAAATGTAATAAGTCATAAGACATAATTTTTATTTGTTTTTGTTGTCCTAGTGACTAGAATATATATAAACCGTCTACAACTTTAGTAAAAGAGTTTATTTTAAAAAATAATTCATCTTCATTTTCATGCCCATATATTGTTTTTTTCATCAATATATTTTTGTGTAATTTCAAAAATTAAGTTTACTATGGCTCATTGAACACCGACATTATCACCACCCATCCTTGTTTAGTTTTGTTTTCTCACCTATTCGAAATAAAACATTTTGAATTCATTGACTCAAATCATACATTAAGATTTAAGATTGGAAACAGATACAGAACATGAAGACTTGAAGTTAGAATGATTGTCTCGAATTTTCATCTTTTTACTTATTTGTTTTATCCATAATTATTCGGTTTGAGTATCTATAATGGATGTGATAAATCAATGTTTTCATCAGATAAATAACAATGACACATGCTACTAAAAAAATACGCATGACACATAATCCATCCAAAAAACATTGTTAAGATTTAATGATAACATATTGTAGATATTACCAAGCCACAATTATGTTTTAGGATGGTATAGGACGTTTTTTTGGAATGTAAACAAATGAATTTATAAAGGATTACACTTTTGTTCGTGTACTTCATTAAAGATGTCCAAATACCAGACTTTACCATAACAGAGTTCTTTATCTGATTCCATCGACATATAACGCCGAATTATCATGTTGTATGTTATCACTATTTAAAGTTATGCAATTCTTTTTCACTGACTTGATAATATATATGTATATATGAACACCGTTGGATGCTAGCACAGTGGTCTAGAGGTTAGGTGTTTGTGTGAGACTGAAAGTTTTGGGTATGATTCCTTCCTCGTAGATGTGCACTATTGAGGAGTTTCACACTAAGACGAAACAGTCATCCAGTGATCCCAGATGTTTCAGCAGTGGTCCGACATTGATCTGTTCATGACCTCAATATATATATAACAATTATATCGGCCAGTTTCATCGTAATATAATTTTGTATCACTTCATCTTTGAAATCGAAAACAATTTCCGGATTTTTAATGAAACAAAAACTTCAAACATTATATTTTACCATAATGAAAATAGGAAATATAGTATTAATGATAATATCCCTCTAAATCATAGAATGATTGATATTAGAAATGTAGATAAATGAATATCAACAGAATAATTGGATAGTATCAAGCATAGTGAAAGACCTACAAATTGTAGAAAGGTTTACACTTTTAAAAAGTCCGAAAATGTGATGAAACATCTGTCTAGAGATCTTTACTTGTCAATAGTTTTTCAATTGATATAAATTAGAGATGTAAACTATTCTAAAATGTTTTAATTGACGTGATTTTGATTATTATTTTATTACAACCTTATGGAATCAGTTAATCAACAGTGATTATAAGTAAATAGTGATAATCTGAATAAGAGATATTCAATTATAGTTGCTTTTGTTATTATTTTAATCTTTAAAAAAATGTATTGCAATTGTTCTGTGGTCATCGACACTATCGACTAAAATTTATACTAAATTGTGCACAGTCTTTTAAAGGCAAAAATATACATAAATATATCTTAATATGTAAACCATCCTGAGGATGTCGATGATAAAGGTTACAAAAATGTATGAATGTAAACAAGTATTATTAATTTTTTCGAGGTAGGGTATAGAAGTTGGTTAAATTTGTAGGTTATACTTGCGTCATATCGATCTCGTTTGAGATACCATTAAAAACGAGGGTGGATTGAATAGTGGTTTCGTTCTCATGTTGAACTCCTCATTCACGATACTATTCAAGTTCAAACCCAAAAATTTCAGGTCGCGCAGTGAAAGTCTAACTACTAAAATTAATGGGTTGGGATCTAATAGTACAACTCTAACCTTATATACTTTGAGATATAACACTATTATCATCCAATATCATTGGTGATTTCAAACCTTACTAATGACACTGTGAACTAACACGTTGTGGTTTCCCATTAACCCTTCGTTTTTCTATGCAGTGACTGTAACGTTATTATGTAAATACAAACAGCCAGTTTAAGCAATATTGGCTCTCTTACTTAGGATAAAAATGAGTTATTTATTTCATTTGAAGCATGAAAGGATAACATGAAAATTTCTAAATAAGATGATTACGAACAGAGAGGTGAAGAGATATTATGTTTTAAATCATGGGAAATGTAAACATTTCCAAGATAATTATCACAAACTTAAAAATGGAGAGTGCATATTTATTCGCTATACAATTTGAACTATTCCACAAACGTTTTTCATGTTAACTGTCAACTTCTCAACTTTACCTACATTCTTCCATAAAATACTATGGGAATATTGTTATACATATAAATTAAATTTAATGAAATGTAGCTTATAAGTGAGTCTATTGTTTTCCAGTGTTAGTAGCTCTATTCTTTTTTTTAAATAAGTAAAGAGATCATTTTCTAAAACTGTGCTCCCCTCTCTTCTTTCAAAATTCATATCCGATCACTTTCTCTTCTATTCTATTTCTTTATTGTGTCCATTAATGTCAAAATCAATTTTATTTTCATTACTTACAAATAAGCCACACAATTTTATTGTGATAATAATAATAGCAACAATAATTATACTGACACGTAATCCATAAAAGTCATCATCGTTATTAATTATAATCCTTTCGATATTTTCATTCCATTTCCCTTTTCCTCGTTTTTCTTTTATGTGGTTATTCTCATGTCATTGCTAATTACTAATGTCTTTTTTTGGATACTATGGTTACTAAAATGACTGAATGAGGCAAAATCAAGTAAGAGTTCATGATCACTTTCCTCTTGGTTGTCATCATCACAGATATGTATTCATAAAGATCTATTTCACTAATATTTATAAGTTTCAATTGCGAATTGATCTTGTATTAAAAGTTGAAATGTTTTTGTCTTTCCTATGACAAATAAAATTAGCTATTAGGTTACGCCTCTCTCTTCAATTTATTTTATCATGTTTATGAGGGAATGAGTCTAATGATGTTCAAGCAGTATAGTCAGTAACCACATGCATTTTAATATAAAGAGGCGTTGGTCTAAAATGTTAGCTTGGTTAGTTTAATGGATTACAGCTTACCATCATATGGAATATTCAGTTATAAACGATAACAATCATTAATGGAAACGCCAAGTGATTCATGACTTTTTTCAAGATATTTCACCAACCGAAGGTCTTGAGTTCGAATCGCACGTACAGAATCGTGGATGAGCATTACTGAGGAGTCCCATACTGGAACGAAACGACCGTCTAGTGCTTCCAGGTTTTCAGTGGTGGTCTAACATTGATCTATTTATGACACCAATCTCCATAACCCAATACTGATATTTCAATCAGTCAGGTTTAAACCTCAAAAAGGGAATATAAGTCTTACTGGATGGAGTGAGAGAGGAAAAGTGATGGCCCAAATATGAAAGTATTTGGCTTTCAACTAGTAAACTGGTGTTTTTGAGCCTCACTTCACCATAATCAGTTTAGATAGACGGATAGCATCATTAAATCTAACATAACAAGGATGACACTAAATAGATTACATAAATTTATACATGGTACATGAAATACATTAATATTAAATTTGAAACATTTTAATTTATCTAATTCAATTCGTTTAACATTGAATCAAGGGAGTTTAAATTTATTTGACAACTTTATTGAATATTGTCAATTGAAACCAATTTATAGATAATATTTGTTTGTAAATTCGAATCATAGAAAAAAGATGGTTATAGAATATTCGCATTATTTAAACGACTATACAATATATATATATATATATATATATATATATATATATATATATATATATATATATATATATATATATATATATAACAATTGAAATGATTTCAGTTTTATTCTTTATACTTAGATACAAAGTCGATAGAAAAAGTTACCAAATAAAAAATGGGTGGAGTCAAGTATGAAATGAAAGTAACAATTAAAAATTAATTATAATCATTTTTTATGAGAAATATAGGGGTTAGTTAAATAAAAGGTTAACTGTTTAAAGCAATGTAACATAAGTAGGATATCAGTTCAAAGGTCAATATTTTACATAAGGCTATTCATTTCTATTGTTTCATCTTTTCAAAAAATAATCATAATAAAATAAAGCTAACCACATTGTTTTTTTTTGTTCACTTATTCAAATAATACTCAAATAGAAGATTTAAATTGAAATTATAACAGTATATAAGTAATATAAATTATTGTACTAACAATAACATTATTCAAACAATGATCAGTGTTAGCGTCATAAATAAAAGTTGTATCTCATTAATCATAGTACATTTTTTACATACATGTTCTTTTACTCCTTTGTGTTGTGAACGAGAACACAAGTGAGGGGACAATAGAATGCACTTGAACAAAAATTACAGATCACCTCAGTAAAACTTGAGAACCATATAGTAAATACTTGATTTTCAAAATACCGATCAATTGTTTCAAACTTGATTGTTCCTTTTGCAAATATCAGTCAGTCGTCTCAGACTTCATTGTTCCTACATTTTCATACCTATTGCTTTCTGTTCCTACTTTTTCCTTCTCGACCTTCTGCTGCTGAAGTGTTACCATTAGGGAACTCTACAATATTTAGAATTACAATGACTTTCTTTATAAAAGCTCTTTATAATCTCATTTGAGTTCATTATTATTCAATCCAATTAGAAAATATATAACCTAAATATTTCAGTCTATTCTTTTACATTCTTTTGTCATAAAACATGTGTAATATTTATAAGCTATGAAATAAACTTTTAAACTACAATCTTTTTGATATGAATTATTTCACTTTTACAGACGAGATATTAGATGTAAGCAATTTTATCTCCTCTATAATCAATTCCCTATACCTAACAATTAATTGGAACACATTACGATGATTACTTTGTTAGAACAGAATTATCGAGTTAGGACATATATGTATCTACCTGAAAGGTGTAAGTTTATGATATTCATTTATCACTAAATATAAGTAGTTGATATTAGGTAGTCATATGTTTTCCTTCAGAATTTAGCAATCTATGTGTATGTATGTATGTATGAGTTTAACTATTTTTTAAGAAAGCATTTAGATTCCACATAGTTTTGTGAAGTTTTTGTATACTATGAATGTAATATTCACTCTAAACAGGCATCAACTACTGAACGACTGGAAATCCATGATAAATATGATAATCTTACTTGAATTTTTTTGAACTCAGTTCTGTACACGATTGTCTTGTTAAAAATTCTGAAACTAGAATCAAGCAATTATATATTACTTCTTGGTTTTAATTAATTAATTACCAGCGAAATTAGACAATGTTCATGATGAAGTTCAATCGAAGTTGATATGATAAGCATTAGTTTATTGACAGGTTGGTTTATGCGTACACACTATAAAAGAGTCCTAAGGTTGAACAAAACATTTGCCCCCCCCTTCAAAATGATTACTCCTGGTTGTTAATGATGAAATCATTCCAGATTTTAATAACAGTTATCTTCTTAATTTGAAAAGGAATAGTATTTAGCACTTGGAGTAACTATAACACTGATTATTGCAATACTAGTAACACAAAGAGTATATTATATCATACATTAGTCATCTTAATTGAAAATTAACAGATGGATAATAATTAGTAATTAACTTTAATATAAACGGATCATTGTTAATATTGGTTTGTTTTACTGACTGGTTTGAATCAGACAACCACTGAAAACAAAAAGAATATGTAAATGCATTTTAAAAAGAAATTATAATGAACTTAACTAATTAATAACCATAATATGCTATAGGATATTACACCAACATTTCATAACTGAATTCAGTCTAATTATATCATTCTCACGTCCCACAATAGGACGAAACGGACGTCCAGTGCTTCCACGTTTTCCATAGTGGTCTAGCTTCAATTGAATCATGATCTCAACTATTGAAATTACTACAATCTCCACAAAACCCCTTCTGATTCTTTTCTTCCTCACAAATACTTGTTTTGATTTCATACATTTCATTTGGTTAGACATAAGTATTTACTTGGGCATTATGTGATGACAAGGAATCTACACTTAAAGATGAGTTAAAATGGCTAGGGATAAACTCCACATTTTCAAGTCATCTAAGCATATTGTAATTAGTAATAACGGGTACGTTTTCGTTTATTTAGTCACTCAATTGTAGATATTTTGAAATAATTTCTACAATAGAACTCATTGAAGGTATGTTTTTAGCAATCTTGTAATTTTTCTTCCATTATGACTGACTACCCTAAACTTGGCACGTCCGAAGCATGATGTAGTGGTATTTTTTTGGCGTGGAAAACTTTACATTTTTCATTTAAGCCATAAAAAACGATAGATAAAGAAACATGTTCACCATCATAGATTACGGTAGTGTAAATAATAATTCCGGCTTCATTCTGATTGGTTGTCAGGTGAAAGGTCGAAGTTGAGAGTGAATGTGGAGTTTATCCTTACTCGTTAAAATTCATATACGTAGTATATGACTTCTTTCATCATGATAAAGGCTTTTATTAGTTCCTTTTAATGTAAAAGTTGTTTGATTGATGTAAACGTATAACAAATGGGTTTTGAATCATGGGAATTATCTCTATACTAATGAAGACATGTATTATAAGCTGCTAATATTAACAATTCGATTTGAACTTGTTTACTCACAGAAGAATATCTGAAGAGAATTTTTATTTATCAACTGATATAAGCTTGAAGAATTATTATAAACCAGCTCTAGTTTGGAGCTAATTAGAAACGTGCATCTACTAGTCTTTCACCTATTTAACTCAGTCTTTTTCAATTTTCATTGACAAAATGATACTCATCAATCATTACTTAAGTATCTAATGGTCCACAATTTCAATCTAGTCCAATTAGCAATAAAACAAAATGGTTATCCATTTTTAATACTGATGATTATTGCTTTCTCAAAAACGGACGAAACTGTCATATAAACTATTCTTCAGCTTTAAAAATGACCTAATTAAGTCGAAGTATATTTTCAGATACGTTGATCAACAAGCTATTATTTATAACACTTAAAAATCTAATGAACTATGTGATTTCAACATTATTTTAAATGTAAAATAATTCGTAACAAAATGTTTATAGAAGGATCTAAATAAATTTACCTCAGATTGTAAACATAAATAAATGTAAAAAAAACTTAACTCTGTAGTTTGATTGAGGCTATTAAAATATCCTTATAACTTAGAATAATGAAATTCTATTGAATATTGAAACAAATGTTTTTGGTATTGAACTGAACTTTTGAAAGATTATTGATTTGGTTACTGGATTAGATTTTATAGATCAGATTGTATAATATAAATATAACTTGAGGATAAGATGTTTGAATCTCGCGGGGTGTGGGATCGTGGATGCGCACTTCTGAGGAGTCCCATACTAGGACAAAACGGCCGTCCAGTGCTTCCAGGTTTTCCATGGTGGTCTAGCTTCAATTGACTCATGACTTCAATCTGTAATGCCTTTATCGTCAGGTACATATGTAGAATATATTAACAAACATTAATTTGCACTTGTTGTCCATTCGAATGGTTTTTATAATAACCTCCATTTCAGTTTAATATCGACTCAGTCAATACAAAATTCTATAAATTTATTACACCATACTTCCAAAATTTGTAGTTACTGTTAGATTAAACTCAGTCAAACCTAATTAGATCTTTAGAAAGATTTATGATATCATAACCATTAATTACAAGAACATGTAAATACTTTCTAAATCGTATGTTTCATTTGCTTTTATTAGTACATAGCTACTATTGTTTACATAATTATATTTAAAAATCCATTAATTCACAATTTCAACAAGCTCATTTCTATGTTATTGAATAAACACCAAATAATTTAAAATTATCAGTCTATTTCATCCTTTAATTAATTATCTAAATTGACTAACTATTTAGAAAATATCATGTTCTGGCATGTGTCCAGAGTAAACAAATAAACATTAATAAGTCTTTAAGCTTTCATTATAAATTACTCTTTGTCATAGATATTGTACATTTGTTACTAAGGTAACAACAAAAGAATATCAGAAACCACTAATATCTATATACATCATAAATAATAATTATATATTAGTAACTAACATACACGTGGTTGATACACTTGTACACACATGTTTGTCTACATCCCATAGTTGACTTTATTCTTCTTGTTTTTTTTCTTCCTTTGTGTTTAAGTCCACAAGTTATCTTTCTATCGTGTTTGTTTGAATTTAACTATACAATTTAAAATCAACACATCTACCGTCAAATTTCTTTTTTTCTATGAGTACAAGTGAAATATTGAAAAGAATACTGGTATCCCTATAGTGTTGTTGGGTACTTTTTTATCTTTAAAATTAGTCCAGTGGTTGATACAAATAACAGATTGGTGTATATGGTTAAATTTTTTTGTTGTTTTTAGTTGAATTTGAACTTTCGTTTTGAACTTATTTGAATAAAAATAAACTGTAGTTCTATTTTGTTTTATTTCACTCTATAAAAACGGTAGAAACATACTTTATGGTGTAACGTTTAGTATTTGGTAGGTTTGTGTTTAGCCTAAAGGTATCTTGTTTAATGATTGAATATAAAGAGCAGCGTGTCAGGGAGAATCCGAAAGAGAAATGAATAAGAGAAAAAGTAAACTAACAACTCAGTAGGAACATGTAATATACTTACATTGAATATAGAAAGCAATCGACCACATTCAGCAGTAACGCAAGCTTTAGATTTAGGAAGTTTGCTAATTGAAACTAGAAGTTAATAATGTAAGGTTTCAAAGAGGGATAGATTTGAAAGAACCATAATTTTTAGCTAGTTTTTAGTTGACTATAAAATCGCTTTTATGAATGGATAGTTTATGGAACAACAATGAAGGAACAATAAAGCTTGTGTATTTGATGTATGATTTTTACATTTTATTAAATCATTGTGTGGTTGTACATTATATAATAAATTAGTTTTCTGCATCTGAGTGCTCATTCATTACAATCTGAGTAAATTATATGACTGATCAACTTAGTCATTTCAGTAATTTATCAAATCAATTCTCGATATCATAAACATTTGTAAATCATTCATTCAAATATACTACTGATAAGTTAGTTCTAAAATAGAATGAAACAAATTTTAGTTTCTTTTTTATTTCTTAATAATTATAGATGAAAACAAACAAACAAACAAAATTCATTAATAAACAACTATACATGGGCCAATCAATATATTTGGAATAAATCTTAATTCATAAAATGTAAATCGATGCACTTAAAATTGGTAACTAAAGTTCTTTGTATCTTAGCAACTGCAAAATCAATACTGATTTTTTTTCCATTAATGAAATATGTTATAATTTTTATTTATTTATATATTTATAGTTAACTTTATAATCAACTAAACATCAAATTTAAACTAATGACATTCCTATTTTAATAAATGTTCACTGTAAAAAAAATTAAAAAAAAGATTATTCATAAGGAATTTCTAAACTAGTAGGGAAGATTTATAGCACGAGTGGATGATTTTGATGGAGTTTTGTTCTTTGAACTGGATGGTTTGGTCATGGAGCTTTCATCGTTCAGATAGAAGTACTGATAATATCGTTCAGAAGAATGATGAAACCTCTATGACCAAACCACCCAGCTCAGAGAACAAAACTCCATCAAAATTCTAAACTTTACAAATACATGAAAGGTGATTTTTTTCATAGTATTATATTTTTTATTAATTGTACTTTGATAAAATGTTGTCAAGCATATTAGGATTCGTTAACAACACATATAAACCAATAAAGGAAGAATAGAATGAAAAATACTTGATATTAGTTGATATGTGGAATTATATATTTTTGTGTGTAAATATATAATGATAACCCTCTTAGATTAATTAGTTCTTTTAAAATTAATGTAACTCGTCAACTAGCTACATGCTTATATATTTGACTTTAAGCCACACTGTTTACGTGAAGACTAATGATACAACTTAGCTCTCTAAATCGAGGTAAATGGAGTAAAATTCAAACATATGACCTAATTATGCATTTTATTCACCGAATCACCATGGATCCACTCTACAAGGTAATTAGACTATAAGATGTTGGATATTACAAAAAAACAACTTAAAATCTAGAGAGAGCTAAGATGAGTTTTTCTTAGGTTTGAAACCAGGCTTTTTAAAATATTTTAATGGGTTCAAAGTTTACATAATAGAACTTACCATCTACAATTTGAATATATTCAACAGTTGAATATAATCCATTTTAGATCATATATATGTACATATCACTTTAGAGATTATTTTATTAAGTTTAAGTAATCATTTTATCATTATATGGATTAGTTCACTTGAAATAAACTACTGACTTTTGTAAAGATAGATTAGTATGAATGAAATATAGATGACTGATAGATGTTCTCTCTATATCTCTCTCTCTCTCTCTCTCGCATACACACGCATAGATACACACACAGGTATGAATAGATCTATCAGTCACTTCTTTACTAAAAGCTTTTATACAACAATATTTGACCAATTGTTAATTTATCAATGAATTAACTTTTAAATGTAAATTCTTAAGAGTATTTTTATATCGACTTAAATGAAATGAAATTTATTCAAATAGTTAGTAATAGAAAAATAAACGATCTCTAATACTTTCCTTTCATGAAAAAAAAACTTTAATCCTCATTTAATCTAACCTACCCACAATAGTATACGTGTTGAATAGACTGAGACATGTTGCTATGCAATGCTAAATTATTTTTCTATGTATAAATACGAAACTATATGGTTGAGAAAAAAAATATTCCCTTCAATCGATGATAATAGTTTAAAGTAGCATAACAACGTGTCATATTTAACCCAAATAAAAAGTCTTCATATAAGATGTTTAAACTACTTCATGTTTTCACTTAATCTTTTTTCTTTAAATAAAAAAAGATGGAACATAGACATCATGATTATGACTGCTTGTCATTTGATCCATTCAGAAAAAAAGATCTTAAAATGATAATTTATAACTTTAAGTAAAGATAATTAAAATAAATAATGACCAATCTATCAAATATTATATTAGATGATATGAATATAGTTAGTTTTATATTTATATGCGTATAAGCTTATTCATGGTCTTTGTAATGAACTGAAGTATATTATACTATAGCTGACGGGTTCGACTAAATAACTCTTAGACATATATGTCAAATCATTTTTCAATCAATTAATTAAGTGCTGGGCAATGACTATTTAAATCTAAAAAATAAATATTGTGGTGTAGTTGAAGACGATCGTTAGGAAGGTTTGAATCTAAGTATTAGCTCTAAGTTATAAACAGAACGACGTAGGCTACGTCTTAGTTACCAGTTTTACATAAATACATGAGTTCTACAGATTAGTCGCGACCCGAATAATTTTAGTGGTGTTGCTTCCAGTTATGGCACTGGATGACACGAGGTTGAATCACAAATTCAGTATTAGTTCACTCAAGATTGGAGATATATCTTGCTGATGAGTGACGACCAATCCAACACTTAAAAGTCCCAAACTTTTTGATGAGTGCCTCCAACCAAACAAATGCATTATGGTACAGAACCATTTAGATTAGTAGTAATATTGTTAGTTAGTTGATCGGTATAATTCAATCAGTACTAAGGACCATGAAACATGACTTTAGTTATCACTCAGAATTTTGACATTTTTCTGGTTAAATTTGTGCCTAAAATTCTTTCTATATAGTATTGTCTAACTACTAGTATATGTGAAGTGGAATTTCAATTTATGAAATGTAATTTTGGTCACAATTAGTGTAGTTTATCTTATCAGTGGTGTCGGATTCGTCTTTTTTAAATTGTCGTGTTCTTCGATCAGCATGAAGTGGAGTAGTGCGACCGTATCAAACTGTACCCGATACCAGTTCCAATAAGTTTTAAAATCTTGATTGTGATCACTGATTTTTCTCAAACAAGGTAAAATAATTCGTTGTCGAGTCTATTAGGACTATTGGAGGCGGTAGATTAATATTCTGGAAATTCTTAGATGAAGTTGTTGGGTAGCTATTCATACATAACGCAGAATACAAATGATCTTCGTCGATTTCTATGAAGTATACGTGTTACGACGCTTTTCGGTTATTCTAAATAGTGTATGTACATTGCTTTATCGTAAGCTTATACTGTTATAGCCTAATATTTTGCCTGTTCGAACTGGTTTCAAGTATATTTGTTTTTCCAATCTTATTGTGTCCATTCTGCTAATCATGATATCTAAGGGCACAATTCAATCGTATCTGTTATGACTATCACTGTTATGTCTACGGGATGACTTGACTGAATTATACTTGATACTGAGAGCCCGAATCCGAAGATGCGTAGTGGACACAAAGGCCGTTGATATGGATTTATTTGACTCTCAAAATAAAAAATATCTATCAATACACTGTTCTTTGTATGATTTATTGAAAATCAGCATTATATAATATAATTAATAACATACATAGTGATCACATATTCACATTATCAAACAACTAATCATATACATCCAACATGTATAACTAATTGAACAAGTCACATAATTACACCTCACGATGTGATCACACGTAGAAAACTGTGAAAAAATAATTTTTATACATTATTTACATTGCAATCGGTTAAATCATTAATTGTTATATCAGTATCATTCTTATTCTCTTTTAAGCAGGTTTTGTTAATCAACTTACCAGTATTTACAAGTTCAATTCAATTCAGAACAAGAAGTACACTATTCACATAACTCAGACTTATCTTTGGTTTGCTTGTTGATCTTAAAAAATAAAGTTGGTATCTATAGAGCCACAAAGAGCATATATTAATTAAATGATGATCTGAGATAAGTTACTCTATATTTTTAATTTCAGTTTAATCATGATATAGTGTAACATAAGCGAACTTCACTAACTACAATTTTCAAATGGAACATCGGGAAGCCAAACAATAACAGTTAGATTAGAACCCCTATGGGGTCGTAAATGTACACTGTTAAAAGTTCTATACTGGAACGGAAAATGATTCATAATACCCTCTGGTTTTCAACAGTATCCCAAATAATGTCAATTTGTAACAAAAATAATGTATAAATTATTTTAAATATTTAAATTAGCTTTTATAACTTTGGAATAAATGACGTATCGATAAATTAGTTTGATAACTCAGAGCCAATATACGTAAGATTCAGTGTTACCGTTGGCATTGACTCAGTCAACTGATACTGTTTGTAAATCATTAGTGAAAGATGTTTCTATATTATTGTTTTCATATACTTTTTCCTTAATGGTAATAAGTATTCCATTGAAATTTAGATAGATGAAACTGTTTGGTTATTTGTTAAAATGATCTATGAACTGAATGGATTTTACACAGACCTTTTTATTCATAAATTAATTATAAACAAATTTTTTGTTGTACACTTACAATATTTTATATGATCATGATTGGAACATAGTTACAATAAAATAATTTTTACATCATGTTTACTCATGATCAATTTCATTCATTTCAACTAGAAGGAAGTATGTACAGAAAAAATGAAAGAAGTAGATTATTGTAAAATTAAAATATACACCATAGCAACTAGTCAACATGATATACGTTTATTACACGTGCATGTGGGGGGGGGTGTTCTCTTATCTATAATGTTTTACTCACATTAATATCCACCAACCTGATATAAGAAAATTATGTGGTTTATTGATGATGATTGTAGATAAATCATTTTGAAATTTAATCTTGATGAATAGAAGGCGGAATTTATCGTTATAATTCTAGGAGAATTTTCTTTTTTTCTTGAGAAAAAAGAGTGACAGATGTTTAATTAGTAAGTTATTTATCAAAAGAAAAAAAAACACCATGACAGATAGGGATCCTTTGTTTTGATATCTTCGGGAAGCATGATTTTAGTTGATTAGGTAAACTATTGTTCACTATACCACGTGATGTGATGTGATGCGCTGCAATGAGAATCTGACAAAAACAAACAACCGAGTAAGAGTAGGAATTTGAACTAAAATGTAAGATAATTGAATATCAGTTGTAGATTTACCAGCTTGATCTATAGAATAATATAAATCAATGACTATAAACACTAGGTGCCATGAGGACAAATCAACTAATCGGTGCATACATTAGATTTTTTGAAATTACTCTAAACCTCAAACTATGATAGACTTACTAACTTCTCATTTGCTCTTTCCATTCAGTTCTGATTTTTACTTAGTTCGTAACATAAATTCAGATTAGTTGATTTATTTTCTATCAGAAGGGGTTTTTGTGGATATTATAGTAATTTTAATGGTAGAGATCATGGGTCAATTGAAGCTAGACCACCATGGAAAACCTAAAAACACTTGACCGCCCTTTTCCTCCTATCTTAGGACTCTTCAACAGTGCACATCCACGACCCTTCCTCACGAGATTCGAACCCAGGACTTATCAATGTTGCGCGTGAGAGCTTAACCTTTAGTTTAAAAAAATCAGTTTAGAGGATTACCGAAATGAAAGGATCTCATTTGGTTCTGTGAAGTTAGCCGTATCACAAAATAGATTCATTTATTCATGACCATGAACCTATATGAATTATTTCATCAGTTATTACAATGATCTAATATTGTTTTAAACTTTCAACTTTAATAAGGTTCCATTATATGGTGTAGCCAATTGATAGAAAAATTCACAGCTTTTTTAATTACTGGTCAATTAGCTGGAGGTGGGGTTCATGATGTGAATGTCACACTGTTTTTGATTTATTGATTGAATGCATCATTGCTTTAAATCGTAGATTGTTAACCGAAGGACCTATACAACAACATATTTGCATTAATAGACTGATCAGATGTTCTAATTATAATTTCAGGAATGTCTATGGCGTAACGTTTCATGAATATATATATATATATATATATATATATATATATATATATATATATATATATATATACTCATGAACTAAATATCTACAAACGGTTTAAGTGATTGCAAATTAGTTCTCACAAATGAATTATTTCAAACTTAATATATTATAGTTTTACTAGGGATCTATGACCTATTCGGACATTAGATAATGGTCGAACTATATCGATAACCTATTGAAGTAGAAACTGTGAATTATGATGTCTCAATTAGGTGGCTAAATAATACTACACTCATGGCTACTGTAAATTCTTAAACCTCTTTTTAATGATTTTCTAGCTAATTTTAATGATGTAGTATAACTTGCTTACGACTAGTCACGTTGAAAAACTTAAAAAATAAATATAATCTTTATTCAATGCTGTACATTTCGTTACAGTGGGAATTTTTCACCATCAGAATTATGGAGTACTGTGAGAAACTTCTCTTTAACGTAATTATTCAAGAACTATATTTTATAAATGTTTTTCAACAGTTAGTATCTCCCATTTATATTCTTCTGTCAGTTCAGGTGCTACGATTATCTTTTTCATCTATCACATATTAAATACATGTATTTCTGTGTCACTACATTTTGTTTCTTTAAAGGGTGGATAAGAAGAAAATTATGCCAACAAGTGCAGTGTTTCAACCAGATTTTTCTGGTGCTTAACATCGTAATCAGTTATAATATTTCCTTAATAGCAAGTGAGTCCATACAGTTAGCATTTCATTCGAACAAATCTAAAACAGAAAGCTTTATTTCAGTAATTGCAGTTTAAGGACAAGTAGACTAAAAATCTGAGGAGGTCATTGTTTTTGGAGATTTTGGTTTTTCTTATAACTAGATTAAATAAAAATCATGATCAGTAAATAGTAAAGAAGATCCAATACTCATTAAATGATATTCTACAATGAGATTTAATTAGTCAGTGATAATTACTTATGTTGTCTTAAACACAGAACAGTTTAAAAGGTGAGTCAGTTTTAACATTGAGCACTAAAATGTCTGATAAATAGAATTTTGTTGTAGCATATTGAAAATACCCCATTGTAAAACAATCTATATGACCGTAAACCTTTCAGCTTCTACAGGAAATATATCATAAATATTTTATGGAGGAATTCGATCTTATCATAATAATCACAGTTCAAAGGGTATATAAATTCCAGTTAAGTGATACAATTATAATAGGGTTTAACTAATAAAGCACGGAGAAAATCAAATTTATATTCTTAATAAATATAAAGTGATAGTTTTTTCGGGTATCAGAATATTCCGAGCCAGTAAACTTGTTTTAAGGAATTCATTAATACTACTATCTAGTTGTTAGTAGTTATGCTTCATAAATAAAAAAAACATTATGAGAATAACTGACTACTGAAGTTTTTGCATTTGATTGGAGGATGGAAATTTTTAAAAACGGCAAACAAAATCGAAAAATTAGAAGATAAAAAACCAAAACTATGGAGTGTTCGAACTTTGGTTTGTTCATGGTTTGCCATTACTGTGGATTACAGCTTTATTTATACATTGGAAAGTAGTTTCATCAATTGGAAAAAGAAGAAAAATAAATAAAAACAGTTATGATTGGTTATTGAGAAATGCAAGAGCAAATGAAGTTAATTTCTACACTTTGAGCAGACTATTTAAACTAGTATTGATATAATCTGGTTTATATTGGATCACAATAGTGGTTGTTTTATGAATCAAATCAATGACTTAATGTATTTTAAATCAACATTTGTCATAAATTTGCCAGTAAAGATAATCGAATTGTCAACCTGTGCTGATCAAGAAATGTGCTGAAGAACAGAGAGGATTTATAAATAACAAGTCTTTGAGTTAATAAGGGAACATATATCGTATGATGAATCAATACAAAATTAGCTGACATGAATTACGTGAAGTAGTTGAAAATTCCGAGATTTAGGGGTTATTTTTATACAAATTATGAACTGTTAGGATTAATTTAGTAGCACGAGACCTGTATTTAACAGTCAGCAGTATATGTATTTCTAACAGTGAAGAATAATTAATTCCTAATACTGCTGTATTGGACGAGAACTTAGATGTCGAAAGCCAATTTATTGTATAATGCACAATCAGTCCTTTAGCAAAATATGAAAATCATGAATTAAATACATCATTTGGATTGTCCTTAACATAGTTCATTATGCCTAAATTCTGTTGTTTTTAACTGCACCTGGAGCCCCTCTGGGACAGCTGATGGTCTCAAACCCGGATAAAGAAGGAGGGTTGGATATAGAGTTAGCGACCCCATCCCGTGGGAAACTAACACGCTAAAAAACGATAACCAGAAAAAATAATCCAAACCTTTTAAACTCTGCCGTGGGAGTCAGAAGGTCTTCATTTAGAAGAGTTATGACGCCTCATGATGAAAGCCGAGTTCCTTCGGAATTCACAAGGCCGAAGCCCCGCCGAGAAGTGCCCAACAAAGGAGTTGACCATTCTGACGGGAGATTTAAGTGCAAAGGTTGGAATGGACAACACCGGATATGAAGACATCATGGGACGACATGTACTAGGAGAAAGGAACGAAAATGGTGAGATATTTGCAAACCTATGTGCCTTCAATAAACTGGTCACAGGCTGCACACAACACAAAACCAAATCGACCATATCTGCATCAACAAAACGTTCAGGAGGACGATGGAAGATGTGAGAACCAAGAGAGGAGCTGATATAGAATCTGATCATCACTTGCTGGTCGCCAAGATGAAATTGAAACTCAAGAAGCACTGGACAATGGGGCGAACAATATCACAAAAGTTCAATACGGCCTTTCTTCAGGATACTAACAAACTCAACAAATTCAAGATAGTCCTCAGCAACAAGTTCCAGGCCTTTCATGACCTACTCAATGGAGAAGGAACTACTATGGAGAACAACTGGAAGGAGATCAAGAAGGCCATCACTTTAACATAAAATGAGGTTCTGGGCCACAAGGAGCACCATCATAAGGAATGGATCACTGTTGATATACTGGATAAGATTCAAGAAAGAAGGAACAAGAAGGTAGCAATCAATACCAGCCGAACAAGAGCAGAGAAAGCCAAGGCACAAGTTGAATACACAGAGATACACAACCAAGTGAAGAAGGGCATCAGAACTGACAAACGTAAATATGTGGAAGATCTAGCAATAACGGCGGAAAAGGCTGCGAAAAGAAACATGAGGCAGTTGTATGACACAACAAGGAAACTCAACGTAAACCAGAACAACCAGTGAAAAGCATGGAGGGCAAAGTAATCACCAACATTGAGGAACAGTGAAACAAGCGGGTAGAGCAGTTCAAGGAACTCTTGAGTCGACCAGCACCACTGAACCCATCCAACATCGAAATAGCACCCACGGACCTCACAATCGATGTTGTCCCACCAACATTTGAAGAGACTAGCATGGCCATCAGAAAAATCAAGAACGGCAAAGCAGAGGGACTAGACAACATTCCAGCAAAGGCACTGAAAGCAGACGCAGCGGTAACTACGAAGATACTCCACATTCTCTTCGGCAAGATTTGGGATGAAGAACAAGGATTAAGAAACTGGAAAGGACACCTGATCAAGATACCAAAGAAAGGCGATCTCAGCAAGTTTGAGAACTACAGAGGCGTCACATTCTTCTCAATACAAGTTAAAGTCTTCAACAGGGTGTTGTTAAACAGAATGAAAAATTCCGTGGACACCCAACTTCGTGACCAACAGGCAGGATTCCGTAAGGATAGATCGTGTACAGACCAAATCGCAACTCTACGGATCATTGTGGAACAATCAACTGAATGGAATTCATCAATCTACATCAACTTCATTGACTACGAAAAAGCGTTTGATAGCGTGGACAGGACAACACTATGGAAGCTTCTTCGACACTACGGCGTGCCTCAGAAGATAGTCAATATCATACAGAATTCATATGATGGATTAAACTGCAAAATCGTGCATGGAGGACAGTTGACAAAGTCGTTCGAAGTGAAGACCGGTGTCAGGCAAGGTTGCTTGCTCTCACCCTTTCTCTTTCTTCTGGTGATCGACTGGATCATGAAGACGTCAACATCTGATGGGGAAGCACGGGATACAATGGACATCTAGGATGCAATTGAACGATCTAGACTTCGCAGATGATCTGGCCCTTCTATCCCAAACGCAACAACAAATGCAGGAGAAGACGAACAGTGTAGCAGCAGCCTCAGCAGCAATAGGTCTCAATATACACAAAAGGAAGAGCAAGGTTCTCCGATACAACACAGCATGTACCAATCCAATCACAATTGACAGAGAAGATTTGGAAGATATAAAAACCTTTACATATTTGGGCAGCATCATTGATTAACATGGTGGATCTGATGCAGATGTGAAGGCGCGTATCGGTAAAGCAAGAGCAGCATATTTACAACTGAGAAACGTCTGGAACTCAAAGCAACTGTCAACCAACACCAAGGTCAGGATTTTCAATACAAATGTCAAGACAGTTCTACTGTATGGGGCGGAAATCTGGAGAACTACGAAAGCAATCATCCAGAAAATACAGGTGTTTATTAACAGTTGTCTACGCAAAATACTTCAGATCCGTTGGCCGGACACTATTAGCAACAACGTACAGTGGGAGAGAAAAAACCAGATCTTGGCGGAGGAAGAAGCACTGGAAGTGGATAGGACACACATTGATGAAAGCACCCAACTGCGTCACAAGGCAAGCCCTCACTTGGAATCCTCAGGGTCAAAGAACATATCACGCCGAGAAATGAAGACAGACTTGAGAAGAATGAACAAAAGTTGGACACAACTGGGAAGGAAGGCCCAGGACAGGGTGAGTCGGAGAATGCTGGTCGGCGGCCCGTTTCATTGGGAGTAGCAGGTATAAGTAAATCTGTTGTTATTTTGATTGATTTCCTTCCCATCCCCTTGATTTTGGTCTTTTATTCTCAAGCATTCCACTTCCGATCTCTGCCATATGCTACTTATATCTGTCAGCATAAGTAGCATACACCACACTAGTATTTGCATCAATAGACTTCACAATGTGTTTGGTGGTGTGATGTACGAGACAGACCTGCTTAACTGAGTACGTTGTTATTTAGTGTAAAGCAATTCTTCATAAACTTTTAATTAAATAAAACCTCTCATCGGAAATATCATGAAGGCGAATATCCCCTTTTTGAAAACCTCTACGTCTATCAATTTTCTTCACTCATTATTTCGATTATGGCTAAAAGACTAACTAGTGTGTATAATTACTTTTATGTCAGTTTATCAATTAATCTTGTTCTTTGAAATAAGACGTAGTGACTAGGCTTAAGTTAACGATTATATATATGAATATCCATCTGGTTTTAAGGAGAAATCATAACATGGGATAGTTAGATCCTAGAATATCTACTTTATTTAAAACTTTCGGAATGTTAAAGAAAGGTATTCTATCATATTGGTAGGATCTTAGTAGTAGCGGATTATTCCAGTCTACAAAACAACTCGAACAATGCGTATTTTATCAACTTTTCCCTTGTTGTCTTAATAAACTTATGTACTTGTTTGGGTCACTTAAATTGTTATCAATCATGCACATCACAAGTTTGTTACATAACATAATCTGACCACTATGAAGTTTCTTCCACATTACTTTTGGTCCAGAAAGCATAGTAAGTTTGAATTAGTAAGAGGTCTCGTACACGCAACATGTTTTCACTGATTCAGTAACACTATTTATTGATTTAAATGTGATAGTCGTTGAAGTTACCATTCGATTAAATTTTGATAAATTCAACTACCATTGATTTTAGTTCAATAATCTGTAGTATTCCGATAAACTGTGTTGTGTATCCATTTAGTTCTGAGATTCCTTCAGCAAAAAGTTCATTTTATGGTTATCTGAGCATAAATGGTAATACCCAAAAACCATGGGATATGGTGTTATTTTCCCACAAATAAATTTTACGATGTAGGCTAGGCTTAGTCCCCTGAGTAGTTAGAAGGCAGAGGTGAGACTGAAAACAGAGAACGTAAGGTCAGAGAGCGAAGTCGCACTGCAGAAAGTACTGAAATTTGAAGACAGTGATGGATTTTTTTTCCAGGAAGACGGAATCTCCAGAGATGTTACATCCTTATAAAGGAAGGGGATATGTACGAAAGACCTTGCTCTTCCCGTCTAAATAGTAGGAAGTAGTCCCTTGGACTCTTCGGTCGACCCCACGTCAGCGAGACCATAATCCGCCCTCCCTTTCGGGACCCTCACGAAGAACTATTCTTATACAGTTTGGGCGGCCAGGAAGTGAGAATTGCCAATGTACTTTTAACAGCACTTGAGATTACCATGTTTATAATCAAACCTCCTATTTCGAACCTTAATATTTTATTTACATTACCAAATCCCATCTCCTGTCTTGAATTCTTCCATATGCAACATCCCTGCTAACCGTTCGAGTTCACAAAGCGCTACAAGAGGTTGCTTGAAGCCGGGTTTAAAACTACGCGTTGAAACTTCCAATGTTCGAAATCTACGTCAGAGTGGGCAACAGGCCTCACTAATTGGGACTCTAGAATATCGAGGATTTGATGTATCCTGTCGCATGTTGGTAGACAATGACTACCTTGTTGAGGTCCACGCGATCAATAGTTTCAAACATTTGGTGTATCCCTTGGGATCCATCCCAGTAAAGCAGATATATTTACTTTTCATCTTCCCCTAGATCATGAGCTTCAATGTCCCTTCATACAATTATTTAATTCCGAATTACATTTTTATTATCTAATCTTTCACACTATTATAATTATTACAATTGCCTTGACTCTTTCGCTATCCATCTAGACATGCTGATATGGTATGAAAAATTGGGCTAAGGTATATTTACACTAGGCTGTTGGAGCACAGCTCAGATAACAGCAATGAACAACTTATTTTGATGTAAGCGATATAGATGTCTAATGAATCTAGTTTTCAAATAAAGGATTTATAACTAATAAATTCAAGTGATCTTCGGGAACTACTTGATTTTACACTAATAAGAAATAAACACTGAAATATTTCTACATACGTTAGATGGATAATTTTCATAAAGTAAAGTCCTTAGTATCAATCTTCCAGGTTGGTGGGACGTGAAAATGTTTTTGTGGAACCAGTCACATAGTGTAGGTTTAATCCGTTTGTTTCGATTAACACTGTGGAAGTCAAATACTAACTTGGCAGATGAAGAACCTATCCATAATATCATGTATAGGCAGTAACCAAGGCGTTTTAGTGTAACATTTAATATGTATACGGAGAAATGAGAGTAGGCCTGATACAATTAACAAATTATTTTGGGGATTAGTAACGTTCCACCAATACTGATGCATTGAGAAGTGGAGGGACGTAACTAAACTGTGCATATTCACAAGGAACATGAACTCATAATTCGGAATTGACGAAAGGTGGGGTGATCATGTAGAAGACAAGACAAAAAGTACTGGTTTGGGACTTGAGATTCTTGTGAAATAAAGCAGAAAACAGGAGAAAATTGACAAGTAACAGGAAAAGAAAGACATGCAAATAGAAATTTGATTAAAGTCAATTATATTACTCTCTTACATCTGTTGCTAAGCATAAATTAGGTGTATACTTTAAGTAGGAAAATGAGCACTATATATACTCACAGGGACGAGTAGAACTCATCACAAAAGTACAAAAAGCAGTACATAAAAATAAGTACTGAGTCGTTTAGAATGATGATATATAACAAAAACTTTCAAATTTTGTTTACATATTGTAAATGTCTATAAGTTGAATTCATTTTAAAATCTCATTCCATTGGACTGATGACGTGGTTTCCCATAGGTGAATGGTAAATAACGGTATTTGATCATATGCTAATAAGTAGAGAATTTGAAAAAAATTTTAAGATAGAAGGAAATGCAAAATATTATAGAAATGAATGATGAATAGTAGAGTTTTTATTGAATATATTTCTTATGAAACAACTTTTGAGTAGACTGACAACAGCTTATGGAGTGTGGTATAAATATCAACCCCTCCAACTGTGACAGGTCAATACTCTCGACAGACTCCATTTCTTTTAATAAGCTACACACAGACGTACAAATAGTTATTTGGTAATTCTGATACAAACTAACAGTACTCGGTTGACCGTTGGTTCACCAATTTATGAGCTCGATTGAATAGATGGTTATCGTTTCGAATTTAGCTTAACGTGTCAAGACCTGTAAAAATGATTGCTTTTAAAAACTATTGCCAGTGAGACTATAATTTATGAACAACCTTCGAACGAATCTCAAGTGATCCTAAGAGGTTTCAACCAGTGAGAAAGCAGTCGGTGTAGAGTAGAAATATACTGTACGAAACTAAAGAATTAGGATGAATACACTTTCTTGACGTGGTTTAAAAACGTCTCAGGGTTAGGAAGAGGCTCTGCTGTTCATAAGTCGCAATGCAAACGATATAGAAACTCATTCATGTGACTTCACAATAGTCGACATCTGGAGGCATGATATTTTATTTATTTATTTATTTAAACACATAAACATTGGTAAAAGGAGGCACCAAATAGATATGCGCCACATAAACCATTCGATCTGTGTGAGGGCTGTGATACTGTCCGGGTGCCCAGACCGAAGCAGGTGATTTTGTTAGGGGGCCACACCCCAGGAGGCATGATAAGGTCGCAAAAATTCTTTTAGCCTCGACCACATTGCTTCTAATATTATTGGTGTGTACTCCGGCGGCAGTCTACAAAATATCGCTTGTGAACGACTATATAATGCACGCAACCATAGAATTGTAGCTTGTCGGCTTCTCACGCGCTGGAGGTATCCTTTTTCAGATGATCTATCATAAATACCAAGGACCGGTTAAGTATATTTAAGGAAGTGCTACTTACCCAGTCTTCTTGAACACTTTTTTATCTATTGAATTTGTGTTTTCCAATGACTGTCATCAATCTCTACGATTCCCCCGATTCTTCCGAACGACTGGCGCAAGCATATCATTTTCATTGCACATATATTTCGACAGTACTCATACTATCGAACTGCCGAAGTCTCAGTACCATCTGCGAAGGTTGCAGCTATTTACTGGTGTTTTTGTTATCCGGTCCACAAACATTATCAAATTCTTAGTGTCAACTGGGGTAGAGCGAAAAATGTACCCATTCTAGAAAACTTTGGCTTCCAACATATATTACATCGATAGTCTGCATAATATCCAGCAGTTATTTGAACGCCGCAATCGCAAATAAAGGAGATTCTCGGTATTCCCAACTGTTGTGGCTGCCCAACTAAGACTTGGATATTGAAACAGGCGCCGTAAACTTGGAATCGATTACTCGCTTCTGATCATCACGTCTATAAATAGTGGTTTCGCCACACAAATAACGGTAATGGGAATCATTACTGACCGCAGTTTTACTTTAGCCACTACTATTTGTTAACATGTGGCCTAGGCAAAATGTAACTGGTAAATAATCCTTAGTAACTAACAAAAATTACGATGAAAACACTTGAATGCAATGAGTAAGTTAACAAGTCTCATAAACAAAATAGTTGAAGATTATTGAACATACCGATATTTGACGCTTCATAGTCACGTAAAACAGCAAGAAGAAGTACATCACTAAGATCGGCCAAAACACAGGTACATCGAGAAAGCTCAAAAATGTACAGAATATAGATATAAATAAACATATGGTACATGAGTTCCTGTTAAACTATAGTCAACGAAAAAATCACCATACCAAAACTTAAGTTCAGGTAGTTTCCTTAAAAAAGGCCTGAACTCTCCCGATGACTTGGTTGGAAGTACTTCATCTAAGAGAACAAATCTTTAAAAAAAATACACGCAGCTACCAGTGGACGTTTCAGGTACAATTTTGGGCGAAAGAAAATCAATTAGTCTGTTCAGAAGAAATATTCCCATCACATACGTAACTACATGATAACCCTGAAAAATAAAATGAAGGACGAAGTATTACAAAACCTGTGTGATGATAACACGTAATATATAGAAGAAGATGAGCAGAACAGTAAAGCACCATCTTCCGACTGCATAAGGGGTCAGCACGTCGTACAAATGTTGTATCTTCTATCGTCTCCCGTAAAAACAAAGAAATAATACTAACCACTTCGCAGAAACGAAGAAACTCTGGTTTTGACGAAGGGCTTGGAACTTCCTGTGTATAATAATCCATCACTAGGTGAGCTTTGTTTTCAGCGCTGTGACCCTGATCAACAAGGTCGAGGTTTCAGTACAGCTTTCAAGAAACGCTTTGAAAAACACAAGTGTTCTTTTCCCTAATATTAAGGCATTTAGTTACGAAGCGGTGAACAAAGTTTTTCGTTTGATTGTTTTTTGGTAGCGTGATTTACTTTATGCACATGCACTACCTGCGATATCACTTAACTTTGGTTTGGATTTCTCAAACTTATTATGTATACGTAAGCAAGTTGCATACGATTTTTAATTGGAAGAATCTAACCTGAGTTTAACTTTGGCTGATCGCTCTTTTTTCGAGGTTCATTTGGATTAACAATCAACGGAATTTTTGCTATTCGGTGTTCAGTATTTCCAAGATAATACGCTATTTTTAATAATTTTGAAGTAATTATGACACGCGAATTCAAATATTTTGTTTATTCAAAATGATATTTCATAGTTATGTACCGTCATTATCCTATTTCACTCGACAATTTTATCTCTAGTTTAAACATCATCATGGTCACTATAACAAATATAAATAATCAGGATTCGCTCCTGAAGATGTCATAGGCATACATACTTTTTCAAAATTATCAGGTCATCATTTAGATATAATCGGAAGCTTTGAATAAGTATATGTAGCGGTAAATAAATTTCCAAAGTCAATAGTTCTGTATGTCTTCGACATTTGATGCTTACCTCCTTAGTTTTACTAGATACACCATAGTTAAATGCACTCGGTCATGCATCCTCACTAGTTCACACGTGGCTACACCAAGCTACTCATATCTTGCAACCGCCAGTCAGCTTAGACGAAACGTTCCTCGACATAACGAAAGCCATCCAAATATATCTTCAAATTCCTTGATTTCTGACTTATGATTTGACTAGGATAGTATACTCTGATTACAAAGGTGTTACTGGTTAAGGCGTTTTCAAACTCAAAATATTGTGGCGTCTTTAGTGGTGAGGCCAACCTGATTTGGTACACCGATTCGTGTGCTATGAGTCTGTTACTTGTTAGAACTTTATATATTGATTCTAAATTTCCATTTTTACATATGGTGATACTGTTTTCACGTATTTCTTTAATTACCATACTTTAGATTAATCATGACCGAACAGACTCCTAAGCTGTTTACGACTGAGACTCACCATCCTCATTTCAGCTAAAGCCATTTTAGCCAAGAATCGAAGGCTGTCTCTGCTACACAGAAGCTGACTTCCACGACCACGGCGTGACCGACCCACTTCCACAATTACTCACAGCAGTGAAGGCGCTACAGCCGACCGACAAAGGTTAGACCAACCGTTCAACAAAATTGATCTACGACATAGCTCAGCAACAAAAATGTTGCGACGAATGAGAGAGGCCATCGTTTAACAGACCTTCGATCAGGGCCTGCCTAAGCTTCCGCAACAGGTGCTGGCAGTGCTTGTCTCATTTCAGAACAACGCTGTAGACGAACTAGATGCATGTGACTTCCGGGTTTCGGAAATCACCAGAACCCCCGACGCCGAGGGCTATTCAGTCAAGGAAATGATCCGAATGACACGAAGTGCCGTTACGGAACTCCGTCATACTCTGGCATGTCACCTTAGTATTCGTCATAACCGTAGACACTTTCGAACTCCTAGAAGGGGTATAACTTCTTTTTTCGGTTGTAGATTGTCCCCACTCACAGCAGCACACACGACCGATCTATGCTATGAACAAATAGTCGATAAGTACCCTAAGATATACCAAACACAACCGAAATCGTCATGTGTAGCCAGCAATGTAACACCTCACATCACGTCTTCAGGACCACCTATATTCTTGAAAACGTACCGACTAGCTACAGGAACGCTGAGGTTGGCTACAAACGAATTCGATCACGTGACAGACTTAGGATTAATTCGGCAGTCGAACAGCTCATGGGCATTTTTCTTTCACATAGTCTCTAAAAATGGCAGCAATGTTTGACGAAAGCCATTCCGAATCGTTACCACTTGCTATATGCACTCACGATTTGACATCTACCTTTAAACGTGTAGAATTATGGTTTAAGTTCACTATTAGTACTGATGTAATAATAAACCTAATCCTGAAATTATAAATTTGTCATGTTGTGACAACCTAATCTATAAGATCTTACGTGGAAGTCACGTTTTCCACACTGACTTATCGTATCGTGACAATCCGCAGTATGATATTTAGTACTTCTGAAAAACACTTTTAGGTCAAATATAGAATAATGCATTTAAACGGAATAAATTCAGGTTACACAGAATGACCATGTCACTGAGGCTGTCATGCTACCCAATTGAAGTGAATGAATATTCCCGAGTCCATCACTGTTGGCCTTCTCTTCGTGTTAAATGTTGAATATCTGTTTTCCCAGTTATCTCATGTTCACGTTCAAGTATTGTGTAGTTAAAACCAATACCACTGCACTGTAATATCCAAACTACGGTTGGACTGATGGACAGCTGTTTGGATGAGTTATATACGCGCCCTCGCCAGTTTGAAACCAAAACAAGGTAATTGGGTAAGATAGCGGTTCTATAATTTATCATAAATTTAAGTGTACATTATTACCTAAACAAATATAACCGCTCAGCTATCCAACAAATAATTGTTCAATTGATTAAATCTAAATTACAATCAATAAGAAAGTTGATAAAGGATGCAAGATAATTACCAATCACCACAAATAAATGTTATTCTATCCTGCCTGGATAGATCACGTCAAGATTCGTTCAAAAGATAATAATTGGTCGCTCTGTAACACAGTGTGTTTTCAATTCTGGAATAGTGCCTCAATTCACAACCAAAATGCACAATTCCAGTCAACACAGGTCAAGCAATCAAAAGCAGGAACAAACCAATATGGCTGCCGCCCAGACTTAGTATAAAGTAAAACAACATAAGTGCAGTTCGGGAATAAACACGGGGAATTAGTGAAGGTGTAGTAAAAACGAAAACTATAATAAAATACAAATATTAACAATTCAAATGTAGTCAAAAAGTTAACAACGTACAACTAAGAGGATCAATAGGAACAAAGTACAAGTATATACATGGAGGGATTTTCCCAAACACACAAAGCATTCAAAATGGATCTTACATGCACTACTCTCCCACCAGAATGAACGTGACGTTGGTTTGATACCATATCGAATGAGATTGTTGCACGCCGGAGGTTTCCAAAAGATCAGTAAGAAAATCCCCCGGGTATTGATAAACTGAAAGATAAATAAAAAAGAATCGAGTAGCAGCTGATCGAGAAATACATGTATTAATTTTAGAATGTTTGGTTTAATTCCTAACATGTGCAAAATAGAAATTTAAGTGATTATTTAAGAGTTGAACAAAGTGGGATTATAATAATAAAGAATAACTTATCATAAAGATATTTTAACAAGCCACGTTAAGATGCATATTAACCACCGTTAGTTAACAGAGTAACTTGTGGAAGTATAAGTATGTTATGCTAAGAAATAAAAAAACAAACAATATTACATAAATTTCCATATTGGTATCATCTCTGGTTGAGGCTAGAAAGTCAGTTGACGTTTATGCCGTTTACTGTCTGTATGAGTTGATTTCCAATTGCATTTTCACCGGTAGACTAAGTGAAAGAACAGAAGTACAAACATGGAAAGAATTCCAACTAGTGTTCCAAATAGTTTGTCAAGTTTAACACGGTTTATTTTTTTGTGGGGAGATTTTCTCGACCTCTTTATTGTTTACCCATGAAAGGAATTAATAAAACTACTAATACACATGAAGGGTTATCGAAAATTCATTTAATACATGAAATTGGTAACAATTATGTGAATTCCGGACAGATGGCTTACAGTAGTTCGTTAGATATGAGTGGATCCATGAGAAATATGCTCTAGACTAAATGTTTTAGTTCACAATAAACCAATCATTTATATACATATTTATCGGCTGATAGTAGCTACAATTTATGGAGTTTAGCATAAGATAGAAAATGACTTATTCAAAATATAGTGATTAAAAATTATTGAAATCAACAAAGTTTATATGCCACAAACATAGGTGATGCGGTGTTGCACAATGCTTCCGCCTAAATAAATTTCTACAATGTGATAAACAGTGAGTGGTGCTCATGTGATTATCGGGGAGAATATAAGTTGTAACCAAGGGGAGTACAACTCCAAACTCATGTCTGTGATAATGGCTTGAACTTTAGTCAGTGTTGGGGTAAATTCGACAGTGATTTTTCAGTTTGCAGGAGATTTGCTCAACTGCTTATACTGATGATTTGCATGCATGGTTGTATTTAGGATGGAATGGCGTATTTAGAATGAAACCCTATTCATGCCGGCTTTCCTTCGATGCAATCAAAAGACACGAGCCTCTCAATTACGATACTTCACACGATAATCAACACTCACGATGATACTTCGTTGGTATCTCACAACGAACTAAAAACAACGCGTTCTGAAAGAAGAGTAAAGTTTCCAGAACATATAAAGGATTACTGCATGTATGACACCACATAACATTTTGTTTCGTCTCAACTTTTTTGTATTATCGTGTCAATTTTTTTTGATATACTCATATATATATATATATATATATCCATTGTTGTTAATATGCTTATACGTATATTTCCCCCCCAAAAAAAACATCAATTGTGAGGAAATCGTTCCTACACTGTTGCATGTTTGAGAAACGCATGTATGCAAGCTTATTTTCCTTTCTTCGCCCGTTCTGTTTCCTTTCGCATGTACGAGTGTAACTCGACATGCAGTTGCAGACCCTTTTTCGTTTACAGGACGGCTGGAAAAGATTAAAAAAACCGACGAAGATTACGAAGAAACGAAATTTTCATTGTACTTGTTTTTCATTACTATATTGTGACACCTAGTCCCTTGTAATAAGGAACGACGACCAGACGTTGCTGAACATAGCAAGTTATCAAAAGAGTGTTTATCGTTGAGTTTAAACATTTGACTGGCCACGTCTTAGGTTCATCACTACTCAACTAGAGAAAGAGTGAACTGTAATAGTAAATAAATCCCCAAAACCAATAGTTCCGTATGTCTTCGACATTTGATGCTGACCTCAATAGACCAAACGTTCCTCAACATAGCGAAAGCCTTTCAAATATATCTTCGAACTCCTTAATTTCTGACTTCTGATTTGACTGGGTTAGTATACTTCGATTATAAAGATACAACTAGTTAAGGCGTTGTCAAACTCTGAATGATTGTGGCATCTCGAGGTATATTTTTAAAGTATTATGATAATTAAGAGTATTTAAATTATAGTACGAACTAAGAATCCCAGAAATAACGCGATTGGATCAAGAAGTACTAGATAAGCACGAACGAATGTACTGTGTTTGGAATTCGAAACCAAGCATTCAACAAGTACAAAGGAATCATTAGTTCATTCAAACACCACAAGCATCTGGAGAAATGATTTCGAAAAATGAACTTCATCGAACTTATACGAAGAAAACTTAGGGTCATTACTTTTTATGACTGTGAACTTAATTTTGAGGTCTGTCTGAAATGTAGAGGCAACAGTTACTTTCAGGCACGTCAACGACTAGAAGAGTAATCTAATATCACCTTTTTTGACCATATCTCAAAATTAGATTGTTTTGTGTCTATCTATGGAAGTCGTAAAATCTTTAATGTCTTAGCCTAAATCACCTTAATATGTTTACCTAGTTCTCATAGTTCTACACTACCATACAAAGAGTAGTTAGTGATGTAAGAGGCAAATTCGTACTTGATGAGTGTGTGAGAATGAAGACAACATGGGGCTCAGTCAAGCTGCTACAACTTCTATCTTTCGTGATGTGTTGTACATGTACATAATATAAAGAATAATAAATAAATTAATAGTTTACTTTCTTAATAGACATTGGAGAAAAATTTAGGATTGTATGGTATAGCATTCAACTTCTTCTAAACCATGTGCATCAGCAATGAAGGTCTTGATTGAGAAATTTATTACAAGCTTGATATATGCAGAAAAGCTTTCTGCGTATATGAATAAAGTTACTGATACATCGGAGGAGTTAGACGGTAAGACGCACAAATTAAGTTCATCTAGTTTCAGATCTTCATTTTTTTTAAGATGAATGGTGTGTGGAATGCATAACATAACTCACAAATAAATGCTAATAACTTTTGGTAACAGATTTGCGTTTTCCTTAGATGGACATAAAAACAGGGTTCAGAAATCACCTTAGTTTGTTAAAAATGTATGCTGAATTCAAAGAATATCACTTATCAACATGGAGAATGGTGGAAATTACTGAATGTTATCGATATTGGGTTGGTTGTCCAGTAACTCAAACTGATTGGAGCTAGACATATACACGATTAGATGCCAGCGTGACCAAAGATCCCGGGTTCGATTCCCAATAACAGAATCGTGAATGGGCACTGCTGAGGAGCCTCACACCAGGACAAAACGGCTGGTCAGAATTTCCTGGTTTTCAATTAATGACGAACTTAGGGCGGTTTGTGAGACCCATATTATTAATTGTTTTATCTGAGATAGTAGTGACTTGAATTAAGATTTTCGTTCACACAAAAATGACTGAAACTGAAAGAAAATTTAGGTTCAAAATTATGAATCCTCATATGTTGTTATTGTTGTAGCTTCACCGTATGAACCGAGAATATCTTCATACTAACTGATAAATCAAATCTTATTAAATTTTAATGTAGGGAGACTGGTTGCAAAAATGTTAAATCTGTGAAAAGTAGGTTAATTAAAATCTCTCACTTGCTTGACAGGAGTAATAATTTTTCATAGTATGGTTTATTTTGGGTACGTGCTCGTAATTACATTATATGAAGTTTGTAGAGTGCTTCTGTGACAACTGTGAATAATAAATCACCAAAGAAGCCATTAAATCTATTAACGTCTTCAGACGTAATCAATCTATCGCTGCTCACCGAATTCACGTCACTATTACTGAGTTCTTTACTGAACTGAAATCGGTGAGGCTATAATTTATGGAAGACCTTTGAGCGACGCTAAAGTAACCTTGAGAATGTTCACCTGCTTACTAGGGCTAAATGAAGGGTATATATCTGTGTGAAGAATAAGGACTATGATTTACAGTTGAAGGTCAGGAATTAGATTTGAAGTTTTCATCACTAAATGACACAAGCTAAAATGCCAAAACGTTATTTAGCCGAATGGATGAATGAATTTCGCGTAAAAAATCCTGTTATTCTAAGACTGATTTGTCCGTCCATAAATTATAGTCTCGCCACTTTCATTCATTTCTAAGTGATCAGTACATCGGGTGTTTAGTACTTGTGAACTAACTTTGGAAAGTGGATGTTATGGCGATGACAGTGTCAAGAATATACAGTTGGATCTAATATCATGACTAAATGCATGGCGCCATCTCATTTAGGTTTGTAACCTGTATGTGTGTCCCTATTACTTTGTTTATTTATCAACTTTTAATTTTTAAGAAAGTACTTAGACTAAGTCAGACAGTTGTCATACTTATGATACAGTATACTGGAAGTCGTTACTTTAACATAATGAACATGTTTTTTCTTCCCATTTCTATGTCGTTTAATTGATATATTAAACATGTTTACACTGATCATAGCTGTAATCAATTATGAAGGAATTTAACCAGACAGAGTAAAAAAAGAGATGCAAAGTTGTTTTTGGTCTGAAAAACAGTCAGATTTTTTTATGAATGTTCCTCTATTTTTGTCTCGCCGTTCAACATACACATGTACATGCATATCATTAAAGTTTTCTTTGGATTAACCAACTGTCTCATCAGCCTTTTGAAAACAGACTGTCTGAAAAAATTCATATACAATCAGTGAAATTAGACTTTATAAAGCACTCCCCATACCGCATATATACAAACAAAAAATATAAGAAACAGATATATTTATACGCATATTAACCGGGTTTTTTTATAATTTACTCGTCAAATGCCCTAGAGTAACTTTTATTTTCAAAACAACACTATAAATTTGAACAAATATTTAATGGTCTACTTCCCCCCGTCTTGTGGTTTGAGAAATTTACACATTGACCAGTAAGTAATGTATATATTCATATTTTTAAGATGATCATTATTTTTAGTAGCGAAACCTATATCACTCATAATATATTAGTTCTTAAATAAAGACAGATCATTTAAACTTCATCACTGAATTTACAAATATACAATGAGCTCATTCGCATAAATAGACAAATACAGTCTTAAATCACGTATTGGAGAGTGAAGAAATTATCCAAACAAGTTCGAAATAAGGACTTGACATTTACGAGTTAAGATCTTGGATAACTAGTCAGAAATGTAGTGTGTTTCATATATCTTTTTTTGCTTTGATTATTCAGTTGATTTCCTCATTATGAAAGTATTACACATGAAGTTAATTTCTCACACACAATTAATAAACAACTAGAGAGAAACATTACACGATATTTATAAAATAGAAGTTTAGCTGATAGTTTACAGTCATTACTAGTTAAAGATTTAAATTAGTAGTGGCCTATTCAAGTTCAAAGTAAGTGAAGACTGATACTATAAATAGTTTGAAGATCAATCATCTTCAACTTCAGAATGACTTACCGTAACATTTAGAGTCTAATCTCAATAGAAATACGACAATGAGAGTGTGACTTTAAAATATATCAGAAAGACAAAGTAAGTTAGATATAGGACATGAAACGATAAAATAATACTGTTCGATATAAACAAAAAAATTTCGTGTTGACGTCATTTATTTAATAATCACTTCACATAATTGCTGCAGCATCATAGATGAATAAGGAGGATTCGATGCAGATGTAGAGTCAAGGATTGGCAAAGTGAAGGCAGCATTCGTACAGTTGAGAAACATATGAAACTCAAAACAACTTTCAGTCAACATCAAGGTCAGAATCTTTAATACGAACGTCAACACAGTTAGTTCTATTATACGGAAATGAAACTTGGAGAACTACTACAACCATCATCAAAGACGTACAAGTATTTATAAACAGTTGTCTACACAAGATACTCAGTGCCCGTTACCTGGATACCATCAGCAACAGCCTATTGTGGGAGAGAACAAACCAGCTTCCAATTGAAGAGGAAATTAGGGACAGATAATGGACGTGAATAGGATATATGTTGAGCACGTCATCAAACTGAATCACGAGACACGCGCTAACATTGAATCCTGAAGGGAAAAGGAAAAGAGGAAAACCAAGGAACACATTGGTTCGGGAATCAAAAGCAGGTATGAAAAGGATGAGTAGTAACTGGAAACAACTAGAAAGGACTACCCAGAACAGAGTTGAACGGAGAATGCTAGTGGGTGGCGTATGCTTTTCCATGAAAGGGTAACAGGCGTAAGTAACTAAAAGGAACTATGGTGAACTTTTTGTATATTTGATAGAAAATAAGACACTAGTGTTACTATCTAATCTTGAATTACATAAAAGACCTGAAATTAAATTAGAGCTTAGTTTTTAGATATTGTGATACCCAGGTGTTCCATTACGAAAAATGTTCGAATCAATCCTATGATACATTCATTAATTCATTAAAAGACATTAAACTTTTCTCACTTGGTGAGTCTCATAGATGAGATTCTAATCTATGTTACAATACCAAACATATGGTTGTCATGATTATCAGTAATGCATATCGATGTATGTATTACAAACTATTAGTAAAATTGCAGCACATAGTAGCTTCAGTTACTAGGGTGAGGAATGGTTTGTACTTATTATTGCTTCACACACAATATTTGAAGATAAGATATTTAACGTTCTAATTCTTGTTTAATCTCTCTAGAAAATTACTGAGATTTTATTCTATTTAATACGATCCTCTGTTTCTTTTGCCAGCTGACGAGTCCCAAATAGGACGAAACGCGCCTTCTAGATTCCGCTACTAGCCACCATCTATCTTTGCTTAAAAAGCTTGTGACTTAAGGCAATATCAAGGCAATCCGCACAGGATGCACATATGCCAACAAGAGACTGATCAATTTCAGTCCTAAAACATCAATGGTAAGATTTAAGTAAACAGTATCAAGTGAATTTAAGAAACATAATATTTAAATAATGTTTTTACATCAGATATGCAGTATTTCTATATATTTAGCATTTCCAACATTCTCTCATCATAGTAGGGGTATAAATCTATAATATGTTAGTGAACAATTTTAACCTCTAATTTGTATATTAAGATTGATTCTGATATTTTGAAAGCTTCTTTAAACACAAACATTTATCATTTCTTCTCTCACATTAATAATCAAGTTCAAAAACCCTATGGTTCATACTGAGTAACTTTCCATTCTATCATGTTAATCTTTAAAGCTATTTACAATCTAGGAATTAATGAGATAGTCGATTTATCACTGATTTATACTTGTAGACCATATTAATTAGAGTAATTACCTGTTATATTCATATAATTAAGGAAATGCACATCGTAGATGAAAAATGTGTTTTCAAAAATTAGTGAATAAATAGTAAAAAGAATATTGGGAAAGACACTGAGTAACTAAAATGTACTTATTTGTCAACGAATTATTATCAGGATGGGGATCTGTGAAGACCGAAGATCCTAAGCTCATGTCTCGCGTGAGGGATTATGGATGCACACTGTTGAAGAGTCTCATGCTGGGATGAGACAGTCGTACAGTGCTTCTAGGTTTTCAATAGTGATCTAGATAGCTTAGATTGACTCATGAATTCAACTTTGAAAATAATTTATTAGTTTATTGGATATTTATTCATCATAGATTGAATAATAATACAATTAGGACATAGTATGTAGGAATACATGAAATTATTTTAAAATTTTCATCCTGTACTTTTAGTTTGATTAAATCTGTAAACAGTCATTGTTTCAGTGAATGGATGAGGAAGAACAATTGCAATATACATTTTTTGATAACGATTGTGTTTCTGCTAAACAACACAGTACAAACCCGATAAGGTTCTGACTTTAATCAACGTTAAATTTTTCATTTCAGATGAATACGGTGACTGAGTTTACCAAAAATTAGTGAGATTTCTGTTGAAAATTTCCTGAGACAACCCAAAAAATCTACATCTTAAAGGTTGACGTGACAAGATTCCCCCCAAAAAAGGCATTGAAGGTATGGATGAGAAAGTTATTAAATATCAAACAGGTCATTTAGCGGATTGAGAATATTTATTACAGAAACACTAGTTTCATTAATTTTCTTGTAATCCTTAAGTAATATCAGTCCTTTCACTTATACTAAACACATTTAAGAAGAGATGAACAAATTGTATGTGATAACCTTTTATTCTTTTTATACCGTATACTCATGCCTAATTAGGAGAAATAATCCCGGAGCCCTTCTATGGTCATTGCCGGTTTCAAGCTTAGATAAAGGAGGAGGGTCGGGCACCTCAATCCGTAGAAAAGAAACTTGATAAAATAACACCAAATTACTCCTAAGTAACTGTAATATACTAGTAAAATTCACAAACTGAACATATATATATGGCATATTAATGAAGAAGTATGATGAAGTATGGTTTACATCACAAACTGACTTAATTTGGGGTTCCAACGAGAACTGGCAGGGGACTGAATAACTGCTTTGTTCTAGCAATGAACAACCGTGGCACGGGTAAGTGCTAAATCTAAGAAATTCAGGTCATGAACGGACTGCTCACAAGTCCCGTTCTGTTTAGTGCACCCTGATTTTCAGTGAAATCTAAGTGAATTCAATCTATGACAAATTTCATTTCAAAATGTGATAAACTGTTTACACCTTAATTTGTTAAAAAGTTTACATGCTGTCAACATAGTCTTTTACTGAATGACATTTCTCGTACAATTATATGGATCCAGTGAGAACTACCTACCTGTTGCTTCCAAAGTTATGGTTAGATACCTATAGAACGAAGTTTATAGAATGTTATTGAATTGAGAAAGTTTCTACTGTCTTTCAGTTATTAGCCTCTACAACTCTCATTTTATTCATTGATATAATCATTATTTTACAACACCTGAAAGGACATTTCTATATGAATGAAAATTAAATTTTATCAGAAGGGGTTTGTGGAGATTTTAGAAATTTTCACAGATTTAAATCATGAGTCAGTTGAAGCTAGACCACTATTGAAAACCTGGAAGCACTGGACGGCCGTTTCGTCCCAGTACGGGACTCCTCAGCAGTGCGCATCCACGATCCCGCACCACGTGGGGCTCGAACCCAGGACCTACTGGCTTCGCGCGCGAGCACTTAACCATTAGACCACTGAGCCGGCATCCAACGGTGTTAATGGCTAACTAGGACGAAACGGCCGTCCAGTGCTTCCAGGTTTTCAATGGTGGTCTAACTTCAACTGACTCATGATTTAAATCTGTGAAAAATTAAATTTGTCAACGATTATAACTTTATTTCTATTCTTATATAAGAAAGATACTTTTATATCAAGTTTTAAACAGGAAAGTTCAAATGATGATGTACCTATAATGATTAACATGAATAATTGATCTTTCAATAATTATCATTCACACTTTAATTATTTATGCATGATTGGTTGTTTTATTCAATAGTATAGGGTGACATGAATTTCTTTTTCCTCTTTTTCTTTGTATTTATATTTTAGTTAAAATATTTTTCTTTGACCTATAGAACAATAGAATAAAGTAAATTACATTATTACATTATTCTTTTTTAGTTATTGTAACATTTAAATGTGTACTAATTAGGTTGTTTTTCTTTTCCTTTCTTTTCTTTCTTTTTTCTTCTTCTTTTTGGTTGGTTCAACTATTGGTCTTTATAATGAATCATTGACTAATGACAATTGATCATCTTTTGTATGATCTCATGTTAATTTTAATTTTAAAGAAAAGGTGTAAAGAAGAAAAAGAAGAAGATTCAAGGATATGTAACATTTTTTTAAAAAATATAACCTTTTTAATCTTTTGTTCAGTACATCCTGATTTTTAGTAGGTTCCAACTGAATTCAATCTATAAGAAATTCCATTTCAAAATATGAGATACCATTCATAGCTTAGTTTGTTGGTGTTTAAAAATATGGAGGGGGTTTTGTGGAGATTTTTAGTTGAATTCATGAGTCAATTGAAGCTAGAACACCATGGAAAACTTGGAAGCACTGAAAGGCCATTTCTTCCTATTGTGGGACTTCTTAGTAGTGCGCATCCACGATCCCGCCTCACGAGATTCGAACTTAGGACCTATCGACCTCGCGCGTGAGCACTTAACCATTAGACCATTGAGTCAGCATCCAACGGTGTTAATGTCTAACTTCAACTAACCCATGATATTGAGTAATACATCCATCATTGTCTTCAGTAAGTTACTATCTCACAACAGACCCGATTGAACTCCACTGGTCACTGCTTTTCACTAGAACTCCAGGAAATACATCTTGGAGACCGTCACTATTGAGCATATATTGATTAATATCAAAAAGGGTTTTTGTGGATATTATAGTAATTTTTAACATTTACCTTTGAATATATTATCATTGAATTATTTTTAATTAATACATAAAACATTTATTTAAACATGATGATCAAAACAGTTTCAAGTGTCAATATGAATCTTTTTTTAAAAATTATATTTTGTTGAATTATGAAAATTTATTATTGTCATGTCTAGAAAGTTCCAATTAAAATAGTTGAGGTTTCATTTTGAAATTCTCATCTATTTTTCTATTATTTTTAATTCACTTTATATGAATTAAATTATCTTCATTTATTACAAATACATTTAATGTAGATTTACAAACTAGTTTAATTATGTTAGTTATATGTGAATGTGTATTCACTTATGAGAATAGTTTATTGAAAGGTCAGTTTATTTGAAATTATATACTGGAATATATATTGTATTGTGCCTTATTAAGAATAACAACAGTGATATCAATATTTTTCAAAAGGACCTAAAAAAATAACATAAAATAAATGACAGTTTAATTCATCATGAATAATAATTCTATTTAGTATGAATATACACGTAGACATAACCTTTTTATGGCCTTATTCAAATCGAACTTTTGTGATAAGATTTATATTTGTGTGACATACATTAAGAGTTAACTTTAATGTTTTTTTTCAAGAAAAAACGTTTTATGAAATTGATGAGTAGACACTGTCGGATACCGAGTCAGTGGTCTAGAGGTTAAGCGTTCGTGTGCGAGACCGATAGGTCCTGGGTTCGAATCTCGCGAGGCAGGATCGTAGGTGAGCATTTTTGAGCAGTCCCACAATAGGACGAAATGACTTCAACTGATTCATGATCTCAACTATAATATCTACAAAAATCCCTTCTGAAATAACACTGTTTAGAAAAAATAACAACTATTTGAGTCAATAGATATTAAACTCATCATAAAAGAATTTGATTTTAATTTACTGTGCTAAGATATTTTCTTCTAATATTACAATAAGACATGTATATCTCTTAGTCTCAATCATTTTTTTTTACCCCATTAGTATTATATACTCATGAAGAATTTCAAATGAAGACTGAAAAGATGTTTATTTAAAATCTTGTCATTGTAAATTAAAACAAAATTACAATTTATTAGGGACTTCGTTTCTTAATTATCTTAAAGTAATCACAAAACACATTATACTGAATGATCGATTCTTTTCTATACAATCACCTAGATCATTTGAGATAAGAACATTACAAAAAGTAACTTAATACAATTAAAACAAATAAATGGAATATGTTAGTAGCATAAACGTTTACGTATTATTCAAAGTAATAATATCGAGTAGATTATTCACCTAGATTATTAGTTTTCTTTTTTTATAGAACTTATGTGATTCACTATTTTTATGTCACTAGATTTATTTCTTTAGCTAATAGTCATAATCGTGGATGTGCACCGCTGAGGAGTCCCACTATAGAACGAAACGGCCGTCCAGTGCTTCTAGGCTTTCAATGGTGGTCTAACATCAATCGGTTCATGATCACAATAAAGTTTTTTATTATTTCACTCTTACAATTAAAAAAAATTCTCACTGAATATTGAAGAATAATGAAGTAAACGATCGATTTTTGATAACTTCTTTATCAAAACTCTACAGTAATAAACTCATAATCATAATTGTTTTATAGGAGACAGAATATCAATGTTGAGTTAATTCACATCATACATTGAAAATGGTTCCTGGACGGTACTGGGTTCGAGTCCCGGAGTGAACATCAACTCTGAGATGCAGGCACATTCAGCTGATGAGTCCCGAGTGGGGACGAAACGCGCATCTTAGATTCCACTGCTAGCCACCATCCAGCTTTGCTTATGTCATTTGTTATTTATAGAAATCTGTTTTTCAAAACAAAGTAGCTGACGTCAAGAAGAAAGTAATCGTCTGACAAATTAATTCACCCAAACACTAATACTAACTTAAAAACTAAGAAAATATAGTATTTGTTCAACTTACTGCATCTTACATCTGTCCATCAGGACATGAGAGAACAAATGAAAATCAAACAAAAGAAAAGTTAAAATCATTATAGATGATTATATGATTACATAAAATTCAACTTTTCTAAAATCATAATGTAATATGTTTCAATTTTATTGTGTAATCAAACACAAGAGTATGAAGGAGTATACTTTTGTTGATTTAATGTAAGCAAACATTTTAATCATTCAGCTAGTTGTGCCACATCTATTTTAACAGATACAGACATTTCATCATATTAGCCAAAACTATATACGTATCAAGTTTGTTTTATTTGACAAGCAGCTGGCTTTAAAGTTACCAGTACATACATCTGTTTGTCTATGTTTCAAGTGAATTATAAATTTCCCATTTTATTTCTAATGATACGGTAAAACGATCTACATGAAAGTAATCACATATAACTTCTGTCTCTTTCATATTAGTCATGGTGATTAAGGATAAATGAAATGTGTCTTACCCAAAAGTATGCTTTTGTATAACGTAATAAATAAATTCAACAGTTTGAATCTATGGGATTAATAAGTTGAAGGATCAATTAATAAACCAGTCAAACAGTTCTTCAATTAATATGAATTTCGGGACTTCAATGCGGGTTGAAATTATCGATATTATTCAGTATGATTAAGATAACGATACATGTGTAAAATAGTTAAAAAAACTTCATTGTAACCATGTTGAAGTTTCGTGTAGAAAAGAAATCTTTTAGTGCGAGACTTGATGTCAATTTGATAATTACGTAATTTGATATTTAGGTATTTTATAGATTTAGATCCATCTTTACTTAAAAAACTTGTGACTTAGGACTATATCGAGGCAATCTGCACAATATGCACATATGCCAACATGAGACATCAATTGCAGTCCTAAATAACAATGGGAAGATACAAGTAGAACAACACCAAGTGAATTTATAGATTTACCTTGATCAGAATTTGATTATAAATTACTGTTAGTCGATCAGTTGGAGATATAATGTTCATTCCAAAACCTTTAGAAACGCATTATTACCTATGAAAGTCGATGTTGAAGTCACTAACAATCAATTATTTTACGGTGGCTCAATTTCGTGGATTGGTTGAAGTTAGACGTCAATATCGTTGGATACCGGCTCAGTGGTCTAGAGGTTTAGCGTTCTCGCGCGAGATTGATAGGTCCCGTGTTCGAATCTCGCTAGGCGGGATCGAGGGTGCGCACTGCTGAAGAGTCCTACGATAGGACGAAACGGCCGTCTAGTGCTATTAGGTTTTCCATGGTGGTCTAGCTTCAATTGGCTCATGAATTCAACTATTAAATTACTATGTTATCCACGAAACCCCCTTTCAGATAACGATTCTTTTGCTTCAATTAATAATACTGTTTTCATAGACAATAATGAGGGTTTTTCAATAATACCATCCACCTTATAAACAGTAACATCGGTGAAAGCATTCACCTGAGCTGAGAATCTCCCCTAACGCGTCGAGTCGTGTTTGACTATGAACATCACTATAAGGAGGTTGCGTACCAGAACACAGAAGGCGGTTGCAGGTTGTAACGAGATATATTCGTTGGTGATCTCGTGGTTTCGAAAGAATACCGAGATCGTGCCAAAGGAATACAAGTGGAATCAGTAGGCGAACGTAAGAGCGTACAAGGTCACAATCCACGGAAGGATAATAGAAGAATAATGGATGTTTTTAGTACAGTCAAATAAACAAGTACAGCAAAAGAATTACTAGTACAATTGGTTATAATAATAATTCTTTCCATTAAACCAATCGCGTTCTCTTGATAAAAGTAGGTCACTACAGGAGCCCCCCGCTAGAAAGGGTTTAAACTTTCTATAGGTAGCGGTTTAGCTCGTGGGACTGATCAGCAGACGTGCGATTGTAGGACGAGAGGATTGGTGGAACAGGAAGCGATCGTTAATCATCGAGTGTGCTGTATTTGTTGCTCGAGTCAGCATACCACACCAGAGTGGTTTTTATCCATGATCTGAGGATTGGGTTCGTAGTAGTGGGGATCAGAAAACGCTGCAGACGTAGGACGGAACCACGATGAGTCAAGGAACCCGAAGCGACCATAACAACCAATTGCGAGACCAGACAGATTCGAAACCAGAATATCGACTGAGTGCGTTGACAAGAGTATGGGTGATCAGGCCAGTTTTCGCTAAGGTTGACTGAAGTTGACGGTACATAGTCAAACGAAGTAAAAATGGGGTGCTCAATAGGTTCATCAAAAGTAGCATGTATACATGTAAGATAAGAATAATTTCATTAGATGACAATATTTTCACTTCCCTCTTAGAAACTTATATTTCTTAGTCCTTGTAAACAAATCAACTAACTATTATCAATTGTAATGTTATCTTTAACTATTAACTTGTTATCCACAAATGACTATTCAGTTGTCAGTTTGACTCGTCATTTTGCCTTAAAATGAAAATATAAAAGTGAGAAAATATTTTCTTGATGAATTCCCATTCTATTCTATAATTATAAGTCCAAATTGGTCATTTTAATTTCAAATCACTAAAATTCAAACAGACAGAATGCTGGTGAGTGGCCTGTGCTCCTTCACGAGAAGTAACAGGTGTAAGTAAGTAAGTAAGTAATCATACTTTAACATAACGGTTAATCATATTAAGTTTAATACATAATCCGTATTGAATCAATTTCATTTAATGTAATTACAAATATTTTCAAAACAAACTATATTGATGATTCTAATATGCTTGGTCATGTTAAAGTTTATTATTAATGTTTTGACAAGTATATTTGTGACCAAACTGTTCGACATATATATAGCGCAAATACACCACATTTTTTTTCAGATCAACTCCATCTTCTAAGTGCTCTATCGAAATTTATAAAAGGGACTAATTGCTTTAAATCATTATTATTAATTAACATGGTATACAGATTAAAATGAACGATCGGTTAAAAGTACTAAGAATAGTGATCTTTTTTTTAAAAAAAGTTAATGAATCACCTTCTAATTACTCAAAACATAGTACTCATATATTATGAATGTCTAGTTTAGTTGGATTATTTGAATTAGATTAATAATATAACTTTAATTGTTTATTTACACGAGGTTAGTCATATTTGTGAGAATATAGATGTATGATATTGAGTAGAAACAATATTTTGCATGTGAATATAGTTAACTTATATAGTTCAAGTACTCATGATGTCTAATCACAATTCCGTGAGAACATGAACTAACTCATATGGGTATATACATTTATTTATATTGGAAACTCACTATAAAATAATCAGTGTTGTTAATTCAATGGTATATCTTATTTTTATGAAACGAGGTCATTCAGTTGTTTATTTGATTATTTCAAAATTAAGTGATTTAATGAATTTTTCTTATTAGAGATATGTAATATTCTGTGAAATGAGTATTCATGTTATTATTGATCTAGATTAGCCTGTTAAAATGTTGACATGTTGTTGAGTGAATGATTATGTAATCTCTATGGAATTTTATCACAGAACTGTTATATAAAACCAGAATAGATTAACACTACGTTCTAGTAATTCAAAAAATATATTTTAGTTAAAATGGAAATCGTGGATGCGCATTGCTGAGGAGTCCCATATTACAACGAAACGGCCATCCAGTGCTTCCAGGTTTTCAATGGTGGTCTAGCTTTAACTGACTCATGAGTTCAATCTGTGAAAATTTCTAAAATCTCCACAAACCCCTTCTGATAATAATCATCTGCTCACTAGTGACTGACTTCAAGAGATACTCCTGGAGTTCTAGTGGGAAGCCGTTACCAGTGGAGTTTAACCAGGTCTGTTGTGAGATATCAGCTCACTGAAGACAATGGTATATGGTGGCGCAACTTCGTGGATTGGTTGAAGTTAGACATTAACACCATTGGATGCCGGCTCAGTGGTCCAATGGTTAAGTGCTCGCGCGCGAAGCCAGTAGGTCCTGTTGTAGTGTCAATTATTATGGCAAGCCCATCTACCTTATTCTAACTTGTGGACATCCTATTTAATTCATTTTACTTGAGTCATATTTTGACCTTGTTAATTATTCGCTTATCAGTCCTGACTGTTTTTATATGAGCGTATATGTATGTGCCTTTCTTATCGCATTAATCACATGTCTGTAGCTTTATTCTGTCTGCCTATAAATATGGAGTAACTCTTGACTAAAATGGAGTTGGCTTCCCAGCCATCTTCCCTGCGCGTCATGGGCCACCTCATTGATGAGCCCGCCGACGACGAACGCAACGCAACAAGCTAAGTTGATGAATAAACGTCGGCACTCCATATTTTCGGCCACAAAAATGATGAGCCCTTCGACGAACATCGTCCAAATTAAACGACGACAAAACCACGAGGCCTTCCAAAAAATGGTAAACCCGCGGACGACGAGTAAATTCAGCGAAGCCAGCACAATCTCCAATCCGACGCAATTATCAAAGCCTGTGCAACATGACATGAACATGCTCAAGTCGTATTGTCTTTTCGATACTTTGTCCTCATGTCAACTATTCTCATTGGTCCATTCGTCGGTTTGCCCCATTACTATTCGAATTATCATTATATGCTTATTATTACATGATTCTCAATATCATGACCGAATGTGGGATTAATAATCATGTTCATGCTGTCATTAAATTATGACATTTTCGCAATCATATTGCTCACCGAACAGATTATCATTTTATGAACACTCCACTTTATGACATCCAAAACTCACTGGAATATTTTTACTATTCAAAACATGAAATTTTCCTGCTTTACGTGAGTTCGGTCCAATTTTTTTCATGTCATTTTGACCTAATATTACATTCATTCACTTAGTCGAGGTCATTATTTTATGTTATCATAACACACATTCTTCATTTCAAAATCGCCTCCTATTATGTCTGTGGATGCATCTAACTAGCTGATTAGAAACCATTACGTTCATCTTATCTATTCTTTCACATGCATAACTGCACGCCGCATCATTTATCAACCAAAAACGTTATTCGAGTACTGCAACTACTATTCTATACCCATCGCACGGTATATCAGAACATAGAGTTTAGAGCTAGTCTCTCAAAGATACACTCTTGTTCGTCACATCCAAGTCAGTCCCATACGTCGCCATCGCTAATCATATGTATTGGTATTTTTGTCATGCCTTGGTACGGTTTTGTAATAAACGAGATCGAGCGCATCTCCCTCAAACCACACAAACCACTCTAGGCTTCATGATTAAAAAGGAATAAGACTCTACGTACTTCGTCTACTCAGTCACTATTCTGTTCCTCTGGTCATTCTACTAATACATATTTAACGATAACTCAATGCATCTGTCATAACGCAGACGACAACGTCCACTGACTTCACATTTTATGATTATTATCAATTGCAGTACAGCAACGAATATCACCCGTCAATGCAGTTATCATTTCACGACTTGCCTATTATCATCCTATGAACAGGAACTACTCATTTAAATTCAAATTCACTCATCGCTAATCGATGCTACCTATTCTACTGCAGCTCAACAGAACATATATTTAACATATTTCACTATTCTGTCAGCACCACAGACCAATTTCTGTCATATTATACTTTACTTATTTTCACGATTTGTTTCGCAGTCGTACCCACAAACAATTTATTACTGTTTTCACGGTATTTTTAATCGCTCATACGAACTTGTTATTTTATCGTTCAGACAGTCACAGCATTATTAGATGTTAATTTTTGTACGCTCATTAAATTGCTCATATTCGCATGTTAACGTTCCCATTTTTGTCCGCGCCTTTTCTATATTCATGTATTCTTTTACATAAATATGACATTTTCATATAATACACTCACCGCTCATGTGACACTACTGTACTTTATCGAGTGTTGTACAATTTTTTTCGCTACTTGTTGCTAACGTGTACTTCATACACTTCAGTGTTATTTTCGAAAACAGACATTTTTTAAATGTGCTATTTTCTACGAGGGGGCTATGTAGTGTCAATTATTATGGCAAGCCCATCTACCTTATTCTAACTTGTGGACATCCTATTTAATTCATTTTACTTGAGTCATATTTTGACCTTGTTAATTATTCGCTTATCAGTCCTGACTGTTTTTATATGAGCGTATATGTATGTGCCTTTCTTATCGCATTAATCACATGTCTGTAGCTTTATTCTGTCTGCCTATAAATATGGAGTAACTCTTGACTAAAATGGAGTTGGCTTCCCAGCCATCTTCCCTGCGCGTCATTTTGCTTGGCTCTGTTTCATTCGCTTTATGTACGAAATATATGTATTGTCAAGTCGATTCTCGTTATTCGACTTATTTAATTCCGTTATTGGATAACGCGATCTAAGTCGACAATGATATACGAGAATAGGCGATTGCAAACATTCATATCATACACTCTGAACGGAGTCAGAATACGGGCCACTAAACTGTGTTCGAATTCCGCGGGGTGTGGGATCGTGGATGCGCACTGCTGAGGAGTCCCATACTAGAACGAAACGGCCATTCAGTGCTTCCAGGTGTTCAATGGTGGTCTAGCTTCAACTGACTCATGATTTCAATTTGTGAAATTTCTATAAATCTCAACAAAACCCATTCTGGTAAATATATTTTAGTTAAAATTGAAATGTTAAACTGTATTTTAGAAGAGAAATTATGTTCCGATAATACATGTTGGTAAGCATCAATATAAAGTCAAGAGACAACACATTATATACTGTCTGAACATGCACTTCACCATCATTTTGAAAGATAAACGATCAAAATAAAGTTTTTAAAAATGGATCCGTAACAATTTAGGTGAAATCTATATTAAAAACAGTTTGATAATAAATTCGTTGAAAAGTGATCCCTTGGCTGAACTTTATGTTTTTTAATGTTTAATGTTTCAATGGGAATTATCTGTCATATTAAAAGACTAGTATTTGAACAAAGAATATTCTTTTCGATAAATTCTCTTCAGGTTCTACAATTATATATTCAAATTAACAATCCGAAAAATGGCCAGGTTAAGGCAAAGTATATCATTTTACTTATTTGATCGAATTGTAATTGCACTATTATTTCTCTCTCACCCTATTTGACTCATATTTATTCTGATCATGGATCTTAAGTTTCACTTAACATATACGCAGATTCAAGTTAACATTCTATCTGAGTTATATTGACATGAACAATTTTATTATATTTTGTTTATCAATCCTAAATTCACATACTTTAAACGATGTACTTTGCCCTTAACCTGGCCATTTTTCGGATTATTAATTTAGATATAAAATCGTAGGATATGATTTAGCGGCCTGCTTGAATATCTGGGCTATTTGTTCCTCCGATCTAGATATTTCATCAAGTTATCAGTTTTCTTGTTTGTTTTAACACATCAATATGTCTATTGTGCTCATAATCTATTCAGGCGCGTTTATGAAAAGTTTACAACCTTTCGCTATACGGGATACAAAAAGGTACAATCAGGAACATCATGGTGGCTGGCAATATGCATTGGAACGAATGAACATTAATCAAATGTCGAATACCGAACTCCTAACATCTAACTAGTCATCATTCAAAATTTATCGTCACAATCGATCAAGATATAAGAAAAGGAAACTTGTTGAAATACTTTATGCTGAGAATTCTGTTGTACCAAAAATATAATGTTGAATAAATAAATAAATACATATAACCTGAAGAGAACTTATCGAAAAGAATATTCTTCGTTCAAATATTAGACTTTTAATTATCTGTCAATTGAATAAATCTATATTGATTACATAATTTATGAATGTTAAGCAACAGAAAACATACTATTCTGTTATCTGTTTTCTTTCTATGATGTTTTTGTTCATTTCATCTATGAAATCAAAATACATTCACAATTACTTCACAAGACGTCTAAACCATAGATTCTTACTTTGATTAATTCAATCATCTTTAATATTAAGTAATAGAAATGATTCGTTTTGAAGAAAAAAGAAACATTAGTCACTAATTTAGTTTATATGATTTTTCTGGCTTTTGATTTTTATTCTCTTTCTAAATATATATTTTTTAAATATTTAATTGTTTATATAACTGATTGAACTTAGGTAGATAATCATTTAAAAGTAGGAATCACATGGAAATGTTTCATAACATCTAAAGACCAAAATGGTTAGAACTGAAATGGTAAAATAGAAAAAGAAATAAGTAGATAAACTTAAGTAGTTCAAAGAATATTTTATTCTATTTATTCGAATACATAAATATTGGTACATATGCGCCACACAATAATGATGTGAAGACATAAAGAATGTAAGATGCGTATAATAAAAAAGAAGTACAAAAATGAAAGGAAATTAGTGTATGATAGTGAAATAACAATAACTGAAAAGACAGTTAAATTAGCAAAAGTACAGACAGAAAATACTTCCAATTAGAAAAGTTACGTCTTTTTTATGAAGAAAGTAAAATGAAGTTACAGCAGGATCACCGCTGGCTTCTATTCTGAGCCATATCTGGTAACGTTTCTAGCCACTGTTTTACATTATCTCTAGGACCCCAACCAGGGAGTCGTGAACGGCCGACAGAAGTCAGTCCTGTACAGCTTTCTTTGATACCGCGACACCATGTCATACGGGGGGGGCACCAAATATGTAAACGCCACATTTCCACATTTGGTTTGTGTGAGGGCTGGGTTACTGCCTGGATGCCTAAACCGAAGCAGGTGGATTTCTGAAGGGGCCAGTCCCCAAGCCTTTGACCTAACGGTCTGATCCACAAGGCAGTAGAACAACGTTAGAAGATTCAGTCCCATGGTGGCTGGTGATCAACAATTGGTTCATACGCCATTTGTTCCCTCAGGATCCTGTAGCCCATGTGTGCTGCTGATTTGAAGTCAGGGTTTTCCAACTTCCCTTTGTTGATTCACTGTGTCTACCGACTCGGTTAAAGCTCTGAACATTCACTTTTCGTCCTCTAAACTTCGCTCAGTTCAACCATGATATAATTAACATCATTGTTAGAAAGCGTTTAGATTATTCAGTTAATGGTAGTGCTGACCGAAATTTTATGTCTTTGTTGGTGTGTACGTATCTTGTGTGAGTCTCGAATTCGACGAAACAAGCATCCTGTATGTCATTGTTGGCCAGAACGCATTTATTTTTGTGATTAACATATCATTTGAAGTTAAACTATTTTGGAATAATATAAAAACAGTGTAATCAACAGAAGGCATTAAAAGACATAAATCTCAACAAATCAAGAATCTAGTCAATTTTGAGGAAATTTTGATAACTTTCTTCTTATAAAATATATACAATATTAATGTTGTCGAGAAAAACGTCGAAGACCTCACGATCAAACACTTCAGCTGAGGAAACAAAAAAACCTTTAGCTACAAACTTTGACACGTTCTCCCGGTATATTCGGTTGACAATTCCAAAGTACGACGAAACGACTGTTCTGGATTTTACTGCTAACCGCTACCAAACTCTAGTAAAAATTTTGTGATGAAATAAAAATACTGAGATAAACTACTCAGGTTGTGTAAATTTTAACAAATACTAATCGATTTTAGTTTTTCAAGTTAACAGTGGGACAAATATAAACATTTACATGGTGGTTGAAGGTAGTCATCAGGAAACCCTGGACACGGGTTTCGTGCTATTTGGCACTCGTCTACCTGTAATATTGAGTGAACTGGTGTACCCTGACGGATTCGACCCCGTGTCACCCAGCTCCACAGTCAGAGACGTTACCACCGGGATATACGAGCCGCGACCGATCTCCTATAGGACTGAGATGCGATCACAATTGATTGATCACTGGGTGGTGACCAATGTCATGTGTGCCAAGTCCTTCTTAGTGCAGATCGAATGCTATCGATCAAGTTGCAATAAGTCCACTAGTCTAGGTGACTCGACATTGTGTGCATTATGTTGAGATTAGATGGTGGTTGGAAGTAGTCATCAGGAAACCATAGACCCGGGTTTCGTGCTACTTGGTCCTCGTCAGCAAGGACTTGACACATATGACATTGTTCACCACCCAGTGATCAATCAATTGTAACAAACTTTTGCAAACAGATTATTGACATTTCAACTAGACTATCATCGCTAATCGTATATTGCAGTTAAACAAATCAATTGTTTCGACTTAATTCAATAAAGTAAATTAATATTTATTTAAATTACGGGTAAACATTGATCTTATTCATTGTTAATGATAATTAATTTATTGAATTCTTCAGAATTACAATGTAGCAATTTCAGCAATAAAAGACAACATTATTATTATGACCTTTATGTTTGTCGTTTTTTTTTCATATCTGTCAATTGGACTATTATCTGACCCATAAATTATTTTCCTTACTCTTTGAATACATATGTAACCTCATTTGTTATTTAGTTTCGAATCCATTTTTGTGATGTAATCTTTTCTATCCTTCTATAGACATATATTTTCCATATATATATATATATATATATATATATATATATATATATATATATATATATATATATATATATATATGAATGTAAATGATTTAATTGAAAAGAAATTTTCTCCACTGACATCTCCTTTTTCCTTAAATAAGTTTTCTTATTTATACAATCCATTTCTATATCAATGAGTTTTATCTTTATGAATGACACTGTAGAAAAAAATCATAATAAATTTCAATATAAATTTATTTGTTTTAATTAAATCAAATATTTTTGTCTATTTAACATTTATGTAAACAAATAAGATGATTGAATTCACCTGGTATTGTTCTACTTGAATCTTCTCATTGGTGTTTAGCACTGCAATTGATCAGTCTCATGTTGGCATATGTGCATCCTATGAGGATTGCCTTGATATTGCCTTAAGTCACAAGCTTTTCGAGCAAAGATGGATAGTGACTAGCAGTGGAATCCAGTTTGATTTGCGTTTCGTCCTATTTGGGACTCGTCAGCTGGACGAATCTGCATCTCAGAGTTGATGTTCATTCTGGGATTTGAATCCTGTACCGTTCACTTCGAATGCCATCGCGTTATTCATTTACCTACTGATTATCTACACCAATTTATCAATCCAGTGATCTGAAATATAAGTAACATGTTTTTTTTCTTTTCAATATATAAGTTCATTTTCTGTACTTCTTTAGAGTTTAATTATGAACTTTTAAGTCTATGTATTATTTACAGATCTCTCGATTGAGATCATTCAAACATATAGAGGTTTAATTTTTCTAGTGATTTTAGTGTAAATTGTCATCGAGAATCTTCTACAAAACAATTGTAAACACTGATACGCTTACATTAGTCATACAAGTACTAATTAATATACAAGTGTGATGTAGAATATAAAGGAATAGTCTTTTTAGATGATTAACGCAATTATTGTCCCTGGTAAATTTGAACATTTGAATATAAATTGACTACATTTTTTGGTATTGGCTATCAGTTCAATCTAGGATATTGTCGCTGATATTGTGATTTAATCGCTCAATAAATAAAACATTGATGACCAAGGTCACATGTATTAAGTTCTAGTCTGTGTTCTTACTTTCCTGGAAGAGAATAGTATGCTGTGCTTGGAGATTATTGTTCAACGCTTATACTAACTCAAGAAAGTATGCTACAAGCAGCTATTCTTTCCCTTTTTCTTTTTTCGTTTCTTCTTCATCGTCCTCAGATAGTTCATTTACTTATTTCATGTATATATGTATATAGTTATCGACATTTTTTCACGTTTTGTAAAAGAAACTTTCTAAAACACTGTATTGAGAATTCCATATTGTACTAACATATAATACTGAATAATAATAGCAATTATAACAGTAATGATGATCATCATATCAAGTTCCGATATAACTAAATATGTGTTCTGCATTTTGTTGAGGGCTACTATATTCGAAAATGTAATAAGCTTGTAACTATATGCAACATCGAACCATCATCTCAGGAAGCCTATATACCAACAGAAACGGAACATTCACAGTTGGATGCAGATTTTTTATAAATAATGTTGAACTTAATAAAAGGTTAACTCAACATGACCACAATTCCAGTTTTTATTTTTTTTCTTAACTGGAAAGTTATATGAACCAGTCGAAATAAGAAGAAATGTTATGATAAAAAGAAAAGAAATATAGAATCAAATATTTTGACACCAATATTAGTAATGACGCAACAGAAATTTCTGATTAGATTTACAAAACAAACCAAACATTTTGTATGTTTATAGATATAACAGACCAAAATATTCACGATGCCAGTTAAATGCTTTCAAGACTTCCTGTAGGATGACCTCATAATCTGATGTTGAAAAATATTGTTTTGCAGTATAATTAAGTAATTAACATTTTTTTTAACGAAAAATTACTTTCATTATAGCTGAAGTTTATAGGTATATTGGTTACTGGATGTAGGGTTGTGGGTATGCACTGCTGGGGAGTCAATATTGAGATGAAATGGTCATCCATTGCTTCCGGTTTTTTAATGGTGGTTTAGCTAAGATCAGCTCGTGATGTAAACCATAATTGTTTAAGTAAAGATCGATAGTGGCTAGCAGTGGAATCCAGAACATACGTTTCATCCCATTTAGGACTAGTCAGCTGGATATATCTGTATTCATGTTCACCACGGGACTCGAACCCAGTACCGCTTGTTTCATACGCAAGACTAATTGACTGCAATTCTAAATATCAATGAGAAGGTTCAGACAGCCAGTAAATAACCATAATGATAGCTTTCACCATTTTCATGCCATTTTTTAAGTTAATATAATGACAAAAAATTTTATTCACAAAATTAAGTGAAATTTTACATTATTTTCGTTTCCAGTTACAAGTTTTTCCCAAAGCTTCTTCAAACTTCAAGTCAAAACACGTTTTACAAATTATGGATAAAAGATATTTTTTTTGTAAAACTATGGTATCATAGTCTGTTGTATACTGATTGATCAGCTGATTGACTGAACGAATGATGATTGATGTGAAGAGAAGTTTTTAGCTAATGAACTGATTTAATTAAATCACCTTTATAATAAATTACCAAAATAACTTCAAAATAATTGTATTCATATACAATGATAAGTCTATGACCTTTCATTACACTGTCTATAATGATGATAATAATTGTAATGACCAATTTAAGAAGTTATCTGACTGACAGACAAGTAAGATCTATTTGATTTCGTTTATATTCTATGGAGAGTAAAATTAGTTCATTGAAATGGATGGATGATTGTATTCAATTTTTATAAATCACACAAATTATGTCAGGATATTTGAAATGTATGTTGTTACCATTATGTTAAAAAACAAAGTACATAATAAACGATACTGGAATATCAATCATTTTCATATAAACCGAATTAAATTTACCGTTAGTAAATAGAATTTCAGGTTTCCTTACAAAAGTTTTTTTATAATTTAATATAAATATGACCAGATGGTTTTGATGACAACTACCAACTTAGTAACATAGAATTATTACACTTAAGAAATGTATCATTTCGCTAAAGGCAATATAGAATATACATATAATTGTTTACTTAAGTTATTTTGTAATTATCTGTAAACTTTATTAATAGTTTTCGTCATAAACCAATGACATATGGAGAACTATTCAAAAAGGAATGGTACTATACATATACTTTTTTTGTACTCATAGATTCAGAAACACTGCATATTCATGACCATAAATAGAAATGAACACAGGACTATGTTGAAATAGTTACTATTGATCTATCAAGATGTAATTAACATAAATTATACACCTGGTAATGTTAATAAAAGTAGAAAAAATGTATTCAGATTTAATATATCCTTCTTTGTGTTTCATTATAGATTAGCCTATTTGGGATGCTTTATTGGTACCATTAAAAAATGAAATATAATTTCTTTAAGTATTTATTGTAGGGATTATAATAAAAATCAACTGATGTAAACAATAGTTATGTTGCCTTAATTCACAACCAATATATGCAAATATGGATAGTGGCTAGAAGTGGGATCTAGGACGCGCGTTTCGTCCTATATGGGGCTCGTCAGCTGGATATACCTGCATCTCAGAGTTGATGTTCACTCTGGGACAGTATGCACATATGCTAATAAGAGACTTATCAATTGCAGTCCTAAACACCAATTGGAAGATTCAAACAAACAATACCAAGTGAATTTAATAATTATGTTGTTTAGTAGGGAAACTGTTTGATATAACAGGTATACAAAATAAAGATATTACACTTTTATTCAGTTGCAACTATCAAATATGATAAGCGATAACACTAAAATATTTCAGTATTTAAAAAAGATTTTCATCTTACATTTGAAGGCGAAATTACTGATTGTAATTACTGAGAGATATTTTTTAAGATTATATGGCTATCAATTAGAAGTAAATAGGACACGTATTGAGGGGAACACCCAACTGCGTCACAGAGCAAGCCCTTACTTGGAATCCTCAAGGACAGAGGAGAAGAGGAAGAACAAAGAACAAAGAAATGGAGACAGACACGAGAAGAATGAACAACAGTTGGATAGAACTAGAAAAGAAGGCCCATGACAGAGTGGGTTGGGGAATGCTGGTCGGCGGCCCATGCTCCATTGGGGGTAACAGGCGTTAGTAAGTAAGTAATGGATATCAACTTCAGATGGGTTACATGATATTGCAAGACCACATGGTGCTCAACAAATGTAACTGTGGATGTGCTGTTGTCAGTTAGCGAATTGTTCACCTAATAAAAGTCACAGACTATATATTCCTGTTTAAATTAGTCCAGAAACTTGTATATTCCTAAGAGTCGAACAAATTATTATTCGGCATTTCGATGATGAAATATCTTCAATCATTTTTCATCTGATTAACCAGTTGACAAAGTATTAGGAAGTGTCTAATAGTGACCGAAATGGATAGGGAATATGGTGATATTTTGTAATTTCATTAACTTTCTGTCCAGAAATCTCTAGGTTAGATTTTATATGATATACATACATTTAGAAGAATACACGGTTCCTTAATACTTTCTATTCAGCCCAAAAGAATGTTCAGATGATTTTTAAGTAACATCTATTCAGCGTGTTAGGTTAGCAGTTACTATGGCAATAATTTTTTCTCATTTTCACACAAGGAGTCATACTATAAGTGTTTATTTTTAAATTTCAATAATAATTCTTGAAAATAATAAATAAATAACAATCCTAATTCTTATCAGTTTAATTATTTTATTGAAAAATGAATCAAGCATAGAATTCCCATTTCAAATAAGTTTACACTTCATACATTTATGTTTCTTTTCGAAAATCCAAGTAAAAGTGAAGTCATTTTCTTTGAAAAGGTCATGTTGAGATCATTATTCTCTGAAAATGTAGATTAGAAAAGCGTAAATTCATGATGTAGAACATTGTGTCTCAATCATTAGTTCTTACAATTTCTAAGTAAAGAACAAAAAGCAAACAAACAATACTTTGGTTACAAATGATTACTTTGGTGAAAATTGATAAGCGTGGAGTTGGTATTGACACTTAGCACTCTGATTCTCAATCTCATAACAATGACATTTTAATCCCAAACACTTTATACATTAATTAGCAGTGTCATAACAACCATTTATTTTGGTTATTTGTTACAAGTAATGTCTGATGCTAAGCAATGATTGATTAGTATTTATATCTATTTATTATAAGAAGTAAATATGTTGTTATAAAGAAATTCTGGGGACAAAGTTCATTATCTAACTACATGTCATAATGAATGTATTGAATGTATTCATAAAATGTTTGAAACTCCTAATTCTAAGAAATATAGAACACAATTGAGTTGAGACAAATGAACTTCGAAATATGTGAAGTAGTCAGTAATATTAGTATTCCATTAAACAAACACAATCACCCGATATATGAGCTTGAATAATGCAAGAATTAATTCTATTCACACTCGTATCATTTCACGTGAAACACTGGTATTATCAACCGAATCATATCTTGTTATATTAGCAATTTGGTTAAAATACTTGGACAATCATCGAAATTTAATGGTGTTTAAAAGTACTTCACACAAACCCACTTCACCCACATACGCGCACTCAAATTAGTGATAACAGTAATCATCGTGTCAATAAATAATAATGGTAATAATCAATTTGATTGTTCTTATGAAGGTCAGTGAGTATCTCGTTCACACACAACCATTAATCTCTCTCTCTCTCTTCCCTTCTCAGTCAAGTCAACATCATTCACGTTGATACAACGTTAATCACGAATGATAAAAGCACTTGGCACTGATCCAAATAAAGTGATCCGTTTTGAGTTGTACACCCCACACACCTTATGTATTGGTATTGTGTTAGTGGAGTGAGACGACAATTTTTGGATTGAGTTAGTTAGACTTTTGACTCACAGTTGTTTGTTCCCCAATCCATGTGAACAAGTATCAACTCGTTTAGTGAATGAGTGAACAAGTGTTATAATGTGAAATATGAATTTAATAAATCTTTTGATTACATTATGAATTACTAAATGAAAGCATGAGTGGTGAATTGTAGATATAGGCGTGTTGGATAGGAGGTAAGATATTACATAACAAACTCACTTGGTTAATGGCAAAAGCCATACTAAAATTTTACCAGAAAACAACCAAGAATAATGTATGTTCGTATCTTACATCTGATTTTTAACATATATCGAACATATATCGAATTTCATACAGACTTAGTATTTGCCTTGAAGCACTGATATCCTAGATCAATTGCTTAAATAACTTCCTGATATGTTTGATTTCATTATCCACATTTTGGTACCCAAATGTAACAATATACTGTACTACCCATTGATTGTTTTAAAGTTTTCAAGAGATATTATTACTATGTAATCCTGCGTCAATGTTTTTTATAATGTATAATTACTTTTTAAACGGATCAGTAGATAGATATTGTACAAATAGTTTCCTATTAGAGGCTGAAAAATAAAATTTTCTATTCTTGGTTTGACAATATCATTTCATTTTCGCGCTCATTGGAATGAACTACTAATCACCTACAAAGTTGATCAGATAGAATTAAGTATACTGAAGAACTACCGATTTTCATGTTCTTCCACGTGTTTCATTTAAAATGTATGAGAGAGGTAAGGTACATTGTTGATTTCTTCAGGGAATCTTGGCGTTGAAAACCCACGGTGGATTTAAAATTGAGGTTTTTATGCGTGGTGGAGTTCAAGCATATCGAATGTGAAATGAATATCACCAATGAAGACTGATTATAGTCGTGGAGGTTGAAAGCTCTCTTCGAGGCCTCAAAGTTCCAAGTTTGATCCCAGATGAAGTTGTGGATGTACACTGGTTATGAATACCATAATAAGATGAAACAGGTGTTTAATGTTTACTAGCTTTTGGTAGTCGTTAAACTGAAGTCTGTCCGTGATGTGAAACTGGAGGTTCAACAATCTGCTTAAGACATATTAATAATAATGGTGAGTTGTATTAAATAAGATAGGAAAGGATTGTGAAAAATGCATTTTTAGTAAAGAATTGCTAAACGGGAGAGTGACATCGTGAGTAGTTGAGACACCTGGATGTTCCGTAGCAGAAAAGAATATTGGAGCTAATATCATTTAAGTTTTTACAGTTGATTGATCATTGAGTAGTAACCAATATTATGTATGTATAGTCTTTCTTTAGTGTTGATCAAATTATAGTGTGACCAACTAGCCTAAATGACTCAACGCCGCGTGTACTATATCGCAATGAAAGGTTGTGGTTAGAGATAGTCGACAGGAAACTTTGGATTCAGGTTCCTTACAATCCGATACTCGTCGGCAAGGCATGTTTGTAATGTTGATAAACATGATGATTTCTGGTAAGTTAAATCCAATATCATTTAGCTTCACAGTCGGAAACTTATTTATTTATAAGTTATTGACCACTGAGTAGTGAATAATGTGATAAATCTTGTGTATTTCTTTGCAGTATTCGGATCTTATCAATCAAGTTACCTGTTGACTACCTCCGACCAACACCTTACACCAAATAAGTCTATCTTCTCAGTAAGCCACCAGGGTTACTGAACTCACCATAACTAGAGCTAGTTAACTGAAATGATACTGTCGCTATCTAAACCTTCAATGACTGTGAACAAAGAAGGAAAGCAAATTAATTATCGAATAAAAATACTGGTCTACTGATGAAATTTATCGCTAAAATTTACTTTTTAAAGGCTCGTCAAACCTAGGTTATTTGACATTAGCCTTGCTTATGGAAACTTTAGATAGTTAGTTAAGCTAACATAGTTTTCTAAATCTTGATACCATGGTTTCTAATTAAGACTTTTAATTCATCAATTTATTAAAAACAACAAAGCATATACAAATCAGAAAAGAATCAAATTACAAGATAAGACAATGCTAATAATATGATTGTACGAATTATAATCAATTTATGCACACGTTTTTAACTGGAGAAGGCATTTATTGAGAACAATGATATTCCATTGGTAGGTAACATTACTGAAATAATTGAACTGAAATCTACTGAATGCTTTGTTAAATACTGGTCAGTATTCATAATTGTATTTCAATAATGATCATCACTTAATCTCAACAATAATCAACTTTGATGTTCGCTTATGAGTTTAGTACGGTTGGAAATGAAGATATATGATCTTACTTAAAATTCGTTATTATTTTCATTCTTTGTTTTGTAGATCGATTAGAAATTTTTTATCATTTATAAAATTTTAAATAAGATATTTATAAGCAGAGATGGGCGAAGGCTAGCTGTGTAAACCAGGACGCTCATTTCTTCCTAATTAGAACTCGTCAGATGGATGTACTTGTATCCCAGAGGTAATGTTCATCCCCGGACTCAAACCTAACAAGAAATTGGTCGACTGCAGTCCTATACTAGAAAGAAACGAACGTCCAGTACTTCTGGGTTTTCAATAATGGTCTGGCTCAGACCGACTCATAAATTCAACTGTTAAAATTACTTCTATGATTGTCAGCTGAAGATTCACATACTATCATAGCTGTTTTACTCAACATGAAAAAGAAACAAAAATTAGTTTACTTATGGACTTAAAAAGCATGTAGTCAACTCATTAAAAAGGTAGCTGATCACTATCATTAAATACCTTGTGAATGGAGTTCGAAAGTTAAATCATGTTCGTCTATTGTTGAGTTCTCTTTAAAAGAAATTTAACACTATAGTTTTACGCCAAATCACTTATTCAAGTAAATGTATACCATTAGTAAGTGATAACTGAAATACTGGTATCTCCAATGATGAGGATATATCAGTTCGAAAACTTACAGGCATGACTTAAAACCTTGATTAAAATGGCTTTTAATCAAGTACTGTGATGGAGAGGTATTCATTTTCTATCTTTATTCAACAATTTATTCTGTCAGTATAGGGGTTGTGGAGACTGTCGAATTTTATTGACATCACAAACCCAAGTTAGGCTACCATTGAAAAACTGACTGATTGACGTTACACTTGCACACCGTTGAAACCCGGTTCAGTAGTCAAGAGATTAAGCGTTCTTGCTCAAGAGAAAAAGCCCAAGATTCTATCCGTCTTGGCGAGGCTGTGGGTTTACAATGCTAAGGAGTCCCATGTTGGGGCAGGATGGCTGGCCTAGTTTTCAATAGCTGTCTAACATAGACTGATTCATGATCTCAATAAAATTTATTTTATATTTATCTTCTCAGTACTATTGATGTTACTTTTTGATCTTACATTAGGCTTCTTGTCAATTTACTTTCTCTTTGTCTTAAAGCGAGGTATAACAAATTGAACCAATTTATAATTGTGTTAGATCTTATTTTGTTTATGACTGACTGTTTGAATGAATTACAATATTAGTCAATTGATTATTTGAAATAACATATAACCACTTATTATCTATTCAACGTTCTCATCCATCAATAGTATACACATATTCTTGTTTATGCTATGAAATCAGTAATCATATTTAAATTCACTTGGAATTGTTTACTTGAATCATTCCATTGATGTTTAGCACTGCAATTGATCAGTCTCTTCTTAGCATATCTACATATTGTGTGTATTGCCTCGATATTACCTTAATTCACAAGCATTCTAAACAAAGATGTATAGTGACTAACAGTGGAATCCAGGACGCACATTTCCTCCTATTTAGGACTCGTCAGCTGGATGTACATCCATTTCAATTGTTTAAAAAAAGGTCAGACTACAAATGACTTATTCATTATACTTTACTATTCATTTCATTTTATTATTTTAATAGTTCATGGTTAGTTTAATGTTCAATAATTCTAGTGAGACTTTTACAATTTTAATATTTAATTGTTTTCTATTTGTTGATTTATTTAGTCCGATTACATTATGCCAATCGTAAATGGGTCAAATTCTACATTCTTTTTTTTCTTTTCAATACATATTCATACATAAGGCAAGTCACTACATGAATTTTATATATATATATATATATATATATATATATATATATATATATATATATATATATATATATATATATATAGAGAGAGAGAGAGAGAGAGAGAGAGGGACATAAAGTGTACATGTGCTTAACCATTGTACTACTTACATCGGATTACTTATTCTTTGAAAATTTTACAAAATGAACAAATATTTATTATTTAAATGATAATAATGATGATTTGATTTGAATCATATTGAAAATGATTAATTTGATAGTATCTTTATCATTTTAATTCTTTTGATGAATAATAATTTAATAAATGACAGTTTATTTTAGTTATCAGATTGACCAAGTTAAATATAAGGATAAAGAATAATGACAGTTATATATTTATATTATTGTAGATATGATTATATTGTGTATATATTTAATTGATAAAAGGGTAGAAAGCTGAAAATTAGAATTCACTGAACAATAAATAATAATATATAGTTTTGATGATTGGAGTTTTATAGATATTATTTTAATATGTAAGCGGTATTCGCCAAGAGTTAACCTAAGTTAGAGTGTCACTGGTAACTAAGGTATAGTGTACAGTTGTTTTACTGTCATGAGCGAAACAGTTGTCATTATTGCTCTCAATAATCGTTGCTTTTTATCGCTCATTGATTGAAATTGAAAACGTGTACCAATATTTAACAACTCAGTGGTCTAAATACTAAACACTCTCAAATAGATCTGGACATCGTGGGCTGTTTCCCTGGTGGCGTTACAGGTGTATAATGCCAATATGTCTTGTAATATACTGTCGGATACGCCTTAGTTTTTAGCGGTACTCCAACTGTTGTCAGATTATGACTAATGTCTTCTGACAATATAAATTAGGTCATTATTCATTAAACGTTTTTGGAATGGATTGCTGCATTCAATTTCGAGCATAACTAAATTTTTTTAAGCCCTTTTATTAAGCAACTTAACGGACAATGTTATTCGAGCAGTAATAACTCATCTATTTCTTTGTACTATTATGATCATTATCTTATCTGTATGAACATGTACGCTTGACCACATGCGGCAGCCTACGCACACATCTCTAGCTTAAATGTAGATAGCTTAAATATCGCTCAATGAATCATTCTCTTCCCCATGTATATACGTACTCGACTACCATTAATAGCTTTTGCTTTGCAGTGTCTCTATTCGATTTGACTATAAATTCGCCTCAGTATCTCCTCACATATACACATTCGCCTCTCTGCTTCAAATTCTCTCGATGTGCTTTTAGATTTGTTATCTGTGTTATCCGAAAATAAACTGTGATTGCCGCTTCGTATTGTTTTCTGATTTCAGACACCGTTGGGATTTATATAAAGTGATTGATTAACAAGCTATAATTAAGTTCTATAAGATTTATTTATTATGTAAATTTCTAGTTAGAGAGTGTTGTTAGTTTCAGAAGCTCGTGGTAAAATAAAATCTGTAATTATTAGTACTTGGATTTGCAGTGTCGCTTAACACCAAATAAACATCATCAAGCTCATCCAGTTACAGTGTTTTTGTTTGTCCAATTAGTTGATTATAGATGTACTTGCGTAAGTCATATTCATGAGATAAATAAAACCACTGAAGTTTAAATAGTTACGGCAATTAATAAAGTTTCTATTACATTTAGCAAACGATCAAATTTTTGTGACAGCTACTAGAATAACGGAAGATAAAGGTTTAAAATGAGTAAATTATATCACTTAACATTATTTATTATGATCCGGCTTTCAAATAACAAAAGCAGTAATATTAGTGGGAAATCATGGAAACAGTCATGATAAACCACACTTCTACTGATATAAGGGAAATAAATAGCCTGAATAGTTTGACTAAGATAATGCATAATAATTTATCACAAATAATCACATATCCAATGATAAAAACATTTGCTTTAGACAAACTGTATCTATTTTGAACCCAGTAGTTGGACTTAAATATATTTATTATAACAATTTTGGTTACTATAGTACACATCAGTTAATCTTCATTACGAATAAATTATTCTTGACTCAAACATTAATGACAAGAAATGAGTATTAAGATCAGCATGAGATCCATTATCGATTTTATCATCATGTTGCATCACAGTTACCTTAGTGATTAGTAATAATTCTAGTCAATGTGAAAATAACTTGCGCAATATACAATGTTTATGTGACAGGTATGAGCAATCTGATCGCCTTTGTGTGTAAAACATGCAGATAAAATTAAATTTTTAAACCTTGATAAATTAATAGATATATCGTATATTCACTGTTATGGCGGGAATTTATTCATACAAAATTTAATGCGGGTTAAATGTTTTGTAACTTATTCATTGTGACTTGGAAAAAAATAAACATAACCAATTTAATGATTGTTTTTTTTTTGTAATTGTGCTTGAAATTTTTTGTGTGTCCCGATAGACTGGTAACTTAAAGTTTACGAATAACAATAATGAAAGTGGATGAGCACTGGTGAGGAGTCCCAAAATAGGATGAAACGACCATCCAGTACTTCCAGGTTTTCCTTGGTGGTCTAGCTTCAAATGATTCATAATCTCAACTCTTGATCTTCACAAAACCCTTTCAGATAATAATAAAAGTGTTTATAAGTATTTATACAACATATTGTTTATGAAAATGGATTCCCAATATTGATCAGGTACATTTCAATCTATTTCTTAGCGGTATAATTCCAATTTCATTAGATATAAAATGTTAGGTAGGGAAAAATACAGGACACTCATTGTGTGTTCCAGATATTTTCTTTACGCAATCCTATTTTCTACTATTGTATTCAAGTTATAAACAGAAAGGATGAAGGGAAAACTATTGTGGTGGGTTTAAAAAAATACTAAACAATATCTAACTACATGTCACATTGAATGCATTGAATGTATTCATAAAATGTTTGAAACTCCTAATTCTAAGAAATATAGAACACAATTCAGTTGAGACAAATCGAACTTCGAAATATGTGAAGTAGTCAGTAATATTAGTATTCCATTAAACAAACACAATCACCCGATATATGAGCTTGAATAATGCAAGAATTAATTCTATTCACACTCGTATCATTTCACGTGAAACACTGGTATTATCAACCGAATCATATCTTGTTATATTAGCAATTTGGTTAAAATACTTGGACAATCATCGAAATTTAATGGTGTTTAAAAGTACTACACACACACCCACTTCACCCACATACGCGCACTCAAATTAGTGATAACAGTAATCATCGTGACAATAAATAATAATGGTAATAATCAATTTGATTGTTCTTATGAAGGTCAGTGAGTATTTCGTTCACACAGAACCATTAATCTCTCTCTCTCTCTTCCCTTCTCAGTCAAGTCATCATCATTCACGTTGATACAACGTTAATCACGAATGATAAAAGCACTTGGCACTGATCCAAATAAAGTGATCCGTTTTGAGTTGTACACCCCACACACCTTATGTATTGGTATTGTGTTAGTGGAGTGAGACGACAATTTTTGGATTGAGTTAGTTAGACTTTTGACTCACAGTTGTTTGTTCCTCAATCCATGTGAACAAGTATCAACTCGTTTAGTGAATGAGTGAACAAGTGTTATAATGTGTCAGTGTGTAATCGACTAATAGTTTGATATAGATGAGTTGATTGATGAGAATTATAAAGTATGCAGCATGAAATATGATTTTAATAAAACTATTTATTACAAAGATTATAACCAAGTACATATGTGATTTATGGATTATATATTCCAGTATGAAGTCTTACTTTCCATCACAAGGCAATGATCTTGACGTTTCGTTAGTTAGATTAAATTATTTGTTGCATTTGTCTAACATAGTGTTTAGTAACTGTTCGTCTATATAAATTCGGTCGTTCAGTATGAACTATTTGAATAATTATGACAGATCTTCCTTTTCATGGTTAACATTAAATACAAACTTAAAATCACTATAATTTAGTAGTAGAAAGAATATTATCTACTTTATATAATCTCACTAATTTTTGCTACTCATAAATTTCATCAATTACTTTACAGATAATTAGCTAATTTGATCTGTAGTTGAACAACTGTAACATAATAACATAAATCGATTTGTAATCCAACCAGTTAGATAGGTTTCGTTGAAATCATGAAGAAAACTATCAGACCATCATTGAAGACTTGGAAACATTAAACATCCGTTTTCATGTAATATGGGTTTTCATAACAGTCTCCATCAACGACCTTGCAACTGGGAAATGAATCCAGGGCCATCACTTGCACGTGATTGTTCAGCCTCTAGACCGCTAAACGGGAATCTGACGGTGTCAATGTCTAATTCTTCCTACTTGATTTGAAATCAACTGAATCGAAACTATCAAAAAATTCCATAGATGTTTATTTTGTAAATACAGTCTTTTTATCATCATCAAAGTGCTGACCTTACATTGACGACTAACCAAAATAGAACAAAATGAGACATCTTTGTTTTATAAATAAAAATAAAATATTTGTTTATAACAATCAACCCAATGCTCAATTTATTCGAAATTATCAAATCAAACCTTGGTAATGATACCTATATCTTTGTTTTATCTTTAGAATACTTTGAACAATACACGTAATATTTAATGAGGTTTTATAGTTTGGTTAGAGATAAATCTTAGAAACTACTATCAATTAAATCGAAATTTTGACAAGTAAATTTCATTCAGTGAGTTGCTATAACAAATGAGCATTATTTGAAGAAATTTATCATACAATCTTAAAAGTACTTTATACTACACTGAATCTAATTAAAAAGAGTTAATCTTTACTGGTATGATTTCAAATAACTGTCGAATGATAATATCTTTGTAAATAGTTTCAAAGAATTAAACGGGATCGAATGATTCATGAAAAATTGGAATTTCATGTGTCATATTTGTTTAATATGTAAATCATTTAGCGTAGAGATTTATATACTTGAAAATGGAGTTTATTCTTGGTACTCCATAATTTTTCTATTCAATTATCAATATAATATATTGGTATAGATTAGATTACTAAATTTATATACCTTGTGAAGAGGTTCAATAATAAGCAAAAAAAGAGATTGGGTTACATTTAGTTATCCCCTTTTTAATCATACTGACGTTTACTAGTGGGATTCAGTTGGTATATTTGAATTATCTTTTTTTATTATTATCCATATATTCAAGAACTGTTCCTATGGGCAATCCATCTCCATTGATCATTCAGTTAGTTTGTGGAAATTCTGTTAATTTAAAGCCGATTTTCATAAAGAACTGACATTAGCTGTAGTGCCTTTACGACACAATAGAACACACCTTTTTTTAAATGGGGGTACACCTCGCTTTAGACTTAGCTAGATCCAACTGTCAGCTTCTCACTAGAATTACAAGATGTTCACCTCGAAGTGATTCCATAGTTATACTATGAACTAACATACAAATTATTCTTAGTCCGGTTCGTGATTTCAATAAATATCAATCACTGCCACATACCTATACTGACATGTTCATTATAGACTAGCTTCGGCAGGATTTTTCACTAGTTCTAGTGAGGAGACGTGACCAGTGGAGTTCAACTTCGTCGAGCTTGAGGGAGGTAGGCACCGAATATAGTAAAGATGGTTGCACAATATCGTGGATTGATTGGAGTTAGGCTTATACACAATCTGAATCAGGATCAGTGATCTAGAAGTTAAGTGTTCGCCCAGTACTGAAGGTCTTGGGTTCAACCCTCAGTTGAGGGGCTGTGGGTGGGCACTGTTCAGGTGTTTTAGTCCTTACTGGCTTTTAATAGTCCCCTAACTTGAATCTGTTCGCAATTTCAACAAAACACGAATTTCATTGAAATCATGAACCGATCAATGCTAGACCACCACTGAAAACCTAAGAGCACTGGACAGCCGATTCGTCCCAGTATGGGACTCCCCATCAGTGCGTACCCACGGTCCCACACAAAGGACTCGAACCTAAGACCAGCGGCCTCTCAAGATAACACCTGACCTATAAACCACTGAGTCGGCATCCAACGGTGTTAACGTCTAACTTTAACCGACCCACAATATCATGCAACCAACTTTGATTGTATTCAGTGGGTAGCTGCCTCACACCCGATGGTCCTGGGTTCTATTGCCGTGAACGAGATCACTGCTTAGGAGTCCCATAATAGGACAAAACAACCGTCCAGTGCTTCCAAGTTTTCAAGTGTGGTCTAACATTGATCGGTTCATGATATCAATGAAATTCAACAATTGTCACAACTTCAAACTGAAAAACAAACTATCCATGTTTGTTTTGAAAATGATCGTATATTATATTGCAGATTGTTATTGCTGGTAGATAACAGCATTAATGCTAATAATATTTTATTGGATTGGATTTTATATGTATTCCATTACTATTCAATATCGTTCGTCTTACTTTCTACAGTAAATCAGTGTACAAATTCTAGCGAAATTGACAAACAAGTAGAAACGTGTTTTTTATACTAGTTTCTAGTACTATGATGGGAAGAACGTTAGAATTAATTGACTCATGGAGTGAAATGATGGTGACCTAAGGGAAAGTGAACGTTAAGAGGGCAATTGTCATTTGGATTACATGTGTAAGCGTAAGGCTATAAATAAGTCGAATTTTGATTGGTCAACTAGAATGCATGCGCCGTTCAGTTAAATTATTTATGTGGCTTCTGCTGTCTCATTGGTCAAAAATATAATTAAAACTATATATATTTAGTGAAATGAAGGAATGCTCAAATCAATTTCATCAAAGTAGTATGATACCAGCTCAGTCTACAATTACAAATAATTTCTTTACAACAAATTCTGAATGTGAAGGATTTGTTACATCAGACATAAAAACCGAACCATATAATATAATACCATCAACTCGAGCCTCCACAATCTCTAGAAACTCAATGATGAACAACTTACCCAGTCGTCGAGGTAGACGGTCAACAATACCAATGGAAATCCGTGATGAAGTCCGTCGGGTAAGAACACAACTTTAAGATTTACGAGTGCACATAGTGTTTTTTTAAAATCATTGCTATTGAAATGAAACAACTCCAGCCTATCGTCCAACAGTCTTAAGTGAATTTATTTTTAAGGGAACTAATCAAAATATAAATTATGAATATAATGACTATTTCATATCAATTACTTAGTATTTCTTCAAAAAAGGATTTATTGTTAATGACTTTATTTAATATTATATCTTTGGTACAATATAGAATTCTCAGTACAGTGTCTCAACAAGTTTTCTTTTATTATTGCTTGATTGGTCCTGACGATAAATACTGAAATCTTTTAGTGATACTGAATGATCGTCTTGTAAATAATTTAACCTGAATTCCTAATTAATTGTAATTACACCAAAATCACGGTACATGTTTAGATTTAGTAAAAATTGAAGTCCACCTTGCCAATTAGTGATCGCTAGTTAGATGTTAGCAGTTCAAGAATCGACATCTAAATAATGTTCATTCTTTTTAATGCATATTACCAACCACTACGATGTCTCTGAATGTACTTTTTTGCAACCTGTACAGCGAAAGGTCGTAAACATTTTATATACGCGCCTGAATAGGTTATGTGATTAATAAACATAATGATATGTTAAAATAAACTTTTTGAAATATTCAGATAGTAGGAGCAGGTAGCCCAGTTATTAAAAACAGGCTGCTAGTGCATATATATATATATAATGTCTTGTAAATATTTGCTGATACTATTGAGTTAAATTTTGATACTTCTAGGCCACTGAGTCGATAAGTGATAGTTCATTGTTCCCGTTTCAGTCAATTCATGATCATTATCTCATGTCATTGATTATATTTCATTCTCGATCTAGATAAGTTAAACTTGGACAATTAAAATATTCATTATATGGAATAATTGATTTCTCAAAATTTTTCAATTAATTTTTTTCTTTCAGTTAAAGAAAAGGAACACAGAACGACAACGTCGTGCTTGTATTTCAGATAAAATGAATGCATTACATAATTTAGCTATGAAAATAATTGGAGAAGATGTAAGTTGTTAACTAGTTGTTTATTTAAAAGTTTCCACCGTAAGAGGCATCTCTTGAGCTACAAAATACATAATTATTTTCCTAATTTCAACTTAATTTTTAACTTGATTGTATTGCAAGGATTAACGAAAAAACAGATCGAAAACTAATAAATTCTTAAGATTTTGATCGAAATCATGAGTCGATCAATGTCAGATCACCATTAGAAAGCTGGAAGCACTAGGTGGCTATTTCGTCCCAGTGTGGACTCTTCTGCAGTGCGCATCCACAATGGTGGTCTAACATTGATCGATTAACGATCTCGATCAAAACTCCACACTGTTCACAACCCTATACTGAAAGCTTTTGAAAGCATGGAATTTTTATCAGGTGGACATACATTTACATAATTATACATGAAATATAAATATAATAGAAAGTATTTTATAATTCAAACTTATACTAATTATGTATTTGTCCCATAGTCAAACTACTTAGAACAATAATAAGTAGTTCGTTCTGAAAATGAGAGGGAAGAAGTTTAAAGTATTAAAATTTCAATATTCACTAACTTTCAAATGCTCGATAATATTCTTTTTGCTTTCCATTTAAAATTTTTTTCCAGCCATCAAAGCACTCGAAAATGGAAAAGAATGATATACTTGGGATCTGTTATACGATATTTGAAGGAATCGCCAAAATTCTGAAGGACAGGCCTGGTATGTTTAATTTATAAATTAGTGGTTCATCATCTTTTAGTTTATTATTTTTTTTAACTAACCAAAAACTTCGTTCTGCTGAAAAGTAACTAATACTCTCTTTGTTATCTGTTTTAACAAATAAATAAGAAGGGGATGGTTTTCACTAGAACAAATTGTTTTCTGAAAATCTATGCACAACCAATTGTTGATATATGGTAATAGAAAAATAAAATAGGCATTTAAGATCTCATTGATTTGTACCCGCAAGTGTCTTTCATATTAGATAAGATTTATTTAACTTTTAACCTTGTCTCGGATAGCTGTGATTCAAAATGTTTCATATTTATATGGAAACTGAATTTTAGAAATTATATTTGAACTTAAACCTGTGAATCCTCGGTTACGTAATCAAGATCTTTGTTTAAAAAGCTTGTGACTTAAGGCAATATCGAGGCAATCCGTACAGCATGCACATATGTCAACAAGAGGCTGATCAATTGCAGTTCTAAACAAACAATAGGAAGATACAAGTAAAACAACACTAAGTGAATTTAAACTTCACCCCATTGCACAAACAGGTGGTTATCAGGACTCTGTAGCTAAGTGGATAACGCGATGACGTTCGAAGTGAACGACACAGGATTCAAATCCAAGAATGAACATCAACTCTGAGATGCAGATACATCCAGCTGACGAATCCCAAATTGGATGAAACGAGTGTCAAACTGGATTCTACTGCTATCCACTATCCATCTTCTCTTAAAAAGACTGTTGTTTAATGTTTTCATGACAAGTTAATATTATATACATTTCAGAATCAAATACTAACTGTAAAACTAATTGTTTTCTCTTGTTTTTCTCATATCGTTTTTTTTTTAGAATTACTATCCCGTTTACATAAACTTACTTCAACTTCACAAGAAACCAATAACATTAAACCAATTTCTTCTAGTTCAGATTCAATTCATATAAAATCGAATCAATTAAATTCATTATCACAATATTTACATAAAATTGAACAAAATTCTATTGAAATTAATCCATTAAATCTTTCTAATTATTCTTCAATGAATTTACATAATGAAGACAAAATAAAATATTCTAATGTAAATCATTCTATACCATTTTCTTGTTTAAATAATTTAAATGAATCTAATTTGAATACACCAATTAAAAATCATTCATTTCGATTACCATTAAAATATCGTTGGTGTAAAATTAAACATCAAAATATCACATCTAATTATCATCAGCATCAGCATCAGCAGCATCATCCTCATCCAATGAGTAAATCACAAAATGATGTAATCATGAAACAATGGACTAATCATGTAATGAATAATGAAAAAGAAAATCTATCACATTATATTAAACAAGAAAATGTTTGGAGACCATATTTAAATTGAATTTATCCCTTTTTTTTCTTGAATTTTTCTTTATTTTTCTTTTTACATCTCCCTTTTTTTTAAAAAGATTCTTTGTTATATCATACTGAACAGATTAATGATGATTTATTTATTCAGATACACTAGTTGATTTTGGTTTATTGATAATTGAATTCAATAAACTTATTGTACAGATTTAAATATAAAGAAAGAAAAGTTAATTCAGTTTTATTATTATTTATCAGATTTATAATTATATTCAGTCAGTCAGTCAGTCAGTAACAACGTAGAACTTCGCACGTACGTACATCAGTTCGAGTTGTCACATCACATTAGCACAGAGATGCAGTTGTCGACTCAAACTCCGTATTGGTAGAGGTAGTAAGAGTATAAGCAGTAATTGGAAACATTAGAGTTTGAAGATGTTATTTAAGGAGAATAATACAATGAAATAAGTTTGGATGGAGAGAAAAAGGGACATGTAGAATTCAGAAGATTAGAGTTTGGGTGAACACGAAGAGTGGATGCACCCGCGCCATTTCAAACGATTTTGAGCTATGACATTCAAGGTCTCTAACCATCGGTTGCTATCGTCTCGCGGATCCCAACCAGGTAGTCTACACCTACCAACATGGCTCAGTCCACTTGTCAGTGACTTAATGGATTTGTGCCACATTTTGGCCTGGCCGCCCTTAGATTTCTTCCAACCTACTCCAACACCACAAAACATTGCACGTCGAGGCAGTCGGTCGTTGGGCATACGTAACACGTGTCCCAGGCATGTCAACTGATGAAGTTTCACCACTTCATCAATTGATTTGCAATCCTTACCTAGTACCCGTTTCCTAACAACTGCGTTACTTACTCGATGGTCCCAGGATATACGAGCAATATTTCGAAGACACCTATGATGAAATACTAGTAACCTACGAATATCCTCTACTCCTACCACTGCCATAAAGTAGGACGGAACGAACTGCTGTGCAGTATATATAATTGTTATAAAAACGAGAAATGCATATAAATACAACAGTAACTACTGTTATACTAATACCAGTATTGGTACTTTTAAAGAATATAATATTAGTCTTCAAAATATTGTTCTAGTTGGGTGGAATAATCGAGTAAACGAGACTGAAGTTAGACTTAAGGTGTTTGTTAAAATAATTGATATATATATCATACTACCATGTGTCTTGAGTTGCGATACTTGTTTGGTTATAAATAGGCTAGAGGAAGATTAAGGATGAACAAACCGGGATATAATATCAGTTCATATAAATATTAAGTGTTAGTAAGAACTGTGTTGGTAAGTAAAGATAACCAGACTTGGGTATGCATAATAATTGTTTAGAGGTATTAGATGATTTGACTCTGTAACAATTAGATTGTCACAGATTCATTCACTCTTTATCTACATTCACAGTTTGAGTCACAGTATTCTTTTATACATAGTTTCTCATCATTTCGATTTTAATTATTATTTCGACTCGTTTTCTATTCATCTTTTCAACTACTTCTTATCACGTTTATGCGAATATGAAAATGAGTAATAGTTCTCATAAAATTTCTGACAGATTTATTTGATAAATTTCAACAAATACTACGTGACATTGTGTAACTCTTTTTCAATAATTTAGTACTGAAATAAGTCAAAAATTTCAGTACACTGGTTACATTGAGATACATTAACATTAAAAACCAGTGACTTACAGATTTATTAGCTAGTCAGTGAATTTGTATCAGGTTATCCATTTTTTTAAATTATTGTAAAATTGATAATTGTTTGTATTCGATTGAATACGGTTTAAGAGTGCGATTCCTTGTGTCTGTAAATTAACGCTTTACCTATGCAATATTACTACTAAGTTAATCGAGTGAATTTACACTGACCTCCGCCAGTGATGAAACAAAGCTACCATCTCTACAACATCCTGACTGTGAAAGCTTTAGAACAGTTGTATATATATCATTCAAATCAGCTTACTCGCTCTACTTTTGATGGAGTTTTGTTCTCTGAGCTGGATGGTTTGGTTGTGGATGACATCATCAGCACTTCTACTTGAAGTTCGTACTGGTGATGTTGTTCAGAAGAACGATAAAAGCTCCACGACCAAACCATGCAGTTCAGAGAACAAAGACTTCATAAAAATCATCCACCTGAGTTACAAATCTTCTCCCCCATCTCGCTCTACTTTAAATTCATTTTCATTTAGTGATTGTCTAATTGTATACATGAGGATGTATGGTTGTTAACTAGCTTGTCGAAACATGCATAAAAAATATGATATTAAGATGAACTGAATGTATTATTAATCAAATATGTACGCATAAATACTTGTTGAAGACAGATGGTCATGAAAAGCTTTATCATATTCCCCATATACTAACTATGAGACTTATTGAACATCCAATAATTTTTTTTGATTTTATTGCAATACACTTAATAATAAAGGTATATAAAGGTATATGTGACAAATATACACTTTAATGTACAATTGGTAAAAGTTAAAAATCAGTATTCATTTACTCATGAGGCTGCAAATGTTTCAATATAAAACATAAGCCTTAGTTTACAGAGAGATTTATCAAAATCATTGAAGAACAGAAATGTTTTGATATTTGGAAAAGTCAGGATGGAGATTTGTGGAGATTCTAGTAATTTTAATAGTTGAATTCATAAGTTAATCTAAGCTAGACTACCAGTGAAAACCTGAAAGTACTGGACGTCCATTTCGTCATAGTATGGGACTCCTCAGAAGTGCTTTTGTATCAAATCAAAATCTAATCTATAATTATCTTTTATCAATAAGTATTATTTTAGGAGTAATAAAAAATATTTTGTACAATCATAGAGTTATCCAGTTTTTATTATTAAAATGGTTAAATATTTGGGATGAATTTTATGTTTTACAGTTTAAATAAGTCTTGAGCTTCTAGTTCTGTGTACTAAACTGTTTGTTGTTAGATGGTTGAATGTATTTGATAGGATAACCTGAAACTAAGTTACACACTATACGACATTTGTTGATAATGGATATCTATAATTCTGAGAGAAGTGATATTCCTTTTGTGTTTCATTCTAGCCTGCACTACAAAATATCTCAACCAACTATTTTCAATTCTAAGTCATATGGACTTCAGTGGGCTGTTCTAAATTATCTAACACAAATGAAAGTCTACCATAATATCTAGTCACTCAAACTATTGATCAGGTCACAATTTGATCAATAGAGTTTGATTGATCCTAAGGACTGGGTTTCTTAGATTTAGTTGTTAATCTATAATTGTTTGGTTGAAATATAGATTTTTTTCCTCTTTTACTAATTAAATATAATTTATTGGTTGAGCCTGACCGAATTGAATCTATCAAAACTGTCTAGGATGAAAAACGATAGTAATTAAGCACTGCTAATATAAACTCATGAGCACAATTTTAAACATGGACCTTAGGAGGATATATATATATATAATATGAAGTAACACCTGACATACAAGTAAACATTAATAGTGAATGTTCGGAATACTGAAATGATAGTATTAAGTTCAACAGATTAAACATAAGGTCTTGATTTAACAAACTGCGAAATTATTTTCTTGGTATAAAGGATTTATAAAGATTATCGAATTTTTGAAATTTGCATCAAGAAATGATCTTAGTTGAACAACCAACTACAATTAACATACACTTCAACCAACCTCGAGTAGATGAAACGATCTCATTGGCTGTTCTACAATTTCAAAAATAACTTGTACACATTTCATTCAGTGTTCTGCAATCAAATTTATATCTCTCATATATTTTAAATAAGGAATGAATACCATCAAAATCTACTTTCCCATATTCAATCATCATTCATTTTATAGAGTGGAATGTAAAGATAAATAAATATCCAGTCAAATAATCACTTAAAAATTTATTTATCTGTTTCCACCGAAATTATAATTCATTCACTCATCAATCCAACCACGCACATTCGAACTGCATTCACCCGAACTTTGGACTTTCGGAACTAACTTCCCTACTCACAGAAATCAGACTCGTACAGTAACATAGGTGATGAATATAAATCCGAACAGATTCGAACTTCACCATTGCTCTATCGGAAATCTTCGAAACCCTTCCACACTTGTCAACCTCTCACTTACACCACACACTTTTAAACGTTGAACATGGTGTTTGAGAATGAAGTCACTTTTCAATCAATATTGCAATTTCGCTCATTGTCACTGCTTAGAATGAGAGTTGAGAGTTTCAGCAATTTTCGGTTTGTGACACAGCAACTCCGAATTACGTCATAATTAAATCGATTCTATTGCCTGTTAATATATTCCTCTTAATTCCTACACAGCAATCATGATGTGAACAGAAACAATACTGAAACGTGACTTGTATGAGATTAGGAAATTCAATGACCAGCATCAATCCGTCTATCACTTTGTATCCACTCACAATCACTATGATTGACAATAATAATAATAACAATAATCACCGTCATCAACAGTCACATAAATAAATGAACGAAATGTTTGAGGAGAATTCATGAAATTGAGAGTGGATTAAATGTGGGTAGGAATTGTGTTGAATATTCAATATGATTGAAATGATGAGTAGAAAAACACATTCACAAAATTGCTTTGATGAAATTATATCATGATGTTATTAATTTCCGTATGTTTCAATTTATGAATGTTGCTTTAAATAAAGGTGATATAGTTTGCTCTAAAATCAATGGCTCCATATATAAACATATATTCAATTCAAACAGTACATTGTGTGTACAGGTAATACAAGCAACAAACAGTTCTAAAAAATTCGTATTCATTTTTACTGAAGTGAATAAAATAACAATATCGTGGCTAACATGTGAATGAAAATTCTATCAGCGAAATCGACTTGTATTAGATATTGATCTGACTCGAATTTTCTTACCAACCATTTTGATGAATAAGCTATACCCATCTCGATTTTCCAGATCTAGCTAATATCAGTCATCCTCGAATGCTATATACGTAAAATGTATGTCTCGATACAGTTCAGATGATATTTATGTCGTTTGGTTGTCATCGAAAACAAACACATGGATTTGAAACTGTAACCAGGTAACGGCTAATGTGTTACGCCTATGATTATATGAATCATAACAAACTGCCTATTGTTAGATTAATTGCAACTTTCAAACAATATGAAGCGTAATTCGTTGATGAATTTCCTCAGTAATTTATACCTCGATATATATGATGTTATTATGACTTGGTATACAGTTTACCACTACATCGTCAACCACACCTAGAATACGTCGTGTTTGTTCTTAATAGTTTTTGTATAAAAGACAAATTAAGGTTGGATTCCGTTCAGAGACGATTTGCACTTCTCATACTTTCAACTGACTGGCTGACTGACTGACTGTGTCTTAAATTATAAGTCCACATGTAATAAATTTACACTGGACCAATTATCCAAGAGGAGACTCAAAATAAATTCAATCATCATCTTCTTCTTCTTCGAAATACTTCATAAAATATCTTTCACATCCACTGAAGTAATTCAATATGCAGAAACTCCTAGTTACAGCACACGTAACTCCTTATCTCTCCGTATGAATTGCTCTACCAATGAATTGTCCAGACTCTGCAATAATTTCCCACAATCTGTTCGTCAAATAAATTCACTTCCATCCTCTGTCCACTGTATTGATGCTCACTTCACCTCTGAAAATGCCTTAAATCTGCTCACAATTTTAACTAGATATTAATTCACAAGTTCGATAGAATTTATTACTGGACACAATTAGTAGACCTCTCTCCCTATCTGCTGTTATTCTACAACTACACATCCTCTGTCAACCTTCATTAGTCTGCATAATATCTAACATGGACAGTGGATCATAATATGTCCTGACACATGTATTATAACATATCATAGTAACTATTGACATTTTTGTTCCATGTTCTCCGCTTCCGTTCCATTTTCTCTAGATGTGAGTGGTTATAATCAATTGGTTATGGTGCAGGAAATCACTTCAAATTCACCATTCATACATCAACAGGACGTCAGCTGAGGACTGATTTTCTTCATTACTGAAATACATGTGAAAAATATTCTACTACGTGGACAACCTTCGAATTAGAAAACTTAAAACACTCCAATATCACAAATCTGTTCTCTACATTCAATATTACTATCTATATCAAGCTGATCGTGCGAGTAAACTCGCATGAATTCGGTAATTATTATTTTCACACTGTATCATTATTATTATTACGGAAGAAAATCCTTTGCATGTTTCTCGCCTGTCATCAATTTACAAAATAAATGACTCTTTCAAAATAGTGTTTATGAATCACATGAAGGAACAGACGTTTAATTAAGTTTTTAACGCATTATCAATAGTGAACAAACTATTCACTTATGCATTCAATAATTTCATTGATAAAATGTTTAATGGCGTCGAAATATCATGAATAATTCAAACTACTTAAACAATTAAATAGTAATAGATAATTCAAATTCTTTTCTTTCGGCCAATTCATGTAATTTCTATCCAGTTCATAAACAACTCTGTTATACATTAATCATAATCTTAATGTTTTTAGCAGGTTCTTGATATGTTTGTCAATATATATATATATATATATATATATATATATATATATATATATATATATATATATATATATATATATATATATATATATATATAGTTTTATACTGCGTGAATATTCTTCTACACATTAAAGCAAAGACAGATATATGATTATGTCCATTCACAATGATGATACACCAATTCGAAAGAAAACATTTCAAGAACAACCTTTTCTTCATACACTGTACTACGGATGTTCTTCCACGTAATCAATAATTTACAACACAACTAACCCTCAACAGTGCTTAATAAAGCTATTAGTCACAACTCTACTGTTGTTATCATAATGAGACTGTGAAATACAAATGAATATAGTTAGTAAAATTTAATTTGAATAAAGTAAGGATAACGATCATAGTAGATGTTTGATATGATTTTTTCAACGTTTTCGAATATCTTACCTGGTTTTCGTGTAGAGAGAGAATCAATCAACTTCATTCTGCACACAACTTTATCGAAAGAATAAACTTGATTTATCAGTTTCGGAACAAGATTGTTTTTTGTGAGTACAATTTGGCATTTTGTTATATATCGATTATTTGCTGATGAGGGAGAAAAATTTACATAAACAGACAGTTAATGAATTTTCTGTGAAAGATCTAAAAAATCTTATCAAGTAACTTAAAATCATTATTCGTTATTTAATTAGAATTTTCTTAATATAACATGTCGTAGTAACTATTGCCATTTTAGTTTCACGTTCTCTGCTTCTGTTCTATTTTGGTTTTCGTTCAGTTTTTATCGGAATATGGGTAATTTAAGATCGGTCAAAGTTAAATATTCTCAAATTTACTTTTGTAATGGATAAATTCGCGATTTTCAATCGAATACAGTGTAAAATCTTTCGTTTACGAAGAAATCATTCTTTGAAATTTACAACTCAGAATGCTGGTTAAAAACATTTTAATGAAAAATCGAAAATTAAATATTCACAGTAAAAGTTATGTAATGTCAACTAATGAAATACTGTGGTGTATGCCACTGATGTCGACAGTTATAATATATAGTATGTATCATCAATCGAAAGTAAAATACCTGGAAGCAGAAGATCAAAGAAAAGAGAAAAAGAACAAAGAAGGATTGATGTGGATATGAAAGAGCAATGAATTCTGAGATAATTGATTGACATTTTTAAAATGAAGTATTTACTGTATAGTTCTTAGATTTTATAAAGTAGTTGTGTAATTTTGCACTCAAATTCATTATATTGTACTCACTTGTGTTCTCGTTCACTACAATACATCTTTATTTTAGACACATATTTCTATTTTCACTATCAAATAATAATCAAAAGTAAAAAATAATAACTTTCTATATCGTTTTTCATCTTTAATGTGAAAACATAATCTCACATATGAGTTATTTTCAGTATATCTAACTGTTATAACTAGCACATTGGACAAAATGAACTGATCTCGACTAATCTATCATATTATGTAATAAAGAAATATAATTTTTACCTTTAAAATTTCACATCTCAAATTAGGAATTAGCGCAAGTTTTAAGGAAAAAATAACTGTGTATTAGGCGAGAGCACATGTGGGGACAAACACATGTGTTCGAACACAAAATTACAGAATTATTTGGTAAACTGTGAATACCATTCTTTTAATACTTCATTTCCAAAATGTCCATCAGTTGTCTCGGAATTTTGTTGTCCCTTCATTTCCATACAAATCACTCTCTGTTTCCGCTCTCTTCTATTCGATCTTCTCAACCTTCTGCTGCCAAATATTCCACTTTCTATTAGTGTTACATACTACTTATATCTGTCGACATAAGTAACACACATCACAACTGAATCGCTCTATAAATATAAAAATTATGAAGACAAATTATCACATAATAATCAAGTGATCAGTTGAAATGATAGCGAAATTAACGTAGGTATGTATTGGGATCTATTGGTTTAGATTATCAGCCTCAGTCAATCCATGAAACCACATGACTAACATCCATTACCTTCGATTAATTAACGTTGTTGAGATGATGCCAAATTATGGAATTGATAACTAATTATCGTATATTTAATGAGATATTATCATATAGTAAATCAATCCAACTTGTTTATGTGGGTTTTTCTATGTTTGCTCTGATTTGCTAAGTTTGTTTTATGCCGGAGTTCATTTTTTATATTTGCAATAGTTTGAGAAGTTTTATTCATTCTCTTCTAATTTTATTCATATATAATACATGACTCTATAGTTATTAACAGTTATTTGCGATAGATAAACCGTATCGAGTGTGAGGTAGTTACTCGCTGAAGACAATTTGAGGTGATGGTACTATTTCGCGGAGTGATTGAAATTAGACATTAACACCTTTGGGGGTTCGCATGCAAGATCTCAGGTTCTGGGTTTAATTCTCATCTGCAAGGTTTTAGATGCGTCATTTTTAGGTGTCTCATACTATGACAAAACGTTCGTCCAGTACTTCTAGGTTTTCGATAGTCCTCTAACTTAGATCGATTCGCGATGTAAACGAAACAATAATAAGTTGTATGAGAAAATGTACATTGGAATGCCAATTTATTGTCAAATGTTTGTCTACTTTACCATACCGTTAAGGTAATCTTTAATTACTTAGAGGATCATGAGTAGAAACTAACATAGTTTAAAAAATTACAAAATCAAGTATATTTTCATTTTCGGTCTTCTCTTACTACCTTCGTTTCACACATTGATTTACACTACTTATTATTATTCAGTAACGCGTTTCTTTTCGCATAACTTTTGAGAATTTAGTGTGTTGTAAGTCTTTTATAATATATTCTTGGTTATTGGCGTAAGCTGATAATCTTCAATTTATTTATTATTGCGGTCGGATTTTCCGAATAACCACGAAAGACACCTTGAATTCTAGTACATCTGTTGAACTTTCGCTTCACTGTAACAGTTTCCATATCATAGTGTTCTTCGTACTCATTTTGACTTTGTCTGCCACTGTAATTTTGACATGGCTATTAGCTGTCACTTATTGTATTTTGTTGCGAATAACTCCGTATACTTATTTTTGGTTGTAGACGAACTCAGTAAATGCTGTAAGCAATTCATTAGTTGAGATTTATGTTGTATTTCACATAGTTTAATAATTACAGTACCGCCTTTATGAATAATATTGCCTTTTGGTTTGCCGGATTTTACTCATCAATTTGTTGTGTGATTAAAGCTTCAACAAGGGTTTAATGTACATTCTGCATACCTTTAGAATATTGAAGAAGACAAAACTATAGTGTACTAGTTAAGTCATTTAAGTCATACCACCATTTCAAACGATCAAATCTATTACCGAAATACATATATATTTAATTCTACTCCACTAAATTGAATGGTGTCAAATAACCATGATATGTCACTGTGTTAGAAGTGTTCATATATGATAAATAGTTCCTACTGTGTAGAAACTTGGATATTAGACTAGAACAATAGATTTATCTTCCTGAAATCACCTTATATCATTTACAGTCCCGATGATTAGAATGGTATAGAGCTAATAAAGAATTTTCAGATAATCAAAACGTAGAAACGAACAATTTGTAGGGTACCTACAAGACTGAATTCACCAGTAAAGGTGATTTTTTTCTTTATTATTTGATCAAGATTATCCTATTAGGAAAAGAAATATATTTAAGATAAAATCATTCAATGATTGTATTGAAGTTCCATATAAACCAAATACTATTTACTAAACATTTTATATTTGTTTACTATTTGCATTTATGTAAAATGATCTCTTCTTTTTACGTGGATTTGTTTAGTGACTGTAATTGATCTCACTTCAAATAGTCTTTTCTAAAAAAAGTGTTGGTTTTATGGAAATATGTTTCACAGAACTTCCTGAAATTGTAAATTAAACGTGTATTTTGTGATTTCATATAAATTAAGTATCCATCTTTACTTATGAAGCTTGTGACTTAATGCAATTCGCACAGGATTCACCATATACCAACAAGAGACTGATCAATTGTAGTCCTTAACAACAATGGAAAAATACAAGCAAACAACACCAAGTGAACTTAAATTAAGTATTTCAAACAAAAAAGAACACAACCTTATTCTATTAAAGTAGTATAAATTTTCTTGGGAAAATTCTAACAGATTTATAAAAATTAATTAAATTATCATGGTACTGGGATAAATACATAGTGTTTTAATTAATTCGCACACTCAGTTCCACCGATTGTTAATTTTCAGAATACACACTAAATTAGATAGAAAAGGATTTCTCAAGGGCACATATCATTGAAATAATAACAATAAAGTTACAATCAATTCTTTTAATAAATAATCAGAATTAAATAGGAGATAAATTGTTGACCAATATATGTATCATATAAATAAAACCGTCATGAATAATAGTCTGTCTATTTTTAACTATGACAGTGAATGATTTCAAAGTTGGGAATTCATTCACACATGGTGAAATTTCTTACAATAATTATGAACAGACAAGATGGTGGTTGGAGGTAGTCAACAAGAAACCCTGAACACTGGTTTCGTACTATTTGGCACTTGCCATTAATATCAGAATGGGTTTCGTGGAGATTTTTAGAAATTTCACAAGTTGAAATCATGAGTAAATTGAAGCTAGACCACCACGGAAAACCTGGAAGCACTGGACGGCCGTTTCGTTCTGGTATGAGACTCCTCAGCAGTGCGCAACCAGGTCTGTTGTGAGATAGGAACTCACTGAAGTCAATGGTGTACGATGGCACAACTTCGTGGATTGGTTGAAGTTAGACATTAACACCGTTGGAAGCCGTCTCAGTGGTCTAATGGTTAGGTGCTCGCGCGCGAAACTAGTAGGTCCTGAGTTCGAATCCCATGAGATGCGGGGTCGTGGATGCGCACTGCTGGGGAGTCCCGTACCAGGACGGCAGGGCCGTCCAGTGCTTCCAGGTTCCCCATTGTGGTCTAGCTTCAATTGACTCACGATTTCAACTTGTGAGACTTGTCATTAAGTTGTACCTGTAATCTTGAGAGAACTGGTACTCCCTGACGGATCTAATCCCGTGTTACCCAGTTTTACAGTCAGAGACGTTATCACTGGTTTATCTGGGCTGCGACTGACCTCCTGTAGGTCTGAGATGTATTCCTAATTGATTGATCACTGGTTGGTGATCAATCTCATGTATGTCAGGTCCTTGTTAGTGCAGATTGAATGCTATCGACAGTGAATAATTTCAAAGTTAGGAGTTAATTCACATATAATGAAATTTCTTACAACAATTATACCAACCGGAATAAACAATAAGTAGGCTTAATATTTCAAATTAAAGACTACAATTATTTATTTTATATATACAATTGGATTTGTTTAAATGACAAAAAATGACCAGTATTCTTTAAGTGATATACGAATTGAGTACAGAGATTTATTTCATGAATACAACAGTTTTATATAAAATACATTGACATATAATTATGAATACTTAGTTTCGATATAGTGGGTAGATTCTCTGAAATCTATTCCTACTGTAAAAGGTTGTCAAATTTACCTTTGAAATTATGAAACTGGAGTAAATTAACAGTATCCGTAAAGTATTAATAGCTTGAATCTAGGAAGAAGATACAAACATGTAATCAGATAAAGAGAGACAGAAATATAGCAGTATTTTTTTTGCATTGGTCAATGTTATATTTTAATAATTGAGTTCATGAGTCGATTTAAGCTAGACCAACATTGACAACCTGGAAGCACTGGACAGTCGTATCATCCTAGTATTGGACTCCTCAGCAATATATATTCACGATCTCGCACAAAGGGCTTGAATCCAGAATCTTCGGCCTCGCAACCTCTAGACCACTGAGCCGTCATCCAAGGGTGTTAATGTTTAACTTCAATCGATGCATATTCATTCACAACTGTTCATCCATTTTCTGAGGTAGATACCTGCATCTACTTTACTGGTCACAGTTTGTCACTAGAACTTCAGGCAATTGATCTTAAAGTCAGTCACTAGTGACCATTGATTATTATCATCGACTCATGAATTCGACCATTAAAATTACAACAATCTCTACAAACCCTCATTCTGATAATGTTATGTTGATTTACAGAATGAGTAACAATATTTTTCACTGTAAATTTTTTAATTTTAGGATGAAGAATAATTTTTTTTTCTTTTCCAATACCTTCAAATGAAAACTAAAGTTTAAAACATCAAAATAAACTACTTCCTTATGATTAAATCATTATAGGAAAATGAATTAATCATGTTGTCATATATTAGGGGATATAGGGTTTGGTGTAGGAATACTACATTTAGTTGAATTTGACATTTTACTTTGATTTTTAATAATTATTTAACATTTAAAATCAAATTTACTAAATGTTATTCAAAGTTAAAATGTCACCTTTGTTTCTTCATTGATATGACTCATAAATTAAATGATGAATAAATATTTACCATAGAAACAATTTTCTCTCAATGGTTATTGATGGTTATATACATTTAATGTTCTATGCTTATATTTCACGTTATATAATATAAAATTAATGGGTATGATAAATTTTTATCAAATTATACCATGGAATCATTATTATTAGACATAAAGGATATTTGTGATAGGAAATATTGATTAAACTGATTTAAACGATTCAATATTTTCACAGATTTAAATCATGAGTCAGTTGAAGCTAGACCACCATTGAAAGCCTGGAAGCACTGGACGGCCGTTTCGTCCTAGTATGGGACTCCTCAGCAGTGCGCATCCACGATCCAGTAGGTCCTGGGTTCGAATTCCGCGGGATGCGGGATCGTGGATGCGCACTGCTGAAGAGTGCCATACTAGGACGAAACGGCCGTCCAGTGCTTCCAGGTTTTCAATGGTGGTCTAGCTTCAACTGACCCATGATTTCAATCTGTAAAAGCGTCTAAAATCTCCGCAAACCCCTATCTGATTCAATATTTACAAAATTGATTGAATGATAATGACGTAAAAATTGATGGATCTTCGCTAATATCATTAATCTTTAAATTATTTATGTAATGTTAATATTGATTAATTTTTGTTGTTGAAGGAATAATAGAAAACTTAAAATCTCCAAGTGGATACATGAAGAAGTTGATAAAAGTGTAATTTTACTTGTATCTAGGCCTTATCATTTCATCTATTTTAAAAATGCTATGAATTATCTAAGCAATTGTTTTGATTAAAATATGTGTAATTAAAGAAAAAAATTAAGGCAAATAATTTTAACAGTTAATAATTATGAACAAACTTTATGATTAGATAATACTGTAGTGTGTGTTACTTATATCGACACAAGCAGTATGTAACGCGAGTTAAGAATATAATGTCTGGCAATAGAAGATTGAGAAGATCGAGAAGGGAAAAACGGAAACACAAAGCAATAAGTATGAAAATGCAGGAACAATGAAGTCTGAGATGATTGAGTGATATTTGCAAAAGGAGCAGTCAAGTGTGAGACAACTGATTGGTATTTTGCAAATTAAGTATTCACTGTATGGTACTCAGATTTTACATTCGATTTCCCCCACTTTTGTTCTCGTTCATTAAGATGCCTGATATGGAGTTGGAGCATATTCTTCACCGTTAATAAGTTATAATATAGGCTTTCTGAAAAATAATTCAAATTATAGTCATTTGTTTATTTCTTTGGATTGATATAAGGTTGAAATAATGCCAGTACATTGATCCTGTATTTTTGTATTTGACTAGCTCAATAAATTGGAATACTATGTGTGTTTATGCATAGAGAATTGCTTCAACAGATTTAGATTCACTCACTAATCATGGTGTTATATTCAACAACAAAAAAGTATGTCGGAACGTTGGAATCTTTCTTCAAATAATTAAATGAGTAAAAGTAACTTTTTACATGTATTTTTCAAACGTTTTTTCCTACTTAGCCGTAATCAGCACATCTCAAATACATCTCGAATATTATTATATCTAATAGCGTAACTGCTTACATATTTTGGATTTAGCCAAAGCTATATTTAAAAAATTATTTACAACTAAAGAAAAGCTATGAAATAGTGTGTTGCGTGCTACTTATATTGATGTAATTAGTATATCACGCGAGTTAAAAACATAATGTCTGGCAGCAGAAGACGGGGAAAGATCAAAAAAGGAAGAGCAAGAACACAATGCAATTTGTAAGAAAACGCATGAGCAATGAAATATGAGACAATGGATTGATGTTTGCAGCAGGAACAGTCCAGGTAGATATGAGGGATTAAAATTTTCCAAATTAACGATTAACTATATGGTTTTTCTATTTTATCAAGTAGTTCTGTAATTTTGTATCAATTACATTCGATTGTCCTCACCCGTGTTCTGTTCACTACAATAGTATTCCTCCTGAAATGTACAAATATATCTCGTGTTAGAAATTAGATTTTCTTATCTCTAACAAAATATAAACAGGAAAATCATTCAAAACCAAAGATCGATAAATCATTGTTAAATGGGATTATTTAGAATTGTTCACTGACGATTTAATGAAAGTTAATATATCATTTATACAAATGATTAAAGTACATATGACGATAAATTATATTTCTGATAAGACTATAAAATATTAGAGAAATTTCATATTCACTTACATTTGTGTAGGTATATAGAATATAACTTTAAATTGACTATGTGTTGCGACCGAGGAAGTTTAAATTATGGGTAACTTCTGGGAAGTATTTATGGACTGTTATTATATATATTTTTTTATTGTGTTAGTATTAAGTAACTAAATTATATACTTACTTACGCCTGTTACTCCTCGTGAAGGAGCATAGGCCACTCGCCAGCATTCTCCATCCAACCCTGTCCTGGGCAATCCTTTCCAGCTCCGTCCAGTTGTAATTCATCGTTTTCATATCTGCTTCTATTATCCGACGTAATGTGTTCTTTGGCCTTCCTCTTTTTCGCTTCCCTTCAGGATTCCAAGTTAGCGCTTGCCTCGTGATGCAGTTTGACGATTTGCGTAATGTATGTCCTATACATTTCCATCGTGTTTTCCTAATCTATTCTTCAGCTGGAAGTTGGTTTGTTCTCTCCCACAGAAGGCTATTGCTGATGGTATCCGGTCAATAGATGTTGAGTATCTTGCGTAGACAGTTATTTATAAATACTTGTACCTTCTTGATGGTGGTTGCTGTAGTTCTCCAAATTTCAGCTCCATACAGTAGAACTGCCTTGACGTTGATATTGAAGATTCTCACTTTGATATTGGTTGAAAGTTTTTTGAGTTCCATATGTTCTTCAATTGTAGGAATGCGACCCTTGCTTTGCCAATCCTTGCCTTTACTTCTGCATCTGTTCCTCCTTGTTCATCGATGATGCTTCCCAGGTATGTGAAGGATTCTACATTTTCTAGATTTTCACCATGAAGAGTGATTGGATTGCTGTTCTCCGCCCTGAATTTGAGGACCTTGATTTTCCCTTTGTGTATACTGAGGCCTACTGATGCAGAGACTGCTGCCACACTGGCTGTCTTTGTCTGCATCTGTTCGTGTGTACGTGATAGGAGGGCTAGGTTATCCGCGAAGTCCAAATCGTCTAATTGATTTTGAGCGGTCCATTGTATTTCGTGTTTTTCTTCAGATGTCGAGGTCCTCATAATCCAGTCGACCACCAGGAGAAAAAGGAAGGGAGAGAGTAGACAGCCTTGTCTTACTCCGGTCCTTACTTGGAATGCATCTGTCAGCTGTCCTCAAAATAGTATATATTTCTTTTATCATAAGCTTTCAAATGACCTGGCGGTTATTATTACGCGATTTACTATTCACAAGTTATTCTCAATATATTAGTTACAGTCTCTCACAGTCACAGCCACTTTTGCCTTGAGCATGTATAAGTATTATTTTCTATTTTATGGTATGATGCTGTCTGATTTGCTTGTATATAAACTGCATATTTTTGAAATACATTATCCCTATAGTGGAAGCCGAAATTATGTTCTGGATTCTATGGACAGGGTTAGGTGACAAGAACCAATAGAAACTCAAAATTGACTCTAAACTGTTCGTACTGATTCACACACCATTGATTTGACATAATACCTTGATCATATAAGTCGATATTCTAATTAGTGATTCAGTCACATGATATTTGACGAGGCTTATAGCATAACACCATGTGAACAATTATATCAATTAAATATTTGGTCCCTCGAATACATTGAAACATTTCTGTAACTTTCTGCTATATCAAACATTATTTCATAATTCTCTTTAAACAATTTCTCATTCTTATTTTTCTTTAAATTATTATTGTTCTATTTTACACTATTCAACTTTTTAATGTGATAATTCAATTTATATTTATTCTTATTTTTATTTTGAAAATAATTATTTCTCAGTGATTTGTGTTATTCATCTTGATATCACATTTATTACAACCTCATTCACATTATAAACAAAATTATATGTATCCACTATTAACAGTTATGGATTGTATTTATTCCACTTTTTTTTCTCAAGTTGTTATTATGATTATTATTTTGTTTGAATGTGATAATTTTCTTTCTTATTAATTTTTCATTTTAATGTTATGTAATCAGTGAATTTGTATCCATGTGATCAACTTCAAGATAATATCTATATTGAGGGAAGGATAAGAATTGAATGACTTCGAAAAGTTATTTTCATGTTGTAGTTTAACAATAAACAAGAAATGTTATTTCAATGTTCAATTGTTTTTAAGTGTTCAAGAGTTCTTTTCTTTGAAAATCCATGATCATTAAACTTTAATACAATCTCTTCAGTTTATAAAAAAATTCTAATTAAACAACGAATAATGATTTTAAGTTACTTGATAAGATTTTTTAGATCTTTCACAGAAAATTCATTAACTGTCTGTTTATGTAAATTTTTCTCCCTCATCAGCAAATAATCGATATATAACAAAATGCCAAATTGTATTCACAAAAAACAATCTTGTTCCGAAACTGATAAATCAAGTTTATTCTTTCGATAAAGTTGTGTGCAGAATGAAGTTGATTGATTCTCTCTCTACACGAAAACCAGGTAAGATATTCGAAAACGTTGAAAAAATCATATCAAACATCTACTATGATCGTTATCCTTACTTTATTCAAATTAAATTTTACTAACTATATTCATTTGTATTTCACAGTCTCATTATGATAACAACAGTAGAGTTGTGACTAATAGCTTTATTAAGCACTGTTGAGGGTTAGTTGTGTTGTAAATTATTGATTACGTGGAAGAACATCCGTAGTACAGTGTATGAAGAAAAGGTTGTTCTTGAAATGTTTTCTTTCGAATTGGTGTATCATCATTGTGAATGGACATAATCATATATCTGTCTTTGCTTTAATGTGTAGAAGAATATTCACGCAGTATAAAACTATATAAACAAATGAAGAACCTGCTGAAAACATTGAGATTTTGATTAATGCATAACAGAGTTGTTTATGAACTAGATAGAAATTACATGAATCAGCCGAAAGAAATGAATTTGAATTATCTATTACTACTTAATTGTTTAAGTAGTTTGAATTATTCATGATATTTCGACGCCATTAAACATTTTATCAATGAAATTATCGAATGCATAAGTGAATAGTTTGTTCACTACTGATAATGCGTTAAAAACTTAATTAAACGTCTGTTCTTTCATGTGATTCATAAATACTATTTTGAAAGAGTCATTTATTTTGTAACTTGATGACAGGCGAGAAACATGCAAAGGATTTTCTTCCGTAATAACAATAATAATAATGATACAGTGTGAAAATAATAATTACCGAATTCATGCGAGTTTACTGGCACGATCAGCTTGATATAGATAGTAATATTGAATGTAGAGAACAGATTTGTGATATTGGAGTGTTTTAAGTTTTCTAATTCGAAGGTTGTCTACGTAGTAGAATATTTTTCACATATATTTCAGTAATGAAGAAAATCAGTCCTCAGCTGACGTCCTGTTGATGTACGAATGGTGAATTTGAAGTGATTTCCTGCATCATGACCAATTGATTATAACCACTCACATCTAGAGAAAATATAACGGAAGCGGAGAACATGGAACAAAAATGTCAATAGTTACTATGATATGTTATAATACATGTGTCAGGACATATTATGATCCACTGTCCGTGTTAGATATTATGCAGACTAATGAAGGTTGACAGAGGATGTGTAGTTGTAGAATGACAGCAGATAGGGAAGGAGGTCTACTAATTGTGTCCAGTAATAAAATCTATCGAACTTGTGAAATAAAATCTAGTTAAAATTGTAAGCAGATTTAAGGCATTTTCAGAGGTGAAGTGAGCATCAATGCAGTGAACAGAGGATGGAAGTGAATTTATTTGACGAATAGATTGTGGGAAATTATTGCAGAGTCTGGACAATTTACTGGTAGAGCAATTCATACGGAGAGATAAGGAGTTACGTGTGCTGTAACTAGGAGTTACTGCATATTGAATTACTTCACTGGATGTGAAAGATATTTTATGAAGTATTTCGAAGAAGAAGAAGAAGATGATTGAATTTATTTTGAGTCTCCTCTTGGATAATTGGTCCAGTGTAAATTTATTACATGTGGACTTATAATTTAAGACACAGTCAATCAGTAAGCCAGTCAATGGAAAGTATGAGAAGTCCAACCTCAATTTATCTTTTATACAAAAAGCATTAAGAATAAGCACGACGTATTCTAGGTGTGGTCGACGATGTAGTGGTAAACTGTATACCAAATCATAATAACATCATATCTTTCGAGATGTAAATTACCGAAGAAATTCGGAGTTGCTGTGTCACAAATCGAGGATTCCTGAAACAGTGACAATGAATGGAATTGAGATACTGATTGGAAATTGACTTCATTCTCAAACACCATTTTCAATGTTTAAAAGTGTTTAGTGTTATCATTGTTATTCAGACAATACACTCAATTCTTTCTTGAATTGACTAAATACGATTTGATTGTACAATGCAGTTGATTCCATCGACAGATCTGCTAATTTGTAGTAATAATATTTATTTTAAAACTTTGTGACTACGTGATCATTATTGAAACAGTAGTGTTTTCTCGAAAAATAAATATATCACATAATTCTGATAAACTATATCTTCTCATCACTCTACATCAACTTCATTGACTACAGGAAGGTATTTGATAGCGTGGAAAGAACAACACTATGGAGGCTTCTTCAACACTACGGCATGGCTGAGAAGATAGTCAATATCATACGAACTTCCAATGATGGATTAAACTGCAAAATCGTGCATGGAAGACAGCTGACAAACTCGTTCGAGGTAAAGACCGGTGTCAGTAAAGGTTGCTTATTCTCACCCGTTCTCTTTCTCCTGGTGGTCGAATGGATCATGAAGACGAGACAGATATAAGAAGAATGAACAAAAATTGGACAGAACTGGAAAGGAAGGCCCATAACAGAGTGGGTTGGAGAATGCTGGTCAGCGGTCTATGCTCCATTGGGGATAAGAGGCTTAAGTAAGTAAGTAATTAAGCATTGTGTTTCAAATGAATGGAACTGTATTATTTTATGTTTTAATATTCATTTTCATAAACGGTATGAGTTTTATGAAACTGTTATTTCTGTTATGTTGAGTGTTAATGTTTATCTATTTAACGCACTTTCCGATGTACATATTCGCCCACGTCTATTATTGTGGTGGACGAACCAATCAGGTTTACGATAAAAGGTCTTCAATTTCGGCGCAAAAATAATTCATCCATTTGGCTAAATAGAGTTTTGGCATTATAGCTGATGTCAATTCGTGATGAAAACCTCAATCTAATTTCTAACCCTATGTATCAACTGTAAGTATCTATCCTAATTGCTCACACTGGTTTATAACCCTCATTTATCCATAGTATGTAGATGGACATTCTCAGTCTTTTTAGCGTCGCTCAAAGGTCGTTCATAAATTATAGTCTCACCATTATTGTTTCTGGATCGGTATACATTTGAAAAAAATCGTGTTTATCCTTTTAAATTGGGATAAATTATCATCGTTAATTTCATTTTTATCATTTAAATGTTAATATTGTATGCATTCTAACTAATCAAACAGATCTTATTATAATTTATCATCTAGAAATTCTGATTAAAATCGGTTATAAGTAAAAAATTTATTTGGATTGAAATTGATTTCTGTCATAATCATAAAATTTGTTAGGTTTAATCAGCTGTATCGATTTCAGTAAGATATTTCCAACGATTTCACTAATTTATTATACGACATTGAAAATTTATACTAAGTTTCATCCATACTTAAACGAATAGTTTGATAGAAATAGGGTACCGAATATAGAGAAGACATTATTTGTAAAAATTACATGTGAAATAATCTCAGAGATTGAAATTTAAATAGTCCCAGCGTTGGAGAATGCTGGTCCGCGGCCTATGCTCCATCAGGAGTAACAGGCGTAAGTAACGTTTCATCTAACAAACTTGTCTGAACGTTTTCAAGGTAATGACTAAAATCAAAGTTATCAAAGAATTTATAATGTTCAACAATCAAATCAGATTTATACTAAGTGCTTATTCAGATGTTGACTTAAGTAAGTATGAGTCGTTAAGTTGTGAATCGTGTGAATAGTTCACAACGTAAGGATAAGTGAATGAATGATTGTTTATGTGTATTTGTAAGTTTGAGTTCTTGATAGTTGATATAAGGTGTTAATTTGTTTTTATTAGAAATAAACATAGTAAGTAAAAAAAATAGTGATCAGACCACATTTACTTTTTTAGCTGGTATCTTTTGAAATGGAAGTTGTTTCACTGCTATTCAATACTCAATCAATACTAAAAGTATGCTAGGTTTGAGACCTGTGAGAGTTTATATTTTGGACTACAAGTATTTACAATAAAATCGATTAAGCTAATAACAAAGCTCAAGTGGCCTTAACTGAAAAAGTCATATCACTGGAATGGAAGAATATAAACACTTAAGAAACACTATTATATATATATATATATATATATATATATATATATATATATATATATATATATATATATATATATATATATATATATATATATGAGATGGATGACAAAACAGTAAAAACTCTTAACTACACTTCGATATCATGATTCTAAAGCTTTCTTCTCTCCTATCCCCAACTACTTCAAAATACAAATCTTGTAAAAAAGACTTATTTGAACGAAGAATAATTTACATTCAATTATATACCGACGACCCTTAATCATTATTGACTAAAAGATTTGTCAAACGGAACAATTGTTACTTGAATAAACAATCACAGCAAATAGATCAATACATATGAAAATACACTAGAAGTCAACTGGACGAAAATCAACGTAAACATAGTGTGTCAGTTCTGAGGATGATTTCTTCTCTATATGTTGTATTTGGGGATTTAAAGTACTCAACAAGTCAGTAATTACACAAATTTCATGAATTAAATTAGATTTCTTTTAACTAGTTAAATCTAATTTCATGAAATCGTATATCATTTACGTGATGCAAATTAACTAACTGAAAGAAAGTTCAGTGAAGTGAATCTATTTACTATTTATATTTTACAGTCGATTTATTGTTTGAGTGTATATTATAATATTGAAATAGTTCAATTATCAATCACTGGGTAGTGATCGATTTCATGTACGTCAGCTGCTTCTTAGTGCAGACCGAATTCTATCGACCAAGTCGCAATGTGGCCACCAGTCTAAGTGACTCGATAAATTGACATAGCCATTGAAAACGTTAATGGCAATCTGGACTCAGTTGATTTGTGGATAATACAGCATTTAAAACGAAACATATTGGGCTGAAGTGTCAACATGAAGACCAACACAGGATTTTAAATGGGTTTGGCTGACGAACCCTTAATGAGACGAAATGATCGTCGTATAACCTCACCAGTGGTCATGAACCAAATATAATGAAAAATTATAGTTTGAATAAATTTACCATTCAGAGAAATTCATAAAATAAGTACTTGAACATGTATAATAAGAAACAGTGTTTCAAACATCCTATATTTAACCGAGTCACTGAAATTTGATTCAACCAGAACCTCGACTCTCTTATTTTGATATAGTTGAGTAGCTTAGCAAAGTGTAATTTAATTTAAAGCAGAGAAATCACTTTCTTTTTTACAGGGAATCAATTCTCAATTCTCACTCAAGAAGCCAAATTAGAAAAAATGACTTATCGAAAAAAAAAAGTTTATTAGATTTGTAATGGAATTTGGTAAGAAATTTCAACAACTAGAGAATATAGACAACAACAAAAAGAAAGTGTTTAGTTTCTATTCGTCATTTTAAACTTAGGAATTGAGTTGTTGACTTCCAGTCTGGTGGGTGAGTGTTAACAATGGTTCTACAGTATCGAAGATATTTATATGTTTTCCAAGAAAAATTTAAATATATACATTCTGTAGAGGTGTTTTAAACAATACGGAAATAGTTAGTCAACACTACCTATTGTTAAGATGATATTAGTGAGAGTTAACTAAACACATTAGTCAAACAAAACTTTCGGACAAAAATACAAATTTTCAGTAAGTAGGGGGTGTATTAGAGCCTGGTAATCATTGATTCATTTTTATGTAGCAAATACAGTACTTCTAATTGTTGCATCACAGAAAATACTTTAGTTTATACCGTAGGGGTTTTGTGAAGATTGAATTTCATAGTTTACGTCATGGACTAATTTTAATTAAATAACTCTTGGACAACAGTAAGCACCGAAAGCTACTTTATTCTAGTATTGGACTCCTTAGTAGTACTCACCTATAATTCCACTGGTGATCGAACCCAGGACCTTCATATCTGGTGTACGGGCGCTGAACCTCATGACTGCTGAGTCATTATCCAATGGTTAGAATTTTTAACTTAAATCAATCTGGTATAGTTCAAAACCATTGTATAGTAAGATCAGTAGACGAATGCTACACACCCGACATGACTAAACTGTATCACTCACGGCTGCTCAGTAGATATGATAATCATATACGCGCTGGCGATTGAATTTCAAAAGTATTTTCAGAATAAATGGTATGATTTATTTTAATAAGTAACACGAACTGTTTTTCCTAAAATAAAACAGAACAAAGCTATAACTCCTTTCAGGACTGTTCTATGAAGTCTACGTGGAAAATAATGAAATAGTTGGAAACCATTTAAAAAAGATTTAAATGTAGGTCTCACAGAATTTGATGACAGGAAGTAAGGCCTGTATTTGGTATGTCTTAGTGGAAGTAACGTGTGATCGGCAACTGGGAGTGGACAAACGGACGACTCAATAACAATTAAATACTTGGTTTCCATCTCTATTAATTATATTTTTCCCCTGGGTTCACTGAGTATAGGCTGCTTGTAATTGTGTTGAATAATGTTTTGTCTAGTCTATATTCTGATTTTCTATATTAATACATATATTGGTGATTTAAATCATCAAAGTTTTGGGCAAATATTGGGGAAAACCTGAAATTTCGGAGTTTCAGTACCATTTCCTCAAAATTTTCTGCAGCGGCTTTGGTCGTGTATCATGACTCAGTTTATGTAAAGCGTACCGATCGAGTATTTGATGCAGTAGTAACAGAAAAACTTCGGTTTAATAGTGGTGAATTTTGGCAAATAGAAAATGTCCTTATTCATCCAATATGCTAGTTTGCAACATCGAGATGATTGTCATTCTAAAATGTAAACAAATAAAGCTAAATGCTTATATAAAACGTTTAATCATGGAATCAATATACACTGTCACGGAATCCTATAGTAAGCCCCTTCTGGTAATTATAGTTATACTTTTCGACTTCTTGTATCAGAAACAAAACGTATAACACCATAATGCTTAAGTGCTTCGATTAATGATCATACTGGAAACATACATAATAGAATATAACTATTATCACTATATCAATGAAATAACTTACTTACTTACTAACGCCTGTTACTCCTCGTGAAGGAGCATAGGCAATGAAATAAGGCTATCGAGTAATCACTAATTGAACTGTTTAATAAATATTTATAGATATGATCTTTCGCTTACATTAGACATTCAACAACAAAATGAAAAGGTAATCAAACTACTTCCAGACTATATATTAAAAAACAGACGACTTTTTGAAGAAATCAGTACTGTCTACAGATCATTTTCTAAATCATTTAATGTCATCAGATGAGTGAGTTGTCAGACAAATGAATTTCATTAAAAGAATATTAAAAAGTACTATTATGATCCTTCTTTTCATTTTGTCAGCAATAATCAAACAATGAAAAGTGAATAAGGATAGTACTGTGCTGTGAATCTATTGAAGTTAGGAGAAAAAGAAATATTGGATATCAACTTAGTGACTAAATGATATCGTTTGTAACTAGAAATTCGTATATCTTGAATTGAGTCCCACCTACTGCCATACTTAAATGCCGATAAGGAATCGAACTTCAACCCTTATGCTTTTGTAGCAAAAATACACACTTGATATTTTCAAGTTTATTACTAACACAATTTGGACAAAATGCAATTTCGTCAAAAGACATAATCTAGCAACTAATTCGTTCTTTTTTTCCTCTACATGGTTCTTTTTCCAATGGTGTTCTTTTTTATCATTATTAGAACCTAGTTACTATTTTAAAGAATAAAATGAAAGAAAATTTTAGCAAAGGATGAAGCAGTGTGTTACCGTAATGTTGTCACGCAAGATTAATATATCATTTTGTAATACAATAGAGATATGTATACATACAAGTTAACATATATTTTAGTGAATATTTCAATTTCAGCTTCATTTCCGATAATATATTTTTTTATAAAACAATAACTCTGTGTTAGTAGCGGCAAGGGATTTTTCCACTTCTTTTAAATAGACGAATATCATATATATGTATATATAATATGAAGCTTGTGTGTGTGCCCATCTTCAGCTTTTCGTTAGTCGAATATAACTCAATTCTACTAATAAGTAGTGGTGAGTCATATATTCAGATAATAAAGAATAAACTTATGGATTATTAATAATGGTAAATATAGACACTAATGACAGAAGTACCAGAAGAAAATTAGTTAATAATTGAGTATACATATACATACCTTTGATCAATTTGATTAACGAGTAAAGAAAAGAAATCATCAAAATAATCTAAAACTTTATTTATAAAAATGATTTAGTCTCGAAAGGTATGACTCAGTTATGTGTACAAGAAATAAAGTTGAACAGTTTGAAACGAATAGAATTATCATTATATGCCAATATAGTTTAATTATTATCAGTGAATAAATTAGAAAACTTGTCAGATAGTTTTATTTGGTTGTTTAGATGCAATTGGCCTAGGTTATGTGTTCGTTATCATTTACCAGCAAGATATATTTGTATTCTTGAGGGAAATAAAGAACTCTTTGGGATTTGAAATAATTTTACTGAATATCATTGTTAATGTTATTGTCACTGAGGTACTTGAGTCTTAACTTATTTTTTTTTGTAGAACCAAGGTATATGCATTGATTGATCCATTACTAGTATCCGCCGACTGAGAGAATTCGATCAGTAATAAAGACTAAACAACATAATATCATTCAGTTAACAGTTAGTGAAATATTACTTAGGTGGTCCGAGCTTATGATAAACAATGTAGCTTACTTTATTGAGTTTATTAAAATTTATTTCTAAATAGATTAATTGGTCGTTTATTGTAGTAAATAATTTGACAATCTATTATTTATAAAATAGACTATGTTTCAATTGAGTAATTAACTTCATGGTCGACCTGTAAATTGTTAGTCGTCTAATTAATAGGATGTAACTGAAGCGGTAAAGTTTAGAGAGCTAAAAAGAGTTACTACCCAGAATGCTTTGGAATATAAATAATCAAGTATGTTATTCGCCGTCTGTTATATTTGAAGCAAATTACTATTGATGGTCGCGCAATTTTGTGGATTGGTTGAAGTTACACATTAACATCATTGGGTGCTGGCTCAGTGGTCTAGAGATTTGAATCCCATATGCGGGGTAATGGATGGGCACTGATGAGGAGTCTCATACTAGGACGAAACGGCCGTCCAGTGCTTCCAGGTTTTCAATGATGGTCTAACATCAACTGATTCATGATCTCAATCAAAAATTCAACAATCTCCGCAACCTCATACTGATATTAAGGATGCTGTTGTGAGTAGAGAACTTTCGGAAAATGAACTTAAGCTAACTGAAATGTTCGTTTGATTTCATAATTATTTAAATTAATTAAAATAATATTAACTAGTGCTTTGATTGATGTTTTAGCATACCATTAGTTGTGACTAGATAGATGGTGTTAAAATAGTATCAAGGTATATTTAAATTTCTTTGAATCGTCTTTTGCAACCTAAACATCAGTTTTAATGATGATACCTCAATAAAAATTTTTGTTTATGGTAGACAAACGTAGGATTAAACGACAAATCCAGATTTGCTATAGTACAAAAGTCAGGGATACTTTCACTGAACTATTTGAATGTCGGCTGTCTCCTTTCATGACTGAGATGTTTATACTAACTGATCAATAAGTAGCAACTAATCTCATTAATTCCAGATTGATTATCACTAACCATATTACATTAAAAATAGTGTACAACACAACCGAATTCCTTAGACTTAGTATCACATATTAGATAGAATTCTATCATATTATGAACTAGACAACATGAAATTGACTTCTACTATGTGACTGATCAATATAAATGCTTATTTATTCTTCACTTCATAAATAAATAGTGTTGAGTAAGCTTACACAGAAGACTGAATCTAGTTCCTTTCCTTAATTTCTTACTTTTGACATCTTGTAAAACTGATTCCTTTGAGATTTTGGTACCATTCAAAAATAAAAACAAATAAATTTCTCAAAGGAAAAATCAAAACTAAGTTTATGTATATTTAATAGCTAAAATCAAATATCTACTGATTTTCACTAATAACAAAATGGAACTCAGACTGAACTACTAATCCATCAAAATTTCATTCATTCATTTAGTGCCTTGAATTCTAAACTGTTAACTAACTACCTAAAATACGCGAATATTTTTCGTAAAACTTATAACATTTCTTAAAATACGTTTAGAGATTAACCCTAAATAAAGAATAAAAATATTCATATAAATTAATAAGTATACTTGATTAATTTTAATCATTAGAATTCTAATATACCCTGGAAAAATAAAAGAGGAATGAATTCAACGCACGATATCCTGCTGTGTAATAATCCCCTCAGGAAATTAAAATGATTTCGTCTATATAAAACTTCATTACTTTTCTATCTTTTTTTTGTTGTTTCCTTCTTTATATTTAACTTTTTCATTTCTGTGACCTGATAATTTATACTTGTTTCAGACTATTCAAATTTATCAGTTTTATAACCAACCATTTTATTTATCATAGTTATATTAGTTAATATTAATTAGTAATTTTATCCTATGGATTTGATTACTCATCATTATTGATTGACAGGGTATATATATATAATGTATATTGTTTCTCTGGGTTAATTTATCAAAATTTTGATGTGAATATACACCTGATCATATGGTTACATTTTGTCTATATTTCTTTTTCTCTCTTTTTTTTCTTCCTAAAATATTTTGTTTACCTGATAAAATGAGCCTTATAATGTTTTGTTCTATTCTGTTTTATGAAATTTATATTAATTTATTTTCATTTCAGTGAAATGTTATTGAGGAAAATAAAATAATTAAACTTGTTGAAATGAAAATTTCTAAATTGTATATTAAGTGATTTATTACAATACAATGAAATATCAGCATAACAACTATTAACAGGCTTATACTCCTCCACGAGGGGTTGTAGGTAAGTAAGTAAGTAAGTAAGAAGGTAAGTAACGTTTTATCTAGTTACTTACTTACGACCGTTATCTCAAGTGGAGCGTAGGTCGCTGACCAGCATTTTCCAACCCACTCTGTCATGAACCTTCCTTTCCAGTTCTGTCCAATTTTTGTTCATTCTTCTCATGACTGTCTCTATTTCTCGACGTAATGTGTTCTTTGGTTTCCTTCTTCTTCTACTTTGGTATTGAGGATTACAGGTGGGGGTTTGCCTTGTGATGGAGTTAGGTGCTTTCCTCAATGTATGTCCTGTCCACTCTCAGCGCTTCTTCCTGATTTCTTCCACTGGAATCTGGTTTGTTCTCTCCCACAATAGGTTGTTGATGATAGTGTCTGGCCATCGGATACGAAGTATTGTGCGTCGACAATTGCTGATAAACACTTGTATCTTCTGGATGATGGCTTTCGTAGTTCTCCAAGTTTCCGTCCCATATAGTAGAACTGTCTTGACATTTGTATTGAAAATTGTGACTTTGATATTAGCAATTGACAGTTGTTTTGAGTTCCAGATGTTCTTCATTTGTAAATATGCTGCTCTTGCTTTACCGATCCGCGCCTTCACATCTGCATCAGATGCATCGTGTTCATCAATGATGCTGCCCAAATATGTAAACGTTTTTACATCTTCCAAAGCTTCTCCATCAATTGTGATCTGATTGGCGCATATTGTGTTGTATCGGAGATGTTATTAAGTGAGTATATCTCAAATTAATAATAACCATTATTTCTAGCCTGTTTAAATATTATAAGATTGATTTTATTCACGAGCTGAATAAAATTCAATTTTCAGACTACAAAGCTCAAATAATCCAAATTAACCCATATTGATTCTTTTCTTTTAGTTTTTAGCTTCGGTTGGTTCTCTTAAGATGTTCTTTTGAATAAAATATTTAAAGAAAAAAAACTGATGATCAAATGAAAAGATTTTTTTGAAAAGTGAAATAATGTTTCTTTTTAGTTTACTTGTCATGGTGACTAAACACTACTATTATATACATTTAATTGAGTTTCAGTGTGTTTAATATCTTTAAGTCCTCAAAATTTGTTCAACTACTCATTCATATCTTGACAGAGGTCTATATGGGATCCAATTATTATTTAACGCATACTTCTAGTTCTTACTAAACACAACAGATAATAAAATAGCAAGGTATGTTGAACAACATTTATATGATCGAATCCAGTGAGCGTGATTGTGAATGTGCACTGGTGAGGAGTCTCACAATAGGACGAAACGGCCGTCCAGTGCTTCCAGGCTTTCAACGGTGGTCTAACATCAACTTGTTCATGATCTCAATCAAAAACTTAATAAACTCCACAACCCCTATACTGGTAACCAGAAAATGTTAAGGAATGATTTTTATGAAATAAATCTACTTTTTTGACACACTTTAAATAAAGGACAGAAATGATTTCTTCTTCATAAGTTAATAATAGTCATTTGATAAGTGAAACTTTATTATGTAATCTAGTGAATTGTTAGACAATCAGGATCATCCTCAAACCATGTTTAAGAGTTTGTAAGATTCCCTTATATTGGAATGGGATTCGGCTTCTAACAGCTATCTATGAACATGAGAATACTAGTTATCAAAATATAAACAATGTATAATTTATGCATAAAAAATACCCAGATTAGTTTAATTCTTATTTTTCCCCAAATTAATGAATCGAAAAGAAACACCATAAAATATAAAAACAAACAAGTTTATTTTTCAGTTTTTTAATACTAAAACTGAATTAGTTTTGAGTGCAATTAAAAAAATGAACACAAAAAACCAAGGGGGGAGAGAGAGAATAAAACCAAATGACGTAATCAGTCAATCAATTAGCCAAAAGATGTAAGTCAGAAAAACGGTTAATTGCAATTGGAAGAATAAGAGTATGGAAACAGATAAAAAAGAACAGTTGGCAGCGATAACGAATTTTCTTAAACTTAACCGCATCAACAAATATAACAAACATTAATAATAATAATATCAATACTAATCTAAACTCTCCTCCCAAAGCTTACTATTTATTGTCTGTAAAATTAATTCTTTTTTTCAATTCATTAAACAAGTAAAGTAAATTGGCTTGTTAATGATGTAGTGTAAGCTACTTATGTTGATAGATATAAGTAGTATGTAGCAACAGTCGGCAAAATGCATACCTACGGAATATTAGGAAGAAAATAGAAAGGGAGACAGAAAACAATTGTAATAACAACGGAATTGAAAGACTCATGAAGCATGTAAAGGATAACTGATGGAATACGTGCAAATTATGCATTTGATGTATGGTTTTACGAAAGTACTTTGTAATTCGATTGTCCCCACCCGTGTTCTGTTCACTATATTTGGTGTCACTGCCAACCAGGAGTGGAAGGGTGCTGTTCTGTGAATGCCGTTGTGGGCCTGGAGCTGGGGTGCCAGTTGGGGCAGTCTGGTGCGGAGAGGTGGCGTCGAGTGGAGTGTTCTGGCAGGGCGGCATGGGTTGTAGCGGGTGCTGTCGACGGAGAGGAACGGTGGGACGTGCAGCTACCGGGCGGACATCGGATGTAGATGGCTTAGCAGGCCGGTGGAGCACAGGCGTTAAGCGTCACAGGTGCCGGATGGGTGTCGGATGTTGTTGCCCCGGCAGGTCGGTGGAGCTATCGAGGTCAGCGCGCCGCAGACTCGACATTTTAATGGAGAGCGTAGCACAGACTGCAGAAGCGAAGAATGTGGCACGGCCAGCATGAACCACTACAAGAACGACTGCTTTTAAGGGAGGACGAGTGTGGTGTATGCTACTTATATTGATATAAATAGTATATGACGCGAGTCAGGAATGTAACATCTGGCAGCAGAAGATGGGGAAGATCAAGAAAGAAAGAGCGGGAATAGAAAGCAATTAGTATGGGAATCCAAGGACTAGGAAGTTCAAGACAATTATTGAACATTTTGCAAATTAAGTATTATAGTATGGTTTTTCTATTTTACCAAGTAACTCTGTAATTTTGTGCTAAATATAATGCGATTGTCCCCACCCGTGCTCTGTTCACTACATTGTCACTAATGAAAGAAATTTCAATAGTTTTCAGATTCGTAGTTGCTGTTTAATGGTCGAAAGTAAATTTATTCAATGAGAATACAGTTTTCCGTAACATTAATCCGAAAAAGATGTGATAACGTTTGATTGTATTTTGTACTACTTCTTAATTATTTTTTTATGATAAATTTGTTAGTAAATCTTTTTCAAATTTGGTAGATTTTACTGAAACAAAACAGATTTCTATTAGCTCACAACTCAATTTAAAGCTGTGATAAATACAAAATATCTCAGCAACAATATAATATCAAGGTCTCTAGTAATTTATATCAAGAAAGAGCTCTCAAAGTTCTAGTGGATGCTTGTTACTGGTGGAGTTCAGTCATGTCGGTAGTGAAACAGTTTTCATAAATTATATTAAATGATTATTGAGTTATTTCGTGAATTGATTGAAGTTTTAAACTCAGGTCATTGGATTCAAATTTAGTGGTTTATGAGTTGAACACTTGTTATGAGACTCAAAGTCTCTGGGATCAATTTCAGCGGCTTGTGGAGTCAAGCTACTGGGAAATCCGATAGTAGGACAAAACAGATGCTTATTGCTCTATAGTTTTCAACAATATCCTAACCGAGATCAATTCGTGAAGAATGCTACCTAAGTATTAATATAGATGTTTATCAAAGCATTAATATACTTAACTCTAAATATTAAATTTAATAACTGTACACTAACTGATAAGTTTATAAGAGACAATAACTCTTGTTTGTTCGTTACTGGTAATCGGATCCCATGATTCAGTAGTCACTCGAAGTAACGGTGTGCTTGTTCGATGTCAGACTATTAGAGGCTTCATGCTAGTAGTTTCGAAGTTAATCAGAGTTTGGCTATATGATCAGGATTTAAATCCCTCAGAAAGTGTTAGCTCTTTAGGAGTACATTTACAGATTGTGGTCTAATACTAATCAGTAGGAATCTTAGGTCTATGGTCAACTCCAGTCATCTAATATATATATATCATTTGGTATAACAATAAATGACCAAAAGTATTCATCGGTTTGTTAAGAAGACTACTTACAAAATCTAATAAAAATCACCTATAAACATTTTATTTAAAAACGTTTGTTTTTTAGTCTCAAATTTTTCACATTATTTAAACACTCTTCTCAACTGATAAAAATGATTTAAGGTAGATATCAAGTGTTTTTGAATATAATACTTCGTATAAACATTGAGAGTTGTTTATTTTGACAACACTATCAATTGTCATTACAATAGTGTTCTTTCTCTAACAAGTGGTGTTTGTTTTGAAATAGATTATTTAAAAATGAATTACATTCATTATTTCATCAGTCGGGATTAAATCATCTTTGAGACATAAGAAAAACGCTTCGGTCAACTAAATATATTTTGCTTTGATCAAGTAAATCAGATTTTTTTCAAGCCTTTAAAAAAACTACACACTAGCTATCATTAAGTTGGGAATATTTTCTCTACCAGTATCGTGTTCATTACCAACCATATAAGAAAGGCCAATTTTGTAAGTAAGTTTGATCACTCGTTTTGAGTACAGTCTGTGTAATTAACTCTTGAAGAGTAAATAAAATTGTCTAATGATATTGATTTGTCCATCAATAACGGTTCATCCTTAATTTATTAAATTAACTGAGAACTGATTGTAAATTCAGGTGAATAATAGAGCATAAAATAGGGTATTTTAGGTAACTCACTTTATTAAAGACCTGTAGTTTCGATAAAGCATGTTTGTTTTAAAACATAATTTGTATACCGCTAAGTACTTCAATGATTCTGTCAGATTTATTCATAACAGTAAGTTTTATACTTTGCATAAATGAATGAGTGCACAACATAATTTTGTAGACATTATTAGACTTTTTTTGAAAAAAATTAATAATCAAATCTAAGCATATTTAATATTAAGATCAAAGATTACTAAATGATCACCTAGGCTACTTTGCGGTGATTTTTTTTAAACCCACTATAACTATAATTTTAATAGATTCACTTAGAAATAGTGAAAATACTTAAACGCTTTTAAAATAATTTACATAAGTTGTATATTAAATGTATGGGGAAACATAGTGTACAATTATTTATTCAAATTACTTTATATCGATCCTTTCACAAATTAACATGACTGATTTATTAGTACAAATGTTTTCTGTATGGAGTTATGGGAATTGCTGAATTTCATTGAAATTATGTATCGATCTAAGTTAGGCCTCTATTAAAAACTTGGACGAAACAGACGTTCAGTGTTTATAAATTTTCAATAGTGATCTAACTTAGATCAATTCACGGTTTCAATGAAGTGACGAATTCGTTTCCAGTAGAAATTTGCCAATAATTTTAGCATAACAGTCTATAAGTTAGATAAAATAAAAATGAGAAATTAATTTGATTATTTGTTATATCACATCTTATGATAAATGTCTAATCACTCTTGGCGGCCTGCTTGAATATCTGGGCTACCTGTTCCTCCGATCTAGATATTTCTTCAAGTTATCTGTTTTGTTGTTTGTTTTAGCACATCATTATGTCTATTGTGCTCACAATCTATTCAGGTGCGTTTATGAAAAGTTTACAACCTTTCGCTATACGTGATACAAAAACGTACAATCAGCGACATCATAGTGGCTGGCAATATGCATTGAAACGAATGAACATTAATCAAATGTGGATTACCGAACTCCTAACATCTAACCGGTCACCTTTCAAAATTTATAGTCACAATAGATCAAGGTATAAGAAAAGGAAACTTGTTGAAATACTTTATGCTGAGAATTCTATGTTGTACCAAAAATATAATCTTGAATAAAGCTTCTAATAATAAAAAAAAAATAAAAAATTAATGATTGTTATATTCATTATTCCGGTAATCTTCAGCATACTAATTGTTTTCAAATAAATGAACTTTCAATGTTGCCTGAAAACAATAAAGAAATTCAAAGTAAAAAATATTAACATCGTTGTATTTTATTGTCTTGCACAATTTCACTACCGTTTGCTCATGAAAAAAACTAATTCGACTTTTATTTTAAATATGGTTTTCTATAGTCGTGAACAATAAGGAGTGATTATTGGGTTGCATCAATCTCACTTAGATTGGACAAATTAAGAAAGTAGAACATTTAATACATACAATAGTCTTCAAGGAAAAAAATCGACTATTAATCAACTGTAAAGTTATAATTATGTGCCTAGTATGTATAGATCAACATTGTAAACTATTTGAACATACTGATAGTGTAAAATACGACAATGGTCAGAAGGTAGCATATTTATTACAGATTATTTATATAATACATATACATAGCCTTCAAATCGATCATTTTCATCTTCCAGTGTGTTCTGTAATTTAATCTGTCTCCTCGACTAGCTTTTAATTGTTCGGACAATGCCGTGCTTTCAGTGTACTAAAACTCTAGTCTGTCCGAAAACTGTCGCAACTTCCAAGCCCTGTTCCGATGCATACTACTTACAAATATCTTTATGAGTAACGTCCATTACAATAGTATTTTATATTTACTAATCATGTTGTAATTACGGTGGAGGAACTGATGTTCAGGTAAACCGAACATATTTGACTGCTTTTTCCTAGATAATGGAATTTACAATAAAAAAAATCCTGATGCTACTTTGAAATATATACAATATCTGTCCAGGAGCACTATAGATGTCGAATTCTTTTTAGTTAAAGACTGTTCAGGATTGGAAACATACGATCCCAGATGGGGAAAGCGTTACTTCAAAACTTTTGACTGATAGATATGGGACAGAAGTTTTGTTAAAAATGTATTTTATAAAGAACCTATCTTCACTGCCGTGCATTAAATTAATAAGGAAACAATGATAGCGATAGTCAGTTTTAGTCAACATAAACCTAGATTAGATAAATTTATTAAGGATTCATATTTTATTATAGACCATTGTAATTAGAATTGTGCTACACCGCTATCTGGTGCTTTTACAAAATGTCTCATTTTTATGTGTAAAATTCTGGCTAATGTATATGTTATGAATTATTGTATGGCTGTTCAAATTATTGTTAACCTTTTCGATTCAAACTTAGATAATAAAATCAGGATGGCAACTAACTTTTTAAAAGTGAGATTATATGGTTAATATTGAGCCGATACACGTTCAAATCTGAGTAATTTGAAGTAATTTTTTTCTAAATAAAAGTGAGTAATCCAGTTCCTCGAATTGACGATGAAACATACTAGATTGTAATAATAATTATTAAATTATGAGAGGAATTGATTATCGTAGCTCCTTGGCAAACGAGTAAAAAAACGAAGAGCACATTGAAATGAAATCGCACTTTAATGGAGATTTATGGATTGGATGATGTCGGGATTGTAGACTCTTATATCTTTTAGTACCAATTTTTTCAAAATTTAAATTATTTTTCCATGAGAAGTTCGCAATTAAAATTTTAGAAGTAAACTGCTCAATATTTTGTTTTATAAGTTACTATGCACATATCTAAAATAATGTAGATACTGAATTAGTTTATCTCATTTGAAAGGGATTTATTATTTTAAGTTTGTCTGAGATAAGAATTTTATACATTTCGACCGACACAAATGAAGGTAAGCTAATAAATAAATAAAACCTTTATTCATGACAGCTATTCTACATTGCAATGGTGAATTCGTCAAATATCAACCAAATTTCTTTCATTTTCTGTTTTAATTGAATGACATTGGTTACAAATGCATAAATTTTACTTGCTGACTTAGTTATTTACATCAAAAAATAGAGATAAATCTGGAAAAGATTAATAGTCGGCCATTATAAATTAGTCGGTTTTAATTTACATTGTTCCAGTAAATGCAATAAATACCGGTTATATATATGACTGTTTCATTTTAGAATGAAATGTCAGTAATAAAAAGAATGAAACACACCGAATTAATTATGTTGTTCATAAATATTTGACAGAATAAGACTTTATTCTGCCTTCAAATATTCCTATCCTTGCCTGTTTGAATGATAAATTTCAAGTAATATTTTCTAATCCTCAATATTTCATTCAGAGGTTTTCTGCTAAAAACAACTTTTTGATGTACTACAGTTCATTCTAAATCCTTTTCAGATGGTTAGGAAAGAAAAACGATTTTCAGAGGACCATTGAAGTAAAAATGCACCGAGATTACATAAGGTAGTTCGGATTTAATCTTCCAAACATCAAATTTAACCAGTTGTCATGCAGCTAGGATATATTTAGGTTATAAAGCAAGTTCAGATTGAAGAATAATATTTTCAAACTGTTATTTATTAACAGCCAAAGTATTTCACACTAGGTAAGTAATTACTTTGTATGTCCATTTTAAATAATCAGTAAATTCAGTTATGATAGCTGATTATTTGAACATTATATCACTATTATTATTAATAGTACCTACAGACTAAGACTAAAGTTTGCCAGATGAACATATAAAATTATTCTCTACTTTATTAATAATGGATCAAATAAACCCAATTTAATGGTTGAGTTCATGAATCGATTAAAGCTAGACCACATTGGAAGACTTGGAAGCACTGGATAGCCGTTTCGTTCTAGTGTGGGACTTCCCAGCAATAAGCCCTCACGATCCCGCTAGCGGGATTTGAAACCAGAACCTCCAGTCTTGCTTGTGAGCAATTAACCTATAGACCACTGAGCCGGCATCCAACAGTGTTGATATCTAACTTCAATCCATAAAATTCCGCCACCGTCTACCATTGTCAGCTGAGGAGTCCCGGACTAGGATGAAAGAGCCATCCAGTGCTCCCAGGTTTTCCAAGATGATATAGATTTAATTCACTCATGAATTTAACTAATAAATTACTACAATCTTCACAAAGCCCCCTTCTGATGACAGAGGCCATTTTATTGTATAATGAGCTGAATAAATACTGTCATGTGAATTCTGCATAAAAACTTTTCTAAAAATATCCAAATGAATTTATCCAGAGCAAGTTGGTATATATGCTATGCAAAGTAATACCGATTAATTTGCACACATGATGTTTCATTTTTAAAATTATTAGACGGATAATGTTGGTAATAAGTCCTAAAATATCTGAATATATTATTCTCAATACACATAAGGTAATCGGTTGAAGAAGAGACTTAAATAAATTTAGTTCAAATTAAAGCGAAATCATTTCAGCAAGTATAAATAAGGTTTTTAGTATTTTGTTGGAAAAGTGGTGATGCAAGATCAGAATATTACAAAATTTGGTTAAGCCTTTCACCGTTAGTAAAATGTTTGGACTTTGTACCAGTTTTAAACTTTGGTTAAATTCTCACATAATCTAATAGAAGTCACCAAAATAAATTTTGAGGATATTTTACATTTTGTCTGAATTTGTCCAGATAACCAATAAAAACTGAGTCTTTAGATAGATATTTTTTTATCCCCGTGTCGTATGAACCCACAATCCTAACAGAACTTGAACACAGACTCTTCAAGCATCTCGATCAGTGAGTCAAAATTCAACTCATTAATTAGTAATCATTAGTTCATATTTTCAACTTCACTTATTCAGTGTCAATTATGTTAATTGGCTCACCATTACCGATCTCATTCGAGTTTCAGAAATGAATGATTATAAGAGGATATTTTCTAATGGAATATTTTTGGGGTAGAAATCGATGGAGATTTTTCAGTTTCCTTAAAATTTCATTAAAATCAAAATATATTCTCAGATTTCTCAATCAAAATGTTTCTTTATAAAAAGTTTTTTTTTCATAATGTTTACTTGGATAATAGAAAAGAAATTCACCTAAATACCAAATGTCATAACAATGTAAATTTGATTGTATCACTATTTTAGAAATGAACAACCGTATTCCATTGTTGTTACTGTCGTTGTTAAATAAGGCGGGGCGTAGGAAAAACAAACAAACGAACAAACAAATAAACAAAAACGTATACAATGAATTGTCTTATAAGATTCTATTGACCTTGTGTTTTAAACTAGATATGCCTATTTTTTATTATGTATATCATCATATTGTTTATATTTATCTACAATTCAGTCCATAGTTATCACGGATTTTCTTTAGTTTCAATTTATAATTATTCTGGATATAATGAGTTATGCTATATTTAATGAACTAATAGTGTTTACTGAACAGATTTACTTAAAAAAAATTTCTTTAATGTTTACTAATGATAGAAAACTTTTATGTATATAGAATTTAACAAGTTTCTTTTTTAAATTTATCATTCATTTTCACAATGTGATTTGAATCATACTACTTATTTGACAAGGTTAGCGTTTTTTAGCGAGTTAGTTTTCTACAGAATGGAATGGTTAACCTCATGCTCAACCCTCCTCTTTTATCCGGGCTTTGAATCGGCAGTAGCCCTAGAGGAGCTTTAGGTGGAGTTAAAAAATCTCGTGCTATAAGAGGAAGATCTATACAAGATCAACGAATAAAAATACTATAAAGGAAACCATTTTATAAATATTTTGTTTACATTTTTTTAAATTTTAGTGATGAAGGATAATTTCGACTAGTTTCTCTTTTCTGATATCAATGTTTACATCTGATATTCAATTTGTAACATCTTTAGCCATAAGTTAGTTTCTATTCAACATTAAATAAAGATAGTCTAACAACGTATCTATTGGATTCTGTCGATGATATTAGTGCTGTTAAACATTTTGATACATGGATGAAAATATATATTTACTAACGGAACGGAATATCATTTAACTACACACAGCAAACCAAGAGTTATCATTTTACTTAGAAATGATATATGGATACTGATTGGTGCACTAACAATCGCATTTTGCAATTTTTGATGACTGTTAACAAGTATGAAAATTCTGTAGTTTTTAGTGTTTTTTTCCAACATCTAATTGCGCTACCGTGTAGTGTGGTATCGAGTCGCAGTTGACTATGATCACCACTGCAAGAAGGTTGCGTACCAGATATCAGAAGGCGATTGGAAGTTGTAGCGATATATTTATTTATTGACGATCCCGTGTTATCGAAATAATACCGAGATCGTGCCAAAAGAGTACAAGCGGAGCCACAGAGAAAACGTAAGTTCGTGCAAGGTCACAATCAACGGAAGGAAGAATGTCTTTAGTACAGTTAAACAATCACTGGTACAATTTGTTATAATAATAATTGTTTTATTTGTTGCTTAATTCTTTTTCCTAATGAGTTTAAATATGACTTTGAAGTGAAACACAGAAAGACTGTTTTATTATCATCAGAAACAGGTACGTTATTTCATATGAGATTTTAGATTAGAAAAGTTTGATTTGTTCAGAAGTTTATTTTATTTTCAATGATCAATGTATTTCTCTATAAAATGAATAATTAAAAGGTATTCAATCAAATAAACAATGTGATGATTGGATATTCAATGTGTTTTTATTTCCTAATATTTGTTCGTTATTGATTACTGATCTTGACTACATTAGTAAACAAATTACCTTGGATCATAACAAAAACAAAACATGATGAATATTACAAACATTAAGCATCTATTATAAACATAATGGGAAATATTGATATTTTGTTTCATTTATAGTGTATTTCATTGATAATATTAATGTTATACAGATAACACTTGAAATGTTTTTATGTACTAATTGGGATGATAAAAAAAAATTTGTTCATTATATCTTGGGAATAAATAGAACTGTGAATATCAAATTACAATAGAAGTTTACCTATGTGCATGAAAATGCCACTTTATTATGTTATGAAAAATGATCGGATGTAAACACTAAACGTTAGACGAATATAAAAAAATAATCGTATAAAATTTATTTGAATATTTAAACATAAGAAATTGTACTTATTTAAGATAAATCAAGAAAATGCTCATATACACTATTTATTGTAACAAACTATGGAAGGTTTAGATACTATCAACAATCTTGTATATTTATATCACAGAGATATATTTGCTGCGAAGTTTTATGTGAATTAGGTTTTGAAATAGTTGACTAGACAACCAGTTTAATATTGTGTTATAGTGTCGGTCATTATGTTAAGCCCATATATCTTATTCTAGATTTCGGACAGGCCAATCTATTCATTCTACCTGAGTTACATTTTAACCTTGTTAATTATTCACTTATCTAGATGTTAAGCATTCGTGCGCGAGACCAATAGGTCTTGGATTTGAATCCCATTAGCGGGATCGTGAATGAGCACTTCTGAGGAGTCCCACAACCGGACAAAGAGGCCATCCAGTGCTTTCTGGTTTTCCATGGTGATCTAGCTCCAATTAATTTATGAACTCAATTATTAAATTAATAATAAATGCTGATATATTTTGCGTGTATAGCAAAATAATCACTTTTATTTAATGATGTACTTGTGTTGTAACAAATAAACTTGGTAGATATTTGTGAATGAAACTACAATGATGACATTTCCTTTGAAAATTTTCAGTATTCAATTACTTCATATGACTTTGATGTTGAACAATTTTACTGAGTTTAGATACCCTGAATGGTGATCGCCAATGTTTTATTTTTATGAGATATTAATTTTCTTATCATGAAGTTTAGTATTCAACTTAAGTAAGTTGTAAGGTGTTTTTTTGCGTTTATCAGAACACACTCAGCTTGTAAAATCGGTATTTACGTAAAGTGGAATGAAATTTTACTGATAGTGCTAAAATATATTTCTTCATTTTTAATTTATCATTTAGTATGTCAGCATTGGTCTAGATTTCAAAGGAAATGAGTTAAAAAATTGCTTGAGAAAATTTGCATCACAGGTTATCGCTTGTAAAGTCATTGAGCTCAGTGACTTAAATGGTTTAATTATGGCAATTCCATTGTTATTCTGAACGATCGAGTCTCCTCAAGTAAACCAACTAGTTCAGAGAACATAACAACAAACGATGAGAAAAAATATTTAACTGCTCTCTAAAGGGATGAAAACATACTCAACCCTAAATTATTTTACAAATATTAAGGGGTGAGGTGAACGATGTCTTACTGTATACTGACTAAGAGACAAACCATCAGAATCGCTACATCAAAGAACATTACATTAAGGTGAGTATTAAACAAAAATACATTTTACTAAAGGCATTCACCCTTAGTACTACCAATTTGTAGGACATGTTTCTTTAGTTGTCTAGTTTAATTTCAAGCAATTTCATCTCAGATCAAATTCAACTGAAGAATCGCTGAATACATGGCAGCACTAGACAACTAACTCGTTACCTGGTTAAGCTAACTGGGAAGAAATGATCTTAATGTCTTGTAGTTTCAGTAGAAATACAGTTTACTAAACTGTTCATAACTATTCTTGATAGGAGTAGTTCACTTTGTTATTTCGTTTTAAAATTCTTTATAAATTTGAAGTTATATTAGTGAACAAAACTTCGTAAGACTGACATGAAGACAGACAGTTAGGTATGTGAAAGTTTGACATTATTGAGTGACAATTAATTATTTCAGTTAAGACACAAATGATAAATATCAGATTCTCCTTAGTATATCCATAGACAACAAAATATTCTCAATGTATATATATTAGTTAAATGTAAATCAGAAAAAAACCCTGAAAAGTCACTAATTTTGTATTTTCACATTCATTTAGAAAATTATTTTTTATTGTATTGAAGTACATTTAATAAAAGTACAACTATTTTCATAAATGAAATTAGAAGAAATTAAGTTCACATGTGCAAAATCTATAAAGATGATATACCTCACAACTGACACTAAACTAACAATGAAAACCAAAGATTATTCAGAACCTGTTTTGTTTTAGTTTGAAAGTTGACAACAGTGCTGACTGATAATACCATACTGAACTATATTTAAACTTCTAGGTCATCTACGAAATATTAAAACTGTAGTGTCGGTTATTAATTTAAGCTCATATATCTTATTCTAGATTTCGGACAGGACAATCTATTCATTCTACTTGAGTCACATTTTGACCTTGTTAATTATTCACTTACCAACCTTGACCGTTTTATGTAAGCGTATATGTGTGACCTTCTTGTCCCATTCATCAAGTGTCTGTAACTTATTTTTGTGTGATTAAAAGTATTGATTAACGCTTGGTTAAAGGGAATTGGCTCACATACCTTCTCCACTGCGTGTCGTTTCGCTCTCTCTTCTTCTCTACCTTCGCTACGTCTCTCTGATAATCTGTTCCGATCAACGATTGTACAAAATACACGTATTCGAAATTCATTCTCATATTTGACTTATTTAATTCCGTTATTGACTAACGCGATTTAAGTTGACGATTATATACAAGGATTGATGGTATGTATATCTCAATAGCAATGAGAAACGATCTCACTGAATTCAGACTTCGGGCCACTAAAAAACTCTGAAAAATATTTTTAAAATTAACAACTTTCCACAACCACACAGCTAAATAGAACATCTTTAAACGATGAAATGAGAAGTATTTCAGAACTACGTTATATATTAGCTCAATGCATTTTGAACAACCTGATCGCTCACAAATATATCTCAACAACATAAGCTGTGCATAGAAATGCATAGTTCTGACAGGCTTTGTCTTCTCATTATACTATCTAAACTTAAGAGACTGTTTTAAATTTCTGAAATCTTTTTAGATTACGAAGTACACTAAAATAAGGAAATTAATTGAGGTGAAACCAAACGATGATAAAGTCCCTTTTTCTTAAATAATACACAAATAGGCCTACAAGAACATAGTTAAGGATAGGCATGGAATTTCTATTAAATATATAAACATTATCTCAACAATACAATTTTTACAAATAAAATATTTCTTAAAAATAATTTGTGTACAGGGGTATATACTAAAATTTTCAAATGATTAATGAAAAGTTTGCACTTCATCTATCTCTCAAGAGTTATAAAACTCCATTTCTATGCATTAGTTTGGCTAAATATTGACATTTTTTGAGTATTACAAAGTTAAAATGAAAATGGTTACTAAAGCTTACTAGCGTCTACTTGTGAACTAGTAATAAGAATTAAAAGTAGTAAATATAGTCGCTCATTAAATGTGGAACTACTTTATAGTAGAAAAGCTGGAAAGAAGATAAAATTAAACTTGTCATCTTTAGATCACACAACAAGGATATTATCATTCATCTGTTAATTTGAGATCAAGTAGTCAAAATTTGTAAAACCAGTTCATTTTCAGTTATGAATTTATTTGGTATTTGATAAATCTTCTGACTAAATTCTTGATTCAGTTTCTTAAGGTCTTCTAATAACCTCCTGGCTCAATCTACACGGTAACTTGAACATGAAAGAAAAGGTGCGAAATATGGAAAGAACGCTTTACTCCAAGGCTAATTTATATACAGAAAATCTATGGTATTTCAGATGGCATTGGGCTTCTCTTGGGTTCTAGAACGCGACTAAACATAATAACAGGATAGGTAATCATTCAGTCAGGAATGTGACACGTGACTCTTCACTTTCTAGATATTTCTGAAAAACTTCTATTGAATACTGATTAAATAAGATATTTCCCAGAGCTTTCAGGGTCCATTTGTATTTCTTCTAAGGAATTTTCTGGGTCTTATTAACAGTATTTGATAAAAAAAACATATGTTCATCAATGTATACATTATGAAAGTTGTTTAATATGTGATTGACTTTCTGCGTTTATGATGACTAAACCATTTAGTTCCAAGAAGAAAAAATCCTTTAACAATATCCAGAAGTTGTTAAAACAGGAAACAATCCCACAGTTTATCAGGTTGCTTTTCTTTTTTTTAAAAAAAAGGAAAATAAAGAAACCTTTAATTTCTTTGCACTTTTAAAATGTTTACAATAAGTGTAATGAGAAATAAGTTTATTAAGTAAATTAAACTAAAATGTTTCTGTTTCATTAACCCGTTCAATTTTTATTTTATTCTCTCACTAATGTTCTTTTTTTACTATTCATTAAACCGTTCTTTTAAGTTAATGCGACTTAAGTAATAATAATGATAATAATGATTATTGTTAAAGAAGTGTATGGATAGAAACTGCTTTGAATGAAATTTGCTCGATTTAATTTAATTATTGTAGTAACTATGCTTGTATGTGTTAGAGACATTAATCTGTGTGGAAAATAATATTCCATCTGCTTTCTTTTTTTTTACTAGTTTTTTATGGGTATGGAAATATGTTTACAGACTTAATCACTTACTTAAGCCTGTTACCCTCCTAATAGGCAGCTGACCAGCATTCTCCAACCCACTCTGTCATAGGCCTTCCTTTCTAGTTCTATCCAATTTTTGTTCATTCTTCTCATGATTGTCTCCTTCTTCTTCTTCTCTTTTGGCAGTAAGGATTCCGGGTGAGAGTTTGCCTTGTTATGCAGTTTGTTGCTTCCCTCAATGTGCATCCTATCCACTTCTGGCGCTTCTTGCTGATTTCTTTCTCCACTGGAATCGGGTTTGTTCTCTCCCACAGTAGAATTTTTCTGATATTGTCTGGTCAACAGATCCGAATTATTTTGCGTAGACAACTGTTGATAAACATTTGTTTCTTCTTCTTTCGTAGTTCTCCAGGTTTCCACCTCATATAGTTGAACTGCCTTGACATTTGTATTGAAAATCGTGACTTTGGTGTTGGTTGGCAGTCAGAGAATGTTTATAGACTAATTACATTATATTTGTCATATTTGTTTGTTTCGGTAATTGTAATGATGTGAAAATTGTGTTTGAAATAGGAAATGTAGTTAGTAAGAGAAGAGTAAGGTAAAACGTTTTGTAGCTTAGTTAATATTAACTATTTATTTGTTCATCTATTTTTTTCTTTTACTAGATATTGCAACAATTATTGACCATTAACAATAACGTTTTTATTTGTTAAAATTTTGTTCTATTTAACTTCTGTCATTGCATATCGCGCATAAAGTCGTAGCTCTTAGCTTTTTGGTGTTTTAATGTTTACGTTATATTGCTCATTTAATACAACTACAGGCCAACATGATTAATGATTGTAATGGTGTTTATAAACGGAGATGGATGGTGGGTAGCAATGGAATCCAAGGTACGCGTATAGTCCCGTTTAAGACTTGTCAGCTGCATGTACACGCATCCTAGAGGTGATGTGTACTCTGTCACTCGAACACGGAACAAGCTAGTGTGGAGCTGATTAGACATTTAATGTTTATTTACAAGAAAAAACTGACAAATAAAGCACTTGCTTAAATATCACAGTAACATAGATGGCCTCACATTATAACTGTGGGTTACAAATGTAGTTTTTCGTTTTTTCAATTTTATCAAATATAATCTTACTGTAATCATATTAAGGACCTATTACTGACGAGTTAATGCTATTTCTATCACTGTGAAGTTGTTTGTTCTAAAAAATTTTGATTATATGGAGAAATAAACTAACTTATTCGTTAGATTAAAAAAAAGCATATATATTCCATGTTTTATACATACATACTTCTTATAGCGATAAACTTGAACTATATATGTAGTTTCTCACAGATCGTCGATTAGTAAACTAATAACTACTCTTTACAACTATATAATAGCATTTCCATGTTTTTCACGATGACTTATAAAGTATAGTTTTATTGGTTAGATTTCGAAGTAGTTGGAGGTTTTTGTCATTTTGTTCGTTACCATCAATGAAATATATTTGTTTAATAAAGAACAGCATGACTTTCCTCAAACTAAATAGATAGACATTTAATTTCTTTCTATGTAGTATGAATTACCTTACATATTACATGGATTATTCATTCAGTATTAACCAATATTGTATCAGTCTAGTCTTTAGTGCTAACCTAATTCTATCAGTCAATTTGTGTTATAACTCACTCTACACCGTCTGAACATAATATGAATGTTAAGCAGTCAAAGATAGCGGACAAAAAGCAGTAAACCTAAATTTTATGCCAGTTTACACTCATTTAAAACTGATTTTCACATTCTCCAGGAAATAAATGCTTTCAATGGGATTCAAACTCTAATCATTTAGGGAAGATAAAATCTTTTTTGACGAAGAACTACTTGAAGATAAGAGCACATGCAAACTGATAGATACAAATCCCGTCAAAAAATTAGACAACCAGATCTCAAAGACGTTAATCAAGCTAGTCAAAGTAGAAGAAAAATCAAAACAAGACCAATGGAGAATGAAATCCAATGGACCAGTACTCCCTCGATTCTACGGCAGACCCAAAATACACTAACCAAACATTCCACTACGTCCAATAGTAGCACTCCCCGGAACGCCAACGTACAATTTGTCAAAAGAAATTTCACGAATACTGAGACATCTAGTAGATTCAGCCAAACACTCCATCAAATCCACCACACAATTCCTGGACCAAATTAAGGACATTCAAATCAACAACAACGAATTGATGATATCCTTCGACCTGACAGCACTATTCACCTCAATTGAACCAAAATTAGCAAAAGAAAGTATATCCCTGCTGCTCAACAACGACACAAATCTCACTAAATACACGAAGCTTCAAATTCAAAGTCTACTGGAACTCATCGATTTATGCCTAACAAAATATTTTCAATTCAACAACAAAATCTACGAACAAACGAAAGGGACACCAATGGGATCACCAATATCAGGACTGATCGCAGAAGCAGTGATGCAAAGACTAGAAACCCGTGATACTACCAGTGATCAAGCCAAAAATTTGGATTCGTTAGGTAGACGACACTTTCGTCATTTTCAAAAAGAATGAGCTGGAAAACACTTACAAACTGATCAACAATGTTTTCGATGACATCAAGTTCACGATGGAACAGGAGTCATACAACAAACTATCATTCTTGGATATATTGATCACTAGAACTGACACAAGAAAACTAGAAACTCAAGTATATAGGAAACCGACCCATACAGATCAAATCCTCAACTATAATAGCAACAACCCAAGAGCTCACAAAATCAACTGCGTACACGAAGATAAAATCTAACCAGCTAGTAAGTAACTAATCCTTAACGATTAGTATGTTAATAAGTGTTAACTAGAATAAAACAAGAAATCACTTAGCTCTTGACGATTATCTCTAACTATCTAAATGAAATATCAATTTCTTATTTATCGAATCAAATGTTTATTATTATTATTATAATAAAAGAGTAATATAATAATATATTTTAATGAATATTTCAATAAATAATAATAACAAAGTTAATTACAAATTAATCTTATTTATTTATTTAGCAAAGATATCATTAAATTGTTATTTCATTTTTATATACAACTTGTTCAATGAAAAATCAAGTTAGAAATTAGCGAATTAAGTAGAACACAAATGAAAAATAAACAAACAAACAAACAAACAAAAGAAATGACAATCATATGAATGATAACTAATTGAAAAGGAAACAATCTAACATTGTTGTTGTTGTCGAAATTAATTTATTTACAAATACATAACTAATTAATTTGTTTCATTTCGTTTTGCTTGTTTATTGTTTATATTTCTTAGAAGGGGTTTTATGGATATTATAGTAATTTCAATGGTTGATATCATGAGTCAGTTAAAGCTAGACCAGCATAGAAAACCTGGAAGCAATGAGTGGCCTTTTCGTCCTGTGGACTCTTCAGAGGTGCGCATTCACGATCCCGCCTCGCGAGATTCGAACCCAGAAGTTATTGGTCTTGCTCGCGAACGCTTAACATCTAGACCACTGAACTGGCATCCAGTGGTGTTAATGTATAACTTCAATCAATCTACGAAGTTGCGCCACCGACCACCATTGTCTTCAGTGAGTTACTATCTCACAACAAACCCGGTTGAGCTCCACTGTTCACTGTTTCTCACTAGAACTCCAGAAAACACCTCTTGGAAACCGTCACAAGTGAGAATATTATTATTATTATTATTATTATCAGAAAAGGGTTTTGTGGATGTTAAGCGCTCGTGCTCGAGATTAACAGGTCCTGTATTTCGGTCTCGTAGATGCGAACTATTGAGGAGTCTCATACTAGGATGAAACGGTCGTCCAGTGCTTACAGGTTTTCTATGGTGATCTAGCTTCATTTGACTCATGATTTCAACTATTAAAAAATCAATGAAATTAAGTAGATTATTAAGATAATGAAGAAATGGTCGCAACAGTAACACAGATATCGTAAATAAATGCGATAACTGATCTTTTTAAGGATTTATGTTGAAGTGAGACGCAGCAACAATAGAAGACAATAACTTGTCTGTTGTTGTGACGTATCATCCGTTTAAGGATACAAAACTTCTTTTAGACAAATCTAGACAGAAAATAATAACAATGATTAAGAAGTCAAATAACACACGACATTAGTAAACAACACAATAAACGAACCGGTAATTTTATAAAGATCATTTAACAACATGAATTAAAATTCAGTTTGTGATATCGGCAAGATTTAACCATTTCCATAATTCTCTATATTAATAAAAACAGGTTTCCAGAGCTAACATAAACCGACATTGTGATGAAGTGTTATCTAATTAACTTCTCGATTAAAGCCACTTTTTATCTTTATGACTTTATCATGGACAGAAATTAATTTATTTTAAGTGATTATATATCTGTGTGGGCAATTTACAAATACGATACAGCAATACATATGTTTGCTTTGTCATAAAAACTACACAAAGCAGTAAGGTTACACATCGTTTTTGGATAATCCCAATTGTTTTCGATAAAATAACTATAAACAATAAAAAGACACACTGGAGATAAGTGTGATGAGTTCTATTTATTTGATGTAACTATGCAAAAAAAGGAAATTAAGCAGCACGAAATGCACTTGTAGGGTGGGAATCTAACGGATCCAGAATCATCAAAGCATCATTCAAAACAAAGAAGAAGGGGATTTTAATGAATATTATCCAATGTTATGCACACACCAATGATAGCAACGACGACATTAAAGATCAATTCTACGAGCAGCTGCAGTCAATCATAGAGAAGTGCCCAAGAAAGGACCTCATCATTCTAATGGGAGACCTAAGCATCAAAGTCGGAATAGACAACACCGGATATGAAGATATTATGGGACGACATGGACTGGGACAGAGAAACGAAAATGGAGAAAGATTTGCAAACCTATGTGCATTCAACAAATTGGTCATAGGAGGCACAATATTTCCACACTAGCGTATACACAAGGCTACATGGATCTCACCGGACCACACTACAGAGAACCAAATAGATCATATTTGCATCAACAAAAAATTCCGAAGGACAATGGAAGATGTGAGAACCAGGAGAGGAGCTGACATAGCTTCAGATCACCACCTAGTTGTAGCCAATTTGAAACTGAAGCTAAAAAAGAGCTGGAAAAGTGGACAAACAGCACTACAAAGGTTCAATACAGCCTTCCTTCGAGATACTGACAGACTCAATGAATTCAAGATAGCTCTCAACAACAGGTTCCAAGCCTTACAAGATCTACTGAAGGAAGAAACTACTATGAAAGACAACTGGAAAGGCATCAAAGAAGCATTAACTTCAACGTGTCAAGAGGTTCTTGGCCTAAAGAAACACCATCATAAGGAGTGGATCTCTATAGAAACACTGGACAAGATCAAAGAAAGGAAGAACAAGAAGACAGTAATTAACAACATCCGAACACAAGCAGAGAAAGTACAAGCACAAGCTGAATACACAGAAGCAAACAAACAAGTGAAGAAGAGCATTAGAGCCGACAAGAAGAAATACGTGGAAGAACTAGCAACGACGGCGGAAAAAGCTGTTAGAGAAGGAAATATGAAACAGCTTCACGATACAACGAAGAAACTATCAGGGAAATACAGTAAACCAGAGAGACCGGTCAAAGACAAAGAAGGCAAGCCAATCACTGAAATTCAACAACAGCGTAACAGATGTGTAGAATACTTCAAGGAACTCCTGAATAGGCCAGCTCCAATGAATCTGTGGTGGTCGGTATCCGATATAATCCTTAACTTCCGATACAGCTCGTCTTGATAACCGTTCTATATAACGCTCCAACAGTATATTAATCAGAAGGCAAATACGAAGCGTTGATTACGTTCATTGCGGGACCACACACGTATATCCAGATGTACAGATGCGTTACACAAGCATAGAAGAGTTGTGCCGAAAGGCAAGCAAACGAGCGAGAGCAAGAGCAAGAGCGAGATGAGAGTGTGTGAGTGTTGAATATGAATAATATATATAGTGAAATGAATGAGTAATCGAATCAAATAAGCCGTTAGTAGTAAGACTAGCAGAGTGAATAAATGCGTAGGCAGTAAACAATATTCAAGCATACGTATTTCATACAAGCACAAAATAATAAGGGTACAATAAATTGTTATAGTGCGGATGACTTTGTCCGCTAAATAAGTTAGCAAAAGGGCTTAACTAAGTTAAATGAGAATAAACTTATTTGCACGTGAGTCGTTATAAATCCACCGGACATCGAAGCAGCACACACAGATCTTGCCATAGACGTCAACCCACAAACGAAGGAAGAAATCAGAATGGCCGTCAGACAAATCAAGAACAGGAAAGCAGCGGGACCCGACAACATACCAGCTGAAGCACTGAAGTCAGATATCGAAGTAACTACAAACATGCTTTACCTTCTATTCAAAAAGATTTGGGAGGAGGAACAAGTGCCGATTGACTGGAAAGAAGGACACCTCGTCAGGATTCCAAAGAAAGGAGATCTGAGCAAATGTGAAAACTACAGAAGCATTACACTATTGTCAGTACCAGGGAAAGTCTTTAACAGAGTGTTGCTGAATCAGATGAAAGATGCAGCAGACGCCCAACTTCGAGATCAACAAGCTGGATTCCGTAAGGGTTGGTCGTGCACAGACCGATTTGCGACACTACGGATCATCGTGGAACAATCAATTGAGTGGAATTCGTCACTGTACATCAACTTCATTGATTATGAAAATGCATTTGACAGTGTAGATAGGAGAACATTATGGAAACTTCTTCGATACTACGGAGTTCCTCAGAAGATTGTCAATATTATCCGGAACTCATACGACGGACTACAGTGCAAGATCGTGCATGGAAGACAGCTGACAGATGCATTCCAAGTAGGGACCGGAGTCAGACAAGGTTGTTTACTCTCTCCCTTTCTCTTTCTTCTGGTGGTCGACTGAATTATGAAGACCTCGACATCTGAAGGAAAACACGGAATTCAATGGACAGCTCGAAATCAATTAGACGATTTGGACTTCGCAGATGACCTAGCCCTCCTATCACGTACACACGAACAGATGCAGACAAAGACAGCCAGTGTGGCAGCAGTTTCTGCATCAGTAGGCTTCAGCATACACAAAGGGAAAACCAAGGTCCTCAAATTCAGGGCGGAGAACAGCAATCCAATCACTCTTGATGGCGAAACTCTGGAAGATGTAGAATCCTTCACATACCTGGGAAGCATCATCGATGAACAAGGAGGCTCAGATGCGGACGTAAAGGCAAGGATTGGCAAAGCAAGGACAGCATTCCTACAATTAAAGAACATATGGAACTCAAAACAACTTTCAACCAATATCAAAGTGAGAATCTTCAATACGAACGTCAAGGCAGTTAGTTTTACTGTATGGAGCTGAAACTTGGAGAACTACAACAACCACTATTTAGAATGTACAAGTATTTATAAATAGCTGTCTGCGCACGATACTCAACATCCATTGACCGGATAGCATCAGCAACAGCCTTCTGTGGGAGAGAACACACCAACTTCCAGCTGAAGAATAAATTAGGAAAAGACGATGGAAATGGATAGGACATACATTACACAAATCGTCAAACTGCATCACGAGACAAGCCCAAACTTGGAATCCTGCAGGAAGGCGGAAAAGAGAAACGCCAAAGAACACATTACGTCGGATAATAGAAGCAGAATGAAAGGGATGAAGTACAACTGGAAGGAGCTGGAAAGGATTGCCCAGGACAGGGTTGGATGGAGAATGCTGGTGAGCGACCTATGCTCCTTCACGAGGAGTAACAGGCGTAATTAAGTGAGTAAGTAAGTTTCTATTTTAACTTCAAACATTGATGAAGAGATGAGATAATTTATAACGTTAAAAATAATCTATTCAGTCAATAATTAGAAATCCAAGAGTTGCTATCACCCTTTGATTTCTTTGACATCCTTATCGATAAAATTCTTTGTTAAATAGAATATTTGATAAAATAAGTTTTTTTTTCTACAAATTATACAAGTTCATTAAACTATAACAGTTGTGTAACATAACTGTCAGGAAATTGTTTTACTAGATGTGGCGAAAGATCTCTTTTTTTTTGGCAAAGACAAATTCAGTATAGCATGATTTCATAAAGAGATTGATTTTATTTAACGGATTAATGTTAAAATCGTGTGCTTACTGGAAAGACAAACAAACAAATACAAAAATAGACAGATATCTAGTTCTTCTTCAAAGGAAATTACTTATGTTAATCAGTGATTATGTTAAAAGGATGAGGAAGAATGGAACATTATTATGTAAACAGATAGTAATTAGCATAAAAGAAAGAATTAAAATAGACAGGAATTCACAAACAAGGGACTTAATAAAAAGAAATATAGACTAAATAATTTTCAGAAATATTTGAACGAATAAAATAATCTACAGAAAAAGTAGAATATCTAAGAAACGACTGTATAATGTTTCCATTTCGTTTGTGATTAACACAAACGACATATATAATCATTTTCAACTAAGACAGTGGTATATAATCTGAAATATTTTGCATAGCTTTGAATGTAAAGCAGCTTACAATCATTACATAAAATAGATTGTTATTTATTGTACATTGTTTAGGATGAAAAATGTAATCTGTTTACTTTTTCTCAGATTTTCCTATTAATTTATCAATTCGAAAACAATTTACATTGATGATCCATGAAAAAAGATCAAGGAACTATGAAGAGTTTTTTCGTACCAGTTTTAGATTCTTCGATCTCTTATCACATACGACTCAGGAAATTTCATGCATAATTATCAGTACTAAAGTATTGATCCACTGAGTTAGAAACCGACTATCCATTCATCAAACATTTGAAAATTTTTAATAGTATAACGCTGGTAACTTATTTTTGATTTGTTTGATTAAAGTTGTTTCTTTTCCTGAAAACATCAGAGGATTTGGTTAGATATCCATCATTGATTAAATAACTGTTAATATTAGGTGAGATGGATTTGTGAACTTTTCATTATCTCTTGATATAATAAGTCGTAATACTTTATTACTCAAATAAAATTTTAACAAATTTTTCACTTATCGGAATATAGACTGAAACCTATCTGTTTCCAAAACGACTCAAAGATATAGCTTTATAAATGTTATAAACAGTCATCTATAAGGTTACTCAGCATAATCTGTACAATATATGGACTGATAATTGAATGTACCGTGAGTTTCTCTACATAATAAAACAGTTTCTTGAGTATATTTTATTATTTGACATAATGTTATTTGTTTATTTTATAGATAATTCTGGATGTTAGAAAACCAGTCTATTATTTGAGATATTTGTTACTGTTGTCTCTGGCCAAAAGAACTATGAAATCTGTACGTCATTATAAAAACATAACTCCTATTATTTTGTGTTCATTCAAATAGTAAGTCTGTCACTTTAATTTTGTACTTTTATAAATACATTTGTTTATTTGTGATGTGATAAAATTATGTGAGTGCATAATTGTAGTGTTGCGGCCCGTGATCTGACTCCATTCAGATTGTATTATATGAATGTTTGCTATCATCTATTCTCGTATATCATCATCGACTTAAATCACGTTATCCAATAACGGAATTAAGATAAGTCAATTAACGAGAATAGCCTTTGAATACATATATTTTGTATGTAAAGTGAATGTAATAGAACAGAGCAAAATGACGCGCAGGGGAGATGGCTGGGAAGCCCACTCCATTTTAGTCAAGAGTTACTCCATATTTATAGGTTGACAAAATAAAGCTACAGACATGTGATTAATGCGATAAGAAGGGCACACACATATACGCTCATATAAAAACAGTCAGGACTGATAAGCGAATAATTAACAAGGTCAAAATATGACTCAAGTAAAATGAATTAAATAGGATGTCCACAAGTTAGAATAAGGTAGATGGGCTTGCCATAATAACTGACACTACAGTAGGTCAACTATTGTTAAATGATCTCCGTTTTTATCAGTTATGTGCAGACTTAAGAAAACTTGGGATAGAGTAACACAATTTTTCGTTTTAAATTTCTTATTTCTCCACTTGACTTGAATACAAAAAAAAGTAAACAATCTGATTACCTCAAGTTTTTCCAACCTTCTTATGAATTGTACATGCTTATGAAGTTGAGTGGATAACAGTTACTTTAGTTTTTAAAACCGCCTTAGCCTGTGAGGGATGTAGGATACTGAACTACATTAAGTCATGCAATTAGAAAAGTTACATTTTAAGGTGGATAAAATGGTCTCCAGAAAAAAAAGAGAATGTAAACAAATGAACGATCGATAAAAAAAACCTGATCTAATTCAGTTTTCTTCAATGTGAAGCTTATCAACAGAATGTTTATAAAAGCGGTAGAAATAAATATTAAAATCTACCTTGAAAGATTACTGGTATCACAATTTTATATCACGAGCTAACAACAACTTGAGAAACATTAATAAAAATGTAGTAGCTGGACAGCTTAAAGGATTAGATTGTGTTATTGATAATTAATAATCTATCAGGCCATCAGGACTCAGTTGCTGAGTGGATAATGCGATGGCCTTTAAAGCGAACGATATTGTGTCCAAGTCCCGGAGTGAACATCAAGTCTAGGATGCAGGTACGTCCATCTGAAGAGTCCCAAATAAGAAGAAACACGCATCCTGGGATCCAATGCTAGCAACTACCCATTTTTGCTAATATTAATAAACTTTGTTTATTACTTGAATGTATGAGAAGTGTTATATAACAAATTAACTGACATTTGGTATTTTATCTATTGAATTCCTATACAATCAATTACTTGAATAATCTTTGTTGCAATATCTATGTTATGAGGTGTTTTATGAATTTTTTAAGCATACATCATAGTTTAGTCCCAAATTAAAATTAAACAAGTCAGGTAATGAATGTCAATTGACAACAGATCATCATAAAACCGGTATAGTAACTGACCCAATAATATTGTTTGCATAATAATGATGTGAATAAATGAAACCATTTAAAAAGTTTTTTTCTCTACCTCCATTGTTCCGAAATCTAGGCGTTAAAGTGTTTTGGAATTGTCAACAACTTGGTAGGCAAACCATAGATTTATGCATATATATATAACACAATGTATGTGTTAGCAATATTTGTTCTTTCAACTCACTTATGCTTGTTGCCCTTTCCCCGTGGAGAAGCATAGGTCGCCCATCAGCTTTTTACATCCATCTCTGTTCTGAGAAATTCTTTCCAGTTGTCTTCAGTTGCTATTTATCCTTGTCGTGTCTTCTTCCAGTTCTCGGCACAGTTCGTTCATTGACCTTCCTCTTTTCCGTTTCCCTTCAGGATTCCAAGTTAGCGCTTCACCCTTGATGCAGTATTATGATTTATGTGATTTCTTATCAACCTCCATCACCCTTTCTCAATTTCTCCCTTCATCTGGATATCGGTTTGTTCGCTCCCACAGTAGGCTGTTATTGATGGTATTCGGTCAAAGAATATTGAATATCTTGCTTAGATAACTAGAGAAAATGTTTCATAAGTTCAATTTTACATTTTCCTAGACATAAAACATATGATTATGCCAAACAAAACTAGAATTATGTAATTTTTTTTCCTAAAAACGTTTCCTAAGTAAAAGTAAATGTTAATTTAATGATTTTTTTCTTCTTCATTTTAATAATGTGAATCTTTTATTTTTTACTTTCGTTAACTTTGTTCTACACCTTTACACAATTCATCTACAAAATTTTATGGAATAAAGAACATCAGTGACAATTAAAGAAAGAAAAAAAAGTTACACAAAGACAGATTCCAATTCCTTGGGGATAATTTTCAGACGTTCATTGAATGAATAATGTAACTTTTTCTTTTAAAATTAAAATAATCACAAACAAAAAATCATGCTTTCATCTATTTAGAAAGGAAAAAGAAAACTACGTCTGAACTTTACTGTCAATAACAATTATGATTTGAATATTGTAGTTTGGTTGTATAAAAAGAAACTAGTAATTGATTCTTCATTTTCTAAGCTATTCGTACACAGTACTGATGTTTGAAAGATAAATTATTAAACTGTTTGTGTATCTAATTCATAGTAAATATCTTTCAAATGTAGCAAACATGTTTTGATGATGATGATGATACGTAGTAAAGATTTTAAAATGTTTATTTAATTTAATTGTAGACTTGTAAAAACTGGATCTAGTTGAATTTTAATTCATTGACAAACATTGATTAGATTAAAGCTGCCTGTGTATTTCAATTGCTAGTTATTATTTATTTGACTAACGATTTACGTTTATAGATTTATGATAGTTATTGAAATATTGTTTACTTACTCTCTCGTGTAGAAGCATAGGTCCATTAAACTCTGTTCTGGAAACTCCTTTCCAGTTGTTATTCATTCTATTCGTATTTGGTTCCAATTCTCAACACAGTTTATTCTTTGACCTTCCTCTTTTCCATTTCCCTTTAGGATTCCAAGTTATCGTGTGCCTCTTTGTGCAGTTTGATGATTTTCTCAGTGTATGCTCTATCCACTTTCTTGAAATATAATATATCATAAATTTCTTTGCAAACTTTCATAGTAAATTTAACAGGTTAGTGTCAGTTGTGTAATTACTGCAGAGTTCTTACATAAATTATGTATTTGAGACATCCTTAACTGTTGTGTACTTTTATATGTGAATGATTCAATGTTGATTAAAATATTGTCTGACAGAATGAAAAAACGAGAGTTACGGAAAATCTTTCCAGTTGGTGAGAAAAAATATATCATAAAATCTAGATTAATAGATTTCTGTAATCAATGAAATGTATGGAAGAAGTTAACCTAGAATTAATACAAAACATATGTATCCTTAAAAGTTTTGAAAAAATCCCTTGAATTTAACTGTGACGAAGCTTATACAAGATAAGAAAGATTAAATTAAAATAATGATATGTTATTAAATCTAGTCAATATATTGTTATTGATTTCAACCACAACAATATCCACTGTTGATCTATATCAAATGTAATTAAAGATTTTCAGGTTTTTCACTAATTATAACATCACTTAGTCTTGAAAACCGATACCACGAGTCATCATCTTTCAATTAACGATAAAATTAGTTATTATATCAGAAGGGGTTTTTGTAGATATTATAATAATTTCAATAGTTGATATCATGAGTCAGTTGAAGCTAGATCACCATAGAAAACCTGGAAGCACCGGACGGCTGTTTCGTCCTATTGTGGGACTCCTCAGCAATAATAGGTATTGACGATTCCATAAATTTCATCCCATTTGAAGTTAGTTTTCAATGAATATAGATTTTAACAAAATTAGATTTTTAAAAAGCCGCTTTGTGACATAAGATAATAAGCAATTAAATTAACTTCATTTTATTGGTTTTTTAAATATTGTTTTCGTTGTTTAGGACTGGATTTGATCAGTCTCTTGTTTGCATATGTGCATCCTGCACGGATTGCTTCAACATTGTTATTACGTCATAAGAATCGTTAAGAAGAGATGAATAGCTAAGTGGATAACGCGATGGGGTTTGTGACGAACGGTATTAGAATCAAGTCATATAGTAGATCTTGGCACAGTCATTTGACGAGTCCCGAATAAGACGAAACGCACGTCCTAGATTCCACTGCTGGCTACAACCTATCTTTGCATAAAATTCGAACCACTATTATATATCATATTATTGATTTAGTCTAGTTATTGTAGCTATATGCTCTGTTTTACTTCAGAGTTGACAAAATTGTTATTTTATGCTATTATAACTAGTTTATATGATTGTAGTTATTACTTTGATTGTTTCAACTCACTATACTAGCCTGTTCAATCTTCAATTAGGTCAATGAGGAGAAATAAAATACAACTAATAGAAAGTCATCATATCTTCTATTCAACCAATCAGGTTACATCTTTCTGATTCTGTTTTTTTTTGTTTTACCTCAGAATTCTCTTACATGTCTATATTTGTTATCCCTTACCTATAATTTTATGTGCTTTGCCAAATAGGCAGCTTTTAAGATAAAATAGATAAATATACATTAAAATAGTACATTAACTTATTGGGGGCTATTTTTGAACTATTATTATTATTATTAATATTCATATCATTAGTTGTAAAATTTTATAGAAATTAACGGATATCGTTTATAATCTTGCAAGGATTTATAACGAAATATGTGGATAATTTATTGATGCACAACTCCTTATGGAATTCTTATTGCTAACATCACCATAAATAGTGTCACAAGAACTATTTTTAATAATTATCTGTGAAGTAATCTTCTATGAAGCCTATGCTGGGTTCTTCTGCTTCAAGCCTCATGAGTGCATCGAGTAGTGGAAGCACTGGTAGTGCACAAGCCTCAGCGGGTCAACACACTATAGCAGCTACACTTACAGCTGTGCATAAAATGGATTCTGAATTACGTTGCCCATCTTGCAGGCGATTTTTCCAATGTCCTTTATTGTTACCATGTGGACATTCCCTGTGTAATTTATGTGCAGCTGGAGCTCTACTCCCCGCTAGCGAACCAAGCATAGCGGCATCGATTGCAGCAGCGCTACACTTATCAACAGCTGAGACATTTAGTCCTGCTAGTGGCCCTCCTCAATCCTCATCCTCGTCTTCATCGACAACAGGAAGTAGTATTGGTTGTACCAGTACTTCTAACTCACAAGGAAACACACAAATTATGGGTTGTACTTCCATCATACCTTCAGATTCTGATCAAATGAGTGTTGTTAGCGAGACAGATTCTGGTGTAATTGTTAGCAGTCGGCCTGGTAGTTATGTGGGGAGACTACCCGTTATAATATGTTCATCAACCTCAGGTTTAGGTCCGAGTCAAACCTACAGTATCTCTTCATCTTCAATAAGTCAAGTTTCAAGTGGCTTAATATGTCCCATATGTAATCACGTCGTTGGTCTTTTTGATGATAAAGGACTAAGCCATCTTCCGAGAAATCGTGCTCTTGAACGGATAATATCTAAATTCGTAGGCCCTGAACAGTCACCTCATTCACTAAAAATGAGTGCAGACTTTGAACCATTTTTATTAAACAATAACACAGACCCAATTAATAGACCAGGTGGACCACTTTGTCAGTTATGTGAAGAACCTAATATTCCAACAGAAAATCCATTATCTTCAGAAACGAATAAGACTGAAGTGATTGAACAAAATTGTTTAGCAACATTTTGGTGTGAACAATGTGAAATATTTTATTGTACACGATGTCGTGAAAAATGTCATCCAGCTCGTGGACCATTAAATCGTCATGCATTACATTCGGCAACTGAAGGTGTAAAAATAATTAGACAAAAACAACGTAATCAACCTACACCATGTATGTCACATTTAAATATAATACCAAATCTGTATTGTGTTAATTGTCATATACCGGTGTGTAATGAATGCATAAGTAATGATAATTCACAAACATTTGAAACACATTCAAAACATGAAATACTTCCATTGATTGGAGTCTGTAAATCACGGAAAGTAAGTGTGATAATATTAATAAATCAGTTGTACCACGTAATAGTTGGATATTTTATGAACATAGTATTTTCAATTTTTTTTTTGAATTTTAAGCGTATTTTTATCAGTAGCTATGAATGATGAGTTTGATGAACCTCTTTTAGTTTAAAGTAGTTTAACATATTTTGAAGTATAAAGGAAAAAATGACAAATTATACCAGTTTGAAAGTTTTAAACGTATAGCTAAGCAATTATTTAAATTTTAGAACAGACAACATGAGTAGCTAAGCAGATGTTTTGATATGATGAAGAAGTAATATTCTTCCGGAAATAACAGCATCAATGAGCACTGTATAGTTAATTTGTCTCAGTCCACGACTCATCAGAAGCATACAACCACGAAAGACAATTCTATTGGCATCCAAATTTTACGGTAACCATAAAGAAATATAGGTGTTGAAGCAGAAATACGACAAAAGTCAACAAACTAATTAAATTTTAAAAGCCAAATCATTCGATTCTGACTAAGTAGACTAAAAGTATCATATTCACTAACAGATCTATATGTTACAGATTTAATCTTATGCCGGGTAGTCAAAACCTGATGACCCATTTTCCAACTTTATTTGACCTATCCTAAAACTTATTTCACATTCATTCAATGGTAGCTACAATAGATTTATAAAAATGAATATGATCTTGCTTTCCATCATAAAGGTTACCGCCTAATGATTCTTTTTTTTAAAATCTTTGTTAACGTAATTACGACTTTAGTAAATATTTAAACAATATACTACTTATTTGAATTAACTTATTATTTTATACAAAAAAAAGGATAACCCAACTCAAAATTAGTTTCAATGAAAAAAGTGACAAAGTTTCAAAATTTCGACAAAATTTTATGTTCTATTTTTATCGATTTTCTGTTCTGATGATTTCACGATTTCTATTATATTGACTAACAAAATTTATGATTTTAAAAGTGAATGATAATAATTCATTTTGTTCATTTACAAAATCACTATTTAATTAATAAATTACTTACTTACGCCTGTTACCTTGCATGGAGGAGCATAAGCCACCTACTAGTATTTTCTATCTAACCCTATTCTGAGCAATCCTTTCCAGTTCTTTCCTGTTGTTTATCATTCTATTCATATCTGCTTTCAATTCTCAAAGTACTGTGTTCTTTGATCTTCCTCTTTCCCGTTTCTCCTTATGATTCCAAGTTAATACTTGATTCGTAATGTAGTTCGACGATCTCTGTGATGTATGTCTTTTCTTCATTTCCTGTTCATCTGAAAGTTGGTTTGTCCTCTCCAAAAAAATTAATATCATGGTACATAATGAATAGATTCCACAATTTATTAAAAAATTCATTTATCTAAACTTTTTTTTGTCCTACTGTTATCATTACTTATATCATTCCATATGAATAACTTAAAATCAATCGTTTCCTTTGCATATTCCGATCAAAATATCAAAACTATACAATTTTAATAAGAGGAAAGGTCAATAAAATATAACTATCCATTAAGTATAATCTGATATTTCTCTAACCAATACATATCAGTTCATTTTAAAAGTGATATCAATCATTATTATCATCAAGATTCATGATAAATATGCTTTAGTTTTATATAATTGATGAAAAATTAACTTTCTTTTTTTTCTTTTAACTTTCTAAGATTTTTTCTGTTACTATTCACTTTTATCAAAATCAGACAAATGAATTACTAGACATAGATTAAATGTTCTTTTCACCTTGGACGACTGTTATCCCCTATTCATTTTTAAATGTTTATTAAGAAAATTATTTTAGTTCATTTATTCTAGATCTGGATTTTTTTTTTATGATTGTTAAAATCTGACACTTTCTATTGATCTAAAGTTTGCTCTGAATCGATTCAGCATCTTATTACTGGTCAAGGAAATAAGAAGAAATATGGGAAAATGTAGAATATGATAGTTTTAGATTTATTTAATTTAAACAATAAGGTGAAGTTGTTCATCTGAATCACTGGATTCCGATTTAGTAATCTAACGTTTCCATTGTCTACTGTGATTCATTAATGTCCTGACTTTTATCTAGTGTAAGGTTGTGTGTTTGTGTGTGTATGAATTCCTGTAAGGTTCCAATCTTGTGCAAATCATCTGTTTAATTTTCATTGTTCATCGATGAATCTTCCATCGGTGTCAATTTATGATGTAAACAAATATAAAACTAACCAACCCGAAATCAAACATCATAATTAGTCACTTTTAACAAATGTACATTTTTGATATTTCTATAAAACAATGAGAAGATGGAATTGATCTGAAAAATGTGATGTATTTGCATCATACATTTCGAACAGTCTGATCATACATATACTTGTCAAGGCATCTTGTATGAAAATTAATAAAGGTCAGCTAAATAAAGGTTCAGGTAAGCAAAGTAATAATTGTTAATAAAGGAGAGAGGAAAAAACTAGCCTCGTATAGAAAGAATAGATTATCGCATTATCCCAGGCCATAAAATGGCATGAAGATTACCAGGGTAAATTCAATGTTAGGACAAATTGATTTTGCACAGTTACATCACGTTTTTCAGATCAACTTCGTCATCTCAGGGATATTTCTCATTTGTACATTTGTGAATCATTCAATACACTGAAATACATTGTTGCTTTATATGTATATAATATTTTGCTATACATATCGATGTTTGCTTAATAAAATGCTATCTATTATCAATCTGATAATGGATAATTCATAGAGATATTCCTTTAATTACATTACATTCATTAAAACAACGATACAAATGGAAGTACGTTAATCAGCGCATTGATTTTCTTATTCATAACTTTCAGTAAATAATTTTAGACTTAAAGGTACCACCCAAACATTCGATCAGAATTCATATTATTGAGAGCGTTTCTAAACAATTGCCTTCTTAATAAATACTATTAAAACAAAATAATTTTATGTTAATATACTGACAAAATCAGTTTAGGGAAGTGACCTTAATGGAAAAAAGGTTTTAATGGAGTTAATGCTTCCGTTAAAAAAATCTATATCAGTTACTATTCTATACCAACTATTGATTTTCTTTCACATAAGAATTTTTTCCCAAAAAAATGACACAATCTATGAATGTTTAAAAAAGAGGGGGGGGAAAAGCACATCCTGAAAAAAACATCATGTCATTCCCATAGTTCTTTACCATGCAATTTTTTTAAATAAATTAAAAATAGATTTTGAGTTCAGTTTGTTACCATAGTTTATCCTTATTTTATTTTTAAGTCCTTATTTCGTATTAGACAAAAATTAGATTACGTCAGTAACTATTAGCTTCTAATATTCATGGATATCAATATTTCACTAAATTGTGTGATATTTTCTTCTATCGGATAATGATTATCACTTGGAGTAATAATCATCTTTATTGCCAAGTTTGGTATATTAAAAAAACTGATGAATATTGTTTCTAACACTAATAATCTTCTATATTGATTTTTACATCATATTAACGTTTGTCATATCTTTTTTTAATACACAACATAATAGAGAATATTCACAGATTGAAATCATGAGTCAGTTGAAGCTAGACCGCCATTGAAAACCTGGGAGCACCGGACGGCCGTCTAGTCCTAGTATGGGACTCCTCAGCAGTGCGCATTCACGACCCCGCACCACTCGGGGCTCGAACTCAGGACCTACTGGCCTCGCGCGCGAGCACTTAACCACTAGACCACTGAGCCGGCATCCAAAGGTGTTAATGCCTAACTTCAACCAATCCACGAAGTTGCGCTACCGTACACCATTGTCTTCAGTGAGTTCCTATCTCACAACAGACCTGGTTGAACTCCACTGGTAACGACTTCTCACTAGAACTCCAGAAGTTTTTCTTTTTAACGAACTATCGAAATATTTCCACAATATACTTAATCATAAACTAAAACTTTTTCCAATTTTTATTTTATACAATGTTTCATTGCAAGAAACAAACAAACAATAACAATATACAGAACCGATAAAGTATGTATTCCACTTTTTATTTAATGTAATGTTGATGTATTCCAAGTATCAAGGGACATGAATTCATACTGATCGTTTTAATTCTATTATGAAATCATATTTTATGCGATTTTATTATAGACAATGATTTATGTATATTTGCCGACTAGTATATAATATATATAACTTCAACCATTGATTTATTAAAAAATATCAAACTATTCAACACTATTATTAAACTGTATGAAATTAATTTTATTTCAGTCAAAGCTTAGTTACTAATATATATATATTCCAAATTTATTTATGTTTTCATTGACTAAGCAAGAAGAAACTGGCTTTTATGTGATTTATTATGTAATACATAAATTACAAAGAATTTCATTAGATATTAATATCTTTTTTTATTAGATTTATTGGACATTACTTCAAATTATGTTCTGTTGGACACGAATAGCATTATGAATATTTTAGTTTTAGTCAGTTTTATTGAATTGTTAACTAATGATAACGTATCAAATTCACTTGGTAAATAAATCTTCCCATTGATGTTTAAGACTGAAATTGATTAGTTTCTTGTTGGCATATGTGCCATTAGGTCACAAGCTTTATAAGTAAAGATGGATAGTGGCTAGCAATGGACGAAACGTGTCCTGGATTCCACTCTGGGACTCGAACCCAGTACCGTTCGCTTCAAATGCCATCATGCTACTCAATTAGCCCCTGAGTCCTGATAGCTACCTGCTTGTGCAATGGGGTGAAGTTTTAAAATCACTTGGTGTTGTTTATTTGTAGCTTCTCACTGTTGTTTAGGATTACATCCGATCATATGTGCATCCTGTGCAGACTGCCTTAATATTGCCTTAGATCACAATTTTATGAGCAAAGATAATGCGATGGTGTTTGAAGTGAACGGTATTGAATTCGAGTCCCAGAGTGAACATCAACCCAAGGATGCAGACACATCCAGCTGACGAGTTCAAAATAGAACAAAACCCTCATCCTGAATTCCGCTGCTAGCCATTATCCATCTTTGCTCTTAAAGTTTTTAACTTAAGGTAGTATTAAGGCAGTTCACACAGGATGCACATATGCAAACAAGTGACTGATCAAATGCAGTCCTAAATAACAAGGGGAAGATGAAATTGAGTAAATAAACTTAGCTCATATTGTTAACTTTTTACTATGACTATTTCGTAGTTTATTGGAATACTTTTTTTCTTGATTTGTGGTAAAGAGAAAGAAATATTGAGAATCAATGACTTATTGATTTATTGACGATTCTTTTCTATTTTCCATTCTTAACTACTTTTCTCAAGTATAATTAAGGATATTTTGATTTTTTTTTTATAAAAAAGTTTGAAGAAGGAAAGTGATACTTCCTTATTAAATTGAGCGTTTATTTAAGATACAAAATTCGAAGTCATTCTTTTCGGTAATTTCTTTGACCTAATTTTTAAATTGTTAAGATTATATTTTTATTTAATATGAGTTATCAGTTGAAATAAAGATTATGTATTATTAGTATTATTGGGACAAGGAGATTTATAATCTTCATTTGTACTGCAATAGGATAATAGAAGATTAAATAGACGATTAGACTAACATTTTATCTACTTTAGTAAGATTTTTGTTAGTTCTTCTAAGTAATTCATTAAAATGACTAGAAAGTAGTTTCAGGTTGCTAGAACTAACCTTCTAAATTCTAATAGAACATATTCGCTCGTTTGATTTATATGAATCCGTTAATAGTCTATATTTGTGATATTCATTCTTAGATTATAGAGATAACGTGAATTGATTATTAATTACGAATTTTTGTCATATTCCTCATAAAAATATTTCATAGTATACATGTAATGATTTACTTTATTAAGGTGACTTTATCTCATTGTCACTTAGGGAACCACATTTTGCACTAATTTCGATTTGTGCTTCTCATATTTAATTCCTGTTCTGTTAGAATTTTATTTAGACAAACGTATTTAATTTACTTTATATATAAATTCATTGGTATCCTAGTTATTGATTACCAAACGAAAACATGTTATCAGTAGAAGCTTATTCACACATATATGATTGTTATAAGAATATCGTAATTTTTGTCTACATTTCAGTATCCTTCTTTCCAAATGGGTTCGACGAATTACTTTCATGTTTTTAATTTATGATAAAAACGGAGTATATGTTCTTAGTTTAAGTCACAAGGAATATGGTATGGCTGGAATCCAGTTCACGTTAACAAGTTATTTTAAGATGATTATAAATTCCTGTTATATAAGTGAACATCTCCCTTGCTATATTAGGTAACATTTTTGTCGGTTAGGTCATCTGAGAAAATAGTAGTGAGCTTTAACTTACTTGTTTACGTTTGTTACTCCTCGTAAAGGAGCGTAGGCTACCTACCAGCATTCTCTATCGGACTCCGTCCTGAACAATCCTTTCTAGTTATTTCCAATTCCTATTCATTCCCGAATGATTGTGTATCTTGTTCTTCCTTTTTTCCGTTTCCCTTTGGGATTCGAAGTCAGCGCTTGCTTCTTGACGCAGTTTGATGATTTCCTTAATGTATGTCTCGTAAAAAACAACCTTGCAAGAAAACCCACTAAACAGTAACCTATACATACCGGTCAAACTGCTATACTTTAAGAAATATAAAATAGTAAAATATAATGTCAATCAAGTTTGATTTATAGGATCTGAAATTTCAGTATTAGTTTGTACATTAGAATTAGTTCAGATTTACTAGTAAACAATTTCAATGTACTTATGTGTCATGTTCTTATCGGGTTAGTTTGTAAGTCATTCTACGTTTAGTCATGTAATTGATGAAGTTCAGGATAATTTTTTTTACTTTCTTAAAAATCTCATTATTTTGTGATTATTCATAAAGTTTAGACACAGTAATTAGTATTGACTCATGTAATCTCTATTTGGAACAGTTCTAGGTTGTTGGTTTTTTTACTTTTCGCTAAATAATTAAAGCATTGTGTTACAATTAATCTCTAGAAATGTTATCATTTGAAGATGAATATACTGGTTATTGCTGTCAAATGAATCAGGAGTGATTTTTTTCTAATTGAGTTATTTGAAATTGTAAAACTTAATGGAAGTTCAACTGACCAACCTGATGAATCAAGAAGAAAAACTGTTTGTATTTATTTACTTGGTAGATGGAAATGATTACTTTATTCGTATAAAATAATTATATGTTTTTGGTACAATATGTATTTCTCAGCACAATATAATTCAATAAGTTTTCATTTCTTACTTTTTGGTTGATCTTAACGATAAATATTATGTGATCACCATTTAAATGTTTACAGTCCAGTAAATCGACATCAAAATAATGTACATTCTTTACGCTGCATATTGCCAGTAACCACGATATCTCTGATTGCGCCTTTAGGAACTTGTAAAACGAAAGGTTGTACACTTTTCAGAAACGCACCTGAATAAGTTATGCGATTAATAGACATAATGATGTATCAAAACAAATAAAAATAGATAACTTTTTTGGAATATCTAGATGACAGGAACAGATAGCCGAGATGTTCTAGCAAGCCGTCACAAACATATTGGTGTATAAAACATTCAAATCTTTCATCACTTTTTTCTCTCTGAAAAATGTTTTAGGTAGATGTACAATTTTTTTGTTTTAAATTTGATCATCTTTTTAAAATTTATGCAAACTCTATTCTGCAAGCGTTTGACGTTGTATATTGATTAACTAATATTATTGTTACATATTCTAGTTTAATTGAGCATGTAAAGTTGTAACAAATTTAAAAAGTCGATGGAACGATTGGACCAATGATGGACCAATATTATTAATATGAATAATATTAGAAATATATATGCTTTTAAATTATTACGTTTAAACTTGGATTAAACACGTATTCATTATGAATATATTAATGAATTATGCTATTCAACAAATGATGGTAGTGATATTCACAATGAAGAACTAACCAAAATGTTTTCAATCTTTAAAGTCAGTGGTATAGTGGTTAAGTGTTTGCACTCGAGACCGAAGGTCGTGAGTTTGAATCCTGCGTAGATGCTCACTGTTAAGGAGTACCATACTAGGACGAAACGCCCTTCTAATACTTCCAGGTTTTCGATGGTGGTCTAATATTGATCAATTCATGATCTAAATCAAAACCTAACATTCTTCACATCTTTATACTGATAAAAAGATATGGTTTATTAGTTTTTATGAAATAGAATAAGGTTTAATAGTGTTATCAGTCTATCTAGCTTGTTATAACTCATTTGCTATCCATTATCGAAGTATTCCTACACCAAGTATTTAAGAGATAAACAACCAACTGTTATGTTTTCAAATAAATATTTTCTAAATATACTATCATACTGGAAATATTAAAAATCTCTAGAAAACTAGGCTTTGTTTTTCCTTATTTACTTATCATGTTCTCTTCATCAAAATATTAATCATCCATTGTGTGTTTTTTCTCACATCATAACTTTTTTTTATTGCTATGAGCAAAACTTTTATTACAACTTGTTAACTTGCTATTTCTCTGTTATTTTTTAATATTTGTCTCTATAACTTATTATTATTTAGAAGTAAAGATGATCTTTAGATTTAGACTGTCATTTTAAAGGTGTATTCATCATGATGGGTGGCTTAAAACTATCATTCTTTATCATTATTGAAAATTTAGAATAAACAGAATTTCATATACCAATAAATAAGTTAACATAGTGATCAACCATATCTGTTTCATTATAACAATCATATTTACTATTTTTTTTAAAAATGAACATGAAATTTATGCTATATACCATGCAAAATATTCTTACCTTTTTATGGATGAATGAATGAATATAAAATAATATGTAAATATATAATAGGCATTTATGAATCAGTAAATTTAGTTGTTTATATACCTGTTTTGAAACATAGAATTATTTTATCTGCTAGCAACATGGGGTGAGGGAGGTTCATATTGTTGATTTTCATAGGTATCGTCCAACTTTATGAAATTTATAAACAAATAATCAATAATAACAACTTACTCAATCTTTTAAAATCAATAGCATATTGAATAGTTTTACATTATTACCTGAAAATAAATGCCCTGTTACGGCTGAGAGTGGGGAGAGTCCGCCCTCCCTCTCCAAATGCTCTCTCATGGCCACGCGTATATAGCTTCTGCCAGGGAAGTCCTACTCACTGCCTTCTCGTGGCATTACGGTTGTTTATGAAATTGAGAGGACAAAAAGCGAACGTCCGGTGATTTAACCGGGTCGGTGGACATGGAGAGTCCACCTAGGGGAGTTAGAAATCCTTGATTCCAAACCAATGGTGCACATGGGCTCCAGTATCCTGAAGGAACAACTGGTATGTGAACCAATCGTTGGTCACCGGCTACCATGGAACTGCATCTCCTGACGTCGCTCCACTGCATTGGATCAGACCTTCAGGTTGAAGGCTCCGGATGTGGCCCCCTAAGAAAACCACCTGCTTCGGTTCGGGCACCCGAGCAGTATCACAGCTCTCACACATATAAAATGAGATTTGTGTGGCGCATATGTATTTGTTGTCTCCTTGTACCAATATCTATGTGTTAAAATAAATAAATAAATAACTACCAAATAATGTCTAGACTTAAGGGATATTTACAATATAAGTTGTGTCATTCATTTATTCATACATAATAACATATTTAGTAACGTAAAAGTTAAGTAAATATAATTAATTACATTGTCTTACGGTGATATGTTTTCAATAATTTCTTTATGGTTACAAAAATAGTGATGATATAATTTCTAACAGCAAAAGTATTTTTATTTCAGTCGTTTACTGATTGTTCCGCTTCATTGTAACCTTTTCATTTTGGCATTGTTAAAACTTTAATGAATTATATAAAGTACAACTTTTTTTCGTATTTTATAAATTATTCAATGTTGGTAAGTTAAATACAAGTGAGTATCTAAAATAGTATGATAATAATAGAACAAATAAATTAGGAGAATAGAGAAGGATTGTCTTTCTTTTTATATTTATATTTTATGGTAATAAAATATACAGATGAATGTTGTATCAATTCAGAATGTTATGTATTTCTAATATGATTTATTAAAAATCAAAATATAATTTATATATTCAGTGATTCACTATGTTAATGATGAATGTGATTATAGTTTTCTACATTTCTTATAACGAAATGATTTTTTTTTAAAAAGTGCTGGGATTTGGTAATGTTCACATAAAATAAAGTATGTCATGAAAGTAATACACCTTCAGATCAATTGAATGAAAGGCTAGAAATCACTTGTAATAACTTTCAATATAAAGAAATTTAAAGGTTTCGCCTTATATTAATCAACGACGAAATAGAATCTAATGACTTAGGAGAACATTCAGTGAACTATGTAAAGTAGAACGGAAAAATACTACTGACATCGGTTTATTGATTTTTTTAACATTTTAATACAAACCATAATTTCTTTCTTAGCTCCATGAAATCAATATGATTAGTTGTATGGAAAATAATCAATCGGTTATTGTTGACATGTTCCATTGGAATAAAAGACATTCATTTTGCTTTACAGGATTATACTCATTATTTTGCTATATCTCTTGGAACAATCATTCATATGGCTTACAATTACTTTTCAGCATTACTAATAAAAGTGTATTATTCGTGTAGTTTATATAAATATTCATTATCATTATCAATCTCCCCTAAAATCGTTACATAAAACTTGTTTGATTTGAATAATCATTTTCTAATTACGTTTTTCAATAGTTTACAGTCTAATAGAGATTTAAGAGAACATTATTGAAGTGTTCCTTAGTTTAAAGGTGTTTGAGATTTAGTTATGTGAATATTTTCATCATGTTGGAAAATAAATTTTCACTAGTTAATCAATGGAAACATCACGTATTGTCTTTCAATATTTAGTGTTTTATGATTAACATATTGCCATAGTAACCTAGAGATTTTTGCTTACGTGATAAAAAATAAAATTACGTTTTCGTTAAAATATATGGTTTTTTGATTTATATATATATGCAGCGTTATCTACAGGGATTAACTGAGTTTTATTTTTAAAATTAATTCGCGTAATGCACTAAGGATGTTTATTCGATAGTTATGCTTATCATATCAAGAGTTCAATAGTGGTGTAAATGAAATACTAATAGTGTTACTTACTACTTTATTACGATTTGAAAGTCTTGACTTTAATCCTAAACAAGGACTAGATTGAGAGCTGATGAGAAATCCTAGATTATGACAAAGTATTTTTTATGTGTACCCATATTGTGAGTGGTTAATTAGGTAACCCATATTAATAAAGGAAATTCTCTTCACATTATTATGGAAAAATTTAAACTGTGTATCTGCTTCAGTTTGTTTGAATTTTTGAAAAATATCCTGATTAATTTATTATCATTTTCACAGATTGAAATCATGAGTCAGTTGAAGCTAGATCACCATTGAAAGCTTGGAACCACTGGACGGCCGTTTCGTCCTAGTATGGGACTCCTCAGCAGTGCGCATCCACGATCCCGCATCTCGCGGGATTCGAACCCAGGACCTACTGGCTTCGCGCGCGAGCACTTAACCATTAGACCACTGAGCCGGCATCCAACGGTGTTAATGTCTAACTTCAACCAATCCACGAAGTTGCGCCACCATATACCATTGTCTTCAGTGAGTTCCTATCTCACAACAGACCTGGTTGAACTCCACTGGTAACGGCTTCTCACTAGAACTACAGGAGTATCTCTTGAAGTCAGTCACTAGTGAGCAGATGATTATTATCAGAAGGGGTTTGTGGAGATTTTAGAAATTTTCACAGACTGAGGAGTCCCATACTAGGACGAAACGGCCGTCCAGTGTTTCCAGGTTTTCAATGGTGGTCTAGCTTCAACTAACTCATGATTTCAATCTATGAAAATTTCTAAAATCTCCACAAACCCCTTCTGATTATTATTATTATTTGTTTATATAATGGTAAAAATGAGTGTTAATTAACTCATAAAACCATGATCGACATTGATATTTTACTCGATTACAAAAATTTACAATGACTAGTAGCTAATAGAAAAGAAAACATTTTTTGCATTCAGTTTATACTTTAATTCTATCATTTCTTCTTTACAATGATGGTTGATTATTTACCTTATACAATCTATAATCAATAAATTACTGTTTAGTATAATGTCGATAAAGCTGATCTACATTATTATAAAATATTCATAAATTGTCAATCATTAGAAGGATTAATTTTTTTACTTAATGGTTTATACAAATTAAACTGTTCTCTATACACTTCATCTAAACAATATCTACCCCTACTACTAAGTGAATATCTTATTTTTTTATTCAGAAGTTATATGTATTTAAAATAATCAATACGGAATATTAAACCAAATTAATAATTCACTAATAGTTATTCTATTAATTGTTGCTTAGAAGAAAAGAAAAGACTCATGTAAATGTATATCTTGAGTTGGAGTAAAGTCAAACATCCATATAAAAAAGGGTTATATAAAATAGTAGTAACAATAATCATAGAGATAGAGTATGCTATGCTAATTCTATTGTGATTATAAAATTATCATATGATCAGATTTATTGTTAACAACTTGATCACAAATGGTTTGGTATAATTTTATTCAGCTTATCACCTATTCATTATTGTATAGACAAAACAATTTAAATAAGATTACAAATAGAATAGAACTGATTGAATTTCGTCATTAGTGGTTTTCATATGTAAATTTATTTTTTCAAAAGATATGGGTTAATTAATTTTTCACTAGTTGAAATCATGAGTCATTTGAAGCTAGACCACCATGGAAAACCTGGAAGCAGTGGACTGCCGTTTCGACCTATTGTGAAACTCTTCTGCACTGTGCATCCACGATCATGACTCTCGATATTCGAACACAGTACCTGTCAGTCTCACGAGTGAGCGCTTAACCTCCATACCACTGAGCCGGTATCCAACGGTGTTAATGTCTACTTTTAATCAATCCACGAAATTGCGCCACCGTACACTATTGTCTCCAGTGAGCTGATATCTTACAACAGACATGGTTGAACGCCAATGGCAACGGCACTTCTGAGGAGTCTCATACAAGACGAAACGGCAGTCCAGTGCTTCCAGGTTTTCCATGGTGGTCTAGCTTCAACTGACTCATGATTTCAACTAGTTAAATTTCTAAAAATCTCCACAAACCCCTTTCTGATAATTAATTTTCATCCATATAAAAGTAAAATTGAGCAAATCCATTTGATTTCCAGCTTTTATTGTTTCTTCATACTAAAAAATAATACGAAAGCCATTTCTCATATCTTAATAGTTGAGATTATGAGTCAATTGAAGCTAGACCATCATGGAAAACCTGAAAGCAATGGACGGCTATTTCGCCCTAGTGTGGGACTCCTCAGCAGTGCGCACTCACAATCCTGCCCCCCCCCGCGAGATTTGAACCCAGGACCTATCAGTCTCGCGTGCGAACGCTTAACCACTAGACCACTGAGCCGGTATCCGATGGTCTAGTAGTTAAGCGCTCACACGCGAGACTGATAGGTTGTGGGTTCGAATCTCGCGGGACGGGATTATGGATGCGCACTATTATGGAGTCCTACAATGGGACGAAATGGTCATACAATCCTTTCAGGTTTTCCATTGTGGTCTCTCTTTATTTGACTCATGATTACAACTGTTATCATTACTATAATATTCACAAAACCCCTTCTGATATTTCTCATATTGTTTTTTTTTCTAAAATAAATTAATTATTAACAAACGGTATATTATAATTTATTTGAAGTTGTTTGTATTTGACATAATATTTAATTTTAAACTCCAATTCATTTCATTCATTCATTTCATATTTTCGGTCAGAATATTACTGAAAAGAACAAATAGAAAAAGAAAAAAAGGGAGAAAAAATAAATCATGTTGAAATCATATTAACCAATGTATTTAATAAAATTAGTCTTATTATTTATTGAGTATATTTTTCCTATTTTGCTTCTATTTTTATCTCACTTTATGGGTTTCTGTGAGTTTAAAATAAGTGTAATTTTACAAAAGGTAATATCATAAAGGTAGGCAAATACCTTATGTATATTTTCGTTAGAAGGTATTTTGAAATTATATGTATTTTAATGAATTAGTGGTAGGTTTTTATAGTATATATAAGTCCTACCAGTAGAAAAATATAATTTTACACTTGATGAGTTTTGTTGAAATTCTTGATAATACTACGTTTTACTTTTGGTACAAATTTATGATTTTCAATGTCAGTGTGTGGGGTTCGATAAAATTTTGATATATTAGGCGATCTCAGGTAGAAAATACTATACCATGAAACTATATTTCATCCTAGTTGGCACTCATCGACAAGGCGTACTAACAATCTTCAGGAAACTGATGTTTCCATATGGTGAGACAATATCCCTGAGCTATTTGGGCTGAGATCGAGCTCATATAGTGGTGGAATACTTATAATGAATGATCATTGAGTAGCGACCAAGGTCATGTTTATCTAGTTGTAAGTGCTCGTTGAATTTCATCGATCAAATTGCGAACTAATTACTGAGTTAAGTGTCTCAACATTACATGGGATATGTTTCGATCAGAATATAGTCAACAAAACACAGACAAGTGATAAGTTCAAAACTTGATTCGACCAGCATTATGAACTATATAAATGTGACATTGGTCAATATTCGATAATCGATCAATGTAGATTATTATTATTATAGTTATAAGGTGGAATTATTGAAGATTAAATGTCATGGATATTAAATATCTATAGACAAATTTATGTTTGTGAAATGTCATTCTTCACAGTCCTGTATAAACTGGCTTCCCAATTAATAGACGACACTTATATTCGAATTTGTAGAAAATTCAATTTTATCACGTAGAAATATATATTGAAAATGAATAAATCATATACAGTAAGCCTTTGTTGGAATTTATCTATTTACTAGTACTTTTCTTTCACTGAATAAAAAAATACATTTAGTTATGGAACTTACAGTGTATTTTCCTCCTACACAAAAGTTAATTTCATTTATTTGCATACTTCAGTAAAATATTATTTAAGTGGATAACATGTTACTTGAAGTGATTAATAGTATCGTATTTAATTTTGTTTATAATGAATAAATTACATGTAATTTCAACAGTTACGATCATGAGTCAATTGAAACTAGATCATGGAAAACCTGGAAGCAATGGACGGCCGTTTCGTCCTATTGTGGGACTTCTCAGCAGTGCGCATACACGACCCTGATACGCGAGTGTTTGAACCGAGGACCTACCAGTCTCGCTCCAGGCGCTTAACCAACTAGACCACTGAGCTGGCATTCAACGGTGTTAATGTCTAACTTCAACTAATCCACGTAATTGAGCGACAAATCCACCATTATCATCAGAAAGTTAATATCTCACAACTGACCCAGTTGAACTCCACTGGTCACTGCTTCTCACTAGAACTCCAGGATATACCTCTTGAAGCCAGTCACTAGTGAGCATATGTTGACTAGTATCAGAAAGGGTTTTGTGGAGATTGTAGTAATTTCAACAGTTGAGATCATGTGTCGATTGAAGCTAGACCACCATTCTCTTCATTGTTATTGCCAAAAAAATGTGATCATGTTTATTATAGTAGAGAATTAATATGAAGAAATGATTATAAATGTCAAACATTGTAAACAATCCGTATTTTAGGTACTTTGATTGTTTTTAGTTAAATTAAAACACCTGGTTTCTTTTACCTTATTAGCAACAAAATCCTTATGGAATTTCATGTTTCCAAAATGTATCTAATTCTTAATATTTCATAACCTTTTCGAGCTAATGTTTACTATTCAAAGTTTCAATTCAAGTGACCAATGTTACTTCAATTTATAATTGAAATATATGAGTTATCAACACAACTTTCCTCATTTTTCGTGTAATCAACACATTTCGAACAATTGATATCAAACAAACTAACATGAAATAACTCAACGCAAACAGTACTGACAGATTAACGATCAAATCTACCACTATGTATTTTATCTAAATTTTAGAAAGGTAAACTATTTATCAATATCAACGTTTATCCGCTGATATTTGACTATTGGTATGTTCTGAAATCTATGGTTGAAATAAGAATGATGAATAATAAACTTTTAACCCTCATATTGGAATTTCAATTATAAACTATAATTCACTTGAAAATGTCTTCAAATATATTTTGTAATATTCGTAGAAGAAGTAATCAAATGGCAAAAGTGAACGAAATTGGCTTACAGATTATTTATTACCCTAATCCGGAAAATTGAATCTAAATAATTCAAAGAGTGAACATAAATTTAAATGTATCACTAAATCTAACCACTTTGGGAACTCGAATTCAATTTTTCACATTGATAGAATTATAAAATTATATATTTACCTTAATGTATGGTAATAAAATGAATTGGCTCAATTCCAAACAAAATTATTTTAATAAATGTACTTTATATAAACTAGCTAATTTGATATTTAATTAATCATTATCTCAGAATGTGGGTTTGAATGCCGGTTCAGTAGTTTAAAGGTTAGGTGCACGAAACCGAAGGTTCTGGGTTTTGGGTCCTTTCAGTGTGAGATCGTGGATGTGAACTTCTGAGGAGTACTATACTAGGACGAAACGGTCGTCCAGTACTTCCAAGTTTTTAATGTTGGTCTAACTTAGATCAACTCATGAAATCAATTGTTATAATCATAATCTAACAGAAACTCTTTAAGTTTATTGATATTTAATGGTCATATTTTGAAATAAATGGTATTTAAACTATTCACTATTAAATTTCAGTGAAACCGACGATAATACACTGTTAATAATATGTCTAGTCATTCTAAGAACTATCTTCTGTTAGTTAGAATCAAAGTTTACTTTGTCTTTACTTTGGCTACAGTTATATTAGATCAAATTTGAATTTGATCTTTCTCAAATGATGATGGATTGTAGAACAATGTAATAGTCTAACTGTTATTAAATAAAAATTCTCCATTAACATATTCATTAGGTTGCTGTACTTTCCTGAATAATGAGAGTGAATGTGCTCTTGAGATGAAATTTTGCATAAATTATTCAATTCTTAAATTCACTTGGTATTATTTACTTGAACCATCCCATTGATGTTTAGGAGTGCAAGTGATCAGTCTCTTATTGACATATGTGCATATTGTGTGTATTGCTTCGATGTTGCTTTAATTTACAAGTATTATAAGCAAAAATGCTAATAAAAGACTGATCGTTTGTAGTTCTAAACATTAATGGGAAGATTTAAGTAAACAATACCAAGTGAATTTAAAATTTATAGAATCAGTTAACCTTCTAAATCGGAAGTAACCATTATCTAATATCATAAATTATGCTTGTTTTTCTTCCAACGTGTTGAAACTCATTTTTCAGAGTTTACTATTATAGTTTTGAAAACACGTGTCAATGATTTTCACTAATGAACATACGTTTATCACTGAGGAGGAGCATAGGCCACCCACCAGCGTTCTCCATCAAACTGTGTCCTGAAAAATCCTTTCCAGTTCTTTCCAGTTGTTATTCATCCTTTTCATATCTGCTTCTATTTCCCGACGTAATGTGTTCTTTGGCCTTCCTCTTTTTCACTTCCTTTCAAAACTCCAAGTTAGGGCTTGCCTTGTGATGTGGTTTGGTGATTTCCGTAATTTGTATTCTATCCACTTCCAACGTCTTTTGTTAATTTTCTCTTCAGCTTCCGGCTGAAGGATAGTAATTCCCTATATTAATACTTGTCTTGATCCTATCAAGAATATATTCATGTTTAAATTTTCCAATCTTTTTAATCATATGGCTCCATAATATTTCATCTGGGGGAAAAAATTAAAATTCCCACTAATTAAAATCACTTCATTAGATATACATTTAATAGAACATGTGATACAATATTCTTTGTTTGTCTTAGAAATTGACAAAATGCCAAATTATCAATGTGACATTAAAAGGTGAATTTTAACGAATTTATCATATTTCCCCTTTTTTTAATTTAGCCCTTTAATAGATTTGGAAATAATTCAGTAATCACAATAGTAAGTGTTAGATTTACTAGTGTAGTACATTTTGTCATATAAAAAATTACTTTAAAATTTTGGTGCAATTCCAATGTTAAGTTTTTCTTTTCGTAGACACTGATGTTTTTTTGTGTTTTTTTTTCTCGTTATTAACCTAATTCACAGTAAATCAACCGTCTAGTTGTCTGTTTTATCACATAAATTATTTGTTTCGGTCTAGTTCAGGACTTGTAAATTACCTCTAATCTTATTTGAATGATATAAGCCGGGAAAGCATACACTATGTAATAAATTCAAATATATATTTTAGGGAATTTGACTGTATTGTTTTTTTCTTGGTTTTATTGTGGTTGTCTAGGCAATACCGGTCTATGATAATTAACTAAAAAGTTAAAGGGCTTTATTCTTATTTATTTTGAGAAAAAGTAAAAAAAACATGCTCATGTTTATACTACTTAAAAATATGAGAGATATTTTATTTAATATTCTAAGATCAAAGATACACAGAATGGTGAGAATCAACATAAAGAGATTTTCTTTACAATTTATTTTGATTCATCAAAATATAAATGCAATAAAACATATACATACATGATGAAGTGTTATTTATATTCATTAAAATTATGTAAGTAGTCGCGTTTATACATAATTGATTTGATCAAGTGTCTGTAATACAATGCTTAGAATTATTTACCTTGTATTCTTTTTTTGTTCGATTAATTATTAATTTAATGGTTGAGATTATGAGCCAATTGTATTCATATCACTATGGAAAATCTTGAAGTACTGGATGGCCGTTTCATCCTGTTGTAGGACTCCTTAGCTGATACTAATCAGCACATGCTCCCTAGTGACGGTCACCAAGAGGTATTTCATGGAGTTCTAATGAAAAACAGTAACGAGTGGAGTTCAACCGGGTCTGTTGTGAGATAGTAACTCACTGAAGACAATGGTGAAAGTGTGGCTTAATTTTGTGAATTGGCTGAAGTTAGACATTAACACTGTTGGATGCCGGCCTAGTGGTTTGAAGGTTAAGCGTTCGCGCGTGAGACCGATATGTCCTGGGTTCGAATCCCGCAAGCAACTACTAAGGAGTCTCACAATAGAACGAATTAGCCGTCCAGTGCTTCCATATTTTCCACGATGGTCTAACTTCAATTGACTCATGATCTCAACTATTAAATTACCATTACATCCACAGAAAAAACCCTTTCTGATATTAATTAATAATTCATTCAGAAAATATTCTGTTTATATTTTTCAAGAAAATCTACAGTAATAATGAACTATTCATTGATTGTAAACAATGTCAATTATTATCATTGATGGTATTATATTGTATATTTTGAATTCATTATTTCAATTCATATTAGTTATTGTTATTGTCGTTATGGTTACTTAAATATGACCTAATAATAGCATGTATAAGTGTATTGACTTGATTTAAATATATAAAAACAAATACAGAGAAAATTTCATAGATATTTTAATAACCTCCCTATTTTTGTTACTGGGTTTATTGATTATAATTATTTTGTTTGTTATTTCTAATGAGATTGACATGAGTAAATAAATTGGGAATTATTTTCGGAAAGTAATAAACATTTATTTTCTATATTTATGTAAATAAATATAGTAAACCACTCATAAATCTTTCTTTATGAATTGAAAGGAACTGAATAACTACTTTATTTAAATTATTAATCTTGTTGTTTTTTTGGAAAAATAACTCGACACATCACTTAGTAGGTTGTTTAAAATGAGTTATGAAGTTTTACATTAAGTTTCGATGTTGTGGCTCAATGTTAGCTAATTAGGGGGTAGTGATATAGAACACTGATGAGTTACTGCCTTACAGCTTAGGATTCTCAAACGGTGTATGAATAAAGCCTCGAAAAATTATTTCTAATAGTGATAGATTTTCAGTTAAGACGGTTTTGTTGAGTTATGGAGTTTGTTACGATTAGTTCATGTTTTCAACTTGAGTCGATCTAAGCTATTCATTGTCCGTTGATGTCAATGGATGATTACACATCTTTTGACATAGTTGAAACATAGGTTAGGTATATTTATTTGAACCATGGTATTTATTCGGTAGAACAAATTTGTATTTACCCAATGTATTTTACGAGAATTGCTGTTCAAATTCATTTGCATGTAGTACAAAACATGTTTTTTTTAAATCTTTTAATGACACAATTGATATCATACTAAGTCATTTACTATTCTACACTATTTCAATTTCATTCGAACGTTTATTCACCCAACTCATTTGGTTGACTTCAATAATGAAAGTATCGCCAATTTGAATGTAATGTTGGGGTGGAATATTTATTTAATTTAGCATCCAAACGTACTTTACAGAATCCTAGATACATTTACGTTATCCAGTAAATATCACCACAATTTGATTTTATTCCTGAGACGATGTATCATGCAAAAAGCTCCTGTACTGTGATGGTTTTCTATTCAGAATGTTTTCCTTGTCAGTATAAACTATTTATGCTTTAAAAAGCTATCAAATGTGCTTCTTTATGACTTAAATCTATTATACAGTAAGACGTTTATAATTATTTTTATATTTAATTCCATTTTTTACTGATATTAAGAAATAAGGCGTATGAAAATGGTTCCAATGGTCATATTCATAGAAAAAGATTATTATTTTACTGAATTCGAAGTATTATATACCTTATCAAACAAACCAAAATTAAACTAGTGAATCGTTTGGATTTTTTCTGCTTTGTTTTGTAGACACTGAGTGTTTGTTGGAATGAACTGTGCTCAATTTCTAATTGTTTATATAAGTCTTATTATAACAATAGTTACTTTAAGATTCGTCCTATCATATGTATGTAGTGTTAGAGATTATTTTGTATGAGATTCGATCATTCAATTGAAAATTGTAATAATTTATAATAGTGTTAAACAATTTATTATAGTCTGGTTAATGAAAATTCTTCTACAGAATTTTTAAAGGGAATCATCGTTTACTTGACATAGTTTGAACGGATGTAAATCAGTAAAATGGTGTGACTCTCAAACCTTACAGAAGATTGGATATAAAGATGTGGGATTTCACAAATAAGTGAAGAAAATGAATATTAATTAACTGAACATGGAATTTTTTTCAAAAAGTTATTATCGGGTTCCGTAATTATAACATTAAAGGAATGTTACAATAGGTATGACTTTGTTGTAAATAAACATATAAGATTACAGAATATAAACCGATTTAAGGTAACAGTAGACACTAGTCATTTTGACGCTAACAATTTTATTCTACTCTGCTGAAAACGTGATTAAAAAATGCCATAATCTTTAAAAAAAATATTTACCTTCAACATGTCTACTTGTTTTGTAATATTAATTTGGTTTGGCAATCGTAGAATATACTGAGTATTCAGTGAGACTATAATTTATGGACGAACCAATCACGTATATGATAACAGGTCTAGGATTTTGGCACAAAATTCAATCATTCATTCGGATAAAGTTTTAGCATTACAGCTGATGTCAGTTCGTGATGAAACCCCTAAATCTAATTTCTTAACTTAATCATAAACTGTAAATAATAATCTTAATTCCTCATACAGGTTTATAACAATCATTTGGTTCTAGTTATTAGGTGGACGCTCTCAAGGTCAGTCTGGTGTCGCTCAAACATCGTCCATGAATTATAATCTCACCGAATATTCCTCTTTCAGATAATGTATCTTTGAATAAACATGGGAATTATTAACCAAATAAGTCACTTTTAAAGCTCATTTTAAATGCTGGATATTCTCCTGTCGAGTCAATCAAAATGATAGCATGTGGAATATTCTTCATCTAAAGACAATGACTGCAACAATTCAGATTTCTTACACTACAACCTTAAGTAATCTTCTTTATACTATAAGGAATCACCTGATGCTTCGAAATTGACAGTAAAAGATTTACTTAAAAGGGGTTCAATAAACTCGTTTATAATCTAAAGAAAAACACAGTGTAACTGTGAAACTTTGTTCATATCTAATATCAAAAGTACTTTTTTGTCTACTCTTGATCACTACAATAATCAAAGTTTACTCATTTTTCAGTTGATTTGATTTTCCGTTACTGATAGACATTTATATGCATGCATCACATGCTTTATCTATAATCTGAAGAGTAAATAAAATATAACTTTTTTTCTGATTTAGCTCCTTACTTATGTTTTATTAGTTAAATAATGAACAAATGAAAATACCAAATATCTTGCATGATTTCTTCATTTTATAGTGTATAATGAAGGGATGTTGTGATATAAGAAAAACACAGAATCTACTGTCCAATGTTTACTCAATTAAGGACATTTTCAAATAAATCAAAGTTTCGTAAATTGTCGTTAACCTTTGTTTTTTAATAATCAGAGATAGGTATTGTGGATATTATAGTAAGTTAATAGTTGTTTTCATAAGTTAATTGAAGCTAGACCACCATGGAAAACCTGGAAGTACTGGATGGCCGTTTCGTCCTAGTGTGGGACTCCCCAGTAGTGAGCATCCACTATCCATAATGTTATTTGAATATTTTGAATCAAGTATATTATTTGAAATCTTCTGGAAATTATTCGTATGATGTGGAGTAAAAATTAATACTTGCGAGCCAGTATATTTAAGCTTTTATACTTGATTCAAACCTAACCTACAACATTATTGTTATCTCATGAATTGTAAATGAAAATACTTTGTTTAATGACCCGATCTCTCCTGGTCATACAAAATCCGTATGCTGCTCTTTCAAGTAACTGACAATCAAGCTCAAATAAGCTTTAGAAATTTCTGTTCTGTACAAGACAAAGCTGACATGAGTTCATCTTAGGTTAAAATATGTTACATATTATTTTTTTAATAAGAGAATAACCCCTACCAATCATATGTTGATAGAAATGTGGGTTAATTATGTTTTTACTATGTGAACTAAAATGTTCATTTACTCAAAACAAACATAATTGTAAAGCTCATGCAAAAATTTTCTGTACTGCATCATTTACATATTTTGGTTATATAATTGTATTTTGAGATGATTTATTCAGTAAATCTCATATTCAACAATCAAACTACTATGGTTTTTTACTTCATGTTCAAAGAATCATTCAGAATTTTACTATGAATGAAATACCTTCAATATTCATTAAATACTTTAAGATAAGATAAGCATATAATTAACCATGTCGTTTATGTTTACATTTAGCAAAGTTACAAATTCTTTTCTAAAGTTATTACATGAGGGTTAATAACTCCCACGAATATTTTGTAACCATATTCACATGAACTACTATTAAATTATAAGTTTGTCAGGAATTAGAAGAAAACGGCTTACAACAACAAAATAAATCGAAATTTCATACTGTGATTATTCACATAATGAAACATCAACTAGGAAGTTTATTAGCCCATTCTACTGTATTTAAAGAAACAAAACAATTGTGTATTTATATTTGAAGTTTATTTAGTGAGAGTAAATCCATACTTTATAAGTTCAATGTATATTAATAATGATATAAATAACTAAAGAGAAGATCGGTTCGTGAGAAATATAATTACTACTTAATAGTTAGATATCATATATAACAAAATTATAGGAAAATGTTTGCTAATGAATCCACAATCCAAATCTCTGTACAGTTGTTCACTGCTCTATCCATATTTCTTTGTTTGAGTTCTGAAATATTTAAAAAAATTGGGTTGGAATTTTATTGGTGCCATTCCAACGAAGAAAAGTTAACTAATTATTTACGTCGGTTACCCACAATGAAGCATAGGCCGCCGACCAGCATTCTCCAGCCCACTCTGTCCTGCGGCTCCCTTTCTAATTCTATGCAATTCTTGTTCATTCTTCTCATGTCTATCTCCATTTTTCGGATTAATGTTTTCTTTGATCTTCTTCTTCTTTTACCCTGAAGATTCCAAGTGAGGGCTTGTTTTTGATACAGTTCAATGCTTTCCTCAATGTGTGTCCTATCCACTTCCAGCAATTCTTCCTGATTTCTTCTTCCACTGGAATTTAGCTTTTTCTCTCTCACAATAGCTTGTTGCTGATAGTGTCTGACCAACAGAACCGAAGTATTGTGCGTCGACAATTGCTGGTAAACACTTGTGTGTTCTGGATGATGGCTTTCATAGTTCTCCAAGTTTCCACTCCATACAGTCGAACTGTCCTCATATTTGTATTGAAAATTGTGACTTTGATATTAGCAGTTGACAGTTGTTTTTAGTTCCAAATGTTCTTCATTTGTAAATATGCTGCTCTTGCTTTACCGATCCGCGCCTTTACATCTGCATCAGATCCATCGTGTTCATCAATGATGCTGCCCAGATATGTTAAGGTTTTACATCTTCTAAATCTTCTCCATCAAGTGTGATTTGATTGATGCATGCTGCATTGTATCGAAGAATCTTGCTTTACTATTTTTGTGTGTTGAGACCTACTGCTGCTGAGGCTGTTGCCATAATGATCATCTTCTCTTGCATTTGTTGTTACGTGTGCGATAGAACAGCTAGATCATCCGAGAAGTTTGGATTGTCCAGTTGCACTTTAGCTGTCCACTGTATCCCATACTTCCATGCAGATGTTGACGTCTTCATGATCCAGTTGATAACCAGGAGAAGGGGAAAGAGTGAGAGTAAGCAACCTTGCCTGACACCGGTCTTTACCTCGAACGAGTCTGTCGATTGTTCTCCATGCACAATTTGCAGTTTAATCCATCATAGGAGTTCCGTGTGATATTGACTATCTTCTGAGGCACGCCGTAGTTTCGAAGAAGCCTCCATAGTGTTGTTCTGTCCACGCTATCAAATGCTTTCTCGTAGTCGATGAAGTTGATGTAGAGTGATGAATTGCACTCAAATGATTGTTCCACAATGATCTGTAGTGTCACGATTTGGTTTGTATATGATCGATCTTTACGAATCCAGCCTGTTGATCTCGAAATTTGGCATCTACGGAATCCTTCATTCTGTTTAAGAACATCCCTTAACGACGAAATCGTGAAGCTAGAAATATGTATTTTACAAACGGATGAATTTTTAGTTGACATAATATTTCATATCAATAGTTTTTTTGATAATATCATAAATATTGCCATATAGTTACTGCAGTATTAATAAATTTCCAACGCAAAATAACACTGTAGAATTATAAAGCATATTAGTTAGTTACTCGCTCTGAAGTAAAACATATTTACTATGTCAAATACGATTTCATTCATAATTAAACATAATCAATACTGTTTTTTTGTTTTATTACTTCTCTTGGTAAGGATTTTAATTCATTCCTCAATGTTTCTCATTAAACTAAATAAATAATCCTTAATTTAAATGAACAATAATTAACCCTGTAAAATGTATTTTAACTTTTTTTTCCATAATTTTTTGTTTCAAATTTATGAGAACGGAAATTATATTTTTCTTTCGTTTTACAAGTCACTTCGAGATGCTGGAGAAGATTTGTAGCTCAGGTCACTTCCATTCATAAACATTTTTGTCGATATTACTCATAATAATGACGAAATGATAACAATGAGGATGATTAAACAAAAATAATGTAAAAAAAAAAAAATAAACCACATTATTAGGTTACTTGTTATCATTTTCTCATTTATTTCCTATAAAATTTATTTAATATTTAAAAATGAATATTATACTGCCAGAATTGTTTATCATTTAAAAGGATGTTTTGTTATGTTCTGTTTTGTTGTGTTTTTCCCCTGTTATCCTTATTTTTTCCCATCAAGTTCATTTTTTTTGTGTGTGTCTTATTGCTGAAACAATAAAAATACAAGAAAAAAAAGTGGCTATAATTTGGTTGTGAAAAATAGAAACAAAAAAATTGAAACATCATTATTTTTGTTCTTATTTTTGTCATCTGTTGTTGACAAGTCAAAATTGTTATCTGATAATTTTATTTACATATTATTTTATAGATTATTATTGTAAGATATTTATCTATTTATTTGATCACATCTCTCATTTTCACATAGTTCTCTTGTCTCAACTAATTTCTTTAATATTTTTTCGTTTCGTATGTTTTTCGCTAATGTGTAGAATTAAGGTTTATTTTTTCTTGTTTTTAAAAAAATATTTTTACGTATCAGTAAGCTTTTTTTTCTTTTCTTTTATCATCATCATGTTAACTTGACAATTAGGACTATCAATGTGGACAAGCTTAAAAAATTATAGTGAAAATATTGTATTTATTTATTAAATAAGAGATTTAATGACTTTGAGATGGTGGAGAAGATTTGTAGCTCAGGTGAATGATTTTAATGAAGTTTTGTTCTCTGAGCTGGATAGTTTGGTCGTAGAGATTTCGTTGTTCTTGTTTGTGCTGATAATATCGTTCAGAAGAACGATGGCTTTTCGTTCGTTGAAATCAAAGAATGACACATTATTAATAACATTCAGCTAAACCATAAAACTTCACTATCTTAATTGAGTAATATATTGTTTAGTATGATTTAGAAGTGATCTCTATTGTTTTATTATATTGACAAACATTGATTCGCTATCATGTAATCTTTAACCTTATCAAATTAGGCTATTAAGAGGTGATGATGATTTGTCTACATTCATTATTTATAATAATAATAATAGTAATGATTAATGCTATTTTAGAAGTCCGAAAGTATCAAGATGTTAACTTACTCTATCTATTATGATATAATTAATGTTGTTATTTTAAAGCAATAAGCAATTCGGTTGAAAAACTATTAAATTTCCTATTTATTATTAAAACATGATTATTTGATGCTTTGATAAGGATACAAGTTGAGCAAAAAAAATAATTTTTTGTTTCTATTGGTTTCTCTCTTAACCTTCTGCCGCCAGGCATTTCAATTTTGACTGATGATACATACTACTTATATCTGTCGACATCAGCAGCAAAAACCACAAAGTGTACATTTAATTAAAGCATTTTCTTTATATTTGTCTACAGGAAGGATGATATTAACAAACATGTGCTTATAAATTAGCTTCCTCACAAAAAGCAAGGTATTTTCCAATGAAATTTATAAAATTGTATTTATAAAACTCATTAAAAAGGCAGCTTAATCAACAGTTTTTTTGTTTTTCTCAACATTCAGTGTTTCATCTATTTTCGCATTTTATTACTAAATAACAATCATAAGCATATAGGTTTGTAATCCCCTATATTTTCCTTATTTCGTTGTCTTCAGTTTGGTGACCTGATAGAAACAGTATTTGTATTTTTATTGTAAGGGGTTAGTGAAGATGTTCGAATTTCACAGTTTATGTTGCGGACCAACTCTAGCTAAATAAGCATTGAAAACCATGATCCCCAAAGTTCCAGGTTTCGATCATCGTTGGGGTTGCGATTGTACCCTATTGAATAGTACTACATTAGAACGGAACGGTTATTCAGCTATTGCAGTGGTTGTTTAGCGTAACCTAATTGCTTATGTAAACTATAAAGTGTATGTTTTTTACAATCTAATTTGACTGAAACATAGATTATTTGCCAAATTTTATGTTTTATCAGTACTAACTTGTGTAGGCTTTTTAATCGTGGGAGGTTAATTTTATTTGAGAGCATTGTTTATAGCAAATAACAATGAAATTAAAGTTTATTAAAGACATAGTCTTATCGTATTTTAAAACCCACCAGAAATGTGATACTATTACTTAACAGAAGTACCAGCTCTTATCTCTTAACTAATATCACCAGATGTGTAAAATGTTTATTCGAATTGTTGTTAACTAAGTGACATTCTTTTTATAGGTCGAAATGTTGACACATAATAAATTATATAATTCGCTAGAATTAATGGAATAGAGGTAATACAAAGCACATTAAATTATATTGAAATACTATGGAATATAAAAAGAAACAGAACATGTTAATCTATTTATTTCTAATATCTTTTATTTGGTTTATTAAAGAAAGAAATTTCATTAGCATAATTGATTTTATGTTAAAAAAAAAGGGAACATATGTGAATAGGTAAAGATAAAATTCACTAACTTGACGCAGTATCCTGAACACTTATTGGAATGCTGACAATATTCAGGTTATTTTTAAAAAAACAATATACTTAAACTCATAAATTCATACTAATATATAATAAAGAGTCCCGAATAGAACGAAAGGCTCATCCTCACTTCCACTGTTAGCCAACATCCATCTCTGCTTATAATTAAAGAAAAATTATATATATTTGTCTAATGTATAGACTTGATTGTTAAGTCTAATAAAATATGTAAGATCACATTTTACTAGACTCAACCATTTTCATGTATACTAAATACTCTTACAAAAATATAAGGGAATTCGTCTGATTAGTGTATGTTTTTTTAATGGGAATGATAAAGGAAACAACTATTGTTATAATCATTAACTGTAATGGTTATACTACGTAAGTTTTCATCAATGAACTCATTTATATAGAAAGTTTGCAATAAGAATTCTTACGTAAATTACAATTAATCATGATCAGTGATATGAGGTAATCTTCAAAGATGTAGTAATTCAGTTCTTTTCCGTAAGTTAAATTGCACAGAAAATAACTATTTGTTATGTAATGAAATTATATTATGAATCATTAATAAATAGCTGATATTATATCATTTTATGAATTGGGAAAATCCAGGAAAAAAATAAAATTACTTTCACGATTAGTATACGCTTTAATGTTCTACCAATCAAATAATCGTTAGACAACGTTAATAACTGAATTTTTTCTAGTGTTTAAGATATAATTTATCATATGCATTGCCTTACATTATCAGAGATAAATCATTATAAAGTCAGTCGATAATCAGGAGTATGCTTTTTAGATTTCTCTTTATTAATCATATTTTATACGTATAAATAACATGACATATAATGGTAATTTTGATTAGATGTAGTGAATGCAATTTAATGAAATCAATCATTGAAATTATATCAATTGCCGCCGTCAAATTAATGTTTAATGTAATTAACAGATGAGACTCCCGGGTTCAAATCCCTCAAGGCGCCATCGTGGATGCCCACTACTGAGAAGCACCATACTAGGGCGAAACGATCATCCAGTGCTTCCAGCTCCTTCATGGTGGTTTAGCATCAATTGACTCATGAATTCAACTATTAAATTACTATAATATCCGCGAATCTTCTCTTGGATTACAATCATTTTGAAAACTTTTCTTACTTTCAAATTAAATGTTATGTAAGAAAACCAAAATAAATAATCTTACGTAATTTAACATTTACAGTGGTAATATTGTAAATAATAATTATCGTAAACTTATTTAAAACAGAATATTTATTATTCATAATAAGTAGTAAACTCGAAAATACTCAGACTTATTAAATGAATATGTCAATGAGTCATTGCTATAAGAATATTAACCAGATGAACTTAGTAATATGACTTGTTTTTATACTGGCAGGACGATTTACTTCTTATCATTAAGGATAACAATTTTGTTATATACATAGTCTGGTATGGGTTATCTCGTTTTTATGTCATGTTCTCAAAATGATTTTGAACATTATGAACTAAGAGAAAATTGGCTTTCATCTCCGTTATATTCGGTTTAAAATAGAAAATTTTGTTTAGTTATAGAAAAAGAACGTTTTACCAGAGAAGCTCGAACTAGTTTATCAGTTGAAACATTACCTAAATTTAAATTACTGAAGTTAATTCAAATTTAATTTTTACAGTCAAGTTTGAAACAACAATAAGTGGACATTGTATTAGTTGTGTCAATGTTGTTTATCATTGTACTCATTCACATAAAGTAAACTAAATTGATTTAAATGTCTCAAAAATGTTATTATTGTCGTCTACTTTTTCTTTGCAAACTTCACTTTTTTTTCAAATTTTGTCCGTTTATTTATGTTCGAGAAATGGCACGAATACACATACACAAAATAAGGTTGACCAACAAATTGATTCACCAGAATAAACAAATTGTATAGGAATTTTCCTTTTTTTTCAGGTCATCAGACAAATGTTTGGTCAGTTTACTTTCGTTTTAATATATGAAGGTTAAAAGACCTTTCTTTTGTTTATCAAGTGGTTATATCAAATAAGAATGATGTGGAAGGTTGTTGAGTGAAAAAGAAGCATAAAAATACTCTTTGCTTAAATGTTCCTTTTTCATTTTGTTTATCTAACACAGTTATAATAGAGAATGACAGAGAGAGAGAGAGAGAGAAAGGATATGAGACTAAATTAGAAACTAGCTTGTAATCGAATCGACATTGTTTTCAAGTAGAATAATACTGGTGTAATTATATTTGGTTTTTATATAGTCCCAATATTATTCTAAGGGGATTACTGATTAGATTTCATTTAGTAGGTTAAAGTAGAATATCAATGGGGTCAGTGTTTGAATGAATTTTAACAGCAACCTTAAATGGAAATAACACACTAATTATGAAAACATTTGATATTGTCAACACGTGTATAGGCATAAACCATTATACAAACACACACACAGAGATTCAGCTATAGTAGTTAATAATAAAAATTGTGAGTCATTCAATTTGGTTACTAATTCAGAAACTAAGTAGAATGCGATTCACAATATATATATATATATATATATATATATATATATATATATATATATATATATATATATATATATATATACCGGTCTTTACATGGTTAGAAGACAGGAATTATGTTATTGTCATTACAAAAATATTATTATTATTCAATACAAAAACATCTACTTGTACCAATTAGTATACCACCTGTTTGGCATTAAATTCAAATAACATCGACAATCCTGAATGCATATATACACACACATACACATACATACACACGCGCGCGCGTACATACATATGCACAAATATCTGTTGGCATGCAATAACACCAAATATATCTTTAAAATAATATAAATGATCAACTACTTTCTTAGAAAAAAAAATTATATTCAAGTCTTTCATTTAGTTCACCGATTGTAATTTTTCTTTTTGTTTATTCAAAGAAGCAAACTATTAGGATTAAATCTATTACTATAATGAAAGATTTATGATAAAATGTATTTAGGTATGTTTAAGTAACATTTCAAGTTGATTGTTTAGATTAAATAATATACAAAACAATAGAAATCTTATTACTTAATAGTACACAAATACAAAAACAGTTATGATTCATCGTTTTGATTTTAAATAAATAAACAAATAATTATTTTATATTAGTCATTGTATAAATTTAATGAAACATTTGTAATAGTAATAATAATAATTCATATTGTATTGGTTATTTAAATGGTCCCATGGTTGGTTAGGTCTTCAATTGATCGATCTCTTTTTTTGTTAGCATATTTATATCCTGTGCGGATTGTCTCGATATTACCATTAAGTCAAAAGCATTTTTAGGCAGAGAAGGCTGAAAGTGGGTAATACTACTACTACTACTACTACTACTACTACTACTACTAATAATAATAATAATAATAATAATAATAATAATAATAATAAAGAGCCTTTAATTGTAAATAATTTTTAGTATAATATATATTGGGTAAAATTAATAATTTATCATTGTCAGCCAATATATACACACATTCAAAGTAATTTATAAAACAAATGAGTGGACAATTTCTATTATTCACAATAAAGTGATAAGTGATATTAGGAAACTACCGAAATCATTAAAGTTAATTTGTATACACTCATATATATTATTCAAATAATATGTGTCCTTGAGTTCAAGAGAAATATTACTATCAGTATGGGGATTTGTGGAGGTTGCCGTATTTTCAATTCTAAAGATTGCACAAGATCATGGATCAAATAAAGTTAGACATTGACACCATTGAATGGCGGCTCAGTGGTCTGGAAGTTAAGCATTCGTGCGCGAAACGAAAGTTCCTGGATTTGAGTCCCACGTGCAGGATCGTGGATGGGTACTGCTGAAGAATCCTATACTAGAGAGAAACAAACTTCCAGTGCCTCATGGTTTCTAACGGTGGTTTGGCTTAGATTGACTCATGAAATCAACTGTGAAGAAATATTACTCTTTAGAATTTCGAAATTCAGTAGTTAGTAAAACAGATGAATAGTGAGATCAATAATTTTATGTAGATTTATTTTGGAATAGTGTAAAATGTAATTTTCGTTATAGATTCACATCAACTGGTTAAAGCAGAGTGAACAGTTGTTTTGTGTCGGTATGGAACTTTCAATAAGCTTTTTCTCACAACTTCTCTTAGTAAAGTATTTATCACTAGTGAAATTCGATAGTAGCTTCATTATATAGAAAATTGATTGAAATTGTAAATTTATATTATTAAATCCCTAAAGGTCTTAGATTTAATGATTGCTGATCATTTGGATGCGCATGTCTGTAAATTCTAGTTAATTACGTGAAATCTTTCGATATTCATAAGATAACAAAGTAATTACTACATTTCTTGGCACAGTGCCAATACAGTATCTCAATAAATAATAATTAACAAGTTGTTTCCATTTTCATAAGCCTCATTAAAAACATTTACACTTCATGTAGATTATTTGATTACATTTCTGTAGGTAAATGACAATTCTCATGGAGCTAAACAGAGTCTATTTAATTCAAAAATGTATATATCATGGACCCCTTTTACTTGGATAGATATTTTATTCCTTGTTGTTCTTTTTTTTAGTTTTCGAATAAAAACATATTTTCATTCATCATTACGAATATGTATTCAATTGGTTAGATGATATGATAATCCGAGTTTTCATCAATATTTTACCGTCTTTTCCTATCCCATTGTGAATAATATTCAGTGTTTTTCCTGTCAGTACAAAAGCCTCAAAAAATATTATGAATTAAATTGATATTATTATCTAAATCTTTTTTTATATTTTTTTAGTTATGTAACAAGTGATATCCAAATGATGTGTTATAGGTAATAGTTAGTTGATTAGTTTGAATTAAACAAGTAAACATATTAAGTAATACGATGAATTAACACGCGACATCTATAAATACTTCCTATTTTTACTCAGTATTATTTACAACATATAAGAGAAACACTATTTAAGCCAGTTTCAATAGTAATAATAAGTAATATTTATTCACTTCAATACATTTCGTTATATTATAATTCAAACTTATAAGTTGAATACAAAACAATCTTGCCATATTTATAACCTTCATTGTAACAAAGTAAATAAACACTTGATTTAAAAGTGTTTCGAGATTTATAATTCAAGTGGATTTCTTTGTTCTCTGACATAAATTATTTAGTTGTGAAGATTTACTATTATTATAGATAAGATCTATGCCTACTTCATGTAGAAGTGAGCTTTTCAGTAATTTCACAAGTATTATATCAGTTTATTCTGATAGCCTATTTTTATAGATTTTATGGTCTTCATTCACATTATAGTCTTAGTCGATTGACCGTCATCCTTGTATAGGTTCCTTGTTTCGGTCTACGTCGATGTAGCGGTTGACTGATATTTGATCTGGACCCCATGATACCATGATTCTATAGCATCTCCGAAGTTTCTATGATCCAAAACTTCTACGTTTATCCAATAAATTGTTTCTCATATATGGTAGGGTAATATGTTTCTCAATTTTCTTGGTTGGTTTTTTGACAGAATGCTAAACAACCGAATACAATCGAAACAAACGTGTATAGATAAAAATGAGATTTTCATTCATGTTATTACATAACATGGATTTCGTCATTTTCATTTCATTAAATTAATAATGTACTGATTGTCCTTAGTCAACTATATTAAATCTCATATTTAAGGAAAAAATAAGTACCAGAAGGGGTTTTTGGAGATTGTAGTAATTTCAATAGTTGAGATCATGAATCGTTTGAAGCTAGACCACCATAGAAAACCTGGAAGCGCTCGACTGCCGTTTCGTTCCATTGTGGGACTCCTCAGTACCGTGCATCTACGATCTCGCCTCTCGGGATTCGAACACAGGACCTACCAGTCTGGCGCGTGAATGCTTAACCTCTAGACCACTGGGCCGGCCGGTATCCAATGGTGTTAATGTCTAGCCTCAACTAATCCACGAAATTAAGCGACACATCCAACATTATCCTCAGTGATTTACTATCTCATTATAAACTGAGTTCAACTCCACTGGTCACTGCTTCTCACTAGAACTCCAGGAAATATCTCTTGAAGCCAGTCATTAGTGAGTATATTCTGTTTAGTATCAGAAAGGGTCTTGTGGAGATTGTAGTAATTTCATGAGTCAATTGAAACTAAACCACCATAGTAAACCTGGCAGCACTAGACGGCCGTTTCGTCCTAGTGTGGGACTCCAGTGCTTCCAGGTTTACCATGGTGGTCTGCCTTCAATTGACTCATGATTTCAACTATTAAAAACTGCTATACTATCCACAAAACCCTTATCTGTTTTTAAAGTTTGATAGAAACTAATTATATTTTTTGTTTTGTTACTTAGAAGAAAAGGATTTTTCCAAAGTTTGAACATTGTTCCGGTTTTAATGACATATTAAAATTTGTTAGTTTACTTGATAAGTTATATCATTTTTCTTAAATAATTATCTCCAGAGATATTTTACTAATGAAATTATTAGAAGTTTGAAAGTTTCCGAATAAATTGTGTCCTTAAATTCATGCTAAATTCTGATACAATTAAAGTTATGAATCTAGTTTCGTCGAAAACAATCAGTTTACATTATGAAGTCATGATGTAATATAATACAACAGTCAGATTGCCTTAACAAGTTCTTAAATAAAACTATATGAAAACTCAAGTATCTTTGGATATTATCATTTAAACTACAGGCTGACCTCAGTTAAATAATCGCTGATGACTGCGAGCATTACACAGCTATATCATCCTTGTTTCGAACTCCCCAGTTGTGTACATTCACAATCCCACCAGCGGTCAAACACAGTAGCATCAAGTTTCATGGTAAGCGCTTCAGCTTTAGACTACTAATTTGACGTCTGTTGGTTTACACCTTCAACTTTATTTTGTATTGTGTAGAAAGTACTAAGAAATTTCCATCCATGACTACATACGCAATGGATACTAAAATATTCAGATCTTGTAGTAAGAACAAATTTCAGACCACTGAGTGATAAATACCCATAGATTTAGTCAACTAAAGCAATAGAGTGTTTTTAATCAAATATTTTCAGTGAGTTATAATGTCACTCTTTTCAATACCAAAGAACACAGATTTTCACCTTCACCTTAATATTAGCCAATAGAGCTGAAGAAGATTTATTCACTTCAAAACAAGATGACTATTGAAGTCGAAAATCCACTCATTTATATACTGAGTTGTACACTCCTTTGATTACTAATTAGGAAAATTCACTTATACGAAAAATGAGCAGATTTACAACAAATCACATGCTGCGTATCATAACATAGTTCACAAGGTGATGACTAATGTTATATTGTCTAGTTCTTTGTTCCCAATTAATTCTGTCAATCAAGTTACAGTTTACTCTAGTTTATGCGGAGTAATATCGCGGTGCATTTTGATGTAAGGTGCTTAGAGGAGATTATTAAGACCCTAGACTTTGGTTTTAACTCCGCCTGGAGTTCCTCCTGGGGCTACTGCCGGTAAGCACTGCTGGTAAGCACTAGTCTACAGCAAGAATCTCCAATTCCGAGTGACACTTTTGTTCATTATAGGATTCTAAACAACATCACGTAGTGACACAGGTTGTGTCTTATCTATTCAGCAACAGAGTGACGTTTACAATGCATCAGTAGTTAGTAATGATCAAGTTTTTACGTCTCGGACTTTAATATTAATCAAGTTCTCAGTTTTTTCTTTGGTTATATTGAACTAGGAATTTATATAAGCTTTTTTTCAAGTTATGACGTGTGAACCGGTCTTTCAGTTATACAAGATGACGCAATACTATTGAATCTTTCAAATATTAAGAGAATTCAGTGAAAAAATTTGCCTTTCGGTGAAATCATTTACTTAAGCTGTACATTCATTTTTATAGTTGTATGTTAAATATATGTCTATAGAAAGATAGGAAATCTTGCGTCATAAAGTGATTCATGACTCTAAATATCAAATGAGGTTGTGTAATAATCGTGTGGGGGAGAGAAAAAGAGAAAGATGAACATAATTTACAGATCAGAACTATGAAAGATAATTGTCTGATCGACAGATATGAAAAAGATAAAAGTCATAATGATAACGAAAATATTAATGATTGATTACAGTCTAAAATTGCAAAACAATAATTAAAAAAAGTAAGACTAGAACCTGCTACAGAAAGGAATTTGGTTCAAGGAAGGATGAGAGGTTGAACATATCTTTTTTGCAGACAAAGTTCAGGCTTGAATTGGTGAATCGCTAACGCTTTAGCAGTGTATAAGTTTTTTGATTCGGTCCCTCTTTGATTGTGTAGATTATTTTAAAAGAAAACGCCTTTGGGGTGACGTGTCTGGAGACGATAAGGTGTGTCCGTATTGAACTAGTGACTGTTTTGCATTCTCCTTTTAAATGCCACTCCGGATAATATTCGGTGATACATTTGGAAAGTGATCGCTTTATGCGGCCACTGTAATCTGCCCCATAAAAGCACGCAAATTTATTGATGCAAATCGATGGGTTATCTCAAATACTAGTTATCCATTTGTAACTACGGATAAGATTCTTTAAAATGTTACCTATTCAGGTATGGGAGTCGTAAGACAAAATGATGGTAAGACTCTAATTGGTCACTATGTTGTAACTGATATGCTTTCCTATACGTAGGCACTAATCTAAACAAAGAAAGATTGTGATACCTCGTTTTAATATCATATAGTTCAAGGCAGTTGAAAGGAATCCTTAAACTAATTTGGAAACTATTTGCTGAGCCAAACTATAAATATTTCCAATCAACATAAATCATGACATTACAGCAACTCTCCTACAATTAATTTCGATTATGATTAAATTTTGTTAAGCTCTTTTATTAACTAAGTTAACACATAATGTTATTCGAACAGTAACAATTCATCTATTTCTTTGTACTTTTATGATCTATATCTCGTCCGTATAAACGTGTACGCTTGATCACATAACAGTCTATGCACAAATCTCTCTCTAGCTTAAATGTTAATATCCTAAGTATCGCTCGATGAATCATTCTCTTCCCCATGTATACATGTACTCGAATCCTATTAATAGCCTTTGCTTTGCTGTGTCCTTATTCGAGTTGACTATAAATTCGCCTCACTATTTGCTCACATATACACATTCGCCTCTCTGCTTCAAATTCGCTCGATCTGCAATTTACAAGTGATTAATCACTGAGTGATGATCAATGTCATGTATATCAGGTTCTTCTTAGTTTGGATTGAATCCTATCGACCAAGTTGCAATGTGGCAACTAGTCTACGTGACTCGATATTGCGTGCACTATGTTGAGATAAGATGGTGATTGAAGGTAGTTATTAGGAAATCCTATTGACTAACTCCAACCACCATCTAAATGTTTAAATAAATAATTCAACTGAATAAAACATTGAATGAAATGAAGTCATAAATAACCAATGTTTTTTTTCTTTTGAATATGTTATTGCAAGTCGAATGAGTTGATAGTGGACCATAAAACCTTATAAAGCAAGAAACAGAATAAGAAATAGAATTGTCTGTCACTTCTACCTCTTTTGTATTAATGTATAACATATTCTGGACATCTATAAATCTAAACTTGAAAACAATTCTTTTTTAAGTCATTTAATGTTGAATTCAGTGAAAACATATACTCGTTCACTGTTATTCAGTCTACAAATGAAGTAATTCTAACATCTTATTACTTCATAGTGTCTAATGAAACAAAGTGTTTGTGATAAATATTTGAATGCTTTAAAAAACACAGTTGAATAAGCTCCATTGTGCATGATGTATTCTAACACTACACAAATACATTTTTCGGGATCAGTTATACTGTAATAACTTCAAGTTATTTCTTGAGTTATAAAAACTAGTTTGATGAAAGGCTGTAGTTAAATAATCTTTATGTGATCATTTAAATCAGGATACACAGTAAAATTTGATTTATTTAGAGTCGGTTATATTTAAGTTATGGGTGACCGATAGCATTGGCGAAGATTTTCTACCAGTGAAACCGTGCTACAAATAAATATATTATTTGACACATCATATAGCTGAAAATGAGCGGTAGAATAGAAATTACTCGGAACAGGTGTGCATTTTTGAGGGATTATCAATTACCTGGTAATTACGCATACACCTTACTGATTATCTTTACTTAGATTTATTTTAAGGTAATGCTAATATATGATAACAAAAGGGCTGTCGGGTTGTGACTTTACAAGTAATTGATCCCTGTTTATTTTACAAGGCCTCTCTCTAGCACGTTGTTGTTAAGTCTGAAACTGAGAAGAAATGACTAGTAAGTGTTTTTTTTTTAAAAATTTTTGAACAATATCCAGGGTATATCAGTTCGTTATGAAATCTACCCTCTATTCATCGTTAAATCTGAGAATCAGAACTTTTTTAAATTGACAATATGATTTCATTATCGTGATCCATTGTGAGAATAGTAATTCAAGAACTCAAATTACTTTAAGAATACGATAATGAATAACCTCGAATAAATAGAAATTCTCAGCATAGGGTTGTAAAGATTGTTGAGTTTTGACCGAGATCATGAATCGATTAATATTAGATTAATATTAATTATAAAGTAAGAAAGGTTATCAAAATGATTATAATCAGAGAGGGGATTCGCGGATATTATAGTAATTTTATAGTTGAATTCATGAGTTAATTGAAGCTAGACCACCATGGAAGACCTGCAAGCACCGGATGGTCGTCTTGTCCTAGTATGGAACCCCTCAACAGTGCGCATCCACGATCCCGCCCATGGAATCGAACCCAGGACCTTTGATTTCACGCGCAAACGCCTAACGTCTGGACTATTCAATCATTATTCAACAATGTTAATGTCTAACTTCAACCAATCCACGATATTATGTGACTATCATCCGTTGTTTTTGGTGCATAACTATCTCCACCCAACATTTGTTGTTCTTCACTGGTCACTGCTTCTCACTAGAACTATGCAAATTACTTCCAGATTCTAGTCAGCACTGAGCTCATAATATTTATCATTATAGGTTTTCAATTGTGGTCTGATATTCATCTGAAAATAGAAATTCTTAAAGTGAATTATGATAATCGAAATTTTCACAAAACCATGAAGACTTCTATTGAATAATTTTACTTAAAACATAGAAAAATATTATTTTTTCATTCATTATTTATTTATATTAATTAAGTAGGTCTCTAAAATTTCTTTTAAATATCTTAGATAAAACTGATTAATGTCAAAATAATATAATGAACTCTTTACCTTTATAGAAACATAAAATAGAACGGAAACAGAGCAGTTATTTGAAAAGTTAAAATACTATCAATAGTATATGCATATGTATAATTAAATACGATTATTATTATTATTATTACTAGAGATTAAGGTTAGTATTTGAAGGAAAAAAAGAAAATCTTCATAGGTCATTTGTACTAAGTCTCTTAAATGGTAATAATAATGTATGATGATGAATTATTATTTTTACCAAAATAGAATTTGAGTAGTTAGGTTAATTGAGGACATTAGAGTTGAATGAAGTAAGAAGATTTAAAAAAATTAATAAGCAATAGTGATCAATTAAAATCAATTCAATTGATCATTGAATTTTATTTTGTGTGTATTATTTCTATTTAAAATGAAGTTTCAAATAACTTTTACATACTTGATATTCACGAGGAAAAAGTAAAATAAAATGATGGATGACTTCGAACAAGTATATTACATTTACTTAAATTTATAAATAAGATAAATCAAGCTTTAAGCCGGAAGGCGTTGTGTAACTTTAAACTCGAATATTCGGTTAAAGATCTAGTATATGTGTTACATATATATAGCTTATATGTATCTGAGTATAATAATTTTGATGTATGCGTGTGCGATTTCATTGACAAACATTGTTTTAATGTTTAGCTGTTTAAAAATGTTACTAGAACCTGGATTGTTTATATCATGGAATAACCACCCAATCATTCAAAGATATTTTAATTTAGAAGTCATTAGCCAAATCTAGTTTGCCAAAACTGAGGGAAAATTAACTTGAGTTCCTTTAAAAAAGATTTAAAGTTGGTTTTTGTCTGAAATTGTAATGTAAATAAATCAGCAGTAAGTTTTATAGTTTGATTTACGGACTAGGCTTATGCAATCGTTGGAAACCAAGAAGTAATGAACAAGCATGAAATCTGAGGTCAATTAGAGATGTAAACTATAAAACTTAGCAATTACCACAAATTCTCTAAACTAACAAAAGTCTACAGCAGGTAAATTTAACTGTCTATTTATTCTTACTCCGATCAATGATCTTATGATCGGATTATGTTACTTCCAACAATATAAATGATATGATCAAATTAATACGAGTATTTAGTTAATTCAATAGAATTAAGTGTTTCTGATAAAATTAAAAGGTTTATTTTTAATGGTATAGTTTTACTTTAAATCGAATACCACAGTTAAATGGTGACTCAGTACTTTAGCAAATTTTTAAGCTATTCAATGAGTTACAGTGTTTTCATTAATTCAGTACATATTATTAGAGAATACGTTGAAGAAAGTGGATTAGTTTTTTTGAACATTAAAAGATTGGTTTGCGTCAATCGAAAATAGTATTTGATTGTAAAAATGACCGATTTGTTAATTCCTATAATTTAAACTAAATAAGAATAAAAATAGCAGCTAAGTCACCACGGACTCAAAACAAGACCTTAGAATAAATGATAAACGCGTTCAGGTCGAATATATAATCAAATCTCGTAGATCAATTAAAATGTTCAAAACAAATAATAAAAAATATTTTAATAGTTGAGATCATGAACGATTGGAAGCTAGACCACCATGAGAAACCTGGAAGCACTGGACTGCCGTTCCGTCCTATCGTGGGACTCCTCAGCAGTGCACATCCACGATCCCGCCTCTTCAGATTCGAACACAGGAACTATCAGTCTCTCACGTAAATGCCTAACCACTAGATCATTGAGCCAACCAGCGTCCAATGGTGTTGGTGTCTAACTTCAGCCAAGCCACGAAATTAAGCAACACATCCAACATTATCCCCAGTGATTTATTATCTCATTATAGACTCAGTTGAACTTCATTGGTCACGTGAGACCAACAAATCCTGGGTTCGAATCTCGTGAGGCGGGATTTCAGATGCGCACTGCTGAGTCTCACAGTAGAGCGAAACGGCTGTTAAGTGACTCCAGGTTTTTCATAGTGGTTTGGCTTCAAATGACTCATGATCTCAACTATTAAAATTACTATAACATCAAAAAACCCCTTATGATGATAATAAATATTTTCATTGTTATATCCCTATGAGTTGAATAGTTGTATTTCTGACGTTTCGTGACTTGATCGAGGCCACTTCTTCAAAGTAAATAAAGAAGTGAATTGCATTAAGTCACGAAATGTCAGAATTACAATTTTTCTACTCATTGAGATATAACAATAAATATATTTACTATTCACTCTCTACCCAATGCTTAGCTTATTTGAAACTATCAAATCCGACCTTGACATTGATACCTATAAACTTAAACCAAATGTTAATAGGAATAAACATAGATTTTAAATTTGTTTATAGTCACTAATGTTCTTTTAAAACATAACAAAATGATTTTTACACTAAATACTAAAGGCTATTTTACCTTCTTACATTCCTTCTCAAGAAAAAAAGAATCCAGTTATAAACAAATGAGGATGTATTACAATTTTTTTTAGTTGTCATAATTTACATTATTAAGACTAAAGGAAATCATAACTACAAATACAGGAAATTATGAAGGTAATACAAATCAGTGAAATTAATGTTTAAGTGTTTTCATTAGGTAATTAAGGATTATATTTATGGTAAATTTTAACATAACATTTCTAAAGTGTTTATTAAACGAATTGCACTGAAGAGTTTATGACAACTATTTTCAAAAGTATACTGTACTTTTTAGTTTAATTACCTTATATTGTAGGTGAATTACATACCTGAAATCAGATAGAAGCACTAAGGAGTAACAATAAAAATTCCTGTTCTATTCTTTGGACAACGAAATGTGAATATATTTCATAATATTAATAAATTTTAGAAGTTAATGGTTTCTATACAGTGCAAAAAATAGTAATAAACCAGCTATTGTTTTACTCGTTTCAGGATATGTTTAATATAATACTCGTAAATTTGTTAGCTACGCTCACATGTATTTCGGTACTGATTATATCAAGTTTGGAACTTAACTGTTACCACTTAAAACCTCATAGACTAATCCATTAAACAACTAAGTACCAATATATATATATCTCATGCATAATGACTGTTTGTGTAATTCATTTTTAAATTGATTAATAGTGTTTATGTAAGTAGCAGATGTCGTGACTGAGTAATCAAATAGGCAAACGTTAGGATATTTAATTCATTCACTGTGAGGTTAGTTTATTAGTGGAAAATTAAGCCCACTGTGTTGTAGATTAATTAAAATTAGATATATCAGGTGTGTATAGTACGTTAAAGAAACAAATAGTTCATATATTAAAGATGTTCAGTTTGACGGAATATTCTTAAATTACACTCCACTTGTTTTTTAAGTTTATTCAATAATATTTAAATTAATATTAATAGATTACGTATATAGAAACCCCGAAACTAAAGTGAATTCGAAAAGAATTTTCCATGTCAAGTGGTTGATTGATTAATATTATTTCACCTGTTTTTTATTAATTTTTTATTTTCAAGACTGAACTATCTCAATCACTTCAAGCACTATCGGAAAGAGCTCGTTCAGCTACGGAGCACATACAACGTTTAAGATCAAAGTCAGAAACCGTTAATGTAAGTTCCTTTTCAGATTGAATATAGTTAATATTTTTCATAATCAAAAAATTTATAATCAGTAATTACATATTATATCATGGATGTGAGTGTGTGTCTCTAATGATGTACACACTGATCTGAAGGTATGATCTATATAAACATTATTATCAAATTGTTAGACAGTAAAAATGTTAGTTATTTTTTGACATTTCAAAAATCTTAACATATTTCAATTGATAAGATAATTTAGCTTTAGTTGACGGAAAAATTAAAAGAAGGTAGACAGATAAATCACTGAACAACCCATAGCCAATAAAGCTCACTACTTAAAAAGATTATGTTTATGGTTTTCTAAATAAGTTTGGACATCCAGTGTAGGAGCAGTAGGTCTTTATTTATTTATTTAAACACATAAACATTGATACAAGGAGGCACCAGATAAATATGCGCCACATGAATCTTTCTATTTGTGGGATACTGGAGCTGAGATATTGCCTGGGTGGCAAAACCTAAGTGGGTGATTTTCTTAGGCGGCCACTTTCCAAGCCTTTGACCTGAAGGTCTAGTTCACAAGGTAGTGGAGCAACGTCAGGAGATGCAGTGCCATGGTAGCCGGTGACCAACGATTGGTTCACGTACCAGTTGTTCCTTCAGGATACTGGAGCCCATGTGCACCATTGGCTCAGAATTAGGGTTTTCTAACTCCTCTAGGTGGACTCCCCGTGTCCGCCAGCCGGGTTAAAGAACCGGACATTCACTTTTCGTCCTACCGATTTCATAAACAACACGCCTACCACAAGAAGGCGGTGAGTAGGACTTTCCAGACATTGTTTCTATGCACGTGACTATGTGAGAGCATTTCGAAAAGGAGGGTGGACTCTCCCCGCACTCGGCCGTACCAGGGTATTTGGGGGCTGAAGGTAGGTCTAGACATTCATCAAAGAAAAAACAAGATCCTAAAATATAACACAACGAGTACCAACCAAATCACATTTGATGGGAAATCTCTGGAAGAGGTGGATAGTTTCACGTACCTAGGCAACACTATTAATAAACAAGGAGAATATGATGCAGATGTGAAGGTATGGATTGTCGAAGTAACGCAGCATTCCTATAAGTGAAGATCTGGAACACTAAACAACTATTAGTCGATCAAAAGTCAGAATTTCCAACATAAACGTCAAGACTATTCTATTGTACGCAACTGAGACTTTGAGATCTATTAAAACTATCATCAAAAAAGTACGGGTACTTAGAAACACTTGTCCTTACAAGATCTATTTGCCGGACATCATCAGCAACAATCTACTCTGGTAGAGTACAAGCCAGTTTTCAACTGAACAGTAAATTAAGAAGAGATACTGGAGATGGATATACATAAATTGCGAAAATCATCAAACATCATTACGAGGCAAGCTCTAAATTGAAATCTTCAGGGTGAAAAGAAACGTCACTGGCTTGGAATCGAAGATATATATCAAAATAAAGAACAATATTTGGCAACAGCTTGAAGGGACAACTCAGAATAGAGTTGGTTGGAGAGTCCTGATCTGTGGCTATGCTTATCCACGAGGGTTAACATAAGTAAGTGAACAAGCTGGGATCACATGAAAAATGGTTGAAATTTGAATATAGTTTCCATTACAAACCAACACAACTTCATGAACACTAGAATATTTAGCAGATTTAGTGATGTCGCCTAAAATATTACTCTGTGGTGTAACTAAAGTTGATAAACAATGAAGATAACTATTAGAAAAGCGGTATACTCTGAACTGGATGATATATCATGGTTCTTTCATGGCTTCTCTGGAGAAAAATATCAGCACAAACGTTTAGGTAAATAAACCATTTATCATCTACATCATGGACTGATTTTATTTAGACAACTACTATATGTCAAGAAAAGTTAGACATCTGTTTTGTTCTTGTATAGGACTGCTCATTAGTAAACACTCACAATTAAAAGATGAAACGTTAATCGTTTAACTTAGGCCAATCCGTTAACCTTAAATTTTTAACGATCTCTGTGATCCCCTTAAAATTAAAAGTTATCCGTCTAATTTTATGATTACGTTTAGACTATTTCTATATTTCCTAACTCTCGAAGTTTCCGTAAAATAAACGATTTGTTTGATTATACATAAAAAATAGGGTAAATATTTTACTGATAAAGCATGAAACTAAACGAGTCATATCTATCACTATTTATAAACTTATTTTATACAAAATGAGAACTGATTAATTGATGACATAATGATCACTTGATGGTCAATTATTTATTTAACTTGTCTAATTTTAATAAATTTGTATAGTAATAATATGTGAGTAAAACAGAGCAAAGTATTATATTATAAGTGTATAATGCTTTTAACTAAACAGCACATATTAACTTAAAAGTTACTCAAATAAAATGATCGTGATGTAAATATATTTTATGGGGGGTGAGAGAAAGATGGTCAAAATATTATATAGTAATATCTATAATTTGATATGTGAATTAAGCTGGTAAAACACGATTATGAAGTTTCATCATGAGATTTATTGATACTCATCATCAGGAAAAACTAGACAAGATAATAAAGTGAAACTAGCAGACAAATTTTTTAAAATACTTAGATAAAATATGTATTACTGGTGATTAGTGCCAGTGGTCCACAGATGTGTATCATCTTGTTTTTTGCATAGATTATTTAAATCATTTAACTCCACTTCATTAATCATGTTGTTCTTAGTGAACCCAGAATATAAATTTTTCATAATGTACTTGAAAGTGCCAAAGAGTTCCGACTAAATCATGACGTTACACCATAAAACTAATTGACTCTAAATTTTGACAACTCAGTTCGGTATACATTTCTTTTTCGTTTAAGTTTCCTTACACCTGGTTTTATCCCTGCGCTATGACTAGTAATTATTTGTTATTATTGATATTTATTCACTCTTAATACTTACCAAAAGTTATCAACCAAAAGCTATAAAATAACTTTTCTGAGAGTGCAGATTAATTGATTGAAAATCTTAAGATAGTTACTGATAAACTATGCAATAATAGTTTTCATTTGTTTCCAAAGAGCTTAAAAAAGAAAGCATTTCTTATTATCAGAGGGGGTTTTGTAGAGATTTTAGAAATTTCATTAGTTGAAATCATATGCCAATTGAAGTGATTAATATTAAAGTGAACACATTTGTAAAGTTTAATCTTCTCTACTAAATCAAACCCTTCGGAAAATCATTAAAATAACTGAAGATTTGGTAAATAGTTGGGTTTCGTAATCAGGTAAGTCAGGGAGTGATAAAATGATGATCACTAAAATGAGTTTCCTAAATTATTGTTTTTTTAAAAATATTTCCTCATTCTTCAGTGTAAACATATATGAAAGTTCATGAAACCCTGTAGTCTAATGAAGATTCATTCAGTTGTATAAAAGTGATACACTGTTATGTAATATTTTAGTGATACCATTCAGTTAAACAGTTGGAGATAAGTGGGTCTTGCATAAAGCTTGTGGTTAACCAGTTGAGTATCACCTATACCAATCAATAATCCATAGCTTAACACAAAAAACTATTCATTAACCCAGTTGACAATCAGTGAAATTTTTAATGAGACTTATATATTTAAGTTTCAATAACCGTTTTTTATACTTTGCACAAATCATTTTTTACAGAGAAATCTTGCAGATTCAGAAAAAGAACTTGTTGAACAACTAAACACATTGATTTCTGCAATTGAAACAAAAAAACAAGAACTAACAGAACGTTTACGAGACGAAAGAACCAAACGTATTCATTGTCTCAAGGAACAAATTAATCGTGTCACATCATTATTAACCAAATCAACTGGTCTTATTCAATTTTGTATTGAAATGCTTAAAGAAAGTGATCCGTCCGCATTTCTTTTGGTAAATTAATTCTTCATAACATATTCATGTTTCTAATTACCATATTATCTCATATTTGGTTAAAGTAATCAGAAAACATTACTAAGCAAAGATTGATGGTGGCTAGCAATAAAATCTAGGGCGCTTGTCTCGTTCTGTTTGGGACTCATCACCTTGTTGTACCTGCATCTCCGCGTTGATGTTCACTCTGGAACTCGAACCCAGTACCGCTTTATACACTTGGCTACTGAGTCTTGATAGCCACTAGCTTTTGAAATGAGGTGTAGTTTAAATTCATTTTGTATTGTTTGTATTTATCTCTTCACTGATGCCTAAGACGGCAATTGATCAGTCTCCTATTGGCATATTTTCATGCTCCACGGATTGCCTCGATATTGCGTTGTCACAAGTATTATAAGCAAAGGTGGACAGTGGCTAGGAGTATCAAAACAATCCGCAAAGGATGCACATATGTCAATAAGAGACCAGCCAATTGCAGTCCCAAACACCAATAAGAAGATTCAAACAAACACTGCGAAACGAATTAAAAAATATTACTGTTTTAATTATGAATAGTATTGAATTAATCACTTTAGGATGGCTAGGTTAATAAATTATAGTTCATTGTTTTGTGAACCTTTGGAATTATATTTTCTCAGAAGAAAACAAATACCAGTTAATAAAAAAAGTAATGACTAACAGACCAAAAATATTTTGTTATGCTACACTACTCATGAAGTAAAAGAGTTTATTTTCTGAATACCAAATATGTAAGCTATTTATCAGTATAGGGTTGTGGAGATTGTTGAATTTTGATTGATTTCATGAGTCGATCAAGGTTAGATCACCGTTGAAAACCTGGAAGCACTGTACGGTCGTTTCATCCTAGTATGAGACCCCTCAACAGAGCGAATCCATGATTTCACGTACGGAACTCGAACCCGGGACTTTCGGTAACGAGCGTGAACGCTTAACCTCCAGACAATTGAGCTGGCATCCATCAACGTTAAAACATTTGTCAGTTTGTTTCTTTAAATGAATTAATTGGTCGTTATGAATAAAACATGAGTTGAGATTTAACATGAGAATTATTAGTTTGAAATGATATGAATTATAAAGGCCAAAATTCAAATCCCCTTAGAATTATCTCTAAAGAAGCGTTAAATTACAATGTGCCAGAATATCAGATACTAATTCGAATTTAGTAAACACAAAGTATGTTTTTGAGCTTCAAATTAATAAACAGGTTGAATAATTTTAATCTGCTTAGTGCCAATAATTCTGAGGATATATATATATATATACATATATATATATATATATATATGAGTATATTTCAGAAAGTGTGGCGACTTAATTTTTAGTTCGTGAAGTATAGAAAATAAAGTCTGAAGTATGAAATTATTCAAATCTGTATTTTAAAAAATACTTCTGCCTAAGCTCCATATCATATTTCTTCTTCACCTAGATACATGAGCAGATAAAAGAGTGCGAGTTATTGGATTGTAAATCAAACTTATTCATCTCGAATATTGTTGAAATAAAATCCCTCCCACCTCATTGAAAGCAATAGACAAAACCCAATAAAACATAACAACATTTGATCATTAATTGTGATATATCCAGTTCTTTCCTAAGAAGATTATATTCAGAAATAATCCATTGGGAAATATAGTTATATAGAAAAATATTTTGTAAATAGTCTTTCACTATAGCTTTATTGATTTGATTTATTTCATAATGTTCTCTAGGATGTGAAATATTTGTACAATACTGAAAAATGTTTGAGAAGTTCAGTTAATTTTTCAATGTCAAACAATTTATTATTGTATGTACCAATATGTTTGAATATTAACAAAACAAGTATATATATCTAAGGCATTTATAAAGTTAAATATATCACTAGTTTCCTGGTAAATAATACTGATGTTTACAGTTTGTAATAATTAATCATATATATATATATATATATATATATATATAGGTATTCTTTATTGATAGAATACATTATTGCTGTTACTAGGTGATAATAACACTGTTTATTACAGATCACATGGATATCAAATATATCTGTTACAGGTTGAATACAAATTTAATAATATTTTCTTCTGACATTTTCATTATGACATTTTAATATAATTTTAATTTATATTAAACAATAATTATCAATGTTTATTCCAATAAGTATCCACTGTCTTAGACTAGCCATATTAATTAAATATCATATGAAGAATGTGTAAAAGTAAACTAAGTACTTAATCATCTATTAAAATATTTAACTATATAGTTATTTTAATTTAAATACTTTTACATTTTAGGTATCTCAATCACTTATTACACGTACTCAAAATGCAGAACAAAATTTTATACAAGAACTTCAACATACTTCATCTACTAATGATATTACTGGATCTTTATTATCACTTGCTTTATCATCAAGTAAAGATTATTCACATCATTCACCTAAGAAAAGAACACTTAAATCAACTGAAGAAATTTCTGGTAAATACAGCAATCCTGCTAGTAATGTTAGTGGAACAAGTACATCTAATCGATTAAACAAAACATTGGATTTATTAGGTGTGAATAGTGTTGATGCTATACATCGAGCAATTTTAAATTTAGGTTTAGAAGAAGATCAAAGTAAGTAATAAAGCTTTATTGTGAAGAGATATCCCTTCCAATACATTAAATTGTATATTTTAAAACATAGAAAATAGTTTTATCTAATTAATAATTAATGGATATTTTGAATCACTGATATTGATTAAAAATACACTTTACATTCTATGATCTTTAAGATATTACTACCATAAGTTAATCGTCAACAAATAAGAAAGTTTCCATTTTTATCGATTAACTGAACATATCAGAATGAAGAGGTTAGATTTAAATAAAATATCTTCTATTTTGTAATGTTTGTCCATTTCTGATGCTTTGTGCTTAGCAACGTAAATGGTTACCTACTCTAAACTAAAACTGAGATTTACTTAATGTTCTCAAAAAAAGATTAAGTGACTTATTAAAGAAAACAGTTTTTTTCGAGACGAATAAAAAGTTAAAGTTGTCTTCTGCAATAAAAAAAATTGATTTATCAAAATCTTAAATAAAATAAACGGTTCATATTCAATATATATAGGCTTACAATATTTTCAAAGAAAAAGTAGTGGTGTATAACAACAACAAAAAACAAAATGCAATTTAACTAAAATGTAATTCAGCCAAGTAAATAATTCAACTCTTATTTAGTGTCAAAAAATGAATGTAAAGCTTAAAGAATGTTACATGACATATTCTATGTATATTAACTCATTAATAATTGATTACCATTAGGATAAGTTAGTTTTCTTTAATTACTGATGTCATTAAGGTAGGTAATAATAACAAAACAGTCATAGTTTCCATCATAGAACAGTTTGAACTCCATATCCTAATGGTTAAGCGCTCGCGTGCGAAACTGATAGGTCCTGGATTCGAATCTCACGGGGAGCAGGATCGTAGATGCGCTCTGCTAGGAAGTCCAATGCTAGGACGAACTGGACGTCCAGTGCTTCCAGGTTTTCCATGGTGGTCTAGCTTCAAATGACTCATGATTTGAACTATTGAAATTACTAAAATCTCCACAGAACCCCTTCTAATATAATGCTCTGAAAGTGTAAATAACCTAACAATTATTTTGTGAATATATCACATTTTAAATTTAATAAGAATGAATGAAATGTATTCGCACACAGTGAAGTAATGAATTAACATGTTCATATTATATTCAGTTCATTTTTTTAGTATAAAACTATTTACTTCTTATTGAAAATGAACTTGTAATCACTTTTTCACCATTAATTTCAAAATAAAGAATGATTCTTATGTATCTAAAGTTTAACTATACCACTTGAAAAATGATTTAATCTGATAAAATCAACTTTATCATTGTAGTGAAATGTAAAAGCGATCATGGAGTTACACATAGAACAGAAGCCAGAAAATTTCATCATTTATTGTTATAAGAAAAGCATAGTTATATTAATAGATAGTTTGAAAACTGATTGATTGATGATAAACCAGTGAGAAATAGCCTTATCATAAAACAAAGAAGCATCTAAAAGATCTTCATTGTTAAAAATACTGTTATGTTTGATAGTTTTGTTTGTTGATATAAAGAATGATTTCACATGTTGAAATCATGAGTCAATTGAAGCTAGACCACCATGGAAAACCTGGAAGCACTGGACGGCCGTTTCGCCCTAGTGTGGGACTCCTCAGCAATGCGCATCCACGATCCCGCACCCTCGGGATTCGAACCCAGGACCTGCTGGTTTCTCGCGCGAGCACTTAACCATTAGACCACTGAGCCGGCACCCAACGGTGGATGCACACTGCTGAGGAGTCCCATACCAGGACGAAACGGCCGTCCAGTGCTTCCAGGTTTTCCATGGTGGTCTAGTTTCAATTGACTCATGATTTCAACCTGTGAAATTTCTAAAAATCTCCACAAAACTCTTGCTGTTAAAAAATGATTCTTGTAAAAGTGTTCAGAGTTAATTATATTCATATTTCTACAACCATATCACCTTATGTTGACATAAATAAAGTGTAAGTTAGATGTCTAGCTTTGTATTGTATCTGGCAAGAATAAATGAGTTCACTGAAAGCTGAATTATAACTAAATTATGAACGTATGCTTTGTAATATGTCCGTCAGAATTAAAAGATTTTTTCTCATCTATATGTAATGTCTATAAGTTTCTATCTACATATCCAACTATATATATGAACTATGAGTTAGCTAAGTGCAATTACATATACTCACTAATATACATGATTATTGATTAAACTGGCTTTCAGTCTAACTTGTATCCTTATCATTCACAGCATAGAGGATAAATCAACTATTCCAAACCTGTCCAATGAAAATGTTAATATATATAATATTAGATTTGTATATTTCTATAATATAAAACATAAGAGCTGAAATAAAGCAGAATTACCAACCGAATGTTAACTAGTCTGTTATTACATATTTCTTAGCTCGGTTTTTTAATCAAGGTTATTGCTTCTGTTATTGTTGTTGGTCGCCTTCTTGTTTCTCATTTACAAATCCCTTTTTCGCCTTGACAGTTAGTTTATTTACTCATTTGTCACGTAGAATAAGCTAGTAGGAGGTGGTTGACTATGTTTCTAAATTTCATTTTAATAAATTAAAATAGTTATAATTTCTTCATTATTTATGACTTGTTTTTCATATATATGTCAAACTATTACTTACAAATGCATTTGGTTTTAGTTTGTACGTTATTGCTGATGACAGACTATTGGCATTGTTCTTATGAAATATAAATAAATAGACAAGATAGTGAAAATAAATTTCACAATAAGTAAACTCAAATAATCTCGCAAGTTGGATCGTGGATGCGAACTGCTGGGGAGTCCCACAATCGGACGAAACAGCCGTTCACTGTTTCCAGGTTTTCAATGGTGGTCTAACACTGATCAATTCATGATCTTAATCAAGAACTTAGGTTTTAATTGTCACAAAAAAGTTTAGTATAGTTTGATAACTGATTATATGTACACATAAATTAACATTTTTGTAAGTAATTAGCGAAAATTAAACAAATTTGTTCACATTGACTGATTATTGAATAGTATCCAATATAAGTTAACAACCAGAATAAGTATTTTAGTCTTGAAGAATGTCAGTCATTGCCTAAATAGCTTAATGACAACATTTATTTGTGGAATTGGGTAATACGTACTCGAATGTTATATGAACTATTGATTTCTCTAAAGATTTCAGGTGGATTTAGTAAACGATTTCAGTTATAGCTTCTTGTCAAACGAATTTATCAACGTAATATTAAATGATTTACATTTTTAAATAGAATTTATTTTTCATCAGTATATCTTATACGTTTGTTGTATATTATCATTAATACTTGTTAAGTAGTGCCTGTACAAACTTCTAAATCATTCAAATAAAAAAATACCAAATTAATCTCTTATTACAATCCATTCAAGTAAATTACAATCTATTGACTTTTGATTATTTTCAATTTACAAATAAAACAATTATCCACAGAAAAACAACTTTACTGATATGAAATAAGATAAACCATAGAAACTATACCAGGCAAGGTATTTAAAAAAAAAACATTTAGAAAACAGTGCTCATTTCTCTAATACATAAGATTATAATGTATTTCAACACATATCAATATGTAACTTCATTACTCAATCACATTATGCTCATAACTTTTAATTAGCTGTAAGGTATTGCCTTTTATGATAATAGATTATAAGGAGATAAACATTTAAACCAACACAGAAGAACCAAATTTAAATTAATGATAAATCAGATTATTTGTATCATTGTGGCCAACATGTTTGATGTTATTACGTGAAAGTTTTCTCTGTTAACATTGTCATACTACGAGTTAACCAACTACTAAACTATTAATAAGATACGAACAACACTATAACACCTAATGGCGTTTTTAGATTGTCACCTGAATGAATAAATAACTTGTTGTCTAAGCTATATGGATAGATATCTTCATGCGTGAACAAGAAAGCCCACTCATAAGTCTATATAAACTTGTAACAGTCGTGAATAGACTCAGAAAATAAAGTGTATATTATGATCTAAAAAAAATTATAAGAATGTTTGACAATCTCGAAAATAAGTGAAATTACAGGTAAACAACAAAGGTAGCATTACATAATTTATATTGCATCATTCATTAGTTAAATTCTTTCTGAAGTTTGATTACATCATTGTTTTTTTTTCAATTCCTAACTGACTGATTTCAATTCACATCTTTCTTTATCATCATTAATCCGTTTTCAGCTGCATCATTACACAATAATTTAATGTTTGTTAACTCCACGAATTTTAATCAATAGGAAGATACAAACAAACAAACCTAGTGAATCTAAGCTTTACTCCATTGTACAAGCAGCAAGACTCAGTCGCTAGGTGGATAAGGCAATGGCGTTTGAAGCGAACGATACTGGGTTCGAATCCCACAGTATCAACTCTGGGATGCAGGTACATCTAAGTGACGAGTTCCAAATACAACGAGATGCGAGTACTGGATTCCACTGTTAACTACTATTCATCTTTCCTTAAAACAACTTTATTTGTTATAGAAATTAGAATTCTTAGAGTTCATTGTATATAAAGAAAGTGTACTATTTCATTCTATAGTATGTTTAAGCAGTGTTACGATTACAAAGATCTTAATATTAGTTCAGGATTTATTCTATATTTTAATATATAAATGTTTATATATTCTATAATAATGCTTTTACTGGAACTAATAGTACACTATTATTTTTTTTGTCAAATTCATAAATGGTGTTTTTCATAGAGGTGAACCTATAAATAAATATAGTATTTTTTCCACATTAAATAATGCTTATTTCATATAGCTATGAGCAAAATTATAACCATGGTAATGATTATAATAATAACAAATTGGCCTATATTTCTGTTTGTAATTTATTAGAGAAATAAAGAGAAATGAGAAATAAAGAAATAAATAGCTATTAGAGATTTTGATTTATTCAAAGCTAACAAAAATCTGAACTTAACATGATAAATAGATAAATTCTTATTATTTTTAATTGAACACTTTTGCTTCCCTTGAGAAAATGAAGATACATCAACTTTATGAGGTTAAGCGTTTGCGCGAGAGACCATAGGTTCTTGGTCCAAGTCCCGTGTGTGAGATGGAGGCTACACACTACTGAGGAGTCCTCATATTAGGACGAAACGGTCGTCCAGTACTTTCAGGTTTTCCTTGATAGTCTAACTTAGATCAGTTCATGAATTCAACGATCAAATATAAATATACTTATTTCTATTTATAGTTTTCTGTCTTTTTATCACAAGCATCAGTTTATTAACTTTGATCAGTAAATTTCCTTTTATTATTAGTATGCTGTTTCACCTACGCTAACATCAAGTCTTATTATGTTTGAATACTTTATGAATTATTTATTCCAGTTTAGACTTATTAATTTGACATTTAAAGATATTTTCTATGTTAATTACAGTAGTAAACGTTGGATTTACTTTAAATTCAACCTCTGAGATTTTACAAATGTATTCTTCTACCATAATGTCTTATATCAACTCAGCGTCCAAATACTGTGAAACTATTGGTTCAAATTTAGACAGAAGTTTTTATATAGTAAATAAAATCTGTAATACAATAAAGAAACAGTCAAAGAATATATCTTCATATTTAATTTTGTTTATATTTAGTTTTCATTGAACTATGTAAGAAAAAGTTAAGTGATAATTAAAAAAAGAAAACTATGGTAAGTAGTGATTGAGTAATCACTTGTATAATAAAGAAAACTTTTTGAAACTCGTCATCAATGTAATTTATAAATTATTTATAAGTAGATTCGATCTTATTGACAACTAAAAGTTCTTCACTTTATTTATAGTTGCTGTGCAATGATTGTATGAGGTTAGAAAGTAAGGTTTGATATCGCTTCAAATGAAAATTCATGCATAAATCAATATCGTTTCTAGTTTCAGTATAAAGTTATATTTAAAATCCTTTTAATCAAATTTGGCGTATTACATGTGTGTAACACGTTGAATCTGTAAATTTACTTACTTGCGCCTGTTATTCCCGATGGAGCATAGGCCTCTGACCAGCATTCTCCAACCCATTCTGTTCTGAGCCTTCTTTTCTAGTTCTATCCAATTGTTGTTCATTCTTCTCATTTCTATCTCCATTTCTCGGCATAATGTGTTCTTTGTTCTTCTTCTTCTTCTCCTTTGGCCCTGAAGATTCCAAGTGAGGGCATGTTTTTGATACAGTTGGGTGCTTTCCTCACTGTGTGTCCTATCCACTTATAGCACTTCTTCCTGACTTCTTCCTCCACTGGAATCTGGTTTGTTCTCTCCCATAGCAGGTTGTTGTTGATAGTACGAAATACTAAACAAAAGTGTTTTTTTCTTATATTTCTTATGAAATAATTAGAATAGTAATAATGTATGCAGCTTAATAGTGTCACATTTGTTTGAATTAGTAAAACTGATTAGATCATAGAATATAGTTATTTTGATTTCACAAGAATAACAGTAAATGAAAATTAAAGAAATTTCAACAAAATTATTCAGAAAAATATTTTCTCTTTCAATCTAAATTACAGTTCAAGTTTTCTGGAAATGTTTTTTCTTTTTGTTTTTGTAAAACATTAGTAATAATTATTTAAGTAGTATAACAGGAACTCAATTTCATTAAATATAAGATATAATGAATAAAACTATATTTTTCGAATAAAACGAGCATTAAATAAGTGTCATATTCAGCATTAATTAATCCAGTAACTATAGTCAACTCTGTTTCATATCAATTAAGAGTTATTTAGCAACAATGAACACTGAATACGTTGATTACATAGAAATCTTCTGGTTACTTAGCAAACAACTAAACATTAAGCTACAAAGTCATGGAAAAGTGATTTTTGTTTGTGAGTTTATTCAGTCTATGATTTTTTAAACCATTATTTAAGATTTGTAAACAGTTCAGATAAATCATTTTTAATTAAAGCTGTTATGGGGTTTCACGTTAGGACAAAATACTTTTCCAGTACATCTTGGGTTTTAATGATTATCTAACTGATGTTAATCCCCGATGTAAACCATTAAAGGTAAAAACATTGAATCATAATGGCTTGAAAAATCTATTCATGATACAACAAACATAAATGATCGTAAACAGTTATCATAACTGAAAATCTAAATAAGGTAATTTTATTGAATGACTCTTAAAACAACTTTTCTCTCTGCTCCATTTATGTGAAATGAAAAATAGGATTCGTTCGCATAATCGATGTCAAGTAATGTTTTCAAAACTGTCATCGATATAATTCATTACCTAAAAGTGCTGTATACTGTCTAAAGAATAACATGTAACCTCACACTAACTCATTTTTTAGTGATCATATTTAATTACATAGTGGCTTACTATATAGTAATTTTTCTTTAAAGGCAGGTGGGAATCAAAACAATGAAACCCTGTCTCAGAACAATGGAGACAATAATTAATTTCTAATTTATTTCAATTTACCATCCTTCATTAAGTGGTATATATATGGCTATACGTTAATACTGAGAAGGGGAAATTGTACAAATAAGTAAGGACAGTAGTGGTTACTAAAAAAGTTGCTTAGCAACTTGAAAATAATACAAGCCAATATTCTGATCTTTATTGTTGCTGATATTATCATTTTTACGATTTCTACTAGTATTGAAATTCAAAATTAAACTCATGTAAATTTCAAAATATAGTATTATTTCCTTGAGCGAAATTCTAAATACATTTATGTATCCCTAAGATATTATTAGTGTTATATGGAACAATCAATATTACAGTATTGTTATAAAGTTTTTAAACCACGCCCAATTTATCTTTTGTTTATTAGTTCATGTACTGATAATATAATCTGAAGTATATATTCATTTCAATGGGCAATATTCAATATTTTGTCTATATATATGCGAGTAATGATATAAGGGACTGGCTAAATAATTTTAAAATGAAGCTCCTTTGATATTTACTATAATGTACCTAAGCCTCAGAAAAATATTACTTGCATGTCTAATGTGATTATTTTGGTAATGTAAATTTCACATATATTGATTGTTCAATGATTAGTAACCAATGATAAGTTGTTTATTTCTTAATAATGGTTTGATTCAGTTAATCAATTTGAAATGCAACCATTATACCACATAAAACGACTTTTAAGTGACCTATGCTTAAACAAATGTGATTTATTGGCTATCAGGCAAAATGCTCTGAACCTAGTTTTTGTGTACGTTTGCAAGTTATATTGACAATGTTAAATATTAAAGATGTTTTCAGAGAAATTTGAAACTGTATAAATTAGTATTGCTGTATCATACTATTTCTTAATTAAGAAATTTGAACATTGTATACTTATTAAAATAAACGATATTTTATTGTTTTATTAAATAATTGAATTCCTGAGTCAATTGAAGCTAGACCACCATAGAAAATCTGGAAGCACTGAACGGCCGTTTCATCCTAGTAAGCGACTCCTTAGCAGTATGCATCCACGACGTGGCTCCACAAGATTCGAACTCAAAACCTATCAGTCCAGTGCTTCCAGGTTTACCATGGTGGTCTAGCTTCAAATTACTCATAAATTCAATTAATAAATTATTACAATCTCTACAAACCCCTTTCTGATTAAAGTCTTATTGTTTATATCAGTAAAACAAACTATAACACACTTTACTGACTATTCATTTGATAAGGTGGATAAAGTTACTACATCTAACTACACTAAATACTCATTCATCAAATTACAAATAATTGTAACAAGTTTTAAAAGTCATATAGAGGACCAAAATGCATTTGATTTTTATTTAATAACTTTAAATATATTATGAAGTCCTAACTGAATGATGGAAAATACAATTAGTATATTAAGATGAGTTAGTATAGAAACCTATTGCAATATACCTGTTTTATCATGTTCAGCTGTACATTCTTCTCCCTTAAAAAGACATTCTGTTTACTGTACACACAAGATTTCTTACGTTTAAACTTTAAGGTAACTTTATTTTGATCTGAACTATCTGCATCACATAAAATCAATAGCAATTAATGATATAATTCTTTATATTTTCTTTCCCTGGATTAGAAATAAGATATATTCTAGAGAGATATGATATTTCATTTATGTTATCTTTAATCATGATAGTAGATCACAGAGAGTACAAATCCTAAAGGTATTATGGTCAATCAGTGTAAATATGATGTATGTATATATGTATGAATGTATGTAAAATTTCATAACTATTTTTAATAGTTTGATACCAAACCTTTGAAATCTATAAATGTTTCTTCTAGAAATTATTTTCGAATAGTGAGCTCTTAAATGTTTTTGATCTTTCAAGGTCTTATTGTTTGAAATGACTAATAAATATAAGTTATGTGATTTAAAATTTTATATGGAGTATTCGTGAGAATTGTAGTATTTTTGCAAACGTGATAGTTATCCATCGCAGATGATGGATCAAAAGTCGAACAAGATAATGGATGGATTGAAGCTAGACATTGACACCGATGGATGACGGCCAAAATGTCTAAAGGTTAGGCATTGGCTCGTAATATTTGAGGCCCTGAGTTCAATTTCTACGAGCGAGATCATGGATGAGTAATTTTCAGCAGTCCCATACTAAGATGTAATGGCTGTCCAGTACTTCCAAGTTTTCAGTAATGATCTAGCTTAGATCGACTCGCTATTTCACAATTCATCAAAAATGCATATGATATATGTGGCATCATTTTGACACAGTAGGTATTTTATTTAGCTTATTTAAAAAATACTGGAGATTTCTTAACAAATTCCCAAGCATATGACACTGTTTTATTTTAGAAGTACTAGTAGTTTTAAAAAGACTATTCAATCTAAAATAGAATTCGACACCTTTAAATCTCATAGTAAGAATAAGTTGATATGGGTTTTTAGTTTTATTCCACTGAGTAGTGCTTTTCTTAAGCTCTAATCTTGTTGCTGATTGAAGTGACCGTCATTTGATAACACTCTCTTCGCTCTCAACTAGATTAGTTATGACCATTCAATCAAATGATATGATGGTTTTCTGAAAACGGATCATCAATTTGGATTAATTTACTACTACGTTTGTATATATATACGGCGGCTCTCTAGAACTACTAGGTACCATTTTTCCAAACTGGCATCTGTTGTTATACATTTGCTCAATTAAAACATGTTTTAATTCGCTTATTATGTCGGTCAATTCAGTCTATTTGTGTGCTCATAGAAAATGTTTCCAACCTATTATAAATTTTATTACTTAAAAAACGTTGAAGTACCATTACAGTGGGTCAAATGTCGTTCTTCTCTCTGTTATAAGAAATAACAATGAGAGATTGCTATAAAACCAATACACCGAATATATTTAGTGATGTAAAAATGCATCATAAGCGTAAAACTGAATTTAAAAGTAAACAGATGAATATAAATAATAGATAATCACTGTTCAAAGTTCAATACGTATGTATTTTAGAAATATTCAAAATTGTATTGATATTTTGCATATTTTGTGCTGATAATTATGTAATTTTAATCAGGTTTTCTAATCACCAACGTTTCATATATTAATATCATTTCACGAAATAAATAACTTCAAACTATACAATAAAAGAAGGAGTTTTGTGGACATTATAGTAATTTTAATAGTTGAGATCATGAGTCGATTGAAACTAGACCATCATGGAGAACCTGAAAGAACTATAATATCCACAAAAACCCCTTCTGATATTGATCAACATGTGTTCACTAGTGACTGGATTCAAGAGGTATTTCATGAAGTTCTAGCGAAAAGCAGTGAACGGTGGAGTTCAACTGGGTCTGTTATGAGATAGTAACTCATTGAAGACAGTGGTGGATGTGTCCCTCAATTTCGTGAATTGGTTGAAGTTAGACATTGAGACTGTTGGATGCCGGTTGGCTCAGTTATCTGGAGGCTAATCATTCATGCACGAGACCGATATGTCCTGTGTTCGAATCTCGCAAGGCAGTATCGTGGGCACGCACCACTGATGAGTCCTATACTAGGACGAAACGGTCGTCCAGTGCTTCCATGTTTTCCATGATGATATAACTTTAATTAACTAATGATCTCAACTTTTAAAATTATATAATAAAAGACAAAACATATACAGTGGTAAGTAGTTTATATTTGAGAAAATTGAAGTTGGATTATCTGAATTAATCCAACATTGTTTTTTTTATATTTTAAATAACATCAAAACAACAAATTTATATGCAATTTATTGAACATATTGAAAAGAATATTCATTCTACTCATCAAAAACAATTGAACATACGAATTATAAGAAAATAAAGAAGAGGAAGGGAGAGAGAGAGAGAAAAAAAAAGAAACAGAATTTTTTTGTTGTCTTCAGTTAGTCCTTTATCTAGATATAAAACAGTGGACAAATCAATTCATATCTCATTAAAATAGAAACTATACCAAGTATATGTTATACTCACCAAAAAAATACACACAAACACGTGAAATGTTTTTGTAATAAAAACAAATTTTTCTCATATTTGATTGATGTTGTCCCCCTTATTTATTTATTTTTTTGTTCTTGTTTCTAGATACAAAAAGAACTGAATATTTTCAACTTATCAATCAAAAAATTAACGATGGTATGTTTTATGTAATTATCTTTGATATATATATATATATATATATATATATATATATATATATATATATATAGTTCTGAGTTTTGAATCTGTGTTCGTTGTATACACAATTTTTGTATTTGACTTGTCAGTAACGCTTTTGAGATATTGATCGACGTTGTAATCATTTACTCGTTTCAGTTATCAGTACCACCACCTACAACGATAATGTTAATAATAATAACAGAGTAAAACCTTTCTTGAGTAGTATGATAAATTTGATATGAAAAAATAAAGTGATTTGGATGATCTAGTATTCTATGTTTGTAATTATCTACTTAATCCTCTTATTTTGTGAATAAGATTTTAATTTAATTTAAGCAGTTAAGATTATGTAGAGTGGTTTCATCAGTTGCCTTATTTATCACTTGTATAAATTATAATAAGAGACATGAAAATAAAACTATTTTTTTCCGTTTTAATATCATATAAATAATTATTGTGTAATTTTATCAAGTTGTTATAGTTTGAGCTAGATTTGATTCATCAGGAGTCAAATTGGGAATTATTCCTCTGTTGCAAGCTTTGTAGTTGTCTGTATTTATTATTAGAAATTTTTAAGAATATGATAAGCGTTATTATGAGTCAGTAAATGTGAGAAGGAATAATTCATCATTAAGGGATGTTAAAAATTACATCAAGTAAGTTAATACTCGCTTAATAAATGAAAGATTGTTTCCTTTACTGGCTAAACTTAAATTAATTATGAATTATTTTCTATTAACTATTTCTACACTGTCCTAGTTACTGCGATTACTCTAAAGACCTGAATGCATAGGTTTGATTGATAAAGACGGAATTGAGTACTAAGCAAAGTTGGATAGTGACTAGCAGTGGAATCCAGGACGCGTGTTTCATCCTATTTATTTATAATGTTTATAAATTAAGGCAATATCGAGGCAATACGCACAGTATGCACATAAGCCAATAAGTGGTTAATCAATCACAGTCATAAACATCAATGAGAAGATTCAAGTAGATAATATCGAGTGAATTAAGAATTGAGTCCTGTTAAATTACCACAAAAATGATTCTCAAATCTCATTGATTTTCATTGTATTCTATTTCATCAGATTATAGTGAATGAAATTATATTTGTATATACATACTTAGCTAAATAAGGTAAAAAAAATTTGAAACATTATTTCAAGAGAACTTGAACTAATCTGACTTAGGGTTTTTAATTCCAATAACATCCATACAATGTAATTAAGCTCAATTTCCTAGTTGACAAGATTTCCTTATATATATAATATTATAATATCATATTTTCACCAATAGTGGGTGGTTAAACCAAATAATGATTTAAATGATTTAGATTATTGAGTGGATATAAATTAATCATTCATTTTTTTATTTTAAGCAAAGATGAATAGTGGCTAACAGTGAAATTAAGAACGCGCTTTTCGTCCTATTTAGGACTAGTCATATGGATATACCTGCATCCCAGAGTAGATGTTTACTGTGGCACTCGAACCCAGTACCGTTAGCTTCAAACGCCATCACGTTCTCTACTTAGCTACTGAGTCCTGATAGCCACCTTCTTGTGCAGTGGGGTGATATTTAAATTCACTTGGTGTAATTTTACTTGTATCCAGATGACGAGTCCCAAATAGTACTAAACTCGCGTCCCGGATTTCATTGCTAACCACTATCCATCTTTGCTTAAAAAGCCTGTGACTTAAGGTTATATCGAGGCAATCAGCACAGGATGCACATATGCCAACATGAGACTGATCAATTGCAGTCGTAAATAACAATGGGAAGATAAGTGAATTTAATTTTTTGTTTGTTTAATGATAATAAGAAATCGATCTGAATACAAAAATGTCATGTATTTGAGAATTACTTTTTAACAAGATATTTCAATGTATACAAATTAATTCATTTATATTTGAAAACTAATGAATGTAATTCAATATGGAGTATTTATTAGAAAGGGGACAGAGTTAAAATTATATGAAATCAATAAGACTTTTTTACACTTTTACCCCAGACCAATATAGATTATTGATTACTAGGGTGGATCTATATCTAGAACACATAATTTTTATTTTATATAGAGAGTTGAAAAAGGATTATATAAATCGAAAAATGATAGTTTTTTTATAAAAAAAAGCAATAAAAGCAATTGTAAGTTTAAACTTAAGCTCCTTAGAAAAAATGTCGACTTGAGTTTCATAGGTCAAACTACCTCATATCAAACATGGTATACTTCGCTTTTTCAGATTGATATTTACTACTCAGAGATTAGTTAGTGTGAATTTAAATCTTATCTAGGGTATCGGTAAATTCAAGAATTGGGATATACTATGATGAAATTTAGTAACTAGTACAAAATCTAATGGAAACTAATTATATTATTTGCTTCCAGCACCATAAAATTCAAAATCTTCATAGGTACAACCTTTAATGTGAAATTAAAGTAAACGGTTCACTTATTGACAAAGCCTCTATGAACAATCTCTCATAAACTTGGAAAACTGAAATCAAATTCTCTTCACCGAGCCTGTATCTCCGCTTTTTATCTACTAATGGATTCTAAATTATCAGTGTAGAACATTAAAGAGGAAGAATGTATTTGTAAAGCTTGGGCCAGATTGCCAGGCAAAACGTTGGATTTACTTCAAATTCTTTCGCTGAGATTTTAAAAATACATTCTCCCTTTTTAATGTCTCACATTAACCCGGCGCCCAAATTTTGTGAAACTATTCGTTCAAATTTAGACGAAAGTTCTTATTTATTATTAGTGTAGAATTTTGGGAAGGTTTTCACAAATGACCGATTTCAGGAGGTAATCATAGAATTCTTATGAGAAGCCATGACTAATGTAGTTCAACTATGTTTAGTATGTTTAAGTTACTCACTGAAAACAATCGATGTCCACGAAGTATCGTATATTATACATATGTAAGTTAGATTTCGAAAATACTGGATCAAAACTAGTAAGAATCAAAGATGCAGTTCACGAGGAACAACAATAGAACTGTGTTTATGAAATAAAATGTGATGACTGTAATGGAAAGTATGTGGGTGAAACATCACGGCAACTGGATGTGAGGGTGAAAGGACACAAACTGTGCTTAAAGCACATTCCTGAATCCTCAGATGATGTAAGAAAACTTCAGAACAAATCAGCGATAGCATTACATTTGATAGAATCAGGTCATACAATTGACTTCAACGACGCAAGAATCATTCAGAAAGACTTTAATTCTTACAAAGAACGACTAATTCTTTCTTTGAGATTTTACAAATACATTCTTCCTCTTTAATGTCTCATATAAACTCGGCGTATAAATATTGTGGAACTATTCATTCAAATTTAGACGAAAGTTCTTATTTACTGGATTCTGGCTCAGTAGTCTAGAATTTAAGCGTTCGTATTAGAAACCGAAGATTCTAAGTTTGATCCCCAGTGACAAGAATATGGATGTACATTACCGTGGCCGAGAAAACTTTACAGTATCTCCTGGTGTCTACTGGTTATCTAGTTTAGATTAGTCCATAATATCAATAATCTGAATCGTTTATCAATTCATAATCTTTAATGAAAAATATGTCAAAATAATATCTGTCCAAGAACTTATTTTTTTAAATATTGTTATTCTTTTTCTAGCTCCAGCTCCACCAGCGTTTCTTATAGAAGAATGCATTTCAGAGCGTAATGTTATTACCCTTGTGTGGCAACCCACATCGTCTATTCCTATTGATCGTTACACACTTGAATTGGACGATGGAGCAGGTGGAAATTTCAGGGTTAGTTTATAGTATATCGTTTTTTCCAGAAATTATTTTCTTTTTTTAAGTATTATTCATTTCGGTGGTAAACAGATAACTACTTAAGCTCTACCTAATTACGTCACCCAAAACAAGGACTTCTAATTCGTTGAGTTAAGTTTTTTAAGTTCCTTCTAACATTCATCATTTTTATATTTCTAACATCTCATTTAGTTTAATTTTTTATACCATGTATAGCTATTTATCAGTTATAATTAAGTAATAACAATCATAAAACATAAATGACGGCTTTTACGTAAATTCATTTTTAAATGAAACCTTTATGATTACTAGATCGCATGACCAACTCTAGCTAAAATGTTGATTGCTTAAATAGGGACTGAAGAAAATGTAGTATATATTACATTTGACAATGATGAGCCCAACAGTTTTATTTTAATAAACTGTTTATGAATCAACGTTTCTGATATGTGTAGAAACAGCTAAATTAATATGCTGTTTTTAATGATTAAACATTGCCATTATCAGGTATCATTACCAGGGTTTGACTTGACGTTTATCGTCATCTCTTCTATGTGATAACAGCAATAATAAATTATATTTATAATAACTCGATGAGTAGAAAAATTAAATTTTCTGAAGTTTCGCCACTTCACACAAGCCAATTCTTCAGAAAATGAACAACCCAATCAAAAGTAGTTGAACTTGATCTAGTCATTTATTTTTTGAAGAAGTGATTTATATGAAGTCACGAAATTTCAGAAAATTTAATTTTTCTACTCATTTGGTCATTACAAATATATTATTTTATTTATTACCATTATCGCATAGAAGAAATGAACATAAACCACACCCTTAAATCTGTTAAATTTTTTGACAATAATTTTAATATATGCTTTTTTACAAGTTCAAAATTGCTTCCTATGCTGTCATATTAATCTATGTTATCAAATTAATGAAAACAATGTTGTCCAAATCCTTATGTATATTCAGTATAATGATGGAAAGAGTTTAGTACTTGATTTCATGTTTATAGGTTTACAGAACATCACTAAAAAGTAATTACTTCATAAAAGAAAATGAAATAAAATGCTGTGGAAATTTGAACAAGTTGCATATTTGGATGAATATCAAATTTATTAAAATCATGAATAAAAAGTAGATATTAAAGAATTTGATTAGATCTGTATGATAATTCTTATCCTTTATTCATTACATAAACCATTAGTTAGAAAAATTTCCGTTATTTACGGACCAGTGCTTAGGTTATTCAATTTTCACAGCTATTCATATTTGACACATGATTTTTCTTCTTATCATTTTTAGAAAGGGATAGATATAACCTAAGATTATGAAATATCGGGGATAAAAAATATCCAGTAAGGTTCTTGAACAGCATCAATATTTTAATACTTTAGTCTTACAGAATTCTGAGATCATTTGTCATATATAGATATCGATAAATACGACAACAGCTGAAAAAAGTTATTTTCATCCATTCTAATGGAATTAATTGAATTACAATTATATATATATATATATATATATATATATATATATATATATATATATATATATATATATATATATATATATATATATATAACTAACCAAATGAACCTATAAATGAACTGCTTGTAGAATCTTTCAATTTTAAACGTCTAACATATTAATGTATAAACAAACAAAAGAACAGAATTTCCCCATTACTACAACATCATTACTTGATTAAAACGTTGAATAACTATTTTTTCAAAATAACATATTAATTTTAATATAAAATGATATTAGGGTTATTTGAATTTATATGATAGAAACAACCTTATCTCACTAATAAAAGTCAACAAAAGGGAAGCTAAGGAAGATGAGTTGCTTTTTTTTAGGAAAAGGAAGAGGTTTACGTTTGATTAGTTTGTTAAACTGATTACATATATGTATATATATATCTGCTGATTGACAGAAAAAAGTAACTCAAGCGTGTAGCTTCAATAAGTCTAATAAATCAAAACAAATTCTTCACGTTAACTAACGAGTCACTGTTGTTTATATTATCCAGACATTAGGGAATTTTTTTAACGGAAAATAGTTTTAAGCCAATAATGTTAATAAAGAGACTGGTTCTAGATTTTTATATAATATTTAAGGTCGATGAATTTCTATAAGAATCATTATATCATCATGACACTACTTTTTATAACAATCTACTTTAGATATTGAATATTATTTTAGTGGACTATTTCATGGATATGAATAGTAAATTATTCTTAATAAATATTGTCAAACGTGAAAGTAGATCTGCAGATATACTTGACTAGTTTTTTGAGATATGCAGTTAAGTTTGTAGACGTTACAGTTAGTAATGTTACTTAAAATCTATTTAGATGGTAAATTGAAACGTATCTTAAAATTGTATTAAGTTTACTTCATCAGTTCAGTTAGTCATTCTCCTCAAAGTTCGTGACAGTGAAAATTATTGTAGAAACGGTAGGAACTAAATTGTCATGTATGAATAATTGATCATTTTAGAAGGAAAATCTATGATTGAGTTTAAAATCAAAGTTGTGAATAATTTTGTTGAATATACCTTATAGGTAGCTCATAACAAATCTATAAAGTGTCCTTTATCGTCTAACATGTAGGATTTAGAAATTTGTATAATAAAACGTGTAAATTCTCATTTTCAATACATTTTAATTCTATTTAAATCACAAACTGATCTAAATCAGACAATAATTAAAAATCTAAAAGTATTGAACGGCCGTTTTGTCTTATCATGGAACTCTTCAGCAGTATGCATTCATGTCCTTATAACCAGAAATTAAATCTAGGACTTTCGATCTTGCGAGAGAACGCTTGACAACTGGACAGCAGGGCTGAGACTTAATGGCATACAAGTTTAACTTAAATCAATTTGCGATACTTATTTGATGAGAACATGTGATTTTGTCAGAACACTTTATGGTGTTCGTTGATTCTTAGTGCATCTTCAAATGATATCAAACCATGATTAAAATTACTTTTAAATGAATAACTCTAACGAATTTCGCAAAAACATCTGAATAAAGATGTGAGAATTTTTATGTTAATTCTATGAACAGTTCAGCCTTTAGCCTTTATACTCTCAGGTGGTTTGAATACATACTAAATAAATAAAAACAGTACGAACATATAGTTTTCATAATATTTGATGCTGACACAATAAAATTTGAAATGTTAAAATATGGTAGCTTCTCGTAATTCTTCCAGTCTTTACCGCATTGAATTAAATGTCTGTCTCACTTAAAATGAGTTGCTTCTAATATTGCGTTATTTTTATAAATTGCTTCAAATGTTCGATAAATTTGATGAACATTTTCATTGAGTTTGATCAATAACTTCAGCAACTCAGTTTCTGCATTTATTTAATAAGCCATGTATATTATCGATTATCAGTATCTTAGTTTAAAATACCAAAGTACTAAATGGATTACGGTTAGTATTTAAAATTTTATTGTTACCATGTATACACCCTCAATATTTTTCTTTAAATTCGATGAACCTAACCGATACCATATTTTATTTAAGCTGCTTATAAAACTCACTGAGAACATAGTAAATGAAGAAATAAAACTTTTTTTGATAATCACCAACTTACTAAATGAAGTGAACTGACAAATTAATCTACAAAGTTTTTCTATCAGTTACATTTATGATTGTTCTATTCAATGTTACTAATAAATTTCAGTAATTATCAGAAGAGAGTTTTGGGGAGATTTTAGCTGAATTTATGAGTCAATTGTAACTAGGCCACCATGTAAAACCCGGAAGTACTGTTTTTTAGACGACTGTTTCGTCCTGGTGCGAAACTCCTCAGCAGTGCTCATCCAGGTGCTTCGAGGTTTTCAATGGTGGTCTAGCTTCAAATGGCTAATGAATTCAACTATTAAATTTTACAGATTATTTTAAACCTAATGATTAAGTTAATTTTTATGAATTCTTGTGTCCTAGGTTGTATGGCAAAAATAAAATCATGAGGAATAGGTTAATTTGAGTGATATTTTAGTTAGTCAGTCAACTACAACGTAGGACCGGGAACATACATGCATCGGTCCAAGTTGCCACACCTCATTAGCACATCAAGATGAATAACAAATTTATAGTAGTCACTTCAGTGGTCATAATGTATAAAAGACTGAGTATAAGGATATAGTACAGGAAGAAAGAATTAGTTCGTAGAAAGAAAGATATAAGTCGATTTTAATCTCATGGTTTAAGGGAAGACAGAGTGTATACACCGACACCATTGTTGTCGATTCTAAACCATGTCAAACAGAATCTCCAATCATTGGTTACAACAGTCACGCGGACCCCAACCAAGTAGTCTGCATCTCCCAACATGGCTCAGACTAAAATTTAGTGACTTCAAGGACTGATGCCACGTTTTGGTTTGGCCGCTCCTAACTTTCTTCCAACCGTCCCCAACACATGTCAGCATTGCGCGTCGTGGTAATTGGTATTCAAGTATATGTGACACGTGACCCAACCATTTTAGTCGATGAGGATTAACAACCTCATCAACTGATTTACCATCGTTCCCTAATACCCTGCGTCTAACCTCACTATTACTTAACCAGTGGTAAATGACTTTAAAAGTTATCATCATTTTAATTTTGTCACTCCTGTCAATTAAAACCTTATTACCATTTTTTGCTCAACCAAGAAATGTGATGTTCAGAAAAACGTAGATGAAATTACCCAGTTACTTTATAGATAAATTTGTGTACGCTGGTCAATTAGTTCCAAAAAATTGGATTGTTTTTTCATTTGCCGTATTCATAAGCATTCTAATAAAAGTTTAGGTTCGCCACCGCATTATAAAGTAACGATGTCATGTCAGCTATCAGCTATCCATAAAATCAATAGAAAAATTTAAATAACTAAAACAGATGGATTAAAATTTACCTCATTGTACAAACCGGTGACTTTTTGGACTCATTAGCTAAATGGATAACGTGTTAAACGTTTGAAGCAGAAGATACTTCGTCTAAAACCTGGTGCGAACATCAACACTTCAGTGCAGGTATATCCAGCTAATGAGTCCGAAATAAAAGGGAATATAGACGTTACTGCTTTCCATAATCGAAATCTGACTAAAATGCTTGCGACTCAATGTTAACATTGAGTCAGTCTGCATAGATTACTCATATGCTTAAAGATACTGATCAACTGCACTGCATAACATCAACAAGAACCAATACAAATGGAAATATCATGTATTTGTTAGATTTTTATAAGGATTATTAAATAATGTGTTTTGAATATCCATTTACCTTCAAATATACTTATCTCCTAACTAAGGAATTGAATTAAATAATCATAAGAGGAATATAAAAGAATTCTAAAAAACAGGCATATTTATCATAAAACTCAATCTAATAATATGAACATGAGGGGAAAGTAAGGTTCGAATAATTTTTTTAAAAATTATCATAACAATAGTTATTATCGTAGGGATAAAAATCCAATTTTGTAAATTTGTTGATATCTTGAATCTATGCTAATATTTCTTATTTTTTTTGTATATGAGTATGTATCTTTAGAAATATGTACACATATTCATAGATGTATTATGTGTTTCACGCCCATGGGCAAAGTAAACTATTTAGTAGTAAACACAGAATAATTTTTTTCTCTCAGTTATGTGGATAATTCTACTCCCTCCTTTTTAAAAAAAATTGATCATTCACTATGTTAGAAGGGCTTTTGTGGAAATTATAGTAATTTCACTGGTTTAGATCATGAGCCAATTGAAGCTAGACCACCATGAAAAACCTGGGAGCACTAGACGGCTGTTTTGTCCTAGTGTGTGACTCTTCAGCAGTGAGCATCCACGATCCCGCCTCGTGAGATTCGAACACAGGACCTACTATAATATTCACAAAAACTCCTTCTGATATTAATCAATATGTGTTCACTAGTGACTGGCTTCAAGAGGCATTTCATGAAGTTCTAGTGAGAAACATTGAACAGTGGAGTTCAACTGGGTCTGTTGTGAGATAGTAACTCACTGAAGAAAATTGTGGATGTGTTTCTCAATTTTGTAGATTAGTTGAAGTTAGATAATGAGACTCTTGGATGCCGGTTGACTCAGTGATCTGTAGGTTAAGCATTCGCGCGCGAGACTGATAAATCCTGTGGATGTACACCTCTGAGAAGTTCCACAATAGGACGAAACGGTCGTCCATTGCTTCCATGTTTTCCATGGTGGTTTAACTTCAATTGACTCATGATCTCAACCATTGATATTTACTATGTGTTCAATAACAATCGAATTTCTCGATAATTATTAGCACTTCAATAAAAAAATATTGAGAAAGATTTAGAAAGTAAGATCGGATCATTTCTATTCTCATCAAAATGTTACCACTTTGTTTTCAACGATCTTTTAGTAACAGATCATTGGAATAACTTATTAGATTACATTCAATTGATATCAGAAATATGTAAATAAACCGGCTTTCAAAACATAATAAACATAACTAGAAAGAACATCGTAATTTGAAGTATTTCACAAGATAATTGTCATAAATTATATTTTTCTTAGCTAATACTCAAATGAGAAGTACGAGATAGATGAGCAATTGAAGTAAATTAAGTGTTTTAGTGTTTCACAATTTTTTACTAAAATTACATTTATTTTGAACAATTCGTTTGTTTTAAATATCCGTTGTCGAAACGGCATTTCTTCATACTTTACAGTTATCAATGAATTATTTAGATAATATGTATATGGTGTTTCACAAAATTACTCTAATAGCAAGGAATATATAATCTTTAGCCGAATTTACTGATAGGTGATTAAAAGTAAAGAGTTAGATGATAAACATTTCAAGCAAGCTATTCAAAACTTATATCATCTTTGAAATAGTTTTTCCTCGCTTTACAAACATCTAATGAAACCATAATATTCTAAACAACTGTGCGACTTTATTTTCAGGAGTTTAATTGTTTTGAATTTTGAGGATAAACTTAACCTGTGAAATATGAATAAAGATTATGTAGATGACATTAGTTAAATGCTTTATAATTTGTAACCATTTAAATAAGCAAACTACAAAAGGTTCCTAATGATTTCTAACTTTGTTAGAAATTTTAAATTCCTGAAGTTATTGACCAGTCATTGAATTTAGTTGTATAACTTACTAATCATTAATTGAAATTCAAGTAAACCAATTTTCGTAATTATTTCCGAATTAACGAACCGTTAAATATGATTATAAAATCATACGTATAATTACTACAAATTTTTTTTAACGAGATTTTCATAATTTACATATTTTTTTTAAAATTACTTCTATTCATATTTAGAAAGTTTATCGGGGTGTTGAAACAATGTGCACTGTCGAAGGTTTACACTTTCGTTCCGTCTATCGTGCACGCGTTAAAGCACACAATCAAGCTGGGGAAAGTCAATACAGTGAACGAATTTGTCTACAGACATCAGATTGTGAGTTGATAAACAATGTAACCTGTGAATTTTTTTTCAGTGATTCATAAGTAATTTAAGTGAAATAATAAAAATATATTCAGCTAATAAATAATTTAGACGGCTGAATGAATTTCATACACAGTTCTCTTTATTCATCTTATGGAGAACAGAAACAATTAGTTAAGCGTAACATGAATTTTTTCACTTTGTAAATTTACATTCATGAGTCGATTTAAGTCAGACCACCAATGAAAACCTAGAAGCAATGGACGTCCGTTTCGTCCTTGTTATAACTTGTCAGTTGAATGCTACTTGTTATATCTGGTCGACGCTGATTGTTATGTCGGTAACGCTTATCACTTATACTCAAAACGGGGGACTTCTGCAATTTCGACGACGCGAATGTAAGGACACAAGACTGGTATAAGTAAAGATTACTTAAGCCCAAAACAGGACGACGACGATAGTCAAGAATACATTCGTTTATAAATTGATTGTACACTTTGAATAATAGTTAGGATGAAATCTTATGTATGAAAACTACTTAAAGTTATAACAAATCGCGTACTGACCATAGTTCATATCTGTTGAATACAAGAATATCGTTTATTATACGGAATAAAATATCATACGACAAAATAACTACTACACTGAATAATCATCACATTCAATCAAAACGAAAGTAATGTTGAACAAAACTCATAATGAGTAAATCAATCAAAAATTGACTTTTCATTCCACCATATCAGTCCTAATATGAGACTCTTCATCAGTACGCATTCACAAGCTTACAAGCGAGACTTCAACACAGGACCTTCGGTGTCGCAGGCAAACGCTCAACCTCCAGATCACTAAGTTAGCTGGACTCATGAATTCAACTCCTAATTACTAAAATCTCCACTAACCCCCATTCTCATAAATTCTCATTATTAGCTTACATGTGGTTGTATTTCAAATCTAAAATACACAAAATGATGTTAAAGATACCTGAAGAAATAAATTTGTTTAGAAGTTAATACAACCATTATTTAACATAGTATAGTAAAAATTAAGATAAATATGAAAAAAACTGAATATAAATACTTTATATATAGTTTAAAAATAAAATTCTAAAATATTCAATAATACGAAAGGAATAAATGCTACTTGTGTGGCGTTAAAGACCATATCAGTGATAACATAGGAATCTAAATCAAAGTAAGAGAATTTCAGTTAGTTAAAAGTGCACGAAATTAGTGAAATAAAATAAAGACGAAAAGAAAATGACGTGACTAAGTAGTTTAACGCGAACAAAAAGAGTCTAAAGAATTATAATGTGATAAAATGAAGTGTATGTTATCAAGATAAGCACTGATTACCAATTTTCTTTTAGAACCCACAAATTAGGTTCCTCTTGATTGATCGCAATAGTTTCAAAAAACTTCAAAAGTTTCAGTGATGTTTACCTAGTGTTCTATGTCCAAAAGAGACATTTGAAAATCGCTCCACTGGTAGTTTTCATTTTGTTCGATAAAAGACATCTTGAAAAGTGAAGTTAACATATTTTTATATGTTTTATTGTTTTTCTACATTCAACTAGTACTAAGCTAGTTGATATATAATAACATGAACATTAATATTTACCCATAGTATGGAAATAACTGTGTTTATATGTAAATAACTTAATTTACTACGTAGTTTTCTAGTAGGTTTCATCATCAATATCAATAGATTAGAGATATTTTCTCCATGTATTTAACTTAACAATAATTCCAACCATGAACCAACTATGAGGAAAGTTTCCATAAAAAGATGTTCCCTGAAACGGTTATTTAATAATATAAATGAGTAACAACAGTTTTTTCAAATTAATGCAGGTATACAATTGTTTTCTATTTTTACGTTTCTGCATATGCTTTTAAACAGCTTCTTTACAATTAGGTTGGAACTGTTCCTGCATTAAAAATCCAAGCACATACAGCACTCATAGACATTACCTAGTAACTTTGCAGGATGCAACTATTCTTCTGTATGATTTTGTCACTGTATAGTAACTGGTGTCATTTAAGAAACAGCAATAACTGCCCCAATAGTTGTCATCAGCCATCTAAGCTTAAATAAAGTCTACAGTGACGTCAATTTATGTAATTTGAAAGATTATTCAGCTTAAAAATATTGCCTGACAAGAAATTATTTCTCGCTCATTATTTTTTTAAATACAGCAAAAGATTAGTTGGTAGATTAATAAAACGATTAAATCATTCATTTAACACCATATTATGTTATAAAAAAATTTACTTCATATAGACATCTATGTTCATGGAGTTAGTTGCCTTTTACACGAAAATAAATATAATTGCATCTGTCAATGTTAGACCGCCATTGAAAACCTGGAATCGACGGACGGGCGTTTCGCATTATTGTTGGACCCTTCAGCAGTGTGCATCCACGATCCTTCAGTTCAACTTCGGATTGATAATTGTCATGGTGAACGGTGGCTCAATTTCGTGAATTGGTTGATGTTAGACATTAACACCGTTGGATGCCGGTCGGCTCAATGGTTTAGTGGTTAAGCGCTCGCGCGCGAGACTTATAGGCCCTCGGTTCGAATTTCACGAGGCGGGGTCATGGATGCGTACTATCAAGGAGTCTCACAATAGGACGAAACGGCCATCCAGTGCTTCCAGGTTTTCCATGGTGGTTCAGCTTTAAATGACTCATGAACTCAACTATTAATTTATTCATACATAATGAACAAAAAACTATTTAACGTCGAATCTTCATTTGTATACTTTCGTATTCAAAATTTTAGCATTGTTGTCTCATGTTTTATTTTAGGCATAAAATATTCAATAAAGATTATAGGATAACAAATGAATAAGGATTATTGTAAGACAGTTTTACAATTTGTAATTGCAAATGAGGCATATATATGCTTTATAATAAATTTATAATTAGATAATGAATAAACAATTAATATAGAAACAACCACTTACTGAAAAATTCTTTATTTGTAAAACTCTAAAAAACAAAAACAAAAAAGTGAAATTCATTTCGTTTCAATATACAAGATTTGGTTGATATTCATATTACCTTATCATTATTGTCTAAGTTATTAGATAATTTAGATTTAAATCTATCACAATTTCAATTTATATTTAAATTATATAATAAACGATAAGATTTAATTCTAAAACAAAAGAGAGAGCTTACTTCATCCAACCACTTGTTCTGTAGTTGAAAATAAACATTTTTAGATCCTTTTTTTTTCTCTTTTTACAACAAAAAGATAAGAACACTTTCAAACTAGAATGGTAATTTTATATAATCTACTCAAAACTTTAAAGAAGTATATATATTTATATAATTTCCATTCTAACTGAATTCATTTCATTCTACATTTTCTATACAGACAGACTTAAACATTTAAATGAATAATTGAAAGATGTTTTTCTTCTTCTCTTTTATTGCTTTGAAGTTAATTCATTTAAAATACTTCAATTTGAATGTGATATTTACTTCGTTAATTGTACAAATAAAATTGTATATATATTTCTTTTCTTAACAAAATACCATTTACAATATTTCTCAAGATAGATGTATCGTAATCCTTTCATTGATTTGAACAAATAGTAACATTAAAAAGAAGATGAAAATACAAGAATTGTATTTTCGTAAGTCGATCTAAGCTAGATCATCAATGAAAATCTGTAAGCACTGGACGGTCGTTTCGTCCTAGTATAGAACGCCGCCTTTAATTGATATAAACAAATAATAACATCAGAAAAGAGAGAGATGAAAATACAACAATACAATACAATTCTTTATTAGTATGAATAAAAAAGAAGTAGCAGAAGGGGTTTTGTGGATAGTATAGTAATGTCAACTGAAGCTAGACCATGCTAGATTGATAGGCCCTCGGTTCGAATCTTATAAGGCGGGATCGTGAATACGCATTGCTGAGGAGTCCTACAATAAGAAAAAACGGCCGTCCACTGGTGGTATAGCCTCAAGTGACTCGTGAATTCAACTAAGAAATTACTATAATATCCATAAAACCCCTTCTGTTACGAATCAGCACATGTTCATTAGTGACCGTATCCAAGCGGTATCTCATGGAGTTCTAGTGAGAAACATTGAACAGTGGAGTTCAACTGGGTCTGTTGTGAGATAGTAACTCACTGAAGACAATAAAGGATGTGTCCCTCAATTTCGTGGATTGGTTGAAGTTAGATAATGCGACTCTTGGATACCGGTCGGCTCAGTGATCTGTAGGTTAAGCGTTTGCGCACGAGACTGATAAATCCTGTCAATGCGCACTGCTGAGAAGTTTCACAATAGGACAAAACGGCCATCCAGTGTTTCCATGTTTTCCATGGTGGTCTAACTTCAATTGACTTATGATCTCAACTATTGATAAAAAATAATTTTGTTTCATAATAAATTCTATTCAAGTGTTTACAAAAAATAAAGCCCATTCACTTGATTATAACAATAAATTATTATAGAAATAAAATGTAAACTATTATGAATGCTGTTGAATTATTTTTCGAAATTCACTCAACAACATAGGAATCATATATGTTTAATAAATTATTAAAAGTCGATTGAGAATCCATAATCGTTAAAGTTTGATTATAACACAATTAAGTTATTATCAATGATATTGAATGACAGTCTCGATATATCACGAATAAAGTTAGAAAGATTAGCTTCACTTATTTCATTTGATTTAATGATATAAGCTTTAATAAGCATATAATAAGATCTAAAAAATTTCAGATCAATATTCTAAAGAATGATAAGTAGTAAATGATTAAAAATCTCAAACTAGAGTCCAGTTGTTCACTTTGTAATGTCGGTTTCTATATTAAGCCCATATAATTTATTCTACCTTCTGGACAGCCCAATTTATTCATATTTTTTAGAAATTTCACTGGTTGAAATTGTGAGTCAGTTGAAGCTAGACCACCATGGAAAGCCTGGAAGCACTGAATGGCCGTTTCGTTCTGGTATGAGAGCCTCGACAGTGCGCATCCAAGATCCCGCACCCCGCGGGTTTGGAACCCAGGACCTACTGGTTTCGCGCGCGAGCACTTAACCATTAGACCACTGAGCCGGCATCCAATGGTGTTAATGTCTAACTTCAACCAATCCACGAAGTTGCGCCACCGTACACCATTGTCTTCAGTGAGTTCCTATCTCACAACAGACCTGGTCGAACTCCTCTGGTAACGACTTCTCACTAGAACTCCAGGAGTGTCTCCTGAAGTCAGTCACTAGTGAGCAGGTGATTATTATTATCAGAATGCGTTTCGTGGAGATTTTTTAGAAATTTCACTGGTTGAAATCATGAGTCAATTGAAGCTAGACCACCATGGAAAACCTGGAAGCACTGGACGGTCGTTTCGTCCTGGTACGAGACTCCTCATCAGTGCGCATCCAGTTGAGTCACATTTTGATCTTGTTAATTGCTCACTTATTAATCTTGACTGTTTTTATATGAGCATATGTGTGTACACCTATTATCTTATTCATCACATGTCTGTAACCTATTTTTATCTGGCTATAATATCGACTAACGCTTGGTTAAATGGAGTTGGCTCATACGCCTTCTACACCGCGCATCATTTCGTTTCACTACGTTCTTCTGATCATTTGTCTGGATCAATTATTGTACAAAATATACGTATTCAAAATCCTTTCTCGTATTAGACTTACATTAATTCTATTATTCACTAACACAGATTAAGTCGATAATTACATACAAGGATAGCCAGGATATAAAGTTCGACATGTATACCTCGAAAGCAATCGGAGACAACCAAACTGGAGTCAGATATAAGGTTACAAAAAGTTTTTCTTAAGTTTTAAACAATTTTCCAAATGACAATAGTTTGAAAAAACAACTTTCCACAGTTTAATATATTTGTTAAAATGTCATTTCTTCAATGAAAAGATAAATATGTTCTATAATATTTAAAATGATAATTACTTAGGGAATGTTGTTGCGCCTTGTTAATAATTCATGATGTAAATTGCTTTCTTTGTAACTTTATATTTCAAAATATCATATTTACTTTCGCCTGTTACTCCCAATGGAGCATAGGCCGCCGACCAGTATTCTCCAACCCACTCTGTCCTGGGCCTCCTTTTCTAATTCCATCCAATTCTTGTTCATCTTTCTCATGTCTATATCCATTTCTCGGCGTAATGTGTTCTTTGGTCTTGCTCTTCTTCTCCGTTGGCCTTGAGGATTCCATGTGAGGGCTTGTCTTGTGACGCAGTTGGGTGCTTTCCTCAATGCATCCTATCCACTTCCAGCGATTCTTCCTCCTCTGGGATCTGGTTTGTTTTTTCCCACAGTTAGTTGTTGCTAATAGTGTCCGGCCAACGGATCCGAAGTATTTTGCGTAGACAACTGTTAATAAACACTTGTATCTTCTGGATGATGTCTTTTATAGTTCTCCAAGTTCAAAATATCTAAATAATATTATTTTACTTTTAACAAAACACTATTAGCTAATTGCGTCAATCTATACGTTAGGAATAACCAATAAATATTTGTAAATCGATAAAATATGTGACTTATTAACTAGTTTCTATCGAACATGACACTTCATATCTTATCATGTTATTGAAATGAATTTATATTACGTTTCATTAATTAAGAAGAGATGGCCTATACTCAGGGGAATTAAATTCTAGATTTAATTGGTAAAATATATTGTATTTGGATATAAATTTTGAACTGCTCTTGGTGTCAATTAAATCTCTATCCGCACGTCTTATTGTCTCACTGGCGTCCAGTTCTATATATCTGCGAATGATTTTTATACAGAAATGTGGATTGTAGTTAGTTAGGACAAACAATATAGTTAATAAATCATTTCGGTAACCCGAATTCCCATCTGCAACTTGTTATCAGAAAACTTACCAATTTATGGAAGTATGTATTTTTTAAAAGCTTATTGAATACTGTTTAATTGCATCCCTTAGAATAATCAGCTATCATTATTTATTTCATTGTACTTAATTAGTGTAATGAAGAACGCAGGTAAAGATAACCGATTATATTTAGCACAAAATTACAGAGTTACTTGGTAAAATAGAAAAACTATACTCCAATACTTCATTCGCCAAGTAATCATTAATTGTTTTAGACTTCATTGTTCCTGCATTTCCATGCTAATTGCTTTCCATTACCGTTCTTTCCTCCTCGATCTTATGAACCTTCTGTTGCCAGACATTCTGCTCCTGACTAGTGTTATATACTACTTATGTCGATATAAGTAGCACACACAACAATAGTTTCAGAAATAATATGTACAAAGAAGTAAGCTAAAATAGAACTTCGTCGTAATATATTTATTTATAAATCACCATTGAAATATGATGACTTGGGTACACTTAAGTGAAACATTATGGAAAATGTGGACAAGTTGAATTTAAATTTTGTCACGAATGTAAACGAGAAGGCTTACATTCACAAATAATCATTTGCACCAAAAGTATGTCACTCAGTCATTAACACAAAGAATAAAATTCCGGTAAGGGAAATGCATCAAACTGCATCACGAGGAAAGCTCGGCCTGTAGATCTTCTATAGCCACTCCCGGTCCCAAGTTCGGGTAAAGGAGGAGGGTTGAACATGGGGTCGGCAACTCCATCCGTTGGGAACCAACTTTGCTAAAATGAACGCTGATCAGAATAAACAAATTGTTTAGTTGATATCTAAGTTTTACTCAATCATTTTGAATACTTCACCACTGAACTAAGGGATATGATTTTTGTCAAGTTAATCTCAGTAAATAGCAAAACTGTACGAAGGAATTTGATAAAAGCCTAACTCTTTCTTAATGAAAATAATTATAAGTAGAAGATATAATTTATTCATATAATATGAATATATACGTAAGTATTAGTTTAATGTAAATAAATTCATCTGCCATCATCATCATCATCATCATCATCATCATCATCATCATCATCATCATCATCATCATCATCATCATCATCATCATCATCATCATCATCATCATCATCATCATCATCATCATCATCATCATCATCATCATCATCATCATCATCATCATCATCATCATCATCATCATCATCATCATCATCATCATCATCATCATCATCATCATCATCATCATCATCATCATCATCATCATCATCATCATCATCATCATCATCATCATCATCATCATCATCATCATCATCATCATCATCATCATCATCATCATCATCATCATCATCATCATCATCATCATCATCATCATCATCATCATCATCATCATCATCATCATCATCATCATCATCATCATCATCATCATCATCATCATCATCATCATCATCATCATCATCATCATCATCATCATCATCATCATCATCATCATCATCATCATCATCATCATCATCATCATCATCATCATCATCATCATCATCATCATCATCATCATCATCATCATCATCATCATCATCATCATCATCATCATCATCATCATCATCATCATCATCATCATCATCAATCATCATCATCATAAAACATTAGAATACAAAATGAAGTTTATGATTTAATTGATAATCTATGGAAATCAACTAAAATTTGAATGGATTCCTATAACTTCAATATTACTAACTATATTGGTATCAATAAAAAAGTGTACTGAATAAGATAGAATAGATTCCTTTTTCTAAAATAAAATAAAAATAATTCACATTCAATATCATAATTTGTGATGATAATAATATAAATATCCTATTTTATGATAATCATATTGTTTATGTTAATTTATCTACCTTGTAGGAAATATAAATCCACCATTGACAAGTGCTTTATTCATTTAGATTTAGTATTTTATGACTTTTTATTATTTTTTTCGTATATAAGACTAATTCTATTCTTCATAGTTTTTAAAACATGAACTGATCTTAGATAGATCATAATTAAAAGCTAGGAAACATTGGAAAATTATTTCGTTCTAGTAAAGGTTTCGTACTCAGTGTGTGTTTGCAATCTTATCACATAATTATTTGGTCTCGCACGTAAACATCCAATCCCTTAGTTAATGAAAAGTTTCATATTAGACTAAAACAACTTTACAGTTCTCTCAGCTTTTTAACAATGATCGAGTTATTTTATCAAAATATACCAACTTGTTTATTCATAGTACTGATAATATGGATTCTTTAGAATAAAATCACAACAGAACTAGGATAATTTTCATAGGAATTCATAATAAAAATCAAGTATATTTTGACAATATAAATATCATGAGAATAAGTAAAAATAAAAAGAACATGAAACCCGGTTCTTGACATTTTCTAGAAAGCTCTATAAAAACATATGCCAAAAAAAAAAGAAAGAAAAGCGAGAAACAATGCTGAATCAGTATAATAAAATGTCATGTAAATCATTTAGTTTCCAATTATATAAACTTACTTATTGTTTTTATACATAACGGTATCATTAATTTATATATTTCGTCCTTTTTTTAAGAAAACTAAATACTTAACAAAATAGGAAAAACACTTAAAAATGTGAATTTTTGTTTATGAAGTTATCATTGTTATTATTATTATTATTATTTGTCCTTAATGACAAATGATGTAGTTTGAATAAATCTAAAGGAACTTCGCCTATAGCTCTCCTAGAAATACTACAAATCTCAAGCCCGGGTAAAGGAGGAGGGCTGGGCATGAGGTCGGCAACTCCGTAAAAAGATCTCGATAAAAAACGCCAACCAGATTAAACAAATTAAGAGGAAGAAAGTGGTTTGTTAGGAATTTCAAAAACTGATGACTGCTTGTGATTTATACATTTTATTTGTTTCAAAGTTTCAAGTTTATATATATAATTCAACCTTAACGAGAACATTTTTGGGACATCCATTTTATGAGGTCTCCAGCGAGTTTGATAAGTATGGACAAAACGCTCAAAGGAAATTCTGAAATGATTATTTTAATAGCAGATATATGGAGACAGTTGGTAGATAACCATTTAAATAGGTTGTATTCTAGTTATCACTCAACAGTTTGAAATCAAATGTAATACATTATAATGTAAATTTACATAAACTAACGGTTATGTTGCATTTTACTTGATGAGACTTCATCAATATAAATGACCAAATGGTGTAATATCGGTTTGCATCAAGTTCCCATAGGAAACTCAAGACCGTAATTGTGTACAATTGACAAAACTTCTTTATTTTATCAAAATACTTAACTGATATTTCTCTACCGAATTTTCGGTTTCGGATCCATTTAAAATTAGTTTAATGTTCACATAAATCAGTTTTATATTTAACTTTTTAAAAAATATTTTCATTTAATTTTTTAAAAATTAACTATTTTGTTTTATATTTACTTCCTGTTATATTAGTTACTTGGTTTCATTTGGATATTCATACATCTGTACCAGAAATTTTACTTACAAATGGAAATAGAACTGTTACTAGTCAATTATCTGAAGATAGAGTAATTCTTGGTTCAACTGGTTTATCGAGAGGTGTACATTATTGGGAATTCACTGTAGATCGTTGTGATCCTGGTGGACAACCTGCATTTGGTATAGCTAGATATGATTGTAATAAAGAAATTATGCTCGGTGAGTTATATAATTGACAAAATATTATTCTATAAATCGATATTATGTAACTCAAAAACTCACTGATCAATATGATAATATGACTATACCTATTAATAAAAGATAAGGTATTTATTTGTTCTTTTTATTTCTAAAATAATATTTTTTGATCGAGATAATAAACCGATTGATGTTAGATCACCATTGGAGACCCGAAAACACTGGACGGTCGTTTTGTCCTATTTTGGGATTCCTCAACAATGTGTATTCACGATCCCGCTCACAGGATTTGAACCCAGGTCTTTCACTCTCGCACGCGAACGCTTAACCTACTGGTTAACTGAGCCGGCATACAATAGTGTTAATTTCCAACCTCAACCAATCCAATCTAAAACAATAAACATAAATATGGATCAATCTATAAGATCAGTCAAAACTTTGTTGTAACTATTAGAAAAATATAACAGCCAAATAAATAATGTCAACGTAAAAATACAGATAATAAATTAAATATGGTTATTGTTTACCTTTTTACAAACTATATACTTGAACGTAAATAACTAAAGATAAATAAATTAAAAAAATGTAAAATTATAGAAGAAATTCTATTACACTATATATCTTATAATAAATATTCCCATTTTCATCATAAGTGACTCTTTCTCTATTCATATTTCTCCCTTACACAATTTATCCACATCTTATTTATTTATTTATTTTTTATGTCAATTTCTCCTCAAGGCGTTTTTTTTCCTTCCATACTTCTAATTATTTGAATTATGTGTAAATGAACTGAAAGGATACAAATTTGTTCATGTGTATACTTTATACATTCTATTTTGAACAACATAAATATTTATGAAAAAATTTTTTAAAATAGTTTTCTTGTCATTCTTCTTCTGTGTTTGTAAGACAAACAAACAAACGCTATTGAATTATCTAGAAAAGAAAAACAAAGAAAAAGGAACATGATGTGATACTATGGAAAAGTTTCCTTTAATTTTCATCTTCATTTATATAATTGTTTATTCATCTGTAATAATTTTGTTCGTTTCTATGATCTGTAAAAATGATACAATAATAGACAATTTGCTGACGGTATATTACGTAATATACAACGAAACATTCTGTAAATGACTATTGTGAAAATAGCCTACAGAATATAAGTAAATAATTATCACTATAATGTGTAAATAAACAAATTACTGTCGATCTATTTACAATGCATGCAGATACATTGCTAAGTGTTTATAAACTCGTAATTTATAGTAGTGTATGTCTAATTATATTCAGTGTTTTAAGTATTCGAACAGATATTAAATACTCATTTGGGATTTAAATTAATTTTCCTCAAATATGATATTTGTCAATCAAGATGTATGGTTGAAATAATATGAAGTGGTAAGATAAATTACCGTTTCAAAATTTCATATTACATAATACGTAAATAATATGAAACGACAAAAATACAACTTTTCTACTCATTGTGATATAACAAAACTATATTTTAATAGTTGAAATCATGAGTCGATTGAAGTTAGACCACCATGGAAAACATGGAAGCAATAGACGGCCGTTCCGTCTTATTATGAAACTCCTCAGCAGTGCGCATTCACGATCTCGTCACGTGAGATTCGAACACAGGACATATCCGTCTCGTGCACGAGTGCTTCACCTCCAGATCACTGAGCCAACCGGCATCTAACAGTCTCAATGTATAATTTCAAATAATCCACAGAATTGAGGAACACATCCACTATTGTCTTCGGTGAGTTACTATCTCACAACAGATCTGGTTTAACTCCATTGTTCACTGTTTCTCACTGGAACTTCATGAAATACCTCTTGAAGCCAGTCACTAGTGAGCATATGCTGATTAGTATCAAAAGTGATTTAGTGGATATTATAGTTCTTTCAAGTTTTCCATGGTGGTTAAGCTCATGATCTAAACCATTAAAATTGCTATAATATCTACAAAAACCCCTTCTAAAGTATGATAGGTTATAATGTTGGTAATCTGGATATCAATAAATTAGTCATCATTGTTTCATTCTGATACTATCAGTTTAACTATCATTTTTCCATTTTTACAAGAATGGTATTTACACATTATTCCTTTAAATTTCCTTCAAATTATTTTTGTGAAATCAAAAAAAGTTTAAATTCAATATTGGCTTGCTTATTCTATCAATGTATGTTTGATTATCTATTTTATAATACAGTAGATGTGTTAGGTTTCAATGTGAAATTTCTTTGCGTGAATTTGTTTTAAAATATGTCAATTTTGTTTAAATTATTAATTACTGATTATTTCAGTATCATAGTGATATATATCTAGGGAAAAAAATAATAGGATTATTTATTATTGACATAACGGTCAATATTGTAAACTCATATATAACTATTAGAAGTCTGACTTCGATCTGAAATTTGCGCTCATAATGTCGTTCAGAAGAATAATGAAAGCTCCACGACCAAACCATCCAGCTCAGAGAACAAAACTCCATCAAAATCATCCACCTGAGCTACAAATCTTTTCCACCGTCTTATTATTAAATTTTATATATAAAAACGGAATAATTAAACTTTATTACGTCAAAATCAAAATTTATTTATTTGTAAATAAAAGTAAACAGATTTTAATTTGTTTCTATAGTTTCACTGAGTATATGTATTATTAAGTTCTGCTACCAAACAATTCACTTACGAATGATGCTACATACTACTAACATCTGTCAGAATAAGTAGCATACACCACAATATAAATAGTAGTGTCATTTATTTGCCATAAATCATTTTCAGGTTACTAAAGATATAAAATTAGTAGTTTAATAGAGTTGTAACATTCAAAAAGTAACCTATTTACTATTCATAACGATATATCAATAAATAAAATATGATAAAACCTTCCCGCGAAAAACTGTCAGTTGAAATAGGACTTATTCAATTTGATCATCTCTTACACCTTTTTAACTTAATTTTAGATTAGTTAAACAATAATTTTTCAGTTGTATATTTTCCTACTAACAACTTAGGAATAAGTAACTAACCAATATGAAACTGAAACATTATTATTGTGTATGAGGTGACATATTTAATTATTATGGCGTCTATCAGATCATGAGATAAGATCATTTAAAGTTGATAAAAGGGATTCCTTTCAAACAAAAAACAACAACAACAACAATTAATGAAATGAGATTTTTGGTAAAAACAAAATCTCATTTCATTAATTTTTGGCTGAAACTTATAAAATAATTATGAATTACTTTGAAAAAGTGAATCCCTCCAAAAAAGAAAAAAAATTTTTTATATTTTTGCCTACAAAAATTAATTAGAGGAGATTTAAGTTGATGCTGAGAAGAAAAAAAACAGAAAAAAATAATAAAAATATTCGTTTCCTACAGAAAAAAAAAGAAAGAACTGAGCAAGGGGTAAACAAAATCTAAATGAGAAATAGATTCCACTCAAATTTATTCGATGATTCAGCATTTCTCTTCACATCATTAACAATAACAACGTTGTTTATAACATATATATATATAATTCAGTCAAATATAGGACTCAATCGAGTATATTTTCTAACGAATAATGACTCATCGATTCCCTAGACACGCAGATTTACCTAGTCACTTCTATACGAAACTACATCTACTGTATTTCATTGATGTAATACTCTTAAGAATTTACTCTTTACTTTTCACATTATTCTGAATTGATTAACTCATGAATCTATTGAATATTGTCGTTTATATTCAGTAAGACAAAAAAAGAAACTAAAGTGAATAGATTATCACTATTAACTAACAAATTACATTGTTTAATAATAATTTCAAGCATACAATTATAACTTATTGATGGGTAGAAAAGTTTACCGAAACATTTTCTTCTTATGTGTTGTTGTTGTTGTTTTATAATTTGGGATTTTCCTTCCATATTACTTTTTACTTACTTAAAAGCAAACAGAATTAAATCAGTTTCATTGTGACTATTTTGGACGGTTTAATGATTTTTTTTCCATTTTCACACTTTTTATTTACTTATGATTATCGGTTTTCTTTTCTTTCCTACTGACTGTTTCAAATTCTAAAGGTGTTGTTTGAATCAACTCCCATTTTCTTTTAGAAAAACAATCCTTACTCTTTTCATCCTAATGTTATGTATTTATTTTGATTCTTCATTACTTTTATTCACGATCTTTCTGATGTCTACTATACACTTTAGGGAATAAATTTATATTCATGAATGAATCATCAATAAATTAGATTATTAACACTTTCATAGTAAAATATTTTCCACCATGTTATCAACTTCGTCATCATCACTAATAATAACTAAATCATTTTGATTGCTTTATTATTATCACTTAATTATTGAATCCTTCAATTAAACTGATAAATTGGTGTTGCGTGATTTCAAGTTGCATCTAATAATGTATGACATAATAGACTGTAAAAATCATTGTATTAGTCTCTTAAATTTATTAAAAATAAAATGTAGATAAACAAATTTGTTGATTAAATAGATAAGGTGATTCATCACCATTATTATTCATAATTTTGTTCATTTAATTTTTAAACTTCTAAGAAAAACTTATGAATTTTCTAAAAAACTGATAACTGAAGGTAAACTTCATCATTAGTTAGTATTAAATAGAAAGATATTGGGAAGTTAAAGAGTATAACACAACTATTTAATCATTGTCTAATAGTTAACAATACATACTCATAGTTATATATATGATGTAACATAAAAGTTCCAAACCAAAAAAGAAGCATGTGAATTGTATATAATGTCGCAACTTGTCAAAATTAATTAATTTCATTGCTTAACCATCATTCATACAGTTTTGTTTTAATTATTACACTAGCAATGTTTAGTCTTTATATTGAAACAAAGAAATTCACTTTAAAATATGTAGACATTCCCTTAAAAAGGAATAAAAATATAATTAGATAAGTGTAGAAATTAAGAACATAAGAGTTATTTAAGAGAGAAAAAGCTGTTAAAAACAGTTATTTAGTTAATAGATATAAAGTATGATCAAAGATATATTCTTACATACATACATACATACATACATACATACATACATACATACATACATACTTACTTACTTACTTACTTACTTACTTACTTACTTACTTACTTACTTACTTACTTACTTTACGCCTGTTACTCCTCGTGAAGAAGCATAGGCCGCTCACCAGCATTCTCCATCCAACCCTGTCCTGAGCAATCTTTTCCAGCTCCTTCCAGTTCCTATTCATCCTTTTCATATCTGCTTCTATTATCCGACGTAATGTGTTCTTAGGCCTTCCCCTTTTCCGCTTCCCTTCAGGATTCCAAGTTAGGGCTTGTCTCGCGATCCATTTTGATGATTTGAGTAATGTATGTCCTATCCATTTCCATCGTCTTTTCCTAATTTCCTCTTCAGCTGGAAGTTGGTTTTTTCTCTCCCACAGAAGGCTGTTGCTGATGGTATCCGGCCAATGGATGTTGAGTATCTTGCGAAGACAGCTATTTATAAATACTTGTACCTTCTTGATGGTGGTTGTTGTAGTTCTCCAAGTTTCAGCTCCAGACAGTAGAACTGCCTTGATGTTGGTATTGAAGATTCTCACTTTGATATTGGTTGAAAGTTGTTTTGAGTTCCATATGTTCTTTAACTGTAGGAATGCTGTCCTTGCTTTGCCAATCCTTGCCTTTACGTCTGAATCTGAACCTCCTTGTTCATCGATGATGCTTCCTAGGTATGTGAAGGACTCTACATTTTCCAGAGTTTCACCATCAAGAGTGATTGGATTGCTGTTCTCCACCTTGAATTTGAGGACCTTGGTTTTCTCTTTATGTATGCTGAGGCCTACTGATGCAGAGACTGCTGCTACACTGGCTGTCTTTGTCTGCATCTGTTCGTGTGTACGTGATAGGAGGGCTAGGTCATCTGCGAAGTCCAAATCGTCTAACTGGTTCTGAGCTGTCCATTGTATTCCGTGTTTTCCCTCAGATGTCGAGGTCCTCATAATCCAGTCGACCACCAGGAGAAAAAGGAAGGTAGAGAGTAAACAACCTGGTCCTTACTTGGAATGCATCTGATAAATACAAAATAGAATATTCATATAAATGAAAATAATACTCAAAGTATTGATTAAATGTATAAAAATGACAAAATACAACTTTAAAAGTACTTCTACAGTTCATAAATATCTATCTTGAATTCATGTAAAACCATGATACAAAAATATCTATCTTTCTTAAATAATTGACACTTTTAAACTATTATTCAAAATATTATTACAGATAGTTATATTTCGTCACATTTTGTTGATGATTAATTATTGACTTATTCGCATTCAAATTACTTGAATGGGAATCAGTAGAATGTTCCTAAATCTAATTTCAATACTAACTGACATTTATCTATAATCTGTATATGTAATCGTATTGAAAGTGATGCTCTCCATGGGTATTGAACACAATTTTTAGATAATATCACTAGGCTATTCGATTTAAGACGAATCTCCTGTACGAGTGAGATATTCAAAGAGTATGCTATTTATCAAGAAATGATTGTAATTTTACATAAGCTAAATCAGAATGGTTATCGTCTATTGTCGCACAATATTTAACATTATTATGTTAGTATTTCCAGAATAATAATAATTTGAGAGAGAGCTTGTGGATATTATAGTAATTTAGTAGTTGAATTCATGATGCGCACTGCTGAGGTTTCCCATACTAAAATGAAACAGCCGTCCACTACTTCCAGGTTTTCCATGGTCGTTTAGCTTCATTTGGCTCATGAATTCAACTACGAAATTACTATAATATCCACAAAACCCCTTCTGATATTAATCGACATATGCTCACTAGGGACCGTCTCCAAGAGGTATTTCATGACGTTCTAGTAAGAAACAGTGAACAGTGGAGTTAAACCAGGTCTGTTGTGAGATAGTAACTCACTGAAAACAATGATGGATGTGTTCCTCAATTTTGTGGATTAGTTCAAGTTAGACATTGAGACCGCTGGATGCTGGTTGGATCAGTGATCTGGAGGTTAAGCGTACGCGCGCGAGACTAATATGTCCTGTGTTCGAGTCGCGAGAGGCGGGATCGTGATTGTGCACTGCTGAGGAGTCCCACAATAGGCCGTCCATTGGTTCCATGTTTTCCATGGTGGTCTAGCTTCAATTGATTCATGAATTCAAATAATAATAATTGCTTATTTAATACAAAGTTAAAATGAAAATTAAGAAAAAAAAACATTACTTAAATGAAAATATTTTACGATTCATTTGATTTCTAAGAAAATTTTTGTTTTCATTAATTCATATGAATAATCTTCAATGAACTATCAAGATTGAATAATTATTACAATTTTTTAAACAAAAATATTAGTTTCTTACGAGTTATTTTTATAATTTTCAGACTATACTATCATTCTAACTCAATCTTAAATGGCTGTTGTAGTTTTCAAGTTTATTCAAAGGATTATTAAATAAATAATGATGATAATATTAATAATGATACAATATAACAATTTATAGTTTTTCATTATATACTACTCATTTCGTTTTTAGTATTAAAAAAAAAGATTTAAACTATCTTATTTATAATCTTGGCTGAATTTACATCAGCATTTGTTTAAAATCCTGTTTAGATAATCAATAATAGAATAAGTTAAAACTTTCTTGTATTATTTGAATGACTGTCTGGACATTTTAGTTTGATGGATGAACCCTTTAGCATTTGAAGTTGAAGGTAATGGGTTAGAGTCTCGGAATGTATATGAATACTAAGATGTAGGTACATCCAACTGACAAGTCGCAAAACGAATGAAAGGAAGGTTCAGGATTCTAATACTAAACATGAAAATACTAGTTCTATAGAAATTTCTTTTTAATCATATTTTTTTCAAAACTATTATTCAAAATATTATTTTTATGAAGAATGACTTTCGTAATGGAAACTACAATTCTGACTGTTAATCAATTTTTACTCAGTAACTAACTATAAGTGTCTGTTTTCAAGACATCATCATAAACTTGATGTAATTCTTAAAAAGAGAATAAACAGATTAAATTACGCAAACTTGTAATATTCTCTGATGCAAATTCTTTACTGGTAAGTGTGATTACGAATGAAAATTAAGTTGATTATTTATTACTAAAACCCCAGGAACTACCTCTTGAAGTCAGTCACTAGTGAGCATATGGTACCTAGTATCAGAAACGGTTTTGTGAACATTATAGTTCTTCCAAGTTTTCTGTGGCGGTCTAGCTTCAATTGACTCATCACTTCAACTATTAAAATTAATATAATATCCACAAAAAACCCTTCTGATATTAATTATTACTTAAATTTTAATATTATGATCAAATTAATAGAGTAGTATATTAAAAATCTTACTGCAATACTGAGGTGTATTAACTTACTTTTTAATATGAATTTAAATGTTACATTAGTCTTAAATATATAAATATAAATCTAACTGACAAATTTCCATTTACTTTAATTATAAGCAAAACATCAAATGTCACAACACAATCATTTTGATGCAACATAACGAAAAAGCTTTTTTCTAATATGAATTAATAATTGATTAAAACGAAAACAATCAATATAATCATTTCAGTTATATTCCTCTTCTCTACAACGTTAGGTCTTGATATGAAAAGTTGGTCGATTTATTTTGATTATAAACGAAGTTGGTTTTTACATAATGGAGAACATTTTGAACGAACTGATGGTGGAATACACGCTGGTAGTGTAGTTGGTATCCGACTGGATTGTAATAGAGGCAGTTTATCTTATTATTTAAATGATCAACCACATGGTCCAATTGCATTCACTAATTTACCAAATGGGATTTATTATCCAGCTGTCAGTTTAACAAGAGCTATTCAACTAACTTTACATTCTGGTTTAGAAGCTCCTAGTGAGAGTGAAGAAAGTGATGAAGATAGTTCTGGTGGTGGAACAGGAACTGAAACCACTTCTATGGCAACCACTGTTTTAACCCTACCTTCTACATTACAAAGCAAAGGATTAAGACAATGAATTTATTGACATGAGTATGTTTTAAATATTATTATTTGGATATGTATAAAACAGTCTTCTTTGTTCATATATATTTTTAAAATTTGTACGCTATTTATCTTATATTTTATTTCACTTTGGAGATCACTTAAAACCAACCACAGATATTTTTAAGACCAAATATTTGAAATTATAGAGTTTATACAGGTTTTACAACAGTTTTCCAACAGTTTTCCAACAATCCGTTGGCTCCAATCTAGTGGTTTACTATCTATTTTGGTTTCAAATTGAAAGGAGATAAATGAATTTATTCAGGCTCCACCCATTTTTCATATCCGGAGTTTCACAAAAAAAACATATGGATTTCACTGATAATAGTTTGTTTGTATAAACTGATCATACTTTGATGGTTGAACATGCATAACGGTAAACATATTTAGTAATAGCATTTGGATAGATAAAGAAGATGCTTTACTGTTTAGCCATCTTTTTTACTGGTTAGTAAATACTGTTTGTAAAGCGAAGCTCCTAGTTGGTTCTCATAAGAAATATCTTTCCCTTGTTATTTCTGAAGAGCACGTTACAAACCCCATTAATATTCCAACACATTTCCATTTCGCCAAGATAGTAATAAATAAAAGACAGTGAAGATATTTCTCTAAAACACACTAACAACATTTATATTAATAATAATAATAATAAATAAGGCTAACGAGATTGATTAAGAAAAATTTCGATTCACTGAGGAGGTCAGGTAAAATAATTGTTTTCATTTCCGGTAATTTACAATAAACCACCTAATTATTATTCTAATAGAAATTTCTAAAATAAATTATCATTCCATCTTGATGAACATTCAATTCACTGAAGTACTGAAGTAAGATATTTCACTGACATCTCCTTCTCTGACATCTTTGACGAAATAGAATTTCACTTACTCGGATACATAAAATGAAGCTCTCTGTTAAACCATATATATATATTTATTTCTTGGTAATTTCAATTGAAATACATGGCATATGATTCAATTTGATAAGTTTCTATATTTTGGTATGAAGTAAAACTGCATTTTTATAAAAATAGTATACTAAGTCATTTGATTTTCAAAAAAAATATTGTTACAGTACATCTTGTACCTGGTGTACAACTTCATTCAAAAGATATATTTTTTTTCATTTTGAAAATAATCATAACAACTGCTTCTTAGGATTACATAATTCATGAAGTGGATAGTGCAGTTTTATATATAATATTACAATAAACTTCATTTACAACATTTCCGGTACATATACGTGAGTTTTAGTCAAAAGTTTAAAAAAAATTGGCGAAAATTTAAGTGATTGAATGGAGGTTAGTATTTTATTGAACACCTATTAATATCTAATAATTATAATTATTGCTTCACATTGCCATATGACTTGATCATGTGCACATTGTTAACTCTATGAACAGACGTTAATCGCCCCTAACAGCTAGACAAAATAACTTTATATAATGTTGTGTAATGTATTGACTTTTAAGGGTAACAAACGTCAGTTTAGTAATATATATAGACATGCGTATCTAAATGTCTTAAAAGAATATAATGCTCAAGATTTCTAGACATCTATTAATAAGTTATTATAAGTCCTTACAGTTTAAATACAGGAATCACTGAAACAACCGGATATGAGCTTTAATTTTATTTAAAGCCCGTATTCACGAAAAATTTTCTAAATGAATGTTTCTTACATAAACTTGAACTTTAAATTAAACTCAATGGATTTACATGCAATAATTCGAGGCATATGTGTATTCAAGTCTCAAATGAATGATTTAAGAAGCAAATAACTATATTTAATTTCTTTTGTTGTTCCATATAAACATTAGATATTAATAGGTGATCAATAAAATATTAACCTCCATTCAATCACTTAAATTTCAACCAATTTACTTTTTATAACTCTTAACTAAAACTGACGTATATGTACCGTAAATATTGTGAATGAAGTTTATTGTAATATATATAAAACTGCATAGCAATTCACGTGCAATTGAGTTTGTTCACATTTAACTCAGCTAAGCCCTTTTGTTAACTTATTTAGCGGACAAAGTCATCCGTACTATAACAACTTATTGTACCTTTATTATTGTTGTGCTTGTATGAAATATGTATACTTGAACATTGCTTACCGCCTACGCATATATTCATTCTGCTAGCTTTATTATTGGCTGTTTAAATGATTCGATGATCCATTCATTCCCCTATATATATATATGCACATTCACACTCCACACTCTTGGTTTGCTGACTCATTCGTTTCGCTGCCTTGTGGTCTGAGTTAGCTGCTAATAAAACTGCAGTCACTGCTTCCCTTTGCCTTCTGATTCTAAACACCGCTGAGGATTATATGATAACGGTTACGAGAGTGATCGGTTAACGAAGCACAGCCACTACAAGTGCACTATCCACTTCATAAATTATTTAATCCTAAGAAGCAGTTGTTATGATTATTTTCAAAATGAAAAAAAAATATATCTTTTGAATGAAGTTGTACACCAGGTACAAGATGTACTGTAACAATATTTTTTTGAAAATCAAATGACTTGGTACACTATTTTTACAAAAATGCAGTTTTACTTCATACCAAAATATAAAAACTTATCAAATTGAATCATATGCCATGTATATCAATTGAAATTACCAAGAAATAAATATATATATATGGTTTAACAGAGAGCTTCATTTTATGTATCCGAGTAAGTGAAATTCTATTTCGTCAAAGATGTCAGAGAAAGAGATGTCAGTGAAATATCTTACTTCAGTATTTCAGTGAATTGAATGTTCATCAAGATGGAATGATAATTTATTTTAGAAATTTCTATTAGAATAATGATTAGGTGGTTTATTGTAAATTACCGGAAATGAAAACAATTATTTTACCTGACCTCCTCAGTGAATCAAAAATTTTCTTAATCTTGTGGATTTTTATAAATTTCACAAATTGAAATCATGAGTCAGTTGAAGCTAGACCACTAGTGAAAACCTGGAAGCACTGGACGGTCGTTTCGTCCTGGTACGAGACTCCTCAGCAGTGCGCATCTCAATCTTGTTAGCCTTATTTATTATTATTAATATAAATGTTGTTAGTGTGTTTTAGAGAAATATTTTTACTGTCTTTTATTTATTACTATCTTGACGAAATGGAAATGTGTTGGAATTTTAATAGAGTTTGTAATGTATATTTATACAAATAGGTTGTTTGATAGATTTTATATTATTTTGTGCATTTAGTTCCATTGTGTCATCCATGAATTCTACTGAACTTTCTATAAATTATTTCTCATTAGTTTAAATTGAGTTTTCATTATGAACTAACATCAAATGAAGAACCAATTTAGAACTGTAATGTTTTGACACAGTTGTTTTATTCTATTTGAATACTCTCAAACATACCACAATCACATTTTCAATATTAAAGAACAAATTAAAATTAATTCTATTTTTCATTTCTTTTATTTCTTACAGATTATTAACTATATAATCTGCCTGTAAGTTTATTTTATTTTCCAAATGTTTACTTGTAAACAATTCATATGTAGTTCGAAATAGTCTCAATCAAGTGAAATACCAACTTCAGGCTATAAATTTGATCAACAAAATCTATACATAAACTAACTCATTGAAGTAAGATAAAATCTTTTAACGTTTCTTCAATTATATACACCTTTTAAAATACATCTTACTAATACAAAATGACTTAATATAAGTATCTATGAAAACATTGAAATCTTAATGTTTATTTCACTTTTTTTTAAATGTTTTCAATAATTTAAATTTCATAAATCACTTGATTATTATTATAGAGTTTCTCTGTATAAATCAACTAATATAATAATTTTATGCTTTATTTATTTAAAATATTTATGTTATTTGATAAATACAAAAATCTTACATAAAATCTGTTAATGAATCTATAAAACATCATAACAATAATAATAATAATAACTGATTAATGTGTTTTTTGTTTATCTAAATTGAATATTGAATTGTGAACATTTAGTCATTTATAAATTATTTTAAAGAAAAAAAATAACAAAATAAAGACTTGGTCATAAATATATAAAACTACACCATATATATATATACATATATCGTACATAGAAATGATGTACAAAATGATAATAGTTAACTTTTTGTTTATATTTTATTAAATTTTAAACATAAACATAAAAGAATTTAAAATTATAGATTATAATAAACATTCTAAATACATCAGTAATATAATTATATTCATTAAAAAAAAATGTTTTGTCCCTCTCATTGGGTTTTTTGTTTTGTTTTGTTTGTTTGTTTTTCTTCATTGATCCAAATGTTCTTCCTAATTTGTTTGTTTATTCATTTATATTTTTAGTCTTATTTTTTATGTGTACATTTCAATTTGTATTGATCAAAACATTTTGAATAATGGAAGGGATATATCAGTTAATTTTTTGTTTAACTATAAACTTTTTAATTCTATTCACATGTGACATCATAAAATTGTTGATAAGGTAACAACTATTTGTTTTGTTTAACTTTCTTTTTGGGGTTTTTCTTTTCTATGTATGTTTTCTTGGAAAACAGATAAACGATACAAACGATTTAATTGTTTTAAAATAATATTTTTTTGAAACAAAAAAATGTAAACCCTTTTCTTTCTTAAAAGTAAATCTGTTGTGAAATTGTGTAATATGATCGTTTTGTTTTTTTTGTTTTGTTTTCTTCGTTTGATTATGTCAATGTAATTTGTGTTTCAATGAATCTTTTGAAATCTTATTCACAACATGATCAATTCATGTGATCATGAATGTTCCTTTCTTTACTTTACTTTTCAAGTTAGTAATATCTGTACACAAATATTTGTTGTTGTATTTTTATCTAGAAATTAAATGATTTGTTTAGAGGAGAGAATCAAAATATAAAAACTTGATCATTCATTTAAGAAAAAAATATCCTTGATTCATTTATATCTGGTTTAAAATAGATTAATTTATCAAATCATAATGAGTATACATTCTTTTTTCATTGATTGTTTTAAATCTTTCTATTGATGTTGTGAATTGTAATTAATTAGATACTAATCAGGTATAGTGTTAAATATCAATAGGAAGATCTAAACAATCAATATATACAAACTAAAATTGATCTCATTTCACAAGTCAATGGCTGTCTGAACTTAGTAACTAAGTGGATAACATTATGAGGTTGGAAGTGTAAGGAAATGGATTGGGATCCCATGGTGAACATCAACACAGGGATGTAGGTATATTTAGCTGACGAGTCCTAAATGTGATGGAATGCTCATCTGACTGCTAGACTTTATCTATAATGATTATTGTTGAATTTTGTTCAATCTTAAATGTTTTAATACTTGAATGTTTTTTATGTTACCAAATTAAATAAGCATCATTCAAATGTTCTAATGGATTATAATAAAACGGTTTTAGGGACTTCAATTAATAAAAGCAGAACACTGATCATTTTTATGATAATTCAGGAATTTCGATGGTGGAATTTATTCTACCCTGCTTTTTCACCAAGTTATTATCTATCAATTAAATAACGTTTTAAAAGAACAACATGTCTACCAATAGATTGGAAAAATTATTTAAAAGTAAATGATCTTGAATTAGAGAAAACAGTTTTCATCTTTGGTAACTTGCTTCGTCTAACTTCAAATAAAGTATTTTAAACACAGTGAACTGAAACGTTGACAGATTTTGTGTTATGGAAAGATGAGTTGTTAGGAGTTAGTCTATATATATAACTGAGAAACTGTCAAATAACCGATATGTAACTAAAAATAGGTTTCACTTTACAGTTTCTTACTAAAAAAATTATTCGTCTTTGCTTTCCTGATAAACCGTAAGAAACATCGGCTGTCATAATATTAAACTGCGTAGTTTTAGGAGACGAAAGCTAAGTAAATTTTGCATCTATTGAGAATTAATTAAGAGAGTTAATTTATTTATACATTACAAGCGCCTAAATCAAAATTATTCTAATCATTGATCGATTACCTTAGTCTAGACGATCTATCAGTTATTTGTCAGTTCATTTTATTTGAATTTAAATTTCATCCACCGAATACGAAAATGTTTTTTTAAGAGAACATAAATGATGAAAACTTAATTGTTGAAGTATAGAAGAAAACATAAAAGTCTAATTTAACTGAAAATGTAATGATAAGACTATATTCAGATAATCAGTGAGCATAGAGAGTTCAGTTATATTAAAGCTCACCTACTTCTCATATTGAAATACTCTCTCATAATGGATAAAGTATTTTTCAGTATATTAATTCATTTAGTTGGATATTCTACAATTAAACGATTTAGTAAATTCGCGAACTAGGACTGTTAAAGTAACATAAATCATCACAAATTTCCATAAAATAAAACGTAAAGTCCTGTTGTTATAAAAGAATTTAAATGTGACTAATACGTAACATCGCTTATTCAATCATTACGATAACTGAAGTAGGTATCACTCAGTTAAATTAAGTTTCATATAAATAGTTCTTTTTATCAATTCGAAAAAGCAAAATTTATTTATTTGAAATAATAGTTCAACACGTTATTGAAGTATATTCTTCTATAAGAGAATCCTGGACAAACAATTGTGCATGTAATGACCAAAATATCGATTTAAGCTCACATTTAGTGATCCGAATAATGCATTCCCTCCCAGCCCAACTCTACATTTCTCCAAAAACATCAATTCAACCAACATCTTAATCGTTTATTCACACTGATTTCTAAACAAAAATGAAGGTAGATCGTTCAGAGAAAAATCTTCTGCCTTCAAAACAGACTGTAATTCATTTGCAACTGACGTAACAGGCAAATAAGATACTGTATACATTTACTTGATTGTCTTAAGTCAACCAAAGTCCTACATGAAACGTAATAAATGTCTTTATTCAATGAATAGATCAACCATCAAAAGTAATTTAATTGTCGTTAAAGTTTTTGGAATCATCAAAATGACTACTTTTTCAGACTTTATAGGAATTGTTTGAAAAATATCACAGTAAGTGGATAATCATTACATCACGTTCATTTGAGTTCATCATCGTTTGACAGAATGAAAACTTAGTCGAAAATTTCAGATTATCAGTTCATTCGTAGTGTTTTCGGCTAGATCGTGTTTGGGGAAGGCATTATCACGGCAAATTGTTTTGAAACGCAGACTCTATCTAAATGCGCTTTTGCTTTATTAATAAAAACAGAAGAATATTTGATGCTGAATTGCCCCAGGTTATCTAGAAAAAATAGGGAAAAATATCACAAAATAGATTAGACTCATGAAAGCTTATTGAAATGCAACTAACTCATTGTGCAGATCTTATGTTTCATATGTACTTGGTCAAAGGTACTAATATTTCATCCGGACTGTATTTGACTAATAACTACTGAACTGATTTTCTTCATAAATTATACAAAGTAAGAAAGACAATATTTACAGAGTACAGCGAGTTAATCACTAAAGTAGGCATTGATTTCAAAATAAAATGCTCAGTAAAGATTGCCAAATCAGTCATCTTGTTGGAAACTTATGGCTGAAGTTGGAAATATTATTGAAATTGGTCTATATCGCCCATACTTAAATCGTCAAACAGAAGAAATAATTATGAACATATTTAAGTTTCAGAAGGGGTTTTGTGGAGATTGTAGTGATTTCAATAGTTGAGATCATGAGTCAACTGAAGTTAGACCACTATGGAAAACCTGGAAGCACTGGACGACCGTTTCATTTTAACACCGTTGGATGCCGGCTCAGTGGTCTAGTGGTTAAGCGCCCGCGCGTGCAACTGATAGGTCCTGTGTCGCGGATGCGCAATGCTGAGGATTCCCACAACAGGAGGAAGCGCCGTCTAGTGCTTTCAGGTTTTCCATGGTGGTCTAGCTTCAACTGACCCATGATCGCAACTATTGATATTAAAGTTTTCAAATAAAGTTGATGAAATATGTATATATTTATATTTTCAGATCATTTTCATTTGACGTTTTCAATTATTCTTTCATGGCATCTGTTTTTAAATTACTTAAAAATTAACGCTTCTATGACACGGGAATATAAAAACTCTCACAACTAATTTAAAATATGATTTATGACTTTTGAATGGACCGTAATCTAGAGTCATGTTAAGAGCTGTTACTTCATTTACGCAAAGTACTTTAAATAAATGTTGAGTTAGAAACTATGAAAGATTGTAAAATGGGTTTTGAATTAACTATGGACAACTGTAAACCTAATATGAGAGTATTCATAGTGCTGAGAAATTTTAAGAACTATAGTTGTATTTTGTTGTTTATCTATAAAGGTTACTAAAAATTCCAAGAAAAAAACTGAAAATTGATTGACTTTGTTTAAGCTACACGATGACTGAGATTTAACTAACATTAGTGATCTTTCAAAAGTCCTTGGATTTTTAAAGTTACTAGTAATAATGTTAATACCAACTGACTTTCATAATTAAACTATCATGATTGTTTAGGTTTTTGTAGTTTTTGCCTATAGACTTTGTACAGAGTTCATCGGCTGCGAATTTATTAAACCCTAATAGTCCGGTAGAAAGTCATAATAGTTCATTTTTAGTGTCAGACTTTTGAACAAACTACTATTGATGCAATTAAATACAAAATGTTTACGAAGTTTTTTCTGGAAGTTCAGACAGACATCAGTTGGAATACAAAATGTTTTATGCTTATAAATAAAAGGAAATATATAGATGTACTGTGTTCCATTCTTTTACAATAGTATATAATTATAAGCTCAAAGTATAATATAAATTTCATTTGTATTTCATAAATCCACTTGATGTATCACATTACTCTAACTTAAATTCATCTAAAATACTTATAAGGGTTTATATCTTGTAGATTAAGTAGCTACTTTAAACAGGACAAACAACTTAAAGGGTGAATAACATAAAATATAATGGCTTGAATTAGTTAGTTTGTTACTTTACGATCAAGTCGTTGATGATTTTGAAAGTTAATTTTTCCAATAGGTGTTTGGACGTATTCAGTCGACTCTTTGAATCCATTCTGAATTTGTGGTTCAAATCTTTTTCATTTAAAAAAAGTCAGCGATAGTTGATAAGTATTATCTGAAACTATTTAAGACATTAAATTTAATTCATATGACACCAAAAATATGAAAAATACTAATGTCTTGAGAGCTTCTATTTCCTCCTAAGTAATATTGTAGTGAACGAAAACACAAGCGGGGACAGTCGAATGTATTTGAATACAAAATTACAGAATCCCTTAGTAAAATCTGAGAGTCATACTTCATTTGCAAAAATGTCAATCAATCGTCTCAGACTTCATTGGTTATTCGTTTACACACCAATCATTCTCTGTTCTCGTTCTCTTTTCCTTAATCTTCTTAACTTTCCACCTCCAAGCATTTCACATTCGATTGATGATACATACTACTTATATATTTCGATATCAGTAGCACACACCACAATATTACTTAAACAATAATTACTACCCAGCATTAAGTAGTGATAAAAAATTCCTGTTTCATCATCTACAAAGATACATATGTATACATATTTGAAGACTGGATCACATGACAGAAAGCTTGTTAGTTTCCTCAAAATCGTAGCTATGTCTTATGGATGAATGTCAACTAACATGAAACCCAAATCTAGGTTATTTCTTAATTAAGCCACTCACCTGATATTAACAAATATTTAGTTTTTACATTTTAATTTATTACCGTTTTTAGTTTTCTACTTAAATAAACATGAAGTTAACATGAACCTTAGGTCTGTAATGAAAGTATTCAGTTTCTCAGTTAAGCTTTTCAATTATTTGGTTGAGATTCATGTCAGTGATTTTATTACTTTTAATGAATAATGTGACGTACACAAACTTCCTGCATGTTATATAAATTACAAATAATAATGTCATTTTTATAAATGGCATAATAGACTGTCTTTCTTATTTCTTGGAAAATGTATTCATTACGTTTTTAGAGAAAAGACTATTTAAATGTCAATTTAACCAACAATAGGCGATACATTTGCACACACAAAAAAAACCTTCAACAGTAAAAAACATCTTATTCTCTATTTATTTAGATTTATTAACAACAAAAACTCTTGAGTAAACGATGAAAATATCCATGTTAACAGGATTATTAGTACTAGTTGTATTATAAAAAAAAGTAGACAGTTGAAGTAAATGAATGACATATGTTTGTATTTCTTCACTGACCTATCTTTTTATTACCCTATTATGTTTGTAATAAGTCGTTAAAATAAAATTACATTGTATATTTTTGTTCGTTTCTTTTCTCTCGGTTTGGCTTTAAATCAATACATTTTAAGTTAACATGAAGTTACAATAGAATTATATAAGTAAAATTATAACCATTTTGTAATGTTTATTTAATTTAAACTGAAATTAAACTGGACTGTAGAGTTAACGGTCTATAACCTAAAATCACATAACTGATAGATGTATAGGGATGTTTCAGTATGTATAGATGAATACGAGGAGATATTTTCTTCAGTTAACTAAAGAGTTTATAAGCGTTTTTTCATTAGTAACTATACAATCTTATGAAAATATTTCATTAGTAAAAGTTTAAATAACGAATCATGTTTAATATGAAACAGAAATGAACTCAACAGAATTCTTAATCAATAAAATTAACATTTGCTATTTATAATCTAAACGGTATTTCACTGTCAACCATCTACAAATATCATGATCTATGTATACATGTATCCTGAGATCATTTGACACTGTCCTTTTTTATCATTCTACTGATGTAAGAATAAATAATAATAATAATAAATAATAATAATAATAAGTTTATCAAAGTTTATTTATAAATGTTGAGTAACATCAATCTGGTACTTTAAACTATAAGTCCATAGAATATATTAAAGGTAGTTAAAAGATTAAATCCAAAATATTTATAGAAAACATGATAAAATACTTGGAAAATGTTTGAGCATCATATAAATTGTATTAAGTTTCTTTCAATCAAATAATTTTACAAACTTTCAATATAATATTAATAGTATTTACCTTGTTATCTGTTTAATTTAAACAATCTCTTAGAGCTTGCCATAGACAACAAATAACTGTTTATCAATTTTTTTCATTATGAACTTAGTTTGTTTTGTGACTGCATTGATTGATTTAAACAAATAAAGTAGACAACTATTCTCCATTGATATTCCTTTAATACAGATGAGTAAAACGTTTATGACTATCCAGGTTATTCCAAGCTAATCAAATTCTTCATGTAACGTATTTGTGTATTTTGAGCGCTTTTTATTATTTATCTAATAGTTCCTTCTCGCATACAACTGACAGAAGTCTTTATATATTGTTCTTTTTTTTATGAATGATATCGCCTTGAGTTGTGGTTTGAATTTTAACTTTAGTGTTATGCTTGGTGTTATTTACCTACATCTTCATATTGTCATTTAAAATTGTAATTAATCAGTCTCTTATTGGCATATATGCAACCTATGCGGACTGCCTCGATATTGCCTGAAGTCATAAGCTTTAGGACAAAAGATGGATAGTGGCTAGCAGTGGAATCCAGGACGCGTGTCTCGTTCTATTTAGGACGAATCATCTGAATGCATCGGCATGAGTTGATGTTGGCTCTGGGGCTCGAACCCAGTACCGTTCGCTTCGAACGCTATCGCGTTATCTACCGGGTTCGAGTCCCAGAGTGAACATCAACTCTGAGATGTAGGTACATCCGGTTGACGAGTCTCAGATAAGATGAAACGCGTGTCCTGGATTCCACTGCTAGCCACTATCCATCTTTGCTTTTAATGTTATACGTTTACATCGTCAGAATGTAAATTGTTCTACATTGAAATCGCTACACTAGGCGTATTTCATATTTGCTGTACTATTTTATATCCAAACAATTGTTTTTTTTCAGAAAAAAATTTTAATTACAAATCTTAAAACTATTATTATCCTACAATTCTATGGTAAATTTCTTCTATGTCTTTTCATTCATTCCAAATGGATATTCTCAAACTTCCGGCATTAAGGAAGCTTGTCATTTTACTGTATTTTGTTTTTCTTAGAGCGTGAGAAACATATTAATTACTATAGTTTACAATGTAAGCTAAATAATGAATGATAACAGAAATTTATATTACTTGTTTTATGCATAAAAATTTAACTGATCTACACTAAATACATACAGTAAAATCACCATTTTAAAATACTGATTTGATTTGATTTCCAATGGATAATTGATTCCCATAAAATCCAAGTGTCAACATTGAAATTTGATGGAAAATAGCAGTTAGTATCAATGGGCAGTGAACATGAACGTGGGTGCGGACAATCGAATAAATTTGACATGAAATTTCAGAGCATCTCACTAAAATCTGAGAACCATAGAGTAAATCGTTAATTTGCAAAATATCAATCCATCGTCTCAAATTTGACTGTTCCTTTTGCAAATATCAGTCCATTGTCTCAGATTTCATTGTTCATGAATTTTCATATCAACTGCGTTCCGTTTCCGTTCTTTCCTTATCGATCTTCGACTAAAATAAATTATATGCCTAACCGTCGTTATATACTACTTATGTGGATATAAGTAACCCACACAACAAATGTTTATTGTGTCATATGAATGACATGAAGCATTTAATAAGTTCTGTTGTTGTTGAATGTATTACATTTAAGAGTGACACAAATAAAAATCATTTAGAAAAGTTTTTATGACTAAAAAGTGTGAATTCTGTTTTATATTTCTTGTAAATTAGAAGTGAATATGGAAAACAAAACATCTTTGAAATATGTTACTCAGTTTAACTGTGAAAACAGAATGTAATCAAATCATTAACTTGATCTGTAAATTTGCTTTATCGACTGAGAAATTATTAAACTTACATTTTCAGTGAGACAATCAAATTAAAACTTTAATCCTGAAATGATAAAGTTGATTTTTGTTGAGTTTAACAGATGATAATAAACTGTATCTTTGATGGATTTATTTTAAAATAACAAAACTTTTGACAGACACCTAATTCGAACACAAAAATTTGTGTTATATTTTATTTATGAGAAAATAAATTAAAATTGCTTAATACCACAAGAGTTAAATGAATTGATAAGTGTAACTAATTTGTTCTAACATCAAAGAATACCACTATTAACAAAAGTCTACATTAATTAATCTTGGTGATAGTATGGTGAGTGCTACTTATATCAATACAAGTAGTATATGACGCGAGTCAGGAATGTAATATCTGGCAACAGAAGATGGGGAAGATCAAGAAAAGAGTAGCGGTAATAGAAAGCAATTTGTATGGAAATGCAAGAACAATAAAGTTCGAGACAATTATTGAACATTTTGCACATTAAGTATTATAGTATGGTTTTTCTATTTTACCAAGTAACTCTGTAACTTCATGCTAAATATAATTCTGTTGTCCTCACCTGTGTTCTGCTTCGCTACAACAGATTACCAGCATAAACGGTTTTCGACACTGTTTATAGCTTATAATGTAAGTAATTACTACTGTAATTCAAGTGCAACACTACAGTAGTTAGTATATTTTCCTTCTTGTATGAAAAGCAATTGGATCAGAACCCATGCATCAAATATACCATGTGATAATGAAAGATTTCATAGGACCAAAGGCTATTCTAAAGTTTTTTTCAGATGACAATAAAATTTACCTTATTACTGTTGAAAAAGAAAGTTTTTACCTGAACTTTCAGTATTATCCAGTGAAATGGATATTAAACAGGAATTTGTTAGAATAACGGATATTTTGTTAAAATTCTTTTATTATAACCAAACAAAAAGCACTGGATAAAACCAGTATTTTTGTAATGTGTTTTTAACTGAAACTTTTAGCTTAGGCTCAGTAAGAGTTTCCCGATCCAAACTATCCTACAACTTCTCACTTGACTAAAAATGTTGTTCAATCCTGAGGACTTTGAATAATTTTCCATTTAAAGTTAGTTAATGATGAAAATTGCATTTAAAACTAATCTTAATTATAATAAACGTAAAAACATTGTGAAACATTTTTCCTTTAGATTAATTACTCGCTTTACATACAAGCGTCATCGACACTCATCATATCTAACAAACATTTGTCGAGAATTTCAATTTTAAATTCAATTTTAACATCTCATCATGTAGTGAACGAGAATACAAGTATTTGAATACAATATTACAGAATGTCTTAATAAATCCTGAGAACCATACAGTAAATACTTCATTTGCAAAATGTCAAACAATAGCCTCAGACTTCATTGTTTATTCGTTTCCACACCAGTCATTCTCTGTTCTCGTTCTCTTTTTCTTGATTTGCTTAACGTTCTGTTTCAAGACATTTCACATTCCATTGATTATACATACTACTTATATATTTTGATATCAGTAGCACACACCACAATCAGACTAATGTTTCACTAATAATCAAGCAAGACAATAAACTTCCTAGTGAAAAATAATAATAATAATAAGATCTTGTCTATTTTCAAGTTGAATTAAATAAAAATAAAGAAATTCTTCGAAAACTTGTATAAAAGTATTTTAAAATTTCTACTTATACATTTTTTTGGAATAACCCTTGTAAATGTCTATAACCTATACCTTGCCATAAAGTTATTCATTATTTATGTAATTTCAAAAGTTGAAAGCATGAGCCAACTGAAGCTAGATAACCATGGAAAACCTGGAAGCACTGGACGGTCGTTTCGTCCTTGTATGAAACTCCTCAGCAATGCGCATCCATGACCCCACCTCTCGAGATTCGAACCCAGGACCTAACAGTTGGATGCCAGCTCAATGGTCTGATGGTTAAGTGCTCGCGCGCGGGACTGGTAGGTCCTGGGTTCGAATCTCGCGGTAGGGCGGGATCGTGGATTCGCATTGCTGAGGAGTTTCATACTAGGACGAAACGACCGTCCAGTGCTTCCAGGTTTTCCATGGTTATCTAGCTTCAGTTGGCTCATGCTTTCAACTTTTGAAATAACTAAAATCTCCATAAAACCCCTTCTAATATTATTTATCTATTTGTTTTGTTATGAGCACATCCTTGAAACTCGATATTCATTATCGACAATGAAATGAGAGATGTCCATAAATATACATATAGAAAAACTGCTAATAAAAATAATGAAATGAATCCTATTCATTAAATCTCTTATATTCTAGAGTATAAAACTTTCTAAATTAGTAAGTGTTTTTATTTGTTAGCATTAAGCATCAAATTAGAGTATAAATGATGATGAATAACAATGAATATAACAAGACCGATAAGTTTATATATGAGTGGGTTTTTTTCATTAAAAGGAAGCTTGTTTATACAAGTTTATAATCTGTATTAAAGAAAACAGCGTACTGTTTGGATAAGTATCTTTGCATCTAGAGAAATATAGAATAATCCTATAGTAGTCAAGATGACAAAAGCCTCATTGTTTATAGTAGAAATGTTATAACAGAGTCAAATCGTGTGATTATATGCTGCTATCTAATCGATCATCTAAATCTATCTGTGAAGTATGGTCGAGTGATGACTATTCAATGAATGGATACAGAGAACATTTTATACGTAAACGCTGTAGGTTTTGTGTACCATTTGTCAGTAAAATCAAGAAACATTTATCATATATATATATATATATATATATATATATATATATATATATATATATATATATATATATATATATATATATATATATATATATATATATAAATCGGTTTACTCCTGTATTTAGGTGAAAAGTAATTCTTCTATTCTGGAAAAGATGTCATCGGGATTGCACAACTTAACTCAAGAAGAAAATTGGATCATAAAATGTGACTTATATTTTCTAGTCTAAAGTGAATCAGAAAACCGTTTCTCAACATAATATTTTTATAGATTTCGTTCACAGTGATTAACAGTTAAATTGTAAATAAAATTAACTGAGGAGAATCTGCCATAGATTATTTAGCAACTCATTATTTTAACACAGTGTATTTCGTTAGATATTACAAATAAGATATATACATATATACTCCCATTCCTATCAAATTTTAAGTTGACTCAATTTTTTATACCACAGTTGTTAACATGATACAGAGGAAGTAGTCCGCTAAACAAAACTATACCAAATAGATACAAGCAAGCATCAGACACTGATTTGATTTAACTTACTTTTATTTGAACTAGACAAGACATCCAATCAACCAGTGAGCAAATTATGGCTTGTCTCTGGTGCTTTTTTCCCTCTAAGCTCTCTTCTCACTGTCATATTCAAAGATTTTAACATTAAACAGTGTTGCAACTAACCTCCTATTGTGGCGGTGTAGATCTATGTCCTACAAATTTTCATCGAATGGATTCATCTGCTGGAGTATATTAATGACCAATACGTTGGTCGTACCACACTTAATTAATCAGATTGAAGACAATGCCTCTTGGATTTGAATACATAATTCAAAACAGAAAATCCGATAGCTTGTATTATTTTAAAAGCTAAAGAAGTATTGTTTATATTTAGTTTATAAGATGCTTATGGCTGCTAAACTTGTCTGTTGTGTAATCACGAAGTGAATGCGACATATGGTTTCAGCTAAATTATAGGAAAGATCTGCTTCAGATACATATCATATCTGGAGCGCTAATTACTCATTTAGTATGTGCTTCGTGTGATTGTGGCATAGTCAAGGCTATTTGTGGGGTCTCTAAAGAACCTGCCTTGGATCATGACTGAACCTATACAGCAGAATTATTCAGGTCCTATTACCTGTACGAATGATCGGAGAGTGTAAATGTTACATTCATCGGGCTGTCATTCAAAAGGATTATTTTGTATACCCTATAACTGATGTTCACACTAGTAGTATTTGGTTAATGGTCATGATTAGAGAACAATTTTCGACGTTATTCTTTATGTTTTTCATCTTGTCCACATCAATTTCAATAACGAGGAATATACAACTAACCTTAATAGGTTTATTGATCGTATAGAAAGTAAACACATATTCTAATTTTTCGGGCTTTTCGCAAGAAATCATTCATCTGTATTATCTGAATTCTGATTGGCTCGAAAGTCGCTTAGGATTATTCATGAAGTATAGCTCCGTCATCAGGTCAAATTGTAAACCATTCACATGGATCTGTGATACATATTGTTGATGATCTAAATACAAAATATTTATCTTTGTTACTTACAATCAATTTAAACAATAAAGTGTCTAGATTATTTAGACTCAGGAGGTTGAGTTTTATAAGTTTCCCAATGCTAATTTGATCAATGAGTAAACTTAGAATATCAAGGAACGGAATAATTATATGATTTTCAGACAGGTGGTAATTGATTTTTTTTTAAACTGACAATCAATGGACTGGATACAAAATAAGAAGGGCAACTATATGGCATTTGATACTTTCTGATTACAACAGATGGTGTTACAGACTCAGGTGAATGACAGTCACTTGCTCATACTGTCAGACTTTACATGGTCTATTTGTTAGCGCCAATCAGGCCATATATTCAAAGCTATTGACTACTTCGACAACTTGAAATCACTTGAATGAAATTTGTGTTACTCACTATATATATTACTTACACCTGCTACTCCTCGAGGAGGAGCGTAGGCCGACCACCAGCATTCTCCATCCAACTCTGTCCTGGGCAATACTCTCCAGTTGCTAGTCACTCTTTTCATATCTGCTTGCGATTCCCAACACAGTGTGTTCTTTATCCTTTCTTTCTCCCGTTGCCCTTCAGGGTTCCAAATTCATGCTTGCCTCGTAATTCACATTGATGATTTCCGTAATGCATGTTCTATCCACTTCCAACGTCTTTTCCTAGTTTCCGCTTCCCTTGGAAGCTGGTTTGTTTTCTCTTACAGTAACCTACTGCTGATAGTATCCGGTCAACGGATACTGAGTATCTTTCGTGGACATCTGTTCATAAATACTTGTACATTTTCGATTATGGTTGTAGTAGTTCCCCATGTTTCACCTCAGTGCAGTAGAACTGTCTTGACGTTCATGTTAAAGATTCTGACTTTGACATTAGTTGACAGTTGTTTCGAGTTACATATGTTCTTCATCTGGAGAAATGCTGTCATTGCTTTGCCAATCCTCGCATTTATATGTGCATCAGATGCTCCTTGTTCATTGATGATGCTTCCCAGTTACATGAAGGATACCACATCTTCCAAAACTTCTATAGCAATTTCAGTTGGGTTGGAGTTCTCCGTTCACTATAAGTGTAAGATATGTTTTATAAAACATCAATAATTAATGTTTTGTCAGACTAACTGTGTGCTAAAATTAGGCTCTCGTTCTCAGATTTTTTGGTATATGACAATAGTTGAAAAAAAATTCTGAACTGGACAATAGACCCTGAGGTCAAAAGAAGATTGTAATTTTACTTTTGTAGTTAAGACTATCTTTCTAACTTCATGAACGAAGAATAAAAGATTTTTTCTGCAATTAAATTTATCATAATCAGATCAACCATTAAATATGTATATTGATAAGACGTTTTGGTTAATTAGTTATAAATTATGTCAATCACCTAGAAGTTCAGTTTATGTTAGTAAATCACAAGCTGTTTGTTATTCAAAACGTTAAATGACAATGTGTAAGTAAACAAGAAACAATCCTAAAACTTCTCTTGGTAAGTAGAAATGAAACTGCTTATCAATATAGTCTGTTTGAAGAATTCTGACACTGTAATTAAACTGGTTTCTATACGAATGGATTTGTAAACGTTCGATTATTAGAGAAAATAGACAATGGTATAACTAGTAGAAAGTGTTATTATAAATCACATAATCCATTTTTATTTTCTAATCGAAAAACAGTGGAAAAATCGATTATTTTGGATTGGCAAGTAAATTAAACACAATCAGTTACAGAAAACAATATATATTCAAACCGATGGTCAGATTATATTTTATCCATGGTCATACCACTGAGAACGGATTTAATCATATGTTTAGAAGGTCAGGTCCAAAGAAGAAGCAAAATATCTAAAAGAAACATTGAACACTTAATAAACTTTTGGAATAAATTGGTTAATAATAATGTGCGTAGTCAAAGGGAAATCCCATAACCTTTTCCATTGTTGACTTAGAGAAAAATACCACTTATAACCTTAACTAAACGACACCCCGTTAGTCTGTCAGAACAGATATATTTAGATATAGTTTTAAATTTCAGACAGATTTGAATTGCAGAAAAAGTCATAACCAAACCACCGTATAGAACTACATAACATCAATCAACATTCTAAGCTAAAGGGTTTCGAAATAGATATAGGCGTAAATAATTGAAACAACACTAGGACTGAAAACGTGGTCGTTTCAGATATTTGGACAGATCACTTACCATCCCAACAAATGAGTGGAGATTAGATTTATGAAAATCAAGATCAAAAATAGATTAACCGCCTTAAAATGTTTATGAAAAAAACTGTAATAAACTTGTAACATATAATGATTCATTAAAATTGAACAAATAGATTTTGTACCCAGTAGTTAATAGTCTTATAAAAAATTTATCTGTCTGGACCTTTGGAAGTACTTATCAGGATCATATTTTTAACTCGATACTGTTTCCCAGGTGACTTTTAGAAAAGTTGAATGACAATAACTGTACAGTTTTCTTAATAACCCGTCCCTAACTACTTACTAGTAGTATGAAGTAATAAGACAAATTATTCTGAAACTACTAATTTCTCACTATTTCAAACATAATTTACTTACAAATAAACTTTATTAATGAAGCTTCAGTTCATTAGTATGATGATTGTTTTATCCAGTTCAATACTTATATATCTGTACAATGAATCGTAATCCAAAAGGCAATTAATAGGGATAGTTAATAATCACAAGAAATATAACATACACACCGGACAAATAGTATTCTTATTTTTACAAATGAATTTACTACATCACTATAAAATATGTTCAGTCAAGTATAGTTGGTATTTGTGTAAACCTTTGCAAAACAACACTTGTAACTTTCTGTTGGAAACTACTTCTCGTTTAAAATGTTTATTCGGAGAACTTAAATGCAAAAGATTTCTGAAGTAAAGTATCCATTGGGAATAATAAATTTGGTCTATGTATCTAAAGGACAATTCGATTGTTCAAATATCGAGGATATTTTAATGGACGTCAAACGTTAATATTCGTGTTGCTTAATAGGCAGTTCTGCTAAGTATTAACAGATATCCCTTTTCTCTATTAAATAGCACAACGGAAGTCTGTATAATTTTAGTAGCCTTACATTTTCTAGGCTAGACGGCTCAATTATTAAGCTTACACTATTTAGAACGACCATCCATAAATGCATATCCATAGCCCAAAATGAAATCTAATTAGTATTTACAAGTTTATAAACTATTAATCAAAATTATACGTTTTTAACCACCTAGACAATGTTCGATGTGTACATTGTCTAATTTAAACCATTTACTGAGCTTAATCGACTATCAATAATTGACGTCAATAGAAATTTGTATAACATCTAGCTTGTTGAAATTACAGGAACCGTCTTCTCACAAAAATAAAGTAATATATAAAAATAATAAGTCTTCAAACAGTTGAATTCACGAGCCAATCAAAGCTAGACCACCTCTGAAGACCCTAAATCACTGTACGGCCGTTTCGTCTATTACAGGACTCCTTAGTAGTGCGCACGAAAGCTTAACCTCTAGACCACTGAAGCGGCATCCAATGATGTTAATGTCTACCCTCAATCGATCCATGATAATAAGTCATTTTGGACCATATCATCATGAATTCCTATTTCATCCAATCTCCAATCTTTTCATCCCTGAAATGGAACTAATTTGTGATTATTTGATGAATCAAAACTAATTAGATGTTCAGCACTGTTATTGCTTTCTTATAATACATCCCAGACGAAAGAAATTGGGTAATCAGTTTTAAAATGCTATATCCCACATTCGCTTGTCTTCCTGTGTATTGTGTCGTGCTACTTAATAATAATAAGTAGTTTGATGTCTTTTAGACATTTTCATAAGTATTTTTTGACTAGTCATGTTCAATTTCTTCACGCAAAATACAATTAAAAACTTGCTTAATTATAAGGTGGTTCCACACTTTCGTTTTTGTTAGTCACTGAACATCTGACTTGATACCATCCTAGATATTATTCTGACTCATAGTACTTGCTGAAATGGACTTAACCGACTGTGTTCACAGTGTGAAATTTCTTAATGAGACTACGATCTTTAATTACGATTTTTAACCTAGTTACTTTCACTAAAACGTCACCAAAGGTAAGGGAAGCTGAGAATTAGGTTAAATCAAACATTGATACACAACAGACATCCAATAAATAATAATGACTTTATTCGATATTATTGGTTTGATACACCGATAGGAAAGGTGTAGTGTGCTGAAACCTACTGCGTTTCTGACACCTAGAAAGCTTGCCTACATTATCCTACAATTTATAAGTACATCCAATGGCCTTGTTTTGAAAATAATCTGTCATCATTAGAATACACTATACAACCAAAGTTATCGGTATTGAAAAACATTCATGTCATACTAAAGACGTAAACAACATGTAAACGATTGCCTCACAATCCACCACATCTACCAATTTACATATGGGTGTAAAAATAATAAGGTTGGGAGAAGCAGTCCTGCCTTATGAATAATAGTGGTTGAATATAAACTGAAATATCTATGAGAACAAATGAAGTCTAGTGACCAAATAAAACCAAATGTTAATTCCTATCTTCCACTAGTCTCCAGCTCATAGCCGAAACAAGTCAAAAGACTGATCGACACTTAGTCTTTTGTGTTTATACAGAAAAACTGTCTTGAGCGAATATTTCAACCCTAGTGCTATTAATTTTTATTTTAATGGCCAAAGTGGCGTGGTATTTTTATTTTATTGTTTACTCTGTTCTTATGTGCTAATTTATGTGGTTTTCTCTTTGTTTGACATATATCTTGTCAAGTTAAAGGATGATCAGTTCCTTTAAAATATATTTTGTTTTAATATTGTACATGATTCTGATAAACTTTGTATATTGATTGCACCACTTAGACTAAATATATGTTTCATTTTATCGCGGAACACCTTACAGAATTCACTAAGTTGTTATAGGGTTTCCGTGAGGTAACTAATATTCTTAGTCCCTAGTTGACTTTGCACAACGTATTTGTTACTACATATTAGTAAATTATATCCATAAATCACTACACTCATTTTGTATTACTTGCTTTCGTAATTATCCGCTAATCGACATGAAGGTATGGCGGTAATTCGGAGTTAATTCAATTGGTTTAAAAGTGGATTACTGTTACATCCTATATAGATTAAATGAATGGTAACTCCTAGAAATTATTTATGGACTTATATATACTCACAGCCATTTCCGGCTTGATGATGTGTAATTCTTATTTCTCATCTCATGATATAATACGACCTCACCTTCTTGTTTTGTCACGTGATATTAGACAAGGCCATAAGATATAACAATTAGTTAGTACGTTACTTATCCACCGTGACTTTGAACTTTTGAGGTTTCACATATTTCTACATGAAGTAAATCACACAAAAAGAAGAAATCTAGAGTGATTCATAATTTTGGCGCTTTATGTAATTGATATCGATTGGTTAGTATATCTTATATCTACAGAGGTGCTCCAGTTTACTGACCCGGAGTTTTATTCAATAACTTCACTTATGACTTTAGGTAGCTTTCATACTTTTTTCCCACATCTTTCTAAACCTTAATTAAAAGAAGTTTCTATTTTCTGCTGACATTAGGTCAATCAAAAGTGAGTAAAGATCATAGTGACTACAAAATCATAAGTATTTCGGTTCTCATTTGAATGGGACTATCTGCCTATCGTAAAAAACTCTTCGTAGTATATATTTGAATGAAAATCCCTATCACTAGCCATATTACCAAGGTTTGTTTGTCTCTAATTAAAAATACAGACTAAAGTATTCATTCATAACAACGATCTTAAATCGTCTCTTGCTTAGAAAACTACTTGAAATACTTTTGATTTCATTATCTGAAATTAGGATATTTTATTGCAGTTTTTCAGATCCGTTAAAAATATCAATAGTGTGATAAGATTACTATACTCTAACAAAGCATGTCCGACTACATTGATTCATATTATCAGATCGTAGAAGACCAATTTATCTTAATATCATTTATCACTGTTTAAGTTCTAGAATAAAGGTTATTGAAATGAGTATTTATATATCATTATTTGAATCATTTAGTATAGCCATATCAAAAATACACTGTAATGAATAATGTAAAACAAAAATAAATAAATTGAAAAATGTCGAATAATCGCTTTTTATCGCTAGAGTATGTTTCATTACAACAAAGAGTTTTAAACCACAAGTGAGAAATTTTAATCTTAAATGCAATTGACTTGTTGATATACAGTCGTTCACTAATATTAATATTCATCATCAAAATTTTATCATTAGTTAAGTCCCTATATCATTTTATCCATTGGATGATAGAATTTGTGCATGAACTCCTGAAAGACAGTGGAGTGCAAAAATAAATAAGATACTGTGATGAGTCCGCTTTTGGTTTTACTGTAGTTACCTTGGTAAAAAACTATGAGGATAGCTGGAAAATAGGTAATTTAGAAGTTAATTTCTGGTTAGCTCAAATATTACCGTAGATTTTGAATAGTTGTACCGTATGAAGTTATTTTGATGGTTTTCAAAACTTACCAAGAGGATAATCAAAGTCAGTTAGGGAAGAGTATAATTTATGAACAAACCAATGAGATTAAGGATATCAAGTGTTTGATTTGGGCGCGAAATTCATTCATCCATATTGTTAAGTAGCATTTTGGGATTACAGCTGATATCAGTTCATGGTGAAAACCCTTACTTTAATTCATAACCTTAAATTCTAACTCTAAATCCTAATCTTATTTCCTCATATTAATTTCTAGTCCTTTTTTGACTATGTTAAGTACGTAAGTTGTCTCAATATCACCTTAGCGTTGCTCAAAGGTCATCCATAAATTAAAGTCCCATTGTCTGTTACTCCTTTGTTGTATTTACTGCATCAGAGAATATTAACTTTAGGAGACATATATGCTAACAAAAGAACATTGTATTGCTAAACTAATCTTGCGACCAAAACAATAACAAAAATGACAGCTTGAAATATCTTTACCATATTACAATGCTTTTTGAGAAAATTAATCACCAAACTCCATATTTAGCATCAACTATTCAAGTCTAGTTTTATTGATTACAGTCACCCAATCACATTCAAGATTTGGTGACCTTGTTAAAGTTTGCGATATTATTTGACTCTATACTGATTTTCTATTGGTTACCTGAGGCAGTAAGGTCATACTACTGGCCTCGCCCAGCGATTGATAAATCTTGAGCCTTAAGACAATTACAAATAATTTTCAGGCTATCTAAAATGTCTATTTAGCAGGTACACTAGCTTCATGAGAGTTGGAGAACATCTCTGAAATGGTAGAGCCATCAACAGCATACATTACAGCTAACAATTTACCTCCAGAAATTTTATTGCGTGTCTTCAATTATCTCGATACTGGTGATTTAATTAATTGTATTTTTGTATGTTCTACTTGGAGACAAACAGCGCTTGACAATTGTTTGTGGCAAAGAAAGTTGGTAACAATTTTAAAAACTAAATGGTCTACTCTTATATGTGATTCTAAGCCCGAATATGCTCCGGATCTACAAAAGTTACAAACAATTCATCCTTACAAAATATATCACTTCCTTAAGAAATATGTTCCTCAACACTTACTTGATGACCAGAAAGAAGCATCAAAAGTTCAACTTTTGATTAATGGGATTAATCAACTTAGTCTTGCTTCGACTCCACCTGATGGTCAATCAACTAGTCCTTTATCATTCTGTGAATTATTTTGGAGATGGTGGAGTAATTTTAGACGTAGATTGTCTATCTACCATGCTTCACGTTCGAATGACATAAGTCGTCAACGTTGTCGATTTGCAGTATTTGGACCGGGTTTTGACCAGAGAGCTACAAGTTGCTTGTTTAGTAAATTGGTTGATGTAAAAACTAAATCATTTGAACCATTAAATATGATACCAGGTCGAATGGGCTTTGGTGCTGGACTTACACTTCGGCTGCATAATCAAGCTCAAATGGCAGCATTAGATTCTTCTGTATATTTTTCTGACAAAACATTTAAACATTCAAAAAATGATTGCAAAAAATCTATTCCGAAAGACACATATATAAACAATTCACAAGCTATTAATTGCTTAAACGATTTCATATTTGATTTACATTATCTTTATTCTTTAAGTGGACATTTAAGTCATAAGTTCAATAGTCAGCTGGAGCGAATTCATGCCAGTCGTCTTTTTACTTATTCAAATGATGTAAATATCTCAACTATTCATTCATCATCCTTGAATAGATTAATTGTAAGTAATGAAATGAAATGTTTACTACACGATATTTGTGGAATAATTTACGCTCTTGATGCTAGAGAAACAACTGAACAATCTATTTACTTATATACCGAACTAAAAACTGTATTAAAAGGTTTTCCTAATGAAATAGCACATAAAGTACCGATTGTCATCCTATATATTATGCCAATTGAAGATATTTTACAAAATAATGATACAGAAAATTACATTCATTCAAATTATTTGAAAGATTCTACTGGAACAAATGAAATCTATTTAAATCGTGATAGTTATAGCGGTGCAAATTACACATTTTCATGGTGTGGTTCATTATTACAACCTTTAACATGTTTACATTTATTTGAATTTCAAAATCCATGGCGTTTACAAAAATGTGCTAGTAATGATATTAAAGCAGTTATTCAAAGTTTAATGTGGTTAAAATCGAAACATCCAACTATTCATGATACAATAATTTCAACTAATATGAAACGTGCAACTTCCACAATATATTGATTTTTCATAATTAACAATAATAATTGATTATTATGATAAAGATGGTAAGAAAATTTCTATTTTTTATTGTTCTTTAAAGTGCTTGTTTTCCTTCAACAATAAGAAAAGAAAACAACAAATCAGTAAAAAAAAAAACTGAAGTTAATGTTTGTTTTCACCAATAGTCTTTCACATTTATTTCCATTTATTTTTATTGATGACTATTTTGTTTGACAAAACAGTTAAAGAGATAGAGAGAGAGAGAGAGAGAGAAAGAGAGTAGATGTAACTAAATGCTTTCTATTATTCATATCATTGTTTGTTGAGATGTCTTTGTTCTTTTTAAAAAAAAGGAAAGATAATGTTACAGAATAAATGTTTATTTATGTGTTTAATCATTTTCTTTTTTAACTAATCTGTAAGAATAGAATTCACTACTATGTACATAGGGATCATTTGTAAAATCAGATTTTCTCTCTTAGTTAAATAGATAGATAAACAATTAATCGAAATGATATATTGAGAGCAGTTTTATACAGATAATATGATATTAAGTATAATCTGAAGTTTACATTATCCTAGTGTAATATTTCGTTGTTTACAAATATAGTTTAACGGACGCTGATCAATAGTCAAAATGTTCCTGTGAAAAGATGTTACATCCTTGCAAAATAAATGAACTGTCTTTGCTTAGATTAACAATGATAGTCATAATGAACTGATGAAATTTATCGGGTTATCCGTTGCCTTTGGATTTAACGAAATCAGATATGAAACAATCGTAACTGATGATACTAAGTTATGATTACTCTACCATAACAAAGGATTGAAAATAAGCGAAATACGATATATTGTGTTTTGATTCAATCGTTTAATAGTGGATTAGGTATCATATGGAAGTAGTAAATGGTAAACGATAAAGTGTCACTAACTATGATGAAGCACTTTTCAAATTATCGCTGCTTCTGATGGTTTCCTAACCGTCATCATTTTCTGTTTTAAAAATGAAAAAATACTCCCGAAATGACCCAATTAAAGTCACTAGCGATTTATAAAGTTACTTACTTACACCTGTCACCCCTCATAGAGGAGCATGGGCCGTCCACCAGCACCTTTACGTGTGCATCAGATGCTCCTTGTTCATTGATGATGTTTCCTAGATAAGCGAACTTCGTAGATGACCTGGCCCATCTATCTCATACAAATGAACAAATGCAGGTCAATACAACCAGTGTGTCAAAAGCCTCACATTTACTCCGATCTCCTTTCTTTAATATCTTGATGAACTATCCTTCTTTCCAGTCAGTCTGTCAATGGCACTTCTTCTTTATCCCAAATCTTCCTGAATAGAACATGGAGCATGTTTGCAATTACTTGTATACCTGACTTCATTGCTTCAGCTGGTAGATTGTCAGGTCGTGCTGCTTTCGCACTCTTAATTTGTCTGATGTCCATCCTGATTTCTTCGATCGTTGGTAGAGTGATGACTGTAGGAAAATCTGTAGGTTCTACTCCGATGGCCGGTAGATTCAATGGAACTGGCCTATTCAAGAATTCATCAGAGTGTTCTACTCGCCTGTTCCAATGTTCTTAAATCTCATTGACTGACTTGCCTTATTTGTTTTTAGCTGGTCTCTCTGGTTTATTATATTTCCCTTCCAGTTTATTCGTTGTGTCATATAGTTGTTTCGTATTTCTTTCACTTGCAGTCTTTCCTACTATCGTTGCTAAGTCTTCCATGTATTTCTACTTGTAAGCTATGATGCTTCTCTTTACTCTCTTGTTTGCTTCAGTGAATATAGCTTGTACCTTCACTTTTTCTGTTCTTGTTCGACTGTTGTTAATTGCTGCCTTATCATTCTTCCTTTCTTGAATCTTGTTTAGGGTTTCGATAGAGATCCATTCATTCCGATGATGCTCGTTGAGGCCCAACACTTCGTGACACGTTGAAGTTAGTGTTTCTTTAATCCCTTTCTAGTTGCCCTCCATAGTGGTTTCTTCTTTGAGTGGATCTTGTAAGGCCTGGAACGTGTTGTTGAGAGCTATCTCGAATCCGTTGAGGTGGTCAGTATCTGGGAGGAATGCTGTATTGAACCTTAGTAATGCTGTATCTCCAGTTGTCCACTGCTTCTTTAGCTTCATATTCACCTTGGCAACCACCAGGTGATTATCTGAAGCTATGTCAGCTCCTATCTCGATCCTCACATCTTCTACTGACCTTATGAATTTTTGAGTAACCTAAGTATGATTTATCTGGTTCTCTGTGGTGCGATCTGATGAGACCCATTTAGCTTTATGTATGCGTTTGTGTGCAAATATAGTGCCACCTATAACCATTTTGTTGGATGCACGTAAAATCACAAATCTGTCACCATTCTCGTTCCTTTCTCCCAGTCCATGTTGTTCCATGCTATCTTCATACCCGGTGTTGTCCACTGCGATTTTGGCGTTTAGGTTTCCCATCAGGGTGGTCAAGTCCTTTCTTGGGAAATTCGCAACGATGGACTACAACCTCCCATAGAACGTACCTTTATCGTCGTCATTGCTATCACCGGTGGGTGCATAACACTGAATAACATTCATGATTATTCCCTCCTTCTTTGTTTTGAAGGACGCTTTGGTTATACTGTAGTACAGCAGCACCTTTCCCGAATTTATCCTTTTCTGTTCAGGTTGGGTCTAATGAGTTTAACGGATTCCGAGCACCTTCAAGTAGTATCTCTTCATTTCTGTAGCTATTTGATTGGTCCTTCCTGGTTCCTAAATTTTCCGAACATTCCATTTACTTGTATTGATTGTGGCTCCAGTTTTTAGTAGGAACATCAGCCTTATGACTTCCGAAGAATTTCGGCTTCCACCATGAAGCGTCATAATCCTTCTGAATGAAGATACTTCAACTCGTAGAGCAGAGTTTAAATGGTTTAAATTGTTTATCCCGGTGAGTGGTTTTTTAGCAAGGTTGTTTTCTATGGGATGGGATTGCTGACTCTATGACCAACCCTCCTCCTTTACCCGAGCTTGAGACCGGCAGTAAACCTAGAAGACCTACAGGCGGAGTTAATGATTTATACAGGCTTAAATAATAACTAATGGTTCACTTAAATATATGGCCATGAATGTAACAGTTATTTTTATTTTGACAGATAATTCCCATTTAAGCATTAAAACCACCAAGTTCAGTGAAGGGATTGTACAGCTTGATAATAAATTCGTGAAAAAGAAATCCCTTCACTGAACTTAATGCTTTTTTAATTTTGATAAATTAAGACACTTTGTGTTTTCCATAAAGTTTAAAATTGTTTCTTTTTTACCACATAATATTACATGTGACATTCGACTTTATATACAGCCTCCATTTTTATATTCAGTCTCCATTTCTTTATAATGAATATTATTCTCTCTTCTATATGATTTATTGTAGCTTATCTTTGGCCTACATTTGATCTTAAGAATTAAAATAACAAATAATTTATATTTTACCATACTCATATACAAAGGAAGAACGACACTATCGAAGTTCACAAAGAATAAATCATGTCTTGAAGTTTTAAAACTTACTGTTTCTGGAAAGATAAATGTCGGGTGAATCTGTACCAGTGTAATCGATTCCAAACTACGTTATTTAAATTTTCCAACTGCATTTCACAATTATCTCGCAGACACCGATTAGGAAGTCTGGACTTCTAAACATAGGTCAACTGAGCAATCAGTGATTCTACAGACTGATAACATGGTTTTGTTTAGATCTTCCATAATCTTTTTCTACTAATTCACAGTTTCTTTCAGAAAAAAACGACAGAATACAACCGTATATGATAGACACAATAATAGGTATCGTTGTTATATCCTAGTGAAGATTAAATTACGAGTAACGTCTGAGACCTATTAATGGAATAATATTATTTATATATTCTTATGGTGTAAATATCCACTAACTAGATTATGTATATCTATATTTCCCTTGTTATAAGCTTTATTTTGACCTATAAATTATTATTGTACGATTTACTGTTCTTAAGCTATGTTCAGTTTATTGACTACTGCCTCCCACGTTTACAGTCACTTTTTGGCTTTATTGTATATGAATGTTATTTCCTATTTTATGCTGCGTTGCGGTCTGTTTGGTTGATATATAAACCCAGTATGTCTGAAATAAATGATTCTCATAGTGGAGGCTGTTATTGACATTCTGGACTCAGCTAGACGGACTAGTCGAGCAAAGGACCAATAGGCCGCTAGGCTGATCAGACCGGTCGGACGTCATAGGTTTAGTACAGTATAAAAGCGAATAAGTCCTCTTTTGATTGACGAATAGATTACGTGATAACTAGCGGGCCATAAAGTCACAACAATCGTCTGTTCACTGCATGTATTCTTCCTAGCTATATTCCGACTTCATATTTTTGTCCACTTCACTTCCTACTTTCGTATAGTAAACCAGTTCGCTTCATTATCCCTACGATCATTTCAAGATCAGTTACGAGTATCGATGGTCCTAACATAAGGTTCAGTACATTAAATTGTTTTAATTCAAGCTTCTAAATATATATTCAGCTTCTTTGCTCTTGGAAGAGTTTCGTTCTTTAAACTAAACGGTTCAACCATTAGGCTTTACTGTTTCTTTGAAAATCATCTGCACAAACTCCATACAAAAGTGAGCTACAAGATTTTCCCCATACATGACCGACAGCTAGTTCTGTCGAATAAATTGATTAGCTCTAATAAATCTTGACTTTGAAGCTTTAGATGTTTCTAAAGATTTGTGTCATTGGCGGAAAGCAGAGAAAGTGTTCTTTGCTAACTTTAACTCAAGTGAAGTGATTACGGATGCAATGTTGAAGGGTACCACCAGTCCGTCATTGTCGATCTTATCCAAGGTTAAATGGGGTTATCGGATGATTTCATCAAAATGCTCCAGTGTTCTGGAAATTTCTCTTGGTAGATTGTATTTTGGGGTTAACGGGGAGTGTGATTTGTGTAGTTTTGACCTACTTAAGGCATATTTGGTCCAGTGGATTTCATTTGCTATTAGTCTTCTTTTATATCTAACATTCTTTGAAGAGCTTTCCTAAAGTCCTAGGGATCTGGCTGTGCAACATTTTTATTGGATTTATGTCGGTTGGCTTGTATACGTTTCTGTCTTCAATTATGTCCTCAGATTTCTTGATGTATTCTGATTCATAGTTACTGTACTGCATTTTTTATCCATCAAAACTATGACAATAACCTTCTTATTCAAGTTTTTCTAGGCTTTTGTGAATTAAGTTGATTGTCATCCTTCTTCCCCCAGGTTAAGGGTACTAGTACTTATCTTACTTCCAGTTAAGTCATTTCATTTACTCCGTTTGGCTCATGAATAGTTCTTCTAGTGTCCTTATATATTCAATGATTCCTTCCTATAAACTCAAAAAAATTGAACTCTTTTCGATGTTGTATTAATAAATAATGGCATATGTACCATTTAGTCGAACGATATATTAGAAACTATGAACTATGTATACGATTGTTTACTGTCAGTTTTGTCTCTTAAGACCTCAATGGATAAGGCGTTCATAGTATTTGAACATAGTTTTATTTGTAGCCCTTTATACTAATTCAGTCTATGAACTGTGACAAAAGTCAACATGAACATTAACCTACCGAAAATTTTAGCAAGTGTACATTATAACTGTGTCCTGAAAACAACAATATTTCCTAAGTTTACCGTTCCAATGCTATATTCAGGTTAACCATGGACTCAGTTTAACAAAACTTCCAGAAGACATTGTTTCAGAAGTTATATTGCTTACAGCCTAAATTATTAGTATACATATTTACATATTGATTATTTTAATAGGTTAGCTTCTTCTAAACTTTAAAAACAATCAATACACATATTAACTCGGTCCGACATTATCGATAATTGAGTGATTGAAAATCAGCTAAATGACCTATTCGTGAATTTTATTTTTAAATAAGCTTTTCAGTCGAAATCGCTTTTATAGGTAATAGTGTTATGGTTATATTTTCACAAAATCCCCGTCGCCAATTTGTGGTGACTTTTGCCCGGTTAATTTACTCGCCAATCAGAATACGACTTATACAGTCTTAACATTGTGCCACAGCAATGACTTTTGACCTGTATAAGCAGCCTAGAGTCCTTATCGATCCTTTTCCTGCCTAACCTTGCCTGTTAAGACCAGAACACAAATATCTGCTTCAACAATATAAATCATACACTTCAAACATACTTGGCTTATATACAACCCAACCAGAACATATCACATGCCATGAATGAAAAGCAATAATTGTACAAGCTCAAGCCATAAAGTGGCTGTGATTGTGAGAGATTGTAATTACTAAATTGGGTATAATTTAGGAATAGTAAATCATATAATAGTCTATAGTCGAAATAAAGCTCATAATAAGAGGAATATAAATATACATTAACTAATTACTCAATAGTTATATAATAAGAATATATTTATAATATCAGTCCATTAATAGCTCGCAGAGGTTACCCATAATTTAATCTTCGTTAGGATATAACAAATAGTATACTGTGACAATAATTATCAGCAACAAAGTCCATATCAGGTCAAGGTTGATATTTGAACAGTAGATTGGATTGTTCTTAACACATGAATAAAGTGAAATCGTTCATTTTGTACGTCCAAAGCTACAAATGAGTTTGTGAGTTTCTGAAACATAAAGTCATGAACATTATTTGTTGAGAAATACGTATTCTTTGGAAGCTTATGCAATGACTATATTAGCAAGAGTAGATTGATAGATTTATGGGAATCGAAAATGCATCTTTACTTAATAAGGGCTGTTAGATACAAAAGCTTATTAGAGATAAAATAAAACAGAACAATGAATTATCCAGTCATCAACGAGAAAGTTTAAACAATGATGGAAAAGATTTATAGCTCAGGTGGATGATTTTGATGGAGTTTTGTTCTCGTTCAGAATAACGATGAAAGTTCCACGACCAAACCATCCAACTCAGAGAACAAAACCCCACCAAACTTTCAACTGTAGTTAGACCATAAAGTGGATGAAAAATTAATCGTTAACAATTTTACAACAATCCAGAATCTACTCGAGAGAAAAAGGAAATATCGGGTTCGCTCTAATAAATTTAGACAGGGTAGGAAATGTTGTGAAATCAAGTTCAAAATGCCCTTTTTCAGTATCAACACAAATTAGATGGTCACATAACATATCTCAAATATCTTCAGATTTCGGCTCATAGTATTTCGGAGAATATTTCATTTGATGTGACTGATATTTTAATAATTAAATAATCCCTAGGCCTGAAATCAATTCACCAAAAATTCAAGGTGAGTAGTAAGTTCAGAAAACGTTAAATGTGATCACACGAAATAATTCAGGTAAGAAAACTTCATAATCAGGACAGATGTGAAATCATAACACATTGATAACTATCCCTGTACTTTAAGAACTAACGATGAAAGATAATCATATCCAGATAGTTAAGGCGTTTAATAATTGGAACAATATGTATCTATTTCGTCTGTCCAACCTAAGTACAAATTCCTCAACTAAGCGGTTTGTACAAGTTTATCCAATTTAAATGACTTTTTTAAATGAGTGACATCAGTTTTTGTGATAGTGTAAACTAGGTGGTTGTAACCTACGAAGTCAACCAATAATGAATGATAGTTGAGCTGGATGCAGAGACTAAATAGTTTAATACTATCATAGTTTTTCACAATAAATAAATACCTAAGTTTCGATCCCACTACTAGGTCGTCATAAACTAGGACAAAAAAAAGTTGCATTGGACCTCTTGTTTTCCAAAAACTACTAAAAATCTTCGCTTAACTAAAATATTAATTCAGACACTTTTTTTTATCATAATCCTTTATTTTAAAATCTCTCTTTAGTCCCAATAATTGTACCGATCACATGTTTTGAAAGCATACAGATTTATGTCACACAAGTCGTCATTTTTGTTTTGTATTTTAATCATAAATACAGAAAAGAAACAGCATAGTAATAAATATTTGCGTTGCTTATCTTAATCTTAAATAAAAGTTAATGTTCAGCGCTCCATATATGTTAACTGATATTGGACAATGAAATGAACTTATTAACTTTCCTTAATGTATTATCGAAATCAAAGTAGTACAAATGTTATAACTTTTCAATTTTTTCCGAAATCCCCGTCGCCAATTGTTATAACTTGTCGTTTGAATGCTACTTGTTATATCTAGTCATCGCTGATTGTTATGTCGATAACGCTTACCACTTATACTCGAAACAAGGGACCTCTGCAATTCCCGCGACGCGAAAGTAAGAACACAAAGACTGGTATGTGATTTATTAGCCCTAGAACACGACGACGACGACCATATATAACAAGTAACATTCAAACGACAAGTTATAACAATTGGCGACGGGGATGGGATTCAAACCCACGCGGGGAAACCCCAGTGGATTAGTCAAGTGCTAATGGAAGAACTGGGGGAGTGCAAAAAGGTGAAAGCACTACTAATTCTTAAACCGAGAGTCATCCCAGTTTTTAGAGCTAAACATCCGGTACCCTATGCAGAGCTGCCTATTGTTTAACAAGAGTTAGAGCGTCTGCAAAGAAGTGGAATAATAGAACCAGTAAACTTTTCTGACTGGGCAGCACCAATAGTGACTGTCAAAAAGCCAAATGGAAGTATCCGGCTATGCGCATATTATTCGACTGGATTAAACAGATCACTTGAAGCCCATCACTACTATTTGCTGTTACCAGAAGAATTATTTGCGAAGCTGAATGGGGGCAAGTATTTTGCAAAACTGGACTTATCAGAAGCTTATCTACAGATTCTAGTAGCGCAGGAGTGTAAGCATTACTTGGTAATAAACATTTATAAAGGGTTGTTCCAATATAACAGACTTCCGTTTGAAGTAAAGACCTCCCCTTCAATCTTCCAACAAGTTATGGACACTATGCTACAAGATATCCCTGGTACTGAGGCCTATCTCGATGAAATACTGATCATGGGTACAGACTATGCTGACCTAGAGAATAAGGTGTATACGGTTCTTAGACGCATAGCAGATTATGGGTTCAGATTGCGTGCTGGAAAATGTGATTTATACATGGAGCAAGTCCGCTATTTGGGATTCATAATCGATAAAAACGGAACAAAACCTGATCCTGAAAACGTCGAGGCTATCAGGTCTATACCTCCGCCGATTGGTGTATTAACTTTACGTTCTTTCTTAGGAATGGTTAGTCATTATGGCGTTTTCCTACCAGACCTGCATCGCCTTCGTGCTCCTCTTAGTTGGTTACTGAAAAAGGATGCCAAATAGTTCTGGTCAACCGAATGCCAAGAAGCATTCCTAAAACTAAAACAGCTCCTATCTTCAAGCCTTCTACTTACACACTAGGATCCAGATCTTCCAATTATAGTCACAGCAGATGCGTCAAACTACGGAATCGGAGCAGTAATTTCACATACCTACCCTGACGAGTCTGATGAAGCAATCGCCCACGCTGCACGGCCGCCGACTTTGGCAGAAAGGAACTAGTCAGATAGAGAAAGAAGCCCCCTCCATTATATTTGCTGCAAAAAACGTTCCACAAGATGCTATTTGGCAGAGTTCACCTTACTAACAGACCATAAATCGCTACTGACAGTTTTTGGACTTAAGAAAGGTATCCATGTATATACAGCAAACCATCTACAGCGATGGGCAACTACACTGTTGGTCTATGATTTCACGATAAAGCATCAACCAACAACGGATTTTGGACAGGCAAATGCCCTCCAAAGATTGATTGGTTCCCATGCAAAACAAGAAGAGGAGGTGCTTGTAGCTGCCATAGACGTTAAGGCTGAGGTTCACACAGTATTAGCAGACGTATTTTCCGGACTCCCGGTCACATTCGAAACCATTAAAAACGCAAGCGGGAAGAATAATGCGTTGAAGGTTGCTCGCCGCTGCATACTCAATAAGTGGCCTTCATCTAGACTACATGGAGAGCTGTTACGATATTTTCGCCGACAAGATTCTTTGATAGTTGTCGACTCGTGCATCATGTTTGGCCACCGTATCGTTATACCCATGAATCTTCAAAACCAATTCCTTAAGCAGTTCCACATCGGGCACCCGGGGATAAGTAAAATGAAATCACTGGCTCGGAGCTATACATACTGGCCGTCAATGGACCATCATATAGAACAAAAATGTCGCAGTTGTTGGTCCTGTCTAGAGGTTGCAAAGAACCCAACGAAAGCTGAACCACAACCATGGCCAAAACTGGACGGGCCTTGGCAAAGAATACACGGTGATTTCGCCGGACCAATACAAGGCAGAAATTACTTAGTTGTTGTCGATACTTTCACAAAATGACCACAAGTATATGACATGCCGAAAAAGATATGAGAGAACAATAAAAAGACTTGCATGATTGTTTACTTTTTCTGGGGTTCCAAAGTTCTTAGTGACTGACAATGACACTCAGTTTATGTCGTCCGCTTTTAAACGCTTTGGGGGTGAAAATGGCATATCGCACCTACAATCTCCTCCGTACCATCCTCAGTCGAATGGTCAAGCAGAAAGATTCGTGGATACGATTAAAAGAGCTCTAGTCAACGGGGGAGAAGAGGATATCCTGAAACAAGTGATCAGTAAGTTTCTATAGTCTTACAGAGTTACCCCTAATCTGGCAGTACCAGAAGTAAAGTCACCAGACGAATGTATGTTCAGAAGAAAAATCCAGACAGTCTTTAACAGTATATTGCAGCCCAGAAAGACAAATAACTCCACGAATGAGTCTCCACTAAACACTGAGCTTGCTATTAACTAATATTATGATCTAAGTCACAAGTAATTTATCTTTCACTCTCATTTATACTCATATGTTTAGCCAAATCATTTGTAATTTCAACAGTTCAGATCATGAGTCAATTGAAGCTAGACCACCATGAAAAACTTGGAAGCACTGGATGGCCGTTTCGTTCTATTGTGAGACTCCTCAGTAGTGTGCATCGACGATCCCGCCTCGCGGGATTCGAACCGAGGACCTATCAGTCTCGCACGCAAGCGCTTAACCACTAAACCACTGAGCCGACCGGCATCCGACGGTGTTAATGTCTGACTTCAACTAATCCACGGAATTGGACGAGACATCCGCCGTTGTCATCAGTGAGTTACTATCTCACAACTAACCCGGTTGAATTCCACTGATCACTAGTAGGTCCTGTGTTCCAATCCCGCTAGGCTGGGTTGTAGATTCACACCTCTGAAGAGTCCCACAATAGAACGAGACGACCATCCAGTGCTTGCAAGTTTTCCATGGTGGTCTAGCTTCAATTGACTCATGATCTCAACTATTGAAATTACTACAATCTATACAAAACCCCTTCTGATACCAATTCATTTGTTTTGAAAGTAAAATTGAACATTGTTATTATTAAGTCAACCTAAAAAAAAATGATGAAATACTCTTTGTAATATTTATTTTACACTTACATAGTGAAACAAACAAACAAACAAAAAACCATATTGATAATAAGAGATAAGTATGATCAATAATAATATTCAAGTATTATTATTATTATTATTTTCATAAATTATGTTAATTCAGAATAAATTTTCAAGTTCAATATGTTTTGTTTTAAATTAAGTAGTTTTAAACAATGTAATATTGATTAGTATGATAAATTTATTGATTTGAATGTAAATAGACAAATTAATCAATAATCAATCATTGAATTTGTTATTAATTTTTCATAATATTGAAAATAATGGTAACTCTTTAATATTTCCTTAAAAATAAGTTATATTTGTGCAATGATAAATAAACAATTCTATACCTTATTATAAGTAACAGAGAAATATTTATAAACATAGGTTAAATTCTATTTAAGGTTTATTGATTCTTATCAATAAGAACGTGGTTCTTTATAAAAGTTATGATGTATAATAATCAGATATTACTTAATAGTAATAAATTTAGGCTAGATATCATTCTAATCAAACATAGTACAAGAATGGAAATATAATTTCATATTAATAATAGAGAGAATTTCAATTATTCGATTATTTTGATGTTGGTTAAGGAAGAAAATTGATAACTATCCTCTAAGGAGTTTATAAAATAACATTTTTTGAAAGAATTCGTAATTCACCATTGATATATAATGATAAATAGAGCATGAAAGGCTATATTTTATTTTACTTGGATCTAGCATCTAAATTATACAATACTATTAATGAGTCAATTCTGACTCAAATAATTAACCAGATAGGTACTCATTTACTTCATCTCTTAACTTACATCTGGTTATACTGAAGCCTAAATCGCTTTATTTATAAATCCGTTACTTTATTCGTACTCTCATTGAGACTTAGATTCATTATCTATCCTTCTGATTTGTAAGTACTGAAAAATAGACCAGTGACCTTTGGTGTTTAACTTCTGTTCAACAAGTATTAATTGTTACGAATAGCTTTCGACTATGGATAATATTGTGGTGTTCTAACAGCGCGAATATATATCAACAGATGGTGTTCACTTCAGTCTAGTATATCAATAACTCAGAGTCTAAAACTATAATAGCAGAAGTTTTAAGTTCTTTTCCTCGTTGAAACGCTAAACAATCACCCTTATATTAGACGGAACGCGGTACCAGCGATCTTACAGACACTTACTAAGTTCAATTAGAAATTATATCAGGTTACTAAACCTTCCATTTAAAGATGATGTCAGGACTACGTAAGTTTATTTGGAAAAGGTTATTAAAATTGTGTGACTTACATCGTAATTCAATCCGATTATAAATACGAACTCGTCAATACCTGCAGCTACCTATTTTAGACTACAACTTCCAATTCTACACGTATGAAAAGAAAAGTTATCTATGGAAAAAATGACCAACAATTTCAACTGTTTTGCTCATTTTTATGTGTCACATATCAGCAGGAATAGTAATTTCAAAGAAAAAAACTTTCTAGTTTGATTGTCTGATTAACTATGGAATTTTAATCAATATTTGACTTTATTGGGCAGCATAAAACTTGCACTGATACTATGAGATTCAAATAATTTTGTAATATTGACTACTTGACTGATATAAACAAAGTAAAATAACTTCATTTCAACTTCCTAGTAATATTTATTATATACATTAAGGTACAGAAAATTTTAGAAGGATTTCTTCGTGTTTAATTAAAACTAGGTCAAAAAGAGATTGTAAATCACGTCAAACAAAAGTTAAGAAGAAAATATAGGTCAGTCTTTTTTTTCAGTGGACAAGTACACCAATGTCAAATCTAATACAGAAGTTTATGTTGTTCATCTCAGCACGTTTTTTTATCAGTAACAACAAATCAAGAAAAAGTCGATAAAGAAAAAACAAAAAAAGACTAAGATAAGTAAGGATGACATGGTTAGCAAATAATGAATAAAAAACGTTAAAATTCCAGAGAAATGTTAGATTAGTAATGTTAGTTTCTGAGTCATTCCATTTAAGCCCACCAACCATTATCATTTTGACTGTTCTAATCAGTAGTTCTACACATTTTACACAAATCAGAATTATGATCTATGGATTAATATTGAACAAAATCATAGAAAATTATTCAGCTGAAGTAAATCACATTTTCGGTTATATTAATCCTTTAAATGAATAAGTTCACATCGAGGGTCCATTTATTTTAGTAAATTGAAACAGATTACATCATAATTATCGGTAGATCGATTACGAAACTTATTAACTGATCAACCAAATAGATTATTTATATTTAATAAAATTATGAAATTTAGAATAAGTTGTGAAGTGAAAGTATATATATATATATATATATATATATATATATATATATATATATATATTGTAAATTAAGGTTACCAGTCAGTCAGTCAGCTACAACGTAGGACCAGGCACATATGTACATCGGTCCAGGTTGCCATACCGCATCAGCACAGCAAGATGAACACCGCCCTTTACTTTCTTCCAACCATCTCCAACACCGATTAGCATTGCACGTCGTGGTAATCGGTGTTCAGGCATACGTAACACATGGCCCAACCATCTCAGTAGATGAAGATTCACAAACTCATCAACTGATTTACCATCATTTCCTAATACCCTGCGTCTAACCTCACTATTACTTACCCGGTGATCCCAGCAATATTTCTAAGGCATCTGTGGTCAAATACTAATAGCTTACGAGTGTCTTCTACTCTTAATGGCCATGTTTCGCTGCCGTAAATTAAAACAGAACGGACTGCCGCGCAGTATACTCATCCTTTTATTGATAGACGGATATCTCGCCTTCGCCACAGGTGACGTAAGTTGGCAAAAGCCAAACGAGCTTTTCGAATCCGTGCTGAGATTTCGTCCGATACCAACCCATTAGGGCTGATCAGACTTCCAAGGTAAGTGAAGTTGTCAACGCGTTCGACCACTTCACTCCCTATCCTTAGTTCAGGTGTTGACGCAGACCAGTCCTGAAACAACAACTTGCATTTCGAGGGAGAGAAGCGCATTCCAAACATCCTGGAATTGTTGCTCAGTGCTACCAGAAGACTCTGCATTTTGTCAGCGTCTTCACCAAACAGGACTATGTCATCTGCGTATTCTAAGTCGATAAGTGGACCTCCTAGATGGAGATCAATACCCGAGAACTCAGTCGACGAGAAAGTTATTTCCATCAGTAGATCTATGATGAAGTTAAACAAAAATGGGGAAAGTGGACAGCCTTGACGGACACCACTTGAGGTTGCAAAAGTAGATGACAGTTCGCCATAAGCTCTGACTCGACTAGCAGTGTTCGAGTAAAGAGCCTTCACAAGGTTTATGTACTTCTGAGGTACGCCTTTCAATGACAGACACTGCCACAGAATCTCGCGGTCTACAGAGTCAAATGCTGCTTTTAAGTCAAGAAAGACCACCATCGTCGGACGCCGATAAGTATGCCTGTGTTCTAGAACCTGACGAATGGTGAATATGTGGTCGATGCAGCCACGACCAGGTCTGAAGCCAGCTTGGTTTGCTCGTGTTTGCAGTCCACGAGTCTTAGTTAGGCGTCTGATTATTATTGAGGCTAGTATTTTATATACTATATTTGTTAAACTAATCCCTCTGTGGTTGTCACAAGATGATTTTGATCCTTTCTTATATATTGGGACGATAAGTGATTGCGACCAGTCAGATGGAATAACATCTGACTCCCAGATCTTCGCTAAAATATTAGTCAACCTAACCGCTAAAATTGGACCACCATCCTTAAAGACTTCTGGAGCCAATCCATCTGCACCAGCCGCCCTTCCTCGTTTCAGATTAACTATAGCTTTTTGAACTTCAGCAAGAGTTGGGGGACCTACTTCAATGTTCCATTCACACTGTCTGGGAATGGAGGGTAGTTGTAGAGTAGCTGAAGGCTAGCTGAACTGTTCTCTGAAATGTTCAGCCCATCGTTCTAAACGCCTGGACTGGGAGCAGATGAGTGTATCGACTTTTTCCGATATAATCTCACTTACACTTGACTTATTAATTCCAGTTTCTTTTATTAGTCTGTAAAGCTGTCTTGTGTTCCCTATAGTCGCCGCCTTTTCCATCTCTTTTGCTTTCGTTGCCCACCACTGCTCACGGTCATTTCTTAGACTTTTTCTTAACCAAGATCTGATTTGTTGTCGCTCTTCATCATGTTCGGAACCTGATGGGACAAGTTTGCGAGAATCCATCAGTGTGATAGACTTTGAAGAAATCCACTGGTCCTTTGAAACTCTGTGGTTTAAGTTGCTAATAGATGTCACTGCTGCTTCTACAGCTGCTTGTATGTCTTTCCAAGCAACATCTGGGTCAGCCTCGTCTTCAGAACTACCTAAGTGTGAACTCAGTTGTTCTTGGAACCTATTTCTGGTTTTCTCGTTACTCGATTCAGTTCTAATGGGTCTTTTTAATGTGGCTTTTTTGCGTCCGGTGAGGCGCAAGCAGATGCGTGCCCTTATTAGGGCGTGGTCGGAGTCCAAGCAGGTACTCCAGAATGAGCGACAATCTTCTACCGACCCTCTCCAACGATGACTGATGGCAATGTGGTCTACTTGAGTCCATCGTTGGTTTGGTGTAGGGGGTCGCCATGTTAGACGATGTCTCTCCTTATGCTTAAAATTTGTGTTTGCTAAAAATAAGCGATTGTCTGAGCACAGTTGCAGCAGACGGTCACCATTATCTGTTCGCTGTGCCGGAATGCTAAAATATCCACCTAAATGCCTTTCTGTTTGGTTTAAGCTACCTATCTGAGCATTAAAGTCACCTGCTACGAGTACTATGTCTGAGCGTTTAGCTTTCTGAAGAAGTTCAGAAAGCTTACTGTAAAATTCATCTTTCACATCATCTGAGCTGCAGTCAGTGGGAGCGTAGGCAGAAACGACAAAAGGGCAACGACGTGTGTCCCTATCCTTCCGAGTTCTTACGGAGCCGTTGAGCCGAACAGCACATAGACGACTGTTGACGGGGATCCCCTCTAGCAGTGCTTGTTCCGCCCTCATGCTTAGTGCTATGCCTACACCTGCCAGTCCACGAGAACTGGCCATCGGGTCACCAGATACACGTAGGGTGTATCTCGTTGGCTCGCCGTTTTGCCGAGGTGAGGTCAAGTGAATGACCGCACTGGAATCTTGTATGTGTGATTCGGAGACACAGCATACATCAATGGAAAGAGACTCTAGGGTTTTAGCCAAGGAAGCCTGCTGACCGATTTGACATAGAGTGCGTACGTTGAAAGCTCCAATGTGTAGTTTGGAGCAAGGTTTCAGTAGACCTGGGACAGAGTTTTGAGCACTAGAATCGTTGGCTAGGGTGACACTTGAGGAGGAAGCCCAAAAAGGAAGTTTAGAGGTGAAATTCGATGTAGGAGGAATAATAGGAATTGAAGAGGAAGGTTGATTATGAATACAGTGGTCTTGGGTGCTGTTAGAGGTATGAGGGCGGTTATCACTTCCCGGTTTCCCACACCGTGGAAGGGTTCTCCTGGAGGTACCTGAAAAGGAAATTGGATTAGAGGCGGTCTCAGCGACTTGAGAGCGTGACCGCAGTGCCCAAGGGACAACTGCTTGAGGCCGGTCGCGCACGGCCTTTTCGTGGAAGGTGTTTGACGTGTTAGCTCCGTTCTTCAAAGGGCCTTACCGCCGGAGACGGAAATCCGTGAGGTAAGGTGAGGTGTGCATTTTTAGTGTCGACCTTTCCTAACCCCACCCCTCCTTGTGGGAAGGCAGCATCGCTGTCATGCTGGTTGTCTGAAGGAAACACCTTACTGCCGTCACACCTCTGTACAGTCAGCAGTACGACTTCGCCTTCGGACCTTAGGTTTGTTGCTTTTAGTCTTACCGCTCTTCAACCGACCTGCCTGACATGGTAGGACCTTGAAGAACGGTTGTTCCAGCCAGTATAGCTCGGTTGCTTCATCACGATAGGCAAGCCCGACCACCACGTTAAGGTTATCCCATACTGGAAAACTTGTTGGAACAACATACACTCTTCATGAAGACGTTCTTGTTCACGTTACGCGATCTTTAGAAACAATTCACCCAATTTTCATTAGCTAACTTACGTACCTCAAATACAAAATGGCTAATGGTATATATATGGACTGGTCACTATTTCTGAAGTACTATATCTCAAACCTTTTCAGATGATCACTAATAATCTTTTAGGATGTTGTATGTTCTCCACGGATGGATTAGATGCGAAATAAAATGATCATTAGCTAAATTATTGATAATAATACGACTATTTCCGAACATCAGAGAGCGAATCTTTATTCATTGGTAGATAGTGAGTACATCAGTAGTATCTAGAATGACATAAGTTTTATTTTGAATTGCTTGAAGTTGGTAAATGCAGGCGGTGGGTTAATAAACGAAAGATTTGATTTCCAATAATTAAATCGCAGTTACGAAACCCCCCCCCACCTACTCCAGTTAGGAAAGTGGAGTAATATCACCAGCTAGCGCACTCTCTGACTAAAACCCGAACACACAAAATTGCATTTAGTAAGTATATGAGCAAAAGCAAGCCACGAGTTTACGGGGCTTTTGGAAAACATTTGTGAATCAGAGACTGAACTAAGAATTTTCATAGCCTATCATTCATGTCAGTTATTAGTACGTCTACCTACTAAATTGTTGCAGTTCCATAGTGACTAACCAAACAGTTAGTGTTGACAGAAATTATAATAAGAGATCGCTTCAGAGTAACAATCGTAATGGGGAACAGAAATAATCCTTAACTTGTCTTTTATAGAGTAGTTCTGAAAACCCACTTCTTGTCATGCAATCAACGTAGACTATGAAAATCTAGTCTTGTGAAATCAGTATATTAAACAATGTCTCCTACTCAATTCAAAAGTACAGAATATCACACAGCAGAATCAGTACATGAACCGTGATCTAGTTAGCTTATTTGAAATCTAGAAATGAGCTGGACTTAAAACGAGATTTTTAGTTAGCATGACTTAATAAATACCTCTGAAGACAGACCTAGCTCATGATAAGAGATGTCAACACAAAAGTGAGGGGTTTAAAAACAGACGTCTCTATTGAAAGGTATACATTTCCCAGCTGTTTATGAACTTACTTGTGAATGAAACGTAGCGTAGATAATGCATTAGAAAGCTAGGCTCTTGGTATTATTGAATTTGGAGATTTAGTTGGAAGTATTCATTCCAAACCTTTGCTTATAGACTAGTGAGTTGTCTCGAAACTGTGTACCAGATTTAAAAACTAGATAAAACAGCAGTTTCTTAGCCGGATTATCAACTTATTTCACTAATGCACAAAACACAACTACTTCGATGGACGATTCCCGAAGAACTAATTGTAGTGTAAACGAGATCTTGGCTAACACCTCGGAATACGAACCCGACAAAGACACACAATCTGCATGAACCAAGAGTAGGATATATGATTTCAGGATACTCATCTATGTAAAATTTGTATTCACATTTAAAAATATATACACTATAGATACGAACTCCAGTTTATAAGCAAACAGGTTGAGAGTCGCTACACAAAGTAGTTTTTATGAATAGTCTTGTAAGCATACCGTATACTGCAAACTTACATAAACGCTTTCCAGGACGAAATTCCATGAATTAGCTACTTAAGTCCCGCGACATATGACAAAATACTTAGTTTCACTTGAGTATACTATCAGCTATGGATTTACTAAAGTTCAGCGTATAGTTGATGTTTGGCTTCACTTATGGTCTAAATTTACAAAATGATGCACGAGGAAACAGCAAAAACTTACGCAAACCCACCCCATTCAACCATAGACTTAAAACAAGAATTTTTACATAAGACGTAATTTATAGATCTGGTATCGGTGCATAAGTACAGAAACAATTTTAACAGCAAGAAACGAAGTAACACGCTCTCCCGACGATTCGTACCCAATGCAACCTGTTGCAGTCCAACCGCAGAGATCGTTTAGTGCAGAACCAGCATGACACTACACTTGACTACAGGCAAACTTACCCAACGATTACGCTTGTTCTACATTTAATGATTTCATAGCTTCCATTAGCGTAAGATGTCGGTTGTTCTGATTCCAAGTTACATCTACAAACGAAATATAACTGTTAGTATCACATAAAACAAAATATATTACATGAAATAAGTTTCAGGTGTCAAGCTCATCTTATATCAGATGAAGAAATTTATCATCATACCAACAATGACTGTAATCTGACATGCACACTCACCTTCACGCCCAGACCACGTGCAACTGTCAATGCTCATGTTTATCACCTAGCCATCAAAATGACACATTCAAACAAGTTGTGTGTAGAACTAGTGAACAAACACTGTCCGCAAAATGTGTACAACACCGATAATCGTTTCAAGAAGGAGGAAACACTATCCTTGCTTTACTTTTTTCATGGCTATTATACCGAGAGTCCTTCAATTTAGATCTAATTAACTTCCGAATAATTAATAATTACCTAGTCAGTAAAAGTGCCACAAGCATTCGGAGATTCACAACAGCTTAACCAGTAACATCTTTTATAATCGAAATATGTTAACCCAGTGAAATCATAAGTTAGAAGCGAAGAGGTCATGAGATATATTTGATAGAATATCGATATTGTCGTGAAGTGACTAATGTAAGCTGACTAGCATTTGTAAAAGAAGTGAAGCATGGCATACCCACCCGTGATCTGGCGCGTATATGTGACCGAGTGCCTTCACTTAGGTGGGTGCTTTAAAACTAATGTGGTCAGCATGAGGTGTAGAAGACTTGAAGAGCTACTGATTTGGTGGGTTTATTTACCGTTACAGATCACTCCTCCTAATGGGATAATGATAACCCTAAGACGTTACCAGATAGGATTTTAAACCAAATGAGTTCGTCGGTCATAAACACCCTTCTGACAGCTTGCCATTTTCATCAGCGTCTGTTCGTCTCTCCTTACCATAAGAGGCCATGCGGTACAATATAGTAATGGAAAAATGGCATAATGAAAATTTCGATTCATCGTAAACTTCGTCTGTTTATTTTATCTTTTACACCCGTCCAGAAAGGAAATAAACACGTAAGTCCATGTCGAATGACATTTGTACATGCGTAAAGTCAGAGAACGGGTGTAAAGGGTAAATAAACTCATACACATGCGTTCCATAAACCTGCAATAGTGTAAAAGCGATTTCTCTAGAATGATTTGTTTGGTTTTTGCAAAAAAAAGCATACACAAATAAGGAAACACATTTACAACAAAAAATTGTTTTGTTTGGAATAAAAATACATACACAAGCAAATTAAAAGGCGAGTTGTTTCATTGTTTTGACATGATACAGAGAAAGATCGAGACGACACGAAACGTTATGTAGTTTCTTATGTGCAGTAATGGTCTAAGTGCTCTGAAACACTTATTCTCCCTCCAAAACACGTTGTTTTGAGTCGGCTGTCAGATACCACAGAAATGTTATCATTATTGTTGATGGCTGCAATTAAACGCAACTCAATTTCGTAAATGGGCCTTTCAGCTTAGCAACCAATCAGAATGGGGAGGGAATTATTATATCCGCCATCTTTGTAAGCAATTGTGGCCGGCTTTCTTCGTTCTGTGCTTCTTTCAACTGAGTCTTTTGTGTAGCTATGTAATTTAATGTTTCAGTGTGCTAAAATGCCGCAGTTAGTGTAATGCTCTACATGTTGGTGTGAAATTTACTTCGAATCAGCATTGCTTTTTTCGGTTTTTGCTGCTTCTACGCAAGTCGATGTATTTCTTCAGCCAAGCTGGCTAGTCTTATGTTTTAAAATGGTAATCGGTTTTGTATTGACTTGTTTTCTAGATATCCGAAACCGAAGTTCGTTTTTTTAGCTAAAATAATTGTTGCTGCTGCCTGTGACTCTAAATGTCCACATTTTCGTACCTAACCGTCTTTTATGATGTTATCGGCAAAATGAAAGGAAATAATCTCCGGTTTTTAATTTTCTTCAGTGTTATGGACAACACTATCCCGCCAACGAGTCAAACTAATACTGAGTGCCCAGCAGTAGTTGATATCAGCACTGTTTTCGAAAGGACTCAAACTTCCGACAACCCTAGACGAAGTCACAGATACTACCATTCTATTGAAGAGGGTTTGTTATCGAAAATATGTCATATAGCAGTAATAGACGGGTTGTACTCGTTACGTAGTGCGTTAAAGCAAGCCTAACATTGAAAAGCCGGAAATCTGCTATCAGTGTGTAGTGTATGTTTGCTGTTTCGGCCATAAAAGGAAGCCGAAGGGTCATGATCAGGGAGTAAAAAGGTAATTAACTGTTATTAAGTTAACTGTTTTATAGGTCATATTTCACCACTCTCAAATCTGTTTTTTTACGGTATGACGTCAGCCGGTATCTAATATGTTCACCCTTACGATGAAAAGTACCTACAAATTCTCACCTTCATATTCGAATTATTTTTGGACAACTGTCTTCCAGTCTGAGTGCTTCGTACGCTCTGGGAGACTAGATTCATACATAATTCATAGTCTTAGTATAACTTTCTCACGCAGTAAGTTCAAAGTAGACACTAGTCTTTCTAAATAAGCCTGTCAAGCTAATATCCGTATTCTCTATTTCAGTTAATCGATGAAGACATGTACCACGTGCATATGCTGTATACTGTCATTTTACACCAATTCTAACTGTTATATCTTCTGAAAAATAAAATTGCTATATGCAGCAAATACAGACTTATTTGTTTTGATGGAGATAGGGGGGTTTATGGGATTTTTAGCAGGACTGTAGTAATATTCCCATTAAAGAGCTAAGTGAGTGCGTAGATCAATGTAAGGTACCATACAGGGTGCGTTTGAGTTACTCGTGTTCCATTAGTGTCGGTAGAGGCATTACTTGCTTATCATATGACATTTGAATAAGAAGCTATGAGATTAGACGCAGGGACGGTTAGGATGTGTAACGCGTGTCTATCGATCAGCTGCCGTGGCAACTCATGGTGGCTAGAATAAGTTGTGAAAGGACCCGAGTCTGTAGGTTTCCCAAGAAAATGACGAAGATATGCACCAAATCACCTTATGAGGAGCGCCTCCAATCACTTAACCTCTACCCATTAGAGCATAGACGTCTTAGAGGTGACCTTCTAATGGCTTACAGTATCTTTAACACTTCCGGACATTCTCTTAAACACCTACTTAAGCTTAGTTCCAACACTAACCTAAGGGGTAACACCCAGAAACTAGAGACACAACATAGCAGGATGGACTGTAGACGCAACTTCTACTCCTTAGGAGTTGTCAAATGCTGGAATTCGCTGCCCGCCGAGCTAGTCCAAGCGACTTATCAGGAGTCCTTCGAGAGGCAACGGGATCTATTCTTAAGGATTAAGGATAGTATTATACTATGATTTACCAATTTCTTTTTCCTCTTTTATTGTTAACATACCTAGGTTCCTGCCTGGTGGTTTTGGTGATCCCCTGCTACTAGACACAGAAGCCTGTTAAGCGAAAGCTTCTATTCAGTCCACAACCATTTGAACACATGAACTAGGTGCTGAGAGGCTCGCTTATCACAAGTTTCTTGCAACGATTAAGTAGATAAAACAAAGTAGCATTAGATTCAAAAATTTATTCAAGAACTTTCATTAAGAATTGAATATCAAACAAAGGTTTAAACCAAGTTCCCGTTTAAAAGTTGTATTGATATTGTTGAGCTGCAGTTTTTGTTGTTTTTTTTCAAAACGAGAGAGAGTAAAAGTAAAAAAATACTGTAAGTGGTTGTGAGACTAAAATAGAAGTCCAGCATCCTTTTTATAATCTGCTGTTAGTTGGGTCTTCCGTAAACAGTTCCATAGGGCCATAGTTCTAGGGGCGAAACAGTTTTTAGGATCTTTGAAGACTCACTCCTGTTGCATTCTAAATGAGAAAATAATAATGAATTTAGTCAGAAATGTGAAATAGATAAATAACCAAATTACATGTTTTTTAGCAAAGAATTTATGCAGTTGTGATTTACTTTGAGTTCATGAATATTAGATAAAGTCAGCTACTATTACTTGTGCAAAGCATAACATGGGCTTGGTACCGTATTGCAATGCTTTATTATTTTGCTCCCATTTAAGTATTCCCATGCATCTGCGTCCAGTTTAACAGGAAGACTATAATGTTCGAGTTATTTGAATTGTAGTATGAACTAGGAATCCCAGAATTAACGCAATTGAATCAAGAACTCCGATACAAGCACAAACGAATGTATTGTATTTGGAATTCGAAATCGAGAATTCAACAAGTACAAAGATATCATTAGTCAATTCAAACACCACATCCGCCACAGCATAAATAGGAGTATAAGTGTTTGTAATCGGTTGTACGTCTTCTTTTTATGTTCATCCTGAGTCTGTCCGAAATCTTATTAGATAGAAACTTTGTAGTATCTAGAATATGCTCATTAGTATTGGAATTAACAAACGAAATCGGAACAAACTAACCTGGAATTGTATACAATCAGCATGTCGGTTTTGTTATGAAATCATTAATATCTAGAATTAAACCATAGATTTTTCAACACTATCCTCCCCCACGAAATAATGTTAAATCTTTATATCCCCAAGTTATGAATAATGTGTCTTCATTTAAAACATATTTCTCACATTGTTCAGAGTAAACATTAGAAGTGTTTTTGTGATAAGGGTAAACAGCAGTTGGTGTGAAATCATCCGAAATATAATCGAAATCGAACTCATTTAGTACTTGTGCTTTGCGTTGAACAAGTTTTTCACAAAAACCAAATGCATTATGAGAATAGGTAATATATGATATGACATCAGGATTTGATTCTTCTGAAATATTTTCATGAAATTAATTAAGAATTTCATTGCAGAGTAATGGATCATCAGAACAATCAGCATTTATCAAAACTACATCAGGTTTTCGATTATAATTATGTTCACTCAACATGTTTTTTCCAGATTTGTAAGAAATTTCATCAGAAATATGTGAACCATTAGGAAAAGCCATATCTGATAAATCGATTGGTTAGAAACTGTTGTCTCGCAAGAATTCTGAGTTTCATTTAACTCTGAACTGCTATGTGACTCCACACTGTATATTGCAATCGTTGATAAAGATAAATCATCATTATAAATACTCGACCTAGTAGAATCAGAATTACAAGACATTAGTATTACAGACTGACTGAATATGTCCAATATCACCACACCTAAAGCCCTTAGAATTACGAAATTTACATGAATTAAAAGAGTGGAACATGCCACAGGACAAACACTGACCAAACATGTGCTCATCTTCGTGAAATGCATTGCAACTCCCCAATGAATCATGAGCATAACCTTGAGTATGCACTGGGTAGGGATGATGAAGTATTGTAGTAGAATTTTTTATATCCTCATGAATCATTTTACGAGATCTCCCTCTTTTACCGCATTCGAAATTTGTATAATTAACATAGTCTAGCAGCAGTTCCTTGAGAGTTGTATAAAGAAGCGAGATAGACTTTTCCGGCATAGCCAGAGTTCTGAATAAGCTTTACGCTTCTTTTTCGATGAATGTGAGGAAATGTGCCACAGTATTAACATCCTCATAATCTTTCTAGGTCATAGCTCAGATTTCGAACCTTTCAAAATAATCCTCAAAAGCTTCAGAAGTCGAATGAACATCTAATTTTTCCATCGCGACGCCAGTATAATGTTCGAATTATTTGAATTGTAGTATGAACTAGGAATCCCAGAATTAACGCAATTGAATCAAGAACTACGACACAAGCACAAACGAATGTATTGTATTTAGAATTCGAAGTCGAGCATTCAACAAGTACAATAGGATAATTAGTTAACTCAAACACCACAAAGACATACAAGCAGAGTTAGTGTCTGATAAACTAAAAGTACCAGTTGTCAAAAAGATTCCTAACATTTGTCCACAGCCAGCTGCATTCAATTGAGACACAGAACACTCATCTTCTAAGACTGTATACTGCTGTTTTGTGGGCAACTAAAAGCTCAGACGCTTAGCTATCTTGCTACCGATGTTATTGCTGGAGAAATTGTTTAATGACAACGATCATGAAATACGGTCAGTGATAGATGTACAGTCTAGAAATAAACAACAAACATACTTATCGCTATCTTATAATGCATCACAGCATCAGCATCAAAGGCACATTTTTTCCTATTTTTGATCAGACTGATCTGAATCAGTATACTGATTAGAAACAGGCAACTCTACTTACTTAACTGATCCTTTTCGTTACACGCTTCGAGCACTTTACTTAAGAACACCATAATTCTTTCAACTAAACTGAATTATACGACAACCAAGAATACTAAACTAAGCAAGTGTCATAGTTATTGTTTCATTTGCACAGACATGTTGCTCAAAGTAGTTCAATGGGCATAATTAAGCCGATAGAACCAAAACACGAAATATGGGCCAGTTGAACTTACCTAACAGAAGACAAAGGATATATATTGCTTTCCGACTGAAGACAACAGTCAGTTGTTCATAGAAACATAGTTTACAGTACAACAAACCTTTCTTCAGTAGAATTATGCACTGACGATCTATCTGGAAACAATCAACTATGTGATTAAACTCACTATGACTTGGGATAAGATCTCAGCGTGGAGTGAACGTACAGTGTAACGCAGTCAGACGTGGAGAATAAAAATTAAAAACAGAGCAAAATTAACAACATAATCTAGCTATTTAATTAAAAGTACATTATGAAATGACAATATCTGTGGTTGCTTGAAAGCACAGATGACCCTGTGCGATACATTAAGTTTACATGGTTGCGTTGTGGATAAATTCACCCATTGTTGATTATTCAGTGAGGTATCGTAATTGTGGAACTCGTGCTTTACACTTGTACCGAAAAAAAGCTGGTGTCAATATGGATTCCATCTGGATACGCGGCTTTAAGACGATCGATGTTCATGCTATTGTTAGCTCCGTTCTTATCTACTATATATTACTTAGGTTCAAGCTGAAGAACTTGGTACTCCTTCGTCTGCCATTTTAAGAGGTCATCGAAGTGGTTCGCTATGTACAAAGATGTGTGTACTATATAGTAAGGTAGGTTGAACTAAATCACCAGTTAACTGCTGTAGAGTAGGAATGGATTTGACTGAAGACATGGCGTTTGTAAGCCTGCTCGTATGGCAGTTTGGGTCTGCGTTCGTTGAAGATGAATGAAATAGTAGTTTCGTTCCATAAACGGGTTAAGCTGCAATGTATCCGATGTCAGCTTTCAGTGCATTGCGAATACTAAGTCAAACGAGCAAAAAAGCGTCAATCTATTGTGATGCGTCTGCATCTGCGAGTGAAGTCTGCAACTGTCGATGAACCTACTCTACCAACCCATAAGCCTATAAATGGTTGGCAGTCACTCGGAATCGTGTGATTCCAAGTACTGTAGGAAGACAATGGAAACGCCTAGATTCGAACTGACATCTACAATCTGTGGCAAGAGTTGAAGAGCAATTGCAGTTTGCCAATCGTCGTTCGACGTCGGTTCCTGTGGTAATATTCGTGATAAGTACTGCATCTGACGACCATGTGAAACAGTTCACACACGGTAAAGAATAAGAATACCCATTTGAATCTCTTAACGATTCAATCAAGTTAAAAATTATCTAAACGAGGGTTTGGAGTTGTGAAAGATCTCGAGTCACATTTACAGTATCTAATACCCTAGATTTCTGTCAGCATACACAGGAGCGTGCCCACTCCTTTACGTCTTTATCCACACCAGGCCAACAAAATCTTTCTGCTATGAGCATAATGGTTGTTCGACCACCTGGATGAGAAAACTTTTGCAACGTATCGAAACCGTTGCGTTGTTCATGTTTCGTTACGCTTAGACGATCCATACCTGTAGATGTGTCACACAGTATGGTTTCCTTATCTGTTCCCATCTGTTCGATCTGTAGTTTCAGGGTTGTCGACGGTCAGTGTCTTCTTTCTGAAGATGAGCGAGTTTAAAAAAGGTAGGTTTCTTGAAAATGTTCGAGGGAGTTATATGAGGTAAGTCTCCGCAACTACATGTGTTTGTGTTTGGGACGACAGATCCCCAAAACTCATATTTTGTAATTTAATCTTATCGATCAACTTGTCGATTAAATGTTTAGATATTTGAATGGCAGTCAATTGATGAATTTATTGATTAATGTTTAAAATTTTTCCATGACAATATCGATTATAAATATTTGTATAACTACGCTTGATTTGTGCGCTTCACCTGACCTGACTTGGTATCTGCTGTTTGCTTGTAGAATACACTTCTACGCCTTATCAAAACTTCTTGATCGAGTTAGCTGAGCCAGCAAAGTTGGGACTTCGAGAAACGTCATCGGTGAATCTCTGGAATGTTTCTGCAGCACTTCTTAGACCGAAATACATGCGCCAAAATTCGTCAAGACTAAAGGTTTTGATGAAAATGGTTTTAGAAATGTTGTCAGATGCAATAGGAATTTGGTTGTATCATTTAACCAAGTCCATTTTCGAAAAAGCATTTGTACCTTTCAATGTAACTACCAAATCGTGAATGTGAGGCAGAGAGTAACGATCAGGAATGGCTTGATCATTCAGTCATCGATGGTCATGATATTGCGGCCGTCCGAAAACAAGGTCCAGATGTCTTGGATAGGAATCTCGATGCTGATGTGCGGTCAAGCAGTCATCAGCATACACATGCGCGAAGTTGTAACACCTTAATACGAAATCGATGAATTTGTGAAATATTTGTGCAGCGTTTCTGAAGTTCAATGGGATGCGAAATATTTCATTGAGACCAAAAGGTATGATGATAGACGTTTTAGGAATGTCTTTTGTAGTCCAAGGAATTTGATCGTACGCTGTGACTGAGTCAGGTTTTCTGAAGATAGTTATGCCTTTCAAGGTTGCTGTCAGGTCGTGGATGTTTCGGAAGGAATATCCATGGACTGCTTGATGATCAGATAAATCCAAAATCTCTTATGTGCTCGAATTCATTTTTGGCTAGCCCTAGTTCTTCAGGAACTAGTCAGTAAGCTCTTCATGTATTCCTGATGTGGTAGGAATATCGCTGGCTACATTTGGTAGTTTCAGCTGAGTTCGGTAAATTTTGGAGTACTTGTCGGATATCTGTTGGAAGTATGGATCGATTATATGCTTAGCCGTAATTGGACATAACCTACAACTAGGAAATGAAGTTCTGCTAACAGATGATTTAGTAATTCCGTCTACTAACCAACATTTGCTTCGGATCATGAGTAGATTATGGTGTTGTAGAGGGTCTAAACCAATGATTGATAAAGAAAAATCTGCCATATCGAAAATCCGGCAAATAGGTTTGCACAAACCCACGTTGAGACAAACATATATTTTGGCATATTTACCGATCAGTTTTCCGTTTTCTGCCTGTAGTTTGAAGTCCAGATGTTGTAGACGGTTATTAGTGCTCGTGGGGGGAGCGCTTACTTCTGGGTCATTGTCGACAAGACATTAAATTTTCGTCACCACATCAGTGAAATATAACAAAGGGCTATTTCCACTGGCTACGGTTTCTGTTAACGTGTTGGCGTGAAAGTTTCACGAACGGTTTGTCATGATGAAAAATTGGGGGAAGGGCGGAAGTTGGAAGTTTCCTACAAATTCAATAAGATATAGTGAAGGTGTTATTATAGTAACATCAATCAGCGTCATTTATCTCTACAGGAATAGAGACAGATCGTTTTCGTGATGAGCTTCTCTGGGGAGTTTTGTACCGTCCACAATTAAGATGAATATTAAGATAACGAACGAGAGTATTACAGAAATCCGTAATGTCATTTTGGGCGGTTTGGGGATATTTTAGACAGAAAGAACCTCGGTTTAGGGGTCTTATTGATCTCCGGAACGCGATCTACAGAAGCAGATTTGTTATTATTTTGGAATGTGGGTACTCCTTGCACCCGTTGGGGAAGTCTAATGAGGCTTGAATCAAAGGTACGTTGACCCATATACATAGCGAAATTTCTGGTGCCGGTCCATACTGTAATTGGATATTGCGGGAGAGTTGGTCTAAACTTTTTCGGTCGGTTATATCTTCAAGTTTAAGGACAGCCTTTTTTAAGGTGTCAGTTATAAAATTACCAGTGTAATGTGACTATTAAAACCCCACAACAGCCCCTTTACTACTGCGAAGACTTGTGCACATTGGTCTGTCATGCCGTCCTTGCGAAAGTAAGCTTCTGTGTGGCAGAGCCAGGCTCCGATATTATCAGACTAGGATGGCATGTGTTGAAGGGTGGTGTTAGGAGTTTGGGTATTTGTTCCCTCACTACGATGCAAAAATAATATTACGACACGTAAAAAGGAAAAGTGATATCTCACAGTGTAACAAATAATAGGCCCACAGTTTATCGTTTAGTGTACCAGATCATGTCGGGCTCACAACTAGTAATGCTACGGATACTCTTGGTTTGAAAGTGCTTTGTTCAGTGACACCTTATTGATTAAAGGACATAGAATTGATCAAGTCAGAAGTTAGGGATGAATGAGTTCAGAGATATATTAAGAAGATTATCGGTATAATGAGAAGCGTTTGATGTAAGGTGGTTAATATTTACGAGGGATGCGTAGCACTGTATTCCCACTAGTGATCTAGTGTGGATTCATGACCGGGCGCCTTCAGCCAGGGCATTTCCAGTAAAACTAATGAGATCAGCATCAGTTTTGAAGACACAGAGTTATTTCTTCTGGTGGTTTATTTACCTCCACATATACAATCCCGACTAGTCATTGTGACATAACGAAGTTGTTGCTAACAACGATACCGAATCACTGACAGTGCTTCACTGACAAGCTTTAGAATGACACAAACATCATCAACCAACGATTTATTTACCTTAAGAAGTCTTACTTTTACATAAACATTAAAGAGATGTCAACCTTGAACATTAAAATGATACTGAACTAGCCACATGCTAATGTAAAGTCATATTTATTCGAAATAAATTCTTACAAGTGTCTCACTACGATACAGCAGCAAACATTCTGTCAATATCAATTTTGATGTTTAGGTTTCAATCCCTTTGTTTTGCAGAGTCAATTTTTGTCAGTCGCTTTATATTTGGAGGTATTTTAAAAGGTGTTAGAGTTTCTGCACACATTGAGTTTTAACTGTTGATTTTACTTCTTAAAAAGCTGATCGTTCTTCTCCTAGAACAATATGGGTGATCTGGAAAAAATATTTTACGACTTCTGTGATTCAGTTAAGAAAGGGTCAAGAACTGCAACAGACAAAACCATTAAAAAAATATGTACCGACTGTAATATCTATACGAAATCATTTAATGCAAACGCCGTCGATATTGCTTTTTGCAAACATCTTAAAAGTGCCAAAAAAGACGTTGATTTCCCTGATTTTGTAAGATTTGTCGAAGGAGCAATGGCGGAAGAGTATGCAAAACAAAAAAATTTATCGACAACTGACGCATCGAACGAAATAAAAAACAAAATAATCAGTACTTCCGGTCCAAAATCTCATGGAGCAACTCAAGCTAGTAAAGACTCGGCGACATCACGTCTCACTGATGTAAAAGGATATACAGGCTCTCATAAAGAACGGTTTGATGCTGAAACTGGTAAAGGTAAAGGAATCGAGGGGCGAGAGTATGTCATGGATGAAAAAGCGGCTTCCGGTTATGTTGGAGGCTATAAAGGGAAGGACACATATAACAAAACCCACTGACAGTTATTTACTTTTATGATTTTCACTTATTGTATTTCTGACATATTAATAACATAATCTAGTTTTTGTCATGGTTACTAAATAAATGTCATTCACCAGTTTCTCTTCTCGTTACAGCTTCTTAAGAGAAAATCATAATGCTGTTGGTTGGGAGTTAAGGCCTTCTTTATACGATTCTTTGTATATATTCGTCAACTAAGGTGGTTAGAGCATGAGTTATGTACACTCAACCAGCCCTTACCTCGACGTACGGGTCGGTCTATAAAAATCATGGGTGTCTAGACCAGTATTTACTATCCGTCCATAAAGCTACTAACCACTGATCTAATCCATGTTTGTAACCCCAGACTTCTTGACTGGTGTTCGCGCAATAACCACTACCATTGGTTGGAGACGATTTATGGCATGACGTATATTAATTCACTTGATATTGTTTTATTTGAATCTTCCCATTGATGTTTTAGGACTGAAGTTGATCAGTCTCTTATTGGCATATGTGCATACTGTGCGTATGCCTCGATATTGCCTTAATTTACAAGCATTATAAGCAGAGATTAAACTTCACCCCATTGCACAAGCAAGTGGCTATCAGGACTCAGTAGCTAAGTGGATAACGCGATGGCGTTTGAAGCGAACGGTACTGAGTTCGAGTCCCAGAGTGAACATCAACTCTGAGATGCAGGTACATCCAGCTGACGAGTCCCAAACAGGACGAAACGCGCGTCCTGGATTCCACTGCTAGCCACTATCCATCTCTGCTTATAATGACGTATATTAGTTCATTATTGATTCTTGTACTATGTTATATCTCTAGGACCATATTTTCAACATTTCGCATACCTCAATATCCCTGTTAATGCAGTTATTTCATATTCGTTATTTAGTATAATAATTTAATCTCACTGATATGGTTTGAGGACTTAAGCCAACGCAGACTTATGTGAAGATGAAAACTGACTACACTTGAATAATTTATTCTTATTTAATTTTCACGAGGTTTGTGTGAAAATTTTCGATCCATAATGAGATCTCAGAGTTATCAGGGCCAGCGGTTATTGAAACGCTGGAAGTCGTTAAGTTGATTTGATGAACTTAAAAACTAGTCGAAATTAAATGGAGAACGTTAGATTAATTGAATCAGGAAAAGTAACCGGTGCTGAAAGAAATGACAACAGCAGCAAACTCATAATTTTGGCGGTGGTATTAGAGTATGCGAATTTCACTTGTAATGTCAGTTTGGATGGTTTTTAGGTGCATAGAGATCATTTACTGTCTAAATCCCAGTCACTCAGCACCCAATTGAAGCTCTATACCAACGGGCTTATTTGAATACCAGCAATTTTCTCCCACTTAGTACGTGATTTTAAATAAAAATACTTCCGCGTTGTTTTGAAGATCATAAAATTCCCTTCACAGCTAGGACCATTATGATCAACTGATATTGGTAGATTAACTGTCACTTTATACTTCCAGTTAACAGGAACACAGTTGGCTGTCCTACAAAATCTGGCCATCTGTTAGAGCTCTACACCAAGCGTTTTACGAGGTGAATGTAATTAGTTGTTTTCAAAAAACAAACCCAGAGAATCGGGCTCAGACAAAAGTAGTGGAGTAGATCCTTTAGTCAGAGTGAAGGACTATAAAATGCGTCACCCAGCTTCATCTTGTGTTCAGAGTTTAGAAAACATCCTATCTTTTGTCACTGGTACTCTTTGTCTCTGAATATTAAGAGCAAAATATTAATTTCATTGCATCAAAAGGACACTAATGATATTGTTGCCAGCGTTATGCTTTTTTCTAGAGACAGTCCCAAAAGTGTGTCATCGCAAAACAAATTGAACTTCTGAGTTATAAACCAATATTTTGATCTTTCAGCGGGTTAAATTTTTTATTATCCTACCTTACCTTGTAATCAAGAACACTTGATGGAGTCGTCATTCGTAAGTTTTTATTCTAACGTTGAGAAACCGCAAGGTTTGGACCAGCTATTGACCTGGTTTTTACTTTATGTGTATTTTCAAAGGTTTGCGTTTCTTTATTCTGAAGAAAGCAACAAATTTCCTATAGCATATTTTATGTAAGCATTTTTCCTGTTTTGATACCTCATCTGAAGTTAAGAGCTGGTAAACAAAGCAAGTATTAGAAAGAAACTTTCTATGCTGTTCCAGTCATTTAAATTTTAACAACGCATGATTGAAATTGAAACATCTTAGATATATAATAAAATATAATGTCATATGGTTAAAACACGCTGCTAGAAAGCAGGCATATATATGAACTATCTCCAAAATTCGAGGGTTGTCCTTTGACCAATGACTGTTAACGGCTAAGTTTTTGTACCAAAGCGAGTAACCTTCCCAATACATTTTTTCGAACACTTTTTAACTGTTTAATGAGACAAAACTGATAGTCCTAGGATCTCTTTAACTTTAGAGAATAATATCAGAGCACTGCATGATAACTACAAACATTACGCGAAATAAATCGTAACTTATCAAACACCCTAACTTAAATGAATTTTTGGACAGTTTAAACTAAGTTAATTATATCCTGAAAGCAATTCGTCAATCATAATTTAAGTCAGTTATAGACACCATAAATTTAGACAAATTCCCATGGTTTATTGTTTTATTTGTTATGAAAGCACTCTGAGATTTATAAATAGAACACCTGATCAAAGGTCTGTTCTGAGATGAGAAGTTAGCTGAAGTGTTTCAATCTAAAGACTATTTACACTACAGGCTAACTTTAACTGAATGACTGTTGAAAACCCTAAAGTTAGTAGTGTTGATAAAAGTCGTACTCCTACAAAACAGTTTTTCAGTATTCCTTAGCTTTCAATTACTGGCCAATTAAAGTTTAATAATGAACTAAACGTCTTAGAAATGTATTGATGAAATATATTTAAGAAATTTAATTTTATTCTGTTTATTCTAATGTTGATATTATTTTTATAACCACATTTATTTAATTCACTGATCAGTCAAAATGACGATAAATGCGAAAATGGTATTATTAGTAATCGATAAACAAGTCCTTAATATTTTAATTGTTATACAAGATCTCTTCAAAAGAGGAGCAAGCAAAAGTTTAATTTTAAAAATGGCACGACAAATTATATGAGCAAGATATGTTTGTTAGAGTAAAAGTTGATCTTAAGTTCAAATTATCTAAAAGATGACACAAAACAACACTATCTCGAAATGTGAAATAGGAGTTCAAAGGTTAGCCTAAAAAAGAAGAGCAAATTCTTCGAGTTTTATTCACAGTAAAAAGAAACATCGAATAAAATGGTTGTGTCCGAAAAAAACAGGAGTCATCCCAAAAACGGCTAATGTTTTCATGGTTTAGAGGAAAAAGAAGTAATTTGGAAGGATTCGATTGACTGTCAAACGGTGATTTTTTGGACTAGATAATCAGTTGTATGTGGTTGAAACACTTGATTCATTCTTTTATCCCTGTAAAACCAACCTACTAGATGCTCCGGTATACTTTTTGAAAGCAAATATCGGCTATTTCTGTTTTATGATACAAAAGTTTACAGCGCTCTCAGATTTTCTGTAGTTGTTTAGATAACATCAGTCTTCAAAGAGACCTTTCTTGATATAGAATTTGTCGGTAAATTTCATCCGGATATTTGACAGAAGTGAACCAAAAGTATACAGTGGTAGAAAAAAGATGGTTGTCTTTCAGCCAATTATGTGAAGCTTTACCTGAAACCATTTAAATTATATGAAGATGAAAGTCAAGTCACTAAACGTTATAATTAGTATATACTTTAATCACATATGCCCTTGAAAAAATATTGTGGTATGAGCTACTTATATTGATATGAGTAGTATATGACGCGAGTTAAAACGTAATGTCTGGCAGCAGAAGATGAGGGGAAGATCAAGAAAAGAAGAGCAAAAACACAAATGTAATTTGTAAGAAAATGCATGAACAATGGAATGGGAGACAATGGATTGGTGTTTGCAACAGAAACAGTCCAGTTTGATTTGATACATGAATATTTTGCAAATTGACGATTTACTTTATGGTATTCAGATTTTATTGAGATAGTCTGTAATTGTTAAGTAAATCTGGTCGTTCTCACCCGTGTTTTTGTTCACTACAATATGACGGATTAATATGTAATATTTAGATTTAAGGACAAATTAATGGATATACGTAGATGATTAACTTAGATGTGTCTGTTACTTATTTTTATTCTACAGACCGATATAAAAAAATCCACCTGAAGCCCCACTGGGGCTACTGCTGGCCCAAAGCCCGGATAAAGGAGGAGGGTTGAGCATGGTGTTATCGATCCCATTCCCTAGAAAACTAACACGCTAAAAAAGCACTAACCAGAAAAAATAATTCAAACCGTAAGTAATTGATATAAACGCTTGTAATCACTTTATTGATGAGATATTGAATAGAAATGAGCACAAATATCTGGAAATTCACTTACTCTATGTCTATGCGCTTGAAATAAAATTCAAAAGAAAACAGCGATGAATTTAAGCATATTTGCAGTCGTATAAATGATGTCAACTTCAGAGGATAGTAAGCACTCTTATGATGTTGTCTGAACAGGATAAAGCTTTTTCATCCATTTAATCAATGGTAATATGATTAACACAGAACTAAGAAACTTCTACAACTTAATTATCATCTATGTTGATTAATTTAATAGCATGACATAAATCATTTTATGGTTTAGTATTATCGATATCTTATGTAACTGGTAATTGTACCACTTTGGGCTTAGTTAGCTCAATGAAACATAGTTTGCTACTAGAACTTAAGAAAATCTATCTATAACATAATTATTGGTGACTGTAATTCGAAGTTATAAACTGAAATCTTTGATATTCGAACAACTTATATGGATAAGAATAATCCGTTGTTGAGTATACAGTATTCTCGACATGTTATTCCAATATGTGATTGGACTTAAGTCAATAAAATAGTTGGAGGCACTCCAGAAGAATCCAATAACTTCAATTTTCGAAATTATTGATCCCAATCGTTAACTCATGCTTTATTTATCACCTCATATCGTGCTTCTGATGAAGTAAAGACTAATAGAGTTCGATATTACGTTAAATCTTCTGAATTAAATGATTTGAGTGACTTTCATTTCTAAGGATCTGTGAATTTCCTTGAAATCAAGAAGGTATTTTAACAATAAATTCAAAATAAACCAAACTACAGATGAGGAGTTTCATATTTAGCTATTCAAAATATAGCATAATTCATTGAGATATTTATTTGACCAGTCTTACATATTCACTTTTATCACCGATCGACTAATTTATTACATAACTGAGGATTACAATAAGAACATTTGTTATAATTGAGATTTTTTCTTTCGTTATTTCCAGTTTGTGCTTAAACTTTATTCAGATAAGTCATAATTAAAAAATAAGACAGATATCTACCTCAGACAATGGAAGATGGTCGCGCAATTTCGTGGATTGGTTGAGGTTAGACATTAACACCGTTGGACGCTGGCTCAGTGGTTAAGTAGGGTAAGCGTTCGCGTGCCGGACTGAAGGTCCTGGGTTCGAATCACACGAGGCGGGATCGTGGATGCTCACTGCTGAGGAGTCCCACAATAGGACGAAACGGTCGTACAGTGCTTCCAGGCTTTCAATGGTGGTCTAACATCGGTCGGTTCAAGATTTCAATCAATAACTTAATAATCTCCACAACCCTATACTGAAAATGGAAATGTTCCGATGAATAAAAGTACTTTGTGTTTAAGTTTTATTTTTAATATTATCTATTTACACCTCCCTTAATTTTTAACGATTGATGAAATAAAGGGATAATTATTATTAAAATAGATGTAACAGGTAAAATAAACATGGTGAATAACCTTAATTTTTCTATTTTCATAAAACTCGTTACAATTTTAGGCAACTCCAAACATTTTTTCAGCCTAGCATAACTATCTCTAATCCATGGAAAAATTCTGTAGTGTTGGTTACTATGTTAAGCCCATATAACTTATTTTAGCTTTTGAACAGGCCAATTTATCCATTCTTCTTAAGTCATATTTTGATCCTGTTAATTATTCCGTTATCAACCTTGACTGTTTTTATGTGAGCGTATGTGTGTACACTTCTTATCCTATTCATCACATGTCTGTAACATATTTTTGCGTGACTATGAATATCGGTTCACACTTAAGTAAATCGAGTTAGTTCACACGCTTCTTCACCGAGCATTGTTTTGCCTCGTTCTCTTCTCGTCGCTTCATTCCTCTGATTGTCTGTTCAAGTCAATGAGTGTACAAAATATACACATTCAAAAATCCATTCTCGTATTTTGACTTATTCAATTCCGTTATTCACCAACACGATTTAAGTCGATAATTATATGTGAGGATTGACAACATGTATATTTCAATACTAATCAATCATACGATCGAACTGGAGTCAGATCTTAAGACACTAAAATTCTTTCCAATAAATAGTCATTTGATCATCATGATAATGCTTATTTCTTCCCATATTGATCTGCAATATTTATTCCTTCTATTTTCAGTTCGACCAAAATCAATCGTCTTATGAATTTATTTCAACTACATAGTTAATTAGTTCAATGGAGTTCTATGGAATTAAACAAAAGAGTGAATATACTTTGGTGTAATTCAAAAACCAATAGTAATATGTTTATCATATGATTTATTGTACTAGTTAACGCATTAATTTAAACACCAATTTTTTGTGAGTACTTTAAATTCAATTAGTACATTTGTTTTGTTTGAGTTATAATAAGTAACTAAATAAATAAATTGAAGAAATCAACAATCTATCAACATAATGTATACTTTTAAGAATAATGTGACTAAATCACAATGTCACAAATCATTATTTGCCTAATTCGGGTTGTTTTTTTCCTCTACAAGTATAATCATTATCTACTAGTAAATTGTGAAATAAAATAAAGGTGATATTTTTATATTCTAAAATTGTAGACTCATTTACTTAAGATAAAAATGAATTTTTTAATAACAACTTACATCATTTCATATAAACCAGAAGTTATTTCATAAATTGTGGAAATGTTCACGTATCTAGACAGCATCATTGATGAATAAGAGAGATTTGATGTAGACGTAAAAGCAAGAATTGACAAAGTAAGGATGGCATTCTTACAGTTGAAGAATATATGGAACTTAAAATAACTATATGTAAGCCACCATCAAAGTTATAATCTTCAATATAAACCCCAAAACAAAATCATCGAAGCATCTTTCAGTTGACCGAATACCATCAACAACAGCCTACTGTGGGAGAGGACAAACCAGTATGCATCTGAGGAAGAAATTAGGAAAAGATGCTGGAAGTGAATAGAACGTGCATTGTGGATATCGCCAAACTGTATCACGAGGTAAGCATTAACTTGGAATCCTGAAATGAAAAGGAAAAGCGAAAGACTAAGGAACACACTCCGTCGGGAATTGGAAGCAGGCATGAAAAGAATGAACAGCAACTGGAAACAAGTGGAAAGGATTACTCAGGACAGAGTTAGATGGAGAATAAAGGCATAAATAATGATCATTTATTTGGGGTGCATAAATCTCATATATGATCAATCATACAGTATTTTCTTACTTGTGAAATAACAATTTACATAAATGTACAATTGTAACAATGTATAATGAGTACAAAAAATTCTCAAATTAAAATTCTTAGTATTCTGTGCATTTGTCACATGGTATTCTGACAGTTTTTTTCTAAAAGGTTACAATGATCTATTGGGGCAACATTGTTAACCGTATGATAATAATATCAAACCAGATAAATAAACACGAGTGAAAACATTGTTCTATGAACTTGATTCTAGATAGAAAATATCATCATCTTGATATGTCTCAGTATAAGGTAATATAGACTGGTAAGAATAACTTATAACTGTCTATTACAACTAGTAGTATTTTAGTAAAATATAGGGAGTAGTATGAAATTTAAACCACTTTGAAGTCTACAAGTGGAAAGTTTTCCTATATAATCTTAAGAGAGTAAAATAAGAATCAATAAGTACAGGTGTCTAGACCATCGTAGCATGATATTACTTGATATCTAGAATTAATAGTCTATTTGTATAACTAAAGAACTATCAAAATACTTTGTATATGCCTTTGAAGAAAGAATGATCTTCAACTGTCTGACTAGTTGATTCCAATTGTTAATCTAATTATATATACTCAAAAAAGTCCTACCGTTTATAAGTTCTTATGTTTGGATCAACTGATCATATTGAGAATGGGAAATTCATAATTTCCGAGATAAAAGTTATGAAACAAATGTTTTTTAGTGATATTTTACAGTAATCGTGTTGAAAGAGAAGCCATAGTTTACTAACACAATCTTTTGAGAAAGGCGACAACAAAATCACTGAAAAAATAGTCTATTAACAATTGGATGAAGAAATCAAGACACTTTAAAAAAAAACTATTTATACAAATAGAAAACATTTATACTCACTTTAAATTGATTGTCAAATAAAATACTTATCATACAGTGTTTTAATGAACATGTTCACTCAACTCATGAATGACTAGTTCACAGTTACATTTTCACTGTACTTACTTTGCTCTATTATCTTACCATTCGTTATTGGTTAGGTTACTTTTTAGTGTTACGTTCTATTAAGCATTTAAGTTAAATACATTTACAAAACTTGTGATTAATTTGGTTTTTGAATAATTGCATTTCTAAAGCTTGTACATTTTTGTTTCTAAAATACATTAGAATAAAATGGTCGAGCTAAAACTACAACCGACTTTCAATCATGCAACTTAAAAAATCATCCATACAATACCTAATTTCCATCAATACAATATTTTGTATTCTAAGCATAAGTTCTTTTGAAATATCTTATTGTTTTACTAAATAAAAACTTTCTTATTAAGTTCAATGAATGTAGATTTAAACAACTTCATTATATATCAATATGCTATAGTCATAGAAGTATAATTAAGCAAATCATCTGTCTGATAAAAGCAATTATAAGCATATCTTGTAAACTAGTGGTTATCTCGAGTGCATAAAATACTACTGAATATCATCCATATTTTCTAGACAAAAAACCCAAAGCTATATGATATCTTACAGAAAATCAAGCTGACTGGACTACGTAAACACAATATGATCCGAAAAAATCTTTTCTAAGCGGTAGTAATGTTTATAATACAAAGGTTTGTTTTATTTCAGATCATTTATAGAATGAATTAGTATTCAAAGCATGCTTATGTAAGTGGTACTTGTATCTTCCCACCAAGTGAATTTAAAACTTCACCCCATCGCACAAGCAGGTGGCTATTAGGACTCAATAGCTAAGTGGATCGAACGGTACTAGGTTCGAGTTCAAGAGGGGATATCAACTCTGAAATGTAGGCACATGTGGTACTTATCTGTTAATATTATTATTTAAAATATTTTTTCCTCAGCAAAGTAAAACAAAGTATGAAGCACATGCCACACGTAAATTACATACAGAGAAGAAGCAGTTTAATGACGCAACTATTTGCTTTGAAATCCATTGTCCATTTTTAGTAATGTTCTGAATCAAATTGAAGTTAATTAGTTATACCCAATACGTGCTAAGTAATAGAGCCGTAAATAGATTACAAGTACTTAAATGAAATCAATATAAATTCTTGATTATTTTCTTTTTACTTCAAGAGCTTCGTGTTGAAAAATATTGAATTCAATGCGATATTCATAAGTACAATTTTAATAGTTGAATTCATGAGTCGATCTAAGTTAGACTACCAGTGAAAACCTGAGAGCCCTGGATGGCCGTTTCGTCCTAGTATGGGACTCCTCAGCTACGCTCATCGACGATCTCGCATTCAGGACTCGAACCCAGGACTCATGAATTCAATCATTAAATTTACTACAATCTCCACAAGTACTCATTCTGCCAAAAACCACATTTATTATTAACTCAAGGTAAAAATAATCCAAGTATTATATTGATGTTATATTTTTTACAACTGACAAATATCCATTGTTTGCTCATTTCAAACATTGGTCTCTATTGTAACCATTAAACACTACATAGATATATGTTAATTATTGAATAGGAACTTGTTTTAAAAGTAAACCAGATAGTCATTAGGATAGAAGGAGTGAAGGGAAGAGTGATGATCATCGCTAAAATAAAATATACACCTGCTTAAAATTTTTATTCTCATATTATTATAGTTCTATGTTTATTTTCATTACTATCATCAGTTGTATTTTTCTAGTTTCACTCTACCTACATTTATTCTTTAAGTTCTACTCCATATAAACACAAGTATAGAATCTCAATTACAATAACAACCTTGTATAGAGATTAAGTTGAACAAAATGAAATCATTCAATGAATAGTTAGTTATCTTGGTTACTATGGTCAATAAAGAAAAGTTGTTCCGTTACTGTAGTAACAGCCTACTACATAATACGTCAGTTATTTTTGTTTACTTATGTATAGATTTGTTCAGTTAAATATAAATAACAGTAAGAAAAACGAAACAAAAGAAAGGAAACTTGATTCCTGTTTCAATTTCTCATTTTAAAATATATTGCATGCATAGAGCTAAAAAAACACATCAGTAATGGTAATAATAATAAAGATAATAGTCATGGTAAAAAGAAAATGTCAAAGATAAACAATGAAGTCAAATAGAACGTACCACTGATAATAATTTTCTTAGTTATAAGTAAGCTTGAAATTAATTGAGTTATACTTGGCTAGTTACTTCTAAAAAGAATATTAAAATGTAGTTTGATTTCATACTGAAACTGTGGTGTGTGCTACTTAGATCGATATAAGTAGTATATAAAGCTAGTCAGGAATAGAATATCTGGCAACAGAAAGTCGAGAAGATCGAAAAGGAAAGAACAGGAACACAAAGCGATCGGTATAGAATTGAAGGAACAGTGAAGTCTGAGACGACTGACTGATATTTGCAAAGGAACAGTCAGGTTCGAGACAGTTGATTAATATTTTGCAAATTAAGTACTTACTGTATGATTCTCAGATTTTATTAAGTGATACTGTAATTTTGTGAAAAACTAGGTATTCCATGGTGTTCTAGCTTCAACTGATTCATGATCTTTACTGTTAAGATTACTATAGTATCCACAAAACCCCTTCCGATATTAAACAACTTGCTGTTTAAATTACAAACTGATTTTGGATAAGGAATCATTGTAAACTAGAAAGCAATGGAGAGTGATTACACTTTATGATGGCATGCCTCACAACTGAGTACATGTAAGTATGAAAACAGTTGAATCCAAAACTTAAAGGCCTTACAACAAGTGTGTTACAGCTGAACTACTGGGGTTTGTACTAGAATGCAATAGTTATCCAGTGCTCCAGGATTTTCATCTGTTGTTCTGCTAAATGTAGTCCGTTATGTAAGATTCAGATTCAGTAATCTTTATAAACTTCTTTTCTGATAAGTAATCTGAACTTAAAAACATCATACAAGTTCATGTATACTAATTACAAAAATGTATTAAACACCTGAATGTTTCATTAAAAATAAACAGTATTTATGCTGTAATACACAAATTATTAATTGATACATTGCACGAAGTGATTACTGGGTTCGTGCAAGTATTTGAGTATATGTTTTATACTACTCGTATATATTAAAGTAGTATCATTAGTTTTGACAAATATTATTGTCAAAACTAGTAAGCAATTCTGGTATTTAATTGTACAATTCATGACATAGATTTTCGTGATACTCATATTACATAGTCTTTTGTTTTTCAGGAAGCCTAAAGGTGTCCTCTTGATAAGGCTGACCATTTGTTCTCCTAGAATAAGATATTTAATAAACTTTCAATGCATTTCATTTAATAAGAGCCCAGATTATTTGTTTTTTCGGTTTCCAAGTTGTTTAATGCGTGAAATCATTATAAATGCTAATTAATTAGGGAATATATATATATATATATATATATATATATATATATATATGTCATTAAGCAAATTATCTCAACTTTGTGCTTATGATTTTTTTGTGGTTGTAAATTTGAGTTGTTTTTAACAAATGAATTATCTTGAAGATGACTGAATGAATCTCGTCTTTGGTTCATTCAAAGTCATCAAGACAGTCATATGTATGAATGTATGTACGAATTTTATTTAAATCAATACTTGAATTTAGACAACCCAAGTTTTCAGTCCATTCTGTTTATTTTAGGTTGATCAAATGAACCTGTCATGGACTAAATTTCGAAGAACTATCTGAGTGTGATCGATGCTGGATAGGAACAGAAGTCCTTTTTAAGTCTATTAGCCAACTCATTTCGATATAGTATACATAGATATAATAATCAGCACATAGCAACAAGATATCTAGAGAATAATAAAGTTCAGTTGTTTAACCATATCTATGACACAACTAGCTTCAATAGGAAATTTTTGAATTTTACGGAGAAATTGTAACCAGTGGAGCTAATCTATGTTGAGTCTAAGACAGTTACCCACTAGAGACAATGAAAGATAGTCAAGTCATGTCGTGAATTTATTAAGGTTAATCATTAACACCTCTGGATGACGCATCAGTGCTCTACAGCTTAAGTGTTTACCTAAGAGACCGAAGGTCTTGAGTTAAATTCTCGCTTGCGAGGTCATGGATTCACACTGCTAATGAGTCCTATACTAGGATGAATCGGCCGTCCATTGCTTCCATGTTTTCGATGGTGATCTAACTTAAATCGGTTCATGATTCCAAATATATTATTTTAACTCAAATAAACATACATGTGAAGATTACTAAAAGTCTTAACTATCCCATATTAACTTTAAATAGCAAATAACAAAATCCAAAGCCTTTATATAATCGCAATTTATAATGTGATAAAATTAGTAAACAAAATTCAAAACTAAGTACTTGTCAACAAGAAAAAATGTTATTGGCAAAAAGCAGCGGTATTCTATCTGTGTTCCAACGAGAAAAAGAAAAAAAGAAATGAAAGCACAGACGGCTAAGTCATATAAGATTAGAAAAAATATAGCTAAAAGCAAAGTTTTGAGCTTAGTAAAAGAAAAAACACGTGAACATCGAACGGTAGCAAAGACAGATTTTAGAATCTAAAGTCATCCATAGAAAAGAAGTAACAATTTGATGTGACTAAATATACGAGTGAATAAAGAGATAAACTGGAAGTTTTGTCTTGTTAAAGCTCACTGACAGCTTATTTTCTTAACACTAAGAATACATATAATGTTTTCACTAAATAGTGAGATAGTTTTAACTTTTGATACATAAAAATTAGATACAAGTAACTAATACCTATAATTTTCAGTATTTCCTTTATAAGCTTTGAATTTCTGTGATGCTAATTACTTGATAATTTAGCTGTTCAGTTTATCACCTATTCAAGACTCGTTAACCTCGTGATATAAAAATGAATATGTCCTACAAAAGTGGATATTTATTCTAAAAGCACAGTAAGCTTATTCTTAAACTTGATGAATCTCTAAATCAATAAAATCAAAGTAAAAAAGTTACAACTCAGTAACTAGATCTTGTAGTTTAGTCAACAGAGTAAAATAGTGAATGGTGATTTTGACGTCTTGTATTAAATAGTTATAACATATGGTATTATTTTCTGATTATATTACCTTATATATTCAGATACGTTTTATAAATTAATAGATGAGAATACTAGTTTATCACAATCAAATAGTATTAGAATTTAAGGTACCAGTAAAAACTGAAATCTATTTCATTATGAACATTAACTCAGAAATCCTTTTTATTTGTCTTGATATTTTCATATACCCATATAAATATTCATGTATATTAGAGTAAAGCCTGATAACTATAGTGTTCGTTGATATGTGTTGTTGTAATTTTCACAATGGGAATTTTTAATATTTATCACTCCTTATTGGTGTCCACAAACATTCATACACCGAGTCGAATCAAAAAGTTCCAAGTTTAACTCTGCATTGAATATTGTCTTCCATGTTAGAATTTTCAATACAAATGTCAAGACAGTTCTACTCTATGAGGCAGAAACCTGGAAAACTACAAAAACCGTCATCCAGAAGTGTTTATTAATAGCTGTTTACGTAAAATACTTCGGATTCGTTAGCCAAACACTATCAGCAACAACCTACTGTGGGAGAGAGCAAACCAGATTCCAACGGAGAAAGAAGTGTTGGAAGTGGATTGAACACATGTCGAGGAAAGCATCCAACTACATCACACGACAAGCTCTCACATGGAATCCCTAAGTCCAAAAGAGAAGAAGAAGAAGAAGAGCAAAGAACACATTACGCCTAGAAATGGAAACAGACATGAAAAGAATGAACAATAATTGTATATAACTAGAAACGAAGGCCCTAAGACATAGTGATTCGAAGAATGCCCATCTGTGACCTATGCTTCATTAGGAGTAACAGGCATAAGTAAGTAACTAAGTAAGTATATCTATTCCTAGATATTTTTATCAATGAAAATACTCATTAATCATTCATTTAAAATAAACTGAATGATTAAGCAATTAAATTACTAAAATAAACAGGAAACAAAATATTATTTATATAGTTAAATTTTAATTCTATAGAGGATTAATGATGATTTTTAATTGTTTATTAGAATTATCCTTATATATTATGCAACCTTTAATATATTTAATATTCATATTTCTTTTCTTTGTTTTCCTAGTAAAATAAATCATAGTGAATAGTTTATATTTTGAAATGAGCACATTTTTTATCAAAATATGGAATCTGTATTTTTGGTGTGTGTGTGTGTGTATGTTTTGTTGTTTTAATTAAATTTATAATCTTTTCATAGAATAGAAAATTATTTTTCCATATTACCCTTATTGTTTGTATCTGAATGTTTGTGTTCAAATTATGCTTCGTCGTATGAATTTGTAAATTAAAATATAAAAATGAATTATTTTCTTGTTTCAAAACAAGAAAATAAATTATGTTCTGAAGCTTTAGCGATTTCCCTCCTCCCCCCCATTTTTTTTTACAAAAAGTAATAATAAATAAATAAGCGATGACTAAATGGTCAAAATCTAGACGACCATTTATGTTGGTTAATGCATAACAGTAATTGTAATAAAGAAATATAGTCAAATTAACTTGTATTTGTTAAGCGATTATTATTGATAAAAATGGATGGATATTACTTACTTACTTACTTACTTACTTACTTACTTGCTTACTTACTTACTTACTTACTTACTTACTTACTTACTTACTTACTTACTTACTTACTTACTTACTTACTTACTTACTTACTTACTTACTTACTTACTTACTTACTTACTTACTTACTTACTTACTTACTTACTTACTTACTTACTTACTTACTTACTTACTTACTTACTTACTTACTTACTTACTTACTTACTTACTTACTTACTTACTTACTTACTTACTTACTTACTTACTTACTTACTTACTTACTTACACGTGTTAACCACCTCGATCTCGTGGAGGAGCCATAGGACGTTCACCAGTATTCTCTACCCAACTCTGTTCTGGACAATTCTTCACAGTTCTTTACAGTTGCTATTGATCCTATTAATGTCTGCTTCCAATTCTCGGCTCACTATGTTCTTTGGTCTTACTCCTTTCCATTTCCATTTCAGGATTCCAAGTTAGTGATTGCTTCGTCATACAGTTTGACGATTTCAGTAATGTTTGTTCTATTCACTTCAAGCGTCTTTTCCTAATTGCCTCTTCACATGGAAGTTGGTTTGTTCTATTCCGCAGTAGGCTGTTGCTGATGGTATTCAATCAACGGATGTTAAGCATCTTGCGTAGACAACTGTTTATAAATACTTGTACATTTTGATGATGGTTGTGGTGTTTCTCGAAGTTTCAATTCTGTAAAGTAGAATTGTTTTGACATTTGTATTGAAGATTCTGATTTGATATTAGTTGGCAGTTATTTTAATTCCATATATTCTTCAACTGGAGGAATGATGTCCTTGCTTTGTCAATCTTTGCCGTTATGGTTGCATCAGATTCTTTGATTGGATGGGTGTTAGGTGACACTTAAATGTTCAAATGCATTATCACAAAAAACTATTTGTTTTTAATTTCAAACTTTCCCACTTCTAATCAAGCAGATGTTAGCCCCCACTAACTTAACAAAATGGTAAGAACTGTTTACAGAGATAAGGTACTGAATAAAACAGCACTTTTCATGCAGATCAGGAATTTCAAAAATATAATTTTTTGTGCTTTCCGATTGTAGATTTGCAATCCAGATGATACCTATTGAATACCTATTGAATTTTCCTAAATTGTCAGTGGGCACAACTCTAGGAAAGCATTTACAGTTGATAAGTCTATATGAAACTTCAAGATAGCAGGACAGTTTGGCTTCCTAGGACCTTCAGGAGTGTTATGAATGTTGGAAACAGAAATACTACAACTATATTGCCATAAAAAGGAAGTAGTCCGAAGAAGGTAGGATCTATGTGTTTTGAATTTATTAAATGTCTCTATAACCTCAATGTTTGTTGAGAAGATTACATAAGAAGTATAGACTTAATTCATTATTTTACTGTACAGTAACTGTATATATTGTTAGTAGTCTGCTACCTTTATTTCAATTAGTTATAGATGAGGAGAAAACGGTCATACAACTGAATGTTGGTATAGAACTTCCTGAATAAACCATCGCAAAACAGTATTGTTAACTGGAAGCATATTATTCATTGCCACCAAAAATTTGAATCGATTCACCAGTGATTAGCAGGTTAGGATTATAATTTATGTCGTATTTATGAACTAAATCTAAGTAACAAATATATATTTTATCAGTTGAATTCATGAGTCAGTTGAAGCTAGACCATCATGGAAAACCTAGGAGCACTGGACGACCGTTTCGTCCTAGTATGGGATTCCTCAGCAGTGTGCATCAACGATCCCACCCTCGGGATCCAAATTCAAAACCTATCAGTCACGCGCGCAGGCGCTTAACCTCTAGACCACTGAGCCAAGGTCGAACGCTCGTACTCGAGACTGATAGGTCCTAGATTCGAATACTGAGGGTGGCATCGTGGGTGCACACTGCTGAGAAGTCCCACACTGGGACGAAACGGCCGTCCACTGCTTTCAGGTTTTCCATGATGGTTTAGCTTTAACTGGCTCATGAATTCAACCATCAAATTACTATAACATCCGTAAAACCCCTCTCTGAATATATTTTATCAACCAACCTAATAAGTTATCTCTATAAAGCTAGAAATTTTCCTCAGTCGAACTTTTGTACAATATTGTATATCTTTTTATTACTGAACATAAATCAGTTGCAAATAACAAACAACAGAGTACTAGGGAAATTGTTCTTAATGTTCATAAGTTTTGGCCATTCAACACAGTGTTATCTTTACTCAGATAATATAAAGAATTAACCAACATCATAGATCTGAATTACTTATTTCGAAATTAACAATTGAAAAGTTCAGAATAAGTGATCATTCGTTGCTAATATTCTACCTTGAGTATATATCCTTTCCCATCCTGTTGCTGCCTAGTAACACGAAGCACTAGACCATATTGCTGTTCAAATTGGAACTATTTAGACTAGAATCCTTAAAGTTACACACTAATGACCGTACAAAAAGGGTCGACTTTAAAGATATATACGTATATGTTTATAATAACATTGTAATATAGAGCTCTATAATAATTTGCATAAAAACATTTTTCAATATTTTATTTTTGACGAGTAATTACATGGTGTTTCTCACAATGAATTTATTCATTAATTCCCTTATTGTTACTTTTTTGTCACTTTTAATGCCTCATAGCGAAAAAAACAACAGATAACTGAAAAAACAGAGGCTGATAGGAGAGAAACAACTGAAAGGATTTAATATTTCATAAATTCTATAAATATGTATAATAGAAACATAAAGTAATCGGAATTATAATCCTGATGATAAGATTGAATTCATTACAATTTCAACTAGGCTTAGAGAGATAGAAAGAGAAAGAGAGAGAGGAAAGGAGATAGAATTTAGTTGATCAGCTGACTAAATTTTTTTAAAGTGAAAAAGTGATTAAAATTTCGATAGAAAAAATTGTACCTCTTTTTTTTGTTTATTTGAAAAAAAATTATCAATTGAACTAACAGTTTATCCTTCCTTTCTCAGTTAAACAAATAAATAGCATTGTATTGATAAGATCACTTTACATTAGCTTATATACATATGTACTCAAATGACGTATATTGTCCTCTTCACAAATAACAGAATCATTTAACTTGTGCGGTTATTTAAGTGATAAAGATTGGATTTTGAATTTTTTTCCCCTTAAAGTAAGATAAGTTTATTAATGCCATGTGGATTACGTTAATCATATTGATTTCGCAATAGTTTTGATGATAGGGAGGCGGATGATGGTGGTGGCATCATTATCATATTGTAAAGTTATTTAAAATGTTAGTGAATTCTTATGAAATGATGACAATGATAATGATAATAACATTGAAAATAATGAAACATATTGATGTTATTTTAAGGATAAAAGACTATTTGAAAATGGTAACAATAATATTCATAAATCTATTTTGAAAATAAGAGAATAAATTAAAATTATACTTTCTACCACCTACGTTTATCCGATCCTACACATATACATATACACATATACATTGAATGTAATTTGAAATATTGAAAAATTACTTGGATTAAGAAAGAAATGAAAATTTATCACAATTTCTTCCTCCCTTAATCTTCATTCTCTAAATAGTTTTCTTTGAATTTATTTACAACTAACCAATAAATAAATAAGCAGACATATCACTTGCAGTTATCATCAAACAATAACCATTGTAAATGGCAAAAAATAATGTTTTGTAACATCTTACTGATAGATTATAGAAATGAAAAGTGATTTTGTTCGTATAATATATATATATACAGAGAGAGAGAGAAAGCCCAATAATCCTTTATGACTTCTATAGTATAAGCTTTAACTTATCATCTAAGTTAAGACAACTTAAATGATATCAATTTTATCGTAAATAGGGGAAGAGATATTCCTTTTTTTTATTCAGTGTCACCTTGATTGTATGTTACTTAAAATATTTGTATTGAGTGTATTGGATAGTTTGTTTTCTCTTTAATCTCATTTTTCACCCATCTCTTCTTCTCCCTCTACTATTTCTTTTAGTTTGTCACTAGTCCGATTTTGTTGTTGTTTAGTACTGTTATCTATTTTTGTCTTATATATCTTTTAGTTGCGTTAGCTTTCTCCCTCTTATTTATCTAACTACTTGCTTATCACAAACAAATTACTTTACAAGAGGCTAATTTGTATGCAAATGATTTTTATTAAATTTTTTTTAATGTATATAGAAAAATCCTTTTGTAATCCTTAGAAAAGAGATATCCAATTATGATCTAAGAAAATAGAAGGAACATGTGGATATCACAGATAACAACACTATACACCCACACAACTACATAAACACATATACACATAAAGAATATGAGTACAAAGTCAAAATGACATGACGGAAAAACCCATCAAGACAATCATAAATATAGTCGAAAAATAATTTGACCAGCTTCCTTGTGAGTTATATATATATATATATATATATATATATATATATATATATATATATATATATATATATATATATATATATATATATATATATATATATAATTCAATGTTCCGTTGTTTTAAAATAAACATAGAAAGAATGAATATGTCAATAGAGTGTAACGTATTTTGTAAAAGTTGTAGATAAAACTGTATTCAAGTTGTTACTTATATGCGAAGACAAAAAACATAGATAAGTATGGGTAGTGTAGGTTTTATTGAGATCATGAAATGATGTAAGTTACATTACCACTGAAAACCTGAAGGCATTGAATAGCTCATTCCTCCTAGTATGGAACCACTCAATAGTACGTATCCACTACATAGTCGGCGGAACTCCAACTCAACACACTCAGTCTCGCACACCAGCACTTCAGTTGTCAATCACTACAAACCGCATCAAGAGGTGTTAATGTCTAACTTCAATCAGTCCACCGCATTGCGCGAAACAGTCGTCTAACATTCATCTCGATAAAAACTTAACAATCTTCATAACCCTATACTGATAGTTATCATGAGCACACAAGTGATTGATGTGGAAAGGTAATTCTAAGAGTTCTAATGAGAAATCGTGACCAGTTCGGTTAATCTGTGATAGGTGTGAGGCAGTTATCCACAAAAAACACAATGGAATATGGTTGTGCAATATCGTGGATTGGTTGAAGTTAGACATTAACACCAATGGATGCGAGTTCAGTGGTTTTGTGGTTGAGCATTCGTGTGAGGGTGAATATGCCGATTTCGAGTGGTACATGAGGTGTGGTGAATGTGCATTGCTAAGAAGTCTCATAGAAGAATGAGGTGATCATTTATTGTTTTCAAGTTTCGGATGTTGGTCTAATATTGGTCGATTCATGATTTTAATAAAAAATCAACAATTTTCACAACCCTATGGTGAAAGTACGGAATCAACTGTTTCGTACTAGGGAATTAACAATGCACACACTTGTAAGAATAATCGAAATAAGAGTGACAATATAGTAAATGCCATGCATAAGGTTAAGTGTTTGGTTATAATGTCTTTTACGTAGTATGTGGATATCTAGTTAGTACTATATGGGAACAATAAATGTTTGTTTTCTATCCACCTTTTTTTGGATTCATGATAATCGATGGTAGCATGTTAATTACTTACTGAAACAAAATTATCGACTCACTGTACTCTAAACAATACAGAACAAGTGATTAGTAAAATGATTATTTCTTTATGCGTAAATCGATATAACAGATGAAATAGTATACATAAATAAAAGTTATTTGAGCCATGAACAAATGTAAGAGATATGTTTTATAAATTACCCGTCAATAATATCTGGCTACTCCACTTGAGATATAAGCCACTGAAACTCCTGATAAATAAGCTTAATTCCTACCCAGTTAGATTGCTTGGTAAGTTTTTAATAGATTACTAGATTATTATTTCTGACAATTCATTTCAACAAATTAAATATTAACGGATGATATATAGATGTATTGTGTTAGAGTCAAAGATTAGTATGCAGATTTACGTAATATGTGATGAAATAGCTAAAACACTCTTTTCAGTACTAAAATTTCTATTGATATCTTCACATAATAGAGATTTAGACTTTCTTCCTTCAGTATTTTTCGAACCCATAGATTCGAATGTGTTTATCACAAATTAGGCTAACTTAAATAGCATTGTTTAGAATTGTGATTTTTCTGGTTATAATTTAAGAAAGACCTCTATTACAGAAGGATTCGTTTAACCAGTATTTAGGTTGAATCTTTTCATTTGGTCAGCTGAGTGTCTGGCAAGAAACTTAGAGGCTATAAATTCAAATCCTTCTGTGAATAAGTTCGTGTGTCAAATTTAGCTATATCTCCTATTTTATCCGGAAATGTATGATTATTTGAAGGGAATACATGTAAGACTTTGGATTCATTTTAAGGTCTTTGAGGAGTTGCATTTTATCTCTAAGAAAATCATTGAGCAGTTTCATTATTTATCTAATCAATTCACATAAATTATAGTATAGTCAGATACTAAAAATAGTATGCCCAACACAAACCGAAATAGTACCGCCCCCATATATCTTGGTATAGTCGCTCATCCTTTTAAAATGTTCTCATACGTTAATGCATTTATAGTATCTGGAAAAGAAAGTTTTACTCACTACCCTCACTTGGTGGGATTGTTGTCATTGAAAACGAGAGGAAGGGACTTGAATGTCTCGGTCAGTGAATATGAAGAACTCCCGAGGACGGTTGGAAAACCCTAATTCAAGCCAAACGAATACATGAGATCCGGGAATCGATGGAATGACAACCCACTTTGACCACCACTTAACAAGAGACTGCATTTTCTGACGTTTTTTCACCACATTTTGAACTAAACCCATATGTCAAAGACTCTGAAAGTGACTCTCTAAGAAAAACGTCTGTTTTGTTCTGAGCTCCTAGACAGTATCCCAATCCGTACAAAAATATGACGATTAACAATTATGCAGAAAATGAGATGTCCTATACGAATAGATTTTCAGTGTATTCAGATTATCTGACTGAAGTTAGTCTATGATGTATTCCTTATTCGAATCAAACAACCTTCGTAAAAATATAATTTTAGAATTTAACTAACTAAATCTTCTTGATTTCCATGCTAGTAGCCCAGTGGATAACATTTTAAGACTTGTATTGATAGATATTCAATTTCACATAAATATTAAAATAAATAATCAGAAGTAATAGATCATACATAACCTAAAAATACGTGTCTCGAACTACACTACTAGTCAACTATACTATATAATCTTGTTTGTTTTTCCCATAACATTTATTTGTTTTATCCTCTTCCCACATTCAAGATTAAACATCTGATGATCAATTCACATTTCAATGAATAGCTTTACCTAAATAATGCCATGTTACTTCTTTTTTTTATATTTTATTTTATAAATTTTAAAGTAAATACATATTGTTAAGGTTTATACAAAAGATGATAAATAAACAACTTAGGTTATAATATAATTTCTATGAAAAGTTTCTTTTCTCCCTTCTTTTGTATCTAGTTTCTTTCGTTTTAAAGTGGTTAAATTTTGTTTAGTTAAATATGAGAAATTACTTAGATAATTCAAGTTGAATAACATATTTTCCTATCTATTCAATCCTTTCTTATTATTTATATACAAAAGCATCATTTTTATTAATCAGTATAACATGTGTATATGTAAGAAGTGAATATTATATATATATATATATATATATATATATATATATATATATATATATATATATATATATAATATATATGAGTACATGAGGATATAAACAGTTTCTAACGCATATGATATATGTAAGTTGGTCAATAATGATTATGAATAAAATTGAATGATTATTAATACTGAACTTAATGAATGTTTAATTACTAAGTGAATTGTTATTTCTCAATGTTAAATTCCTTAAATCAATTATACAGTTACTAGTTTATCGCCTAAAAACTCATTCATAGTCAATCAATTTTAATCAATTAAATTAAAGTATACGTTATAAATGAACTGTCTTATTTCTTTCTAGTAAAATGTCATTTTAATATTATCACTCAAGTTTTATCCTTGTCTTCATATATTTTTCTGTGTTTTGAAAAAAGATGAACAAAATGACTTGGACTTAAAGATGTTAACCTCTAAAAATATTTATAGTAGATGGATTTTGGCTAGCAATCCAATCTAAGATGTGTATTTTGTCCTATTTGAGATTTCTCAGCAAGATTTGCTTACATTCCACTGGGCTATTGAGACTAATATGGTAACTAACTTTAAAAATATTGTGGTCGGTGCATTTATTAATATATTATACTGAATAAATGGAACAAAAAGTAATTATAATAATTGTTTCAAATGACAATAGTTCACTGATATACTTACTTTAAAACCAGAATATGATATATCCATTTGGTCGTGTGTGTTTATATCATCGAGCGAAAGACATAGTGTGATTGCATTGGTGAGACGACCTTTAAGCGACGCTAGATTGGCCTTGAGAGTGTCTAGCTGATAACTAGGACCAAATGAGGGTTATAAATTAGTGTGAGACATTCGAATTATGATTTATAGTTGATGGTCAGGGTTTTCATCACGAAATGACATCAGCTTTAATGCCAAGACTCTATTTAGCCAAGTGGAAGAGCGAATTTCGCGCCAAAATCCGAAACCTGTTATTTAATATCCGATTGGTTCGTCCATAAATTATAGTCTCGCCGATTGCATTTCATTCTTTATACTGAACAGATTTATGGGAACATTATTATTTTTATATGCAAAATAAACAAACATAATTTAATGAATAAGAATTTCATAATTCATATGATGTTGAATTATGTGTAGGGATAATACAAAACCAAATCTCTGTGATAAATTTTGGAGTGTTACGCATCTCGAAATTCTCATTAGAATTCTCAGCATAGGATGATGATCTCATATGCGGTAGCACAAAATGCCTCCCCTTCCAGTTCGTTATTTGTGTGAAGTGATGAACTTCACAATGTTAATGATCCAAAAGTAATATCCTGTGAATGTATTATTTCCAGAGGTAATATGAAAAAGGATATATTAAGATAGAATATGAGATTTATCCTCAAATTCCACTTTAAATAGCTACAAACTAGTAAGAGATTTACTTTCCCCCTCCAAAGTAAAGAGAAACTTCCATTTTCATCACCATACAGGTCTCATCTGGCACAGATAAACTGTAGCTACGACGCTATGATTTGAGTTTAATGGTATCTACAACCCATATGAAGAAATGAAACTAGGGTAAACTGATGAGTGTTAATAATAAAATCCTTTGCCAAATAATTAAGGTCACAGGATTAAACGTTCAGCACTAAATGATTAAATAATAGGTCAAATTATTATTATTATTATTTGTTTACGATATGAACATATAAAATAGACCAGATTACTGTCCATGTTATGATTATTATTATTAATCAAGTAAATATGAAACTAAATATTTCAAGTTACTCATGATGACTTTTAATTTATCTCATGATCTCATCATCCACAAAAACCCCTTCTGATATTATCTAAATAAGAAAAAAAAGTGAATATAATTTATGTATCAATCAAATGTCATCCAAATAAAAGTGATAACTATTCATCAGTTAACTGTGACACAGAAACAACATACATTAAATATAAATTTTGGCAAGAAATTACTATTCATATAATGTAAGATAAATAAAATTAATAACTTAATTCTCAATAAACACATGTATATCATTAAGATGACAATTAGTTTGCTTAAAGGTCAATTAACTCAATAAACAATAGGTGTAAGTTAATTATGGTTGACTGATACATATATAGCAAGGATGGAGCTGGACGATCTAGACTTCACAGATGACCTGGCTCTTCTATCTCACACGCAACAACAAATATAGGAGAAGACGACCAGTGTAGCAGCAGCCTCAGCAGCAGAAAGTCTCAACATGCACCAGTCGAATCACACTTGACGCAGAAGCTTTGGAAAATGTAAAAACCTTTATATATTTGGGCAGCATCATTGATGAACACGGTGGATCTGATGCAGATGTGAAGGCGAGGATCGGCAAAGCAAGAGCAGCATATCTACAACTGAAGAACATCTGGAACTCAAAACAACTGTCAACCAACACCAAAGTCAGAATTTTCAACACAAATGTTAGTGTAGTTATACTGTATGAGGCGGAAACCTGGAGAACTAAGAAACCGATCATCCAGAAGATACAAGTGTTTATTAACGGTTGCCTACGCAAAATACTTCGGATCCAATCATTGAAAGTAAGGAAGCACTGGACAGCTATTTTTGTCTAGTATGGGATTCTAAAGCAGTATGCATCCACGACCCTACTGATTACTGAACAGAAGTGTTTACATAAATGCTTGTGTAAGTAGATAATTTCAGGTTTACACAATGAATTACATCTTGTGTAATATTTATCATTAAATCTCAAAAGAAATCAGATGCCAGTTTTGCAGGAGACATTTGGTGTGGAAATTACGTTTGAACTGATGTCTCGTCCAAGATTCTTCAAGGAAATAATCGAAGTCCAAATTGTCCAAGATAAATAAGGTCTATAACAAGTCCTTAGTAAACGCTTATAAATGCACGTTCAGAAGCTGATTTCATGTGTAGTAAGAATCTGAGTCATTTGGTGTGAAATACGGTCACAATGTTGCCTATGAAAGTGTACATATCTATACGTTATCACCACTAGAATATAGCGAACAAATGAAACATTCGTTTAAGGTCATATAATTCGTATTTACTGGTGGGTTAGGGTCAAGTGCATAAAATAGGTATGTTGCGAAAATCGTGTCAAAATGATATAGAATAATATGTGAAATGATACATTGTCAAAACCAAACTGCTAATTTACCTCATATACATTTAACAGGTCAACTTTCGTACTAAGACTACTAATCTGTAAGTGGAAATATACATTATCAAAACCAATGTTTAACATTATACTAATTATTAACTGTTTATGTTTTTAAATGTTGCACACAGTTCTCCACAATTGATTTATATCGGCCTCAAAGAGTCTTAGCTAAAATTATAGTTGAAGATACTTCAACACTTACTGATTTCCTTCAAGAAATCAACTAGTTAACCTTTGCTTTCCTTTTTTGTTATTTTAGATATCCCAAATCTAGTTTTGAATTTGATCACTTATTCTAAAGCATTCCAAATTGATCATAAGCCCTAAACTGGAAACTTTACTTAACATCTGATATTAGTTTGTGTGCAATTCATTGGTTCCATGTCAGTCCTCTGTTTATATAAAGAAATTTGTCAAACAAAACTGATAAGCCAGGAACTATAAATGTAGTAATTTTGTAAGAATAATAAACAAAACAACAAACTCTTTACTAACTTAAATCTCTCTTGAAGTTAATATTATGTCTTAAATAGAACAATTTGTTCTTAAAGTCAATTAATTAATGCTACTTAGTAAGTTACCAGCAATGTTTCAGTTTGCCTGTACCTCCTAATGCAGTTAAATTAATAGAACAGAAAGAACGATATTTAACACATACATTAGTGCAACTTCTATACCCTAACTTATATATTGTTCTTTATCCTAGTAACAGAATTCCTCACTATTTTCCCTATTTCGTTACATTATTGTTCAATTCAACTCCTCATTATTTCATACTATCATTTCATTTAAATCATCTGAGTCTAAATGACTTAATTCTTTATTTATAAATACCCTCAAACTAATTCCATTCACTAAACAGTTCTCGATCACTACACAACTTCTGTGATTCTTAGTCAATTCTTTAACTGACCTTCTAAAACCTTCTTTTGGATATAATTTATAATTATGATATTTGATTTAATCATTTCCACTTTCTCCACCTTTATTATCATTCCCTTACTATAATAATACACATTAACATTGAATATTAATTAAATTTATTTTGATAAACATGAGTTGAATTTCGTTTACAATTAGTAACATTCAAATATAGGATAGTGTAAGCAGCTGAAACTAACGTAAGCAATTCAATTCATGTCATTCGGCTTAAATTGTTGTTGCTCGCTTCGAGTCACTAAGTGAAACAATATGACATGGATTTTTAATAACTGGTTCAAAAAATACATCTCATTTTATATCTTCCATTGTAATTTCCTTTTTTATCTAAGCCTCGTTGAATTTACCCTACTAGTTAAATGCGTTCTAAGTTGGCGTTTGTTTCGTAATGCAGTTTGACGATTTCAGTAATGTTTATTCTATTCACTTCAAGCGTCTTTTCCTAATTGCCTCTTCACATGGAAGTTGGTTTGTTCTATTCCGCAGTAGGCTGTTGCTGATGGTATTCAGTCAACGGATGTTAAGCATCTTGCGTAGACAACTGTTTATAAATACTTGTACATTTTGATGATGGTTGTGGTGTTTCTCGAAGTTTCAGTTCTGTAAAGTAGAATTGTTTTGACATTTGTATTGAAGATTCTGATTTGATATTAGTTGGTAGTTATTTTAATTCCATATATTCTTCAACTGGAGGAATGATGTCCTTTCTTTGTCAATCCTCACCTTTACGTCTGCATACTATCCTTCTCGTTCATCGATGAGGCTTCCCAGGTGCGTCGAAGTTTTCATCTGTTCCAGAGTTTTCTATCAAGTGTTTTTAGGGTTGGTATCCTCCGTGTTATATTTGAGGATGTTGGTTTTTACTTTGTACATGTTGAGATCTACTGCTACACTGGGTTTTTTCATCGAATCTACTTGTTACCTCAATTGTCAAAACATATTTCGAAATAAATTGAAAATGAAGGAAATTAATTATATACCATCTTGAAATGAAAGTGAATCGTTGCTCATTTACTTAGTTCGAATTTTTTTCAACGATAACGGTTCTGAATACTATTCTTGGTTGAAACTTTAACCACTGCGATAAGTAAATAACTAGGAGGAATGATACACATTTCTAACTCATAAACAATTTGTTATTTAAAAACATAAATCCTAAACATTTATCACATCAAATCATAAGACAGATAGTCTTTATCAGTATGGAGTTGTGGAGATAGAGTTTCTATTGAAATCATGAATCGACCAATATTAGACCAACATCGCAAACTTGAAAACAATAGATGATCACCTCATTCTACTATGAGACTTCTTAGCAATGCACATTCACCACACCTCATGTACCACTCGAAATCGGCATATTCACCCTCACACGAATGCTCAACCACAAAACCACTGAACTCGCATCCATTGGTGTTAATGTCTAACTTCAACCAATCCACGATATTGCACAACCATATTCCATTGTGTTTTTTGTGGATAACTGCCTCACACCTATCACAGATTAACCGAACTGGTCACGATTTCTCATTAGAACTCTTAGAATTACCTTTCCACATCAATCACTTGTGTGCTCATGATAACTACCAGTATAGGGTTATGAAGTTTGTGAAGTTTTTATCGAGATCAATGTTAGACGACTGTTTCGCGCAATACAGTGGACTGATTGAAGTTAGACATTAACACCTGTTGATGCGGCTTGTAGTGATTGACAGCTGAAGTACTGGTGTGCGAGACTGAGTGTGTTGGGTTGGAGTTCCGCCGACTATGTAGTGGATGCGCACTTTTGAGTGGTTCCAGTGGTTATGTAACTTACATCATTTCATGATCTCAATAAAACCTCCTACACTACTCATACTTATCAGTATTTATTCAGAATTAATAAGAATAAATATTACTATCATTATTATTACTAGTATTATTATTAATGGTAATAAATTGAATAAAATTCTCAAATAATATGATATGTATTCTAAACCGCATAAACAATAATATTTTTTAACCCTATGAAATTATGTTTATAATATGAATGAATTTCGCTATTCAACTGGTTTAATAACATAAATTTACAATTCAAATGTATGAAACTATGTTGAATAATATGAAACATAGTCAATACTTTATTAATCTTTATAATTATGAAATAAATCTCATTATATTCAATATTCATTTATATAATTTATGTAATAACATATCACAGCGTAGATCTTGTTTTTTTAAATTAAAGTAGTTTTATGTATAGTACCGGAATTAAATTAATTTGTTCAAAGATTGGTAAGATGAAATAATGATAATATTGTCAATTTAATTGTCTTACAAACAAATGAGTGGGAGAGAACAAACCAGATCCTAGCGGAGGAAGAAAGCAGGAAAATGTGTTGGAAGTGGATAGGAAACGCATTGAGGAAAGCGACCAATTACGTCACAAGGCAAGCTCTTACTTAGAATCTTCAAGGCCAAAGGAGAAGAAGAGCAAAGAACACATTATGCTGAGAAATGAAGAGAAGCATGAGAAGAATGAACAATAGTTGTATAGAACTAGAAAGGAATATGCAGGATATAGTGGGTTGGAGAATGCTGGTTGGCAGCCTATGCTCCATTGGGAGTAATAGGGATAATTAAGTAAGTACAAACAAATTAATTGATAATATTCATACAATTACTGTTTATATGTATTTAACCACTGTGATGTTTCTTTTTTCTAATGGGATAGTGATGATGTTGATGATAAAATACATTCAATACTGAAAGGTGAATCAGTAGATTTACTTAAATTTATGTTATTATTATTATTAGTAGTAGTAGTATTATTATTAAAGCAACTGTTTAAGGTTTTGTTTTGGGTTTTTTGGATTTTATTAATATTTTGGTGAATAAGAGATTGTCTTGAAAAATTTGCACAGTGATTGGTAATCGAATTATCAGTTTGAAGTTGACTGTTCCACAAGTTAGCATCTTCTGTTGAATAGTTAGATTGTATGTTAGACCAAATTGAATGAAGATGTACAGGGATACTATTATTAGATCTTATATTGGAATGTCTGTAAAGGGATTGAAATTCAGAAGATAAATTCAAGCAATTTTCTGAAGTAGTGATGTTTGGAAATATTAGATTTTGCTTGAATTCTTCGATATATTTTGTAGATGGTGTTAAATCCAATTGTAGCTTATTATTTGAGATGGAATTTTCGCAATCATTGTGCTGAAAATTTAAGGATTTGGGATTTTTCTGCGTTGTTTTAGATGAAACAAGTTTAGAGGTATGATTTTGTCTAACTACTGTTTGCTTCTTTTTTAGAGATTGTATTCGTTTCTCCATCATTTTTCGTCTTCTTGTTTCCAGGCGACTTGCTTCCCGTTTAAGCAATTCATTTGGATCGATTGGTTCACCTGAACATGTAAGAAGTTGAGCATTATGAGCTGGCCTTCCAGGTCCTGCGTTAAATTTAGAAAGAAATTCTTAGCAAACATACCATAAATAAAATTTAATTGTAACGTATTACAAAACTAAATCATTTTTGATTAAATTTGTTAGATGATTGATCGTTGGTTTGCTAGACCGCATTATACTTTACCTGTGATTTTATGTAGGATGAAAAATTTGCAATTATCTATTTGCAGGGTAATAATGGTTTGAGTCATTATGTCAGTATGGGAAATTAATTCAGTTGTTTCCTTTATTCTGAAGTTTGTCGAATATGCATCTATGGGAAAGTTAGGATTGGTATATTTACAACGTCTATAAGATCTCACTAACCACCGTTTTCTACACTAAAAGATGACATGCCATTGATTTGGTTAGACCCGTTTTTGATTGATCGCACCTGATACTCTCGCTTTGTTCACTTGTACTATTTAAACTTAGCTTGATTTGATTTGGTTATTTGTTCTTTGAAGAAGTGGCCTACACTCATTGAGATATTACAAATAAATTATTTTTATTTATAACAGTCTACCCAATGCTCACTTTATTTGAAGTTACCAAGTCAAACCTCCGTAATGACACCTAAACCGTACCCGATCCTATACTGTAAATGATAAACGATATATCCTTAGAGAATGCTAATTCATATAAAAGATCCTTATTTTTAGGGAAACGAGAAATTTATCTAGAACAAAACTTTCCTGAAGTCCCAGTGATTTAAAAAGATTGTTTTATGACTGAAGGGAGTTGGCTTGCTCAACCTTGATTAGCATAAATTTCGTGCTAGTTAGGGCTCATCAGTAAGTTATGCCTCAAATCTTGAAAAAACTGATGTTTTATAATGGATTTGAACTATCATCACCCAGTTTCATAGTTTAAGACATTATTTGAGCTATTCAAGCCGTAACTGACCTACTGTGGAACTGAGATGTTTACAAATGGTTAATCACTGACTAGTGACCAGTGTTGGTTAGGTTAGTAGCCATATAACAACTTAATCGATAGAAACTCATCAGCTCTAAAGGATAAGACAAATATGACATTAGTCATAACTCAGTGATCAATCTACCATAAATTTTAAACAGTTTTATAATGGTTGAGTGAAATATGCTTCCATCAAAAATCTGATTATCATTTAATAAATTATTTATTACAGTTTTTAAGGAAACTAATCCCCATTAAAATAGTGTAATTCTTCGAATACTCTATAGATCATGAATTACTCATCAGTTCATTAAACCATTGACAATTAGAATTAATATTAAAGAACTAATTATTGTACTACTACCAGTTTGTCAAAAGTAATAACATTCTGATATTTAACCTGTACATCATTACTGTATAATAACAAGTTTTCAAATATTATAGGTAGAATAAAGAATGAAGGGTTATTCAAAGATATATAGCCTTCAACCTGTAATATCTTATTAATTGTTTGAATGTATAATTCATATTTAGGTTCATTTTATTCATTAATTAAACACTTAATAAGGATAATATTTTATTCAATCTAGTAATCTACCTTTCCGTGTATGTTCTCGTTTGCGCCATTTAGCCCTTCTATTTTGAAACCAAACCTTTGAAAACAAAGAAAAAAGAAAGATATGGAAAATTACTTATGACATATAATGTATGGGTTTGGAATAATAAGATATAATTAGTTGTTAGAAATTTATATATAAGTATCCTATATGTCATTACTGCATTTGCAATAAAGGGTCTAGTGTAAAACTAACTAAGTACTTACTTTTTGAATGTAAATTTTACTTGGATTATTTATCTAACATGATATCCTTGATAATAAGTGAAAAAAAGTGAAAATAATACTGAAAATTATGTCGAATTAAATTAACCCTAATTGGTGATATACAAACGATCCACACATGTTAATAAATCAGTTCTTATCATTAATCAAGTGGATCTGCAAAGCTGTCTGGAGAATGAGGATAATTGATGTTCCTTTTTTATGGAGGGTTATTTCTTTTTGAGGGGTCTGACATGGAAGTTGAGTTAGAGGTGGTTATAGAAACCTGGAAGTGTAACTGCAGGACCCAAGGGTAGCTGCATGAGGCTAGCCAGGCATGAAATTTTGAGAGAAGTTTTAAATGCGTTTGTTCTGTACTTTAAAGTCCTTGGTGACGGAGATGAAAATTTGTAGAGTTAAGTAAGATGTGACCTTTTAAACCCGATCTTTTCTAACCTCTCTCTTGCTGCTGTGAGAAGGTAGAATCCTTGTAGACGATGGTTATCCTATGGAACACCTTACATCCGTCACACTCTGGTAACGACAACAGTACAGCCTTTGTTTTGTACCCTGAGTTGATGCCTTCAGTCTTGTCGCTTTTCAACGGATTCGCATAACAAAGTAAAACCTAAAGCAACGAAGTTTCTAGACACCGTAGCTCGGCAAAGTCATCACCAACGGCATGACCAGCTACCACATCAGATGTATATAAATATGTATAAATATACATAAATTTTCTGATAAATAATAATCTCAAAGAGTTGCAAAATCCTTTGATTTTAATGTTTATCGCTGTATAATATCATGGCAACATTAATTATAATATAAAATATATCTGTCACGGAATAACATGTTGATTGAAGTTATTATTCTTTAAAGAAGGTGACCTGCATATTAAATAACGACAAAAGACAATCAATTTATAATTTATAGCGAAACAAATATCGTGTTAATTTTGGAAGAATATCAGGTGAATTGGATAAATTTCGATAATGTTTATTATGTTCTGTTGCTTTAAACTGTAAGACAGTTCAGAGAAATAAATTTCAACATAATGGTGTTCACTATTCAAGGAAATGAAATGTCTATTTGTTAAATCGCAAAATATATAACGAATGGGGGCAATAAAAGACTATTCAAAATAAAGTTAGTTGGTTAATACATGACAAAATATAATTCCTTTTTTAAAATCAATAACTCTCTTTGATCATAATGGATAACCTTTACATGGGGATATGTGTACTACCATCTAATGGTCGGGACGAACTGGTTGAAACTCGCTCAATAACCGTGATCAGTGATTGGACTCATCGTACAACATTCTTTAAAATCGATATCAGTAGACCAGATGCATTACTTCCTTATCTTCCGCTAGATCTTGAGTTCCAGCGTTTCTTCATAGATATTTTATTTTTATTTCGTTTACGTGAACCAAATTGTCACATTGTTAATGCTTCTGCAATTATTATAACTTTTTTGTCACTAATTGTGATGATTTGATTTGTCCCTAGCATATTCGTATAGCCTTTGAATAAATATGTCGATAAAACGCAAGAACCAAAACAATTCAACTGGATCAACTTACTTGAATACGGGATTCTGGTAAACCTAAACGTTGTGCCAACTCTTCTCGCACAATCATACTTGGATAATGACTAACACGGAAGACTAATTCTAATTCAGTCAACTGTTGTCCTGAAAAATTAGTTCGTGTTCGCCGTCGGCGTTTATTACCGTCATTTTCATTACTATCATTTTCATCCTCTTCTTCTTCTTCTTCATCATCATCATCATCATCGGTATCCTCCACCTCATCATCATTATCATACTGATTATCACTATCATCTATGTCATTTACATAAATGTTTGATTGAGTTCCAGATATGGAAACATTAATCTTTTCATTACACAATTTATCAGAAACAATCTTATTTCCTCCAACATATCCATCACTCTCAATATTATTATTAATATTATTCTTTACTTGATAATTATAATGTTCTGAATGTTGTAATTCATTATTTAATAGCGATGTTTGACAGGATTGTTTTTCTACTTCTACTACTACTTCTTCTTCTTCCTTCTGTTTCATTCTTTTATCCGAAGTCATTTCATTGAATTTGTATAAAATTTCTTTTGTTTTATTTTTATGCTTTATTGGTTTAGAATTTAATTTTGTGTATAAATTTGTTACGAAATTTGTTGATAAGTCTTTAGTGTTATTACAATTGTTTGTTAGATTCTTCTGTAAGTTTAATTTTAAATGATCTGATAAACAGATGTCTCCTCGTTCACCTATATTAGAGAAATATAAAAAAAAGAAGGAAATTTAATGTAAAAATTAACTGTATTAGAAACCAATGTGTAGAGACAATATTTCGTTTACTGATATTATAAATGGTAAGATCACTGAGTGGTGATCAACGTCATATATGTCAGGTCCTTCTTAGTACCGATCGAATCCTATTAACCAAGTAAATATATTTCAGTCCTATAGGAGGTCAGTTGCAGCCCGGATAGCTCAGTAGTAAAGTGTGTGACTGTGAAACTGGGTGACACGAAATTGAATCCGTTAAGGAGCAGCAGTTTCCTCAAGATTACAGGTACACCTTGCTGACGAGTGCCAAGTAGCACAAAACCTAGGTCCAGGGTTTAGTGTTGACTACCTCTAACCACCGTCTTATGGCAACATTTCAAATCCAAAAATTTATAACACAATAACATGTGGCTGTTGTGAAATCTGAGCAAATTCTTTTTAAATATATAACATCAACTAATTGGAAATGTAAAACGTCTGTTTGACCACACAAAGCTGATAAAGGTGATATGTCAGCAGGAATAAGATAAATGATTGAATTTGAATAATGGGTGTTCAATAAGATAGTTGACTCATATAACAAGCTAAAACTCGGTTAGGATTTTATGTCACTACAATCTTTTTATTTTTATTCAAAATAGTGTAGGATAGCTTGAAGATATCCATAATGAAGTATAAATCCTTTATTCCCGAGATAGTTTGTAGTATCTGGGGATAGTTTTTATTATATGCAGAAAAAATTGAAGGATCAATAATAATTAATAAGCACTAGGTAGCTGTATTGTTCTAATTTGAGAATTGTCAGAATTTGAACCACACTAGATTGTGTTCAGGACTTCTTGATCATCATTGGTTCAGTTTTCTGAAATTCGGTACTCGTGAGTTCGACTTTGAGACTGAACCGTCTTGGGAACAGAGAATAATTAATTACCCTATTCGTTGGTAAGTGAAGAGGAAGCCCTTTATCTAATTCATTCGAACGAAACTCATAAAGAATGGGAAAAGTACAATCATACCAAATTAGAGCACTGAAGTAAAATAAATGGAAATCGAGGAACATGTTAAAATCATAATAATTTTTGAGTAGAAGAGATGACAGTAATCTATAGATTAATCAAGAGTTTATGATTCATAAGATAAAGCAGATACATAATTAAACGTTAGTAATTTACAGATTTCAAATTAAGTGAAAAAATATCTCAAAAAATAGCTCTCATCTCTTCTTAATGAGTATCATATCTTCTACTGAGAGTAACTAGTTATATGTTTCTAAATTGAAATACGAGATTTCAAGATGACTCTCTTCATTACTAGATATAGAATGAGAGATGTAAAGATTGTTTTATTTCAAGTCAATAAAGTTGTAATCACTTTAATGGATTGTATTGATGAGTTCCAGCATAAAACAGAAAACATATTTAAAGTGTTTAAGTTTATTCTGAATTTTTCCATAAAAGATTACAGTTAAAATGAAAATAAACCTGTTGACACCAAAACTATTTGACAATTACATGAATACAATTTGGACTAATATGTTGTAATATGATTCCACCATTTTATTTAACAAACATAACTCTTTTTGATTGAGATCATGAACCGATTGATGTTAGACCATTATTGAAAATCTGATCTAACATCAATCAATTCATGATTTCAATCAAAAACTAAACAGTCTCCACAACCTCATACTGATAAACATAACTCTGTTAACTCTTTCTCAAATTTTATAAAACTATAGAATTCATACTTCTTTGAAGATCAGAACAGAGTTAATGCAGTTAATGATTGAAATTTATCATATCTGAGCGGTTTACATTGGTATTTCCTGCTTTATTTAAACTTAATTAATAACTAGCTAGTACTAATTAATTACCTTTTTTAATTTAAGTAGTAAATAAAATATGTTGACATCTATATAGAAGCATAAGAATCACAAATACATCTTCTTAAAATGTATTAGAAAGCATAAAATACATTTGTAAACGAATGATATTCATCTAGCTTAGTAATCCTATTGAATTTATTAATTAATAGATTATATATTCTGTAAGTCATTTTCACAAAAATGGTTGAAATAATTCAAGTAGCAATTTTAGCAGTACCATCTCTGTGTTTCACTTAAGAGGAATGAAATATGTACTGATATTTCGTTTACATTTCAATGTGACTACCATAAATAAGAATTTGTTCAACGTTTTTCACCTGGTCATCGAAATTTCCTTAAACTAGGAGTGAATGTCTCAGATATAGTGTCTTCAAAGAAGATTATTTCAAATTTGCTCACTCAGTCTTACTCTTTACATATACATTTCTACTTAACTTCAATTAATCTCATTGTTATATGTGGGCATTATTTTCTACTCTTCTTTTACGATATGTAATTATAAAAATCACACCTATTTGCGAATGTGATAACCTAGTAACACAATCAATTGTCTTCATTTAGTCATACATTTCAATCTACTGCTTACATTTATAATATGAGTAGATTCCGTTGACAGATTTAAGTTAGTAATTTCATTTAAATACATAACGCCTGGGGGATATATTATTGTATGTATGTGAAATAAATATGTATATATTTATATTTCCGTCTGTCAGTTATTCGAAAATTACGCAATCACTGGCTTGGTAGCAAAATCTGATTGGAAAGTTGACAGGCGAATATCCCGTGAAGTCAAATAAATTAATATTTACACAGGAAATTATTTTATTTCTTAATTTTTAAAATTCTTCCTTTCCTCATCATGTTATATATGAACATGGTATATAAGTATGATAAGACGTGTTCCTCTATATGCTATACTCTAAACATAAACACACACACATACATACATACTAATAAGCAAACAAATTCTTAATATTTCCATCTGTCATGATAGATTCATTTGTTCACCAAACTCCTTTCTCACATTGTTGTTGTGCATGCATGTCAAATCTTGATGAGTGATATGTGAAGAGTACAGAAAATTGAAGAAATATGGGTATGACAATTTAAATTATATGTTTGTTGATAAGTTCTTAACAATAAATTCTCTTTTTATCATCCAAGTAAATCATCAGACTACTGAAATACTTAATATAGTGTTAAATAAATATGAAACAATATTTATGTTAATATGTTCAATAAGAGAATTACTTACCGGGAATTCAATGAGACATGTTTATTTTTATTAAATAATATAAAAAACCTTATCAACAAAACGAAAACTTTCTTTTAAACAGGAAAACAAGACCCCTGGGGTATGTACAACCAATTGTAAACTATTATTTGATTACATAATACAAAATCAGTTTGAAATACTAATGAAAAAACTCAAATAATTATATTTTAAGTTCATTATAATTTTAGAACCATAACATTCAACTATAATAAAAAAATGATAATTATTCCATCATTTAAATATTAATCTCTTTAGTAAACTTGTATCACAGGAAATTTGAATGCAATAAAAACAGAGTTTCTAGTAACCATTATGGTAACGAAAAATATATTATGTTTCTTTTCTACCATAGGCTTAAGTGAAAAAATATAGTCACTGCTCTTATTCGAATTGAGTCCTTATGATTGAATTTACTGGTAAACATAGATTGCGAATGAACTATGTAGCAACTGAGACGCTAATAACAAAATATACCAACTACGCAATTTTTGACTATTACAATTCCACTACCCAAAACATGAAAAAGTGGTGAATAGGTTCAAGTCTCAGTGAGATCGACACTTTCTGAGTTGAAGGTTGTTGAACATTTAAATGATTTTACCAAGTTTAAATTTCCTTATATAATCTAGAATATTTAACCTCATTGATAGATCAGAATTGAGTTTAAGTCTTCTCAGAAAAGTGAACAAATAAGTTAATCGGGGTCACTCAATGCTCAATAACTTTAGGATATTTAGTAGGGAATTTCGGGTTCAAACTTCTATACTTTTACAACTGTAATCCAGTTATGTGTTTTTTAGTGTCACTTGAGTAATTAACAGAATTCAAATGATAATTTATTCAATCATATCTGAATAGATTGTATAGTTTCGATTTACCAGTCGTTTGTTAATTAATACAATAGCAATTATGATTTAGCTACATTCACTAAGCTTTTTAATAATTAATGAATATATAATGTAAATACTTATTCATTCTTAACCCTTAACTAATTTGATTAAATTTTGAAGGAAAGTATGTATTTAAAGCCTAGCAACAGTTCATTATAAATTTTGAAAAATTGATCTAGCGTAAATTTTCAAAAATTGACATTTTTTTTCTGTTCAAAAATACTCTTTTATTTTCCAGTTGAATTGTTAGATCGGATAATTTCTTTTTTCAAATTATTATTCAAAAGAAAGAAAAACCATAAAATAAAGGAAATCAGTCAAGAGAAACATTATTTTCTCTTCATTCTCTTCCCGTTCCAGCCTCCCCCGCTCCAAAGTAATTAGAGAAAAAAAACAACAGAAAAGTGTATACAATTTAGATCATTTTTAATTATTTCCATTTTTCAAAACAGAGAGGGGAGGGTATATAGAGTAGAAAACAGAAGAAATAACAGGATAGAAAACATTCTGATGACATTGTTGATAGTCAAACTAATTCGTGTTCTCTTTAAATTTTTGACGCATCATGGTTACAATCCGTTTAGCCTACTAATTTTTGTTATCAATTTAAGATATTTTCTTTGCGTCTTAGTAAAAAGGTACTAGATTCTAGTTTGTTATGAGTTCAGATTACCACATATCATTTAATGTACTCACATTAAATGTATATACGATGGTAACAAAATGTTATGGTTGATATGTGAATGACTACTTTAAGTTGTACAGTGTAACGGATTAATTAAAGGATTACACATTTTATTCTATTAATATATGGTGAGGGCGGACCCTCAGGTAGAATATCTTAGATCAAGAGTCTATTTTATTAGCATTCATCTTCAAAATGTTTGCATAAAAATGAAATGTAAATGATTTTTTCGTGGGATCTAGGTAATACAAGCAATATTTTACTACGGAACCATTGCAATTAATACTGATGTTCTTGAGTAATGGTTTGGATTATTTTTTCTGGTAAGCGTTTTTTTTGGATTGGAAAAGACGATGGAAATGGATAGGACATACATTACGCAAATCGTCAAACTGCATCACGAGGCAAGCGCTAACTTGGAATCCTGAAGGGAGGCGAAAAAGAGGAAGGCCAAAGAACACATTGCGTCGGATAATAGAAGCAGATATGAAAACGATGAATTACAACTGGACGGAGCTAGAAAGGATTGCCCAGGACAGGGTTGGATGGAGAATGCTGGTGAGCGACGTATGCTCCTTCGTGAGGAGTAACAGGCGTAAGTAAGTAAGTAAGTTCTTGAGTAATGAACTATGTCATATCGTCGACGTTACTGTCACCAGAAATTTACAAACCCAAAAATAAAGTTATAATTACTATCCTTTACTGAAGTGTTGGAAGTTCAAATTTCAATGAAAGTTTGAAATTTTGTGATACAAATACATTAAATTCATTATTTGGATAAGCTACTTGCTAAATTGCCATTGATTAAGATGGTTAGTATGTGTAACACGCCTACCTCTACGTGCAGTGATAAGTGATGTAGATGTTGGGGAAAAACTAGTAATGGTTAACTCGAGACGTGGTACAAATCCATGAAGACAATAACTGTTGAACTGCACCATGAAAATAGGTCCAAGCTATCTAGTTGGAGCCTCTGTGACAGTAGTAACCAATGCATTGGGATTTTAAATAACATGGCTCAGAATCAATCTTTATGACGTAAATAAATTGACTTTTTTTCTCCCCTTCGATCCAAAGTTTCTGAAATCTTTTCATCCCGTTAACTTTCCTCTCTAATCTTGTCTCCTATGATTAATCTTTACTATTAGGGCTAATGCTGTTACTGTCTCTAACACTCCGTGATTTGTTGTGATAATTTCCTCTAGCTGTTGGTGTAGCAACTTTAACGTACACATGTTACAGATTCTACGTTAGACACGACTGCACAAATAAATGTCACATATTTTCGCTGAATAGATATATTGTTGTTGGTTTTGAGAAAATCATTAAGTCATTTTATATCTTATTTAATTTACATGATATATACCTATATCTACAATGTGTTTGATTTACAATTTTGTAAACATTAAGCTGTAAAAGTTCATTCAGATGTTGTAATTTTCCCATTTTAAGTGTGTGTATATGTGTGTTTAAGAAAATGATCAGTATCTTCAAAATTTCCAATTATCAAGTTATTTCATGAAGTTCGAACGAATTCGAAATGAGAAGTTATGACGATTCACGTTCCAAAATCATAATCCTAATACTTTAAATACAATATTGAGCCCAAAATTATCAGGTCTTATTAACGGTCCAATAGACTTCTATTCGATGTTTACCGTCCCAATGTTTATTCACTTGATACGATTTATTAATGGAATAATTTTTTGAATTTCATTTGTCATATTTTATACAATTAAGTGTTTTAAGTGATATTATTTCAAACTTATAGTTTCTGCTTTATAACCTTACAAACAATGTGAAATTTAACTGTAATTCAACAGCGGGAGTTTTATCTTCTTCCATGATTGGATTTCTATTAGAAGTGCTAACGTGGTATGGCAACTCGAAATGATGTACGTACGTACGAAGTTCTACGCTGTTACTGACTGACTAACTGAGAAGTACGAAAACTCCAAATAAAGATGACATTTAAATTGTCCTTATGGTAATACACAGTTATGTAAACAATAAAATCAATTTTCATAGATATTTAATTCATGAACTGAACTTAGTTAGATCACTATTTGAAAACCTGGAAGCACCAGACGGTTGTTTCATTCTAATATGAGAATCCTTTGCAGCACACGTCCATCGAAAGTCCTGATTTCAACTGCAGGATGCGAAGTCATGAGCTCACATTCCTAAGTAGTCACATACTAGGACGAAATGACAGTTCAGTGTATCTAGGTTTTTACTTAGTGATCTAAGTAAGATGAGCTCGTTAATAAAAAAAACCCATGAAAATTATAACCTCCACAAGACCCCATACTGATAAAATCAATTGTAAAAAACTATCTTATCTATTTTAGTTTATTTAAATTTAATATTAGTGTTCCAATCTGCCTGTTTACACATTAAAATGTATTATTATTGACCTTATTCATTTTTTAAAAAGGTTAATTATAGTGCAGTTAGAAGAACAGATAATATACATGTGAGGAATTGATTTGAAGTCGAGCTATTTATACTTAGCATCATATCTGTTCATTATAGAATCAACAGTTCACTATGATAGTAAACAAAAAAATATTTCATACAATTAAAGGCTTGTACAAACATAACATTTAAATGAAATAAATTCACTTATTAGACTGAGTGAAACTGGCTTATAATTAAGGCTTATTTTATTTTAAACGGTACTCACTGATTATTTTATGAAATATAATCAAGTTAGTTTGTTTTTTTGTTACTGTGCTCTTTTCATATTATTTGTAATCACTATATCCTTATTGTTATGTTACAATATACAGAAGTACATTTAATATAATCACAATTACATAGTAATATTAACCTGAACATTAGAATTTCACCTATTGACCGTTATTTAATAGTGTTATCGTTTTTGATTATAATAAGTAACAATCATAATTAACTAGATATCTTATATTATAGAATATAATAGTCAAAAATAATTATTACTTACCTGTTTGAACTTGTTCTAAACTTATATGATTTAATATACTTTGACAAGTTTCTAATTGATGGTTATTAACTGAATTATTTTTCATTTCATTTATTATTGATAATATCCAAGTATTGTTCTGTAAATATAATGTAATTGATAGGATTAAATATAAACTATTAATAATATAAAAGAAATAAATAAAATATTCTAATTTTTGTAAGCAATGATGGATAGTGGCTAGCAGTGGAATCTAGAACGCGCGTTTCGGCCTATTTAGGACTCGTCAGCTGGATGTACCTTCATCTCAGAATTAATGTTCAGTCTTAAACCTCAATGGAAAGATACAAGTCAAAACAATACCAAGTGAAAATATTCTAATTATTATTGACACTTACAAACCGAATAGACATATATATATATACTTATATTTTGATTTCAGAATAGAGTATGGTTGAAAAGATTGTTGGATTATACATGTACTTTATTAATTGAATTCATAAGTCAATCGAAGCTAGATCATCATGGAAAACTCGTGGAGCGGGATCGTGGATGATTACTGCTGAAGAGTCCCATAATAGGATGAAACGGCCGTCCAGTGCTTCCATGTTTACCATGGTGGTCTAGTTTCAATTGACTCATAAATTCTACTATTAAATTACTACAATATTCACAAAATCACTCTCTGAATATGTACTTTAATTGCTCAATTATTAATTAATAGTATTTGTATACTCCATTAACGACTAATTTAGAAATGGACAGTTGAAATACTTCACAGATACTATGATTATTGAAGTTCAATAATATGTGAAGTAAAATAATTGTATTCGATCACATTAAATAATAATCATCATACGTCTTATGAACTGACTGGGATTGGAAATATCAACTTAATTGCATAAAGGTATTGTATTATAAAAGAAATCTAAAGAGAGCGGGCTCAAAACTGTTTGAAATTATGAGTATACACTGAAGAGGAATGCTAAATGAGAATGGATGGATGTCCAGCGCTTCTGTGTTTCCAGTGATGTTGATGATGATCAGTTACAAATTGTCTTCATAAGTCGCCCAAATATCATAAATATACTAGGCAGAATTGGATAGTGGTTGGCAGTGGAGTTCAGGATGCAACTTGGGACTTGTTAGCTAGATGTACCTGAACCTAACTTTTAATGTTCATGTTGAGACTCGAACCTAGTATTTTTCGCCTCGAATTATATAGTTTGTACTGTTAATATAGAAACAATAGAAATACAAGTGGAATAGTTTTGTTGTAGGGATTAAAAACAGTATTCCTGAGGATATAGTGGTATAGTGGTCAAACTTCTGAAAATAAAATTCGTGAATTTACATTTTATACTTCTTCCTAGATAGTATTCTATTTCTGTTGATCTTAGGACTTTTAAATCGCACTATCTCCAAAAGACTAGGATGTCGAATGAAAGCCTGATTCGTCGTCAGATTCAAAGCAGAGATTCTGGAAATCTTTATACTGTCATCAAAATTTATGATGAATCAACTTGGCTAAGTAGGATGGTCCCCAAATAAGAAAAAAGAAGCAATATAACGAATTGATCAAGGTTAGACATGTAAATAATTAGACTTTAATTCTGCAGTTTGGATGTATTACATCCATTACAAAGACTGAAGGTATCTGGACCAATCTTTGATCAGTTGGTGGGTGCTAACTGATGGGAAGATATATTAACAGTCCAGTGGTCACTTAATGTTTGGCTTAAGTTAATCAACGGTGAAAAACATTCTTCATGTTGATAAATCTTCATAACTAATTAGAAATATTTGTGTTATTTGAAAAAATATTATAATCAACATCAAGCTTTAGTCCTGAAATCACCATGTAAGTAAGATATTACTATTTCTTGAATATCAAAAGTGACTTTCCCAAACACTTTAAGATAAATGCAATTCATCTTCGGGTGCAACAAAGTTTACACTTTTGTTATTTGAAGAGATCTGTCAAAAATAATTGATGATATTTAATAGTGACTTAACAGAATAATTTACTTATAAACGTAGTGGAAGCCAAGATCTATTGCAATTCTTCTTCAAGTTTTAGTTGAATATTTACCTTTTGAATGAAAGTATACACAGTTTAATGATTTACATATGAGTTGGAGAACAATGAGTTAAGCAGTTCACAGGAAATAATGTTCAATATGTCTCTTCACATTAATTTCCAGATTATTTGTCCCGACTTATTTGTATTTACTGTAAAGAATATTAAATGACAACCTCTTATGTGAGTTTTCAAGTCAATACTTATACATAACAAGCAGTCGTGTGTATTAGGATGGCAATTTTTGCTAAAGGTAAATTTGAGATGATGCTCAGGCAGACAATTCAAATGTACCAACCTGTCAAAATAATATTTAAAATAACACTCTACCATCCCATATCCTAGAATAAACCTATTAGTAGAGTGAATGACAGTAAACTTAGTTTCATAGCCTAGAGGTATATTTTATTGTAACTATTGAAAAATATGATATAAGGAGAAATATGACCATTCTTCTCAAATCTTTCTGAAAATCGCTATTGTCAAACTTTTAATTTCATTCATCATTCAGTGAAAATAAGTTTTCAGTAAATGATATGAGTTCTTCTGTTTATTTGAAACTATTAACCAGTATTTTATTTCATCCATAATTTTGAAATCACATTGTCATCACGATTGTAGATCAGTGAATTTAAATGATATGCCTCTAAAAAGATGAGTATTTTCATTTTATTTTTCTTCTGGTGTTTCTGCTCGTTTTCTATTATGTATTTTACTGTTGCATCACTTCTGAACTTATTAATTTTACCATAATCTATAATCCATAGTTGAGTTAAATTGGTCACCCTAAATAATGTAATTAAAACCGTCATATATTGATGCCCGATTCAAACTTCTTCCAATTTTTCCTTATATTCATTGATGTATAATTAAATTGTATCAATTTTCTTGTTAAAATCCAATTCCTTAAGTCAATTAAAATATGAATCTAGGAACTATATTTTCGAAATAAGTTTAATGATCAATACATAATTAACTAGCATATATATATATATATATATATTTTATTGTTCGATTGTGATATTTTCAATGTCCGATCATTGATAAAAGTATTTTATTCATTTTTTTTCCAGGTATGGTATAATAATGAAACCAACAAAGAGGCGTCACATAAATCATTCAATTTTTAGGATACTGAGGCTGGGATATTGCCCGGGTGCCCAAACCGAAGCAGGTGGTTTTATTAGGATGCCATGCCCCGAGCCTTTGATCTGAAGGTCTAATCCACAAGGCAGTGAAGCAACATCTGAAGATGCAGTCCCACGGTAGCCGGCGACCAACAATAGGTTCATACACCATTTGTTGCCTTAGGATCCAGGAGCTTATGTACACCATCGGTTTGGAATCAGGGTTTATCAACTCCCCTAGACGAATCTTCCATATTCACCAACCCGATTAAAGCGCCGGACATTCGCTTTTCATCCTCTCAGTTTCGTACACAACAGTAATGCCGCGAGAATGCAGTAAGTAGGACTTCCCTGGTAGTGGTTGTATGCACGTGGCCATGTGAGAGCAGTTTGAGAGGAAAAGCTGACTCTCTCCACTCTCGGCCGTACCAATGCATGTATATTATCTTAAGTCTCTAACCCATAATTTTAATTATGATATAAATCAGAATCAAAGTATCATATGAATTTTAAAAGTAAAAATGAAGTAAAACATTGACTAACAGTTGTAGATTATTAAAAGAACTTTCATCCTCTACAGAAGGTTTATTTTCATCAAATCAATAGTTTAATAATAAAAATTTTCAAAAAAAAGAAATTGATTAGAGTTAGATTCAAGCTTTTGTCTTCAAAGAACAATCAGAAAATGATTTTTTTTATTTTGAAAATCACTACTGATTTATTGAAGGATAAATATAAACAGAAATGAATCATTTATGAATGGTATTTCATTACAGATTGATACAAGTTAAGTAATGTATGAAAATTCTGTGACCTCATTCAAGTATCAGTGTAAGGATTTTTTTGGGTCATGTTAGTTAGCTCATTTACTTTACACTACTGTATTGTAATCAAGTGGTAAACTATATTCAGCTTTTAGTTAAATGAAAAACAATTGCATTGAATGTTCATTGAATGTCACAAATGAAAATTGTTTCATTTTATTTATTTAGCTGATTGAATAGATTGGATATTTTATTTGATAATCTAGTTTATTAAGAGACTAATATTGGAACATCCCCATCATATTAAAAGACTGGTGATGAGGATATTTAAGCAATCTAGTTTGAAGTTGGATGCCGGCCCAGTGGTCTAGAGGTAAAGCGTTCGCATGTGAGACCGTTGAGTTTTGGGTTCGAATCCCACGGGTGAGGTTGTGGATGCGCATTGCTGAAGAGTCCCATACTAGAACAAAACAGCCGTCCAATGCATCCAGGATTCCTATGGTAGTCTAGCTTCAATTGACTCATGAATCCAACCACTAAATCTAGTTTATGCTTATCTAATCGTAATTTTAGTAATAAAAAAACAATTTGGACCAAACTGATAGTAGAAAGGCTTTAGTTATTTATTGTTATAAATTTTTGTACGGAAATAGTCATTCCAATTTAGATAAGATTTCCCATAAATGTTTCATATTTTAAAATTTTAATCAAAGTTTAGTATGTTTTAGCATTATCCTATCAATATATCAATTGACACTTCACTATAAATGAACTTAAACTATTAAAGGTCAGACCACTAACATTTGATATTTTATTTATTAAATAAACTATAGATATACCACTTACTACTAATTATTAGAATAAACCCAAAAATAATCACTCTAGTAAGGGAAATAAGGTCAAACTCACGAGTCAATCTAAGGTAGACCAACACTGAAAACATGGAAGTAGTAGACGGTCGTTTCGTCCCAGCATAGGACTCGTCAACAGTGCGCGTCCACGATCCCAGTCACGAGAATTGAACCTAGGACCTTCAGTCTCACGAATAAACGCTTAACCTCTAGACCATTGAGCCGGGATCTCATACTAGGATGAAACGGCTGTCCAGTGCTTTCAAATTTTCAGTGGTGATCTAGCTTAGACTGATTAGTGAATTCAAATCTCCACAAATCTTCAAAAATTCATAAGAAATAAGATTACTTCATGGCATTTTTCTGTAAACATTGATAAAATGTTGTTTAAAACACATCTTGACATAATGTTTATATGTAACTCATTATAAATAGATATCAGATAACATTAATAATAATTGTTATCATCAATAATCGCAAGAAGAATTGAATAACTTACATTTGTAAATTGATTAAAGTATTGCTCTTGAAATATTTTCATAACATTATCCAAATCTATTGTATCATAAGTCTTATGTTCATAAGCTTTATCACATATAGGTCTATTAATAATAGAATGATTTTCTAACGGTGAATGATTGAATATTGTTGTCAATTTATTTAATTGTTCTGTTGTAATCAATTTCTTATAATCATTATCTAAATATGTATTTAAAGAAATAGTCATAGCATCTGAACTAAGAATATTATTTTCATTAAATGTTTTATTCATTATTAGAATTAATGTTAAGAAATGTATAAGTTACTTTTTTAAATAATTTAAGAATTATATACACAAAAAACTTCCCTTTTATTTTCAAATGTGATGATTTCACTGATCGTTCAAACTATCCATTCTCATCCAACCAACCAACCACCCACCCCACCACACCCCACCCACCCACCAACCTAATTATCTTAACACAATCCCTTAACTTCAAAAGTTCCCATTTTACTTCATCCCTTAACAGCCAACTTATTTGTTTACTATTAATAGATTGTTTTTCACTTAATGTAAATCATTAAATGTGTTAGATTTAATTTCTATTTTCAATCAAATAATTTAACAGGTTGAAAAATTATAAATAAACCAATCAAAAATATTCTAGAAGATGAAATTTATTTTCTTTCTTTTAACTACCTTATTGGTTGTCATACCGATGTATACAAATATTTATTAAAATAATCATAGGGATAAACTCAATATAAATAATGCCTTACTTTCTTCTCCCTTTAATCTAATCTAAATGAATTTTTTTATATCTCATTGATTAAATGTTTGAATATAATTTTATATAAAATAATTCTATCAATTTTAGTAATCTACTTCAGTAGTACATTTTTATTTTTATACTTGTTGTTTATATCCTTCCATTGATGGTTTAAGACTGTAACTGATCTATCTCTTATTGGTATATATGCATCCTGTGAGAATTGTCTTAAGTCAAAAACATCATCTCTGCTTATAATATCTCACTATTGTAGTTTAGATTTGTAAATATTATATCGGGTGCTCTGAGTTGCGTTTACTAGTTTAACTGCATTATGAATTAGTTGTTTAGGAAGTAATCAATTACTATATATTTTTCGGCACTTGTTTATCAAGGAATTCGGCACGAGGATACCTTGTTTTTATTCTCTCTTTTTACATTTTTATATTATTCGTGAGAATAACCTATGACTTCGTGGAAAATATTTTTCGGTAGAAGTAATTCAGATTCTGAACTACTTATCTGTATAATGTAAAGTTGATTTAAAGCCCAGAATATTGACGTATGGATGATTGTTGAGTCACTACAAATTCTGTTATTAAGAAGAACCTTGAAAGCGCTTTCCGAGGATAGGTGAGAATCGACACAGCAAACAAAGGAAGGAATTGGTTTTATTTTACGAACAGATTGTTGTAAATTATTCTACAGTCTGGAAAATTTGCTGGTAAAATAATTTATGTAGAGAGAAAATTTAGGATGAGATTGTTTCACTAGTGACAAAGAGTTACGGAATTTGCAGTTAATAGTTTCTTCATAATGAATTGCTTCATTGAATGTAAAAGACAGTTTATTAAGTATTCTGAAGAAAAAGATTAGATTTGGTTTGAGTTTGCTCTTCCACAAAGAGTCGATTCCAAGTGTATTATATCTGGACTTATAATTTAAGGTGCAATCAATCCCAAGAATGTGAAATGTAAATCGTCTGTGAAAGGATTCCAGTCTTAATTTATCCTTCATCAAAACACCCCTAAGTATAAACGTGCAGTGTCGAACACACTTTGTCAACGAAATTATGTGACCTGTTGTCATAGAAGTTATGAATTATGCAACCCATATGACGTTGGGACTTGGATGTCCGTTTCGAGACCTGTTCTGAGAAGGATAAATTGTAGGAATACATGATTCCTAAGTCTACTACTGTGTATAACTTGGAAAACAGGTCATCCAAGATTGATTCTTGAGGAATCCATGTTGAGAATCAATGATAATTTTCGCAGTGAGCAAATAATTGTAGAGTCTGTCGCCAAAAATTTTCTTCCTAATCCTAGAGATCACTGGAGTAATATTTATGGGCCAATAATTGTTTATGTCAGTTTTATCTCCAGATTTGTAACGTTTTATGATATGTGAGGTTTTCCAACAGTAAGGGTATGCGCCTGTCTCCAGAGAGAGAGAGAGAGAATAAAGAGCTTTAGAAGAGGTAGTGGAATATCAAATGCAATATATTTGTGGATAAAGGATGAAATCCCGGCTACTCTATAGCTGTTTAAAATCTAAAGAGAGTTTGTAGCTTAACCAATTTTTGGTAAGTGAAAGAAATAGATTTTATTGAGTTACTAGTCACATACATGACTTTTGAAATGTTGCCACTGAAAAGTTTTGTAATGGTTTCAGAGTCGTTTATAAATGTGCCACTGTGTAAGATGCATGGTACATCAACATTTTGAGTTGCTCTAACGTATTTGTCAAGAAGGAAAATTAAGTTTTGCAGTTTTAAGCTATTATTAAGTGCTAACAACTCTTCATTAATGGCTTTTAACCTATCCTTTTCTTTAGTTTGATTAAAAATTACAGTTACTTGTGTAAATGCAGTGAAATCATCTGAATTAAAGTAACGTTTCTGTAGGCTTCTTAATTTATTACGATATTAAATTAGTTTGAATAATTCGTTAGGCCTACTAAACCTTTTAAATGTTTTAAAATACACCAGTCAATTCCATCTGATAAATAACTGGTCTTTTTAATTAACGTTCATGCAGAACTAGAATGCTGTTTCCACAATAACTAGGGTAATGAATACTTTAACCAGTAGGTTGTGATTATAAATATAATAAGCAGATAGTTAGATTTTTTCCAATTCAAATGCGTTGATGTTTGCCGGAAATTTAAACCGGAACCTTCGGTCACACGCGTGATTCCCGCCTATGATGACGTGGATGCGCGCTGTTGAAGAGTCCCATACTAGGATGAGACGGCCGTACAGCACTTCCAGGTTTTCAGTGATGGTCTAACTAAGCTAGCTTCATGATTTCAATGAAACAAAAGCTACTGTGATACGTTCGTTGTTATCTAAGAGCTCAGTTGTTTAACGTCCTACTTATTTGGATAGATATTGTTACATTAATTTAATCTACAAGGGACAATGTTAGTTTAAAATATCTGTAGCAAGGAAAGTTTATTCTTCTTACATTTTCACTAGTAAAGTGAGATATAGCTACGTGTTTAAGCGCTTTCAAGACAGATGATGGGTAAACATTGATATAACGAACAAATTGCGGGAAACCATTCCATAGTCTGGAAAATTTACCGGTAAAGTAAATCATATAGAGGGAAGATTTGGAATGAGATTGTTTCACTAATGGAATAGAGTTATAAATGATACAACTAGGTATTTCTGTACATTAGATTGTATTAGTGGGTGTAAAAGATAGTCCATCTAGTACTTTGAAGAAAAATATTAAATTGGCTTACGGTCCCTGATACAATAAACGGTCGAGTCAAAGTTTAATGAACCTGGGTTTGTTGTCACGGTAAGATTGAGAAGTGCCCATTGCTGCTGGATATATTCCAACCTAATTTATTCTTTGTGCAAACATCAATTAGAATGAAAGTACTGTATTCTGGGGTGATGGAACATTGAAGAACTTGAGTCATTCTAATAGAGGTAACTAGAAATTTGTTTTAAAACCCGTTCTGAGAATGACAAATTGTGGGAATATCCGAGTCGAAAGTCTACTACTGCATGAAACCTAAATACCACTTTAACAGCTACAGTAAAGTCGAAATTGAGAAAGCGATCATGAAAGTAAATCCGTCCATATTTAACCGTGCTATGTTCGAAATTCCATTCTGAACACCACTAGGCAACCTTATTGAACTCTTTACAGATAGTTTTCGGTATAGTTCGACTCATGCGACAGAAGTGATCATACTAATTCAAGATTGTTTGTATACAGAAAAAATTTATCAACGCAAAAATAATTGAAGAAGTCGTTCATATAAGCTAAAGTAAGTTAAAATATCATTTCACAATGAAAATAACCTTCATGAAGTGTAAATGTAGTAATTATTTCTATATTCTTGAATCTAGTTTTTAATAATATTTTTTATAGTTTCATTAAATGATTTTAATTAGGACAAGAAGAATGTAAATAAATGGCTAATAACATCGAAAATTTAGTTACATAATTTTCTCCTACATTCAAACTATATATTTACTAAATTATTCATTCATGAACAATATACTATTCATTAGAATTCAGTAGTAACTAAATAATCCTCTTTTGATAGAAAAATAACACAAGTAATAATATCAGAAGGGGTTTCTTGGAGATTTTAGAAATTTCACTGGTTGAAATCATGAGTCAATTGAAGCTAGACCACCATGGAAAACCTGGAAGTAATGGACGGCCGTTCCACCCTAGTATGGGACTCCTCAACAGTGCGCATCCGCGACCCCGCACCACGCGAAATTCGGACCCAGGACCTATCAGTCTCACACCAGGCGCTTAACCAACTAAACCACTGGGCCAGCACCCGACACTGTTTATGTCCCATACCAGGGTGAAACGACCATCCAGTGCTTCCAGGTTTTCCATGGTGGTCTAGTTTCAATTGACTCATGATTTCAATCAGACAAATAATATTAACAAATTACTCATTAATTTAATAGTTGAGATCACGAGTCATTTGAAGCTAGACCACCTTATGAAACCTAGGAGCACTGGACGGCTGTTTCGTCTTACTATGGGACTCCCCAGAATTACTCTTTAGTTTTTATTAGAGAAAATTATTTATTTTCCATTTTCATACAGTAATTACCAATAAGATACAATTGTGTAAAATCTTAAAACTAACTTCTCTCAAAGTATACCCCCCGCAAAAAAATAGAACAAAAAAATATAAAATAAACACAAAGCGATGGGAAGAATTAAAATGGATAAAAAGATCTAATTAATTTTGATGGATTTTTGTTCTCTGATCTGAATAGAAATCTATCTGAAGTTTGTGCTAATGGCGTCGTTCAGAAGAACTATGAAAGCTTCACAACCAAACCATTCATTTCAGACAATAAAATTCCATCAAAATCATCCACCTAAGCTACAAATCTTCTCCACCATCTCAAAGATCTAATTAAATTGCTTAAACTAATCTCTCCTTTTCAATATATCTTATTGAATCATTTTCAAAAACAAAACCAACAAAAGAAAAATCGAGGCATCCTTTTTTCTTTTCTGTCCATCCAACTAAAATAATTTTTAATTAACTAGTTCAATTTTTCTGGGGAAAAAAAGAGAAGAAAAAATTTTGAACAAAATTCAATGTGAAATCAGTCAAAATGTCAATCGTAATGAATTCATTTTATAGTTTTATTTATTTTTCCTTTTTTGTTTTCTCTGCAAGAAAAAAAGATAATAATTTACATCACTCCATTATTCTCTTATTTGTCTTCTTAAATAACAATCACTCACCAATCTACCTCTCTATCCATCTATCTATCTATCTATCCATCTATCCATCTATACTTATTTAACTAAGGTAATTTATGGCGTTTATTTAACGATAAACTAATTTATTTTTTTATTTTTTTTAATTTTTTTATTTTTATTTTTTGTGAAGAAGAATATGTTGTGTCATATTGACAACCAATTAATTTTTACGCTTCAATTATTTAAAATAGTGAAAAATAATTTGTCTTGTTATATTTATCTTGTATATTATTCTATTTCATTTTTTTTTAGTTAAACTATAAACATTCTATAGATTGTATTGTTTTAAACGATTTGATTGAGGAAAGATTGAATATAAATTGTGTAAGTAACTATCTTAATGAATTGAGCAAGACTAGAATAATGAATAAAGAACAGATTGAGTTGGGAATTTTCATGTAGATGGGTATTTGTGTGTGTGTGTGTAGGTATGTGTTACAAGATATTTCATTAGAATGACATTAAAGTGAATTCATTCAATTACAACTACACTGTTAGTTTGAATAGGTATGCATGTATAAGAATATACATAAAATCTAAATTACTCTTAAGATTAGTCAAAACAATCATAAAATTATCTTCACTTGCAAGCTAGAATTCTATTTGAAGTTAGGAATAAGTCAAAATTAAAGTGAAATGGAATACATTTTAAAACAATATCTCACTCGGTGTATTATACAAAATTCATATGTGGCACACATATGTGGCAAAAATATTGACTATATATATATATATATATATATATATATATATATATATATATATATATATATATATATATATATATATATAGAGAGAGAGAGAGAGAGAGAGAGAGAGAGCTCTGGGATCATATGGAGTGGTTGTTAACTGCAGCCTAGATTTCAACAGTTTGATTGCTTATGCTTGGCCAAGTTTCTCAGTTTGTGATGTAAGAAATGTTCTTGTAATATAGTTGTTCTTTTTGAAATCTAGCCGTCACTAAAGTATATATTTCATTTCAGTTTTCATTGAGGAGTTAAATAATCGGCTCTAATTAATTTAGTAAACTAGTTTAGACTATTCAAAGTAGACAAATGTGTTAGACGAAATTTATTGCCGTTGGCACAACAATATTTTGAAAAGAGTAAGAACAAACATTCTAGCAGAATAGCATGAATCCATTTTATTTTATTGGTTCTCCTCAAATGCTCACAACCTGTGATATTTAAAACCATACTTACATAATGGGTTTAAATTACTTACATGAACGAGTTTGATTGGAAGTTATATGGAAGACACATTAGTATAGTATAGCAAGGGTATAAATAAATTCAATACACGATATTGTAAATATATACCTTATGTGAAAGAATATTCTACAACATTGATTGTGACAACAGTTCAAACGGCTAGAAACAAGTGATTATATAATGAGTAAACATTGATAGGAATAAAATGAGTAGAGTTCAGTTGATAAACTAAGATTATTAATCATGTAATTATGATTTTAAATATCACACGTTGTAAACAGCTGACGAGAACCAACGAAATAAAAATGAATTCATGTTATTCTGCTAGAATGTTTGTTCTTGCTCCTTTCAAAATGATAAAGGGAAATTTGACAACAATATTTGATAGAAAAAACGATTTTACTCATTATTATGACAAATATATACAATGAAGTGTCTTCAATTAAATTCACTACCTTCTTACAATCAGAGCGTGAATTTACATAAAATCAGTAAAAAATAAACTCAATGTAATTGATCTAATTGTCAATCAGTCATAACTAACATTTATAATGAGGCAAATAAAAATCGGTATAAACCATTGGTGAATGAATTTCATCATGATCATCTTACATTAAATAATAATGTATTTTAAAAAAATTATATTGATCCACAATTTTCTAATTTCTAATGACTTAGGTCTTCTAAGAAAAGTTTGATTTCATACATTCCTACCAAACAGTCTTTTTTAAAGAAATTTCACGAATACTTAAGGGTTCAAATTTATTAAGATGGTTTTGAATTGTTATGATATGTATCTATGAGTTTATTCCCCTTTATGGAGCAGGCTACATCGAGAACACAATGTCAGTGCTTTGTAAATACAACTCCATGCATCACTATGAATGGATATCAAAAGAATGTGAAACAAACAACCGCTGAATACTCAGAACACATCACCAATTCTGGTCACAATGAAAATCTTTCAAAATGATCTATACTGAAAAACAATATAGATCAAACGGAAAACAAATAAAAAAATCCAATATCCCATAAAGTGTTAATCAGTCTGGTGGCACAAACCTAAATTCATTGTGCAAAGTAAGATCTAGGATTTTTCATTCTACTATCGCCTTAACAATTGTAACTTCTCATACCCGATAATTGATTGTGAATGGTATTTTGTAGTTTTGTTATCATATCAACATTTTCATTTTCTTGGTCATTTTCTTCATATTCTTCAAGTGGTTAGGTATCTTGCGTACCGCTGTTTTCATGGCAATTTATGTTTTCGATATTTAAGTGAACGCTGAACCACTTGAAATTTTTTAACATTATGAGGTAATGACTTACTACTTTTCAGCAGTCTACCATAATTGTTAAATTACTGTAAATACAGTTGTACAGCTTTAAAAAAACAATATTATCGAGAAAGAAATTTTCTCATTTGAATCGTTATTATTTCTTCAATGATATATTGGGTCTCATTTGTTAATCTAATTGTCTCTTCCCATTAAAAAAAGTAACCAGAATATAAAGTACACTTTCTTATACCCCACTAAGAAAAAAAAGGGGGGGGGTAAAGAATATTGCCTGAATTATGACAATCAATATTAGCAGATATGTGTTCGTATGAACTATATTATTAACAAGTGATCATAAATCTCTAATGACTGGATACCAGAGAACAAAACAAATAACCAGGAATTTATGCTATCTTTGATAAATAACACAAAATTATCAGGTGAAATATAGAATACTCATAAATCACCAATATTGAGATAAGAATGGGTGGCCATTGGTTAGTTAATTGATTTCAGAGCAAAATTTCTAAATAATCTTAAACGGAAGGTTTCAATATAAAATAAATTTGAAGTTTCATTTACAAGCATTTAAGTGAAATGTAATGATATCAGTTTATTCACCATAGAAATGTGATTTATACAAACAGTTGAAATCAGATTTTTTAAGATAGCAACAGTTTGGAGGTTTGTGTTCATTTTATTTGTTAATTAAAACAAAATCTAATATGATTCTTGATGGATTCCTGGAAGTTTATTATATGAATTTTTAGTTATTCCATCATTATACTTTCATGAATTCTACGCTCTACACGCTGTGCATCAGACTAGCTTGTATCAACAGATACTACGGGAATTCACAAGATCAACGCCACATATTACTGACAAGGGAACATATATCATCAATAAAATCTAAGTTTACACTTTGAAGCAAAACTATACGTCTATTTCAAAGGAATGAATTTGTCAATTGAACACGAATCTATTTCAGCACAAAGATGATTTTCGTTATAAACCACAATTACATACTGTACACTCTTGGACATGGTGTAAGGTTAACTCATTTCCTCTTCGTGACCGGAGTAGAGAAGTATCTCTCCCTAATCTGTCCTTTTCTATCAAGCTTCGGTCCAATGTGTCTCACCAATTCCGAGCACCGTCAAGTTGTATTGTAGTAAACAGAACACGAGTGGGACGATCTAATGTATGTGAGTACAAAATTACAGAGCATATCACTAAAATCTGATAACCATATAGTAAGTCGTTAATTTGCAAAATATCAAGTCATCATCTCAAACTTGACAGTTCCTGTTGCACACATCAATCCATTGTCTCAGATTTCATTGTTCATGCGTTTTCATGCCAATTGCATTCCGTTCCCGTCCTTTCCTCATCGACCTTCTACTGAAATACATTCTATGCCAGACTACTACTTGTGTGAATAAAAGTAACCCACACCACAGTATCTCCTCATTTCCGTAGCTCGTTAACTGGTCCTCCTGGTCTCCCACATTGTTCGAACATTCCATGTACCTGTACTGATTATTGTTGTTAGAAATGGTATGGGCTTAGTGACTCCTGGTGAATCTCGTGTTTCACCACGAGTCGTCATAATTCTTTTGAATGAGGATCCTTCAACACGAAAAGCAGAGTTAAATGGTTTGAATTGTTTATTCTGGTTAGCGTTACTTTACCAAGGCTTTTTTCTATGAGAGGGGGATATTGACCACATACCCAACCAACCTCGTTTGTTCGGTCTCGGGAACGACAGCAAACCTGTAATAAGTACAGGAGGAGTTATACTGATGGTAAACACGTCAAAATCTTTCTTTAAATTGAACATTATGTGAGAAACACATTTGACAGTTGTGCAGATGACATATTGATTCATTTGCATATTTCCTCATCAAGAATGCATAGGTTTTTTTTTTATTTCGGTGATCTTTTAAGATATTTCATGTATATATGAATATTGTGTGAATATGTAATAAGCTCATTGAACTATTTTATTATGTTATAGCAACTATCCTACAACCAATTTCAATTAAGGTTAATTTTGGTTATGCCCTTTTATTAACCTACTTGACAGACAATGTTATTCGAACAGTAACAATTCACGTTTCTTTGTAGCCTTATGATCACCAGATCACATTGACAAACTCTAGCTTAAATATCGCTCGATGATTCATCCTCCTCCCCATGTATGTATGTACTCAAACCTTATTATTAGTCCTTGCTTTACCTTGCTGCGTCCTTATGCAATTTGACTATAAATTTGCCCGTGTAATTGCTCACACATACTTATTCGCTTCTCCGCTTCAAATTCGCTCGATGCGCTTATAGCTTTGTGATCTGCGCTATCCGCTAATAAAGTGTAGTCGTCGTTTCTCATTACCTTCTGATTTTAAACACCGTTGAGACTTATAACGGTTATCGAGGTGATCGATTAACGAGGCAAAGCCGCTACAATGACCTTTAATTACTGTAACAAAATCATTTTAGTCATTTAAATTGTCTTATTACATTCACTACAATTTGTCTGCTCGTAATTTAGACATTTAATCCACTATGTAAAATTACATGTGAGTTTGACTGGGCGCATGCCTGCACATCAATCTTTACCAATTTTCCCATTGGTTTCCGAGCTCCCAATTTTGGGGAAGCCGCTATAGTGAACTTCTGGGACGTTTTGGGGAAATGGTACAAAACCCCCAAATTTTCCCCAGACCTGGGGAAATCCCCTAACATTTCCCCAAAATTCCCCTTTGACCTTAGTCAAGGTCACTTGACTTGGGGGATTTCCCCAAAATTTCCCCAAACATTGGTGAAGGTCATTTGACTTCTTGAGTTTTCCCATAATCTCCCAAAACTTGGGAGCTCGGGTTGCAAACACAGACAATTAATAACACCCAGGATCGATTAACGCTCATAAATATATATGGATTTTTATACACTCACACACATTCCCACCGCTTTCCCTGTGTGCTTGCTTTCTGTGCGTTTGTGGATTTTACTAATCATCAACATTAAACTCTCTCTACAACTGGTGTTCAGGCTTTTGAATAATCTTGAGTAAATTTATGGCAGTTCTAGGAAATTTAGCCTGCGTAAATACTCAGTTAACGAGATACTACTTAATGGAGTCAGATATAGAGGAAACTAACCTCTACCGATACATAATAAGTAAGTGAATTTAGAGACTTATTAAACATTTTGTTATCAACCATCTACTGAAACTAGTCAATTGTTTCTCTAAAATACGTGTACTTTTTCAATGATGTAACCTTAATCTTTAGTAATGTTTAGGTGTAAAATATCGACAGTGAATAGTTTGATAGAAAACAAAATGATTTGCTTAATTTACAGTGTTTATTCTCTACTGCTTTAAAAAAGTTCTACGGATATAACATGTAGCAAATTAAGCACACATCAGTGAATAAATAAGACGTTTAAAAATTGCAAAGTGTATATTATTTCATCCGGAATGTATAACCCAGTCAAATTTTGAACTGTCGATTGAATAGTTTCTTAGCCAGATAGCCAGATACATAATAGGATTCTTTGGTCTAATGATAAGTAATTCGGTTAGTGCTAGACACAATGGTTGAGCTAAAAACGATGAAAAAATATGAAGAATGAGTAATATAGTTAAATTTAGTTGATCAATAATCAAATGAATCAATTTTAACTTTGACTCAGATAATTAAACTTCTTTCATTCTCGCGTGTCTGCCGTACTGTTACTTGGGTGGGTGAAATAGATAGCTACTGAAGGTGTATGAATGACACCTCCAGTTTGGATGCTGGAACAATCTTGAATACGTTTCTTCCAATCACTGCTTCCTAGAAGATAATTCTGGGAAATGTTAAATTATCCGTTATATTCTGATTGGATACTTGCTGATTTGATTGATTTTAGCATATTTTTTTACTGGGAACACTGGATTATTCCTAGAAGAGTCTGCAGAAGTTGGAGGATGCTGACTATATTTCGTTTATTTAGTATTCCCTAGAACTGTTAGAGAGTATTAAAAAAAGAGGGTCGTGTCATCATTCTGAATGGATACTTACTGATTTTGTTACCAGCTTTTCCGGAAACTTCCAGAACCGTAAGGTTACACCTAAAAATACCCTAGTTTCCTGCATACGAACTAAACATCGAAGTAGAGCTTCATTCACACTTTCTGCTAAGATTTTGAGAGTTGAAGATTTTTGTGGACTAGGATGTAGTTTAGATTGTTCAGATTAATGAATTCTTCAAATAAAGTACACATCAATGGTATTTTGTGGTATAAGAGAATCAGTAAGGAAAACCTAGTACTGACTAAGTTTAATGAAGTCTTCTATATTTCACGCTGTTCATTTAACAACGTATAATCTTCGCCTTATGCTCTATCATGTTGATATTTAACGGACAACTCGGATAAAGCGTTCATCAGTGCGTTTTCATTCCCTGAACTAAGCAACGTCTCTAGTCAGGGATTCGCGTCTTCCAAGATGTAAATATGGTCATTGAGTAATTTCCTAGAGAAGTGATACATTGTAAATCCATTTACGCAGTGACCAACAAATAAAGTATGATTTTTTCTGAGCAAATCGAATATTGATAAGTTTCATACGATATGCATTAAACATACAAATGAATGAGTCCCCCAAAGTAAATGACCAAATTTCAAAGATGAGCAACCGTTAATTAAATAACCGTGCAAAATAAGGGGACAGACTTTAGTTCTTTTTAATACGTTCTATGAAATTCAATTATCACTACAGTTGTTTACGTGCATCGTGATCAGTGAGTGGCACTATTCATCGAACTGATGTTGTTTTAACAACCGATGAAGGAAAGTGAACATACTGAATTGTAAGCGGTTGCTTATTTGTGTCCATTAGCTGACATTCATATGAAAATATGTCTCGCGAAACTGACCACTACTTCATTTCTTCAGTTGTCTCGCACTTTATTCTCCCAACACGATCGGTTTTCAGGGGAACTGATTACTTATCACTAGATCTGGCAGAAATATATTACAGTAGTAACACTGGAAATGAACTTTATTAACTGAAAAAAAATCGACTATGTGAGGTCAATATACACAAAAACTCCAAATTCGTTTACTCTGAGCCAACTTACATTAGAAAGTGCACTGTCAGTGGTATAACGTTGAAGTTAACACCCTAAATCTTTCAATTTTCGTAGTTTTTCTTCCCAAAACTCTGTAAAGTTTTCATCGATTCTCCTCATAAAATTTGAAGCTGAAGATTAGAAACAGATTTCATTCAACCTACTTCGGATTGTTTACTTACAAAATGAAGACTACTAACACTACTACTACTACTAGTACTACTACCACTACTACTACTACTACTACTACTACTACTACTACTACTACTCATAATCATAATAATAACACTATTATTATTACTTGGGGCTAGCAACACCACCCCGTAGAAAACCAACTCATCAAATAAATGATAACCAGAAAAAATAATTCAAACCTTTTAAACTCTGCCCTGGGAGTCAGAAGGTCTTCATTTAGAAGAGTTATGACGCCTCATGATGAAAGCCGAGTTCCTTCGGAATTCACGAGGCCGATGCACCTTCTGACAACAAAAGCAAACATTTATTTAGGTACATGGAATGTCTGTACAATGTGAGAAACCAGAAGAGTCTTCCAAATTGCTGCAGAAATGAAAAGATACAACCCGAAGTTGCTTGGCATCAGTGAAACACGTTGGACGCAGGCTGGACAATAACGACTAACTTCAGGGGAGCTTCTGTTATACTCCGGCCGTGAAGAAGAAAATGCCCCACATACACAAGGAGTTGCAATGATGCTGTCTAAACAATCATAAAATGCACCTATAGGATGTGAACCTTTTTGGTGGAGTTTTGTTCTCTGAGCTGGATGGTTTGGTCGTGGAGCTGATATAGCCCCAGATCATCACTTGGTGGTCGCCAAGATGAAATTGAAACTCAAGAAACACTGAACAATTGGGCGAACAATATCACAAAAGTTCAATACGGCCTCTCTTCAGGATACTAACAAACTCAACAAATTCAAGATATTCCTGAGCAATAAGTTCCAGGCCTTTCATGATCTACTCAGTGGAGAAGGAACTACTGTTGAGAGCAACTGGAAGGGGATCAAAAAGGCAATCAATTCAACATGTCATGAGGTTCTGGGCCATAAGAAGCACCATCACAATGGTTGGATCACTGTTGATACACTGGATAAGATTCAGGAAAGGAGGAACAAGAAGACAGCCATCAATACCAGCTGAACAAGAGCAGGGAAAGCCAAGGCACAAGTTGAATATATAGAAGTAAACAAGCGGGTTAAGTGGAGCATCAGAACCGACAAACGTAAATATGTGGAAGATTTAGCAATGACGGCGGAAAAAGATGCAAGTGAAGGAAATCAAAGACAATTGTATGACACAATGAAGAAACTTGCTGGAGTTTATCGCGAACCAGAAGGACCAGGGAAAAGCAAAGAGGGAAATGTAATCACCAACACCGAAGAACAGCGAAGCAGATGAGTAGAACACTTCAAAGAACTCTTAAATTGACCAGCCCCACTGAACCCACCCAATATCAAAGTAGCACTCACGGACCCACCAATCGATGTTGGCCGACCAACAGTTGAAGAAATCAGTAAGGCCATCAGATAAATCAAGAGTGGCAAAGCAGCAGGAACAGACAACATTTCGGCAGATGCACTGAAAACAGGCGTGGCGGTAACTGCAAAGATACTCAACATTCTCTTTGATAAGATTTGGGGTGAGGAACAAGTATCAAGAGACTAGGAAGAAGAACTTCTGGTTAAAATAGAAACGAAAAGCTATCTCAGCAACTGTGATAACTACGGGGGCATCACTCTTCCGAAAGGCTAGATCGTGTACAGACCAAATTGCAATTCTATGGATCATTGTACAACAATAAATTAAATGGAATTCATCACTTTACACCAACTTCAATAACTACGAAAAAGCATTTGATATCGTGGACAGAACAACACTATGGAAGCTTCTTCGACACTACGGAGCGCCTCCGAAGATAGTCACTATCATACAGAATTCCTATGATTGATTAAACTGCAAAATCGTCCATGGGGGACAGGTCACAGACTCGTTCGAGGTAAAGACAGGTGTCAGGCAAGGTTGCTTACTCTCACCCTTGCCCCTTTGCCTGGTGATCGACTAGATCATGAAGATGTCAACATCTGGGGGCAAGCATGGGACACAGTGGACATCTAGAATGCGGCTGAACGATTTAGACTTCACAGATGATCTGGATCTTCCATCGCACACGCAACAACAAATACAGGAGAAGACGACCAGTGTATCAGCAGTCTCAGCAACAGGAGGTCTCAACATACACAAAGGGAAAATCAAGATTCTCCGATACAACACAGCATGCACCAATCGAACCATACTTGATGGAGAAGATTTAGAAGATGTAAAAACATTTACATATTTGGGAAGCATCATTGATGAACATGGTGGGTCTGATGCAGATATGAAGGCGCGGATCAGAAAAGCAAGAGCAGCATATTTACAACTGAAGAACATCTGGAAGTCAAAGCAACTGTCAACCAACGCCAAGGTTAGGATTTGCAATACAAATGTCAAGACAGTTCTATTGTATGAGGTGGAAACCTGGAGAACTGCGAAACCAATCATCCAGAAGATACAAGTGTTTATTTACAGTTGTCTTGGCAAAATACTTCGGATCCTTTAGCCGGACACTATTAGCAACAACGTACTGTGGGAGAGAACAAACCAGATCCCAGCGGAGGAAGAAATCAGAAAGAAGCGTTGGAAGTGGATAGGACACACATTGAAGAAAGCACCCAACTGCGTCACAAGACAAGCCCTCACATGGAATCCTCAAGTTCAAAGGATGAGAATTGAAAGACCAAAGAACATATTACTCAGAGAAAAGGAGATAGACATGAGAAAAATAAACAAAAATTGGATATAACTGGAAAGGAAGGCCGATGGAAGAGTGGGTTGGAGAATGCTGGTCGGTGGCCTATGCTCCATTAGGAATAACAGGCGTAATTAAGTAAGTAAGTAATTATTATTACTGTTTCTACTACTATTACTACTGATCTCTTCTGCATATTGAATTCTTTTCAATAGTTAATCATTTAAATTGTAGTGACGAGAAATACTAATCATGTAATAGTACAATGAAATCAATTCAGAATATTCATTTTGTAATGTTTGTTTGCATCTTCCCATTGATGTCTAGGACTGCAATTGATCAGTTTCGTATTGGCATATATGCATCCTGTGTGGATTACGTCAATATTGCTTTAAGTCACAAGCATTATAAGCAAAGACGGATGGTGTCTATCAGGACTCATTAACTATGTGGATAATGCGATGGAGTTTGAAGCGAACGGTATAATGTTCGAGTCTCAGAGCGAACATCAACTCTGGTACAGGTGCATTCAACTGACAAGTCCCAAACAGTGGGAAACACGCGTTGTGGATTCCAATGCTAGCCACCATTCATCTTTGCTTATAATTCAGAATATAGTTTTATTTCGACTAACTGACAAATTCTTCAATCATGGATATGACCGACTACGTTTATCAATAAATGAGAGCGATGTAACCAGACATTGTAATAACTACGGACTTTAACGAGCACGATGACTATCATTTGGAAATGAAATGGAAAACATAGTGGACTAATAAATAGAGTCACTTTGATTTTGATACTGTCACGTATAAGTGAAGTGTTTTGTCTAATTGAAAACATGAAGGACATGACTTTGCATGTATCATGTATTCACTTGGTTACTGTTACATCTGTAAGCATTCTGAAATAGATGACCTTTCTAGGAGATTCTATCAGATTGCAATAGAACATATCACGTGATTGCACTAAGATATGAAGGAAACAGTCATTGATCACGTCTCAAACTATCTATCCAATTTTGCCACAAGCCAATTTCACGTTCAGTGAAACTTTCAATGGAAATGACTAGACTGAATGTTTAAATCTGTGGAGTGAAGTGGCGAAGTTTGTTACTGAAAAATGGAGAAAATGAAGATTTCAAAAGTGAATTGAAAGTAACCAAGTCATCGAACGGTCATTTTGTCAGTGTTAACTGGGTACATAATCTGGAAAATTTAGTTGTAGTGATTATCACTGATCAACCAGAACGATGATTATGAGAAATTTAGTAGTCCTTAACCTGGTTATGGTTGTACAGACAATATTTGCTGTTAATTGGGATAGCAATTACTTAAACATTGGATAAAATTTATAAGATGCAAACTAAGACAAAAGATCTTCAATCAGATTGCTGTGATAAACTTTTATAAATCATAGATAAGAGAGGCACTAAAGCACTAGTAATGAGTGTATATGCAAATTGAAACCTTCAAAAGAAATATGAAACCCTTCAAATGTGATAATGAATTGTATTAGCGAGTGTGGGCATTTACTAAATTGCGATTCAGAACTTCATAATAAATTTGTGCAGCAAACAATATCTCTGTTTTCGATGAATAAGATGTGAAAACAAGGGAACAGTATGTCGTAAAATTTAGGTCAACAAATATTTACATAACTAATAAAGTAGACACGTAATCGAACTGAGTGACTAACCTAAATCTTTGAATATAGCTGCCTGAGGTGAACAGAATGGCAAATCTGGTACTGGATCAAAACGGCCCTGTTTCACCATTTCACGGTATTGTTGGACGGCTTCAAATGAAACGAAACATATTGATAAGAAATTAAGATGTGAATTTATAAAACTGTAAACATGTATATTGAGAAAATTATCACAGTAACTTTTGAGTAATAATAGAAGAAATTAGTGAAAAATGATGAAACGCGTTGCGAAATGTTACTTAATTTGGGTGGTTTCAGGAGTTCACTGATCATGCAATTTCAAACAATTGTTTGCAGAGTATCGAGCTAAACAGTCTCCTTAATAAAGAACTTTAAAGATGATCCAGTGAATCGTCGGCTTTACAACCAAAATCACATTATTCTGAATTTTGTTCTAGTTAACAGATTATTATGGTTTGCTTATAGCTACATTTGTAACCTGGTATTTCATGGTTTAGAGAAAAGTGAATGATAAAACAGTGTATGTCTGACGAAATATAACTGAACATTGCTTGAAATCGTAATGTAATGTAATAACCGTAATTCCCTGAAAACTGGAAATTCACTTACTGTCTTCCTGATTGCCAGTCTCTTGAGTAACTTCATCGTTATCATCATTTTGTGCACTCTCAGTAACATCCGAACTCACATTGTTCACAGCAACTTTATCAGGAGTAGGTTGGATGGGTTTGCTGGAGACAGAAACACTGGAGACTTTGTTTGCTGGATTGAGTTTAATTAATCTAGAACGTTCAGGTGCCTTTGGTTTCGATTTGAACAAAGTAGCTTCGTCAACATTGTTGTCCACTGCTTGCAAATCCGCTTCGCTGGGAGCCTCTTTTAAGATTTCCTTGGGATTATCAAGACTGAATGTAATATCCTGTTTCTTCTTCTGTTCATTCTTTACATCTTTTATTTTCGTTTCGACTAGACGCCGTGCAGCTTCATTTAGGACTTCAGTTGTGTTTTGGTTGTTCACAAAACCTGAGCTGCTTTGTTGGTTCTCGGCATCAGGATTCTCGTTCGTTGGTGAAGTTGTATTAGAGAGTGGCTGAGATTGACGGCGTTTCTGACCGCTTTTACTTGAACGTCTACTCCCACCTTTACTGGATTTTCTGTCTTTTTTCTCAGATATCTTCTCATTCACTTCTAGTTCTCTATCATCCTTCGGAGATGCAGGAGGAGACTCTTCCTCGGTAGTCCCACTTGCGTCGGACAAATTGATGGAGAATTTCGCAGAGTCATCCGAATTTTCCGATGGTATATCATCGTCTTTGAGCATGTCTTCTTTGAGAACTTCAGCAAAATTGCGACTGCCTCCATCAGTCGTGTCTTGGAAGACGAATTCTGGTTTCCGACCTGTGACGAAGTATGTCTTCATGTTCCCTTTACCCTATCAACGTAAAAAATGTTTTGAGAGTGGTTCAGGACTTGCAAGTTGTGTATAAATTTATGAAACACATGTTTAAGATACATTGTACATGTATGGTGACAGTTAAAGAGAAATATTTCAGACTTGAAACTTTAGAACTTCTCTTCCGAATACTTATTTTGACCGATTTCCCATTAAATTTCATCTATGAAATTGGTCTTCTGACTGTGTGCATATGGTGAAAACCTTTTCACATCTTTATACTCTATGTTATTAGTCAAAAATTTGTTAAACATTACCAAGCTTATATTACAATTGATGAGTTGCTTCAATCCCTTGAGAGTTGAACGAAGGAAATTAGGCAAATAATACTTATGGTGTGTTATAAAATTCCACATTCAGAAATAATTTTAAATTTCTATTCATAACTGTTATTCACAATTGTAATTGTTTGTATTTTCATTTTCTGTTGACTTACAAACTCCTCGAATGAATGTACCGATATTAAATGTCTTATTTCCTGAAAAACCTAGTGAATATCATGACTCAGTTGCTGTACGGTTTACAACCCTGTGTTCAAAGTGTTAGGAGTTGGGTTTGAGTTTCAGCATGACATCAAAAAGGATTCAGATACATTGCAACAAGGAGGAAACAATTGTTTTCGATTACTCCGTTTACAATGATTCAAAATATGAATCACTCTTAATCATACGAGGTCCGAAATAGTATCAGAGAATAGAAGATCTCTGATGAAAATATTCTCACAAATGAAGGTTCATGAATACATAGTTCGAAATAGAAACACTTCATAATACTTTACAAGTAGACGTAAATGTGAGTCATGCTACGAAGAACAGCTCAGAAATGAGTTGATTTATTTTCAGATTACAGTGAATAGATGTTATGTGAACTTGTTAGAAAAATTTATTTCAATTTTAAAAAGTGAAAAGACTCAGAGTAAACCTCGTCTATCTTGAAATTAGAAGTTGTTGAATAACAAGCATGATAAGTGATTCATCATATTTATCGTTGCCTTCCCTAACTAGACTCATAAACATGTTTATCAAATAAACCCTGAGTTTATCGTTGTAGTTATCTGTTGATTTATAGATTAGAACACTGATTACTTTGCTCAGTTATGTCAGAAGCCGTAAACAGATATCTGTTGTTTCATCACACCTTAATTCATAGTTTATTGGTAGGCCTAGTGGGGTTATATGAAGTTCGTGTCATTTATGCAGTAGTAGGTGAATCTTGATGGGTCACTGTTACTCAATAGGATCGCTCAGAGAGCTTCAACTTCTTATCCGATAGCATAATCCACCCCTATATTTATCGAACTTCAGAAAAATGAGTAAATGAGACATCTGTTCCAGTTACGTTAAGTAAACTTTTGTAAATTAACCAATTGTCTACACTAAGAGATCTTTTAATTAATAAATCCTTTAATAGAGTTGTCTCGAACATACTGGTAAATCTCACCTAAATAGCTGACTTCATGAATCGGTTAGTCTAATGCTATACAATAGTTTGTCGTGTCAAAATCGGTATCAACCACCATGTTGCGACATAGATCCATGAAAAATCTGATTTCAGCCAACCATAATCGAATGTGAATTCATGATCGACTCACAACCCAACACTTGTATGATAACGCTCTTTTAAAAAAATATTTACATATATAATTACTTCAATCAGAATATAGATTAGTGAAAAGCAAATTTGCAGCATAAAATACCTTGATTGGAATTTCTCCTCGACATTCTGTTTCATATGGATAAGGTGATAAAGACTGAGCACAAGATTCGCTAATATGCACTTTGTCTGGCTGGTAATGAGAGAAATGTACATGAAAGTGAAGAATAAATGTTGAATAAAAAGCAATAGTGTAGCATATGATGATGGTTTTATTTTCGGAATAAAAAACTATGGAAAAATGACTTGAATAGAATCTACCGATTTACATAACATTGATTAAACCAGTGAGGAAATTTCGCATTTATCGTTTGATCACTCTAGATCTATTTGAGAAATGAAAGAATTTGTTTAACTTGATTTGAAACTAGATCCAAAGTTTAGGGTTGCAACATTCCGAATACAATATTTCCTAGACAAATTTGTCAGCATTTATGATTAGTTTTTTTCTAATAATGATTGAAATACAGTCTCACTATGAGAATTGCGTCTGTGGAAAGTTTAATCGATGAAAATGTTGGCTCATCAATTTTCGAAGATGATTAAGCTTGAATCAGTGTTTCAGTGATCAGAACTGCATGTAAAATATATTGAGATAGATTGGTAAAACAAAGACCATTGGAAACTTTTCAATCTATGTTCTAACAATTCCTGTCTTACAGATCTTATGTATCTGTATGTGTATTGTTTCAAGTAACAATGAAAATATTCACAACACTGTCATAATTTCTTCACAAATGGAAGCTCAATTGTATGTACGTCAAAAACAATGTGCATTTATTGACGAGCAAATAATGGCTTTCTCTCCTAATATGAGTTTTCACAACAAGTTACTTATTTGTTAGGTCGACTTCACTCACTCTGATCACTGAATTTCTGGACGAAAAACTAAAACAATCTGAAAATCTTGTTCACGTTTTAATAGTGACAATAGTAATTATACTGTGGAATTCTCATTTTGATTCAGAAATGAACTTATCCAGTAAGTCAGTGAGAACCACCATTGAGAACCTGATCCATTCATAATATCATTCCAAACTCAACATTCTCAACAACCCTATTCTGATAAATTATTTGCCGGATACATGATAACCCTTATTAGGAGTGCTTCAGTCTCAACCAATGTACATTTACTCATCATTTGTGGCGGTGTGCTTGCCTTGTCTTAGTTTCATATTGTTCACAGAATGCCAACGGGTAATAACAAGTCAGGTTCTGGTGGTCAGACAATGTTACCGAATTCGGTTAGTCATGGAGTGAACGGGCTGCTTAAACGCATAAGGGACTGTATACGTCCAATGTTTATGTCGACATTGGAAGTCGATTGTTGTCTTAGAAACAATCATCTTCGGAACGTTCATAATCCTCCTTAAACCACCGAAAATTTGTTGTCTTCTTCACTCGGTTATCAGTATAAGCAACATCTCCCACTTTAGAAACTACCTATGCATTTCCATATCTTTCACCAACAACATAAATATCTCAGTCCTCCGATATATTCCACAGATTATATAGCTCAATAACAAGCCGATCATTATGTCCAAACTTTAAAAATGCAAAAAGTGATTGTAGTCATTATTTAATCGACTACATTGTCTCGACGTGAGTAGATAAGTTAACTTACTGAACCATGACTCATCATTCTACTTGAAGTATTCACTGTATCACCAAATAAACAATATCGTGGTGTTTTATAACCGACTACACCAGCAACAATTGGACCAGTATGACATCCAATGTAAAGATGTAAGTTTTCATCCGTATAAACAGTTTTATTCTTATTATTAGCTGGGATATTTTCAGTTGACTCTGGCCAGTAAAGACTGAGTAGAGTTACTTCTATGATTTCTAGTGCTGTGTCGACTATGTGTGCAGCATGTAATGGGGTCCTGTGTGGTGCTCCAGAAACCAACATATAACTGTCATTGACTGTTTCAACCTTTCCAAATATGAATGAGTAGAGTGGAAATTATTTGTTAATAGAAATCAAACTTGTAGTCGAATTTTCATCGCAAAATATAATTCAAATCAAACAGAAACTACATGATTGTTTTTTCTTGTCTTTGGGTTAAACAACATCAAATTTTGGGGTAGTTTCTTGTCGATTCATCAATAAAAGTACTAATTTCGAATTACGAGACTAATAAGATGAAATGATTGTTAGTGTTTACAGGTCACTGTGATATAGAAATACAGAAGAACCGGACTATATGGTAGTTATTACTGATTCCTTAAGTGGCATATTCAAAAAACATGTAGAAATATCAGTGTGCTTATTCGTCAGGTGATAAATTTTAAACTCAGGATGTGAAAGTGAGATACTATTTAGCATGTTAGGATGAGTGAAATTAGTTGGATGAAAACATTAGCCTAAGTGCGAGTTGCGCGAATAGATGTATCTTTCTCATCAAACCTCACTTATTATGAGAAGTAACGATCTAAAAATATTGGCTTAAGTGTAGAAAACAGAGTAGGAGCAAACCACAGCCTCGTTACCGCATCTTATCAAAGATAAGATCAAGTGTTTTGAAAAGTACCGAGTTAAGCTCTACTCATAAATCTTGTCAGCGAACTCTCACCAATTAAATGTTACTCTACATGTATTTGTTAGACAGTTGTTTCAATAAAATAAAAAATGATTAGAATCCCGCTGATAGTTTTCCTCATGATATTCAGTCTTTATGATGAGATGAAAATTTAGACATACATCTGTTATGGGTATACCGAGCTGACTTCGATGTTTAGTATACTACACAGTGTTTTATTTTGTGAAAATAAACTATTTGGTTTGATGTTTAACTTCTAACTCACATACTGTATTACGAACATGTTTTCAATGATCGGCTTGTCTACCAATCTATTTAGTCGCCGGTAAGTACAGTAGTGTTGTCATCAGCTTATCACATTACTGTCTCTCAGGTTTGATCAGAAGAAACATGCGATAGATGTTGGTCAAGTCATCTCCCAGGTAGGTAGGTAGGTATCAGAGTTATTTTGATGTCACATTGACTGTGTGTTACACTTTAGAAGTACAATAATATTACAGACCTGTTGTTGTTTGACTGTTTTATCTTTACAGTAGCAGTCCATTCGGAGAGACTATCGGACTTACATTATCGACTCTAAAATGTTGATCTGAATAGGATGGTGGAACATATTCCCTACTGAAAACATATCATCAACCGAAGTGGTTGAGCTTACTGTTTTTCCATACTTGTCGGTCTTCCGGTTGGATTTGTGAATCTGATCAGAGCTTTTAAGTCAGTTAAATGTGTCGTTAAATTGTAGTCATATATGATGACCTGATTGGTGTTTTGAAGCAATGAATGAACGCGTCTGGAGATAACTTCAAGCATCCTGTTTAAACCAGCTTCATTTATAAAGAGAAAGTTTATGCTTAAACGAGACTATTGTTTATTTGTTTCTGTCAGATACACTGAATTTGTGGTTTCAGTTTGGATACATGCTGAAGTTCTAGATCAACATACTCCTCAAAAGCCTTATTTGATAGCAATGAGTTGAGTGCACCGGAAACACTCATTCTATTCCAATACACTCACTAGATCTTGTTTTGCATTCTCTACCTAGTTTAACAATTGTATAACACTGAATCTACGCTATACGTCAACCCTGTTACAAATGTCCTTTCAATAGTTTACAATCTTCTTTCAAAATCTGTCTAAGTTTCTGAACTTATATCAGTTTTAAGCATTGAAAAGTTGGTCCAGCATTGTAGTTTTAACTGTGAAGTATTCCATCATAATGGAGAAACATATACATCAGACATGTGATTTGTGATGAACCAAAGTCGATTATTTTTGATGAATACGGTTTGAGTAATGCATGGATTATATTACTAAAAACATCTAGATACTTGAATATTTTGGTAAAAATATACTTACCTTGTAGACTTTATGATTTTCAGTCAAAGCATCGTAGAAAGAATACATTCTGTTCAACAACTCTATTACTTGTTCAACACCTATGTGCATACATTTTGCAGCGAAGTTCACCACTTTCGTAAAACATATTGTCACTTCATCAAATGTCTAAGATGAAATGAGATGATAAAAATTCGTTAGGTTTTGTCAGTATATGAACATAGGTACTGGTCAATAAGCAAATGCGTTAGTTAGTACAAGCTGTGAAACGAACACGCCACAATTGTTGACGTTAGAATTGAATGTTCAGACATGAGATGTTTGGATGTTTCGAAGAATAATTTTACCACATAGTTAGATGATATTTCTAATGGGAGAGTGCTCCAATTTATAACTGTCCGAGTGTGGACATTCTATTCAAAATCCCGACTGACGCTTCTAAATTGGTGAAAATTATAGCTCTCATCGTTGTTATCATTACCGAGGTCAGGCTCGAACATTTTAGAGAAATTAAGCATTGGGTAGAATGTTATAAGTAATACAGTGCTATAAATGTGATATCTCAACCAGTAGAAAGTGAAATTTCTGACGTTTGGTGCAAGCAAATTTCTCGGAGTAAATTTACGTATGACCGAATGAATGACCGGCCGTCGTTTAAGTGAGCTAATTTCTCACAACAGACACTGTTGGTGTGGTGTGTGCTACTTATATTGACATAAGTAGTATATGATGTTAGTCGTGAACAGAAGATCTGGCACCAGAGAGACAAGAGGATTGAATATTAAAGAATGGAAACAGGATGCAATTTGTATGAAAATGCAAGAACAATGAAGTCTGAGTCATTTTGAGACAATTGGTGGGCATTTTGCAAATTGAGCATACACTTTATGATTGTTAGATTTTATTAACAACTCCTGAAATTCGTCCCCAATATGCGCAAGAGTATCTTGAGTTCAATGTTGAGATTTCTATCAAATATATACATACTTATCAACCAGTGATTAGGAGTGCAATAAGTCTAAGGAAGTACCTATTTAAAATCGAGAGAATAGGATCACATGTTTGAGGTTACGTGTCCACTCATGAATTAGCAACGAAGAAGTTTCCTCGGCATATCATTGAGTATCATCTATTTTCCAAAATCAATGAAATATGACTAATGTTGTGAAAATAAGGTGATATTTAGGCATAAATGTAGAATATCTGAAATAGACTGTTTGAGTATTTCGTTACATGAAATATTTGATTCCAACCAAAGTGTTCATGTCTAGACATCATTAATATAACCGTTTCTAAAACATGGATAACTTTGGAAAAATATAATTACAAGCTAAAACGATGTTAACGAACCTGAATTGTATCGATCGCTGGAGTGCCGTTTCTAATTTTCCTGGCCACCGTACTAGGAATACATTGATACAACAATTCATCAGTAACTTTCCTAATCTTTTCTAATTGCATCATACTCTTCTCCATTTGTTTAGCCTTGTGACGTTGCTTTGGAAACAAACAGTAATGAAACGAAGTTAATGCATCAGGTCAGCTCAGTTAATACATGATTATTATTAATATCTGAAAAAAATGTTGTCGATATATTTACTCGTGGTGATCTGTTATTCAGACGATTAAGAAAACATGACATTTGTGACAGGAGATGTTAGCTAGTTCGTGCCGCAGTTTCAGTTACCAAATGTTTCATTGGCAACCGTTACATTGCTATTTGGAAGTAGACACTATATGGTGGCTGGAGGTAGTCAACAGGAAACCCTGAACCCGGATTTCGTGCTACTTGGCACTCGTCAGCAAGATGTGCCTGTAATCTAGAGGGAACTAGTGCTCCCTGACGGATTCGATCTCGGGTCACCCAGATTTATAGCCAGAGACGTTACCACTGACCTACCCGGGACATGATTGACCTCTTGTAGGACTGGGATGTAATCACAATTGATTGATCACTGGGTGGTGATCAGTGTCATGTGTGTCAAGTCCTTCTTAGTGCAGATCGAATGCTATCGACCACGTTGCAATGTGGCCACTAGTCTAGGTGACTCGACATTGCGTGAGATACATTGCTGACTAGTGCCATGTAGCACGAAACCCGGGTCAAGCGGTTCCTGTTAACTACCTCCAACCACCATCTAAACTCAATATAGTGCACGCAATGTCAAGTCACCTAGACTGGTGGCCACATTGCGACGTGATCGACAGCATTCGATCTGCACTAAGAAGGACTTGATACACATGATATTGATCAACACCAAGTGATCAATCAATTGTGAAGTAGACACTGCAATCTTCGCTTTTGATAATCTGCGTATGTAAATGAACGAAATTTCTCAATATGAACACTCTTCCTAGGAAACTGTTGTGTTTCAGCCTAGAATTGATAACAGATTGAACATTCGTTTAGATAATCAAAGTCACTATTTCTGATTGCAAGTAAGCTAATAATTTTAACGAATTTAAGTATATCCTACAATAATTCATAAATTGTTAATTGTATCGGTGAAATCGTTATGCTTCATATTATCATTCTGTTACAGACAGATATAACTGTGTTTAAAGTCAGGTTACAAGTCCTCATCCTTATTAATCATTATCAAAGAAATAAAATAAAACATTAAATTAGGAGTACAAATCTTTGGTTTATTGACACAGAATTACCTAATGAGGTTGTAAAATATCCGAACATTACTCAAACTACTAACAAATGTCAAGTAGTAAAGTGAATTGAGGAAGATAAAAAATGAGTGTCAGGTGAAAAATAGATCTAACATATGAAACTCAAATGCATGAACAGTTTTCTTTAATTACAACCATACATTTCCAATTTAATGAACCATGTATTTGAATTTCAAACCAAATGGTATTCAGAATGAAATATTTGAAGGGTACATTTGTCGTCGAGATGGCCTGATTAACAACGACTAATGTCAACGTTCCTTTTTGACCAAATCCACCATGCTTTCGAAGAATACAAAGATTTTGATGTTCACTAAAAACCTTTGTTCGTGATTATGTAACTTTAGTTGTCTTGAAATGAATTAACAGTTATAATATAAATCTTTTCTGAATAGTGCAGGTAAATATTACTATTTTGAACGATGTGAGTATAATTTGATTACTTTCAAGTATCACCATAAAATATTCATAGATCGCTTGTGTGTCTGTTACTGAGAAATATTTTCCACATTTATTTACGTTAACCTAAGTTTTAGTAATTTACTACGTCATTTTTCGTCGTCAATGCTGAAAAATCTGGCTTGGTTGTTGGCTGACAGTTGATTTGATTTTAGTATTGCCTCATTTGTGAGAATATTCTTTCTTGGCAATCCATGACTTCACATCTACATCAGATCTCATTTGTTTATCATTGATACTGCTCAAGTACTTAAAAGCCTACAGCTCTTACAGATATTCTCAATCAAGTTGAATTTGATTGGTGTTCTCATTGTTATACTTTGGGATCTTGGTTTTTAACTTTTTGGATGTTGAAACCTACTTCTCCGGAGGTTCTGTTAGAATGGCTGCCTTCGTCTATATTTGTTGTTGTGTATATGAGAATTTGAACTTGGTCATCTGTGAAGTCCAAGTCATCTAGCTGGATCCAGGCAGCAACCGTTGAAAAAAGAAAACCTGAAACTATGAAGCTTGTCTGACGCCAGTCTTCAATTGGAATCCATCTACCAACTACCGTCTATGCATATGGTGGTGATGTTCTCACGTATCCCATATTGTCGAAGTAGATTATACGCTGTCAAATGCCTTCCCAAAATCAGGGAAGTGCATCTGCAGTAGCGAGTTCCATTCAAATGCTTGTCCAACAGCTATCCATAGTGTCATGATTTGGTCGACACATGGTCTATCGTTACGAAATTCAGCTTGCTGATCTCGAAACTGTGTGTCCACTAAGCCTTTTGTTCGACCCAACAACACTGTGTTGAAAACTTTCCCTATCATTGACAGCAATGTGTTGTCTCCTCAGTTTTTCCACTAAGGTCTCCTCTATTCAGTATCTTGATGTGGCATCCCTGATTCCAGCCTGTTAGTACGTGTTCTGTCCACCATGTGTTTGTGAAGAAAAAGTGAACCATCTTTACAGTTACCTTTATGTCGAACTTTAGTGATTCAATGGTATACTTTCTGATTCAAATGTTTTGTCACTCTTGATTTATCTGATGGCTACGCTGATTTTATCTATTATTGGTGCGGCAATACTTATAGGAAGGTCTGTGTGTTCTGGTTCGATATCCACTGGACTCAGGGAAGTTCGCCTATTCGGGAGCTTTTAAAAGTGCTCTATCCACCCGTTCCGCCGCCCTTGGATCCCGGTTATTGATTAGCATTCGTTGTTATTGACTGATTGCTTTGGTTTAAAACAAGTGCCTAGAAGGTTCTTCTTTTTATCATATAGTTGTCTCATATTTCCTTGTATTACAGCTTCCTCCATTCCAGTTATCTATTTACTTTGTATATTCGGCCTCTTCTTTGACTTTCTTTGTTTTCCCCAGTTATTGTTCACTGTTATCTTTTGTCTTTCCTTTTCTGGATCTTGTCCAGTGTATCAACAACGATCACCTGTTTATTCTGGTGTTTCTTGTAGTCCAGCATCTCCTTGGATGTTAACGTTATAGCTTCTTTAATTACTTTCCAGCTCTTCTCAATAGTAGTTCCCACTTTGTTGAGATCTTATATGGCTTGAAACCTGTTGTTGAGTGCAAACTTGAATTTTCTGAACTCCCTAGCATCTCAAAGGGAAACTACATCGAACTTTGTAATGCTGTTTTTTCAGCTGTTCAGTTTCACCCTAGCTACCCCCAAGTGGTGATCTGAGGCTAAATCAGCTCTTCTATTTGTTCTTACTTTTCAATGGGCCTTCTGAAGTTTTCATTGATGAAGTGTCAAAGATATGGTTTGCTGTAATGTTGTTCGGTAGGACCTATGTAGCTTTGTGTATGTATTGGTGATGAGAAATGGTGTTACATATAATCCTGTTCTTGTGAGTACTTAAATTTACCAGTCTTTCACCGTTCTCATTCCTTTCTTCAAGTCCATGTCGTCTCATGATGTTTTCACACCCGATATTTGCATAGTGACCTTGGTATTCAGATCTATCATCACGATGGTCAAGTTGTTCCTTGGACAGGTCTCTACAATGAACTGTAGCCCCCCATAAAACTGGTCTTTATCGTCTTCATTGCTATCACTTTTTTGGGGAGGGGGGTAGCACTGGGTGAAATTGATTGTAACCCTCTTCTTTTTTGTTTTAGAGGATACTTTGATGATGCTAGAGCGGTGAGATTCCCATCCTATAAGTGTTTTTTTCGTACTTCCTTGGGTAGAATCAGTGGAATTTCATGTGTCCGAGACATTTTCTTGTTGTTTGTGACCAGAATACAACGGAATCTGACGCGAAGCTAATCTTTTCCGTTCAGCTTGTGTCTAGTGGGTCTCACATGTTCTAATCAAAACAAGGTTGAATCTTCTCATATCCTCAGCTACTTGAACCGTCCTTCTGGTCACCAACATTGCGCGGATATTCCGTTTATTTATTTTATTTGTTGATATGGTTGTCAGAAGGGACAACGGCTTCGTGACTTTCCGAATAACCTGAGCTATCATCATGAGCCGTCATAACTCTTCTGAACGAAGACCCTTCAACTCCTAGGAAAGACTTTAAATGACGAAAATTATTTATTCTGGTTAGTATTTTCAGAATGATTATATTTTATTGAATATGGTGAATAACTCCATACCTAACTCTACTCCATAACCTGAGCTTCGAATAGCCAGCAGCACTAGAAGGGCTCAGGTGAAGTTACTTTCAGATATAACCATAAAATATTCGTGTATCTGACATATGTTTATTATTGCAATTTATTCACACTTTTTTACGTCAATTATTGCTCTAATATATGTATTAACCGTCAACCAATATCATTTTACAGTTTAATGGATTATTTAATATATATTTATCGACAAGGCAGTCACTTATTCCGACAGATATATATATTCTAATATTTGTTAATATGATGAGAAACTCACTTTTTCGTAAAGTTTCATAACTTCGTCAGACTGTTGATTTCCTTGAATTATTATATCACGGCTGCTGTCGAATGTATTCAGATCAGAAATCCGTAGTTTTTTCTCGTATAATTGTTTCGTGTCTCTAATTCTGCAGTCGGAAGTAAATAATATGGAAATAGAATTAAGTATATTGAGGAGCTTACAAGCTACTGGAATAAATTTGAGATAAACACAAATAAATTGAGTATACTCTAGAAATTCGTGTCCAACTGTTTATCAAAGCTCCAGATATAAAATCAAATTAAATAAAACACTACAAATTATGACAACAATGTAATATTCCCAAGTTTTGAAACTAAATAACATGGACATGGTATTGACAATTTGAGATCTCTGAATATTATACAACAAAGTGAAGAATTATTGAATAACTTCATGTTGGACATCACCTGGAATTCACTTGTTTGCATAGAGAAAATAATGATGGTACTGGAAATTCGAGTTAGAAGCCCAGAGTTCGGGAACAAGTCCCCTTCACTTCAAGGTTCATTCTACTTATACATGATCATATAGAACACTAACTTAATTACAATGATTTATTTGACAATGACTACAAAAATGTAGTTTGAGCAACAAACAGTAGCAGTTGTAGTGATGAAGCACTGAATATTTTAGGGATAGAAATCGAGATGATTCAGCATTCAGATTGGTTTAGAACTTGTAAGGGAAATCAAGAATTTTGTAATATTGATGTATTAGAGGTTTATGTACAGAAATGATAGCAGGTAGTAACAGAAATAAACAATGATTGACTTCTCTTGTATAGGAAGGAACCAATAAGTTTCATTGATAATTCTTATATAATGCAAGTTGTGCTTCATATGGATTTAGTTGAAATGACACGTACCACTTTATACTATCTTTGAAGTCGATTTCAATGTTGAAAGCAAATGTGAATAATCAATAAAATATTTCTGGTTGACTGTAAACATAGATTATTTAAACTGTGTACTTACATCGACTTTAGAACCGTTACGATCTAAAAAGGAATTAAAATACTGATTTGTCTCAAAATATGACCATCAAACGACTACCAACTTGTGGTTCCCAATATACCACTGGATGATTGGATTCAGTGATACAAAGTCTGCTAATAATAACAACTTGTCTATGGGTAACAAACTTCACTTTGTGAATTCATGAGATATCTACGACAAATCGTATAGGCAAAGTTCCATATCAGGTAGTTATTGAATACTCCTGATTTGAGTAAAATACATGTGTTTCCTCTTCTCAACTAATTGTGTTGCTTAAACCTTTACAGTTAGAGTCTGATGAATGATGAATGAAGATCATCCTGAGAACCATCGGAAACTCAACAGCTCTAGACAATTAGTGTTTCTTCGTTTGAGATCAAGGGCTGTGCACACTTACAGGTCCATAACAAATCGAACAAAAAGGTTTCAGGTTTTGTACCGAAATGAGTTCCCACAGTTCTAGTGACAAGTTGAAACCTGTGTAGTGTACAAGTTAGAGTTATATATACTCGCTGATGACTTCAGATAATAATTGTGGTATTTTGCCAATTGGCTTAAGTTGAAAGTAATCAGCAGTAAAATTCCAAATCAGAAAGTGGATGGTGCAGTTTTATTTTGTGGTTTAGATTTGTTGGACTTCATCGCATTCCGTGTCGATGATGGACACGGCTACGAAGTCTAGACAGAGGACAGAACAATTGTTGAACAATTGTTTCTATAGTCCTCCAGTTGCTGATTATCAACAATACGAACTATGATGAACTTTATTTCATGGACTGTTATCCTGATGTTACTTAAATATGAAGAACAAAATTCAGCAACTCGTTCGAATCACTTAGTCTGGTAACCACGAAGTGATCTACAGATCTTCTCCCAGTGCTTTAAAACAACTCACTGACTGTCACGTACAGAGAATAAACTACTTTAATGGAAGCCGTCAGTGATTGGAAATGTCATGACGCAAACAAATGGTGAGGTTTGTTTGGAAAAATGCAAAATAATATGGTGAGCAGTTGGAGCTGTCAAATCGTCATTACTCTAGTTAAGAAACTTAAAAACAATTTCTTGTCATCTTGAAACACAAAGTAATCATCATAAAAGTGAAACAAATAAACAATGTGATTTATTTGTAATTATTTACACAGGTGTGCCTATGAATAACAGCATTAACCATTCTTCAACATAGATCATTGCTCCTTTGAAGCGGCAATTCTCATCAACTTTCGAAGCATTTTTAGAAGATCTACCTGAAACATATGAAATGAAAGTGATTGAATAATTTTAGCCAGTAGGTAGATGAAGTGAAGTATCTATTGTTTGATCGTCATTTTTAAGAAAAATAATCGAGAGAAAAGAATAGTTAGTTTTCCGTAATCGTTATGTGTGGTACAAATTTAGGGTGGATAGAATGCCATGTAACAGTCAAATTACAATAGTTGCACTATACCAGATCCTTTAATTTATCAAAAAACAAAGTTAACTAACACATGAACCATCTCAATCATTACGGTAGGAAAGGAATATCAGTTTCTAACCGACCGAAGCTTTACCACTGTTGTCCTCTCAAGATCCTACGGTTTATGTGTGTTAAGTGATAATATGAGTCGGTAAATTTTTCCAATACCACTGAGTAAATTCTTTGTTCATTATGTAGATTTTTGTCCAATTCATTCCTAATATTCTGAGAACAAAACTCCACTTGTATATATATCATATACGTTTATTTTCTTGATATTTGAGTAACGTTTACCTCATAAATGTCTTGACTAAAACCAACCGGCTTTACATCAGGTACATTGAGTTACGTCGAGGGAAACAATATAAAATAGAATATCACTTGTTTTACCTAATATACAAATGAAACGTCATACTTGACTGTGTTTTGTATTTGACTGTTTGAATGCAGTGTAAGAGTGTAAGTTATTGATCTTGCATTTTATAATTTACAAGAGTTTTCAATAAATGAAACTCCTATGGAGGAATATCTGTAGATTGTTCAGTGGTATTTATTAGATACATTATCAGTATATCTTCAAGTTGACAAAAGATTGAATGAAAATTGTAACTCACTTTTTGACGAAGGTTTGTTCAAGAGAATTATTTCAAAAGTGCTGAACCTGTTTAAATATATCTAAAATAAATTAGAAGAAAATAATAGAAGTTCAATCGGAAATGAGAACTTCAATAACAAATCAATACATCGTCACATTCCTACCGGTTTCCATTTTGGTGATAGATTATGAACACGTGAATGTTACGTGATTGTTTTTCTATAAGATTTTAAAATTATTCTTTATGGTGATAGGAAGTTTTAAATGAAGTAATACATCATATTATCTACAAAATTGGACGATTGTAATTGTGAGGAGTGTTTTCAAATTGCTTTAGGGATGTTGAATGCTCTCGAGTTATCCCACTCCTAAGGTCAATAAGGAGTTTTCAACAAACAGAATGTGTTAGATTTGAGCAGGAATTTCCGGAGGTTATTTTGTTTATATGAAGGCATGACCGGCTAGAACTACTAATATCTTATGAAACAACTGAAATCTTAGTAACTGAGACGATTATTTGACCGTATGCATTAAATACGACTCAATAGGCGAGTTAGGCAGATGACAGTGACATAAACCATAAAATCTGTTGTGAACACGGTTATAATGCAAATCCTATAAATGATAGTAAGTGAAGTAAAAATATATTGATAAAGGAATGGAGAAGATCATTTTAAGTGGTTGTGAAAGTATGCAAGTAAATACTGGTATGTAACTCTCAGAAATCTTACGTTTGCTTTTTCATGTATTTAGCTTATATTATGAATTCATTCGGTTGGTAAATAACAAACAATTCGCAAAGTTTATTCAACAATCTAATCTGACGAGCTAGTGGTTAAAATTTTCATATGCCCTTCATTTCAGTCTTTCCATAAAATAATAAGTTGATTCATTTTTTGACATCTGATCCTGTTTTTATTATATCAACATCACTACAGATTGAACACTAACGATTGTAATAATGCAAATTCTTAGTAAAAAAAAGCGATTTCTAGTGGAGTCAAATATTCAAATGAATTTAATCTCTCCTTAAACTGACATTTCCATTGAGAAAAGATCCAATCGGTCAGTTTTCTGCACTGGTTTATGGATTACTGTAGGTACTTCGATTTCATCAAACATTAGTAATTTGTAAAATTCAGTGTTGAGAATGAGTATTTCAGTTCGATAAGTAGACGAAACATTGTAACAGTTAGTATCTTGAGGGAAGCTGGAACTAAAATTTAGGAAGAATAACTTGGGTGTATTTTATTCGATTGAGTGTTCGTCAACCGTTCATTACCCATAATATTTAGATATCATAATTACAAAATTGGTCGAAATTAGTGTCATAAATGAGTTTAGTTCGAAGCTGTTTTGAACACATATGACCACAGTATAAGAAGATGTAGAAGATAAATTTGAGAGACTGAGTAAGATATTGTGAATCAATATCTTATGTGGAAGAACATTTTACAACAGTGATAACAACAATTTGTCAGTATCCTGGTCTCCTATCTTGACCAGTATCCGGATACAAATGACTGATACTTATGTCTATAAAAATGTTCAATTTGAATTCTACTATACCGTAAACTGTCAAATCGGTAGTGAAGCTTAATAAACTGAATTACAACGATTATTTTTATGAAGGATTTTGAAAACACAAAGCTTCAACAAGGAATTAACGAAATGATGGAATACTACAGGTATGTTGACAACACTTTATTGCCTTCAACATTAGCCAACATGCAATCTTCATATTAAAGCTCTCCAACAAGGCTCATCATGATGTACAGTTTATTACGGGTTATGAAAAGAACGACATGTTCTACTTTCTTGAGATTGTTATACAACAGAGAATAGACGGTGAAGTTCAACATTCGGCTAATAGAGAAAAGTTCTTAAAATGGTCTACACTCGAATTTCAATAGTTTTTCAACCGATTACAGAAAAGCATCGGTCGAAACACTATTTTGTAGGTTAGCAAGGATATATACCATTGACTAGCTGTAAGATGAGCTAGCTAGTGTTGAAAAATGTCCAAGAGAAAACTACTATATATCATGCAATTGGTTCCCTTTATGAATTTAAATAAAGCAAGAACAAATAATGGTGCAGAATAGTATGAATTCATATTATTTCGAGGTTTCTCGTCAGCTGCTTACAAACCAAAATTGTGATAGAATTTTTACATTGAGATATAGTGAAAACAATTGACGTAGATGAGTGTAAATAACTGGGTTACAATAATAATTATATATATATATATATATATATATATATATATATATATATATATATATATATATATATATATATATATATGCTAGAACAGATCAGAGGTCAAAAGAAATTAATTCGGGTTGGGTGGTGTAATAATGGAATTGAGTAATTATAAGATAGGTTACGTAATAATAATAAAATAGAATTTGAAAAGTTAAGATAATTTAAGAGGATCAGGTGGCGGAAATGTGTGAATGATAATGTGGTTTAAGAATTATGTAATAGGGGAGGAGTATAAATATTTTAAAATAAATAAATAAATAAAATAAAAAGGGGTTACCAGGGTAGTGATAAGTTAATTAAAGTCTCTTTTTGGATGCATAAGTCAGATTTAAGTTTTTTGATCATGATGGCTTCAGCAAAACGGAGGGTGGTCGTACTTCTTTGTCTATTGATAATTTTGAAAGCATGTGGAATCTCCATGGTGTGCCCGGTTTCAAGTAGATGTCGAGCTAGTGCGCTGTTGAAGGCCTTATTCCCTCGCAGCCTCAAGTTTTTTGGAACACGCTCAGAAATGCCAAAGCACAGACATTGGAAGAACTGAGAGAAGAGTGCATGTCCGCACCTGCTGTGAAACTGAACTACTATTCCTATGTAAAAAGTGTTCAACAACTCAAACAAAGGTTGACAAGTACCATTTTCATGTTGCCACCAAATATGTCCACAAACTTACATGTATCTGCAAAGCAACTTCACTGATCGAACAGAAAGGAATATACATCTCAGACATTTTGAACATATTTCAAAAAGCCTTTAATGAGGAAGCGTTATAAAGAGGGCAATTACTATACATCTCTTGAATACAGGACAACAGGTTTATACATTAGAATCTCCCGAGATAGTTAGTAAACGGCAAAGCTCCAGTTTCCTGAAGTTTGTTAAGGCCGTCTCAATCAGGCATCAGAAGCCGGATTTCTGCATCCAAAAGGAAACTGTTGATAATCTTCCTCTGACTCGATAGAACAAACGTTCCCTTGTTATATTATAAAATTCTGTTCAACTATTTCTTTTACATGGTTACATCCTCACGTGTTTTTGGGGTTTACGCATTAGGTAATTGCCTGTTTGCAATCCTTTGTTACTATCACTGTTGTGAAATGTTCTTCCACATAAGATATTCATTCACAATATCTTACTCAGTCTCTTAGATTTATCTTCTAGATTCTCCTTATACTGTGGTCACATGTGATCAAAACAGCTTCCAACTAAACTCATTTATGACAGTAATTTTGACCAATTTTGTTTTTATGATATCTAAACATTACGTTCAGCAAACAGTTGATGGGAACCCAGAAGAATAAAGTGAATCTGTAGAATAGATGAAATGTGGCCGGCGGCGGGATTCAGAATACACGGTTTACAATATCTGGGACTCGTTGTGTGTAAGTAACTCCAACTAAGAGTTAATATTTACCGTGGAACTCGAACCCAGTACATTTCGTTTCGAGTACTCTATGTCCTATCCACCTACCTACTGAGTGCAGATAACCATTTACTTACGTAATGCACACAGGATGTACGGATGTCTATTAAGACAGATCAAAGTCCAGTCAAAATGATTAACAACGGAATCATTATAAACTAAATTTTAATAAATTCTTGTTCTTCTGCTTAAATTTTTGTTCATGAGCTCTTCGAGATTATGACAGGAACCATGTGTATGCAATTAATGTTTTGTGCTATTTGTGCATGATAACATTGTGAACTTCCTTTGAATGGAGTAAATACTTGTTATGCACCATTAGATTACTTTGATAAGTAAATATATACAAACAAATATAACACAAATTGTTAATAGAAATCTACAGAATAGATCACGTCATATTACTTACCTCATCGAAATTTGGATTTGTTTTCGGCTTTGAAATTAGAAAGCATGTTACAAACTCCTTTCCCGATATATCATTTCTTAAACATGAAAATCCCTTACCTACACGTTTGATTGTCATATCCTTGGTCAGTACCAAATGAAAAGGTAGTATGCCTAAAAATTCCTTCTCTGGTAATGAGACTGTTAAATCCAATAGAGATATATACTTATTGAGTTGATTATCTTTCTCTAATAATTCAATCCATGATAAACCTTTATTGTATAGCTTAAATGTGTATATGTGTGAAGCTGCTTGCTTCCTTTTATCAACTAATTTTGCACTAACATCCAATTGAAAATACAATTTTGCAATATATATTAGTTGACTTCTCAGATAATGCGCAAATTCTTCACGTACGGAAGAATAGACCAAAGTGATGACATTGTGATTGATTGAAGTGACTTGTATATTAGGCGGTTTAATTTTTGGATAGGAATAATGTAAATACTCGTGCATTTCATTAACATTATGTAAGAAGTCAATGTAATTTTTACCCAGTACTTGTAATAAACTCTGGAAACCATTATTACTCAGATAATCGACAGATTTAATACCGAATTCGTAATAAATATCTTCTTCAGGTAGACCAATAAACTCACATAATGTACTGATTATTCGTGTTAGTAATCGTGTAGAATAGTTCCGATTAGTTTCTATTTCCAGTTGTTGTCCGTTGACTATTTGTACAGCAGCCTCCCATGTTGATGGACCGAATGTCTCATCAACATAATTTCGTAGAATTTCAAATAATATACCATACATTTATTTCTATGTCTTAATGAGTGAGTTAGGAGAGATTTATTCTCTCATTTGTATTTATATCATTTAAATACTCTTCGATGTACATATAGTGACCTCAAAACCAATCCGAATGAATAGAGAATTTTGGAAACAGATTTTGTTTACTCAAACAAAAAGTTTCAAATCATTATCACAATTAAAATCATTAATTGTTCTCCATTATGCTTCAACATATTTTGCCTCATTATACTTGTTAATTAAGGTCGAATTTCAAAATGAAACACTCACTTGAATGGTTGAAGATAGAGAATAATTAGACTTAGAATTCAATTTAAGTAAAGTACTTTCCTCAGATTTTACGAGCTAAATTTATTTTAATTGATTCATTGAGACTCCATCGAAATTATTGAACCTGTACTTTTCCTAAATATTATTCAACAGTGTTATGTGGTAGTTGAAAGTGGTCTATGGGAAACCTTAGACCTAACTTTCGTACTAATGGTCACATTTCATCAAGGTGTATTTGTAATCTTGACAGAACTGTGGTTAACTGGTGGATTGGAAGCGCGTCACTTAGCTTCACAATTTGAGATGTCTTTAATGAAATATTCCTACCACGAATGATGTCCTGCAGGGATGAGATACTTATGAATAATCTACCACCGATTAATGCCCACGCAAGTGAACATATTGAACGTATACGAGTCAACAGTAACATGCAACTTGATCAAGCAGTTTATATTTTGTAGACACATGAAACAATTGAGTAAATCATAGTTACAATTTATACATTCGCCACGGAATTATTCCAATTTAACTAATTCAACTAACTGAGTAGAAACAAAGTAAAACAAGTTAGTTATGAGGCATAATAAAAATGCAAGCTACCAATGGAACAACAACTTGATTGTTTTGATAGCAGCTCATTCAACAAATCACACCGACACTACATACTTTTACCCATTGATTATTATGAACGACTGGGTGACCGATAAAAATCAAATGCCATTCGATAACACCGTTTACAAATTTGAGATCATGCAGTAGCAAATCCAAAAGTAGTTGCTAATTTTGATTAATTAGGAAAGACTACGTGATTACATTGTTTCAACGAAACACACACGCCTATAACCATTTTGTTGTATGAAACGATATAGAGAAAAAAATCGAGAAATTATTCAGGGCGTTACTTTTTGTTTTTTATGAGAAAATGAAACAAAGAAAATAACGCCAATTAACTTTACAATCAGAAGTTCCAATCGCCTATCCTTTTTGAAAATTTCAAGGAGTTCACACTCTGTCATCTCTACGACAAGATAAAATAAGTTTGTAATGTCTTCTGTCAAAAAATATGAGAGGCCCCCAATCAACAATTATCACAATCGCTTACTAAACGAATTGCAGATTGCATAACTAGATAAGTGTAGAAGAAAACTAAATGCATCCGACTGAGTGAACATCTATCCTGTAACAGATTGCATTTACTTACTTACTTGCTTACGCCTGTTACTCCTCGTGAAGGAGCATAGGCCGCTCACCAGCATTCTCCATCCAACCCTGTCCTGGGCAATCCTTTCTAGCTCCGTCCAGTTGTAATTCATCGTTTTCATATCTGCTTCTATTATCCGACGCAATGTGTTCTTTGGCCTTCCTCTTTTTCGCTTCCCTTCAGGATTCCAAGTTAGGGCTTGCCTCGTGATGCAGTTTGACGATTTGCGTAATGTATGTCCTATCCATTTCCATCGTCTTTTCCTAATTTCTTCTTCAGCTGGAAGTTGGTTTGTTCTCTCCCACAGAAGGCTATTGCTGATGGTATCCGGCCAACGGATGTTGTTTATCTTGCGTAGACAACTATTTATAAATACTTGTACTTGTCGACCACCAGAAGAAAGAGGAAGGGAGAGAGTAAACAGCCTTGTCTGACTCCGGTCCTTATTTGGAATGCATCTGTCAGCTGTCCTCCATGCACGACTTTACACTGTAGTCCGTCGTATGAGTTCCGAATAATGTTGACAATCTTCTCAGGAACTCCGTAGTGTCGAAGAAGTTTCCATAATGTCTTCCTATCTACACTGTCGAATGCTTTTTCATAATCAATGAAGTTGATGTATAGTGATGAGTTCCACTCAACTGATTGTTCGACGATGATCCGTAGTGTTGCGATTTGGTCTGTGCATGATCGATCCTTACGGAATCCAGCTTGTTGATCTCGAAGTTGGGCGTCTACTGCATCTTTCATCCGGTTCAGCAACACTCTGTTGAAGACCTTCCCTGGTATTGACAGCAGTGTAATGCCTCTATAGTTTTCACATTTGCTCAGATCTCCTTTCTTTTGAATCTTGACGAGGTGCCCTTCTTTCCAGTCCATCGGCACTTGTTCCTCTTCCCAAATCTTTTTGAATAGAAGGTGAAGCATGTTTGTAGTTGCTTCGATGTCTGACTTCAGTGCTTCAGCTGGTATGTTGTCCGGACCCGCTGCTTTCCCGTTCTTGATTTGTCTGACGGCCATTCTGATTTCTTCCTTCGTTGGTGGGTCGACGTCTATGGGAAGATCTGTGTGTGCCGCTTTGATGTCCGGTGGATTCATTGGAGCCGGCCTATTCAGGAGTTCCTCGAAGTATTCTACCCATCTGTTCCGCTGTTGTTGAATTTCGGTGATTGGCTTGCCTTCTTTGTCTTTGACCGGTCTCTCTGGTTTACTGTATTTTCCTGCTAGTTTCTTCGTTGTATCGTAAAGCTGTTTCATATTTCCTTCTCTAGCGGCTTTTTCTGCTGTCGTTGCTAGTTCTTCCACGTATTTCTTCTTGTCGGCTCTAATACTCCTCTTCACTTGTTTGTTTGCTTCTATGTATTCAGCTTGTGCTTGGACTTTCTCTGATCGTGTTCGGCTGTTGTTTATTGCTGCCTTTTTGTTCTTCCTTTCTTTGATCTTGTCCAGTGTTTCTGTAGAGATCCACTCCTTATGATGGTATTTCTTTAGACCCAGAACCTCTTGACACGTTAAAGTTAATGCTTCCTTGATGCCTTTCCAGTTGTCCTCCATACTAGTTTCTTCTTCCTTCCGTAGATCTTGTAAGGCTTGGAACCTGTTGTTGACAGCTATCTTGAATTCATTGAGTTTGTCAGTATCTCGAAGGAAGGCTGTATTGAACCTTTGTAGTGCTGTTTGTCCACTTGTCCAGTTCTTTTTTAGCTTCAGTTTTAAATTGACCACAACTAGGTGGTGATCTGAAGCTACGTCAGCGCCTCTCCTGGTTCTCACATCTTCCATTGTCCTTCGGAATTTTTTGTTGATGCAAATATGATCTATTTGGTTCTCTGTAGTGTGGTCGGGTGAGATCCATGTAGCCTTGTGTATACGCTTGTGTGGAAATATTGTGCCTCCTATGACCAATTTGTTGAATGCACATAGATTTGCAAATCTTTCTCCATTTTCGTTTCTTTCTCCCAGTCCATGTCGTCCCATAATATCTTCATATCCAGTGTTGTCTATTCCGACTTTGGCATTTAGATCTCCCATCAGAATAGTTAGGTCCTTTCTTGGGCATTTCTCAATGACTGACTGCAGCCGCTCGTAGAACTGATCTTTAATGTCGTCGTTGCTATCATTTGTGGGTGCATAACATTGGATAATATTCATTAAGATCCCCTCCTTCTTTGTTTTGAATGATGCTTTGATGATTCTGGATCCGTGAGATTCCCATCCTACAAGTGCATTTCGTGCTACTTTGGACAGCATAAGAGCGACTCCCTGAGTGTGTGGAGCATTGTCCTCTTCGTGACCGGAGTATAGCAGCATCTCTCCCGTAGCTAGCCTTTTCTGTCCAGCTTGGGTCCAGTGGGTTTCGCTGATTCCCAGTACTGCTAAGTTGTATCTCCTCATTTCCATTGTTATTTGACTGGTCTTCCCGGTTTCCCACATTGTTCGAACGTTCCATGTACCTATAAAAATTTTTGCTCTGGTTGTTAGAAGGGGCATCGGCCTCGTGGCTTCCGAAGGAACTCGGCTTTCACCATGAAGCGTCATAATTCTTCTAAATGAAGACCTTCTAACTCCCAGGGCAGAGTTTAAATGGTTTGGATTATTTTTTCTGGTAAGCGTTTTTTTTAGCGAGTTAGTTTTCTACGGGATGGGGACGCTAACCCCATGCCCAACCCTCCTCCTTTACCCGGGCTTGGGACCGGCAGTAACCCTATGAGAGCTACAGGCGGAGTTAACAGATTGCATTTATCCTGCCATAATTCGTTATGTTTTTATGGTGTTCTATCCTTGACATTTTTAAGTTTTCTACAATCACCCATGAGAATCTGTGAGTATCTTGGATGGTCAGATCACTCTAGTCACACAAGTTCTGGTGGACATAAAAGGATAAATGATGGTAAAATGGTGATTCTACATGAAATGATAAATTCATTCATGTTAAGGAATCTAGATTTCATGAAAGAAATAAAGAAATATTGATTGGTCGATGAGAGAGGTGTCACCACTCACACAAGTGTATGGTCTTCAAATCAGTTGAAACCACTCTCTTTATGTCTTTTAAGAGCTCTTCAACTCAGAAGACAAAAATACCAAGAAATCCGAAGGAACTCTAATAGGACACCACTAAACTCGAGAGTTCCTTGAAGAGACCGAGACAAACGTTGAAATATGCGACCATGAATACTCAGGAACACAGAACAAGTACAGTGAACATCCATCCACAACGTCAAATACATATTCATATCATTGTATCATGTGTTCAGGTGTTGTCGAATCGGACGGTTAAATTATAAAATGTGGGTGCATTATTTCCATTGACGATATGACATACAAAACGTCTGGCAAGCATTTCAATAAAAATCTCAAATCACTAACTCTATGATAAAGTGGGGTATCGATTGAAACAGTGATTGCCGTTGGGTTGTAAGGACTTGTTATTTCCTTGGTAAACCTCAAAATGATGAAGATAATTATCATTCATCTACAAGCTAGTGTAGGAGTAGCGAGCTGGAGGTAAAGATGATTGAGAATGAGCGCAAAAATTAATCTTAGAGGGGAAGAAAACGTAATCATCTATCGAACAGTAGTGAAATGGAAATAATTTTAGGAGGCACCGGTTGATATTGTTTCTTAACATACTGTCGAATCAGTCGGAAAATCAAGATCAGGTTTAAACGGTCTTCCTTACGAGTTTGCAGGTTCCAATTACTTACTGTTTGAAGTGGTCATTTTCGAAGCACTAAACAAGTGAGTGTGTGTTAATAACAAGGAGTTTTATGGAAACACAATTTCCGTGAGCTAAATGTATGGATTATGTCCAAGACAGCTTTATCTTGAAGAGACCGAAAAGTTCATAGTATTGTAACCAATGTGAATCGATGGTCACCATTACTTTAAATGAATGATGTAAAATAGGTTAGGTACTTATCGCCGGTCTGAAGGAATTATTTTACTACCTTTTCTAGTAATGTAAAGTCTAATGTAAACCAAGTGTCGAGAAAAAGACGAATATATTCTGATTTTTGAGTGGAATATGTTAAAAATGTAGTCAAGTTTACCATAAGTTTTATGATGATTATTATTACAACGTATTTTCACCCGATCGAGTGGTTTAACCCTTGAGTGAGAAGTAACCGACGTCTATGAGTTGTCTAATGATCGTTTATTAGTATGTGAACAATAAATTTTAATTCAGATGGTCGTCACAGAAATGTCATTAAGCTCGATTAATGTGTCGAATTCGGAAGAATTTTAGAATATTTTCTACTGAATAAAATTCCATCCAACATCTTGACCGATATTTTATCATATGAAGTGGTTTCAATGACGTAGTCTTGAACGAGTATGATATGTGTTAGTTAGCGAAAGTGAAATATGATTAGTCGTTGAGTGTGTGCAAACAGCCACAGCCTATGCGGTTTCCCTTTCTATCATTGATTTTACTGAGGACTGGCTGAGTGAGACTGCTTGTAATTGTTTTGAATAAAGTATTCACCTGATTCGCCATTTTCAGTCGTGAATCCTAGTTTCAACATAGCATGATTGGTCTTACTGTCGTATTTACGTGTTACAGTAATATGTGTGAGAGAGAGGAAATACTTTAAGTATCCGTTATATCGGAGTCAGCTGCATTTTTCGACCTATAAATTTAAAATGTATTGATCAGTTTGGTGATCCATACCTATTAATTACATGATTAGGCCATTACTTTCATTATGCGGTTTGTAGTGTCGGTTGCTACGTCAAGCCGACATAGCTTATCCTACATTCCCGACAGGCAAATCTATTCATTCTTCTTCAGTTACATGTTGAACTTGTTAATTATTCACTTACCAACCTTAACTGTTTTCATATGAGCGCGTGTGCGTGCATTTCTTATCTCACTCATCACATGCATGTAACTTATCTTTATCTGACTACAAGTGTCGATTAACGCTTCGTTAAATCGAATTGGCTCACACGCATTCTACACCGCGCGTCACTTAGCTTCGCTTGGTTTCTCCGATCGTTTGTGTGGATTAATGATTTTATGAAATACACGAATTCGACGTCCATTCTCGTATTTGATATATTTTATTCCGTAATTCACTAACACGATTTAAGTCGATAATCATATGTGAGGATTGACGATATGTATATTTCAATAGCAATCATTTACAGGATCAATCTTGAGTCAGATATAGAACCACTAAAGTTTCGAATAAAATTTATTGACTTAAAGCTGACACTGTTTAGAGCATAATTTTGAAAATTCAATCTACTACACCACACATTTAATGTAACTGTAAAATGAAACCATTTCATTGTAAATTGATAAATTGTTTAACAGTTGATTACTTAATATGATGATAATGACCAGTCATTATGACTTTGAACTAGTTTGCCTGCAATAGCGGAGTTGTTAAACTTGATTTTAATGGAAATATAAACTCTTCATAACGAGAACTAATCTAAATGTCATTTGCGATTGTAGGAAAGAGATCACCCATAAGATTCGGTAACGTTAATCAACATTAATTCAGTGAACAATCTAACCATATTCTCACTATTTCAGTTATACATGATATTTAGTTATTGATATATTTGTTTGAAAATCTGTTGTTGTGTTTTGAACAGTAAAATACATCATCATTTACCGCTAGGGTTCGTTTCTCTAATTGTGTCGAGTAATATTTAAATTTCCTCAGTTATTTGGAATATAACTTCAAGTATGATATATGTTTAATGAATAAATATTATCTTGTCACTGTCTTTTGAAAAGGATAAAAATTAAGGTGAATTTATTTTGTTTTTCTGTTAGGAAGAAATAATGGATGAGCACTGCTGAGGAGTCCCATACTAGGACAAAATGGTCGTCCACTGCTCCCAGGTTTTCAATGGTGTTCTGACATTGACCGGTTCATGATCTCGACTTAAACTTAACAATCTCCACAATCCCATGCTGATGAGAATTGGAATAATTATACTTCATTATGTTTTTAGCACAAAATCAGAGGGTTTTTTCATAAACAACTAAGTACGTGTAAATGAAACAAGTTAGGAACAAAAAATATCGAATCCGACCATTAATAAGTAGAAATAGGTACTAAAAGTGTACAGTATCTTCCTTTCAGAGATATGTGGATAATATTAATTAGAGGACAGAGAAATATACCAAGGACTCACTATGTTTAGTTGTGAAATATCAACCAAATTTAAGTTTGTCACAAAGAATGATATGAAATTTACTTGTGTCTATTTTCAAGTGACACAGAAATTCAATGTAAAAGTAAATATATAGTTATTGTAACATCGATTACATAGACTAATACTCTACAACACATAAAAAATGTAACAGTTCATTTTTTCAAAAATATTGTCCCACTTTTAACACTTTCATGAGTCTTCACTGATAGACTTTTGTGAAAATTTGCACAACCAGTTGCCTAGATATTGAAGTGGATTTTCAGGTTGAACAATACCGATTTCTGTTAATCCTAATGTTAATGGGTTTACTATTAAATAAAAAAAGAACACAGTGAGAACTATTGTAACATTACATCGTTTATTGCGGTCACTAACGACAAAAACAATAGTAATTTAATCAACAGCTGAGTTTTCTAACACCTAGTAAAATCTGTTCATATAACATTGATCTGATTGAAATTGCGAAATGATCGACGATTGATTGAACAGTTTAAGAGTGTAGTTTAAAAACCTCAGAGACTTTAGCAAGTAATCATTTCAAGATGGAAATATATACTTAATCTCAACGTGACCACTTCCACATTTCGCTGACGTTCCATCTACGTAAGACCACGAAATGAAAATTCCACTTGAACATTTATTCTTTTTTCATATTTATGAGTTATATTCACCACAGATTTGCTTCATCATGTGCACCATTGAAAGTCAAAGAGCGCTAAACATCTGTTTTATTCTAATACTCACCAATAACTTTGCTTGTGGTCGAACTAAGGGCCTTATGGTGTTACTGATTAGGACCTTTGGGTCGTCATCAAGTGATATATATATATATATATATATATATATATATATATATATATATATATATATATATATATATTGACTTCAATGAATTCATGATCATTAATTATGAGTAATGACTAGACTTGCTCTCTTTAAGTTTGAACTTCACTGACAATAAATTCTTACTAAAACATCAGTAACTCAGCTTAAATTAAATCGTTTGAGAATACGACAGTGTTGATTAGATGTTTTCACTTTTGTCAAGTAGGGAGTTAACTTTCGTACCTCTTTTATTAACTTACTGTATCCTAATATCCTTTAGATTATTGAGTGATTTCAGTCAGATACTTGGCTTTTTTGATCACTTTTTTAATGAAGTAACATTTATACATTGTGCTACACTGTGTTATAGAAATATGATTAAGATTGTACAGTTCTAGAAAATGGCAACACCATAAACAGAAAAATTCCGCATCAAAATGATTTTATTTTTCCAAATGATAGAGACTAGTTATTTGATGAGGCACTTCGATCTAACAATTTCATTTAAATCTGATCTATTCTTAACTGAAGTATATCTCGGTTTCAAAAAATTTAGCCAGTCTATAAATTAAAATGCATTTAGATTAGAAGGATTCATAAAATAAAACATTTATACACATTTTTCAAATAAACCGGAACAACAAATTCTGAAATATCATCATAATACCAATATGAAACTTTCAACTAACCAAATTTTGAACTAAGAATGACCATCTCAGTTACCTTGTTGATATTTGAAACAAGAAATTCAGTAATTTTGTCCCGAAGATGTAACTTTTTTATAAATTTGTAATCCATAGATCCTCAAACTTTAATTATACTTAAGGATCAGTTGTTTGAAGCGATTTGGAGATCATTCATTTAGCTAATCCTTAACTAACTTATTTAATACGCAAACTAATATTCATATGTTTGAAAGCCAAACTTTCTGATCTTATTGCCCTTACTCTCATCTACCAGTCTACGTTTTCCTTCCTCCAACTAAATTGACCCCAATCGTCCAACATAACTACATGAAAGTTAATGTTGATATGACTTATATAGAATGTTAACTTGAATCAGCTTATATGTTAACTAAAATTTTAAGATCCATGATCAAAATAAATATGGGTCAAATAGAGTGAGAGAGGAATAATAGTGCAATTACAATTCGATCAAATAAGTAAGACGTAATACGGAGGGGTGAATGCGAAATGAATGAATCATGTATAGTGGAGATTAATGATGTTTAACCAATAGTATTAATAATAATAATAATAATAATAATAACACAAAGATTTATGAATAAGGAAAACAGGGACAATTACAATTGACTACGAAAGGTCATAGTCAAATTAGTTCATTCAATAGTTAAGATTACGATTGATTAATTGGCCTTGATGTCGGCCAGGGGAGGAGGAGTGGTTGAATATATTTCTTCTGTACGCAAAGCTCCGGTTTCTTCATCCGGATGGCTATTGCTTCAGCCGTTTGAAGGACTTTCAGTCTGATCAGTTTTGGCAAGAAATTACTTACCTTATAAATAATTGAAAAATATTGGTTTATACTGGCACTATGACCGGTTTGTACTAAATGGGCCAATTATATATAAGGTAAGTAATTTCTTGCCAAAACTGATCAGACTGAAAGTCCTTCAAACGGCTGAAGCAATAGCCATCCGGATGAAGAAACCGGAGCTTTGCGTACAGAAGAAATATATTCAACCACTCCTCCTCCCCTGGCCGACATCAAGGCCAATTAATCAATCGTAATCTTAACTATTGAATGAACTAATTTGACTATGACCTTTCGTAGTCAATTGTAATTGTCCCTGTTTTCCTTATTCATAAATCTTTGTGTTATTATTATTATTATTATTATTATTATTATTAATACTATTGGTTAAACATCATTAATCTCCACTATACATGATTCATTCATTTCGCATTCACCCCTCCGTATTACGTCTTACTTATTTGATCGAATTGTAATTGCACTATTATTCCTCTCTCACTCTATTTGACCCATATTTATTTTGATCATGGATCTTAAAATTTTAGTTAACATATAAGCTGATTCAAGTTAACATTCTATATAAGTCATATCAACATTAACAATTTTATTGTATTTTGTTTATCACAATCCTAAATTCACATGCTCTAAACGATGTACTTTGCCCTTAACCTGGCCATTTTTTCGGATTATTAATTTGGATATATAATTGTAGAACCTGAAGAGAATTTATCGAAAAGAATATTCTTCGTTCAACTACTAGTCTTTTACATGAAAGTTGTTTGAAATACTAGGTCAAACATATCATAGATTATTTGTACCCCACTCTTTGATAAAGCAGAAGCTTTAGGTATTCATGGGACGAAGCCTGAGAAATGAATATTTATTTTAAATATGATGTATACTTCGTCGCATAATTTTATTATGATTTTAATTCCACCTACTTCGTCACAGACAGATATACCTATTGCTATAATACAAATGAAGCACTAAATGTCTAAATTCAAGAGACTAAAATAATTTATTTATTCGTTTCACTTTCATGAATTTCCATGTAAGAATATAAAAAATGAAGATATTTCTCATGGCGACACTATAATTTATAGACGAACCAACCGGATTTAAGACAGCACGGTCTTGGATTTGGGTGCGAACTCCATTTACTCATTTGGCTAGGTACCATTTTGTTATTATAGCTGATGTCATTTCGTAATACCGACATTAAATCTAACTCCAAGCCCTAACGTTCAACTGTAGATCCTAATTCTAATTCATTACACTAATGAAAAACCCTCATTTGATTCTAGAGGGTTCGTGGATATTCCAAGGTCACTTTGGCGTTGCTAAAATGTCATCCATAAATTAGCCTCACTTTTCTCATTTATAATATCCTTAAACTAATCTCTTTCTCTTTATTTATATTTATATCACTTAATGATGTGTTGAAATATTCTTTTATGTTAAGAAAATAAGAACCAAAATTTAGTGGCCCATTATTTTGACGCCAATTAGATCGGACGTTATTGTCGACTGGTTCACCACTTTAGTGGTCCTATATCTGACTCAAGATTGATCCTGTAAATGATTGCTATTGAAATATACATATCGTCAATCCTCACATATGATTATCGACTTAAATCGTGTTAGTGAATTACGGAATAAAATATATCAAATACGAGAATGGACGTCGAATTCGTGTATTTCATAAAATCATTAATCCACACAAACGATCGGAGAAACCAAGCGAAGCTAAGTGACGCGCGGTGTAGAATGCGTGTGAGCCAATTCGATTTAACGAAGCGTTAATCGACACTTGTAGTCAGATAAAGATAAGTTACATGCATGTGATGAGTGAGATAAGAAATGCACGCACACGCGCTCATATGAAAACAGTTAAGGTTGGTAAGTGAATAATTAACAAGTTCAACATGTAACTGAAGAAGAATGAATAGATTTGCCTGTCGGGAATGTAGGATAAGCTATGTCGGCTTGACGTAACAACTAACACCACGAAACATTATATACAGTAATTTTATGAAGTTTTAACTTTTTGCTATTAAGAATTCCCAACAATATTTCAGAGAAATACAATTTTTTTATAATTTGGTTGATTAAGCAATTAAAATAGTTTCTCTTACCAATATCTTCAAATATCACCGATTTAGACGATTTAAAATTCTTCATTAAATCTACATGTTCGTCTTCATTCATTAGTTTGTTTGTATATTTCGAATCTAAAATTTTAAATGAAGTCAGGAATTTTGTTGATGATATAAAAACATTATAAACACTTTGATGGAGTTTTGTTCTCTAAGCTGGATGGTTTGGTCGTGGAGCTGATGATGTCATTCAGAAGAACGATGAAATCTCCAAGACCAAACCATCCAGCTCAGAGAACAAAACTTCATCAAAATCATGCACCTGAGCTACAAATCTTCTTCACCATCTCACAGTATAAACATTTTATTTTAAATTATATTTAACTTGAAAAGTAATTAATCTACTCTAGTTTTGACGTGTGATGATTGGTGGTTTTCTTTTATGACTGCGTCAATAGTAAATCTAATTTCACTGTGTAATGTAACATTATTCAATAAACATTTCATTGATAGTGATGTGAACAGAGAAACAAGAAGCCTTGACAAACTACGGAAGCTATTTCTCAGGACATTATTTCATTTAATTCAAAGCTTGTAAAACAGTTACATTTATTTTTGTCTTTAGTCTATTCTACAGATCATAAGCTTTCGTTTGATGTATGATTCATTGCCATAGCCCTTTTTGTTCCAAATCTATTGTAATTTAAACGTATTATTTTGTACTCTATTTTTTACGCTAGTCTCCAGTTTTTGACATAATTGTGTTTTTTAACCAGCTTCCAGCTGAAGAGGAAATTAGTAAGAGACGATGGAGTTGATGGATAGGACATACGTTACGCAAATCATCGAACTGCACCACGAGGCGAGCCCTGACTTGGAATCCTGAAGGAAAGTGGAAAAGTTGAAGGCCAAAGAACACATTACGTCAGGAAATAGAATCAGATATGAAAAGGATGAATAACAACTGGAAGGATCTGGAAAGGATTGCCCAGGACAGGGTTGGATGGAGAGTGCTGGTGAACGGCCTATGCTTCTTCACGAGGAACATCAAGCGCAAGTAAGTAATTATCATACGTTGTGGTCAGGTTAGTCATCATTTCACACTGATCTGAAATCGGGAACCAGATCGGAATTAGGAATAAATCGTGTAGTCTTCCAGTTGGCTTGTTTTCTCTCACTCGCGTGCTCTTCAGCCAATCAGTTGATAGAATAGTTTTCATCTCTCTACCCCACTTCGAACACACGCGTACTAGTCTCGAGGTTAAGCCGGTCAGCCTATCGCGTCAAGGTCTTAATCTAGATTAGACAAGTATCCTCTGCACAAGAGTGGGTAGACAGATTAAGGACGTAATAGATAGTTGAAAATTCTCTGATTTAACAAATGATAAAATAGTCACAGGTTTCTAGAATGTCAGATATATTTTGATGATACGAACTGTACTGAATGTTTCAAGAGTAAAACACCTACAGAAATCATATCAATTTATCCAGTTATGACGGTTTTTGACTAGATCAGTAAACTTGGGACAAACCATTAAGACTAGTTCATGGAATGTAAAACGTTTACTTACTTTTAGTCATATTTATCGACACAATAAGTCTTTGGAAAGTCTCTATTCATATAAAAAGGTCACCAAAACAACAAAATCGTGAAAAACAAACGATACAATAACCAAATGACGACTTACTGTTTTGTTCTACTGATTTGGATTTTGTTAAATTTTCTTTGGATTCCAAATAATCCATTTCTTCCAACTGTAATTCACGTTCATTTTGATTATTGGTGAAACAAAGTTGAGTGGTGATATTATTTTGAATAGGTATAGTGTCAAGTATTTCTTCATTTTTATCAGTATTTTGAATTTCTTCTATATCTGTTAAATCCTCAGAAGACGTAGTCGAACTCGATTCATCTCCATTATCATAACCATAAACTTCTGAATTAAAAGAGTTTAGTTCATCAATTTGTCTACAATGATTGTCAATATCTTCTTTTAATAATTTTCGGAAGTTTAACTTTTCTCCAGTTGTTGTATCAGTCATGGTAAAGTTTTCTTTACGGTTTTTTACGAAATAAGTGGTCATTTTTCCTTTACCCTGTGTAACGTTATAGAAAAATGCATTAACTCAACAAAGCCTACATTGAAAGTTGACAGTGTTGAATGAAAACTGATCAATATAGCCAGAAAGATAAATAGAAATACTAATACTAGAAATATCAATGATAAAGTAATCTTAATTCATTTTATTTATGTTTAATGGGTTGTGATAGTGAATCGCGTCCAACTAAATGAATTATCTCTATTAAAGAGAGCAAGAACGAAGACTGGTAAACAATAATATGAATTCATTTTATTTTATCAGGTTCTCATCAGCTGCTTACAACCTAAAATATTTGAAAATCAACGTTATTACAGATATTGACATACATATAAATACGAGGGTGTTTAGCTAATAAGGTCATAGAAATTTTGTTCAGAATATTAATAACTGTTAATGATTTTTAGGTTTACATTTGTGTTATGTGATTTCATTGTGTTTTTATTTATTGTATATCTTGAGATACACTTTTAAGTAAAGGGATCTTATATTATGCTGTTTAATACTCAGTGTATACTAAGCTTTATTTGTTCAATTGTGTAGTGTATATTCTAAACAAATAGTTACCAAATTAATATTATGATTTCGTTGGTTGATAAAAATCATCAAGGAAATGTAAATCAATGTTTTTTTGATTAGCAACACTGATTAGTGTAATATAATAATGCAGAGATAGGTTCATTTACTAAAACGTTTATTCATAATGATTCAATTATATAAGAAGACAAGATGTTCATCGTAATTGTAGATTTACCTCAATAATAGTTATGAGCATGAATGATTCCTAGTTTAGTGGTATTTCACGTGACCACTTCTTTATAGTTAAATATAGATGTATCTGGTTCAGAACTATTAGAATAACAATCGAGTTTTCTTACATTTTATTTACATTATCGTATGAGATAATACACGAATTTATTAATTTATATTGAAATAATTAGACTAGTTATAATGATCAATGTAAATTAAAGATAAAACCATAATTTAGTGAATTCAATTCATTATAGAATGTCAGTTCTCTTTCTTTACTAAAGTTCATAAATGAGATCGATTACATATGACCTTTATATATGATTACTACCTTGTAAGAGATATAAGTATTTTGTCGATAAATATGACTAAAAGTAAGTAAACTTTTTATTTTCCATGAACTAGTTTTAATGGTTTGTCCCAAGTTTACTGATCTAGTCGAAAACCGTCATAACTGAATAAATTGTTATGATTTATGTAAACTGAATTTTAAAATGATAATTAAATCATTCCAATCCACTAAGTCATTGTAATCGCTAACTAAAACTACAATAAAGTCTCTTTCTAAATCATATGGAATTATATTGACAATTTATTTTTTAAAATGTATTATTTCATTAGAAAACTTGAACATTTTTCTACATACTCACTTTGATTGTTTGTTCACCTCGATATTCCAGAATATAAGGATATTCAGAAAGGTTCTTCGCCAAGTCCGAACTAATATGAACTGTATCTGGCTAATAAATAAATGAATAAGGAGTGTTAGTTACCCATAGTAAATCCTTTAAATACAAGATTTTCATTTTTTCAAAAAAAATAGTGTTTTATGAAGTTTCTGAGATTATCAAATTTTAATTATTTAAAACAAAAAAATTAAAGATATATAAAGTTTAAAAGTTAGATAAAGCATTATTTAATATTTGTAGAAATTAGAGAGGGGTTTTGTGGAGAAGCCGTGACTAGTAGAGTTCAACCAGGTCTGTTGTGAGATAGTAACTCATTTAAGACAATGGTGAATAGTGGCTCAATTTTGTAGATTGGTTGAAGTTAGACATTAACACCGTTGAATGCCAATTCCGTAGTCTAAAGCTCCTGAGTTTGAATCTTGTATGGCAAGATCGTGGATGCGCATTGATGAAGAGTCCTACACTAAGATGAAATGACCGTTCAGTATTTCTAGGTTTTCCATAACGATCTAGCTTCAACTAACTCATGAAATCACTTATAGAAATTTTAAGAAAATGATGTTTTCTTTTGTGACCTTTATTTTATTATAAAATATTATTTGAATGTTCAATATTCAAATATTATTTACAAAAGATATAGAAGATTTAATGAACTGTTTTTGTTTTTCAGATGAATTTTAACTATTATTTCTTCATAATAAAGTTGGTTAATCAATTCGAGATGTACAAATAGAAAATATGATTTTTCTTAATTGATTAGATTTTTATGCAACCTATAGAATAGTAAAGAATACTATTTATAATTGATTGAGAAGTTTATAAATCGATCTAAAAATCCCCATATCTCTTATAAGGCAGTAATAATATATAAAGGTAATATGTAATTAATCTCATTTATGAACTTTAGTAAAGAAAGAGAACTGACATTCTATAATGAATTGAATTCACTTAATTATGATTTTATCTTTAATTTACAGTGATTATTATAACTAGTCTAATTATTTCAATATAAATTAATGAACGTTTGATCTTCGATTGATTTAACCATTCAAGTGACTACATTGATTTTTTTTTTACACGATCTTCATCAACTCTTATCAATATGTGATTTTAATCACTGAAAAATTCCCATTAAATTAAAACACAATTGTATGGATGAAGAATATTCTTTTCAATAATTTCTCATCAGGTTCTACGATTATAAATCCAAATTAATAATCTATAAAATTGACCAGATTTAAAGCAGAGTACATCCTTTGGAAATTGTAATATGTGAATCAGGAATTGTTTGTTATATAAAATCAATTCAGGTCGTTAATGTTGGGGTTGACTGATATGAAGTGTTAACTTGAATCAGTTTATAAGCGAAATAAAATTGTGCGATAAATGATCAGAATAAATATGATCAACATGAGATGAGAGAGAAAATAATGGAATAAAAATCGGAAATTACGTAATATTAAAATTAAAACACGAATTTCAGCGAAGGGATCTCTTTTCAACGAATTTATTATCAAGCTGTACAATCGTATATATATGAAAAATTTTTGATTTTGTAAAAGTACTAATTCCGTGAGGAAATGTGAACACTAAATCTATTGTTATTATTATTATTATTCATATTACGTAATCTAGTATTATAACCTTTTTATTAACTGTGTTCACATTTCCTCACGGAATTAGTACTTTTACAAAATCAAAAATTTTTCATATATATACGATTGTACAGCTTGATAATAAATCCGTTGAAAAGAGATCCCTTCGCTGAAATTCGTGTTTTAATTACGTAATATGTAGAATAATATGAATTAGGTTAGATATAGTAGATTTAGGGTTGGATATTGAATAAATTCCCCAAAAAGGTTCTTGGTTTACATATTACAATTTTAAATGATGTACTCTGCCTTAAATCTGACCAATTTTATGGATTATTGGATTTATAATTGTAGAACCTGATGAAAAATTATTCAAAAGAATATTCTTCGTTCATATAATTGTGTTTCTTTATGTGATTGTTACGATTCCTGAATTTCATTGAAATCATGAACCAATCTAAGTTAGACCACCATCGAAAACTTGGACGGCTGATTTGCCCTAGTATGCGATTCTTCAAAAGTATACAAACCACGTTTAAGGTTCGTGCATTTTTGATAATTCATTCATTAATCCTACCCTTTTATGCATTATAATCATAATGATTAGGGAACATTGATTGAGCTTGATTGGATCATAATTTGTTTCGCTTCTACATATTTCATCCTTCTGTAAATTGGACTTTTATATTTAAGTTTGCTATGCAAAATATGGCAAAAAAGTCTTACTTACGAGTCCAGTACTCATCATTCTATTTGCAGTATTTACTGTATCACCAAACAAACAATATCTTGGTGATTTAAATCCAACAATTCCAGCAACAATCGAACCAGTATGACAACCAATGTATAATTGTAGTGGTATATTTTGTTCATCTTGAGTTCCTGTTGAATTATCCAAAAAAGCTTCACTAGGCCAAAATAGATGTCGTTTTGTAACTTCCAGAATATCTAATGCCATTTCAATTATATGAGCTGAATGAAAGGATGATGGACTTGGAGCACCGGATACTAGCATATAACTATCACTAATTGTTTCAATCTTTATTATGTAATGGAAAATGGAATCAGTTTCAATTTAAGAAATATAAAATTTCCTACTAGAATTCATCGTGGACACATGAAAATCTTTCCGTAATGTAAATTATAAACATTCGAAATTGTTAATTATATTTCCTATTACAAATAACACTTTAAATGACCATAAAAGTTTGTACCGAAATGTCATTTAATAATACAAGTAATTATAATAATTAATGAATAAAATGGCTATAATTTCCCATTTTAACCATAAGTCGGGTATTTTAGTCACAAAATATGTCAATGTACTTGATTTTAGTAGTTAGTTTCAGCTTTCATTGAATGGGAATGGCTTTAAGAAGGAATTATCGATTAATTAACTGAAAGGTAAGTATCATGTGTGTAGCTGTTAGTCATACTCTACAACTCAAGTATAAAATCAATGGCCCGCACTAAAGAATGAACTAGTTAGGAATTAATTTTGAAATGTTCTTTGTGGAAGAGCAGTTTTATTTATTCGAATAAAAAACGTTTTCTTTTATATCCGATGAGTTTTCCGTTAAAAATAAAACGAGGGAATAATGTTTTAAAAAGTTTATTTTTGATGTTATATTTATCGGAATGGTTTTGAGTCAGGATTAATTATTTAGATACACTCACATAATACTCGAAGGTATATCGGACAACTTTAATTGTATCAGACAGTAATCATCTATTAGGAACTGCTATGTTCTAACGAAGATTAAATTAAAGGTAACCGATGGCGTGAAGTATTGTTGTCGGATGCAATTTTTCTAGGCCATCTCTGGACCACTATACGAGGTAAAGACCGGTGTCAGGCAAGGTTGCTTACTCTCACCCTTCCTCTTTCTCCTGGTGGTCGACTGGATCATGAGAACGTCCACATCTGAAGGGAAACACAGGATACAGTGGACATCTAGAATGCAGCTGGACGATTTAGACTTCACAGATGATCTGGATCTTCTATCGCAAATGCAACAACAAATGCAGGAGAAGACGACCAGTGTAGCAGCAGTCTCAGCAGCAGGAGATCTCAACATACACAAAGGGAAAAGCAAGATTCTCCGATACAACACAGCATGCACCAATCGAACTATACTTGATGGAGAAGATTTAGAAGATGTAAAAACCTTTACACATTTGTGCAGCATCATTGGTGAACACGGTGGACCTAATGCAGATGTGAAGGCACGGATCGGAAAAGCAAGAGCAGCATATTTACAACTGAAGAACATTTGGAACTCAAAACAAGTGGTAACCAACACCAAAGTCATAATTTTCAAGACAAATGTCTAGACAGTTCTATTGTCTACTGGGACAAAAACCTGGAGAACTACGAAACCGCTCATCCAGAAGATACAAGTGTTTATTTACAGTTATCTGCGCAAAATACGTCGGATCCGTTGGCTCATTTCTCTTACTACTCATCATTTAGTTGTTACCCTACGTAAGTTAGCAAAATACAGAAGTAAGTTAAGATATAACTTTTCTCTACTGATAACAAGGCAATACTGGTGGTATTTAACATACCACATAACATACATAACAATAATTGAATTAACAACACAATGGTTACACAAAAAATTGGGTCAACATTTACGATTATTATAACATTTAGTCGAACTCAATTAATTGATACTTATGAATAAACAGCAAATCTATCTTTTTAATTATTAACAAAGTGGTAAGCTATTAGAACCGTGTTCAAAATTATTCGTTTTCCATCAGCTTCTAGAATTATTCAAATCTCAGTCATGAATTAAGTTTATATTCTCTAAATTTCTACATGTAGTTTAAAGTTCACATGATTAATTATATTCTAAGATAGTCGTTAGTAATCAGAGCCAATATGGATACTTCGTCGTAGGAACTAGTCAATTAGATTTATTTATATGCCAATGTTAATGTTCACAATAAAACTCGGATCCATTGATTGTCTTTTTAAAGAAATAAAGTATTTCACACAAATGAGATTTTGTTTTTATCCAATCGAGCTTGCTTATAAAAAAATTAAACGACACTTTAAAGAATTACCTTTATACGAACATTTCATTTTATATTAAATAATGAACAAAGAAATTTAAATGGACCAATATCCATTCAGTATCAATTTACCTTATAAACATTATGTGATTCAGTCATTGAATCATAAAGTGTGTACATTTGATTTAATATATCGACAATTTTATGTGGACACATTCGACTAGAATAATTAGAAAAATTAACCACTTTAGTGAAGCATATTGTCACTGAATTGTATGCCTGAAAATTTTAATAAAATAATTAAAAAAATCTGATGGGTCTTGTGGATATTATAGTAATTTCAATGGTTAAGATCATGAGTCCTGGAGCTCCAGTGAGAAGTAGTGGAGTTCAACCAGGTCTGTTGTGAGATAGTAACTCACCGAAGACAATGGTGGATGTGTCGCTCAGTTTCGTGGGTTAGCTGAAGTAGGAAATTAACACCGTTGGATGCCGGCTTAGTGGTCTAGTGGTTAAGTGCTCGCGCGCAAAACCAGTAGGCCCTGGGTTCGAATCTCGCAGGGGGCGAGGTCGTGGATGCGCACTGCTCGAGAGTCCCATATTAGGACGAAACGACCGTCCAGTGCTCTCAGGTTTCCCATGGTGGTCTAGCTTCAACTGGCTCATGATCTTAACCATTGAAATAATTAAAAATTGAAAGAAAAAATTATCTACAGTTGATTAGATATGAAAAATCAGCAAATTTAACCAGTATAAGAATTTATTATCTCGATTTATAAACATAAATTATTAACTTTATAAACTATTGAATAATAAAAAATACTATTCAAATTTGGGTGAATCAAATCAGTTAAATAAAAATTTAGTCATACTATACTGTGTGCTACTGATGTCGACAGATATAAGTAGTATGGTATCATCAATCGAAAATGAAATGTTTGGAGGCAGAAGGTTAAAAAGATCGAAGAAAAAAGAATGAAAAGAGAGAATGATTGGTGTGAAAATGAAGGAACAATCAAGTCTGAGACAACTGATGAACATTTCTCAAATGAAGTATTTACTGTATAGTTCTCAGATTTTATTAATATGTTCTGTAATTTTGTATTCGCATATATTTAGTTGTCCCCGCTTGTATTCTCGTTTACTACAAAATTACTTCATGACATTAAAATGGTGTTTATCCTTAAGACGTTCGTTGTTGATATATAAACGATAAAGTTCTTGTTTGGTTCATAAAATCATTAAAAGTAAACGTATATAGTTCACTTGGTATTGTTTACTTGAATCTTCTCATTAATGTTTAGGACTACAGTTGATCAGTCTCTTATTGGCACATGTGCATACTATGCATATTGCTTCGATATTTAAAGCAAAGATAGATAGTAGCTAGCAGTAGGATAGCGATGGCGTTTAAAGCGAACGGTACTGAGCTCGAGCTCCAGAGTAAGCATCAATTCTGAAGTTCAAGTACATTCAGCTAACGAGTCTCAAACAGAATGGAACGCGCATCCTGGATTCCACTGCTAGCCACTATCCATCTTTGCATTGAACGTATATAGATTTGTAAATGCTAGACAATTTGAAACATTTCTCTATAGAAAAGAATTTCATCGTTTTTATCCGAAAGTAATAAAATAAGAATATAGATTATGTATATGACAAACTAGAACTATCAGGCAGTCATCAACTTAATTTCTTATCATTACTCATAACTGTCAACGATATATTCCAGCCCTAAGTCCAATTTTTAAGTCTAAATCAAATTTATAACTCCACTGCATATCACTTCGTCTCGTTTCGCTTTGCTTTCTCCACTTCGTTTCTCTAATTGTCTGTGTGGATCAATTAGTGTATAAAATATACGTATTCAGAATTCATGCTCGTATTTGACTTGTTCCGTTATTATCTAACAAGAACTGAGTCGATGAAAATATAAGTAGTTTGTTGGCATGTATATCTCGATGACAATCACAAAATATAGGGCCACTTAAAAACTAAATTAACATAAGTAGTTATACATTTACTCCTGAATAAGTTAGCAGACAGTTAGATATTGTCTTATCTATGATGGAAAATTTTAAAATAAGAAATGTAGAACAAAATTTCACCTTCATTGTTTCTGAAGAATGTTTTCCTTGACTTATTTGTTGTGCAACTTCTTTAGGTAAACATTGTTCCAGCAGTTGATAGGTTTTTCTTCGTTGTTCATTGAGTTTTCTGGCTATTTTTGATAACTCCTTACTTTTTCTTTTTTGCTATGAATACAAAACAGAATCGTAATTAACCTAAGTAATAATCTAATGAATTCATTCTAGCTATCAGCTACAGGTAGCCCAATGTCAGAAACCTGGTGAGTCTGAATTGAAGTTACAAAACGCTAGAAGACACTCCGTTTAAAAGAATTTTCCTTAGTCTTCATACTAAGCGACGACTTCATAGTCAAGCTACTGATCGGATTATTGAAAAAGTTATATAAATCTAAAAACCATCTCCCTATCTAAAACAAACCTGTTGCCAGAACCATTGTTAAAAGAGATCATTCGAAGCTGTACAACAATTAACGAAGTAAAACTTTGCCTTCAGTTGCATGCATAATATTGAACACCGTTATAATTTACAATTTAAATGAAACGCGGTTGAAACTGGTTTTCTGTAGATAAACCGTCTTAAACTCTCTCACTGACGGAATTAATTTCAACCTTGCTTTCCTTAGGTATCCAAACAACATCACTTCCATTATGGTCGACACTAACTATATTTCCTAGCATCAGTGCACTAGTCATAACTTTCTTGTTAAGTGGCCGAGAAATTTGTTTAAACAATAATAACTGTTTATCTGCTCATTGAACGTGCATCTTTCGTACATTAGAAATGAATAACCGTCTTGCTCTTCACAGGTTCTTTCAAAAGTGTACGGATCAAAAGCTGGACGCCCCGTGTATTCTTTTGTAAATAATCTACACAGTCGAAAGAACTGGATCGAAGGGAGGTCAAATAAAAAACTTATGCACTGTTGAGGGATTGGCGATCCACCAAATCATGCGCGAACTCTTAGTGCGAGAACGATACGTCCAACCTCTCATCCTCCCTTGGCCCTCATTCCCTTCTGTAGTATGTTTTGGTGTGTCCTGTTTTTAAATAAATGTATTGTAATTTTAAACCGTAATCAATTATTATCCTTTCACAATTTTTGATGATTATTATTCAGTTATTATTATGACCTTTATGTGTTTCGTTTTTCATCATATCTGTAAATTGGACAATTACCTTTCATAATTCAGACCCGTAAATTATTTTCATGTTTATATTCTTTTCTTACCCCTTGATTATTATGTAACCTCATCTGACAATAAACGTCTCGAATCACTTTACGGTGCAATCTTTTTTATCCTTTTAAAGACATACAATTTCTAGGATTCTTTATTTATTATTATCAATATGAGGATTTGTGAAGATTGTAGTATCTTCGCAATTGAATTCACGGGTCGATCTAAGTTAGACCACCATTAAAAACCTGGGAGCACTGGACGACCGTCTCGTCTCTCTATGGGACTTCTCATCAGTGAGTATTGACAATCCCGCACGTGAGACACGAACCCAGGACCTTAGATCTCGTGCGTGAACGCTTAACCTACAGACCACTGAGCCGGGATCCAACGGTGGTGGCGTCTAACTTCAGTCGATCCATGATCTTTAGTTTGTTTCTTCTGTAATTTCATTTTACGAAAGCTCAGTGAAAAGACTACTAGCCATCTATCAAGGATTCTTCTTTGGATTGTACATAAGTACTTTGATTATTCCTATAATGTAAAGTGTTGAATAAATGTTGTTTATGGTTTAGAAATAATCAAATTATCTTTAGTAACTCAGCCTGTAGCTTTTCTAGAGTCACTACCGGTCCCAAAACCGGGTAAAGGAGAAGGGTCAGCAACCACACTCCCTAGAAAAATATCTTTCTAAAAAAAACGCCAACCAATAAATTGTCTGTATTACAAAACATTATTCTAAAATGGTAATAATAAAACTCACTTTTTCTAATAAAACTAAAAGATTTTTGGGTACTGTATCACCTGAGATCATTTTTTCAACTTTAATATCATATAAGTTAATGTCTTGTAAATCTAGTCCAAAGTCGATAAAAGATTTAATTTCTGAAAAACTAAAAACAAATAAAATAATTTAAAGGTATAATTATTTTAATTAACAGTATGGGGTTGTGGAAACTAGTAAATTTTTGATTGAGATCATGAACCGATTGATGGTTAGACCACCATTGAGAACCTGGAAGCACTGGACTGTTGTTTCGTCCTGTTTTTGGACTCTTCAGCAATGAGCATCCACGATCCCGCTTACGGGTTACGAACTTATCGTGTTATTCACTAATTTGATTATTTAAGGAATAATCAAAATAACTATAATTTTAATAGGATTTTTAATGAATAACTACGTTGGTTAGATACAAATTTTTGAAAAGTAGTATTTCTTAAAGATTTTCAAGCCTTTCAAATCATACTATTAGAACACATTTAAGAAAATAATAAACAAACAAACAAAAGAATAAAATAAGACTTTTAAATTTCTGTTCAAATTATGGACAATTTTTTTTCAACACCATCAACTAATCCAGCTTATCTTCAAAAAAAGAAGAAATATCTTTTGAGTTGTTTATTTACATTTTACTAAAATAACATCTGTTGCCTAGATACCATAATTGCAACATTAACTGTTCACATTATGTTTTAATATCAAATAAAAAATAATATATGTTGATTAGTAGTCATTATTATATATCCAATGCTAGTGATTCTACATTCTGTTTATGATTGGTAATAAGTATATGCTTAAAGAAAATCTTAAATAATGAGATAACTAATTCGGTTTATAATATCTGAGTCTACATTAAAACACATTGAATAATAGTCAAAGTGTATGAACAAAAGGTGAAATTTTTTTTATGTGTTATGAATAATATTATATTACAAATTATAGTAAAATTGAATCATTCACTTACTTTGGTTTCCCTATAAAAAGTAACATTGACCATTCTTTTACATAAATCATTTGACCCTTAATATATAACATTGATTTTTGACTTTCATCTATAAGAAAAAAAAAGAAAAAAATTCATCTTGATATTGTTTGATTTTGAAACAGTTCAATGGTTTCAGTTACTGGTACTAAAGAATCAAAGTTAATATTTATGTAAGTTAAAGTTAAATGTATATTTTGTTTCAAGAGATTACTTAGCTTTGATTCTTTAAATACTATCTGTTTTACGTATATATTCTCTCATTACTGAATGTACTGCATAGAAAATGATCGAAAGTAAGATCTATTTTCCTATGAATTATTCATTAATTAGATTCAACAGTATATCATAGAACTTATTCTCTTCATTATGAAAATTGTACTTATTTATAATTATAATACTAATAATAAAAATGATGAAAGTTTAATTCAGTACAAGCAGTTTTTTATAGTCAAAAATGAAAATTTATCAATCACTACAGTGTTTGTGTTTGAGATTTCAAGTGTTTAAGATTATAACAGCTCATGAGCGTACACCATTACAATTCATCATTACTTAGTTTAAACAAATCTAAAATAGGAAGGTGAATTTCAAAACTTTCACAGCTAAAAAGTGCACTATTGAGTGACAAGTTTATGTTTTTTTATATTTCTCTCATTTTAAGCTTCATTTTTACTTACTGATTATTATCATATGGTTTTCACAATTTATTAATTACAGTTTCTCACAATCACAGCCACTTTTTCACTTGATCTTGTACAAATGTTATTTCCTATCTTATAATATGAAGTGGTCTGGTTGGCTTGTACATATAAACTGGGTATGTTTGAAATAAATGATTCACATAGTGGAAGGTGATATTGGTGCTGTGGACTGAACAGGTAGGGCTAATCATGAAAAGGACGAATAATGACACTGAGCTGCTCATACCGGTCAATACGTGATTGTTGTGGCACAGTGTTAATATTGTATAAGTCGTATTCTGATTGGTGAATAAATCACGTGATAAATTGACCGGACAAAAGTCACAATAAGATCTTTGAAGATAATTCTTAGAATCAACCGAATCTTATCAGAATATTTTGGTGGAGTTTTGTTCTCTGAGCTGGATGGTTTGGTCGTAGATGAACGATGAAAGCTCCACGAGAGAGAACAAAACTCCACCAAAATCATCCACCTGAGCTACAAATCTTCTCCACCATCTTATCAGAATATGCCTGATGAGTTTTTTTCTTATTCTAGTTACGGATCTTTGCTTATCTCTCATTCATATTCACCTTCTTATTACTGAATTTCCAAAGTTTATTTGTAATGAATACTGAGTAAGAATTCAATAGTCAGTATTTTCTTTATCACTTAGCATTTCAAAATGTTTACTATTTAATACGACGATGTGATATCATTTCATGTAACAGATATTACAATTATCTCTCATGCATTAAAATAATGTATCACATAGTTTATTAACGTAGGAGATCCCTACGTTTCCTAATGGAAATTAGTGTGTTTTAGTCAGAAAAAAGTATTTAAGCTGATTTTACAAATTAGAAATCTTATAAAAGGCTGTTTATTTGAAAAAAATTACACAAAAAATTAGCACATGATCGCTAATGATGTTGCCTGGTGAATTTTAATCGAAGCCCAATATATAACGAGTTATCAAAATAAATAAATAAACACAAATATTATCACCCACTCGATTTTCTATTAATCTTTAGCCCAACTTTGAACGTGGAAGAGGAAAACATCATAATCTGTTGAAAACAAAAGTAGAGGAAATGTTGAGAAGACAAATCAGGAACAAAATAACATTTTAGCAAGATATATTTTTGAAAGCATTTCATAAGATAAAACTTTCAAACGAAATCAGACTGTTTCAAATGTTGTTGTTTCTCAAATGAATAATTTAGTACATTATTTCACTGAACTATTTCTTCAAGAATTTAAACACACATTGTTACAATGTTTGTATCTAAAATAAATGTGCAATAACATTTATCTACAACAATTAGTGGCTAGCAGTGGAATCCAGGACACACGTTTCGTCCTATTTGGGACTCGTTTCAGAGTTGATGTTTGAAGCGAACGGTACTGTATTCGAGTCCCAGAATGAACACCAACTATGAGATTCAGACACATACAAATGGTTAGTCCCAAATAGAACGAAATGTGCGTCCTGGATTTCACTGCTAACCATTATCCATCTTTGCCTGAAACGCTTGTGAATTAAGGCACTGTCGAGGCAATACGCATAGTATGCACATATGCCTATAAGAGACTGATCAATCGCAGTCCTAAACATCAATGGGAAGATTCAAGTAATCAATGCCAAGTGAGCTAATCGATTCTTTCCTGCAACTTTTATTTAACTCATTGGTTTACATTTGTTTTTGTGACAAATGAATTTTTAATTTAGAGATTAATTCAACAACTTCGAAATAAATTTTAAATCAGAGCATGTAAATGGTCTCTCAGATGATAAGATAACTAAATGTTTAAAGAATTCATTTACTCATTTAACAAGTAAAATATGTTTGGAATAATAACGTGAAAGTAGAGTAATGGCTAAGATGTATTCCGCATTACTGAGATTCACTATTTAAACATTTGGTTGGGCAGGACAGTTTACGATTAAAATTCTCCTGATAGATATTTTATTCAAAATTGTATTATTATGTTTGTTATTAGAAAGCTTTTATTTGTCTCATCGTACGAGCACTATCGAAGTGACTAAAGATATATCTTTATTAATTCAGGTCTTCAAATCTTAGGTATTTATCTTATAAAAAAATTTCGAGATTCTTTAAATGTCAGATGCATCCACACTTTGTGTTCTCCCAAATTCTAATCTTCTGTATTCTTTATGTCCCTTTTCTTTTTCTCTTTCCAAATTTATTTCACTGTATTATACTCCTTGAATAACATCTTCAAACCCTAATCTTTCCGATTACTGCTTATACTTTTACTACCTATACCAGTATGGGATTTGAATAGACAACTGGATCTCTGTGTTAATGTGGTATGGCAACTCGAACTGATGTGCGTAAGTAAGAAGTTCTACGTTGCTACTGACTGACTGACTGCTTGAACAACATATCTTACTGTAAGTCTAGACGAATCTTATTGTGATACATTTTTCAAGTATATATTTACTAGCTTTTGATGGATTAATTTAGAGACATGTTCTTCTGAAATAAAATGTTGTGAAAGAGATTGACTAAAAAATATGGTTAAATAAGATCTTTTAAACCTGTATAAATTTATATCTTACTTAAGAATGTTAGTATTAGAATGTTCGTCATTAACACCACTGTCTTCAATACAACTTAACAAATTTACTGTAAAGATTATTTTTTTTTCTATAAAAATGTATCATCGTCTATCTTACCCGTTCAAATAATGGTTTCACAATTGGTAACATGATGACGAAATTTTCTTGAAACTTAGTATTAATTAAAGTTGGCTGAAATTCTAATAATCGTTGTCCAGCACTATGTATGATAAGATTTTTATCAATTAACAAATGGAATGGTAATAATCCAAAAAATTTTTTATTTGAAATTTTTGGTAACATATTCATTGTATCTAATCCAGTCTTTATCATACAAATCTCATCTTCTTTAAAACTTTCACCAATAAATAATTCTAATGTAAATACAGTTCGATATAATGAACCTTCATTTGATTCTGAATTGATTTTAATAATTAAATGTAATTGATAAATGTATTTAGCTACTTCAAATAATAGTCCTTTTGTATAATGATTATAACCAGGTCGTGTTGTTGTATATTCTAACATTATACAACTTGATGTACTAGATAAGATAACAAATGTCGGTGGTTTAATACGATGATAACTATAACGTAAATATTTATGATGATCATTTAAATTTAATAATAAATCTTTGAATGTTTTACCAAATACACGAAGTAGTTTTTCAAAACCATTTCTAATTAAATATTGTATGGTATAACGTCCAATTTCAAAAAGAATTGTATCTTTATCTGTAAATATTTTATCACCTAATATTATGGCAATTCTTGCCATCAAATTGTCATGGTATATTTTTTTAGTGTCAATATCAAATTCTTGACCAGTAGACTTTTTACATAACCATATCCATGTATTTTCACCATAATTGTCTATAATATAATGTTTAGCAGCTTCTAATAATATACCATACATAATTTCTAATAAATTAATGATACTGAATAAAAGAAATTAGAATAGAAATATTATTTATTTACAGCTAATTTGTGGTATTTATTTATGAGTGTAAAGTGTTTCCATTGGTTCATATAATATTTACAAGTTTTTACTACTTAAATAGATAATTTATGAGATATATCAAGCTTAATAAATTCTTAGTCATATACCGTAGTTTATGATAAATGACGGAATGTAAATGAAATTAACCAGTAAACAGATATATAGGTAGTCTTATGTAGATTTTAATTATGATTCAAATATGTTTTTGCTATTCCTTAACTTGTATAGTGTTCGATTCCAATACTGAGAAATGGAAGATTTTTCCTGAAACTGACTATAGTTATCATAATTGATACTGACAGTGATTTGTGTATACTGTCAACTAATTGAGGTGATTTGATAGTATTAATTATGAGGCTGAAAAATGAATCACGTTACAAAAATTATTTCATCTCAAGTGACAGATTTAATAAATTTATTAAATTATCAATACTGGTATTTGACCACAGATGCCTCAGAAATATTGCTGGCGTCTGCTGGGATCACCGGGTAAGTAATAGAGAGGTTAGATGCAGGGTATTAGGGAATGATGGTAAGTCAGTTGATGAGGTTGTGAATCATCATCGACTGAGATGGTTGGGCCACGTGTTACGTATGCCTGAACACCGATTACCACGACGTGCAATGCTATCCGGTATTGGAAATGGTTGGAAGAAAGTTACGGGCGGCCAAACCAAAACGTGGCATCGGTGCTTGAAGCCACTAACTTCTAGTCTGAGCAATGTTGGGAGATGCAGACAATTTGGTTGGAGTCCGCGTGACCATCGTAACCAATGGTTGGAGACTCTTGGTGACATGACTCTGAACCGATCACAATGGCGTCGGTTTATACACTATATGTCTTCTTTTAAACTAAGAGATTAAAATCGCTTCATATCTTTTTTCTACAAACTAATTATTTCTCCCAGTATTATATCGTTATATACAATCTTTCTTTTATTTATTATCACCATTGACTTAACTGCTCGCATGAATCCGATGTTCATCTTGCTGTGCTAAAGCGTTATGGCAACTTGGATCGATGCATATGTGTGTCTGGTCCTAAGTTGTAGCTGACTGACTGACTGACTAACTGAAAGTTTGGAAATTATTAATTCACTACCTAGAAGAATATTTATAGAATTTTACTATAAGTAACTAGCGAATGAAAATAGCTGTATTACAATGATTTCAAATGGTTATTTAACTTGTACCGACCCCTATGAAATTATAAATCTTTTATATTATGTTGAATTTTAGGTTGAAACTCATGTTAAAAATAAGCTTATAAAAGAACACCGAAGTAGAACAATTCTGATCCTGATGTTACCGTTATGTTAGTCTTTTCTGTTATTTTTATGTAAACACCTTTATTTAACAATGTTTTCACTGATTGGATAAAATCACCACTTAGAATGAGTAAAAGAGAACCACAAAGCTCATTTTAAAGAAATACTCTAACCGAACCTGATAACATTTCTTTAACTGAATAAGTGGGAACGCTACAGCGCCTTCATAGTTTTAATAGATTAGGGTTTTGCATGAGTAATATTTCTACATCAGTATTATTAACTTCATTCAGTTATTAATTAGTACTTAGTCATTAGTGACAAGTGATTTTATTCCCCGACTGTCCATATATATTTATATATAGAATATACAAAATCCTGATGAGATATTCCTGTAAATTATCTTACTAACCATTTTACAGCACATTGTTCTAAACAAATGAAAGGCAACTATGGTGTAAAAGTACAGTAGTTCAGTTAAATCACTAGGTTAATTATTTACCAACTGTTCAAATATCCAAATAATTTTCTCTCTTTTTCTTAACTAACCACATTATTTATTCTGGCTTTATATAAATGTTTACAACTAATCATTTTATTTACATTGCAAAACTTAAGTGAAAATGTGGCAGTCATTAGTTATTTTCCCCATGTACATAAAGTCCTATAAATGTACTCAACGATAAATTGTGTAGCATGGGGATTATGCTATGTATTACGTTATGAGGTTAGGACTAGTTTAAAATCATTACAGTTTACCAAGCATTCAAAATGCAATATTGTATAAAGCGATTCCTAACAAAACAGATTGTACCTCCCGAAAACGTCTGAGTAGAATAATTTACTAAATTTACTTGCTAATTGAAGGAAACACTTAGGAGACAATATAAAATTGCGTTTTGAGTAAAAGTAATAAACGATAAAGTTCACTAATATTTCATCGGTTTTATGTCATAAGGACACAATATCTTCTCAATTAAAGTTTATCTAATAGTCTGTTTGAACCACCTAAAATATTTATATCAACCCTCTAGATCAAAACTTTGCTTTCATATGAAGAGACACTCTCTATGGTATTTAGAAATGATTGACGACTGGGTAGTGACCAACGTCATTGCTTACTTAGTGAAGATCGAATTTTATCGATCAGTTGTAAATACATCTCAGTCCTATAAGAGATCAGTCGCGGCCCGAATAGCTCAGTGGTAACGTCTATGACTGTGAAGCTAGGAGACACGGATTAAGTTCAACAGCGAACATCAGTTCACTCAAGGTTACTGGCATATCTCGCTGATGAGTACTAAATAACACGAAAGGTGATTCAAACGTTTCCTGTTGATTACTTCCGACCATCAGGCTACATTAAGATATCAAAAAAAGACATTGAAATGTTTCAGAACTCCCGGTTTATCAGTTGAATAATAACCAAATTTCAAACAGTATAGACTGTAATTAAGTTGCTCATACAATGAAATCACCTTTCCAGAGAGTACCGACCCACTTTCAATCTACTTCGTAGGTTTTCTAACAGATTTTATGATTGATTCTGTTAGTAATTACAATCAGGTCCCAAGACTGGGAAAAGAAAGAACCTTCCTTCCAGATACTGAAAAACTCAATGAATTAAACATAGTTCTCAACAACAGCTTCCAAGCCTTACAAGATCTACTCGAACAATAGAAAACTAATATGGAAAACAACTGGAAATGGATTAAGGGAAAAGTAACTTTAACGTATCAGAAGGTTCTCGGCCTATGTGTCACAGATCGATCATACGCCATTCAGAACAGTTCACTTAATATCATATTCTACTTAAGATTTAGTTTACTTATTTCGCAAACAGTAGTATAGCAAGTGCTGCAAGAAATATTTAAATTTAGTGTTTCATAATCTTCTATAGTCTTCTTACAATAGTAGAAAAAATTTGTATCGTAAATTAATGCTTTTATTAATGTTCTGTCTATATGGAAATCACCTATATAAAATAGACCATTTTCATGTTGTCCAGCACAACAATGATCATCTTTCAATAAGATCATCAACTTCAGAGAACTAAATCATCTTCACTAACTATCATATCCAACAAGATGAACTTTCTTTTCCAAAATTTATTTAAATATAATTTAATATTGCTTTAAAAGAAAGATTCCTGGATCTACTAAGTAAACATTCATTTCAAAAAGGACTACTTATTTTTTACTTTACTTATGCCCTGTTACCCTCAATAGAGCATAGGCTGACAATCAGAGATTAAATCACTATTAAATATAAATCAATGTTTACATATTTAACTAAATTGAATACAATGTTTCATGTAAATCTAATTTAATGAGCAGATCTAAAAAAGCAGTAATTAGATCTTTGAAACATTTCACACCTCAATTCCAATCAAGAAACTAATAATAATAATAATATAATAATAATAATAATAATAATAATAATAATAATAATAATAATGGAAAAATCCTTTTTTAAAAAAAGAAAAACAAACTTTTATTCTATTTAAGTAATCTATTAATAACATACGTTTATTTTTCTTGTATATAAAACGGGAAAGATCTAGTTTAATGATTCTTTTTTTTTCAAAAAAAGACACTCTTAATTGCTTAAATATACGATTGACTTCAATATAATTGAACAACTACTTAATTTGGATTATTTAAAAGCTTTTAATTGAAAAAAGTAAAAAAAACTATTAATCATGATAAATCATCTTGATAAAAACAAAAACATATAATAACAACTTCATTATTTATGAAGAAATCATTAAGAATTTGAATAGTTGAGATCGTGAGTCAATTGAATCTAGAACATCATAGAAAGCTTGGAAGAATTGGAAGGTCGTTTTGTCCTAGTGTGGGACTCTTCGTGGATGCGCACTGCTGAGAAATCCCACAATAGAACGTAACAGCCATTTAGTGCTTCCAAGTGTTCCATGGTGATCTAATTTCGAATGACTTATGATTTCAACTATTGAAATTACTGTAATATCTACAAAAACCCCTTCTAATAGAAATCATTCATAGTTTAAAAAATCAAATCATAGAGAAGAAACATTAAAAAGAAAAGAGAATAATAATTTTCTGGCAAAAACAAAAAAAATAATTCCCATATAATCAAAATCTTTATATAAAAATAAATAAAATAGAGATTAGAGTAGGTAATTTTGATGATGTTTTTATGAATACATTAGTGAAAAGAAAAAGTGTAATACTGTCAGTATCGATATTATTATGAATATTTGTATTAGAGATGTACATTAAAAAAGATGAATACAATAAAATGTGAAAATGTATATTATATAGAATGTTAAAAAGAGTTTTACTTATATCTTTTTTCAATGAATAGAAACAAATAAAAATTATTGTTTAATCTAGAAGATACTACTTAAATAATAAGGGATAAAATTGTAATATTCCAATTAAATCTGATTATTATTCGTTAAATTATCAATTTATTCATACTATTTGATTGATATTAAAAACGATTATTGATAAAATAGTGGATCTTAAGTGTTTTGAATGTGTCTTTTTATACTTTCATTTTGAAGGATCCTTAAAAATTTAGGTTTGTTAGATTTCGAGTTGATGTAACCGAACACGGTATAAGAGTTATTCTGTCAACTGAAAACTAATTTACTTGGGACAATTAACATACGATTGAGATTCAAGAAACCACATGAAGATATATGTGAAATTGATGAAAATGACGAACAGATATAATGATCATTTGGCTAGAGAAAATTCACAATTAGAATGTACAAATTAATTTTATTCATGCCTTGATCTAACTTATTCATTTTGAAATATATTTTTCATATTCCTCTGATTAGATTTATTTGAGCTCCAAGGGAATCAAAATCACCACTGTAGTAATATTAGTCGTCCAATATTGACATTTGTACCTGGGTGTTTTAAAATACGAAATGCTTTTGAAATTGCTGTGAATTAGCTTTAATTTTGTGGAGTATACTGACATTCAGTATTTTGCTTGAAGCTTAGATTTTTATTAAATTTTGTAGTCAGATTTTACTTTTAGTTATTCTTGGGAACTGATAATATTTTAGGTATATTTTTGTTTTCTATCCGGTGTTCTGCTAAATTTTGTACTTTTTGAAGTGGAATTTCTAAATTCGCGTGACGGTCAGGCATACTCAAGTGGGAGAAACTAAAAATAACTGTCATTGACTCGAAGAGTCATGATAACGAAGTGGCGATTGGAGAGCAATGTATATTAGTTCCGAAACAGAGGAAGGAATCTGCCACAGCCACCTCATCACTTCAGTTAAAAATAAGTCCTTCAGAGTTTTCCTCACGCAATGACAAACTTATTCGATAGTACCATAGTTGGATTATAAATTAACTTGGCCTAGACGACAGCAATCAAACTGCTTCCAATACTATTTTAGCGACTTGGAAGAATAGGAAGACGCCGATGCAAAAAAATCAAACATACCAGTGATATAAATCAGTCAGTTATGTTACGTTAAATCAGTAATTAGAAATTTTTTCAACTAAAACCTGTGACTTTGAATATACTTTCAAAGAATGTGTGCAACTTAGAGGAAATATAATGCTGTTTTATGCATGTAAAAATTAGGCTTTTGACAAATTGTCACTTTATGTAAAGACAATACTGAGGCCAGCTTACTCTTTTTAATTTAAATGAAATAAAATACTATAAACTACTAGCGAATGAATAAACAATATCTATTTATTATTGCAGTTCAAAGCCTTATGATTAGGATTTTAGGTAATTTATTTTCACCTGCGATTATTTATGAGGGAATTGGTGGTTTCGGTGTAAATGTGATCTTCATCAATCATTTCAGGTGTCGTCACTAAATGAACACGACTCTACAATTTTTTTAGTGCATTTTGTTTGTACTTCCCATTTGATTTCAAATTTTATAACATTATTCAAAGTTATCTTTGTGCCAACTACTTATCCATATATATAGTAGTGTGAAAACTGGTTTAGAAAGAAACCATCCAAGGAATCATTAGCCCGATAAGTTTAAGTTGATAAATTGAGTTATTACCACAAATTCTTTTAAAGTGAAAAGTTTTGAATTTTTTAGTTCGCATATTAGAATCATTAATTAGGAAACATCCATCATTTTAATAAAATTGAATACTTTCTCTCATACAAAATTCATAATTCCACTTCAAAACCAAAAAAACCAGTGAAAAGATGTTCCTGTCACATCAATATACCATTCTGATAAATGATAAGTCCGTGACTAAAATCTAGTTTTATTCTCTAAACACTAGTCAATATGAACAAATTACATTATGAGTTTATGAAATCAAATAATCCCAGTGAAATAGTTGAAGTAAATTTTGTTCAGAAAGAAATTCGAATACCAATTGAACTACTATATGCCAAACTAGCTAGATAAATATTTCAAACTTACAGAAAATTAACCACATTTTTAGCTGAGTTATTCATACCATTCTGAAACAACAAAGATTAAGTTAGCTGATAATCGAAAACCGACAACCATTGTTTTTGAAATCCTTTCCGTCAATCATTTTGCTTGATATTTAAAATAACAAAACAGTACAGACAACCTTGGCCGAATTTGGCCTTGAAGGTCGAATATGTGACATATTGATATTTTATTTCACCAAGAAATACAATTTTTCATAAGTAGTTAGATCGGACAACTCTACGGTATGGTTGAGACGGAGTACTAGTAAATCCATTATGGTTTTATTCTTGGTTATTTCTCAAACCATTAATTTCATTTTGGGATATTTCGGTATCACTGTATAAAAAAGTATGTAATGACAGTAAGAATATTTTTGACAATCGACTTTAATAGTATAATTTGACTCGAAAGTCATTAATGATGAAGACCTAGGAAAATCCAGTTAGCTATAAAGTTTCATCAATATAAATAAGTGGTAAGACACATATATCAGGAAACTGAATTCCAACTATTCTATTTGGAACATTGTACACGAATGTTCGGGTCTCGAATTAAAACAAATACTTACTGGAAAAGTATTTTGCAACTTGAGATAAGTTTGTTCGATGTTCTGCATACTATATTCATCACAGCAAACTTCGAAAGAATAGATTATTTCGAGATTTATGCACTGTATACTTCATGAACTGGCTTATCGATTCTATATATTCACCAACAATCTGTCAGGAATTTGACAATAGACTTAAGCAATGTCGATGCGTATCTTATAAGGGAAAATGGTAGAAAGAGGTACGATAAAACATGATTTTTATTTCTACTTATATTAAAATCATCCTCATTTTAGTGTTGCGGATTAGATACTTCGGATTAGAAAAACAAGTTGACTGAAGAAATATTTCTTTTTAATTAGTTCCTTATTATAGACATACAATCATTTTTATATGTGTTTCGGCTCGATTGTGCCCGTGGTATTACTATTGATACTTGGCAATCGGGGGGTGCTGTAATTCCTGTAGCGCGAAATGCAAACACAGAGACTTGTAAGATTAAGGTTTATAAACTCTTAGGAACACAATCACAGAACAAGTCGTCCAAAATCACTTCATCATTAAACCAAACGCACTAATTTATATACTGATATTACACACTTGATGATTTGTAAATAAAAATTTTATAAATGGGAAGATGAACAGCCGTACTGTTAAACATAAACAAAATCCTCATAGAATTGTCGTATTGGACAAAAGTTCACACCTACTATACTGGACAAAATACACACTTAATAGGTACCTTAAATAAATGTCACACTGGTGAATATAAAACCAATGTCAAAATGTCACACTTACGAATAATCTTGATGTCATAAAACGTTACACCTAGTTGAAAATAATGCGAACTCGACATCTTATCAAAATGTAACGTTCCTAATCAAGGTTCTACAGTAATATACAAGATATTCAAACTAAATATAAAATCAATATTTAAATAAATGGTGGTAAATCAATAGGAATATTTAATAAATTTATTCTTTTTTTAAGCATGAAGTGATTTATTTGGTTTTGAACCAAATTATTTGTATGATCAAGGTTTATGACAAATACTTATGTGACTTTCAAAGGATTGAAATTTATAACTAATCGGTTCAAATTCTTAAGATTTAACCACTAAGCTATCGATAATATTTTGTAATTTTGGCATAAATATACAATAATAACCAACAGGCAGGATTTCGTAAGGATAGATCGTGTACAGACCAAATCGCAACTCTACGGATCATTGTGGAACAATCAATTGAATGGAATTCATCACTCTACATCAACTTCATTGACTACGAAAAAACATTTGATAGCGTGGACAGGACAACACTATGGAAGCTTCGGCGTGCCTCAGATGATAGTCAATATCATACAGAATTCATATGATGGATTAAACTGCGAAATCGTGCATGGAGGACAGTTGACAAAGTCGTTCGAGGTAAAGACCGGTATCAGACAAGGTTGCTTACTCTCACCCTTTCTCTTTCTCCTGGTGATCGACTGGATCATGAAGACGTCAACATCTGAAGGGAAACACGGAATACCATGGACATCTAGGATGCAGTTGGACGATCTAGACTTCACATATGATCTAGATCTTCTATCGCAAACGCAACAACAAATGAAGATGACGACCAGTGTAGCAGCAGTAAGTCTTAACATACACAACGGGAAAAGCAAGATTCTCCGATACAATACAGCATACATCAATCCAGTCACAGTTGACGGAGAAGGCCCAGGACAGAGTGGGTTGGAGAATGCTGGTCGGCAGCCTATGCTCCATTGGGAGTAACAGGCGTAAGTAAGTAAGTAATACAATAATACTTTTACTACATTATTGATAGTGGTTTATTATATACACATTGTCGGTTGATAATTATCATTATTTGTATATTTGAACACATAAAGATTGGTACAACAGGGCGCCAAATATATATGCACCACACAAAACAATGAGAATTCGAAGAGAAAAAATGGATGTAAGGAGCGTAAGAAAAAGAACAAGAACGAACAGATTAGTGTAAGATAATGTGATGATAATAATAGTAATGCGGAAATGGGAAGGCAAAACCAGAATTCTTTCAGTTAAGGAAGTTACAACCACCTTTTGTGAAAAAAGGAAAAAGAAGGTTACAGCAGCATCGCCACTGGCTTCTATTCTGAGCCATATATGATAACGTCTCTAGCCACTGTGTAGCACCATCTCTCGGACTCTAGCCAGGGAGTCGTGAAAGACCAACAGAAACCAGCCCAATTGAATAATCGTCTCTGTGCCCGAACACACGATGCCGAACCTTTGCATTACTAACATGGTGTTGCCACTTGATGTCAGCAATACTTCGGAGACAATGATGATCGAGCACAGAGTCGTCTAATATTCTCAACTCGGAGAGGTCAGGTTTCGCAAACAGAGCAAAAGTGCTCTCTTTGACGCGTTGTAGGTCAAACCTTTTACAACCAAACTAACATCACGAAGATGCCAAAGATGGCCCAAATCGACATAAGTTGCTCTTGCTTTCACTATACGTGAATTGATTTCAACACTTACGCCGCCACCAGCACTTATGCAGCTACCTAGATACACGAACTTCTCGACTACTTCTATTTGCTCACCACTCAGGGTGAGTACAGGATTATAATCCTACGTCTTATAGAAGTACTTTGCACTTCGAAGGTCCAAAGCACATACGTACCTATACACACTGATAATTATCATTAGTAAAAAGAAAAAAAGATGAAATTTTAAAAATTTAGGTAATTTTATTTATAATTTTATCATTATTATTATTTATAATGTTTTGTTCTAACCAATTAGCGTAATCAAATTCAATTCCAAGACGATCTAAAGTATTAGAAAAATAATCAGGCAATTCATATGAATGACATGTTAGAAAGTAATAATTAATTGTACGATTATTATTATTTTTACTGGTTGTTGTCTTTGTTGTCGGTATTGTATCACTGTTGACTTCCTGCTTAACACAAGATAATGATAAGGGACTAGGTTTTGATGATATATTACAAGATTTTAAAGAAACACTTTCAGATTTGATTTTAAAAAGATGTGAAGGCTTTTTAACATATGATTTTGTACATAAATTTGAGGCATTCATATAAAATGGTATAGGTAGATATAAATGGGAACGATGAATATGAACTGGTATATCTTCGAAATTAATATTGGATTGACCAAGAATTCGACGTTGTTTTAGTGGTATAGAATAGTTTAAGCGAATTTTATTAGGCGGTAAGACGATAGGTGATATCCCAGTGTTCACAAGACGTGAAGCCTAAACAAAAGGTATAAATTGGAAGTAAATAGTTATTTTTATTAGCTATTTCATTTAAAAATAAATGGAAATTAAGTAAAGATTCATAATGAAGACAAATCAACTAATCGGGATATTAAATTCACTTGGTATTGTTTACTTGAATCTTCCCATTGATGGTTAGGATTGCAACTGATCAGTCTCTTATTGGCATATGTGCATACTGTGCGTGTTGCGTCAATGGCGTTTGAAGCGAACAGTACTGAATTCGAGTGCCAGAGTGTACATCAACTCTGAGAGTTAGTTATTCAAAAAGATTTGTTTATAACTTGGTTGGCTACTAACTGGTGGTTAATATCATGTTTGTCTAGTTGTGCTGATTGAATTCTATTGACCAAGTTGCAATGTGGTCACCAGTTTGAGTGATCCGATACTGATTGAATTATATTTTGATGTTAAGTTGTTGGAGGGAGGGAGTCAGCAACAAACTCTAAACTTGAGTTCTGTGTGAATTGCCACTAATCAGCAAGGCGTATCTAGAATATCTATGGAAATAATTATTTCGGTGGAATTTGAAAGTGAATCCGTAGACAACTTCCACAGTAAATGACCTTATAAGGTAGTCATCTTCTTACTTTCGTTTTTTCTTAAAGTTTAGTCAAAAGGAAGCTGAATAAAAACTCTAAAAATTGACAAATAACGACAATCACTACGCTACTTTCATGAATAATCTTTTCAAAACACACATACATGCATTCAAACGTACTTGAAATGTTTCTCCGACAACAGTGCAACCTTCATATAATAAGTAGACTTCAGGTAAACCACGATACAGACTGTTTGTTTCAAGTTTGACAAGACTGGAATTCTCAGAACCTTCGGAAAGAATTGTATGGTGAACAGATTTTTCTAGAATAACACCTTTCAATTTTAAACTTTTCGAAATTTCATTTGGAGATGGTCTGGAAACAGTGGAAACAAGTCAAAATAAAATAAACAACAAATATTTATATGGTTGAATATTGATGTACTTACTGCTTAATAGTTTTACTAATGAGAAGTTGAATATGTAAGGAAAAAATGAAATTTGAGTATATATATGCCATTCTCGTTCCTTTCTTCAAGTCCATGTCGTCTCATGATGTCTTTATACCCGATATTTCCATATTGACCTTGGTATTCAGATCTCTTATGACGATGGTCAGGTTTTTCCTTGGAAAGGTCTCTACAATGAACTGTAGCCCCCATAAAACTGGTCTTTATCGTCTTCATTGCTATCATTTGGGTGAAATCGATTGTAACCCTCTTCTTCTTTCTTTTAGAGGATACTTTGATGATGCTAGTGTGGTGAGATTCCCATCCTATAAGCGTTTTTTCGTGCTTCCTTGAGCAGAATCAGTGGAATTTCTTATGTCCGAGACATTTTCTCCTTGTTTGTGACCAGAATACAACGGAATCTGTCCAGCTTGTGTCTAATAATTTCCGCATATTCTAAACAAAGCAAGGTTGAATTCCCTCATTCCTATAGTTATTTGAATGATCCTCTTTGTATTCTATAATGTCTGGCTATTCCACGTACCTGTATTATTTGATGCTTTCATTACCAAAAGGAGGACTGTCCTTGTGACCTCCGAAGAATCTCGACTTAAGGTATGAGGTATCATAACTCTTCTTCAACTTCTAGAGCAGAGTTAAGGTGACTTAAATGATTTTTACTGGTTACGTTTTTTTGCAAAATTATATTATATACATTAACTCAGGTTGTTTCAAGTACATTTATTTATTAATTATAAAAGTGATCATGAAATCTTAACACATTTGTCATATGAACTAACAATCAATTATCTACTGTACATTCAGCTGACGAGCCCCAAATAGGACGAAACGCGCATCCTTGATCCCACTGCTAACCACTATCCATCTTTGCTTATATTATATATTGTGTTGTCAAATACTTGTTCACTAATAAATGAAGTTTTCATAAGAGGTTGAACGGCAGCATGAGATACATTTGCTTTGTGAAGGTTTATGTCACGTGCTGTTAGGGGTATGAAACTGGTTTTCGTATCCCGGTTACACACACTATTGAATGACAATCTTTCTCCAAGAAGAATCTGAGGAGAAAACTAGGTTAGTATTGGTTTTGTAAACTTGAGAGCTTGACTAGAAAACTCAAGGGATACTTGTTTGAAACAGGTAATACAAGAATGTTATGTGAAAGGTTTTAGATGAGCTAGATTTGTATATTTCAAAACTTAACACCAGTGATGAAAACCAGTGGGACAACATAAGGGCTGCTATTTTAGGGTCGACTTTTTCTAACTTCTGCCTTTCATTGAGTAAGGGCAGAACTGCTGGAAAGGCTGGTAGTCTGAGAGAAACACTTAACTATCATCATACCTCAGTACAACGTCACCCTTGAAACTTAAATTTACTGCTTCGAGTAATGGAGCCCAAGTACTACGTTAAATTGAAGGTTTATGGGAATGACCAAACTAAACTGAGAGTAAAATATGAGACTTTATCCTGTCGGTTGAAATCTGACTGACTGAACCAGTTAACCATAGTTCTTATACAATGTATGTTGCTATTACATAGTGAGTCTAACCACAGAACTATAAGACTTCAAGTGTATTGGTCCAATCAACCAGAAACGCCGAACTTTAGAGGTTGATAATTTTATTCAAAAAACTAAGTTTTAATCAAACTTAAGAGATCGATAGATGGAGACAGGTAGAAGTTATACAGAAAAATACAAAGAAAAGTACAAAATATAAAAAAATGGTATATTTGTCTAGAAGAATCGGTTATGTAGCCAAAAAACACCCTTAAAGTCATATAAACATATTAGAGATTATAGACATCAAATAAAACGTGGAACAAAAACAACATAGATATACAGACATATGTCTCATTGATTGATCGTTTTTTACGCGCTAGTCAGTCTGCATAAATAAGCTTTAAAAAAACAAAGCAAGAAATGTATTGTAATTTTGAAGAAGAAAATAACAGTCTGGTAAACAAAGAATCATGCTAAAGGCGGATAGACTCATAAATTACAATACATCATAAAGTTATTGACTGTACATTTTAATCATTAAAGAAACGAAAGATTTACTGAATGGAGTGTACGAAATATGACTTTGAACCAGTTACAATTACATGAGTTCATTTAAATGTAAATTAACTTCAAAATCTTAAACATGTCATGACTTATCATTTATTTCATCTGTTCTTATCTTAATCTTTTCAAATTTGTTGATTTCTTTTCTCAATGCTATTAAACAAATTGTTTCATCGTAAATAGATGAACCTGTAGTGTCTAATGCTATGTCAACAACAAATAAGTTATTCTAGCTTCTGGGCATATTAATTTACTTATTCTTCTTGAATCATATTTTGACCTTGTCAACTACTCAACTATAACCTTGACTTTTTATATGAACGTATGTGTCAATCGGTTACCCTGTTCATAATATATCTTTAGCTTATTTTTGTCTGGCTATAACTATTAAGTCATGCTTTATCGATGGAAGTTGTCATGTTTGCCTTCTTCAGTCTGCTTCTCTGCTTTGTTTCTCTGATTATCTGTCTGAATCAACGAGTTTATGAAATATACTTATCCAAAATTCATTCTCGTATATGACATATTTTATTCCATTATTCTCAAACACGAATTAAGTTGATAATTATATACGAGGGTTGGTGGCATTTATATTTCGTTAACATCATCATACGATCTAATCGGAGTAAGATCCACGAAGAACTAAAACCCTTGTGTTATATTTTTTATAGTTTTATCTGGTAGAATAATGCATTCAGTTGCTGACTTATATCTATGGATAACATTGTGACCTATAGCCAAGTTCCAAATGCAAATTTGTTTGGAATGTATTTTTAGCTTAAGAGTTCTGTAATAGAAGAAAGTGACCAGTTGATAAATATCAATACAATAATCACCAGTGTTAGAAATAAAGTAATTATTCACACCACAAGAATACAAAATGGTTGGTTATGAAGCATTTTGAAGGTAAGAAACAGTTTCGTACTTCAAAAGTATCTAAAGATTTCAGGTTGGTTGGTTGGATACAGGAAATATCAAAAGCAACAAGTCTAAGGCCAAAAGGTAAATTCATACTGCTGATTGTACTGGGTTGTGACGGTAGTAAGATCTTTCCTATAGATAAAGAGCAACTTTAATGATGTTGCATTTCTGAAACGAAAGGTAGGGTTTAAAAAAGGTCAACCCCTAAAATAGCACTCTTCATGTTGCCCCACGGGTTTTATGGCAGCAGGCAAAGTTTGAAAAGTGCAAATCTGATACATTAAAACTCTCAAAAAATAGTCATGTGTACACTTGACCTTAAACAAGTTTCTCATGAGCTCTTCGGTCACGCTTTTAGATTATAAAAACCACCACCAAATCAATTTTCTTTTCAGATACGTCGGTTTCTTTTTACAAAAATATGAAGTTGAAATAATCCGTTTTTTAAATACAAATAAAATAAGCAATGTGAAATCAGTGTTTCGTCACGAATCACTAAGGACTAGGCAGTACTGGAAAGCTATTACATCCTAGTACGGAACTCCTCATCAGTATGTACTAACAAAACCTCCTACAAACTAATCTTCACAAAACCTCTTTATAAAAACAATAATAAAAATTAACAATAATCTCACCTATAACCGACACGCAGATGATCATGTAATGCATAAGCAGCAATCGGAAATGATGTTGGTTTCGACTGAATTTGTTGTGGTTTACCCCAACAAACAATGAGGAGTTTTTGATATAGTTCCCAAGGACTCTATTTCATTAGAAATTATAAAATGAAATTCGGAGTTTAAAAAGCATAAACTTTCGTTTGAAATAAGTCAGTCACAATGAAGAACCTGGTGCATCTGTACATCAGTTCAAGTTCCATGGGAACTTGACCTATAGGTCTAATCCATAAAGCAGTGGAGCAACATCGAGAGATGTGGTCCCATGGTAGCCGGTGACCAACGATTGGTTCGTACTACATATGTTCCTTCAGGATCCTAGAGTCCATGTACACCTGGCACGTCTGTACATCACTTCAAGTTCTCATACCCCATTAGCACAAAAAGATGAAATTATTAGGCCAAATCCCACAATAGTAAAGGTAGTAACAGTTTCAGTGGTAACAGGAAAGATTAGACATAGAAGTTCTAACTTGAAAATTAAATATAATTTACTGAAATAAAAACGAAGAAAAGTTATAAGGAATATAGAATCTCACAATTTTGAGGAAGACAAACAATGAATGCACTTGTGCCATTCCAAACGATTTTGAGCCATATCATTCAAAGTGTCTAACCATTGATTACGATGACCACTCGGACTCCAACCAAATAGTCAACATCTGTTGACACGGTTAAGTCCAATTGTCAATAACTTCATGGATTGATGCTATGTTTTGATTTGGTCGCCCCTAGCTTTCGTCCAACCTACTCTCAAATCGTACAACATTCTCCGTCGAAGTAGGTTGGCAAAAGCCAGTCGACCCGTATGAATCCAATTTTCTTTTGCCAATATGATGAATTGAAATTGGTAATCTGCTAATGCTTCTATTGAGTCAACAAAACTTAAATTTTCATAGTTTTTACAAGTCATGAATCTCAGACTGCCATTGAAGACCTAGAAGCATTGAATAGCTGTTTCGTCTTAATACAGGACTCCTCATGTCAGATGTGAGACAGTTACCCATGACAGGTAACAAAAGTTAGTTGCACAATACCACGAATTGATAGGAGTTGGATATTAACACAGTTGGATCTCGGTTCAGTGGTCCAGAGGTCAGGAATTCGCGCGCGAGGTAATAGATCTGTACAGATTATTTTGAACTGATGTTAGTTTTATTTCGCAGATTGATATCAGCTATGGGAACATTGAGATATGGAGACGCTAGACAATCGTTTCGAGTTACATGGCTTACATCCCAGTGAAAGAGCGTGGCTTGTTAAGTTTGACCATCCCCATACCGAGGCAGTTACCGAACAATGGATACTGAAGGCTGTCTCGGTATGTAGTGAACTTATGCAAGTTGGAAATGTGAACCATAGGAGACTAACTCAATAGTCTAAAAGCAACGCGCCCCCGGAGAGACCTGAGGGTCTTAGGTTTGGGCCTCGAAGTCATGAGTATCCATTGCTGGAGAGTCCCATGTTGGGACGAATCAGATCTATGGTGTTCTCTGGCCTTCCATAATACATCGACTAGTATCCATGTTTTTTTTTATCATTTATTCTAAATAGTAAAACCGTACAGATTATGCATAAAATTGAAGTTGTGGCGTTGTCACTGTAAAACGTTATGCACATCCACATAAGACTCTCTTTTATAAGAAATTAAATAAATATTATGTAGTTTGAGGATTTTTACTACAAACAGATAAAGAATATCTCTACAATCACTGAAATTCCAGTAAACAAAAAAGACTATTCGTGACTACAAAACACTTATAGTAAAAATTCCCACAAAATTTATTTTCATTAATTTCACAGGATGAAGAAATGAGAGGAACAAAGACAGATCAGCACTTATCGACCGTGTATTATGACATAATGATGAAATTAACCAATCATATATTAATAATAACATTTTTGGTTAGTTTACATGTACCCAGTGTCTAGCATGAATGTTTATTTTCTATAACTAAAAGAGGCACTACACTAAATTATTGTATCCAGACGAGAATAAATGAATGGTAACTGTTAGGAATTACTTATGAACTAATATTATACGAATATTCTTATTGTATGGCTATTAAGTAGCTATCTTATGTGTATTCATATTCCTTTCGTTATAAGCTTTTATTTGACCTATTGATTACAGTTATATGATTTACTATTCTCAATCTATTGGTCACAGTTTCTCACAATCACAACCACTTTTGGCTTGATCTTGTGCAAATGTTATTTTCCATTTTGTGGTGTGATGTGGTCTGATTTTTTTGTACATAAACCCAGTATGTCTGAAATATATGGTTCGTATAGCGGAGGTTGAGATCGGAGTTTTGGACTTAACAGGCAGAGCCAAGAAGAAGAACCAATAAGAATTCTAGGCTGACCGCATGGGTGCAAGTGTCATTAGTCTGGTTGTATAGGTCAGCGCATCTAAATTCGCAGCCGTAATTCGCGATAATCGTATAGCTAAGGTCATAACATAAATATCATGAATTAATTAATATCCAAATAAAAACGAAAAGTCGAGTTGCTTAAATGCGATGAATGTTGTGCTAGTATCATTAAACTTGAACCTATGATTGTTAATTGTATTCAAATCGAAAAAACGGAACAAAAAACAGATGGACAAGAGACCTAGTCAGTTTCACGTGGTTACAAAGGTATGAGAGCGGTTATCGCCTTCCGTTTCCCTATTCTATAGATAGTTTTATTTGGGAGATTTAAAAAAAAACTGGATCGGTAGTGGCCTTGATGATCTTGGGAGGCGATCGCAATCCCAAAAAGAAAAATACTTAAGGCTGCTTACATACGACTTTTCTGCGAGTAGCTTTAGATGAGTTAATTCTGCGCTTTTGAGACCTTACCTACAGTGACGGGAATTCGTAGGACAAGATGAGGTGTGATATTTTAAGGTCAACCTTCAATAGTGTTCAAGCTCCATTTCGCTTAATGCAAAGTTCTGCACTTCATACATGAGTTACACCGAATTGTAATCAATAAAAAGGAGAAATATTATAATAACGAAACATTCATAGGTCAAATTAAGAAAACCAATGCTTCCTTCAAAAAGGTACAAGTCACTTAAGTTTGTGAATAAGGGAATTGGCAGCAATATAATAATAATACTAACAATAATAATATTTCGAGAGAATGAACAAGGAAATTCAACCAGTTTAATATGTCAAAATAATAAGTTGGTATTTGTGAATCTGCGTTGCTGAGGAGCTCTATATAAGGGCGAAGCCTCCCTCTAGTGCTTTCAGGTTTTTAATATCAGTCTAGCTAAGACCGATTCGTGATTTCAACTGACGAATTCTACAAATCTCTCATACTAATTTCCATTTTGTCATAAATTTTTACATAGGATTTTAGTTTGTTGATTAGATCTTATCATATTAAACTGTATAGTTTCCCTTAACTTCTGTGTATGGTCTTTACTCAATATTACCGAAGACGGTATTTAAGACTGAGTCGACGAGAAATTTGCCATTTTCAATTGATGATATGGAGTACTTACTTTACTTACTCCTGTTACTCCTCATGGAAGAGAATAAACCGCCCATTAGCATTCTCCATTCAACAACAGATAGGGTTGGCTATGTCTTTAGGAAGTTTCAATATAATTTCTGTTATTTATCCGAGTCCTGTATTTAAGACTCCAGTGAGGCACTACAAATTCACGTGCGTTTATAACTCCACATGTAGCTCTCCTAAGGTTACTGCCGGTCTCAAGCCCGGGTAAAGGAGGAGAGTTGGGCATATGGTTGGAAACCCCAGCTCGCAGAAAATAACCTTGCAAAAGAACACTAACCAGAATAAACGATGACATGGATTAATTCAACTTTAATACTGTGTCTATTGTAACATACTGTTAGTTTTAAATTTACAACTGTAAAGCCTGATGAAGATTTCATCGTAAACGTTTATTCGCACTAAGACTTATTGTTCTTGCAGAATATAATAAATGAAAAGTTTCAAATTAAAATTTAAAAAAAGAAACAACTTACACCTCCAAGCGTTGCAGTTTTATAAAATTTACGAGCATCATTAGTATATTTTTCATTTCTACCCAATAAAATGAGACCAGAATACGCAGCTGGCAAAGATTCTATGATATACAATTTAGGAATTTCAATAGATCTACATGAATTCGATGAATTATCATTAGGAGTGTCCTGTTGTTCCCGTTCCAACGATGTGATTATAGTGTTGAATTGTGGTAAACAATCATTTATACAAAGATCTGATGCATTGCATAACTAGTTCAATGATTAAAACATTAGTGAGAATGAATAAAGAAATAAATAAAATTAAGATTCTTAGAAAACAAAGCGAATAGTAATGTATCAAATATAAAAATTGACTTGTTAACAAATGACAAATTGAGAGGAAAACTTGTAAAGCATCATTCAACAATTCTGTCAAAAATTAAACTCAGAAGTATGTTAATTTACTTAGTTTGATCATGGAGAACAAACTAATTAAACATAATTGACCACTTCATTTTTCTTGGTGGCCTAATTAACTCTGTTGCATTGAGGTTGAACAAGATTTAAAGACATACAAATAACAGTATGTAACTATTTACCTACTTAAATACAGAAAAGCACCTTTAAGGTAAACATTAAGAATTGAGGCTGCAACAATGTACATAAAAAGACGTTTCACTATTTTAGGTAGATAAAAGTCTCATTCGACTAGGCTTTGTAGTATATTATCGTTACACAGAAATTAAATTACGGCAACTGATCTAAAACAAAACGACTTTGAAAGAATGGTCATCGAATGTTCAGAGTACTTTACATAAATTTGTAAATCTTTGGAAACTAATGTGATCCTTGGTTTGTTTTACGTATGTATCAATAATGTTGAAATCTCCCATACAACATACATTGTTTATGGACATTTTCACAAATAGTATATTACTTTTACTGGCCTAGAAATTGAAGCAATTTATACATAACATTCGACCAGGCCAACTCGAAGCTGTTTAGTATTAGGCCAAAATACATCCCGAAATATAAGATTATATCTCATATTATCTTCTACAAATGTTTAGCGGTAAAACATGAAAGTCACACCAGTAATTTACACTTGGTAAGTCTGTTGATGGATTTTAATAAGTTAGCAAGGATATAAACAAAAGCTGATTCTTATAGTAGCAAAAGGAGGTGAAGTACAATTAGAAAAATAAATGAGTCTTCATTTTACCACAGAAAGATAATAAAGTCTATATATTTTTGACTGATACAAATCTCATAAAGACTACAATTTGATGTTAGTAGAAATCCTTTGTAATTCAGACCAGGAAATCCAACTTTACAATTCTCATTCATAACGCTTCGACATAATCAGTTTATTCATTGACACTATTCAAACAACAAATGTATCTGGAATGGTGAAATGATGATATACTTAAGCTCAGGAAGTATAGAATACTATAAATTAACATAAAACTCCAGGGATATTATATAGGTCTAATTCCTTAATTTATTTTATTACAATGTTAGTTTCCAAACAAATTGTTTGGTCATTTTTTACGAAGAAACATGGCTCCATTTTCTTACTTTAGGATTAATCATTGAAAGAGCTTCACGACTGGCTAATGAGTGACCCCAAACAGAAAGATTAGGTGGTTTATCAATCACAACAAAATGTTTAGTTAAAGCTACAATACGCTGACTAAGATAATGAGCCAATTCATGCGGATCTGTCCAAGACAGATATTTTGGATATGGAGATTTATCAGTTGTCAGTTCAGCAGAATTGTTTACAACATTCTGAACAGGTGTAGTTGAGTACTGGGGTCGATAACATTGGTTATTATTAAGTTTAGATCTGATTAGTAGTTGATCAATCACATTTGAAATGTAACAGTTTGGAAATGTACACAAATTCAAACTTTTGTTCAGCATGGTATTCTTTCTCGTTTGTATTAATCTAAAACTAATAAAGAGAATCGATTAACAAACTGAAGAACGAATAAAAAAGAATACAAATTTACATCATTAAAATAATAAAAACTTCTGAACAAAAGAGTGGTGATAATTATGTAGGACAAACCAATAATTCAAAAGTACATTCAGTGGTCAAAGGGTTTTTGCAGGTTTGGACTAAACAGAAAGATATATTCGTAGCATTTAAGGCTGCGATGTTCGCCGCCAAATAGGAACTCATGTCATAAGAATATGTTACTGGTGAGCTCTATCCAGATCACAACATAAAAACATAAGAGAGAAAAATGAGTCGCTTTCTACTTTTTAATCGTTGTACGACATTAAAATATGACTTCATCTTCAATAAACTGCTAGGTAATTATCATATTTGTATACCCAACATAAGCAACTGGCTGTTAAATAAACTGTAAGTCCGACCTTACTACAGATTACTACTGTATTTACGAGGCAGTATATTATATTCCATCAACAATTTACACTTAGATTACAAACACTAACATCATGAAAAGAATCAAAAACCATAAAAATAAGTAATATTTATTGGCTTTACTTCTATGTTAAAAAATGATATTATATTAACTTTAAACTTATCAAGAATTATATCAAAACTATATCATTCTTATCATTCAAGGTTGACACGAGCAAAAACCAAATTGTGTTCATACACTAGTTTATATAATGATGTTCATTGAATCGTTGTTCGATAATTCAAAAATGTTTAAGTTCACCTTGTTCACCGATATTCTAGAGTCTCAGAATTTAATACGTAAGATTTCGAATTAATCAGAGATGTAATAATCGACAATAGTGTACCAACGAAATTAATTGGCTATTCACATAAATTTAATAACTAACAAACTATCAACCTGGAAATTTAAAAAAGAGTAGTAATTAAATTAACTATGCAGTACTCTGACCAGATGTACCACTGACCTATATTATCAGATGTTTTGACCAAAAGAAGTCTGTCTCTTAAAGTTTGTGGAGTCTATTTAAAGAAAGTTTGCTAACAGAAGAACGTCATGAAAATTAATTAATATTGGATGGACCGATGGATATTCCCCAGCAAGAGTTATAGAAAACCAAATGAAGAAATTCGTTGAAGGCAAACATAACAAGCGATTTTAGGCTTGGGAAAATCTCAAAGGTGATTTAAGTTGAAATTACTAAGATGTGAAACATTAAGAGATATGTTTATACATTTTTAGTAATATTATTTGCAGGTGTAATGGAGCATTACTTAGTTGTTGTGTAACACAAATAATTAACGAAAAAAGATGTTGAGTATAATACTTTATAAATCTATGGATTTTTATTCATAAGAGTGATTAGTGTCCATCAAAGAATAACTTACAGAGTTATACAGGTAACCTGTAACAAACATACTAGTGAGTTTTACTAGTACAGAGATAAAAATTAGCAAATAAACAGCATATTTTAATGCGAATAGTTTGAACAAAAAGCACTATAAATTTGAACCAAATAAGGAATCAAATTAGCATTAGACCGAAGAAACAAACCTGTAATAACGGTATACTATTTCATATTAAAGAAATATTACTAAATTTCAATACATTCTGTCTATAAATAGCACTAATAACATCTAAATAACAAAAGTACTTTTAAATCTTTTCATTTAATAATACTATGGTTAAGCTGTACTAACCACGATAACATTTGCATCGAGAACCACATAAACAGTAGTATTCAAGGATGGACAAAACCTTCTAAGTAAAACAAACTAAAATATTAATTTTTGTTTTAAAATGTAATGTAATGTAATGCATTTCCAATCTGCATACACAGAGATTTATTTTAGAGTTATCTTAAAGCACATTATTAGTAATAGCGGACAGGTAAATATTTTTAAATGGTGCCTATCTTAGTAGTATGTTATTTTTATTATAAAGTAGCAATATCTTTATTAAATTTGTTAACTAGGAGTGAAATTGTACTAGTCGAACAGTAGTTTTATGGAATTTGTAATGAGATCCATCAATAATGAAAACATTAAATCAAAAAGACCTGAAAAACGCACGTTAACTTGCCGATTTTATCAACTCTAATCCATTTTAGGTATATTAATGGTACAAATTTTTGTTTAACCTATTCATGAGACTTAAGAGTCCAGTTTATAAAACAAAAGATGGAGAGATATTTCATAAACGTATGACATTACTTAATCTTGTGTGACATTTCATCAATATTCTCCTTATAGAGAATTTCTGTGTGTTTTGTGCAAATACAAGGATAATAAATAACTTAAACATTAAGGTATCAACCTTTGAACTGAAGAAATTAATATTAATACACATCCCCCATATTTAAATCAATTTCGATTGATGTAACTCATTGGAAGAAACTGAATCCGTATACGATATTCACATATATAAATAAACACGACTAAGTAACTTAGTATGTTGTCTTAAGGATTGAAAAATCATAAAATTTATGGACAATGTTTGTCAGGTAAATAATAAAAAGTAGGTTTGTGTGCAAATTTACGGAGAAATATATTTAATAAATATTCAATACCTGGTAACATCTACGTCTTGGGGGTTAGTGAATAGACGTGCGCGGTTAACAGTTATAAGAATAGAAATCTATAAGAATGTTAATAATGAATGACTAACAAAGAAAATACAGCAATGGCAACCGACACGTCAACAAAAATGAAATATTCTTTGCTACTAATTTTCAACTTATCTAGCATTCGAAAAGTAGAAATTACTCTGATCAGATATACTTTTATTAAAAATAGTTGTATATTACGCTTAATAAATTTAAACTGAAATTTACAATTCTGCAACAAAAATCACATCAATTTTACACATACTTGCCTGAACTTCTAAAATATCACACTTGTTGATATAATGAAGATGACATCAACCTCAGTAAAACCGTTATTTATGGAAGTGATAGTAGATTGCATGTTTTTACACAGCCTACATAGCAAACTATTGCAAAAGACCATTTCAATATGTTCATACCTGTCCATCTGTCTCTATGAAGACAACGATGTATTATTTATAGAGAATTTACTATGAAGAATGAAATTAATATCGGTTTTCTAATGAAAGATATATTGTCAACAATAGACTGTGTGTGGCAAATATTCTATTCAACTTAATGATCAGAATGGTGTAAACAATAACACTAAGGTATATTCCTTCCTGATGCTAAATGTTCAATTTTCCAAATTTACTGGTAGCTTACTAATCATTAACATCTAGCCTCGTTTTTCGCTTGATCACAGTTTCTATCATAAAAATTTGTCTGATATTTTTAACCAAAAGTTGTTCAAATCTAATCGATTGTGATCAGTCATTTTTAGGCCAATACTTATGATTCATAGCAATTTCTGTTGTTTCATCTTGAAAGGATTAAATTAGGTTTGTTAGTTTAAAGAGTTTGAGAAATAATACATCATGGTTGACCATAGCGAAAAGAAATCAAGTATTACAAGAAACTTAAAGATTAATAGTTGCAACTAAGTGGATAAGGACTGTTTATTCACATTTGCTACTTATCATTAGTTTTAACCGATCTTTCATGATCCTAAAATCACATATGCGTAGGCGAAACAAACAATGAGGATTTTCGCCCTACCATCGTCGACAATTTTCTACTCACTAACCAGTCTCTAACAATCGAGTTTTCATGGTCGGTCGGTAAAAACAAATATAATGATTGTATCATCCAATCGAAGCAAACGACTTCGTCCAAAATATCAATCAAAAATTGGAACAACAATCTTAAGTGATTAACAAGATGGAATCACAATATAAATATCAACTATGACTATTTATTTATTCTATGTAAGGTTTCGATGGAAATAAACGGTCAAACGTTAATCCGTTTTTTGATAACCGAGTGAGTGTTTTAACAGCATTATAACTGCATATCATCCAATTTCGTTCATAGTCAGTAAATAACTTTCTTCCTCACACCAAACAATAACTGATAAGTGAGAAGGATATGATGATTAGAATAATTCACTAAAATTCGTCAATTATATTTCGAATTTACGAAGGTTTGTTAAATTCTCACGACTGTTAGTATGGAAACGGTCATTACTAATCCATTTTATAGCTAAACGCTTGAGAAAAATACAGATACGTGGATAATGATACATTTACTTAATCGAATTTTCAGTACTTTATACTTATAATAAAGTGTTAATTCATACTTTTTACTGATACTCCCATTAAGCATGAGTACAAATTTCTATTATCAAGTCTATAATTTATGAAATATAACTAGTTACGAAAGACATACAAAGATGAATGAATAAATATCAAGTACAAACAACAAGTACACAAAGAAAGAAAACATGCTTGAAAGCATATACATAAACATATTTCATTTTATTTACTTGAGATATAATTTATTCACATATATTAAAATAAAAACAATCTTCAAAATAAAATTTGTATACTATACCAGTACTACAGGAAAAACGCATAGAATTAAGAGATTGAGGTAAACAGTATATATATATATATATATATATATATATATATATATATATATAAACTCCATCCATCACTTGTATTCATGCTGCTTATCTTATCTTACAATGTCCAATAACAATATAACATGACAAAATATACATATCAGAAAACCAAACAATTAATAAATACAAAACTAACCATATTTCTCATAATATAACAAATGATAAAGTATAAATGAAAATGCATATATTAAGTTAATGTTCGGAAAAAAATTGATCTCGGTATAAAAAAAACACGTTAACTAGATCAATAATCGATTAGGTGATTAGTTAATTGGTTAATAATAACATCAGTAAAGAAAACAAAATATCAAAATAATGATTTCGGAGAAAAAATTTTGATGAAATTAATCCAGTGATAATGTAAAGAAAAAAGAGAATTTATTAATCAGTAATAAACGTTGATTAAAAGACCCCAACTGATTAAAAATTAATAGAAAATTTCAGGTAGTATTTCATATAAGAAACAATTATAAAGTATAATGAGATAATAATAAAAATAACAGTAATAATAGTAATAATAAATAATAATAATAATAGTAATAATGGTATTTGATAAGGCATGAAGAAACTGACAATGTCAATTCTTTATGGATGGAATAAGGGAGAGGCAGAGGTAATATAATAATTAAGGATATTCTTTGGTCACGATTTCTTGTTGAACAACAAACTTATGTATAGACTGACCCATAAAAAACGCACTAGCTAGAAAAAATGTTATTTTTCAGAATAGAAACTACAACCAACGAGTTGAAAATAAATGCTATAGCAACTATAATAATAATAATAATAATAATAATAATAATAATAATAATAATAATAATAATAATAATAATAATAATAATGTAAAAGTGTAAAGTGTGATATATTGCTGTGTCGCATTACCGAGAAGGACGTGTGTATATAAACATATATTGAAAATACATTTTGCTGTAACGTTCGACAACACCGGGTAACCATACAAGTACCAAATGAGAAAAAAAGTAACAAAATTAAACCAAAATAAAAATAGTGTGAAAAAAGACACAACTATGAATAAATTACTAAATAATCGTAAGTTATGTAAAACTCAATAGTGAATAAACAAGTAGAGTTGAATAAGAGAGTAGTGTAAATATGAATAAAGTAAATCTTTACAACAGAATAATAGAAATTTCATAATTAAACAATTAATAGATAAATGCTTTATATTTACTAACACCGATTATTTATCGGTAAATTTAAACTTAACGGCGCTAGATGTCTAGGTATTGACCATGGTTGGATTGTGTCCAACTTCAAAGACACATCAGGACTAAATGATGTTGTATGACAGAAATTCATTGGATTTCCATTATATGCTGTTATTGTGGTTGGAAGAAGATTGGATACATTTCTTACTTGATCATCAGTAGATGTAATAATTCCTGATGTGGAGCTGTACAACAAATTTTGTTGTTTGGCTTGCCATTCTAAGAAATTAAGTGTATTATGTAACTGTTGTACCGTGCCGACTAGTAGAACGCCTCCGACAGTAGGTCCATAAGACTCAGTTGGTAGGCAGGCAAATTCAGATGTTTGGAGTTGATCTGACAATGACCGATCAAAATTATCGTTTGATTCATTATTGACGAAGGAATTCTTAGTAAATAAAGAATTTAACCAAAAGAAACAGATAAATTCGTTGGGTGTAAACATAAGTAATCTAGAATCATTTCCGAAAGTAGAGAAAAAATCATTTGAAAAAGTCACAACAATATATATGAACTGTTAATAAAATAATTGTTTAAACCAGTTAGTTGTAAACGTAGAGACTTGATACAATTACGAATCAGTCCAATTTTTTATACATCACCATAATGAGAGAAAACTAATCAAAGGGTCGAAATAATAGTATTTATAATACTAAAAAAACAGGCATAAGGAATTTGGTTCAAACAGAGGAAATAAAATGGAAGAACAATCAGTACGAAATAATAGTGAAAACCAAAATCTAGAGGAGATAGTGGAATAATATATTTGAGTCATGGCGAAGGATTTAGAACTAATCCATCGGATCACATTACCCAGAACCAGATTGACTATATTTGCATCACTAAAACATTCAATGGAAGACGTGAGAACCAGGAGAGGAGCTGACATAGCTTCAGACCACCACTTAATGGTTGCCAAGATGAAACTGAAGCTAAGAAAGCACTGGACAATTTGGGAGACAGCATTACAAAGGTTCGATACAGCCTTCCTCCTAGATACTGACAAATTTAATTAATCCAAGATAGCTCTCAACAACAGGTTCCAAGCCATTTAAAGATCTACTCAAAGAAGAAACTACTACGGAGGACAAGTGGAAAGGTATCAAAGAAGCATTAACTTCAACGTGTCAGGAGGTACTAAGTCACAACAAGCATCATCATAAAGAATGGATCTCTATCGAAACCCTGGATAGGATTCAAGAAAGGAAGAACAAGAAGACAGCAACTAACAACAGCCCAACAAGAACAGAGAATGTCAAGACACAGATCGGATACATAGAAGCAAGCAAACAAGCTGAGCGGAGCATTGGAGCTGACAAGCAAAGATAAGTGGAAGACCTAGCAACGACAGCGGAAAAAATCAAAGGAGAAGGAATATGAAACTACCATATGACACAACAAGGAAACTGGAAGGGAAATATAGTAAACCAGAGAGACCAGTCAAGGACAAAGAAGGCAAGCCAATCACTGAGATTCAGGAACAGAGGAACAGATAGGTAGAGTACTTCGAGGAACTCTTGGACGGATCAGGCCTACTGACCCCACCAGACACCGAAGCAGCACACACAGACCTTCCTACAACTGTCACTCCACCAACGATCAAACAAATCAACATGGCTATCAGACAAGTCAAGAGTGAGAAAGCAGCAGGAGCTGACAACATACCAGCCAAAGCACTGAAGTCACACATAGAAGTAACTGCAAACATGTCCCATGTTCTATTCAGAAAGGTCTGGGAGGAGGAACAAGTATCAGTAGACTGTAAAGAAGGATTCATCATCAAGATATCAAAGAAAGGCTATCTGAGCATGTATCAGAAATACACACGCATCACACTACTATTGGAAATGTTTTCAACAGTGTTGCTGGGTCGGATGAAATATTCAGTAGACATCTAACTTCGAAATCAACAGTCCGGATTCCGTAACGATCGGTCATGCACAGATCAAATAGGGACTTTAAGGATCATCGTTAAGCAATCAATTGAATGGAACTCGTCACTATATATAAAGTTTGTTGACTATGAGAAACAGTTTGACAGTGTGGATAGGAGAACCTTATGGAATCTTCCTCGACACTATGGAAAGGGTAGTTGAGAAGATTATCCACATCATCAGGAATTCAAACGACGGACTACAGTGCAAAGTCGTGTATAAAGGACAGCTCACATAATCATTCCAAGTGAGGACCGGAGTCAGATAAGGCTGCTTACTCTCATCCTTCCTCTTTCGTGTGGTTCACTATATTATGAAGACCTCCACACCTGAGGGGAAGCACGGAATACAATGGACGGCTCGGAATCAACTAGACGATTTGGACCTCGCAGATGATTTAGGCAGGCCGTCCCATACATACGAACAAATGCAGATGAAGACAACTGGTGTAGCAGCAGCATGTGCATCAATAAGCCTCAACATACACAAAGGAAAAAACAACATCCTCAAATACAACACGAAGAACACCAACGCAATCACACTTTATGGAAAAGCTCTGGAACAGACGGAAACTATCCCGTATCTAGACAGTATAATTGATTAATAAGGAGGATCTGAGGTATATATATACGTTTATAAACAGTTAAGTAAATCACTAAGTGGGCAGTTATGTAAGAACTTTAAAGGATTGATGGACGACATCATTAACACTTACAGTGTATGTTACCACATAAACTACACCACAGATACTGAACTGTATCTGTGGTGTGTACTGCTTATGTCGACAGACATAAGCAACATGTAACACCAATCGGATGTGGGGGACCTGACAGCAAAAAACTTTGAGGGTCGAGTTGAAGAAAACAGAAACGGAAATAGAAAGGAATTGTGAATAGAGGAAATCATAAGGAATGTGAAGGACAAATGATGGAGATTTGCAAATGAGTTATTTAATGTACGGTTCTCATATTTTACCAAGACATTCTGTAATTTTATATTAAAATACACTGGTTGTCCCCACCTGAGTCTTCGTTTAATACATATATACTAGATTTTCCTTTGAATTGGAAAATATGTTGACGTAGTAGCTAGGGTTAGTGAATTTGGATTGTAATTAAATTGATAAGGGTGCATGTGATTTGGCTTTTTAACAAGTGAGTTTTAGATGTTCAGTGATAAAAATCTCTTATTACAATTACTTATTAAGAGCTACTTATCTTGCCAGTAATACAACCAAACTGAGACAGTCTGATTTGACGGTTTATAATAACATATAATACAATAATTAAACCTGTTCACCAGCTACTGGAGTATGAGGCAAACTCTAAATATGAGTTCTAATGATACTACCTGGTTTCTCGAACTGAAGTAGTTGGATATCGATTCGAATCTAGTACTTCACGGTTGAAAGTCCAATGTTTTAACCACTAATATTAGCTCACCTGTGTAAATATGATTTATTCTACCACTAGTCGTAATAAACCAGGGTAAATTGTAGACCTTTATCGAGCAAGACTGGATAAAAAAAGAATAAATTTGTTCAGTGTAGGCAGCTTCATAAATTTATGTTTAAGTATTTTTACTGTGAGGCTAGTAGTGTATATCGAAACATGATAATCACTAAGCGAACAATAATTAATCAATCATAAACAGTGCATGAGCTGATAAGATGATGATGATTATGCTGACATTAATAAAATCTTGTAGCAGTGGAACAGACTATTGGTGGCCAACCGTAAAGTGTAAAAAAAAACAGAATTAGTTCGAGCTTTGATAGTCGACTGTAAACAGTCCAATGTACAAAAAATTAACTTTATAGACGTGAAACAGAAAGATAGGTACGGTGTGACTCAATTGGATTAATGATTGGATAGCACTTTTGTTAACTATAAGAATCAAATAGGAACTAATTTTATTGTTGGGGCCCCACGACTGTTTCCTGCACAATGCTTATTAATTACAGCACTTCATTTTTAACTACTGAGTTAACACTTACTACAGTGCAACATCTACTAATGTTCTGAGCACTTCAGTTACATCATCATAGTTGAAGGCAAAAAATTACGAATCCGTACTTGGTAAATGAATAGGATTACATACACAAAACACAACTTTGCTTCTCGTTGTCTTTTTATTTCACAACTAAACACTGGTAAACAATTTTTGTGAAAACAGTGGAGTAAATATTCTTCAAATAATTATACTAAAAATCGAATCTCAACTCATAACTAACCTGGCGATTTGATCTTTGAGAGTTAACAAGTAATTGCTGATTGGGGGCAGAAGAATTTTTACAACTTTCAGTACTTGAACAAACTGAATACACTGAATTAGGCGATACCATCGTCTGAACTTGATATGTCTGCTTGTTTTGATGGTAACATGGTTTCTGCAGAAATAGGTCACTCATAAAATCCTCCGTAGATGATTGGAGCTTGACACTGAGTACACTTTCTGTGAAAGCTGAATCAACCGACTCTCCACTAAAATAACGAGAATGTGAGTGGTTATTATCCCTTGGATTTTCGAAAGGTGCACTACATTCAACTTTGTTTCCTAGAGTTGTTAGGTAACTATCACCCTGTTGACCACCTGATATAAAGTAATAAGGATCACTCAGTGTATTGATTTCAACAGCGGTTTGGGTTACAGGTGCTAAAGTTGGCGCTACAGCGATCTAAAATGAATAATCATGTGAAAAAGAAATTCAGCTCAAAAAACGTTCCTAATTTTATTTTATTTCTAATAGCATTTAAAATCCCGACGACATAAACATTCTTATGTAATCTGTATGAGGTTGAAATTAACGACTTCACTAACCTTTTCATTTACTTTCATCAATGATTGTGGGATATAGTTCTGAATACCGTACGTTTGTGGCATAAAATTTGGACAGCAAGCAGAAGGATGTCCGAGATAAAATACTTGGTTTAAACCCAAGGCAGAATGAACAGGTTCTGGCTGATCAGTTAGATTCGATTGGGCCACCAACGGTTGAGACACAGTGTCACATGATGTCAAACTGGCAACTGCATTAGTGCTTGTATATACAAAACTTTGGTCGATCCAAGGAATAACAGGAATTACTATATGGAAATTCGCATCAAAAATCATGAAAATAATAAATCGGAAAATTAGTTTTGGATTTTCTAAATAGACTGAGACTAAATGAAAAAGCTCTTATTACATCACAAAACACTGCCAAACAACTAATGCATTAAAATTGTTCGGTTGAAAGCATATCTTTTCATATATACTTGGACTTAAAATTATCATGAACTCAACCTAAAATAGTTATTACAGAGTTCACTCTCTTTAATACATATTTTAAGTGCCACAAAATATGTATTTACTTTATGACATACTCAGTCAGTCAGCTACAACGTAGAACCGGGCACATATATGCATCGGTCCAAGTTGCTATACCTCATTAGCACAACAAGAAGAACACTGGATTCATAGAAGTAGTGGTGGTAATATATAAAAGAAAGATTGCATATAAGGACACAGTACAGGAATAAAGAATTAGTTCGTAGAAAAAAAGATATGAATTATGACATACTAGAAACCGGAGAATTAATCCAAGGTATTTTTGGTGAATAAAAAAAACTCATTCTAAGACTGGACTGAAATTAATGACGAGTCTTGGGAATCGAAGAAGTAGAATATCCATTGAAAAAAAATGACATAATATGTGTCGTTGAGACTTAACCTATCTAAATGTAATGCATATGTTTTTAGTTATTTGTGCGTCTATAATTAATGTCTGTGAAAAACGTTCAACAATTATTTAAACCATTTCATAAGGTAAGAATACTAAACGTTAAGGAACATGAATAGCTTTATACATTAACATTGATAAACCAGACATTAATAATTTCTACTTGGTCAAATTGTAAAAGATTCAAAATGAGATAATTAAATAAAATTGACATAAATACAAAACGTTGTAAAAACATGTACAAGTCAAAGTTATTACATTTCATATCGGCAAGATTTGTAAGAATCAATAGGAACAACAGAAGTGTAAAAAGAGGGGATGGAATTAGCACAGAAAGTGTAGAATAATAAGACATGGAAAACTTAATGGTTATATCACGGCAATTGTAACCAATTTCGAGTTTTACCCAATAGTCTCTTTCCATTGACCATGGCAGTCATTCTACTAACAGAAATGTGAACTTCAAAAAAATACAACTAAAAAGAAAATGAAAAAGTTGTATTTCCATGTTACAAAATGAGACCTACTCAAGCGGAGGCCCAAAATGCCCTGGTATGGCCGAGAGTGGGGAGAGTCCGCTCTCCCTCACGAAATGCGCCCACATGGCCACGCGTATATAGCCTCTGCCAGGGAAGTCCTACTCACTGCCTTCTCGTGGCGAGGGTGTTTACGAAAATGAGAGGACGAAAAGAGAATGTCCAGCGCTTTAACCGGATTTCAAATCAATAGTGAACATGGGCTTCAGTATCCTAAGGGAACAAATGGCATATGAACCAATCGTTGGTCACCGGCTACCATGGGACTGCATCTCCTTACGTCGCTGCACTGCCTTGTGGATCAGACCTTCAGGTCGAAGGCTCGGGGAGTGGCCCCCTAAGAAAACCACCTGCTTCGATTCGGGCACCCGGGAAGTATCACAGCCCTCACACATATCGAATGAGATTTGTGTGGCGCATACGTATTTGGTCCCTCCTTGTACCAATATCTATGTGTTAAAACAAATAAATAAATAACTCAAGCGGAGAACTTATATCTGTACTGTTCTAAAATTTAGATGATACTGCTTTACGTTTACTTATCCTTTTGTTTTCATCTCATACTTACCGTATACTGTATCTACAAGATAATATTTTGAAATGATGAATGCGTTTGTTGAGATTTGAAAGATAGTTACTCGTCAGATAGCTCATCATCAACAACATTATCTTAGTTTTATTGCTGTACATAAAAACTTAACTGAGAAACTGTTTCGCATTATTGTAAAGAAATTTAGACGTACTTTTAGCTATCAAAATAAAAAGACTGAAATTAGATTAATTGATTTCACATAATTTTATTATTAATTTGGAATTGTGAGTATATCTATAAACACTACTGAATACGTTTAAACTAACTGAAATAAAAACCTTAATGTGATCCTAACTAATAGAATGGCCTTTTAATTCATTTGACATCAGAATAAACCATTGACTGTGACAAGTTTTGTAATTATTTAGCGATATAACGGATACTTAAAGTATTTTGTCTCTCTCATGGATATTACTATATTATTTATTATTTATTTGAACACATAAATATTGGTACAAGAGAGCGCCAATATATATGCGCCACACAAAACAATGAAAATTCGAAGAGAGATAGAAAAAAAACTAAGGAGCACAAAAGAAAAAGAGAACGATAACGAAGAGATTGGTGTAAGGTAGTGTGGTAGTAACGAGGGAACGGAAAGGTACAATCGGAAGAAATCTTTCAAGTAAGGGAGACACAACCACTTTTCTGAAGAAAGTAAAAGAAGGTTACAGCAGGATCGCCACTGGCTTCTATTCTGAGCCATATCTGATAACGTCTCTAGCCACTGTGTAGCACCATCTCTCAGACCCCAACCAGGGAGTCGTGAAGGACCGACAGAAGCCAGTCCTTTGCAGCTTTCTTTCATACCACGACACCATGTCATACACTGACCACCTATCCGCTTTTTCCAACCAGTCCCAGCCTCGGCAAATAATCCACGACGTGGAATTCTCTGGGACGACATTCGTTGAATATGTCCACCGAAGTTGGTGTTCCAAGATGGTGACAACAATTGAATTATCATCTCTGTGCCCTAACACACGATGCCGAACCTCTGCATTACTAACATGGTGTTGCCACCGGATGTCAGCAATACTTCGGAGACCGCGATGATCGAACACAGAAAGTCGTCTAACGTCCTCAACTCGGAGAGGCCAGGTTTCACAAGCATAGAGCAAAACTGCTCTCACCGACGCGTTGTAGATCAGACCTTTTACAGCCAGACTAACATCACGAAGGCGCCAAAGATGGCCCAGATTGGCATAAGCCGCTCTGGCTTTCACTATACGTGCATTGATCTCATCACTCACACCCCCACCAGCACTTATGCAGCTACCCAGATACACGAACTTCTCGACTACGTCTGTCTGCTCACCATCCAGGGTGAGTACAGGATTGGAATCCTGCCAGTCTTGTAGAAGTACTTTGCACTTCGAAGGTGCAAATCACATACCATACCTACGGACACTGATTGCCAACTGATTAAGTGCGGATTGCATGCCTTGGGCATTATCGCACAGTAAGACAATATCGTCCGCGTACTCAAGGTCGAGAAGTCTTTCTCCAGGCAACAGATCCACACCACCATTACTTACATTCATCAGAGCTGTTTCCAGAATGTCATCGATGGTAAAGTTGAAGAGGAATGGTGAGATTGGGCAACCCTGCCTAACCCCACTACTCGAATGGAACAATGGAGAGAGGTGGTTGTATGCCCTCACTCTGTCTGAGGTGTTTTTATATAGGGCTTTTAGGATGTTAATAAACTTCTCAGGCACACCCTTCTTCAATAGACAATCCCAGAGAACAGTCCTGTCCAACGAATCGAAGGCAGCCCTTATGTCAAGAAACACTACGATTGTTGGCCTTTGATAAGTATGGCGATGTTCTAACATTTGGCGGAGGGTGAAGACATGATCAATACTTCCTCGACCAGAAAGAAATCCAGCCTGCTCCTCGCGAGTCAATCTTTTTCAGGTTTTGAACAACCTACGAAGTATGACGGAAGCCAATAGCTTGGACGCAATCGGAAGTAGACTTATCCCCCGATAGTTGTTGCAGGAACGACGTGAACCCTTTTTAAAGATAGGGACAACTATCGAATCATTCCATGACGTTGGTACACTCTCTAATTCCCAAACCTTTGTAAACAACGTCGTTAATTCCTTAGTCAAAAAGTCACCACCATCTTTAAAAAGAGCCGGAGGTAAGTCATCTCTGAGCCAGGTGATTTGTAACCCTTCAAGAGTTGGAGTTTCTTGCGGACTTCCGCCTCGTTTGGTGGATCAGTCGTCACCGGCCATGGAGGGCAGGACAGTCTGACCGATGTTGCCGGAGCAGCAGGCCAGTTGAACTGCCCTTCAAAAAATTCTGCCCATCGTCCAAGACGTCGATGGATGTTAGTGATTGGCATCCCGTCATCCTCACAGATTGTTTCGCTCACACCAGACTTCTTGCTGCCAGTGGCTCGGATGAGCTGGAAGAGCTTCCGGTAGTTACCAGATGCAGCTGCTGCTTCCAGCTCATTAGCACGCTCCGACCACCAGGCTTCTTGGTCTTTACGCAAGCTTTGCCCAATTTCACTACGTAACAACCTTCGTTTGTGGTCAAACTCACGGTCACCCGGAGTAGACCGACGGGCTTCAATGAGTTGTAAGGAGCCTGAAGAAACCCAGTGCTTATAAGCGGGACGTTTCGCAAACCCACAAGTGACTGTTCCCGCCATTTTCATGGCGTCATGCAATCGCAACCAATGCTCATCTATACTTTTCGGTGGAATGGTAGCTAGCCTAGAAACTAGCTCAGTTCGATACTTACTAGCAAAAGAAGTTGCAACCAGCTTGCTAACATCAATCTGTTGGTGGAGGTCACTTCGTTGTTCACTGAAAAGTAAGGTAAGATTGGTGCAGACGAGGGCATGATCAGAGTGCAGATAGGTACTCCAAAAGGAGCGGCAGTCTTGTACACAAACACGCCAGCGGTAGCTGATCACGATGTGATCAATCCGAGTCCAGGCTTGGGATGCAGAGGGAGGACGCCAGGTGGCATATCGGCGATGACTGTGCCGAAAGTTAGTGCTAGCCAGAAACAGGTTGTGGTCTGTGCAAAGTTGCAGTAGACGGTCCCCGTTATTTGTCCTGCGACTAACAAGTCCCCATCAGTCACCTAAACGACTCTCTTCTGTGCCTAGACGCCCGACCTGAGCATTCAAGTCTCCGGCTAGTACTACAATATCTGTCGAACGCACTTTCTGGAGAAGAACAGATAACTGGTGGTAAAACTCATCCTTGATTGCATCCGGGCTGCAATCTGTCGCGGCATAGGCGGAGATGACGAAAAGACATAGTTTCTCACGCCGATTTCTTCTCACTTTGATGGAACTTTCTAATCTAACAGCACATAATGGGGATCCAATCGACTAGTGCTGCCTCAGCTCTAGCGCTTAGTGCGACACCAACGCCAGCAAGACCAGACGAAGATGCCACAGGGTCCCCAGATAAGCGTACGTAAAACAAGCTTTTTGAAGCAACAGATGGAGATCGAATTTGTAGTACTTCGCCAGAGTCTTGAATACGGGTCTCGGATAGACAACAAACATCAATATTAAGACTTTCCAAAGACATAGCCAGCCCTATCTGTTGTCCGACCTGCACTAGTGTGCGAACGTTGAAGGCAGCCAGTTTGAATGGTGCACGTGGTTTCAGTAAAACTGCTTCAGTTCTCATATTCGGTGGTAACATACAATTTTCAACTGGACAGTGACTCGAGAACGTTTAGATACAGTCGAATTTCCACCAAAGACGAGCCGCTGTATAAGTATAAAAGAGGGTAAATAATGTGGAAAATAATAATAATAATAATAATAATAATAATAATGATAATGATAATAATGACAATAACGGTAGTAATAATAATAATAGTAGTATTAATAATGACAATAATTGTAATGATAATAATTTGAATCAATTTGTTTTTCGAAGCGAGAAACGTAATTTCCATAGACATAAAAAGTTCATCATTTGTGTGTGGGCTGTGATACTACCCGGGTGCCCGAACCGAAGCAGGTGGTTTTCTTAGGGGGCCACACCCCGAGCCTTTGACCTAATGGTCTAACCCACAAGGCAGTGGAGCATCGTAAGGAGATGCAATCCCATGGTAGCCGGTGACCAACGATTGGTTCATACGCCATTTGTTCCCGCAGGATACTGGAGCCCATGTGCACTATTGGTTTGTGATCCGGTTAAAGCGCCGGACGTTCGCTTTTCGTCCTCTCATTTTCGTAAACAACACCCCCGCCACGAGAAGGCAGTGAGTAGGACTTCCCTGGCAGAGGCTGTATACGCGCGGCCGTGTGAGAGTATTTCGAGAGGGAGAGCGGACTCTCCCCACTCTCGGCCGTACCAGGACGTTAACAAAAGTAGTCACGTTATGTCAGAACTACGATTCACGACCCAAAATAGAGAATTAGATTAACACTAGATAACAATTTATTCAAAATAACTACAAGCAGTCACACTCAATGAGTTCGGAATAGGAATCAATGACAGGAAGGGAAATCACATATTTAATAGTCTGTAGGCTGTGACTGTTTGTCTACACTCAACGACCAATCATATTTCAATTTCACTGCCACATATATAGGAACAAATATAACGAATTATTTTCCCAAATTATTACCCAAGTAAGCGATGTCATGGTGACCGGAAAACCACGTACATTTTTATATGAACTCTAAATTACACGATCATGGAAAAAGTGAAATCAAAACCTTAAAATAATGTGCAGCTCCTCGGACGACATCACATATTACTGTTAACGATAAATGACTGAGAATAGAAGTACTTACTTGAATCAAGATTAGTGTTTGCAGGTGGTATTGATAAAGACTGATTACAGAGAAGGGTATCGATTTGATTGGTAGTAGACTCGTGTTCGAAGGTTACAGCTGACAGACTTGCATCAGGAAGACTTGAGGCTGAAATTTTTGACTTGCACTCCAAATCTATAATTGAGTAATTCATATCTACTGGAGGGCGGTACGTAATTGCAAATGGGGAACCTATTGAAAATGCACTAGCCACTGGTTCCCTAACTTGAGAATAAGAGCAATTTGAATAACAGGCTGAATCAGGATTCTCAAGGATTTTATACAATATCATTTCTACTGCTTTTCGCCTTTCTTTTAACTCGCCTAAAATTGTAAACAAAACATGTAATGAGTAATATTTGACAGGAAACCACGGATTTTCAAAATCCATGGGCTAGTCGCTAGTTTGTCGTTTAAAACTGCAATTTAGCTACTACCGAACAACAGAAACAAATATTATAAGTAAAGACGGATGGTGGCTAGCAGCGGAATCCAGGACACACGTTTCGTCTTATTCGGGACTCGCCAGATGGATGTACCTGCGTCCCAGAGTTGATAGTCACTCCGGGACTCAAATCCAGTACCGTTTGCTTCAAGCGCCATCGCGTTATTCACGTAGCTACTGAGTCCTGATAGCCACTACCTTGTGCAATGAGATGAAGGAAAAAACATTATTTGAAAAATAACTAAGGAAAAACAAAGTACTTCCCTTAAGAGCAAAATAAAAGCCACTAGTTTGAACGAATCAAGAATCATGAACATAAATTAATCTTCCATTCAAACAACATGAAATTGAGCCTTTGAGGCACCTGAAGTTAAAATTATGGAGATAAACAGTTAATTTTTTTCTAAAAGGTAAATATATTTGATTCAGGTAGCTACTGATAAACAATAAATACAGCAGATAAACTATAGGCATACACCGAAGGCATCTACATTGACCCGATACAAAGCAAAACCGAAAGTTCAAGGAAATATCAATGCTAAACTCAATGGCTAACATACTTTAATTTAGTTTCACGGGTTTTTAAATAAGAAAATTTGAGACATTCAATTCATTAGTCGGTCTCATATGCTATCTCCTTTTAGCCGTAATATAAATACAACCACAAGAACCTGTGGCTATTAAGTGGGACAGGACCACATTTATAAAACAATGAAAGTGAAAATGAACCAAACAGTAATTAATAGGAAAGCTAAATATGATTGCAAAAGTCATTAACTTACCTGTTATTACAATGCAGCGTTCAAACAATCTAATATCTTTGGGCCTTTGAGAAACTTGAATGAAAGCATTGCTTTCTTCCTTGATTCTTTCAATAAAGTTCCCAAACTTTCCAATGATAATGCCAGCCGTACTATCAGGAACTAAAATTTTAACCTTCAGTAACAAAATCTAATTATTTAGAGCGACAACTTGCCTGCTTATGACGTTCCATGCAATTAACTCCCGCTGGAGTTATTATAGCTATATTCTGAGGTCGTTTGCTTATTTTGGCCATTACATAATCGTGTAACTGTATGCATGCTTCAAGTGTGCCGACAATAAGACACACTCTTTCAGTGGTTCCTTAACAAATAAACCACAAAACGAGTTGAATTACCCGGATAAAAGTCATCTGCTCGAGACATTTTGAGCCTTGCTCCAGTTTGACGTTTGATTGTTTCGATAGCTTCTCCTTTTTTTCCAATGATCGCCCCAGCAGCAACATTAGGGACAAGAATTTTAAAGTGAAGTTCTAAAAACAAATAGGATGAAGAAAAACAGAAAAAATGAGTGAAGGTAGTGTAGTAGTTAAATTAAGAAAAAAAGGAGTGATTTAATAAAAACAAAGAGAATTCAGTGGAGAAAAATTTTCTCTTCGATGTAACCATTTACACACGCTGTACATTCGTATGTTTAGTTGTAAGGTAAATATATATCTATAGAGGGATAGAAAAGATAGCATCATAAAGTGATTCGAGACTCCAATTATAATACAGAAGGGAATTAGGGTCAAGGAAAAAGCCCCCAAATGCCCTGGTATGGCCGAGAGCAGGGTGGGTTCGCCCTCCCTCTCGAAATACTCTCACACGGCCACGCGTATATAGCCTCTGCCAGGGAAGTCCTACTCACTGCCTTCTCGTGGCGAGGGTGTTTACGAAAATGAGAGGACGAAAAGAGAATGTCCAGCGCTTTAACCGGATTTCAAATCAATAGTGAACATGGGCTTCAGTATCCTGAGGGAACAAATGGCGTATGAACCAATCGTTGGTCACCGGCTACCATGGGATTGCATCTCCTTACGATGCTCCACTGCCTTGTGGGTTAGACCATTAGGTCGAAGGCTCGGGGTGTGGCCCCCTAAGAAAACCACCTGCTTCGGTTCGGGCACCCGGGTAGTATCACAGCCCACACACAATGAACTGAACTGTCTATGATCATGGAAACTAATTCTCTTGCTTCGACGAACATTCAAATGATTCAAATATTTATTATTATTATTATTATTATTATTATTATTATTATTATTATTATTATTATTTACTACATCATTATTCACCCTCTTTTATTCCTACTCTGTCTATACCTATTTATTTCGACTTATACAACAGCTCGTCTATGGTGGAAATTCGACTCTATCTAAACGTTTTCGAGTCACTGTCCAGTTGAAAATTTTATGTTACCATGGAATACGAGGACTGAAGCATTTTTTATGAAACCACGTGCATAATTCAAACTGATGAGTGATGAGTTCAATGCACATATAGTAAAAGCCAGAGCGGCTTATGCCAATCTGGGCCATCTTTGGCGCCTTCGTGATGTTAGTCTGACCGTTAAAGGTCGGATTTACAACGCGTCGGTGAGAGCAGTTTTGCTCTATGCTTGTGAAACCTGGCCTCTCCGAGTTGAGGACGTTAGACGACTTTCTGTGTTCGATCATCGCGGTCTCCGAAGTATTGCTGACATCCGGTGGCAACACCATGTTAGTAATGCAGAGGTTCGGCATCGTGTGTTAGGGCACAGAGATGATAATTCAATTGTTGTCACCATCTTGGAACACCAACTTCGGTGGACATATTCAACGAATGTCGTCCCAGAGAATTCCACGTCGTGGATTATTTGCCGAGGCTGGGACTGGTTGGAAAAAGCGGATAGGTGGTCAGTGTATGACATGGTGTCGTGGTATGAAAGAAAGCTGCAAAGGACTGGCTTCTGTCGGTCCTTCACGACTCCCTGGTTGGGGTCTGAGAGATGGTGCTACACAGTGGCTAGAGACGTTATCAGATATGGCTCAGAATAGAAGCCAGTGGCGATCCTGCTGTAACCTTCTTTTACTTTCTTCAGAAAAGTGGTTGCTTCTTCCTTAACTGAAAGATCTGATAACGTCTCTAGCTACTTTGTTGCACAATCTATAGGACGCCAACCAGGGCATCGTGAAGGACCGACAGAAGCCAGTCCTTTGCAGCTTTCTTTCATACCACGACACCATGTCATACACTGACCACCTATCCGCTTTTTCCAACCAGTCCCAGCCTCGGCAAATAATCCACGACGTGGAATTCTCTGGGACGACATTCGTTGAATATGTCCACCGAAGTTGGTGTTCCAAGATGGTGACAACAATTGAATTATCATCTCTGTGCCCTAACACACGATGCCGAACCTCTGCATTACTAACATGGTGTTGCCACCGGATGTCAGCAATACTTCGGAGACCGCGATGATCGAACACAGAGAGGGAAGTCCTACTCACTGCCTTCTCGTGGCGAGGGTGTTTACGAAAATGAGAGGACGAAAAGCGAATGTCCAGCGCTTTAACCGGATTCCAAACCAATGGTGAACATGGGCTCCAGTATCCTGCGGGAACAAATGGCGTATGAACCAATCGTTGGTCACCGGCTACCATGGGACTGCATCTCCTTACGTCGCTGCACTGCCTTGTGGATCAGACCTTCAGGTCGAAGGCTTGGGGAGTGGCCCCCTAAGAAAACCACCTGCTTCGATTCGGGCACCCGGGAAGTATCACAGCCCTCACACATATCGAATGAGATTTGTGTGGCGCATACGTATTTGGTCTCTCCTTGTACCAATATCTATGTGTTAAAATAAATAAATAACCAGGAGGTCCACTTATCGATTTAGAATACACATATGATATAGTCCTGTTTGGTGAAGGTGCTGATAAAATGCAGTCTTTTTGTAGCACTGAGTAACAATGCCAGAATGTTTGGAATTCATTCAAAGTTGAAAACACATTTATGTTAATTGTGGGGGAGACCTTTTATAAACACGTGTGCCAAAGTTGATGTTGCCCACAACACGCAAACGTTTACGCTTGGTGGCTTTAGAAATTATAAAAGTACACCACTTACACAACCACTTTATGGACACACAGTGAACAAATGAGGGCCCCAATATTTAGTCTTTTGGGGAGAAATCCTGGGTTTTTTTTCGTAATAGTCATATGAAAATGAGTATTCTTTTTTCAAAACCTTGGAGAATTCTGAGGAAAACCTTCAAAATCGGTGTTGCGCAGCTATGAAGACAAGTTTATTATCAACATTACTGTCTAGCCCATTGAAGACGTAACTGCAATTAACTGTACTTTTTATTACATGATTAACTATACTCTTTTGCTGTGCGAACAGTAAAAACGTATGATTATTAGATCCCGTTAGATTCTGAGCGTAGCTGGGCAATAAACGTATCCAACTATCTTGTCGCATTTTAATAACCTTAGAAGAGTTATGAACATTTGATTGAACAACTATTAAAAAAACCAGGTAACACCTACCCGACATGCGCAACTACCCAGAAAGCAACGCAAAAACTGTTTGTAGCGCAGAAAATGTACACAATACAATTTCGTAAAAGTCAAGGAGAAAGAAAGAACGCTTTAGGCCCATGAAAGTAGCGAAATAACGTGTTTGTTCCTCGTGGAACTCTACTGATTATTTTTTAAACTGAAATCGATTCAGGGAATAGCTTTTCTCTGTCTTCACAATATTATTTTATTTCTGCGGTTCCGTAAGTGATATCTTGTGATTTATTTTCACTGACTTAAAGTAAAAGCTGATATGATCCGGATAAACTAATATCTCTCCCGATATTAAATAATCAGACTGGGTGTACCGAACCTTTTTTGTGCCAGTTACTTCCTTCACCCACTTACGTCATTCATACTGTCGCTTAGTTTTCGTCTTCTTAAATTCGTACGAATGTTTTACAAACTTGTGAATTAGCTTGATACATGAAGTGGATGGCCCTTGCTCCTTTTCTCCTTTGAAGATCTCAACTCTAGATGATCTGCACTCAGTGGACTTTAGCGACTTTCATCTGTTTGACGTTTTTATATTTATGTTAGACCCAATACCACACAAAAATGGAACGCTAAAAACCTAATTTTTTCTATCCTGCGGCTTCATCGTGCATGTAGGATGTAGTTGCCATGATATTCGTCCTGGAACTAAAGTGCAAAACATGTTATTTACTAGGATTGGAAGTGATAGCTGGGTAAAATCTAGGATAATGAGCTTCAATATCTACGGAACTACAATGAAATTTCAATCCTCTTTTGAGGGACAGATTGGCTCTTTCGCCTTTTTCCCTCGAAAGGGATACGAAAAAGTGAGCACGTTTTTGTTGTCAAGTATCGTCTCCTACTAACTAGACTCAGATCCAAACGTACGAGTAGTTCTCACGTACTGTTAGGCAAAATTTGATATTTGAATTGATTGAACGTTCTTTAGAGTGTTGTAGCGGTAAATAAATCCCCAAACTAAATAGCTCTGTAGGTTTTCGACATTGGATGCTGACCATATGTTTTAGTGGACTCATCTAGCTGAAGGCGCTCGGTCATGCATCCGCACCAGATCACGTGCTGTAACACTGTGCTCAACATCAACCGCAATCACTAGCCAGATTAGATCAAAGATTCCCGATATATTGGTTATCGCCAAATACACTCTTCCGATCTCCTCGACTCTGTCTTTTGATTTCTCTCGGTGGGAACAAAGCATATTAGAAGGTGTTACTGGTAGAAGCGTTGTCAAACACTGAATACCTGTATCATCCTCATTGGTGAGCCCGACGTGATCTGGTACACCTAATTGCAACTGTGAGTCTGTTCCTTTTTGGGATTTTTATGTATTATTACCTTATTTTTTTTTAAACATTGTGATTTTTTTCGTGTTTTTCCTTGGATATATATATAATTTCCCCTCGTTCATTATCGTACTTCATATTTCATCATGGCTGAACAGACACCCAAAGTACTCAGGCTTAAGACTTTGTCCCCGCCTTCGTTTCAACTCATGCCTTTCTGGCCCGACAATATCGAAGCCTGGTTCTGCTATGCAGAATCCAATTTCTCCGAGCACGGCGTGATCGACACACGTGCACAATTCCTCGCAGTAGTCAAGGCACTACCGCGCGAATTCAACAGGTACGTAACACCTAGTATGTTTACTAGTGATGTTTCCGATCCTTACGAAATCTTGAAACGTTCGATTCTTAAACGAGGAGACCTAACCGATCGACAAAGGTTAGATCAACTCTTCAATAACATCGACCTGCAACACGGTTCTGCGACTGACATGTTGCAAAGAATGAGAGAAGTGATAGACCTAACGACTTTCGACGAAGGTCTATTTAAACAACTTTTCTTGTCTAAACTTCCTCAACAGGTGCAAGCGGTTCTGGTCTCGTTTCAGAACAACGCCTTAGACGAGCTAGCTGCATCTGCCGATCGTATTATAGAAATAACGAAATCGTCTACTTCAGAGGTATTTTCCGTCAAAGAAAAGCCTTACACGACTCAGAATGACATAACCGAGTTATGTCATACACTCACGCGTTATCTTAATCTTCGTAACGACCGTAGTCGCTCACGCAGTCCACGTAGAAGCATTTCGCGTAAACGATCTGTCTCTAGACCACGAGAGACGGATAACCCTGACTGGTACTGGTATCATAACCAGTATGGAAAATCTTCCAGAAATTGCAGAAAACCCTGCAATTTTCCCAACACGAAAACGACTGACTCGAAAAACAACTTGGGAAACTTCCGAGCCGGCACGCGTTAACGGCAACCGTAGCCGGCGAACATAGCCGTCTGTTGTACGTCACAAATGTGACAACGAGAGTTCGCTACCTCGTCGACACTGGCGCAGAAGTCAGCGTTCTCCCAGCAAATCATAACGACCGGCTCCACGAATCAACTCTAAACTTACAGGCGGCAAATGGTAAACCAATCGCCACGTATGGCAAAAGGTACATCTACCTTAACGTGGGTTTACGCAAACCCATTCATTGGATTTTCGTTGTTGCAGATGTTTCTATGCCAATCATTGGTATGGATCTTCTACAACACCATAATCTAATCATCGACACGCGCAAACGGAGGCTAGTAGATGGAAACACTAAATTATCCGTTTGTGTAACTTCTTTTTCTGGTTGTAGATTATCCCCAGTCACAGTTAAGCATTCGATAGACCCACTCTATCAACCACTACTCGATAAGTACCCTGGGATACAACAAACTCAAACGAAACTACCGTGTGTAACCAGCAATGTTACACATCGCATTACGACTACAGGACCACCTGTATTCTCTAAAGCACGACGACTAGCTCCGGAAAAGCTGAAGTTAGCGAAAAACGAATTCGATCACATGATAGACTTAGGAATCATACGACCGTCAAACAGCCCTTATGCATCTCCGTTGCACATGGTCCCTAAAAAGGACAGCAACGATTGGCGTCCAACTGGTGACTATCGGCGATTGAATGCAAAAACCATTCCCGATCGTTACCCGTTGCCTCACATTCACGATTTGACAGCTACCTTGAAAGGTACAACTGTCTTTTCGAAAATCGACTTGGTTAGAGCGTATAACCAAATCCCTATGGCTACTGACGACATTCCGAAAACCGCGATCATTACTCGCTTCGGACTCTATGAATTTTTGCGAATGCCGTTCGGTCTAAGAAACGCTGCGCAAACTTTCCAAAGATTCATAGACGACGTCTTTCGAGGTCTCAACTTCGTACATGCGTATGTTGATGACTGCTTAATCGCAAGTCCGGACAGAGAATCACATCTCAAGCATCTGGATCTTGTTTTCGAACGATTACAAAAACATGGCATTACTGTAAACGTTCAGAAATGCCTATTCGGAAGCGACTCGTTAGATTTCCTAGGACACACTATCGATGCTCAAGGCATTCGACCCCTTAGGACCAAAGTGGCGGCCATTCTGGATTACCCAGAACCGACCAACGTCAAGCAATTACGCGCGTTTAACGGCCTGGTAAGTTTCTATAGACGCTTCACACCGAAATGCGCATTACTTATGAAACCTCTTACTGACCAACTTCGTGGAAATGCGAAATCCATTAATTTGGATGACACCGCACGCAAAGCATTCTCCACAGTTAAGGAACTGATCGCTAAAGCAACAATGCTCGCACATCAGGACACTGAAGCACCCATTAGTATCACAGTAGACGCATCCGACTCGGCAATCGGAGGAGTCTTACAACAATGGGTTAATAACTCCTGGCAACCCTTGGCATTTTTCTCTAGACGGTTGCTAGACACCGAATCGAGATACAGCACATTCGGTAGGGAACTCCTAGCTATGTATTGTGCTGTACGGCATTTTCAACACTATATCGAAGGCCGTGAATTCACTCTATTCACTGACCATAAACCGCTCACTTTCTCGTTAAGCACTCCTTCGGACAAGTACTCTCCCCGTGAGTCTCGACAACTGGACTACATTTCGCAGTTTACTTCAGATATTCAACATATTTCTGGAGCAAACAATGTAGTTGCAGACGCCTTGTCTCGAATAAATTCCTTGAACAGTTTCCAAGGAATCGACCTTCTTAAACTCGCCCAGCTTCAAAAAGAAGACACTGATCTTCAGCAAAAGTTATCGTCCACAACCCTTAAACTACGCATCAAACAGATGGGAACAGGTAAGGAAACCTTACTTTGTGACACATCTACAGGTAGGGATCGCCCAATCGTCCCGAAACATTATCGACGCAATGTCTTCAACACATTGCACAAACTTTCTCATCCAGATGTTCGTGCAACCATCAAGCTCATAGCATAACGGTTTTGCTGGCCTGGTATGAATAAAGACGTGAGGGAGTGGGCACGCTCCTGTGTAAGCTGCCAAAAATCTAAGTTCATCAGACACAATAAAAGTCCCTTAGGCTCATTTAAAACTCCCGATGCCCGTCTCGACCATGTTCATCTGGATTTGGTAGGACCTTTACCAGATTCAAATGGATACTCCTACCTCTTAACCTGTGTAGATCGTTTCACTCGATGGCCAGAAGCAGTACCTATCAAGGACATCACTGCTGAAACAGTGGCCCGAACCCTCGTCGAACGATGGGTAGCAAACTTCGGTTGCCCTTCAACCATCACTACAGACCGCGGACGTCAGTTTGAGTCTGAACTTTTCCGTCGTCTGACCACACTATTAGGAAGCACTCGCTTCCGAACGACCGCCTACCACCCACAAGCAAACGGGTTGGTAGAACGCTTTCACCGACAACTAAAAGCTTCACTATCAGCTGCAAACGTTTCACAGTGGACCGACGCTCTTCCACTCGTCTTACTAGGTATCCGCAATGCAGTGAAAGCTGACATTGGATACACTGCGGTTCAACTCGTTTATGGAACGACACTTCGACTTCCAGGAGAATTCGTGGATCCTTCATCCTCTTCAATGAGCATGGATCTAACCTCCTACACGAACAGGCTTACAAACGCAATGCGTTCAGTTAAACCTGCTTCCACTCGACCTCAATCAACTGATGTTTTCATTCAACCTGACTTACGATATAGTACACACGTTTTCTTTCGTCGAGACTCGCATCGACGACTTTTCGAATCGGCATACGAAGGACCTTTCAAAGTTCTTCAACGCGAACCGAAGTACTATATAATCGATAAGAACGGAACCAACGATAGCATCAGCATCGATCGCCTCAAAGCAGCGTATTTAGAAGGAAATCCTATCTACGTGGATTTTCCTTCGGTACAATTGAACGACACGACTCCGACACTTATAATGCCTCATCCGACAACCAACACACACGATGATACTTCGACAGTATCCGAAAATAAACTTAAAACGACGCGTTCTGGAAGAAGAGTGAGATTTCCAGAACATTTAAACGACTATTGCACGTAAGGCACTTCTCGACATTTTCTATATTATCAAAAATAAATTTTTTTTAAATAGGCTTATATATTTTCATTTCTATTTTTAAAAAAAAACAAAAAAAACGATTTTTTTAACGCTGTTACGTGTTCATGAGTTTATTTTCCCTTTTTTACGCACATACGAGTGTATTTTCGACATGCACTTACACTTTCTTTCTTCTTTTCCAGGACGGCTGGAAAAGAACGATGACGTTTATGAGGATACGAAATTTTCATTGTACATTTCTTTTTTTTTTACTATGTTGTACCCCGGTCCCATATAGTAAGGAAAGACGACCAGACGCTGCCAAATTTAGTAAGCTATCAGAAGAGTGTTTACCAACGACAAACTCGTTGGGTTTAAACTTCTGGCTGGCCACGTCTTAGGGTCATCACTGCCTCACTAGGGGGGGAGTGATCTGTAGCGGTAAATAAATCCCCAAACTAAATAGCTCTGTAGGTTTTCGACATTGGATGCTGACCATATGTTTTAGTGGACTCATCTAGCTGAAGGCGCTCGGTCATGCATCCGCACCAGATCACGTGCTGTAACACTGTGCTCAACATCAACCACAATCACTAGCCAGATTAGATCAAAGATTCCCGATATATTGGTTATCGCCAAATACACTCTTCCGATCTCCTCGACTCTGTCTTTTGATTTCTCTCGGTGGGAACAAAGCATATTAGAAGGTGTTACTGGTAGAAGCGTTGTCAAACACTGAATACCTGTATCATCCTCAGTGTTTTGCATGGCACATTTTATTCCTACCTTAGTGTTACTCATGGTTCCAAAGAGTCTGTTTCTTTATGAAGACAGTAGTTTAGCAGTCAGTTATATATTCTAATTCGTTTTATTGCTGCTAAAGCTTGACTTAAATTCTCTGTTTATGAGCTAAATCCTACCAGAAGTTTGGTCGCTGTGAAAGCTTACTTATTAGTTTATTCGACTCTTGTGGGAGTACGTTGCATAAAAACGTGTTGATATTACTCTTTTAAAATTAGTGTGGAAAGTGGTTCATATCTTCATGGTGGATAGTAAGGTCTTTAAATATTTCGATTAATGGTGATAAAAATCACGAACAACTCGTTGTTTTGAATTGTAATAATGAGAAGAAACCATTCAAAGTTCGTGAGCTAGAATACCTATTTATACGTTCGCTAAATAATGTGAGAACTTTCGGCTACACTAACTTATGCAAAATGCTATTGATAATGCCTTTTAGGTATGTTGAAATTCTATCTAAAATTGCCTGGTTGGATGCTAGACGTTGAAGTATGGATTTTCCGCAAACAAACTGACTCTATAAAAGGATCAACGAGATTTTTTTACATTCTGACCCGAAAGTAAGGGTGTGCTGTGTGACTTTAGCTACATCTTAGTATTAGCTAAAAATATCCTCACATCCCATTATGTACCGCAAAGTCATTGAAAATATGATTGAAATCAGCGCCTTAAAACATAGCCATTTAATTCCTACCAATTTTATTGGTTGATTACTTGCCCATAATACAGAATGCTATTTCATGCTCTCTGTAGGTTGGTGCAAAAATATATAAATGAAGTGGGCACAGTATAGTGGTTTACCTAAGGACTCTAAATAAATGTTGTAATAACCTGATTTATGAATAGGGTTGTTAGAAACTGAGCATTAAAAGTACTTGTATCATGAAATTGTTTGTTGACAATCTCCATAAATTTGTTTTGACTTGTCATGTTAAATTTATGGAAGTTAAATCAACTGGTTTCTGAAAAAGTTGAAAACCTTGGGCAGTACCACTGTGAAATAACTTTTATAATTTTTATAGTCGGTAGATCGCTAGAATTTCTCAAGAACTGAGTAGCTGGTGCACCTCAGGGTCAGTGACAACATCATGTCAAAGGGAAATTTATTTCAGGTCGAAAAATTGTCGTGAAGACTGAATCTTGAGATCAGTGTTCTTCTGACGAAAACATGAAAAACTACTATCGCATGCTTTTTAGCTCTACATCTGTTCAGTTTATCAAGCAAAGCCTAGGTATTAATTAATAACTATCAAATCAGAGAGTCCTACTCTGACTCATTCATGAAGGATGACTGATTATTAATTTCACCAAACAACGCGGTGAACTAAATTCTTAAATCCAAGTAGCCAGACTCGGAATGTAAAGCATAACATAGCAGTTCAGAGATGAAATTATCAGTAAAACAAGTTCAAAGTTAAGTTAAAACAAATATACCAAAAACTACATAAAAAGATCTATATATGCATCACCGTTTGTATTAATTTAAGTATTTTGAATTTTGGGGGTGAAAAATGCACCCACAAAATGTGACATCCCTTCTCTTCCCACAAAGTGTGGTGATATCTTCATAAACGACTGAACGGATGGCAAGGGGAAAATTATCGAAGAAGCATTAACTTCAACGTGTCAGGAGGTACTAAGTCGCAACAAGCATCATCATAAAGAATGGATCTCTATCGAAACCCTGGATAGGATTCAAGAAAGGAAGAACAATAAGACAGCAACTAACAACAGCCCAACAAGAACAGAGAATGTCAAGACACAGATCGGATACATAGAAGCAAGCAAACAAGCTGAGCGGAGCATTGGAGCTGACAAGCAAAGATAAGTGGAAGACCTAGCAACGACAGCGGAAAAAATCAAAGGAGAAGGAATATGAAACTACCATATGACACAACAAGGAAACTGGAAGGGAAATATAGTAAACCAGAGAGACCAGTCAAGGACAAAGAAGGCAAGCCAATCACTGAGATTCAGGAACAGAGGAACAGATAGGTAGAGTACTTCGAGGAACTCTTGGACGGATCAGGCCTACTGACCCCACCAGACACCGAAGCAGCACACACAGACCTTCCTACAACTGTCACTCCACCAACGATCAAACAAATCAACATGGCTATCAGACAAGTCAAGAGTGAGAAAGCAGCAGGAGCTGACAACATACCAGCCAAAGCACTGAAGTCACACATAGAAGTAACTGCAAACATGTCCCATGTTCTATTCAGAAAGGTCTGGGAGGAGGAACAAGTATCAGTAGACTGTAAAGGAGGATTCATCATCAAGATATCAAAGAAAGGCTATCTGAGCATGTATCAGAAATACACACGCATCACACTACTATTGGAAACGTTTTCAACAGTGTTGCTGGGTCGGATGAAATATTCAGTAGACATCTAACTTCGAAATCAACAGTCCGGATTCCGTAACGATCGGTCATGCACAGATCAAATAGGGACTTTAAGGATCATCGTTAAGCAATCAATTGAATGGAACTCGTCACTATATATAAAGTTTGTTGACTATGAGAAACAGTTTGACAGTGTGGATAGGAGAACCTTATGGAATCTTCCTCGACACTATTATGATGCAGTTAATTACTCAGAATCTTGAAGGGAAACAGAAAAATAGAAGATCGAAGAACGCACTGCGTCGAGTATTGGAAGCAGACATGAAGAGGTTGAATAGCAGTTGGAAGTGATTGCTCCGGTCAGGGGTGGATGGTGAGTGCTGTTGGGTGGCCTATGCTCTTCCGCTTGAGGTAACAACTGTAAGTACATTAGCAATATGTTTATGGAGTGAACAAAACCTTTCTTGCCATAGTATGTCCGTCTTCGAGGTCTTAATATTCGTTACAACGTGGCCCCTCATTTACAATAAGTAAATATAAAGTCTCCTCATCCACTTCAAATGGATAACGATACGCGGGAGTGAATCTAATGGCGAACCAGCTGTTACTAGAAAATCTTAAATCATCGAATGTTTACCCATGAGATTATGTAATAATATGCTATACACTCCCTAGAATCCTCTCAAATATTTACCAGGGATAATTTATCGTACAAAACTTTAGGAATCACCCAGAAGATAAAGGTACAACACAGTGTAATTACACCTTCTGGGCCTACGAGTAGTTAGATTTTGAATTCTTCAATGAATTACATGTTAAGGCATGTTTCCAGGTGTCTTATAAGACAGGATTTGATATATTCATGAGGACTCAGGACATAGCATTATATTAACTTACTAGTACTTCTATTATTCTTGTCTCGAATACATAGGTCTCTACTTGGATGCATCAGTAACCCACTACTACTTAATCGAAGGGCTCAGTAAACGAAAGCTTCTTATGTTATGTCCCAGACCATCCTAACAAATTAGACACTATAAAGTTGTCGTTTGTACTGTTCGCATTTGACGTGGTCTAGAGTGTGGAGGCAAACGACGACACAGGTGTTGTAAAGCTTTTCCACATAAAATGCTCGTCCTACCATAAAGAGTTTAATTTAACGCAGTTTAATCCAAGGAGATTTTCAATAATTTTAAATAAGCTACGGACAATTATCCATTTCGAGGTATATGGCAATGCAAAATCTTCAAAAACCTACTATTTTGCCTAAACAGTTTACCTTACACTTTTGACATACATTCGATCTCATTTTGATAACATAGTCATCGGTCAGCAACTTTTTAAATTTTAAAGGCACTCAATGTCGAATATAACACGTCGACGTGTTGTACAACAGAAATAATATCATATAACCCCATTCATTTGGTATTCTCTGTCTTATAGAAAGGAAGATTGAAATATACACTTCAGTGCGTCAATGGTCGTGAGCAGCTCCACTAAATGTGACTTTTGACTACATATTTACAACACGAACCAAAACGTCAGTCTAGTAGTCTCAGTATTTACTCTTAGAGAATAAATTTGTCTGAAATGAAACATACGTAGACGACTGACGTTATCTTTTTCTGGCTAAGTCATCTCGGTGAGTCAGAAGGTGTCCGGTCTTTGGGAGAATACTGATCGTTAGAAATACCTTCACTCTGGAGGGAACCATCCGATCTTGAATCAGTGCATTAACATTCATATGTGCAATCGTATGTGACATTGAGATACCTATGAGCCAATTCAACCCAGTTCACTTCACACACTTATGAGATATTTAGTATGCTTATGTTGTATAAAGAACCATTGATCATGCGGGCATTATTATCGTATACCCTTCTACCGGGGACGATATTACATCTGTTGGTAAAAGATTACTGTCAGTTCAAAGTCAAACATATGTTACTGCCCGCTTACATTTTCAGTGATTTCGTTGCAGAAAAATCTAGAAATTGACCGAAACGTATATTTTTATCATTTCGTTGATTAATAATATTTAAAACAAAGTTGAGTAATGATAAAATCATTTTATTCATTCTTTGGCGAAAAGACAGCTCGTAATTATTTTTTGGGTAAATCAACCACATTGCATTTTGTTTAGTGAAAATAGGTAAAGTTAAGTTCCATTTCTGGAACCATGAAAGTTATCGGTGCCATCGTGAATGTCATAGCAACGGAATTATTAGCGATCGTTGATCTTTAAAGAAATAGAGAATGTTGTATTGGTGTGGTTAGATAAGATCAAATGATATAGTATGACTTCCAGGTGGTAGTTGATCTAAGATAATAAAGTTGGTGCACTTCTGCTTCACTCAAAGAGGCCAATCAGACAAACCTGACTAAAATAAAATGAAGTAAGAGCGAACTAAAAAGAAATGGAGGCAACATTCTCTCAGAAAAACAATCGAGAATAGGAACGCGTGAAAACATCTGTTTTATCGCTTAACAAGGATAAATAGCGAGGTATTTCCCCTAAATGTCTATGTGGGGAGAAATGCTCAGGAACTTATGTCGAGTCTACTATTCGCCTAGATTTCCATCAAGCTGTATATTTTTTTAAGATGGTGGACTAGATACAGTATAAGTTTCTTTAGTCTCTCCTTCTCCCAGGAAATCCAGATTTTTCTCAGAAAGGACCAGACCTATGAGTATGACAAATTTTTAATGTTTTTTCACAGAATTTTCAAAAGCTTTGCAAAAACAATCTGTGTGAAAATGGACAAATAGGACGTTTGTGCTTTTGGTTATCAGTAGGGTTATTTTTAACAGGAACTGAGAAAACAAAGGAAATCGACATGTAAATATTTAATTAGTCAGGTAAAATGTTAAAAAACAACGGGATCACATCATTAACGAAATGAAAATTCATATACACTTTTCTGATTCCGCTTGGCTTAGATGTAAACAGCATAATAATATATTTCCCTTGCAAGGGCGGGTACATGCCATTTTTACAGGCATGATACACGAATTGCATTATTAACTGGCTCACAGTATGCACGTTAATTAGATATAGTCTATGAAAGTGAATGTCAGTTCATTCCTTCAGACACACTGAATAGTTATCAAAGTATTCTCCAAAGTGGTATCGCGTCGACGTTGCACACGAGATCCAATCTCGGCATAATTGTGTCTGAGTTTCGGTTGTTAAGTTTCTTCCGAAGAATGTGTGTGCTCACAACTCAACACAATAGTCCAGAACAGCAAAGTAAATTAAGAACTTGCTCCACAAATCATAAAGTTATAAAAGTGAAAACACTTATTTACTGAAGCATATATAATGATACCAACTCCGCCTATAGCCCCTCCGGAGGCTACTACCAGTCCCAAGCCCGGATAAAGGTGGAGCGTTGGACATGGGGTTAGCGACGTCATCCCGTAGAAACTTAATTCAATAAATAAACGATAACCAAAAAAATTATTCAAAGCTTTTAAATTCTGCCCTGGGAGTCAGAAGGTCTTCATTTAGAAGAACTATGACGCCTCATGATGAAAGCTGAGTTCCTTCGGAAGTCACGAGACCGATGCACCTTCTGACAACAAAAGCAACCACTTATTTAGGTACATGAAATGCCCGTACAATTTGAGAAACCAGAAGAGTCTTCCAAATTGCTGCAGAAATGAGGAGATACAACCTAGAGTAGCTTACATTCAGTGAAACACGTTGGACGCAAGTTGGACAACAACGACTGGCTTCAGGGAAGATTCTGTTATACTCCGGCCGTGAAGAAGAAAATGCCCCACATACACAAGGAGTTGCATTGATGCTGTCCAAACAAGCACAAAATGCACTTATAGGATGGGAACTTCATGGACCAGGGATCATCAAAGCCTTATTCAAAGCAAAGAAAGAGGGCATTTCAGCGAACATCATCCAATACTATGCGCCTACCAACGACTACAATGAAGACGTTAAAGATCAATTCTACGACAGGCTGCAGTCAATCGTCGAGAAGTGTCCCACAAAGTACCTGACCATTCTGATAGGAGATTTAAATGCTAAGGTTGGAAAGGACAACATCGGATATGAAGACATCATGGGACGACATGTACTAGGAGAAAGGAACAAAAATGGTGAGATATTTGCAAACCTATGTGCCTTTAATAAACTGGTCTCAGGCTGTACTATATTCCCACATAAACGCATTCATAAAACCATATGGACTTCCCCGGATCACACCACGCAAAACTAAATCGACCATATCTGCATCAACAAAACGTTCAGGAAGACGATGCAAGACATGAGAACCAAGAGAGGAGCTGATATAGCCTCAGATCATCACTTGCTGGTCGCCAGGATGAAATTGAAACTCAGGAAGTACTGGACAATGGGACGGACAATATCACAAAAGTTCAATACGGCCTTTTTTCAGGACACTGAAAAACTCAACAAATTCAAGATAGTCCTCAGCAATAAGTTGCAAGCCTTTCATGATCTACTCAATGGAGAAGGAACTACTATGGAGAGCAACTGGAAGGGGGTCAAAGAAGCAATCACTTCAACATACCATGAGGTTCTGGGCCACAAGAAGCACCATCACAATGGTTGGATCACCGTTGATACACTAGATAAGATTCAGGAAATAAGGAAAAAGAAGATAGCAATCAATGCCAGCCGAACAAGAGCAAGGAAAGCCAAGGCACAAGTTGAATATATAGAAGTAAATAAGCGGGTGAAGTGGAGCATCAGAACCAACTAACGTAAATATGTGGAAGATTTAGCAATGACGGCGGAAAAAGATGCAAGTGAAGGAAATCAAAGACAATTGTATGATACAACGAAGAAACTTGCTGGTGTTTATCGCAAACCAAAAGGACCAGTGAAAAGCAAGGAGGGCAAAGTAATCACCAACATTGAAGAACAAGTAAACAGGTGGGTAGAATACTTCAGAGAACTCTTGAATCGACCAGTCCCACTGAACCCACCCAACATCGAAGCAGCACCCACGGACCTCTCAGTCGATATTGGCCCACAAGCAATTGAAGAAATCAGCATGGCAACCAGTCAAACCAAAAGTGGTAAAGCAGCAGAACCAGACAACATTCCAGCAGAGGCACTGAAAGCAGACGTGGCGGTAACTGCAAAGATACTCAACATTCTTTTCAATAAGATTCGGGGTGAGGAACAAGTATCCAGAGACTGGGAAGAAGAACTTCTGGTCAAAATAGCAAAGAAAAGTGATCTCAGCATCTGTGATAACTGCAGGGGCATCACCCTTATCTCAATACCAGGAAACGTTTTCAACAGGGTACTGTTAAACAGGGTGAAGGACTCTGTAGGCGCCCAACTTCGAGACCAACAAGCAGGATTCCGAAAGGCTAGATCGTGTACAGACCAAACCGCAACTCTATGGATCATTGTACAACAATCAGTTGAATGGAATTCATAACTCGAAATCAACTTCATGGACTACGAAAAAGCATTTGATAATGTGGACAGAACAACACTATGGAAGCTTCTTTGACACTATGGCGTACTTCATAAAATAGTCAATATAATACAGAATTCCTATGATGGATTAAACTGCAAAGTCGTCCATGGAGAACAGTGGACAAACTCGTTCGAGATAAAGACCGGTGTCAGGCAAGGTTGCTCACTCTCAGCCTTTTTCTTCCTCCTGGTGGTCGACTGGATCATGAAGGGAAACACAGGATACAGTGGACATCTAGAATGCACCTGGACGATCTGGACTTCGCAGATGATTTGGCTCTTCTATTGCAAACGCAACAACAAATGCAGGAGAAGACGAACAATGTAGCAGCAGCCTCAGCACCAGTAGGTCTCAATATACACAAAGGGAAGAGCAGGATTCTCCGATACAACACAGCATGCACCAATCCAATCACAATTGACGGAGAAGATTTGGAAGATGTAAAACCCTTTACATATTTGAGCAGCATCATTGATGAACAGGGTGGATCTGATGCAGATGTTAAGGCGTGGATCGGCAAAGCAAGAGCAGCATATTTACAACTGAGGAACATCTGGAACTCAAAGCAACTGTCAACCAACACCAAGGTCAAGATTTTCAATACAAATGTCAAGACAGTTCTAGTGTATGGAGCGGAAACTTGGAGAACTACGAAACCGATCATCCAGAAAATACAAGTGTTTATTAACAGGTGTCTACGCAAAATACTTCAGATCCGTTGGCCGGACACTATTAGCAACAACGTACTGTGGGAGAGAACAAACCAGATCCCAGCGGAGGAAGAAATCAGGAAGTAGCGCTGGAAGTGGATAGGACACACATTGAGGAAAGCATCCAACTGCATTATAAGGCAAGCCCTCACATGGAATCCTCAAGGCCAAAGGAAAGGAGGAAGACCAAAGAACACATTACGCTGGAAAATGAAAATAGACATGAGAAAAATGAACAAGAATTGGATGGAACTAGAGAAGAAGGCCCAGGACAGAGTGGGTTGGAGAATGTTGGTCGGCGGCCCATGCTCCATTGAGAGTACCAGGCATAAGTGAGCAAATAAGTAATATAATGATACCACTATAAATTCAATTAACACAATTCACAGAAATGAACTCACAGAGGACTGTACCAGTGGAAGCTCGTATGTGCCCATGACTGATTACAGAGCACGCAAATATATCATTGTTATGAGGAGGGGATGGTTACATGAAAAAATCTGGCTGATTACTTAAAGCTCCAAACTTCTTTAGGGCATTTTCCTTCATATAAATGATTAGCCTAGGTTTACGGTACATTATTACGATATTATCTGGCTTAAATAAGGTTGACCTAGCATTCCTGCATGTAATTAACTGTTTCCTGTAGATATACTTGACTGATGTGTCATAGCAGGAAATTCTAGCTCGAAACTTCTCACAGAAATATATCTTTTCTGTATATAACAGAGATGCTTACTTAGCTACAGCTTAACCACTCTGCACTAATTTCTTAATCCGTCTCATGTTAAACTCGAATGGGGAAAGTGAATTAAGAATCAAAGCCCCATCACAAACGAAGTCGTCAACAAGGTGCTTACACAAACACACTTGGTAAACTAAGCATTTCGATCCGTAACATCATTCAAATTCTTCAAGGAAGTTATGTAAATCATTTCCAACATAATCTGTTTCATTGTTGTTTGGTAAATCGCTAATGCTCAGAGTTCCAGATGTAATTACCCAGGTAAAATTAAGGGATTATCAAGAAATATGGGGCTTCGGAAATCAGAATCAATCGGAATTCTGTTACTGTCCAGATTGATATGAACTGGAAGATACGTCTCCTACACTGAAGTCTGAAGACGTTTTTCCATCACAATGCGAGATGTTTTTGTGCTTTGTCCGTATTAATGCTTTTACTCACATTTTTAGGTCCCTTGTGAAAGTAATATAGCCGTTGATTGACTAGTTTATGCACCACACCTAATTATACTATGTTCATTGAATCTAACAGGGATAATAAAACAATATAATTAGGACGTGTATCAGAACGCGAATACCCTTGGTGGTGAATAGATTGACTCCGCAGACAAAAAATAATAGCAGTCTGCAGAATATATTCACAGTTTAAACATATTGTTCTTCCTTCAAGGCGATGATCCACCATTCCCCAACCATCTCTGCTTTTTCATCGTTTTTACTGTATTTTAAACCTGAAAGTGCGGGTGCGCAATGTATATTGGAAACCAGTGTAATGACTATATGTTTGTTAAACTAAAGTCCAACTAAGCTGCAAGCCCTAATTCCTTGTATTTCAAGGACTTTGCCAGCAGGTATTTCATTTAATATTAAAGAGTTAGTGTCCCCGCCATAGATGCTGATTGGTTGGTTGTTTTAAAATGTATTTTTTCTTTGTGAGCCATATCATACTACGCAAGATATGATACTTGAACGGTACATATCACAGAGACTACATCACGTTGTGTCGGATATAAGATTCACGACCAAGAATAGATAAAAGGAAAGTAAATGCTAGAGAATACTTTATTCCACACAACTACGAACGTGCAGTAACGTTGGGCACTAACTACACAATCATCGAAGCTGAACACGAGACATCTGAAGAAACAGATGTTCAACATTTAACGAGGAGAAAAGCCCAACGATGGAGAAGGCGGGAACAATGGAGTGAATTCATTCGAGTTGATCGCATGGCATGTCTCGGCCATGCGGGCGTCTTCTCTGCTGAATGTTACCTTATATATTTTATTCATATTAAATATAGTTGTATCCCCAGCCCAAGCTTGTTGTCCATCATGTATTGGTAATTGTCACGATGCAATGAGTTGGTGCAGACGATGAATTAATTTCCACGTAAGATCTTACAGATTATAATAATAAAAAAATGATAATAAGAATTTATTCTCAAATAACAGTTTGTTACATGAGGCATGCCAGTTTACAGGCAAATGATACAATATCCACTGTAGTAAATTACATAGCTGGGTCAATAATTTATAAGATATGACTGTACATGGTTTTAATCAGTACCAGAGTTGGCGCGCTTCATGAAAGTTGCGTTGCAAATGTACAACTGATGGTCAATGATAGGTCCATTGAAGGTGAGAGATTCTAAATGTCGCGACCTTATGTTCCTTTGGAATGTCTAAAGCTTTGAGGATGGTGCAGGATGAAATTTTTCGTTCCATATCACAAGGGGGCTGAAAGAGTGAGCAAGTAAACGAAAGGACGAGAGGCAGAGTAGCCAATATTCATGAAGGAATGTTTAAGGTATGATTACTCAGTCTAATTTTCTTTTATTAATGTATTTGTTAAGAAAGAGCATTTTAATAGGTTAAAGAAAATAAGTGTAAACAAGGTATGAGTGGACATACAACTGACAAATGGAGGGGATTCAGAAAGGAGCTGAGAGTATGGGATTATGTGTGGTTATAAAATGAAATATAATGCCAGAAACAGTATTGTGATATACAATTGGCTATCTTCCTATTAGAACCCCTCTTGTTTTTTTTGTATTATTTTTTCAGGTATTATAGGGTCTTGAGTAGGCTTCGTATATTAGCGAATTGTCTAGTTTGCTAGTAATAGGATTTCTGGGTAGGAAGTGAAACCAATTCAACGTTCGTTACACGATTTAAAGAGGTATTTTTCGTGATAAATCAGCATCAGTACCATAAGTTCGTGACATCCCACTAAACCTTAAGGAGACGTGATTAAACAAATTGTTCTGCCCCACAGACATGGGTTGATTGAAGTTATCTGACCACCATCATGTTTGCTGGTCAGTAACGCCACCCTCCCTCCTTTTGTGATGTTAGGCTCTCGTACGTTTTTGGTAAGTATAAATACTGCTTTAATCAAAGCCCATAGTTAGAATACACTGTCTCTACTAGATCCATGTTACAAGCAAATCAGATAGTTGAAAAGACTGTTTTATGGGTTAGATGTCCACATAGTATATCACGTTGCTATGAAAATAACTAATGGTTTAAAGAAGTAAGGACTAATAGCAAATCAAAGGATATGGGAGGGTATAAATTTGTAGAAGGGTAGGGTAAGACAAATAGAACATTGAGAAACTCACAAGGCTTTGTGGCCAAATTTTGAGCTTTGTATGATAGGCCTTATTAGATCAGCATCCATAAGACTGGTGAGTTATCTGTCTGCTTGCAGTAGAAAAAAAGGCATGACTTTTAGGAAGAATAATGTACATTTAACCTGTAGAGATTTGGGAACTGAAAGCTAGGGTTAGGAGAATAAGACCATTATTAATAAACAATGAATAATAGTAAAGGATAAGCCATATATTCTGTGATTTGGTTATATTCATATTAGTAACAGTCGAACGTGTTATAATCTTGTTCTTTCTAGATACTAGGCGGTCCGTAATAAAGTTCCTCATTGGTGGGCGGGAGTTCAAGGAAATGTTGAAGCTCTTTGGAGTCTAGAAATAGGGTTATTAGCTTTTTGAATCTGGTAAACGTATCACAGTTACGGATAGGCATTGGCAGCCTGTTCCACAATAAACTATACCGTACTGCAAAAAACTTACAACGCATTTGTTTTTGGTGTTTTACGGTAAGTAGTGTATATGCGTTGTTTCCAAGTCTATAGGCTGGGTTGTGGGTGATAGTCGGGCAGGAGGTTAGAAAGGAGAACCTATATATAGCTTTGTAGAGAAATATTAAATTGTTCTTTAGCCTACGGTGCCATAAAGGTTCTAACGATAGATTCTTACATCTGTATGTGTAATCAAGATTCGAGTTACATCCTAGTAGTTGACGTGTGAAACGTCTTTGAACATTTTCTACTCTTATCTTGTTTGTGATATTCATATTAGAGAAGACAAAAGAGCAGTATTCAAGAGAGGGTCGTACACGTATTTTTTAGAGAGTAAGTTTACCCTCTGTTGTGAAAAAGTTTTTCATTATAAAACCAATTAGCCGTCTAGATTTAGAAATAATAGAGCGGGCATGTTCTTCAAAGTTCAGGCTCCCTGTGTAATTAATTCCTAAATCGTGTACTGATTCGGTTGTTTGAACTCTACTTTCATTTAAGTGAAGTTGCGGTTTATAGGGATGTTTTCCAAAGTGCATTATCCCGCACTTGTTGAGGTTAAATGGTAATTGCAATTTGTCACTCCATATAGTTAAGTTATTGAGGTCCTTTTGGATCTGGGATACACTTTCGCTTAGTGTCTCAGGCTTATAGTTGTATACTCTTTTGAGATCATCAGCATATAAGTATGGTTTCCCAAATTCTATGGTCTTACATATATCGTTTATATACACGAACCAAATGGCAGTTTTTTTAACGGTGGTCTAACGCTAATAGGTTCGTGTTTTAAATGCAATTCTTAGTACATTATGCTCAATTTCATCGTCACTGATCAACATTTTGACTTAATTTTGCTTTTTCAGAATATAATGGATACGAAGAGTCTCAGTCAACTAGTAATCCGGCTTTTTCCAACTGTAATCTGCTACGAAAAACAAGGATTTTGTCGGCCGTCAGTGTTTAAATACCAATAAAATACATATAATTATATCACAGTTGATTTATCACTGGGTGGTGATCAATGTCATGTGTGTCAAGTCTTTCTTATTGCAGAACGAATGCTATCGACCAAGGTGAAATGTGGCCACTAGTCTAGGTGATTAGATAGTGCGTGTGCTATGTTGAAATTAAATGGTGGTTGGAGGTCAATCACGGCCCAGATAGCCTAGTGGTAACGTCTCTGGATCGATGTTGGGTAACATGGGTTCTAATCCGTCAGAGAGCACCAGTTCCCTAAAGGTTACAGTTACACTTTGCTGACGATTACCAAGTTGCAAAAAACCCGGGTCCAGGGTTTTCTGTTGTCTACCTCCAGCAACCATCTAATCTCAACATATAATTATACTACAATTTTTTGTTAATGATGGCAATTTGTCATGATGTTAGATGTTGAAGGCTTTTCGAATAAAGACTACTTTAATTAAATCTACGGAATCGCTCGTACCCTGATATCCAATCGCTGTTCACGAACAGCTGCTTTTTTTACCATTTCATGACTTTCTAATGAATGTTGATTGAGGACAGTAAAACACTCTAAGTAATGTGACGGAATACTTTCTCGTAAGTGATACATAAACAACATAACCGTCTCATATCAAAATGAATTTTACAATAAATAAAGGTATAGATGTGTTCGTCCACAGCACGACACTGTCTGAAAATACTACGCCACCACAGAAATTCAATTACAACATCTCTCGGTTAAATGATTTATCTAGGTATTGAAAGTCCGAAAAAACTATTAGCCGTAATAAATGATAATTTATAATATTTGATAACAAAATTAAACGAATTTCACTATCTAACTACGCGTTATGTTAGTGCACGCCCTAATCATGGTGTTTTGTCCTAAATTCTATATAAATTGTCGTCATTATCTCTCACAAGCCTATTTAAAAATCAGTTAGCCTGAGTTTGATTCCTTCTATAAATTTGAGCAACAAGCAAACGGTAACGCTTATAGGTCTAGCGTTATTCCGAGCTAACCTCTGGTGATAGGTGGCCAGCAAGCAGTTGGCTGTCAGCAAACACAGTATTTATGATTCGGCACTTACTGTTTCATGGGATGTTTGAAAATGTGACAAAATAATTCTCTTGAACGCATTGAAGGGAAAATACTGAGTGCACAATGTAAATGCATGAGAGGTCATATGAATATTGAGCCCAGCATATACATGTAGCTTGATAATGACGAAAAAATGTAGAATAATCACCGGAGAACTGCACGGTTGTTAGAGTCATGAATGTCATCAAAATGGAGGTAATTACAGTTCAAAACATCCTATCACGGTGCATTCAGTGTCAGATACTGGGGCGTAGGTTTCAGAATTTCTGGGACAAAAATAAACCAAGGAAGTCGGAATAAAACTCATATTGTAACCATAATATTTAGAAAGTATACTATCACACTCCACGTCTTTGCACTGAGAGTCGTCTATGAAGTTCTAGATTTTCTACAGTCATTTTTATGATACCACGTTTTAAGCTAATGCTTCCGTTGTCTATGAGCGTTTTCAACATCGTTGCTAGTATTCTTCCACGCTATAATTGAGAATTGATTGTTCTCATGCACTAATTGGTCATATAAATGCAAAGAGTACGATTAAATAAGCTTACATTCTGAATATATTGTCAAGATCTTGAAATTTAATTCACATCAAACAACTTACGCTTAATAACTGAGCACATCTACACATCATTAAACTATAATCGTAAGCTCCAGTCACAAACGGTATGCTGACATATTTTCGAAATGCGGCAGATGATAAATATATCAAGGTGAAGGGTTGGAGTTATATCCAAACAGAGGATAAACAAATGGTAACTGATAGGGACTATTTATGGAATATTATTATTCATATTCCTATTGGATAACTGGTTACTACTATTCTTAAGTTATTCCCAATCTATTAGTTACGGTCTCTCACACTCACATTCACTTTTGCATTGATCTCGTGTAATCAATATTTTTCATCCTACGGTGTAATGCAGTCTGGTCTGCTTGTGTGTAAACCACGTATGTCTGAAATATACGATTTACAAAGCGGAGATTGATATCTATGTTCTGAACTGAACCGGGCGAAGCTAGGCGAGGATGATCAATAAAGATCCAGAATTGACGCAAGGCTGTTAGTGTTCTCTTGGTGTGTCATTTGGTTAACACAAGAGTAAGGTCATGTAAGTCAGTATTCAGATTGATTTTGTCGCGTGATAAGTAACAGGGCAAAAGTCATAGCAGTTGAGGTCTCATCGACTCCGGCAAAGTAACGAAATTTGTTGTGTTGTTCAATTGCATAAAACAGTTTACCTCTAGTTTCTAGGTTAGTAGGAGAAAGTAACCAACCTAAATGTATACATTGGAAGCCATGGACAGTTCGATGACATAGGACAACATCTACCAACAAATGCTCAAACAGCGCGACATAGCCGTAGTTTTGGCTTACTAACGAAGTAATCACTTAGCGGCTTGTCAATCAAGAATTTGAATTCAGGAGTATAGAAGTGTATTAAGGAATCTTGACATGTCGAAACAAATAACGGCGAATCGTTTGAAATGAATGACTGTGACGGTTTAAAAAAAGCATTACATATGACGTTACGAATGTGAGCTTGTTTTCCTTATTGCAGGGCAACAAAGAGTGAACGTACTAGAAGAAAAGGAACAAGCTTTACGCAAGCTGAACCGGCAGAACAATAAATAAACCCATTTTGTAATAAGCTTCCCTTTTTTTGTACTCAAACCGCGTCTTTTAATTTTCACATATATCTCTGTTGTGCCAGTACACTGCGTTCTCACTTCAGAGGCAGTTACCAGTTCTGACTGTTGTGTTGTTGTTTCAGATCGTTCCTGCTTCCGAATAAACACTAATACAACGTGCTACATGACAATGGCAGTAGTCATTTACCAGAAAGACTCAGTTTGCAGTGGTTTTACTACGTGCGAGTGGGGTATTGTGTCTGCCTCCCGTTTATATGTTTATAGAAATCAGCCAGTAATAACCCAGAGGTCTAGCGCGGTTTTTAAATGTGTAGGAGTATCGGTAGAAATACTCTCAGAACTACTTAACGTAGAATTGCTATTAAGTAAGAGTAAATAAACTTGTGGCGACTGTAAAATGATGAAATATACAAACTACACTGTCGTTATACATAATTAGACAATTAAACAACGCAGCATATGTTTTCCTTAGCTAGGAGTTCGACAAAAACACATGATTAGCATGGGTGCTTGTTATTCGACGTTATATGAAATATACAGGTCTATTAAGAGCACAGGTCCTACTAAGTTTAGCTAGCCTACAAACGCACTATGACCTGTTTCACTTTTGATATGGATTGGACGCATTGAGCTAAGCCACTCAAGGTCGCCGAAACGAAAAAGTGGTAATTAATTCATGCATCTACTGAGGTGTTGACGTAGTAGTCGAGGTACTCCATTGTAAGTATTTTTCTCATGTATGTTAGTAAAGTGTTCGGAACGTCCAAAGTCAAGTTAAAACACTTTGGGATAGTAACTCAGTTGTTCATTTGCACATTCATCAAGGTATTGATTGATAACTCAAACAATATTGTTTACGTTGTTTTTCATGCACTCCAAATCCAAAGTACCAGCTACTTAACTACGAACCCATCTGAAAAGTGGATGAGTTGTATGGATTGAGTGATACAAATAATCCCTGCTTTAAACGCATAAAAAAGAGACTCTGATTACTTATATGTCTTCAGAGATAATGAAAGGATACCCGAGGATCTACTTTAACCCTTAATTTTTAATATTTCATTTAACACATCCACTCAACCAGTGAGTTAGAGTCTTATAATTTTGTTCCATTAGACGTGTACATATTGTCTGTGAGTCCCCATATTCTAGTACGGATAGTTTCAAGACACTCGCTAGGTAATTTGCGTTAAGTGAAGAAATAAAGAGGATCAAGATTGTTCACTCTCCAAATTTCTTTGATAACGATGCACCGTTTACTCTTACTCGCTACTCCCTATAAGTGAGAACGTTGATTATCCAACCTCCAACTCCGGTATTGGTCCCAAAATTTCGTATTTCACTTTAGCACCTAGATAGGAAACTTTGTCAAAGACTTTACTCAGATCGACGAAAATGACATCTTTGTGTATTCTGATCGTTTGCTGTAATCAGGTCTCCCCTTGAAGTGAAAGATTAGTCAAATATAAGAGACTTTTCCTAACCTGATTTTGTTTTCTCTCTAGAAGACTAGTCCATTCCACATGTTATAGACCAGCAGACCGAATAACACTTTCAATTTTGTTTGATAACTACACTGGTAGTCATTGACTAAGTATTTACATCTGATTTTATAGACCAGACTTATTTCATATTCCCGGTTTGTTAGTTGGCTTCAGAGAAATCAGAGCAGTATTGCCAATGGCTCCACAGCTACGTCTGCAAATGCTACTATGATTCGGGCATGGGTATCATTGGCACCACTGAACTTATCTGGTTCAGTGTGTTGGGGTAGTCGCAGAGTAACATCTTTGTTAATAAACAGAGGGTCCGTCAACAATGCCCCATTGTTGTTGATGACTGGCCTTTTACCATCGTCAGTAAGAAACATTATCAATATATTATGACAAAACTTCAACTTTGCCAATACTAATCGGCAACACGTCTTTGTTTCATATTGAGAGGAAAACCCGGATAGCCCAGTGGTAACGTCTTTGACTGTGAAGCTGAGTGACACGGGATCGAATCCGCCAGGGAGCACCAGTTCCCTCAAGATTACAGGCACGCCTTGCTGACGAGTGCTAGGCAGTACGAAAGCCAGGTTCAGGGTTTCCTGTCAACTACCTCCAACCACCATCTAATAACAATGCCCCCAAATGCCCTGGTATGGCCGAGTGGGGCGAGTCCGCTCTCCCTCTCGAAATGCTCTCACATGGCCACGCGTATATAGCCTCTGCCAGGGAAGTCCTACTCACTGCCTTCTCGTGGCGAGGGTGTTGTTTACGAAAATGAGAGGACGAAAAGCGAATGCCCAGCGCTTTAACCGGATTCCAAACCAATAGTGAACATGGGCTCCAGTATCCTGCGGGAACAAATGGCGTATGAACTAATTGTTGGTCACCGGCTCCCATGGGACTGCATCTCCTTACGTTGCTACACTGCCTTGTGGATCAGACCTTCAGGTCGAAGGCTCGGGCTGTGGCCCCCTAAGAAAACCACCTGCTTCGGTTCGGGCACCCGGGAAGTATCACAGCCCTCACACATATCGAATGAGAGTTGTGTGGCGCATATGTATTTGGTGCCTCCTTGTACCAATATCTGTGTTAAAATAAATATATACGTTAGCTATTACTTAGTTGTACGTCAGATCTGTCTCCAAGGTTTTTTTCTATTGGGTGGGTCTCTATAGTCTTCAGTCATTTTATCCGGTACTACGCTTTATCTAACTGAATTCATTCCAAAAGTCTAGTGTTTTATGATACAGTAGGGAAATTAGGTGTTAGAATGATCAGATAGTTATTTTAGACCAGGACAGCTATCTCAGCTTTAGGAGACTTCAGTCTTCTTAATTTCATACATACGGTTCAGGGAATGACTTCACTAAAACTAAATTATTCAACCGTAGGATAATATGTTTGTTCAGAAATGAATTGTCAGTAAATAAAAAGAGCTCACATTTCGTCTTTACCGACTAATTTTTTTAATTAACAACCTTAATTCTAGATCCTTTTGGGAAGTGATCAGGGTGTCGTAGTTCTCCTATTTGTTCATGAAATTCGAATAAAGCGTTCTTCCGATCATACGTTATATTTGCAAATCTAAACCCCGACATATTAAAGATGAATTCTCAACAGGAACACGGGGTAGTCCACTGATTGATCTAAGTGTTCGTTGAGATTTCCTGATCACTGTAACCTTGTGTGCTACTAATCAGTCTCACAGATTGTCAATAAAACCTTTAAACAGTTTAAGATTCTACGCGGCCACACTGTCAATCCACTTAAACTGAAAACATGTTTGATAGACTGCAGACGAAAATTCGATACATTGACAGTTTAAAATAAAAAAAGAAACCTTTGTACTAAGGTTCTCACAAAGTTCGTTACACTTTTCCACTGGGGGCTCACTGAAATCTGGTGGCACATGCTCGTGTACTGCTCTCACATTCGTTGATTCGCGTTTTAGTTCTGGGTTATGAAAAGTTTACCCAAGGTTCCGGCCCAATGACCCTACAAACTAGCGACCTGTGACTTTTCCCTCAACACAACCTAAAGTTATACAACCCCTAGTCTCCACTGGCTCATGAAACTATATTTTACCAGCAAATATGTTTATTCTTCAATACCCAGACTATAACTGCTACCTTGACATGGTGTTCAGGCTTCCATATCATGATGACTCGGTTGAGTTGTATTAACTGGAATACATGTTCCTTTAGGTCAAATTTTATTAGGTCAACAATGGTTTTTTGCAACAATCATAGGAAGGTTGGTGTTCAGTTGCCGTTAAAGAGATGGTTTAAGTCGTGTATCTTCCTTCGGCAATTCGTTTTCAGGGTAAGTCGGACCTCTTAGGATACCGAATTTCCGTACGGGGTTCCATATTAGATCTACTGATCGTTTTAATTTCTATGAACGATCCCCAGAGGTTATTTATAGAAACCCCACACAACAATACGCTGGGAAACACCAAATATCTTAATAAACAATGGCTATTTCGTTACGTTTGCTAACAAAATTAGCCGTTATCCTTAAGGACAATTTGTTTGTTGAAATGACCCTACAAAAGAGTTGTATATTACAAGTAAGTGTTACGCTGAATCGGATTGCAGCCAGTTTGGTCATCTCACTAGTACCAAAGGCAGACTCAAGAACCCCTTCCTAGTTACCTTCATCTATACAGTGGCGCGTATGTCGTAAGGATAGAGAGTTCTGTAAAAGAGTTGTTTAGTAGGTACCATGTTTATATATGTTATCGGGAAGTTCTTGGGGTAACTTTGATCTTACTTAAATAAATATTGACTACTTATTCATGTAGCTTAAATTGACTATTTGAAAGTGATTCATTTGTCATGAACTTGTTATTCAACTTATTTTGTCTTTCAAAACACAGCTTCAGTTGTAACGGATCGCGTACTGCTTTCACTGGAATCGGTAACATCCAAATAATCGTCTACTACTGAGCTGGGTTCTAGAAACCTCATTTCACTTAATAACATTTTGGGAAAAATTACTTCGTATCACACCATAATAAATGTCTCAAGGTTTGATAAACAAATGTGGTGTATTACTGAATTATTTTCATGTCTTAAAGCAATTTATCTGAAATCTAATATTCCGCATTTTTTACTATTTACAGATGAACTTCTGGACACCAAGATTTCATTGATTTATTTTGTAATCCTGACTAAATAATGTGGTCTCTGGGAGATGTTTGTATTTATCGGCATGAAAACAAAGTTTATGATTTATTTGTTATTGAGGAAATAAATTTGGAAAACTCACTTGTTACTGTTCGTTCAAGCAGTTACACAACTTCATGTTATTCCAGTGATTTGCTAAATATAACACCAGAAAACGTTAAATTATTATGTAAAAATGATAACATCACGTCAACTCTAGACGTATGTGGGATTATTCTGCTCTAATTTTGTCTTTAGTCAGTGGATTACTCATATTTTGCTACAAAACTTAACACTTTATTGAATCTCCCGCTCTCTATGGTTTGTTTTAAAAGTAGTGATAAATAACAAAAGATACTTTATTATATGTAGAATACAATTAGCTTGAAAACTGAAAGCCAAAAGAATCCTGTCCAATTATGGAACAATGGAGATATGTGCATTTGCACATGGAGTGAAGATGAAGCCTATTACTACGCTAAAATATTAACAGCTGATTATGAAAAAGATCTTTTCACAGTATCATTTTGTTTTTATGAGAATGTTGAACAGAAATCCTCTAAAGATCTGCATAATATTAATTCTGAGTTTGAGGCGTACGTGACAGACAATATGAATAAATCATTTGCACTTTCAATGAAGGTATTGTTATCATTAGTTAATGCTTCATCTTTTTATTAAGGAACAGATCAGTGATCAATGTGAACTCGAGGAAGACCATGATAGTAAACGGTAAGTATCATGGAGTATTTTTATTATTATCCAGGATAGTGGATTATTATAGGTTATCATTATAATCAAAAAATTAGTTTTTGTTGATCCTTTGTTTCCTCTTGCCTTTGTATATTTCTTTTTAACTTAGAGGTGAAATGAAAACTTTTCAAGGATTATAACTAAGTGCAAAATTAGCTAAATACCACCGAAACCAGGTAATTTTTACCCATCGTCTTGTACCAAATGTATCAGTAGTGCGCATAAAGAGATTTATTTAGTTTCAAAAAGTGTTCCTTAAATCTGAATATCTATTAATTTGAACAAATTGGTAGTAGCAGCAAGGTTTTTGAGACCGATCAACTGTGATATTCATTATAGGAGTAAATTTGAGCTAGTTTGACCAAAAATAGAACCTTTTGGAAATGCTAGTTTTCCCTTTCTTTGTATTGTATGCGATGACTGGCCAGATAGATTAATGAAGTAAATCTGACCTCTGTTAAATAATGATTGGGTACCCTGTGTACAAAGTCATGGATTTATCTTAGTTTGTAATTTTTGAGTAATATATATTCCGTTAATAGGTGAATTAGTTACCTGTCAAATGCATCGTCTACTTTCAGATTTCTCATTGTCTGAATAGCTTTTGCAGTATGTATATTCAGTGATACTGAGCTCTGACGTAACGTTTGTTACCAGTTATTAGTCGGTATTCACTATTTTATCCGTTTTCAGTGAGGAATGATGTGCTAAGCAATTTCCTCATCATCTAGATTGTAGTTGTCAGTCACTCGTAACAATTAAATATTCTTATAGTCATGTCAGGAGTAAGTAGTAAAGGATGTTTTTTTGAGTTGTAACTAATATCGTTGTGTTGGGGGATCGAATTTTATCCCATATGTAATACTCCATCTATCTGTCAAACAGTAAATTACAGTGGGTTGTATGAAATGTTTAGTTCTCACTGTTCTTAACTGCCGTTTAGTAGAGAGACGGAAAGCTTTAAGAACAAATTATACTCTTAACTTTTTTCTTGTGGCTTTACTTTTTTCCTTATGTGACCAATTTGAACGGTTCACCATTCTGCTAGGCTCTCAGTTGCTTTTTCTTCTCATTTTCTTTAACTAAGAGGGAATTTAAAAGGTACCAAGTGCTAACAGTTAAAGTGCTATATACTAATTTAATCAGAAACTTCCGGTCAAAGTAACAAATACTTTATATATATCTGTTAGCATACCTGGTCTACCCTTGGTATTGGCTAACAGTTCAAATTAAGATGATGGAAAATATTTGTAGCTTAGGTTGAGGATTTTGAGGGTGTTTTGTTCTCTGAGCTCTTTGATTTGATCGTGAAGCTTTTCATGATAAAATCAGTGCACACTCAAATAAGAAGTGAGTTATTAAAATTTTTCCACAACTGACTAGCTGTTCTCTTGACTTAGGATTTGGCTGGTTATTTTTACGATTTTTTATTGTTTTCACCGACCTTTTCCTTGTTGGTTAATAGATTGGGTCACTCTCGACGTGTTTATTGATCAATGCGTTACCAGTGAATCATACTGCTGAGGAATCTCTAACTTTCATCGTGTTTCCTCTGTCCAGTATTTTAACGTTTTTTTTTCAATCGAAATCATGCCCATAATTGTCCACAGCTAGTCAATTACGGAGAAATTCTAATAATTCACGTCTTATTGAAGTGTGTGCTGTTGATATCAAACAGGACAATAAAAACTTCACGGTTAAACCAAAGAGCTTAAAGAACAAATCATTCAAAAAAGTTCAAAGTAGATATTGCGATCGACTCAGAAAATATATCGGTCGTGTAATTTAATTTACGCAAACTGTATTGAGAATATAAGTGTATAGCCTTCCTCCTAATATATAGAAATTACTGGTGCGTTTAGTCTGTAGAGCGTTTGATCACAAGAATAAAACCAAAATTCTGGATTTGTCTTTTTTTAGAACTATTTACTACCAAATCGTATCGTAACCTAGCTTCTCACTTCACTCTTTGACAGTCTGGTTGTATTTTTTTCGGAGTAATATTTTTCAGTGTTTATCGTGTGATATTGATATAACGACTCAGACTTTAGTTTAACTATTTTGAAGTCCGTAAGTATTTGGTTTGAAATAAATCGGTCATTACCTTGCCAAATTTTAGTTAAAATGTTATAATTCTTCCTAAAATGGATTCTTAGAATTTAACTAGAAGAAATCGCCATTCAATAAATTTTTTTGAGACAATAGTATACGATCACTGTAAAGACAGCTAAACTGCACCTGGTAGTTCGACTGACTTTAAAGTAGTAGGTAAATACGCGGAACGCATTTGGTCGGTATATTGTTATGTAAGACTTCTTGAACTCGAAAGACCTGGAAGAAATTTCTGTGACTTGCATTCCATATAGGAATTTTTACAGTTCACTTAAAACTATTCTTGAAAATTGAGGGGACTTGATAAATTATTTAATTTTAAGGATCCTTTTAGCTTATCCTGCCATCGTAACAATTCATTCTTTATAGATATTGTATGTTATTTATCCTACGTTTTATTGCTGTTTTGTAATATTCAATAGTTAACACTCCGGGTTAAAACCTGTGTATTATTGTTTTGGAACATTTTTATTCCCAGGGACACATACGAATCCTCTGTCCAAGATGCGGACATAAAAGAATTAAATGAAATTACTTCTCATTTGCACAAAACTTCACTTAATCCACTTATTCCTCGTAATAAAAAACAGGAATCAAAAATTAAAAATTCGTGTAAACCTGGACTTAATGAACTTTCGGTTGAGAATATATCTCAGTCCACAAAACAGAATCGATCATTAGATTCTTCAAATATACAACAACACATCAGTGAATTACAATTACATCCATTATTGCTGAGTTGGTTTATTTGTGGTTACCAAACTGGGTTTTACGAAGTGAGTAGACAAATCAATATAAATGTTTAACCTCATTAAAAATGAGAATTATGTTTCGGAAACTGATAGAATCTACGATCTTAACATTTATCAGTTACATAGTGTTCACTGTTTGTATAGGATGTATTAACATTGTAAATAAGTGTCCTCAACATTTTGAAGATAGCAAAAGATACGTGAACACTCACTGATCATAATTTTATGCTAGAGATCTAGGATTTCGATTTTATACTAGAGCACACTGCATTTTCTAGTCTTTTCCTTTCGTCCACTTACTGTAAATCCATGATAGAATATTGTCTTAGTGATTGTTTCCCATCATGTCTCATTATATCGGTGTGTAACAAAACTTTAGCGTTCTCCAGAGGTTTAAATATGGCAAATCGAAGAGATTGACACGATAAAATTTAATTAGAGTGAATGTTTACTAAGATTTACTTTGTGTTAAATAACTCATCTTTTTAAACGGTAACATGTATTACATAATTTTCACTGGATAATGACATCACAAGTAGTAACACTATATTGAATTATTAGAAATACCCATTTAGTCACTTCATTTTCTGAATATTCCGTATATTTTTAAGCTTGATCTTTGTAAAAACCACTTTTTTTCAATAGAATAATTATAAATATTTGAAAAAAATAATATTAAGTTTAAATGTTCTCAATAAGTTGAAATGTATACTCTTTGTTAGCTCTATAAATTATTTAATTATCTATGAATCATTTGTTATTATGATCTTATTGGTTAAAATCCATAGAACCTAATTAATTTTAATTTGGATGTTGAAATATCTATGATTTTTAAGTTTGAAAACATTTTGATCCAAAAAATCTCAAAATAGTTCAATCGTTTTGAGGAATTAATTTGCGACTTGAAAAGTAAAAAAGAAAAACTAAATTTATATCGATAGTATGATGTTATGTATTACTAATTGTTAATAAGTAGTTAATTAGAAAGTAGAATTATTATTGATTACATGTGGATAAGAAAGTAGATGTTTTACATTATACAGGATAATTTTCTAATTATTCCAACAAGTTGAATTTAGATAAAAGTAAAAAGACTAAATATATAATCCAAATAAATGTACAATAAATTGGTAATTATTCATTAGTTAACTTTTGAACAAAATTAGTATAAGCTTTAAGTGTAGCTTAATGTTGTTTTTGATTACAAATTATAATTAACACATTCATATTTATGGTGCAGTTGACAAGTTTGCTTTAAACAGATGCAGGTTTATCATTATAACAACAATTAGTTAATCTAGAAACTCAAAAAACCAAAAAGAGAATCATTCTCTGTATAACTTCCAATAATCTTAACTAATTCATTCCGACTGGTAATAGTTTCAATAGATTTAGTTTGTAAGGGTTTTAATTATGTCATTGTTGACTGAATTTTGATCAGTCTTAGTATATTTGCATTGTATGCGGATTACTTTGATATAATCATTCCATTACTAGTTTATATACAAGAGATGAATTGCGGTTAGTAATGGGATTAAGAACGCGCGTTTCATCCAATTTGGTGTGAACATCAACACTGCAATGAAGATAGATCCAGTCAATAAGTCCCATTTTACACTCCACTTCTAATCACAATCCATCTCATGAGAAATTCAAAAGTAACCAAAGAGTGTGCTACGTAGTTGTAATTCAGTTTATTAATATAAATCAATGTGCTTATTTTTTCTACTTTTACATCGATTTGTGTAATAAATATCACCAAACTGTTTTTAAATATAATCTAGTAGGATTATCATTATTATTTGAACACATAACTATTGGTAGAAAGGGACACCGAATACATGTGCGCCACACAAGTTACTTGATTTGTGTGTGTGCTATGATACTGCCCGGGTGCCCAAACCAAAGTAAGTAGCTTCCTTAGGGGGTCACACCAGGAGCCGTTGACCTATAGGTCTGATCCACAAGGCAGTGGAGCAACATCGGGAGATGTAGTCCCATGGTAAGCGGTGACCAACGATTGGTTCGTACTACTTATGCTCCTTCAGGACCCTAGAGTCCATGTGCAATATTTGTTTGGAATCAGGGTTTTCTAACTCCCCCTAAGTGGATCATTTGTGTCAGCCAACCCGGTTAAAGCCCCAAACATTCGCTTTTTGTCCTCTCAATTTTGTAAACAACAGTTCCGCCACGAGAAATCAGTGAGTGGGGCTTCCCTGGCAGTGGCTGTATATGTGTGGTGATGTCAGAGCAATTTAAGAGGGAGAGCGAACTCTCCCCACCATGGGCCATACCAGGGCGTCCAGGGCATAATGACATCTAGTAGAAATATTTTAACTTGGAAACTTCAAGGACTTAGATGGTGATATTTAATACTATAAAAGTTTTGAGCAATATGGTGTTTGAAATGTGTTCAAGTTAATAGGGTATTACATAACTACATATAACCTAGTGAATTTCACTTGTTTACCAACATAACATATCCCTTATTAGATGTCCTGACTGTTCTCTGCTTACCTATCCTGTGCTACAAAACTAACCCGAGCAATAAATATTTTATTAACTAGCCAATTTTTATAAAGTGGTTATGAATATCGTGTTCAAATTTGAACAGTCACCTACGTAATACATTTCGCAATAAACAGTTGCTAAAGATCATATGCAAAAAATAAGTAGTGAATATACAATAAACTGAATTGTTGATAAGGTCAACGTCTATACAGGGATTAATCATCATGACTTAATCGTTCCACTGTGAAAAAAATTACTGTCTAATATCATACAAATTATTGAATAGATTCACGTTTGTTTGACAATATTTGTGATCATAAGAATGCTGAACAGTGCATACATAATCGTTAGTTGGGATTACTTGATCAGGAACTTGTTGCAAAGTATTTATTGACGAAGGAGAAGGATACATGGAGGTCGAATAATAATATTAGTAATGCTACCGTGTTTCAATTATTAACAACCACCCCTTCCGCAAAGAAAATTCTTATCTTTCGCCATATTCATTAATGTAATCTATCATCTACCAGAGAACGTACACATGAGCATACAAATTTTGTGTACGGTTTCCGATTCTTGTAAAAATGAGAATTACGAACCTCAAAATGCCAATAAGTTCCTCTTTCGAATACACTAACAACGTGCTTTAGTGCTTCCAGCAATGAAAACGCTACCAGAAACAACATATCTAAGTGCATATTTTCCGTGTTCGTGATCAACTTACTCCTTCTTGCTAGATTATTATTGTTCCAAATTAGGAAAAAGGCAAATAATCCAAAACTTTTTCCCTTTTTGTATCCGTTTTTTTGTAGTAATAGTAACTACCGATAACTTCATTTTTAAATTGTTGATTTCATTTGATGATAGACTACATTGATGATTCGTACAGTAGGTATAAAAAACTTTCATTCATGAGTGCGTTGGTTGTGAATATTAAATTTTATTCACAATAGGGTTAGGATCGTATTTGAGAATATTTTAATTTTATCTGAATTATTTCTAGTTACATCAGTCGCTTCATTATTCGATTTGTAAGTAGTAACTTACTTTATATTACTTGCAAAGTCTGATTTGATCTACTTCAGGATTTATCCTTACTCCTCGATTACTTTGCAGAAGCTTTAGTCATATATAATATGTGTGTAGTTCCCTTCGATGTTCTATCTTCTGACCTTGCAATTTTATCCTGCTTCATCTGTTATAATGTAGCGTTTCTTATCAGAAGTTTATCACTTGATTTTATTAACATTACTACTATTATAATTGTCTTATCATCTTTGACTGTATGTATAATCTACACTACAACATACTTTTACTGCACACACTATATGGAAACCAGTTTCGGGACATCGGTCCCGCACTTAGGTGTTTTGATTTTATTCGGATTTCATAGGTGTATGGTTCAAACAACCTTGGTACGGTCACCATTTTGTCTAGCACTTCTCATATTGGTATTTATTTTACTATGTTTTAGTTCCCATTGCGAAGGTTTGACTTTATAATTTCAAATAAGTTGGAGGTTGAGCTGATCATTTGTGCTAACAAAATAATGGAATGTCATGAATCCTGAAACTACACAGAATTAAATCGTTCTATATAACAACTAGCACTCTTCGAATAAAAGGAAAGATCTCTTTTACTTCTGCATAAAGCTGTATTTAAAAACTATGTTTAAGTGTTTTATAGGTCACAAAGTCTTCTAAAGAATATCTAAACTACACAAAAAACCTTATAGTTCTATAGAGCTGAGAAATTAACCGATCGAATCAGCATTAGTATTAGATGCTTATTTCGAAGCCATCAAGTCGATATTAAAAATATCAAAATTCAAAAAATTCCTTCTAAATATAAAGAAAGACTGGCTGTTGAAGCTTTGTTAAACGCCACAACTAACAATAGGAGGGAAGACTTAACTATTCAGCGAACTTCGACCGTTCATCCAAACAATTGCATGTAAATTTGTTCATTTCTTATATAATAAACACATGCTAATTCTGCTCTATTCTTTCAGATTTAAAAAGTATTGCATTTTTCACACACTTGCATACACACACAATCATGTCTAATACAAAATCACCTTGACCGAAATCTCGTTACACTGGTACGATCAGACTTAGTTTAATCGTACCAAATATTCTGTCTTGTCCCTCTGCACTGTTTGAGTTCAGTCAGTCAGTCAGTTACAACGTAGGACCAGGTACATATATGAATCGGTCCAGGTTGCCATACCTCATTAGCACAGCAAGATGAACACCGGATTCATAGGAGTGGTTAGGTTAAAGGTGGTAATATATAGGAGAAAGATTGCATATAAGGACACAGTACCGGAATATAGAATTAGTTCGTAGAAAGAAAGATATGAAGCAATTTTAATCTCTTAGTTTAAGGGAAGACATATAGTGTATAAACCGACGCCATTGTGAACGCCGGAGACGGATATCCGTGGGATAAGGCGAGATATGCATTTTTAGGGTCGACCTTTTCTAACCCCACCCCTCCTTGTAGGAAGGCAGCATCGCTGTCATGCTGGTTGTCTGAAGGAAACACCTTACTGCTATCAGACCTCTGTACAGTCAGCAGTACGACTTCGCCTTCGGACCTCGGGTTTGTTGCTTTTAGTCTTACTGCTCTTCAACCGACCTGTCTGACGTGGTAGGACCTTGAGGAACGGTTGTTCCAGCCAGCATAACTCGGTTGCTTCATCACGATAGGCAAGCCCGACCACCACGTCAAGGTAGAAACAACGGTCGGGACTGTTCGTGTTCGCGTGAGCTTGATTCGGCCACTTAATTGTTTTTTGAAAGAGACACGAAACGTCAAGAACTCAATTTCTTACTCACTAAAGTACCACAAATATGTGGACTAACTTTGCTTACATTTAAAGTGAGTTTTAAAATCTTATTTGTCTAGAAGTGGGACTTATTTATTGGTTTAGTCTTTTGACTCCGGACTAATTAGTTACGTGTACAAAGCCTCTCGATCTCAACTTGAAAACGTCTCTTAATCTACTCAATCGTAACTAGTTGCCAACACCTTCATGGATTTATGCCTATTCTTAATCCGTCACTTATTGACGTAGCAATTTAAGGTAGGTGTAAGCTTTTGTGTGACTCGTGCAACCGTTCTCTGAAAAAATCCATTTCACTTTATATATATATATATTCTGCTTTATATTGTCAAATATAATATGATTTTTCAGTTCCATTGATTGCTACTGCATTACTTTTAAAATTACACTAAATACTTGAGCTCATTAGTAGAGCCGGTTACTGTAGTTATTTATCGCAATTTTTAGTGTTGAATAAAGCATGCTAATAAGTCACCTTCATAAGCACCACAAGACTCTGATTTTTACATGTATTGAAATTCATGTGTTTATTATTAGTAGTAGTGTTGTCAAATAAGATCGCGTTCCAATTTGTATTCTTTAATAAAATGTGTAGAGGCTACACTATATCTGTCTCTCACATCACTACGTTAAAGCGGTTACATCAGCAAGAATAGTATAGTTTTGTTGGAAATTGCATATAAAAATAATACTACGCATAATTATTTTATGATGGCACTTTGCGTTTATCCAAACAACCAAGTATAATTTCATACTTTCTATAAAAATGTGTGGTTAATTATTTAACATGTCTGCTTATATTAACTTTTTACTGTTTGTATAAAATCTTCAGTATTGTGATGTGACTCACTCCTCTCTTCTATTTTTTATTTACAACTAGGAGTCTCTCACGTACCACGGGGACAGCAATTAGCTCACACATTGAAGTGTAACTGATGTATATATTGTACAGTATTTGTGGTGTTTTGTTAGTTAAAACGTGTTAGTGTTGCTTCATGAATAAAATGGTTTAATTTTTCAGTTTAAGGACTTATCACTGATCAGTTTTGTTTCGTTCAAGTTGCGATTAAAACGTGTCAAACGTTGGAGGACAAATCTATGTTAAGTATATTTATTGTAATACAGTTCTATTTGTGGTATCTTTTTGCCTACCTCTTGTTCTATACTTAATTATTGAAACTGACTTGTGAGTCTTATTGTTAGTGAACGTAATTCCATGCAGTTTGTTCATTCAATCCTGAAACCTGTTTATAACCCGTCACTAAATAGGATTTACTATGACTCAAACGTAAACGTTTTCCGAACAGGTAAGTTCGCATGACAAAATTCGGTTCACAATCTCACACACTATTTCGGAGAATTGTGAATATTCTTAGGGTTTGGGGTTAATCCATTAAGTGCGTTTGTTACAGTGTAAGGCTTACAAATTCCCTCACAGGTTACGGCGTAAACTTGACTATTAGCAGTTCGGGTGCACGACTTTGGTTTCATTATATTTTTTGAGTTAGATAATTCGATTGTAGGTTTTTCGTTTTCTTGTCGCTTCATCCTATAGCATAAGCGAGCAAATGTAACCCCCTAAAACAAATGACTGCCGCGCACGGGATATTAATTCGGACAAAGTGTATGTCATCTGATAAAAGCAAGGAACTAAAGAAGGGCACCGATCTAGGTCTTAGGTGACTTCAGGTTTATTAATGCGGGCATCAGTTTGTCAGAAAAATTATGCGCCTAACATGTCGCTCGACCCATTATACTAATCCTCAGAGTGAACTGAGTTAGCGTGGTTTTCGATGTCAAAGCTACATTGGTGTCTGGTGGCTAAACTCGTCTTTAGTGCGTATAGTTCAACAACAAAGATGGTCTGCGTTAAGTAATTTTAGGTCTACTCGAGTTACACAGGAATAATGTGAGCAATCAGCCAAAGTTGGAGTGATACCTCACGGTTATTATATGATTTGGATAACCAATTTGTCGTATCCAAGTGCAATAGCTGCTTTCGTGGCCGTATAACAAATGACGATATCACGTAAGACAGCAAGGAAACTGCGAGTTAATTGGCAGTCATAGCAACAAGCTATTGTTTCTACCAATTTCTAGTGGCTTGACATGTAGATCGATAAAATTGCTTTAGGTGTCATATAATAAAAAACCAAGTAAACCTTGAAAAATAAACTTAAGGTTTAGGGTATTCGTCAGCTTCTTGAATTACTTCATCTTAAGCGACGAACAATGGCATCACGAGGGTCCCAAAGATGCATTAAAAGAAATCAGAGCATAGAGAGTTTTTGCTAAGAAATATAAGATACTGATGATCAAATGAGGAATAAACAAACTCAAACGTTGATATCTGGCTCCGATAATTAGCCTAACTAGTTGTATATGCATATTCAGACAAAGATTTTTAAGGCATGAAACGAAGTCAAGACTATATGTTAATGAAATTGTTAAAGTTTACATTCAATAGGAATAAAACGTAACCATTATTTCATGATTTTGTACACAACCTTACGATAAGCACCAGTTTATTTTCCCGAAACTCGAGACTTTCATACTGACAGTCACCTCACTAACAAAGACAGTGTTTATTTCGAATAGATTTTAAAAAATATAATCAATTTAATAAGTTGGACGTTAAAGTGCAGCATTATAAATGATATTTGAAATTAGGACTAATCACTGTCCGACAGTAAGTACGTTCAGAGTTGGTTTTTTAAGTGGGAAGTTTGCTTTAAGATCAAAATGAGTCAAGGCCTGATCCAATGATTGTGAATAAAATGGTTGAAATAGTTATAGTGAATCAGGTTGAGACATACTGAATCTTGATCGACTGATGTATTTGAAGCATATTTGGTGGATATCGAATCCCTATGTATCTACACACGTAGTGCTGTCTGGCATAGTAGAAGGTAGACAGAAAGCTATAGGTGAACAAAATAAAAGCAGGCATCAGCCACGTATTAAATGATCCAACTTTCACATGTTATCCACTTTTAAGACCATACTTTCATTTAGATTGTTTATTTCATCCAGCATGTTGAGATGTATTACCTAAGCACATTCATATATGTATATATAGCTTTAGATAAGTAAGGTGAAGTTCACGGCTTAAATTATTCCGTTAAACATGTCACAGATACTAGGAACATATAAACCTGCGCGAAAATGCTAGATATCACACTTTATTGAACATTGTAAGGGAATGGTTGTCTTCATCCTGACGTCAATTTCTTAAAGCGCGCGTGTGAGGTTCAAGGTCAGCCAAAATCAGGTGTAGATGGAGAATGCGGTTCCCGAATTTGCTCGTCGTTTGTACAAAGAGTGGCGTGATTTTACAGCTGAACCAGTCGAAGGTATCCAGTTGATGCTCAATGAGCAAGATATGACGGAAGTTCAAGTCAGTTGTATTTTTGTCTTTTTAATTTGTCAGGTCGTACTTGACGGTCCCGTTGGTACCCCTTATGATGGTGGCAAATTCCGTCTGAAGATGTTGATTCCTATGCAGTATCCGATAGAACCGCCGAAGGCTTACTTTTGCACGAAGATATTCCACCCAAATATAGCACCAAACACCGGAGAGGTTTGCGTAAACACACTGAAGAAGGATTGGAAATCCAATTTAGGACTGCGACATATCCTTCTAGTGAGTTAATGAGCTGGAACTTACTCTTTAGACTATAAGGTGTTTGTTGATAGAACCCAATCCAGAATCAGCTCTTAATGAAGAGGCTGGAAAATTGCTATTAGAAGATTACAGTGAATTTGTGGCAGAAGCTCGGCTCCTCACAGAAGTACATGCTTACTGGCACGTTCGGGAACAAGCGAAAGTCAGTAGTCAGAAGTTGCATCAAGACGACCATGCAAGTATCGATATGTAAGTTGACTCAGCACGTGCATAAACTTGATGTTAATACGTAATCTAAGCTTACAATTCAATATTTAGAAGACCGCAGAAAATCTGCAGTCAAAGGCACATTCAGTATGTTTTAGTCTCGCTCATCGTATTCTCCCGAGTTGTTTAAGGTTCATCACCTAATTTCATCTCCTAAGTTTTAGTTGTGTTCCTCTTGGTTTTTGTGAGTTTTCTACGAACCGTGTTACAAATTCCGTTTATCTCCTTTCAGTATTATATTTTATAACTAAAGGCTGTCATATCGAGGCCAAACGAATAGTATTGTCTGTATAGGATTCCGATGGTAGATGCGTTAGCTATTTATTTGAATCTCTTCTGAAACTTTATTCTTTGTTACAAATTTAGGCGTGGGGTTGATGGCAGTTAGATACCGCTGACACTTATCAGGTCAAAGACCAGAAAAGTCAGACAAGACTACTTTCATTATTTTGGTCGCGATATTTATTAGTAATCATATAAATGAAATTCCATGGGCTGTACAGTATAGCGTTTCGTGTTTGTTTTCTTTGAGCTTTCACAAATGCTTTCTTCCATGTAATCTGGTCATGGTACATGTGTCCCGTTTGTATGCTTAATCCTCGTTTAATTATTTGTTAGTTCTAGTTATGGTTATGTAGGTTACTTTTCAGGGTTATTTTTTCAGTCGTTGATATTATTGTTGAAAGTTTGCGAACTAATTCCAACTCAGACTTTTTGCACAGTAAATAAATGTAACTGATATAAAACGTGTTAATATAAATAATATTGAGTAACGTAATCGGAGTATTAGCTATGGGTTATGTCTTTTCCTAAATTTCTTACGAATTGAGAGATTTTTATCCAATTAAAATACATTAGCTCATAAAGACCTTCAGTGGTAACGGTTTTTTAGCGTTTGTAACCATGATCTAGTAACTATTTTCACAGAATAACATAAAATTACGTGATAAACTCCGCACTGTTCTCAAAGTCTCGGTATTTCGCTGTTATCTCATTTCAGATCAGGCAATTCGACTGATGCGCGTACACATTCTAAAGTGACACAACGCAATAACTCATCATTTCGTAAAGCGCTCAAACGGTTGTAGTACTTAAGAGCGCAATGTTACCTGAATGAAGACTTGTAATCAATAATCTATACCTTGTGCATTTATGTATATTATATGATAACTGTACTTTTGCTTACTTTTAATTCCTACCATTGAATATTTTGGTCGACAACATAAAAGCAGTAGCTAAATTTATTACCACGTGAATCAACCTATTAGTGACAATATGATCCGAAACCTAATCAAAGATCTAAATTATTAGACGTGCATAACACCTATAAAATGCGGGATGATTAGTACGAGCAAACTCGTGTTTTAGAAACAGTTGACTTATTTCCTCACCAGTTGTAGAGAAAGAAGCCTGTTAACCCAGATGACCGACAACATTCATTGTAGTGAGGATGTTAAGATGTGTATCGGGCTGTGTGATGTTTAAAATCCAGAACTGTTCTGTTTTACGACTGAAATTCAACAACTGAAGATAAAGAACATATAGTTATATGTATTTGACTATCAGTGTTGTTTACGGGACCATAAGGTACACAATGCTAACGAGAAACGTCGGGAATTATGATGTTAATCTGCACTGACTAAGGTGACCAGGAGATATTCTGCATCTTGAGATATATTTCACAATTTATATGGAGCAGATCTACAATGGTAGAAACCTGAAAATAGTCAAACTGACAAGTTGGACAATTACGTGTGATACCGACCTGCATAGAGTATTGCGTAATCTGTGGTCATCGTTACGAAACTCAGTAGTTTGACAACCTAATATGGCATCGATTTACATGATGAGCGTAGACTATTATCGTAAATTCTAATCATCTTATGGTTGTGTTTAACTACCCTGTTAACATTTTTCTGTATCTTATCAAGCTTCGTAACCTGAATCAGTGCATTATACTGCTACAGTTTTTAAAAAGATCTTTTTTGTTTATAAAAATAAGCTATGAAGTCCAAAATAACTTGGAAACTGATTAATTGGTCAATAAAGAGATAACAAAGTATTGCTTAGGTACGATGAGTTGGACGTCAACGTATGTCAGTGGAAACGGAAAAACCGGTAGCTATTTGGAATTTTGTTTTATTACAGTCCATGATTTTTTCAGCCGAAGACCCTAATAATCAGTAAAATCCATGCAGAAACAACAATATGATTATGTCATCCTGATATTCTTGAAATAGTAGGTAGTTGATAGCTTAAAATTGATCTAATTCTTACAAAGTGAATTCTAAACAGTATTTAATGTTTGCAAATATAAGGCAAAACTATTCGGGTCACACCCGTTTGGTCAAACCAAAATAGGTGATATGGTGCGCGAATCTACAACTTACGCCTAACTAATCCTTTAATATTTCTGAAATACGCAAGCACTGTGTTCTATCGTAACTGGCACAATTGACGTAAGAGAAAAACGGAAATTACTTTGATTGAGGTCTGATACAAAGCCCAGGAATAAGGCTAAACTTTCAACTAATTGAAGAATAGCTGACCTAACCAAACTATTTTTTCTTCAAATCGCCTGACATTTCATCGTGTTTACCTTCTGTTCATTTGCCGTTTATGAACATGTTTCACTACATCTGCTTAGTGAAAATTAGAACAACACATATAAGCGAACAATCGCTTAGTGGTCTTGCTTCTGATTTCTAACTATTCATGGAATTAAGTCAATAATACAGTCTTGTGAGTGGCCATCACTTAACCACATCATATCGTTCTGTTCATCTATCGTTTAACATTTTACCTATTGATTTTAATCTAAATTCCTGCCTCATCAACTATAACAATAACACTATAAAAAATTGTTGAAATGACTAGTAAAACAAATGAATCAATTTAAACAAAACGAAAACTACAGACAGAAGATATTCGTTGAAATCATTCAAACCCTAACAATGTAGTAGAAAACAAGAGAAATTTACAGTGCTGAGTGTTATTTTGTATCACATTTTTGCAATTATTTTAGCAAGTATAAAGTGATGTTTATTGCAAACAAAAGTGCTTACTAGAAAGCAAATAAATTTAAGGAAAGTTACAATATGTGGAGATGTGTCGTATAGAATCGCAAAAATACTAGTCGGTGCGTGTTTTTTATTTATTTTAAAAAAGACAAAAGATTACACACTATACATGTGTTGTTGTGATAATATGGACTTAAAAAAACATTATAAGAGATCAAAAATATTTGATGATAACTCTAAAGCTGATAATGATAATTGGATCGGAGACAATCACGTAGATTTTGAGCAATGCGTTGAGTTTGTATTTAAAAAATGGTTGAACCTATTATTCATATAAAATATTAGAAAGAGTATTTATTTCCATGTATGGACTTATGAAATAACTGGCGGTGGAGTTACTGGTCCGAATACTTCCTCTACATGTGTAAGCAAATATTCTATACATGGGACCTGTACAGACTTAAGTGCTCTATATGCGACAGACTCTACTTCTGGCCAAATTAAACTCGGTCCGAAAACAATAGCCAAATTGTAAGAATGCATTTGGTTGATACTGGACAATTGCATTACTCTAAGAAATAAAAAAGTACAATACAAAGAAATGAAGTTTATTGAAAACAGAATTTAAGAAAGTTATGTGCAAGCTTATTTAAACAACCCTCAACTTTTAATGTAAATAAGGGATTCTATGTGTATACGCGTTATTACCAAGAACTAAATAAATCAATGTTACCTTATTTCCGCTGTCAGTATATCGATAAGACACTATTCTAGTATGAGTAGTAAACGAGCTTCGATTAAAGTACAATGGCATAATCTCCAAGTCACCAATAATGTACTCAACCTTATCGATTTTCTTTTTGGCTTCACTAATCTCTAAGAGCTCTTCAATTCTCACTTCATATGGATGAGATATAACTGGTCAGTATGGAATAGTGTTCTTGATCTTCAAATACCATGTAACAACTTTTGAAGTTGATACTTTAACTTTCACCAGCTGGAATGTTTAAAATCCTTTTTAGAATGTATATTGCTTTGAAAAATGCACAAAACACTTGACTTAATTTACGTGAAGTTATGTGTTTACAATTCACTTTGTGGGTGCTTGAATCATCTGGAAATCTTGATTTTAAGGAAATAACGTGACGACGACAAGGAAACTTTTGGAGTGAATTTCATTTGGTAATGGCACCAACAAGTTTTGGCTGAGTGGATTCATGAGGATGAATTAAAACCTACATATAGTTCTATGTTCAAGCAATGTATAAAAAGTTATTAATTGTAAATCGAACCTCTAGATGAATACTGTTATTTCATATGGTTCGAAATTATTCGCGGGTGTGGTAGTGCATTCGTTTTTCCTTACTTTAAGAACGCAACAGCAATACATAACATTACAAGTGGTCGGTCACATGCGTGTGGGATATCAATGGCGGCTTGCATAGCTGGATGCTAACAACTATGAATGATAATGCGTGCCATGGGTCAGTATCCTACTGTTGCACTAGTTCTCTTAAGTTTGCAGATAGGCTCTTGTTGATATAGCGGCAACTACAAAAGGACCTTGGTCCATGTCGATTGTCTACAGTTCTGTTTTGAGAGATATTACGACTATTCAGAGTTAAGAACGTTTGGAAGATGTCTCCTAATACGATAGGGATCTGGGCGACTAGTCCGCACAACATTTGAGCAATGGAAATATCATGTGATTGAGGAGTGAGAGAGAAAATACAAGAATTTGGGAAAAGCTTGGAGAAAGTAGATAAACTATTTTGGTATATATATAATCCTAAATCACAATCGATTTTCACGTTTGTACTATATTGAGAATTCTTTTAAAAAAAGTTAATTCTTTCGTAGTAAAACTTAACTTATTTCACCATCTTACCTGTACAAATGATGGAAAAATATTCGAGATGTGTTGATATGTGGGACAGGCATAGAATTGATCAATTCTCGCATTCTAATCACTTTTAAATCTGGCGCTATATCATTATCACCTGTATATTGAATAAAAGGAAATTCAATTCAAGAATGATCCATAACTATAGATTATACAAAATATTGTATTATACAGTGATATAACCTAATAACAAAGTAAACAGTATATATATATATATATATATATATATATATATATATATATATATATATATATATATATATAAGCGATTATGAATTGGAGGTTTCCAGACGGGCAACAGTAAATCCTATTTTATAAACAACCACGAGTCTTTTAAGACGAACAAGAACGAATATGAATTTCGACATACTAAACGTCTAAAACACAACAGATCATCTTTAATAATCCACAAGCTAACATGAGATAGAAAAAATGAGACTTTCAGGATAGCTTTGTATTCCGAATAGAAGTTGACAATTGACAAGGAACAACTCTGTCAAGAAAGTAATATGCAGTGACCTCGAGGAACATAACGAAACTAGCAAACTAAAAGCGATAACAAACAATCAGTTAACATCAAAGTTCATAGCGGGAATATGAATTAGAAAAATGTCATCGAAATAATCCATTAAGGAAAGAATTAGCATGTAATTACAGAAAGCTAAGTAAACTCACTACTCACTAGCAATTAAATAACCTATTCATAGCTGTTTCAGTAGCTAGATAAAATAATATGATCAATAGCAACGTTCCTTTAATTGCTTTCAAAAATTATCACAAAGTTAACATACAGAACACAGTGATATTGGTTGGATGTGGATATGTAGCATTATCGTGGAGAGGAGATTCGAAAAAGTGCAATAATATTGAAGATGTAGTGTGTTGTAAACAAATATAATACTTGAAGTAAGATAATGGATTTACCGAGGTTACAGAGCTGAAACAATTAACTGATTATGCTAGGAAGACACAAATTAGTAGTAATTAAGAATAACATGAGTTGAGTTGAGATCAGTCAGTTAAAAATAAAGTAATGAATTTTTAAATTAGTGGATGCAATAAAAATAAGGCAGAGTTGTGAGAAGGATGTATTATAGTGATAGCATCACAATGACAAGGAAAGACACGCCACTGTTTCCCTTTGAATACATAAACCTAACTTGAGACATTTGATGGCTATGTCTTCGGCAAACCTAAGAAGAACAAAGTTTGACTGTCATATGACATTTAATCTGGAAACTTAATGCACTGGAACTTGTGTCTATTTAAGATGAGAATAACGTCCAAACTGGTTATTCCGAAAAGGATTTGAGCGTAGTTTATATTCCAGAAACATTCTACTGGAAATTATTGTTAGTATTTCTATTGCAGAACTATTAGACGTTTGGGGTATTGTATTATTCCCTCATATATGTACGTTTTTTCTCCACACACAAACCATTTTTTTACTTCTTACTGTTCCAGATTTTTCATTAATTATTAATTTTTTATTGCTCAATTTCGTATCACTTATGGTTGAATTGTCTATACATTGTAATCTCTTATTTTTTTACTACCCGAGCAGGTTAAGTATTCTATGAGTTTTGAGTCATAAATGAATAGAGTAAAAACGAAAATTAATCTGTTTGTTGTCCTTATCTTTTGATCATAAACTGGATCGCAAAGAGTTCAAGGACCAATCAGCATTAAGGCTTAAGAAGTTGTTCATTGGTATGAAAAAAAGGTCATCGGTTCCATAGGCCATATAAGTAAAGAAGTCAATATTCAAACTAGATAATACAACTCCTCCTATTATAGACGGTATGATCACACAAGCGCTAATACAAATCAAGGAACTGATCTTTTTTTTTAAAAATACAACAAAATTACACAAATACGGTACAATAAAACCATTAAAACAAAGTAAATCATTTCAAACTATACAACACAGATTTTAAGTTACTTCAATAACGATGAAAAATGATACAAAAAATTGGCAAACATTATTTACTGTATTATTAATATTGATTGAATAATTTATTTACCCAATAGTTGATCAACTTCTGGATATATTTTGAATGTTATAAGTGGTTCTTTAAGTTCACGAAAAAATAATTTCAATGCCCCTGTTAATACTTCTAAACTCCATTTTTCAGAATTTAAACTGTAGTTATCTATAATAATAATAGTAATAAAAAATAGAATCAAGAAACAAATCAAGTATTTCAATTGATCATTAAAATAGTATTAACTGGAGGATTATTGAAAAAATATACACCAATGTACAACTATTTTATCCTTACTTAATACTTCATATCAGTTCATATTCACAATCATCTAAATGATTGAACTTAATTATTTCAAGTGAATAATAATGCTGATGTCTAGTAGTGAAAGTAATATGTAATTGACCATTGAGCGTGAACAGAGACGTTCAGCTTATTAAACATTAGATATGTTATGTACTTATTTTATTGCTTCCTACTCTGAACTCATCGAGTGTAAACTGATTGTAATTGTGTTGAGAAAATTATCGCCTCTATATTCAAAGGATAAATAGCAAATGGAAAGGATTGCCGACGACAAAGTTTGATGAAGAATCTTGGTGGGAAGCGTTTGCTCCTAGGGGAGTTGGAAAACTCTGATTCCAAACCAATGGCGCACATGAGCTCCAGTACCCTGAGGGACCAAATGGAGTATGAACCAGTCGTTGGTCACCGGCTCCCATGGGGCTGCATCTCCTTACGATGCTCCACTGTCTTGCGGATCAGACCTTTACGTTGAAGGCTCCAGGTGTGACCCCCTAAGAAAACCACTTGGTTCGGTTTGGACATCTGAGCAGTATCACAGCCCTCACACAAATCAAATGAGACTTGTGTGGTGCACATGTATCTGGTTCCCCCTTGTATCAGTATTCATGTGTTCAAATAAATAAATAAATTTTTTTCCTCCACGATGGATAAGTATCCAGTCTAATGGTCATATGATCTCCACAAGCGATTGTATTGCCTTATTATAGTAGTATACAGTAAAAATAGAAACTATTTTTATACTCCCGTTTATATCAAATGCCAAGAATAACCATTAAGCTAATGTGTTCATAAAGCCCAACATTCTATATTTTCATACGTTTGTTTAAATCTAAGGGGACATAACACGATTTTTATCTAGGCATTATTGATTAGTGAAATTGTCTTTATTTTCAATTCGGTTGACTTCTTAGGTCATGGCTTTTCATCAAACCTTTAGAAAATGTGTTAATTATACATAAGAATATTAGATAATATAATAACACGTACATTACATGTATGAATAAAAATTTAAAAGTAAACAATCATAAAGTGTAGTTTATTAAATAATAGAACAAAACATGTTATTCATCGTCAATACACGAGTATGTAGAATGAACTTAAAATAGATAGTATAGATGGAAACATTGGATAATTTGATTGATAAATTTTACCTACAGCTTGTGTAACTTAGCTAGTATAAACATGTAACTACATTACGATAAACAGACCACCTGCTAACCATTGTATAGCATAATAAATTACTTATTAAAAACCTCTAGAGAAGAGAGAGACTATGGTTCAAATAGCATTTAAAGGTTTAAAAACTATTTTCAGCCTGAGGCTTAAAATCCCACCTTCACCCATAGAGTAAAAAAACTTGTTTGATTTGTTCTGTCACTTTGTTTTCCCAATATTATGATAATTATCTCATTTAATACTTGGTTTAGAAAAACGTTCTAAGTGTAGGGATTAGTAGTTTTACTCGGTCACCTGGACTAAAGAGGGTGCGGCAGTTTTCTAACCTCAGACTTATTGGCTTAAAGTCGAACACATTAACGTCTGAACCACTACTCTATTTCATTCTCAAAGAAATTTACCTTTGAATTAGAAACAATAAAGACAAGTGTCCGAATAATGTGGACTAACAATAACTTTATTGACTAGTGACATATGCTTGTATAGCATACTTTGACACAATTTAGATACCAGGTTATTTAGAAAATGTTTAATATTTCAAGAAATTTTGTTTGGTGTTATTGAAGTAAAGTTGTTGTAAGTCCTACTACATACGAGCATTTTTACTGTAGACTCGATAGCAGCAACTGGCGCACAACTCTTCAGTAACCAGCCGTTAGTACAGACTGAAGACGAAATGTAGGAAAAACTCGGTATTTCAGCAGAACCTAAAATGGTACGACTCAGTATACATGGTAACGATAGTAAACAGAAAATCAGTATACTAAAAGTAATGACAACCAATCAGGTGATGTGAAAGCGAAGATGAATGGTGGATAGCAGTGGAATCGAGGCCGCGAGTTTCGTCCTATTTGAGACTCGTCAGCTGGGTTTACTAAGTATCGATGGGAAGATTCAAACAAACAATACGGAATGAAAGTTTATTGAGAAGATTCGAGTCAGGAAAATGTCATCGAGGTTATCCATTAAAAAAGATTAACTTTTAATAACGAAAAACTAGATGATTTGATCCATTCTAAGCAAAGTGATACTCAAACTGAGGTCAATGCCTGACGAATATCATTTACAAATTAAGTTAAGGCTTAAATATACGAAATCAGGTATTTAAATAATACAAGATTACAGGTAAACCTTGCTAACGAGTGCCAAGTAGCACGAGACCTGGGTCCAGGGTTTCCTGTTGACATCCTCCAACCACCATCTTATCGAATAAAAACATAAAGATTATCTTATACTTCATATTTTGAACTACCACAGCTTATTATGTCAAAACTGACAAATGAGTCATAGTCATGCTATTTTGATTGAATAATTTTTGGTTTTCATTACTGGATATGCAATCAGTCAATAGTAGTATGGTGTATGTGAACACCAATGAGAACTGGAATGATTGGCAACAGGTGGTTAAGAAGATCGAATTGAAGAGAACAGGAATGTAAACAGAGAGTAATTGTTATAACAACAAGGATGAAGTAACGATGAAGTTTGTGAGAGACAGCTGATGGATGATGTACAAATCAAGTATTTAATGTATGCTTTTCATATTTTACGAAGATATTCTATAATTTGTATTGAAAAATAAATTAGTTGTATTCATCAAATGAACGTTCACTTTAGTAGTAATAGTATTATTATTAGTAGTAGTACTGCCTACACAAATTCATCTGATTAAGATTTGAAGAACAGTCTCATGGGCAAAATATCAATTTACCAATCTTACTAATTATCAATCAATTAAGCTAACATAGTAATACTATTACACAATATGACTAATAAAAACGAAATATACATAGATTGACTTTCTATGCATCTAACACAAAATATGTGTAAACAACCATAATAACTGCTGATTGTCCATTTCATTATGTTCAAGTTAAAACACAGTTTTGATTAATCAACTTATTGCATGATGTATTAAAGCAACAGAACAAAAGGACCAGTCTTCTCTTAACAAAATGCTAATTAATATATAATGTAACATTTGCAATGAAAGACGTCTGCACAGTTCTGTCTAGATAGCATCAAAATGATTGTGGTATTATGTTCTTTGTTTCTAACGACAGATTTTGAGGGTACGACCCGTAAATATTAACAAATTATTGATTTAGTATACTGTACATTAGCTGAAATCATTGAACATGCATGAATGATGATAAAAGTAAAAAGTAGTAACAATAATAATAACACATTATCACTACTTTAACCAAATGATGTAATTAAAATGAAAATATACAACAAAAGTGCATTTTAACTGTAATTCTTTCTATGTAACAACACCAAAATACAATCAAAATAATCAAAAACGAAATGAAAAAGTATATACATTTGTATTCATCACTGATGAAAAGTTTGGAATTAGTAACAGATTTTAGGGATTATTGTTAGGTTTAAATTACCACTTAAACCACTGGCCATATAAATTGGTAAAGAGAATGTAATCAGTACTGAAAAGAATATGATAGTGATCATTATAAAGTGGTCGATTAATGTGGATATATCTGCCAAAACCGAATAACTTAGTAGTAATGTCGACGTGATCTGTATTGAAATCGCCTTCGAGTAAATATAAGTGCCTTTAAGCTTTCCGGACACAACTGTCAACCAGCATGAAGCCTACAGTCTTTTTTAAAGTATTCTAAAGGGTCTAAAATCAAATATCATTAACCTAAAGTGGGACCAGTCGAGTGAAGTAGTGTCCTAGAATACTAAACAATAAGAGTGGGTCGTAATAAGAGAAAATTTAACAGAACCTATGTAAGTGGCATGAAAGTGACATCATTCAAGAGTCAAAATACCGCAAGCTTACTAGATTTTAACTGAAGGCTGATAACCAACGGTTAACTAATTGCCAATGCTTTTGTTCCTTAAATTATCACAACAACGGAAACAGACTATTAACAAATGTTACACAATTCAGATGTCTGTAGTAAAATAGTAGTGTAATAAACTATATACTTGGTATTTCTAAACAAAAGGACATAGCAACAGAACTTTTTATATAAAAAGTCGATTGACTTATATAATGTTTACCAATTATGTAACTGTAACTATTTACTATCAAAAATGAGAGTCACAATTGACCATGCATACTATAAAAAAAAGAAATGTTAAACACTAAATATCAGTATATGATATTTCTAAAGCAAAAAAATGCCACCCACATATGTAATATTGATAATATAGTAATATGTTTATTAATTCATACTTAAGTGTAATTCTATGCCTTAATGAACAATAACAATTCAATACATAATTGACAGCTATTCTGGTTGATTTTTTTTAGGTTTTGTCTAAATGAATCCAAATTGAACTTTAGTTATCAGGTGATCATTCGATGTTATGCTGAAATTAATTCTATCATTGAAATCACATGAAAAATAATGAGATTCAGAACGTTAGATTATATGTAAACCCACAGATAATCACATAATAATCAAATCAAAAATATTATACTAACCAATGATCAAGTATATGTTCATACGATCGATCTTAAGCTTTAACGTATAAGACAGAGAAAAAGAGGGTTCATTAAACTATATAAGTCCTTAAATTGAGGCAGTGGCGAAACTATAATTTATGGACGAACCAATCAGATTTAGGATAACAGGTCTTGGATTTTGACGCGAAATTCATTCACATATTTGTCTAAATAACGTTTTGGCAATTTAGCTGATGTCAGTTCGTGATGAAATTCATAACTCTCACCGTCAAGTGTAAATCATAAACCTTATTCTTCAAACTGCTTTATAACCCTTGTTTAGCCCTAGTAAGTAGGTGGACATTCTCAAGGTCACTTTAGCGTCGCTCAAAGGTCGTCCGTAAAGTATAGTCACACCGTGACACATTTTTGTAGCAGAAAAACAAATAATTATTGATTTTATAGACAATGTGAATATTAAAAACAATTTCAAGCAGTCATGTTAAGAGCTATCAATTCACAGTAAATAAACAATATACTTCAGTTCACTTACATTGATTAACGGCACAGCGAAGCTTTTGGATTGTAGCACCATTTCCGCTTGATCGATAAATCCCAACATGATCAAGTCCTGAAATTTAATAGGGAAAGTAAAATAAAAATTGTTAAATTTGAATATTCATGGATTAATATTTAGAAAACAATTATGTTCAGTATGAAATAGATGGAGTGTGGTTAGCACTTAAGTCTAGGACTCGTGTTTCGTTCTATTTGGGATTCATCAGCTGGATGTACCTGCATCTCAGAGTTGATTTACATCCCGGGAATCAAACACTTCCACCTTAAATGCCATTGTGTTATCCAATAATCTACTGAGTCCCGATAGCCATCCAGTCGTGTTGATGCTCTTAATTAAAATTTGACCAGTCTTGGTCGGGATATGAGGTTCAGTTATCGACTTGGAGCACATAAATAATGAAGTCCTATTCGGTGTATACGAAGACGTAAAGTGAAATCTCTTGAATGATCTGAGTCTCGATAGACTTGGTGGTTTGGTGTCTGAACAAATCTCACCATGAACTTAAAAATCTCCTTTGGCTTTTCCCAATCAGCCTCATTTGTGATGTACGTGAGATGTACATCTGCCAACCAACAAAACTGTATAGAAAGAAGCGATCTGCTTTGTCCTACTCGATGACTATGGATCATAGTTTATGAAAATAGAAGACATCTGTAGTCTAGTGGGTTTTTGTCATAACCGTATTTCAAAGTTTATTCGCGTATTGTGGAACAACTAGGTGAGTTTGGAAGTAGAATACTAAGCAAGGATGAGAAATAGGTTGATGAGCTTGTGATTCTTAATTATCTGGGGTTGTTGGAAAATGTAGTATGCACGACTAACCGCCGCCTACCTTGATGATGGAAGTGAGATACTGCAGGAGTGAGTTGGCAGCTAAGTAGGAGAGACCAAACTTAACCGTAGCATCAGTCGATGTAGCCAATAACCGTTGGTCCTGAGTTTGATTCCCACGTGCGAGTTCGCAGATGTGCACTGATGAGGAGTCCCATACTAGAATATAACGGCGGTCCAGTGTTTTAAAGTCCCCAATGATGGTCCTGCTCAGATCAGTTAGTGATTATGAATATGAGAATCGTACTGCTTGAAACAAGCTCCCACAACGCAAACAGGGACAAAGTAGTTTTATCAAATGTATTGTGGTATCCCATAATAAAAAACCCACTGAGTTCTGCTCGTTTGACTTGGTGAGGCCAATGTGGTCGAGTCATGGTTACTTATAAGTACGGGTTATTGCAATGAAAAGCTTATAGTTAGTGGATAACAGAATCCCGAACGAGTTCTCAATGAAAAGGAACCGTTTTATATTTTACACCTATACGATTTAAATTCATTCGAAATGTGATTGAATGCTGGATTAAAATTTTGTACGTTATTTAACAGCCTATTAATATAGGCGTTGATTAACATGGTTACTTATTTCCTGATATTAAACTTCTTGCCACGAATAACTAGCAAATCTAACTATGCTGTCTTGTCATGGACGTAGTTTGGTTCAGAAAACAGTTTACTCTCCGATATTCCATGGATTTCTAACAGTGGTGGTATAGTTTGAAAAGTACTAAACCAACTAACACAACCAAGTCCATTCACAAAGATCTCGTGCGAAATTGGTTTAAGATAGGCTTTAAGATCGACAAGATCTTGAATACGAATCCTGTTTATTTCATAATTTCCTTCAGAAGGAATATTCTCTTGTGGTATGAATAACTCGAATGCTCATGTATGATAATTTATACTATTACGGACAGCATTAGAGAAAAGCATTAGTCACATCATAAAAGATCAAATCAGTGTTATAATGAGATCTCTGTAAATTTGTTTGGATTTCAATCTGTAAGTGGTCCAATACTCAAACCAGAGAATAAAACTATGAAAAATAATGTTATACATAACAAAAAAAGAATACCTCGAGCTTCAATAGCACGAATTGCACGAACAATAAAATTAGGTACATCAGAATCTTCATTCTCACATATTTGCATGATTGTAGATGCAAATACAGATTCATCTATTTACAGAGAAAATTAAATCAAAATATTTAGGAGAAAATTATTTATTAATGTTGGTGAAATTTTTATTTAAAATACAAAACAGACAAAAATCATGCACATAGACATCTGTTAGACAAATAAACCTATCATATTATACCTTATTCACTGTTATAAATAAATAGATAAGCTGATTACATAACATTCAAATTGTTACTAGGAGAAAAAAGTGGAATAAACAGGAATGATCTGTGCAAAATGATACATCCAGTTAATTGTGGAACTAATAATCCTCTCGGACTTAAACGATGATTTTTTTTGTTTTAGTGTCGACCAGATAGTATGAATCTTGTTTTTCAAAAAATATCAACGTAATATATTTGATATAAAACATTGTAAAGTATTCTTCATACACAATTATAGCCTTAACAAACACTATACTAATTTTGTGAAATAACGATTAACGTACATGAAACCACAGAGAAAAAACCCAACGAGAGTTGTCATTAAACAAATGAAATTTTACTATTAATATATTTTAGTGGCTTAGTTGTTATGAAAACAGTGAATCAAAGAAATGTACAAATTTATTAGTAATTTTAAAAAGACCCATTATATCAACGTTGTATTTAGTGTCCAGTAGATGGGTATACGATTAAGTTATTGATTATTTTTGTAGATCAACGGGCAGGCGTTTCATTGATCGTTTCTTCTATCTTTCTAATGTATATGATTTTGTACAGGTTTGTAAGTTGATGGATGTTTTATTAAGAGACAAAAAAACAAATAATTATATACTATCGTTTATATGATTAAACAAGATATCACCTCGAAATTTAGGTAATTTATATAAATTTTCACAGATTTAAATCATGAGTCAGTTGAAGCTAGACCACCATTGAAAACCTGGAAGCACTGGACGGCCGTTTCGTCCTAGTATGGGACTCCTCAGCAGTGCGCATCCACGATCCCGCACCACGCGGGGCTCGAACCCAGGACCTACTGGCTTCGCGCGCGAGCACTTAACCATTAGACCATAAGACAACAGAGGATGGTCGTGAAATGTCGCGGATCGGTTGAAGTTATACATCAACACTGTTGCATGCCGGCTCCGTGGTCTAGTGGTTAAGCGCTCACGCGCGAGACTGGTAGGTCCTGGGTTCGAATCCCGCGAGGCGGAGTCGTGGATGCGCACTGCTGAGGAGTCCCACAATGGGACGAAGCGGCCATCCAGTGCTCCCAGGTTTTCCATGATGGTCTAGCCTTAATTGACTCATGATCTCAACCATTGAAATTACCATAATATCCACAAAAACCCTTCTGATATAAATATAATTATCAACAAATGTTTAGCATATAGTAGTTTGTGAAGTTTAGATAAATGTTCAAAGTGTACCCGAGATCAATATAATGAGGAGAACAGAATACAAAATGATGTTTATTTATACGGCGGGAAGTAATAATTAAGAGGTTATATGAAGTTAACAAGTGATTGGGTAGTCGTTCAACATGATAAAATAAACAAATATGTGAACATCAATCAGATTATGTAAGAGATGAATATCAGAAGCTGAAATAATAATAAAAAGGTTGGGAACAGGGTTGGAAAAAATTAGAATTAACAAACGTTTTTAGACAAATGTCCAATCACTATGTCAGGGAAAAGTTGATCAAACTTTAGCTCTGTATACATAACTTAGGTCGGAAACGTTTGATAGCAATGGCCTCTGCAAAACGGAGTTTTTTCTGTTGATTATTTTGAATGCATCACTTACATTCATTCAACGTTTACTATCCAAAATATGTCTGGCACTTGTAAAAACTTTACTCACTTTCAGACATAAGTTCCTAGGAATGCATTCAGAAAACGTTGTAAAGGCCCTTCCCTCCGTACTTACTACGTAATTGCTGCCGCAGGTACATGTAGATTCATAAATGCAATTAAATATGACGTCGAAATCGTATTGATCTACTTTTGAATGGTACAGAGAACACTCGATGTTGAGTTGTGAAACCGATTGAGCAGCAGGAAACCTTTTCAGCAACGCCTTGACTCTCCTATAGAATCTTTCTGAAATCTTATCTCCCTTGAACGGAAGGCGGATGAAGACAAGTCTCTTCTTAACAGTTGATTGTCTATCATCTTTGAGATATTTATTCCCGAAGTTAGTAATAAATTCCCTCGGGTATCCATTTTTTATTAAATACTTTTCCTGAATAACCGATTTCTCATTTATTTAGCCATTTGAGCATAACATCATAGATCTATTGAAGTCTTTTGAATAGACACATTTTGTAACTGATAGGACAAAAGCTGTTAAAGTTCAAATACTGTCCTGTTCATGATTCTGTCCTATATATACTTTTTGCAAGACTTCAATCACTTTTCTGTCTTACACTAAGATCTAAAAAATTCAATTGGTTATCTCTTTCAGATTCCATTGAGAACGTTATGTTGGGATGAAAGTTGTTGAACTAAGAAACCGAGAAGCATGGTCCATATCATCACAGATACTGTCGTCAAAAAATCTGGTGTAATATTTTGGATTTCGCGTTTTAGTTTCGCTAGTTCTAGACTAGTCAAGAAGATATCGGCCAAGATAGGCCCCATGGTCACCCTATCGGTTTGTTTCTATAGTTGATTGTTGAATTGGAAACGAACCCCTTCTGTGCAAAATAGTAATAATTTTCTCAACTCATCTTTAGGCGGAGGAAGTGTTGGGATATTCAGGAAAATATCCCAAAAATTATTCTATTAAGTCTAATGCTATTCTTGGACTTGGAGATGGTATTATTTTCTTATTGGTCGGTACTTATTTCACGTGTGATTTTCCTACTGGTCAATATTGTACAATGTTCTTTTCTATTTTATGGTAAGATGTGGTCTGCTTGATTAGTATATAAACAGTCACAATTGATTGATCACTGGGTGGTGATCAATGTCATGCTTGTCTAGTCCTTATTAGTGCAGATCGAATGTTATCGATCATGTTGCAATATGGCCACCAGTCTAGGTGACTCGACACTGCGGGCACAATGTATTGAGATTTGGATGGTGGTTGGAGGTAGTCAACAGGAATCCCTGCACCCGGGTTTCGTGCTACTTGGCACTCGTCAGCAAGGTGTACCTGTAATCTTGAGGGAACTGGTGCTCCCTGGCCGATTCGATCTCGTGTCACCCAGCTTCACAGTCAGAGACGTTACCACTGAGCTATCCGAGCTGTGACTAACCTCCTGTAGGACTGAGATGTAATCACAATTGATTGATCACTGGGTGGTGATCAATGTCATGCTTGTCCAGTCCTCATTAGTGCAGATCCAATGCTATCGATCATGTTGCAATGTGGCCACCAGTCTAGGTGTGTTTGAAATATAATGATTCATATCTCCGAGGCTGAGACTTGTGTTCTGGACTCAACTGGCTGGGCTAGACAGGGAAGCGGGACCAATCAGAACCCTAGGTCATTCTTACGTGTTTGTGCGTCTTTGGTCCGATCGATAATTCGCTGTCCTCTAATCTGCCCTCAAAGTTATAGCAAGAAGTAATTCAAATTGTTCATAAATTATATTAACAGTTACTGCTGGTGGTATACTCACAAAAAATGAACACACGTGAGAGGATACTATGAATTTATCTGATATATTCAACCGATCTATTTCTTCGGAAATCTGAATTGCGTCTTTTTAACTATTGGCCGCCAGTTTTATACGAATCAATTCTAATAATTATGCTAACCACCGAGCCAACTTATGATATGGTGAGTTAACCATAAAGATTATAGGTCTTAACGAGATGTTGGATTTGTGTACTTTAAGGAGACCATATACTAAAGGCAGTCGTGATCATTTTGCCATCAGATTGTTGTAAGGTGAATTATCAATGAGTTTCTTCTTTAAAAGTTCCTACAGATGTTTATTGACTCTGTTCCAGATTGTTGCAATGGTATCTCCTCTAGATATGTCGATTTGGAATCATGATTTAGCGTTGAGAATTTGGAACATTTTATGCACATGATCTATTCGGTTAATTATTACAACACCAGGACACTTATTTGGTCATATTATAATGATCTTATTATTCACTTGTTAATTCGTCAGTGTTGATATATGTTCCTTCGTCGAATGTTTTGAATGTGCAGTTGCGGAAATACAGTACTGATTTGCAATACCAACCAGTTTAGATTTAAATCAAACTTTTCTGTCTTCGTCTATAGGTTTTTGCAAACCTAGTTGTTCTTGCTTTATTTAAGTTTATCAAAGGATTTGGTTGTATCAAATACATCGAATTTATGAGAAAATGAGATTAATTATATATTGTATTAGCAATATAATCTGTAAAATACATATATGCTTTACAAAAAACTCAACATTGGTTAGACTAAGAAATTGGATATGCAGAATAAGATAGAGTTTCTATGATAAAAAGAATCCACACACTTGAAAACAATCACTTTGTGTCCGTCAGACTTGAATTGCATAAAAGGTATAAAATTGTTCACTAATGGAAAAATTGTTTCTAATAAAGAACCAGGTGAACAACTTGTAAATTATTCACTAAATTACCAAACATTCACATTGACAAAAGCTATTTTCTCAAAGTTTCACAATGACCAACTTATTTCTATTTACAATGAGTTAGTGTGTTTATTTACTTACAACAGACTATACATATCAACTAATCAATTCTATTTACATTTATTTCGATATAAATGTAAGTATGAACTATTTACTATCAATCGTATATGAAAAGTTCACCAAAAAACGCATATACATTAATTCAAACTAATAAACATATATCTTTGCAAAAAAATATGATCAATGCTTTATGGAATCTTTACAACAATCACAGTGTCTTTATTTTTTTTCCGGTACAAATTCCATTCAAGTTATTCTGTTTATTATTATTATTATTATTGGTGATGATGATGATCATAAATTTAGTAAATATTGTGTTCAAAGTGTTTATCGTCAAGAAGACACATTATTTTAAAAGTGCACTGTTAAATAATTTACATTTTGCATGATATTCATCATTCGATGGAGCAATGTAATAAATTCAGAAAACAAGTTATTTCACATTCTAGCTCCAAGTAATGTAGGTCAGTGAGGAAGACGAAAATTGAACGGCCAGTGTTTAAAAGGAGTTAACGAATACGAAGGATCTAGCAAGGGGAGTTTGGAAATCTTGATTATAAACCAATAGTGTATATAAGCACCAGGTTACTGGGGCAACGGATGGCAGATGAACTTATTTTAACCACCGGTTGCCATGGGACTTAAACTCCTGATGCTGCTCCACTGCATTGTGGATTGTACTTCTAGACGAAAGACTCGGACATTAGCCTCCTAAAAAAACCAGATAAGCCGGTTTGGTTGCATAGACAATATATCAGCACTTAGCCTACACGACGATTATTACTACTCAAAAAAATGTTATCGCTCCAATTCTCTGTTCATGAAAGCGATATTTATAATTAGATAGTACCATGCAAATCTTTTTTACAACTTATCATCTTTCCATTTATTTTATTACCATTTTTAGTACACCTTTATTTTTCAAGTTTTCATAAAGACTTATTGAAATGTGAGCTGATTTTGTTAAGAAAGACAATAGAAGCATTGGGATTAGACGATCCAGCTCGAAGAAAAAACAACCAAGATTTTTAAGGTCATTCAATACCTCATCTGTGATAAGAGTTCTATCCAGTCTAAACGGTCTGAAGTCACTGAATGGAAGATTTATGGATGCACCCACCGAATACAGCACTTGATACAGCTTTCCTGAAGCTGTATTTGTCTTCCAAAGTGATCTTCTTGACATTCACACAGTGACAAAGATCGAACAACAGATAGGTTCAACTGTTGTTAGATAGCCCGAAGTCGATGTTTATCGTATATCTGAGACCAGTATTTCAGACTTGACTAAAGTACTTGTCCACTATTTCATTACAAATTTTTTTTTTACAAACCCCCCTATATAGGATCTCTATGGTATCGATGTCCAGTTTTGCTAGAGTTGATGTCAAAGAGGCGACACTAATCGACTGGATCCACGTTAACAGTCGTTTCTATGTTGTTAAATTAGAATGTTCCATTAAAGTGAGAAAAAGTTAGCATGAGAAACTACGCTTTCTCGTAATCTACGTCAATGAGTCGACAGATTGCAGTTACAATATCATAGCAACTATCCTACAACCAATTTTGAATATGGTTAATTTCAGTAAAGTCCTTTTATTAACTTACTTAACTGACAATTTTGTTCGAGCAGTAGCAATTCGCATATTTCTTTGTACTATTATGACCACTATCGTATCTACCTAAACGTTTATGCCTGATCACATGACAGAACATCTAAAATTTTAATATCTTAAATGTTGCTCGATAAATCATTCTCTTCCCCACGTATATATGTACGCGAATCTTATTATTAGCTTTTGCTCTGCTTTGCTGTGCCCTTATAAGATTTGACCATAAATTTATCTCTGTATCGGCTCACAAACATAATCGCCTCTCTGCTTCAGATTCGCTTGATGTGCAGATAGCTTTGTGACATGTGCTATCCGCTGATACACTGTCGTTGCCGCTACTTATTGTCTTCTGATTTCAAACACCTTAGGATTTATATAATAACGGTTACAAAGGTGATTGCTAAACGAAGCAAAGCCACCACAATATAATCAAGGATGAATTCTACCATCAATCCAAGGTCAGGTTTACAACACATCGGCGAAAGAAGTTTTGGTCTATACCAGACAAACTCGTCCTCTCATAGCTGAAGATGTACAAAGACTCTGTGCTCAATTATCTGTACCTCTGATGGATTATTGACATCCAGTGGTAATATCATGTCTGTAATAAAGAGGTTCAACAATGTGCGTTTGGGCACAATGATGATGTTTCAGTTAATATCTTCACCTTGAAACCCCGGCTTAAGTGGTGTGAAAATGTGTTACGAATGTGGTCCCAGCGGTATCCACTTCGTCGGCTATTTGCTGACACTAAGACTGGATGAGATAAGTATAGAGTTAGTCAATTTATGAAATAGTGCTGTTGCATGGAAGCTGTATAACATTAGCATATGTTTGTTCATTATGACTCCCTGAGTGGGGTCCTAGAGATGGTACAACACAGTGGCTTTCAGATCTTTCACTAAAGTAAGAAGTGGAGGCTAATGTTTTTGGGGCAAAATTAGACGAGACAGGTTGATAAGTAAATATAAGAGTAGTAGTTCATTTCAAATATCCCTACTCATTTTATCCGAACGTACACAACGTAATAAGTTCGATAAACCTTTAACCTCATAAATTGATTAAAGAGAAAAACAGTTTAGAAATAATTTACACTACAGAGTAATATAAACTGAGGAATCATTGTAAACACTGTAGAAACTTTTAATACAACCCACCGTAGTTTGACGATGAAACAGGCATGTATATTAGTCGGTAGGTATACAGTAAAATCTTTCTGATTGATTCATCAATAATTAACGATTGATATGATTTTACAAATTTGAAAAAAAATATTACGTAAGATTTCTTTCTAATATCTTACATTCCCTAATCATCAGTATGAGGACTGAAGGAGATTGTAGTATTTTAATAGTTGAATTCACGAGTCAATCTAAGCTAGACCACCATTGAAAACCTGGGTGGTGTTATAGCTTCAACTGACTAGTGAATTCAACTATCAAAATTACTATAATCTCCAGAAACCCCCACTTTCTTTGATAATAATCACGTGCTTACTAGTGGCTGGCTTCACGATAGATTTCCTGCAGTTCTAGTGGAGTTTAATCTGTGTCAGATGGAGACAGTTATCTACATAAGACAATGGATGAATGGTTGCAAAAGATCATGGATCGAGTGAAGTTAAACCACCGTTAGGTATCGGCCCAGTGGTCTACAGGTTAACCGTTTGCGCGCGGAACCGAAGGTTTTGGGCTCGAGTCCCATGCTTAGGAATCCCATGCTGGGACGAAACGCCCGCTCAGTGCTTTTAGATTTTCAATGTTGGTCTAGCTTAGACTGACTCGTGAATTCAACTGTTAAAATTCCTAATTAATTTAACTTGATTTACTGTGAAATAATGTCAGTCAGTCAGTAACAACGTAGAACTTAGTACGTACGTACATCAGACCGAGTTGCCATACCACATTAGCACAGAGATGCAGTGGTCGATTCAAATCCCGTAGTGGTAGAGGTAGCAAGAGTATAAGCAGTAATCGGGAAGATTAGGGTTTGGAGATGTTATTTAACGAGTATAATCCAGTGAAATAAATTTGGAAAGAGGAAAAAAAGGGGCATGAAGAATTCAGATAATTAGAATTTGGGAGAACATAGAGAATGGATGCACCTGCGCCATTGCAATCGATTTTGAGCCATGTCATTCAGGGTCTCTAACCATCGGTTGCTATCATCTCGCGGTCCCCAACCAGGTAGTCTACACCTACCAACATGACTCAGTCCACTTGTCAGTGACTTCATGGATTTGTGCCATGTTTTGGTCTGGCCGTCCCTAGCTTTCTTCCAACCTACTCCTATACCACTGAATATAGCACGTCGAGGTAGTCGGTGGTTGGGCATACGTAACACGTGTCCCAGCCATCTCAACTGATGAAGTTTCACCACTTCATCAATCGACATGCCATCCTTACCTAGTACCCGTTTCCTAACAGCTGCGTTACTTACTCGGTGGTCCCAGGATATACGAGCAATACTTCGAAGACACCTATGATCAAATACTAGTAACCTACGAATATCCTCTACTCTTACCGGCCATGTTTCACAGCCATAAAGTAGGACGGAACGAACTGCTGCGCAGTAAACACGTCCTTTGGTTGGTAGACGGATATCTCGCCTACGCCATAAATGACGCAAGTTGGCAAAAGCTAGTCGAGCCTTCTGTATCCGTGCTGAGATTTCGTCACACACCAGACCACAAGGGCTGATGAGACTTCCAAGATAAGTGAAGCGGTCGACACACTCAACTACTTCACTCCCTATCACTAGTTCGGGTGTCGATGTAACCCAATCCTGAAGCAACATTTTGCATTTCGAGGGAGAGAATCGCATCCCGAACATGCTTGCATTGTTGCTTAGAGTGGTCAGAAGACTCTGCATTTTGCCTGCGTCTTCACCAAATAAAACTATGTCATCTGCATATTCTAAGTCAACAAGTGAACCTCCCGGTAGAAGTTCAATCCCCGGAAATTTAGATGAGGAGAGTGTTATCTCTAAAAGTACGTCGACCACAAAGTTGAATAAGAATGGGGAGAATGGACAGCCCTGACGAACACCACTTGAGGTAATCAATTCTGATGACAGTTCGCCATAAGCTCTCACTCTACCAGATGTGTTCGAGTAGAGAGCCTTTATAAGGTTAATGTACTTCTTTGGTACACCTTTCAGTGACAAACGCTGCCATAGAACTTCACGGTCAACAGAGTCGAATGCCGCCTTAAAATCGAGAAATACTACCATTGTGGGGCGTCTGAATGTGTGTCTATGTTCTAGAACCTGACGTAGTGTGAATATCTGATCTATACAACCACGTCCAGGTCGAAAACCGGCCTGGTTTTCTCTAGTTTGCTCTTCACGTGCTTTGATTAGGCGTCGAAGTATTATTGAAGCTAATATTTTAGACACTATATTAGTCAAACTGATTCCTCTGTGATTGTCACAAGAGGACTTTTGTCCTTTCTTATATACTGGTACAATCAGTGATTGAGACCAGTCAGATGGGATTACGTCCAGTTCCCAAATTCTACCTAAGACCTCAGTTAATCTCACTGCTAATACTGAACCACCATCCTTAAAAATCTCAGGAGTAAACCTGTCAGGGCCTGCTGCTCTCCCTCGTTTCAGATTTCCTATGGCTTTTTCAACTTCATAAAGAGACGGAGGACTTACATTAACTTGCCATTCAGGTTGACTGGAGATCGTGGGAAACCGAAGTGTGGCTGAAGGCCAGTTGAACTGATCCCTAAAGTGTTCTGCCCATCGATCCAATCTCCTGGATTGAGAATGAATAATATGTCCATCTTTCTCTGAGATTGTTTCGCTAACAGTCGGGTTCCTAATTCCGGTTTCCTTAACGAGTCTAAACAATTGTCTGCTATTACCTATTGCCGTTGCCTTTTCCATCTCTCTTGCTTTCGCTACCCACCACTGTTCACGATCATTGCGTAGACTTCTTGTCAGTTTGCGCTTAAGCTGACTCCGCTCTTCACTATGTTCAGAGCGAGGTGGAATGAGTTTCCGAGCATCTATCAGTGCGATAGATGCTGCTGAGATCCAGTGTTTCTCCCTAACCTTGTGGTTTACCTTACTAACAGATATCACTGCTGTTTCCACAGCTTTTCGGATATCATTCCATGCTGCCTCGGGGTGGGCATCACATACATGGCTGCCTAACTGTTTTCCTAGTTGTTCCTGAAATATACTCTTAGCTTGACTATCATTAAGTAGGCCCCTAAGAGGTTTCCTTGCAGCGTTTTTCCTACGTCCAGTAAGACGCAAGCAAATACGCGCTCGTACTAGAGCATGATCTGAATCTAGGCATGTGCTCCAGAATGAGCGACAGTCTTCTATCGAGCCCCTCCATCGGTGGCTGATAGCGATGTGATCTATTTGGGTCCAACGTTGGGGCGAATTAGGGGGTCGCCATGTTAAAAGATGTTTTTCCTTATGCTTAAAGTTGGTATTTGCAAGGAACAGGCGGTTATCTGAGCATAGCTGCAACAGACGGTCGCCGTTATCTGTTCTTTGAGCCACGACACCATAAGATCCACCTAGGTGTCTTTCCCTATCGCTCAGTTTACCTACTTGAGCATTAAAGTCACCGGCCACTATTACTACATCCGAGCGCTTAGCTTTTCGGAGAAGGTCCGAAAGCTTTCTGTAAAACTCATCTTTTACATCATCTGGGCTGCAGTCAGTGGGAGAATAGGCAGAGACGACGAAGAGGCAACAACGAGTGTCCCTATCTTTCCGGATTATTACTGTTCCGTTCAGTCGGACAGCGCACAAACGACTGTCTACTGGGATCCACTCAAAGAGAGCTAGTTCTGCCCTAGGACTCAATGCTATACCTACGCCGGCGAGGCCACGGGAAGCAGAATCAGGGCTTCCAGATACACGAAGCGTAAATCGAGTCGGTTCTTTATTTTGGCATGGTGAGGTCAAATGAATGATGCTACTTGGATCCTGTATGCGCGTTTCGGAGACGCAACACACATCGATGGCGTAAGATTCTAAGGCCCTAGCTAAGGAAGCCTGCTGTCCTATTTGCCACAGTGTTCGGACGTTAAAAGCTCCTACGTGTAGTTTAGAGCGTGGTTTCAGGAGACCAGGAATAGCGTTCCATGTACTCGAATCGTTTGCCCTAGCGGTGCGAGGTGATAAAGAGACGTGAGGTGGGTTAGTCATGGAGATAAGAGAGGTATTAGGTGTTGGAAGGATTTGAATGTGACCAACTTGGTCTCGCGTGCTGTTACGGGTATGAGGGCTGATGTCACTTCCCGGCTGCCCACCCCGTGGAAGGGTATTTCTTGAGGAACCTGAAAAGGAAATTGGATTAGTGTTGGTCTTAACGACCTGGGAGCGTGACCGCAGAGCCCAAGGGACAACTGCTTGAAGCCGGTCGCGCACGGCCTTTTTGTAGAAGGTTTTTGACGTGTTAGCTCCGTTCTTCAAATGGCCTTACCGCCGGAGACGGAAATCCGTGAGGTAAGGTGAGGTGTGACATTTTTAGGGTCGACCTTTTCTAACCCCACCCCTCCTTGTGGGAAGGCAGCATCGCTGTCATGCTGATTGTCCGAAGGAAACACCTTACTGCTGTCACACCTCTGTACAGTCAGCAGTACGACTTCGCCCTCAGACTTTGAGCTGCTGCTTTTAGTCTTACCGTTCACCAATCGACCTGCCTGGCATGGTAGAACCTACAGGAACATATGTTCCAGCCAATATAGCTCGGATGGGTCATCACGATAGGCAAGCCCGACCACCACGTCAAGGTAGCAGCTTCGGTCGGGACTGTGAAATAATAAACAAGTTCAAATTGATAAATGTAAGCTATTTTTAACAAAAACCATATTATCACTGCCTTTCTTTGCTTTTTCTAGTCTACGAACTCACTTTATTTTTCTGAAAGCACTATTTATTGTAACAAGATATGATGTACTCGGTGTTGTGTGTTTACATGTAACCTTGAATAACATAGATTATGTAGCACTAACAAAATATAACTATAAACTGTTTAAGTAATTTTTCAGAACTGCCAATTTCAAGTAGGTTGTTAAAAATAAACCAATTAAAAGATAAATACCTAACAAAAAATGATATCTATCCACAAAAAACAAAGCAGGGTTAGTAGTCATGGTTGCAAACATAAATATACAAGTACGTAATAAACGTTTATTGATTTGGCCACCTGATAATCGCTAAGTAAATAATTTGTTAGATACAATTACAAAAAAATTGTGTATGTTCTAATATAAATGTAGGAGTTTTGTGGAGATGATTGGATGTTATGTGAGATCAAGAACTGATTTAAGTTAGACAATTACAGAAAACGTGGAAGTACCGAACAGCTACTTAGTTCAAACGTGGAACTCCTCAACAGTGCGAATCCATGATTCAACCATTCAGGCTTAAATTCTACGATACAGTACGGATTAAATACATATAATTTCTCGAATCTCACTGATAAAGTAAAACGATTGTGAAAACGCCATTGGTGAATCGGAAAATCTTGTTACATCAGTGATGAGATTATGCAGTTATCTGTAACCATAAAAGATATGTTTGAAGTTATTTTCTTTTTGAATACTGTCACGTAAGACCGCGATAAGTACACGAATGTGTTAAGAAACTTCTAGAATTAAACCGATAACCATACTTACAGATCCCCAACTTTATCTCAGTACATACAATTAAGTATAAGTTGTAACAAAATAACAGTGATTCGTACTTAAGTAAATCTACAGTTTTATAAGGAATTCAAGTACGGATATACAAAATGTACAAATTATGAATACAAGTAACTTACTCTTTAAAATACCGCGAGATCGTAGGGACGCAGCAGTTGGTCTTGTTCTAAAAAAATCACGCAATTTAACCAACAATTTTTTATCGAGCACAGAAGGTTGTCCCGAATCATCTAAAGTAAATAATAATAATAAAAACAAAATACAGTTAGGCAGAAAATATAACGAATTTGACAATGAGATGCACAGCTGATAGTCCAAAAATTCAATTTTTAGTTATATATACAATGCAATAGAGAATACTTAAGTACAAAAGGAAAGAAAAGTTAAAACAACGAGAATTAGTAAAGAGAAAATGATTAGGTGTTTCAGTTGTTAGACTTCAGCTTCATTGTTGATATTATATTTGAAATTCTGTTTTGTTATCGTCTGACTGGTAATCAAAGAATAAATTTTTAATGTTATTTCTTCTTTTCTCATCAGAATGAATATTTGTTCCGTGAAATAATTAATAATGACATGAGGAGTTATATACTGTAGTCAAATTTTATGAGACTAAAAAAGGAGGTTCCGAACTTAAAGTTGAAAATTTTTCGGGAAACTCTGACCATACTGATATGGTTGAATTTGAACTTGAAGACTCTTCATAAATTACATGCTATCACTGTCTGCAACCAATAGTTTAATGCATGAACTAAGATTTCTTTCCATGACACTTTCTTTGTGAACAGTATTTCATTCTATGTTAGTAATTTATGAATGGAGGATTATGTAAGCTTCCGAATTCGTGCATTCCCTACGGTCATCTGGTAATATTCTAGTATGTTATCTTCCTAATGCATTGATTAACTTGCGTTTGACCATTTTGTGACTCTAAGTCAGCTGCAGATTTCCATTTCTTAAGAATCGATATACTATTTCGAAATCCCTTATTCAATATGTTCAGTTAAAGTTATTTTTTAAAGAGATACAATCATGGAATATACAATATTTCGGACTCTATTACTTTTGAACTGGAGAAATCCTGATACGGTTTCAGAATCGATCCAGTTCATGATGGTGAAATCGATAAACATATCAGTTAACTCACTTATTAAGAGAAACCTATAAGTGTCAAAGGACCCTCTTCTCATCAAAAAACTTAATGCCAATACACTAGATTTTTTGGTAGTAGACACCCACCGAAAAAAACGACCAGGTATTTATAAAATGTTATTTCTATCGCAAAGTCTCTAAATAACCAATACAGGTTAAAGACAGAATCGAAAACAAAGGAATTAAGTCTTAAATGGGGCATATCCTTGATCTCACTGCTAACTACAGTTTATCTGTTTTACATAGAAATCGACCATTCTTAAAACTTTAATAGAATAGGACGGTTAAATTATGATACTAGCAAACGCTAATTTTAGAGAATAAAAAGTGAACGAAGAAAGGCACTTCAGAAAATGATTATTTAAACTTTTTGATATAGTATACTAGAAGCAGGGGTAAACATATTGGTGAAAAGTGTCCTTGTTACTGGACAACATAATCATTATATAGGTCACAATCACAGCTTCTGTGTGTCGCTCTTATTACTACTACAATTGATCGATTCTTCACCATCTAAACTCTAACATATGAAAACAAAACGAGTTAAGAGTAAAAAAGATAGGCTTTATTAATCATTAACAATTTGACAAGCATACACGATAAAAACAATATGGTTGTAAAAAAACTTTAAAAGAAAATAATCATAATACATTGTCTTACACAGTTTAGTCGTCTTAAAGTTAATTTATTGGAAGTTTATAAACTCGTATATAAGATTTAAATATATGGTAGTTTACCAAGTACTTTCAAAAATTGATCTATAACACTTTTAAACATTAACATTATTTGTTTCAATCACAATGTAATTGGTGATTGTTAAGTTTTCTTGTTTTTTCTTCAGCTTGGAAGTAATGACAACCTTCATATAAAAATAAATCATAATGGTCACCTTGAATTTAGAGTAAGTTTTTAGCTCATTTATTTATTTCTCGTGCAGATACACCGGTCTTGGTGATTGATTAAAATGTTAAATAACTTATTTTTTGAATAAGAATAAGTTTAGTGATTCTGAAAAAGCATCACGAAACATAACATGAGACGCCAGGTTAAACAAATGTAATAATAATTACGTAGTTTCGGCAAGACTTGACTAAGAGTTCTTATTAGTTCCAGAACTTATATTTCTTGTTCATTCATTGAATCTTGACTAATTGACTTTTAGTAAGTTACATTATAACATACTAGGAAACTGTTCAATTTATCACTCACAACGCATGGTGAACAGACGAGTTGAGTCACTTATTATAAACCGATGACTTTTATCATTTAATCAATTGATAAATTCAATAAACTAAAACGGAAGGTCGATAAACACATAAATAGCGTAATTTCTTGCACAAGTATGTACCTGTATAGTTGCTACAATTAATATTATAGTATGGTAAGCAGAAAGGAAAAGCGATGGAAATAATAGCATTGATGGATAGATAAAAAATATATCAAAATAAACCGATAAAATCAGACAATAAAGAGTGCGGAATAACATTACACTCAGAATTTATAAAATGAATAAACTAGATCCTGACTAGGAATTTTGGACAATTAGATACAACATAAACTTAAAGGTCAATTAAGCCGCAGACTGATGCCTTACTCTTTTCCCAACGACATTTGAAAGTCACTATAGCTCATACATATAGGTGGTGGTTAGACGTAGACAAATAATTGCCTAGCCACTGCAGTTTATAGGGACTCACAACATCAAATTTATGGTTAGATTAGGCTGCAGTTACGACTAAATTTGTGAAGCGTTGTGGTAGATAACTCTTTCAAGTTAGGGAATAGGGATAAAGTATTCAGTAGAATAACGTAAATTCGCTGGCTTGTTGGATTTGTATTAGTGTCTTACAATCTGCAGGATTAAATTATCACTTTACATGAATTTAGCGTAATTTGATTATTTTTATTGCAGTAAGCTCGTAAATTCCTATAGATAAATACATAATAGAATGCAGATACATAAATTAGCATCGTCAATGCTTATTGATAAGATATCCAAAGCTGAATCAAATATGTATCCACTGTTTTGTAATTTACAATACTTATTTTAGTTAATACTAGTTAGTAATGAGAAGTACTTGGAAGCAGTAAATAGTGCTAAAAATGAACACAAATACATATTTTACTGATGTGTAAAAATAAGAATAAATCAAAATCAACCTACTTAATTTTTCAAGATGATATAAAAATCCTTTAGTTTTCGCTTTAAGTCTATCCATTAGAGGCTCATAATTTAATTATTACTTAATAACATATACCAAGAGAAGTGTATTCCAAGTGGATGAGAGTACTGAATATAGCATATGCGCTTAAAGTACAGCACATCATGTGTATCCAGCCAATAAGTTAGTATGATATATATATATATATATATATATATATATATATATATATATATATATATATATATATATATATATATATAACAATTGGATACCTATTAGTAAGTCATTTGATAAATTCTTAAAATATTTTTGCATTTACTATGTCAATATTAGTACCATTATACAAAGAGAGGCTGTGAAAAAACATATCCATGGATGCGTGATTTATAAGATAGAAGCATTCATTTAGTATAATCTGACTACTATTAAATAATTTATACTAAGAACAATTCAAAATTCTTGTGAAAATTCCAATAAAGAGATAATTAGGTTTTTGATTTTAAAAAAGGATTATTTTACCAACTGACTTCTTCATAAATGATAATATAATTTGAATAGTCTAAGTTATCCGGTGACATTTAAGATATAAATGAAACTATATTTGTAACGGAGTTGAGCAAGAATAAGGATAAGTGAAAACTGTTGGATAACGACAACCTTTAATTCCTAAATATAATTTTTTCCACTAGGTAACTAAGTAACTATAAAATTACTGTCAAAAATAGACTAACGAAACCAGACACTTGAACATTTCTCATCGAACAAATGTGAACGACGTGTAGACTTGGGATAAACGAGTATTCGTTCAATTTTATGTTTTATAACAAATAGGGAAACTTGAAGGAATCAACTAGACATCCAATAAAGAAGTAAAAATAATGATACGAATGTAGAAGATATATAAAACGTGGAACACAAATTTGTTAAAAAAAAAGATAAGAAATAGAGATGGTACAAAACTGGATATTTAGAGGGAGAGATTACATAAATGCCTCTATGATATCGTGGATTTTTATATAATGTATCGCCTAGTTTCCACCCATTGGCATCACGGATTAGTAACATTTCTTGTCCTGGTCATCCAATTATTTGATATCTAAATCACACTCTATAACATTTAAAGACAGTGATTAAGCAGATGTAATACATTTTTAACTGTATAAGTCTTTGAAGGTGTATAATCATCCCTCATATTTTGACAGCTAACAATAGTATAAGCTAAGAAGTTGTTATGCTATATTAAATTAATGCTTTCAAGATTCTAATTACAAAATACTTACGATTCACATCTGTTTTTACTTTGTGTGGTCATATTTTGCACTTATAAACTAACATAAAACTGGTTCCTGAATGATATGCTCGCCTTTTGCTTGGTAGATGAAAACTTCGCTTAAAACAAAGGTGGTATAGTTTATCAGAGATGAAAGGTTTTATGTGTTCATGTCAACATATTACCATTCACAGGTGAAACAAGGCTAATTAGACTTCCAAGATAACTTAAGCTGTAGACAGAGCTAACTATTTCACTTATTATTATTGATAACACCAAGTATTAAGTTATATCAATCCCGAAGCAACAGTGTGAATTAAAAAAAAGGAAAAGATATATCCAAAGCACTTTTAAAGACTACAATCTGTCAGTGAGTCTCTGACACCACACATCACAGTGCTTATCCAATTAAGCTTTTCATTAAGTAGATGTTCAGATAAAAGTAAGCATGGGTTCATAGGGGATTTCTGAAAAATAAAATGTAAAAATCAATAAGCAAAAGAAATAATTTATATACGCATATCACTTACATCTGGTTAATGAACGTCCTAACGTGACTCCATGATCTTCATTCTAATTAATGTAGCATAAATGATAAAAGAGACAGCTAGTAGTTTTATAAATTAATTTTATTCTTACTTAAAAAGATAATAAAAAAATTTTCTAGTTTACTTCTTTATATTCATTGCTGTATTTTAAAAAAAAATGGTCATTCTGTTCATTTTATTATAGATGAAATATTTTACACGCTTTCATTTTACTTCTATTAAAATCAATCCCATTTAGAAAGTTGACTTATTAATGAATTTCTAAATTCTTGTAATCTATGGGATACTTAAAAAAAATTGAACAAAATTAAATGATGAAACTTAAAATCCTAGATTATTGTTACTATAGAAATCAAAGAGTAATTTTATTTGTTTGCCAGTAATTTCCAAGTTCCACAACCTTATGAAAGGTATATTAATAATAAGAGTATTAATTTAGATATATGACCAATTAGACTATTGAAACATATAAGTGAATCGACTTTTTCTTTCAAGAAGACAAGGATTAGATAAAAGTAATATGGGGTGTTTTTTTCAGTTGCTTAAAATTTCTAGGAATAATTGTAAATATGTATATTATACTAATTCAGAATAAATAATATCACAAAAATTGTATTTTCTGTTATTTAGTTTATGACAAGTAAATGAATTCTCACTAAATAACTAATTACTTATATTTTTTAATTGTATGTTTTACGTGAAATAGAAACTTATAAAGGTGTATTGATACACACAAGTATTTTTCTTTATTTAATCTAATACCTGATAATTAAGATGTACTTCTAAATGCTTGAATATATAAGTGACGTGTTTTTTTTCGATGGATTTTAAACAAATAATGGCCTTTACATAAAATACATTTCAAAGGTGATTTTAGTATGTTTCAACTATTACAAAAACGCAAAGGGTAGTTGATTAACATTGAAGTAGTGAGTGTGTATGATTATCTGGCCACAAAGCAGTAAGATAGTTTAGTGTTATAGATTTTTTTCTACAAAAACATAATTTCAGCTCCAACAACTCAAAACGTTCAGTTTAAAATAAGCACATTAACGAATAACTCCGCCTGTAGCTCTACTAGAGTTACTGCCGGTCCTAAGCCCGGGTAAAGGAGGAGGGTTGGCCGTTGGGTTAACGACCCAATCCCGTAGAAAACTAACTTGCTAAAAAAACGCTAACCAGAAAAAATAATTCAAACCATTTAAACTCTGCCCTGGGAGTTAGGTCTTCATTTGGAAGAACTATGACGCCTCATGATGAAAGCCGAGTTTCTTCGGAAGCCACGAGGCCGATGCCCCTTCTAACAACCAGAGCAAAACTTTTTATAGGTACATGGTACGTCCGAACAATGTGGGAGACCAGGATGACCAGTCGAATAGCAACGGAAATGATGAGATACAATTCGGCAGTACTGGGAATCAACGAAACCCATTGGACCCGAGCTGGACAGCAAAGGCTAAATACGAGAAAGATGCTGTTATACTCCGGCCACGAAGGGGAAAATGCTCCATACACTTAAGGAATTGCTTTAATGCTGTCCAAAGTAGCATGAAATGCACTTGTAGGACGGGAATCTCATGGATCCAGAATCATCAAAGTATCATTCAAAACAAAGGGGGAGGAGATCACAATGAATATTATCCAATGATATGCACCCACCAAATATAGCAACGACGACATTAAAGATCAATTCTATGAGAGGCTGCAATGAATCATAGAGAAGCTGACATAGCTTCAGACCACCACCTAGTTGTGGCCAATTTAAAACTGAAGCTAAAGAAAAACTGTACAACTGGACAAACAGCACTACAAAGGTTCGATACAGCATTCCTTCGAGATACTGACAAACTCAATTACTTCAAGATAGCTCTCAACGACAGGTTTCAAGCCTTACAGGATCTACTGGAGGAAGAAGAAACGACTATGGAGGACAACTGGAAAGGCATCAAAGAAGCATTAACTTCAACGTGTCAGGAGGTTCTGGGCCTAAAGAAGCATCATCATAAGAAATGGACCCCTATAGAAACACTGGACAGGATCAAAGAAAGGAAGAACAAGAAGACAGCAATTAACAACAGCCGAACACGAGCAGAGAAAGTCCAAGCACAAGCTGGGTACATAGAAGCGAACAAGCAAGTGAAGAAGAGCATTGGGGCCTACAAGAAGAAGTACGTGAAAGAACTAGCAACGACGGCGGAAAAAGCTGCAAGGGAAGGAAATATGAAACAGCTTTACGATACAACGAAGAAACTAGCAGGGAAATACAGAGAGACCGGTCAAAGACAAAGAAGGCAAGCCAATCACTGAAATTCAACAACAGTGGAACAGATGGGTAGAGTACTTCGAGGAACTCTTGAATAAGCCGACTCCAATGAATCCACCGGACATCGAAGCAGCACACACATCTTTCTATAGATGTCAATCCACCAACGACGGAAGAAATCAGAATGACCATCAGACAAACCAAGAGCGGGAAAGCAGCAGGACCTAACAACATACCAGCTGAAGCACTGAAGTCAGACACCGAAGTAACTACAAACATGCTTCACCTTCTATTCAAGAAGATTCGGGAGAAGGAACAAGTGCCGATGGACTGGAAAGAAGGACACCTCGTCAAGATTACAAAGGAAGGAGATCTGAGCAAATGTGAAAACTACAGAGGAATCACACTACTGTCAGTACCAGGAAAAGTCTTTAACAGAGTTTTGTTGAACCGGATGAAAGATGCAGTAGACGCCCAACTTCGAAATCAACAAGCTAGATTCCGTAAGGATCGGTCGTGCACAGACCGAATCGCGACACTACGGATAATTGTTGAACAAACAGTTGAGTGGAACTCGTCACTGCACATCAACTTCATTGATTATGAAAAGGCATTTGACAGTGTAGATAGAAGGACGTTATGGAAACTTCTTCGACACTACAGAGTTCCTGAGAAGATTGTCAACATTATCCGGAACTCATAGGACGGACTGCAGTGCAAGGTCATGCATATAGGACGCATTCCAATTAAGGACTGGAATCAAACAAGGCTGTCTTTTCTCTCCCTTCGTCTTTCTTCTGGTGGTCGACTGGATTATGAAGACCTCAATATCTGAGGGAAAATACGGCATACAATGGACAGCTCAGAACCAATTAGACGATTTGGACTTCGCAGATGACCTGGTCCTCCTATCACATAAACACAAACAAATGCAGATAAAGACAGACAGTGTAGCAGAAGTCTCTGCATCAGTAGGCCTCAACATACACAAGGGGAAAACCAAGGTCCTCAAATACAACACAGAGAACAGCAATCCAATCAATCTTGATGGCGAAACTCTGAAAGATGTAGAATCCTTCACAGACAGCATTACCGATGAACAAGGAGGTTCAGATGCAGACGTAAAGGGGAGGATTGCCAAAGCAAGGACAGCATTCCTACAGTTGAAGAACATATGGAACTCAAAACAACTTTCAACCAATATCAAAAACAGAATCTTCAATACCAATGTCAAGGCAGTTCTACTGTACGGAGCTGAAACTTGGAGAACTACAACAACCATCATCAAGAAGGTGCAAGTATTTATAAATACATGCCTACGCAAGATACTCAACATTCATTAGTCGGATAGCATCAGCAACAGCCTTCTATGCGAGAGAACAAACTAGCTTCCAGCTGAAGAGGAAATTAGGAAATGACGATGGAAACGGATATGACATACATTACGCAAATCATCAAACTGAATCTCGAGGCAAGCCCTAACTTGGAATCATGAAGGGAAGCGGAAAAGGGGAAGGCCAAAGAACACATTACGTCAGGAAACAGAAGCAGATATGAAAAGGATGAATAACAACTGGAGGGAGCTGGGAAGGATTGCCCAGGACAGGATTGGATATATATATATATATAAAGGTTTCTGTTTGTCGAATATCGCTTGACCATTTCACTTCCCTAGACCCGATGCAAATCAGAATACGAATAAGTGGAAACGGAGTAAGTTCCAATAAGTCGAAACAACAAAGATACAATACTAAAAACACTTTAGTTTATACAGAATTATTAGAAATATTAGGACATCTAGGGTATTCTACATTGCCATACCAGTAGTGATTGGTTAAAAAAGAGACCAATCAGGATAATATTGAAGCATAAAATTGTTAGGATTTGATCCTGCTAAAACATTCAGCTTATTTTCATATTGCATGAATCTATTTGTACAAGATTCACATAAAAATGACATGATATAAAATAAGCATCAAACGATGCTGTGAATTCAATTATCCAAATCATCCGAAATTACTGTAGAACAATAGGAAACATCATAATATGATTATCAGTATGTTAAACAGAAGTTTGATGATAAAAAGGCACATTGAAAAACATCACAAAGCAAATAATAGTGCTTTTTAATTATCAACCAAAATTGTATAGCCTAATTAAAGTCAAGCAAAAACGATATGAATTACGTGGGAAAACAATGAAACCACTTTGTTCTTTTAAGAACAGATGGATTGTAACTAGCAATGAAATCTAGGACGCTTGTTTTGTCATTGCCAGCTGAATGTACTTGCATCTAGGTATTGATGGTTACACTGGATTCGAATCCAGTACTTTTCGTTTCAAAAGGCGTAACAGGTTATTTACTGACCGACTGAGTTTAGATAGCCGCTACCTTGTTTAACGAGTATCAATTTAATCAGTCAGCTTTTTGATCTTCACCCTGTTAAAATTCTTAGCTCAATATTGATCAATCCTTCTTGAAAAATGTTCATTCTGATAAAAATTCAGTGAAGACTATCAACAACTGGATGATTCAAAGCCTTACTACTAATGATGGAGATTAAACCTCTGTTTAACATTCTAAAACTTTAAATGTCAGTAAATTTATTTATTTTCATTAAAATATAGATAAATAAACATGAAAGTGTTACATAAAAAAGTCATCCTACCAAAAGATCCTTCGCATATCGTATTGCAGCTTTCCACGATTCATAATCGATGGCTGGGATTTGTACTAAATGAACATTCAACTTTCCAGCAGTTTCACATTCAATCTGAGGTTAACAAAAAGTAGGAATAGAAACTAAAATAAACTCAGTAAAGATGAGTGTTAAATCATATTTAACGTAAGTCTAAATAATACCAGTCAGTCAGTAACAACGTGGAACTTCGTACTTACGTACATCAATTCGAGTTGCCACATCACATTAGCACAAAGATGTAGTTATCGATTCAAATCCCGTAATGGTAGAGGTAGTAAGAGTATAAGCAGTAATAGGAAACACTAGGGTTTGAAGATGTTATTCAAGGAGCATAATACAGTGAAATAAATTTTGAAAGAGAAAAAACAAGGGACATGAAGAATTCAGAAGATTAGAATTTGGCAGAACACAAAGAGTAAATGCACCTAAGCCATTGCAAACGATTTCGAGCCATATCATTCAAGGTCTCTAACCATCGGTTGCTATCGTCTCGCGGATCCAAACCAGGTAGTCTACACCTACCAACATGGCTCAGTTCACTTGTCAGTGACTCTATGGATTTGTGCCATGTTTTGATCTGGCCGCCCCTAGATTTCTTCCAACCTACTCCTACACCAGAAAACATCGCACGTTGGGGCAGTCGGTCGTTGGGCATACGTAGCACGTGTCCCAGCCATCTCAACTGATGAAGTTTCACTACTTCATCAATCGACTTGCCATCCTTACCTAGTACCCGTTTCCTAACAACTGCATTACTTACTCGATGGTCCCAGGATATACGAGCAATATTTCGATGACACCTATGATCAAATACTAGTAGCCTACGAATATCCTTTACTCTTACCAGCCACGTTTCACTGCCATAAAGTAGGACGGAACGAACTGCTGCGCAGTAAACACGTCCTTTGGTTGGTAGGCGGATATCTCGCCTACGCCACAAATGACGCAAGTTAGCAAAAGCTAATCGAGCCTTCTGTATCCGTGCTGAGATTTCATCACACACTAGACCACAAGGGCTGATGAGACTCCCAACATGAGTGAAGCGGTAGACACGCTCAACTACTTCACTCCCTATCATTAGTTCAGGTGTCCATGCAACCCAATCCTGAAGCAACATTTTGCATTTCCAGGGGAGAATCGCATCCCGAACATGCCTGCATTTTTGCTTAGAGTGGTCAGAAGACTCTGCATTTTGTCAGCATCTTCAACAAATAGAACTATATCGTCGGCATATTCTAAGTCAATAAATGAATCTCCTGGTAGAAGTTCAACCCCTGGAAAGTCAGATAAGGAAAATTTTTATCTCTAAAAGCACATCAACGACAAAGTTAAACAAGAATGGAGAGAGTGAACAGTTCGCCATAAGCTCTCACTCTACCAGTTGTGTTCGAGTAGAGAGCCTTTACAAGGTTAATGTACTTCTTTGGTACGCCTTTCAGTGACAAACACTGCCATTAAACCTTACGATCAACAGAGTCAAATGCTGCCTTAAGGTCAAGAAATAATACGATTGTGGGGCGTCTGAATGTGTGTCTATGTTCTAGGACCTGATGTAGTGTGAATATCTGGTCTATACAGCCACATCCAGGTCGGAAACTAGCCTGGTTTTCTCTAGTCTGCTCTTCATGAGCTTTGGTTAGGCGTCGAAGAATTATTGAAGCTAATATGTTAGACACTATATTAGTCAAACTGATTTTTCTGTGATTGTCACAAGAGGACTTTTGTCCTTTCTTATAGACTCGCACAATCAGTGACAGACCAGTCAGATGGGATTACGTCCAGTTCCCAGATTCTACCTGAGGCCTTAGTCAATCTCACTGCTAATACTGGACCACCATCCTTAAAAATCTCAGGGGTAAATCTGTCAGGGCCTGCTGCTCTCCCTCGCTTCAGATTTCCTATGGCTTTTTCAACTTCGTAAAGAGACGGAGGACCTACATTAACTTGCCGTTCAGGCAGACTGGAGATCGTGGAAAACCGAAGTGTGGCTGAAGGCCAGTTGAACTGATCACTAAAGTGTTCTGCCCATCGATACAATCTCCTGGATCAACAATTTATAATATGTCCATCTTTTTCTGAGTCATGTCAGAATAAGTGAACGACTACACGAGTTTATGTGATTAAGTGACAGGATGGTAGATCCATGTTTATTAAGTCAATCAGATCGTGTTCTGTTAATGAGTGAATATTTATTCTTATTTAAATAAATGTACAAATAAAAATAAACTGTCTCTAGATAAAATCTGCCTCATTGTTTGTCTTCAATTAGTGAATATTAACATTGATTTGTCAGTGGACACGGGCAAATCTTATCAGAAGTATCCACTATTCAAAAAAATCAGTATAAAGTTATTGTTTCGCAACATAATGTTTGCTCAAGTTCTGATTTAGTTCTACGTATGGGTTAGTTTAAGTAAATACAAGAGATCCACACAATTAAACGATTTTATTCCTTTTACCAGTAGTCCGATTGATACGAGTTGTTAATATAAGTAGCATTTACGTGGACAAAATTAGTCAGTGGACTACAAAGAAAGTTCGAATTATCAATTAGATTGAATATAGTGACCAATAAATTTTGACCTAATGACCGAATGACGTCGTACACGTATAATGAACGAGAACTCAGTTGGGGGCAACTAATTTATTGTTTAATGCAAAATTACAGAGCTCTTGAGTAAAAGGTTTAAACCATACATTAAATACTTCATCTACAAATCTTGCATCAATAGTCCTTTACATCCTTCATGATTCTTCTATTTCTCAATCCCTTTATGTTTTCCTTTCAGTCTTCTTCAGTTCAATCTCCTCAACCTTCTTTTGAAAGGCATTCAACTTCCGACTGGTGTCACATACTATTTATGTCTGTCAAAATAAGTGCAAACACCATACCCAAATGTCACAAGTTACATTTTGCATAAAAATAGTTATTGATCACTCCTGATAAGTAACGAGCAAATACCAAACTGATGTTCACTACTGTTGAAAAAATTGTACGAATCCACACAAACTACCAATGTAAATAATTTTAAAATGCTTATTCAAAACTAAATGATAACCTGAGAGTTACTTCAGTATATTTCAAGGAAGGTGACGAACAGTATATGATATTCAAACTGATTCAGTGGATATCAAGGACAGTAAAAGGTTAATATAGGTGAGTAGTAAAACAAAAATATTCACAACTGACTTTTAGAAAGATTTGTTACTTGAGCACTTTTAGTACCACTTGGTAAACTGAATCAAATAGTGTTTATTAAACTTGGGAGCTAATGATTAAAAGTTAAATTCTTAAAAACTATTCAATCATGGCTCCAGATAAAGAAAATTATCCTGACAGTTATTACAATGTAATATGAAAGGCAAGTTAGAGAGAATAGAATAGAATAAAAAAGAATACGTTAAGATGTCATTTATCTGTTTCGCAATCACAACCTAGTTGATTTTTAAAAAAATACTTATGGTATGAAAAGAGTCAGAGATTAACCTTCTACATTCGATTGAGAAGTATGTGGAAATCATAAAACAGAGATAAACAAATCAATAATTATGATATGATTCTCATGTCATACAGCAGATCTGTGTAAACCCCATTCAATTTAACAACAAAGTCATTTCGATAAAAGCTTTTAATTGTTTGAGAAAGGCATACATTTTACTTTAAAATAGAATTAAAGTCAATGCATCCTATCTTATTTTTTCATAGTTTTTTCACATTTTCAAATAGAATAATCCTTACAAGTTACATCCCCTAAGTAACCCTATACTATATCAAATCAGTTTTTTTTAATTGAAATAGAATGTTACGAAGAATCAATCAGTCACTGAATATATATAAAGAAAATTGTTTCATGATCAACGAAACCAAAGTATAAAAATAAAATTATATCATTGTAATTTTTACTAACTTTGAGCACATTCTTTCTTGACGTTTGTTCACCGTTTGCTTCGCTAACTTTTACCTCTCTAATGTTGAATTGAACATCAGGTTTACCAAGTGGTTGATGTATTTTCTAATCAACATTTTTTTAAACAAATAAATAAATATAAGAATAATTACAAAAGTTGATTGTTTCCCTAATTCTTTAGTCAATTTTGATGATAAAGTTTCAAGTAAATATAATAGAAAATTATTGTTTTTTCGTGTTCAACAGAAAATTGTAAACCTAATGTAATATATGTTTAAAATCGAAGTCGATTAATATTTGAATTACTAAGTCTAGATAAAAACAATAACTTGTACAATGAGTATGAATTTAATTTATAAGTATCTGTACCTCCCGACCGTTGTTGCTACCTTGACGTGGTGGTCGGGCTTGCCTACCGTGATGAAACAACCGAGCTATACTGGCTGGAACAACCGTTCCTCAAGGTCCTACCACGTCAGAAAGATCGGTTGAAGAGCGGTAAGACTAAAAGCAACAAACCCAAGGTCCGAAGGCGAAGTCGTACTGCTGACTGTACAGAGGTGTGACAGCAGTAAGGTGTTTCCTTCAGACAACCAGCATGACAGCGATGCTGCCTTCCCACAAGGAGGGGTGGGGTTAGAAAAGGTCGACACCAAAAATGCACACCTCGCCATATCCTACGGATATCCGTCTACGGCGGTAAGGTCTCAATAAGTACGGGGCTAACACAGAAATTACCCATAAAAGGTCGTGTGTGACCGACCTCAAGCAGTTGTCCCTTGGGCACTGCGGTCACGCTCCCAGGTTACTAAAACCACCTCTAATACAATTTCCTTTTCAGGTACCTCCAGAAGAACCCTTCCACGGTGTGGGCAACCTGGAAGTGATAAATGCCCTAATACCTCTAACAGCACTCAAGACCACTGTATTCATAATCAACCTCCCTCTTCAATTCCTATTATTTCTCCTACATCGACTTTTAACTCTAAATTTCCTCTCTCGGCTTCCTTCTCAAGTGTCACCATAGCCAACGAATCTAGTTCTCAAAACACTATCCCAGGTCTACTGAAACCTCGCTCCAAACTACGCATTGGAGCCTTTAACGTACGCACATTATGTCAAATCGGTCAACAGGCTTCATTGGCTAAAACCCTAGAGTCTCTTACCATTGATGTGTGCTGTGTCTCCGAAACACGCATACAGGATTCCAGTGTGGTCATTCACTTGACCTCACCTCCGCAAAACGGAGAGCCAACGAGATACACCCTCCGTGTATCTAATGACCCGATGGGCAGTTCTTGTGGACTGGCAGGTGTAGGCATAGCACTAAGCATGAGGGCCGAACAAGCACTGCTAGAGTGGATCCCAGTCAACAGTCGTCTATGTGCTGTCCGGCTAAACGGCTCCGTAAGAACTCGGAAGGATAGGGACACACGTCGTTGCCTTTTTGTCGTTTCTCCCTACGCTCCCACTGACTGCAGCTCAGATGAAATGAAAGATGAATTTTACAGAAAGCTCTCTGAACTTCTTCAGAAAGCTAAACACTCAGACATAGTACTCGTAGGAGGTGACTTTAATGCCCAGATAGGTAGTCTAAACCAAACAGAAAGGCATTTAGGTGGATATTTTAGTATTCTGACACAGCGAACAGATAATGGTGATCGTCTGCTGCAACTATGCTCAGACAATCGTTTATGTTTAGCAAACACAAATTTTAAGCATAAGGAGAGACATCGTCTAACATGGCGACTACCTACACCAAACCAATGATGGACTCAAATAGACCATATTGCCATCAGTCATCGTTGGAGAGGGTCGGTACAAGATTGTCGCTCATTCTGGAGTACCTGCTTGGACTCCGACCACGCCCTAATAAGGGCACGCATCTGCTTGCGCCTCACTGGACGCAAAAAAGCCACATTAAAAAGACCCATTAGAACTGAGTTGAGTAACGAGAAAACCAAAAATAGGTTCCAAGAACAACTGAGTTCACACTTAGGTAGTTCTGAAGACGAGGCTGACCCAGATGTTGCTTGGAAAGACATACAAGCAGCTGTGGAAGCAGCAGTGACATCTATTAGCAGCTTAAACCACAGAGTTTCAAAGGACCAGTGGATTTCTTCAAAGTCTATCACACTGATGGATTCTCGCAAACTCGTCCCATCAGGTTCCGAACATGATGAAGAGCAACAACAAATCAGGTCTAGGTTAAGAAAAAGTCTAAGAAACGACCGTGAGCAGTGGTGGGCAACGAAAGCAAAAGAGATGGAAAAGGCGGCGACTATAGGGAACACAAGACAGCTTTACAGATTAATAAAAGAAACTGGAATTAATAAGTCTAGTGTAAGTGAGATTATTTCGGAAAAAGACGATACTCTCATTTGCTCCCAGTCCAGACGTTTAGAACGATGGGCGGAACATTTTAGAGAATAGTTCAAATGGCCTTCAGCTACTCTACAACTACTCTCCATTCCCATACAATGTGAATGGAACATTGAAGTAGGTCACCCAACTCTTGCTGAAGTTGAGAAGGCTATAGATAATCTGAAACGAGGAAGAGCAGCTGGTCCAGATGGATTGGCTCCAGAGGTCTTTAAGGATGGTGGTCCAATTTTAGCGATTAGGTTGACTAATATTTTAGCTAAGATCTGGGAATTAGACGTTATCCCATCTGACTGGTCGCCATCACTTACCGTCCCAATATATAAGAACGGGTCAAAATCATCATGTGACAACCACAGAGGGATTAGTTTAACTAATTTAATATCTAAAATACTAGCCTCAATAATAATCAGACGCCTAACTAAGACTCGTGAACTGCAAACACGAGAAAACCAAGCTGGCTTCAGACCTGGTCGTGGCTGCATCGACCACATATTCACCATTCGTCAGGTTCTAGAACATAGGCATACTTATCGGCGTCCGACGATGGTGGTCTTTCTTGACTTAAAAGCAGCATTTGGCTCGGTAGACCGCGAGATTCTGTGGCAGTGTCTGTCATTGAAAGGCGTACCGCAGAAGTACATAAACCTTGTAAAGGCTCTTTATTCGAACACTACTAGTCCAGTCAGGACTTATGGCGAACTGTCATCTACTTTTGCAACCCCAAGTGGTGTCAGTCAAGGCTGTCCACTTTCTCCATTTTTTTTAACTTCATCATAGACCTACTAATGGAAATAACATTTTCGTCAACTGAATTCTCAGGCACTGATCTTCTACCAGGAGGTCCACTTATCGACTTAGAATACGCATATGATATAGTCCTGTTTGGTGAAGACGCTGACGAAATGCAGAGTTTTTGGTAGCACTAAGCAACCATGCCAGAATGTTTGGAATGCGCTTCTCTCCCTCTAAGTGCATGTTGTTACTTCAGGACTGGCCTGCGTCAACACCTGAACTAATGATAGGGAGTGAAGTAGTCGAACGCGTTGACAACTTCACTTATCTTGGAAGTCTGATCAGCCCTAATGGGTTGGTATCGGACAAAATCTCAGCACGGATTCGAAAAGCTCGTTTGGCTTTTGTCAACTTACGTCACCCTTGGCGAAGGCGAGATATCCGTCTATCAATAAAAGGACGAGTATATTGTGCGGCAGTCCGTTCTGTTTTACTTTACGGCAGTGAAACATGGCCTTTAAGAGTAGAAGACACTCGTAAGCTACTAGTATTTGACCAGAGATGCCTCAGAAATATTGCTGGCGTCTGCTGGGATCACCGGGTGAGTAATAGTGAGGTCAGACTCAGGGTATTAGGGAATGATGGTAAATCAGTTGATGAGGTTGTGAATCTTCATCAACTGAGATGGTTGGGCCACGTGTTACGTATGCCTGAACACCGATTACCATGACGTGCAATGCTAACCGGTGTAGGGGATGGTTGGAAGAAAGTATAGGGGCGGCCAAACCAAAACGTGGCATCAGTGCTTGAAGTCACTAACTGCTAGTCTGAGCCATGTTGGTAGATGCAGACTACTTGGTTGGGGTTCGCGTGACTATCGTAACCAATGGTTGGAGACTCTTGGCGACATGGCTTAGAATCGATCACAATGGCGTCGGCGTATACACTATATGTCTTCCCTTAAACTAAGAGATTAAAATCACTTCATATCTTTCTTTCTACTAACTAATTCTTTCTTCCTATACTATATCCTTATTGAAATCTTTCTTTTATATATTACCACAACTGAATTAACTACTTTTATGAATCCGGTGTTCATCTTGCTGTGCTAATGAGGTATGGCAACCTGAACCGATGCACATATGTGCCTGGTCCTACGTTGTAGCTGACTGACTAACTGATCTGTACCTACCAGTCTGTAATGTTAAGGACTGTAATTGATCAATCTCTTTGGACATTTATACACCCTGTGCAGATTGACTCAATATTGCCATTTAGTCATAAATGTTTTAGTTAAATAAATCCAATATAAACAAGAAATAATACTTTTATCATCATATGTAAAGAAAAAACGTCAAAATGATATTTGACGACCATTTATCTTTCATGCAGTAGGTACCAATCTACAGATTTTAAACTCTTGGATTTTTATTTGGAAGAAATGAGAAAACATAAATTTTATATAGGAGTTTTATCATTAGCTTATGTAAATATCTTAAAACACGATAATTAAAAGGTGATATTAAATTATTTTTTGTATATACTCATTTTCAGCAACAACCTACTGTAGGAGTGAACAAACCAGATCCCAGTGGAGGAAGAAATCAGGAAGAAGCGCTGGGAATGGATAGGACACACATTGAGGAAAGCACCCAATTGCATCACAAGGCAAGACCTCACTGGGAATCCTCAGGGCCAAAGGAGGAGATGAAGACCAAAGAACACATTACGCCGAGAAATGGAGACAGACATGAGAAGAATGAACAACAATTGGATAGAACTAGAAAGGAAGGCCCAGAACAGAGTGGGTTGGAGAATGCTAGTTGGAGGCAAACATATGATGAGACGTGAGATGTGATACTGACTCTGGGTACGAAAGAAGGAGCAGTGACCAGGTCAAGAAATGACACTATCCCATTATTTCATTGGTTGTTGGCCTGACTCATATAAGTCAATGCGAACTTCCTGGATAAAGTCCTCATGATTACTGGGACCATTATTATATCAGATACTTTTCTACAACATTGTCAATTCATTTAATGTAAATTATTGTGTTAAAACTTCCATTGTACAAAAATTAACTAAGAGCATTAAGTCTTCTTCAGCCTAGTATTCTTGGACACTTCACTCGACAGGTTGCTAAGAAAAACCATAACTTGGATAGAAACACAAATATATTCCAAAGCAAACAGTAAGTTAATAAGGGAAGAGAATGGTAATGTATATAGAAACTTTACACATGAAAATTCAATAGTCTTCTCAACTTATCCACTAACACTGATTATTTGAAAATGAACTATTTAGTGTGCTCAAACATAAATGTAATTTATTAAATATTCATTCAGCTCATAAATGGTTAATGGTACTACATCAAAAATATTTATAAAGGAAGATTACTATGATTATTTAGTTCAAAACAAATGATTTTATTATCAGTTTCAATTTCCTATGCAAGAAAATATTCTAAGCTAGTACATGATATTAATATAAAATTCCAAAATTAATTAAATAAACTCTAAGAATGAAAATTGACAGATTTTTTCAAAAATAATAATAATAACTTGAATATAATTTAAGCACCATTTGAAAATTGACTTACAGGTAAAGAAGGTTTATTATCTTTGTATAAAAAAAGTAATGGACCACTAAGATGTAATACACCTGGTATCCATTTTTTTGATATACGTTTGCCATTTTCAATTAACATTGTACGAATAACTGGACCACGTCGTTCAAAGTGCTAAAATTTACAATAAAAATCATTTGTGTTTTTCTTTTTATCAAATTGTTGAATATAATTTAACAAAACCAATTAAATATTTAACATCAATCATTCATTGGCAAACTATAGGTTTTGTGTACTTTCAGAAAAAAAAGTGAGATTGTCAAAATTTGTAAAACTCTAAATAATGATGTGCATTTGTAACCAACACTAAAAGATTTTTTTTATTTTCCTGGCCTGCACCAACACTTGAACTAAAGATAATGATTGAAGTAGTCGAAAGGGTCGACAACTTTACTTATTTTAGAAGTCTGATAAACCTTAATGGGTTGGTATCTGACGAAATCTCTACACGGATTCAGAAAACTCGCTTGGCTTTTGCCAATTTACGTCACCTAAGGCAAAGGCAAGATATCCGACTATCAGTTAACGTACGAGTATACTCAGATGAGTCCTGAAGCAAAAACTTGCATCCCAAACATCCTGGTATTGTTGCTCAGTGCTACCAAAAGACTGCATATTACTAGCGTCTTCACTAAACAGGACTATGTCATCTGCGTATTCTAATTCGATAAGTGGACCTCCTGGTAGGAGATCAATGCCCGAAAATTCAGTTGACGAGAACTTTAATTCCAGCAGTATGTCTATAATGAAGCTGAACAAAAATGGAGGTGGTGGACACCCTTGGAGGACATCACTCGAGGTTGCAAAAGCAGATGACAGTTCGCCATAAGCTCTGACTCGACTAGTAGTGTTCGAGTGAAGAGCCCTCATAAAGTTTATGTACTTCTAATGTACGCCTTTCAATGATAGACGCTGCCACAGAGCCTCTCGGTCTACATTCAAGTCAAGAAGGACTATCATTGTCGGACGCCGATGATGGATATGTGGTCGATGCAGCCACGACCAGGTTTGAAGCCAGCCTGATTTTCTCGTGTTTACAGTTCACGAGTCTTTGTTAGGCGCTCGATCATTGTTGAGACTAATATTTTGGATGCTACGTTAGTGAAACTAATCCTCTATTGTTGTCACATGATGATTTTGACCCCTTCTTATATATTGGGACAATCAATGATTGTGACCAGTCAGATGCGATAACGTGCAACTCCCAGATTTTGTCTAAAATAGTAGTCAACGTGGAATTTACGTTCGGCTTTTTCGTCACTCAGTTGAATTCTAGTGGGTCTTCTTAATGTGGTTCTTCTGCATCCAGAGAGGTGAAAGCAAATGCGTGCTTGTGTTAGAGCATGATCGAAGTTTGAACAGGTATTCCAGAGCGAGAGACATTAAAGTCACCTGCTACGAGTACTATGTCTGAGCATTTACCTTTATGAAGTTCAGAGAGCTTTCTGTAAAAATCATCTTTCATTTCATCCAGGCTGCAGTCGGTGGGAGAGTAGGCAGAAACGGCAAAAAGGAAACGAAGTGTGTCCCTATCCTTCTGAGTTCTTACGGAGCCGTCTAGCTTAACAATACATAGGAGACTGTTAACAGGGATCCATGTTAATAGGGTTTGTTCTGCCCTTGTACTCAGTGCTATGCCTACACCTGCCAGTGCACAAGGACTAGCCATCAGGTCGCCAAATACACGGAGGGTGTATGTCGTCGGCTCCCTGTTTTGGCTGGGCGAAGTCAATTGAATAACCACACTAGGATCTTGTATGTGTGTTTTGGAGACACAGCATACATCAATGATACGAGATTCTAGGGTTTTAGCTAAAGAGGTCTGCTGGCCGATTTTACATAAAGTGTGTACGTTGAAAGCTCCGATGTATAATTTGTGGCGAGGTTTCAATAGACTTGGGACAGAATTTCACGCACCAACCCAGTTAAAGCGCCAGACATTTGCTTTTTATCCTCTTAATTTCGTAAAAAACACACCCTACAATGATCAGAACTTTTGGCACTAACTATATACGTGTGACCATATGAGAGCATTTTGAGAGAGAGTAAGGGCTCTCCCTACTTCCGGCCGTACCGGAGCATTAAGGGACCTAAGGATAGTTTTATGTACCCAACACCGAGTTACACAGTTTATATGAAGGGCAGTGATACTACCAACAATCCGAACTGAAATAATAAGAGTAAAATCTGAATCAGTGATAAAATAGTTAAACTTAAAAGGGTGAAGCTGAAATAATTATTAGCTTATCTAAACCATCAAATGTTGTTGGAAAATATCGAGTAAACGATTCACCGTAATGAGAACTTTAGCACTCTTATTTTTGAGTTTTTAATTATACCATATTCAAAGCCAATTATCATTAAGATATATTTAACAGAGTTAATTATCAGTTAGTAACAAATAACTTTGGTTTCTGTAATTCTCTACTCCTACTTGCCTATGATTTTGACTATTTCAAATTTCTTCTCAGGTACCATACATTTTCTAACGTTATATTACCCACACATGTTTTGCGGAATCGATATAAAAGGTTAGTATTTTTGCTGTATCAAATAACTAAATGTATTATAAAGTTTAGAGCGTAGGGTTGAATTATCGAACAGGATGTGTTTTTCTACAACCGATTGCTTAATTCTAATAAACACTAAACAAGGGAATGGGATACTTTTGTCTGAGTTTCGGATTATCTTCAAAAAGTCCAGTCTTTTAGCTTACAGATGGGGACCAAAAGAATTGGACATTTGATAAAAGTAATTATTTTAAGTTGATCAGATATTACAACCATAGACAGTACAATGCTTAGAAGCCTATATAAAACCTGTATTTTTCAACACCGTTTCATTTGCATATATCCACCATTTCTGACTAATTAATAGCTATTGTTGCAGCCGGTTTAATCTAATATGCAGAAATATGTAAAGTATATTTGTAAACAAACTGTAGTGATCACTAAGAAATAAAATATAAATTATAAATGACAATTACATCCTGATCACTAGCTACACGTATCACAATTTCAGCACAGTTTAAAAGTAAGTAATTAGCATGATTTAAGAGAATCAATTTGAAAATGAACATGTAGCTAGAAAAATGTTTGTATACCGTAAGTTTATTTTCACTTGGTCCACTGATATGTTCTTTGCTTAGATTCTTCATCTGAAAACGTCCACCTGCTCCTTGATCTTGATCATCAAGACTGACCAAACTGAAAGGTCGATTGATAACTTGTGTTGAACAAACTTCAGAAGGTATATGTGAACTTCGATGAGACTGTAAAACAAAACAAATGTTTGCATATGCAGTTATTACTTTCAATTTCAGTATTTCGAACAAGATATAAGTATAGATTCAAAGTCATGATTTTACATTTTCAAATACTTGTATCTACCTCCGAGTATACAGAATCCTTGATAAGGCTGACGAGGTAAATAATTTCAGTGTCCACTAATCAAGCGTTTGAAATCTCTCTGTTAACTAAACACTAAAACAACTTAAACCCTGATATTGAAATAATTTTTAAAAAATAACGATTAATTTGTAATAAACAATTTATTCTCTTTCATTTTTATAAATAATAAAAGATAATTTCGTGAGTGGCATGAACTCTAAAGCAATGTACACTTCCTGGTTGAATCCTTGGTTTTTGCAGAGTTTATTCTGAGCAATTAGAGTAGAATGCATTAAGTTTATGAGGGCAATAAATGAAAATAAGATGTGATGAACATTCCCTACTGAAATTATTGATGCCTTTACGCAATTACCTGAACACTTTATTCAAATAGTCGTAGCTTTACTACAAGCAAAACTCACAGACCATTATAGAAACACGAAAATAACTGATTATTTGAGGTTTTTGAAGATTTTTCATCGGGATAATTAATTGTCCACGATATGATTGAACAAAGTAGGAAAACATAAATGACTAGCGAGAGCATAATAAACATAAAGGTACCATACTCGATTCATATGACAGGAGCAAAGTAACTAAAAATGCTAATAGCACTTAAAATACACTTGGTGTTGTTTTACTTGTATATTCCCATTGTTATTTAGGACTCCAGTTGATCAGTTTCATGTTGGCATAGTTTTAAGCAAATATAGATGGTGACTTAAGGCTATATCGAGACAATCCGCACAGGATGCACATATACCAACATGAAACTGACCAATGGCAGTCCTAGATAACAATGGGAATATACAAGTAAAACAACACTAAGTAAATTTAAACTTCACCCCATTGCACAAGCACGTGGTTAGCAGGACTCAGTAGCTAAGTGGATAACGCGATGGCATTTGAAGCGAACGGTACTGGGTTCGAGTCCAGGAGTGAACATCAACTCTGGGATGCAGGTACATCCAGCTGACGAGCCCCATATAGGACGAAACGCGCGTCCTCGATTCTACTGCTAGTCACTATCCATCTTTGCTTAAAAATCTTGTGGGCACTTAAATTTTTTTAATTCACTGGGTGCATAAAATGAGTGGGATAATCTTAGCAAACGATAATTGACTTTCAAGTAACTATATTTCACTCACAAGAAAATTGTGAAGTTGGAACATCAAGTAACTGATTGCAATTAACTAAAAAAGTAGCAGCAAATGTTGAATCATTTTTACAGAAGGTACTAATGCATGAGTTAAAAGTGGAACTTAATTTATACAGAAAATGAACTAAAAACCAACTCATACCACTTTAGATTGACTCATTGTTCTCCGATTAACTTTACTGATACTTGACATTCTAGATACAGATGGATACTGATCAACATAAGAACCATTATTTTCATCTTCAAATACTGAACAGTCAAAAGCTTCCTTGGAAGAATTCGGGTCACTAATATCTAAATAATTATTCAATGAGTCGGACGAATGTGGCGCGTCTGTAGGTGATGTTTCTAAATCTTCAAGTGCCCATACGGAATGACGAGTGTTTAGTTCATAATAATATGTTTTTCCATATTGATCAGTTGCTGGAACCCACTAGAAATTTCGATAGGAAAAAAGACAAGAAGAAAACTTTAAACTTAAATCTTAGGCAAACAATAATTGTCTACTTTTACAACTAGTCATCATAAAACTGTCGCATCATGAAGTCACTTTTGTCAACTATCAAGTATATCTAAGAAAATTTATCGCTTCGTTTTAACATTATAATTTTTCTAAAATTAAATTTGCAGAAATGTCTATTTATCACAACTACAAATTACTTAACAGGAAACACTTAAAATTAATCAGAAAACAGGGTTTGTGTATAGCTCGTTTATTGCATTAATATCCATCATAAACAAACGTGAAATTTCTATTATTTCTAAGTATACTGAATTTCTTAAAAACATTGAGCTAAAATTCTGACATGGTACTACTTAATTAAAACAGAAAAAAACTAAGATCTTATTCACTTATGCATATATCTGACACACAATACTGATAACTTCCACTACAAGTGAGAAATTCAATTAAGCAGCATCAAATCTATCTGTTCTTAGACATATAAAAACTGTAGAGTGAACTAAAAAGCAACATCGGGTTTGTTATTGTCAAACTGTTTACCCATGAAGCAACTAGCAAACTATATGTTACGATGAGCATTGCAACAGTTTTCTGAAAAACCTCAAGTAACCTGTTGATCATAAAAACCCTCATCAATCTCATACAAGAAAGTAAACAGTAAAATATCTCCAAACTACACTTCTTATCACTATTCGAATATAATTCAAAGTGATGAGACTGTGAAAACGCTAATTCATAAGGGATATTATGTACTTCGAAATAAAAAGGTCAATATTCGAGAAGGTTCAAGTTAAGACGATGGTAATGAAATTCCCAACACAAAAAAAACATGGTAAACAATATTTGTCTACCGAACACTATTACCACTATTTACTAATAAAGTACCCTTTCATTGAGAAATAACATTACAGTTTGTTGGTCTAAGCTGTTAAATTCACAGTAAACACATTACTGAAATACTTTACCAATATAAAATTAAGAGAAAACGTGAGTAAAAGCAGTTGTCAATCAATAATTTCTAACTGATTATTTAAGCATAATGACTATCACAATCAACCTATAAATTTTATTTATTTTAAGCTACTAATGGTATATGATCATAGAGTAACTAAAATGAGCGGAAAAACCAAAGTAAAAAGACATGGATTTCCAGTTTTTATAAAAATTAAAAACAATCATAGTTATTATTATTAACCTTAAACTGACTTTTTCATTAGTTGCTTCGTTAACGTACATCTCTTGACCATTGTTTACACAATGACGCCAACGGACTCCATTCGCCTGATTATTTGATAAGATATCGGAAGGTGAAATATTCTAATAAAAATAAATAAATAATAAAAAAAATTTAGTCTATAAAACGACTATAATAGAATCTTTATTAATTATTAAAAAAATTGATACTTATAACTTATTTGTTTGATTAAAGACTAATTTTGTTATAGTTACAGTTAGACTTTGTACATATATCTTTGAAATAGGAGAATAAGCAATACAGTTGAATTGTTTGTTCTCGGAAAAACAAAATAAAGAAAAAAAATTAATGTTTCGTATATTTATCTAATGAATAAGTGTACAACATTTTTCTGATCAAATAATAAGAATAATTCTTTAAAGTCGATTTTATTCAAACTATATCTATTTTGTTGGTGATACACAATTAAGGTTATTCGTAAATTAACAGTAGATACAATCAAAAAACCTGGAAAGTATAAACAGAATACATTAATGATGAAATATTTTACTGGATATAAACAGGTTTACAATACTTTAGGGATATATATATAATAGGTTCATTTATTATGATCCGAGATATTGTCAGGATTGAACTTTCCTTAAATTCCAACAGTACAAAAATCTACCCTGGTGGCCGAAAAATATCTATACAAATGTATTGCTTGATGTTATAAAATATTGTAACGAAACATAAAACTGAGGGAAAAAGAAAAAACTAAGTAAACAAACGACAATACATAATATATCTATGTCTTTTTTATAAGCGACAACTACAACAGGAATCACATTCAGCATTTCTCTTGAATCCCTCGGCATCATCTGAAGTTGAGATGCTTCATTTAATGACCACATTGTGGACTGAACCCGTAAAATTCAGACAGTACTAATGAAGAAACATCATCTAATTAATTAAACAATAATAGTAATGACTTTATTCTATATTATATGTTTAGTACAGTACTGAACTCTCAGTATTCAATATTTCATTAAGTCTCTCTTACTCTTCTTATATCACAAAATATATATCTGCATGCACGTATATGCATGAAATAAGCAAATAAATTATCTAAAATTGAATAAAATATTTTCAAAGAAAATAGGAATTTGTACAACTGTGAAATAACAAGATGTTCAAAAATACAAGTTCTTGACTAAGTTAATTCAACTTAGTGACTAATTACAACCGATCTAATCCTGTAAGAGGTCAACTGCTTTACGAGTACTACAATGATTATTTGTGACTGTGATAAATAAAATTCATTGCCGACTGGCTTAATCAGGTCACGTTTTATGCGAGATATATCATAACATAATATTCATACAATCTGCAGTAGGATTAACGTGTAAAACGAGATAAGGGTAAAATGTTCAGTAGACTGTGTTAACCTGTAAATTGAGGTTTACTGAAAAAAGCGTAATCTATACTCCTTAATGATAAAACCTGATAAAAACTGCCACCAAAGTACTTGATCCTAAGCAATACCTACTCAAACTCATCATATGCAGTATTTTTAAAATACCTATCTCCCTAGAGCTTGTCAGAACATTGGAGACCTTATCAACAGCAATATCGACCCGTTTAGTCACTACCTCCTTTTCGTAATAGAAAGACAGTGTCGTACAAGATGCCATCACACTTCGGTGCAGCCAGAAAAACGAATTCGCTCTGTAAACTGAAATTATTGGTTATTTTTTATTGTATCACTTCTTAAATGAACTTACTGATATACTAAAATTTCAACAAAGAATTTTTTTAGTTAAAGTGGTGGTCAAGCCTAATAATTATATCAAAGAACTAAACATGATCAACAAGTGAATTTGATGACTGAGCAAAATATTCAATTAAAAGATCGCCGAAACAAATTAAAGTATTCCATTGAATAAATTATATAAAAGGGATAATATCTTTATCCTCTCCTTTCAGATATTTTAGTTGAACGGAGTTGGGGAAACTAGTTATAGATCAAACCTGTATTTATATAAATCATGTTTTACTCATTTGAAATGGAACTGATCATGTTCGGTTTACTACTGTGACACCTCACTAGTAAAGTGCAATATCCCAGAATAATCGTATGAAATGATAATTGGGGAGATACCTCAATGTAAATAAACAGTAGTATAGTTAAAATACAAATCAATGGCATGCTTCTAAGCAATTGAGGTACAGCTATTAACAGAGACAGTTTAAATCTCAACAAGCTAACGAATATAGTGCCAAGTATGTATTTTTAACATGAAACAGTACGATAGTGGGACAACATAAGGTTTCTAGTAATTAAGAGAGAGAAAAGAAACTTACTTCCATAGGACTATCCTTAATACGTCCAACTGAATATTGTGAACCATCAGAAGATCGCGTGTACTCAGAATCTTGATATGATGAGGCTTATATATTAAATATAGGAGATAAACAAAAACATTATTGAATACATGTGACGATAAAACCACAACTTATCCAATGAAGATAAAATTAAGTCAGTTAAATGACGTTTTGAGACTACACTAGAGGAAAATACTTTAGTGAAAATTACTAAGTACCTCATTTGTCGTGCAAACTAGCAATAAACTACTTACTAACAAATCCACAATTTTAAATTTCCATAATAGGCATGTTATTCCTAACAGTAAAATTTAACTTATATGTTTGTTATCTTATGAAGTAACTCCAGTCAACATGATTAATATGCATTGTTAGTTGAATATGAAGGTTAGGATGCTAAATTAAAACCATTTTCATCCCATATTTTCAAATTTCTAGATTCATGAAGGTGAACTTAGTTTTTGTCTTCAAAACTGTTGACCACCTATTTTAACCTTGTTGCAATGGCTATACTTTGTTACTAGATGGTCTTTGCTTGATATTCTTTACTTGTTTCACTAGATAAATTATTTGAACACTTCGACTTTCTAACTCTCCATTATTTTCCTTCGCTAATACTGAAGTCCAATACCAAAGCTCATTACGATTCGATTATTCTATGTTTACATCCTAAGTGAATATCGTCAGTTATAATTAAACATTTAGAATGCTTGAAAAATCAGAACTACACAAAAGATAAGATTGTTTGCGACACTATAGCGAGATAAACTTTTGAATACAGTGCTAGTTATGTTCAAATATAATGGTATGCCGGTAACTTTAGACTAATCTCAGCTTTCAAACAATATTAACCGTTGGGACAAACATAAAATATACATTCTAGCTAATCACTAGATATTGCATATTAAAATGGCATTTCCATATTTGAATTTCGATCATTTTAGGTTTGCGGTAATAAGTAGTAGTTTGTGATTGAGAAGAGTTAGTAGGTTTCGTAAATACAAATGATACACATTTGCTATAGCGTAAACGATCGATTTTTATTTCCAATTAAGAAATAACAACTGACTTTGTTACTTTGGAAGCTTAAAAAAGTGGGTTAACCAATAAACATTTGTTGATAAAGTGAAACTCTTAACTTAACCATAAACAAATGAATTAGATTCAGAGTATTTTACTTACCCAGGTTTTTTTCCTTCACTTCCATAACTTTTACATCATCTTCATATAATGATGAAGTACATCTTCCATGAGAATTTTTGTCACTATCATAAGTGGCCTCTTCAATATTTGGATTTGAGACGGGATCCTACGTTAAGCACAAGAAGTAAACTTAGAAGTTCTGTGTATTAATTCCAATAAAATGATATCTCATTGGCACAAAGACATTCAGTAAAAGAGTAGAAACACTTTAGAAAGATTTTATCAGATGCATCCTGAACATGTCATGAATTATCATTACTTATTATTTGAACACAAATGTTAGTACAAAGGGGCACCAGATACATATGCGCCACACAATAGCAATGAGAGTGTGAAGAGATAAAGAATGTAAGGTGCGTATAAGAAGGGAACAGTAACGTACATAAATTAGTGTATGATAATGAAATAATAATAATTGGAGGGGCGGTTCAATTAGCACAGGTACAACCAGAGAGGATTCTTCCAGTTAAAGAAGTTACGTCCATCTTTTAGGAAGAAAGTAAAGTAACAGCAGGATCGCCACTGGCTTCCATTATGAGCTATATTTGATAACGTCGCACATCTATAACGTTGTACCTTCTCTAGGACCCCGACAAAAAAGTTGTGAAGGACCGACAGGGGCCAGTCCTATACAGCTTTTATTCATACCACGACACCATGTCATACACTGACCACCTCTTTGCTTTTTCCAACCAGTTCCAGGGTCGGCAAATAATGCACGACGTGTTCTCTGGGAAGACATTTGTAGAACATGTCATGAAAGTGATAGATTGAAGCAACTTCATGTTCGCATAAAATGATTATGATTGAGAGAACCTTAATTGGTTGACTTCATAAGTATCAGTATACTAGTACACTATATGCTACATAGGAACATTCAATTAACTTAACTAAGTGAAAAGTTCTAACTCCCAACAATTAGCAACAAGTTATGAAAACACAATTATAGATCATTGCATAGGGTCCATGCTAACTTTTTAGGTATCGTGATATCCCAATGAGCATAAAATTGTTTTTCCGACTTGTCGTGACTGAATTTAGATCACTTATTCATCGGAATATCACAAAAATATATTTATCATTAACTTTCTACCCAGTGTTCAATTTATTTGAAACTATTAAGTCCAACCGTGGCATTGATATCTAAGATAAAAAATTTCAAACAACTCAAGCTTGAATTAATGGTGGGATTTATCACGCTAGTACTCTTAAGAATAGTTTTTCAGTGGTTTAGGTTCTCAAACTATAACCACTGAGGTACAGGTTTCAGTTGTCTCCTACATACCAAGGCAGGTTGGCAGAGTTGTTAACTTCCTCATAATAGATATGGTTTGCAGTTTAGTTTATTTATTTATTTATTTAAACACATAAATATTGGTAGAAAGGGGCACCGAATATATATGCACCACACAAGTCACTTGACTTGGGTGTGTGCTATGATACTGCCCGGATGCCCAAACCAAAGTAGTTTCCTTAGGGGGTCACACCAGGAGGCGTTGACCTTTTGGTCTGATCCACAAAACAGTGGAGCAACACCGTGAGATGTAGTCCCATGGTAGCCGGTGACCAACGATTAGTTCGTACTACATATGTTTCTTCAGGATCTTGGAGTCCATGTGGACAATTGGTTTGGAATCAAGGTTTCCCAGCTCCCCTAGGTGGACTCCGTGTCCACCAACCCAGATATTCGCTTTTTGTCCTCTTAATTTAGTATACAACACTTCCGCCGAGAGAAGGAAATGACTAGGACTTCCCTGGCAGTTGCTGTATACGCGTGGTCATGTGAGAGCATTTCGAGAGAGAGAGCTGACTCTACCCACCCTCGGACGTACCAGGGCATTTGGGGACAAAACTGAAGATAACTAAAGATTATTTTCATTATAACATAAATACAAAAAAAGTAGATGATCAATGCAATATGGTCAATCGACTATTACAATAATCCGTAGCAAACAATGCTTCTAATTTGCATTGCTAACTGTTAGCGGGACATAGACTGGATTAAAGCATGCACGATTGCGTTGGTGCACGCTGATTGGCTAATTCTTATCTGATAACTCCATATTTTAATGTCCAGAATCCATTAATCGTTAAAATTATCACAAAGAACCATACTACCTTTATAGGAAAACGCTGTGAAGAAAAAAATTACCTGAATGATTGTGCATGATTTCGACAGCTGACCCGACATTAAACTATGCAAAAAATAGGTATTATTAAGATATTAAATTTCAATGGCTACAAAAATCTGGAATATTATGCGATCAAAAATTTGAGATCCAATGAAAGAAAAGAACGATTTGCTTTTAGAATCACTTTTGATAGCATGTGACTACCGGTTGAGACCCAATAACACATCACATCAATAGTCTTCTTATGGATGCACTGCAACCATTTGCCCAAGATTTACGTCTTACTGTAACAGTGAACGACCGTCATAGGAGTCAATAGTAACGACGTTTTATGAACCATCTAGAATGGTTGGCTTAGTTAGCTGTTCAAGTCAATATACATTTTTAAACGAAAATATTCTATGATTCTTTGAAATTCTGAATAAAACCCACGACTATATTTATCGATGACTTATATATTGTGTTAGTCTAGATATAAACGTACGGCAAAATTAAGTGGTGGTTTAATAACTGTAACAAGGATTAAATTATTATTCCGTAAAGGAGGCTACAATATTATGGTTATAAACTATTGGCAGGAATTTCCGAACGAAAATCTGTTAGTCAATAATAAAATTATCATATTACAAAGCTTAGCCTAGGTTTTCTTCAAGGATTTTGAGATCTGTTTATTCAAGATCTCAGCAACCGTATATCCTTTAAGTTTGGCATGCCTAAAGAGAGGTTTCTTTTGGACTGTCGCTGGGGCAGGTTACAATCTATGCACAACTCAAAAGCTTTCCAAACGCGTCTCAGAACATTACACGGTACGGCTCTTAGAAGGGTAATAAAAAGCTATCACTAGCTCAATACAAGAACACCTGACTAACTCCAAAGTCGAGTTTTAAATAAATCTATACAGTCAAAAGAACTGGATCAACAGGAAATCAAATCAAGAACCTGTGTACCCCTGAGGCGTTGACGATCCACCAATTCAGTCCTTAACATTGTGTGCAAAAATAATACAGCCAACCTCTCGCCCTTTCTTGGAGACAATGATATATTTGTGATACCTGGTGAGTGTGAATTTAAATCTCTGACGTTTCGTGACTAAACGAAGGCCACTTCTTCACAGTAAATTAAATCAACCAATAAGTAAGATCTATCTGCTAGTCATTCATAAAATATCTGTAGGATAACTGCCCGGCAATTTTATTATAACTAAATCTCATAATTTTTCAGTTGAAACATTGGTAAAGGAATACAATATATGAACAGCACAGTGAGGATGTAGTAAAGTAATTGAAATGCGGGTCTTAAAAGGAATTTGTAGACAATCAACTATGCTGACTAATTTGTAAATTAACAAGTAGGATAATGTTCAAATTCAGAATTTGTCATTCCTAATTTAGAGATACTTTTTTAACCACTTGAGTGCAAATTGCCAACCAATGTTTATTCCACAAAACCCAAAACCTAACACAAACATGTCGACCCAAAATGCTGCAATTTATATAAAAAAAAAGGAAACTAACAGGAAGAAAAACAAATGAGTGGAAGTAGCGATATTAATTGAAGCGGAAAACTAGACAGGAAAAAATATGTAGTTCCAAAGAAACGAAGGAGGTTGAGAAATGGAAATACTGGTATGCTACCGGTGTTTAACTCTAGAAGATAGGATGAAATGGTCGCTTTGTTATGGTCCAACTTAATCCATATCGTTTGATATCTTTAGCCACAGATAACAATTATCGCACAAACCACAAATGGAAAATCAGTAACTCTGTATACGACTCTGACGAGTAGTCAGCGACTTCATGTCTTGTGTTTGGTCATAATCATCACTTAGTAAGTTGTAACACGGTGTTCTGAGTTTCTCAGTAGTAATTCAGTTGAACTATTTGGTGAAAAATATACTCAGATGAAATACAGGTTTATTTTCTTGGTTTCGAAACGTTCAAACCACTACACCGCTTCGAGAAGTGAGGAGCTTGAAAACTTTGGATACACCTCAAAATGACTTAAATTTGGTCATTAAAACTATTGCCCCCAAATGCCCTGGTACGGCCGAGAGTGGGGAGAGTCCGCTCTCCCTCTCGAAATACTCTCACACGGCCACGCGTATATAGCCTCTGCCAGGGAAGTCCTACTCACTGCCTTCTCGTGGCGGGGGTGTTGTTTACGAAAATGAGAGGACGAAAAGCGAATGTCCGGCGCTTTAACCGGATTCCAAACCAATGGTGCACATGGGCTCCAGTATCCTGCGGGAACAAATGGCGAATGAACCAATTGTTGGTCACCGGCTTCCATGGGACTGCATCTCCTTACGATGCTCCACTGCCTTGTGGATCAGACCTTTGGGTCGAAGGCTCGGGGTGTGGCCCCCTAAGAAAACCACCTGCTTCGGTTTGGGCACCCGGGCAGTATCACAGCCCTCACACATATCGGATGAGATTTGTGTGGCGCATATGTATTTGGTGCCTCTTTGTACCATTATCTATGTGTTGAAATAAATAAATAAATAAAATTAAATATCGGGCTCGAATTTGCCTAAACTACGTTTGTAGAGTCGTCACTACAGTATACATGTACTAAATAGTTTAGTTGTTTGTCGTTCGTTTTGAGGGGATTAGTATTGTTAACGATCCTGAGACATAAAGTATGGTTTAAAGCTGAGTGCACAAATCTATGTCTACCTATTAATATGGGTTTATAACTATATCGTCATTAACCGACATCTACTCTACTCCGCAAATCTTGAGACTATGAAAAAAGTATATTTGGTGCTAATGGGATTAGTTATTGGAGCTTCATGGTAAACTACAGGACTGATTTTAAAAAATCGACCCATTAAAGGACTTAAGGTAGACTGGAAAAATCTGAGAACTGAAATGCCAGAAAATTACTTCGAGCAGGAACTAGTTGATGCACTTACCACATGTGCTATAGTGCAACATGTGAAAGAAGCGACTAGGCACGATCCGCACTCTAAATCATCCTTACTAGATTTTACATTGACCCATTATGAGGTTGACGTCACAAACCTTCATTACATGCCGCCCTTAGGTTAGTGATGATGCAGTTCTAATCTTTGGCTTCCATATGGTTATCAAAAATGAGCACGCAGTAGCCCAACCCAGACCTAACGTCTAGAAAGCAAATATAGATGGTATACATTCAGCATCCTAAACAAATCGGAAAATAGAGCCAAAGTCCCCAACTGAAGCAGCTTGAGATATATTTCAAAGTCTACGAAAACGTTACTACCCTACATATCTCATGAACTACACCAAGGGGTCCGAGTAACTCTTCAGCATGGAGGTTCACACCCTTCCCCATACGAGAAGAATGTGGGAAACATTTAGGTTACTGGTTATTGATGAGACAAAATCTTAATATCGAGAAACTATAAATATTTGTGCTTCGACTCACTGTAAGTCTAGAAGGTCATGAGAAGAAAAAAATTGTTAAAGAATCCATAGAATCCCCAAAACGCTTATACTCGTACATAAACCAAAGGACTAAGAGATGAGGAAATATTCCAACACTACGGGGTAGCAGTAATAATTCATCATTACTCGACGATTATAGTAAGACCCGAGCATTATCACACAACTTTAGCAATGTATATACCACGGAGACACCCTTTCTGACAGTTCATACAAACCCCCATACGCACTGGACAATGTGACCACTAAAGAACTCGATGTCTTTGTTCTGCTAAATAAGCTTGATACAGGCAAGTTCATGGGACCCGGTGAAATGCATCCTAGATCACTAAAGGAGCAAGCTAACTTCGTTGTGAACCCCCTAAGTATATGTTTCAATCTATCCGTAACCCAGGGTCGATCACCAAAAGACTGGAAGAACGCCATAAGAACTCCTGTCTTTAAAACAGATACAAAACATAAATGTGAGAACTATCGACCCGTTAGCCTATCAGGAAGGATTATTCGGAAGCTGTTTACGTATCTCAGTTAAAACCAGATTTTTTCTGAGAAGTAGCACGGTTATTTTTGTCTCACTAACTTATTATTGGCTCTTGAAAGTTGGTGCACTCATAAAGACCAAATGTTACCTGCAGACGTAGTCTACGTAGCACATGGACTACAGCAAAGCTTTCGACATAGTTGCTCCTAATCAGCGAGTATATATGTTAAGAAATATCGAGGTTCGAGGCAATTTATTATTGTCGATAAAAGAAAATAAATGGCAACAATAAAACATTTAAATTCACATTTTTGTTTGCTTCGACCACTACAAAGCTGGCACTAGATTTATGAACTCTTAAATATCAAGCACCAAATTTACTATTTTAGACATTATGCTTCAATTTAAAAGCTGCTTACTGGATACTAAGAATATGATCTACAAACACACATAAGAAACATATTTACTTCATATGCAACGTACCCATTAAACGCTTGCGCTTCAAATGGTTCAAGTGGTTCAAATAGTTGTGGACGGAATAGAAGCTTTCGCTTAACAGGCTTCCGTGTTTAATAGCAGGGGATCACCAATACCTACAAGCAGAAACCTAGATATATAAGCTATAATAGATTAGAAAGTAAACAAATTGGTAACTCATAATAAGATGTTATACTGAGTCCTTAAGAATAGGTAAAGTTTCCGCTTAAAGGACTCCTGGAAAGTCGCTTGGAATAATTCAGTCAGCAGCGAATTCCAGCATTTGACAACTCTTAAGGAGTAGAAGTTGTGTCTACAGTCCGTTCTACTAATTTCTGGGTGTTACCCCTTAGGTTAGTATTGGGACTACGCTTAAGTAGGTGTTTAAGGGAATGTCTAGAAGTGTTAGGGATACTGTAAGCTATCAGAAGGTTTCCTCTAAGACTCCTATACTTTAATGGGTAAAGGTTAAGTGATTGGAGGCGCTCTTCATAAGGTTCCAAATAATTATGACTCGGTGTGAAAACCTGTATGCCACGGGTAATTTGTTCGTTCTAGGCTTTTCTACTCACCTGCCATGTCCTCTGAGATATCCCGATTTGGTGGGAAGAAAAAGAGAGAATATATTAGGTCCAAAATCATTTCTCAGTATTCTGTACATCAAAATTAGATCTCCTCTAAGTCTACGATAGGACAGAGTAAAGAGTTCCTGCATTTCAATCCGCTCTTTGTATGGTTAACCCCGGAGTTCTCGAATCGCATGAGTAGCTGCCCTCTATACCTCTTTTAAGAAACCATATTCATCTTTTAAGCAGGGACTTGGAGCCTGAACGCAGTTCTCAAGCTTAGTTCTTACTAAGGTTGTGTATACTGTAGTGAACATGGTTGTATTTATCTTGGTGAATGTCCGCCTTAAAGTCAATAGAGCTCCAAACCCTTGAGCTGCGACTTCCCGGCAATGGGCTGTGGTCTTATGGTTATAACTCACTGACACCCAAGATCCTTGTGAGACCAGACCACGTATACAGGCACTTCCCCTATGTTTTACCTGTTAACCTTTGCATCACCAAAGGTTTTGTAGACACATCTTACCGCGTTGATAGGCGTCAGCCGCTGTTTAGATCAGTTAATCACCATATTTAAGTCTGTCTGAAGTGTACATGTATTTGCGTCTCCCGTTACTTCTCGCTAGATTTTTGCATCGTCAGCGTATAATAACATTGGCGACTGTACTATACTTGGGAGATCATCTATATACTGTATAAAAAGTAAAAGACCTAGGGCAGAACCTTGAGGTACTCCACTAAGTATTGGTCTCCAGGTGGGGCACTTCAAATTTACTCTTACTTTCAGTCTACGACCTACTAGGAAATCCTTAATCCATTTTAAAAGAAGTCCGGCAATACTAAGGTTTTCCAACTTTGATAGCAGTTTATTAGTTGGCACCTAGTCAAAAGCCTTACTGAAGTCTGTATAGACAACATCCACCGAGTTTCCGTTGTCAAGCGCCTTTATCCAAGATTCCCTTGCTATAAGGAGGTTCGTTGTACAAGATAGACCCTTTCTAAAACCATGTTGTTCTATGTTTAGCAAGTTATTGGTTTCCATAAATGCCATTGCGGTCCGTTCGACCATTCTTTCCAATAATTTAACTACAACACTGGTTAGGCTTACAGATTTGTAGTTTGATGGAAGTCGTTTTGGTCCTGTTTTATGTATGGAAGTGAAGATTGCGTCCTTCCAGCCCATAGGTAACACACCTCGGTCAAGTGGCGAATCGAATATCACAAACAGTGAGGCCGCGATTATTGCGCAATCTGTCTCAAGATTTCGGGGTGTAGTTCATCTGGCCCTTTCGACTTTTCATGTCTATGGTGCTAAGAGATTTAAGTACATCGTCTTGATAGAAGTCCATGGTGAGCAGGTGGTTTGTTGACTCTGTATTTTGGTTTGGCTCTTTGTCTAGAGGAGGTTGTTGAGTGAAAACTGCCCCGAAATGGTTAGTCATAGACTCTGCTTTTCCCTGATCGTCCCCCATCATTTCAGATTCACTCCCTTCTTTACTTATGTTGGGAATCCAATAATACATCCTTGTTTTGTAGTTAATTCACGAGAATATTCTCTTAGGCTGCTTGAGTGCAGATTGTGACAACTGCACTTCATATTTTAGTTATACACTCGTTTCTTACCAATCTATAGCGTTCCATCGTACCCGCTGTGCCAAGGCGGTTAGCAACATCGCAACATTTCTTATATTGTCTTAGTAAACGTAAAATATCCCGGCCTATCCAGGGATGGCCGTGCTTCTTCTTCTTCTTTGGGACGGTCCAGGGTTTGTATGGTTGAGTTACTCGATTGTGTAACTGCCTGAAATAAGTCGATGCCTCTTGCATTGATGCCCTTGAGTCAAATTCTCAGTTTTCAGCCGATGCTGCGGAGTTGACTTCCTCCATATCTGCCTTCCATATTTGAGAACGGGCCGACGCAACTGTTTACCAGGCAATTTCAACCATGAATTCGAATACTATGAGTACATGGTCACTTCTCCCTAGTGGTGGAAGGAAAATCATTTGATCAACGTCATCACCGTGTGTGAAGACTAAACCTAAAAGAGAAGAAGAGTTTCTTAAATCATATCCTGTGGGACTTCAAAAGTTTTGGAATGAAGCTAATCAAATCGAGGTTTCTAACAGTTTGCGATTGAATGACATTATCGATGACACTACCTCTAAGTTAACCCAGTTTAAATAAGGTGCACTAAAGTTGCTTACTACAAGGCTTTTACCCTTGTTACACCAGGACTTAATTTTACTTAGGAAGAAATCATCTACTACAAATTCTGAACTACGATATACTACAACTAATTCAATATCTTGCCGTCTACATTTCAGCTTGCATCACACCAATTCACATTTCCCTGCAACATGTGCCACTGTCTCAACTGGTTGCATGATTAAGGTTCTTTTTGTGTACAGGATAATCCCGCCTCCCCTACGGTTTAATCTGTCAGCCCTACTGAATAAGAACCAGTCAAATGAACTTCATTATATAATACTTCGGACGTTAACCAAGTTTCAGAGACAACAATAAAATCCGGTTTTTCTTTATCCACCACTGACTTGAGCTCCACTATTTTGTTTAGTGGGCTGCGAGCAGTTGTGTAGCATACCTTTAAGTCTGTGGAGAACTTTCCCTTACTACCCAGATTGGTTTGAGCATCGTCTGGCTCCCAGCTTTTACAATTTGAAAACCCTTAAGTACGGGGTTTCTTTCACCTTTTCGGCGGCACTCGTTTATTTCCATTTCCGCAGCCCGTCAGCTAGGCTGAACTCCTCACAGACGTATATTCCGGATTTAATCATTTTACGTGCGTTACTTAGAATCAGGTTCCTTTCTTCAACCGTGGCAAATGTAACCTTCAAGAGGTGGCTTTTCTCAGGAATTTCCGAATCCATCTTTTGTCCTATCCTATAAAGCTTAAAGATGCTAACTCCTGAAACTTTCTCGTGGGGGGGGGTAGCTTGCTTATTAAGGAAATAATATGACTGAGGTCGTGCTCAGATCTAACATTTGGTTCCTTATCGGTTGACCTCTCAAAGAGGTCTATCTTGATATGCTTTGTAATTTTAGTTCTGAAACCATCTCTTCCTTGCAGTTCGATTTAAATGCAATGTCAAACGCAAAGCTAATGTTCTGTTTTCTTACTTTTCTTTACCTAGGTGTGACTGTGAGTCACTTATTTACCTTCTTTTGTCTTTTCATCACTTCCTCTACACTGCTCAGACTTGGCTCTCCTATGGTCTGTATTATATTGATATGTGAATCCTGAACGGAATCCGCAGATTCACATGCCTCAGGTAGTTTCTTCTTCTCACAACTTTGGTGTCTTGATACCTGACGAAAGTCTCCGCTCTGTCCATTGAAAGATATAAACTGAGTGAGCTTGTGGCAGTAAATGAATCCGCAAAATAAATGATTCTGTAAGTCATTGATATTGATGTTAACCTCATGAGAAGAGCGCTATGTAAAAAGAACTGTGGTATTTTTCCTTGTTCAGTTAAATTTACTGTTTTGATCGTAAACTACGCATCAAAACTACTATTTCCATTTATAGTGAAATTATTTCGGTTAAAGTGACTTCGTATTTGTGTGTATTGACTTTGCTTTCGTGTATTCACTGTATCAAAGTAAAATTAGTTGATTTTGATCTAATTTATTTCGGTTAAGGCTTGAAATTTTGCCTCAAATCCATTAATGTGTTATCATTTTCAGTTGATTTTTTAGATTATCAGCTCTGTTCACAGGTGTGAATGGCCGTACTGCGGAGGTAAGAATGCAGTATGATGAGTATAAGAAGTGGTTTCATAAGATGTGTATCCGCTTAAATTCCACATCGTGTAAAAGGTATTCACAGTCTAACTCCCATTGGCTCTGTGTGTTTTGTCGCTCGGGCAAAACGTTACTCATATATAAGGCAATTAACCTTCTGGCGTTCGCTAACGAAACCGTTGATGAGGGATGTACGAGTAACATGGATACGAATAGCGAAGAATGTGTCAATATCATAAGTGCTGTTACGGCATGTGTCGGACACCAGGCTGTGCAACATACGCCAAGGATTTCTATCTCGAAACAATTAGTGAGTAGAAAATCACTGAATACTGAGAGCCACGTAGCTACAACAGCGACTGATGAGACGGACATAAACGTTATCGTTCGGAGTAATCCAGATATGAACGCTGCAGCTGGTGAGAAATGAATGTCATAGAGATATAGATGAGAAGGACAGATGGCCAAAATTGACGCTTGTTTGGTTCCAAAGTCCTTGATGGACTCACATTCCGTGTGTCATCTTACTACGGCAAAGTTCCAAAGTAAGACAATATTTAACTCATCGTAGATAGGAAGAGTTCGGCCTCATAAAACATTGTCGAAAGTTATTTGCTCAACTCCCACGACTCTGTTACCAGAAAACCAGGGATAAGCTCTCTACAGTTAACAGGCAGTTAACAGTGAACACGACCTTCAAAGAAGTTAAATCCGTTCCTAGAATGATTATTTCGGATCTAGAAGAGTTGTAAAACAATGACCCCGCTGGATGGTATGAAAATTATCTAAAGTTAGTGGAATCTGACACCAGAAATGCACCGCCTGAAGAGGTTTTAGGGATACACATCACGGAAGTAAAAAGACTCGGTAAAGGGGTTGAAAGAGAGATTCTATCAAAAAGGATCTTGAAGTTGGTACTCCAGAATTTTGATAAAGAGAAGTAATACTGAATTATGCATACAAAACTCGTAATTTAAATTTTCGATCGAAAATATCTGAGTATCTTGGATAAAGGCAATTCTAAAACACCAGAGAATTTTTAGAAGCTTGGTACTCTGATCAATCAGCAACCAACAATCACATTGAAACCGATCCAATTTAATAACCAATCAGAAAAATTATGCACAAACATAGGACCAAAATTCAAATCAATGGGAGACACAACCTACATAGAGAAGTAAACACTGACAAGTATAATGTTAATCAGTCAGCTACAACGTATGTCCAGTTACATACATGCATCGGTGCAAGCTGCCACATCATAAGCACAACTAGATGAATACCAAATTCATAAAACTAGTTAGTTCAGTGCTAGTATTGTGTATAAGTATATAGTACAGAAAGAGATTTAAAAAGCAATTTTAATCCCACTGATTGAGGAAAGACATAGAGTGTATACACCGACGCCATTGTGATCGATTCTGAGCCATGTCACAGAGAGTCTCCAACCATTGGTTACGATAGTCACGCGGACCCCAACCAAGTAGTCTGCATCTACCAACATGGCTCAGACTAGAAGTTAGTGACTTCAAGCACTGATGCCACGTTTTGGTTTGGCCACCCCTAACATTCGACCATCTCCAACATCGGTTAGCATTGCACGTCGTAGTAATCGGTGTTCAGGTATACGTAACACGTGTCCCAACCATCTCAGTTGATGAAGATTAACAACCTCATCAACTGATTTACCATCATTCCCTAATACTCTGCGTCGAACCTCACTATTACTTACCCGGTGATCCCAGCAGACGCCAGAAATATTTCTGAGGCATCTCTGGTCAAATACTAGTAGCTTACGAGTATCTTCTAATCTTAATGGCCATGTTTCACTGCCGTATATTAAAACTGAACGGACTGCCGCACAATATACTCGTTCTTTTATTGATAGACGGATATCTCGCCTTCGCCATAGGTGAGGTAAAGTGGAAGACGCCGACCAAGCCTTTTGAATCCGTGTAAAGATTTCGTTATGCAACAACCCATTAGGGCTGATCACACTTCTAAGATAAGTGAAGTTGTCAACGCGTTCGACTACTTCACTCCCTATCCTTAGTTCAGGTGTTGACGCAGGCCAGTCCTGAAGTAACAACTTGCATTTAGAGGGAGAGAAGCGCATTCCAAACATTCTGGCATTGTTGCTTAGTGCTACCAAAAGACTCTGCATTTCGTCAGCGTCTTCACCAAACAGAATTATGTCATCTGCGTATTCTAAGTCGATAAGTGGACCTACTGGTAGGAGATCAGTGCCTGAGAATTCAGTCGACGAGGACGATATTTCCATCAGTAGGTCTATGATGAAGTAAAACAAAAATAGATAAAGTGGACAGCCTTGAAGGTCATTATTTGGGGTTGCAAAAGCAGATGACAATTCGCCATAAGCTCTGACTCGACCAATAGTGTTCGACCAATAGAGTCCTCAAAAAGGTTTTGTATTTCTGATGTACACTGTTCTCTCACCATTGTGGGTTACATTTGTATTAGGTGTGGTAGAGTTATCATTCGCAAGGGAGGAAGCATAATGTCATATGTTGGGTATCACTTTTTTGTACAATCGATCATACCGGATGCTCATATCAGTGGCACATGTGTGTTAGCATGTTGTAGGATTATGTGTAGAAATGGGTCAGTGAATATAACGTAGTCCATTTTGTCGCGGTCAGCAAGGAAGCAAACATCAACACAACTCACCTATTTTCTGATATACAGTGTTACTGTCTCATAAAAAGTAATAAAAACAACCTTACTGATACATTCACACAAAAAATAATGAAAATATCCCATAGAAATTGATTAAATTGCAAGTATATCTTAGTAACATTAGATAACTGAAACCATGCACTTTAAGTTGTAATTTAGGTTTCAAGATATGGTAAGAATTACAGTAAGTTGGTGTCCCTGTCCTGCTACTAACACTTATGTAAATGATGTATTTGAGTCACTTACCTTCTAGTATTCTGCTTTTTCCGAGATACCAATCGCAAACACCATTCACTTTAAGGACCAACTTACTTAACAGCTAGACACAATATAGAGGTGGATTGTGGCTGGTATCGGGATCCGGGGTAAGCATTTCGTTCTGGTAGGAACCTGTTAGTTATGGTTATATAATTTTGAATTAAGTTTATTGTCATTCCATAGATAAACGGCTACTTCGATTAAATGACTCTGAGAACAACATGAAGAGGGGTTGAGGAGAGAGGTACTAATTTATAGTTAAGATGTGCACCTACATTCAGCTGATGAGTCATAAATAAAAACTTGATGTAAGTTAAGGTTTTCGCTGCTGTCTACAATCTGTTCATTTGATAGGAAGTTGTAACAAAATGTCTATATTGAGTTAATCTTCTCAGGATATACACCTACTACTAAACACCACTTGGATTTCAACCAAATGTCAAAAAAGGCAACAGAAATCCTTCCTAATAATGATATAAAATATCATGTTGGCTTGTAATTATCACCATCAAGTTAATCGACTCAAAGTTTCTGAACTCAGGAATACTTATTTTTCAGATGAGTTAGCGTGTAATTGCATAATTTCATCTCAATATATATAACTATTAGGTATTAATTAGGTATTAAACAACAAGAACTACAAGGTTTGCAGAATAAAATGAATTCATCCAATCTTGCGATTTCCCATCAGCTGCATACAACCTAAAATTATAATTACTAATATAAATATACTTACCAACAAATGTTTAGCATACTTTGGTTTATGAACTTTATATAAATTTTCGAAACGTGACCAAAACCATAGTAATCGGAAGAATAGGAGTACAAAGTGTACGAATAAAAATACTTAAATCCGATGTGCAATTGTAGTTTTAGCTTGTGTGGAGCTGATGAGAAACTGTGGAATAGAATGAACTCATTTTGTTTTGCAAACCTGGTTATTCTTACTTTGTTTAAATTTACCGAAGAATTTGGTTGTATGAAATAAGTAAGTTTATCTTAGAACTGTGCGACAATTTAACAATTATTAAAGGGTATCTGACCGGATCACAGTGTTCGGTACGAACTGTGATATTGGTGGATGTGCATTTTAAGTCAAAGTTTAGGTGGGAACTCCACAGCTGGGTATCTAAAACGTGATGCTAAAATAATGGAGATTGAAACACAGCAGCCAAGAAAATAGCAATCAATAGTCAGCTACCCTCAAATTTTTTTCGGTGGAACAATTCAAGATGTGTTTTATTAGTATGTTAAATATCAAGTGACCACAAAAATGAACCATTGTTAGGTAAAATAAGTTACAGACACAAACGGCAGTGTTGATATTATTATTATTTAAAAATATCTTATGAGTACATAACTGTTGTGAAGAAACCATTTCTGGTTTCTCCGAAAATGCAATAATACACAAGTTTCAATAATGTCAGCCTTATATTTTCCCATTTAAACATTAAAATTAAAACACGAATATGAGCGAAGGGATCACTTTTCAACGAATTTATTATCAAGCTGTACAAACGTATATATATGAAAATTTTTGTTTTTGTAAAAGTACTGATTCCGTGAGGAAATGTGAACACAGTTAATAAAAAGGGTTATAATACTAGATTACGTAATATGAATAATAATAATAACAATAGATTTAGTGATTATAATAAGATGATTAAAATGATTAAAATGTTTTTGTTATAATAATAATTAAAGGTCATAGAGGTGTAAAAATAAATAAATATGGTGATATGATGAGTATTCACTAATAAAACAATGAGAATATAAGATATAAGTAAAGGGGAGAATGTAATAATAATAATAATAATAATAATTGGATAATCAAAATACTTAAGGCCAAGGTAACGATAACGATAAGACGTACTTCTTTTGTACGCATAGTTCTGGTTTAAGCTCCTGGATGGTAAGAGCTTCGGCTATTTTTAAAAGTTGGATGCGAAGAAATCTGGGTAGATTTGAACGAATCATATAAACAATCTTAAATTCATTTCTTGGATCAGTGGAATGGTTACAGTCGATTAGGTGTTCAAGTATAGAACTCCTAACTGCTTTCCTTTCCCCCCTTTCATATATATACGATTGTACAGCTTGATAATAAATTCGTTGAAAAGAAATCCCTTCGCTGAAATTCGTGTTTTAATTTTAAAGCCTTATATTTGCCATATTTGAAAAAGTGAGTAATAATAATAGAATAATAATGATAAATCAGGTTATGTGTAATTGAGAAGAATACTGAATTGAGTTTAAAGAAAGAAAGGGAGAAAATAAGGGAATAGAAACAAAGGAGGCGTGAAATACGCAAATTGTTTGATAGGCGTGTTTATGATAAAGATAAAGATAAAATAATTTCGAACCAATAGAAAGTCTTTCAAACGTTGGTAAACTTCTAAAACGCTACTGAAGGATTTAAAAGTACGTGAGGATCTTTTCGTGGGGTGGGCTGACAGTAGCACATCAAATGTGAAGTCCTATGAAGTTGATTGAAGCAAACCAACTGATCCGAGGTGATTTTGAAGAGGATGTTCAAAATGGATGATAGTTCAATATGTTTTAGATAACTTACAACGCAGAAGTTGTCAGCTATGTAGGAAACGTTAGCCTGATCCCTTAACTATTTAGAAGTGTTCTTTGTATTAAAGACGTTGTTTGGAAAAATCTCATTTACCATGTCACCATGATTCAGATAAAACATCATCTTCATGGGACGGGTTTGAAGAAAAGCAGTGGAACTAGTTTTTGAACTCAAGAATAAACCTTACTTTAAACTCCTGGCAGCGCCAAAAGTGCTGCCTGTTCAGTGATGCATAATAAAAGTGGTGTGATGATGATGTATCGTATATCACAATATTTTCCACCTCAAGCGATCACTTATACATTTCAGTGTTAAACTACAAACAAGAGGTCACTTAAAATTAGAACAATAATGAATATACGCAAAGCTATGGAATTCGTTAACAAAAATTCCCGAGATCTTACCTGTTGCAGAACCGTAAGACCCCCTAAGCATCCTCTAGATAACTTACATAAGCTTAGTCCTGATACAAATCTCAAAGGAAATATCCGAAAAATAGAAGTAAAGCACAGTCACTTGAACCGAAGGCACACCTCTTACTCCTTACAAGTGATCAATCATATGAATTTTAAAGTGCAAGTTATAAGTAACATCCTTGGGTTCCTCCAAGAAGAAACTTGGTACATTCTCATGAGTTTAGATGCCGTTTCGTACTACTCTACTGATATTTCTATTATTTCTATTCGTTCCATTTTTATAGGTTCCTAACTGAATAGATCGGTAAATCATTGCTAACAAACACAGTTCATCAAAAAAGCTTCCTCTTCTCTGTCCATAGACATCTGAATTATCTGAATTTATATGGTGGTGATGTCTTCTTTCAGAATAAATCTTCACATGTACTTCCGAAGGTGCTGAGAGGCATCGAACGGATAAAATGGAAGTTATGACTTTCTGTAGCTAATGACCTTCACCTACAACCTATGATCTGGCCCTAAGGAACTTAAAGATGCCACAGGTATTCCAAGTTTCACAATGTCTTTAAACTTAACACTTTGATCGAAGTATGCAGAGTCAGTCAAATCAGGTCAGAAATAAAGGGGTTTAAGGATATATTTGGGAAGCTATCGAAACGTCTGAAAGCGTTAGGTCTAAGTCGGCCACTAAATGACCTGGTGCGGATGCGTCACCGAGTGCCTTCAGCTTAAGTGTATCCAATAGAACTAATGAGGTCGAGATAGATGTTGAAGACTTACAGAACTATATATTTTGTGGATCTATTTGTCGCTAATATTTCCGCCATATGAAATCATCAAGTTTCAGAGAACTACGAACTACATGAATCAGAAGTCCTTTAGTCATACCCAACAAAGTTTAGAGATTAAGGCTCTACTTTTTTTTTATGAGTTTCACCGCACAAAATCTGCATTATGGGAGGGCGCACGATTCGAGTCTGTTTTCTGGTGATGTTTCGATGATCAGTTCGGATTATTATTCATGACTTCTTTATGAACCTAAATGCCTAATATATAAACCTTTCAAATCGAATATTTCAGATATAGTTTTACAAATAATTTCACATCTCTGAAACAATATTTTTCAATATATGATGCTGTGGTCGCAAATGGTTTACCAACCTAACAAATGGGACTAAAATGTATCTGTGGATACTTCTTGTCACATCTTTATTAAAAACGTAGTAAAATCATGATATTCAGGGAACCTCACCATAACGATCTAAATGATGATTCACATGTCAAGTTCTTTACAGAAATGGTGTAGATTATTCTAATTATTTCTCATTTGGAGTATGGGAGAATCGGCTCTAAAGGTAGTTGTCGGCGATGGAGAGTTTGTTCTTGACAAACCAGGTATGTTTTTCATGCATGTAAAAGTGTTCGGTGAGTAAGTTTTGTTTGATTTGTGGGGTTCTGATTCGATGTCAGTAAGGACTTTCTTCAGAACTATGTCGTTACCTCACAATCAGCATAGAATAAAATGAATAATAGTAGAGACGTGGTAGGTGGTTGAAATAATTTGATTCTGCAAAACATTGAGTTTAGTGTACGTTGCCGTTTGTTGACTTGGTTGACTTTTATTCGGGAGTCATAAACTTCCGTTATATTTAAGTCGCTCTTGCTACGGGTGTTTCCAAGGTTAATCAGTCCTGTAAGTTGTATTCGCAAACATGAAACATGTTTATAAGGCATTGGTATTTGGCTGATTCATGGGTGCTGTTTGTCAAATAAGCAACTGCGATCGTTATCTTTCTTTAGCAAGCGCGTATGGCTAGGATTTATCTGAATGGAAAATAAATAATTTATCCGACTCACAAAGTTGTCAGGGCGACTTCACTTCCCAAAATCGTGATATTTTTACAGCTTATTTCATATATGTTAATATTGGAAAACTATCTTTATGGGTTTTTACGTGAAAGTCCGCATGGTGTATGGTTCTCCTGAAAACCAATGTAAAATTACCCTGGCCCACAAGGGTATATTATATAACTGTGAATATCTTTATGTGAGCGTTAGTAAATTAGTTTGGGATATATTCAGCCTCGACCTTTAGTGAAACTAAGGTCCACATTTCACTTACGTTGTCATTTGTCGTACTTATTCATTTTCGGAAATTGTCTATTCCCTTAGGAAGTAAATGTAGCATTCCGGTGTAATATAATGTAATCATAGCTCAAAGTTGATCTCACTAGATAGTCTCATCAACTGCCTTCTCTTTCGCAAGAGAAACGAGTTGGATAGTAAGCGATCTCAATAACATCTCAAACTAACAGGGTTTAGAAAACCGATCGATTTCAAACATCTCACGTTACTGATTAGTCATCATAACCAGTTTTCTTGGCTGAATTAAGTACATTTTGTTTCGGAGAGCCTTTCCATGACCTACTATATGTGTTCTGAATTAGGATATCTTCAACATTATCAGTAGTCACTATTTCGCACTCTTTTTGGGACCTCACGGAGAAATTACTTTGTAAGGTTAGCTAACCGTCCATATGACTGTAAGAGGGCTTCCTATCAACAGACTACCGGTATATAAAATATAAGGTTTTTCAAGGTTATGTTATTGAAACTTTTTACTTTCCTCATTTGTTCTGAGCTAAATAGTTATAAGTTTGTTGCTTCGACATCTACATGTCTCTTTGGCGTAGATCTGACTCGTGGAATATCAAGTGAAATGTTATTTGCTAACATCAACTTATGTATTGAAAGTTTCACGGCTTACCTTGACGAAAATCTTTAATTCCGTATTTATATGACGTCTTTTTACTCTTCTCCCCAGATATCGTTTCCCAATACAGTCGTGTAATTTCAGTCTCTCCATCGAATTCAATATTATCAGCTGGATTAAAAGTTGGGGATCTTGTAACGTGTATTGACAGGATTCCTATTGGTGGACTAAAACTCGATGAATTGCAGTCTTTAATTAATGACTCCACCAGGTATTGTTTTATAATCTTATTTACTTAATTAGGTTGTATTACTTTTGTGACTTGAGTGTCGTCGTCTGTTATGAGACTAGGTATTTATGTAAAATCCAATGAATTATAGTTAGCCTACATGTTTTTAGTTAAATGATGCGGTTTTTTCCTTCTGCTTTTCGTTCAACGAAGTTTTCAAGTATTCATTCTTAGTATTTTGCTTTGAAACATCGACCCGATTTTTTATCTCGTATTTTAGGGGGTTCGTAGTTATTACAAGTCAGTATACTCAAAATAATCTCGATCTATCGTTGAACTTAAAACTAGGATGGGAACTTTTAGTCAATGTTCTAGTTCATTGGTGCTTGTTGCTATTCTATATAGATGGACTGTTAGGACTGAGAATTATCATGATACACAGGACTGACATTTTGTGATGTTTGACTGTTCTCCAACTAGCTGCGTTTTGGATATGATGGAAGTGGCTTGGCCAGTCAAACCCTTATCATCCTTTAGATACTAGCATAGTGGTAGTGTATGTCACTGGGAGACTGGCCATAGAAGTACGTAAATATTCAACCAAATATTACTGCTTTATTCAGAGCTTACGATCAACTATTTTCTAAATTAACTGCTTCAAGTGATATTTGTCAAAATTATCCACTTTCCATTTTTACTAAATCTTACCACTGATATACATTCTTGGGCGACTGTCATTGTTTTTTCCGAGATTGACTTTGAGTACATAGATGATGCAGTGCCGTTTAGCGATCGCTGAAAAATGCGTTCCGAATACTAATATTGTTTTCACAATGTTGCTTTTCTTATCAGTTTTCTTTCATGCTGTGCTTCTGCAGGTTGTAGTAATTTTGACTAGTACCGGATCCACTGGCGGTTGCAGATATATTTATGCCATGTATATGCTGGTAGGCTAAAAGTTTCGATCTAAGCTAGGAGTAATTATATATGTTTAATCAGAATGTAACCAGTCAGGCAGCTACAACGTAGGACCAGGCACATATATGCATCGGTCCAAGTTGCCATACCTCATTAACACAACAAGATGGACACCGGATTCATAAAGTAGTTAATTCAGAGGTGGTAATATATAAGAGATTGCAATAAGGATATAGTACAGGAAGAAAGAATTAGTTCGTAGAAAGATAGATATGAAGCGATTTTAATCTCTAAGTATACTTGTCCTTTTATTGATAGACGGATATCTCGCTTTCGCCATAGGTAATGTAAATTGGCAAAGAATGTAACCAAACTGAGTTCCACTTTAATCAGTCTTAGATACATACTCTTTTACATCGGAGGGTGTTATACTACTCTTTCTGTTCACTTGTCTTTGTCTTTAATAGCTCTCTGCCAGATGTTACACTATACCTGATCTGTTGACTGGTATTGAAGCTTAGAAACGTTTATAGAATAATTTAGGAACTTACTCTGAAACACTGACTGATGGTTTTAGTCGGTTATGATTGGAATTTCTAGACAGTTTTCACACTAAATGCTACTTTGTTACACTGAAAATGGGTTAAAAAAAGCAAAGAGATGGGCATTCTGTAGTGTGACATCGAGGAACTAAGAGTAGGTTGTGATTTGTTGGAATACTATTACATTTTAGATGGAATCCCAGAAACTATGCGGATGAGGTACCTGAATCGTTTTCGGAAGTGACTTAGAACAGAAGCCAGCAGCTTTCTGTCACGTTTTTCATAAACTTTAGAAACAAGATATTCGAAATACTATGTTCTTATATGAACTATATACTTGATTATTTCGTATTTTCTTTCCTACTATTTCTTTTCTTCATTGTCTCCAGAATGTTGTTAGTTTGTTTTGTTGGACAAATTTTCTGGTTACCTATTGTAACGGTTTTTCTTGGAAATAAATTCAAGTTGTAGATACCCACAGATGTTGACCTTGTAATACAACTATCACGTTTATGTTCGTGTCTTAGATTATGAATCATAAATTGCCGTTCAAACATTAATAGATAGAGGAGGTTTTGAGTTGATAATTTACTATTTATCACTCACATACCAAGACGTTAGTCATATTCACACTAGTTACTTTGAGCTCTTATATTTTTCTGTTCTTTTGGTTGAAATAATTTTCGTTCTAATCATAGTCTAATTCTGTACATTTTAGTTCCGGTGAACTGAAACTGAAAGTAATAGACAATGGAGGTGAAATATGTTGCTCCTTCCCAGTAGAAGTTGGTAACAAAACAATTTGTCAAACAATAAATAAAGGTAAAGCATTTTGATTCATTAGGAATATATATATAACAAGTAGAGTAACTCTTTATTACAATAAATCGACCTTTCGCTAGTGAAAGTACATTCCAGGGATATCAGCAAGCAATCACTATTTGGATGAAGTCAATTTCGTTGTTATTGTTAAGCATGTATGTATGAAAACCATGATAACAAACTTTAAAAATACCTTACCACTCTTTTCGTCTTTTTCTGAAACCATAATATTATGTATAGTTCCATTGGTTTGTCGTATTACGCTGATCACTATGATTTTCAAATTTTATCTCTGCAATAAAATGTCCACTAAACATCTGGGTTCACTCCGTTGACTTTGCAATTTTTCTACTATTTGGGTTGAAGTATGTAGGCAGATAAAATCTCCCATGAACTAACTAGTCAGGTAGAGTAATAAAGCATTCAGGGCATAACGACGTATTTAGTAGATTTAAATATAAAAAAGGTTGCGTGAAATAGTCTGTTTTCTTAAAAAATCAATGGTTTCATAAATTTAAAAAGGTGATTTATTGAATAACATCTTTCATGATTTGGACGGGGCTTTTCCTTAACTATCTTAGAGAGTACAAACGCATAGGTCAAGTTGTTCTTCAGCCAACTCAGTGGTGGGATTCCTTAGCTGTATGTATATAAGACAGCATATTTCATAAATTGAGCAAACGTCTCGCAACTTTTAACGGCACAGTTCTTAAGGTTACTGGGAAGTTAATGTTTAGCTATCAGTTTTTTCTTTTCAAGATTATTTTCATTCCGATCCCACTAGTTATTCTGGTCTCTTTGACTGACTACTTTCAATATATACGTATGCTTAATTGAGGAGTAAAGGGAGCTCTAATTCTAAATATTTTTGTTAAGTATGTTATGTAGTCTATCTATTTTAGAAGCACTAACGATAGCATCCAATTTCCGAAATCTTGGAAGATAAAGCTGAGTTTAAACCTCTAAGTTACAGTTCAATAATGTCCTTAATAATTAAGCAAAGTTGTATCATTCAGTGAGTAATTTTACGTTATATACTATTGGATTTCACTATTGACTAATTTTTTATATGCCATAAAGCGAGTACTTTATTGTTAAGAATTGTAATTCCTTATTACTTCGAGAATAAATAATTTACAAAATAAACAGAAATTATTCATCGATTTCATTCATGTTATTGATTTGTTTAACGTATGTATTTAAACTTATAAATCAAAACCACGTTCACCATTTCACAATTAAACAGCCGTTAATGATTACTAACAATACTATGTGTCCATCCTATGTTTAATTCTTCTTTACTCATTCTGTTATGACCCTGACTTTTCGTCGATAAAAAGGGGTAACTGCTCCTTTTTCGGTATTCTGGTTAAATATTATCTATAAGCACTTCCATGTATCCCTTGATACTAGACACATAGTTGTTCCACTTGAAAACATGCTGATGGGGTACGACTCCACTCAAGAGAGTGAACAAAAAAAGTAGATTAGTTTATTTTACAACCATGCTAAATTTCCGAAACATCTCAATACACTTATTTGTGTATAGATCTACTTCTCAAGGATTATTAGTCAAGCCTAAAATAATTGTAACCGAAAATAATGATACATTGACCAACTGTCATATTGAATAAATCCATAATTGAAATTTTCAGAATACAATTGAATGTTATACTCAATGAATATCATGCTGAGTTAACTCATAATCTCGTTTTCGATCTCTCCTCAATGCTTCATACTATAAGTAAATATTACATCTAATGTCATAAAAGATTTCAAATTATTTGTTTACTTTGACTTAGTTCGTCAAATACTTCTGAGGTTTGTTTAGTATGTAAATTGCGATTTTAATCTTTTGTCCAAACTTTTTTAGATTACTGAAAAAGTGTCCCGTAACTTTAGGCCATCTGAAATGTTTTTTCAAGATGTTTCACCACAGTATTTTCTTACACTGATTGTATGTTATTAAACTGTTCTGTTTAGCAATAGTCTCTATCAAATCTCACAAACTAGTTTCTTTTGTAAATCCATTTGATGTTTATTTTAATCCGATTTATACCAACCTGTTGTTTAATTTAAATTGTTGGTTTTCAGAAATCATGGTGGTTCACAAGTAGTTTTTATTCATTTAAATATTTATGTATTTCTGCCTCAACGTTTAGTATATCAGTTATCTTTATTTTTAGTTACTGAACTCTCATCAGACAAATCAGAACATGAGAATTTGCGAATAATACATCGACAGGCTTATCGTTCATCTCCAGACACTGCGAGGTCACAACGCAATTTTAATATAAGGAATAGCTCTCTCGAAAAACCTGGTCCGCAAATAAATTACAAACCAAAGCACACTTCTACCTGTTCTCCTGTTATTGGTTCATGCGAGTCTCAGTTAGGTGCAGTTGCAAGACTAGCTATCGACGGCGGTCTAACAACTGATCAACTGCTTCAAATAGGATCCTCAGAAACTAATCAACCTGGACATTATTTATATCAGTCAGCCACCAGCTGTAATCAGAAACATTTGGTACCAGATCCCAACTACAGTTTTTCACACTCAAGGAATACGAATTTTTCAACCACACATCCTACTTCGCCGTACCCTCACGTTTGTCGTGTTTCTCCACGAGGGACTAGAAGACCTGTATGCTATAGTTCTAGCCAATCTGTTAACCTTGTTCGAGGTCCCGGTACGACTGCAGTGCATGACAAATCACACGTTGCTATTTCTCCTACCCATACTGCTGATTGCAATGCTCGTCTATCTCAGAGCACGACATCTCGTGATAACCTACTCACGTGGCATAATATTAACAACAGTAGTCGTGTTTCCCTTGCTGCTCAAATGACTCGCGTCGGCGGACTTGTTTTCGCCACTGGTTCACCAAATCTTGTATCAGAAAATTCGGACTCGAACCCGGTTGAGAAGAGTATTTCTCCAGCCAAGCCTTATCAATCAATATCTGCATGTACTTCTCCCACCAACTTGAAACATACTGTGTCATCTAATTCCCAATCAGGTTCTTTCTTTTCATGTTCAAATGTTCCTAGTCCAACGAATACCCCACCTTTATCTTCCACAAATGCCACATACAATATAGCAGCTACAGATATAGTTCGTTTGGGACCAGGCAATATTGTTACTCGAGCTGCAGCTGGTTCGACTGTGTACAGTCCTTCAAGTTTGATTCGAATGCACTGTTCTCCACAACCATATGTTGGGATGGGGATGACTGGAAGTCCTTATGTTCCGGTAGTGTCCACGCTTACAATTTCTAATTTAAACGTCCCTTCACCTGTATTATCGGATGGAGATGATTCTTGTTTATGTACAAAGCCCACCATCAATTCCGAACCGAATATTTCAACTACATATTCAGATTTAGAGACAAATAGAACACCTGAATCAGTCTTCCCTTGTTCAAGTAAGGAATACTCACTGATGTGTTCATAACTACATTTACTTATATGCCTATAATTACTGTATTTGATGTTTAAGACACAGGAAGTTTTGTTTTAATGTACGTACTTTGTTGTATTAGGAGACAATAAGCATAAATAGTTTATGGTAGGTAGTCAAACTTAGAACTTGTTGGGTATGTTAGATGATGTTGAGCGTAAAGGGTGCATTAAATCTGGATTGTTCAGATATGATGTCAACAAGTGTACTGAAAACTATTTTCGGTGCAACACGTGTTAATGTTTGAGACTACCTTATTTATGGTTGGTTCATAAAAACACCTCTGTAACATACAAACTAGTACTATACATTTTGCATTTTTACTCCTTGCACTTGGCGATTTCAGGAAAATGATTGTCCTTACTTCTATATTGAGTGTTAAAGTTACAAGTGATGCATAATTAATCTATTTTATTTACTTACCATAGCATCTTCACCAAGTCCTACAGAAATGTCTCCATCAATAGTAAACCGACCAGGAACGAAGAAAAGTTATGTGAATCCTTCTCTACGATCTTCAGCACCTGTGACATCATCATCCCAATATATTCCTACTTCTGAAGGGTAAGTTGTTGTAGTTTATCGATTTTTTTCAAATCAGCTTTTCAAAATGTTGTTACTTACTTACACCTATCGCTCCTTGTGGAGGAGCATAGATCACCCACCAGCATCCTTCATCCAACTCTGCCCTGAGCAATCCCCCTACTTGTTTCCAGTTGCTATTCATCCTTTTGGTGTCTGCTTCCAATTCCCGACGCAATGTATTCATCGGTCTTCCTCTTTTTCTTTTCCTTTTTGGGCTTCAAGTTAATATCTGCCTCGTCATACCGTTTGATGATTTCCTCAATATGTGTCCCATCCATCTTCAACATATTTTCATAGTTTCCTTTTCAACTGGAAGCTGGTTTGTTTTCTCCCACAGCAGGCTGCTGCTGATGGTGTCCGGTCAACTGACATTGAGTATTTTGTGTAGACAACTGTTTATAAATACTTGTACATGTTTAATGACGAATTTAGCTCCGTACAGTAGAACTGTCTTGACGTTCGTGTTGAAGATTCTGACTATGATGTTGGCTTGCATACAGTTGTTTTGAGTTGCATATGTTCTTCAACTGTAGGAATGCAACCCTTACTTTGCCAATCTTTACCTTCATATTTGCACCAGCTCCTCCTTGTTCATCGATGATGCTTCCCAGGTACGTGAAAGTTTCCACTTCGAGAGTTTCCCGATCAAGCGTGATTGGTTTAGTGTTGTCTGTGTTGTATTTGCGGATGTTGGTTTTTCCTTTGTGCATGCTGAGGTCTACTGATGTAAAGGCTGATGCCACAGTGGTTATCTTCGTCTCCATTTGTTGGTGTGTATGGGATAGGTTGGCCAGTTTATTTGCAAAGTGCAAATCGTCTAGTTGCATACAAGTTGTCCGTTGTTTTCCGTGCTTCCCTTGAGATGTAGCGATCTTCACAATCCAGTGAACCACCAGAAGAAAGAGAAAGGGTGAAAGTAAGGAGTTTTGTCTGACACCGGTCTTCACTTGGAATGCATCTATGATCTGTCCTCCATGCAAGACTTTGCAGTGTGATCCGTCGAATGGATTCCATATGATGTTGACGATATTCTCAGCTAATCACTCCATAGTGTCGAAGATGGTCCCATAAGGCTCTTCTATCCACACTGTCAAACGCCTTCTCATAGTCAAGGAAGTTGATGTGTGGTGACGACATGGATTCAATCGATTGCTCAACAATTATCCTTAGTGTCGCGATTCGGTTTGTGCTCGACCGATCTTTAGGGAATTCGGTCTGTTGATCTCGAAGCTGGACGTCTGCTGAATGTTTCATCCGGTTCAGCAACACTGTTGGAAAATCTCCCTTGTACCGATAGTATTGTGATACGTTTGTAGTTCTGACATATGCTAAGATCTCCTTTCTTTGATATGTTGATGAGATATCCTTCCTTGCAGTCTGTCGGGACCTGTTCTTCCTCCTAAATCTTCCTGAATAGAACGATGAGCATGTTTACAGTTACTCCTATGTGTGACTTCAGTGCTTTAGCTGGTATATTGTCAGGTCCTTTCGTTTTCTCACTCTTGATTTCTTCGATCGTTGGTTGAGTGACAGCTGTAGAAAGGCTTGTGTGTGGTACTACAATGTCTGATGGGTTCAGTGGGTTTAGTCTATTCGAGAGTTCTCCAAAGTATTCCATCTATCTTTTCCTCTGTTCTTGAGTCTCAGTGATAGTCTTGCCTTCTTTGTCCTTGATTGGTCTCTCTGGTTTACTATATTTCCTTGCCACTTTCTTCGTCGCATCATATAGCTGTTTCATATTCCTTTCTCTTTGAGCTTTTCCCTCTGTTGTTGCTAGATCTTCCATGTATTTCTGCTTGTCAGCCCTAATACACCTCTTCACTCTCTTGTTCGTTTCTGTGTATTCGGTCTTTGGATTGAATTTCTCCGTTCTTGTTCGACTGTTAGTAATTGCTATCGTTTTGTTTTTCCTTTCTTGAATCTTGTCTTGGGTTGCGATATAGATCTGTTGTTTATGATGATGTTTGTTGCGGCTCGACAGTTCCTGACACGTTGAAGTTGGTGTTTCTTCGGTCCACTTCCAATTGTCCTCCATAGTAGTTCCATCTTCTTTGAGTAGATCTAGTTGGGTTTGTAACCTGTCTTTGAGAGCTATCTTGAATTCATTGAGCTTGTCAATATCTGGAAGGAATGCTTTATTAAAACATTGTAATGCTGTTTCTCCAGTTGTCTGGTGCTTCTTAAGAACTATCAGCTTATCAGAATGGATAACGTTATTAGCTCAAACGGATGGTATCTAACAATGGAATCCAGGACTAGCGTCTCATCTTGTTTGGGACGCGTCAGTTGGATCTACGTGTATCCCAGACTGCTCGATTGCAGTCCTAAACGTCGTTGGAAAAATTCAAACTATTAGTACAAGTGGAGATATCAAAGTAGTTTCTTACATAAAATAGTTTTTCTTTATTTGTTCATTCTTCACTTTCGCCCATCCTTTTTCTTCTCAGTTTCTATTTTTTCTATATTATACACTTTGTCTCCTGCCAATTTGATATTGATGAAGACTTAAGAGGATTTACAATCGTGTCAGGTTATTGTTATCTTTCCAACTGTATTTAATTCAACCAGTCGGCTTATTGCTTACCTACTTAATGAATTTCTGAATTATACTTTTTTTAACGATAAAGTCTTTCAGATCTTGCCATTTTCTCACTCATTTATATTATTCATCGATGCTGAAGTTGTGGTTCAATGTTCACATCGCTTGATTGTCGATCAGCAAGTTGTAGTTTTCAACTCCACTTCACTTACATTGATTTCGGCAGTCGTTAGAAAAATAAGGTGATCAACTTAGTAAATGTTAGTTAAAATGTCATTTCAATAAGTGCTATTGAAAACCAATGATATATTGCGTCTAGTTTGGAAATCGACTTGCACAACTTAGGCTAGCAATAATATATATATATATATACCCACATGGTAAGGATTGCTGTTGTGCTGTTTTATTGATTGTAATTTTCTTTCTCCTCCTCCTCTTTCTTTTTTTTCAACCTCTTGTCGATTAACTGGTCATCTGATCCGCCTGTGTTATTTACGTTCATACATTTTTTCCTTGGAAAGCAGAACTTTCATTTATTTTATAATTGTTCCTAGGATAGGGAGGGTCTTTTTAAAATATTCCGGTGTTGTCGTTTGTTGATGAGGGTGGTGTTATTATTGTTATTTACGGATAAGCAACAGGGTTTCATTGTGCTTTCTTCATTGATTTCCGGACATGTGGGTATATATAAACGAAGTTATTAAACATGCTTATTCACTTATATATATATATATATATATATATATATATATATATATATATATATATATATATATATATATATATATATATATATAAGCATGTTTAATAACTTCGTTTTTATCATACCGTCGTAATGCTTTAGTGCTTATTGGAATAGGCTACAATACTACAAAGCATAATATTCTTTAACAGACCTATGGTTTATTTAAATCTCATGAAAAAGACGACTGTTGTCAAACCTTCATTGGTTTATTTTCTTCTAGTCATCTTTTTATTTACGACTCTTTTAGCGAGCATTTCATATTGGGTTTTATAATATAATCTTTCTCAGCAGTTAGTTTGTGTTGTTAGTTAGGGTGATCATAAAAGTCAATGGAAACTACAATGTAACCACCCCTTACTCAAATCAAGATCCTCAATAAAATCTCATATTGAATTCCAAAACAGTACCTTACGTGTTAATTAATTTTACTATTTGTCTCAAGCATTATAATACTTTAACTGTAAGAACAGCTTATTTCAAGTTCCAAACAGTCAGAGGAATATTGGTATGTTATCGATATCCTGGTCTTTTGCAAGCCAATAAGCATAACTCTGAACCAGCGATTTCATTTTGTTAATGCTGGGATAACCTCAGTGGAATTGTTCCATAACATTTTGGCTTGATATTTAAATATATCACAACCATTGCTCTTAATTATTTAAAAAGCTGAAGGGGCTGAGTGGAGGGTGATGATAGCTACATAAGATTTGTTCAAGGACCTTCATAAATAATTTCTTATTAGTCAAAAGTTTGATTTCAGTTAAGAAAACTTATTATGACCATAATGAATGTAATGATTCATTTTGTTAATAATTGTCTATTAAATTAAAGATACCATGAAATAATTTTCCCCTGTGTAGATTTCAATATTCACCTACATTTTTCAAATCTTTCATTGTAAAATATAGCCCTGTCGCTGATTCCTTCCTACCTCATCCTAAACCATTGAATATTTACAATGTACCAAGTTCACAAATAGTTCGAACCGTTAGACATCTTCGGCGTATTAGACACATTCTTGGTGATTCTGTGAGTATCATTCGATATTTCATTTTATTTTGTATAGTAAGCTGATCAATGTGCTGTGTAATATATTTTTATCAAAAAATATAACCAGTTATTTGGTTAAGTTCGGACTGCATATCTTCCACTTTAGAAATCCTAATAGTATTATACCCCTCAAATCTTATACATCTCTTTTTCTTAATTGATTTCTGTTATTTTTATACCACACCACGCAACAGGTTTTTGCTTTGCACTCTTATTCACATGCTATCCTATAGAGCTACTAAGGTGTATTAATTTTTCAGTTACATGAACATTTATATCCCCTATTTTTGGTTTAATAATTTTGCTGTCCTAAGGCCATTCTTGGTTGCCACATTTACATAGATGTTCCATCACAAATTTGACTATTGTTTTTGAATCTCAAGTTTTCCTTATCACTTGATTTCTTCATTTCTTCCAGCGCCTTAAGGATTATTATCAAAATGTTGTGTACCAATCTTCAGGTCTATCGAGTTCATTTTGGATCTCGTTCGTAATTAGAGATTTGCCGTAGCCCAGTTGTAAAGACTTAATATCTTTAAAAGAAATTGCATTCGATATCATATCTTAACTTCCATAGAATAAATTCATTCCTTTTTAAGAATAACGTGCACCATGAAATGATGTCAACTAAACAATCCATTCAAGACTAAGACAGATTTACGGGGTAGCTATTTCATCCTAATTCAGAACTTGTGTGTTCACAGTGTGTTCCTCTACAATCAAACTAATAATAATAATCTATTTGTGCTTTTCAATTTTAACAACGGATAGTTTGAAAATCACAAAAAACTATCATTGTTAAGTTTATTAGTGTTTGAATTAAAAGTGTTTGTCCTCTTTTCATTTTCAATATAGATTTACTATATTCAGGTATTTTGAAAGCCTAAACAGTCTTTTTTCCTTACTAACTTTATTGCTTGCACCGTAAAGAAAAATGTAATAATATTTGTATGGAGACACTTCCACTAAGTGTTACTGTGTATTTTCATAAAGCATAGACAAAAATATTTATGTACTTACATGTGTATATACATGATCGCGTATTTTGTGTTTCATCTTGGAAAAAGTTTGCCATAAAAAGCAAGTACTTGACCAAAAAACTATTTCTAACATTCATTAATTACCGAAAATGTTTCTATTAAATCTTCTGATTTTAACTAGTCTTTTTTTCAAATTTATTTAAATAGATTGGCTACACTAGTTCTGCAACGTCAGCATCAACCAGTGCACTTGCAGATGAAGATAAAGATGACTCTGTTAGTTCACCTAAAGTTGGACAACTACGATCTCATGGTTATCATTCAGTTGAATCGATCAGACGATCTAGTTTACTATGTGATTGTTTTCCAAATCAGACTACAGATGTGAATGATAGGAAGTCTGTAAAAATTTCCAACTCTCATACACCATCATATCCTGTGACTGCATCTATCGACTGGAATGATTCTGAAATAGAGGTTAGCTTTTATTCTTCATAATTTTTAGTTGATTTTGTTTTCACCTTTGCAAATTAGGGTTTTATATTATGGCAAAGTTGATTGTTTTTCTTTTAAATATTCTGACGTAAAGATGTTTACCATACGTACACTAGATTTCTGTTAACTAGTTTTTCACAGTAAAATCATTTATTGTTAGTCAAGCTTTATACCTCAAAGTTAATTCGAGTGCTGTTAGGAGTGTGTGGGTAGTTGTTACTTTCCGGTTACCTTCACCGTGGAGGGATTCTTCTTGGGGTGCTTGAAAAGGAAGTTGGATTGGTAATGGTCTTGACGACCTAGCAGCGTAACCTTAGAGCACAATAAACAACTGATTAAGACCGGTTACACACAGTCTTTTTGCAATTACTTCTTGATGTGTTAGTTCTTCACTTTAGATGCCTTACCGTCTGGTGTTTGATATCCATTGGGCAAGGTGAAGTGTGCTAATTTTAGGACCGACCTTTTCTAACCTCTTTCTTCTGTTGTCAAAACGCAGCATTTCTACAGACGCTAGTCGCCTGAATTGGAAATCTTACTCCTATTACACCTTTGCACAGTTGGCAGTGCGACTTCTCTCTTGGATCATACGTTTACCACTTCTAACCGTACTGTTGTTCAACCTTTTTGCCTAGTGTGGTAGAATATATAAAAATCAAGTGTTCCACCCGATGTGTCTCAATTGGGTCATCATAATAAGCGAACCAGATAACCGTGTCGAGGTGCCAACTATAATCGGTAAATATTAATTAATTGAGGATCTCGAGTTTAGTGAATATTTTGGTAATAAATAATTGATACAATGGAGGTGAATAAAGCTACGACTAGCTGTTGCGAACACTGAATAAGTAGTATGAAATGGTAATTTAAAATCTTTTTTAAGTCACTATTTTAGAGATTACAGATTACTATTAACAGTGGAATTTCAAATAATTACTATTCTTTGTCGTGTGTTAGTATCTGATACTGTTGGGAGGAGGGTCAGTAGAGGGAAACCTCAGTTCCTGAAAGTATAATAATATACGCCTTATGTCACATTATACCAATGCGAAAAAATTTGCGCTCACGCATCTGATTGATTGGAAGTTGAGTATATCACGATCATTTAATAACTTCTAAATGAACAATTAAAAGATACGACATTCTCTGTTGTACCATTGTTTTTTTAAACTGACTAGTCTTCGTGAGACTGTCAACACTAAATGTTTCATACTGTTATTATAGTAACGTGTAATAAATTGCAGATAAAATATTATCAGTCCCAGTTTCTAGGCTTCTTGTTAAGTTCATTGTTTTATATCTTCCAAAAGAAATGTGTAAGTAATAATTATGTGATATAGATTGAATGACACGGCTCAAAATCTTTTGCATTGACTCAGGTGCATCCATTCTTTGTCTTCCTCAAAACTCTAAGCTTCTTAACCCCTCACAATTTTTTAAATTTCAGTTATATATCTTGATTCGTATCTTCGATACCTAATCTTTTCTACTACCACTAATACGGTTACTATCTTCACTATTCTGGAACTATTTTGACGATGTGGCAACTTGAACCGATGTACTTACGTACCAAGTTCTACGTTGCAACTGATTGGGTGACTGATATCATATGAATACTTAATTTTCGACTGATTCGCACTTTTATGAAATGGTATTTGACATTTTTTAAGCACATCATGTCACTCAAAATTTTTTTTTGGGGGGGGGGGGCTAAATAACATCGTAGAATTAGAGTTTGTGTCATGTAACTCGTATATGACTTTAACTCTCACTTGATCGGTATTATGTAGTTCACGTGCTGCTGCCGCTTGATAGGTGTGTATTTTTACTTTCCTTTTTCTAAATATTAGGGTAATATAGTATTTGGATATATATATATATATATATATATATATATATATATATATATATATATATATATATATAACTTCAATATCTTAATTTTCATCAGGCTCAGTTTATTGTAACATAAGTACGGCGTCACTTTGATTTCTGATTATTTCCGCATAAATATTTTGTAATTTTCAAAGAAATCTTTATTACTATTTTTTAAAGTTATGCTATAATTCGTAGATTCATTTTTCGTGAAAAAGCAAACATTTAATTTAAAAAACATGAAGGCATTGATACATAGACAAATTTTTTTTTTTAAAAATTTGTACTTACCTCAAAAAGTTTTAAATATCAATACTAGGACAAATATAAGTAAGATGAAGGAATAGAAGTGAAAGTCAAACATGGAATCATATGCTTAGTACAAAGAGTTGACAACTTGATAAGCACTAGTCGGTGAGACTATAAATTATGAACGACCTTTGAGCGACGCTAGACTAACCTTGAGAGTGTCCACTTAATAACTAGTACCAAATGTGGATTATAAACCTGTGTAATTATGTAATTATGATTTACAGTTGATGGTTAAGATTTTCATCACGAACTGACATCAGCTATAGTACCAAAACTCTATTTAGCCAAACGGATATGTGAGTTTTGCGCCAAGCTCCAAGACCTGTTATCGTATACTTGATTGGTTCGTCCATAAATTATAGTCTGGTCCACTAGTCTTGCTTATTTTCACTAGTCGTAGGTGACGTTTTTTTTACCTAGTTCATCTAAAAAAGTTTCCAAACTGAGCTATAATCTAAATACAATATTGTTTTACATAATCCGCATTTATTTTTTAAAATTTGGAAGCATATTTTCCTTCCCTACTCATTCATTTAAAAGTATTTTAGTTATATTACATCCTAATATCATTAATATCAATAGAAATTTTTACTTATTTTCATATATTAGAAATAAGGTTGTAATTAATTAAACATTACATCAAATTTACTAGTGTTATTTGTCTCAGATGTAATCCTTGTGTTTATTTACTCATGAGTTATGACAATACATATTGACAGTACTTGTTATGCTTATGTTACATCTTCATATGTAAAGGGATTTAAAATTATCGTTCATATTCTAGATACAAATTTACTAGTTTGGTTCCGGATGTGGTAGTCTTTACCGCTAGTTGAAAACCTACAATAACAGTGAAGAGCCCGACGTCGATCACATCAGCTCAAATTTATTCATTCTGTGACTTCCTCGAGATATTATGACGTAGTATTACACTATCATTTGATTTCGTTTTTCCTTTGTATATTATTTTCACTGTAATTTGTATATGCATTATCTCATACTCTGGGTAATTTCCATCCCTTCGTATTTATATGAAGTATGGAGAATTCGGTCGTTGCACATTTTAGCTAGGTCCTGAGTTACTTATCGATGCCTGACCAGTTAAGTTCTCGATTATTTATTAGCATATAACAGTGAAAAATGGACATTATTACTTTTCATATGATTCTTTTTTTTGAATTTTTATAGGATTCTAAAAAATCACTTATTTGGTGTAATTATCAAATGACGTTATCAGGTCAAACACTTGTGTTAACACGAGCAAATGATTCTTCAAGTCAGGTAAATTTCAGTTTTTTATTCTTCCTCTCTTTCATTTACATTTATACTTAACTTTACAAGTTTTGTTTTAATTTTATCATTATCATATGCTTTGTTCCTACTTTTTATTTGTACTTTTATGTAACTATAGACAGGTTTAATGTAAGCGAATCTCTGTGTGTGTTTTTTCCTATGGGGTTAAATCAAATTGAACTTGATATATTTTTACATTGTTAGGGGAAAGTTTATCAGCAGTTATATTTCCACTAATATTTTACAAATTAAAAAGTCATATAAATATTATCTAAAATACGCAAAAACATAGTGAACCTGTTGTTTTGTTTTTACAGAAATGTAGTGCCACAATGTTCCTTTATTGATTTTATTTCTAATCGTTCAATATTAGGTTAATTATCCTACATTATGCATATGTAGCTAGGTGGGTGGAGAAAGAGAGAGAAAGAGGAAATCGGATAGCAGTTGTTTAGTTAATCGATTATACTTTCATTTGACAATATATTCGAATTGTAAATGACTGACTGTTTCATTACACTGTAAAAAATAGTCGCCTGATTTTATACTGGAATCGAAGACATTTCGTTGTTACTTTACTTTTCTCTCTATGAACTCAGTCGTTTTTAAATATTTACACTAAACTGTTCACTAACTTAACGAAATATTTCTGTAGGTATAGTTAAGTTATCAACTTTTTTCGAGTGTATTTGTACGTAAGATTCCTGTGCTTGTTCAAAAATACATATTTTTGGTACGGTTTCTGTTGGGAAGTGCGTTGTTTCCCGAAAATTCTACTGGAGTCAACCATATGTAGGGACTTCCTAATATATTTCATTTTAAATTTGCAAACCTCACCCATGTCGTTGGGACAAGCACCACGGGACTCGCTTCCTGAATGGGTGGTTCTCAAAGCCACCTTCAAAAAAATATGCAAATGCTCGCGCTGTGAGTAAACTTTCAACATTCTTTTGTTTCCTAGATAGTTTAAAGGCATCGCAAAAAAGTCCATTCGAAGAGCTCTGGATTGGATTCACTATTACTTAAGTTTCTATCGTATAACGTCATACGAGTTATAACAGTTTACTTTCCTTTCTGTTCGTGATGGAGTATATATCCTGTGTTCCTCTGTCGATCAATATTAATTATTATCATTACATGACCTATAATGGTATTGGTATATTCGTGCCAAAAGTATGGATAATGTGATAATTAGCAAAATTTATAGATAATCAGTTGTTGGAGAAAGCGTAATTATTGTAATCCAGAACCCTCGTCAATAACTTTGTGATATATACATATATATCTGTTTGTTTTTGTTCTATGTTAAGAAAATATTTCAGTAGTATTGACTGAATATTCAGATTTAATATTTGGTAAGGCTTCTGGATTCGTCTATCCCTTTTTCCCAATGCCTTACTATAATAATTTCTTCGGGGACTGTACTAACCAATATTGGAGTTATTTATGGAGACTGTTTTGTGTTTGATACCTTTGATCATGAGTTTGTTTATAGACTTCAGTATTTTTCGAAAATGAATTTTTTCTCATTCAGATTTCTAACCATCACACTGATCCTAACGAAAATTCCATGCATATTCATATTCCATTGTCTGGAGAAAGTTTAATTTGGTATTCAGCTTCTGAGTTGCCCGGGATAACATGTACATCTTTACCATCGAATTGGGATTCAGGAGCTGGAGTTATTGGTGTGTTACACAGTTCAAAATTAAACTTATCATGTTACCTTAGTTTTTCGGATCGTCAGATAGCGTCTAATATCTTTGGTCACTATGGACCAGGGAAAATCAGTGAAGAGTCTAAAGAGGTAACTATTTCTAATGTTTATCACTTTGTTGTTACATTTTTCGCCGTAGTTTGTTCTTTGTCAACAATTGCAAAGCATTGACCTTTAGGACGCTGACAATTGTTTTCAAAGCTTTTCTTTCATTTGTTTATTTTTATGAAATTTAGTTTCTTATGGGTGTCATACTATCTTTTTAATATTTCTTTATTCCTACAGTCGCTGTCACGAAATCAAATTATTTCATTCATATACTTATTAACTGTTTTTATTATTATTTATTTATTTCAACACATAAATAATGGTACAAAGAGGCACCAAATACATATGCGCCACATAAATCTCATTCCATATGTATGAGGGCTGTGATACTGCCCGGGTGCTCAAACCGAAGCAGGTGGTTTTCTTAGGGGGCCACACCCCGAGCCTTCGACCTGAAGGTCTGATCCACAAGGCAGTGGAGCATCGTAAGGAGATCCAGTCCCATGGAAGCCGGTGACCAACAATTGGTTCATTCGCCATTTGTTCCCGCAGGATACTGGAGCCCATGTGCACCATTGGTTTGGAATCCGGTTAAAGCGCCGGACATTCGCTTCTCGTCCTCTCATTTTCGTAAACAACACCCCCGCCACGAGAAGGCAGTGAGTAGGACTTCCCTGGCAGAGGCTATATACACGTGGCCGTGTGAGAGTATTTCGAGAGGGAGAGCGGACTCTCCCCACTCTCGGCCATACCAGGGCATTTGGGGGCAGACGGAGTTGGAAAAAATGAGTTAAGACTCATTGTATTGTGCGTCCCCACGGAAATCTTTAGTAAAAGGCGAAAGATTTATCCGCAAATGAGGAGACACCAGAGTTAACTGTTAGTTCATAACGTTTAGTTAAATGTACAATTTAATGGTTGGCAGTGACTCAGTTTGTTAGAAACAAAGTTAAATACCGTAGATGATGACACTGCAGTGAACGAAAACTCGGGTACAGCAAACCAATTTATTGTTTTATGCAAACTTACACAGTGCTTTTGTAAAGTATGAAAATCATACATTAAGTACATCATTTGCATATCTTGCTTCATTTGTTTTTTACATACTTCGTCATTCCTCTGATCCTGTTGTTATTCCGATCGCTCTTCGTTTTCCTTTCTCTTCTTTTAATTTCAGTCTTATGCTGGTAAGTATTCGACTTCCAAGTCCTACTACATACTGCTTGTCTGTCCGTATAAGTAGTTGATGTCACACTTGTCTACTCTTTAAAAGAAAGTCACTCTTGATGTCATTCTGCTTGCCATGCCGCTTTCTTTTTTGTCGCAGCCTGTGCCACGCTTCCCGTCCAAATGTGGAGTCCACCAGCGCTCTGACCTCCATAGCTATTTCGACTTACCGGGCCACTTTACTCCAGTATCCGCCCAACATCCAGGAATTCCCATGTCTTCTCCCCATCGACTGCGACTGCTACACCCAACGCCGTCTCACCAGGCCACTCCAACATTACTTAAAATAATTTATGGTACCACAAATCCATCCACGTATTCTGCTCCTCTTTCGTTTTGTTCCATACCTCTTATTCATTTTATTTGTAGGAGTGTAATTCCCTACTGTTAATATTTAGGACTGCAGTTTATCACTCTCTGTTAGTTGATGTACATGCACCAGCCGATCGCAGCTCTGTCATTAGCTTAAGTATATTTGCTATGTGGTAAGCTATTGGATCTTGAACAGGCGTTTCGTCCTATTTGAGGTCCATCGGTAGTTTCTATATTCATTGTTCACTTTATCTGGATCTTTAATGCGGTTTAATTCAATCTGGGCTTCAGTATCCTGTGGGAAAAAATGGCGTATGAACCAAATGTTGGTCACCGGCTACCATGGGACTGGATCTCCTTACGATGCTCTACTGCTTTGTGGGTTAGACCATTAGGTCAAAGGCTCGGGGTGTGGCCCCCTAAAAAAACCACCTGCTTCGGTTTGGGCACCCGGGCAGTTTCACAGCCCACACACAATTAATGAACTGAACTGTCTATGATCATGGAAACTAATTCTCTTGCTTCGACGAACATTCAAGTGATTCAAATATTATTATTATTATTTACCACGTCATTATTCACCCTCCTTTATTCCCACTTTGTTTATACTTATTTTTTCGACTTATACAGCAGCTTGTCTATGGTGGAAATTCGACTGTATCTAAACGTTCTCGAGTCGCTGTCCAGTTGAAAATTGTATGTTACCACCGAATACGAGGACTGAAGCAGTTTTTCTGAAACCACGTGCACCATTCAAACTGGCTGCCTTTAACGTTCACACACTTATGCAGGTCGGACAACAGATAGGGCTGGCTATGTCTTTGGAAAGTCTTAATATTGATGTCTGCTGTCTATCCGAGACCCGTATTCAAGACTCTGGTGAAGTACTACAAATTCGATCTCCATCTGTCGCTTCAAAAAGCTTGTTTTACGTGCGCTTATCCGGGGACCCTGTGGCATCTTCGTCTGGTCTTGCTGGCGTTGGTGTCACATTAAGCGCTAGAGCTGAGGCAGCACTAGTCGATTGGATCCCCATTAACAGTCGGTTATGTGCTGTTAGATTAGAAAGTTCCATCAAAGTGAGAAGAAATCGGCGTGAGAAACGATGTCTTTTCGTCATCTCCGCCTATGCTCCGACAGATTGCAGCCCGGATGTAATCAAGGATGAGTTTTACCACCAGTTATCTGTTCTTCTCCAGAAAGTGCGTTCGACAGATATTGTAGTACTAGTCAGAGAATTGAATGCTCAGGTCGGGCGTCTAGGCACAGAAGAGAGTCGTTTAGGTGGCCGATGGGGACTCGTTGGTCGCAGGTCAGATAACGGGGACCGTCTACTGCAACTGTGCACAGACCACAACCTGTTTCTGGCTAGCACTAACTTTCGCCACAGTCATCGCCGATGTGCCACCTGGCGTCCTCCCTCTGCATCTCAAGCCTGGACTCAGATTGATCACATCGCGATCAGCTACCGCTGGCGTGGTTGTGTAAAAGACTGCCGCTCCTTTTGGAGTACCTATCTGGACTCTGACCATGCTCTGGTCTGTGCCAATCTTACCTTACTTTTCAGTGGACAACGAAGTGACCGCCACCAACGGATTGATGTTAGCAAGTTGGTTGCAACTTCTGTTGCAAGTAAGTATCAAACCGAGCTAGCTTCTAGGCTAGCTACCATTCCACCGAAAGGTATAGATGAGCATTAGTTGCAATTGCATGACGCCATGAAAATGGCGGGTACAGTCAGTTGTGGGTTTTGCGAAACGTCCCGCTTATAAGCACTGGGTTTCTTCAGGCTCCTTACAACTCATTGAAGCTCGTCGGTCTACTCTGGGTGACCGTGAGTTTGATCACAAACGAAGGTTGTTACGTAGTGAAATTGAGCAAAGCTTGCGTAAAGACCAAGAAGCCTGGTGGTCGGAGCGTGCTAATGAGCTGGAAGCAGCAGCTGCATCTGGTAACTACCGGAAGCTCTTCCAGCTCATCCAAGCCACTGGCAGCAAGAAGTCTGGTGTGAGCGAAACAATCTGTGAGGATGATGGGATTCCAATCACTAACATCCATCGACGTCTTGGACGATGGGCAGAATTTTTTGAAGGGCAGTTCAACTGCCCTGCTGCTCTGGCAGTATCGGTCAGACTGTCCTGCCCCCCCATGGCAGGTTTCGACTGATCCACCAAACGAGGAGGAAGTCCGCAAGAAACTCCAACTCTTGAAGCGCTACAAATCACCTGGCTCAGAGATGACTTACCTCCGGCTCTTTTTAGAGATGGTGGTGACTTTCTGACTAAGGAACTGACAACGTTGTTTACAAAGGTGTGAGAGCTAGAGAGTGTATCAACGTCATGGAATGAGTCGATAGTTGTCCCTATCTTTAAAAAGGGTTCACGTCGTTCCTGCAACAACTATCGGGGGATAAGTCTACTTCCGATTGCGTCCAAGCTATTGGCTTCCGTCATACTTCGTAGGTTGTTCAAAACCCGAGAAAGATTGACTCGCGAGGAGCAGGCTGGGTTTCTTTCTGGTCGAGGATGTATTGATCATATCTTCACCCTCCGCCAAATGTTAGAACACCGCCATACTTATCAAAGGCCAACAATCGTAGTGTTTCTTGACATAAGGGTTGCCTTCGATTCGTTGGATAGGACTGTTCTCTGGGATTGTCTATTGAAGAAGGGTGTGCCTGAGAAGTTTATTAACATCCTAAAAGTCCTATATACAAACACCTCAGGTAGAGTGAGGGCATAAAACCACCTCTATCCATTGTTCCATTCGAGCAGTGTGGTTAGACAGGGTTGCCCAATCTCACCATTCCTCTTCAACTTTGCCATCGACGACATTCTGGAAACAGCTCTGATGAATGTAAGTAATGGTGGTGTGGATCTGTTGCCTGGAGAAAGACTTCTCGACCTTGAGTATGCGGACGATATTGTCTTACTGTGCGATAATGCCCAAGGCATGCAATCCGCACTTAATCAGTTGGCAATCAGTGTCCGTAGGTATGGTATGTACTTTGCACCTTCGAAGTGCAAAGTACTTTTACAAGACTGGCAGGATTCTAATCCTGTACTCACTTTGGATGGTGAGCAGATAGAAGTAGTCGAGAAGTTCGTGTATATGGTGGGGGTGGGAGTGATGAGATCAATGCACGTATAGTGAAAGCCAGAGCGGCTTATGCCAATCTGGGCCATCTTTGGCGCCTTCGTGATGTTAGTCTGGCTGTAAAAGGTCGGATCTACAACGCGTCGGTGAGAGCAGTTTTGCTCTATGCTTGTGAAACCTGGCCTCTCCGAGTTGAGGACGTTAGACGACTCTCTGTGTTCGATCATCGCTGTCTCCGAAGGATTGCTGATATTCAGTGGCAACACCATGTCAGTAATGCAGAGGTTCGGCATCGTGTTTTCGGGCACAGAGACGATAATTCAATTGTTGTCACCATCTTGAAACACCGACTTCGGTGGCTTGGACATGTTCTCCGAATGTCGTCCCAGAGAATTCCACGTCGTGCATTATTTGCCGACTCTGGGACTGGTTGGAAGAAGCGGAGAGGTGGTCAGTGCATGACATGGTGTCGTGGGATGAAAGAAAGCTGCAAAGGACTGGCTTGTGTTGGTCCTTCACGACTCCCTGGTTGGGGTCTGAGAGATGGTGCTACACAGTGGCTAGAGACGTTATCAGATATGGCTCAGAATAGAAGCCAGTGGCGATCCTGCTGCAACCTTTTACTTCATAAAAAGTGGTTGTATCTTCCTTAACTGAAAGATTTGTGATTGTACCTTTCCGTTCCCCCATTATGACTATGATTATTACTGCACTCCCTTACACCAATCTCTTCATTATTGTTTAAAAAAAAATTTTTTTCATTCCTCTATTTTTTTTCCTTCTTAAATTCTCATTGTTTTGTGTGGCGCATATATATTTGGCGCACTCCTGTACCAATATATATGTGTTCAAATAAATAAATAAATAATTCAATGTGAAGATAATTTTCATCATATCTTGGATTTGGGACAAATAGCTCCTCTAATCAACCAATAAACAAAATGTTTATGATGGTCCCCATTTTGGATTTTTAAACTTTGTATGTACCATTGAGTCAGGCACCACGGTACTTGCATCATGAATGGCTAATATCAAAGATAAATATAAACAATTTATAAGTTGTTGGAGTTACTAGATCCTCAGAAATTATTTGGTGATTTTATTTTGGAAATTTGAATTTCACATTTTCACTCCAAGGACCCCCATTTTTACCTTGGCAGGACCTTAAGTGTCATTGGTTCATTCCTTCGTTTATTACGCTATTTTGTGACGTTTTCCCAAGGAAATTTTTATACTGTATATATACTCTTGAGTTGTATGCCTGTTTGCCTGTACCTCTGGCTGTTTGTTGAATATACCTTTTCCTCTGCTGAACCTGGTTTTCTGCTCCTAGTTAGCAGGACCCGGGCGCATTGGAATAGTTTAGTTTGTTTTGTTGTGTTGCTGATCCTTCGTTCCGTCCGCCGATTTTAGGTGAACTCGTAATCTCTTCAAACGTGGTATAAGTACACCAGCATTTTTCTCTGTCTCATTGTTGCCTGGAGAACTTAACGAGCTTTTAACTATCTTTTTATTAGTTTAAAGGCTGAACCGAAAGTTATTAGGGGGGGGCTGGACATAATAAAAGTTCAGCTTAGGAGTGTTGGTTTGCGTTCACCTTTGCTTTTCTATTGCGTTAAGATTCGAATTATTTAGTTAGAGCCTGGTCATTACAACAGTTCTAATATCTAATGTTGTTTTCTTATTTGCATCTCACAGAAACACTCTACAGCCAATTCATCTCAACCTAGCTTGCCATCACATAGATTACGTTCTAAGTTTTCCTCTGGACGATCTAGTATTGGTCTTGCTGGACCTTCTGGTGTAGCGCCATTATTTAAAGCTGTTGGGACTGCTGCAGCATCAGTTGGTATGCAGCTTAGCGAGTATGTGAATTTTCAAGGATTATTACAGTCTCATAAACAAGCTACAGTCTCTGTCTCTTCTCCACAAGAGTCTGCTTTATCTGAAAATGGTGATATTAACAAATCAAAGAGTAAGTTTTTGTTTGTTACAACTTTTTTATGGTTTAGACAAGCCGATAGTACACGGTCGGCTGTCTGAAAGATCATAAAACTGAGTGTATTCTGTTGTCATCTCTGAATTTCTCGAATGAAATGAACATTTTACTGCATAACTGTTCTGTTGAAAGTTTGTTTCCTTCCGTCAGCTATTTAAATTGTGAATTTATCAAGCAGAGTGTGGCTTTTTTGAGGTTGTTTATTTGGAATTCACTTTTTTTCATGAACTAGTATAAATTGCAAAAACTACTCAGAAGTATAGAGGTGTATGACAACTGTTTCGTCCTAATTTGGGACTTCTCGCTTGTTCACTTCCACGATCTTACTAAGCGTCAAGCCTACGACTCTTGGACTGCACAATGAGTGAAATCATTTAGACACTGAATCGCTATCCAATGATTCACGTTTACAACAATAGTTTATTAATTTCATTGCTCAACTATCATTCAGTACCATTGATTATTTCTGTCTCATTCACAATATTGTTAAACTTCATCTGTAACGACTTCTTACTAGAACTTCAACAATTGTTATCGAAGACAATTAATAGCAAGTTTTAAGTTTTGTGTAACATGTCTACGCAGTAGATTGTCTCATTTTTACTAATTGTACAAAATTGTTTGTCTTTTTCGTCTTTTTAAGATCTATAGGGCTGTCGCATCAGTGTGCCATATTTCTACCCGCGTTAGCAAATCACTGAACTTTCTAATCTGAAATGGAGTATGAAATGTCCCGAACTGGCTCATCCTTCGTTTGGTTGATTTTTCTTGTATGATGAAATCTGTTTCACAATATATGAATAAATAGTTTAGGGATTAAAATAATGAACATATAATCAGTATGGGGTTGTTCAGATCATTGATTTTTATTGAAATCATGGACCGATCAATATTAGACCACCACTGAAAACCTTGTAGCGCTGGACAGGCTCTTCGTTCCGATATGCGACCCCTCAACAGTGGACATCCACGACTCTGTCCATATGAATCGAACCCAGGACCTAATATATTTTTATATTCTGGTAGTATTTACTTTTAATCTTATGATATGTATGTAATTATTTTACCATATGTTGTGATAAATTGCTTCTCATTGTCATCATTGTACAACAGAAAATTGCTCAATCATAATTAATTATCTGATATTCTAATATTTTACTGATACTTTTTATAGGTGATCAAACTTCAAGCGTCCAATCATCTAATCCATCAGATTTTACTGCACAGCCTAGTAAAGCTAAAGAACTTAGATTTCTTCCTTCTTTTCCTCGAGGTCGTGGACGTTTGCATCAAGCTCTTACTAAGATGAAGCGTGCAGCAACAGCATCTTGTGATCCTACTACCCGTTCAAGTTCCAGCGTAACAACGAGAAGATTTGCTTCATCTCATGGTTTTGGGAAAAACAAATCTATTCATATAAGTTCTCCTCTTAAAGCATCCACTGAAGATATGAATTTTTCAAATAAATTAGAAAACATTTTCAATTCACCATCTCATTTACATAATAATCATAATAATAGTCAACTTGCATTATTATTGGCTACATCGGTCTCACCATCGCCTTCGTTGCAAACTCCATGTTTGACGTACTTGCAGTTAGAATCTAATGAATCAGTTAACTCTAATATTGATTCATCTAGTAAGTAGATGTTTTATGTAAGGCATTGTTGAAAGATAATATGATGTATAAACTATTCCAAAGACTTGCAGTAAATTCACAGATATTAAATGGTTTATATATCAAAATCATTATTTTATGGTTTATAGTATAACATTTTTTTAGTTTGGTGCTTTGAATACTGTTTAGTTTTGTTTTAACATAACATGGAATAAATAAATAAACCGCTACTGATTGTTATGACCTTGCGGCCTGTTAATATGTCAAGTGACTAAATCGCCTATTAGAAACACTGACTTATATGGCCAGACCAAAGATGTATTAATCATTGCGAGCAACCCAGAGTCAACTCTTAGTCCTTTGAGATAGTAGCTTCTCGCCTAACCCAGCCGGTTCAGTCCAGAACACCAATATCAGCCTTCTCTATATAAATCATGTATTTCAGATATACCCAGTTTATATACAAGCAAATCAGTCTACATCATACCATAAAATACAATATAACAATTATACAGGATCAGGTCAAAAGTGACCGTGAGTGTGAGATGCTGTAATTAATAAATTGTGAGTAACTTAGGAATAGCGAATCGTATAATAGTAGTCAATAGGTCAAATGGAAGCTTATAATAAAAGGGATATGAATATACATATAACCTAGTTACTTAATAGTAATCCAATAGGAATATATGTAATAATAGTCCATAAATAATTCCTAGCAGTTACTATTCACTTATTCTTTGTCCGTATATAACATTGATATACATTCTTCTATGAGCTAATCTAATGCTGACTATTTTACTTCGTTAGTTTAACATTTTAGTTCTAAACAGAAAAATGACAAAGTCTACAGAAAATAAAATGAGTTCATTCTATTTCGTAGCTTGTTATCAGTTTCACACAGTTCAAAATTATAATTAATAATATTAATATAAACAGATGTTTAACATAGTTTAGTTTGTGAAGTTCAGATAAATGTTCAAATTGTAACTGAGATCAATATAATACGGAGTGTAGAATACAAAATGTATGGATAAACATAATTGCGATCGATGTGTGTTCATATGTTGGAAAATAGTGTAATGTAGAGTAGAATAGATGTTCTAGATACATAAACATAATCAAGATAAAAGAGGTTATGTTAGAGTAATGAAGTTGATAGTCAATTGTGTAATCACTCAACATGATAAGAAGTGAAACCAAAGAAATCTATTAACGTTTGTGAGACGACGTAAGAAATAAAGGTTGTCCTGCGAACCTTGTTTTTGCTCTGTTTAAATTCAACAAAGGACTTAGTTGCATGAAATTCTAGTTTTATTCTACTGAGTTGGTTAAGAGAGCATGCTCATAAAAAGTTCCAATTCCAAATGATTAAAAATCCGAAATATACGAATTAATTCGATGCATACAAAGGATACTTTGATGATCCTGTATTCATGGGATTCTAATCCTATAAGTGCATTTCGTGCTTCGAGTGTATGGAACATTTTGTTGTTCATGACTAGATTACAGCAGCATCTCTCTTAAATCTATCTTTTTTTGTCCAGTTTGGGTCCCATGTGTTTCACTGATTCCAAGCACCATAAGAGCTACAGACGGAGTTGGAATAATAAAATATACATGTTAAAATCTAGAAAGAATACTTTCATAAAAACTTAGTATGTACTGTAGATATTCTTATTCTTCATAGTTTTTTGTATGCTAATCTATTTTATCGTTTAGATTTGTCAGAAGGTCCTCATGAATATTCAAACAAAGAAACAGGTCGTTATATCGATATATCAGTCAATCAACAATCTAGAAGAGAACATAAAGCAACCAGTCAGCTTACTGTTTTAGTGTCGGAAACTGTAGATCAAGACATAAACTCAGATGGTAATGCAATTCAAAGTACTAGTAATCGAAGTGAATGCACATTGTTTGTTCAAACCAAACATCCTTTCATACCATTGCCTGTTCAATTAAGTAACCCTTTACCACTACATAAATGTCCTAGAAGTACATTGTCTCCTGTAAGTTTTCTTTATAACCTATTTTATACTATTAAATGTTTTCTCTTTGTTTTGATGAAATGTTTCAAAAGAAAAACTTTCGGAAAAAATTGTTTTTTCATTTCCTTGAAATAAATTATCATGCTATTGATATACATAATTGCTAGTAGCAGTAGTGTGGTATATGCTACTTACATGCCGACAGATATAAGTAGTATGTAGCACCAATCGGATGTAGAATGTTTGCCAGCGGAAGATTGAATTGAAGAGAATAGTAAGGGAAATAGACAGCAATTGTACTAATAACAGGATTCAAAAAATCATTATCAATCAGTTGAAACGATTTTAAGTAACTCACACCAAAAGAATCGAGTAACACGTTGTCAGATTCACTCACAGTTGAAAAATGTGGACTCTACGGACATTGATTACGTATCATACTTTCCAATGATCAGTTGAGTATTTCGTTTTCCACCACAAGTCTTCATGCGTATGTAATTAATCAGTCAGTCAGTCAGTAACAACGTAGAACTTAGTACGTACGTACATCAGTTCGAGTTGCCATAGCACATTAGCACAGAGATGCAGTGGTCGATTCAAATCCCGTAGTGGTAGAGGTAGCAAGAGTATAAGCAGTAATCGTGAAGATTAGGGTTTGGAGATGTTATTTAACGAGTATAATCCAGTGAAATAAATTTGGAAAGAGGAAAAAAAAGGGGGCATGAAGAATTCAGATAATTAGAATTTGGGAGAACATAGAGAGTGGATGCACCTGCGCCATTGCAAACGATTTTGAGCCATGTCATTCAGGGTCTCTAACCATCGGTTGCTATCATCTCGCGGTCCCCAACCAGGTAGTCTACACCTACCAACATGACTCAGTTCACTTGTCAGTGACTTCATGGATTTGTGCCATGTTTTGGTCTGGCCGCCCCTAGCTTTCTTCCAACCTACTCCTATACCACTGAATATAGCACGTCGAGGTAGTCGGTGGTTGGGCATACGTAGCACGTGTACCAGCCATCTCAACTGATGAAGTTTCACTACTTCATCAATTGATTTGCCATCCTTACCTAGTACCCGTTTCCTAACAGCTGCGTTACTTACTCAGGGGTCCCAGGATATACGAGCAATACTTCGAAGACACCTATGATCAAATACTAGTAGCCTACGAATATCCTCTACTCTTACCGGCCATGTTTCACTGCCATAAAGTAGGACGGAACGAACTGCTGCGCAGTAAACACGTCCTTTGTTTGGTAAACGGATATCTCGCCTACGCCATAAATGACGCAAGTTGGCGAAAGCTAATCGAGCCTAGTGTATCCGTGCTGAGATTTCGTCACACACTAGACCACAAGGGCTGATGAGACTTCCAAGATAAGTGAAGCGGTCGACACGCTCAACTACTTCACTCCCTAACACTAGTTCGGGTGTCGATGTAACCCAATCCTGAAGCAACATTTTGCATTTCGAGGGAGAGAATCGCATCCCGAACATGCTTGCATTGTTGCTTAGAGTGGTCAGAAGACTCTGCATTTTGCCTGCGTCTTCACCAAATAAAACTATGTCATCTGCATATTCTAAGTCAACAAGTGAACCTCCCGGTAGAAGTTAAACCCCCGGAAATTTAGATGAGGAGTGTGTTATCTCTAAAAGAACGTCGACCACAAAGTTGAACAAGAATGGGGAGAGTGGACAGCCCTGACGAACACCACTTGAGGTAATCAATTCTGATGACAGTTCGCCATAAGCTCTCACTCTACCAGTTGTGTTCGAGTAGAGAGCCTGAATAAGGTTAATGTACTTCTTTGGTACTCCTTTCAGTGACAAACACTACCATAGAACCTCACGGTCAACAGAGTCGAATGCCGCCTTAAGATCGAGAAATACTCCCATTGTGGGGCGTCTGAATGTGTGTCTGTGTTCTAGAACCTGACGTAGTGTGAATATCTGATCTATACAACCACGTCCAGGTCGAAAACCGGCCTGGTTTTCTCTAATCTGCTCTTCACGAGCTTTGATTTGGCGTCGAAGTATTATTGAGGCTAATATTTTAGACACTATATTAGTCAAACTGATTCCTCTGTGATTGTCACAAGAGGACTTTTGTCCTTTCTTATAGACTGGCACAATCAGTGATTGAGACCAGTCAGATGGGATTACGTCCAGTTCCCAAATTCTACCTAAGACCTCGGTTAATCTCATTGCTAATACTGGACCACCATTCTTAAAAATCTCAGGGGTAAACCTGTCAGGGCCTGCTGCTCTCCCTCGCTTCAGATTTCCTATGGCTTTGTCAACTTCATAAAGAGACGGAGGACCTACATTAACTTGCCATTCAGGTTGACTAGAGATCATGGGAAACCGAAGTGTAGCTGAAGGCGAGTTGAACTGATCCCTAAAGTGTTCTGCCCTTCGATCCAATCTCCTGGATTGAGAATGAATAATATGTACATCTTTCTCTGAGATTGTTTCGCTAACAGTCGGGTTCCTAATTCCGGTTTCCTTAACGAGTCTAAACAATTGTCTGCTATTACCTATTGCCGTTGCCTTTTCCATCTTTCTTGCTTTCGCTTCCCACCACTGTTCGCGATCATTGCGTAGACTTCTTGTCAGTTTGCGCTTAAGCGGACTCCGCTCTTCACTATGTTCAGAGCCAGGTGGAATGAGTTTCCGAGCATCTATCAGTGCGATAGATGCTGCTGAGATCCAGTGTTGCTCCCTAACCTTGTGGTTTACTTTACTAACAGATATCACTGCTGTTTCCACAGCTTTTCGGATATCATTCCATGCTGCCTCGGGGTGGGCATCACATACATGGCTGCCTAACTGTTTTCCTAGTTGTTCCTGAAATATACTCTTAGCTTGACTATCATTAAGTAGGCCCCTAAGAGGTTTCCTTGCAGTGTTTTTCCTACGTCCAGTAAGACGCAGACAGATACGCGCTCGCACTAGAGCATGATCTGAATCTAGGCATGTGCTCCAGAATGAGCGACAGTCTTCTATCGAGCCCCTCCATCGGTGGCTGATAGCGATGTGATCTATTTGGGTCCAACGTTGGGACGAATTAGGGGGTCTCTATGTTAAAAGATGTTTTTCCTTATGCTTAAAGTTAGTATTTGCAAGGAACAGGCGGTTATCTGAGCGTAGCTGCAACAGACGGTCGCCATTATCTGTTCTTTGAGCCACGATACTATAAGATCCACCCAGGTGTCTTTCCCGATCGCTTAGTTTACCTACTTGAGCATTAAAGTCACCGGCCACTATTACTACATCCGAGCGCTTAGCTTTTCGGAGAAGGTCCGAAAGCTTTCTGTAAAACTCATCTTTTACATCATCTGAGCTGCAGTCAGTGGGAGAATAGGCAGAGACGACGAAGAGGCAACGACGAGTGTCCCTATCTTTCCGGATTCTTACTGTTCCGTTCAGTCGGACAGCGCACAAACGACTGTCTACTGGGATCCACTCAAAGAGAGCTAGTTCTGCCCTAGGACTCAATGCTATACCTACGCCTGCGAGACCACGGGAAGCAGAATCAGGGCTTTCAGATACACGAAGCGTAAATCGAGTCGGTTCTTTATTTTGGCATGGTGAGGTCAAATGAATGATGCTACTTGGATCCTGTATGCGCGTTTCGGAGACGCAGCACACATCGATGGCGCGAGATTCTAAAGTCCTAGCTAAGGAAGTCTGCTGTCCTATTTGACACAGTGTTAGGACGTTAAAAGCTCCTACGTGTAGTTTAGAGCGTGGTTTCAGGAGACCAGGAATAGCGTTCCACGTACTCGAATCGTTTGCCCTAGCGGTGCGAGGTGATAAAGGGACGTGAGGAGGGTTAGTCATGGAGATAAGAGAGGTATTAGGTGTAGGAAGGATTTGAATGTGACCAACTTGGTCTCGCGCGCTGTTACGGGTATGAGGGCTGGTGTCACTTCCCGGCTGCCCACACCGTGGAAGGGTATTTCTTGAGGAACCTGAAAAGGAAATTGGATTAGTGTTGGTCTTAACAACCTGGGAGCGTGACCGCAGAGCCCGAGGGACAACTGCTTGAGGCCGGTCGCGCACGGCCTTTTTGTAGAAGGTTTTTGACGTGTTAGCTCCGTTCTTCAGATGGCCTTACCGCCGGAGACGGAAATCCGTGAGCTAAGGTGAGGTGTGACATTTTTAGGGTCGACCTTTTCTAACCCCACCCCTCCTTGTGGGAAGGCAGCATCGCTGTCATGCTGATTGTCCGAAGGAAACACCTTACTGCTGTCACACCTCTGTACAGTCAGCAGTACGACTTCGCCCTCCGACTTTGAGTTGCTGCTTTTAGTCTTACCGTTCTTCAATCGACCTGCCTGGCATGGTAGAACCTACAGGAACATATGTTCCAGCCAATATAGCTCGGTTGGGTCATCACGATAGGCAAGCCCGACCACCACGTCAAGGTAGCAGCTTCGGTCGGGGTATGTAATTAATATTGTTTACTAGTGTCTCAGTGATTGAATCAATTATGTTTTAATATAATGGGGATTTTTCAGCGAATGTTTTACCTACTGAATATAGGGTTCGAAGCTTGTTTCATCTATTTCGATTAGTATCATTAGCTCCTTTTTGCATTTATGTATGTATGTCAAACTTTTTACTAAAAATCTGTAGTCTGTACTTGCGTAGTTATTTTTGTCTTTTGAAATAATGAGACTAGATACGATATAAATGGTAATGATTATCATCACCTAATCCTATTTTTTGTACATTCAAATTGTCATTTACCTGTAGGTTATGTTTAATTACATTCTCAATATTGTCTTCGCAATTTGATTCTTTTTAAAACTGTTATTATAGCTTCGTGCACACTGTCTTTCGATTTGATTCTTCTCTACCATTTCTTTCTTTTTATCCTAGTTTGTTCCTTTTGTGGTAGAACTATGCGTTACACTAGTCGAACGCTATGGTCTCAATTGTATCGGTATTTATCGTTTATCTGGAAGCAAGGTGGCCCATGACTTCATTACCTCTGAATTAAGTAGGGTAAGTCGTATTTCAAAGTTTCTATTGATTTTGTTTAATCTTTTATGATATTGTCAGAGACTATAAAGAGACCATAAGTTTTACCAATCGTCATCGATCTTATTCAATTGTCTGATCTGAGAATACACTACTATTAGGTTGTTTATTCGCATGCATAAAAAAGAATATCCTTTATTATTAATTCAATTTGAAATTTATTCTTGATCACTAATTTCTTTCCAGTGAAACATGATCACTATCATTTGATGTAGTGAGTTGTTTTCTTTTTGAGTGGTGTATCATCGTATCGTTCTTAATTTAAATGAATGAGGTCATCTAGGATTATTGCTAAGCATACTTAATGTAAATGTTATAACTTTTCAATTTAACAACGTCGAAACTAAGCTGATCTAATGGGTAGTGTAGTTTCAAATGTTTAAACTCTTACACATTTTGTTCTTAACAAAATTATATCAATAACCTTTTATTGAAGAATTGACTTTTAGTTTTCATTTTCTGCTTCGTTTCATTACAGTTACTTTTTTGTTAAGTAAAATTTTTGTGAATCATTATATATGGGGTTTTCATGTTTTTATTTCTTTCCTTCTCGAATAACTTTCATCACGTAGTTATGTTTTTTAGCAAAGTTTATTATTTTGTGGTTAAAGTAGTGAACACTGTTTTCTCTCTAATGCCTCCCATGAGACAATGTTACATTCTACTATCATTATATTCAGATACAAAGAATCTCTATAAATTCACCCAACTCACTATACTAGTGAGAAGTCCATGGAATGACTAGAAAGCTTTAATTGGCAAACTGAATCTATATGTACATAAATCATTAGTATATTGTACATTTGTGCCTCAGATCCAGACAATGTCATATGTACTGGGACATTGACTAAAGTGTGTAATCGGCTCCTTCTAATGGTGCACCTTGTTTGTAATCTCTCACCTACCGTTTGATCTTGAGGTGCCATGTGAGCGCAGGGGGATTATATATCTAAATTATACTACCCTGTCAGACAAATATCACTGATAGCTATGGATGTTGGTTGCTCGAAACGGAATCGATGGAAAGCTGTGAACTGTTGGTTGCCAACGGCATCAACGTCCTTGGTTGTTTTTCCCTAGTGTACTTGTAGATGCCCATTGCTTTGATGGTTCCGATACTATGATGAAATAGTTGCTCAATCCTTAGGGGTTTGGAAGTAGTGGAAACAATCAAAATATACAAAAAATGACAGGTTAAGTGTCAACAACGGTTAGTCAAGTTTAAGGTTATCAGGAAAAGCTTCTAGTAACTTGTAGAGTGATTCCCACAGCTTACATCGTCCAAAGCTTGTGCAGATGTTGTCTAGGATAACAATAAAAGCTTTACGATTAAACTATCCATCTCTGGCAACTCGATTTCTGCAAACATTTCCTAGTTTTCTATGGTTGTTTAGCTAAAGTAACTCTGTGATATATGTTGTAAGTTGAACAATCTTCAGTAAACTTCCATTAATAATTAAGATCTTAATAGCGTTTATTACTGATTATGCTATTGTAAAATGTTTTAGAATATTTAATGTTATATTTTCCGAATGGTCTGTTAAAATTGTAAAGTGAGAGCTGTCGAAAGAATATTTCTATAGTTGTAATCAATCATACAACGAAGGAAGGTGTTTATTTGATCCGTCTTAAAAATTAAAATAACATTTTCATGAAAATTTCACCATTATCTGATGTTATATTGTGATATGGTTACATTAAATTATCACTCACTTATTGGCCAGTTAGTTTCGAAAGAGTTTTTGCATTACTCCCTTATATTCGTATAATTTATCTTCTATAGAGGGCTCCAATAAATTTAACATGGTGAATCTCAATAAAAAGTCCATAAACGTCGTGTTTGTTGTTTGAAGAGATCAGAAGTTACTTAACAGTTCATAATATTGATATGTGTTGTGCTACGATTGGTGAATAAATTTCATTTAATTGAATTTAATTCCCATTTATTTATTTATTTATTTATTAAACAGCTTACACATATTTCGATCTACTATCAATCAATGTTTTTAGATGTTTACTTATGTTTTCAGCTATGAAACTTATAAATAAATGATATGTAAAACAAAGTTTTGTTTAAATTGAAACTAATAATTTATGAAAATATCTGTTGGGGAACGGAATGTTCCTTGAATTTACCAGAAAATGATACAATTATTTTAAGTCACCATTTTGTATTTGTGAACTTCATACGTTAAATTTGGAGCCTTAGAAGTGATATTCTCATTAGCTGACTGTTAAAAGATATGCCTTTAAATTTTGCATAAATATCTACTCTTTTTCTGATGTATCATCGTCAATTAGAGTTGTAGGAATACTTCTGATTTTTATTGTTTGCTTAATTGTAGAGTGCTGAGTTAAAGCGTTATTGACGTTACAGTGTGAATTAGATTGGGTTAGAGTTATTTCATATGATTATATATGTTCTTCTGAATTCCACTTGATTAACGGGCTGATATATGATAATACTATGTAAATCAAGGTTTTGTTTGCATTATAATGATGATATAAAAAAGTATACAGAGTCGTTTTCTTTATTTTTTTTTTAAGGATATTACTACAATCGATGTAACATCAGATAAATGGAATGATTTACATGCTGTTTGTGGAGTTTTGAAAACATTTCTACGCAATCTTCCAGATTCCCTTTTTCCTAAAGGTAACTTATTTAACACTCTTTACATACATATATACATAAGTGCGGATATATTTCTTTTTTTGCCTTCTTTTATGTTATGTTTTTAGTCAATTACATATTAAATGTCACTTTGCTTGTTTTATGTAGGTTTTTTTTAAATTACGACAATATATTTCTCTGTCATATATAATCTAGGTTACATAAGTCACTTTAAAATAATAACGGTTGACCAATATTCCTTTCTCTTGGTTGATTTTGACTAATTAATTTTAACCCATAAAATTTCTATTATAACATCGATGAGGACTTCTTTTGAATTTGTCAAGAATATAAACATTCTTTTTTGTTATCCGTTCAACTTGTCAAATTTTGCGTAAATGTTTATCAATATTTATTTAAATTGTTAGTTAATTTCTTACTCTTAGTTCTTTTTATTATCTTGAAAAGAGCAAAATCAAAGAATTAACTAGAATAATATGAATTCATTTTATTTTGTTAGGTTCTTATCAGTTACTTGCGTTGGTATTTTCTAAGTGACATTCGGTAGTCCATGAATTCAATCGGAAGATTTCATTGAGGTTATACAATATGTGCTTAGTATTTTCTTTTTAAGAAAGAAAAACAAACTTAGAACTAATTTATTCCCGTGATATATGGCTAGTTAGAGTAAAATGTTATTGGTTACTGAGCATTGATGAATGGACGGACAAGACAGCGTACTGACTATTTAATACGTGATTTTCTTTCCTGTTATTGATTTGTTTTCTTAACTCACAGAGTGTAAAGTAATTGTTATTGTGTTAAGTGTTATTTGGCCTATACTATGGTTCGCTATGTTTGGTGGTGAATCATGTATTTGGTTTAACGTAATCCAGTCTGTGCAAAGTGTATCGATCCAGTATCCTTTCTAAAGGTAATATAATCTCAGTTCCGGTGGGTTAGTAGTAATAGTAGTATATTTTGGCAAACAGAAAATAATGTAATCCTACCATTATGCTTTCCCTACTCAATAACTAAGAATAGGTCACGAAATCATCTCGATGTTCATCTCATCATTGTTTTAAATTGGCGTAATGATGATTTATTATTGCCACTACATCTTGTTATTGATTGTTACTAACTAATTAATCATTACGTGTATGTATTGAGTATTCATTATTTTGAGATTTCTTTAACGAATTTTCTCATTTAAACTGTTATTTTAAAAGTTGTTTCACTTCACTAGTACTCTGGCCATTTATGTCTTAACTCGATTAATAACATTCATATACTTTATTAGTTAACAGTATCACTGACGTTTTTCTCACTTTTAATTTTTTCCTCCTTGTTGGCGTACATATAGTTATGTATCCAGATTTTCTGGCTGCATGTCGCTTACCACAACGTGAAAAACGTCTTCTATCTATTCAACGTTTATTAAGTATTATGGAATGTTATCCATGTCATCCAGAGTATAGAGCACATAGAGCTACACTTCGTTATCTTGTTACTCATTTAGCTCGTGTTAGTGCTCGTGAAGGAGTGAATAAAATGACAGCATATAATTTAGCGTTAGTATTTGCACCAAATCTTGTACAACCATGTGAAGATTCGCCTGAATTACTAATGAGTGATTCTAAATATAAAATTATGGTAAGCAATATATTCAGCATGTATTTATTTCTACATATACGTTTAATGTAGGAAATTATTTTATAATAATTTAGCAACATCAGTGAGAATATTCTTGTATTAATCATTTGTTTAAGTTTGACCATTATATTCATTATATGTATATCTATGCTTGTGTGTAGTGTGTTAAACTGAGAGTGAATTTCGTCTCTTGAATAGATAGAGATACATAGCTTAAAAAGTCAAATTGTCATATATATGCTATTAGCATGGAAAATTTACAATCATGATATCAGTGAAATGTTGTATTTCGATATGATTTTTTCTATTGTTGAATGAACTGTCGAAACTAAGAAAAAACAGTAATATTTTAATACATGAATAAGTTTTCAAATTATCTGACAATTAAGTGTTTAGTTTATCACAACTAGTAAACAATACATAGTTTTGTTTAAAAGGACAAACGAAACACTTCAAAGATTGTTATCGTGATAATTTATAGTCAGTTAAATAGTTGTTAGAAATAATGTGAAGTAAATGGTTATTTAAATTTTACACATTTCATAAATCACAAACTTACACCTGTTACCCCGCTCATGGGGGAACGTAGGCCGCCCACCATCATTTTCCATCGAACTCTCTCCTGGCTAATCCTTTCCACTTGTTTCCAGTTGCTATTCATCGTTTTTATGTCTGCTTCAAATTCTCGACGCAGTGTGTTCTTCGGTCTTCCTCTTTCCCGTTTACCTTCAGAATTCCAAGCTAGCGCTTTCTTCGTGATGCAGTTTGATTTCACAAAGCAGTTACCGTATTCTGTTTGCTTTTTAATAATAGGACAAATTATCGTATTTTTTTGTTTTTGTACTTTGTAATATATAAACGTGATCATTATAGATTTGTGAATTAATGTATTATTGAATAGAACGGGGCAGCTTCACCACTTCAATCTTTTCTTTTCTGTAATTGACTTGATTACGCAATTAGGCTAATGATTGATATTTGATAATGATTGACTTTTCTCTTCTATGATGTCATTTACTCAAGCTATGCGATTTTGTTTATAAAGCAATCTATAAAAAAATAGGCTGAAGATTACATCATATCAGATATTAAAAGAAAGTTGCGTAACGATTGAAAGATGCTAAAATGAAATCCAATGTACGAAATATAATTGTCCACTTCACGAGTATGAGGAAGGTTAAGAATGAATTAAAGACATAATGATAAAAGTGAAAAATTTTGCTCCTCTTCAGACCAAATCACTTGACTGTATAGATGATTTTGAGTGATATACCTGATGGGGGACAATGTAACCAGAGTTAGTGAGATGTTCGAGTATTAAACTATTGATCAGTGTGAATTTCCTAATTGAAAGACATTTCACTTTAAAAATCAAGAAAGTGTTACGATAGCTCATTGATAATAAAAATGAATAAAGGATTGCGTGGTGTTTTATGAATTACCCGTATTGGGAATGTTTAAATCCTTGGATTTCGATTAAAACTGACTTAGTTTTTGCATGTTCACATCGGCCTAGTTTCGATCTCCCTGTAGTCAGGTCGTCATTGTACATTATTACGTATTTTTGGATGAGAGTGAGACAATTTCCTAGTCACCTCTGCTTTGTTTATCAGTAATTTTTCAATTATGTTGAGTTTTTGAGAGAGAAAAAAGCACTTTTCATTATATATATTGTTACGTAAGTGATTAATTGATAATTATTTTGAAGAACGTCGTAAATATTCAAGTTATGACAAAAATGTCGTTTATATTTAACCCAAGATTTATATGGTTTGTTTAGTTTTTTTTTTTGAAGTACACATTATATATTGTTCTTTAATCACACGAACGTTAACTGTCGTGTATATCATTTATAATTCAATTGACTTTTCTATCGTTAATAATTTCATGGATTACTTAAACCTTATTCATTTAAAGTAGGATAGAATGAATTACTGAATAATTGCAGATAGATAGAAAGGGAAAAGGAATAAGAGAGAAAGTGAGAGAAAGAGAAATAATGATATTTTAACAAAAACTTTTACATTTGCACACCTGTTAATGAATTTCATTAGTTTATTAAAGTAATGCTGACTGAATATACCCTCATGTTATTCCTTTTATTACTATTCTCAACATCATTACAAAACATGTTCATTATTTTGTTGTAATTCGATGATCAAACTGATCTCTTTATTAACCATTTTTATGTTTAATTTATTTTCTGTTTTGTTTGTAGCTTGTTGAAACTGTGATCAAATATCACGCGTGGATATTTTCACCAGATTTAGGGCTAGAAAGTGGTTGCTCTGTTCCACCAGATTCAACAGAAGATTTAACACCTGAAATTGATGTTAATAGTAAGAATAATTCTACAATATGTGATAGTTCAACAATAGATTCGGAGGATTCAATTCAGCAACCGGGACGATTAGAAGGTAACAAAAACACAATTATGAAAGTTTGTTGTATTTTTGCAAACGTAGGAATAGATTAGAAGAAAGTTAGAGGCGGCCAAACAAAGATTTGAAATAAGTTCATGAAGTCTATGATTATCGGACATTTGTGATAGTAAGCACATAATAAACCTACCTGGCTGGGGTCTGCGTGTTCGCTGTAACCATTGGTTGGAAGATACGTTAGATAACATGGTTCGGGATCAGTTGCATTAACGCAAACTCACTCAGTCTTTATTTTAAAATGCTTATACTTTTCTGTCTCACGAATTCATCCTTTTTCGAACCAATTGTCTATGTGCACCACCACTGGTGATACTGTTACTACCTCTACTACTTTGGAATTCTTGATAATTTCATCTCGTCTTACTAATATGGCGTGACATCTTTACGCGATATACATTTGTCCCAGGTGCTTCGTTGCTTTTATGACTGATTAATTGATTGAATTTTATAGCTGCCAAGTATTTTGCTCAGCATTTGACCTAATTAAAACTGGATGTTTTTCTGGCCAGACAAAATACCTTGTCCGTTTTGTTTAAAGAATACACTGTAAAGGTCATAGAATATATATATATATATATATATATATATATATATATATATATATATATATATAACTCAAATGAGAAAAAACTAAAGCAATCTAAAAAATATTATTCCTTTGATTAGAACACGGTTTTTCCTATTTCTATGGTTCAAATAGATAATGGAATGACTAACAATGCCAGATTTATACTTTTTTTATACACTACGTAAATAATGTTCTACATTTCCAACATACTTTATGCAAGAACTTCAATGTGTATTATATCTAAAATTTATTTATTTACATATTCAAACACATAAACGTTGGTACGCGGCGGCACCAAATATATACGCACTGCACTTTATTGTTTGATTTGTGTCACGGCTGGAATACCGCTCGGGTGCCCAAATCGAGGCAGGTGGTTTTTTTAGGGGACCATTCTACGAGCCTTTGGCGTAGTGGTTTAATCCACAAGGCAATTGAGCCAACGTAAGGAGATGCGGTAACCGATAGCCAGGAAAATATTCATACTCCATTTGTTTCTTAATAATCCTGGAACCCATGTACACCGTTTGCTTGGAAATAAGGTTTTCTAACTCGACTAGGTGGATCTTCCGTACCTACCAATTCGATTAAAGCTCCGGAATTTGGCTTTTCGTTCTTTTAATTTCGTAAGCAACACCCTTGCCTCGAGAAGGCAGTGATTAGGACTTCCTTAGTAGTGGTTGTATACGCGTGGTCATGTGAGAGCGTTTCGAGGAGAGCGGACTCTCCACACCCTTGACTGTATTTGGGGGGCATATATACATATATAGAAATAATTTGTCTGCAGTCTGTAACGTTATTCATACCAAAGTATATCTTCATTTGTTGAACATCATTTTGAATAAAATATACTAGACATCTGTGGTCGTCGTAGTTTAAGACTTTTCAAATTATTATACACGTACAATTTAACGAGAAATAGAATTCAGGAACTTTATATTATCAGGATCACTTCTTGTTTACAATTTATGTGTAGTGGATTTATATATATATATATATATATATATATATATATATATATATATATATATATATATATATATATATATATATATATATATATATATATATATATAATTTCGTATATCTTCCTCCGTACATTTGATTTTATATTTCGAGAGTGCTTTCAGGTTATTTACAATGAATTATTATCAGAATGTTTATACAAATCCTATCAGAAAGAACTTAAAGTTAAGCATATTATTAGTTAATTTTGTTATCGTTGACATTTAAAGCGTATAGTGTAATTGTACTAACATGGAAACTACGTGATAATCATAAATATGAATATCATTACCCCCTATTTTTTCTACTGCTTCAAGGTGACGTTCAACCGTTGGTCGCTGAATTATTAACTGCTGCTGCAAGCCTACCACCTCCACCATCTGACATGGATTTAGAAACAGCTGAAATACCTGGACCAGAATCTGATCGACCTTCTGACATCATTATGTCTAGACCACGTTTCACTTCAATCCCGACTAGTAATTGGTCGTCTTCAGTAACAAGTATTTCTAGAATATCATCTGGTGGCCTACTCAATGAGTTGAGTACAACAACAGATAATTTATCCACATTGAAAATCAAATCAGATTTCAGTGAAGATCAAGCAATTGCATCAGATGTAGAACATAATGAAACTGAAGGACATTTATTAAGTGTTACTAGTTCAATTTTGTGAGTTAAATTTACTGTTTTATAGTTTACCAAGTAGTTCAATTTTTTAAATATTCATTAACATTTGGATGTATAATCATCTGTACAGTAGGTAACTTTTTGATTTGATTTCATGTATTAATAGTACAAGCAATTATTCATCTCTGTTTTCTTCCCTATGATACTCATTATTCAATGAAAATATGGTGGATTTTTCTAGTTAATTATATTATATTATATTTTTAACTGTTGGATCCCATGTTCAAACCTGTCTTCACCATGGATATAGGCATCTTAGCACTAGTATTATTAATCTTCATGTAGAAAATAAGCGTATTGGTACTGGACAGACCACTTCACTCGTTTTGAAAGTTTCATCAGCTCTTCTATGTTGTTGTGTGACAAAATCTCGGGAGAGATTTCGAAAGCTGCGTTGACTTCTACCACGATCCTGTCGCTTGTAGCGTATTTAAGACGTCCATCTACTAATCAAAGGGCTAATATACTTCTGAATAGTCCTCTATGTTTTATTAATTTCTTTTGATCAAGCAGAGTTCTGTCACGAACATATCTAATTATACTGCTTTGTTTATATAAAGATACAATAATATCAATTGTAGTTTTAAGTAAAATTCAACGGTAAACGAAACCTATATCCAACGTATGATATAACTATTAGTATTCTACTGTTTTTCTCTCTTTTTATGAACCCTTATTATAGACGATCCCTTCAGACTCCTTCAGGGTTCGGTACTAAACTGGATAGTAAGTTTTACACTTTACTTGTTCATTTATTGTTCCGTATCGAAAATATATTGATTTATATGAAAATTTGTTGAAATGACTAAAACAATAATTTAATCATGACTTATGACATAATTCTCCTCCATTAAGCCTAATTGTCGTATCAAAAGAATATGAACAGCATTTGTGTCCAATCTGATACCGTGGTTGACTTCAATATTACTGAACAGGTTTCTGTTGTGATAAGTTATTGCTTTTTCACTGGTTTTTTCCCAAAGTTTTATGGTCCTTCTGGTTAATGAGCTTGTTGAAATATTATTGCGAAAAATGAACTGTCTCCATTGTAGTAAATGAAAGTATTTTTTCATATTTTAAGTGAACTTGAACTATATACAACGTTATATATATATATATATATATATATATATATATATATATATATATATATATATATATATATATAATGTAACTAGAATTGCTGACATCTTTCATTGTTTTCATCGGTATAATATAAAATTTAGATCTACGTCACTTAAGTCAAGGGTGTTTAGAGGAATATACATCCGAAGCCCGTAAACTTGGTGTTCGAGTTGCAGAAAGCAAACGTGTACTCGAGAATACTGTAGCACAACGTTTACATGCAGAACAACGTTTATTTGAAGCCAGAATTGAATGTTCAGAGTCATTTGTAGCAACATCACTAAAACCTCAAAATGATCTGTCTACAGAGCTAATTGTTCAATCTCAGAGTCCCAATAATATGTCAACTTCAATTTATCCTACCCCTTCTATTACTGCTGGTAAAATAGGAGATCTGGGTGTTAGTGTATTCAAAGATGAAAGTAAGTTAGCTGTTTATTATTATATTTTGGATAAATTAGCTATTTTAGTCCTTAGTTGTCTTCCTACTTCATAATTACAAATTGCGTCATATATTCATCTATTCATAGTAAAATCTCATATCCATTCACTTCAATATTTATCTTCATACACTTATTGTTCTCACTGTGACCTTCATACTAATTTTTGTTTTATTAGTTAAGAGGGTTATAGTGATTGGTCATTTTCTAGTTTTAATTCATGTACTAATTAAGTTAGGAAGCCTCTGAAAACCAAAACTAGTTGTTTCGCCCTAGTATGAAGCTTTAATAATGCGCATCTTCAACTCCACCTGATATTAAACTCAGGGATTTGGTTTTCACAGTAAGAGCTTATAATTCAAAACAATTTGTTGTCTTCAAAATTTCATTTTTTTCTTTATATTCATTGTTGAGTAGTTCTGTACTTGAGTGAAACAGCTGTTCAGTCTTCCCTACTTTCAATGATTTTCTTGTTTTTATTCAAAAGTTAACAACCTAATACTTGTTAACAAATTTTTTTCATTAATTACTTGATTAGTTTTCATGTAAATGTACATATGTATGTAATCTTATTCATCATAGGTGTATACCATAAACTTGTTATTTATAACATCCCTGTAATTCCAATACATTTATTCAAAACACATGTTCACTACTTCATTATTGTAGGTTCGAGCAACACTGTTCATCTTGAATAAAATAGACCTATTGGTGATATTTAGGGGTAAGCTGACACATCGTTCTGTTGTCTGTTGCGAAAAAAGAACGAAATTTTGTTTGCATGCATTTTCACAATTGAAGTTGTCGTCTTCTATAATGTTCGTTTATTTTTTTATAAAGAAAAGTGCATTTTGAAGAGGCCTCTAGTGAAAATTTAAAAATTTATGTTTGATTCAATTGTTCCACACTTAAATATTATTATTTCTGTATATTTTTTTCGATTTTCCCTATTTTAACATTTAATGCATGGTTTCTGCACATTGATTTTTTATAGTCTTGTATGTAATCTTACGTGATTTTAAAATGCAAATTCTTTTGTAAGGTTAATATTAAGCGTTTAATTGCGTTAATTCATTACATTAAAATGAAGTTGGTATACATAATCATGAATTAGACTATTCAAGTCTTGTTGATATGAGATCGGGATAAATGTCTCATAGTCTTGTCAATCGATTTGTCACTTGATTTGGTCACTTTAACACCCTAACCCTAACAATACTTATTTTTGCTGATCCCATTGTATATGCAAAAATATATTTCTATTCAAAATTTAGGTAATTACATATATTTTCTAACTTTAAAGTGTTGATATCTCATAATCAGTAATAGAAATAGACCGACAAAAGTAAGTTTTTCGTAAGTCAGTCAATAACAACGTAAAACTTCGTACGTACGCACATCAGTTCGAGTTGCCACACCACATTGGCACAGAGATGCAGTGGTCGATTCAAATTCTGTAGTGGTAGAGTTAATAAGAGTAAAAGCAGTAATCGGGAAGATTAGTGATTGGAGATGTTACTTAAAGAGTATAATACAGTGAAATAAATTTGGGAAGAGAAAAAAAAGAGAAGGAGAAATAAGGAGATCAAAATTTGGGAGAACACAAAGAGTGTATGCACCTGCGCCATTGCAAACGATTTTGAGCCGTGTCATTCAGGGTCTCTAACCATCGGTTGCTGTCATCTCGCGGTCCCCAACCAGGTAGTCTACAACTACCAACATGACTCAGACCACTTGTTAGTGACTTCATGGACTTGTGCCATGTTTTGGTCTGGCCGCCCCTAGATTTCTTCCAACCTACTCCTATACCACTGAACATCGCACGTCGAGGCAGTCGGTCGTTGGGCATACGTAACACGTGTCCTAGCCATCTCAACTGATGAAGTTTCACCACTTCATCAATTGATTTGCCATCCTTACCTAGTACCCGTTTCCTAACAACTGTGTTACTTACTCGATGGTCCCATGATTATACAAATGAATCTCCTGGTAGAAGTTCAACCCCTGGAAAGTCAGATAAGGAAATTTTTTATCTCTAAAAGCACATCAATGACGAAGTTAAACAAGAATGGAGAGAGTGGACAGTTCACCATAAGCTCTCACTCGACCAGTTGTGTTCGAGTAGAGAGCCTGAATAAGGTTAATGTACTTCTTTGGTACGCCTTTCAGTGACAAACACTGCCATTAAACCTTACGATCAACAGAGTCGAATGCCGCCTTAAGGTGAAGAAATACTACGATTGTGGGGCGTCTGAATGTGTGTCTGTGTTCTAGAACCTGACATAGTGTGAAAATCTGATCTATACAACCACGTCCAGGTCGGAAACTAGCCTGGTTTACTCTAGTCTGTTCTTCACGAGCTTTAGTTAGGCGTCTAAGAATTATTGAAGCTAATATGTTAGACACTATATTAGTCAAACTGATTCCTCTGTGATTGTCACAAGATGACTTTTGTCCTTTCTTATAGACTCGCACAATCAGTGATTGAGATCAGTCAGATGGGATTACGTCCAGTTCCCAGATTCTACCTAAGATCTTAGTCAAACTCGCTGCTAATGCTGAACCATCATCCTTAAAAATCTCAGGAGTAAACCTGTCAGGGTTTGCTGCTCTCCCTCGCTTCAGATTTCTTATGGCTTTGTCAACTTCGTAAAGAGACGGAGGACCGACATTAACTTGCCATTCAGGTCGACTGGAGATCGTGGGAAACTGAAGTGTGGCTGAAGGCCAGTTGAACTGATCCCTGAAGTGTTCTGCCCATCGATCCAATCTCCTGGATTGAGAATGTGTAATATATACCGGTTTCCTTAACAAGTATGAACAATTGTCTGCTATTACCTACTGCCGCTGCCTTTTCCATCTCTCTTGCTTTCGCTACCCACCACTGTTCACGATCATTGCGTAGACTTCTTGTCAGCTTGCGCTTAAGCTGACTCCGCTCTTCACTATGTTCAGAGCCAGATGGAATGATTTTCCGAGCATCTATCAGTGCGACAGATGCTGTTGAGATCCAGTGTTGCTCCCTGATCTTACGGTTTACCGTACTAGCAGATATCATTGCTTTTTCGACAGATTTTCGGATATCATTCCATGCTGCCTCGGTGTGAGTATCACCTACATGGCTGCCTGTTTTTCTAGTTGTTCCTGAAATATACTCCTAGCTTGACTATCATCAGGTAGACCCCTAAGAGGTTTCCTTGCAGCGTCTTTCCTACGTCCAGTAAGACGCATACAGATACGCGCTCGTACTAGAGCATGATCTGAATCTAAGCATGTGCTCCAGAATGAGCGACAGTCTTCTATCGAGCCCCTCCTTCGGTGGCTGATAGCGATGTGATCTATTTGGGTCCAACGTTGGGACGAATTAGGGGGTCTCTATGTTAAAAGATGTTTTTCCTTATGCTTAAAGTTAGTATTTGCAAGGAACAGTCGGTTATCTGAGCATAGCTACAACAGACGGTCGCCATTATCTGTTCTTTGAGCCACGACGCTATAAGATCCACTCGCTTAGTTTACCTACTTGAGCATTAAAGTCACCAGCCACTATTACTATATCGGAGCGCTTAGCTTTTCGGAGGTCGTAGAGCTTTATGTAAAACTCATCTTTTACATCATCTGTGCTGCAGTCAGTGAGAGAATAGGCAGAGACAACGACGAGTGTCCCTATCTTTTCGGATCCTTACTGTTCCGTTCAGTCGAACAGCGCACAAACGACTGTCTACTGGGATCCACTCAAAGAGGGTTAGTTCTACCCTAGGACTCAATGCTATGCCTACGCCTGCGAGACCACGGGAAGCAGAATCAGGGCTTCCAGATACACGAAGTGTGAATGCAGTCGGTTTTTCATTTTGACATGGTGAGGTCAGATGAATGACGCTACTCGGATCCTGTATGCGCGTTTCGGAGACGCAGCACACATCGATGGCGCGGGATTCTAAAGTTCTAGCTAAGGAAGCCTGTTGTTCTATTTGGCACAGTGTTAGGACTTTAAAAGCTCTTACGTGTAGTTTAGAGCGTTGTTTCAGGAGACCAGGAATAGCGTTCCACGTACTCGAATCATTTGCCCTGGCGGCGCGAGATGATTAAGAGACGTGAGGAGGGTTAGTCATGGATATAAGAGAGGTATTAGGAGGTGTAGGAAGGATTTGAATGTAACCAGCTTGGTCTCGTGTGCTGTTACGGTAATGAGGGCTGATATCACTTTCCGGCTGCCCACACCATGGAAGGGTATTTCTTGAGGAATCTGAAAAGGAAATCGTTGCGTATTTGGTGGTCTGGAATATGTAACACATGCCCCAACCACTTCAGTTACTGAAGACTTACCACCTTATAAATCGATTTGCCATCCTCACTTAGTACCCTATTCATCCTAACCGAGACATTGCTTACTTGGTGTTTCAAAAATACACGAGCTATTTTTCAGTAAACTGGACTTTTACATAAACGAAGTTCGTTTTTAAAATTCGCTTGAAAAGCAAGTTTTCATTATGTAGTACATAATTGCAGTTTGCTTTTTCCTTTTTTATCAAAGTGATTTGCATGCTGGTGCCAATTTAATTGTAATGTCGATTCCATTTTAGTTAACTCTTTTATATTTCATAAACGATTACTATTTGTTGGCGAGTATTTTTCTGTTTAAATTAGTTAGAGTCATATAATTCAATGCAATCTCTCTCGTTTTCTTAGACATAAAATGGCGATTCTTGACACTTATTAAATTGAAGTAAATATTTGATCGCCACGGGTAAATTTTGTTGTAAACCAATATTTACAAAATGAATTTTCATTATATATGTAACAATAATTTTTCGTTGACAAATTATGGCAGTTAAAAGAAATAATGATAAATTAGATACGTGTTGTGTTCAGTGAATATGTGAACTAATATTCTAACATTACTGATAAAAATTCGGACAAACACTTAAGAATTAGAAAAATAGCGTTTCAAACAAAATCGTAAGTACTGTAAAACTGATCTACGTCCAAATGATTTTTGACTTCCGTATTTGATTAAAACACCAAGTGTATGTGATTTTTTATGCTTTTCGATAGCCGATTCACTGTTTTGAGTGAGTCGTTAATGAATTAATTTTAAGAAAATTATATGCACACACAAGTTTAACAAAACATTTAGGTTTGTAAAAATTATGAAACGAAAGGCATCTGAATAGCCTCTTTGTGGAGGAATCTTACGGATCTTCTAAACAAAAACATAGGATTCGACAAGCGTATTTCTATTAATGATCACTATAAAATTAATTTACTAAAATTTTTACAAAATATAGTTTCATAATCTTAGTTCTAGTTTTTTGGACAAACAACGTACGTGTCTTCCCTCTCTGGAAGGATCGGTTGTCTTAGAAGTCACTTTTTATAAACAATCAAAAGAAAATATATAGAATTATCCTTATCCTAGAACGATATTACTATTGTTTTGTTATAACTGCAAAAAATTCTTTTAGTTTTTACTCATTTGCCCGTAATTGTCGTATAGATCATCTGATTCCCTCATTGTATCTATTGTTTTATCAAACCCGATGAAACGTTAACTCCAAAAGATTATGTCAACTAATTATAAGAGTAATATATAAGTTTAATAATTCGAAGATGCCATGATATTATACTTGTTTCGTAAAATACTGACATCACTTGATTATGTCAATCAATTTTGAAACGAGACTGTTTATCTTGAAATTTCGAACTCAGTTAAGTGCAGAATATTTAACCAAGAAATTATGACTTAATTACAACAGATAATTAATCAATGATAAAAATTAGAGTCTGATAATAGCCTATGTGACTCTGTGTCTGCTCAGTATATTATTGTTGGGCTGTGTAGTTTTTTCGGTTCACTTTAAATATGCATCTACTGGCTATATGGCTTTACCTTGGTGTTTAACACTTGCCTAACGTTCAGTGTTAACTAGAGTAGGAGTGGTTTGGAAAAATACAGTACAGGATAATCCAAGCCGTTTAATCAACTCATGGGATCGCTAACTATTTTACTGAGACATGTTTGTAGGTGCAAACTTCCTGGTTCTCATCTTTGCGACCAGTGGTTGAAGGTGTTGACTGATGTAGCTCAGATTCGATCACTATGTTGCTGTTCCCCCTCCATCGTCCATGCGTACCTTTATTTCCTTCTTTATGGAGCCGTGTTTTCACTATTTATTCTTCTTCTTATTGATTCTATCATTATTGTTTATTTTGACTTCATCAGTATTTATCTTGTTACTTTCATCTCGTTGTGCTGACGTAATATAACACCTTGGGCTAAAGCACGCTAATACCAGCCTCTACCTTAATTATAATTGACCCACAATTAAAAAAGACGTTTTACTTGACTTTCCTGATCTCAATTAAACATTCCTGTGTTTTTTCTTCTTTACAAAACTTAAATTTTTTGTAGAGTTATCTGTGTTTTGATCGGCTTGTGTTTATTAATTTATCGACACCAATATAATGTGCTAAATAATGTTTTTCTTCCTGTATGTTAACATTTCCACTAGTTTTTAATAATGTTTATTCCAAGTTTTTCTGGTAATGACTAAGTTTTTTTTCTTTTTTTTATGTATACATATATTTTAGGCTCTAAACGCAATGAAACTTGTTTCATTCAATTAAAATTGTTTCCTTATGACTATTATTATTATTATTATTGTAATTATAATAGTCGACTTTCGACATCAATGAATTTTATATTCAGAATGTACAAAAAGAAATACATTGATTTCCAATTATCCCTTTATTTACTATAAGATTATGAAAGTAAACATGTTTATACTTTCAAATTTCGCGGGAGATACTTTTCAAATTGTATTCCACTTATCATTCATGACAGTTATTTGTGTGAAACAGATTTTTCCGTTTCTCTTTTCTTCTGCTTCTTCAATGAAATATCTGTTCATGCACATATGCAGTTGAATTGATATTTACGTAAGTTTAAACAAATGTTTACAACGATTATAAAAGCTTTTCAAGATTTACTCGATATTATATATAACACTAAGTTTCTGACAAGAAAAATAAGAACTTGTGATACATATAGATATATTACTGAAATATAGTTCTGTTCATTTTATGTTCCTTAGAATCGAATCTTAAGGGAGGCTGTATACATATTTTTTTGAATCATGGTGGTAATGTCAGGTAATAGACCTCTAGTGTTTAAGTCACCCATTTACAACTATTGCGATTTATTTTTCCGTGTTTATGCCATATATTAGTCTAATTTGTCAGTATTATACTGACACATGTCTGTTATCAACATTATAAAAATTAATAAACACTTGATAGCTTTATCTCCATCTTGGTTAGGAAGAGACTGTATACATTATTGTAGCTGGACAACAGTACCAACAAATGTCTTCTGTTTTTCGAATTGACTAAATTCAGTGTTGGTGAAGTTTATTTACTCAACCAACAGATATTATTGTCACTTTTTATGTTTCTGATTAATCGAGAATGGAATATAGAAACGAAAAAATACACCTAAAAAAACTACAGGTAACCAATGTATTTCTTATTCTAATGAAGTAATTATATTTAAAGGATGAAAATTTTCATTTGTAAAATAGTTTCAACCTTATGATCAATATGTAAAATAAACTAAATTGACAGTTTTTATACATTTATGTTATTATAAAGTAAATTGCCGAATTGACACCAGAAATGATCGTTAACTACTTAGCACTGAAATCCTTCTATATTTAGATATTGATTCTCAATTTCTTTTCCTTTTTTTAAAGAATTACCAATCATCTTGTCAACTTCATCTGCATATCCATAAAATATACAATCGTACAGAGAAAAAATGGATGTAAAACCCATTGGTGGGTCCAATTTCCTACTCTCTTGCTGCATTATATCCCTTTTTACACTATATTACTGTCCTATGTGCCAAGCTGTGTAATAAATAATTACATTGTGTAAAAAACCCATTTCTTTGTTCTTGTTAACCTATTTTATTTCTTCTCAAAAATCATTTATTTGCCTATATATATAATGCCTTTGTTAAAAATTTTTTCAAATAATAGCTTCAATCCTCTGTATTTTCAATAATATACATATTTATTATACTTTCTCTTTGGTAATATTTAGCTTTTAGAACCTTTTTCCCTTGGTCATAACCATCATTCTTACCAGTCTATTTATTTATTTGTCTATGTGAATTTCTTTTTTAATCTCTTACATTGACTATACCAACTAATTGAGTTTCATTCGTTCAATTAATTCGAATTTCATTGTTACCATTTTTGGCTCAAACTATTTGTTGTTATTTTTCTGTATGTTGTATGTGTTTATAGAGCAGTATGGTAAAATTACTATGCATCATACATTTATCTAATAATCCTTTGTTTTTTCATGCAACGTCATTGTTTTTTTTCTTTTATGATTTGTTATTTCCCTTTATTCACACAAGTTATTAAGTTAATGTCTTTCAAAAAAGTTGTTTTTTTTGTCGCTCCAATCTCATTCATAATACTTGTACAATTTAATTACCTTGTAGTTAATCATTATATAGATTTTTTTTCTATGATAGTTGTTGCTCATATATATTCGTCTATTATCATTGACTTTTTCTAACACTTTCTCTCTCACTTTCTTACATACATCATCTACCTTAATCATACTGATTTTCCAGCTTGATCTGACTTTTATTCCCTATTATTATATATTCTGTTCACTTATCTATCCGTTTGTCTCATGCACTAAGTAATAATTACTATTTGTATATAAAACAATTTCGTCATGTGAAAATCGATTTTACTCTTTTCATTTCTCCTACATTTAATTTATGTGACTTCCTTTAAGTGTAGTGATGTTTATTTACGTATTTATGTTGAATTTGTCTAATGCTTATTGACCCTTCACGTAAAATTTGCGTTAGGTAAAACAAATTAAGTTTACGGTAATAATATCGTTAATACTCTTACTTTCTCCCTTTGTTGTTATCATTAGTGTTGGTTTTTTCTGTCTCGGTACAGTACTGATTATTTTTATTGTCTAAGCAACAACTCTTTCCGGTTCTGTTACTACCAGTTGTCTGATGAACTATGTGCGATTTATTTTGCATGTTTATATCAATTAAATTGTGTTTTGTTCTTTGTTTCTCACCTCCCGTCTTCTTCCATTGATCATTAGTTCCAGAATATGCTGAATTTTTCTTATTTTTCTATTATCCTGCCTCCCTCACCTCAACCCTATGTAATCTGAAAACTTATTGAATAAAATGTGTCAGTAAACTATAAAAACCGTAAAGATTATTTTAAAAAAAAACCTATTGGCTTTGTTTTGAGATAAAAGAATTTCCATTTAAGTTTATTATTAAGAATATCATAGTTACTTGCTTTGTTGTTCCTATTAATATTACCAAAAAAAAACACAAAACCTGTAGTCCCTCTCTTATTTCCTTTACCGTTCCCTGCCAGTCTTCATATTTGTAATTTTTATTGTGCTTCTTGCCATGTGGTTTGCTTTAATTGATATGACTTTTTAAATTATAGTTTTATTTACGAAATGAAATTAACATGGATTAATTTTTTCTGTTTGCTGTTTACATATATTTATTTTTAGTTACAAAAAATAATCATAATCAAATGATAACTGCTTCATGTAAAAAAGAAATAACCAGAAAGAATAGAATAGAATGTATGATTTGATTATACTTTTGTTGAAATTGTTGCAAACATTACATATTTATTAAACCAGTAATTATTATTATTGTTATTATGTTTGTTTGATCATTCAATTTGTTCCTTATAATTTTGTTCTTGAGAAGAAAAAAAATTTATTAATAGAGGTGTATTTTGAAAGAATTAAATCTATTTCGTATGATATAATAACGGGTTGATGTTTTTTATAACGGTTAATGAATTTTAGGGTAAGTAGTGTTAGTTCTATTTTTGATATATCGTTTTGTTCAGTGTGTCAGTCATGAACAACGTAGAGCTTGGGATAGATGTTTATTACCTAAGTAGCCATATCACATTCATCAAGTATGTAATGTCATAGTATTTTAACTAAATCTCTTTACGTTTTATGCATTAAATGAGAGTTTCCTTTGATACAAGGTATAGTGCTAACCGATAAATCATTGTATAACACATTCTATTATAGTTAAATTGATATCTGGTTCTCAGTGAATTTAACTTAATCTTCATGAGGGTTGTAATTCAGACTTTCTAATTTTACCGAAATGTCAGTTTTATCGTTAAAAAAACTTTTAGACATAATTCATGATATTTATTACAGGTTCGGGCCTATCCTCATCTACTTCGGTTCTGGTAACTAAGTAATATCAATAATCGTCTCTTTAGATATAAACAATGTGTTTATGTAATACATTAGAAAACAACTTTCTTTTCTAGTATAAAGAAACGTAGAAAGTAGACTTTTGAAACATTTAACGTGTATGTGTGTTATTCAGTAGAAATCTTTCAACTCAGAATAGAGTTCACGGATTAAGTTTTTTACCATTGAAACCAAAGTATCCGAAACAAACCTCCCTAAAACTATTAATAGGATTACATAATAAGAATATGTTGTTTCTGTTAATATTCCACCTGTTCTTGCGATACTATTATACTTTCGAAAAAATTCTTTTGAATTGTCCGCATTATAGTAGTATATAGATATTTTGTCAAGTTATTGGTTACTTAGCTCAGTTATAACAGATATCATCAAGATATGAATACAACAGTATCATTTATAACACCCTAACATAACTTGTAAATGTTATGAGCAGTTATACATCTAACAATATTTGGTTGCGAATCGTTATATTTCTAGGTTTATAAAACGTAATCTATGTTATCTTTCAGTTGTATTAAAAAATATAACTTCAATTCTATGAACTGTGATCATAGTTATCAGAAAACAGGACCGGGAATTGCGATAACAGCTACTGGGTGTGCTCTTACATTGATTTATTGGGGAACTCATCAATTAATTTTTGGTTAACCGGAATTTGACTCCAATTAAGTCGTATGAATGTTATTGAAATATACATGCCAATCCTCGTATATAATCATTGACTTAAATCGCGTTGGTGAATAACGGAATTAAAAAAGTCGAGTGCGAGAATGGATGTTTGAATACGTATATTTTATACACTCGTTGATCGTGACAGGCGGTCTGCGAAAGAAACGAAGAAAGTGAAGCGAAACGGCGCTCACTGGAGAAGACATATAAGCCAACTCCAATCAATCGTTAATCAATACTTATAGTCACATAAAAATAAGCTGCAGTCATGATGATTAGGGTAAGATATACACACACATACGCTTATATAAAAAAGTCAGGGTTGATAAGTGAATAATTAACAAGGTCAGAATATGACTCAAGAAGAATGGATAAATTGGCCTGTTCGGAAGGTAGAGTAAGTTATTTATACTTAGCATAGTAACTGACACTACAAATTTTCATCGAATACAACTAAAGAGACAATCCATTAATATCGAAAGCAATGTGAATTATTGTTTGTTTAATTTCATTTATAAATAATCACATTAGAAACTCACTTCACATATATATTTAACAGATCATTTATTTATATATTGTATATATTTCATAAGCTGGTAAATATTGTCATGTCTTAGATTCTTTTCACAATTCATGTCGCATTTCAACTATATTTTAATATGATTATACGTATTCTGCAAATAAATTCAACGGACAAAATATTTCGTTCTCAGGAGCATTTCGTTTTAGTGAAGTTCTTCTAACAGCTAATTTAGCGTTACACTATCATTTCTTCATAACTTATAATTTTCTTCAATGACCGGTCCATTTTTTTCTCATTTTTATTATCAATGCATAGAGTTTCTGTTTATTAGTTCTTTCTGTATTTCTGATAGCTAGTGTTTGTAATTCCAGTTGCAGAAAAATCTTATATAAATAATCCAATACCTCAGTGGTAACGCCTCTGACTGTGAAGCTGGGTGACACAGGATCGAATTCATCATGCAGCATCAGTTCCCTCAAGTAGCATGAAACCTACGTCCAGGGTTTCCTGTTGACTACCTCCAACCATCATCTTATCTCAACATAATGCACACTATGTTGATTCACTTTCACTAGTGGCCACATTGCAACTTGGTCGATAGGATTCGATCTGCACTAAGAAGGACCTGATATACATGACATTGATCACCAACCAGTGATCAATCAATTTAAAAATAATCTAATCACTTGTGATAAAATTTGACATTGAGGATATATTTAGTCATAAATGTTTGTAAATTTATTCAGATACGTATGACATACTCAGAAAAATATACAATACAATATTACGAGAAACAAGATTTATTGATTTAAAAGCTAATAAATATTAGGGAAACCGATTTTCAGTAGATGTTTTCGGAAAAATTTGATTATTGTGAATATCTTTTCAATTCATCAAAAATGAAAAGAGACATAAATTCTTCAAACTATCGGAAGTAATACTTTTCTAAATCTACGAATTTACGGCTTTAATTGATGCAATTTTAATGTTTTCGAAAATTGTGGCTAAATATCCTTCAGATGTTCGGTGTACCGTAAACTGCCGTAATAGTGGACAAACACGTATTTTATAAAAACAAAACCGGTAAGCGTTTTGTTGAGGTGTCTTGAATAAGAAAGCTGAATTACTTACCATCACTAATAACCAATATGTCTGTGAATAAAAATCAGTACATGGTATAGACACCACTCGAATTCATATAATGCACAGTTCTCTTATTACACCTTTTACGTTTGATAATCAACCATTACAATATTTCACCAAATACTTGACACTACTTTAAATTTTAAAGTAGTATAGATGGCTTAGGGATTTTTTCATGTGCAAAGTCTGTCGACACCTATAATGAATTCTGAAGGGAAAAATAATCTGAGAAGTTAGCATAAGTTTACTAAATCTAATCAGTACCAATAACATCAACGAATTGTTTATTGCCGAAATTTGACCATAACATCAAGACAATTCTCATTTCAATAAAAGGAACTCACTGTATCGCTGAAGAAGAAATTATGTTAATTTGATAATGAAAATTTTCTTGTCAAGGATATCGTCTACTGAAACTGCACAACCGTATTTACAGTAATTGTATCATAAAGACACAAAATTTTTGGGATAGATTAGTGGGTTGGTAAAAAAAGCAGTTAGGCAAAAGAATAATAAACCTTTGTGCCAAAAATTGCAATGTTCGATATTCCTATCGTTTATATTAAACACTGATTTCCGATTTCTTTGTTATCAAGTCTTGACTTAACAGGTTATTTCTTTTTATGTAATTCTAGGGAATTCATAGTTTGATTGTGGGTTGAAATTAGAAGTTGGAAATTGTGAAACATTTGATAACTGTTTCATCCTGCCTGATATGGAACTCTACAGCAGACCACATCCACTACTTTAGAACCTTTATTCGTCATAGCGAGCATTTAATTGTCAGATTACTAAACTGGCATCCAATTATTTATATTTTTAGCTTCAGTCAATCTGCAACATTATGCGATCTTCATCATGTACCATTGGTGGACATCATTCTCATCATCTGTGTGGTTGAACTATTCAATTTAGACTTTTTGCCGGAATTCCGGGACTTACCTCTAAACGGTTTTCACTAGTGAGAATATGATTATTATTAAATAAAATGTTTAAAAATAGCGTTGTACTTTTTACCCATGCTTATTGGTAGACACTGAATTCTAATAGAATCTTTTGAGTTCTTTCTAGAGAAAAATTGTTGTATATTAATATAGTCAGTCATTTTGGAATGTTATTTAACCATCATCCATTGCCAACACTGATACCTGTTTATTACCGGATATGAAGGAACTTTGCAGATCACTGGGAAAACTCCTGTTATTTTTAAACACACAGATAAGTAAATACAAAATATCTGTATTGTTTAGTTTCATTCAACTAAGAATAATTACTGTTGAATGACAAAACTTTTTTATTTTTAATAAATTCCATTCTATTGATTATAATCTGAAGCATAAATAATAATTACTTGGCAGAAGTTGAAAATAGTCCATTGAATAAATCAATTAATACCATTCCACCATAATTATTATGTTTCCTTTTATTAAAAATACATCATTTTTAATAAAGCCTCATTAGTTTCTGCAATTAATACTTCAGAATTCGCAAAAAGAAAAGATGAATCAATTTGGAAGTGAATAACGCTGAAAAATAATTTGGAATATTTACTTAATTTCTGGTACAGTCGAGGGTGGAGAGAGTCAACTGTCCCTATCGAAATGCAACCACATAGCTACGCGTATACAGATACTACTAGAGAAGTCCCAGAAACTGCTTTCCCACGGCATTACTGTTATTTACGAAATCGCGAGGGCGAAAAGCGAATGTCCGATGCTTTATCCGCGTTAGTGGACACGCAGGGTTCACCTAAGGGAGTCGAAGAACCCTGATTATATACTAATGGTGCACATGGACTCCAGGATCCTGAAGGAACAAATGTAGTACGAACCAATAGTTGGCCAACGGCTATAATGAGACTACATCTGCTGACTTTGCTCCACTGCCTTGTGGATCAAACCTTTAGGTCAAAGGCTCGAGGTGTGACACCTTAAGGAAACCACTTAGTTCGGTCTTGGCGACCTGGCAGTATCGCAGCCCACATAAAAATCAAGTGAATTGTGTGGCGCATATGTATTCGGTGCCTCTTTTTACCAATATTTATGTGTTCAAATAAATAATAAATTAAAATTTTCTAGACAAAGCTGAAAAAAGACAACAATTTAATTAAACTACTAAATAGTAGTCTAAAAATATTTTTAAAAGTAGATATTACTGTGACTACTTCAATTTAACCGATTAAAGCGAATCATCAAATGAAAAATCATAGAAATTTCATCCAGATCACTAGGATACAAATAAATTGAACGATAGAATTTCACTGTATAAAATTTTTCAATACTCTAGAAATCAATTGCATAGAAAGATATTGTGAATATTGTGTTTACACTCTAAATGAATAATTCTGATATCCAGTAAACTATTGTCTATGGTTTAATTGATATATTTTTTTAATGTAACAGGATCAAAACCTTTTCTTAATTAGAGAGGAAAATATCCAACGTAATGAGAATTAAAACACGAATTTCAGCGAAGGGATCTCTTTTCAACGAATTTATTATCAAGCTGTACAATCGTATATATATGAAAAATTTTTTGATTTTGTAAAAGTACTAATTCCGTGAGGAAATATGAACACAGTTAATAAAAAGGTTATAATAATAGATTACGTAATATGAATAATAATAATAACAATAGATTTAGTGATTATAATAAGATGATTAAAATGTTTTTGTTATAATAATAATTAAAGGTCATAGAGGTGTAAAAATAAATAAATATGGTGATATGACGAGTATTCACTAATAAAACAATACTCGTCATATCACCATATTTATTTATTTTTACACCTCTATGACCTTTAATTATTATTATAACAAAAACATTTTAATCATCTTATTATAATCACTAAATCTATTGTTATTATTATTATTCATATTACGTAATCTATTATTATAACCTTTTTATTAACTGTGTTCATATTTCCTCACGGAATTAGTACTTTTACAAAATCAAAAAATTTTTCATATATATACGATTGTACAGCTTGATAATAAATTCGTTGAAAAGAGATCCCTTCGCTGAAATTCGTGTTTTAATTTTAATGTTTAAATGGGAATTATCTGTAATGAGAATTATTATTATTATCCTAATGAAAATGATTTATGCTTCGAACTACAAAAATTCTCAAATTAAATACGAAACATTTTGTCGTAATCCTTAGAGTGGGACTTTATAACATTATTGGTAAGATTTTGGATTGTACTACCTTGTTTTTGATATTGATGACAGGATTTCAATTAATCATTGTTGGTATATATACATCCGAAGCTGAGTCCCTGAATATAAACATTTTACTACAGGTTATATAGAACAGATAGATTGTGACTAGTAGGATACACATGTTCCATATATGCCTACAAAGATTGGTCAAGAATTAATCAATAATATCAACAACCGGATAATCCGAACATTTTTAGTGATTTCATAAATATCCAACCAGTTAGAAAATTTATTAGGCTCCTGAACTCATTAGCTCAGTGGATAACGCGTTAAGGATTTGAAAAGTAGGGTAATAAGTTCAACTCCAAGTGTATGCATCAACACTGAGATACAAGTTTATCCAATTGACGAGTTTTACATAAGATAAAGCAAACTTTCGAAATTCCGCCGCCAGCTACAATCCATCTATCTTATGCTAAATTAAGACTGCTTATAATGACTTTAGTCAAACGGTTAAATGTATACAAAACTTGGATCAAGACTTTGACGTACTATCATGGATAACAGCTATGGAATTTTGATTCAGAACCTCCTTGTGATTACATTCGTTTATCCACACATTAAATTTAATTCAGTTCAATGTTTAATTTGGGCCAAATCATGCTATATGCCATTCTTGTACTCAGAAAAACTTGGAATATGAATACCACACGTGAAAGGTCGTGAATGCACACTGCTAAGGAGTACAATAATGGAAAGAAACATCCATCAAATGCTTCCAAGTTTTTAATAGTGGCTTTACTGAGTTCGGTTTACGAATTCAAGCAAATATGTTCACCTCATTGTATTTGGACAGATCTATATACTTCTACTGCAGTGTAATATTTATGTGAAAAAAACTTTTATAGACTTATTTTTCGATAGTCCAATATTGGCATTTAGTTCATTAACACCAGTATTTTAAAGATGATTTTCAGAAGCTGAGGAATCCTTTTAGATCAATTTGGTAATGATATATATTAAATCTGTTACTTTACAGATTTAAACAAACCAGAAATTCATTCAAGATTATGAAATTTTCACTTTTTTATATTCTCATTTAATTCATTTTAATAAAAACAAATGATTTTTTTCAAGTTTTAATTATATCAGGACTCAGTAACTAAGTGGATAACGCGATGGCGTTTGAAGCGAATGGTACTGGGTTTGAGTTCCAGAGTGAACATCAATTCTGAGATGCAAGTACATCCAGCTGACGAATCCCGAATAGGACGAAACGCGCGTCCTGGATTTCACTGCTAGCCACTATCCATCATCGCTTACAAAATTACCTCAGATATATTCTTATTAAACAATTTTTCATCTTATTATAAAACAATCAGAAATTCAACTTATACTAGTCAATATGTATCTAAATTCAAAATAATTTTAACTATATTTAATTTATCACCAAGGTTTATTGTTGTTTTTTTGTTCCCTCAAGTGAATTATAACCAAAAATAATTAAAACTCAAGTAATTTAGTTATAAATGGTCTACTAAATTGATTATTATCAATGGTATACAAAATTGGCCACAATAGTTGAATAATCATATTTTATAGTTCTACTTAAGAAAGAGTCACTTTATGATAATGATTGTTAGTATAACATGTAAAATAAATTGTAACAATAGTGAATATTTTATTATCTAATAATTACTATTCTGTACAAACAAAGTATGTTACAGAAAGTTGATTTCAGATCAGGAGAAAATTATTTAATAGTTGAGATCATAAGTCAGTTAAAACTAGACCAATATGGGAAACCTGGAAGCACTTCTATGCCGTTTCGTCCTATTGTAGGACTCCTCAGCAGTGCGCATCCAAGATCCAGCTGGCCGTATTCGAATCCAGAGCCTTCAGTTTCGGGCGCGAACGCTTGACCTCTAGACCACTGAGCTGGCCGGCATCCAACAATGTTAATGTCTAACTTCAAATAATTCACGAAATCGCGTGACAATCTTCTATTGTACTGAGGTAGATACCTGTTTCTACCTGACAAGGATTAGCTCCACCGGTTTCGCAAACGATCTACATGATGTACATGAACTGTAACTAGGATTGGAATTCAAGACACATATTTCGTCCAATTTGAAACTTATTAACGAATGTTTCTAAATCCTTTTGTTGATGTTTAAGGTGTGACTCAATCCCAGTAACCATTTTGTCATAGTCCATCTACTCTAAAAACTTGTATCAAAATGGTTATATTAAAGTGATCAACTCTGCATGCATTACACAACAATAAAAACTCAATTAAAATGGACACCCGATTATCAACAACGAAATTACTCGAACTCTTACTAAAAATAGTAGGATAAGTGCGATGTAACTTTTTAGGAATTAAAAAGTCTAATTATATAATTCATGAAAACAAACCAAATTAATAACGTTTACTAATCCTACACGTGTTGTTCATTAATCATTTACACACTAATAACTAGCTTGAAAATGAATTTCTTGGAGTCCTAGTGAGAGCTTGTGACTAGTGGAGCTAATCCGTGTCACGTAGAGACAGGTATTTATCTCAATATAGTGGAGGATGGTCGTGACATTTGTGGATTTGTTGAAGTTAGACATTAACACCTTTGGGTGCCGGCACAGTAGTCTAGAGGTTAAGCGTTCGTATGCGAGAAGGGAGGTTCTGGGTTCGAGTCCTAAGTGCGGAATTGTGGATGTTCACTGCCGAAGAGTTCCATGCTAAGATGAAACGGTCGTCCACTGACCTTAGGTTTTCAATGGTGGTCTAACATCTATCTATTCACGATATCGATCCAAAACAAAAAAGAATTGAATTCAGATAAATGAAAAGACCTGAATTAATTAAACATTGGCAATTTTTTCGAAAAATCCTTATGCGTAAATATATATGAATGAGAAATGTTTTATCTAACTGTTTTGAAAAGATAATTTATCCGATCGTAAGTAGTTAAAAATTGTTAAGATGAAAAAGACTATAATTATATTACTGCAGTATTTAAAATTCGAATAGAAACAAATGAGATAAATGTTTCATTGAAAAAATTCAAAAGAATTTTCAAAACTTTGTATTCAAAGTATTTCGGTGTTTTAATACCTGTCTGTGATATCTAGAGCTTACATTCTTAGCATACTGCGTACAACTTGAACACTCAAACTCTGGAATCCTCCAATTCGCAAATGAGAAGATAGAAGACGAGTGAAAAGGAATGCTATTCCAAGCAGAGTCAAATATGGTACGAAAATCTCGGGCATTTATAATTTTCAGTAAAAGTGAAGTCATCATTATAATCATCCAGTCCTCATACAGTGGTTTTTTGCATTTGTTCAATAAGGAAGCGACACCTTGCGATTCTGGAATGTTCTTTGAACGATGATTAGATAGAATGTTTCCGGCTCTTTCTGAACTTCTTAGAGCTTCCTTGAGTTCACCTGTGGGCAGTTCTCACAATGTCAAATTTGTATAACTGAAAATTTAATGTAATAACTCACCATTACGTTTTATAATGAGTTGTCGTGAAATTTTGATGTTTAAGTTCTGCTTAAACTTTTAATGCATTAACTAAGTAGTGAATCTGTGGACCATTAGTTTATGTCTAGTAATTTGATGATTAAATGAGTAGTATCCTATCATGATGGTGCTTAAAATTCATACAAGAAATAAATTGAAATTAAATACACTGTAAAATATATGAAAAGGTCTGTCAAAATTTAAATATATACCGGTGTAGGACAGTTATGAATCAGTATAAATTTAAGGAAAAACAAGATGCTTAAGTATTTTACCTATCTTCAGTTAGATCTGATAGATTTGTGATCAAAAATGAACTATGGATATGCCTAATAAAGTTTTGTTTGATTTGAGTATACATAAGTGTGCTGACGCTGACTAAATGTATAACAGTAATTACTTGATTACATCACTTTTGAAAATATTACGGATTTAAGTAGATCCAAGGAATAAAATGTACTGCTTTAAGTAAAACATGTTAAATAGTTGATGATTTCATAAACTTCCATTGACATGTTTTTACTTTCAATTTCGTAGGATACATTATGTTGACGTTACGGATAACTGGATGATGGTGTTAATTAAATCGATACAATCAATCACTTTACATCTAAACCAAGAAGGATGGTGTAAAATATCTAGTTGCCCAATCTATGGACATTAGACATCAGTAATAGGATATATTAATTGATATTTCGAGAAATTTATCAGAATTGCTGAGATATAATGATTTCAGATCTAAGTATATTATCAGTCTCAGTTTTTCTCGCTTATCTACCTTTCTCATTATAATTGAATACACTGATATGGTTTAATGCAAAGGAGATTTGAAGAAAAGAAATAAAGATTTACTATATACCATAAAATTAATCAAAACTATATCTGAACAAAACATACTTACTTGATCTTTTTTCTGGTTAGCGTTTTTTTAGCGAGTTAGTTTTCTATGGGATGGGGTCTATAACCCCATACCCAACCCTCCTCCTTTATCCGGGCTTGATACCGGCAGTAGCCTCAGAAAGGCTTCAAACGGGGTTCCAAACAAAACATACGTATTGAATAAAGAATAAGTTTTTATTAAATTCTACATTTCTAAATTCAAGTCAGTATTCAAATTCAAAGGCAAATATGTCTTTTGAAACTTACAATATATGAAATGTCGGAATGATTATTACGTAATGTCGGAATAAGTTTATGCGTTAAATAAAATATAAATAAATAAATATGAATGTATAAAGATATGAAAAATAATGGTGTGCATTGCAAATCAGAAAACATATATATGGTCAAAAATTACATAATTTGTGAAATGATATGAATTCAGGATCAAATGATAAGATGAACTGAATTATAGCTAAATTATTCAAGTGTTTACAAGATTAGTAATAATAATGCAAAGATATATGAACAAAAATTAGAATGATAATATTACAAATTCAATTTACGGAAAATGTAAATAAGAAGACTTTATATACACTAGCTAAATTGGTTTATCTTATAATAAAGTTGAGTATTAAATAGTTGAATCTGAGGTTGATCGTAGTAAGAGATTTTGTGAGTCAGTACTCTAAGTTATTATAGACGTGCTATAGTTAGTCAAGCCTTATCTGGTGAAGCTGATTGATTTTCCTGGAAATGGTTTCCGTTTTTCAAAGCTCATGAATCCACTGCATGGATGTGATTTTGTGAGATCTTTGCTCCCATGTCTTGGTGCGCGGGTGTTGCCCCAGGGGCAAGTATAATCTGCATGCATATAGGTAGTACATAAGTTTTCATCCATCCCTTGACATGGATATAGGTATACTTACTCATCGTGGAGAGTAGATAGTCACTGCTAACTTATATTTTATTTACCATAGCTGACTGCCACTTACGCATTGAATACCTACCACTGGTACAAAAGTATCAGCCCCTGCACTTCATCACATATGAATAAGCATAAACACTCTTTTAGAGAGGGTTGATGGTTACCTCTCCCTAGTATTTGCTACCATATATTTTACTAAGGTCTTCATTCTAAAGGATTATTAGATATAGGGCAGACATTTTTCAGCCTATGTTCCTTGTATACGTACCCTTTGCATACACTTAAACCACACAAGCCAAGACTGATGTAATTATTATACATAAGCATACACTTCAGGGAGCCCGCAATATTTTAGAGAGCCATGACGATGGAACACAGTTAATCCGGCTTACAGCAGAGTGATCGATTTGTCCTATCTCACCGACCTCACAAATTAGCTAGCAATGTTACTTTTTCTACTCAACAGAGCCACGTAGAGGCTTTGAGTTGGGTTTTTTTATAAACTCAAAGCTTTGATTTTCTTCTTATCTCGTTTGGCCATTACTTTCCCTGTTCGGAGGATTTCGAAGTTGACGGATTTTGATAGATAATTATTGATGTGACAGATTACTATGAACGATTACTTTACACTGGCTGTATGACCGTTTGAGTGGAATGGGCTGAGATAGTACTGCTAACTGTATCAATGAACTTCTTTTCTTAACCACACTGGAAGATGTTCGCGTTCGTGGCAAATATAATTCTTAGAACATCTGCCAATATAACTTACTTCATAAGAGTAGCTGAGCTGGTAGGTACAGAGAGGGATAACAAGTCTATGTAAATTCTATTTTGATATATGTGTCATCACAGGACACGTAGGAAATGGATATAGCTCGCATATTTTCAACGTTCTTTGAAATGTTTTACATACCCTCAACACTAACATTTGGCTGGGTGTGTCACTTTTAAATGGTAGCAAGATAATTGCTCCTACAGTTTTTTTTATTTACACAACTACAGTACGTTAATCAACGACTTAATGCATGAAAACAGTTTACAATATTATTAGATTAATCAACAATAACCAAAATACTTAGCTAATTTACTGAGTTATACAGCCACTTCTTCTTAACACCCGTTTTTTAAGTAAGTTGCATGAGTGGATTATCTGTAGAAAGTCAACTTACAAACTAATTATTCTTCTTTATACCACAGAACTCTAAATTTCGGATTGAAACCGAAGTTAGAAAATGACTTTAAGACTGAGTTGATTTTTTATCTTCCTTTATTCACCAACATATCAGAAGAATCATTCAAACAGTTGTACACAATATTTATTTAGGTAACCTGTAGGGAAGTGCTTTACCTAAAGACTACTTTTGTAACAAATTAGCATCAAATCGAAAGTTATTGAAAATCAGGGATTGTTTCGTTTAAGCTCGGAACTAGTTGATAATGTACATTTTCGGCCCCATATAGGATTGAGCCCAATGCCTTTGTTTCAGAATCAAAAATGCTACGTACAAATAAATCGATTGAATTTTTTTAGTAGTTATTACCAAATTATTTTTAAGACTAGCTTAACATCTCAGTGATATTAATGTTGTCTCGAGGCTTGAAACTCTCGATGGTTTTGAACGAGATCTATTGAATAGTCTCGAATGAAAACAAAAGACCGTTTCAAGAGTTTCAATAGTTATCCAGTGATCATGATAAAAATTAGTTGTAAATGCTATACTTGTTATTTCTGTCTATCTATAAACTATATGGATATAGATTATTTTGTTTTCAAATCTTTAACGTCAAGAAAAATTAGTCATATATACTGGTCGTAACCTACTCAACCACTTCTGAAAATGTTATTAACGAATTAATTACTGTAAGACCCAATTAGTATTCAAGAAACGTGACTGGTTTAATAAACGCTGTATATATCTTCTTTGTATTGTACACTTTATTACATGTTTTTGGTATTTTTATATTTTATTTTTTAATATTGTTGATCATATCAGATTATATCCTAATGATAACTGTTCATTCTTTATTCTTTAAAAATTATTTTCCTGACCAAAATGTGATTAATCACATTACCAAGTTAAGATGCTGTCTATCTATTGATTTCAATGAACCGTTTACATATTTTCATTTCGAACAGGAAATTAACTGAAACTTTAGGCGATGAATTCGTTACAGGATCAGTAACCGTTCGATATCATAGCATTCGGAAACTACGTTAATTCTAATCAATTTTATATTTTATTCTGTATATTTGTACATGAATGTTATTTTCAGTAGTTGAGATCATTAGTCAGTTGAAGACAGACCACTATGGAAAACCTGGGAGCACTTCAAGGCTGTTTCGTCCTATTGTGGGACTCCTCAGAAGTGCATATCAACTATACTGCCTCGCGAGACTCGAAACCAGGACCTATCGGTCTCGCGCGCAACGATTAACCAAAAGACCGCTGAGCCGGCCTGTATCAAATGGTGTTAATGTCTAACTTCAATTAATCCACGAAATTGAGCGATACATCCACCACTTTCATTAGTGAGTTACTATCTCACAACTGACCCGGTTGAACTCCACTGATCACTGCTTCTTAATAGAACTCCAGGATATACATCATGAAGCTAGTCACTAGTGAGCATATGTTGATTAGTATCAGAAGGGATTTTTTTTGCGTATTATAAAAAGTTTCAATGATTGAGATCATGAGTCAACTGAAGCTAGAACATCATGTTTTTTTTGTTAATCAGAAATACATTTTTGATAGCTAAGTATACTTTCCTTTAACATTTGTTCACAACAACGTATTTTTTTCAGTCATTTTGTTTTCATGAGATCTATCACTCTGGTACAATCCAGATTAGTGTGTATTCAACACTAGGCAACTATAACTGTAATAAACATGAAAATGTTTCCATCAATAATAAATATACTATTGACTTTTTAATTGTCAGTTAGTGGAAATATGTTAACTGAAGTAGCTTGTGTATTCATCACTTATCTGTATAGAGAGCAAGTAATGATTTTTCTTTCCATGTATACACTATCTATGCTAACTGAGGATTATTATTTAATATGGATATAAATGAATTACTTTTAAATTAAATCCATAATTTTCAATCTAGATTGAGTTATTGTACGCAAAATTCTTTTATTAATCATGGGTTGAAATTCAATCAACAACAGTTATCAACAACATCATTCATTCCCAGTTCATTCAATTCCATATTACATCTAAAAAGGTATATTCGTATACACGTATTGCACTACGTGAATTTTATTCAATTACATTAATATGTATGATATTATTTTCAATAGTTTAATAATAGAGCAAGAACAAAGATTGGTACAGAATAATATGAATTCATTTTATTTCGTTAGATTCTCATCAACTACTTACAACCTAAATTATTTGAAATTCAAATTATAACAGATATTGACATTTGTTATACATAAGAGTGTGATTAAGGATCAATACATGTGTATGGTGATGTAGCAAAGATTCAGATAGTTAACGAGCTCATAAAATGTTTGATTCGAATGATTAAGTAAAGTTTGAGAGAGAAAGTTCCAGGACATTGAAATCGTGATTAGAACTCATGAAAATAGATTAACGGTAATAAAGAAAATATGAATTGAAATCAGTCAGTTATGTATGATGTAATTTAAAAGAGTTGGAGTAATGACGCTAAAGCGTTAGCAATCAAACGTTTAAAACCAGATCGATGTATACAAAGAGACAGTAATAAATCTTTCTTTACCCTGGTAACAATAACCCCCACCCTTTCTATTCATTTGCTCCTATTTATTTATTTATTGCGTCATTATTGCAACTCTTTCTGAAGTTTAAATTACATCATACATAAATGATTGGTTTTAATTCATATTTTCTTTATTACTATTAATCTATTTTCATGAGTTCTAATTACTATTTCAATGTTCCAGAACTTTCCCTTTCTAACTTCATTTATTTGTTCGAATCAAACATTTTATGAGCTCATTAACTCTATATGAATATTTTCTACATCATCATACACATGTATTGATCCTTATTCACACTCTTATGTATAAATATGTCAATATCTGTAATAATGTTGAATTTCAAATAATTTAGGTTGTAAGTAGTTGATGAGAATCTAACGAAATAAAATGAATTCATATTATTATTATTGTTCTTGCTCTATTTAAGCTAATAAAGCGAACTATGTGTATGAAGTTTAATAATATCTTTGTAGTAAACACTTAAGTTTCTTTTCTCATTATGATTAAAATTGATAACATGAATCTGTGAATAGTTATTAGTGTATTATTTATTCTTAAAACTTTCACTTACTTACGCCCGTTACTCCTCTTCGAGGAGCATAGGCTGCCTACCAACATTCTCTATCCAGTTCTGTCCTTGGCAATCCTTTCCAGTTTTTATTCTTACTTACTAGTCTTATTATCAAAACTAATTTGTAAACTAGTTGTGTCTTAATAAATAAATTCATTTTAAGTAGAAATAAAATTAAATATATTTATTTAATAAAAAATAAAAAAGGGAATATAATGCAACTGAAAATAATTGTGATGTGTGCTACTTATATTGACATAACTAGTATATAACGCAAGTCAGAAATATTATGTCTGGCAGCAGAAAATTGAAATCAAGAAAGTAAGAACGGAAACAGAAAGCAATTAGTGTGAAGATGCAAGAACAATGAAGTCCAAGACAAGTATTGAACATTTTGCAAATTATGTATTATAGTATGGTTTTTCTATTTTACCAAGTAACTATGTAATGTTGAGCTAAATACCATTCGGTTATCCTCATCTGTGTTCGCTTTCACTACATAACCGGTGGTTTATTTTTTCAGCAAAACCAATTATACATGGATGTATAATGTTTCTTTAGTTCACAAATACGTAGTAATATAATATCCCAATAAGTAGAAAAGTTATATTTTCTGACGTTTCGTAACTTAGTGTAAGCCACTTGTTCATAGAATAAATAATCAAATCAAAATTAATCCAAATTTAGTTCAGTATAATCTTAAAAAATATTTATTCCTACACATTAGGAATATTAGTAATGACAACCCCCATGTTTGTTTTTTAATGAGAATGTGTTCAGTCTAAATAATAATAATAATAAATTTTGTACTCTTCCTTTCACTGAGGTAAATTATATAATCAGGAACTATTCACCATCTTTCTAAATAACACCATTGTCCTAAACGTAAACACACACACAAAATCTAAAATAAGCTGAATAATCAGAAAATTTATTCTTTAAAACATCGAAAAATAAACATAACATAAATTATTTTTTTTGGAAAAAAACGTTATTGAAGGGGAAAAAATATTTTTTTCCCTAAAAAAAATCTAAAAACAGAGATGATCACATTTTTTTTCTAAAAAATTTAATTAAAACAAAGATTATTTAAATAATTCATACACGTGTTACTTATTGTACATTTAACCATAATTTATCTTTGATTCTATATAATAAAAAGCAGAAATTTTCAAATGATGAATGTATATTTATTAATATGAATTAAAAGTACAGATTACAAATGAGTTTGATAGTAACCAGAAAATGACCTTGGGATATTTTGAGCGAAATTTGAAAAAAAAGTGAATGATTTTTTTTTATTTGATGTATCTTAACTAAGAGAAATATCTTTATAAATACATAAAGTCGAAGGGGTTTTGTGGAGATTTTAGTAATTTCAGTAGTTGTAATCATAAGTCAATTTAAACTAGATCACCATGGAAATCCTAGAGGCACTAGAAGGCCGTTTCGTCCTAGTATGGGACTCCTCAGCAGTGCGCATCCACGATCCTGCCCCCCGTGAGATTCCAACGCAGGACCTATCAGTTTCCCGTGCGAGCATTCACTTTTGACGGTTGTATAAAATCACTTAAATTTTTTTTTTAAAACGGTAATCGTTCCTAACTAGTACATTTTTATGTGGGTGTTGTTAAGGTGATACGTTATAATCTAGAATAGTTTGTTTCATTTATTGGATCTAGCTAAACGATTGTTGATAAACCGGTAAGTTTTGTACTAAATTGTGTGAAGCATCATCTTCACTAATGATCTAACTCAACGTATTTTGCAGTCGTCCTAATGACTGTTAAATTAAGGTCCAGTGATTCACATCTCTTATTTTATTCAGCTCATGTTATCTCACAATTATCTATAACTATCATCAGTTACACCTGTTAAATCCCAGTATCTTTAAAATCTAACGGTGAAGTATCGACACCTGAATAGTTGCATACTAGTACGAAACAGCTGCTAAGTGGTTTTTAGATTTCTACAGCTTGTCTGATTTCTTTCAGTCCATATTTTATACTATCTTCAAAGCGAGAAATCTTCAAGATATTGTCATCTTAATTAATTAATTTACTAAATAATTACATTTCCTTAACTTCCATCAACAAACAAAAAAATAATTTCTTTTATCAAAGTTTCACGATTGATTTAATTAAAACAATTTCAAAATAACTTTTCATAATTTGATGTTCTACAACCTTATGCATAGAATCAATTGTGCTAGTTACCCGAAGAATTACTAACTTAGCTTAAATGATCATTAAACTGAAATGCATAGTACACATTTGGTTTAGAAAAAGTTGGTTCAACAAAGAGTTCTATTTTCGGCCAATTTTTTCTCAAACCTCTACAATTGCAACTATTATGTACTTAATTTTCGAAATGATATTGATAACATTAATAGTGATAATAAAGTTTTTCGTTATTATTTGTTAATGTTATTATTATCACTTTTTAAAAATAAGTATCTATTTGCGATTGTACAGCATTGAAAATGAATTCACTGAAAAGGGAACTCTTTTCGCCGAACCAGTCTTATTTGATATCTCAATATGTATATACTGTTTACACATTTTTTCGCCGAATAAAGTTATATATATATATATATATGCCTTAGAAATATTGCTGGCATCTGCTGGGATCACCGGGTAAGTAATAGTGGGGTTAGACCCAGAGTATTAGGGAATGATGGTAAATCAGTCTATGAGGTTGTGAATCTTCATCGACCAAGATGGTTGGGATATGTGTTGCGTATACCTGAACACAAATTACCACGACGTGCAATGCTAACCGGTGTTGTGGATGGTTGGAAGAAACGTAGGGGCGGCCAAACCAAAGCGTGGCATCAGTGCTTGAAGTCACTAACTTGTAGTCTGAGCCATGTTGCCAGATGCTCACTACTTGGATAGGGTCCGCGTGACTATCGTAACCAATGGTTGCAAACTCTTGGTGATATGACTGAGAATCGATCACAATGATGTAAGTGTATACACTCTCTGTCATCCCTTAAACTATGAGATTAAAATCGCTTCATATCTCTTTTTCTACGAACTAATTTTTTCTTCCTGTACTATATGCTTATACACAATCTTTTTTATATTACTACCACTGAAGTAGCTGCTTCTGTGAATCCGGTGTTCATCTTGTTGTGTTAGTGAGGTGTGGCAACCTGGACTGATGCACATATGTGCCTGATCCTGCGTTGTAGCTAACTGAATGATATATATAAAGCTTTTATAATGAGAAACATTCACAGACATACAGATGCACATATGTCGACACACGTACATGCAAGTGCAGGAGAAGTCAAGAAAATTAAAAGAAATAAATAAACATAACATAAAGAAGTAGGAAAAAATAGTAGTTAAAGAACAATGAATTACACATTAATTTATGATATTATCATCACTAGAATTTATATATATATTTATACAATATTTCTTGTAGAGTATCTAGTATTCAACTCATAAAACATTTTTTAATGCTTCAACCGGCGCAAAAACACATGCACAATTATATACGCTCGTTTAACTAAGAAAGTGTACATATATATATACTTATCACTTATTTCATGTTTCTTTCATGTTTTGATATACTACTATTGTCATTAGCAATAGTAAAGAAAAAATTAACACTAGTACTTGTTAGATATAGATAAATATATCCAATGAAATAAACAAATATAGTTGAATAAATAATACTGTATTGACCTTTAGAAAGCAAAATTGAACTTTCTCTGTAAAAAAAAACAACAACTTTAGAGCATCATCAAAATAACAATAATAATGATTATAATCATTAATTTGTATGTTTATCAAATTTGATTGTTTGATCTCTATAACCGACAGAATGCTAAAAAAATGGGACTTCAAATTTTAACATTATTATAATTGGTTAGTATGCGTAATTTATACTACAATAGTTAATATATAGGTGAATACATTAGAACAGAAAACAAAACTCTGGCTATATATTACATAGTTTTATAGTTTTTTCTTGTTGCTTCAAGTTAAAGATGAGTATGAGAGATAAGAACCTAAACGAAAAGTTAAACGATGGATCACAAGTCTATAACTAATTAGTTTCTGTCTGAGAAATTAAACAGCTAAACTAATTCGAAAATCTCTATATTATATTTAACTCAACTGGTTTGCTTTAATTTTCTTAAAATAATATAAAAATAATAATCACAGATAAAAAGGTGAATTAGTTACTTATTTTTTCTCATTTATTTCTTCATTAAAATAATCCAATATAAACTTTAGGAATCAAAAGTGAATAAGAAAATTACTTTGGCGGCCTGCTTGATGATGATGATGACGAGTAAACATTCAAGTTATACAATGTTCATTTGTTGAAATCAATCAAAAATCTATTTTAAATTATCGTCTGCTTTCCAAAAAGGATTTTCAAAAGGAATGTGCATTTCTGAGGAGTCCCATAACAGGACGAAAGTGCAGTCCAATACTTACAGGTTTTTAATGGTGGTCTAACATCAATCAGTCCATAATCTCAATCAGAAATATCACAGAACGTCTCAGATTATAAAATTCCAATGAAGTCAGATACTAGAAGATTATGAATTGACTGTTATTACATAACTTATAAATGTATCTTAATTTCGAATGTTAAAAAACTGATACGATAAACAATGTGTAATTTTTATAGAAGGTAGCAATTAAGATAATTAAAGTGTATGCAGTTAATTTGTTTGATAAAATTTTGTCGAGCGAAGGCAAAAAGCATTGTGAAATATAATGAATTGATTTCTTATCATCTTCTATAATTCGTTTACATATGCAATTGCCTAATGTTTTTTAAAAAACTGCAGTTTACATGAAACGTCTTTGAAGATGTCTCATAATAGTAGACTGCCTAATCATTAACACACTATACAATAATTAATTTTCGAATTTTCAATAGTTGAACTCATTAGTCGGTCTATGCTAGATTATCATTGAAAACTTGAAAGCATTGGACGGCCGTTTCGTCCTAGTAAAACTGTCCAGTAATGCGCATCAACAATCCCGCGTGCAGGGCTCGAGTTCGGAACTCTCGGTCTCGCGTGAGAACGCCTAACCTCTAGACCACTGAGTCGGCATCCAACGGTGTTAATGTCTTACTTGAATCGATCCATTCAGGCTTTCAATAATGATATAGCGTAGATCGACTCATTAATTCAACTCTTAGAGCTTACTACGATCTCCACAAACCCCCATTCTAATATAAAATTCGAAATGTTTATGAAGAATACAAATGAAAAGGTTGATTGCGTAATCAACGCTAAGAGGATATAGGCTGATTTATATTCAGTAGGCATATGAGTTGATAAAGTTGATCGACATTTACTGAAATTAGAGTTATAATTTTAATAGTGATAATCATAATTATCTTTTAAGACAATATACAGATTCTTAGCATAAGGTATGTTAAAGATTCTTTGACTCGATATTAAGGTGTTAGACATGGTGCAAAGGATGAAGAATATTTGTAATATTTATGGATGAAAAAATAATAAAATATTGGAAGAAGTCACAAATTAATTTTGAGATTTAGACACAGAGATCATGGATACAGAATCTGGAAAGGATGTATAATGAGCTAAGTTCCCATACCACATTACTGGAGCCAGACGAAACTAACAAGATGAATAGTAAAGTTGTCGAAATAATGTGTAAGAAATGATAAAAAGAAAGACTTGAGAATACAGTCTGAAATGACAGATGACGTAAAGCGACACTGGAATTCAAGGTTGAGATTAAAATAATGATCTAATTCATCCACGCACTTATCGATGGCTCTGTACTGTATTATACGAAGTCTCCAACTACAGACCGTGATTTTCTCTCGGACCCCATCCAGGTACTTTTCATCATCCAAAACGGCTTAGACCAGTAGTCACTGACTTCGTGGATAGATGCTACCTTTCGGTTATCAAAAGAGTTTTTTATGAACCATAAACCCTTTTGTGCACATAAACTTAGTTTTAAAATTCATATTTAGCATGCAAATGAATTATCAACAACGCACAACCTTGGTAACCGAACCGGTCACTTCATGATTATATTCACTTACTGTTCAAGTCTGCTTACAAAACCGTCGACATAACGTTTACATAGTCTAAATAGTCACATTACGCTATCTTTTGCGTATTGATCCAGCTTCAGGGTCACTTCAGTAACACGTCTAACGATCTCTTTAAGAAATTAAATCTTTGAAGGCAACGAATAGTGTGTACAAAGAAGTTAGTTTTACTGACTGCATTATTCTACCATCACTTGAATGACATAAATCAATATGTAGGCAAAATGACACTTAGCATCATTGGATTATAAATTATAAAGCTTTTCGTCACATGTCCAAAGACATACAGGATAAAATCCTCTTCTTTCTTCGGAAATGAGTGCTTCTTCAAGCAGAGGTAAGTGTATAAAGTTATGAAAGATCTTAAGCGCTCGAAGTGAAACAGATTCATTTAATCGTCCAATGATTGTTATTTGTCCTTGAAAATATAATAGGGAACTAAATATATAATTTCAAGATATTTCGCTCGACACTCACCAAACGATAGCATTATAATTTTGCTAGTTAAATTATAAGGACTCGAGTGAAAGACTAATGCATAGAAAGTATGGTAAAGTTATTCTCATATATGTTAATATTATTGCTTCGTAAAAAGAAAATAAATTTTGCATTCACTTTTGTTTAACATTTATGATGGGTTTCAAAGGAAAACAAAATTTCATTGTAATTCACATTTTTTACGTAGTGACCAACCAGTATAGTTCAGTTTTTGATTAAACTTTTTTCTGAAATGTGAATTATTCCTTTATTTGATTTAAACTGTAATTATTTTAGTTTCATTAATATTCAAGATGCAACAGAATATATCAAGTTTCTTCTTCTATACTGATCAGTTGTTTAAGAAAAGAAATTTTATCAGTGCACATTGAATACGTCTAAGATGGCTATCAACACCTGTTGTTGCCATAGAAATCATATTAGTTCTGTAAATAATTTAATTTTCTTACTATTATCCACAAGAATAACAATCTACCAAGTAGCATGAAAACAATATAATTAATATTTGGTTGAGCATAAATATTTAATCATTATTACTATAGACATTATTATTGTTAGTACTATTAACTAACTGAATATTATAACTTTGATGTGCATATAATATGCCGCCATCTCTCTGTCTCTATCTCACACGCACTTTAGGCATAAGTAAACCTCACTATACTGTTAATTCAAAGTTTTATCATTAATATTATTCTAAACGATAACAATTATTATTACTATTATCATCATCTTAATTGTTATTAGTAGTTACAGTTGTAGTATTAAGAATAACTACTAACAAATGTAATTTGTATTAAATAGGCTAAGTAAACATAATTATTTAGTCTGAAAATTATTCATGCAATCAAACACACACTCATATATATGTACACGCAATATAATAAAATGTCTCAGTAGGTAACGCCACTAAATACATTTGTAATTGCAAAATATAGAACTAAAAAGAAAAAGACAAACAAAAGTATAAATAAATATTAGTAACATGATAAGTAGTATGTTAAACATACTAATATGAATAATAACAGTACTTTTATTATTATTATTATTATTATTATTATTATTATTATTATTATTATTATTATTATTATTATTATTATTATTAGCTGCAATGATAATGAAAGCATATGTTAGCCGACCACATCAAAAGACTCTATTAAACAAATTAAATTTATGTGTATTGATAAGTACTGGATACAACTACAATTATTATTATTACCCAATGAATAAAATACTTATCTTTTAAATGGTAATTGTAGGATAGAGACAAGAGAACATAAAACTGACTTGATGAATACTACTTATTTAATTTAATTGTACATGATCTACATAGTAGGCAAGTTTACACCTAGTTCAATGAGGAAATGACTTCATGAGAATGATATTACAAAGCTTTTATAAAATATGAAAATCATACATTAAATACATTATTTTCACATCGTCCATTAGTTTTCCTTTGCTTACTTCATGAATCTTCTAATTCGGTCATTATTCCAATCGCTCCCTTTTTTCTTTCTTGCCCTCTTTAATTCAGTCTTTTGCTGACAGACATTCTACTTCCGAATAGTGCTACATAATACTTATATCTGTCAACATAATTAGAATACACCATAGTATTTATAATACAATTATTAACTTAAAAAACTAGTTTTTTAGGTAATTTCTATCTTCTTGTCTAATTAAAACTTGATTTGTAAGTAACTAAAAAGTAGATCTTATCAACTAAGCATTTGAAGTTATTTAGATAACCACTGTTTGTTTATGTTTTATATCTTGTGTAAATGTTTTTTTTATTTCTGGAAGTCAGAAACCTGGTGATTTATTCCATGCAAGGTTTAAGTTTCGAAAAGTAAGCAAATCTTTCAGTTGATCCAATTATCACTGAAAAACTCAGCGGTCATTAGTAATCACATAATGTTTTGAAATGCGTTTTAAACAAAGCAGATCAATACAAACGCTTTTACTATCGGATACAGACAAATTCAATGTTTGATACTAGTTATGCATTACATGGATTACGTTTTGATTCTGTCATACATTTTGATCTGAAACCAAGATAATTGGATTAATTAAGATCTCGATCTAGATATTTGACTCTAGAAGCCATTTCTATCCACTAAATATTTAAGAAATTTATTTCGAAACTAGTTATTAGTAATTACAACAGTATGATTACTTATTTGAGCTTCCTACCAAAGCCTGTACAGTTTGAACAAAGTTTGCGTCATAAACTAGTATTTCCTATTAAACCCTTGAAAATTAGTGAGCACTAAGTAGGGCGGCTAAACCAAAACGTGGCATCAGTCCTTGACGTCACTAACTTCTGATCTGAGCCATGTTGGTAGATGCAGACTACTTGGTTGGGGTCCGCGTGACTATTGTAACCAATGGTTGCAAACTCTTGGTGATATGACTGAGAATCGATCACAATGATGTAGGTGTATACACTCTCTGTCATCCCTTAAACTATGAGATTAAAATCGTTCATATCTCTTTTTCTATGAACTAATTCTTTCTTCCTGTACTATATGCTTATACACGATCTTTTTTATATTACTACCACTGAAGTAGCTGCTTCTATGAATCCGGTGTTCATCTTGTTGTGTTAGTGAGGTGTGGCAACTTTGACCGATGCACATATATACCTGATCCTACGTTGTAGCTGAGTGACTGAAATAAATTTGTCTCAAATGGTTTTAATGCTTAGTTTAATTAATTCTAATTTTTTAAAAAATTAAACTATGAAATTTATGAAATTCATAAAGAAGACATTTACACAATCTTTATGCTTGTTATTTTTCAATAGAAGTTCGAGTGTGAAGTTCATTAAACAATAAATCAATTGCGATGTCACTTTCATATCAAACCAGTGAAAGTTAATTTAGCCAAATGACTAACAATTTAATTCGCTATTTTAAGCAAAAATTCTTTCACTTTTCCTAATCATAAAAATGTGTGTTTTATCATTGTTAACACTCAAGATGTTTTTCAGTATTACTATTAATGAAACGAATATACACTGAGCTGAAGAGTTTCAAATGAGATAAAACTTGGATCCCGAATTTTTCTGTTGTCTATAATCCGAAACCATGTTTTAAGTATCTCACTTAACAAATAAGACATAAGTTATGATCACTGTTGAAATAATTTCATGTCATTTATGGTTTGACTTTTAAACCAAATCAACATTTATCAGTAATGAGTTGTGAAGATCATTAGCTTTTTGATTGAGATCATGAACTGATTGATGTTAGACCAGCATTCAAAACCCGGAGGCACTGGACGATCATTTCGTCCTCAACAATGCACATCCACGATCTTCCTCGCGAGGTTCGAACCCACTTCTAGACCACTGAGCCGGCATCCAATAGTGTTAATGTCTAACTTCGACCAATCCACGAACCTGCGCGACCAACTTCCATTGTACTGAGGTAGATACCTCTCTCTACCCGAAATGAATTAGCTGCACTGAACACGGCTTCTCTATAGAACTCCGAGAATTTCCTCATGAGGCTAGTCACTAGTGAGCACATGTTGATTACCAGTATAGGGGTTGTGGAGATTATCAAGTTGTTGATTGAGATCAGTGGTCCAATAGGTTAAGCGTTTGCGCGAGAGACCGAAGGCCGTGGGTTCGAATCCCGCGAGCGGGATCGTGGATGCGCATTGCTGAGGAGTTCCACAATAAGACGAAACGGCAGTCCAGTGCTTCCAGGTTTCCAAAGGTGGTCTAACATCAATCGGTTCATGATCTCAATCAAAAACATCCACATATATTTGACTATAGGGTACAAATATATATATATATTAAAAAGTTGGAAGTTGAATATTCTTTCATAAAATCTTATTAGTTCTTCAAAATGTTAGTTTATTTTTATAAATCAACTTTTTGAACAATTTTTAACTCGACAATATTTTTTTCTTTCTTCATTTCATCTGTTAAATGTTACATAATTACAACCAGGGTTATAGACGGAAGAGTTTTCTCTCACTTTATATTTTGTACATGTAATTAAAAGAAAACAATTCATTTTTTACCTTTAAGGGACTTCATATGATTTCTTTTTTTCTAAAAAACAATTACTTATTCACTAATAATTGTTTAGGTTTTAAGGTTTTTCACTAGTGATTGAATCAAAACTTACATTTCAGTAAATTGCGAAAATGTTCATACAATCTATTCTAATCTCTTGCATATATATATAGTTGACTTTTTGGAACTTACCTGACAACAGTTATTCAAGTTTGTAGTTATTGTTAAATTAACCAAGATATTTTGTATCTCCTGTATTGCTTTTAGACTTATTAAGAGTATCCACTGACTGATTGGTCAGATATTATGTATACGTTTGTAGTTGAGTCAATTCCATTTCATTATCAATATATATACCCGTTTGTAGAATAATTAAAAGCCTAGAAATACTATTTTCCATTGAAGTACTAATGTAAAATCCTTATCCATTGGATTATTTGAATGTAATCATAATGAATTATATTTCTTGATTATGTTATTGTGATCAAAATAGATATAGAAGTGTATTTCCCTTTTTTCACAGATTATAATTAACTCATACAAATAATTTCTATCAAATTCACCAAAAAACTGAGAGAAAAAAAACAAAGTAAATATTACTTTTATTACTTTTATCTCATTTTATTTTATGTAATACATAAAAGTGTTAAGATAAAACGAATCATCATAGAAACGAATAGTTAGACATTCATTAAAATAAAGACATCAATCGTTTTCTTCTTTGATGTTACATTTATTTATAATATTAATATTATTTTACTGAATTTTCTCTTAACTACAAAGTGTAATAGTTATTTAACTAAGTATAAATAACAGCTGTGCAATAGTTGGTAGTAAAAATTATTCATAAATGTAATCGTTTTCTTAACAATAATGATTATGATCTTGTTCATTAGTTTTAGTATCAATAATAATGGTAGTAATAATGTTAATTACTATCAATACTACCAGTAGTTACGATTATTATAATTACTAAGATAATATTCTCGGAATACTTGAAGGGAAAACTGGAAAATAGTAAAAAAAAAACTATTACACTTTCATACATACATATATACTGAAAAGAGTTGAAAATAAATGAGCCAGTTAGCTTGTATAGAGCATTAATAAAGATTAACAGTAATAATGTGCATAGTATTAAAGATGAATTGAAAGAAATAATAAAGATTTATACCAACCATAACGATGACACACATATACACAAATCTATGTATATTGTTACTAATCGAGTATGTATAGAGATAGCAGTAAGTAATAATTGTACTAGCGATATTACTAGTAGTTGTAGTGGTAATATTCGTAGAAAAAAAGCAACAAAGAATGAATAAATTTTTATTTACGATTATTTCTTTCGTTATTTTATTCTGTTCTGTCTGCTAAAGTATTTATGGTTAAATAGAAAAACACTTATACTGCTTAATGATTAGATAGGCGGATAGATAAAATTTACGAAAGACAATAACTACCTTTTTATAGATGAATTCTCTGCCTCTTATCTACATTTACATACGTATCTAAGTAATATTGTTCAAATGAAGCCGCTTTCCCCCTCTCCATATATACATATTGATGCACATTCATGGCAAAATTTAAACAATTTACTATTACACATTAAAAGGGCGACATACTTATTATCTGTGTATTGCTAGTCTGATCTACAAGTGATCATGTTTGAAATCAAAACATTTTTATTTAGAAAAGAAAGGTTAATCTTATTTATTTATTCATTTATACTCTCTTATATCATTATGTACAGAAATATGATTTAATCACGGTGTAGAACAAAACCAAAGGGATGACATTGTAAGTTAACTTGATAATTTAACATGTTAACAAAGAAATTAGAAAAGCGGCTTTTCTTACATCATTTTCAAAAGGATTCATATATATATAATGTAAATTATCGAAAAAAAACCTTGATTTATGTACATATACTTAAATTGTTCCACTCGAAATTTAAGTAAATGTTTGACTATCCAAGTAGTTAAACCGTAGATCAATTCTGGATAATAGTACTAATAAATAAGAGGAAGGAAAACAGAAAACTTAATGTTGAATCAGAGTCTGAAAATATATTTTGAAAAACATGTAAAAGAGAAAAGCTAGAAAGTAAGGACGAAAAGAACGTTGAAATGAGAGAATAAATGGTGATGAAGAAAACCAAGACGAAATAGAAGAAATTTATATTGTTTCCATAGTACAATTAAGAATGAGTTGTTCATCTATTTAAATATTTTTTATTTTACTTGTATTCTTGTAAATGAATTTAATGAAACATGGAAGATAAATCAGACGAGGAAGGTGAGGAAGAAGTACAAACATGATTGAATCTCACTATTAGTTATACATTTTCATTACTTAACAGAAGCTACTTTTTGTAAATTACGAAATAATAAATGAATTGTAACATTTTCACAAAAGAAGAGCCTTTCCATTTATTTTCTATGAATTGGTTTAACATATTTGGTGTAAAATTTGAGATTATTATACTCAGATCAATGTAAGAATTCATTGTTACTGATATAAGTAGATATTTATTACTTACCATCATGATAATGTACTGCAAGAATGTGTTAACAAGAATTTGTAGAGAAATGATCCTGTCAGAATTGTTTTAATACTTATAATGAAGAAATATAGCACAAAAACAAAACCATATACAACCAGTTCTATCTTCAAATATTCATACGAATTAATATGAAGAACAATATCTACGAAAGATAAGCAAAAACTTAGATATTCACTTTAATTCTATGTAACATTGAGTTGCTACTTGGGTTTAGGAGTAAGTTTTATAACACTCTAGTATTAGATAGAAAAATTTCAATATATTGAATTTGCTATGCGATTTAAAAGACCTAAGCTTGATTTCATTGAAGTGTTGATTGTGGATTCCTGATGACTTCAATACATTCCCATCGAAAAAAGATTTGAAACTTTCATTGGTTTTTATTCATTTAGGCTTAATTCACGATGAAAATTGTCTTAAAAGACAACTAGGTCCTACAAATCACTTAATTGATTAATTTCAAATAAATTTTCATGTTATTTCTTTGTCATTTACAATTTCTTTTTATTTTGTTAAACTAATCAGTATTATCTGTAACAATTCTTAATACAATTAAGTGTATAGTTAGTATTGTGTTATTCCAAATTATTTACCACGTATTACGATATCATTAACTGACTTTATAAATTGTAAACGACTTTATTTAATAAGTATAACAACTATAACTGCCTTACTAATACAAATATAATACAACTGACTCATGAATTAAGTCATTAAATTACTATGATAACCACAAAACCACTCCCTGATTATAATCATCATATCCTCACTAATGACGGTCTCCATGAGGTATTTCCTGAAGTTCTAATGAGAAGCGGTGATCAGTGGAGTTCAATCAGGTCTGTTGTGAGTGAGATAGTAACTGACTAAAAACAATGGTGCAGGTGGCTCGATTTCGTGGATTGGTTAAAATTTTACGTCAACACCGTTTGATGTCGGTCACCTCAGTGGTTTAGATGCTAAGCATTCGAACGCTAGACCTATAGGTCCTGTGTTCAAATCTCGCGAAGCAGTATCTTGGATGCGCAATTCTGTAGAGTCCCACAATAGGATGAAACGGTCGTCCAGTGCTTTCAGGTTTTCAATGCTGGTCTAGTATAGATCGACTCATGAATTCAACTATTAAACCTCTCTTTAATTATAAATATAAATATTCCACTAAACATTTTTGTATTGAATGATCATAATTGTTTTAAATTTCAACTATCATCTAGGGAAACAAAAACAAAATATTATTCTCATCATTCACAAAATTCTAAATTAAAACAAACTTCATTTGATACTATCCAAAGTTTATCGATTAATTCATTTTTGTTTTGAATATTTTAATCGATTAGTTCTCATTATTATTTACCAATAAAATAAATTTTTTTTCTCTTATATTACCATACATGTTTATTCAGACAATTCAATAGTGAAAAAGAAGATTAGTTAAGATCTTTCTCATTTGTTTATATAAATCAACATATTGTATTTGAACATTTAACCGATTATAAGTAGTTTGAGTATGGTTTTTCTTGGCAAATACTATTTTTTGTTTTTCTATTTTAAGAAATTTCTTACAAAGAATATGTTTGTGCATGTATGTGTGTGCATCTGACGCATTACTTAGGACTGGATACATATCGGATGTACATGAAGACAATTACTCAAAACATTGATTAACAATCTGTGAAATTTCTAAAATCTCCACAAAACCCATTCTGATAATAATCAACTGCTCATTAGTGACTGACTTCAGGAAAAACTCCCAAAGTTCTAGTGAGAAGCCGTTACCAGTGGAGTTCAACCAGGTCTGTTGTGAGATAGGAACTCACTGAAGACAATTGTGTACGGTGGCGTAACTTCGTGGATTGGTTGAAGTTAGACATTAACACCGTTGGATGCCGGCTCAGTGGTCTAGTAGTTAAGTGCTCCCGCGCGAAGCCAGTAGGTCCTGGGTTCGAGCCCCGCGTGGTGCGGGATCGTGGGTGCGCACTGATGAGGAGTCCCATACTAGGATGAAACGGCCGTCCAGTGCTTCCAGGTTTTCAATGGTGGTCTAGCTTCAACTGACTCATGATTTCAATCTGTGAAATAATAAATGTAATAAAAGTTTAAAAGTTTATCGACTATCAATTGTTTTCTATTTGCTTTCAAACCATTATAAACTTTTCATCATTTCCAAAGAATATATACAAATATACTTTGAATTTATTAATGAAGGGGGATTTATATTGTCTTGATAAGTGTTCGATCAAAATATCTAAAGTTTATCACGCTATAAATAAGGAATAAAAATATCATTACATATGACAATTACAAACATAACAGTTACTATCTGAAAATAAAATAATAATTTGTAATGATTATTTCAAATTCAATAAAATGTATTTCATTTCTAATAGGGATTTATTAGAATTATTCATTATAGTAAAAAAATCTAATAAATATTTAATGAAAAACTGATTAGTATACAAAACAGATAATCAATAACAATTCATGTAGTACTTTGGGATAGTTAAATTATTGATTTTTAGTATTAAAAGTGGATTTTACATTATTTTCTATGTTCATGTCATATTATTTTCATTGTATGAATAATTATAAGGGATTAATAAAGAATCGAACAGTTGAGATCATGAGTCAATTGAATCTAGATAATCCTGGAAAATTTGGAAGCACTGGATGACCATTTAGTTCTAGTAAAGGATTTCTCAGCAGTGTGCATCCACGATACTGCCTCGCGAGATTTGAACACAGGACCTATAAGTCTAGCGTTCGAATGCTTAACATCTAGACCACTAGGCCGACCGGTATCTAACGTATTAAAGACTGACTTCAACCAATTCACAAACTTGAGCCACCGTCCATCATTGTTCTCAGTCAGTTACTATCTCATTCACAACAGACCCGATTGAACTCCACTGATCACGGCTTCTCAACAGAACTTCAGGAAATACCTCATGGAGACCGTCATTAGTGAGGATATGATGATTATAATCAGGGAGTGGTTTTGTGGATATTATAGTAATTTAATAGTTGAGATCATGAGTCAATTGAATTAACAAATATTTGGGAATAGTTTGTTTAAAATGAATACATGATTGTAAAACGTTGCATGGTCTGAAGTATTCACGAATTTTTCAAGAACTCTAATTCAGAACCTACGTATGTTTTGTCGATCGGTTCAATACTCCTATAATTTTTCTTTTACTTAATTTGTAAAGTCTGGTTAATAAGTTACAAACATTATTTTATTTAGTATTTTTATATGTTGGCAAAAGCCTTGAACTTGGAAGTTAGCAGTGTGTGGCAATCAATTATAATGTATTTGAAATCTTTATCAAGTTGATAATCTCTCGCTCACTAAATATTTAAATGCACGTTAATGAAAAGGCACACTTCAAGATGTTATCACTGTTCACCGTTTATAATAATTTAGTCACAACAGTTTTTAATTTTGTAGTATATGGTCGGCCAAGACACTGAATAATATAATTTAGTGTATACATTGTAAAAAAAATTAATACTATTCGATCACCATTATTGTTAGCGGGACATAGACTGGATTAAAGCATGCTCAATGCATGATTGCTTTGGCTAATTCTTATCCAATCAGCACTAGTCGATAGTTGGAGAATACTCTAGAATCTTCTCATGTAAAAACTATAAATATACTGACGTTTTCTCTATTGTGCTTCCTACTGGCTTCTTACTGGCATCTTACTTCCATCTAACCTTGTTATTTGGAATATAATCTCTTTCCTGTTCAACCGTGTTCTGACTTGGGGACTTGTCGAGTGAATCGGTGTCCGAGAATACTAAGCAATAGGAATAGCTGGGTCGTAACCGTAAGAAGAGATTTATAACAATTATAGACTGGACAATCATGTAAATGGTCAATAATTCTTGATGGATTAGTCTAAATATGTTTACGTCCTATATTTTGATTACCGCAGAATATGAAATGAGACGTACCTAGTAATTAATATCTGATAACTTGAATATACTTTGTATTACACTCAAACGTGAATTCTGGTTATTATGAGACCCATACTAATACTTTACTCAATACTCGTTTGTCTAGTGCCTGACACGTATCGGGACTACATTTACCATATGGTTTGTATTGTTGTTAGTTACTTTTATCATCTAGTTCATTTTCTGCAACTGAGGATATTTATTCAAATAATAATTGTTTTACATCTCATGAAGAACTGTTAGAAATATCATGTCTCAAACTAATTCATAGGCTAATTTTAAATCTATGGTGAACTGGGTAAGGCTGTCAGTCACAAGTATAACATTCAAGATGAATTGATGAACTCATTCATAAAAGAGTATAAGTGTTCAAATAATCTCAAAACACCTTTATTTTCTTTGGTCAAAATGGTATAGATCTCAAATGCAGAAGTTTGATGTTTACAATAATTTTGACTGATTCTTCTTTTTTTTACAACTAATTACAACGTTAATTTCGTTCTTTATTGAACTGTAGTAACCATATTTTGTTCCAATCTTAACGTTTTTTATACGAATTATATTCGGAAGATGAAAACTAACTAAAATTCACATTAAATGTGAAAGTACGAAAACAATCAGAAATCAGTCGTTGAAAAACAGTTAGTAGTTTTTATTCACCTAGATAGCATGTATTTGAAAAGATTTTTATACATTAGTCTATTTCATTGACTTATATAAGTAACTCCGTCCAGACTCAGAGTTAAGAACGTTCCGCTATCAAGTATTCTCTATGGTTTTAAGGTATCAAGTGAACGAACATTACTCATCATCTTGAATTAAGATAGGTTCTCCCGAAAAAGGAAAGAAGGATAGTAAACATGTGTTGCATAAATTACATTGCTGAATACAGATTTTCGACTGATAATATATATATATATATATATATATATATATATATATATATATATATATATATATATATATATATATATATATGCCATATAGTTCTTATTGGGTCCTAAAAATTAAAACTGGCTAACCCCCCACCTTCATTCCTTTCCATGTTACTCTTCTCATACTTCCCTACAACTTCTAAATTTCATATATTCATTTTTACTCTGATTTATTAATTTCATTTTCTTGCATAACTAATGAAATAATATAAACTTTAGAGAAAAATATTAAAAAAACTAGTTGACGAAAGTAAGATTACACGTTTTTTTTTGTTAAGAGAAATTCTTTTAACATAGAATAATCATAAATATAAACTAAAAAAAATAAAATAATAATTTTACACAATTAAAGTGCGTGAGTTAGCCAGCTAATCATTGTCATTTAGCCAATAAACTAAGTAACCAGTTAGTGGGATAATAAATAAATGATTAAATGTACTTAAAAGTACAGCAACAATAATAATCGTAATAATAACACTCACAAATAATATATATATATATATATATATATATATATATATATATATATATATATATATATTGATGATATGGCGGTAAATTTCAAAGTAGTTTGAAAAATCTGATAAAATACAAAATGAATTCTCATAATAAATACTGTATGAAATTTTCAATGGTATAGAGTTAGTATCAGTTATTTCATATAAATAATGAAATGATATTATGGTAATATGATGTTCTTACTATGGTAATACAAATAATAAAGTAAATAATACAAAAGTAACGTTGTCTGCATATATATGTATACCATATACGTACATGTGATAGACGAAATAAGAGAAATGATAACATAAAGATTAAACCGACGAAATTATTTGATGTTTAAAAATGTTGCTACATATTCAGTAGCAATGTCTGTAAAGTAAAATAGTAAATTTTACAAAAAAATGTGTTAATATATATGTATAATAGGAGCTTTTAACTGGTTATTCAATTGCTGAGACAGTTTAGTTTTATAATTTTTCTTCTTAAATACTATTTAACATCCAATTCAGTATTTATTTCGATGTAATGTAAATGTTCCATTTTTGAAGTAGCTCAGTGATTATAAATTATTTAGAAAATTCCATCTGAATCATGTAATGACTAACAAGTCTATTACAATCAATTTCTGTTTGTTAGCAATATACATACTTAAAAAAGTTATTATTATCATCACAGAATTTTTTCTTATTTTTCGAAAGTCAAACAAAAAGAAAAGGAATTGTAAAAATATAAAGGTTACTTGATCTTGATGTTATGTAACTGATAGAGTTATATATAAGAATGTTTGTTACACTATCAAATGATCATTACAAAGAAAATGTTAATATTATAATAACATGGTGGAATTTTCTATAAACTTTCCTACGGTGTTATACAATTGGGTGACAGTAATCTTAAAAAAGTTTTACAAAAAAATAACAGTCAGACAAGAAACATACATATATATTTAAGAAAGGCAAACAAACATCCCTCCATGATTAAGTAAAAAACTACCATTATTACAATGTTGGGTTAAACTTGGAATTTTTACTGGGGTTGGTAGTGAACTGCAAGACCTTATTTTCTTCCTAATTATAAGTTATCACCATGATGCATCTACATTCCAATGTTGTTATTTTAATTGAGATTACAAATGAACACTAAAAGCTTTGAAGGAGAAAGCATAATTCACTTAGCCACTAAAATTTGTTTAGCGAGTGTTAAATGGATGCCGGCTCAGTGGTCTTATTTGGTTAAGCGCCTGGCGAGAGACTGATAGATCCTAGGCTCGAATCCTGCCAGGCGGGGTCGTGGATGCGCATTACTGTGGAGTCTCACAATAGAACGAAACGGCTTTGTAGTGCTTTCAGGTTTCCCATGGTGGTCTAGCTTCAATTGACTCATGATCTCAATTGTTTAAAATACTACAATCTCCATAAAACCCCTTCTGATACTAATGTTAAATTATTGTCTATGTCAAACGCTGTAGGTGTACAGTCTTTCAGTGTACAAGGTATTGACGTTTTTAATTAAAAATACTCATTTTGATTGTCAAAGTAAATATCACAACTGATGCGAATACATCCAAAATGTCCTTCCTTAATTCCAAAGTTGGCTAATTTCAAACTTTATTAAACCATGTGGCTAAATGGTATAATCGAAAAAATCCTCTTTTAATCCTAATATAAATAATAAAAACAAGTGAATTATAGTTATTAATTTTCAAAGTGGGAGATACAAACTTACAAAAAGTCCTAGGAAGATATGTAATTATAAAATTATAAAGTATAAATATTATCTGCTCACTTCTTTATCAGACCAATCTTGTGAAACTTTTTAATGTTGATATTTCCACTATAATCTAATTATTCATACAATTTCATTTATCATTTCTACTTCAAAGCCTATTTAGGAAATCTTTTCAATGTCAATAAAAAAGCTTAGTTGATGAAAACCTTTTTTTAAAAATATAACATTTCGAAGAATCAAAGTTTATTTCATATCTTCAACACTTGATAGATAAGTTTGTTTAAGTACTTAACTTTTAGCCTATTTGATAGGAAACGGAAGTACCACTTAACTACTAAAACTAAAGTATATCTTGTGATGGCTGTAAATTTGCGACACATTTGTCTTCACAGGTTAGTTTATTAATATCTTGGTCAAATCAATAAAGTAATAAATTCATCTGTAAAATAAATCATAAGCTTAATCAGTGGTATAGAAAGAATTCAATTGAATAGAATAACTTTTAATATCGAAATCATCCATATAACCATTACTAAATAGGTGTTGTTTTAGAACATCTACAACAAATCCCACTATCAAAGTTGACAGTTTTAAATACTTACTTTTGTAAACATAATGCTGATAACGTGTTTCTATATGATATAATCATATAAAAATGTCTTAGCTTCATTTTAATCAACAGAGGAATCGAATCTTTTGATCATTATAAGTCTATTTTATTCTTCTATTGAACAAATCCACTTATAATATGTTAAATTAAACCATTTTTTCTCCACTACCTTCAGTTAGCTAATTAGAATAGAAACAGTTTTATAAGATATTGGATATTATTTAGTTGGATACCCTAGTCCAACGTCTTATAGTGTTTTCATATGAAATTAACAAGATTATTCCTTTTTAGGAATAAATTACAAATTAATAGTATTTGTTTTGATTTTCCTTACATACTACTTATATCTGTCAACATAAGTAGCACACATCACATACATGGAAAAGAAAACATTATTCACATCGTTGAAATCAATCTGTTCAATAAGAAATAAGAAATAAAATAATCTATATGATAAATATGCGTAAGAAGAGGAAGAATGAGATGTACTTAACACTATAGATTTTTCTTTCCATATTCTCCAAATAGTTCCTCATTGGTATTCTATATTTTTTTACATTTTGTTCTAATGTTAACAATAAAATGAATGATAGACATATATATGCATTAGTTTAAAAGTTGTTTCCATATCATATGCATTTGCGCCAACTTAAACACAATAACTGTATAAACGAAGAATATTTGAGCAAACAATATGTTCTCAATAACCTCATCATTAGGCTCTACAGTTAAACGTCCATAATTATTGCGATATTTTACAAAGGCTAAAATAAGACATGCATTAATAAATTTTGCAATGCTAAATTACGGCTACTCTACATAGCTGAAATCATCTGGATCAACTTCAGGAGACCTGACTTATGTATCCAGAAAAAGTATATCCAGCCTCTATGATTATCTGGGCTTACGACTGGATCAGCGGATACCTAAACTGAATATTATGCATCTCATACACCCCTCCCATTTTTTTGGATTATATCTATCTTAATCTCCATATTCGTTCTTCCCGATTCACATGAATTTCTTTATTTATCGTAATTAGCTTGATAGCATCCCACTTATTACATATTATATCCACACAATGATATTATTATCATTATTATTATTATTACTATTATTGTTATTATATATATACGATTATACTGATTATGACTGGACATATTAGTCCAAATCATTCTGATATTTATTAAGTGACCTTTCTAATTTACAAATAACACAATTTAGAAGTATTTATATCGTAACAGATGAAAACTCATGAACTTAACTACTAAACTGTTATAATATCCACAAAACCGCTTCCTGATTATAATCATCATATCCGCATTAATGTCGGTCTCCATGAGGTATTTCCTGAAGTTCTATTGAAAAGCCGTGATCAGTGGAGTTCAATCAGGTCCATTGTGAGTGAGATAGTAACTGACTGAAGACAATGGTGGTAGGCGGTCCAATTTCGTGAACTTGTTATATTTAGACATCAACACCGTTGTATGCCGGTCGGCCCAGTGGTTTAGATGTTAAGCATTCGAACGCTAGACCTATAGGTCCTGTCTTCGGGATAATGGATGGGGCCGTTCAGTGCTTTCAGGTTTTCCATGATTGTTTAGCTTCAATTGACCGTTTTAGAAGGTAGTATTTAATTGAAAATAAGGAAAAGTTACAATGTTAATTTGTTTGAGTTTCACTGATCATTGACATTACATTATACTTTTCTTTTGGAAGTTCTTTATGCCTCTATTGTTCCATCAGTCTCATTGAGACTTCGATACTAGCTGGAACTCATCAGCAGGGTATTTTTGAGATCTTGACAGAGTTTACATTCAAACTTGTACTTGAATATCTGGAATGTTACGACTGAAATGTTTGAGATGAGGCTAAGAAGCTGAGTTATGCTGCCTCGAGTCCCACGGATAACATCATTTTTCACAAGAACCTAGGTACACCTTGTTAACTAGGTCTAGGATTTCCTGACAAATGCCCTGAACTACCTTATGTCTAAACGTAGTGCACACTGTCTGTAATCACCATAATTTTCTTCTTCGTAGCCACGGAAGTATAAAATAAACACATCATTTTTTATCTCTATTCATTTAAATAAGTTGACTACTTTTGGTCGTTAAAATTAATGAAAGTTTTATTATTATTATTATTATTATTATTATCATTATTATTGTTATTATTGTTATCAAGATCTTATGAATTATTTATTTACAATTCATTTTCGAGGAAGCTTTAAGTTCACAATAATAAATCATAATTACTAGTTCAAAGAGAAATATATGTGATCATATTTCGAATATTTCTATATAATTATATCTTCCTATTAATGTAGCCTTAATTGTATTTAAGTAATATGTACACTTAATAAGATCATCATTTTCTTTATTTTTTTATAGAATTTTTGATGATAAAATATAAACTTCAGAAAATCTGTCGAAGTCATTTTATATAATGGTTACTCTATGAATGACACCGATTGACTATGAATGTTAAGTGAAACTTCTAACTAACAAAACTTACTAACCTTTTGAATAGTACTCTTAAGTTTTCATTGATGCAAATTAGAACATTAGCATTCATTGTTCTATATATGTATTTTTAACCGATGAATTATGGAAAAGGATTCAGTTTACATGGAGTATTTCATTACTAGACGCTATTAAATATAAATAAATGATATATTTGTAGTAACTAAATGAGTACAAAAATGAGATTTTCTGACGTTTCATGACTTAGTGTAAGCCACTTCTTCAAGAGAATAAATAACCAAATTAAAATCAATCCATGTTTAAATAGTACAACAGAACAATAATTATTCTTATTGTTCTGTCGTACTATTTACACTTGGATTGATTTTGATCTTGTTATTTATTCTCTAAAGAAGCGACCTACATTGAATGACGAAACGTCGGAAAATTTAATTTTTCTACTCATTGGGATATTACAAATATAATAATTTGTTTATAACAATCTACCCAATGCTCGATCTATTCGAAATTATCAAATCAAACCTTGGTAATGATACATACATTTTGGCAAATATAGTTAAGATACTAACAATAACAAAATGTAATTAATATTATTTTAAAGTACAATAGTAAATAGTTGGTAATAAATATCATTTAACCATTTCAATATCATAAAATTGAATTATTTCTCTATCATTTTGACGCCAATTTTTTGTCTAGTTTTAAAGTAACTATATTATAAATAAATTGAAATTAATTAAATCTAATTGATTTACATATATGTAAACCTGGAGCTAATATTGTTGTTTCAATACAGCATGCACCAATCCAGTCACAAGTGGTGGAGATTTGGAAGATGTAGAAACCTTTACATATTTGGGCAGCATTATTGATGAACATGGTGGATCTGATGCAGATATGAAGGCGCGGATCGGCAAAGCAAGAGAAGCATATTTACAACTGAGGAACATCTGGAACTCAAAGCAACTGTCAGCCAACACCAGGGTCAGGATTTTCAATACAAATGTCAAGACAGTTCTACTGTATGGGGCGGAAACTTGGGGAACTACGAAAGCCATCATCCAGAAGATACAAGTGTTTATTAACAGTTATCTACGCAAAATACTTCGGATCCGTTGGCCGGACAATATTAGAAACAACGTACTGTGAGAGAGAACAAACCAGATCCGAGAGGAGGAAGAAATCATTAAGAGGTGCTGAAAATTGATAGGACGCACATTGACGAAGGCACCCGACTGTGTCTCAAGACAAGCCCTCACATAGAATCCTCAAGGCCAAAGGAGGAGGAGAGGAAGACCAAAGAACACATTACGCTGGGAAATGGAAATAGACATGAGAAAAATGAACAAGAATTGGATGGAACCAGAAAAGCAGGCCCAGGACAGAGTGGGTTGGAGAATGCTGGTCTGCGGCCTATGCTCCATTAAAAGTAACAGACGTAAGTAAGTAAGTAAATATTGTTGTTTAGTCCTACATTTTATTCTGTTATTACTTTGTAATAATAAGTATATTTTATCCAATTGGTGCATAAAGTAACTTATGAAAAGCATTTTCATGATTTCTAACATGGTAATAATGTCACTCAAATATAAACCACTATTAACAACTATTGAAAAATTAGAAGCACTTCATTCTAGTATGAGACTACTTAGCATAGTGTATCCACGATCCCGTACACTGAACTTGAACCCAGCATCCTCAGTTTTACGCAAACCCAGACCAATGGGCTGGGATCGAACGGTGTTGATATCTAACCTCAAAGAATTCATAATATTACACGACCATCTTTCATTGTCTTTGGTATGTAGTTGCCTCACATTCAGCACGGCCGAACTCCACTGGTCATGGCTTCTCACAAGAATTCCAAAACTTTTCTCTCATAACTAGTCATTAGTGAACTCAAGACAATCTTCAGTAAGAAGTTATGAAAATTGTCGAATTTTACTGACCGATGGAGTTAATCTCTGTTGTGTAAGAGATGGTTACCCACCGAATATAATGGAAAATAATCGCGTTATATCATGGATTGCTTTAGGTTGGGCATTATCACTATTTAATTCCAGCCCAGTAGTTCGGCGGTTAAGGGTTCTAGTGTGACTGAGAGTTCTGGGTTCAAGCTCTGGGTGCGAAATTGTGAATGCACACTGTAGAGGAGTCCCAGAATGAAGTGCCCATCCACTGTTTCTAGGTTCTAATTGTGATCTGACATTGATTAGATCATGATTTCTGTGTAATTCAAGGGTCTCCACTTCCACATACTGAAAATTGTAGTAGTATCTCATTAAATACCAGATGTTTGACTATAGTAAAAAGTTCCTAGCATAAACGTAAATAGAGTTCAGCGAAGAATATTTTGTTTCGTATGAAATCATTTACTTAAAAAGTCATACACTCTTGAGATGTTGGTAACTTACAAATTCAAATTTGAACTCTGTGTGTAAAAAACAAAACTTTCGACCTCTCATAATTCCATGGCCCTAATTCCGTTCTCCAGTATTTTTTATCTTGTTTTTGTTTTTATGACAACTTTTTCCTTTTTAAGACGTTCTTAGTCATAATTATCCTTTTTTTAATTTTTCATGACTTCTATTCAGTTATTCTTATGACCACCATCGAGTAAGAAACACAGTTGTTAGGAAACGGGTACTAGGTAAGGATGGCAAATCAATTGATGAAGTGGTGAAACTTCATCAGTTGAGATGGCTGGGACACGTGTTACGTATGCCCAACCACCGACTGCCCCAACGTGCGATGTTCAGTGGTATAGGAGTAGGTTGGAAGAAATCTAGGGGCGGCCAGACCAAAACATGGCACAAATCCATAAAGTCACTGACAAGTGGTCTGAGTCATGTTGGTAGGTGTAGACTACCTGGTTGGGGACCGCGAGATGATAGCAACCGATGGTTAGAGACCTTGAATGATATGGCTCAAAATCGTTTGCAATGGCGCAGGTGCATCCACTCTTTGTGTTCTCCCAAATTCTAATCTTCTGAATTCTTCATGTACCTGTTTTCCTCTTCCCAAATTTATTTCACTGTATTATACTCTTTACGTAACATCTCCAAACACTAATCTTCCCGATTACTGCTTATACTCTTATTACCTCTACCACTACGGGATTTGAATCGACCACGGCATCTCTGTGCTAATGTGGTGTGGCAACTCGAACTGATGTACGTACGTACTAAGTTCTACGTTGTTACTGACTGACTGACTGATTCTTATGACCTTTAATTTTTTTAATTTTTGTCCACATATCTGTCAAGTGAACAATAATCTCTCATATTTCTGATCCATAAACTATACTCATCCTTTTCTCTTTCCCTAACTTCTATATTATTATGCAGCCTTCTGATATTTGAAATTTCGGACCATTTTATAATGTAATGTCTTCTATTCTTCTATAAACTGGTATGTTCACCAAACAACTATAAATACGAATTTAAAAATTAAGTACATGATTTCATTGAAAAGAAAAATTTCTTTTCTGGACTGTTGATTTTATTCAATGACACAATGGGTTACTTTAATCATCTGAATTTTTTCCCTAATTACATGCAATACTACTAGGAAATTCATGTGTTGCGTCTATCTATGTGTGAGTATTTAAATGCCCAGTTCCAACTCATCCTAATCCGTAATATATTTTAACCCGTTCTATCATTGAGACTTTTTCATACATTTTATGGTTAATGCATAAATTCCCAATTCAACTTCTTTCAATCTGGCAAAAATAGGCGGAAAGCTAAATAGACAAACTTTCATTGTACTTCTAATCAAGGTCGACAGCATCATAAAATGTTATAAGCTTTTCATAAAAACATTTGAATGCATCATGTAGTGAAAGCAAATAGTTGGTTAGTTACAATAAATCATGATTATGAAAATATGTAGCAGTATTGACAAAGTAGAGAAGCAAATTATTTCGAAGCTTGATCATGCCTCCATATATATCTAAGTTAATTGAAGTGTTACTCCATCATAAATTGTCTAAACCACATATTTCGTTCTAATTGAAAAATATGGATAAATCAGCCTAACGGAAGTACTGATTAAAAGGGGAATAAAAAGTTAGGTTACCTGACGAAGAAATTTAACCTATTCCATTCTTCTTAAAATTTAGACAAATGCATACTCGATATAAGTGAAACTTCTGTCATAATTGGCGTTATTCAAATACAAGCACAGTTTATTATTATTGTTAACAAAATCAATTCAATTCAAATTTGGGCAATTTTGTTTGTAATTCGCTAGGTGAGAATTAAGTAGTTTGACTTTTAACATTCACCTGACAAATAATTCCCTAAGTTGAATCATAATTTTATTTCCATACACCGATAGTCATTTTCAAGAAATAGCTAAACAATCCTGAATTCTTTCAGTAATAACATCTTCATTGTTACTTAATGTTTTTTTATTATGAAATCCTCGTCATTATGTTTGGTATCAAACAGAAAGCTGATATTTAATTTCGATGGTATAATGAAGTATGGAGATGTAGTTTACTAGTTTGAGTCCTCTGGATTCAATCAAGGATTTGCTCTATCTAATGTCTTTCTTATGCACTTTTGTTCGAGGGATCAAGTTCTATAATTGGCTAGCATACTCTAGATGTAGGTTGTAATTTGGTGAATAAAGTTGTCGGTGGACGTTGAGATAGATTTACTATATAAGATGTATAACATAACTACTCATTTCTAACTAGAAATGTAAACATGCTAACCTCTCTAGCATCATTGTATCAACTCTGCACTAGTTTAAACTAGACTAGGTCATTCCAACCATGTTGAAGTGTTATTATTTCATACGTGTTCTGTCTGATAAAGTAAATTAATCACAAGCTATATTTTTATAATTTTACTGTTCATAATACTATCTTGATTAATTGTACATATCTATTTGTCTAAACTGGTAAAAATACTTTTAGGTTTAAAATACTGAGATTGATAACATTTTACGTTTTAGCTTATCTAATCAGTATTCCTTTGTTTGTGTGTTGTTTTAGTTTAATTTTGCCAGAATGCTTCATTTCCATAGACGAGTTTATTATACAATGTCAAGCACACGACATTTTCTTAAAATTCCACCTAGGATGATACAGTTATTTCTCAAGCAGTTAAGAACAGATCATTTTTAGGAATGTTGTTAAATATTAACTAAAATGTACTCCAGGATCTGAAGCTTCTCTAAACTAATTTTAAATTTTAGATACATAATATTTTCATAAAGCAGTGTGCAGTGTTAGGTAATCTAACAATCGAATATTTAAATCAATAGTTGTCATAGAGACTAATATTTACTTCAGTAATTAATGGTGTAGGAAAAAATATTTATTTAATATTTTTCTGTTTGTTGGCTACTATTCATCTAAAATGTTTAATAAGCTAGTATATTTGAAATACAAAATTTTTCAAAAACAACTAATTACTCTAATATTTTTACAAATTGCTTTATAGATATTACAACCCATTATAGTCAAACCTAAGCAGGTGAAAGTTTATTATTATCAGAAAGGGGTTTTCGTGGATATTGCAGCATTTTACTGGTTGAATTCATGAATCAATTGAAGCTAGAGTACCATGGAAAACGTGGACGCAATGGAAGGCCGTTTCGTCTTATTAATTTGCTCAACTACGTTTTCACAATTCGCATTTTTACTGTTAATAATCTGATTATTCATTTATACGATGGAATAGTTTGACAGTTTAGAATCAATTGATTAATAGTTATACAAACTGATAACAACAGGTCATGTTTACTGATTCATGATTTTGATTTATCTGAAGCTAAAACATTGTGGAAATATGAAGATTTTTAAATGTGATTAGCATATTATTTTGTTATGTTATTATTAAAATTCTGTGATTTGAGTCCATGGAATGTTTAACTGTGGTACAGTTAGGTTTTATTATCTTAGTTATTCTCAAATAAAATGTTTATTATAGTTGAGTCAAGTATATTTTTGTTGTAGTATATGAGCCCCAAATATAAGGGAAAGTTTTTAATTTGAAATATTGGAAAACTCTTATGAAAACACTGAGTAAAAAGTTGCATTGCTAAGATCACGTTACTGACTAATGAGGTACAAATGGCCACACACATAAATTTCTTGTTTACATTTGTCTATAAATATTCTGATACATAGCTGCTTTGTATGAAATCGTACAGTTATTTACCTTTGAAGCGATTTATTGAAACATCTTCCTAAATTCAACTTTTTGCTATATTGACTAGGATGATGAGCACAATATAGACTTGGAATTCATTTGATTGATTGTTGCGAATGATTTTTAGGATCGTCAGATTCCTCGAAAATGTAACAAATTTTGAAAACATTTTATTAGCTTACTTAACAATGTTATTCAATTATTCTATTTCTCTGTAGTATTATGATCACTATCATATCCATATAAACGAGTAAGCTTGATCATATTCGACAACCTACGCACATATTCCTACCGAGCTTAAATGTTAATATCCTAAATATCGCTCGATGAATTATTCTCTTCCCCATGTAGGCATGTACTCGAATCCTATTAATAGACTTTGATTTACCTTGCCGTGCTTTACTGTGAGATTTGACTATAAATTCACCTTCGTATCCGCTCGCATACACACACTCACCTTTCTGCTGTAAATTCGCTCGACTTTTTTCTGTTCTATCCGCTAATAAACTGTGGTCACCGCTTCTTATTGCCCTCTGTTTTTAAACACAGTTGGGATTTATATACTAACGGTTATCAAGGGGATTGATTAATGAAACTAAGCCACTACAATATGTAAAATAATTTTTTAAAATTACGTTCCAGTAATTTTACTTTTCTGACTTCGAAATAACTACGATTTCATGAACATCTGAAAATTACTACTTTTACAAACAGACTCAAATATCAAACCATTTAATAACCAGTATTTGTGTTCACATAAATCAACCTGCTTAAGTCATAGCTTCTGAAACATATTTATCCATAGCCAGAAATTTTTCAAGACTATTCTTTTCATCGAGTCTTTCATCTTTATTAATTAATTTCCGAAACCATATGTATTCAGTGTGTTTGTTCTTTAAACTTAAATTCTACAAAGAATAACGTAGATCCATTTGACAGTAATAAAAAATATAGACAATAGATATAAGGTGAAATCATTGTATACAATGATGTATAAAACGAATGTAATAAAAGATGATAACAATAAGTTTTTTAAAAGAAAAACAAATACAAACTGGAACAAACTTAAAATGATAAAAACCGGAACTAATTGTTTGTTACTAATTTTAATACATCATTACAATAGAAGCTCATTTATGGTAATATAGAAATTACATCAAAAGAGAAATATTAAGTATTTTCTATGATGCTCCATTCTTATTCATCTTTTTTACTACAATATTGATAAGCTTTTAAATCAGAAAAAATGCTTGTGAGGTTGTTGTATGCTTGTACCTTCTCATTGTTGTTTAGGACTGCAATTGATCAGTTTCTTGTTGGCATATAGTGCATCGTGTGTAAATTTTCTCAGTATTGCTTTAAGTCACACCTTAAGTCATCCATTTTTGCTTATAAAGCTTGTGAATTAAAGCAATATCGAGGCAATTCTCACATCATTTAACTATGTGTTATATTCTTTTAGTTATAGTACAAATGAAAACTACATTATTGTATTAAAATACGGTATTAATTAACAGTACGAGCAACAGCCAACTTTGTATATAAATAACCAGTTCGAAATTAAAAATTGAAAACTGCCATATTCTTTACTGACAAATTTAAATTTACTTTTAATTATATCACTGAATATAAATAAGTACCCAAAATACATTACCCGTAACAGCGCACGAAACCAAGTTGGTCGCATTCAAATCCTTCCTACACCTCCTAATACCTCTCTTATTTCTATGACTGACTGACTGATTTAGTTCAATGGGGAAAGTTGGAAAAATTACCAGTTTTCAAGTCCTATCATTTGCTGCTGTTTCTTGACCAGTTAGATAACCCCCTATATATATATATATATATATATATATATATATATATATATATATATATATATATATATATATATATATATATATAACTTATCTATACAGGATTCGGGGTAATTCATCGTTCGTGGGGGCTTTACAAAATTAATGAATCGATTAAACCACCAGTTGAATATTCAAATCTTAAAGGAATAATTTTGTTCTTTCTATTCGGTACAACAAAACAATGACGTCATTGAGCATATTCGGTAATTCCTAGCATACTACTTACAATAAACAGTCTTTATTTTATTGTAAGCATCCATGTAAATTTATGTGGAAGGAATGATGATTAGTATGATGTGAATTCTCCTTACACTCCATAGTTCTTTGGTTGAGCTAACTTCTGTCCTCATTCATTGAGAACAATTCCTTTATAACCTCAACTGTGAACATATAGAAAAAAGGTAATTTTAAATTGTTTGGTCATCTACAGGATTGTGCTTTAAAAACTATTAAAAATAAGTAACTCACTAGGTTTAATACAAAAATGTAAACAAACATTTGGCACATAACCCAATAAATAGTATAATTTTAAGATGTAAATCCTCATTAGTTCTGTCAGTTCCTGTCAATAAGATCACGTTTCTCATGAGTGGTATTGTTGTTAAAACAGTAAATGGAGATAATAATATGAATTCGTTGTTTAGGTCACTGTTTATAATCACACTTTATGTCTGTCCAGCTAGAAATGTGATCAGATGGCAGTAGGGTTATTATTTAAAAAATGTTTGAGGTTTAACTTGTTCAGTAAATTATATGATAAAAAATTTTCTAGTGGACTTTGTATATAGTGCCTGAAATGTTGGTAGTGGATCATAGTATAGTAACAAATTTGAAAATACTAGTGATAGACTGTTGGCGTTACAATTGAAATTTGCAAATATAAGATCCTGAGCATGTCTGAACGTGATGAAATATAAATTTCTTTAAAACTTTAACTATTAGTTGTTAATGAATTCGCCTTCTAAGAAAAATTATAATGTGCAGTCATTTAAATTAGTAATATTATTGTATGCATGAACCATAGCATAAGTCTGCATTATCTGCCATCTACCACAGAAAACACTTTTGTTAAATATGCGGATGATCTCACTGTATGTATACCGATTTCTACCTCTTTACATCCCTTTTTAAATGAATGAGTTTTTGTCTCGTATTGAATGGCGGTCTGTTGTTAATGGTCTCAAACTTAATCCATCTAAATGTTAGGCTGTTAACTTTAGTCTGAGATATGAACACCATCGAAATAACATTTTGGGATCCCATGATGCTTGTGCCATTAAAGACTCTTTGATAAACACAGTGTCGAAGGTCAATTATCTTGATGTTACCTTTTCCTCTGATCTCTCTTGGTGTTCTCATGTTTTACTGTTATCGAAGAAAGTTTTCCGTCTGACTTACTACACAAAGAGGCTGCATATTTTTGGGACTACTCGACATTTACTTCCATAATTTGTCAATTCCTGCTTATTACCTATTATTCTTTACTGTTTTCCTTTATTCTTTCCAGGACTTCTGAGAAAAGACTTTGCTGTATTGCGAAGAGTGCTGAAGGCAGTTAGCAAGGTATGTGGTGAATCTTTTGATTTCATTATTAACATCGACATCAGTTCGATACCTTACAATCATTCAAGGTGATTGGTAAGCAGCCAAACTCCAATCTTCTGAAGTTTGCTGAAGCCGTTGTTATCAGAAGTCAAAAACCTGGTTTATGTGTTCAAAAGCAGATGGTTATTATTCTTTCCTTGCCTTGGTAACTATTATTCCTTCGCCGTATCTTAATATTTTTGTTCTTTTTCTCTGAACTCTTTCTTGCACTTATCACATCATTGAGTTTTATTCCAACTATCTTATTTTATCAATTGAACTCTAGTCATTTTATTCCTATCAATGTTTAATTGCTTCTAGCCGCTTGAACTGTTGTCACAATCAATTTTGTAAAATATTCTTTCACATAAGGTATATATTTACAATATTCAGTCTATTAAATTTATTTACACCCTTGCTATACTATACTAATATGTCTTCAATATAACTTCCAATCAGATTCATTGATGTAAGTAATTTAAACCCATTATGTAATTATGGTGTTTAAATATCACAAGTTGTAAGCAGCTGAGGAGAACCAACGAAATAACAATGAATTCATGCTATTCTGCTAGAATGTTTGTTCTTGATTTTTTCAAAATGATACAGGGAACTATGTGTATGAAATCTATCTAGATATATCTTCCATGATAACGCCATTGTAGCTTATCCCAACTTGCTAGGTGAAAAAAGCAAATAAATGAAAATTTGGAGCTCGAGATGAAATACTGAACGAAAATTATTCTCTTACATGAAGCATCCATCCACTAAATGAACAGAAAAATGCTCGAAAATGGTTGATACTGCATGTACATTCAATTTTGAAAAATGGATGAACTATAAACTTATGGACATATATCTTACCTCTTTCGCTCGTCAATAACTAATACTCTGTGTGGATCCTGTAGGTATGTCATTCGTGATATATGTCCACGCCACCGAAGCCGGTGCTTCAAAATGTTGTCATTAACTAAATGATCACCATCGCATCTAAACATATCGTTCAATTTTATCATAATGAACATGATGCTGCCAATGGATGTGGACAGTCCTCTTGCAACAAATATGATCAAGTACAAAGAGTCTTCAAACATCCTCAACTTAATTTTTTCAGGTTTTGCAAGCATAATGCAGAACTGCTCAGATCAGTGCATTATGAAAATGAACTTTACTGACCGAACTAACATAATAACGGCACCAAGTTTAGCATGAACCATTTAGACTTTCATCATACCTAGCGTTATTTTGCTTATTTGCTCCCAAATCCCTGGTACACCTGAGAGTGGGAAGAGTCTTCTATCCCCGTCAAAATGTTTTCATATGGCTACCACACATTTATAATTTATTGAATTTTAGCTGTGGAAGATGTTTTTTTACAAAACTAAGAAGACGAAAAAGAGCTTCGAATGTTTAAACTAAGGTGGTAAATACGAAGGATCTACTTGGAGGAGTTGGAAAACCTTTTCTCCAAATCAGTGGTACATCTGAACTTTAGGATCCTGAAGGAAAGAATGGCCTGTGGGTCTATTTTTGGGACCGGATACTATGAAATTTCATCTGATGTCATTCTAATGTTTTGCGTATTAGATCGTTAGGTTAAAGGTTCATGAAGTATCCTCCTAAATAAACCAACGGTTTCAGTTTTAGTCATCAAAGCAACACCCTAGCTCATTAATAATTATGCTAATCAATAATTATGAAGAAAATGCATAGAATATTAATCTACCACTTGTAAATAAGTGTAATATCACTAATTTGTACAATATGACTAATTGAAATTCAAATAACCAACCAGTGATCTATTTATATTCATCCATTACTGTATAAAGTAAATAATTAGATGCAAATTTTATAAATGATTAAACTTTTGATTGTAATTTTTTGGTACAAAAGTAAAAAGAAAATCATTATTTTTCTCATTATAATTTTGTCGGCATTTTCTTTTTATTTGTTTGTCATTACAATTTTATCTTATTTTCACAATAAAGACAACAACGACAGTGCCAATGATAATAATAATAATAATAATAATAATAATAATAATAATAGAAAGAAATTAATGCATATAAATTCAATGCAACATTAAACGTACATAAATGACAAACATGTAGTCTCATTCAATCAATTGAGAGGAAAAAACATAGTAAATAACAATTTTACTTTACATTTAGTCCAGTGACCTGATTAAATTTTACATACTAAAGAGCAATACACATGTACTTTTGAATAATATTTTACTTGTATAGATTAACCAATAAACATCTAATATTCATGTTCTTCTAATATAGGATCGTTTAAAAGTGCACATCTATGATTGTTAGATTTTATATATAGTAGAATAAATTTTCGATCACACTCTAATAGACTATAATATCTGACACTAATCAACATATGCTCACTAGTGACTGGCTTCAAGAGATATCTCCTGGAGTTCTAATGAGAAGTCAGTCAGTAACAACGTAGAACTTCGTACGTACGTACATAAGTTCGAGTTGCCACACCACATTAGCACAGAGATGCCGTGGTTGATTCGAATCCCGTAGTGGTAGAGGTAATAAGAGAAGCAGTGACCAAAGGAGTTCAACCGGGTCACTTGTGAGGTAGTAACTCACTGATGACTGATGGATGTGTAGCTCAATTTCATGGATTAGTTGAAGTGAGACATTAACACTGTTGGATGGTCTAGTATGGTCTAGTGTGTAAGCGCTCGTGCTCGAGACTGACAGGTCCTGATTTCGAGTCTCGCGAGGCGGTATCACGGATGGGCACTGCTGAAGAGTCCCATAATAGGACGAGACGACCGTCCAGTGCTCCCAGGTTTCCTATGGTGGTCTAGCTTCAATCGACTCATGATTTCAACTACTGAAATTACTACAATCTCCACAAAACCCTTTCTGATAGCAATTTCAGTTATTTAATAATATAGACTATAGCATTGTTACTTTTGTAATTGATTATCTGGAGTGGTTCTAGTAATTGTAACTAAGACAAGTCTTAATGATTATTGTAAATCGATTTATCAGTTTAAACAATCAATAAGTTCAAAGAATTAAGACATTTCTGAGATTACTTTCAATAATAATAATAATAATAATTCCCGTAAAAAAAAATACAAGATCCTAACATCACCTTCATATCTAACTAATTCTTCAGTTGATTGACTTCATCCGCAATGTTTTAATGTCTATCAAGTATGTTGTACGCAATACTTTTGGTCATATTCCTGTTCATTTATTGGTTAATTATTGTATAATAGAGGGAAAGTTTGATCAAAGATTTTATTTCAAGAGTATGAAGTTATCAATACTATCTGTAATAAATACTCCACTGAAGAATCATATGAAATCTTTGGCGAAAATCACACACTTAGTAGATATTTAGGCTTCAAACAATGTCTTTCATGGAAATTGTATACAATTATTCTAAGAAATTTATATTTTTCAAATTTTTTTATTTGTGTTTCACTATTCAGTGTTAATAGCTGGATCAAATTATGAGTAAATCAGAATTTATAAAACTTTTAGCTAATATGTATGGTAATCCGATCAAAGTTCTATAGTATGAAGTATTTGTGCCTTTTTTAGTGAATAGTTTATTAATAATAACGGAAAAGTGTAGATTATTAGATTTGTTAAGTGTATGAATTGCGTCTATTATACATCAGTCACCCACTAAATGAATGAAAAAAGGACTAAAAATCCTGGGTACAACATAGTGAATATTGAAAATGATACCAATACTTTCAACCCTTCAGTTTTTAAAAATGTACTTTTACAGTAATTAGTATCATTTTGGTAGGTTATTTATTTATTAAAAACATAAAATGATTTTCATGAGAAAAAAAGCTTGTTTATTCCATTTGTTTTTCATTGTTATGTTCATGGGTTGAAAAACAACTAATTTGAATTCACTGTCAATGTGGTATTAATTATAGAAGAAATTCGTTAAACGTTATATTGATTTATAAAGTGGATTTTATCTAAAGAATTAGCTTATCAGTATAATCTCCTTGTATACCTTACGATGATTATACATAAGATAGATGTGATTATAAGTATCGACCAATAATATTAAAAATTGTCCAGTCGAGTTTTTTTCAAGCAAATGGTTGTGTAATGAATGTGATCACAATTATGTTCAACGACACATAAATGTTTTCTCTTGATTTAGAACCACTCTAAATTTAGCGTAATAAACCCTTTCCATGGTCTGTTACAAATGTAAGATATACAGTATTAACTTTGATGGTGATTGTAATAGCACAAATGTCAGCTATATTTGCTCTTAGCCTCTCCCCCCCAAACTATTTTAAAAGGTCAATATTATCATGAAGATTTATTGAACTGAATCAAGGAATACTGAATTTACATTCAAGCTAATATAATCATATATTGATTCAAAATAACTTAAAATCCATACGCAAAATTAAGAGGGATATTCTTTCTAGTGGATTGTATTTAGAAATATTGTATCTAAAATACTAACAATTAATATTTTGTAGTTTGTTAAAGGAATATTTGTTGGTATTATGCTTATGAAAAGATTAATGTACATCCGTAAAACTGTTCTATTAACAATTTCTCGTTTTTTTTATGAATTGGATCAGTCCATCATCGAAAGTAACAAAGTAAAGAATCCATCCTAAATACCTACTTTCAAACCCTTATAACTAGGTCGTAATACAACCGACATTACAAATGGCTAGACATTCCATGCAGTTTATTTTACTGTCAAGTATTCGGAACTAGTCAATAAACTCTAGATACATATTTCATGCTAATCAATACATATCGGGAATTGTGATGAAGGATTTTGAATGAAACGATGCTTCATGTGCCACTGGATTTGGTAAGTTAGTATTTCACCTAACAAAACACCTATCTTCATTACTATAGTAGATTTTAGGACGTACACAAATTTACTCATAGACGATTTATAAATTGCAGACCAATACGGTAAAAAGTAATAAATATGTATTTTAATCAATCCAGTATAACACAGTGACGCTAATACAGATCACTTATTGCTATAATGTATACTATGTAGTTTTCGTAACTGTAATACTTGTGATCTAATTGGGATGAAGTCTTCATTCAGAAAAACTCATATGTCATATACAAAGAACGTATAATGAAAGTTTAACGAATGAATCATATATAGACTTTATCACGAAAAAAAGAGATTCAATGTTAACAAGAGATTTTTAATTCAAAGCAGTAATTCAGTGGTAGTCACCTGCTAGAAACTCTTTAAGTCTTGTGACTTAATTCAAACAGGAGTCTCTATTTTGATGTGATTCAACAACTACAAACAAACATAATCTATCAATTAAATGTAGTCAGAGTAAATACAATTTTAAATTGGACTGAATGACAGTAGATTATATATTCAATTTCTATGTGAAAATGTAATTAAAAATATATAACTATTTAGTGTAACTATTATATCTAGTAAACATTGAATATGAATATTACTATGAATTTATATTTGAAAGTATTTTGATTTTATTGTTCACTCAATTTTATCCATACTATTACTTCATATAATTGATTAAATTAACATGAAATAAACGCATATATTAGCTTGTAAACCAACTGTAAATTATTTCATGTACGAATATATGTTGTTTAGATTTATCAAACAATTTGTAAATATTAATATCATGAACGAATTAATGATAGACCACTATTGAAAACATGGAAGTACTGAACGATCGTCTCGTTCTAGTATGAAACTTCTTGGCAATGAGTGTCCATGACACCGTACGTGGTACTCGAACCGTAAACCATCAGTCTTGAACAAACACCTAACGTCTAGACCACTGAGTTGACATCTAAAGGTGTTAGTGTCTAGATTCAGTCAATCCACGATATTGAGCGATCATCTGTAATTAAAAAAACAGTTCAGTGAGGATTTATTATAATTAATGGTTCAATGTGTAACCATTGTTATAAGTTATTGATTTAAATCAGTGAAATATTAGAATGTTTGAAATAATGTAAAAGTTTTTAAATAATTAAGCTTCTGCTCTTTCTGAGCGTTTATTTATTGACTCAACGTGGAAAGTACAACGAATGTGTAAATTCTATATCTTGAATAACTAACCCTTCAAATGTCGATTTTGAGGTAACTTACTTTGAATTTTCTTTTACAAAGGATAATATTAGCTTAAAGGTTTACTTCTTTCAAGCTAGTCACATGGTTTTTTGGTATATATATATATATATATATATGATTTCATTAGGTATGTAGTAGTTTATCCGCACAAAGTAACGCAATAAATAACAAGAAAAGCGCCAAGGTGAGATAAAACCAGGAAAAAAAGAAGAGCACGCGCAAGACAGAACATAGAAATGTATTTCTCTATATATTTGTTTGTGTATGTTTGCTATAACTGAATGCCAACAGTTAAAAGGACAAAGAGGAACAGAGAAAGAAAGAATAACTGTCTTTTAGTTAGTTAGAACTTGTTTTAAGCTTAAACAATAAATGCTACTTATAGTGGTAGCCGTCGTCGTTGTGGCAGTAATAATTACAATAATAATAATAATAATAATAATAATAATAATAATAATAATAATAATAATAAAGGTACTAGTAATAATAATAATATTAATGCTATTAACATCAGTCGTTTTAGTATCAACATGTATGTATTACTATGCCTATTGAAACAAACATGCACACGCACATGCGTGTATTCATGCATACATATACATATATGTAGTTAACTAGTTGGGTAGAGATTCCCGGTTTCCTTTGAACTAATGATCGGCATTCTCTAACTTAATGAAGATGTTTTTTTTGTTCTTTGATTTACCGCAGCCATTTAATAGTGAATATTTTCATAACAGAACTAGCCATAATAGATTTATTCAAATTTAAGCCTAATAAAGTAATAACAGTGAGTATTACAATCACTAATAATACTATTATTATTACTACTATTAGTACCAACAATAATATTGGTATTAATAAGAAACTGAAATAGGAAGAGATATAAGTGATAATTAAAAATAAAAAATAAAAATTGTAATAACTATATTTGAATAAATATAAACAAGTAAATATTGAATGTTGATTATAAGAGGAATTTCATCTAATAATCCAGATAGATAATCCAGCTAGAGTAGTGGTGATTACAATAAGATTTGAATATAATTTCATGAGACACAAATATTAGTAATTGTCATGATTTGTATCCATATGATTACTACTTCTCGTACTCAGGAAATGTTTTTTTCTTGGAATGATTAAACTGACATAAATAATGTGACTGACTGTATAAATAAAACTCAGTAATCTTGGACATAGTATAGTGAATGGGAGCACAAGTGGGGATAATTCGAATGTATTTGAATAGAGGCACAGAACATCATAGTAAAATCTGTGAATCATACAGCAAATACTTCATTTGCAAAATGTCAGTCAATTGTCTCGGACTTCATTATTCTTTCATTTCCACACCAATTATTCTTTGTTCTGGTTACTTTTTCTTGGATATTTTTAACCTTCTGCTTCCAAGCATTTCACTTTCAATTGACGATACATACTATTCATATGTGTTAACATCAGTAGCACACACCACAATAGTAAGCAGTTTTTATTTGATTTAACAAAAACGCTAATATTTAATAAATTCGCATTTAATTTGATTATAATACTATGAATATATCATAAAATAGGGAGATTGTCTGGGCTGAATTTCAGTAAGAAATGAATTTCGCTTACATGGTATACAGGTTGTGACAGTTAAGTTCATATCACTATCATGATAGTGTTATTTTTTCCATAGCTTGTTTTGATTTCCCTATCGGTCAAGATTAGTTTTATTTTTATAAATCACCCATTACAAATTGATAGTCACAAGCCAGTTAGAACAGTTAAGTTGGATAAAATGTATAAAATCGAATGTTATAAAACCGAACTTCAATAATGAAACAAATGTTGTATTCACTGATAAAATGGATTTATTCCTCTACCTTTGATGATCAACTCTAGTTGGAGCTAAAATTATCCAGTCTCCAAACAATTCTATCCCTAAAAATTGAAGGAATAATCTAGTATAAAACTGATTAACCATCTTAAAATTAATTTAAATGTTTTATTTTTAAGAGTCTTTAAAGAGTTTACTGTATAAAGTAGTTTTGCGATTCCCAACAAAAATTACTATAATATCGAAAAAAACCCTCTCATCCAAAAGGTATTTCCTGGAGTTTCAGTGAGAAACCGTGATCAGTGGAGTTCAACCAGATCTGTTGTGAAGTAGTAACTCACTTAAGATAACGGTGGACGGTTAAAGCTAGGCATTAACGCCATTAAATGCCGGTCAGCTCAGTGGTCTAGATGTTAAGCGTTCGCGCGCGAAACCGATAAGCCCTAGGTTCAGATCTCTCGAGGCGGGATCGTAGGTGCGCACTGCTGAGGAGTCTTACAATAGAACGAAACGTTCGTTTAGTGCTTGCGTGTTTTCTATGGTTGTCTGGCTTCAATTTGCCCATGAATTAAACTGTTAGAAATAGTTAACTTGGTTATATATAAGAAGGACAGCGCTAATCCCTGATGCATCCTACTAATTCCCAGTATATAACAGTTTTATTACGACCAAGTTTAATAAGTTAAACGTTTAATTCTTGATTTTCACAGGGCTGTATTCATCTACTTAATCATGAAGTCTTTTATTTTATGACTATTACTCTTTTGTTACTAACTCATTCGACTTTATAAATTATTCGTTTAATAACTTCACTACTTCCGAATTTTTAAATTCGATTTTACATGAGAAATATTAATAAATTTCAGTGGTATTATGTCCTCTGAGAAGAATAAATTTATTGTGGAGAAATCATTATTGGTGTAAAAAATCATCAATCCTGTGACTCCACACAAAACTACTTCACATATGCTTAGTTAGTTTGTTCTGACAATACTGTTTACAACTAATTGTTCTATTAGGTTCCATTAGTATGTTTGTTTGCATTTCCTTTGACCATTCTGTTCATTTGATCTCGGGTCATTTAGTTGACTAGATCTCCTCATAAGGACTGATAAACTAATTATTTGTTGATGTGTTAATTTTTATTCCAAAGAATTATTAGAGTAGTGTTTACTGTTCTACAGTTTTGATATAGAATGTAATAAATTTTTATTGTTACAAGGGATTTTTGTTTTATTGATCTTTCTAATATATTTCAATTAAATCTGTGAAAACAGAAACCACCATAAATCATGAAGTGGTGAATAACTATTCTGTCATGGTTAGGGACACCACAACAGTATGAACCGACAACTGAAAACAGACAACATCCCGGAAACATCAAATGTAATGGGATGTACAATACATTTAGACAACTTAAACAAAATACTAGTTGTTCAGATATCCGATTTTAGTCGATTCGCAGCATAACTTGACCTTAATACGATGTCATAAATGATATATTCCGCACACCGAGATTGTTTGAATTATTTTATTTACACTACTTTTGAATCGATTCTGATAGAATTACATTCTATGGATGAGTTTTTCTCTTACGAGTACTTCGTGCACATAACTGAAGAATTATATGACTTCAGATAATCATCGGGATTTAAAACTCCATAACCTCACTTTAAAAAACAGTACGATCAATCTTCGTCGAACGGTACTGGAAATGCGTAGACTATATCCTGGCCAGTCAAATGAATATAAAGTGAAGGCCTATGGATTAAACAACATGCAGAAATAATTAATGGTTGCTGTAATGAAGTTCACGATGAAAAATATGCAGTTAAGTGAAATCTCTTTTAATAATCGTTCATATCTAGGAATACAAATGACTGATAACGGGAAAACTATGAAAAACGTTAATGTATATTACTCATTATTGAGTTATGTTAATAGAATTTTTATTGTGACCAAAGTTGAAATATTTAACAAAAACCAAGGAGCAGTGGATGATGTAATACTCTAGGTTATATTTCTCGAAATATCCTAACTTCAAAATTTTCTGTCATATTCACTTTACTGAAAATTTTGCTTCATTACGACGATACATATCCATTTCTAGACAATTTCTATCTACAAGTATGCTAACTTCTATGATAAATCTGATCTTAAAATATTCTAAGCTGTAGGAAGCTGATGAGAATCTAACTAAATAATTTTTTAGCAAAGGGAAAAAGGATTATGGTGATTGTAGAACTATTATAGTTTAAACCACGGAGTGGTCTTAGCTAGACTCACTGAAAACCTGGGAGCACTAGGTAGCTGTTCCGTTCTAGTACAGGACTGCTCAAGAGTATCCGCAAGTACGCCACCGGAGAACAAAACTAAGACCTTCCATCTCTCACTCAAATACCCTATGTCTAGATCACTGATCCGGGATTCAGTGGTTCACATAACTAACTTTAATCAAATGTGCTATTTTGCTCAACTTTTTGTTTTTGTTTACTCGGACTTTAAACTTTGATTTTTCGTGTCATAATTCTCCAAACTGAAAATGGATAATAAAACCATCAAGGTTCAGAAAGCTTTGGATGTGTCGAAAATTCCTCGGATAAATTAAATCAACATTTCAGTTTTCTTTTTAGTTTTCAAGCCCTTTGTTTACTTTTGTTGCTCATCATTAATAACCACGTCAAAATATACCTAATATCCATAATTTTGCATCACGAAATTTTCCTTATCTTTTATTAATTGTAAGAATTTCAATGAATTATTTCCAGAAATAACTTCGAAACGTTTTATTGAAAAAGTTTGTTAAACTAGACCATTTCATTCTGATTGGCTAGAATATACAATGATGAATGAATTCTATCAACCAATCATAATTTCTTGACATTACTAATTGGTTAGTTTGAAATAAGACACCAATTTTTTAATAACAGCTGATATTTAAAGGAAATGTTTACTATTTTAAAAACAGAAAAAACCATATATGTTAATTTCACTAGACGTTTGATGAGCAGAAAAAAACATTAACACAATCATTTGGAACTACTTACTCGTTAATTTGATTTGTAATTTCTACTTGGAACTGGACTAACTACTAGATACACCCATCTCATACTTCTTATATCATGTATCAAACTTATCAGTCTGTCCATTCATTTGATGCACACACCAAACGTACAATAACATGTATGTATAATTTCAAGGTATTCATAGAATTTTTATGTCTGACTATTGTGTGGAATTCAGTGATAGCTGTACCACTCATATTCCAAAGTGAAACCCTGGAAGGAAAAACCTATCCAACTGTTAATACAACTGCTCAAATGAATAACAGTAATTATACCATCAGTAGCAATGAATACAATGAAACAGTAACTACAACAGTGAACAGTATTGAAGGAACTGGTGGTGTCGTGGAAATACAAACTGTAAGTAGTGTTTGTATACATTTGACTAGATTTGGTTGATTATTACTTTACTAGGTATATTTACATGGTCCAAGACCAATCATCAACCTATGTTTATTTTTAAACTGGCTTATTTTAAAAATTAATAAGCAAATTGTTGTATCACAGTTGTTACATAATATAAATGAGCCATTTATTAAATTCCATCAGTTATATTAAGCTTAAATCAAACTTGCACTTCAGCTACACTAAATACACATAGTGTGACTCCACTTATCCTAATTTACTATTACCTTGTTCTAACTATGTAGTAATGCTAATTATTACACACCACCATCAGATGATATAAATAAATCTGACTCGTTAAAGATGGAGTAAACAACTTGAGTATGATACATAACAAGAAAAAAAATGATAAAGCTGTCTGCTGTAGAATAAGGATTGTTTAACACATCCTTTATGTAACAATTTTCGTAGTTTAAAAACTAAGTGATTTACTTTTTTTATTTTAAGTTGTTACTTATTAAACTCACTTCACATAACATTCAATCTAGAGTTTTGATTCTTATGTCACTTTTGACAACAATAATAAAAACAGAACTTAAAGAGATATATTACTCATATGATGTTCATATAACAGACAACACAATTAGAACACTAATATTGAAAAATAATAAAAATCAGTTAAGACGACCAATCATTAAACTTCATATATTGTCTAAGAATATTCGATCATTAAAATAACAAGTTACAATATTTCTTGAATAGTAAACACAATAAATCTATTGTTAACTATTGATACTAATTGATTTTAACGAAGAACCATCTATTACCTTATAACGATGTTTAGTATTTAATTGTACCGTAATAAAAATAGTAATACATAGAACTAGTTTATTGATATTTGTTCTTGGAAATGAAATTCAACAAAATGATTAGAATATGATTAACAAAACACAAAATGTAAAATGATATGATGCATCTGACTAATAATAATAATAATAATAATATGTTTCGCTTTAAAAACACATTCATTTTAACATAGTTGTTACATCCATCAGTTTATTTACCTAAAGGCGAATATCATAGAACCAGAGATTTGTATTGAACTCGCATTTATCACTTATGCATCATAGTATATGATATATACTCCTGTTTTATATAATAAGTATAATATTCCTGGGGGAAAAACTATTAACAATTGCCCTTTATTATTAAATAAACAGCAAAATAAAGGCGGTTATATTTGAAAAACGTTGGCGTCCAGACTATTTAGAATATCGCTTTAAACTTAAGACTGTAAGAAATGTATTCCCCTTCAAGGTTCATAGCCTCTCAGATTATCATATGTAAATTTAGTCGATGTAAGCTTAATTATATGTAGCACAAGGTACTCATTATCTATACACATTGTCGATTTCACTTATTTGAATAAAGTATATAGTTTGACTCGCATACATTAAATCATCATTTTCATTTTTTTTCATAAACACAAGGAATTGGTTTAAGGTGGCATGTATAAGTCACGAATTGACTTACGTTTGACAACTAGGAAACACTGGACAGTTGTTTAGTCCAAGTATGAGGATTCTCAGCAATGCACATCCATAGTTGTAATGTCAATCGAGACCACAAGCTTTAGGTCTCTAGATAAGAGTTTGGAGTATGAACCACTGAATCATGATCGAGTAATTAACATATCTAATTTCTCATTGTGTTCTAGTGAAAAGTCGTGACCAGAGAGGTTCGGTCGTTTTGCATGCAAGTCAGTTAGCTACCAAAGATTAAATTAAATCGGTTTGTAATCTTAATAAAAAATAAATAGACCAAATTTATACATTTCATGTATAAAAACTTAAGTTTTCAACATTTACTACTATTTAACTGTTAATTTATTATTTATTAGATTGTTTGAACAGCTATTATCCGACATTTCACATACTGACATTTTTCATACATATCATATCAATTTTATTCACTTCTGATTGAAAAGAGAAAAATTATTATTAGTAACAATAGTAATAATAATAGTAGTAAGATTATCATTATTGACTATTTACATATTTACAACACTACAAGTGAGCTTCAATAAATTGAATTACATTACTTCTACAAATACAAATACTAAGAGATCGTAGGAAAGCTTTTATTTAACGATAATCATTTATCTAATTTAATTTGACTCTAGGCACTTAAAAGACTAGTTAACTTCCCGATCAAAGAGATAATTAAGTGTTTTTACCCTTTTAAATACAGTCCCGGTAAATAAAATATTTTAACTTTAAATTTTCTATTAATTTTTTTTAGTTCAATTATATACATACCTTTATATACTTAAATGTGAAAGATTAAAGCATATCGAAAGATTTTCACTGAATGAAATACTCGTTCATATGCTTGTCTCACTATGTATAGACATACATTATATAGATGTGTGTGTTTGTAATGTAGCTTGATTGTGTAAACTATTTTATTGTAATAATTAAGTATTATTATTAAATAATGTTAAATATTTATTCATTAGTAAGACAAATCTCTATTTAACTTTATAAATTCAAATATATTGCTACGATAATTATAATCAGTCAAATTCAAGGAAGTAAATTTATTTTATATGAGACAAATAGAATAGTATTTTTTTCTAGAAAACAAAATGTTTTGTTAAGTTAGTGTGTTATTACTATTATCATAATTACTAGTTTACATTTTGATCAATTTATTGCGCAATTCGCATGCCTGATTATCTATAAAACCCTTACACTCTTTCTCACTATCACCTTACATATATATATATATATATATATATATATATATATATATATATATATATATATATATATACTGTCTGCTTCATTCTTTTGTCCATTCACATCACACAGTTTCAGTATTTATGACCTTTATTTATATTCTATCATAAACATTGCGTTGTTCTTCTTTTTTTTCTGATAACGATGATGATTATGTTCGTTTTTAAATTAATTATAGTAAGCTTTTGATTGTTTTCTGTCAATCTCAAAAGTTAAAGTATTCAACAACAAAATAGGTATTTGAAAGATTTAGAATAGACTTACCGGTACAAGGAAGTAAACATTAGTTAGTTTAAATATCGAAAATTTGACAGTAAGATTTTCAATATGTCAGGATAATCCAATTCATAATAAATTTCCATCAAGACCAATGTTCAATATTCAAAATATTCACGACATGATAATAGTGAGCAACTATATTTATCAGCGAAATTAAATGATGATTACCATGGTAATATATATCAAGTTATCAAAACTAAAAAGCACTAGGAAACGAGGGGTTAAACAAATTCATAGACAACACTTCTATTATTATCAGAATGGGTTTTGTGGAGATTTTTTTTTGAAAGTTCACAGGTTGAAATCATGAGTCAGTTGAAGCTAGACCATCATTGAAAACCTGGAGGCACTGGACGGCCGTTTCGCCCTAGTATGAGACTTCTCAGCAGTGCGCATCCACGATCCCACACCCCGCGGGATTCGAACACAGGACCTACTGGTTTCGTGCGCGAGAACTTAACCACTAGACCACTGCTAATGTCTAACTTCGACCAATCCACGAAGTTGCGCCACCGTACACCATTCTCTTCAGTGAGCTGATATTTCACAACAGACTCGGTTGAACTCCACTGGTAACGGCTTCTCACTACAAATTCTAGTATTGACAACAGATTTTCAAAATATGTTTAAAATAAACTGGTTTATAACTGTTTTTAATATAATTTTAATATATCATTAACAAATATCATACGTTTCTCATTCTTATACCATTAAAATAACAACTAAACCATCTTAACATATCCTTATATTAAGTAATTAAATTTCTTGTATATATTTAAATATTCAATAAAAAAGTAGAAAAGATGTTCACTACTGAAGAATCTCATACTAGGACAAAACAACCATTTAATACTTCCACATTTTCAATGGTGGTCTAGTTTATATCGACTCATATTTTTAACTATTAAAATAAAAGTCGAAATATTCAATTCAACACGTAGACAATTCTTATTTATTTCTATTTTAAATATATAAATATATATAAATGTATATGTATTATACAGATTATTTAAACCCCCAGTCAATTCCTTTTTTTGTTCTTTTAAAAATTAACAAATCTAAATGTCTCATTTAAACTAAACAAGATTTCTCTTATCTACATCCTTAACAACTATATATATATTTCTATAGTGGTAATACTTTGTGCACACTTGTTCATTTGATGTTTTAACTGAATACCAAAAAGAAAAAAAATAATAAATTTTTTTAATTTTAGCGGCGACATTCAAAGTGATTTTTGTTGATCAGTTAAACACAAATATTAAACATTTAATGAATATCTGTATGCATTATAGTTATTGATTTTTTTCAAAACAAAATTTCAGCAAAAAAAGGAACAAGAAGAAGAAGAAGAAGAAATAAACGGTTATGTATATAGACGTTTATTATAAAGTAAAAGCATATAGTAGAATAGATAGAGGTTTTTTTTATTGATCTTATTGGCTTGTTCAATTAAGTTTAATAAATTGACTAATTTGTTTAATCATTCATTGATAAAATCATTTGAGTATTTCTAATGATTATCCTGTGCTTAATCATAAACTATTGTTTTCATTGAATAATGAAACATTAATGATATGATGAATGTTATCTTCTTTGTTTTTATTATTGGCTTGTAAAATTCACCAAAACGTTTTTAATCACTATGATTTTTTTATACGTATAGTTTGGTTTATCATTTTGTAAAGAGTAAGAATAAAGTTCAATTCAATTTTTTTTCGTTTGGTTCTTGTTAGTTGCTGACAACTTATGATATAACAAAATGGGTACAAGTAACTTATAAGTAATTTAAACCTATTTTGTAATTATGACTTTTAGATATCACAGGTTGTAAGCAGCTGATGAGGACTGGACAAAATATATTCAACTACAATCTTTGTTCTTGCACACGTCATTATGATTTTATTAATTTATAGTGTAATTTTGAAATTACTTATTTATGGTAAAATCAACATCAGTATTATAACTGATTGCCATCACAATGATTATTACTAATGTTACTAGTGTTTAAAAATCTTAATAAAATTTCATTTTCAATAAGTTTCTTTCATTCAACTGAATAAAACGAAAAAATTTTTATCCAATACAATTCATACTACTTTAGTATATAGTTCTTAGGATGAATTTTAATACTTAATTAGTAACATTTCATTGAAGAAAACAATGAGAAATATAGATCATAAGGGATAGTATACAATAAGAAATAATTTATTATAAAAAGTTAATACATTTATAATGACAATATAGTTAGGTGAAATAACTCTGTATAGAATTCTACCCATTGACTTTTCAGTGACTAATTAAGCTTAAAATTTACTCAGTCGGTGTTTCTCTCTTTTGATCTAATAATTATACAACAACTATAATACATTATGCTTATTAGGTATTCAATGGTTTATATTCTAGATAATATTCTTACTTACTTTTATCTTGTTGCCGACATAACGACCGACCGACCGATTAGTTACACTTCGTAAAGCATTAAAAAATATATATGTATATACTACATTCAAAATATATACGTGTAATGGAGGAGTATTTAATTTCAATCAATACAAGTATACGTTTAGAATGGAGCGTGTGTTTGTTTGTTTGTTTTTGTCAATGAAGTGAATTTTCAAAATGTCAAATGTTTTTATTTAATAATAATCGAGTTACTGTAAAATAATACAAAAATAAAATGCCATTTACAAGTGTGGAAATACACGATAAATTGTATAGGGGCTTTTTCGATTACCCATCATCATAATTAGAATTCAGTTGAATTTTTCATTTCCTGTTGTCTTAAAAAAAAAACAACAAAAAAAGCATAACGAGCAGAGAATGTAACAATAAAAAAATTTATCATTGAACAATAGGTTTAATTAAATTCTATATTTATAGATAAGGCAATGGATTTTGTTGTTTAAATCAATTAAATATTAAAGTGCCGTTCCATTAGTTAGAATAAATACTCAATGACTGGTGTCACTGAATAAATTTAATGCATCCAGTCCAGTGTGTTTAAGCTTGTTTTTCTTGTGCATTACAACAGAAATTCATTGAATTAATAGTTAATTGCTTATTATTATTATTTCTGCATTAGTTGACTGACTTGGATTTCGACCTTTCAACGAACAGGCCGTTAGTATTAAATGATAAAGAAAAAATTTGCTTCCGACTAAGAACCGAACGTGGATATATTTTTCAGCAAAGATTACATATATCATCACAAGGTTGAGTCTTTAAAGCATTTATTCAACCTTGTAACTTCAACTAACGAACTTACAGAAAATATTACCCGATTTTAATGTTGTTACAATTAAATCCACAATAATCTAAATGTAGTCACAGACATACAATATAAAGCTCCGACTAATACAAACACAAATACTTAGTGTTCATCAGCCACTGGCTCTTGAAACATAACCATTACAACTAGCAAGTATTGAACAGCTTCTTGTTCTCCGATATAATTCCTTGACAGGGTACATCGAAGATTGTACTATTGACCAAACAGTGGACCATCAGGGATTGGGTTGGGTGTTACTTTTGACTATTGAGTTAGCCATGGATAATTCCCTGAATAAATACTAGAAACTGATTGTAATTGCCAACTTAGCAAGTTAAAGTTAACGAGGCCACCATGAGCATTGTAACACCTAGATTTATGCTCAGGTGGGGTGGACACTTCCTAAAAGTCTTATACTAGGGTGTCTATTTAAAGAATTGATCAAATTTACATTGAAGAAGTAGACAGTTAATTAATAGCTAGGGTAACCTGGTAACCAAAAGCATATTATTCAGATAAACTTCCCAAACTGAAGTCAGCAAACAAAATAACGGAAAATAAATTACGTTAGCTACCTAAAATAAAAAAAACAAGTATTATAAATAACCAGTAAAATAAATCAATATAAACAGAAGGTAAACTGTCATAAATCCTTAAAAATAAGTGGGTTAGAGACTTACTTACTTACTTACGCCTGTTATTCCTCGTGAAGGAGCATAGGCCGCTCACCAGCATTCTCCATCCAACCCTGTCCTGGGCAATCCTTTCTAGCTCCGTCCAGTTGTAATTCATCGTTTTCATATCTGCTTCTATTATCCGACGCAATGTGTTCTTTGGCCTTCCTCTTTTTCGCTTCCCTTCAGGATTCCAAGTTAGCGCTTGCCTCGTGATGCAGTTTGATGATTTGCATAATGTATGTCCTATCCATTTCCATCGTCAATTCCTCTTCAGCTGGAAGCTGGTTTGTTCTCTCCCAGAGAAGGCTGTTGTTGGTGGTATCCGGCTAATAGATGTTGAGTATCTTGCGTAGACAACCATTTATAAATACTTGTACCTTCTTGATGGTGGTTGTTGTAGTTCTCCAAGTTTCAGCTCCGTATCGTAGAACTGACTGTCTTGATGTTCGTATTGAGGATTGTGACTTTGATATTGGTTGAAAGTTGTTTTGATTTCCATATGTTCTTCAATTGTAGGAGTGCGGCTCTTGCTTTGTCAATCCTTGCCTTTACGTCTGCATCTGAACCTCCTTGTTCATCGATGATGCTTCCCAGATGTATGAAGGAGTTTACATCTTCCAGCATTTCGCTATCAAGAGTGATTGGATTGTTGTTTTCCGCTTTGAATTTGAGGACTTTGGTTTTCCCTTTGTGTATGCTAAGGCCTACTGATGCAGAGACTGCTGCTACACTACTCTGCCTGTAGCTCTTATAGGGTTACTGCCGGTCCCAAGCCCGGGTAAAGGAGGAGGGTTGGGCATGGGGTTAGCGTCCCCATCCCGTAGAAAACTAACTCGCTAAAAAAACGCTTACCAGAAAAAATAATCCAAGTGGGTTAGAGAAGTGCTCATAAAAGGCAGAAACTTGATGGATGCAAATGGAATAAATGATTAAGGGATAAATATATCGTTGAATAATAAGGTAATAAATGCATCATAACTAATTATCTGGTGATATGATGACACAGCTAGCTAATCAGTAATGTTTAAGTTTTAACTGTTCACTTGATTAACATATTTCCTGTTATTAGAGAAAACTGTCGTCAAATTAAAATTTTAATAATATACCAGTCCACAGTATTTTTGACACGATATAGATATGTACCAAGACATTAAGTGAAATACACATGGGATTTAAGTAATGAATAAATAAGGATTTTTTGATGAATCACTGACCATCTAAAGTTAGGCATATTTACATGTATAGGCTCTCACCGTCTCTCACACATACGCATATACACATACGTACACTCATATGTATGTATCCACACATACATATATGCCATTATTTCTCTTTTCCGTAGCTTATCTCTTTTTGCCATACACATTGTTTCCTACTATGACAGTGAAATGATAAGTGATTTTATTTTAAGAAAATGGTTTACTAATATTTTTCTTAACAGCCTGTTTATGATAAATTTAGCAAGGATGTCTAGACTGTAGTCAATAGGTAACAATGAATGGTCAGCAAAGATGAATGGTGGCTAGCAGTTGAATCCAGGATGCGAGTTTCGTCCTATTCGGAACTAGTCAGCTGGGTGTACTTGCATTCTGGAGTTGATGTTCACTCTAGAACTCGAACTCAGTACCGTTCGCTTCAGACGCCATCGTGTAAACCACTTGTCTACTGGGTTCTGATAGCCGATAGCTTGTGCAATGAGGTGAGGTGTAAATTATTTTTGTATTGTTTGTTTGTATCTCATTGATGCTCAGGACTGTAATGGGAAGATTTAAACAAACTATGAAAAATGAAGTGAATGGTCAGTATGTTGACAAATGATAAACTTTAAATAGAAAAAATGCAGTTGATGATCTAATATTCAGTAGTTTCTACATATTTGAGATGAAATATTTATTTTTAATTTTTGTTTCTTCCGTCATTCTTTGTTTCAATAATCAACTGTCTTCAGAAAACTGCTTCTTCATTATTATAATTTTAGCAAAAAAACTGGATTGTTTATAAGGTAATTTCAGCTGAATGAATCTGTTAATTTAATGTAGGACTTTTAAGTATTCCACATACAATTAACTTAATTGAGATTGAAACAAACAACAGTAATAAGAAAGTGACAGGCCATGAAAACTGTCAATATTCAAGTATTAAACGAATAATTCAGTCAAATGTATCTTTATTGTATAACCTAACGACTAACAGTTATCTTTAGACTTAAACAAGAATATTTTGTGCTACAATACTATTGATCTATTAAGTATCGACCTTTATCAGTTATGATAAATATTGACAAAAACATTTATACCGAACATTAACTTGTGATTTATTTGCATCCCAATGTAAATATCATAATTTCTTAAAATCTTTGAATGTTAAGTCGGTTAGTAAAATACCATCATTGTGTACTTCGAAAATCAAGAATTTTTTTATTGAATAGTATCTAAAAGTCATAGTGACAAGAATTCACTGGTTAAAATTATGTATTGTGATGATTAAACTAATAGAATTCTCCTTTTTAAAAGAAAAATTAACTGAATTAATAACATCTAAGAATTGTTGAATGTAATGGATTTATTTACTGAGGGATGGTTGGTGTCATCCTCTTTGACACTCAGTGATTAGTTCACTTGATCTACATAGAATACTTTATTTTTAAATAATTCAATATTAACAAATTGAATGACTTAACTGTTCCATAAATGACTAGTAACTTCGAAAAATTAAGTTATCTTCAGCTTAATTTTTATCATATTTCGGAATGATAATCATTTCACGAATTTATTAGGGTTAGTGTTTAAAACCTCTAAATCCCACACTAATGGACGGTATGTTTTAAAATCAATATGGTATCTAAACATTTAAAGGGAATAATTAGCAGTTAGTGGAATAACAAATTCTTCTATCACTAATTTTTATGACCCCAGAGAGAATTTTTTACCATGATGTTAATTTGCATGCATGATACGCATTTGCTTCAACTCACAAAATAATCTGTTTCTACTTTTTACTATGGTTGGTTTAAGTATTCTTCAATTTTCATTTACCATAACTTCTAAGAATAAGCCTCACAGGACCATTATCGATCTTTTCATGATTTCAATCAAAAACTTAATAATCTCCAAAACCTCATACTGACAATTACCATGTGCTTACAAACGACTAGCTTCGTGAGGGAATTCTCGGAGTTCTAGCGAAAAGCTGCGACCAGTGGACTCCAATCCATGTCGGGTAGAGACAGGAAACTACCTTAATACAATGGAAGATGGTCGCTCAATTTCGTGGATTGTTTGAGATTAGACATTAACACCATTGGATGACGGCTCATTGGTCTAGAGGTTAAGAGTTCACGAGCAAAACCAATAGGTCCTGCGATTGAGATTATGGATGCGCACTGTTGAGGAGTTCCACACCAAGGAAAAACGACCATCCAATAATTCCAAGTTTTAAATGATGGTCTAACATTAATCAGTTCATGATCTCAATCAAAAATTGTTTACTATTCATTCTTAAATGTTCTATTATCCTTGTATGAAAAAGAAAACAAACTTAATTTTAAATAATCATAACAACAAAATATCTTCTTTTTTATTTTTACTTGTACAAATTCTTTCATAGAAATTATTTAATTTTTATTCATATGTTATAATGTAACTAGCATAGATGATTTTATGATTGTATTTAAACATTAATATTCATTATTAAATATTGATTTACACCGAACTATTGAGTGTTATCGGTCTAAAATAAAAATTCCTAATTCTTTTATTGTAACTCATCATGTGATATGTATCTTGTTTTCTCTCTTCTATGTGTATATGTGTATGCGTATGTATGTATGTTAATATTATAAAGATATAAAAATGAATGTCGGTATTTACTGCATAATTAGTAACTACATAAACATAATGATTGTTATTATTTTCATCTATAAGTAATATCAGTAGTCTATAATAATTTTATTAAAATTTATAATTTAAAATAATTTTTAATATCTTATATCTTTACAGATCGGACGTTTCATTCGAAGCATCCGGTTAATGTAATAAGTTTTTAAACATAAAATATAGATTAATGTAAAGCAATATTATAAATGTGTTATATGACTAACTATAATAGTGATTATAGCCTGTAATCGCTAAATGTTTCAAAATGAGTTAATATTTAAAATGGAATATGTTTTGTCTTTTTTTTCAATATAACGCTATAAAAAATGTCTCTTTGTTATAGAATCTTCATTGTAAGATAATGGCAATATACAGTTTCATAGTAAAGTATATCTGAACTAAAATCCAAAGCGATAGAAATATTTTTTAAAATTTTTCTGAGAGTTTCTTTGATGGATAATGATTCCCTTAATAGTTTGTGTTGGTCATCCCACTAATTACATATATATAATAAGATATTTACATACATTGTAGTAGAAGTGATCAAGAATCATTTTACTCATTGTTTTATACAATAATGATCACCGTTGTGTTTTCTTCCTTAGGCTGATGTACATCAGTTAACCTACTGATATAGACAGTGAATGGTTACTACTAAATTAGAAATGTCTAGATTTTAGAAAAAAAACTTCCCAAGCACCTTAAGTGATTCACACACGCACATCCACACATACATTGCATATATATTAAACCAAGAAAGACAATATTTATCATGCTGGCAAGAAGAAAATATGTAAAAAATTAAAGTATAAGCGATTCAAAAGAAGCGAAGAATAGAAAAATCTAGTGGTAGAGGAGATTGTAGCGAATACAAAAAAGAAACCCAATCACTCAATTGTTCATTAATTCATTTATTCACTTATAAGTTTTAACTAAAATTTATGTGTATATAAAGAATATAAAAAGAAGAATAATACTATGCTATTACTAACTAACGTCTACTAATATCAATGAATGTGTAATAAAATTAGTGTAATGCATTATTATTCATTTGATTTTTATTTATTCTTATTTTGTTGTTATTGTTCTACAGATTTATGCGAATATCCAATAGAATTTGTGTACCTTTAAAACCTGATGTTTATCTTTCACTTTCGACATAAATAAGTAAATAAAATATAAAAACAAAAGTAAACAAATATATATTCATAATCATTGATAGAATTATTACTATTATAACCATTATTATTAATAATAACAATAATAGTAAGTGTAATAATCTAGGGAATACTAATCCAATATTCATGCATATGTCAAGCTAAATATTATCAGAGATAGTAATAATAGTAGTGAGTGAATAAGACCAATAATTAAGGTAATATTGAGACATACTCACAGTATACACACATGCCAATCACAGAATGATCAATTACAGTCTTAAACATCAATGGGAAGCTACAAGCAAAACAATACCAAGTGAATAGATTTTTACTTTTTTTATTAATGTGAAATTTATATTTATCTTTTCTTTATATAAATGATGGACAGTAAATTCATAATGAAGTGATTATTGAATAAATCATCAGTTTTCATAAATTTCACTGGTTCATTTCTCCTTTCCATTAGTTTTTGTTATTAGAAAGGGGTTTAGATCTCGCGAAACGGGATCGTGGATGCGTACTGTTGAGGAGTCCCGCAAAAAATAGGACGTAATGGCCGTTCAGTGCTTACAAGTTTTCCATAGTGGTCTAGATTCAATCGACTCACAATTTCAAATATTAAAATTATTAAAAATTAATTTACATTTGAATTGGTGATAATGAAGAAAAAGCAAATGACTGACATAATTTGAAACGAATTCACGTAGTATGTTTATATATCATCATTTATATTGTAGATAATATTCCATGATAAATACTAAATACCAATTTATGATGGGCCAGCGTTGATTGCTGTTGGTTGTCAATGTCAGATCGATTCTAGATGAATAAAAATAAATTTTACCATTCAAGTTATTTTTATCATTCAATAATAAAAGAATATAGTCGCTTATTTCATTCTAATAATTTCTAGAATGTTTAGCAATTTGAATCAGTTAATCAGTATGAAACTAGATCTATTTTTTAACAGTATTCTGCATAGTGAATGATCTAGTTTCATTATCAGTATGAGGTTGTGGAGATTATTAAGTTTTTGGTTGAGATCATGAACAGATTGATGTTAGACTACCATTGAAAACTTGAAAGCAATGGGAGGTTGTATCGCCTTAGTATTAAGAATCCTCTGCAGCGGACATCGACAGTCCCACCCGCGAGCTCGAACTCAGAACCTACCTGTTCTGATCGCAACCGCTTAACCTTTAAACCACCGAGCCTAGTTTTATCAGCTAAAAAGAGTATTCTAAGTTTATAAAACTTTTAAGTGTTTAAATTCACAAACTGTACTCAAAATATTACGTACCATTTCTTCTATAAAGATTAATATTTTTCATGATATAAAAGTAATTTTATTATTTTAGGACTGTTTTTAGAATTCCACTTTGAAAATGCTGAAAGTTATTTCATTGAACTCATTCACTCACCTGACAATAATCATTTATTGTATGTAAACTTAGCATAAGTAATGAATAAATATCGAATTCTATTGTTATTGCACTATTTTTCATTGTTTGCTAATCATTGTCTTATTATTATATTAGTTAATTTAAACAACATAGCAGTATTAAATATTTGTTTTTTAGTAGTTAATTACATAACACAAATCTATCTACTACTACTATTAGTTTATATCACAGACTAATCAGATTGTACCACAGAAAATGTAATTTTTAATGGAAAGTGAAATTTACTTTTAAATGAAATTTTGTATGAAATATCTTGTCATTCATTTATGATATCCATAGTTTTGTTAACGCTTAAATCAATCGAATGAGTAGCCCTTCTTCAATATATATATATATATATATATATATATATATATATATATATATTGCAAAATGTACTTAGTAAGTTTATAAGTATCAATGCCAAGTTTAGACTCGGTATTTTTAAAAAAATTGGGCATGGTGTAGAACGTTAGTAATAAATATATTTTTTGTGTCCTAATGAGTAAAAAGATTATATTTCTGACGTTTCGTGACTTAATGTGAGCCACTTCTTCAAAGTAAATAAAGAAGTGGCTCACATCAAGTCACGAAATGTCGGAAATACTATTTTTCTACCCATTGCGGACATAACAAAAGTATGTTTTTTTTATTAAAATGTATTTAATTTTATTTCTTTACTGATTTACCTGTTATTACAAGAATTTGCTGTAATTTGTACTAGCTAGTCGATAGTGTAATAATACGTTTTTTTACCTAAAAATATAGTATATCTAACGAAAATAATTGGTTTGATACTGATGTGTAAATAATATTTATTGTAAGTATTCTCGCACAGAAAAACGCTTATATATATATATATATATATATATATATATATATATATATATATATATATATATATATATAAGGTAGTTTAATTTTCAATTCATGCAAAGTGATTTCATGTGAAATCAATGAAATCAAGAGTATAGTATTAAATCAAAGATAAAACTGAAGAAATATTATCCAATATGACAAACTGGTTGACTTCGGAATTATCTGGGTGATATTATGATAGCTGCAACGAGAGCTGAAAGTATTGGGATTAACTCTACATTAAATCAGTAGTTGAGCACCGTCGGGAAGTTCTGAACCTGTCCACTATTACAAACGACATTATTGTCATAAAAAGTTGCTTTTTTATTTTCTAAATTAGTCACAAATTCGAAAGACTTACTGATCACGACCATTTTATTTTAGTAATGAGGATTCTACTATAAATGTGAATTTCCGGATATTTCGCTTTAAGTCAATGTTATTTCGGTTAATTTAAGTACTTGGAATTGTGAACTATTTAGAGCAAAGTTAATGCTCTACAAGTAGTATACCTTTTAGAAGCCTAAAGGTTTAATCAACAACAAGGTGGTGTATATGTATCATTTAGAGTCCAACACATGAATGATACATTTGTTCAATTGTCCCCAGGCTATCAATCCTTATCTAGCTAGACTCAGTCTATAACGAAGAATACTTAGCAATTTGAAATTACAATTTTGACATTGAATCTCTTCTTTTCAAATTAGACGGAAATAATGCGAATTTGTACAAAGGATTATAAATACTCTTTCTTTTAGTAATTTTTTCTTAAAAAACATAAACAAAAGAGTATAGTATGTTTGAGTTACATCAACAGGATGTCATTTTCTTTTCTATGTCTACAATAGTAACAACAATCGTAATTTATTTGTTAAAAGAATTTTGTCTGTGTTATTTGTATGAATTAATAGACTAGATCTGCCATAACGATTTATTTTACAATTTTAACATGATTAATGTAGTTGAGTGTTGTCTGCAATAAGATAGATACTTTATTCTCTGCTATCTTGGAACATTCAACAATTATATACATAGATAGATATATCAGGTTTTCTCTATTCATTTTCAAAGTAAACATGTTCATTATATTGCCAATTATGTAGAATAATGCTTGTTGGTAAGTTTCTGTTACAAACATTTTGTTTTCATTACTTTTTATTCTCCCTCTTTGTACTTGAACTCAGAACTATTTATCCTTGTGTACAATTCATATTTACATAAGTTGATTATACTAAAGAAACATTGTGTTTTTTCTGTTTACAAGTATTCGAAATATAATTTACCACATTAATCTGTAAAATGCTTGTTGTATTAAATACATGGTGCCGATATATGTATTTATAAATCAGCATCTATAGGGTAGATGTGTATAACAAAAACTGATGGTCACTTTTTCTTCACTGACAGATAAATGAAATGTAGAATTGCTTCTTTAAAACTGGATATAAACTGTCAATTAAAACGTTGAAAATAAGGAGTGTTAAATTCCGTCCTATTGGCTTTAAGATTACTGAGATAATTTTTAGGTTCTAAGTTAGATGTCACAAAATGATGTAGAAACGTATTATTAAAGCATCAACTATTTATTCTTTTCTGAAGTACATTGGTTTTAAAACTGAAGTTATTTCATTAATAATGCTTCATAGTTTATGCCCCCCCCAAATTCAAAACTTTAATTGATTAGTCTAGGATGCTGTATGTAAATCCTAAATTTCAGCAGCAGGCAATCACAAAACATTGCTAATAAATTCATTGAAAAAGTTAGTGGCTATTTGGACTCAGTGACTGAGAAGTTAACTCACTAACGTCTAAAGTGGAAAGCATGAAAGCACTAGAGTCTCGATACATTCAGCTGATCAGTTGCGAATAGGACCTATCAATAAGCTAACTTTTACCTTTAAATAAATACTATAAAATCATTCGAAAGTTATCTTTGAAGGTATCATTTTCACTGTTAACAGGCATCATAGATTGTACAAATTCACAAATAAGAAAAAAACTATTTAACACATATGCTATATGCCAAGAGTTAATACCAGTTGAATTAATCTCGTGTTATTGAATTTTACGATAATTGAAACTGAATGAAGTAGTTATAAACATCCCATTATCATTATGTTTACCATTACCACTACTTTTATTATTATTATCATTACTACTACCATGATTACCACTCCTATCGTGTGTATCACTACCCTTTAAGAAAAAAAAAACCGATCAACAAAAATTTTAATCATCTTAACAAATGGTTATGTTGTTTTTTCTACCATCCCTACTTATTTGATATACCTAAAGGAGTTCGTGATGAACAACATTATTAGCTGTTATCTATTACCAGTGTCGGTAATAATAAAAGCTTTCATTTGCAATAAGGTAGTGCGACTTAATGTTATATATATATATATATATATATATATATATATATATATATATATATATATATATATATATATATATATAATGCAGTAAAACACCTCTGTTCCCCTGTGTTGGTATAATGTGCAGACAAATAAATTTTAGTCATATATGCGTATAATGCTAATATACATGTAAAAATGTATATGGAAGAAAGAAAATAGATGCAGGAATTCAATAGTTAACTATTTCAATAATACTGACAGTTGACTATTATCATTGGTATGTGGTTAAAGATTCATGCATAAATGCATACATAAAACAGAACATTTCATATAGTCTGTTATTAGCTTCGATTGTATTTAAGTCTATTAGTTACATAAAATAATTTAAGAAAAACAGTTGTTATAGATATACATATTTATAGTTAAGCTTTTGGATTAATAACCCTTAACATAGAAGCAAAACACACACATATATGTTATGAACAGTAAAACACTATTACTAACTTCTTTTGTATAATAAGGGGTGCTATAAATTAAAATTTTCTGTCATTACTATCAAGTAAGTCTAGATTCATGAGTACACATATAAATGTATATGTTTCTAATGGTATATTGTCGAAACATTTCATAATGTTATTTTCTGCTGAATATTTCTTCATTGTTAATTAATTTACAATATAAAAGAATAGATATTTACGTCAAACTATGCATACTGTATACTTTTATCATTATATAATTAGTCTTTTTTAATTAATTGAAATAAGCTGATGAGTTACTAGGGGCCAAAACAATAATTTCATCTTAGTTCTAAAATCTGGTTAGTGTTTTTGAAAACACGGCGTACAATGGACAGCTCGGAAACAATTAGACGATTTGAACTTCTCAGATGACCTAGCCCTCCTATCGCGTACACATGAACAAATACAGATAAAGACAGTCAGTGTAGCAGCAGTCTCTGCATCAGTAGGCCTCAACATACACAAGGGGAAAACCAAGGTCCTCAAATACAACACAGAGAACAGCAATCCAATCACTCGTGATAGCGAAATGCTGGAAGATGTAAAATCCTTCATACTTCTGGGAAGCATCATCGATGAACAAGAAGGTTCAGATGCAGACGTAAAGGCAAGGATTGACAAAGCAAGGACAGCATTCCTACATTTGAAGAACATATGGAACTCAAAACAACTTTCAACCAATATCAAAGTAAGAATCTTCAATACCAACGTCAAGGCAGTTCTACTGTATGGAGCTGAAACTTGGAGAACTACAACAACCACCATCAAGAAGGTACAAGTATTTATAAATAGCTGTCTGCGCAAGATACTCAACATCCATTGGCCGGATACCATCAGCAACAGCCTTCTGTGGGAGAGAACAAACCAACTTCCAGCTGAAGAGGAAATTAAGAAATGACGATGGGAATGGATAGGACATACATTTCGCAAATCATCAAACTGCATCACGAGGCAATCCCGAACTTGGAATCCTGAAGGGAAGCGGAAAAGAGGAAGGCCAAATAACACATTACGTCAGGAAATAAAATCAGACATGAAAATAATGAATAACAACTGAGAGGAGCTGGAAAGGATTGCCCAGGACAGGGTTGGACGGAAAATGCTGGTTAGCGGCCTATGCTCCTTCACGAGGAGTAACAGGCGTAAGTAATTAAGTCTAAAATTTTCAAGGGTATACATCAACAATCTTAAACAGGGGTAAAATCCAGAATTTTATTAATTTGTAACAAATTAATAATAATGGGTAGAGTTTATAAAAAAACTAAATAATTAAGCAAAGTTAATTTTGCTTAAAAAATGTTTAATTTCAGTATCGCTCTAATGTTCAATAAAACTATACGAAAAAGCTGATGTGGTATGTGCTACTTATGTCGACAGATATAACTAGTATGTATTATCAAATAAGTGAAATGCCTGGAGGCAGAAAGTTAAGAAGATCAAAGAAAATAAAATGAGAACAGAGAATGATTGGTGTGAAAACGAAAGAACAACGAACTCTGAGATGATTGGTTGACATTTCGCAAATAAAGCATTTACTGTATGATTCTAAGATGTTCTGTAATTCTGTGTTCAAATACACTCGATTGTTCCCAATTGTGTTCTCGTTTACCACATTGTGTCAAAAATTAGCTTAACTGTTTTCCGTCCTGTACAAATGCCTAAAATATTCAGTACAAATTTATAATCAATAGACTATTGTAGTAAACATAATGACAGGAGAAGAATCTTTCATCTTACTATGGTAACGTATCACTGGAAATTCGACTCAAACTAGAGACATTATTATATTGCTTGATGCAGCTTAGATATGTCGAGAATAAAATCACTGACATTGGGTGATCATTGCATTTTATCACTGAAATGATTGGAATTACAACCATACCATTCAACACAAACCTTATGTTTCCAATAATTACTTATCCTCAACATGAACGGCAAGTTCTTGGTTCGATCCCTAGTTCAGCGGTTAGTGTACAATGTTGAGGAGTCATAGACTAGTAAAAAATAAATTTCCAGCGCCATCTAAATTGTAGTGAGATCTCAACTGAAATTAACTTATGTTGAATGCAACCTATAAATACACTACTTATATAAACTATTAGCAATTTTAAAAAATAATATTCAGAGAAATTTTAGGACTATATATCTAAAGCAAAACCTGCCTTTTTATCAGTTTCTTTAATTGAAGTGATTGGCAGTGATCACTGTAAATTAATCTTAACACAGAATATTACTTTTATAATGATCCTTTATATGTATTTTTGAAAAACCACTAGAACTTCAAGTCTTCATTTGTACTATAACGGTTATAATATTGTCCAAAAATTCTGAAACTGATAGAAGAAAAAAATAAATGTGACTGTCACTCACCAATCTAATATATATATTTGTATATTTTGTTTTTAAAACATAAGTTCTATATGAGCGTTGTCATTTTCACCTGATTTCTCTGAATGTAATACATGAATTTTAAAATTTGGACCTTCGATTTTATAACAAACAAAAAAAATCTAATCTCTTACAATTCTAATCCATTTCTCTATACAGAGTTATATGTACATACAAGTTGGTAGATATATTACAGACAAATAAATTGATAGAACTGATAAAAATAATTTATTTCCAAGTTGTTGTATATTTTTTTTTCTTTTAAAATATACAACATTGTTACGGTAAACTATCAGAGTTGGAGCACACAAACCTCGTTAAACTTTTATTAATGTATTATATGGCGGGAGGGAAGGAAAGGAATTTTTTTTCTATTGTATGTAAATATATACTTTTTTTTTCACAGACTCTCATGACTGAATAAGTTGAACAAACGCTTAGATTTTATGAAGGTATATGTATATATGTATGTTGCATGAATTTATTATTCATTTTATATTCATTAATGTTTGTTAGTATAGATTTTTCTATTTCAGTAGGTGTATACATGTGTGAACTACATCTCAATGGTATAATATACTATAATTGTTTAATCTTTTGCCGCCAATACAGAAACTGCCTAAAATTTACATTGTAAAACAAAGCTATAGTATTTCTAATATGCAAACTTATAGATATATTGATCATAGATACACAAAACGTAAGCAAATATCATTACATGTGTATACTTATATATATATATATATATATATATATATATATATATATATATATATATATATATATATATATATATATATATATACGCACGCATAAATACTAGTTTAAACGCATGCTTATGGTTAAGATTGGTACTGTTCATACAACAAAAGTAAACACCATGAAGAAGACAAGAAATAAATGTATAAACACTGTTTTTTGCAAATGAGGCGACAATATTATTATGAAGAAAAATAAATTTATATAGAGTATTGTCCAAAACCAGTTTAGTGGCGACAAGTTTAATATCTATAGCAAAAACGACAAATTGATATTATTAATCTTGGTGGTGATAGGGTGATGATAGGGTAGAGATGAGAATGAAAATATGATCAGTGATCATTGTCATTATTATCAACCATTAACAATAATATCTTGGTAGACGAGTAAGTCTGAAGTAGTTGAGAGATTATTTGTTTTTTAAAAAAACCCAAATAATTTATTCCAAAGTAAATTTTACCATTACTGCTAATGCTGTTTAATATTGTTTTATTGAACACTAAAAACGTATAATAAAGGCTAAATAAATAAATTCTCAATTTGGTCCATGACAGTGCCACATCAAAGCGGCATATATATATAGTAAATCGATTACTTTAGACTCGTTTCTGTATTGTTGTTTTATTATATTTTCGAAAGGGAAATAATCCATTCTTTGCATAAATTTCTATCTTCAGTACATTTTTTTCTATTGAACATTACATGAAATAAATTGTGATCTATAGGAAGGGGGGACTGGTGATATGGATTAATGATAATCTTTTGAAAGAATGCAGTTTTCAAAATGTCCATTATTTATTGTTTATCTAGGCAGAATAAAAAACTTAAGTTGTAATTTGCTACTTAATAATAACTTTAAGTGGTTTATCATAATCATACGCTGAAATTTGTAAGTTTTAAATTGATTATCATATGGTATTCAATGGATTCATTGTGGTACTATGTCAAATTTTATTGTAAAATTGTGGAACTCAAACGTTTTCATGAATCACAGAAAACATCCTTAGGAAGATAATCACCATCGATTCATGTTTAAATTTATTTTCAAACTAACGCATTATTGTTTATGATATTCACTAGTATAGAATCTTTTAAAATATTCGTCATTATATACAGACATTTTAAGTGAGAATTATTTTTGCTGTTTAAAGTCCAATATGGATTTTATTGTTTCTGTAGTGAACGAGAACACGAGTGAGGAAAATCGAATGTATTTAACACGAAATTATAGAGCATCACACTACAATATGAGAACCATATAATAAATAGTTAATTTGTAAAATATCAATCTATCGTTTCAAACTTGACTGTTCTTTTAACAAATATCAGTACATTGTCTCATATTTCATTGTTCATGCATTTTCATACCAATTGCTTTCCGTTCCCATTCTTTCCTCATCGATCATCTACTAGAATACATTTTATGTCTGATCACCGTTACATACTACTTATGTGGATATAAGTAACCCATACCACATTTACTCTAATATTGTTACTTGTCAGCTGTACTTACTCATGATTGTTATGTTTAATGGTGTATAGTTTTAAAAACATAATTCTTTAATAAAATATTTTAAAACAAACAATGACGTACTGTTTATTATTATTTGTTTGAAAAATATTGTAAAGAATATTCTATAAAATCAGTGATATAAATAGGGATTACATAATTATCTCTCAACAATTTATAGTGATCTGTTTTGTAATGCTTATTTATATCGATTAGATTTTATAGTTGGCTATAATTGCATACAATCTGAACAATGACTTATCATCTATTTAACCATAAGCTATGATTTAATCCACAACTTTTCCTAAATCATTAAACAATTATCTAAATAACTTGATAAATAGATCAATATCCACATGGTAAATAAGCTATGCACAACAGAATACATTAATATTTATTTTTGAAATAACTTTTTATACAGTTTCTAGTGACTGTATATTAGGCTCTTTCACTGATGAACAAAGTTTTAGTTCAGGCTAAATCAATATTGCTTAATATATAATTACAAATATTTATCTCAAACCTGATTGTGAGGATGAACTCACTCTGCAATCATAATTAAGATTTAAAATGTAATTACACGTTTCAATTGAATACATACCTATCAGTTTTGAATTATTAATGTGTGATCCTTTATTTCTATGCTAATTCTACTATGATATTCAACAACTATATAAACTTTTCATTTACAATTCTTAGTTGTTTTTTTTCAAGACAAATATGTATTTGATTGTCTCGTGTAATTTTCTTCATTAGATAAACTATTACACTTGATTCTCTACATTGAAACTAAGTCACCTGTAAAATGGAATAATATATTTAATTTCATTGTTTCATTAAATTTGTAGCAATAGTTCATATTAATTACTTTCTACAGAAAACATGAAAACGAGATTAACTATTTATTGTAAACATGGAAGTACTGAACGGCCATTTCATCCTATTATGAGACTCCTCAGCGGTGCATACATACAATCTTCCAAGTGGAACTCGAACTCAGGACCATCGGTTTCGCGCATAGGATCGTAGATGAGTGCTGCTGAAGAGCCTCATACTAGGACGAAACAGTCGTCCACTGCTTCCAGGTTTAGACTGGTGGTCTATCTTAAATCGATTTATGAATTCAATTAAATTTCTACAATCACCACAATTCCCTATCCTAATATTTATTGTAAGTAAATTTAACTTGTTAGAATATAGAAAATACAAAAATACATAAATAGGAATTGGTATTTCATAATGAAAAGAAAAGAGGGATAATTACAATTATAACTTGATTTTAATTTGCTACAATATAAATGCCGACAATAATCATTGAAGATTGTTTACTTATGTACCATATTCCATTTGACCGTAAATTTTTATAATGAACAAACCATTATTTATTGTATTGTGTTGCGGTTAAATGAAATTGAATATTTTGTAGACAGTTTTCTATCATCATTGCCAATTTGTTGTTTCACCAAATAATTGGTTTGATATTTAATTTCAGCTGCCACATACATACAGATTTACGTATTTTATATTTTGTAAAGGAACCTTTATGTTGAGTGGATTGAAAGAATCGATCATATGTATATATTTATCCTATTTATTGCATTCGTGAATACATGTCAATTAATATTGCTATTTGCTCAAATTGTAAGAGTATTTGATATTTTTTTACTTTGAAGAATCAAAAGGCTGTCCAAAAGATGGTTCGTTGTAATTATATATATATATATATATATATATATATATATATATATATATATATATATATATATATATATATATATATATAGTGGTATGGGTTACTTATATCCACATAAGTAGTATGTAACGGTGATCAGACATAAAATGTATTTCAGTAGAAGATCGATAAGGAAAGAATGGGAACGGAAAGCAATTGGTATGAAAATGCATGAGCAATGAAATATGAGACAATGTACTGATATTTGTTAAAATAACAGTCAAGTTTGAAACGATAGATTGATATTTTACAAATTAACTATTTATTATATGGTTCTCATATTGTAGTGTGATGCTCTATAATTTCGTGTTAAATACATTCGATTTTCCTCACTTGTGTTCTTGTTCACTACAATATATAACAATAAACTGGCTAGGAACATGTGAAGAAATAATTGTCTTTTCATTTCACTAAAACAAAATAAATATGAAAAGTAGATTGAAACTTCATATTGATTTATATATATAATTTAATTAATTTATTCTTGGAAACAAACCGAATTCCTATCAGTCGTTTATTTTAACTAGAAATTAATTAATAATATTTAATAACTTTAATTAACTTGTATAAAATTCTCAAAGTGATCAATTAGAGATAATGAATGAAAGATTTAACCTATAATTGTTCACCATTTATAAGTAGTAGTAGTATTAGTAGTATTAATAGTAATGATAAAAAAGTTTCGGAAAAAGAACAAAAAAAAATGTATTGTACATTTATTACTTTTAATCTAACTAAATAAAGATGAATTTAATTCAATATTTTAATTTTAACCAAATTCATTCCATTTCAAAATGATAAATTCAACATGATCATAGACCAATTTTTATAATAAAATAATTACAAAAAAATTTTGTTTTTGTTTTGTGACTAGTTTTATCGACTAAATTGTTCAACATTGTTCAATACTCATTGATCAATGGTATATTTCTATAGTAAATGAATAAAAAAGGTCTATGATAGGAAGTTTATAAATGAATAACTAGCACGTTGTGTTGATATGTTATGTTTCATTCCCCTAACGATAATATTTAAAAAAATAATGATAATAACTACCTACCTCTACTATGTACAAATTCATAACTATTCATCTGTTCTTTTATTCGCCTCGCTTACATCTCTCGTTTTTATCTACCCACTCACTCACTCACTCTCTTTCTAACAATCATCGTCATCAAAAGGTTTGGCGGTTTTTGTTATTTAATCCTTATTATTTTATTTTTAAGTAAAAAGAATAAAAGACAAATAAAACATTCATAGTAATAATAGTAAAATAAGGAGAACTAATCACTTTAAGGAGGGAGGGAGTCAATGAATGAATAGTTTTAGTCAAATATTAAGTAATATATAGACAGATATGCATGCATAATATTACAAAAGGCAAAACCTAAATAAGTAAGAAAATAATATACAAATGATAGAAAAATAAATTTAGATAATGCATTGTGAATAAGGTAAAAAGAAACATTTTTGATAGGGGGAAAAAAATAAAAGAAATTTATTACTGTCGTCTTTGTTTCTTTCATTACTTTTTTCTTCTTTTTTTTTAATCTTCAAAGATTGAAACAAGAGACGAAATGAGGATAGTTACAGTAAAAAAATTAATCAAAAAAATACATCTTTGAATAAAACTAACGATATTACTATCAATGGGGTTTATTTCATTTTTTTTTGTTTTTATACTTTGAAAACGTTTATATTCGATTTGGTTTACTTAGCAACGAATTAAATTTGGAAAGAATAGAAGAACAAAAATATGAATTCGGTAAATGTATCGATTGTATTCTTTGGTTTATACATAAATATGTTTAAATAAATACCGGTAATGGAAGAGTTTTTTTCCTAGAAAAAGAAATAGTAAATCACTATAATTTATATTATTTAGTTCATATTTACTAAAATTCATAAAGAGGCAAGTTTATAAATGACTTGATTGTTTGAAACTTAAGAAATCATGTAAATTATACCCTTTTAACTAGAAATTTTAGAATGGGAACTAGAATTTATTTGACAGTTTAGGACATTATTATGATTATTATACAGAATAGATGTCTATTCAGAAAGTAATTTTCACTAATTATTGAAGCTATTTGTAAATTTTCAGTTTGATCTTGTGTATAGTCTGAAGTCATCACTTTAATGAATACTTAAACTAGGGCATAACACTCATCTACTACTCTGCGGTTTATAGTGCTTCTATAAATATACCATTCAGTGATGAAATGTGGTGATTCTTAAATTGTTAAAATCTTTAATTGAACACAAAAAAAGTATATACGCTGCACAAATTTGGCACTATGAATGATTTCTGTGAGTCCTTTTTGACGTTGATTCACGTATAAGAGCAAAGCCCACAAATGGAAATAGTATAAAATTGACAGTAATCAAGGTATTATTTACTTACCATAATTTTCCAATAGAAGATTCTGATTTTTTTTCAAACATTCATAAATTATGTATTATCTGATTAATAATAATAAGAATACAAACTATAAACTAACTTAAAACGTTAAGATTATATTTGGAAAGTGGTGTTCAAAAGAGAATACATACTATATGAACTATTTTTCATTAATTGCTTATTCTAAGTCCAACAAATACACGAACTAGGTTACTGAAATAAAAATTAAAAATTATTTTCAAGAAATTTATGTAATGATCAGGGTTATAGATATAGAAACACTAATGAAGAAAACAGCGCCTTTTTTTGTTTCAATACACCACTATTCGGATGACTGTTTTTAAACTGGATCTACAAGAATTGTTTGCGTGTATGATTTTGGCGTTGAAACAATATAAAGACGATAAAACATAAATAAACTATGCCATCAGGCGGTATGAATTTCATGTCTTTCCAAGGATATTTTCAACAAATGGAAATGTAAGCAAATGAAAAGTATTTATATAGGATACTATAAATATACCCCAACTTCTGTAACCTAAAGTTTTTATGCATTAAATTCCTGTGTTGCCTAGACAGAATAGTATTCAATGAATAATGAGTATCTCTTAATCTCTGAAATATAAACAAGCATAAAATACTATGATCATATTAAATTTCTAATGTTAAAACACTATGTACACATACGATATATCCATTGCTGGATAAAGTAGATTAGAAATCCTTTAAACCTCTAGTACTACTATCCTTAAAGTCTAAGTACTTAATACCAAATTGAATTACACTTCATTCAATGAAATTCTTACTTCTTTTTCTAATGAGTTAAAATTTTCATTAATTTTGCTTTTGAAACATTTATCTTTAATTTCAACAAAATCATTAAGAGAATATCAGTTGATCTATAAGCAAACATGAATAGCTTATCTCAGCATAAAAGATTCTTTTCTTTTTTTAAAAAAATAATAGAATAATAACCAATTCAAATAAATACCGATCAACTCTATGATGTATTGAATTCTTTATGATTACATCCATAAATAATAATATTACTGATTATTATCATTATTATTATTATTATTACTATCAGTATTGTGAGATACATATTGTTTTGTCTATTGATCATTTCTTTTCTTAATTCTTTATTCATTTATGCGGTTCCCATTTATCATAAACAGACATGCATATATATATATATATATATACATGCACATAAGAGGACCTATGTAATTTATCTCAATTTATGTTTACCGAATCGAATAAATATCTGAAGTGTATGTGTCCTACTACTACTACTATTTCTTTCTTTTTTCTCTTTTGTAGAAGCAAAACATTCAGTGAATTATCACTTAATTTATAGAACCATATGCTTGTGTGGGTGTGTAATTTTTTTTCTTTTATTTTCTCCGTCATTGTTTCTTCTTTTTTCTTCAGATTTATTTTTCACCGCCTTATCTTCACTTTTCTAATTTATTTATTGTTTAATACATTCCACATTGTTATAATGATATTGTTTCTTATTTTTGTCTTCTTCAATATTTATTTATTTGCCTTCTGTTTTTCTTTTCTCTCCCAACCTTGTTCTTCATCCTAATACTACCATTAAAACTATTATTACTGATTGTTCTTAATGTAATACTACCATGCTGAATTGTTCAATGAAAATTTATTTAAACTATGAAACACACCTGTTTCGTAGTTGACCTAAAAGACTGACCATATATATATATATATATATATATATATATATATATATATATATATATATATATATATATATATATATATATATATAATAACTGGGAAATTACAGCAGTTCCTCTTCAGTTATTGCATCTGATATACAACCAATAATATTTGAATGCTTTCTTTCCATTGAGAAATTGAATCCATCCAATCTTTGTTTTGTTTTTTGCTTAAGTCTCGTTAACTCTTAGTGAGGTACATCTCTGTATATGAAGACGAAAGAAAAGGACAACTATAATATTAAAGTCAAATGTAATAAATAATGTTGGATAGTTGTTATTAGTGAAATCAACGATGCCCGTTTCGTGGTGTCTTGGACTCATCAGCTGAATATACCTGCATCCATATTAATGTTCACATCGAGAATTGAACCGAGTGTCTTTTGCTTTAATTACACGTATTATCCACTTAGTAACTGAATTTAAATAGACAGTCACTTGTATAACGAAAACGAATATAATGTGTAACCAGGTAGATGTATCCTAAATGGAACAAAACGGGCTTCCTAGATCCCAATACATAACTGTACTAAAATAAATGGGAATACAAAGGCGAACCTTTGAAGATGCATTTACCGCAAAGGCAACTGACTAATTCTAGTCCCCAATATATCAATCAGAAGATATAAGGACCCATGAATTAAAGAGAATTGAGATGAAAATAAAGTACATGAAGCTATACATTTACAGTGTATAGTTTCTTCATGAAATTAAAGACGGAACAATTTTTGGTATCATTTACGGTATTAAAATTTGAAATAGTCAGAATACGTTTAAAATGACAAATCGTTTTTGTATATGTAAATGTTATTTAAATTTTCTTATGACTGGGCCTATTGTAGACTTAGAATTAACCTTCTAAGTCTAGAAAAGTAAATGTGTAATCAGATACGTTTGGAAGCAATCACTGAGTGGATCTGTCACATTTTAAATAAACTCCATCTTCCCCATTATTTAATAAAAAATTTAATATTTGTAACCATTTCTTATATCTAAGCAATACACGTATCAATCACCTGTGAAATATTAGCTAGATATGTAACAAACATTACTAGTAAACTGTCCGGTTATTGATTCATCTCCTAGAGTTAAAATATTAACACTGATTTATTACTGATGAATAACAATGATGATTTATTGATTACTATACGAATTTGATCAACTTGTTGCCATGTGAATATGAATACCGAACAAGTGATCAGAAATTTTTTAAATAAATTTTACTAATTACCCTCCATACGATATTTTATCATTTTAATTTTGACATTCAAATTAAAAGAACGTTGTTCATAACGAATTTTACAAGATATTTAGTTTTTTTATGGTAGATAATCTCTATGGCAATATCACGTTTAACTATTTATAATAGAAACAAATTACAGGGCAAATTATGGTCACTTTGATAACATAATGAAAGATTAAAAAAATTACTTATCATCTTTACCGACTATTTTGTATTGATGTAATCTGAATGAACTGCTCAAAAATTATGTCTTAACAATGATTAACAACAAGTTCCCAAGTTAACTTCATCATATCACTTGAGATGAGAAATTAACAAACAGAACACATTGACTAGTCTATTAGTTTAAACAATAAACCAGCAAATGAAATTAGCAAAAAATTTTGTCAGTAGTTGGATTATTTAATGAAAACATGTTTTCATCGGTTAAATAAGAATTTGTCATTATAAGAAAGTATAAGCTTATTTACCTTAGATACAATTACAAGTAGAACTATATTTATTGTTTACTATTTAGAATAGATTCGATATTTCATTTGCTTTATTGTTCTAACCTATTAGTTTTCTTCTAACATGTTCTATGACTGGATGTTAATGAGTAAAATATAACAAATACAGTAAGTGTCTTGTTTTCCTGAATTATTGATTCATTAAACCTTAGCGACTTATATATATATATATATATATATATATATATATATATATATATATATATATATATATATATATTAATTTAATTGATTTTGTATAGTCCATTGTATATGCATACTTTACTTCATATGTGTTATTAATTACATAACATTATTCTATTCTTTGAAATCGCTTAGCAACTTCAATTAATATCACATTTGATGCTAAATGTATCAGAAACTTTACCTAGAATTTCTTATATTCGTTACATATACACCAACGTAATAAATTTTGTTTTAGTTAATGTTCATTAATTATGCCACATCTATTCAATGATTACTCTTGTTTACTTTCAAGTCTATTTCAATGCATTTATATTAATTTTTCTTAAGTTTTATCTTATTTTCCATACGATTCAATGACATAATATTTAAGTTATGGTCAACACACTTTATTTTCAAATTTTTTGATAAGTTATTATTTCAGTAGTTCTTTTTCAGAAAAAAAATGACTTGAATAATCATAGATTTTATTCAATTTCCCAACGATTCGTTAACTGAGATGAGTTTTATTTCTCATAGTTACAGAGTTTTATTAGAAATATTTTGAATTGTTATTTAACAACTCTCTTAGTACAAATAAAGTGCTACATTTAAAATTCGTGACCAGTAGAGCTGATTCGTGTCGGGTAGAGGCAGGTATCTACCTCTGTACAATGGAAGATGGTTACTCATTTTCGTGGATTGGTTGAGATTAGCCATCATGACCATTGAATGTAGTCTCAATAGTCTAGAGGTTAGGCATTCGTGCGTAAGACTGGATGCCATGGGTTAGAATAACGCTATCAGGATCGTGAGTCCGCAATGCTGAGGAGTCCCATGTTAGAACGAAACGGCCATCCAGTACTTCCAGGTTTTCAATAGTGATCTGATATTAATCGGTTCATGATCTCAATCAAAAATAAAAGTTGTCTTAGTATAATTTTCATCTTATTGACAGTATTTCATTTTGTATTATGAATACAATGAATTTGTTTTGTTTTCGGACATTAATTAAAGTAAATCAGAATAGTAGTCTAACTTTAATTAACTCATGAACTTAACTATTAAATTACTACAATCTCCACAAAACCCCCCGGAAGGTGTTGAACATTTTACATAAATTTTTACAATATTTTCATTTGTTTTCAAATGACTTCTAATTTTAGCATGGAATTGCATAACTCATATAACGTGTATATGTATGTATGTATTACTTTTTTTAAATCAACCCATTTCCTTCTGACCATAATTTTCACATTTAAAAAGGATTTTTATATCTCGAACAGATAGTCATAATATAATAGTTAATTTTATACTGTATGTAAGCTGAACAACATCATTAGCGCAGACTTCAGGTAGAAGTGAAGTGTTCGAATTTCTCTACATGTGGTCCACATCTTGGTCTATCAATCTTAGACCTGATTGACTACTGTTTACCTTCAACCTGTCATTGTTTACTTCTTTGTTTTGGTTGTATTTCACATAGGTTTCATACAACCAAAACACAGAAGTAAACAATGACAAGGTAAAGGTCAATAAGAGTCAATCAACATTGAGGTCTATGAGACAAGGTGTGAACCACGTGGGGAGAAATTCAAACACTTCACTTCTACCTGAAGTTTGTGCTGATGATGTCGTTCAGAAGAACGATGAAAGCTCCATGTCCAAACCATCCAGCTCAGAGAACAAAACTCCATCAAAATCATTCACTTGAGCTATAAATCTTTTCTACCATCTTAGGTGAATCAATTAATAATACACACAAATTTTGTCAAGTAATACTATAATAGAAAACTTTATAAAACAATTTTTTTAACATATCCACTGAACATTACTATTATTCTCTTATTTAATCAGATAACTTTTATAATACCGCCAATTATTTGTTAAACAATGATTACTCTTCTTGTTGTTGTTATCATTATTAAATTTCTTTTCTCTTTTTCTCACTGTAATAGAAAATCATTCAAAATCCGACATTCATATACACCAGTTATATGAAAGTTCATTGGTGCAAACTAATTATTTCTAAATTGTAGATATATATATATATATAGATAGATAGATGATCTGTTTTGTTTTAGCTTAGTGATTAATACATTCTACTTTTCATCTTAGAAATCTCAAAAGTTTTAATTCATTTTATTTCTCTACTAGCTCTTAAGCCATATACATAAAACTGTAATAGATAAATTAATAACCTCACTGTTATCATTATTATCAGTTACTTATATATTCTTATATACATGCCCAAAATTATGCATCAAAAGCTGTAATCTTACTTCACACTAGAAATGGCTAATTTCACTAAGTAAATTGATAAGCAACTACATATATTGAAACCTTGGAACAATCGAGTATATTTATAATTTATAATGTATTTCTTCTTTCTCTTCTTGTTTTTTTTTGTTTCATCTATCTATTGACTATTTAACATAGTCAATATTATAATAAATAGTTTTTCATTTTAATTTACGATAATTGTTTACAGGTGTTCTTAACAACAACAACAACAAGGAAAAAAAACCCATAATGAACATGATAATTTGATCAGGGAAAAAAAGTCTTCCGCCCCCCCCCTTCTTTTTTTCTTTTTCTTTTTGCCTAATTTTATAAATAATTTTGTGTAATTTAAAAAAAAAAAAACCATTTTTGACTATTGATTGTATAAAATTTATTAAATCTAAAAATTAAAACAACAAAATATTAATTCAGTTCTTACCATTATCTTTGACTACTTTGTACTACAGTAGAAACGTAAAATCTTAGTTTAAAATCTTTAATAGTGTTCTAGATAACTTTATTATTACTTATAAAGTTTATGACTTGAGACAATATTAAAGTGATTCACACAGAATCCATATATATACCAATAAGAGACTAATCAATTACAATCCGAAATATTAATGGGAAGATTCAATTAAAACAATACCAAATTAATTTAAAACTGTGTTATTATTATTATTATTATTTGACAGAAATTCGTTAACTTCAATAGATGAAATTATGAGTCAATTGAAGTTAGACCACTATGGAATATTAGGAAGCAATGGACGGCCATTTCGTCCTATTATTGGACTCCTCAATAGTGCACATCCATGATCCCGTACTAGAGTCTCATACTAGGATGAAACTATCGTCCAGTGCTTGTAGATTTTTCATGGTGATCTAGCATCAATTGACTCATTATTTCAAATATTGAAATGATTAAAATCTCCACAAAACCTCTTCTGAAAAATTTGTTTTATTTAATCAATAATAAGTATTATTTTTAAATAAACTAAATAATTACCAAATTAAAAGATAAAATAGAATGATTTCAATCATAATTCTATTATTCATCTAATCTAACTATTAGTTGTATTTTATTGTTTTAAGTTGTTAAATATTCTATGGAATATCTATTAAATGAATAATAGATTTAAACTTATTCTTATTGGATTGAATGTAGATAAACTGATGATAAGTTTAAATACAATAGTAATAGATAAACAATCAATCAATTTGTATACAATGAATACTTGACAACATCCTTCTTTTTTTTAATGTTTATTCTATTTACCGTCAATGAATCGTTTTTTATCTTCTATATAATATAATTGTTGTTTTTTGATTATTTAAGTAAATAGATACAACATATTGATTATTTAGTGTCTAGAGACAGTTATCAAAATCGAATGATCATATGATCACTTCATCGATATATTTCAATCAACTTTATAGCCTAGAAATAATATTGATTACGATCAAATGATCAACAAAGTATATGATGTACTATTTAATCCCAATAGTTAATAATCTATCTAGAAAATATATAGAAACAATTAAATTCACATGAAATCATTTATAATATTAATGTAATATTAAATATGTATAATTTAAATGGAAAGTTTCCATTATTATTCGAATTATATAACATGAAATTCAAAGATTTTCCCATAGTTTACACATTAATATGGTTTTATTGTTAAACTAGAATAGAACTAAGAGTTCAGTGACGGTCTTAACACCTGTTGTTAAGATAAATTATGATGACTAGTAATTAGGAAACAGATGATATTAAATAACTGTACATGAGATCATTAGTAATAATGATATTTAGGCATTAAAATGAAAGCATAACATTATGTCTTAAATTACTTAAGGCGTAACTATTGATGTTGTAACACATAGTAAAATCTATTAAATATCTATTGAAGGAATATATCGAATAAGAAATATTAGTTTTTCCTACATTTCTTTTTTGAAGAAAATCTTACATCTAGTTTATGATGTCTTTATTTATAACAAATAACAGTTTGATATAACACACATCTCAGAATTAAGTTACTATCAGTATATTCCTAATTACTCTCATTAATCTTTGTGCTGAGAGGCTTATTTGAAGCTACTTTCATATGTAACTTGCTTTAGATCGATTAAGATACCATTTTAAACTAGTGACCCTAGAGATATCTACTTCGTCTTGGTATGCAACATCTCATCAGTACGTATCCACAACTATAATAAGTCTCAACTGCAGGGCCCTTTCGATCATGTAGCGTGAGCCCTCCACGCATGAAATTACGATCAAATCATGATATAGTGCAAACATCATTCAATATTATTTATAGTCTTTGTGTCACGACAGGAACTAGCTTTATATAAAAGTACAAATCAAAAAAATCCATCATTCTCTTCCTATATATTTTATTAAAAAGTTATTTCCTTATCATAGGCATATTTATGTACTTTTATTAATAGACAAAATATTAAATAAGTTGTCTCTCCCCCCCCCCGAAAAAAAGAATAAAATAACAACACATCTACAATGATAATAATAACTGTACAATAAAACTTGAATTACTGCAAAAAAATTCATTTAAAGCAACAAACAATTCATATACATATATCCGCTAATAGTTAGTTCATTTAGCTTAAAGTCAACCTTAAAAGGGGTTGATTAAGAATTCATCAGACAAATAAACTATTCCTACCACTACTTACCAATCATCTATATTAGTGACTAAAGTATTAGTTGAAAATTGTATATACTGATCAAAACATACTGTTTTTTCGTGAATTAAACTAAAGATGAGAAAATAACCAAAGAGATTTGCCGACAAATTATTCAAAGCCTATAATCTGCCCTCCTGAAACAATTGCCTTTCAACCCCTAGTTCTTTTTTATAATAATAAAAAAATTAATCAACCTACACTATCTCAATATTTATACTTAATTGTATAAAAATATAATCTCTATGACTGTCATTATAATTAATAGTATTATTCATAATCAAATCATTAATGTTAACTCTCTTAACCAATGACTCAAAAGAACAATTGAAAAACTGAATGATTTCAATGATTAAGTTCATTGCCTATTTGGTTATATACGTAATATGCTAGTAATTCTGTTACTGTGTATTAAATTATAAATTACTCAATAAAGCATTTGTAATTAATTATATTATTATATTACTTTTATTAAAATCTCCATATTATTAACATAGAAAATGAATAATATTCAGTTAGTAACTAAATTTCAGGAAATAATTTGTACTTTTAAGTGAATATATAATTGAATTCATTAAATTATTTATTACATACAACAAATAAAAAGAAAATTCAAAATGAACAATTCTATATTTGTATTGTCTTCTGTATTACGTAATATATATATATATATATCATATGGAAGTTACACAGAAATACTAGGTATCTCTGATAGATAATATAAATCAGTAATTCATCGATTAATTAGTGTTTGCTTAAAGTTAGTAATAGGTGATAAAATGTATTGAGGTTATGAGTATATGTCAATTAATAAACATATAAGACTAGTCACTTCATACTTTTAAATTCGTTGTTATCAGAACATGTTAATATATAAAAAAGGCACTTTAAACTGTAATATTCAATAACTTAAGTTGTATGAAGATGTGTAAACTTGTTTGATCAAGATTAACTAGGTACATTAGTTAGCACATCCAAAAATTATAAAGGGATTAATGCAAATTCAATAACCTTTTTTTTATCTTTTACCACATCAAAACTATTGAATATTGTATTTTCCTATTCCAGTTGTTTCTCTTTGATATTTAGTCTTGCTAAAATCACTTCTTCTATACCGACGAGAGTTACGTTAATAATTTAACAGTAATAAATGGTCTTTTCAAACAATTAGTTATGTATTTTATGATCAAACAACTATATTAAATAATTTTTCGTTGTATTTTACTAATCCTAATATAAGTAATTTTAATATTTCAATCAATTTAAAGTTTGAGGATAATCTACTGAGAAAAAAACGATAATTTTCATGTACGTATCCTATTCTCACCCTCATAACACTAAGATTTGACTGATAAAACTCATAAAAGGTCATTTGGATACGCTTAGAATTGAAGTTTGTCATTGTGAATGAGTTATGAATTAATTCTGCCCAACTGTAAATCACAAACTTGTACGTAATTGTTTGTAATAAATTATTTAACCATATAAATCAATATATGTCCACTCTTATTATATCAATGAATAAAAGTTTAGTCATTCCTATGCTACTACTTACCTATTTAAAGATAATGAAGCTTAGTGTTTTTATTTATAATAAACGGTTATTTGTTAAAGTAGGCTGTAAAGTTATAGAATTTACTTTTGCCTACTTATAACTTGTAAGTAGCCAAAATATAAAACAAAATATTTCTGCTCGCCTATGATAACAAATAGATGTATGCGAAGTTATTTATGCTACTGTATTTATTTCAGTTTGTCTTTTGTACTGCATGTTACAAAATTTCTATATGTGGCGTGGAAAATCTTTACGCCTTCAGCACTTAGTAACTGTCGTGTAATAGAAAAAACATTATGAAGGCTCGTTTATATGAATTTTGTGGAAACATCTTAGCAATATGATCAGCCTCTAAATTGACCATATATGCCTAGTTAAAGATAAAGAAAATGATTTTTTCAAGATTGGATTTAAAGTTTATACATCAATTTAGTAAGCATTAAATAATATTCATGAGTAAGTTTCATTAGAACATTATTTATTCAACTCAACAGTTTTAAAACCTAAACATTACTAAATTTTCTAGTTTAATGTGAAAAATTGATTAAATTCTAGGGTTTGGGAGTCCACAGTAGATTTGTGTGATAATAATCGCTTTAAAAGATAGAATATCTGTAAAGAACGTTCGTATCAAAATCTAATTTGCATCATACGGTGAAATAAAATAGTGAATAACTGAAACCAGAGAATACTTGACTCGTTACATATCACGCTAGCTTGAGACTTGTCAAAAATGGTCCTAAACAGAGAACATAAAAATTTCTGAGGCTATGACTAATATTGTTCATTTAACCCATCTACTTTCAATTGAAATCTTAAGTTTGCAACTTCATTTAATTTTAATATTTTATGATCATCTAAATGAAATTTCTATAATCCAATCAAACCCAATCGGTTTAAGTATACTAGAAAATTTGCTGTCGATTAAGATTCATTCAAGTAGGATCACAAATATTTCAGTGTTTGCTTTTACAAGTTTTCATATATCATCGTTGGTATTAGTTCCTCCCTCAAGAAAGCTTTTACCAAATAGTGTACAACTATTTTCTAATTTATCATAACACTAGTAATTAAATTAAAAATCTATGTATTATTTATTTCAGGAAACTTGTGACGACCCATTAAAAGAATTTGTATCTCCTGTACGTGGTATACCACGTTGTTGTAGTAAATGTGAACCCGGGAACGGTATGTTACGTTTATGCTCAAATTCAGAAGATACACAATGCCGACCATGTAAACCAGGTTTTGAATTTTCGCCTTTTAGAAGTGCAACAAAGAAATGTTTGCACTGTCGACGTTGTGAAGAGGTAAGTGAATAGATGATAAGATCAATATTTATAGATACTCTTTTGATTAAGTACTTCCTATTGTGCTAGAATTTCAACTCTCAGTAGAGTGTTCTATATTCACAACATTACTGAAAAGTTCTATTCTATGAAGTTTATCAACTTCGTATAAGCTTTTACTTTCACTTTATGTGTACAGCATACCAATCCGAGTTATAGACGTACATATGTGAAGGTTCCTATGGAATAAATAAATTAAGGAGTATATGAACAAGCAATAATAACTTAGTCATCCTCGATTATTAAGTCTACGATTATTTTGTTATAATGAATATCAAGAATTTGTTTTACTTTTTTATATTCTCTTTTTAGATTCATCCATTAGCAAAAACACGTAATGAATGCACTCCCATAACAGATACAATATGTCAATGTGAAAAACCATACTATATGTCAGAAAAAGAACAAACATGCAAACCATGCACTGTTTGTAAACCTGGTGAAGGTATAGTACAGTAAGTTTATGTTCATAATGTTATTCTACTTATTAATTATCTAGTAGTATAAAGTTGTTAAAACAAAAAAATCACCAAGATTCACTAGCTCATTGTGTAGATGTTTTTACATAAAAATCTATACAAGACATGTAGAAATCAGAAATTCACTGTTAATGACCATTCTTATTCACATAAAAGACAAAAAATGTTATATTTAATGTCTCGTATTTTAGTATTCATCTGCTTCGGTATATATATATAAACATACATACAAACATTAATATGTTTCTTTGATCTTGATTGAAATCACTTACTTTTTCGTATATAAAAAGTTTTACGTGTTACGCTACCTATTGATATTATTATTATCTACTAACATAGTGATATGTGAATAAATGTGAAGTGTTTTGCTTTACGCAAAATACACTTTCGGCTTTAATAACCTAAATAGCATTACTACATTATATGCCTTTTATGTATGCATAGTTCAATTTTTTTTCTTTCTATCTAATATACCTATACATGTACATGTGTAAATTATCTAAACACAAATGGTTATGTGAAGTAGGAATTTCATGAACAGCTGTAATGATATCAGTAGGTGCTATGAAGTTATTTTTATTATTTTTTTTAAAAAATTAGAAACAGTAATTCAAGTTCATTCTAATGTGAATATGAAATCATGGGAATTGCATAGAAATGAAGACTTTTATCGTTGAAAATTATTCAAAATGAATTACGAAAATAAATACAAGCATATATATATATATATATATATATATATATATATATATATATATATATATATATATATATATATATATATATATTGAATAAGAACTTTCGTCTAAATCTGATCGAATAGTTTCACATTATTTTGGCGCCGAGTTGATGTCAGACATTAAAGAGGAAGAATGTATTTGTAAAATCTCAGCGAATGAATTTGAAGTAAATCTAACGTTTCGTCTGGTAATCTAGTCAAAGCTTTTTCAAGAAAATATAATCAGACATCAAAATTATCGAATATGTTTGATTATATTTCCTTGCATAAGTTTGGACTAGATTACCAGACGAAACGTTAGATTTACTTCAAATTCATTCGCTGAAATTTTACAAATATATTCTTACTCTCTCTATATATACATATTGGTTTTAAGAGATTTTACAAACGTGTTCAGTTCCTAAGCTACTAGACCTATGAATATTTTATCATTAAATCATACAATGTGAAAGATTTAAACTTGGACTTAAGATATGCATCAATGAATTTAAACTCCTTTAAATTAAATTACTGCTTAAACATTGTTTTCGTTCAATTTCATTTATTTAAAACAAAACAAAGAATAGTTCATCATATGGTAACTGAGTTGCAAAGTGTTCCACATGGTTTATTTATGTAGAACACAATATGAATGATTAAATTATAAAAATAACTCGATTGGTTTAATTAGAATTTTTATATGAATAAACTTCTTCAATTGAGTATCTTTATACAAATAATAAAACCATTTAAACCATATAGATAATTTGGTAGAGAAGTAATTACATAAGAAAAGAAAAAAAGAAAAAGGCCTTTTCATTTGATCAGTGTGTATCCTTTCAACTTCAACTATGAATGGTTATTTTAATAATAAAGTATATGATATAATATCTGAAGTGATAAAGGTTTAATCACTAAGATGAAACGGTCATCCAGTGCTTCTGGGTTTTCAGTGATCATCTAACATTGATCAACTCATAATCTCAATCAAAAAATTTAACTGAAATAAATCGAATTTATGACGTTAAACAAAAAGACAATTAAAATAAATATATGACCAATCATGTAACAAGTAGTAATAATTCCACTGTTGGAAAAATAATCTGTTGGTCATTTACGAATAAATTTTAACAGCTTATTTCTATCTTAAATGTATTGTGATGATGTTGTCTAACTGGATAATTGAACACTATAATCATCCTTTAGAAATACAAATATTTCATTTAATAGAGCTGAACTAACTTAATTGACGCAGTTTGTGAAATATAACGTGAGAGCTCGTTGAAGTGAGCACTTCACAGTGAATCATGTTGTTAAACTTTTGTTTTTTTTATTACTGTAATAAGTTTTGACTGAATGATAATCTTAAAACGCTAATTAATTAAGCTTGGCTCTGCAAATGACCAGTAATTTTGTTTTAGATCTATATTTTATCAAAATGATTCTATTTGATTTATTTCCCCAATTACATAGGTTCAATTTTGACAGTTTTAACTTAAATAGTTTCTTATTATTATTACGATCATTTCTTTAAGGGCATGTGGTTGGAATACCGATACACAATGTCAATCATGTCCGGCTGGTTTCTGGTCTGCACAAAGTATTGATAATGTAAAGTGTATACCTTGTCAATCATGTGGAAAAGATCAAGTTTTAGTAAAAGAATGTTCATCAACATCAGATACACTTTGCTGTCCATTAAATAATCCCAACTGTACACATGAATTGTCAATGTATTTTGGTAAGATAATAATAATAATAATCTAATATAAAGTTTATAACATAATAATTCATGTAGAAATTATTTATTATTTTCTTATTTCAGTATGAAGTTAATAATAAAAACCAATGTTAAATAGTATATTAACTACGATTTATTTCCTTTAACTATTTTAACGGAAAAAATTTCAACAGTTGAATTCATGAGTCGATGTAAGCTAGACCACCGTTAAAAACCTGGAAATAATGAACGGCCGTTTCGTTTTATCATGGGACTCTTCAGTAGTGCATATCCACAATCCCACATGCAAGACTCGAACCCAGGACTTCCGGTTTCTCACGAGAACGCAAGATCCGTGATCTTGCGAAGACATCCATTCATTGTCTGAGGTAAATATCTGCCTCTACCGGACACGTATTGAGCTCCAATGGTCGCAGCTTCTTATTAGAAATTTTTTTATTCAAGATCTGTATTATTCTACTGAATGTAATTCAGAGAAACCAAATAACACTTTGTGAATAATTATTTTGCATTATAAATTATATCTTAGTATGGTTGAGTATTAATAAACTGTGGATTTCTGGTGAATCTATCGGTAGTCATAAAATCATATTACTTTAAGATTCAAAACTCTTATATTTCACAGTCCACATGATCATTACTTCTAATTCTTAATTATTCTTAAGTCAGAACAAAATAGTTGTGCCAATGGTTCTTGGTTTTGTAATATTCGTTAAGCGATTTGAGTTCATAACGTTAAGTATTTTCATTAAAACTCTCTTTCGTCTTGATTAAATATGCTTCTTGTTTAATCAATTCTAATGATTAATTAACTCAATTATATGTCATCTCTATAGTTTTCAATAGGGATAAAACTAAGAATAACTTTCCATTATATATATATATATATATATATATATATATATATATATATATATATATATATATATATATATATATATAAGCGACTAGAGAGCGAAACTTTTTCAGCATGAAATCAATGTCAAATCAATAATTAATAAGTCACTGGTCTGAGTCCGACCACCAATACAATTTCTTTGAATTTTGTCGGACATTCCTATCTATGTATAATTACATACGTATATTTTTTCACGGCTTTTAACATAAAAAGAAATTTTCGGTTTTTCGAAAGTTCTTTGAAGTAAATCATTATACTAATCAAAGGAAGTACTTTGAGAGAGAGAGAGAGAGAGAGAGGAAAAATAATTATAACTGGTGAGTGTACACACAGTAGAAAACACGAATAATAAAAACAGCAAAATAATAAAGGGAAAAACAGCAATGACCTTTGATGTAAGTTGATGAAAAAAGAGGAACTCTTTGTAAAATACTTTTTCTTTACCTCTCATTCATTTCTCATTGTGTGATGGCTACTTTACCGTGCAGTCATATTCATGCCATAATAATTATGAATAACGTTAATATCAGCTTATTATTGACCATTATTTCCTTCTAAATTATGTGTACAAAACGCATATAAATTTAGTCTATATATATACCATGAATATGTATGTAATTTATGTTCTACCTATTTTCTACATTTTAGTCAACTGTTGGTTATTTACACAATTTTACGTTATTTGAAATTGTTATAGTTTTTCATTTCGTTTATTTTTTTTTCTACCTTTTATTCTTGTTACGGTTAGTGATGTTGTTTTTATTATTATTATTATCGTCATGTCGGGAATAATCTTTGAAGTTTCGCATACACACTTAATGCGCCATCAAATAAATCATCAAATGACCGTGTAGCCGGAACCATTTCCTTTTTGTTAAACAATAATAATAATAATAATAGTCATCGTAAAATATTTCACATTTAAGTGCATTTTATACATCAATGGATAGACGTTTTATATCTATTTCTATGTAGAATAAATGAATGAATGAATAGTTCTATATGTATATGTCTGTAATATGTATGTACATTTGTATATGTGGATGAATTATATGATTATTAATTCAGTATATTGTTGTACGTTAGTTACTTAAAAATTCATTTAACAAAGTGTATTTGGACAAAATGAAGTCATAAATTCATGTATATCTCTATATATATCTGAACTTAGATTGGTGTGTGTGTGTGTGTGTGCGTTGTATTATCTCTCTGTCTCTAAACAAAAATAAAACACATGTAGATACAGTGTTGTTATGTGCTTATAAATTTATTCATGAATCTTATTGCAACAAAAATATTTTAAAAAAATACTATAATAAAATCCAAAAATAATCATTTACTATGGAAAAAGGGGATTCTTTGAATATTATGCCAAAATTATTTCAAATAAATAATAATGTGAAGATTGAAAAATTGAGCTTAGGCTAGAACAGTAAAACAAAGTATATATATATATATATATATATATATATATATATATATATATATATATATATATATATATATATATATATATATATAAAGACAATAAAGATGATATATGTATAGGTATATAAATCTAACTATATAGACAAAATCAAAGAAGCTACTAGAATTTAACCGACAAGATTTATGGTTAAGAAATAAGATTGAAATAAAAACATATGGAAAAAGAAGAAAGAAATTTTTTTCTTTATGCAGACTAAAAATGGTTTTAAAACGCGTACACACACACACACACACATACAAAAAACAAACATAAGAAAGAGAATGGTAACTAATCTTTAGAAATCCGATTTTTGATTTTATATAAATATAAGGTTAATAATAATCATTTTGAATTCCTTCTTTTCTTTTACTTCAATGAAACAATGTATTTTCATAAGGTGGAGGATGATAATGGCGCTTATTTAAATGAATGATTTACAATAGTAGTATAACATTATGTTTGGTAGTAGTGATAGTAGTTAGAATTAAAATCATAAATATTATCGATAAAACTTAAAGAGATAAACAAATGAAAAACTTTATTTAATTTTCCAATTAAAATAATGAGGAATTAATTCCTTTTTTTTTTCCAAGAAGAAACTTATTTCATCTTTCTAAAAGTACTTGTTTCGGTAATTTTTTTTTAATTTGATGATTAGTTAACTCATATTTATTGTTTTGTTGTAGTTGATGATTTAAAGTTGAAATATTTTTCATCTTTTGATTTCAATTCTGCCTCTGATACAAAAAATCATTTAGACCATATTGAGAATCAAGTAGCACTGGATAATTATTCTATTTTTGACTTTATAAGCCTAATATGCTGTGAACACGTACTTTTAGCTCTTGAATTTAATCATTTAGATCATCGAACTACGACACATAGAGTATCAAATTCAACCTTGTATAACGTTTTAAATGAATAAGTCTTGAGAATTCAGCCTAGGGTGAAACCTTATCTGGGGCTCCTCTGAATGTTCTTTAATTCTCTAGTTCTTTATCCAAAAAGTAAACCATATGAAAACTAAATTACCCTGATTTTATTTCGTCATAAATTGTCAGCATATTCATAGTTATTCATGTAGTTTCTACAAAATTTTCACCATTAACCGATATCATCTGGAGAAATATGAAACATTAACGAGTACTGAACAGCTATTTTCTTCAAAATAATTCATTATGTTTAATTCATTTTATCAAGCAAAAGTTTCGTATACCTACTCTTTAAACTTAAGATTAATGCAGTATGCTTAAAGAAACTACTACTATTGCTACTATTTAAATGCTAAATCCGACAAAGATGAAACAAAGATTGAATTTACAACTCAGTAGTTAAAAGTCAAGTTCTTTTTTACTGTTAAACTACAATTCGAAATATTTACTGAAATACATTATATGTATCTCGATGTACCGATGCATAAATAACTTTCCAATGGTAGTACATTCATTGAACTATCCATTTCTTAGAAATAAAAAGGATAATTCTTTTTATTTTGCGTTTATACCGTGTGGAAAATTTTTTTCATTATTTTATTTCTTTACCTCACTGTAAAATGTTTTCGTGATGAATCACCTGCTTAGAAATAGATTGAAATAAAAAATAAACCTTTATCTGTATCGTATAAAGAGAAGGAGGTTAATATGGATAGTATAATAAACATATGTACTATATATATACATAATTCGTGATATCTCATAACAGGAGCCGACATATTCACTGTTATCTTGCTTAGATTGTCTTTAATTAAGACCAGTATAGAAAACAGATTAAATTTCACTTATTCACAATATTCGGATGTAATTTTAGGTTTGCTTATTCGCTTATCTGTTATCTTCTTTCCATTGTTTCTTTTTTTTTTTGTTGTTGTTAAGAAAAATTATTATTTTACGTTCTAATCAAGAGTAAAATTCAATTAAGAAAAGAAACAATCACCTATTTATTGACCAATTTAAAGAATTTGTACGCCATTATTATCGTTGATATTATTATTAATGTTAATGATTGTCAATATTTGGCTTTGTGTTTGTCTGTCTATTTGTCCCTTAGATGAAATGAAACAAGCATATATGTATATTCATATATATATACAATATATTTTTACAAAATCTAAAATGAAAATATGCATGAGACCAAGTAATGGATCAAATATAAATTACATGAACTTTTCAGATTGAAATAAACGGAATAAACATAAATTTTTTGATACAACTGCTAAGAAATGAATAATGTAGGTAGTTTTTTAATGATCAATCGGATAACCTACTGAATAGCTGTTTTATCCTAGTCTTAAACTTTTATTTAATATGAGCTTATAACTTTCAAGTATTGTAAAGAGTTTAATTCCATTCAGTTATAATTACAAACATACTCTTTAATAGAGTTATTTTACATTGATTACCAAGAGAACTAGACACTGTTCAGGCTTTTCACAGTTTTAACAGCATAAGTCAACGTTGTGATGAAGAACCCTGAGGGACTATTTGAAATTCACCAACCAACATTTTCAACTCTAAATATTAGTGGTGTGAATAGAGACACAATTCTATACGATTTTAAAAAATGTATCATACAACTTATTTACTAAATTGAAGTTAAAGAACTCAGATTTAGGCCACTGTATGTATGTGAGAGTCAGTATGATGTCACCTGGTTGCACATATTGGATTATAGGGAGTGAAACCGCGACTTCCATGTTGAATGTTCAGTTTTTTTTCAGTTGTTTAATCCCCGCTTGGCTGTTTTGGTGTAAAAGTATTTCGATGTTCAACGAAATCAAACATTTCCCATATATATATATATATATATATATATATATATATATATATATATATATATATATATATATATCACAACATTCTCTCTAAACCCTTATTACTAAAAAAAACACTATAGACATTAATACACTGTACAGACAGATATGTGATCGAGTAGTAGTTATGCTTCATTAGTTGACGTCACAAATATACACAAATAAATGTACAAACAAACTACACATTTATCAAAAATGTATATATCTGTACATAGAAAGCATCAAAACAGAATTACTAATTTTGTTGTACATGTATAGTTTATGCTATTTGTAATATTACTGTTTACATTTATGAACAATGTAAAAATTAATGATTGATGAGATTGAGCATCAAAAGAAGGAATATATCGAATATAAATTTATTCATTTAGTTTCGATTGTTTCTGTTTACGTCTGAACTACACTAACAATAATGATAATAATAATGATATTAACAACAACGGGAGTGATAAAGAGGAGAACAACGATAAGCTAGAGAGAAAGGAGCGAAAAGAACACAAAATAAAAAAAACAATGTAAGTATACAAAATAAAACACAAACAAACGCATACATTAACATAGCTTATTTGTACTTGTTCTTCAAGAAAAATGGATACAAGTTGAATGTAACTTTCGTTCCCATTTTCACTTTGCCACAATAATTTACTTAGTTAAGATTAAAAATCTCTGTATACACGTAAATATGGTGCCTACACTTGACAATATGAAATAAGTTATATTATAAAGAATAAAGTTAAGTGGAAACTAGGTGCTTTAAATTTTTGCTCATAGAAATAAAGAGATAGTTGATGTTATCAGCGAAGTGAAACGACTACAACAACAGGAAATGACGATAAAACTGACGATATTATTAACTACTTACATTTACGATCCCTTGTCAGCCAAAACATTTAACTATTTCCGTTTACTTATATCCTCTTTGACCATCATTATTATTACATAGAGAAAGAAAGACTCTAAATAGTGCAATCATCAGACAGCTCCTTGATACAGAACATCAGGTCGATGCCTTACAATCATTCAAGGTGATTGGTAAGCAGCCAAACTCCAGTCTTCTGAAGTTTGATGAAGCCGTTGTTATCAGACACCAAAAACCTGATTTATGTGTCCAAAAGCAGATGGTTATTATTCTTTCCTTGCCTTGGTAACTATTATCCCTTCACTGTATCTTAATATATTTTTCTCATTCTTTAAACACTTTCTTGCATTTATCACATCATTGAGTTTTATTCCAACTATCTTCCAAATTAATAATCTGATTTTATCAACTGAACTCTGCTCATTTTATTCCTTTCAATGTTTACTTGTTTCTAGCCGTTTGAACTGTTGTCACAATCAATTTTGTAGAATATTCTTTCACATAAGGTATATATTTACAATATTCAGTCTATTAAATTTATTTACACCCTTGCTATACTATACTAATATGTCTTCAATATAACTTCCAATCAGATTCATTGATGTAAGTAATTTAAACCCATTATGTAATTATTATGTTTAATTATCACCGGTTGTAAGCAGCTGAGAAGAACCAACGAAATAAAAATGAATTCATGCTATTCTGCCAGAATGTTTGTTCTTGCTCTTTTCAAAATGATAAAGGGAACTATGTGTATGATATTACTTAATTTTTTTTTTGAGTAATTACTAGCACTTTCATCATTCTCTTCATCACAATTTGCATGTTTGTTGTACTCGGTTACGTCACGATCGCCCTCTCTCTCTCCCGTTCAATTATTTCAACTATAAATTGAATTTGTATGAATATGGAAGGTATTTGTAATCCTTTTGTTGCTAGTGTACTGAGGGATTTTAATATATACTATGCGTAAAATTACATTTGCAATAGATTTTATTTATTTGTACAAGTCATTACGTATGCAAAAAAATTAAACCACAAAGACAATAAATTCATTTTATCTTCCAATTTATTGAATTTCTTGACTCAGAAACTGCCATGATTGATTTCTTGCTTTATATATATCTATATAAATATTACTGTATATTAGAATAAGAGCTAATGAAGATGAAATTGAAAGTGATGTTGTTCATTTATGTGTGTTGTACAGACAAATAATTATCAACAGTAGGATTTCATGTTATTATTATAGATAGATAGATTTCCCTTTTTGCTTATCAGTTATCATTAAGAAATAAAATGTTCGATTACATTTAAAAATATATTAGATAACATTGTTTTGAAAAAAAAGAGAATTTTACACTTCATGACTATTAAACTATACACTTATATTTTAAAGCCTTTAAATGCATACGTTTTACCATTAGAATTAACAAATTTAGGACCTGAACTATTCGAGTTACATTGAAACAATCAATGTTGTAACTGTAAAATTATCCGAAGAGAGTACATAGAATTGTTTAAATCACTAACAAAAGTTTCATAGAATGAAATGGATTATAGTGTGGTAGATAAGATCGAGTTGGTTCATGAATACAATGAGATATCCCATTTGACTCTCTTAATAAAATGCTTTATGACTTCCGTAATTAATATAGGTTCTTTGAAGAATATTTTTCATTATTTGAATGGAGCGCATTTTACTCAATCTTTAAGAGTTTTAATTGTGAAGATATACTATTCACACAAGCTTGACCTCAGGGGTTACAACCTTAACACTGAATAGTGTATTGCTAAGTGATAAGTATTTCCTATAACTATTGATAGATTTTTTTTTCTATGAAAATGGAAATTTTACGAAATGATAGACTTATTACTGTAGGTCCAAATATCCAATATTATTAATAATTTAAAATGTTTGGAATCATATGGCTAACCAACTCAATAAAATATAACAAATTCAATTACAATGTTGGTGGTCATATTGACTTAAAGGAGTGTAGGAATTTTCGTGAACAATGAAATGTATACAATTTAATGTTTGGATTTTAACATGGACTGGATGAAGCTGAACAAAAAATGTGACGTAACTACTCATAATAAATTACATAAGGTCTAAAAAATCGATGAAATCAATTAATTAAATCTGAGTAATTTGTAATTAACTTTTTTTGTCCGAATTAAGAGTGCAGTTATTTGATCCCCGCGTAGTGATCAATGTCACGCATGTCTAGTTCTTAAATCCTGATTGAATTCCCTCGATCGAATTGGAGTGTGACTGCTAGTCTAAATGGCTCGACGTTTTGTGGACTAATGTTGAGGTGTTATATGGTTAGATCATTAAAAAAATATTAGACTGATCACTACTCATCTAACAATTAATTATAAATAGCTCGGCACATTCATGACCCTACAACCGGGGGTTTGAAACCGGGACCTTCACTCTCTTATGAGGACGCTAAACCTCGAAACAAGTGAGCTGAGATCCAAAGGTATATAAGTTTATTTTCAATAAATCTGAGACATTATGCGATCATATCCCATTATCTTTGAAAGATGCCTTCCTCCCACTCACCACAGTTGAACTCTAATGATCACGACTTCTCGTCGGAACTCCGATTATGTGATTATTTTACAAAATATGAAATTCAGCTTGACACTAAATTTGTTTTAAAGAGATTTCTTTGCTAAAATTTATGTTTTTAACCTTATAATATGAGTTACAAATTATTTGTTGTTTGAAATTTCATTTATACTGGAATTATGACTGTATAATGATAAAATCAAAGAAATACATTATACCCACTTATTATCAAAAGTACAATTAAAATCACTTCAAAAATTTCATCACTTTGTTAATGATTATTTTAGCGAAATGTTTATATATTTGAATTCTAAATAATTTTAATGAAAATATTAAAATCGGGATATCTAAGTTACTAACGTGTAACGACTAAAATATTTTAAACACATTTTAATGTGAGTATTAGAATTCACCTATTTTTGTTTTTACAATTAAAGTGTGACAGACACTTTTTTTTTCGGAATCATTTCGGCCTCGTAAAAATTACCAAACAAAGATTGTTTTTATTTTATGACGATAAAGTAAATAAAAAAAAACAAACTTTTTTTGTATTTTTTTTATCTGTGTATTTTTAAAACGTTCTCTTGTTTCATATGTTATTGTTATGTTTTAACCATGTGAAAAATAACCCAATGATAAATGATACACGTGGTCATATAACTTTTTAAGTACAGACAGGTATATTTTTATATTAAAAGGGGTGAATACATATTGGCTCATACAGTTTACACATAGTTATGTCTTATAAATATATGTCTATCCTACTATTGTAAAATATAATATATTAACTTATCAAACGGATATTTATTTACTTTTCCAAATACACATGATTGAAAGTCAATTCAATTGATAAAAAAAAGAACTCAACTAATCACTGTTTAATTTACCTAATTTCATTTGATTTTTGGATGTTTAATAAATTTAATATTTAAAGACAAAGAGAATATACTACTTATTTACAAATTCTAAAATTTTAAATGGCACCTTTACTAATAACAAATAATGTTGTAGTATCAGATACAACAACAATAAGACCATCTGAATTACATGTTAAAAACTCGAAAGAATATGATAAATTCGATGAAAATGAAATGAAAGATGAAATTGAAATGAAAGATTTAAATTGGCAAAATTTATTACCAAAATCATCATCTGATCAATTAGAGAATAGAACTTATCCAATGCAAATACAAACAGCATTTCGTATTGATGGTAAGTATGTTGTTGTCTTTTCTTCTCGTAAAAAATAACTATATAAGAATTTTATGAGGTGGGGGGAGATTTGTAGTTCAGGTGAATGATTTAGGTGAAAATTTGTTCTCTAAGCTGGATGGTTTTGTTGTGGAGCTTTCATTGTTCTTTTGAACAACATAATCAAAACAAACTACAGGTAGAATTTTGTGCTGAGGATGTTATTCAGAAGAACCATGAAAACTCCATGATCAAACCATCTAGCTTAGTGAACAAAATTCCATTTAAGAATCTTTCTATATGGATATTTCGATGATTGTTTAAGCGATGTGCACTGATAATATATCAAATCCTTTCGAAAATCAAACAGTGCTGGTTGCGCGTGTTTATCCATCCATAGTATATGCCCGTGACCCTAAACAGCATCAAAACTCAGAATTTTTATGTCTCATGATAAATGTGATAGTATTAGACCAGCGAATTCGAATCCAGTGATTAACATTTCAAACTTTAGTCTATCTATAATAAAACATTAATATCTATCAGTGTAATTAATAAACGGTTCCCAAAGCTTTGACTTAGATATTCTTGATGCCGGAAAATAATTACTTCATTTCATGCAATTTTCAATGATTCTTCAAAACAACCTCAACCTACGATGAAAATCACCTTAGAAATGATAGTTGTTATGACAAAACTATTAGTCGATTGTTGACAGTAAATCTATTACCATTACAGAAATTCCCTTAAATTACTTAAATATATGGGATATTTGACTGGAATTTGTTAGCCTCGAATAATATCCATTAAATTGGTCTGGTAATGAGATCGCGATATATATATATCAGAATAAATGGATTTCTCCTGGAATTACTATCATAAAGTTTTGAGATCAGAACTTTGAAGAATGTTGAAAGATATTATTACTAATACTACTACTAATAGTAATGGTAATAATGAATGCCAACATTAATGTAAAATGAGTTCGTCAGAAACACGTATAAAATATAATCAAAGTTACACTTGAGTAAAATATATGGTCGGTAGAATAAATGAAACAAATCAGATAATTCATATGTCCTAAGGCTAGTATAGATCACGTGTGTAACAATACTAAGTCAAAGATATATCATGATCTGTTAAATGATTGTCAAATGTTTGTTCAGTGCTTCGTTTCCAACCCATTCTAACAAATAATTGTTAGTTATCACCAAGACAAATATGCACGTTGGTCATTAAATACTAACAATTTTTGGTACTTCAGATCCTGACTGCATTTCGCTGATACATATGAACAAGTATTGAAGTGCAGTTCAACGATTCTAGAATAGGATTTTGAGATACATCAGTATAGAACACAGGAGATTCACCATACCTTATGAATATACTGAATACCTCATCCACTAAAGTTTAACTAACAAAAAGATAATGGTGTTTTTTCTACTGTTAGATAGGAATAAGAGATCAACAAATCAGAGCCTTGATTTAGGATAGTATACTTAAGAAGTTAAATAACTTTCAAAGTATTCACATTTAGAAATATATATTCACTCAGAATACAGTACAAATGAGTGTTTATTTATTTTTTACACAACCTATATTTTGTATAGATTAAGCAATGTGAAATTAACGCCTACATCTGTTTATTAAAAATAAATAAATAAACTTAATAATTAATGAAGTTACAACACAACAATTATTTTTTGTTTCCGCTAAATTGTTTACATCATGAATCAACACAAAAATTAAAAGTTACATTGTAAGATCAATTAGTATTGATACAAAACAACAACTTGACAGCTATTTAACATGAAAGTTAAGTAAATTACTTGAATAATCAATTAATCACATTACTTGTATTGATTTATTGAAATTATAGATTGAAATCAGTGTACAAAAAACTATTTCTGTTTTAATATTGATAAGTTAATTTTTTAAGTAAAAACAAACAAGCAAATAATCAATATACCGACAAATTACTGTGCCAACAACAAAAAACAACAACAACAAAGCAATAAAAACCTAGAATTAATGTTGAACCGATGTCACACTATATGAAATGGAATTTTTTTTTTACTTAAATATATACACTTATTGTCAAGTTAGTTTTACATAAATTTTAACTAAAAAGGAGTATTACTTGGCAATATGTATATGTATAGTAGAATAATGATACGTTTTAATTTAGAACTCTTTAATAGAGCCGACAATATAAGAGAGAATATATAAATTTATAGAAAAATAGGCAAAGAACAGTAACACATTGACAACAATTTCGATGTTGAAAATGACAAATGATTCTATCACACAACTATGTATTTGTAATCAAATAAAATGGAAAATAATATTGTATGTGACTGAATTTTAAAAAAAAAAGAAACGAATATCTTTATCGCTTGAGTATATTTTCTAAACTGTTACTTTATAATGAAAAAATGAAAAAAAGTCTATATTTTGTTCATGAAATGGATTGCCTGTTTTTTTGTACTTTTTTTTCAAATTAACAGTCAACAACATACGTGTATGTTCTGTTTGTGAAAGTGGTTTATACAATTATGACTACTATTGTTAGATATGAGAGAATTCATAATATGAATAGCAAACAGTATTTAATGTAGGAATACTTTTTGTAATTATTTATTTTACAAGTCAAATTGATATTGTAATCTATGCAAACAATAATGAAGATGATATTAATTTATGGGTGTGAAACATGAACTTTGATAATAGAAGATATTCACAGGTTACTAACATTCAGTCATAGGTGACCTCAATCCATTGCTCGTGCATTTGGGGATAATCAGATTAATCATTCTGGAATTAGACACAGAATACTAGGGAAGGATGGAAAACTGGCTGATGAGGTAGTGAAGCTCTATCGGTAGAGATGCTTAGAACACGTTTAACAGATTCCCATCCACCGACAACCTGGACACGTGATGATGGGTGTTGTAGGAATAGGTTGGTTGGAAATGAACCAGGGTGGACAGATCAACTCACGACATCAGTCTGTAAGCATGCTGACTATTGGACTGGGATGTGTGTGTGTTTGTGCAAATGGACCACGTGGTTGTGGTCGGCGTGATCATCATAACTAAATATTAGAAACTCTGAGTGGAATGGCTCAAAATCGTTTGGAGTGGTTCAGGTTCAACCACTCATTTTATTCTTTTAGATCCGAAGTGTACAAATGTTTTTATTATGCTAATTTGTATTTTTTGTTGTTGAATGTTATCTCGTATGTGGAATCGTTTGTACTACCATGAATTCTCTTACTATTGTGTGATTTGCACTGACAATTTCATCTTATCGTGCTAATGACTTATGTGAACTTGGACCGATGTACTAATCATGGAGGAACAAGACAAAATATTCACATAACACGTATACATGTTTTGAAAATCTAAGCTATCTTCTTGTTTGATCTTCATGTGTATTTCCTAAGCCGTGCTTTTGATGTACTGCAACAGTTCTCTCAGTCGGACGACTAGGACAGCTTCAAGGCCACGTTTCTCCATATACTGCTTACTAGCTATCTTGTGAGTATCGTACACCACACTATGTTCTACGTTACTCACAACTAGCCATACTATTTTTCTTTCAGCTAGTAGATCAAAAGTTCCAGTCCCGTTTATTTTATTTTACTTTATTCAACTGAATATTCTTATTAATACCCCTTATAAGTAACCCTCAAATATTTGCTTCGAATTATAACCACAATTCATGAATAAAATATGCTCATAACATATATAATGATTATAATACGCTTATATTTCAACGCATTTAATAATTACATGTTTATACACTGGATTTTTACGCGAGTACTTTGTGAAGACTAGTAACATCACCTACTTGGGCAAACTGATCAATGTCATGAATGATATGAATCTCCGACTTATTAATTGAAAGGATACTTTAATTATTTACTAATCCAGTATTTTATGTTAAATGACATTTACCTATATGTGAATGTTTATGTTGACAGGTTTCCTAAAATCATGTTGGAAGAGACAAATATTCTACGTAAATTTACGTAGTGTCTTAAATTTAAAAAATGCTACTAAGCATATTAAAATATTCTAAAAGTTTTTTTTCCAACAGCTTTTTTCCCTCTTATGTTACCTAAGAAATATAAGGATATCTTAATTAATAGGAAGAGAAGTGTTTATAAATATGGAAAGTATTATATAATAACAATCAGTGAACCTTAGAATAATCATTAATGAAAATATTTTATCAAGGAAGCATCTCCATCTCACGGGATTAGGTACCGATTTCTATTGGACTAGTTCAAACTGATTAACTTAACCATAGGAAAAGTTAGAAGTTCTAATACCCATTATCAAATAGTTATACAAAGAAAAAATTCAACTGATATAAACGCATATACTAACTAATAATTCTTTTTTTTTAAATATCAGTGATCTGTTTATAATTAAATGTTGACCTGTTAGCTTCAACTTATTTGTATTTATAATAATTAGACCTGATAAAAATAAAGAAAAGATTTAGATTATTCTGTTCAAGTTATAATTAACATTTCTTAATTTTTCAATACTGAATTTCAAAATAATCTGTACACCAGCATTTAAATGATACCTAAAAATGAAACTACTCGTAAGTAGTATACATTTGTGTTAAACAATTTTTTTAAACCATGATTATATGATTTAAAAATAAAACAAAAATCACAAGTGACATTCGAAAATTCGTATCTTCAATGATTTGTTTGATTTGAATTCTGCCAAATACCCTTGTCTTCACTGTAATTAATAATTCAACTAAAAACTATTCAATGCTACAATGGAGTTTCTAATTGTAAAGAGAGATATCTTAGTATTAATTGACTTCTGTCCATAAACATAAATAATTGTGAATGCACCATGTTATCATGTGTCAAGCAACATTATAAAATGTAAAATATTACAACATAAAAAGTCGTCGAATGAGAACTCTTCATTTATAATGTTGTTCATCTTTTTTTCACGGTTAAATTAGTTTTTTTATAAATAATTGTCAATTTGTAAACATCTAATATAACACCTAATATAAATTAGGTATATCCTTGATAAAACTATACGATTTTTATTATATTGGTCATTCGTTTTTGTTGTAATCATTGTAATATGGTTAGATTTTCAAGGTTATAAAATTGATTTATTGCAACAGAAATTAGACGAATCGTTTGTAATATTTATCCAATGAATAAACAATTACTTATATGTTGACATTACATTTTTATACTTTAAACATATAAAAATTTGTTTACAACGATAATGTACATATATCAATATCGAATTAATGATAAAAACATACAAAATTATAGTAGATTCATTCATTAAAATTATAGTATGGAGAAATGTAATAGATAATAGACTTTGATTATACCGATTCGTCAGTATGTATACAATGCATTTGTTAGTTCAGTTATTATCACTACTAACCATATATATATCAGTCTATTTGTCTCTTGTAACTAGACATATATAGTCCCAGCTATCTTCTTGTAATTCTCCAACAAACATATGAAAGATAATGAAGTCTATTTAACTCTGTATTATAGTCCATGTAATATATGAATAATTGTTTAAACAGATAAGTAGGTCTAAATGGACGTATATATATAAGGTCTATAATACTATTTTCTATCTATCAGTGTATTTTCGTGATAAGGATATTATTATTATCCCTAGGAATACGGTCAAAAAGTACCACAACGTACATATTGTAAATATGTACTTCAAAAGTACAATTTCTGGGTTGGAGATGATTTTCATCGTGAACAAATATCATCAGAAAACCTATCTATAGATAATAAACATTACATAACTTTCATTATAATTTGAAATTTCTGAACACTATGCACTTATTATCTCTTCATAGGTTGAGCTTAATGAAATAATGTTATACTCAAATCATTTATATTTTTATACGCGATTACAAGTTGATTTTATTTACAAATTTTTATTTTGAATACATTCAATGTAGTGTAACCTAAGATACTGAATAAAAAACAAAATGATGCAAGTCACTTTTTAAAATGAAATCTTCGACGAAAATTACATCCTGTTATACAACACAATCATAATAATAACTATTTTATTGTATTTACAATAATCAAATTATACATAATCTACAAGTCACTTTAGTAATACTAAAATAAATTCATAGCACAATGAAATGTTTACCTGATTGAACTAGGATATTCTACACTTAGTGCTTATTTTATCATACACATATACAGTGATATAAGGTGCCTACTCCTATTACGACTCAGTCACAACACATTCAATTGTAACTCTAAACAAACAAACAAACAAAATTTCTCCATTAAGGAGGACACATATATTATTATCGTTAATTATTTCAGACATCCTATTTGATAAGTGTGTTCATATATTTTCAGTGTTTTATTTTTCAAAAAAAAACAAAACAATTTGTAGGTTATTTTACGATCTACGAAAAAAAAAACTTAACATAGACACAAATAAAACTGAAAAGTTTATTGAATCTACAAAGAACTTAGTCTTTGAAATAGTTCAACAACAAGAAAAACAACACCATTTACTATCAAAAATAATTTAAGATATATATATATTAGTGTTAACATAACAAGACTCAATTCAAATAAAGATGAGTAGTACAATATGTACATATTAGTTTATCTATTTTATATGTTACTACTTTTAAAAATTTTGTTTGTTTTGTTTTATTTTATTTTGAATTAATTATTAGATAAATATCATTTTAAAATTCACATTGATGAATTTCAATTTAATAACTTTAAAGGCTAAAATCAGTTATTATAACAATAATAATAGAAGAGAAACAAAATAAAAACTGACTAGTCACTAACTTAAAACACACATGAAAAATTTGAATTCAATAATCAATCTTAATGTAACTAATTCTGTTTTCTAAACAATAAAAGATTAATTTGAGTTTATGATTTAATGATAATAATTCATTAAGAGATAGAAAGTGATATAATAGAGAAGTATAATATATTTCGTTTAATGTTTGTATGATTGATATATCTTATGTAATATGAAATGGTTAGGTGACGACTAAACATTAAAATGTTAAATTAATTATTATGAACGGATAAACAGGAAACACAAAAGAACAACTAATAGAACATATTTTGATATTTTAGTTGATTAATCAATGAATCAATTCAAGATGACTTAACAGATTCATAATTAAAAAAATCATGATTGGTGGTTTCACTACATTAGGTTTGAGGTATTGAATAATCATCTACCTGTACTATGTTATAATTGAGATTAAAAATATATAAACTATTAAATTTTAACTCAGTAGTTTAGTAATTTGATGTTCATCATAAAAACTGAATCTAATCCAATGTAAAATCACAAGATCCTACCATTGAGGAGTACAACACTATAAAAAAGAAGTTATTCAGTTCCATTTGCTTATCAATGATTACCCAGTTGATGATATGACTGTTACCATTATATTCATAAATGTTTTCATTTACCTAAAATATAGCTACAGTACAAAAGGTTGTATACTTTGTACTTTAGGTCTCCATAACGTCATCTGTGTAAATAGTTTACTGACTTGAAAATTTGTGTTCATTTTCTCAACAACAACAAAAAACAGTCATTGCCATTTTCATCACAATCATATATAAAGTTCTTTTACATTTCTATGCAATCTTTCATATTATAAGAGATACGGATATTATTAATAATAAATTCCTATATTCCAATATATGTAGATGTTTATATATGTCTGTTAAATTTAACCTTTAACCTACTTTAATGTCTATCAAAGAGAAATATAATCAAATAAACCAACCCAGCAATTAAATCGTTGTATACACAAGTTAATATTGGACTATGAACCATGACTTATGCATCTGTCTAGTGTAAACTATATATATATATGTAAATTGACTCTTTCGTTTCGTTTTTTTTCTTTAATTTTTATATAAAAGTTTATAAATTTTAATTCACTCAGTTGTTTATCATGGTTGCTTTGTTTACCTATTTTGTTTGTCATTATTATCATCATTATTATTTTATTCATTGCTTATTTTCATTAAACAACAACAAAATAATATCCGGTATGAAGAATAATGTTTCTCACAAACACAAAGAAATGATTAATTCTTTACTGAATTATATTGACTTCTCTCTCCCTCTCTCTCTTTATCTTGTTTAGGTTTTATTCTATTCTCTTCTCTATTCGTTTACACAGCATATATATTATATGCTTGTTAGATGTTGTTTTGTAGTAATTTATAAAAGGAGTAAAAACTCAATGAATAAATTGTATCACGCTATTGAAATATAAACATTTGTTATTCTTGTTTTATGGTTTATTATCATCTTCTTTAGTAGAACAAAACATTTTCTTTTCTCTCATCATTACTAATTTATTCACAATTAAGTTACCTGTAAATAAATGTATATTAGTAAATAGTTATATTGTCTTTTGATAAATGACTATTATCTTGATGATAATTTATTATGATATCCATGAGTAATCGTCTTATTTGTTAAGAGTAAATGTTAGAATATTCTCACACTGCTCAACCATTTAATAATAAATCAATCTCATTTTGTTTGATTGTTTATTGTCATTGAGCTCTATTGATGAAGGTTATAATAAGAAATCATAAATCGATCATTATCAGATTACCATTAAAGCTGTCCAATACCTCCAGGTTTTCAGTGGTGGTTTAAATTAAATCGGTGAATGATTTCAATGAATAGTTAAGTACTTTGAACTCGGATTCTTCGATAATATTGAAGAGTACAATGTATCTACGATTTTAAAGATACAGATTATTACTTATTAAATGTATCTATGTAAGGGTTTATTCACGCCATAAACTATGCAGTCAAATCATTAACGAGTGTAAACGAAAATTCACTCACCAAAACCAATACACAGAAGTAACATCTTTCGACATTTGTGTGTACACCATATTGAAAGAGATTACTGTTATTTTATGCCCATTTTATTGTTATTAACATTGTGTGCATAATCATTCCATGGTAAATGGTTGATTTGGCACTTATACAATATTTTCGATCCTTTTCTTTAAACCTAATCAGTCCATGAAAGTATTATAACAACTAATATGATATTTTATCTTTTTCAATCACTACAAATATTTCTACCAAGAATTTAAACAATGTGCAAAGACCTCGTTTGAAAATATAAAAGAAATATGTGACATTTTAAATGTATTGAACAAATAAAATTTCTTTTTTGAAGTTGATGTAACTGCTATTGATAAATGATACTTTACCAAGCGAACTATCAGGCTAGATGAAAGTAATATTACTGTATTGATTTGCATTAAAAATAGGTAATAATTGGGCATTCATTGAAAATTGGTAAACAATGGACTTGGGATACACCCTAGTATACTACTCTTTAAACGATATTCACCTTTGTAACTTCAACCACATGGAGAACACCCGATAACATCAGTAACGAGTGTTTTACTTAAAAAATGGGTGAATTCCACTATTCATTGCTCCCTTGATTCTACCACGAAATGTACTTCCAAATTAAATAAACATCACAGTATCCTTATCTTTATAATATTATTAAGATGAATCGATTAGAATGGATAATTGTTGGAATACAAATAAATACAACAGAAAAATAGTTTCAAAGACAATTATTTACATAAAAGTTAATTATATATGTCCTTAAACGATTTGGTCCGTTTACATGGAAACAGAATGAATAAAATAGTGATATTAAGTGATCGTCAGGAAAACGTAACTCTCTAAAGAATCTAAAAAGGAAGTTAATCTCAAGTTATATAATTTTCCACATGCATTACAACGATGATTACCCTTTGAAATTTTCACTTAAAATCTATTAAAATAGATGAGATACTTGCTTTCTCCTCTTCATGATAGATTACTACTTATGAAAAGAGATTGTTACCAATCGTAATAGAGATCAGTAAAGAGGAAACATTCTACCTGTCTTAAAATAATTATTACCTTCATAGTTATTTTTTATATGAATCACGTAGATTTTTGATAATAACAATACATTTATGGTATCGATGTCTTATCATTGAATATTCTAGAATTTATGTTACCTAATTAATTCATTCATTTATATTTTCACATAATAGACTATTCAGCATACGACCAAGAATCGGATATATCAGACAATAATAACAAATCTAATCAAATGTTGCCAATTTATTGTTCCATCATGGGTTTAATAATTATTTCATTATTATGTTATGTTGTATACAAATTATGGCGACAAAGAGAAGCGTCAAAAAATGCCAAATTAACTGATTCGTACAATAGTAACAAAACTGATTTATTAGATAGAACATCTTGTTTAGATAATAATCATTTACAACATCGAAGAATTTCATCAGGTTTCATAAATAATAATAATGCTCATTTACCAAATCATTCACCTCAGTCTACAACTGAACTTAATAACACTATTAATTCAACACCCGATAACGATATTAATAATCATCTTCAATTTAATGATATTATTGTTGGGCATGAAAAAGCACCATTACTTGGGAAATTAGATCATTCAAACAGCTCATTTAGTAAGTTATTATTCTTTAGTAGTTTTTTTTTTAATTTTTATCCTATTTATCTATATTTTCCGAAATAAACTATATTATTTTGGGGAGATTTCTAAAGACTATAGAATTTTCATGGTTTCAATAATGAAATGATCTTAACTAAACCACCACTGAAAATTTGGGAGCAATAGTCGGTCTTTTCGTTCTAGTATAGGACTCCTCAGCTCAACTCGGGATTGAAACTGTCCAAATTCTAAAATCTTCAAAAATCCCCCTAAACTAACAATAATCACTTGTGAGCAAGTTATTAGCTTGAAGATGAAACTCCTGGAGTTAGTCTGAGAAGCTATAACTAGTGAGGTCCAAGCATGTTTGGTATGTTACGGCTATCCACAGAAGGCAATAGATGAACGTCGTAGAAAACTGAAAATCGACTGAAGTTAGGTATTGACAACGCTGGATACCGGCACATAGGTCTAGGTGTTAAGCGTTCACGAGTGAGACCGGAAGTTCTAGGTTCGAAATTCGATGGCGAGTTTGGGGATGTGCATTGCTGAGGAGTTTCATGCTAGGACGAAACAGTCACCCAGTCATTACGAGTTTTCAGCAGTGTTTTAGCTAAGGTTAATTTGTTATTTAAGCTGTGAACATTCAAAATTTTCCACAAGTCCCTCTCTTTATAAGAAAATACAAGATTATCCAAATACCCTTTTTGTATGAACGATAGTGTGCTTTAATGCATAATAACTATAACCTTTTGTATTACTATACTAAAAATTAGAAAAGTCTTTTATTGGTAGCAGTTGTATGCAAGGGAATAAAAAAAAATAATAAATCTATTTCCTTAGACCTTTCCATTGTGCAAAGTGATGCCTTAGTGGTCGATATATTTGTCCTTCAACCAGTAAGTCACTTTATTCAACCACACTTTAACTAAATTTAGTCTAGACACCCGACTAGTATCATTATCTCTGACATAGAATTCGGCTAAACTTATGAAAGTCAAGAAACTTACAATATTATTATCTTTTAATTTAAATTAAAATACCACCAACTTCGCTGAATATTACTCTTATTCATTTGTTTATTTTCAAATTTCTTCAATCAAACAGAAAACTTTCTTATCGTTTTAAATATAGTCTAGATGTGTTAATCACTTCTACCATTAGTTTTGCATACACAAAAACACACTATATTTGAAGTGAAGAGGGGATATTTTACAATCTTGTTACACTGTACTCAATTTTTTTTGGACAGTTTCCTTTTCCATCGAAAAAAGTAATGTAATGTCATAAATTAAGCTTCATTCAGTTGAACGATTCTTAATTATTAATTGGATATCTTATAAAACTTGAATGAAATTTTTTGAAACACTCTATAGTAGGTTGTTCAAATCCCAACATTTTCAAATGAAATTCTCACATACATGAAACATCAGGATTATTTATTTGTGTAACTAATATCTAGTTGAATAGGATCAAGAAATTTCTATCTATTTCTATTTCCCTCTTGATCGCTCTCATGCTAAATGATTATTTATTATTTACATTTATTTATATGCATATTTTAGGTAATTTTGAACAAAAACCAATATCAGTAATTCCAACGAATATACTAGGAGTTATTTGTTACCGTTTATCTCAACACGGATGGCAGGAACTGGCTAATATAATGGGTAAGTAGTATTAGATTTCATCATTATTTTTTTTCAAAATAATAATTTTATGTATACAGATATGTCCCTTATTAAAAAAGGACCAAATCATGAATAAACATGAATATCAATAAAAAGTATACTCCGAATATCCCTCATGATATGCATTTTAAAAAAATTGTAAAATACATCCTACCGACCAGCAGAAACAAGTAGATAGATTTTATAATAGCACAATAATATAAAAAGAATGAATGGATATAAAGTAAAGATTTGTTGAAACCAAATGTATACAACATAGTTCAAGGGAGAAGGGTGAAGTAATGAATAAAATCAGGAAGAAATCAAAAATATAAAACAATTCAAAATGAATATATTTAAAGCTATACAAGGTCAGTTGGCCAGTTACATTTAACGCAGAACCTGGTACATATGTACATTGGTTCAAGTTCACACAACCCATTAGCACGATAAGATGAAATTGTCAGTGCAAATCACACAATAGTAAGAGAATTCATGGTAGTACAAACGATTCCACATACCAGATAACATTCAACAACAAAAAATACAAATTAGCATAATAAAAACATTTGTACACTTCGGATCTAAAAGAATAAAATGAGTGGATGAACCTGAACCACTCCAAACGATTTTGAGCCATTCCACTCAGAGTTTCTAATATTTAGTTATGATGATCACGCCGACCACAACCACGTGGTCCATTTGCACAAACACACACACAGTCCAGTCCAATAGTCAGCATGCTTACAGACTGATGTCGTGAGTTGATCTGTTCACCCTGGTTCATTTCCAACCAACCTATTCCTACAACACCCATCATCACGTGTCCAGGTTGTCGGTGGATGGGAATCTGTTAAACGTGTTCTAAGCATCTCTACCGATAGAGCTTCACTACCTCATCAGCCAGTTTTCCATGCTTCCCTAGTATTATGTGTCTAATTTCGGAATGATTAATCTGATTATCCCCAAATGCATGAGCAATGGATTGAGGTGACCTATGACTGAATGTTAGTAACCTGTGAATATCTTCTATTATCAAAGTTCATGTTTCACACCCATAAATTAATATCATCTTCATTATTGTTTGCATAGATTACAATATTAATTTGACTTGTAAAATAAATAATAACAGAAAGTTTTCGTCTGCGACATCCTCGGTCATCACATCAGAACATAATAGCATACTGAGGTCAAAATCCTTTTTTTTAACCGACAGACAATTATCTTAACTATCCTACAAGTGTCGCAAATTGGTAAAAGCCGATAGAAATTCCCGAATTATTTAGGCCCCAACCTACGGGGATTAATGTGATTCACAAGATAGGTGAAGTATATCTTGTTTATTTATAAACACAACAAACCTTTTGCAATTTGGTTTATTATTATTTTTATTGATATTATTCTTACCTCCATTCATTTTAGATTTAGAAACAAGTAAATTTGATCAATTACCCTCAGAAGTAACATCAGATTTATTATCAGCTGCTATGGAAGCTCAAAATACTGTTGAATCCCATTTAAAACTATGTAATCAAGATAATTCTAATACAATACAATCAATCACTAATAATAATCCTAAAAATAACTTAACAATGACCGTTTCAATGTTTCAATATATGTGTCTACAAAATACAGTGAATTTAGGTCAACTAATGAATTCTTTACAAAAACTTAATCGTTCAGATCTTGTCGCTTTAATTCAACAACATACTGGAATAATAAAATCAAAAAAATCTATTAATCATTCAAATGAAGAATATAAAAATAAAACAAAATCAATCAAATCCAAAGAAAATTTTCAAATAGAAAATTAATTACAATTATTTATTTCTAATATAAATAGATTATCATTGAATAAAGAAAAGAAATATTTAATTTGTTTTAATAGAATAATACTTTGAATCTAAGTCAATATAATTATAGCCTTTCATTAATTTACTTTACCTTAAGTTATAGAATGAAAGGATAAAATACATTGTTGAATTATAAGATCTTTTTTTTTAAAAAAAATACTTTTTACAGTTTAATCATATTTCATTATTATGTAACAACAATAACAAATTATAACAAATCATCTAGTTACTATTTAATTTTAAAATTATTTCAAACCAGTGAACTAACTATTAAACACTTTTTTTTCTATTGACAATTGAATGCATTTGAAACAAAAAAGACCATCACAATGAAATAATAGTACATAGAAAGTCAAAGTATGAAATTCATCAACAACAACAACAACAAAAAGAAGTTGTCAATATAAAATATCCAATTCTTACTTGTTACATGTTATTGATATGTTTCATGGTTTTATCTCTGTATATTGTGTGTTAACTTTTTCATTTTGTCAAATATCCAACATCTTTTTTCTTCTTTTCTTTTCTTTTTTTTTTAATTCAAACATTTCATAAAATCGTTTATCTGATCATGTTATTTTGTTGAATTTTTTCTATAATAAAAACAAACAAACAAACAAACATAAACTTGAATGTTAACTTGAACAATGTAAAACAATAATTGAATGGTTTAATTTGTGTAAAATATAATAAGTATTTATCTTCTATACTGAAAATATATTTCAATGATGATAGAATATTCTAAACAATGATTGAATAATGTATGAAATAAAAGAAAATATAAAACAGAACTAGAAATGAATGATTCTTTATAAAAAAAAAATTGTTTATTTAATTAGCCGGTGATCAATCTATTAAATAAATTAAAAAAAACACCAACAACATATATATTGACAATTGTGTTTAATGATTTATTGCTTTTATTGTAAGTTTCCAATTTCTTTTTATCAATAATACAAAATTAACAATAATTATTGTTACTATTCCCTTTTATTATTCATATTGCTTATTTGATTATAATATAATAGTTATTTAAAGAATCTTTATATAAATGTTTACCTATTCTCATGTTTGTTTTTGTTTTTGTTTTTCTGAACAAAATAGGATAAAATAATAATATACAGTGTTAATTGAATACATTTATTGAGACATTTTGTACATAATGAATCGCCTTACATATTAAAATCCATTTTATATTGAGATATAAACAATAAGTGTTTCTTTTTTTCTTTCTTTTTTTTTTAAACATGCTCTATTCCCCATTTATTTCTTGTTTTGCTTTTTTTCATGCATAAAATGCAAGAAAAAAATAATCATAATAAAATTTTAAATGATAGTATATATTACTTATTAATTAGGTTGATTTCCTTATTGTTTCTTACTTATTTGAATTTTTCTGTACAAATTAAAATTACTTTTACTGAACACACATACATTTATACTTCTGCCATTATGTTTTCATTGCTTTGAATAAATTTATGATATTTCACTCTGATAGTGATTAGTGTTATGATTATACCAATAGATAGTTGAGCATTCTCAACAATTTACAACAACACAAATGACAATCATGTTCACCAGAACAGTTTGACAGTCAACTATTAATTATATTATGATAAAGGGAAAGACTTACTTACGCCTGTTACTCGTCGTGAAGAAGTATAGGCCTCTCACATTAGCATTCTCCATCGAACCCCTTCTGGACAATCCTTTCCACTTGTTATTCATACTTGTCATATCTGCCTCCAATTCCCGACGCAGTGTGTACATCGATCTACCTCTTTCCCGTTACCCTTCAGGATTCCAGGTTAGTGCTTTCCTCGTAATGCAGCTTGATGATTTCCACGATGTATGTCCAACCCACTTCCTCTTCAACTGGAAACTAAATTGTTCTCTCACACAGTAATTTATTACTGATGGTATCCGGCCAACAGACATTGGGTATCTTACGTAGACAATCGTTTATAAATACTTGTACTGTTTCGATGATGGTTGTAGTGGTTGTCTACGTTTCCGACACGCACAATAGAACTGTCTTGACGTTCGTATTGAAGATTCTCACTTTGATATTGACTTGTAGACAATGGTCTTGAGTCCCATATATTCTTCAACTGTAGAAATGCTACCTTTACTTTGACAATTCTTTTCTTTACGACTGCACCCTATCCTCCTTGTTCATAGATGATGCTGACCAGGTCTGTGAAAGTTCCCAGCTGTTTCAGTGTGACGGGTTGGTGTTCTCTGTGTTGCATTTGAGGATGTTGCTTTTTTGTGTATGTTGAGACCTACTGCTGTAGAGGCTACCGCTACACTGGTTGTCTTGACCTGCATTTATTGATGTGTATGAGATAGAAGAACTAGGTGATCGGAGAAGTCCAAATCATCTAGTTGCATTCATGCTGTCAATTGTGTTTCGTGGTTTCTCTCAGATGTCGAGGTCTTCGTAATCCAGTCAACCACTAGATCTTCCACATATTTGTGCTTGTCAGCTCTAATGCTCCTCTTCACTTGCTTGTCTGCCTCTGTGTATTCGGTCTGTGTCTTGGCTTTCTCTGCTCTTATTTGACTGTTGAAAATTTCTGTCCTCTTGTTCTTCCTTTCTTGAATCCTGTCCAGAGTATCGATAGGAAACCATTACTTATGATGGTGCTTCCTGCGGCCCAGCACCTGACACTTTGAAGTCAATGCTTTTTTGATCCCTTCCCAGTTGTCCTCCATGATAGCTTATTTTTTCAGTAGGTCCTGTAAGTCTTGGAACCTGATGTCTAGAGTTATCTTGAATTCGTTAAGTTTGTCAGCATCTCGAGGGAAGGTTGTATTAAACTCTTGTAATGCTATTTCTTCAGTTTTTCAGTGTTCCTTCAGCTCCAGTTTCATCTTGGCCACAATCGGGTGGTGGCGATCTGAAGCTAGTGACAGCTCCTCTCCTGGTTTTCACATCTCCCATTGACCTTCTGAATATCTGTGTGGTACGAATGTGACCGATCTGGTTCTTTGTAGTGTGATCCAGTGAGACTTCTGTAGCTTTTTGTATGCATTTGTGGAGTAATATAGTGCCTCCTACAATCATTTTGCTGAATGCACATAAATTTGCAAATCTGTCACCATTCTCACTACCTTCTCTCTGTCAGTCCATATCGTCCCGTGATGTCCTCATACTCAGTATTGTCTATCCCAACTTTGAGGTTTAGGTCTCCGGTCAGGTTCTTTCTTCAACACTTCACTATGATCAATTGTAGCTTCTGGAAAAACTGGTATTAAATACCAGGTTGCTATTATCGGTGGGTGAATAACATTGGATAACATTCATCGTGATCCCATTCTTCTTTGTTTTGAAGGATACTTTGATGTTCCCGGATCTATGAGATTCCCATCCTATAAGTGAGTTTTGTGCTTCTTTGGACAGCATCACAGCAATTCCCTGAGTGTAGAGCATTTTCTTCTTTGTGACCGGAGTACAAGTGAACCCTTCTCGAATCTAACCTTTTCTATCTAGTTTGGGTCCAATGTGTCTCACTGATTCCGAGCACCACAATGTTGTATCTCTTCGTTTCTGTAGCTATTTGACTAGTTCACTCGTTCTCTTACATTCTCCAGACATTCCATGTACCTACATTAATTGTTATCTAGGTGTTAGAGGAAAAACCGGACTCATGGCTTCCGAACAATCTCGGTTTTCACCATGTGTCATAATTTTTCCGAACGAAGATTCTTCAAGTCGGAGGGAAGATTTTGAATTGCTTATTCTGGTTAGTGTTTGTCCACAAGGTTATTTTCTACGAGATAGGGTTGCTAACCCCATGCCCAACAATCCTCCTTTACTCGGGTTTGGGACCAATAGTAACCATAGGAGAGCTACAGGAAAAGACGAATTAGAGAATAGTTATATTGTCTTTACAATGGAGTAAAAGTCATCCAATCAATAAGCAGAATTAAATATTCATTTTTCTTAATGATGTACACCAAATAACTGATGAGAATATTGAAATGTTTAGTGCTGACGACCCAAATGTAACTTCACAACAATCTTGAAATAGGAGCTAATTCAAATGTAGTATTAATATGACTAACCCGATGATATGTGAAGGTTAGTCTAAGTAAGGACATACCTATACAATGGTGGATAACGGAATATAGTGACACAAGAATAAATCGTAGGGCAACGATAGCCAAAACACATGATATAGATTTTATTATAAATTACAAAAAGACTCACAAGTTCCAACAGTGAGGCAATCAAACTTACATTCTTAAGAATATAGATTTTTTAGTTAGACGAGAATTTGTTTTATAACAGAATAAGATCAAGAGATACTGATTAAAGTTATAGTCTGACAAGATAACTGCCTATCCATCAATACTATCAGAAAAATGTTATAACGGAGGATGAAAATGATTTATGGGTCAGAATTATGAAGGATAATTGTCCGGTTGATAGATATATGAAGGATGAAAAAAATGTAAGGGTCATAATCATAACTGGATAATAATCATGAAAAATTGTTATAAAACAATAATGAGGACAAAACAAAACCAAAACATACTACAGAAGGGAATCAGGACTATGGAAGGATGAGTGATATGTGGTAACGGGTTGGACATACAGTTCTTGCACAGAATTCGCGCCCGAATTGGTGGATTCAAATGGTTGTGGACGGAATAAAAGAAGCTTTCTCTCAACAGGCTTCCGTGTCTAGTAGCAGGGGATCACCAAATCCTCCAGACAGGAACCTAGGTATGTTAACAAAAAAAGAGGAAAAGAAATTGGTAAATCATAGTGTGATACTGTCCTTGGTCCTTAAGAATAGGTCAAGTTGCCTCTTGAAGGACTCCTGAGAAGTCGCTAGGACTAGCTCGACCGGCAGCGAATTCCAGCATTTGACAACTCTTAAGGAGTAGAAGTTGTGTCTACATTCCGTCTTGCTATGTTGAGTTTCCAGTTTCTGGGTGTTACCCCTTAGGTTATTATTCGAACTAAGCTTAAGTAGGTGTTTAAGAGGATGTCCAGAATTGTTAAGAATACTATAAGCCATTAATAAATCACCTCTAAGACGCCTATACTCTAATGGGTAAAGGTCTAGTGAATGGAGGCGTTCTTCGTAAGGCTTAGATTTGAGTCCTCGAACTGATTTCGTGGCTCGCCGTTGTATACCCTCCAACGTGACCTTGTCCTTTTGGATGAACGACTGGGAACTATGGGGAAGATTCGACTAATACAAGGAACTTCATCGTATGCACTTTGAGAACTTAACTAATAAAGGATCCATGATGGAACAGGACAGATGAGATAACAAATATTAAATACATTATTTAAACAAATTTCTTTTACATGACCTATATACGTAAAAGGATGCTATACCTAAAATAATCTTTTGGATACGAAGCAGAAAAATGAATACTGCACAACAGTAATTCGGTTCAGATTATCAAATCTACCAACAATACAGAGAAATCTTAGAGGAAACTGTTAACAGGAATCAGTCAATATGGAGCATATAGCTACAATGTATTTAGGACGGCATACGGAAAAATGACAAGTGATGTATCCTTTTGATTCTTAGTGTCTACAACAACTGGTCTCAGATACATCGAGTCTTTTATTCAATGTCTACATGTCTTTGATGAATAGTGCTTAGGCCATATCATTACAAAGTCTTCCATATAGTACGCGTGATAGCATTAGAAAAGTAGCGAATGTAAGAACAATTTGCAAAACAGAACAAGCAGAATCACTGCACATGTTTATATGTAAAGGTCGAGAGAAGTTACATGACATACAATTGAAGTTACTTCCGCATGTGCTATAGATCATACAAGACAATCAGTTTTTGAGATAGGTAATAATAACCCGACTATTATTTCCTTAAATCCAATGTCAATAGGCTAAACCATTACTACCTGAAATAATCCTGACCGAAGCTGCTACCTTGACGCGGTGGTCGGGCTTGCCTATCGTGATGACCCAACCGAGCTATATTGGCTGGAACATATGTTCCTGTAGGTTCTACCATGCCAGGCAGGTCGATTGGTGAACGGTAAGACTAAAAGCAGCAACTCAAGGTCTGAGGGCGAAGTCGTACTGCTGACTGTGGAGCGGTGTGACAGCAGTAAGGTGTTTCCGTCAGACAACCAGCATGACAGCAATGCTGCCTTCCTACAAGGAGGGGTGGGGTTAGAAAAGGTCGACCCTAAAAATGTCACACCTCACCTTACCTCACGGATTTCCGTCTCCGGCGGTAAGGCCCTTTGAAGAACGGAGCTAACACGTCAAAAACTTTCCACAAAAAGGCCGTGCGCGACCGGCCTCAAGCAGTTGTCCCTTGGGCTCTGCGGTCACGCTCCCAGGTCGTCAAGACCAACACTAATCTAATTTCCTTTTCAGATTCCTCAAGAAATACCCTTCCACGGTGTGGGCAGCCGGGAAGTGACATCAGCCCTCATACCCGTAACAGCACACGAGAACAAGTTGGTCACATTTAAATCCTTCCCAAAACCTCCTAATACCTCTCTTATCTCCATGACTAACCCTCCTCACGTCCCTTTATCACCTCGCACCGCTAGGGCAAATGATTCGAGTACGTGGAACGCTATTCCTGGTCTCCTGAAACCACGCTCTAAACTACACGTAGGAGCTTTTAACGTCCGAACACTGTGCTAAATAGGACAGCAGGCTTCCTTAGCTAGGACTTTAGAATCTCGCGCCATCGATGTGTGCTGCGTCTCCGAAACGCGCATACAAGATCCGAGTAGCGTCATTCATTTGACCTCACCATGCCAAAATAAAGAACCGACTCGATTTACGCTTCGTGTATCTGGAAGCCCTGATTCTGCTTCCCGTGGCCTCGCCGGCGCAGGTATAGCATTGAGTCCCAGAGCAGAACTAGCTCTCTTAGAGTGGATCCCAGTAGACAGCCGTTTGTGCACTTCGGTTTCCCACAATCTCTAGTCAACCTGAATGGCAAGTTAATGTAAGTCCTCCGTCCCTTTACGAAGTTGAAAAAGCCATAGGAAATCTGAAACGAGGGAGAGCAGCAGGCCCTGACAGGTTTACTCCTGAGATTTTTAAGGATGGTGGTCCAGTATTAGCAATGAGATTAACTGAGGTCTTAGGTAGAATTTGGGAACTGGACGTAATCCCATCTGACTGGTCTCAATCACTGATTGTGCCAGTCTATAAGAAAGGACAAAAGTCCTCTTGTGACAATCACAGAGGAATCAGTTTGACTAATATAGTGTCTAAAATATTAGCCTCAATAATACTTCGACGCCTAATCAAAGCTCGTGAAGAGCAGATTAGAGAAAACCAGGCCGGTTTTCGACCTGGACGTGGTTGTATAGATCAGATATTCACACTGCGTCAGGTTCTAGAACACAGACACACATTCAGACGCCCCACAATGGGAGTATTTCTCGACCTTAAGGCGGCATTCGACTCTGTTGATCGTGAGGTTCTATGGCAGTGTTTGTCACTGAAAGGAATACCAAAGAAGTATATTAACCTTATTCAGGCTCTCTACTCGAACACAACTGGTAGAGTGAGAGCTTATGGCGAACTGTCATCAGAATTGATTACATCAAGTGGTGTTCGTCAGCGCTGTCCACTCTCCCCATTCTTGTTCAACTTTGTGGTCGACGTACTTTTAGAGATAACACTCTCCTCATCTAAATTTCCAGGGGTTGAACTACTACCGGGAGGTTCACTTGTTGACTTAGAATATGCTGATGACATAGTTTTATTTGGTGAAGACGCTGACAAAATGCAGTCTTCTGACCACTCTAAGCAACAATGCAAGCATGTTCGGGATGCGATTCTCTCCCTCGAAATGCAAAATGTTGCTTCAGGATTGGGTTGCATGGACACCTGAACTAATGATAGAGAGTGAAGTAGTTGAGTGTGTCGACCGCTTCACTTATCTTGAAAGTCTCATCAGCCCTTGTGGTCTGGTGTGTGACGAAATCTCAGCACAGATACAGAAGGCTCGACTAGCTTTTGCCAACTTGCGTCATTTATGGCGTAGGCGAGATATCCGTCTATCAACCAAAGGACGTGTTTACTGCGCAGCAGTTCGTCCCGTCCTACTTTATGGCAGTGAAACATGGCCGGTAAGAGTAGAGGATATTCGTAGGCTACTAGTATTCGATCATAGGTGTCTTCGAAACATTGCTCGTATATCATGGGACCATCGAGTAAGTAACACAGTTGTTAGGAAACGGGTACTAGGTAAGGATGGCAAATCAATTGATGAAACTTCAACAGTTGAGATGGCTGCGACGTGTTACTTATGCCCAACGACCGACTGCCTCGACGTGCGATGTTCAGTGGTATAGGAGTAGTTTGGAAGAAAGCTAGGGGCGGCCAGACCAAAACATGGCACAAGTCCATGAAGTCACTGACAAGTGGTCTGAGTCATGTTGGTAGGTGTAGACTACCTGGTTGGGGACCGCGAGATGGCAGCAACCGACAGTTAGAGACCCTGAATGACATGGCTCAAAATCGTTTGCAATGGCGCAGGTGCATCCACTATTCCTGTTCTCCCAAATTATAATCTGAATTCTTCATGTCCCTGTTTTCTTCTTTCCGAATTTATTTCACTGAATTATACTCTTTAAATAACATCTCCAAACCCTAATCTTCCCGATCACTGCTTATAGTTTTACTACATCTAGCACTACGAGATTTGGATCGACAACTGCACCTCTGTGTTAAGGTGGTGTGGCAACTCGAACTGATGTACGTACGTACGAAGTTCTACGTTGTTACTGACTGACTGACCTGAAATAATCATGGATTTCATCATTTAATTATCCAGTAGTCACTTCATTTTACGAACTCCAGATTTACCGAATACGTTTTACCATAGAAAAATGCCCAACTTCGGTTTATATTTCTGTAGCTATGAGTGGCTGGGTAGACATCAGCGACTAAATGTACCATCCTCTCAGCTTATGGTGCAAGACACTGCTCAACTAACACCAACATTGTAGATAGAGCTGGAGTATTAACATTATCGCTTCAATTCATGAGTTCTATAAACAACTTAAAGCAGAAAATGTGAAGTTCGGAAGAATATAGAAGTCTACCTACGAAGTAATCAGAAGTGGAATTGATAATACAACAAATGAAAAATTTCCTTTAGCTGGTAGGTCCATCATAAATCCTCAGAATGAAGTTATTAGTAAGACGAATAAACCATACAGCAAGAGTGGGTAATCAGGAAATCATAACGAGTCATTTTAGTTATTTAATCTAAATCAATTGCATAGTACAGACTGATGTACTCGACTTTAAGCCACACCATGAGTGCTGGTGCTAAAACCTGATTTTCCAAATCAAAATATGTGGAAAACCAACTTCGATCTTATGACGGTACTTCAACTACAAGGCCATTGCTCCGTTATCATGAGCAGGAATAAATACCTTTGCTTTTTTAGGGGTGTCTTGTTCTCTGAGCAGGATAGTTTAGTTGTGAAGCTCGAAATCCACAGCCTGAGCTACAAATATCTCCCACCATCTCAAATACTTCTTAACTACTGGTATGGGGAAGGAATCTTAAAAACTTTTCAGATGTATCAACTTGATATGAATGACCATCTTCAAATATAAATTACACTTCTACAATTAGATTCCAGATCTTACACGTGAAATCAGTCAATTGAATAGACGAAAGATATGTAATGTGAAGAGCCCATTAAGCTTCGCTAACTGTAACAATGTTTGTATGATATCCTAACATTATAGTCATATTGTTTGGAACACAGGAAAACCAAAAGTGAATCTTAGTCCCCAGGGAGAAGGCTTAAAAATATATCTACATTGCAAAAGATGCTGGTTACCGATTTCAACCAGTTATCTCTTGGAACCACTAATTGTAGTTTCTAACTTGGATTCCTTAATTATTCACAAAAGCATGGAGTGAGTATAGTATGCCCATAGACTATTTCGGAAAAAAAGTACGCAATAATTTTGATCATTATATTGACAGCACTCATGCGACATAAAAACAACCATAAAATCAAAATGGCCACAAATAAGGTTTTAAGAACTTTATGATTTTCGTGTAGCATCCACAAATACGAGAGGATCTTTGCCCACAACACGAGCAGAATGTGGTATATTGCGAGGAACTTCAAGACGATCACCAGGACCTAATATAATTTCCTTTCCATACATAGTAAATGAAAGCTGACCGCTAACAATACAGTCCAGTTTATCTTCGTTGTGGGTATGTTCCGGGAAATTGGTGCCAGGACTGAATTTGTAATTTATGCAACTGCAACCCTGCAATCAGTGAACACATAAATTTAGGAACTAAATTATTATACAAAATAATTGACGATACCTCGGATTTGAGCTTCTTCAACATATTTTCCAGGGTGAGTTGGCCATCAATGGATTCATCCCAACGGTGGACAACAAACTCAGACATCTAAAAACAGAAGTAACTACACTACCATATTTAAACATAACTTGAAGAAAAACAACTTTATAAGTGCAGTTCATTTTATAAAATATATTACGTTTAACTGCTAATCATTTCAGCAAATACAATGATTGAATATATTAAAGAGCATACAAAAAAACTGAATTTGCATGGACGATCATCAGGCCGTTGGAACACAACCTGCGAAATCGCCCGAAACTTGATGTGGCACTCATACAACTAAGGAATACTGAGTGCGGACAACATCCTGTTAGGTTTGAAGCTTCACGGGTTCACTTAGACTGCGAACGAGAACAATACTCAGTGACCAAAGACCAGTAATCTAACTATTGACGCGTCCCAGCCCCGCTAACTAGAAGGAGAAGTCCAGGCTTGGTATGGAAAATATATTCTGCATACAACCAGAAACGAGCGAGCAAGCAAGCAAGCAGCAGCAGCGAACAGTAGTCAACTCAGACACAAATTAAACGTATATATATATAAATATATAAAATCGATATTGTCAAATTAAATGTTATTTTTTAAACATGACTCATTCAGTTCATCACTCGACAGGCATTAGAATATTTAGTCGATAAGTTCATCATGTGACTTCCTTCCAAATATTTAATCGATGAGTCAATCGATATGATAAAATTACAAATATGAATTTTGGGAATATACCGTCCCAACACTCCTCCCCTTTTTAATAGCGTGCTTTTCTGGGGTCGACTTGCATTTTGACTGTAGTTCGCCGCTGACGGAGAGGCCACCTTCTGGGACGGGGATCAGCTTGCTGTCGAGCTTCTTGTGATGGGGCTGCAGGTAAGTTGAAAGTATCAAGCAAGATGTCGCGGGGAAGATTTACTGCATTTGATGGGTGGTCTGGGGCAATCCGCTTACGTAGTTGGTTTCGGTGTCTAGTCCACGTGTCTCTTCCCACCTTTACCTCGTACATAACTTGACCTAGTCTTCCAATCACACGTGCTTCGATCCAAGGACCATGATTTGCTCTGTAGTCTCGAGCGAACACGGGGCATCCAACCTCGTACGCTGGAAGCTTCTGAGATTTGGTATGGGATGGTGGTGGTGTGGTTCTTGGGCACATGAGACTGTGGATCGTCCTCAATTTCCTTCCCATCAGGATCTCTGCCGGGGACTTCTGCTGTGGTAGCATATCATTAGGTGTTGTTCGGTAAACAAACAAGAAATTCTGCAGTGTTTCTACTGTCGTCCCCTCCCCTTTCGACTTCATTAGAGCTCTCTTGAATGTATCTACAAATCTTTCTGCTTGTCCATTTGACTGTGGGTGATAAGGTGGAGAGCGGAAATGCTTGATCGATAGGCGTTCGCAAAATTCTTGAAATTGACTTGAGGTGAATTGCGAACCATTATCGGAAACGATTATATCCGGTAACCCGTTGCGAGAGAACATCTCTGTCAAAAGTTGTATCGTTTGAGTTGTCGTTGGTGGCACGACGGGAACGATTTCTGGCCATTTCGAAAAGGCGTCAACAACGACTAGATAGGTAATTCCATTAATTGGGCCTGCGAAATCGACATGTATCCTGGACCAGGGATACTCAGGCTGTGGCCATGGGACCGGCAGTATTTTCGCGTTACACTTGGCTGCTTGCTGACACTGTGCGCGGTCCTCTGTCAATAGGGAGGCAATAACTGCATCTTCGCCGGCCGTATGATGTTCGCTGGTCGAAAACTCCGTCATTGGTTCTTTCGAATATGATTCAGGTTCATGAGGTTGTTCAACCAGATGGCATACGGTGCTTAACGGAACGTCAGCTAAATGTAGCTGGTCATACCAGTCTAACCCAAGTAGATTAAGATTAGCTGGTGTGATGTAACATAACCCGGTAAACGTCGAATCATGAAAAGACACTTTACAATCTAGTTGTCCCAACAAACGTAGATAATTACCACATGCGGTTCGCGGTTTTTGCGTTGTCGGCACCAGGCGTGGTCTTCCCATTCTGATCCAAGATTTTCGTGAGAGAATCGTTACATCAGATGCAGTGTCTATTTGCAATCTAAGAGGGTGCCCATTAATATTAAGGGTAATAAATTTCCTCTCAACTGGGGTTGAGTTCTCACAGCTTGCTATTAGACTCAACGAATTCGTGTTGGATCTAGGCGTAGGTTTTCTGGTACCTCTGGAGTTGCTCGGCTTCTTTTTTCGACAAAAACCATCTTTATGACCCACCACATTACATTTCCTGCACCGATGTTGCTTATATGGACAGTATCGAACAAAATGCCATGCACCGCAGTGCCAGCATGGAGCAGGAGGATTTGTTTTTGTCTGTCGACCTGAACTAGATGTAGCTGGGGCAGATTTATGCGAGTTAAGTGGTTGTTGGACTACATGAACTTCGGTACGATTTGAACCACCACGCTGGACCATTGTAGTATCACGCTGTAGATTGATTAGACGTTGATATTCATTTGCAATATCATTAAGAGTTAGTTTTGGGTCTTGGTCCAATCGACTTAGCAACCGTGTTCTAATGTCACTGAACTTCTGCGATTGAAGGCTGCAGATGAGAATGAGTGCTTTAAATTGATCTTCAGTAAGCGACTTCAATCGGAAACGTTCACATTCTCGGTTGACAATACCCACATGTGTGAGAAAATCATCATCTTCGTTCATAGTGAGCTTCAAACATCGATAGCGCGCATTGAATAGTGAGGAGTTGTCTCCGAATTGTTGGCTCAATGACTGGACAGTGTCGGAGAATGAACGATCGCGTGGGTTTAAAGGCAGAATTAGATTGCAATACTTGTCTAGTTCACTAGGACCCAACTTTCGAAGCAGCAAGCGGACCTTCCAAGCATCATCCTGGTTGGCAAAGTCAAATTTGAACAAGTCTTCGTAACGTCGAAACCACATATCAAACGTGACATTGGATTCTGGATCGTAATGAAACTCGGAGATACTGTTAGCAATACCATCAACTGATGGTGCAGTAGTAATAGGATTAGAACTGCTTGGTTGAGAATTAGATGTAAGCTTTGCATCTGCTAACATTTGAATAAGTTTCATCTGCTGCTCGAGTAATAATTCAAGTTTAGATGGATCCATGTTTCCGAAATCACCGTCGCCAAATTGTTAGGTTTGAAGCTTCACGGGTTCACTTAGACTGCGAACGAGAACAATACTCAGTGACCAAAGACCAGTAATCTAACTATTGACGCGTCCCAGCCCCGCTAACTAGAAGGAGAAGTCCAGGCTTGGTATGGAAAATATATTCTGCATACAACCAGAAACGAGCGAGCAAGCAAGCAAGCAGCAGCAGCGAACAGTAGTCAACTCAGACACAAATTAAACGTATATATATATAAATATATAAAATCGATATTGTCAAATTAAATGTTATTTTTTAAACATGACTCATTCAGTTCATCACTCGACAGGCATTAGAATATTTAGTCGATAAGTTCATCATGTGACTTCCTTCCAAATATTTAATCGATGAGTCAATCGATATGATAAAATTACAAATATGAATTTTGGGAATATACCGTCCCAACACATTCACACGTAGTTCAGCGAACAACAGCATCCACACAATACAACATGGCATTTGTATGGACGATCATCAGGTCGTTGGAACACAACCTGCGAAATCGCCCGAAACTCGATGTGACACTCATACAACTAAGGAATACTGAGTGCGGACAACATTCACACGTAGTTCAGCGAACAACAGCATCCACACAATACAACATGGCATTTGTATGGACGATTATCAGGTCGTTGGAACACAACCTGCGAAATCGCCCGAAACTCGGTGTGGCACTCATACAACTAAGGAATACTGAGTGCGGACAACATTCACACGTAGTTCAGCGAACAACAGCATCCACACAATACAACATGGCATTTGTATGGACGATCATCAGGTCGTTGGAACACAACCTGCGAAATCGCCCGAAACTCGATGTGGCACTCATACAACTAAGGAATACTGAGTGCGGACAACATTCACACGTAGTTCAGCGAACAACAGCATCCACACAATACAACATGGCATTTGTATGGACGATTATCAGGTCGTTGGAACACAACCTGCGAAATCGCCCGAAACTCGATGTGGCACTCATACAACTAAGGAATACTGAGTGCGGACAACATTCACACGTAGTTCAGCGAACAACAGCATCCACACAATACAACATGGCATTTGTATGGACGATTATCAGGTCGTTGGAACACAACCTGCGAAATCGCCCGAAACTCGATGTGGCACTCATACAACTAAGGAATACTGAGTGCGGACAACATTCACACGTAGTTCAGCGAACAACAGCATCCACACAATACAACATGGCATTTGCATGGACGATTATCAGGTCGTTGGAACACAACCTGCGAAATCGCCCGAAACTCGGTGTGGCACTCATACAACTAAGGAATACTGAGTGCGGACAACATTCACACGTAGTTCAGCGAACAACAGCATCCACACAATACAACATGGCATTTGTATGGACGATTATCAGGTCGTTGGAACACAACCTGCGAAATCGCCCGAAACTCGATGTGGCACTCATACAACTAAGGAATACTGAGTGCGGACAACATTCACACGTAGTTCAGCGAACAACAGCATCCACACAATACAACATGGCATTTGTATGGACGATTATCAGGTCGTTGGAACACAACCTGCGAAATCGCCCGAAACTCGGTGTGGCACTCATACAACTAAGGAATACTGAGTGCGGACAACATTCACACGTAGTTCAGCGAACAACAGCATCCACACAATACAACATGGCATTTGTATGGACGATCATCAGGTCGTTGGAACACAACCTGCGAAATCGCCCGAAACTCGATGTGGCACTCATACAACTAAGGAATACTGAGTGCGGACAACATTCACACGTAGTTCAGCGAACAACAGCATCCACACAATACAACATGGCATTTGTATGGACGATTATCAGGTCGTTGGAACACAACCTGCGAAATCGCCCGAAACTCGATGTGGCACTCATACAACTAAGGAATACTGAGTGCGGACAACATTCACACGTAGTTCAGCGAACAACAGCATCCACACAATACAACATGGCATTTGTATGGACGATTATCAGGTCGTTGGAACACAACCTGCGAAATCGCCCAAAACGTACTTTAGAACTCATGCAACTAAGGTATACAACATTTTATTGGCAGTTATTTTGCCAGAAGGTTGTTTGTGCTCTCAACGCATTTCATCAATCGTTCTACTGTCTACAAAATGATGACTATTATGCAAAGAACTTTAACAATTGTTTTCTTATTAATATAGACAATAAGAATTCAAATTTTCTAAAAACAAACCATTTGGTTAATCGAAAACTGTCAACTATGCCCACCACCTTTTGCGAATAGACTTTCGAAATTCTACTTATTACGCAGTAATCTGACATGTTTTGTTAAAACAGATCAGTATACGAGTTCTAGAACTAGACAGTTTTATTTGTTCGTACTGGTGCACGAAGTGCATCATTTTTATATTCTACTTACTCGTGTTACAATGTAACTCACAACTCTGACTCACACGTTTTCGTCTGAGCGTCATGCAATATTTACATTAAATAACTAGTCGGACATTCTACGGGAAGTTCAACCTAACGCTGGACAGAGTGACACCTGTTTTTATTTAAGTAACTAATTAAATCTCAGTTTATTTTTGCAAAACGAGAAAACCGGTTGACTGAAAAACTTAATAAGAGAGAATGTATTCAATACAATGATTTTATAAAATGTTCTTACAATTTTATTAGAATTGCAATTCTTGACACTTATCATTGTACCTATGAGTACTGACGAGTTAGGAAGAAGCCCATGGCAATCATAAGCATGTGCGAAAAGTTTGGCGGAGTCACAGAACTTTTGAGGACATACGACGAGAAAACAGTCCAGCTGAAATCCAACGGCTAAACCACTGTCTGCATATTTACCTTTGGTTTAAAAGCTCCACAGTGTGCAATTTGTTCATGTACCGAAAGAAGTCGTGAAGATATAAAACTTAAACCACAGAGTGAACATGAATGATGATGACAAGTTGCATAATGTTGTTCCATCAGCTGTAGATCCTCAGTGACACAAAGGCAAGATGAGTCTGGACAAGAAACGCTACTTTTTGGATCGTTGTTAAACAAAGCAACTTTCGTACCTGGTACTATAAGAAGTACACCCTAAGTCATTCACTAGTAAACACTTATCTGATGGCAGGAAGTTGTCCATTAAATTAAAGAACCCAAGGTTTGAAGTCATCATCTAGAAGAAAGATAAACTCTTATCAATATCGAAAACCAAGGACGAAAAATCATACTTCTTCTCTAAAGAAAAACATGTGCCCGTCTTAAAATCAAAGTATCTCTGATAAAGAAAATCATTCATGTTACCCGACATCAGTATCTCAGAGTTGCGATGTATATAATAACTCTCCGTAAATCTTAAGTTTTTGTATGTACATTTGTTAGTAACCAGTAGTTTGACTGAACAAAAGTATATCTAAACATCCCTACATCACATGAGTAATGAGGGTTTGATCCTGAAGCTTATAATGAACAAGTAAAATAGGATCACTCCATAGTGATTTACACTACTAACCATATTCGCTGATGTAAGGATCTCGTCATATTTATACAATGTCATTTCTACGATACAAGGGTACATGTTCACTTTGGCAATGAAAAACTACAATCGTAAGGCACACGTGTAACACTGGAGTTGATGCTCTCTGTGAGATTCATATCCATGTCACCCAGCCTCACAGTTCGAGACGTTAACAACAAACACCACGCACATATACACGTCGTTGGTGTGCTAAGTAGTAAGGAACCAAGATCAAAGGTTTTCTCGCAGGATTACAAGTGAATGCAACTTACTCCTGTTTTGTTCCCAAAGAGTGGCAAAAAGGAAAGGAAAATATCGAAGGTGAAATTACAACACACTGAATAAACCAACCAGTATTAAAAGTGAGTCAACAGAAGTGCAGTGAAGAACAAGTTTAATGTTGCTATGAGCTAAGTAAAAACTGGCAGTGCCTGACTCATAATATGCATAGTGGAGTGTTTATATGGCTAGACAGTATTTTGTCACTCAATATCAGCAATGAGTTTATTAGGTTTGTGAACAAAGAGGTGGTAAAGCACCACTGCATCGTAGTTGACATCAGTTGGTGACGAAAACCTCATGGGATTTTAACCTTAACTCACAATACTAACCTAACTACTAACATGTAAACGTGAAAACTTGTCTATACTATGAAGAATAATTCAACACACTAGGGTCAATTTGTCATAAAAATGCCGTTAGTTATACTTTATTTTATAGTTAACTAGTTTACTTATTTATTTGAACACAATTATTGGTACAAGAGGGCACCAAATATATATGCGCTACACAAAACAATGAGAATGGGAAGAGAAAAAAAGGTAAGGAGCGAAAAGAAAAGAGAACAATAACGACCAGATTAGTGTAAGGTAGTGTAATAACACTCTCGAAGTGCTCTCACACGCCCACGCGTATACAGCCTCTGCCAGGGAAGTCCTACTCACCGCCTTCTCGTGGCGGGGGTGTTGTTTACTAAAATGAGAGGACGAAAGGCGAATGTCCGAAGCTTTAACCGGATTCTAAATCAATGGTGAACATGGGCTCCAGTACCCTGAAAGAACAAATGGTATATGAACCAACCGTTTGTCCCCAGCTACCATGGGATTGCATCTCCTCACGATGCCCCACTGCCTTGTGAGTCAGACCTTTAGGTCAAAGGCTCGGGACGTGGCCCCCTAAGAAAACCACCTGCTTCGGTCTGGACACCCGGGCAGTATCACAGCCTGTACACAAATAAAATGAAAATGACGTTATTTACTGAAAAATTCTAACTAGTTTATAATCAAACAACACTTCCTAACTAGCTGATAAGTATGGTATACGATTACCAAATCTTGGGATTATTGAAACTTTTACGAGATAAATAAAACTAGTTTCACATACCAGATAGTCACACACACTAACCATACCCCCAACAATTTGAGTGTATCGTCACTCCTACGTTATAACCTGTAACGTCCAGCCTTAGGTAGGTTTGTGTCTACCTTGAAGGTACCTTGTATGCTAGGGGTGCTAACAATAGTAAGATTATACGGAAAAGAAGTGATCCGAAGACTCAGTAAGCACACAGGGCGTACTTACATCTAAAAACGAAAGCTACCGACCGCAACCAAAGACGATAAGAGCGCGACTATAAGACAACCTTATAATCAAAACAAAATCTTGATAGCGCGCTATGTAAAAAGGAGAGCTAAGTTAATTTTATCGTTTTGGTCATTTATTACGCATCAAGACTATTGTTTTTGCTTTGATTGAATTTATTTCAGTTAAAGTAATCGCTACTATAATCTTTTGTCATATGTACTTTGACCCTTTTTGTATTTGCTTGAGCTTTCTGTTCTGACAATTACCAGTCTTGTTGTCATCGGTATCTTTTGTCTCTGGGTTCAAAGGATGATATCATGAAGTTTGCATGAGTCTAACTGTTTAGCAAAAATAGTCGCATGTGGTTGTATCAGCAATGCTGCTCAAGCACAAACTGTTTGCTATCCGAATCCACGACAATGGTGAATGCTGTCAAAAGGAGTATTAACAAGCGTAGTCGAGCCACATGAAATTGTACTTACCCAGTGTATACACAGATTGACGTGATGCTACCTGAGAAAAGCTCAAAGTCCATTGACTTACATGAGCCACTGAAGGAAGGATGGCCAATAAAGAGGTTTATTAATAGTGAAAGCTCACAAAAAAAGTTTCTTCTGTTTTCGGCACTTCAGATGGCAGTAGGCAGGAGACTCTTAGAATGCCCAATCGCAAGGTTAGGTCTGTTTCTAGCAGGAAAAACAACATACTGACTATCCGATTCAGTGACAATCATCCAAGATCCCACAATGTGTGTAACACGACTGCGATTTCTACTCCAATGAAAGATGCTAAAAGTATTCGGGGTTTAATAATACCTTAGACAGTAACACCTTTACAATTGAAGTGTGTGAACCTATCAAATGAAAAGTCAGAAATGAAGGAGCTTGAAGATATATTTGATAGGCTACCAATATATTGGGAAGTGATTAATCTAAACTGGTTGGCAGTTTTAGGAGATGTGTAACACGACGTGCTCACTCGAGATCTGGTACGGATGCGTGACCAAGTACCTTCAGCTAGGTGGATTCAGTGAAACTAATGAAGTCAGCATCAAATGTCGAAAACCTACAGAGCTAGTGAATTTGGGTATTTATTAACCGCCACAAGTTTATAAACTTGGTACCCAAATGGGATTGTAGTAGAATCGAACAAGCCTTTTGAAATTAGCGTTTAAATATCTCTATGGAAGAGACTTAATACTACGGGATAGACGTGTAGAGCTTGTAGAATGTTTGTAGGGAGCAATTTCCTGCAGGTTTAATTCTGAGCTATTCTCTAGACCGTCGAATACAGAGTCATGGATCGGCCAAAGTCAGAACAAGCAAGCTATTTGGCTAGATAAACTTGATCTGTTTCTAAAACATAAATTAACATCGTTAGTGTACAAACAAACTGTACGGTCTATTAATACAGGGAAAAAACAGACAAATAACATACGGAACAGTAGCCAGAGAACAGAAAAAATGGGTCAACAAGCAAATACTGCTTTACAATGGACATCAAACTGTGATTGGTTAATAAAGTGATACAGTAGTACAAGGTCAAAGGGAGTTTATGTGGTGGTGGGCGTTTCCCTTTATTATTGGTGAGTTCGTCTATCGATCACATTTTACATGTTAATAGGCCTTGTCCAGATCATACGCAATCAGGTCAAAAAATATCGAACAGATCACTGATTCTTGTTAGGTTCAAGGACAACCAATGCGCATCAATTGATCACACACCATGGACTGGTCCATACGACGGTGGTCACAACTTATCCATTGTACCTACGCCTACCAATACATTTCTGTAAAAACGTCCTTCGTATCATACGGTCTTCAAAGCAGCCATAGTACCTTGATACGGCGAAAGTGTAATTCACATTTGGTACTGACTGTAAAGTGTTACTTCGAAGTTAGATGGTTCGTCACACCATTCCCATCTAGCTCGAGTAGGCCGTCAATCATTAGACATAGATCATCCACGTTGGTGATATACACTGATGAACAAGATTTCGAATAACACAACCTATTATAATAATTTCTATTATTGCATCCTGTAATTATTCATTTTCATTTTTATCGTCTACTAAGTTAATCGGTTGCTGTGGACATTCGTTACTCCACATCAATAGTGGTTAGTACTTAAACTTAAATAATTAGCTCCACCGATAGAACTAACTAATGGACCACGATTATAAGCGGTTATCATGGCTTTTTAACAATTATTAGCAGCATGTTAATGCTCCTGTGTAATATGTCTGTTAAAATATCAACCACTCATAAGTATACCCATATGGCAACACGGACACACATTTGTTTGTAACCCTTCCACTTAACAAGATTAACTGCCGATTATAAATTCATCTTTCTGCTTAATCAATATCAACTACCTTTCGTCAGAAACTATCTACTAGGATGTTTTAATTACTTGACCACTGCCTGCCTAATTTCCGATTCTTGAGTTCCGTAGTCAAACAGAGGATACGAATGCTAGAAATTTACTATGAACTTGAATTATAAATTTCCTATAATATTAGATCTCGTTTAGATTGTCCGTCAGGCAGCGCTACGTATTTGGTTTAAATTAATTTTGGACCTATACAAATTCAGCCTACAACGTTGTGTTAATTCAAGCATTTACCTCGTATATAATCCAAATTCGAACTACTATCTACTTCACGTTCTCATTACTTAGAAGTGAGAGTAACCCAGGCGAGTTTCATAATTGCATTAGATAATTTCGTATTATGTTTATGAAGCTAAATAACATTTCACAGTTGCTTTCACACAGATTAAACATATATTCTGTCGCTGCCGTCACGCTTTAGTCCAAATCATGTACACTTATGACTCATAATTCAACATACTTTTGAAAACCTGTTGCACGTACACGAGCAATCTTAGTCCATGCTCTAACTGGCCGCTTTATCGTACATGATATGTCACTTAACGCCAGGTAATAAGCTCTTTGCATTAGTCATTTACGAAATGGTCACGTTATCCGAACCTTCTATAATTTAGTCACATTGGCGGTTACCATTTTTACTTATGTTTACTATGCGCTTTGTATTTGCTGTTACCTCTCACGGTCAGCCATGGCTCGACTTCCTTATTACACGAAAGTCATTTTAATTCCGTTTTCTGTTTCTTTACATGCAATACGGGTTTGGAAAATGTCCAAATGACCTCTGGAATTCCCCATGAACCCCACCATAATCTTCGTATATGTTTTTATTCACACATCCATCTGTTAGATATTAATACACAACTGAACATTCAATGCAACTGTAAGTATAAATAAGAACGATTTTATTTCGATGTGACGTTATAACACATCTGAACTATTGTAATTATTCAACTTCGACGTCGTTTTTTATGGTACGAGGTATTATTTCCTCCTATCTGTTACCTAACAGATGGTTTCGGTACAGAAATCACCGTTTATCGTCCTGTAGAGAAAACGTAGTGTCACTGTCACTCTCGATCTGTAGTCTACGACCCTTACTGATTGTACAGCAATCATTGGCTTTTCAAAATGTGACTAGAAGTTGATCAATAGCTTCGTACAACGAAATCACAGCTGTTCACGGTTAAACTTCTGTACTTACAGTGAGTCTTTTAAATATAGACATAATTAGGATTCAACACTTATGAACAGAAGATATCAACAACACCGTCCGACTTTCTACTTTAAACCAACGGCAGTACAAACATCAGCATCGATTGATAACGCACTTTTCGTACTACCACTGCGGTATCATTACTCCTGCAGCAAACTCAATGTCTCTTATCTGAAGAACTCAAACACTTGTCAAAGATATCTATTTCAACTTGATTTTTTAAAACTTTAAAGCAGTATTATCTCCATTATTTCTATGTTTCATCGGCTTACATTCAACCAGCGTCCTAGTAATTTATTATTGCTTGCTTTTTCCCCATCAGTTTTAGCAGCCTCCTTCTCATTCACCTTGTAGAGGTAAATAATTCCCCAAGATAAATAGCTCTGTAGGTTTTCGACATTGGATCCTGATCACATGTTTTAATGGACTCACCTAGCTGAAGGCGCTCGGTCATGCATCCGCACCAGATCACGTGTGGGAACGCCGTGCTCAATTGCCACTGCAATCACTAGCCAGATTAGATCAGATAATTCCGATATATTGGCAATCGTCAAATACAACTTCTAATCTCCTCGATTCTATCTTTTGATTTCTCTTTTTTTAAGATTAAGACTATGTCCTCACCCCCGTTTCAACTCATGTCTTTCTGGTCCGAAAATATCGAAGCCTGGTTCTGCTACGCAGAAGCCGACTTCCACGAGCACGGCGTGAACGACACACGTGCACAATTTCCCGCAGTAGTCAAGGCCCTACCGCGGGAATTCAACAGGTACGTAACACCTAGTATGTTTACTAGTGATGTTTCTGAACCGTACGAAACGTTAAAGCGTTCTATCCTTAAACGAGGAGGACTGACCGATCGACAAAGGTTAGATCAACTCTTTAATAACATAGACCTGCAACATAGTTCTGCAACGGACATGTTGCAAAGGATGAGAGAATTTATAGGCTTAAGAACTCTCGACGAAGGCCTATTCAAACAACTTTTCTTGTCCAAACTTCCGCAACAAGCGATTCTGGTCTCGTTTCAGAACAACACCTTAGACGAACTGGCTGCATTTGCCGATTGTACCTTAGAAATAACGAAATCTTCTACTACCGAGGTTTTTTCAGTCAAAGAAAAGCCTCACACGACTCAGAATGATATAACCGAGTTATGTCATACACTTACACGTTATCTTAATTTTCGTAACGACCGTAATCGCTCACACACCCCACGTAGAAGCATTTCACGTAAGCGATCTGTCTCTAAAGCACGAGAGACGGATAACCCCGACCGGTTTTGGTGTCATAACCAGTATGGAAAGTCCCCTAGAAATTGCAGAAAGCCCTACAATTTTCCCAACACGAAACCGACTGACTCGAAAAACAACTCGGGAAACTTCCAAGCCGGCACGCGTTAACGGCAACCGTAGCCGCCGAACATAGCCGTCTGCTGTACGTCACAGATGTGATAACGAGAGTTCGCTACCTCGTCGACGCTGGTGCAGAAGTTAGCGTTCTCCCAGCAAATCCTAACGACCGGCTTCACGAATCGGCTCTAAACTTACAGGAGGCAAACGGAAAACATATCGCTACGTATTGCAAAAGGTACGTTTCCTTTAACGTGTGTTTACGCAAACCCATTCACTGGATCTTCGTTGTTGCAGATGTTTCTATGCCAATCATTGGTATAGACCTTCTGCAACACCATAATCTAATCATCGATACGCGCGAATGGAGGCTAGTAGACGAAAACACTAATTTATCCGTTTGCGTAACTTCTTTTTCTGGTTGCAGATTATCCCCAGTCACACCTAAGCATATGATAGACACACTTTATCAACCTCGATAAGTATCGTGGGATTGAGCAAACGCAACCGAAATTAGCGTGTGTAACCAGCAACGTTACACATCACATCACGACTACAAGAACACCTGTATTCTCTAAAGCACGACGATTAGCACCTGAAAATCTAAGGTTGGCGAAAAACGAGTTCCATCACATGATAGACTTAGGAATCAGACGACCGTCAAATAGCCCATATGCATCTCCGTTGCATATGGTCCCTAAAAAGGACAACAACGATTGGCGTCCAACTGGTGACTATCGGCGATTGAATGCAAAAACCATTCCCGGTCGTTACTCGTTGCCTCACATTCACGATTTGACAGCTACAACTGTCTTTGCGAAAATCGACTTGGTTAAAGCGTATAACCAAACCTCTATGGCTACTGACGACATACCGAAAACAGCTATCATAACTCCTTTCGAACTCTATGAATTTTTGCGAATGCCTTTCGGTCTAAGGAATGCTGCGCAAACATTCCAAAGATTCATAGACGACGTTTTTCGAGGTCTGAACTTCGTACATGCGTATGTTGACGACTGTCTAATCGCAAGTCCGGACAGCGAATCACATCTCAAGCATCTGCATCTTGTTTTCGAACGACTACAAAACCACGGCATTACTGTAAACGTTCAGAAATGCCAAATCGGAGCTGACTCATTAGACTTCCTAGGACACACTATCGATACTCAAGGCATTCGACCTCTTAGGAACAAAGTGGCGGCCATTCTGGATTACCCAGAACCGACCAACGTCAAGCAATTACGCACGTCTAACGGCCTTGAAAGTTTCTATAGACGCTTCATACCGAAATGCCATTACTTATGAAACTTCTTACCGACCAACTTCGTGAAAATGCGAAATCCATTAATTTGCACGACACCGCACGAAAAGCATTCTTCACAGTTAAGGAACTGATCGCTAAAGCAACAATGCTCGCACATCAGGACACTGAAGCACCCATAGTAGACGCATCACAGTAGACGCATCCGACTCGGCAATCGGAGGAGTCTTACAACAATGGGTTAATAACTCCTGGCAACCCTTGGCATTTTTCTCTAGACGATTGCTAGACACCGAATCGAGATACAGCACATTCGGTAGGGAACTCCTAGCTATGTATTGTGCTGTACGGCATTTTCAACACTATATCGAAGGCCGTGAATTCACTCTATTCACTGACCATAAACCGCTCACTTTCTCGTTAAGCACTCCTTCGGACAAGTACTCTCCCCGTAAGTCTCGACAACTAGACTACATTTCGCAGTTTACTTCAGATATTCAACATATTTCTGGAGCAAACAATGTAGTTGCAGACGCTTTGTCTCGGATAACTTCCTTGAACAGTTTTCAAGGAATCGACCTTCTGAAACTCGCCGAGCTTCAAAAAGAAGACAGTGATCTTCAGCATGAGTTATCCTCCACAACGCCCAAGTTACGTATCAAACAGGTGAGAATGTAGTAGCATTGGACCATAACCACACAATCCACAAAGCTGTGAACACGAGACTACTCAGAAAATAGATATTCAATATTTAACGCGGAGAAATACCTAAGAATGGAGAAGGCGCGAACAATGAATTGAATAGACTGGAGTTGATCGGATGGCATAGCTCGGCCATGCAGGCGTGGTCCCTCTGAATGTTACCTTATATCTTCTATTCATACTAAATATATTGTTCTTTCTCTAGCCTAACTTTGTTCTCCATCATGTATTGGTAATTGATACGATACAGTGAGTTGTTGTAGTCGATGGTGTGACTTCTGCCAGCTTTGGGGAAATTTCGGGGAATTTTGGGGAAATTTTGGGAAAATCCCCAAAATGAAATATTTTTCCCCAAAGTTTGGGGAAATTTAGGGGAAATCCCCAAAATTTTCGTAGCGCATTTTTGCACACTAACATTTCGTCGAGATAATATAAATAAGACTCACAGTAGTAAATTTGAATAGAAAAATTCACATTTCAATTCAATACAGACTTTTGATGAGGGATAATCTATCGAATTCCAGGTCTTGTTTTAATACATCAACAATCAGACAGTAGACAAAGAGTTGTCGGTTTTAAAGCACTTTTTCAAAATTTGAAAGCTATGCAGGTGAGTTGTCAGCAGTGCTGGTCGGAAAATTTTGTTGCTGTCTATGTTCAGTTTTACTTAAGTGAATTATATCTTTTAGAATAATAATAGACAGCTCGATAAAATTGCGGAAAGGCGGGCAGCAGACACGAAATACCCTAGGTTGTTTGGCTGTTCCCGATCAACCTATTACAGAAGGTTGAGGAAAATAAAAGGACAGTTTATAAAGAAGTGTCAGTTACCGAGCTGTGACGAAGAGACAGACAATCCAGTTGTCGTCACAGAATCGCGTACTAACGATTTATATACCGACTCTTTTCCATCCAGTAATATTGGTATGTTTAAGTGTTCTACCTTAAGCCACGAATGTACGTGGATAACAGTAACAGACATACTTTCAACAGGAACGTTTTCTCCTATTGCGAGGTTTGTACCTACTTTATCAATACTCATATAGCAGTTCATAGACAGCTGACGTATCATCACCACCACTTCCACGTACGTCGACGGAAGTTGATAAACCGTAAGTTGCATTTACTGTATTCCTTATAACAAGTTTGTGCGATGATACAAACAAAATGTTAAGAACGCTCCTGAAATCGGTCAGTGAGCTGTCTACGAAAATAGACAAACTCATATTTTTGTGTCAACGCTCAGCCATGGGTGTGATCGATAGGCGTACAGAGGAAATGGATAGTGATGCTATACATTTCCCATTAAGAACGCATGAGGAGTTGCGTTCTTTAGAGGCAGCTTTAGATAACAAAAAATACCGAGATCATTTCGTAAGTTGTAAAAGGTGTTTGCATAAATTTTAGGTGGCAAGGTTACGCAACCTAATGTGTGACGATACTCGGAAATCAGCTAAAGCTTGTCTTCAATACATCCTGTCGCCGGAACTCGCGAACATTTACACTTTGCACGGAACCAGAAGTAAATTTGGTATAAGTAAGTACAAATTTTACTCGACGGTTCAAAGTAAGTCAACTTTACTGTATTAACATATTTGTAGGTGCTTTGTGTTCACATTTCCGAAGTGCAAGCTGCCCGGAAAAAGAAATATTACACGCCATGGCTACAGCAAGCCAGGCCTTCTTGCATGACGCAAGAAATAAAGTACATAAACGTGGATGGCGATCCAAAGAAAGGGTGAGCTAAAACTACTTAATATGTTTGTTATAATACATATGTTAACTTTGTCACACATTGTTCCTACTCATTCCCCTTCCTACTCTTTTCTATATTGTTTAATACCACTTAATAAAATGCATTATTCTGTTGTATTCCCAATAACTGAAGTTCACTTTGGGGTTTTCCCCAAAATTCACAGGATGTTAATCGTCATTGTATTTATCACTATAATCACTGTACTTTAATTACTGTAACAGCTTATTACTTAGTGATCAATACTCAAAGTGATATAACTTGTCTCTTGTCTGTTTCCCTTTCAGCTGGCTTCGCAGGCTTTATCAGACGTTACTGTAAGTTCTTTGTTCGCATTAATAAGAACATTGTCATACTATTGATACATTACCAACCTTTCACATATCTCGACGCGTTATTATACACTAAAAATGATTTATTTATTTTTTAGAACATTATCAATGACACTTCTACGTCGACGTAACGTGTTGCTGTTACAACGCAATGAAAAACTTTGTATAAATGATTCATTTGTAATTTTATTAACTGTAATAAACATTTATATAATTCATAAATCAGTCTTTTGACAATCGTGACAAATCGGTTAACATTATGTTTCATTAGCAATGCGCGATTGACGAAAAGTAATAAAACGTCGCAGTAAGAAATGTACGTAAGCATTCTCCTAGGTCTTCCGTGATGTCGATAGGCTTTCGAGAAGCTTTTGCGTTAAAACAGTTTTCCAGGAAAACCCAAAGGTTTGGGGAAGCTTCCCCAAAATGATATAACTATCGTGTCCGTTCCCCTCTCACCCGGCTTCGCAGGCTATATCAGACGTAACCGTTGCTTAATTGTTCTTTTGTATATTATTTTATACTACTTACTAAAATTCAGTAGTCAGTTATATTACCAAAACCTTCAGTTCACTTTGGGGATTTCCCCAAAGTTCCCCAAATTTAACACAAAATTTCCCCAAAGGTTGGGGAAATTTTGGGGATTTCCCCAGGTCTGGGGAAATTTTGGTTTTTTTTTCTCATTTCCCCAAAATTTATTATAGCGGCTTCCCCAAAATTTCCCCAAAATGGACTCAATTTTCCCCAAAGTTGGCAGCTTGGGTTCCACGTAAGATCTTATAGATTAGGCAGTTATATCATGACATATCTACAAATTTAGGATTAGGTCTATTATTAGAGCAGTACTAATATCATAGTAGACCATAATTCTACAAGAACAGGTAAGGAAACCTTACTTTGTGACACATCTTCAGGTAGGGATGGCCCAATCATGCCGAAACATCATTGACACAATGTCGTTAATACGTTGCACGAACTTTCTCATCCAGGTGTTCGTGCAACCATCAAGCTTATAGCAGAACGGTTTTGCTGGCCTGATATGAATAAAGACGTGAGGGAGTGAGCACGCTCCTGTGTAAGCTCCCAAAAATCTAAGGTCATCAGACACAATAAATGTCCCTTAGGCTCATTTAAAACTCCCGATCATGTTCATCTGGATTTGGTAGGACCTTTACCAGATTCAAATGGATACTCCTATCTCTTAGCTTGCGTTGGCTGTTTCACTCGATGGCCAGAAGCAGTACCTATCAAGGACATCACTGCCAAAACAGTGGCCCGCACCTTAAGGTGCGACGAATTCGTCGAACGATGGGTAGCAAACTTCGGCTGCCCTTCAACCATCACTACAGACCGCGGACGTCAGTTCGAACCTCAACTTTTCCGTCGTCGACCACACTTTTAGGAATCACTCGCTTCCGAACGACCGCCTACCACCCACAAGCAAACGGGTTGGTAGAACGCTTTCACCGACAACTAAAAGCGTCACTATCAGCTGCAAACGTTTCACAGTGGACCGACGCTCTTCCAATCATCTTACTAGGTATCCGCAATGCAGTGAAAGCAGACATTGGATACACTGCAGCTCAACTCGTTTATGGGACGACACTTTGACTTCCAGGGGAATTCGTGGATCCTTCATTCTCTTCAACGAACATGGATCTAACCTCCTACACGAACAGGCTTACAAACGCAATGCGTTCAGTTAAACCTGCTTCTACTCGACTACAATCAACCGATGTTTTCGCTCAACCTGACTTACGATATAGTACACACGTTTTCGTTCGTCCAGACTCGCATCGACGACCTTTTGAATCAGCATACGATGGACCTATCAAAGTTCTTCAACGTGAATCTTACTATATAATCGATAAGAATGGAACAAACGATAGCATCAGCATCGATCGCTTAAAAGCAGCGTATTTAGAAGGAAATCATATTCACGTCGATTTTTCTTCGTTACAGTCGCACAACACGACTCCTACACTCATAATTCCTCAATCGACAACCAACACACGCGATGATACTCCGGATGTATCTGAAAATAAAATTAAGACGACGCGTTCTGGAAGAAGAGTAAGATTTCCAGAACATTTAAACGACTACTGCACGTAAGACACTACTCGACATTTTATATTATCTTGATCTTTCTTTTTACGATATATAATATTTTTTATAAAAACAGCTTTAATATGCTTATATATTTATATTTTTAAAAAACATAACATTTTTTAGACGCAATTACGTGTGCATTAGTTTATTTTCCATTTTTTTCGCTGACATTGTATTTTTACGCACAAACGAGTGTATTTCGACATGCACTTACATTTTCTTTTTTCTTTTCCGGGACGGCTGAAAAAGAACGATGAAGTTTACGATGAGCCGAAACTTTCAATGTACTTTTTCTTTTTTTATTATGCTGTATCTCGGTCCCATATAGTAAGGAAAGACGATCAGACGCTGCTAATCCTCGCAAGCTATCAAAAGAGTTTTTACCGACGACAAAACTCGTTGGGTTTAAACTTCTGACTTGCCACACCTTAGGATCATCACTACCCCACTAGGGGGGAGTGATCTGTGGCGGTAAATAATTCCCCAAGATAAAAAGCTCTGTAGGTTTTCGACATTGGATCCTGATCACATGTTTTAATGGACTCACCTAGCTGAAGGCGCTCGGTCATGCATCCGCACCAGATCACGTGTAGGAACGCCGTGCTCAATTGCCACTGCAATCACTAGCCAGATTAGATCAGATAATTCCGATATATTGGCAATCGTCAAATACAACTTCTAATCTCCTCGATTCTGTCTTTTGATTTCTCTTGGTGGGTACGAGTTATATTAGAAGGTGTTACTGGTAAAAGCGTTGTCAAAAACTGAATACCTGTGCCATCTTCAACCTTACAGCTCGGCACTATCCGAAGAATTCATACTGATCGTTTGACAACCTCCAACACGCAACTACTCCCAACATGTTTGGTGCCGATTCAAATGCCTTTTGAATATTTTAAATGGGAAGAGATTTTGTCCGTTAAGACCTGACACTCGTAGACCATGTAAAAAGACAAGAAGGAGAACTGAAACCAAGGTTAAATGACTTCACAATCGTAAAGTTTCAGATAGCGGAGCTTCGACAGAGAGTGATGCCGAGGCCAATTCGGGTGCAGTACGAAGTCATTTAAATGGTCTTCGTATTTGTCACATAAATACCCAAAGCTTGCTCAATAGGCGATCAGATCTGGGTGTACAGATAGGTCCTACCAAGCCGGATATAGTCGCAGTCACGGAAACTTGGCTGATGTAGTTTGTAGACAGCAGGGAACGTGATTTTGAAATTTTCAAATAAGTAAGAGACCATACAATCTGGAAGCATAACGGAGATCCAGTTAATAGAAATACTATCCCATTTACCGTTATTTATAAAAAATCCCATGTAAGATGGACATGCGAATTAGTTGGCTGCCACTTAGAATGCTAAGAACAGGAGCTGCTGATTAGTTTCACAGTCCAAACTGTAGAGTGAATGAGGTCTTGCTAGACGGTCTCAATACTTAGTCGCCAAGTGATCAGTGTATAATCTCACCTACTTATTTACGTGCTTACACCTGTTAACCCTCATGGAGGAGCATTAGCCATTCACCAGCACTCTCCATCCATCTCTGTCCCATACAATCCTGTCCGGGTGTTTCTAGTTGGTACTGATACTTTTCATGTTTGCTTCCAAATCCCGACGTAGTGTGTACATCGATCTACCTCTTTCCCGTTACCCTTCAGGATTCCAGGTTAGTGCTTTCCTCGTAATGCAGCTTGATGATTTCCACGATGTATGTCCAACCCACTTCCTCTTCAACTGGAAACTAAATTGTTCTCTCACACAGTAATTTATTACTGATGGTATCCGGCCAACAGACATTGGGTATCTTACGTAGACAATCGTTTATAAATACTTGTACTGTTTCGATGATGGTTGTAGTGGTTGTCTACGTTTCCGACACGCACAATAGAACTGTCTTGACGTTCGTATTGAAGATTCTCACTTTGATATTGACTTGCAGACAATGGTCTTGAGTCCCATATATTCTTCAACTGTAGAAATGCTACCTTTACTTTGACAATTCTTTTCTTTACGACTGCACCCTATCCTCCTTGTTCATAGATGATGCTGACCAGGTCTGTGAAAGTTCCCAGCTGTTTCAGTGTGACGGGTTGGTGTTCTCTGTGTTGCATTTGAGGATGTTGCTTTTTTGTGTATCTTGAAGCTTACTGATGCAGAGTCTGCTGCTACACTGTTTGTCCTGACGCACATTGGTTGGTGTTCATTGGATAGAAGGACCGCTCCATCTGCAAAGTCCAAGTCTTCTCACTGATTCCGAGCTGTCCATCGTATTCCATACTTCTCAAATGTCGAGGTCCTCATAATCCGGCCAACCACCAGAAGAAAGAGAAAGGGTGAGGGTTAGCAGCCTTGTCTGGGACCTTGATGCACCAACGATAGACTGCAAAAGTCTGAGAATGAAATCACTAGAAAATTCCCCTAAACAGAAACTGTTTGATGCGACTATCATATGTGCAACGTATAAAAAAAGCGACTAAGTACAACTCGGACTTCGAATCATCCTTACTAGATCTCATATTGACTCATTATGAGGATGACGTCACAAACCTCTATTATATGGCACCCCTAGGTAAAAGTGACTATGCAACTTTAGTTGTTGATTTCCACATGGTTGTCACTGACCAGGATGTGCCAGATCAAGCCGGTCATATCGTACGGAAAGCAAGTAAATAAACAAAATACTATACATTCAACATGCTTATTAGAATCACCAATAGAGCTCGATGTTTTTGGTCTGCTAAGTGGGCTTGATATAGATAAGTCCATAGGACTCAATGAAATGCATCCTGAGTTACTAAAGCAGTTAACAAATTTCATCGCGAATCCCTTAAGCGTATGTTCCAACCTATCTATGACCCACGGTCAATTGCCAAAAGACTGGAAGAATGTGATAGCAAGTCCTATGTTCAAAGAAGGTACGAAACATAAGTCAGAGAAGTATTGACCCTTAAGAATGACCAGCGTGGTCATCACGAATTTAGAAAAGATTAGTCAGAAGTAATTGTCCAAGTGTCTCGACGAAAACCGAATTTATTCTGAAAAGCGCCATCGTTTTAAGACAGGTTATTCCTCTTCTACAAACTCATTCGCAGACCATGAAAATTGGCAAGCTCTTAAAGACTAAACGTTGCCTAAAGACGTGGCCTACTATGGTGTTTGAATTACCTATGATTCTTTCGTACTTGTTGAATGCTCGATTTCGAATTCCAAATACAATACATTCGCTTGTGCTTGTGTCTTACTTCTTAATTCGATTGCGTTAATTCTGGGATTCCTAGTTCATAATACAATTCAATTAATTCAAATATAATACTGGCGTCGCGACGGAGCCTGCAATGGAAAAGATAGATATTCATTCATTTGAGGATTATTTTGAAAGGTTCGAAATCTGGGCTACGACCAAGGAAGATGATGAGGATGTTAATTTTGTGGCATATTTCCACATATTCATCGGTAAACAAGCATACAGCTTATTAAAAACTCTGGCTATGACGGAAAAGCGTGTAGTGTCAGTCATTAATGCGTTAAAACAGTTTCCCAGAAAAACCCAAAGGTTTGGGGAAGCTTCCACAAAATGATATAACTATCGTGTCCGTTTCCCTTTCACCTGGCTTCGCAGGCTTGATCAGACGTAACTAAAGTCTATTTGATCTTTTGTATATTGTTTTATACTACTCAGTTGTATTCCTAATAACTAAAGATCACATTGGAGATTTCCCAAAAATTTCCCCAAAGTTCCCCAGGACTGGGGGATTAAGTCGACGATTATATACGAGAATAGGCGATAACAACCATTCGTACGATCTAAATAGGAGTCAGATCCACGGGCCACAAAAAACCCATTTCGCTTCCTTATACAACTCTCAAGGAATTACTACTAGACTATGTCAAGTATGCAAATTTTGATTGCAATAAAGAAGGGAAATTTCCTAAAATGATTCATCAGGACATCAAAAATTCTACTACATCACGTCATCCCAATCCAGTGCATACTCAAGGTTTTGCAGATAATTCATTGAGGAGTTGCAGTGCGTTTCACGAAGATTGGCGCAAGTTTGGTCGATGTTTGTCCCGTGGCAAATTCCACGCTTTTAATTCATGTAAATTTCGTAATTCTAAGTGCTTTAAATGTGATGATATTGGATATATTCAATCAGTCTGTAATACTACTGTTCATCTTGCTGCAACTAATATTAAGCCTTGTAATGCTGATTCTACTGAGTCGAGTATTTATCATGATGATTTATCTTTATCAACGATTGCAATAGACAGTGTAGAGTCACAAAACAGTTCAGAGTTAAATCAAATTCAGTATTCTTGCGAAACAACAGTTTCTCACTAATCGATTTATCAGAATTCTCATGCTATTGTACCAGGTATGGCTTTTCCTAATGATTCATATATTTCTGATGAAATTCCTTGCAAATCTGAAGAAAATATGTTGAGTGAACATAATTATGATCGAAAACCTGATGTAGTTTTGATAGATGCTAATTTTTCTAATGATCCATTACTCTGCAATGACATTCTTAATGAATTTCATGAGAATATTTTAGAAGAATCAAATCCTGATGTTATATCAGCCTGGCTTCTCAGGCTTTATCAGACGTAACTGTAAGTTCTTTGTTCACATTATTAAGAACATTGTTATACTGTTGGTACATCATCAACCTTTCACATATCTTGACACGTTATTATACACTAAAAATGATTTATTTATTTATTTTTTAGAACATTATCAATGACAGTTCTACGTCTACGTAAGATGTTGCTGTTAGAACGCAATGAAAAACATTGCATAAACGAATCATTTGTAATTTTATTAACTGTAATAAACATTTATATATGTCATAAATCAGTATTTTGATAATCGCGATAAATCGGTTAACATTAAGTTTCATTGGCAATGCGCGATTGACGAAAATTAATAAAACATCCCAGTAAGAAATGTACGTAAGCATTCTCCCTAGGTATTCCGTGATGTCAATAGGTTTTCGTAAAGCTTTTGCGTTAAAACAGTTTTCATGGAAAACCCAAAGGTTTGGTGAAGCTTCCCCACAGTGATATCACTTTTATCTTGCCCGTTTCCCTTTCACATGGCTTCACATACGTAACCGTTGCTTGGTTGTTCTTTCGTATATTATTTTATACTATTTACTAAAATTCAGTAGTCAGTTGTATTCCCAAAACCTTCAGTTCACTTTGGGGATTTCCCCAAAATTTCCCCAAAGTTCCCCAAAATTTACACAACTTCCCCAGACGTTGGGGAAGCTTCCCCAAACTTTGGGGAAATTTTGGGGATTTCCCCAGGTCTGGGGGAATTTTCGGTTTTTCGTCTCATTTCCCCAAAATTTCCCCAAAATGAACCAAATTTTCCCCAAAGTTGGCAGCTTGGGTTATTTTCAGCCCATATACCTTATTCTAGCTTTCGGACATTCCATTCTATTCATTCTACTTAAGCCATATTTTGACCTTGTCAATTATTCGCTTGTCAGTCTTGATTGTTTTTATATGAGCGTATATGTGTGTGCACATCATATCCCATGACTCATTGCATGTCTGTAGCTTTATTTCGTCTGACTATAAATATTGAGTAACGCTTGACTAAAAGGGAGTTGGCTTCCCAGACATTGGCTAACGCGATTAAGTCGACGATTATATACGAGAATAGGCGATAACAACCATTCGTACGATCTAAATAGGAGTCAGATCCACGGGCCACAAAAAACCCATTTCGCTTCCTTATACAACTCTCAAGGAATTACTACTAGACTATGTCAAGTATGCAAATTTTGATTGCAATAAAGAAGGGAAATTTCCTAAAATGATTCATCAGGACATCAAAAATTCTACTACATCACGTCATCCCAATCCAGTGCATACTCAAGGTTTTGCAGATAATTCATTGAGGAGTTGCAGTGCGTTTCACGAAGATTGGCGCAAGTTTGGTCGATGTTTGTCCCGTGGCAAATTCCACGCTTTTAATTCATGTAAATTTCGTAATTCTAAGTGCTTTAAATGTGATGATATTGGATATATTCAATCAGTCTGTAATACTACTGTTCATCTTGCTGCAACTAATATTAAGCCTTGTAATGCTGATTCTACTGAGTCGAGTATTTATCATGATGATTTATCTTTATCAACGATTGCAATAGACAGTGTAGAGTCACAAAACAGTTCAGAGTTAAATCAAATTCAGTATTCTTGCGAAACAACAGTTTCTCACTAATCGATTTATCAGAATTCTCATGCTATTGTACCAGGTATGGCTTTTCCTAATGATTCATATATTTCTGATGAAATTCCTTGCAAATCTGAAGAAAATATGTTGAGTGAACATAATTATGATCGAAAACCTGATGTAGTTTTGATAGATGCTAATTTTTCTAATGATCCATTACTCTGCAATGACATTCTTAATGAATTTCATGAGAATATTTTAGAAGAATCAAATCCTGATGTTATATCAGCCTGGCTTCTCAGGCTTTATCAGACGTAACTGTAAGTTCTTTGTTCACATTATTAAGAACATTGTTATACTGTTGGTACATCATCAACCTTTCACATATCTTGACACGTTATTATACACTAAAAATGATTTATTTATTTATTTTTTAGAACATTATCAATGACAGTTCTACGTCTACGTAAGATGTTGCTGTTAGAACGCAATGAAAAACATTGCATAAACGAATCATTTGTAATTTTATTAACTGTAATAAACATTTATATATGTCATAAATCAGTATTTTGATAATCGCGATAAATCGGTTAACATTAAGTTTCATTGGCAATGCGCGATTGACGAAAATTAATAAAACATCCCAGTAAGAAATGTACGTAAGCATTCTCCCTAGGTATTCCGTGATGTCAATAGGTTTTCGTAAAGCTTTTGCGTTAAAACAGTTTTCATGGAAAACCCAAAGGTTTGGTGAAGCTTCCCCACAGTGATATCACTTTTATCTTGCCCGTTTCCCTTTCACATGGCTTCACATACGTAACCGTTGCTTGGTTGTTCTTTCGTATATTATTTTATACTATTTACTAAAATTCAGTAGTCAGTTGTATTCCCAAAACCTTCAGTTCACTTTGGGGATTTCCCCAAAATTTCCCCAAAGTTCCCCAAAATTTACACAACTTCCCCAGACGTTGGGGGAGCTTCCCCAAACTTTGGGGAAATTTTGGGGATTTCCCCAGGTCTGGGGGAATTTTCGGTTTTTCGTCTCATTTCCCCAAAATTTCCCCAAAATGAACCAAATTTTCCCCAAAGTTGGCAGCTTGGGTTATTTTCAGCCCATATACCTTATTCTAGCTTTCGGACATTCCATTCTATTCATTCTACTTAAGCCATATTTTGACCTTGTCAATTATTCGCTTGTCAGTCTTGATTGTTTTTATATGAGCGTATATGTGTGTGCACATCATATCCCATGACTCATTGCATGTCTGTAGCTTTATTTCGTCTGACTATAAATATTGAGTAACGCTTGACTAAAAGGGAGTTGGCTTCCCAGACATTGGCTAACGCGATTAAGTCGACGATTATATACGAGAATAGGCGATAACAACCATTCGTACGATCTAAATAGGAGTCAGATCCACGGGCCACAAAAAACCCATTTCGCTTCCTTATACAACTCTCAAGGAATTACTACTAGACTATGTCAAGTATGCAAATTTTGATTGCAATAAAGAAGGGAAATTTCCTAAAATGATTCATCAGGACATCAAAAATTCTACTACATCACGTCATCCCAATCCAGTGCATACTCAAGGTTTTGCAGATAATTCATTGAGGAGTTGCAGTGCGTTTCACGAAGATTGGCGCAAGTTTGGTCGATGTTTGTCCCGTGGCAAATTCCACGCTTTTAATTCATGTAAATTTCGTAATTCTAAGTGCTTTAAATGTGATGATATTGGATATATTCAATCAGTCTGTAATACTACTGTTCATCTTGCTGCAACTAATATTAAGCCTTGTAATGCTGATTCTACTGAGTCGAGTATTTATCATGATGATTTATCTTTATCAACGATTGCAATAGACAGTGTAGAGTCACAAAACAGTTCAGAGTTAAATCAAATTCAGTATTCTTGCGAAACAACAGTTTCTCACTAATCGATTTATCAGAATTCTCATGCTATTGTACCAGGTATGGCTTTTCCTAATGATTCATATATTTCTGATGAAATTCCTTGCAAATCTGAAGAAAATATGTTGAGTGAACATAATTATGATCGAAAACCTGATGTAGTTTTGATAGATGCTAATTTTTCTAATGATCCATTACTCTGCAATGACATTCTTAATGAATTTCATGAGAATATTTTAGAAGAATCAAATCCTGATGTTATATCAGCCTGGCTTCTCAGGCTTTATCAGACGTAACTGTAAGTTCTTTGTTCACATTATTAAGAACATTGTTATACTGTTGGTACATCATCAACCTTTCACATATCTTGACACGTTATTATACACTAAAAATGATTTATTTATTTATTTTTTAGAACATTATCAATGACAGTTCTACGTCTACGTAAGATGTTGCTGTTAGAACGCAATGAAAAACATTGCATAAACGAATCATTTGTAATTTTATTAACTGTAATAAACATTTATATATGTCATAAATCAGTATTTTGATAATCGCGATAAATCGGTTAACATTAAGTTTCATTGGCAATGCGCGATTGACGAAAATTAATAAAACATCCCAGTAAGAAATGTACGTAAGCATTCTCCCTAGGTATTCCGTGATGTCAATAGGTTTTCGTAAAGCTTTTGCGTTAAAACAGTTTTCATGGAAAACCCAAAGGTTTGGTGAAGCTTCCCCACAGTGATATCACTTTTATCTTGCCCGTTTCCCTTTCACATGGCTTCACATACGTAACCGTTGCTTGGTTGTTCTTTCGTATATTATTTTATACTATTTACTAAAATTCAGTAGTCAGTTGTATTCCCAAAACCTTCAGTTCACTTTGGGGATTTCCCCAAAATTTCCCCAAAGTTCCCCAAAATTTACACAACTTCCCCAGACGTTGGGGAAGCTTCCCCAAACTTTGGGGAAATTTTGGGGATTTCCCCAGGTCTGGGGGAATTTTCGGTTTTTCGTCTCATTTCCCCAAAATTTCCCCAAAATGAACCAAATTTTCCCCAAAGTTGGCAGCTTGGTATATTACCTATCCTTATAATGCATTTTATTCTTGTGAAAACCTGTGCAATGCGAAGCACGAGTATTAAGTGAACTCAATTTGGATTACAATTCGGATGATTTCATACCAACTGCTATTCATCCTTATCACAAATCCACTTCCAATGTATACTCTATTCAATGTGAGAAATATGTTTTAAATTAAGTTACATTATTCATAACTTGGGGATATAAAGATCCAACATTATTTCGTTGGGAAGGATAGTGTTGAAAAATATATGGTTCCAATTCTGGATATTAATGATTTCGGTACAATACCTACATGCTGATTGTATACAACTCCAGGTTAATTTCAATACTAATGAGCACATTCTAGATACTACAAAGTTTTTATCCAATACAATGTCGGACAGACGCAGGATGAACTTAACAAGAAGACGTACAACCGAATACAAACACTTATACTTCTATTTAAGCTGTGGCGGATGTGGTGTTTGAATTAACTAATGATTCTTTCGTACTTGTTGAATGCTCGATTTCGAATTCCAAATACAATACATTCGCTTGTGCTTGTGTCTTACTTCTTAATTCAATTGCGCTAATTCTGGGATTCCTAGTTCATAATACAATTCAATCAATTCAAATATAATACCTACGTTGACCTCAGTATGGCTTTCGACGAAATTGCTTACAACCGGCTGTTATGTAAATTAAGTACTATCATGGTTGGAGGGAAATTAATTATGTGGTTAAAGGACTTTCTAGTTGAACGTCGACAAATAGTACAGGCAAACCTATGTTGTCTAGCTAGAAAACTGTGCTTAGCAAAGTGCCTCAGGGTACGGCTTTGGGGTCAATATTTTTCCGCCTAAACTTGAGTACTGCATGCAGATGTTTAGCCACTGCCTGAAAAGAGACGGTGAGTTGTTTGGAAGGATTCCAAGAACTGCAACTAAACTGATTCTCGGAATAGCAAAGCTCCCGTATAATGCATGACTGGTTAAACTAAACTTATTTCCATCGTCTTATAGAAGAACAAGAGGCTACTTGATCACAGTTTTAAATTACTTAGTGATAAGTTTGCACCAGATACGCCCTCACTTTTATTGTCTTTCGAAACAGAGAATTTACAAGGACACTCTTAAAAAGTTCACAAGCCTAAGAAAAATTACCCGTCAGCTGACTATCGACTTTCTCACCGAATAATCAATGATTGGAATTCATTACCTCAACACGTGGTTTAAGCTCGATCTCTCGACGCTTTCAAAAGAAAGTTGGGTGAGGCGAGAGACCACTATTGGCAGGACCAACACAGACAACCTAGCCCTTTGTCTTTTCCAAACTGAAACCTAAACTAGACATATAATGTTCCAAAGGCAAAGATTCAGTGGTATCTTCCACTGATGGAGGTCGCTAGACATCTGAAGGTCATACTGTTGCAAAACGATTGGTGCGTCACCTCGACAATTTGTAACATTTTTCATAAATGGTCCGACCAAAACGATTTTTAATTTGATTTGAGTTCAGCCGCACTTTCTGTTAGCCTCGATCCTTCGAAAAGCTCTTCACAGGGCCTGAATTTGAGTCCCCAAATTGGTTTTTCGGCTCGAATTCGGATACTTTCCAATGTATCTTAATCCTATTGAAGTGAGGAAGAAAACATCACGTTCCTATACTGTAAGTGGGACCGAGTCATACTGTTGAAGATCAGGTGGATAGTTCCGCCGTCGAACTGGCCAAAAATGCACTTTAACATTACCAGTGCGAGGTTCACTCGGAAGGCATTTTTGTCGTAGTTAGCGTAAGACACCAGATAGTTTGGTGCCAATACTCCTAGATCTTTTTTAGTTTAAGATACCTTTAGAGAGCAGTCACCTAGGTCGTATTCATAATCTGGAACATGTCTCGGATGGATTACATTACACTTTGAACTGCTACCGATAAGCTCCTTGTCGGCCTCTCAATTTTGAAATCAAATCAGATCTTCCTGAAGTGCCAGTTTATTCTCTTATTTGCAGATTTCTCTTAAGAGTTTCACATCATCAGTGAAAATCTAATGATACTTGATGTAGAAGATCGTTTATATAAAGCAAGAAGAAAAGAGGTCCTTATACTGAACCCTGAGGGATTTCACTAGGACATTTCATAGCCTAAGAGAAAGAAAAGTTAACCCTGACCTTAAAATGTCAGTTATTGAGATATGCCTTAAGCCAATCAATTAAAGATGATTTGATACCTAGTAGTTCGAGCATGTTGATAAGATATCTGTGACTGACTCTATCAAGAGCTTTCTGGAAGTCATGAAATTTGGTGTCAATCTTCCTATAGCTATCAAGGATGCCTTTTCATCTGTTCATTGCGGTCAGCAGGTTGGTTATACAAGAGTGGCAACAAAATGTTTGTTCATTATGACATGAACACATATTTTCAAAACAAAATAATCAATCACTTGTAGTTGTGTCGAGTCGCATTTGACTATAGTCACCACTGCAGACCGATTACGTGCCAAATATCAGGTTAGACCCTATGTAGGACAAATATTAGAAGGCAGTTGTAGATTGTAGTTAGGATGTACTTGTTGGCGATCTCGTGGTATCAGAATAATACCGAGATCGTGCCAAAATTTCCAAGCAAGATTACTGCACGTACGCGTGCCCAAGGTCACGAACAACGGAAAAGTATGTGTTTCGGCACAATTAAACAAACAGGTACAGTAAAATAATCACTGGTACAGTTGTTTATAATAATAAATGTATCCATTACACCAGTCGCGTTCTTTTCATAAAAGTAGGTCACTACACACTTATCTCTAGTTTTTCTTAATTTCCCCCAAAACGTCTTCATTACTGGAGGTCAGGAATCACAATAACCATGCAATGATTATCAACCAATGATGGAGAGTGAGATGTCCAGAAACTTATAGTAAATCGAGTTATTTTATGATTTTGATTCTTTTCAAGTATATTTAACTAAGTTTATTCTTCTAACAGTATCTGATGTTCTTGTGGACAGATATACAGTGTATTCGTCTAAAATAAAATTATATCAGAATTTTGAAAAACTTATTCAAATAATTTGTCACTGGGAATGAATAAATTCCTATTAGTAGTGGTAAAAATAGCTCCATCATCACTCGCTCTGAATTCGCACGGAAAATGAAATAAATAGTACTATTCACAGCTCCCTTTTAAACAACATCATCTTAGGAATTACTTTATTAAAAAATCCATATTCTAAAATACGAATTCACATTTTACGAGAACTAACCTTTACTTTTAAAATGTTGTTTATCAGCGTAATTCACTCACCTTATTTAGAGTACCTGACTAGTCAGTGTATCTGTTTAGATACACTGACTAGTACATGGATCAATATCTCTGAAAGTTTAACTTATTTACATAGAAATTTTCACAGATTTAAATCATGAGTCAGTTGAAGCTAGACCACCATTGAAAACCTGGAAGCACTGTACGACCGTTTCGTCCTAGTATGGGGCTCCTCAGCAGTGCGCATCCACGATCCCGCATCACGCGGGGCTCGAACCCAGGACCCACTGGCCTCGCGCGCGAGCACTTAACCATTAGACCACTGAGCCGGCACCCAACGGTGTTAATGTCCAACTTCAACCAATCCACGAAGTTGCGCCACCATATTCTGTTCTTATTAGCCCAAATAAGCAGAGCTTCTACTGTCAATTTTTTTTTATGTGTGCTAAACCCTTTCTGAAGTATTTTGGTCCCTTCAAAATTGATCATATGTCCTGTTTCTAATGCATGTAACACTGTCGCCGACCTATTCTAAAGTTTCTTCAGATCAACCAAGGATTTCGGAACATTTTTCAGATATTATTTGTGTTCCTTCATCCTCACATTGAATTGTCTTGAAGTTTCTCCCACATACGTTGCATTAAAATTATGACAGTTGATCTAATAGACAATATTCTGTTGTTCTTTCTTTGGAAACCTGTCCTTAACTTTTAATAATGCTGATCTTGATTATTACCCTGAAGAAGTTCAAACAAGTTTGCTGGACAAAATATTGGAATTATTTAAATTTCAATCGTTGAGATTATTTTAAATACAATTTTCACAAATAATGCCTTCTCTATATTTGGCGCCCAAATTTTATCAAACTATTCGTTCTAATATAGACGAATTATCGTATAAAATATTTGAAAAATAATTGTCATGGGTAGAATAAAGTGAATGGTTATTTGAGTTTTTCGATAATCCTAGTGTTTCTTTACTATTTACAATTGTAATAAACTATAACAGTATACAATTTCACTAATTTGAAATTCAAACATTGTCATTTTATCTGTTGAGTTTATTTTACATCTAATTACTCAACTACTAATTCACATTACAATTCACTTAATATATTTGATATCACTATAATCATAAACTCAAACAACCTTGAAAAACTGTCTGTCACTGGGTTTCCTTGAGAGGTTTAAAATTGTTTAAGATGATTTGATAGTTTGTACTCATCCAGAAATCTAAAAGACACCAACATTTACAACCAATCACTGAGTAGCAATCAACATCATGTTTGTTAAGTACCTTTTAGTGCTGATCAAATTATATCGACCAAATAGTAGTGTGACTATTAGTCTAAGTGTGTTGACATAGTTTGTACGATGATGAGACATTAGGCGGTTGGTAGAAGTCGACAGGACGATAACATTTCCTCTCATTTCATTGTTTTAATTGGTGGGAGAGGCACATGGGTCATTAAATAAACTTGAGTTTTCTCCAACATGTCTTTCTTTTCTAAACGATGAATTTAAATTTTTACTAACAATTCTATTCAATGTAACCTCATATGAGACATGTAAAATAGCAAAATTTGACAAATATATTCATTCTACAAATCAGAAAATCAAATGTGTTTTTTTCTACAACACAAGAACCAATCTTCCAAAATGCAATTTTGCTGGAAAGTTTTATAGTTAACTTTGTAATCATTTAAATGTTGGTATAAATGATCCCAATTTTGAAAACGCTATTCAAACACCCTCTTATACTTTGTAAATTACCTATAAAGATGTTAGTGGTATTTTGAGACACGAATTAGTGTCCTATTTTTCAGAATACATAAAACTATTGATTACAGAATGACTATACGCAAACAAATATACGCAATCATAAAAGAATAAACAAATAAATTAATTAGCATAATAAAATTTCTTTTAGAAAATTGAAAAATTCAAATCACTATAAAAATGATGAAGCAGACGAATCAAACATTATGGATTTAATAAAAGGATCCTGTAAGTATCAAGTAATTATGTTTCGTTTACTTACATATTCTTTGACTGTATTATCGTTCCGAATGAAGAATACATTATGGAAATGTATTTGAGTCTGTTTCTACTAACCTTTCTTACCATCTTTTTATTATTTTGAATGCCATCGAGAAGACATATTCCATAATTTATCAAGCTATATTAATAATCCCATAGGTCGATATTTACTTTTTTTCTAATGTTCATTTCTTTTAGTGACACTATTAATATGTATTCAGATAATAATTTTGAAATTTTTAGTGTGGTTTTTTATTATGAATTATATCCAAGTGATTCATCTCAGTTACTCATAGATTTATTTGTTGATGATAAGAATATTCCTGATATTTTTTCACGGATCTAAGCTTCTGTAAGTCATTTATTAGTAGCCTGTTTTTATATATCAGTACGAAACTACGAAATCTAAGAAAACATGGGTGATATATGACACCCGAATGGATATAAAATACACATACCAAGAATTATTATCTCATTGTAACTGGGATACGTTATTAGTAACTAGTTCAATTTGGATGTTTCCTTTGTAATTTTTTAAACAACGAAACATGCAGTGTGCTGATATTGGACTTTTAACGTCTGCGGTTGTAACTATCATATATTGTTTGGGTTGAACTTTCTTATTGTAATTCCAATTTAAGAATATTAATATTCATTCATCTTTATTAGTAATTATAATACAATTTGGGATGGGTTGAGTAGATATTTTCTAAAATATTTGAAATCTAATAGAACACAATTGTTAATTTTGTCTTGATTGAAATCAAACGATTGTTCAGAATTTAAGTTGACAAATGTCTATGATAGAATATAGATCAACAAGATATGTACAATCATCGAACGAAGAAACAACAGAAGGAAGCGAAATAGAAAATAACACTAGGGCAAACACTATGTGGTAGCTGTTTCGATGATAATAACCATACGAGTTTTTCTGTATTTCCTTTTAATATTTACTGTTGTTGCATACTTGCATAGTTTGTATAAGGTAATACAAGCAGTTTCTTTTATAATCCATGTATATCAATGGGAGGCTTTACCGTGTACCAAACTATACAAATATGATAACCTAAAGACTGATTGCATTACTTATGTATTGAGTGCTCGAAAGAAGTTACGGATTCTATTTTTATCTTGAATTGCCTTGAGTATTCTTTTGAAGTATTACAGAGAGTTACTAATCATTATGAAATACCAAAATCTCTTCTGTAGAACACGATACATGTAATGGGTAGATGTTATTTCCTTGATTTGTATGCAAACAGGTTAAAGAGATTATGGCTAACATATGATCGTCAATGTTTATTATTAAGTTTTGTGAATGCTAAAAATGTATATACATTTTATATACATTTTATATACATTTCATTAAACTTATTCTGAGTTTATTAAAAACTGATGAAAATCCATACAATTGTAAAAAGTATATTTTACTGCTACAATTTTTGTTTTTATCCTTGTAAATTCAACTGAATAGAGTTTGCTTAACCTGAAAATAGGTGATTTTCAAAGATATAAGTGATGATTTTTTCAAACAGTATTCTTTAAAATAACCTATAATTTACTCTTCACAAAAATATATTCAATATATATACCCATTCAACAATAACTTCGAAAAGTTAGTCAAACATAATTACTTGGAATTTTTCATAATCATCCAATAATTACCTGAAGTCTTGATTCAGTAAGTAAGGGAAATTTATTGAATTGAGTGATGAACTTGAGTACAGAAGTGTTCATTTACTTAACTAATAAGGAAGAAACAGATGACTCATGACTATGCATAAAACTGTATTTGTTTAATTATAATGATATATATGCATGCTGAAATAATAATCCAGTATTTGCACATTAATGTCTTCCTTGAAATGTCTTCTCATAACATTTGAAATTTAATGTGTAAAAATATGTAAACTGTGTCTACAATTTTAGATCATTTATTTCCTATAATAATTATTTGGCTGTCAGTAAGGGGTTGTGGAGATTGTTGAATTTCATTGAATTTATAAACCGATCCAAGTTAGACTATTATTGAAGGCCTGGAAGCGATGGATGATTTTCGATGGTAATCTAACTTAGATTGGTTCATCAATTCAATGAAATTATTTGATTTATGAAACGTGACTACTAGTCCGAAGCCCTATTACTAACTATTAGATAAAAAAGATATAATTTCCTATTTTGCTTTCACCTTTATACTAGATTAATGACATCTCTTTATTTCGATTCCATCTGAAATAAATTAAGTGTACAGAATATCTGACTGATTAATGGCCAGATTACAGATGTCAACTCTGAACAATCAACTTCGAAATCAAAGTGGAAATGGTTGTTCAAGTTGAAAGGAAATCTAGTTTTAAGTGAAATATGTTGGAGCTTCTTACACAGTTTGGATTACTATGTTAATAGAAGATCAGTATTTTAGATATTGCTATGAACAGTTCTCTTACTTATAGCCGTCGTAACACCTTTTCGGTATAAATTTTCCCATAATGAATCATAGATGAGTTTAAAGGAATCTTCTAAAAATGATTAAATCTAATATATTTAATTTATAAACGTATATTGATTAGTGGTGAGTAACAAGTGTGTGTGAGATACAACAATATTAAATTTCATATCCCCTTCTATAAAGTTCAAACTCTTATTTAAAAAAATAAAATTATTAGGTTTTCATAGAGTTTAAAGTTTCAGCTTACGAGTATAATTCTTTGCAAGGTATAATATGGAGTAAGCTGACCAAGTTTTAATGCAACAAATTGATTTATTGATAGAAAATTCAATAACCTTTTTCACTGTACAAAAAGTATGGAACTACACAGGTAACATTGATTTAAAAAGGGAATATATATATATTTCATTGCATCAATGATTCCGTGTGCTTTCCTATTGTCGCGATGCTGCTAATTCTCTCTGTAACACTTTTAACTGATGTTAATAAACGTTTTCTCAAAGGAGCTGTACTGAAAATGAGAATACATGGATTTAACGTACATCCCAATAATATAAGACATGTACCCGTTTGTTCAATTGCAGTACCATAAGTGTAAACCACAACTTCACATATGATTAATATTTGACTTATGCATTCAAACGAATGTAATATAGCTAGTTGACATGACATAATTGTTGTTGTGATAACTAACTGAGTAATTTTCTTCTGTATATGTAAAGTAGCTTCAAAATTTTGTGTTGTGCAACTTTGATGAGAAGGGCTAGATATTTTTAATACATGTATGATCCATGCATGGCTAACTAATGTGACCAAAACTGGAACAAAATAAGAAAACACAACCCATGAATACACAATATAACCAAGAAATACTTTCGTTTGAATCCAAGGGAATGAAAAATCCATAACACATTGGCCATCGGTATAACGACGAAGAAGTGGTGTTGGTATGTACAAAATTAAAAGCATACTGAGCATGTAAAGAAAGTATAGTACGAAAAATCTATTCGTATACGTTTTGAATGATCCAAGAAATAGGACAGAACTCGCTCGATCCAATGATATACAAACTAGATTTTGCACACTTAAGATACATGGCAACCAGAATAATCCATTTCTAAACCAAAAATGGCAAATTATCATATCTACAATATATATTCCAGTTCCGTTATTGCCAGGTGATAAAGATTGAATCATATAGTACATTGCTGTTGAGAAACATGCGCTTAAATCAAATATTGGTTGTGCTCTAAATACAAATGTAGTAAATTTTGAACCGAACTGTGCAGTGAACACAACAGTGATGGCCACAATATTTAATATTATACCAAATATTCCTTCAGTCGTTATGATAATCCGAATAGGTAAGCTAATGTAACTAGTCCCATTCATTGTTTAAGTCTGTTTATGTTGTTTACTGTTTATTATAATAAAGATAAAAATATAAAATGAAAGATTGATTTACATTTAAATAAGTTTATAACTTGATATTGGACAAATTATTCTCAAGCTTGTATGTTTAATAGTTTTAATGACCAATCAGAACTTCATTTACAATAATTTGAATGGTAGATGGAATATTGAATGGATATCAAGTATACAATACAAACCAGTGATGAATTTGGATGGTGCAATAAGCAGGCAACTCCACTTGTGGCTCATCTAGGGTTTCTGATGGTCCCAAGATCGGATAAAGGAGGGAGTCTGCACATGAGGTCAGCATACCCATCTGGTAGAAAACAAACTTGCTAAAAAAATGCTAGCCAGAATAAACAATTCAAAGAATTCAATCTCTTCCCTCTGAATTGAAGGATCTTCATTTGGAAGAATTATGATGCCACATAATATAAGTTGAAATTTTTCAAAAACCACAAGGCCAATGTCCATTTTAACAAACAGAGCAACAATTAATATAGGTACATGGAACGTGCTCGGAATTAGCAAAAAAAACATTGGATCCAAGCTGAACAAAAATGATTGACTTCAGGAGAAATTCAGTTGTACTCTGGTCATGAAGAAGAAAATACCTTACACACAAAAGGAGTTGCACTGATGCTATTCTAAATGTTACCTCAAAAATGATTTTCACTAACTTCATAAGTTGACTGGAGAGAATAGAATGGCTAAACTCACAGACCGCCTCATTCGTTTTGAAACTTTTATTAGCCAGTGAGTTACTAAGAAATATCGTGCTGTTATGTAACGATTTGATTTAAATCTTGAAATCACCTTTGCAACTTAAACTTCATTCTTGATCACAATTCTTTCCTAAGTTTGATGAAACGTTAGAGATAATAGTATAATTTGCATTTTTTCACAGGTTTTTTCTCGTTAATTTGTTTTGAATATGTTGATGTGGATTATAGAAAATCAACATGATACAGACTTGTATCAGGTTTTATGTTATGCTTAACGGATCATTACTACTACAATTCATAAGTATAGATTTTGTTGAAAATATCACGGTAAATACCATACTTCTCTTAATAAACCTAAAACATTCACGTTTACAAACTCGGTAAAGTTAATATTAAAGTGAGTTGACTAATGCTCATGTGCTATTATGGTCATCATATTACGGACTTCGACAATCTAGACTAATGATTCTCCACTGAGTCTATCAGAAAGCCAAAAATCCAATTATACACATTTTGTATAGAATCAATTTTATGAAGTAGGCTTCACAGTTCATATTCACTAAGTAATTATACGATGAATATATTCAAAGGAGCTGCCGTATGATTTTCTTAATTTACTTAAATATCAACTGGTTTGTAGTGACTCACTTTTATCACGAGAACACTACTGGTTTAATGAGAACAATTATTATTATAACCAACTGTACCAGTGCTTGTTTTGATGTGTTTTTGTTTAACTGTGCTAATTACAGCCATTTTGTGCTTCCATTACCTTTCATCATTGTTCCGTGGTATTTGGCTTTGTTCGCACGTACTCCATTCTCCTGCTTTCGCTTGTACCTTTCCTTGGCACGATCTTGGTATTCGTTCGAAACCACGAGATCGCCAACGAAATAAATCTGGTTACGTTCAACCTTCGCCTTCTGATTTGTTTGGTACGCGTTTCCTTGTAGCGGCGTTCATAGTCAATCTCGACTCGACACCACGCTACATGTTCAAGGTCATGTGGGCTTACTGCTGATATAATCGGATGAATAGTGCTGAAGCATAACTTGGAGATTATCATACGAAGGATTATTCTCAACGTTTCTATTGCATGATTAGTAGAGGCTTAGACTGTAGTGTTTATACATTCTCTTATTATCAAGCTTTCGTTTGATCCATAAATCGCCATCATATACCTTTTTATTTCAGATTTATCATTAGTTAATTATTCCCTACTACCCTGGTTTTCTATCACTCGTATAAGTTATGTAATTCCTTGATTGCGTTTCTGTGTGGTCAAACATTTCAGTTATATTATTGTATGAGTTGTGTAACATGATCAAATTGAGTACTTTAGAGAACTAACCTATTTTCTATCCTCATCTTCTGTTTGGCCACTCGATTAGAAGGTGCTCGAGGAACAATTAACCTTAAGGTCTTATTTGTTATTCATTGGTGTGTCAATTCAAGAATAGTTACCGGTCTTACCAGAAATATAGATGAACTAATCAATAATTGGTCAAGAGAGAGATCATATGATTGTTATCTTATCACAACGGTCCTATCACACGGGACCATATAAACTCAAGGATTTTGTTTGTTTTTTTCCCGACAAAACAATTACTTTGAATCCAGAGTAAACTCAAGTGTTTTCTCACCAAGCATAATCTCAAAGTTTCAATGCATGCATAAAATATTATTGTGATAATAAACACAAAGCACCAGTAACAACTGTACTACAGAGATTGAGAATGCAGTGAAAGAATATTCTGAATCTAATAATCTGTTTATATTCCAAATAAAATTGTGAACCAGATGAAAATAAGTTTCGTTGATAATTCTCAATGTATCCTTTTCTCATTCTAGATTTATAGGCAAGTTACATTTGCAGATAAGTGATATGCAAAATAATATGAATGAATATATAGAAGTCATGTTGAACATATTTGGGAGCTAAAATCATTTCATAGATGTGGTTGTTTTAATCCACGAAATGTGGTTGAAGTTCACTCTTGTGGTATACATTTTTCCGAGCAGTCATGCAAATGAGAAGATTGATAAGTGACTAGCAAGCTTAAATTTGCAAAATGGATGAATATGTGCACTAATCACTGATATTAATATATGTCCTTATGATGCAATGAAGGGAATGTAGGTTGAGACCTTGATCAGGCATATTTTATGCATCCTCCTATAGAGTGTTTTGTCTATAATGCTTTACATACCACATAACCATGAAATGGCAGTCCAGCTATTTGACTTTTTCAAGGCCACGTGGTACGTCTAGATTTCTCCAGTCTGTCGACAGTTATAATCAAACAAGATAAACATTGCATCTCCAAATGTTAAGTACAAGTAAGCATATGACTCTGAAAATTCGTGGCATTTATTTTTACAGCAGTTTGACTCTATGATTTTATAAATTATGTTCATACACTAGGTTATTGTTTAATCAATGTAATTCATTCATCTTTTGATGTTTACTGAATGTCAGCAAATTATCTAAAAATCGGTGTACTGAAACATAGATTTTATCTATTTTCGTTTTCAAGTCGATCTATGTTAGCTAACAGTAACATCTTGAGTAAAGTCATGTCAATCTGAATTCAGTTGTAAAACTAATCTTCTCCTACATATTACTTGCTCATAAAAATCTCAGTTTCTTTAACAATTAATGTTTGAATAGTTGAAATCGTGAGTCAACTGAAGCTAGACTACCAGAGAAAACCTCGAAGCACTGGACGGCCGTTTAGTCCTAGTGTGGGACTCTTCAGCCGTGCGCACCCACGGTCCGGCCCTTCTCGAGATTCGAACCCAGGGCCTATCATTCCCGCGCGAACACTTAACCACTAGACCACTGAGCCAGCATCCAATGATGTTAATGTTTAACTTCAATTAATCCAAGAAATTGAGCGACAAACCCACATCATTATCTCAACTATTAAAATTACTATAACATCCACAAAACTACTTCTGATACAAATAAATAAAGTTAGAATTTATGGCAGAAATAACTAATATTATACACTGATAAATCATGATTCCTATAAAAAGAAATTCAACCTAATTTATATACTTAAATAATAATTTATCATATAGTTGAAATGAATGTGTTTAGATTTCAAATTTCGAAAGGAAAAAATAATTTAGTTCACCTAATATAAAAAATATGTATATACATTCGTGCTAATTTGAGAGTAATTGCCAAATGAAACTCTAATGTATATAGATGAAGTAAAATCAATAAAAAGTAAAATAAACAAATAAACAAACAAGAAAATCAAATAGAAAATACATTCTGTAATGATAAACAACAGAAACTCCTACTTAATTCTAAATACGTCTAAATGCTTAATTACATTTTTTTCATGTTTACCCCCCCCAGTTTTTCATTTCTTTTTATCTCAAAATCTACTACAATTTTGCAATTTCAAATTTCATTGTAAAATAGTTATCCTTGATTCAGAAGAGAAAGAGAGAAAGAGAGGACATCAATTAGCCCCAAATTATTTTATCCTTGTTTACTTATAATTTGTCTGATATTTAAAAAAAAACAATAATATTAGATGGAAAACATTTTTTTTTAGATTTTTGTAAATATTTTTATTGTTTTATAAAATCAAAAAAGAAATTAATGATCCCTATCAGTTCACTATTGACTATTAATTAATGAAATAGGAATTTAAATAATTATTTTGATAAACATTTATTCATATGATCAAAATGAACCATAGAACAATGAAAGCAATAAAAATATCTCTATTTATAGTATATAAATAATCAACATATTGAATGATCTACTGGCTAGACAATATTTTATAATACATTAGACTATTCTAAGTGTAGATCTGATTGGTTATCAAAACTATGATATATATATATACATATATAAAGTTACGAAGTAGTTTACCAAATATCCAGTTTTCAACTATTTTAACGTAATAATCTATTTTAACAAACTCTAACACCTTATAACTTCATATTCATTATAACAGCAGAAAAATTAAATAATGAATAATACCATTGATTTTACCTTACCTGCTCAAATTATTATTACAATTGAAGGAATATTTGGTACAATATTCAATATTGTGGCCATCACTGTAGTGTTCACTGCACAATTCGGTTCAAAATTTACTACATTTGTATTTAGAGCACAACCAATATTTGATTTAAGTGCATGTTTCGTAACAACAATCTATTATATCGTTCAATTTACTAAAGGTTATGATAAACCTACAGGATTATATATTATTGATGTAATTTTATGCCATTTTTGGTTTCAAAATTCACTATTCTGGTTGCCATGTATTTTAAGTGTGCAAAATCTAGTTTGTATATCATTGGACCGAGTGGGTTCTGTCATATTTCTTAGATCACTTAAATCATATACGAAAAAATTCTTTATAATATACTTCGTATATATGGTTTCTATGGTTTTGATTTTATACATCCCTACACCACTTCTTCGTCGATATACTGATAATCGTTGTGTAATGGATTTTTCTGTTCCATGGATGGATACAAATGCATTTATTGAGTATTTTGTATATTCCTGGGTTGTATTTGCTTATTGTGTACCCGTTCTAGTCATGCTCATCAGTCATGCTTGGGTAATACATACTTTAAGAGGACATAATTCATCTCGTCATTTTTTATCACGTGATGTGCAGTCTAATTTACAAATTAAACGTAGAATAAGTCAACTTGTAATCACGACGGCAATTTTGTCTATTCAGCAAACTGTTTTACACTTTTTTGAATGTATAGGTCAAATATTGGAAGTAACCGGGATTTTTCGATATAGCTTTGACAGTCCGATTGAACAAATGAGTACATTACTTATATTATTGGGATATATGTCAAATCCATGTATTCTTCTTTTTAGTACAGTTGTATTAAGAAGACGTTTGTCATTATTACTCAAAATCCTAACAGAAAAAATAACCAATATTACAATAATCAAGCTACACTCAAAATGATTGACACAAAAAGTACATTCGCATTATGCATATCAAAGGAATATCTAACATTATTGTGATGTTTTGTACAATGAGTTGTCAAAATTCGCTTTTTACACTTATGTGTTATTTTTGAAACTCATTTATCCTCTATAATATTCTCTCTACAATTAACTAACTATTTACTTATCTAGTTACCGATAACCAATATGATTCTTTGCCAATTGTCGTAATAAAAAAGAAGATATTTTATCATCCTTCAGATCCATTGTCAAACAATATACATCAAAATATTCAAATTATAATGTTTAATTTTATGCAGAAATAGTTTCAGGATTAATTTGCAGTTAAATATAATTCTTTATTGTGTTGTGTAGGGCCAGTGAAATGTTATTATACCCTAGCCAAATCATACGGAAGTCAGGTCACAGAATATCGAACAGATCACCAATCCTTGTTAACGTCAAGGACGACCAATGCGCATCAATTAATCGCACACCATTAACTGGCTCATACGACGTTGGTCGCAACTTCTCCATTGTACCTACTTTTACCAATACATTTCTGTAAAAACATCCTTTGTGTCATACGGTCTTCAAAGCAGCCATAGTACCTTGATACGGCGAAAGTGTGATTCACGTTTGGTACTGACCATGAAGTGTTGCTTCAAAGTTAGATGGTTCATCATACCACTCCCATCTAACTCGAGTAGGCCGTCAATCATTCGACACAGAAGATCATCTATGTTAGTGATCTACAATTATATTTACATAGCTATTAAGCAAAAAATTAAAAATAAAAAATTCAAAAATATTTACAATATGAGAAAAAAACAAATATATATAAAATAGAAATGAAATACTTAGAATACACATTTCCTGAAACAAATACCATGGAAAACCTCGAAGCACTGGAGGGCCGTTTCGTTCTATTGTGGAATGCCTCAGCAGTGCACATCCACGACCTATCCTCGCGAGATTCGAAACCAGGACCTATCAGTCTCGTGCAAACGCTTAACCTCTAGACCACTGGCATCCAACAGCGTTAACGTTTAACTTCAACTAATCCAGGAAATTGAGTGACGCATCCACCATTGTCATCAGTGAGCTGCTATCTCATAAGAGACCCAGTTGAACTCCACTGCTCCTGTTTGTTAATTATACATGTATATGTATGTTATCTAATAGAAAATTATTTAGATAGACTTTAAAGCACTGAATCAAATTAAATGATAGTAATAACCAATAAACATATCACAACACTTAGTAAATTTTCAAACTAGTCTCATTTAGATCCACTTGGTACTGTTTACTTGAATCTTCCCATTGATGTTTAGGACTGCAAATGATCAGTCTCTTATTAGCATATGTGTATACTGTACGTAATGCCACGATATTGCCTTAATTAACAAGCATTCTAAGCAAACATGGATAGTGGCTAGCAGTGGAATCCAGTTTGACTCCCGTTTCGTCCTATTTGGGACTTGACAGCTGGATGTACCTGCATTTCAGATTTGATGTTTACTCTGAGACTTGAACCCAGTACCGTTCGCTTTTCATCTAGAATATTTTTCTAAAGTATAAAAATCAGCACTCAAATAAAATTTCTTAGAGATATGTACATCCATTATAATAAAGTAAGTACTGCTTACTAAAGAACTGTAATGTGTGTAGTTTTGAAAGATATCCACAATTACTCATCTTGAATAAACATTGTGTGACCTTTCGTTTGATGTGATTTAACTATTCATTACTTTTTATTACAAAAACTCTGCCAAGTTTATTCATTTCGTATACTTACAATAAGTAGTAAGTTGTTTATGAATCGCTGAATGTTAATCTTTTTCCACGGTAGATGTGATTATGTTTCAGTTATAATTAATGGACGAGCCAATCAGAAGTGTTTGAGGTCACGGTACCAATTCCCGTACTTGATGCTCACGTACGATCGGTTCACAGTGGATTTTAGAGAAAACGTGATAATTGAGCGACTAAAACAAATCGGACTACTAAGAAGTTACTTTATTTGTGATTGTGGTAATCAAATAACTTGTGGACCTTGTGCAGACTTTCGTGATGTTGTCTTTCAATGTGATATGTGTTGAAGGAAGAAGTCTGTTAGTATAGGACGTTTTTTTCTCTCAATCTAGATTGAGATCAGGGCAAATCATGACAATTGTTGAGACCTGGATAATAGAAGCACCAGTAACACTGGCTGCAGCCAGGTAATACTATATATACGGATGGTTCGAGAACGTATAAATGCCTATATAGACTTGGTTATGTGCATCCTGTCGTTGTCCACACGTGGCATTCTGTAGACCCAAAAACCGGGGTGCACACAAACAAAACTGAAGCTATTCAATCGAGGCTGGAAGAGTTTTCGCGACCTTATCATGGCTCCAAACGTCGACTATTATGGAGCCATATGGATGATTTCCTCTACCATAATCATCACGATTTTAGAACCTATGAACCTCTTTCTAACTTTAACAAGTTTTTGAACCATGTAAAAGAAGTGTATCCACTTTAATTCTTTGGTTTTATATAACATACTTTTACTATTTACTAACTTTTCTGATTGGCTAATATTTCTCAAGGTCAGTGAAGATTCGTTCAAAAGTCGTCCATAAATTATAGTCTCGCCACGTTATCTTATTTTCTGGAAATAAGTAATAAGTAATTTTGTTTACTTGGATAGTTTCAACAAAAGGATCACTAATCGTTAACCATATTTGTGAAATATTTTTTTAAAATTTTCCTCACATTTTATTATTCTCTTATTTGGTCAATTGTTTGATTTGATATAATGAAATATGTACTATGCGTTTGTTCAATAACTAACATCTCAACTATTGTTATTTACTATTCTAAATAACTGTAAACTGAAATATATTCAATCTGTTTATATTCATCATATAACTCTCTTTAAAAATACATCAATCATATTGTTTATAGACTATAATCGCGTTCTATTTAATTGTTTACGATAAACTGTCCTTTAAAAATTAATATTCAACTCATGTATAATCATATAATCTATTGTTTTCATTAGTAAAATAATTAACTAAAGAAAGAACTTATTTTCAAATATGGAGAAACATATTATTCGAGAAGGTATTCCAGAGTTATGATTGAAGAGTTTGTTAAACTTCCAATCTGGCAACAACAAAAAATTATAAAACGAAAACTTTGTATTTCAGTTAACAGTATCCCATTTTATTGACTAACTAGTGATGTTTTTTTCTCGTAATATTTATAAATGAGCTTGTCTCATTATACCAAATTTTAAACAATCAAAGACAATATGTTAGTATAGTTTTTCATATAAATTCATGTGATACGTTTGTTGGAAATGATTGATTACTATCAAAATTGGGTGTTTAAGTAGTATAAAGTTGAAAACCAATAAAATGTATTGATTCTGCAGTATTTTTTAAAATGAATTTTCTTATCTAACATAACCAATATTTCAGATATTTGGTAATTAATAACTGAATTATTTGATTTGTCAAAAATTTTCTAAGAACAAATAAATATATGAGAATCAAGTCTCAAGTAAATAAATTCAGGATAATGCTTTAAATATGAATTTATAGTTTAAGCACTGAGTACTCTTTCTTCGTTTAAAGAAAACTTTATGTTTAAAGGGTAAGTAGTGTTATGCATGAAAACATTCTTGTCATAGTGAAACGGCTGTCCAGTGCTTCCAGGTTTTCCATGGTGGTCTAGCTTCAATTGACTCATGATCTCAACTATTGAAATTACTACAATCTTCACTAAACCCCTTCTGATACTAATCAACATATGTTCACTAGTGACTAGCTTCAAGAGATATATCCTGGAGTTCTAGTGAGAAGCAGTGACCAGTGGAGTTCAACCGGGTCAGTTGTGAGGTATTAACTCACTGATGATAATGATGGATGTGTCGCTCAATTTCATGGATTAGTTGAAGTTAGATACTAACACCATTAGGTGCCGGCTCAGTGGTCTAGTTGGTTAAGCCCCTGGCGCGGGACTGATAAGTTCTGGGATACGAATCCCGCGAGGATAGGTCGTGGATGTGCACTGCTGCGGAGTCCCGCAATAGGACGAAACGACTGTCCAGTGCTTTGAGGTTTTCCATGGTGGTCTACCTTCAACTGAGTCATGATCTCAACTATTGAAACAACCAGTTAATAATCAATTTTATAATATGGTGACGTAATTTGATTAATGTTCATTTTATGTCCCAAACTTATTATTAACATTATTACTATTATTATGATTATCTTTACCATTATTATTACCATCTTTACCACTGTTATTATTATTATCATTACACTTGATAGCATTTTTGAGGAATTTATTCACTATCCACCCCTATCTACTATATCTGACCTAATTCATATTATTCTACATAATACGTAATTTCTGATTTTCATTCCATTATTTTCTCTCTCACTCCATGTCAACCATATCTATTCTGACCATTTATCACACGATTTCATTTCGCCTGTAAACTGATTCAAGTTAACAACTTCATATTAGTCAGCCTCAACATTAACGATTTGATTTGATAACAAACAATAATTCTTAATTCACATAATACAATTTCCAAAGGATGTACTCTGCTTTAAATTTGGTCGATTTTATGGATTATTAATCTGGATTTATAATTGTAGAACCTGATGAGAAATTATTGAAAAGAATATTCTTCATCCATAAAATTGTGTTTTAATATAATAGGAATTTCCCAGCAATCAAACGATTTAAAATTTTAAAAACTACCTTTGTTTATCCTACCTCACTGTAACCACGTCTAATTGAAGTTTATTTTCATTACTATTGTAATTATTATCATCCTGAAAATAATAAATATAAATATTTGCGATTTTACAGCTTTCAAAATGAATTCGCCGGTAAAAGGACTCTTTGCTGAACCAGTCTTTCTTATTTAAGAAAGGATCGAGTTTAATTTGCACGTACGATAACAGTGTGAAATGTGAATAGAATCAGACATGTTAGCTTGGATAGATAGTTCAAGTCGGATGGATAGTGAGGCCGTTATCCTTCAATCCACAGGACAGTAGTGTTGCACATTTTTACCAAGTAAACCGTTAAGCTACTGAATAAATTGTTTACGTAAGTAACCTAATTTCAATGCATCATAGATACAAAATCAATGATCACATTGATTTGAATATGAAAAACAAAGTTCAAAACGTATTTTTGTCACCAAAAAATAGAAGAATATAAAAATCATATAATAAATTATTTATCAGTAAGTCAATGATTAGAGAATTGAACTTGAGATAAACTATTCTATAGGATAATGTAGAATGGGAATAAAACAAATTACTTTGTGAATATAAAAAAAGAACTTCCAAATCTTAGTTTCTGTTAGTAATTCAACCGATTTTCACTCAATACAATAAGTAATCTTCTGAATATTGTACTCACTCGTAAACACCGTTACATTTATATTAAAATCGATGGTATGGCTCTATTCAGTGTTCAATAACTTGTTTTCTTCTAATTATGAATAAGAGGTGAAGACATGAAACCATATTTAAAAATATAACAATGGTATTGGAGAAACAAAGTCCAAAGTAAATAATCATTTATTCAATAGAACTGTATAAACATGTCAAATGATACCATGATTTGAATCATAATTACAATTATAATAATTACTGTAAGAAAATATCGCAAACAACTGAATATAAATTACCTCCAATCATATGAAATCACACAAATACATGCATTAAACTTTTTGAAAAATAGTTTTCGCCATCATTTATTACGTAAGTAACCGAGAAATCAGTGTAACTGTAGAAAGACAAACTCATAGACAAATGATACTTAATTTATGTATCTGAAACACAACAACATACAACTTTAGACGAAATTCATCAGCTTATTTACAGCTCAATATGTTAGTTAACAGATGGAGGTATTACGTTTACAAACAGTTTCACAATTCAGAGTACAGATATAGTAAGGATTAAGTTGCACAAGGTTCAATGTATATCATCTCATATATCTGAGAAAAGACTGTACTTATTGCATGAAAGCATCATAATCACACAGTAAATGTTGATAAGTGCAAATATAATCACCGTGTTGTCGGTTTTCTTCATTGTCCGAACGTTCCAAGAGTACTCATTCTTTCCGTTAAACTCTTAATTGATATTGACAAACGTCTTCTTAAAGCACCTGTACTGAAAATGAGAATACATGGATTTGACATACATCCCAACAATATCAGAAATGTACTCATTTGTTCGATGGGAGAACCATAAGTATACACCACGGCTCCAGTTTTGATTAATATTTCAAATATGCATTCAAATGAGTGTAATATAGCCTGTTGACATGACATTATTGCTGTTGTAATAACTAACTGAATAATTTTCCGTTTTATTCTTAAATTGGACTCCACATTTTCCATTAAAATCTTGTGATTAGAAGAGTGAGTCCTTTTAATGGTGTGTATTATCCATGCATGACTGAAAAACATAACTAGAACTGGCAATAAGTAAGCGAACGCAATCCATGAATACGCCACATAGTTAAGAAATACACTTGATCGAATCCAAGGCAATGAATAATCCACCACGCACTTTCCGGAGGTCATTCGGCGAAAAAGTATAACAGGTACGTATAAAATTAAAACCATAGAGAGCATGTAAATGAAGTATAGTATAAAGAATCTGTTCGCATACGCTTTGATTGATCCAGTAAATATGACAGAACTCACTCTATCCAACGATAAACAAACTAAATTTTGTACGCTCAGGATGCAAAATAACCAGAATAATGAATTTCGAAACCACACATGATAAACGAGGGAATCAATAATGTATATTCCTGTCAGATAATTGTTAGGCATTATAGAGTGAACCACAAGATAAACTGTTGTTGAGAGACATGCACTTAAATCAAATATTAGTTGAGCTCTAAATACGAATGCGGAAAATCTTGAACCAAATTGTGCTTTGCACACTAAAGCGATCGCCGCAATATTGAATACTGTACCAAGTGCTCCTTCAACTGTTATAATAGTCCGAATAGGTTGAGTAATGTAAATAGTCTCATTCATTGTTTGATTTTCTACTTTTTCTAACTACTATAATGAAGATGGCATTATGAGGTGTATCCATTATTGAAATAATTTGTTGTATTAAATAAGTAAAAAACTGGATATCGGATAAATTATTTTCCAATCTGATATGTTTCATTATTTATGTAACCAATCAGATCTACATTGAAATAATTTGGTTGATCGATGGAATATTGTTTGGGAAACAGATTTATAATATGAAACAATGATGATCATTTGAACGTATTAATTTATTATGACTGTACGATTTCTACAACTGATATGTTTGCAGACATGATCGGGTCGATGCATAAAGGAATGGGAAACTTAAAACAGTAAGTGTACATTATTTGAGAAGACGTGATTCCTAAATTGTGTTGACGAAACATTTTTCACAAATGTGTCACGGGTGAAATCGATCATCGCAGGTGACATTTATTTGGATTACAGCATTTTTATCGAAAGACACATAATAATAATCGTCAATCTCACCAGCACATATTTGTCTTTAATAAGCTCAGTAAAGTGAAAAAGTGAGCTAAGATAGTGGCATAGTTACAACGTCATGATCGATTAGCAATGACATATATTTAGCAACTCACACTTTGTTTGTATAAGGACTGGGACGTCACTTCTGTAAACGAGTAGTGTAGATAAGGTTTTATATCCACGGTTCTACTGCTCATACTTGGAGAATGGTAACCAATGTAATTCACATGACCCAACATACGACCACAGAAGACTGGTGCGAATGAAGTTTCAGTGACATTGGACCATAACCACACAATCCTCAAAGCTGAAAACGAGAAATACCTAACGATGGAGAAGGCGGGAAAAATAAATTGAATTAATTAGAGTTGATCGAATGGCATGGCTCGGCCTTGCAGGCATGGTACCTGTTGAATGTTACCTTATATCTTCTATTCATATTCAAAACATTGTTCCTTCTCTAGCCTAACCTTGTTCTCCATCATGTATTGGTAATTGTTAAGACACAGTGAGTTGGTGTAGACGATTATGTGACTTCCACGTAAGATCTTATAGATTAGGCAGTAATATCATGACAAACCTACAATTTTAGGATTAGGTCTATTATTAGCGCAGTACTAATATCATAGTAGACCATAATTCTACAGACTCACCAAAACATGTCCCCAAAACGAGTCCTCATTAGACCGAAACACACTCATTTATTTACTGATTCCAAATCGATACAAGGAATAATAACATCACAATTGACGAAAGTACACATCTGTCACTCTGGATGAAATTCATATTGAATTGACAAGAAAAAATATTGGTCATAAATAATGTCACCTTTCTATCCATTCATATGAGACAGTTGACTGCAGTCCTATAAAAGGGTACTTAAAATCATCTGGGATGGAGAGAATTTCAAACAGATGCAACGTACAATCGAAAATCTCACTGTAATATAACTGTCATCGTTTGTGAGCTTGGTTATTCGTGACATATTGTTGAATAACTCTAGTCAAATAGCAATAAATAACTGATCTTAGACATTATTTTTCCTAGCTGTTAAAATGTAAAACACTCCACCCAGACCCTCCCTGAGACAACTGCTGGTCTCAAGAAGGAGGGGTGGACACGGGGTTAGTAACCCCATCTCATAGAAAACTAACTCTCTAAAGAAACGATAACCAGAAAAAATTATTCAAACCATTTAAACTCTTCTCTGGAAGTTAAAAGGTCTTCATTTACATTAGTTGTAACGCCAAATGATGAAAGCTGAGTTCCTTCAGAAGCCACGAGTCCGATGACCCTTCTAACAATCAGAGCAACCATTTACTTAGGTACAAGAAATGCTCGTATGATGTGGATGACAGGGAGTCATCCGACTTGCTAAAAAATGAGGTAACACAACCTGGAGGTTCTTGCAATCAGTGAAACACATTGGACGCAAGTTGGACAATAACGACTAGCTTCAAGGGAGCTTCTGTTATACTCCGGCCATAATGAAGAAAATGCCCCACATACACGAAAGTTCGATTGATACTATACAACAATTACAAAATGCACTTATAGGATGGGAATCTCATGAACCATGGATCATCAAAGCCTCCTTCAAAACAAACAAAGAGGGAATTTCAATGAGCTTCATCCAATGCTATGCGCCTACCAACGACTACAATGAAGACGTTAAAGATCAATTCTATGATAGGCTGCAGTCAACCGCTGAAAAGTGCCCAACAAAGGAGTTGACCATTCTGATGAGAGACTTAAATGCCAAGGTTGGAATGAACAACACAAGATATGAAAACAGCATGGGACGACATGGACTAGGAGAAACGGACGAGAGATGTCAAATATATGTGCCTTCAATAAACTGGTCATAGGCAGCACCATATTCCCACATAAACGCATACACAAAACCACATAGATTTCACCAAATCACACTACGCAGAACCAAATCGACCATATCTGAATCAACAAAAATTCAAGAGGACGATGGAGGATGTGAGAACCAAGTGAGGAGCTGATATAGAATCACATCATCAATTGCTGGTCGCAAAGATGAAGTCGAAACTCAAGAAGCACCGAACAACGGGGTGGACAACGTCACAAATTTCAATAAGGCCCTTCTTCGAGATATTGACAAACTCAACAAATTCAAGGCAGTCCTCAGCAATAGCTTTCAGGCCTTTCATGATCTACTCAATGGAGAGGGGACTACTATGGAGAGCAACTGGAAAAAGATCGAAGAGGCAATCACTTCAACATGTCATGAGGTTCTGGGCCACAAGAAGCACCATCACAATGGTTGGGCCACTGTTGACACACTGGATAAGATTTGAGAAAGAAGGAACAAGAAGGCAGCAATCAATACCAGCCGAACAAGAGTAGAGACAGTCAAGGCAAAAGCTGAATACACAGAAGTAAACTGGCATGTGAAGAGGAGAATCAGAACTGACAAACCTAAATATGTGGAAGATTTAGCAATGATGGTGGAGAAGGCTGCAAGAGAAGGAAATATGAGACAATTGTATGACACAGCAAAGAAACTCGATGGGAATTATCGTAAACCAGAACGACCAGTGCAAAGCAACGAAGGCAAGGTAATCACCAACATTGAAAAACGGCGAAACAGATGGGTAGAACACTTCAAAGAACTCTTGAATCGACCAGCCTCACTAAACTCACCCAACATCGAAGCAGCACTCACGGACCTGCCAACCAAAGTTGGCCCACCGACAATAGATCAGCATGACTATCAGACAAATCAAGAGTGGTAAAGCAGCAGGACTAGACAACATTCCAGCAGGAGCACTGAAAGCAGACGTGGCGGTAACTGCAAAGATACTCAACATTCTCTTCAGCAAGATTTGGGAAGAAGGACAAGTACCAACAGACTGGAAAGAACGACACCTGATCAATATACAGAAGAAAGACGATCTCAGCAAGTGTGATAAATACAGAGGCATCACTTTCCTCTCAATACCAGGAAAAGTCTTCAACAGGATATTGTTAAACAGAATGAAGGACTCCGTATACGCCCAAATTCGAGATCAACAGGCCGGATTCCGTAAGGTTAGATCGTGTACGGACCAAATCAAACACTACGAATCATTGTGGAACAACCAATTGGATGAAATTCATTACTCTACATCAACTTCGTTGACTACGAGAAAGCGTTAGATAGCGTGGACGGGACAACACTATAGAAGCTTCTTCGACACTACGGCGTGCCCGAGAAGATGGTCAATATCATACGGAATTCCTATGATGGATTCAACAGCAAAATCGTGCATGGAGGACAGTTGACAAAGTCGTTCGAGGTAAAGACCGGTGTCAGGCAAGGTTGCTTACTTCCACCCTTCCCCCTTCTCCTGGTGATCGACTGGATCATGAAGACGTCAACATCTGCGTGGAAGCATGGGATACAGTGGACAGCTAGAATGCAACTGGACTATATAGACTTCGCAAGTGATCTTGCTCTTCTATCGCACACGCAACAACAAATGTGGGAGAAGACAACCAGTGTAGCATAAGCCTCAGCAGCAGTGCTTCAACATGCATGAAGGGAAAAGCAAGATTCTCCGATAAAACACAGCAATCACCAATCCAATCACAATTGACAAAGAAGATTTGGAAGATGTAAAAACCTTTACATATTTGAGCAGCATAATTGATGAAGACGGTAGATCTGATGCAGATATGAAAGCGCGGATCGGTAAAGCAAGGTCAGTATATTTACAACTGTAGGACATTTGGAATTCAAAACAGCTGTCGAACAACACCAAGGTCACGATTCTCAATACAAATGTCAAGACAGTTCTACTACATGGAGCGAAAACCCGAAGAACTACGAAAGCCATCATCCAGAAGATAGAGGTGTTTATTAACAGTTGTTCACGCAAAGTACTTCTGATCCGTTGGCCGAACACTATTAGCAACAACCTAATGTGGGAAAGAACAAACCAGATTCCAGCGGAGGAAGAAATCAGGAAGAAACGCTGGATGTGGATAGCACACATGTTGAGGAAAGCACCAAATTGCGTCACAATACAAGCCCACACATGGAATTCTCAAGACCAAAGCAAAAGGGGAAGATCAAAGAACACATTGTGCCGAGAAATGGGGTCAGACATGACAAAAGTGAAGAAAAATTGGATAGAACTAGAAAGATAGGCCCAGAACGGAGTGGGTTGGTCGACAGTATATTCTCCATTGGGAGTAACAGGCGAAAGTAAGTAAGTAAGACTAAGGGATTCGTTCTGAAACCTTGTCATAAAAACAACGGGTAAAAATCCAGTAATAATAGTCTGATAAGAATACAAAATAACAACAATGACAACACATATGAGGTTCTTGTATATTCGTCGGGGTAACGGAATATACTTACTGGGATAATTATTTTGAAGACGGTCTCACAAGAGACGAGATCATCAAAGTCGTGAAAACGATGGCATGATACTGTATCACTGACAGACTGTGGAAAATTATTTCCTATACTGTTAAATTGTCTTCTAAGTTAACCACTCATAAAGAAAGTAGATTCGGAATGAAAAATCTCCACTTTCGATAATGAAGAACGAACACCATAACTCGCTAATTCTGAAGACTGGATTGCATTAACGGATGTTTAAAATAGTTTATTTATTGTCTTGAAGAAAAATATTATGTTCAGTCTAAGTCATTAACTTCATAAAGGAATAAATCCTGACCTAATGCATCTAAACTTGTGGCTTTAAGTGTGATCGCTCTGAAGAATACGAAGTATGCAGGCCGACTGAACAGAATCTAACCTAATTAACGACTCTGGACAAAATTACAGTATTCTAGTCGTAGTCAGGCACATATTTTGCACGACCAAACGAACAAGTCTTTGCCATGGAAGCCACGCAAACTACAACTCAGAAATCGGAGGACGGAGAAGCTAGTGTTGAGACCTGTTCTGAAGTGAATAAATTGCAAGGATGTTGAATTCTACTTCTACCACGAAACGTAACCTAGATAGCACCTTAACATATCTGTTAAAGTTAAAATCGAGCAAAGGATCATTAAATCCAACTCATCCATATTAAGAGATACTGAGCTCCAAATTTAATGTTAAGCACAACATGGCTACCTTGTTGAGCTGCCCAGCATCACAATATATGAACAATCTAAAAAATAAACGAACTACTTTGAGTTCGTCGTCATACAAAAAGGGTTTAACTTTGTACAAGCAATCAGAAATATCATTTGTATAGAGTGTGAAGGGGAAAGGGCCTAAGATACTAATTAATTTACACCAATCCGTGTTTTATTCTCCAATTCGTAATACGTATATGTAATGATTTGTTGATTTGAACGCTACTTGTTATATCCGGTCATCGATCATTGTATGTCGGAAATGCTTATGACTTATACTGGAAACGAAAGACCTCTGCAGTTCCGACGGCACGAAAGTAAGAACACAAAGGCTGGTGTAAGGAAGATTCATTAACCTCAAAACAGCATTGTGACTAAATCCTCTGAAAATTGCATAAAGGATACTACTTCTTTTTAATCATACATTACACGGCGCTTCCGATGTTCGTAAATCATTCGGTTTTGAGGTTTTATCCGTTACTTGACCATTGAGTCAGAATGCTCTAAAGCATTCCATACATGATTATATGATATTGATTTACATGGAAACAGTTACTTGTTCCATAAAACTGAACCAGCAACTCTGCTTAACCAACTCAGTGATTCCAAGACAAGTAGAAAGGTTCATAATAGATTTGACTTTTTATTATTATAAACAATTTGTGGAGTGTCAGTTGATTCTTTTGCAAAAAATGAGTTCTCCAACAACTGAAGAATGAATCCAAAGAAAATTAAATGATGTGTAAATTTCGGAAACTATTTATAGACAGTTATTATGTATATATTCTTATTGCATAACTGTTGGGTAACTAGTTTATATATATTTATATTTCTTTTATCATAAGCTTATAGTTGACCCATTGGTTGTTTTTATTATACTATTTACTATTCTTAAGTTATTCCCAATATACTGGTTACAGTCTTTCACACCTATAGCCACTTACGGTTTGATCTTCTATAATTGTTATTTTTATTATGTGATGCTGTCTAGTTTGCTTGTACATATACTACGTGTGTTTTAAATATATTATTCATGAAGTGGAGGCTGAGATTGCTTTCTAGACTCCACGGACACTGTTAGACGAGAAGGACCAATAGGAGTTCAGAGTTGACACAAGTCTGCTAGTACTGTTTTCACGCGTGATTGGTTTAGCATAAGAACACGGTCATATAAGTCGGTGTTCGGAGTGGCGATTTTGTCACATGGTAATTAACAGGACAAAAGTCATAACATCATTCACACGTTCAAACAGTTGTATGACAAAATGCTGTATGATAGACCAACTAAATTGTGTGTTTGCTGGAGATATGTCGTTTAAGTACACTGGCTCGTCAACCGGATTCGACTTTTAGATTAACCTCATTATTCATGAATTCATTAGGATTAACAGGATGTATCATTGATAAAAAGTCCTACCCTGTAAATATGTCAGTCTGCAATGGATTTAAACAGATTCGAATTATGGATACGGAGTGGAGGATGAGTTGGTTTCTGAGTATTTATACACGTTTTACATGTTATTGGATTATCTTCGAAACCGTCATTCCCCACTCTAAAGTGAATGTTGGTTGTTCAAAGTCACTTTGTGCAACGTATACGCGTGTTATTGACATTTTATCAAAATCACTTGAATTGTATCCTAATTATTTTCCTCCATGTAAAATAACATAAAATCTAGTTTAATCGCGTCTCTCAAATCAATCAAACACGTTTGACTCCCAGTATTGCTAATCCTTTGTAGGGCCAGCGAAATTTCATCGAATATCGAGCAAATCATCGACCCTCGTCAAGGTCAGGGACAACCAAAGTGCATCAGTTAGTCGTATGCCATGGACTGGGCCATGCGGCAGTGGTCTTACTTTCGCTTGTATCTACTTTAACTAATATATTTCTGTAATAACGTCCTCTGTGTTGTACAGTCTTCAAAGCATCTATGGTACCTTGATACGTCAATAGGGTAGTCCACGTAAGGTGATGACCACGGGGTGTGACTTCGACGTTAGCTAGTTTATCACACTATTCACGTCTAACTCCAGTAGGCCTCCAATCATTTCGACATAGATCATCTACGTTGGTGAACTACACCTGTGACCAAATTATTCCTCGTATGCACCAAATAACGTTTAAATTTGATTGATGACGGGAATGGATATTGATGTCTATAAAATGTTTACTTAGTTACATACTTAAGTATGTTATCGCTTATGAGGCATAGACCACGGGACAAGAATCACCATCTAGCTGAGTCCTGAACTCCATTTTCCAGTAGTTATCAACTGATATTTATGCTGCAGATATCTGCTCCTTTTCACAATTTAGAGATGGCCTCTTGATGCATTTAGATTATTTAAAACTACCCATACAGCCCGCATGGAGTTACTGCCGGTCACAAGACCGGACAAATGTGGAGGTTTGAGAGTGTGGTCAGCAACCCCATCTCGCAGAAAACAAACTTGCTAGAAAAACGCCAACCGGAATAAATAATTCAAAAAATCCAGTCTCTTCCCTCCGAATTGAAGGATCTTCATTTAGAAGAATTATGACGCCTCATACTATAAGTTGAGATTCTTCGAAAATCACAAGACCGATGTCCATCCTAACAAACAGAGCAACAATTAATATAGGTACATGGAACGTCCGTACGATGTGGAAGGCAGGGAGGACGAGTCAAATAGCTACGGAAATGAGAAGACACGACATGTATGTGCGTCAGAATCAACAACACTCGTTATGAAGATGTCACGGGACGACATGGACTGACTCGGAGTAATAGGTGAGAATGGTGACAGATTTAAAAATTTATGTGCACTCAACAAAATGGTTTTAGGTGGCACAATATTCCCATACAAACGCATAATCAAAGGTACATGAGTCTCACCGGATCACATTACGCAGAACCACATCTACCATTTTCGCATCACCAAGATATTCAGAAAATCAACGAAAGATGTGAGAACCAGAGGAGAGCTTTCATAGCTTCAGATCACCACCAACCAGTGGTTTCCAATATGAAACTGAAGCTAAAGAAGCAGTGGACGACAGGAGAAACAGCATTACAACGGTTCAATTCAGCCTTAATTCCAAATACTAACGGACTTAAAAAAATTCAAAATAGTTCTGAGTTACATGTTCCAAGTCTTACAAGATTTAGTGCAAGAAAGGGAAATTACCACAGAGAATATACGGAAAGGGACAAAAGAAGGACTTACTTCAACGTGTCGAGATGTTCAGAGTGTCAACAAATGTCATCATAAAAAGTGGGTTCCTATCGAAATGCTGGACAGGATACAAAGAAAGGAAGAATAAGTATACAGCGATTTACAACAGTCGAACAAAAACTCAAAACGTCAATTCACAAGACGAAAAAACAAGAGCAAAAAATCAGGTGACGAGGGGTATTAGACCCGGTAATCAAAAAATAAGTTGATCACCAAGAGACGACAGCGGCAAAGAAGAAAATATATAAAAAATGTAAAACAAAACGAAGAAAATGTCAGGGAAATATATGGTAAACCAGAGAGACCGGTCAAAGACAAATAAGACAAACCAATCACTGAGATTTAGTAGACAGTAAAACAGATGGGTAGAGCACTTCGAGGAACTCCTTAATATACTAGCTCGATTGATTCCACTGCACCTCGAACAAGCACGCCCAGACATTCACATATATGCCGCTCTACCAACAGTCGAAGAAATCAGGATGGACATCAGACAAATCAACAGTGGGAAAGCAACATGACCTGACAATATAACAGCTCAATCACCGAAGTCAGACATACATGCAAATGCAAAAATCTTTCATGTTCTATTCAGAAAGATTTTGGAGAAGGAACAGTTGTCGACAGACTGGAAAGAAGAAACCAGAGAAAGGATATTTGAGCAAATGAGTAAACTACAATGGCATCACACCACTATCGGTATCAGTAGAATTTTTCAACAGAGTGTTACTTAACCGAAGGAACGTTTCAATAGACGAACTCCTTCGACGTTAGCAGACCAGATTCCGTCAGGATCCATCGTGCACAGATCAAATCACCACACCACAGAACATTTTTACAGTTGAACTCATTGGCCGATCTAAGCTAGACCAATATTGGAACCCTTGGAGCCGTTGACGGTCGTTCTGTCCTAGTACGGGAATCCTCAGTAATGCATATCCATGATCCCGCAATCGAATTTAAGATCTTCGGACTCGCGTGAGAACACTTAAGCTCTAGACCATTGAGCTGGTGTCAAACCGTGTTCACGTCTAATTTAAGTCATTTTATGATCCTGCCCAACTCTTTATTTATTGCCTGAGGTGGATAAGTGTCTCGCACTAGACACGGACCAGACTCTCCTGGTGACGGCTTTTCATTGAAACTCGAGGAGCTACGCTTTGAAGCTGATCACTAGTGAGCACATGATTACTATCAGTATGGATATTTGTGGAGATTGTAGTTATTTTCAGGTGAAATCGCGAATCGATCTGAGTCAAGTGCTTCCATGATTTCAATGGTGGACGACTCATGATTCAAACTGTAAAAATACTGCAATCTCCGCACTTATAACTACGGATCATTATTGAACGATAATTAAAGGGAACATGTCACTATTGAGTATTAGAAAGTATTTGACAGTGTGAATAGGAGAATATTATAGAACCTTCTTCGACACTATGGAGTGAGTAGCTGAGAAGATCGTCAACATCACATGGAATTCATTCAACGTATCACAATGCAAAGTGACACATGGAGGACAGTTGATAGATTCACTCCAAGTGAGGACCGGTTTCAGGCAAAATTGCCTACTCTCTATCTTCTCTTCACTTTCTTCTGGTGGTTGACTAATTTATGAAGACCTTGACATCTGAGGAGAAGCACGGAATACAATGAATAGCTTAGATGCGACTAGACGATTTGCATTTCACAGATCACCTAACCAACCTATTCCATACACACTGACAAATGCGAGTAAAGAAAACCAGTGTAGCATCATTCATTAGAGCAGTTGGCCTCAACATACACAAGGGTAAAGCAATGTCCTCAAAAACAACATGTAGAATACCAACCCAATCACACTTGATGAAGAAACATTGGGACGGGTGGAAACTTTCGCCTACCTATCTGGTCAGCATCGTCTATGAACAAAGAGGATCCGATGCAGACGTGAATGCAAGGATTGTCAAAGCGAGGGCAGCATTCCTATATTTGAAAAACATGTGGAGCTTAAAACAACTGTGAACGAACATCAAAGTCGGAAACTTCAAAACGAACGCCAACACAGTTCTACCATATGGAGCTGAAACTTGAACAACTATCACAACCATCATCAAAAATGTACAGGTATTTCCAAACAATATTCTACACATTGTGCTCAATGTCCATTAACAACCTACTGTTGGAGGGGACAAACTAGCTTCCATTTGAAGAGGAATTGGATAGAACATACATCGTGAAAATTACCAAACTGCATTACACGGAAAGCACCAACCTGGAATTTTGAAGGGGAACAGAAAATAGGTAGACCGAAGCAGACATGAAAAGTATTAATAGCAACTGGAAACAAGTGAAAAGAATTGTCCAGGACAGAGTTTTGTAGAGAATGTTGATAGACGGTCTATGTTATTCAACAGATGAGGGTAAGGCTAACAGACATAGGTGAGTAGGGTTCGTGTATTTATATATTATCTATAACTCTTGTCGTTTTAGTTTTTCCCGTCATTAGCGTCAATTGTTTCATTTTGTCTTACCTCGATATTACATTTTAAAACATATATGGTTGTAATTAGATGATGAGAAACCGAGGGCCACTGAGCCGTCATCCAAAGGTATAAACGTCCGAAATTAACCTATCCGTGATACTGCGCAACCATCTTCCCTTGTCTTGAGTGAGTAATTACCTCACATCCGACACGGTTTAACTTCACTGCTCAAGGCTTCACACTAGAACTCCAAGAATAACCTCTCGAGGCAAGTTCAATAGTCTATGGATGAACAACCGCCCAGTGCTTGCAAGTTTTCAATGGTGGTTTAGCATTGGTCGGTTCATGATCTCAACAAAACTCGATAATCTCCAAAACCTTTTACTGATATTCTTTAGTTGTAGGAAACCTATCTTTTCCTTATGCCCCCATATTTGCGTCAGTTCCTCCTTGTTTATCGATGATGATGCTCAGGTACGAAAAGGCTTTTATCTTTTCCAGAGCCTACCCATCCTGTATGACTGTTGGGAAGTTTAGATCCCCAGAACTCACTCGGGAAAGGACCTAATTTTGTAATTTTATTTAGAAAATTTGAGTTTCTCTGTTTTTGCGCCGAAGGCGCTCTTGTCATCTTTGTGTCGTATTTCCCACCAGGTAATATCTTGAATGATATTAGTCTGTTGCGTCTTTTAGTATGCTATTTAGTAACTCTTCCCAAGGACGGTTTTGTACTGTATATATATACTTTTTGAATTGTGTTTTTGTTATCGCTCGTTTCTGGCTGTCTTGCAGGATATGCTTCCCGTTCCAAGCTTGGACTTCTCCCTCCAGTTAGTGAAGCTAGGACGCATCGATAGCTAGCTTACTGGTCTTTGGTTCTCGTTCTCAGGATAAGTGAACTCGTAATAGCTTTAAACCTAGCAATGACTGTTAATCAAGATTGATTTTCAGTATTGTTAAACTTCCTAATTATTTTCCATACGAAGTAAACAGCGCCTAAATATGATCTATGATAGAAATTATTATTCTTACTCATTTAATACTTACTTACAACTCAATCTGCTCATAACTGCAAAAACAAATCCGCTTAACGCCAACATGCTCGTCACAATATTCTTTTAGTTCTTCTTCCTGACAAGACACACCAAAGACGTTCAGTCATGTGCTACAACCTGAAGATTTAATTTGTTCGAGATCTGAATCCAGTTATATCATATGGTTGATTGTTAGTGAATTCTTGCTGTCGAAATATACATGTCGCCAATCCTCGTATATAATCATCGACTTAAATCGTGTTAGACAACTCATTTTAAGCAAACGTGAATTGATATTCATAGCCAAACAGAAATAAACCACAGACATGTGATGAGTACGATAAGAAATGCACATATATACACTCACAGAAAGACATTCATGGTTGACAAGCAAATGATTAACAAGGTCAAAGATGTAACTTAAGAAGAATGAATAGATTAGCTTTTCCGGAGGCTATGTGGAATTGCATTGCATTACAAGATATACACTTAATACAAAATTACCCACCACTTCTTAAGCCTTCATCATTTCTGCATCAGTTTGAGTTACTTTGTTGCCATTCTAAAGCTTTGTATGCTCTATCACATTGTCATCAGGTGACGAATGAAAAAGATAACGCCTCGAATTTCACTTCTCTTTAGATGACATTTTTCTTGTTCACAGATCACAGACCACTGGTGGATTATCTCAAAAATGACTGTAAATCTTCTAGAAAATATTTACTTAATACCCCTCTAAAACCAAGGCGGGTATATTAATAAAGACGAGCATTGGATGGAGGAAGAAAGCACTTAAGGGTCTGAAATGTTTTCGGCTTACCGTCTCTCTCTTTACCTCTGTGACCAATAGAAAACGCATTACTGTAAGCGTTCAATGAAGAGGCTGGTTTAAACAAATACTTTAATTTTTAGAATTAAATAGCAATCCGTCATTCTGACTACCTTAGTCACGTTACGCACTGCATCCATTTTGAACAGTAAAGCTGAGAATTTAGTTTACTTGCTTTGTAATTGGTATGAGCTTCTCAAGTAGTTAGGTTTAGACAGCGTGTCTCTTTACTTACCATTTAATATCATTTTCATATGGAGTTCACAATCTATTTATTTCGAGCGTTTGACTCATACCTGTGTCAACAGATACTGACAATAGCTTCACCAATAGTATTTGACATTTCTCTTCTAGCTTTTAAAAAGTAGTCAATACGGATAAACAGTCTGTAGTGTTGTGTGCCATTATATCTAATGATATTGCGTCGTTTTCTGATTGGGGTACAATCATTGACGAGACCAGCATAACGATTGTTTTCCAGTGAACAAATACACAACAACGAAGAAGTTAATATTCACAACAAAATGAGAGTAAATACACTTGATACTGTTTTCGATTTTTTGTGCTATTAAGCGTTAATTGACCATCTTAGCAGGTAAAAAGCTTGAATTAATTGGCAGTAAGGAAATGTTTGTCATGTAACGTAAACACTCAGTCCTATTTGTTTGATAAAACCAATCACGGAATGTTCAATTATGAAGAAACAAAATTGTTGTTAAACCATCATTTACACAATAAGATTTATAAGTCTAATGGTGTAGATTTTTTATTCAACTTAAAACAATTAAAATAATAACTATTAGAAAATATCAGGAACAACAGAGTGGAATAACTATTAATGATTTGATGTATAGACGCGAGTATAACAGTTAATTCAGATACATGCAAGTGTATATCAAATAACAACTACTACTAAGGTCAATTAGATTACAGATAGGCACAATAGTCAATAGACAAACAGTGCTATTAGAAAATTAAACTATATAGATGAGTAGATTGTGTTTTGGCATCATAAAAATACTGTCTTTAATAATAAGACAACAGAAAATCCAATTCACTCACTGTACAACACTCATTTTAATGTGGTAAATATTATCGATTCAGACGATGATTAAAATTAATATATTCATATACTCTTAGTGCTGATTATATTCTGTTTGCCCGTATGTTTCAATACTGGACATTTTTTGTTTTTTACCTTTAATTAGTGACAATAAATATCTTCTCAGTGTACTTGTGCTGAAGATAAGAATACATGGATTAGAAGAACATCCAAATAATATAAGTATTGTACCCATTTGTTCAATCGGAGTACCGTAAGTGTAAACCACAACTTCACATATGATTAATATTTGACTTATACATTCAAACGAGTGTAATATAGCTTGTTGACATGACATTATTGCTGTTGTAATCACTAACTGAATCACTGTACGCTTAATTTGCAAACTAGACTCCACATTTTGTAATGAATCACTATGACGAGATGATTGAGATTTCCTAATAATATGTATGACCCATGCATGACTGATCAACATAACTAAAACTGGAACAAAGTACTCGAACACAACCCAGGAGTATACAATGTAATCAAGAAATGTTGTCGTTTGAATCCAGGGGAATGAAAAATCCATAACACATCGGCTATCAGTGTAACGACGAAGAAGTGGTGTTGGTATGTACAAAATTAAAAACATACTGAGCATGTAAAGAAAGTATAGTACGAAAAATCTATTCGTATACTTTTTGAATGATCCAAGAAATAGGACAGAACTCACTCGATCCAATGATATACAAACTAGATTTTGCACACTCATGATACAAAATAACCAGAAGGATGCATTTCGAAACCATAAGTGACATATCAGGATATCGATAATGTATAAGCCAGTATGTTTGTTATAGATATTGGTGGATTGAATTATATAATAAACAGCTGCTGAGAAGCATGCGCCGAAGTCAAGTAAAGATTGAGTTCTTAGTAAGAATGAAGTGAATTTAGAACCTATGGTCACTCTAAAAATAACAACTATCGCAACCATGTTGAACAGCGCACCAATTATTCCTTCAATTATAACAATAATCCGGATAGGTAAAGTAACGTAAACAGTTTCATTCATCGTTCAGTTCTCTTCTTTTGGTTTACTGTGAAATGAAATTCAAAATAGGATTTCTGACAATTACATATATATATATATATATATATATATATATATATATATATATATATATTCAGCCAATCAAATCTTGGTCGAAATGGTTCATTGAATATTTTTAGGGAAGAAAATGTTTATATCCAAAATCATTTGGAAAATAAGTATGAATATTAATTGGTTTTGTCTTCATTGTAGTTTAGTAGTAAGTAACAAACACCTCAATAATTATATGCAAGTCTAAGCATTAATTTCCGTGAAACATGGAGTGTTTTAAGACATGAGACTATGACGTAGTTAATCTACTGATCTAAATGAAAATTTATCTTCATATCAATAGCATACATCTAAGTTTTTATTCTTAATGATTCCCTTTAAAGGATGGATTCAGCGTCCTTATGGTAATGAGCGGAAATATGTATATTATGAGTCGAATAATCATTAGTATCTTTAGTTTTATGTATAATAACCTTAGTAACAATACTAAGCTGTTGAGCTGCATTTTCCTTTACAACTTGTGTATCCTTTCTTGAAGTTGATTTATAATAACATAAGTGTACAGACCTGGTGTTATTTTGCTGTATTACTAAACTCGTTTATAGTATTCAGCTTCTCAGCCATAGAGTAAAACAGAGTGAATATCTGAGTAGTAAACTTGGAGACCGTATTTCTGAACAGACTGTATTTGTAAACTTAATTTTAGAAAATGAGTTTAGATAAGTCACTAAAGTCAATTTGATATCAGACTAAGTTCGATTCCGAATATCTTTTTTTTTAATTTTACAAAAATTCCTTTGGTTCTCTTAAATAATTTCTAAGTAGCTTGCTTCCGACTGTTTCGATGAAAGTTTCTCATTGTTCTTGAGTGTTATGTAATATCCAACAAATAGTTTTGTTAGTTTGATTTCGTCCTCTGGTTTATGCGCTAGGCTGCTTTGATGAGTGGGTCACTCTGACAAACTCCCTTAGTTTTGTAATTAACTAAGAATAAATTCCTATCTTATTTTGCTCATTTTTGATAAACTTAAGAATGAATGTCATTAAATTATTTCACTCCATAAGAAATATTGTTTTCTTAGAAAGATTAATAGAATATTCCTGTCTCTTAACTAGTCTGTGGTAGCGTAACTTATTCAGATAATTCCATTTTAACATCAGTTTAATGACCTCTTTAAATTTCAGCATAAAATTTAACATAGTGTATTTTAAACTTCAAGTATTTCCATTATATGTCTACCTAAATCTCTGGTATTTCAAGCTCTCTATAAATGATTCTGTCATTCTCCACAACGCGTCTAGCGTTCCATATCTTTCCAGTGGGTTCTGCTTGAAATAAAAAATGGGAATATACCAATTGTCAGAAGGGATTTTGTGGAGATTTTAGAAACTTTACTGGTTGAAATCACTAGTCAATTGAAGCTAGATCACCATGGGAAAATTGGAAGCACTGGACGGCTGTTTCGTCGTAGTATGAGAAGCCGGTAGTAAGAAGCCGTTACCAGTGGAGTTCAACCAGGTCTGTTGTGAGATATCAACTCACTGAAGACAATGATGTAGAGCAGCGCAACTTCGTGGATTGGTTGAAGTCAGACATTAACGCTGTTGGACGCCGGCTCAGTGGTCTAATGGTTAAACGCTCGCGCGCGAGACTGATAGTCCTGGGCTCGAATCCCACGGGGAACGGGACCGTGGTTGCGCACTGCTGAGGAGTCCCGTACTGGGGAGGAATGGCCGTCCACTGCTTCCAGGTTCTCATGGTAGTCTAGCTTCAAGTGACTCATGATTTCAACCAGTGAAGTATAGCAATTATTGAAATGACGGGATTAAAAAAACAAAATTTCATTAGTTTACTTATTGTGAACTTTTATTTAACATTACTTCCGTTTTAATTCAATGTAATGATAAGTATTTGTTTTGTTTTTCAGTATGGTATTCTATTCGGTATAACATTCATCTATTTGAGTGTAATTTTTATTTAAGTCAAGATACGATATTCTTGTATTACATTGACGTGACATGCAACATTTGATTTGTTATAATTCTGGGTAATTTTCATATATGTGATTGCATCTTAACTAATAATCAAAATGAGTGTACAAATCAATAAATATATCACGTGTATTTTTGACTAGGATCGTCGTGTTTTGGGTTTAATAAATCTTCACTTGTACCAATCTTGGCGCTCTTATTTCGAGTCGTGGAAATTACAATGGTCCCTCGTTCTGCGAGTATAAATAATAAGCGATTCCAATATAACAGTTAGTGACGACCGAAATTGCAATTAAAACAGAATCTCTAATCATTTAATATCAACAAAGAAGTTTCAATTACATTCGTTTTAAGAGATGGGATGGTTACAAATATGGATGGAAATTCAGTTTGCCTCATCTATTTGTTTATTCACTTATCTAAAACAGCTTAGTTCAATAAATAATCAATAATCTCAATGCCGATTCCTATTTTATAATAGGGCAAGAAACAATACATAAAAAATATGGATTATGAAAACAGAAACTTATCAACTATCAATTCTTAACAATTGACTGACTAGATTATCAAAATCATAGCTCCATAATTTAAATGAAATCTACTATGTAACTTATATACAAGGATAACTACTTAACAATATTAAGTAACATGAGAATAATTTCAAAAATGAAGTATCAGTAAATCGCGTTATCTAAGCAAAATAATCAATACTTTTTCAAGTGTCTTTGTTTGTTTTTTTTCAAAAAAAAAAGAAAACTAAATAGCTAAATCTCATCACTACTACACGCCCTAATCTATCCATTTTTTAAAATAACTTATTACGCTGCAATCAAATAGAATATTAATAGCGAAGAACAGAAACGTGTTTATCTACAGGACAAAATCAGCCGTCATAGTAAGGAGGATAAAACTTGAAAATTACAATAATTGGATCATTAAAAATTGTATAATAAATATGAAATAATTGATTTACCAAGTATAAATGTATTTGTTTGAAAAGTACTGTATATGTTTTGGCTATTCAAACTGATATGACTGCAGTGAACTTGGATTTGAGATTTCTTGTATGAATGATGAATAATTCTTTTTATAGTTGGACATTAAATCACTGACATATTTATGATCATTTTCCTGATTATATATGAAAGTCTACCTGTATATATTCTTGATTGAAGGTATTTTCAAAATCAATACATAAATTCACATGAAAGAAAAAAGAATGGAATAAAATAAAGATTCGTTCATCACATTGAAATAACAAAGATATAAATATAATAAAACACTTGAAATGATATATAGATATACATATATAATCAGTATTTAAGGTTTCCAGTCATAAATTTCGTTTTTTTTATTTTTGCTTTTTGTCAACATACAACATCAATCATTGAGTGACAATCATTCTTGTTGCTATCTTATATAATAAATATTCAGTTCATTGATTAAAAAAAAGATGTTTTCACATGGGTTGTTAATGTTCTGAATCAATTCTGACAAATAAATTTGGTAGTCATTACAATGTATATATATCAGGTTTTATTCATGGATTAATTGAGATATGAATGTATCTATGTAACTTGGTTAGGGATTGGTACAAACTCATAGTCAGAAATCTCAAAATTTCAGTATACATCAGTATTGAGTTAAATTAATGAATAGGTATTAATAGAATAAAAATATTTTTGAAGAATAAACTAACATATGCTTTTATCGTTGTTAATAATGATAGTTATTGTACAGATCAGTATCATTTATTGTACCAAATATTTGTCCTGTTGCTATTATAATCTATAACATTAATTGTGACCGATCATAAACATACTGATAAATCGATAATTAGTGAATTGATCAACTTGAAGATCTTTCCTTTTTTCCAGTAATACTCATCTTTTCTGTGAAAACTTTTATTGATATCGATAAACGTCTTCTTAAGGTAGCTGTAGTAAGTATAAGTACACATGGATTTAAAACACAACCTAATAATATAAATATAGGGCCTAAATGTCCAGTTATTGATTGATAGTTATAAGCCATAATTTTATTTGCAATTAATATTTGACGTATAGACTCATATGAATGTAGTAATGCGAGTTGACCTGATAAAATTGCTGTCGTTATAACTAACTGACTTATTTTACGCCTAATATGTGAAGTTGATTCATTTTTATGAGATGTACGAGTATGGCGAGATGAATGAAATTTTCTAATAATATGTATTACCCATATATGACTGATTAACATCACTAGAACTGGTATAAAATAAGCGAACATAATCCATGAATATACCATAATATCAAGAAATAAACTTGTTTCAACCCAAGTGAATGAAAAATCCATTTCACAATGAGTGATCATATAACGACGAAGTATCGGTGCCGGCATATATAGAAATAATGACATTAAAATCATATAAGCGAAATATGTAAGCGTAAATTGACATGAATGTGTTTTATATAATCTAGGGAATATAACAGAGCTCACTCGATCCACTGATATGCAAACTAAATTTTGTACACTAAATGTACATGATAACCAAAAGTAAGCATTTCTAAACCATGTATGACATATTACTAAATCAATTATGTATAATCCTGTCAGTTCATTATAACGGTCAGTACATTGAATTATATAATAGATAGCTGTAAAAAAACATGCACAAAAATCAAATATTGGTTGAGCTCTCAACATACATGTAGTTAATTTAGAGCCAAACTGAGTTTTGAAAACAATAATTATCGCTGCACTATTGAATATTGTACCAAGTAGACCTTCTATGATAACAGTAATACGTATAGGTAAATTAACGATCACATTCGGAGACATAGTCTTGTTTCTTTTTACAAATAACAATTTGTGTTTCTTTTATTAAAATAAGAAATAAGCATTTCTTTTTATATTGTAAATTAAGAACATTTTCATTGAATGTACTTGTCAAGTTGTTGTAATGTGTAGAAGGAGAAAAACAAACAATTTTTAATGTTAATAATGTTTAATTCTTTTTTTTTAAATGAAAAGCATCTATGTTATACTATTTTACAACCAATCGAAATGAAGTGTAACATTATATTATTAAAAGTATTACAATTATTATTATCATTATTATTATTATTAAATCATTCAGCATTGTCTAGGCAACACTAATCTGTCAATATTTCTTTAAAAACAGTGGTTCTTATCTATGTTGTAATTTCAGACAGTTTCATCAAATTATTTGGGCGTATGGAAATAATTCCTTTTTTTTTTATTTACTGACCTGTTTGTTTGTTTGTTTGTGAAATAAATAATAGTTACTTAGTGAAGTTAATTGGTTTGTTTATTCTCTTCTACCACTTGTCAATCTTAATTTATATATTTTTCTCATCATCGAATAATAAATTGTTACTTTTCTTGTCATAAAAAGTTTAAATTATAATTCATCAAGTAAAAAAAAAGAACTTTTCCAGTAAATTTTCTATTTAGATTTGGCTTATCATTTAAGTCTAACTGATAAATACATGGTAAATGTAATTCAGTAAACAAATACCAGTTTATGCATTAAATTGTAACTAGCACTTATTTTCTATAAAAGCGAAAGTCTGAAGTTTCTTAGAGATTAGTTAGTTAGATTAAAGAAGTTGATCAAAGTTTTAAACTTGAAACACTATGGTTAAAAAGTTGCATGGCTCAAATGTTTAGTTAAGCTTACAAAAACTAGATAAGTCAGTTAACTTATATGAACGATTTGTTAGTCCGAATATTAAATCTTAATTTCATAGACTGCTAAATGATTAACAAAACAAATATCTAACAGTCATTATTGTTTCTATTGGTAACTACTACTATCTATTTTTAGTATTATATATTTGTATAGGTTATTTCAGTGTAGGAAACAACTAAGTTTACTATCCAGTTCTTCTGTCTTCACTGGAGGACTTCGTGTTATGAATTCGCTTTTCGTAAAAAGTCTTCAAAAAACTATATTATTCACAATGGTTAAGACGATCAATCGATATGCAGCTTCCCATTAATTTATGTATTTTAAAACCGGATTGTTATTGCTGTATATTCTGACTGATATACTAGTAAGTTTGTTTTAAATACTGAAAACTTTGTGGATGAGTTAAAAAATTTTAGAGAGTACGGACTTGTATAGTTATTTGGTGAAATGTGAATACCATATGTTCACTAGTCCATTTGCAAAATGTCCATCAATTGTCTTAGACTTTGTTGTCCCTTCATTTCCATACTAATCACTCTCTGTTCCCATTCTCTTCTATTCGATCTTCTCAACTTTCTATTGCCAGGCATTCCACTTTCTATTGATGTTACATACTACTTATATCTGTCAACATAAGTAGCACACACCACAACCAGATTTACACTTTCTTTACACTTAAATAATCGTTTACTTGATTGTAAATTAATTCTAAATGAAGTTTGGTTGTATTCATTTAAGCCCTTTTAGCTTTTTATTACATATTAAATTCTATGATATTTTCACTTGAAAATAATTTTACCACAACAGTTATTCAAAGAGTAAATAAGAACTTTCGTTTAAATTTCAACGAATAGTTTCATAATATTTGGGCGCCGAGTTGTTTTCTTAATATATACGGACCGAAGACAATATATTGTTGAGTTGAATTTCTCACATCACTTACGTATACACACCATCTGTTATCGTAACACTTTTTGTTTCACACTACATGTCTCTTACTCACTAATGTATATACCTACTTCAAACATTGTTCACGTTGATTGGATGACTTATTCAGCATACAGTAAACTAGAGAACCATGTGCCTATTTATATTCGATAATTTTGTTGTTTGATTATATTTTCCTTGAAAAAGCTTCAACCAGATTGCCAGGCAAAAAGTTGGGTTTCCTTCAAATTTTTTCCTTGAGATTTCACAACTACATTCTTCTTCTTTAGTTATTTAAATAGGATCAGAAAAACAAATTTCTCAAATTACCCTAGACCAGTGAATAATAAATGATGATAAACTGAATAAAACTCAAAATTAGTAGAAGGCAGATTATTGGTGTGGAACATCTTTAACATTTAGGGTCTTATAAAGTTCAAATGGACGATATATTCTGAGTTTATGATGTGCCATTTATGCAGCAACTGACCAATTTTTACAACTAACAAATTACTTGGTTATAACATACGTCAATTTCTTCTATTCGTTGGAAATCAATTATCGGTATAGGGTTGTAGAGATTATGAAGTTTTTGATTGAGATCATGGACTGAATGATGTCAGACCAACTTTGGAAACCTGGAAGCACTGGACGACTGAGGAGCCCCACAATAGGACGAAGCGGTCGTCCAGTGCTTCCAGGTTTCCAAAGGTGGTCTAATATCAATCAGTTCATGATCTCAATCAAAAACTTCATAATCTCCACAATCCTATACTGATAATTACCATGTGCTCACCAGTGACTAGCTTTGTGAGGGAATTATCGGAGTTCTAGTCAGAGGCCGTGACAAATGGAGCTAATCCATGTCGGGTAGAGACAGGAAACCACTTCAGTACAATGGAAGATGGTAGCGCAACTTCATGGATTAGCTTAAACTAGACAAATACATTACTGGATGCCGACTCAGTGGTCTACAGGTTAAGCGTTGGCGCGCGAGACTGATGGCCCTGGGTCCGAATCCCTTGAGTGGGGTCGTGGATGCGCAGTGCTGGGGAGTTCCGTAATAGGACGAACTGGCAGTCCAGTGCTTTCAGGTTTTCAGTGGTGGTCTAACATCAATCGGTTCATGATCCCAATCGAGAAATTAATTAATTTTGTTGACCAGTTGACAATATTGGCATTAGTCTAAATAAACAGATATCATCTGTATTATCTTTTAATGTTAAATGATTGGAGATATTCGACTGAGGATCTATGAACTTGGTCTTAATCCTAGTTGACACTCACTAGGACGGTTTTATAATAAGGGGTGTATTGCTACCTGTAGGATACATAACAGCATAACCCAATGCCACAGTTTTATTTCATCTATCATTAGACAAAAATTAACTTACATAAGAATCACTCCGAGTAACAATCATTGCAGGTGATGAGAGATAGGAACGGACTGCTCATTAGACGTTTTTAGGTCCAGCAGAAGTGTAAGAATTTGACCCTGTATTAGTTCCATTGTTTCTTTTTCCAGGAATTGAGTCTATTACAGTTGTCTTGCTTAAGTGCCGTTCAGACACTAACCACACGTTACAAATTGTTTTTAATAGTAATAAGGCATTTGTTTGCGGTAAGAAGAAACTGTCGTCGTAGCTAAAAGAATCAAATTTACAACTTTATTAGTAATGCCTACGAATTACCGTCTTTCTTCTATGCGAAGATAACTAACGAACATCAAAAGTCTGATAATACCCTACAACAGTGGGTAAATCAGTAATGTCCAAGTTACTCCCTCCTTTAGAAATGAATATGGTTCACATCCCAACGTTATGTTTCCAATATGAAAAGTTGACACATTATTTAATATTCCGATAATAACGAGAATCATGAGTCAAAAAGTTGTAAGATATTGATTTTTCACACTTCGTCTATATATTTTTTAGTTCATGTAGTGATAAAAATGGGATCTAGAAGAGAGTGCTGAAGGATAAGTTGTCAATATTCAGAATTGAACATTTCTTTGATAATTACAATAACATCATGAAGTTCAGTGGTACTACTGTTCAGGGAAAAACAACCACTTGTTCCAAAGACTTCTATCAGTTTATGTCACGATATTTGTATAAAAGATTTGGGGAGATCATTCTGTTAATAGTTCGTATCAAGTACCACATATATCTAGAAAATCACAAAAACTCGGAAAGCTCTACACAACTGCTTCGTGTTCGTATGGGACCCGTCAATAGTTCACATTAATGACTACATCAGGGAAGGAATACAGGACCTTTAGGGTTACTGCCAGTCCCAAGCCCGGGTAAAGGAGGAGGGTTGGGCATGGGGTTAGCGTCCCCATCCCGTAGAAAACTAACTCGCTAAAAAACGCTTACCAGAAAAAATAATCCAAATCATTTTAACTCTGCCCTGGGAGTTAGAAGGTCTTCATTTAGAAGAATTATGACGCTTCATGATGAAAGCCGAGTTCCTTCGGAAGCCACGAGGCCGATGCCCCTTCTAACAACCAGAGCAAAAATTTTTATAGGTACATGGAACGTTCGAACAATGTGGGAAACCTGGAAGACCAGTCAAATAGCAATGGAAATGAGGAGATACAACTTAGCCGTACTGGGACATTACACTGCTGTCAATACCAGGGAAGGTCTTCAACAGAGTGTTGCTGAACCGGATGAAAGACAGAGTAGACGCCCAACTTCGAGATCAACAAACTGGATTCCGTAAGGATTGATCATGCACAGACCAAATTGAAACACTACGGATCATCGTCGAACAATCAGTTGAGTAGAAATCGTCACCGCACATCAACTTCATTGATTATGGAAAGGCATTTGACAGTGTAGATAGGAGGACACTTTGGAAACTTCTTCGACACTACGGAGTTCCTGAGAAGATTGTCAATATTATCCGGAACTCATACGACGGACTACAGTGCAAGGTCGTGCATGGAGGACAGCTGACAGATGCATTCCAAGTAAGGACCGGAGTCAGACAAGGCTGTTTACTCTCTCCCTTCCTTTTTCATCTTGTGGTCGACTGGATTATGAAGACCTCGATATCTGAAGGAAAAAACGGTGTACAATCGACAGCTCAGAACCAATTAGAAGATTTGGACTTCGCAGATGACCTAGCCCTCCTATCACGTACACACGAACAGATGCAGATGAAGACAGCCAGTGTAGCAGCAGTCTCTACATCAGTATGCCTCAGCATACACAAAGGGAAAACCAAAGTCCTCAAATTCAAAGCAGAAAACAACAATCCAATAACTCTTGATGGCGAAACTCTGGAAAATGTAGAGTCCTTCACATACCAAGGAAGCATCATCGATGAACAAGGAGGTTCAGATGCAGACGTAAAGGCAAGGATTGGCAAAGCAAGGACAGCATTCCTACAGTTAAAGAACATATGGAACTCAAAACAACTTTCAACCAATATCAAAGTGAGAATCTTCAATACCAACGTCAAGGCAGTTCTACTGTATGGAGCTGAAACTTGGAGAACTACAACAACCACCATCAAGAAAGTACAAGTATTTATAAATGGTTGTCTACGCAAAATACTCAACATCCATTGGCCGGAAAACATCAGCAATAGCCTTCTGTGGGAGAGAACAAACCGACTTCCAGCTGAAGAAGAAATTAGGAAAAGACGATGGAAATGGATAGGTCATACATTACGCAAATCGTCAAACTGCATATCGAGGCAAGCCCTAACTTGGAATCCTGAAGGGAAGCGGAAAAGAGGAAGGTCAAAGAACACATTACGTTGGGAAATAGAATAAGATATGAAAACGATGAATTACAACTGGACGGAGCTAGAAAGGATTGCTCAGGACAGGGTTGGGTGGAGAATGCTGGTGAGCAGCCTATGATCCTTCACGAGGAATAACAGGCGTAAGTAAGTAAGTAAGGTCACGCGATGATATATATATATATATATATATATATATATATATATATATATATATATATAACACTTATCCAATAATGAACTAAGAATTTCAATCGATTGTTTATATTAATCTTATACTTGTTATAACCTGATAAGTAGAACAATAGATTTTTAATGTTTCACAGCTTTATGTCAATTACGTCCTTAGTGAATATATAACTTCTATCAAGGTAATACAAGTTTAAATTAGTACGAGCAACAAATCCAATCGATTATCTACAAAATCACTTTTCACCTGACTGATATGATAATAACACATGCCTAGACTTGTTGCCATACATTATGTCTATTTGATATAATCTATTCACTTTAGCGCATAAACTTATAGTAAATTAGAAGTCATATATTATTTGAAGAGGTAGTTTTTGTAAAGCTCATGAAACACTATAAATTCACTTTATCCACTCATTAAGGTATCATAAATATATTAATTTTATTATAAATCATAAAGTAGATAATAACGAAATCTATTGTTGACATTATACTTTTGCATTTGTTCAATTCGTTGTTTTTAACCTTTATTGTAATATATCTGCGTATAGTATTGAGACATTTTATTGCACAAGAAACTTGTTATGTACATTACTTTCAGTTATTTTCCCGTTTATTTGATGATTGCACACTGAGTATTTGTGTGTAATATTTATATTGAAGATTTCATTTCAATCATTCAAAGTTATCCGTACTTGTTTGTTATAAACATGTCAATGTTAATGAACTAAAACATGTAAGTTATGATAAATACAAACCTATTAAAAATTAGGGCTAGAAATAAAATATTTGAATGAAAATTACACTTATCTATTAAATAAATGAGAAAATGGGCGAAACTGATGAATCTAACATATTGCTTAAACATTGAATATATAATGAATAATTTTATCGTGTATAAACAATAGAGAATTTCTAAAGAAATGTATTGATGATAATGATAATAAAAAAATGCGTGATTGAAAAAATAATTAAATTAATTTAGTATCTAATGCATAAGAGATTTGTTGAACGAACGTTGTGATATTTTGTTGTTTGTTTTTTTAAGCAAAGAAATATTAATTTTATAGCAACAAATAACATGTACTTCAACAGTATATAAATTAAAATGTCAAAATGCATCAATTAAACGTAAACTTTATACTTTAATAATTGAGTTCATGAGTCAATTGAAGCTAGACTACCATGAAAAACCTGGAAGCACTGGACGGCTGTTTAGTCCTAGAGTGGGGCTCCTCAGCAGTGAGCATCCATGATCCCGCCTTGAGAGATTTAAACCCAGGACATAGATACGTAAATGTTTTAAGTAAACAACTTGGTATAAAACATCTTTTTAATCGCTGAAAAATCCTCATCATTATAAAACACAGATATATGAACGAAGAATATTCTTTTCAATAAGTTCTTGTCAGGTTCTACAGTTATATATCCAAATTAGTAGTCCCAAATACTTGATCAGATTTAAAGCATAATACATCATTTAAATTTATAGCGTGTAAATTCAGGATCGTTAAGTATTATAAAATAAAATTATGAATGTTGGGAACGATTAATATGAAGTGCTGACTTGAATAAGTTATGAATATGTTAAATGAAATGGTGAGATTAATGGTTTCCTGAAGGACGTCCCATCTAATATTAATGTTAGAAAATTGGAATCCAGAGTCCAATCTACTAAAGCATCTTAAAATGAATGTCAGTTGTGAGACAATTTGTCGTAACCTTGAATTTACCCTGGTATTTCTTAAGTCATTCTATGACCTAGGATAACGCGACAATTTCTTATTATTTCTATACTATGCAAAATGTTTCTTTCTTTGTTACCTTTTTTACTTGAACTTTCATTTAATTGACCTTTATTAATTTTTATATAAAATACCCTGACAAATCAATAATAACGAAAACTATTATTATTCGAAGATATGTGAATAAATTTTTTATTTTATTTATTTATTCAAACACAAACATTGGTACAAGAACGCATGAAATAGATACGCGCAACATAAATCATTCGATTCATGTGAAAGCTGGGATACTGCCCGGGTGCCCAGACCGAAGTAGGTGGTTTTCTTAGGGGGCCACACCCCGAGCCTTCGACCTAAAGGTCTAACCCACAAGGCAGTGGAGCATCGTAAGGAGCTGTAGTCCCATGGTAGCCGATGGCCAACGATTGGTTCATATGCCAGTTGTTCCCTCAGGGTACTGGAGTCCATGTGCACCATTGGTTCGGAATCAGGGTTTCCGAACTCCCCTAGGTGAGTCCTCAATACCCACCAACCCGGTTAAAGTTCCGGACATTCGCCTTTGGTTCTTTCGATTTCGTAAACAACACCCCCGCCACGAGAAGGTAGTGAGTAGGACTTCCCTGGCAGTGGTTATATGCACGTGGCCATGTGAGGGCATTCCGAGAGGGAGAGCTGACTCTTCCCACTCTCGGCTGTACCAGGGCATTTGGGGACTGTGAATAAAATAAGTAAGACGATAATATTTGACTAATAAAGTTATTTATGTACGCTAGTGAAATTAGGTCATCCTATAATTCAGTTTACTAATGATTAACTGGCCCTGATGTTGACCAAAGTAAATGAAATGGTAGAATGTATATTGGTTATACACATAGCTCCAGTTTTTCATCCAAATAGCTGCTACTTCTTGCATTTGAAGGATTTCTGTTCGGACTGACCTTAGCAGACAAATACTAACCTGAAAAATCATTGAAAAAGATTGACTTATACTGGAGTTATGATCACTTACTTACTTACGCCTGTTACTCCTCGTGAAGGAGCATAGGCCGCTCACCAGAATTCTCCACCCAACCCTGTCCTGGGCAGTCCTATCCAGCTCCTTCCAGTTGTTATTCATCATTTTCATATCTGATTCTATTTCCCAACGTAATGTGTTATTTAGCTTTCCTCTTTTCCGCTTCCCTTCAGGATTCTAAGTAAGGGCTTGCCTCGTGATGCAGTTTGATGATTTGCGTAATGTATGTCATATCCATTTCCATCGTCTTTTCCTAATTTCCTCTTCAGTTTGAAGCTGGTTTGTTCTCTCTCATAGTGGGCCGTTGCTGATGATATCCGGCCAATGGATGTTGAGTATTTTGCGTAGACAACCATTTATAAATACTTGTACCTTCTTGATGGTGGTTGTTGTAGTTCTTCAAGTTTTAGCTCCGTACAGTGGAACTGTCTTGACGTTGGTAATGGGGATCCTCACTTTGATATTGGTTGAAAGTTGTTTTGAGTTCCATATATTCTTCAATTGTAGGAATGCGATCCTTTCTTTGCCTTTTCTCATCTTTACGTCTGCATCTGAACCTTCTTGTTCATCGATGATGTTTCCCAGGTACGTGAAGGATTCTACATCTAACCAGTTATGATCAGTATGCACTAAATCGGCCAATATTGAGCTGTTCACTGTCTTCACTGCATCTTTTCTCAGGCATACTGAGGGGGGCATTCATTAACACGAAAATGTAAATTCCTAGAACTTCAACCAATATAAATTGAGCCACAAGAGAAATCAAGTTGCTCGCGACCATTTCTCTACGTAACTAGACATAGGTCAAGTGAAGAGAGTGAACAGCTCGATATTAGCCCATTTAGTTACAGTGCCAGTATAAACCAATCCTTTCCAGTTATTTATCGGTTCAGTTATTTTTTCGCCAAACTTTGTCAGATTCAAAATCCTTCAAACAGCTGAAGCAGTAGCCATCAGTATTAAGAAACCTGAGCTATGTGTACAAAAGGAATATCTTCAACAGGGTTCTCCTCACCTGGCCAACCTCAAGGCCAATTAATCAATTGTAATCTTAGCTATTAAATGACCTAATTTGACTATTGTACTTATAACCTTTCATGGTCATATATAACTGTCCCGGTTATCTTTATTCACATATCTTTGTATTATTATTATTATTATTACTATTATTATTAAAACAACATTAATATTAATCTCCCTAATGTATAATTCGTTTACTTCGCATTCATCCCAATTTATTATATGTTATCAATTTTTTAGACATTATCGTCTTCCACTAAACATTTTACCGAATTTTTAATTGTATCATTATTTCTCTCATCCAATCTGACTCATATTTATTCGGATCATGAATCTTAAATTTTCACTTGACATATAAGCTCGTTCAAGTTAACATTCCATACGAATCATATCAACATTAACAACTTTATTTTGTCAGAATGGAGTTTTGTGGATATTGTGGTAACTCTTTATAGTTGAATTTATGAGTCGATTAAAGCTAGACCACCATGGAAAAACCTGGAAGCACTAGTTTAACAATCCCAAATTCACATGCTATAACTTTAAACGATTCATTTTGCTCTAAACATGACCATTTTTCGGATTATTAATTTGGATTTGTAATTGTAGAATCTGAAGATAATTTATCGAAAAGCATATTCTTGGTTCACATATTAGTCTTTTAATATTATGGGAGTCTTTAAACAATTGAAATACCTACTTCTAGAGAAAATCGTTTCCGTTAAGATCAAATTATTGATATTTTATCTCAGTTAACTCGATCTCAAAAATGTTACAATGTGTTAGTTAGGCTATTTAGGCTGTGTATGACTGATAAGTTTATTGTACATGATTGAATGAAGTAATTGATGTAAATGAGAATGGTAAATGTAGCCTCATCTTTTTATCCATTCTATATTAATATTTGGAAAAATGAAATAAACCTTTTGTGTCTGTGAAGAAAAAGTAATGACAATTAGGAGAAGAAAATTTTCTTGTCAATGATGACACTTTCTTTAGTTGTAAAGTTGTATTCACAGTTAATCTTTTTTCATTCATGCAATACTCTTCAATGTTGTTATCGATTAACACATATACAATTAACTGTTCATACGACTGTGCAACTTAAGAGAATGACATCATCTAAGTGGAATTCTTTTTGTTGAATTGTCTGTATTTTCTCACATTATTACATTCTTTTGGGATACCTTTTTTTCAGAAGCTGTTCTAAAATTTTGGTTCAATATCAGTACATTAAAACAGCTTAAAGATTATATTCTTGATGACGGAAATTTTTGACGTTAAAATTTTGTCTTAATAATCTGTTATAACTCGTACCCTGTGGTCTCTGTTAATGTATACGTAGAGATACCGCCAATTAGAGGGCAGCGAATTATCGATCGAACCAGTGACGCATAAAACCTATGCGAGCAGTCTAGAGTCCTTATCGGTCCTGCTTCCTGCCTAGCCCAGCCAGTTAAGTCTAGAACACCAATCCCAGCCTCTGCAATATGAATCATTTATTTCAAACATACTGAGTTTATATACTAACCAGACAGACCACATCGTACCATAAAATAGAAAACAACATTTGTACAAGACTTAGCCAAATATGGCTGTGAATATGGGAGACAGTAATTGATAGACAAGGCATAACTCAAAAATGGTAAATCGTATAGTAATAGTTCATGGGTCAAAATAAAGCTCATAATAAGAGGGACATAAATATTTATAGTTTAGTTAAATAACAATTATACGATAAAAATATACTCATAGTATTGGTCCATAAATGGATCCCAAAAGTTACCATTCATTATGCTTATCGGGATATAACATAATCGTTTAATTCTAATGACAATATTTCAAACTTTGATGATTCCATTATTATTAATGACAATATTATAAAAATGTTATAACTCAATACGTATTGGGGATAATTCCTTCCTGAAGTACAGATGTGAAATAAATTGCAACCATTTTAAAAAGGAAGAATGTATTCGTAAAATCTCAGCGAAAGAATTTGAAATAAATCCAACGTTTCACCTGGCAATCTGGTCCAAGCTGTTTTATTCATAATCACAACTTTTCATCTTGATTTTTTATATCTTTTAATGTTCTGTCTGAGATAAAAATTAAACCTGTAGATTAATTTAACAATATGTTTAGTCATATTTGTCAGAATTTATTCAATCAATATCAGTTGCTAATCGATCCATTACTTCCTGTTGTGACTTTTTCACAAAATGAACTAATTACTGTCTATTGAGTTACATGTTAATTTCATGATAATACCGGTGACTAAGTGTAAGAAGGTTATAAATCGACTTGAAATAATCAAATGTTTCGGAAGAGTTGTAGTTTTCATTTTAGATAGGAATTATTTGGAGTTCTATGAATTTCGACTTTTGATCATGAAGATTTCGTCATTATCTTTATTAATTAGACTTAAAGTTTATAACTATTTTAATCCATATAGTTTTTTTCTTCTAAAAGCTAACGACAGAACAACATGTAAAAATAGATAAATGGCTCATATATACTTGAACTTGAGTTCTAACTGATTTCCATTTTAAATTCAATATAAACGAACAAATTATTTCACTTTTTAAAGTTTAAGTTGTTTATTTGTCTTCATATTTAACTTTATCAAAGTTCGCTATTCAGTAAAACGCATAGATACAAGTTTTGCTGCATGCACTGAACTAATTTGGATATCAATATCATTAGTATACACTTAATTACTTACTCCTGTTACCCCGCGCCTCCGTTGAAAAGCATAGGCCGTCCAACAGTATTCTCCCATAAACTATGTCCTGGACAATCGTTTCCAATTGTTTGCAGTTGCTATTCATACTTTTTATGTCTACTTCCAGTTCTTGTCGCAGTGTGCTCTTTGACTTTCCACTTTTTCATTTCCATTCGCGATTCCAAGTTAGTGCTTACTTCGTGATGTACTTGGATGATTTCCACGATGTATGTCCTATTCACTTCTAACATCATTTCTTAATTTCCTTCTCAACTGGAAGCTGATTTGCTTTCTCCCATAGTAGGCTGTTACTGAATGTTTCCACATCTTCCAGAGTTTCTCCATCAAGTGTGATTGGATTAGTGTTCTCTTTGTTGTGTTTGAGGTGCTGCTTTTCCCTTTGTGTATGTTGAGGCCTACTGCTCCGAAGAATGATGCTACACTGGTCATCTCCTGCATTTGTCAGTGTGTATGGGATAGGTTAGTTAGGTGATCTGTCAAACGCGAATCGTCTAGTCGCATCTAAGCTGTTCATTGTATTCCGTGCCACTCCTCAGATATCGAGGTTTTCATAATCTAGTCAACGACCAGTAGAAAGAGAAGGAGAGAGAGAGTAGACAGTTTTGTCTGACACCATTCCTCACTTCGAATGCATCTGTCAACTGTCCTCCATGTGTCACTTTGCACTATAGTTTGTCGGATGAATTCCATGTAATGTTGACGATCTTCTCAGCTACTCACTCCATAGTGTCGAAGAAGGTTCCAAAAGGTTTACCCATCTATACTATCAAACGCCTTCTTGTAATCAAGGAAGTTAATGTATAGTGACGAGTTGCATTCAATTATTTGTTCAACGATGATCCGTAGTATTACGATTTGTCTGTGCATGACCGATGTTTACGGAATCCGGTCTGTTAACCTTGAAGCTGAAACTTACATTCGATTCAGCAGCACTGTTGAAAACGCTTCTTGGTACCAGTATTATTGTGATATCTATGCAGTTTTCACGCTTGCTCTGATCTCCTTTCTTTGGTATCTTGATGAGATATCCTTCTTTCCTATCTGTCGATACTTGTTCTTCTTCTCAAATCCTCCTGAATAGAAGTGGAGGGCGTTTGCAGTTGCAGTTTTAGTAAAATCTGAGAACCATACAGTAAATAGTTCATTTGCAAAATGTCAATCGATTGACTCAAATTTGACTGTTCCTTTTGCAAATACCAGTCAATCGTCTCAGACTTCATTGTCCTTTCATTTTTCACACCAATCACTTTTTGTTCTCGTTCTCTTTTTTCGATCTCCTTAACATTTTTCCTCTAGTCATTTCACTTTCGATTGATGATACTACCTTTATCTGTCGACACCAGTAGCACGCACTACACGACTATAACCGCCATGTTCGTGAGCTTTGGAGGAGAGCTTGTCACGTTCTCCATATTTTTCCACTGGCTCTTCAGTGTCACTGCGGTATTTTATCTTTCAGTGTGTAGAAATTCCATAATTATGTGATGTTCAAAATGTTGACGATAATTTTCTTCACTAAGTCATGTTTTCGCGGTCTTTTGCTGATACATTTGTGTATGCTACTTATGTTGACAGATATAAGTAGTACGTAGCATGCTCTAGAAGATTGAGAAGAATGAAATGAAGAGGACAGGGTGTAAACAGAGAGCAATTGTACTGAAAATAGAATTGAAGGAATCACCAAGGGGAATGTGCAAATAATTTATTTAATGTATGATTTTCATATTTCATGAAAGCACTTTGTCATTTTACATTAGACAATTAATTGATTACTTCCAGCTTAGACCTTGTATACTACCACTATTATTATTACTAGTACTACTTTTATTACTACTACTATTACTCTTGCCAGTATGCCTTGCGGAACGCTTATGTGTTTCATGTGGTAAAATGTTATTCTATTTTGTTCTAGATACCAGTGGTAAATCTGAAAGGACTTAGAAGCCCAGGCTCCTGACAATCCTGAATCAAGTCAGGGATATCATCAATCTCATACAGAAGTTTGGTGATTGATAATATACCATGTAACATTATTAGATACAATTGGAAAGTATATTGGCTCTGTGCTGAAGTAGTGAAATCATTATAAATGTTCACGTTGTTAGTCGTTATTGGTCGAGACTTATCTACCTCAGCATTATCGTTATTGCAGAATTCAGTCTATGTTAAACTAAACAAACAGTTTAAGACTACTGTAATGTGTGACAGCGTAAGAACTTCAGCTTTCCTTCTTTCGTGCTAAATTTTCAGATAACGTTCATGAGTTTTCATTGGTTAATACATCCTGGAACACGGCCGATTTCGATAAAATCTACCATAACACCAGCATGATTTCTCACACAGTAAGTCCACTCTTTTTTTACAAACTGACATTTATGTCTTAATGAATGCGCCTGTTAAGCTAATATTCTGCCTCTATATTTCAGGTATTCAATGAAGACAGGTCGCACCTTGTGGATCTGCTGTATATTTATATTTTACGACAAGTTTTCAACTGTTTTATATTCTATTGCATACATTTAATTGCATTATACCATATTTAATAAATGTTTAACGGAACTGTCGTCATATATTCACTAAGCAGCCAAGTGATAAACCTAGGCGAGAGTGCAGATCAGTGTACTGTAAATTGCTTTATCCACAAACAGTGTCCATAGGTTACTACTATTCGATCATAGGTGTCTTCTTGGCATTGCTCACATATTATGGGACCATCTAGTTTGTAACTGAGACTAGACGCAGAGTACTACCTAAAAACGGCAAATCCACTGACCAAGTAGGCAATATTTATCAACGACATGCATTACCTGTGTCCATCCACCGACTACCTTGACGCGTTATGATGATTGGTATAAGATTAGGTCGTAAGAAGGATAGGGAAACATCAACCTGTTTTGTTTGGTGATGTATACATGGACCCGGGTCTGTGGTATGCAATTAAGTAGGTTTTTCACCAAAAAAGACGAATATATTCTGTATTAATTTTGAGTGCCACTTGTTAAAGGGAACTGGATGCTAGGAAGCTACTTATGCGTGTGAAGACCATATTCCACAGTTTTCATACAAAAGTCGACTTGATGAATCGAAATAGAATCCAATCTACAAATTTATTCATGAAAAGTTTAACTGATAAGAGTATATCAAATTAGAGTTTATATCAGGTTCCCATTTACAGCTTTTACACTGATAATGAAAAGGTGTAGTCGTTGTGATTTATTATTAGTTAGAGTCGTGAAACTAAATGTGAATATTCAGCCTGCTTTCAAAAGACCCTGAGGAAGGTGCTATTACTTTGGCCTCACAAAAATATTTCCATAGTCGCATGATTTAGACGACGAAATATTCTTCCGGGAGTTTTGTGAGAGCTCTCTCCTGTTCCATTCTAAACAAATAAACGGTACTGGCTTTGTTCGACAGTATGCATTTACAGGCATACAATACTTTGATACGATTTTATTATTATTCGTATATCACAAGAATTAATAGATAAGTGAATGTATATTTGTACGTGAAATACGTAAATAAATTATTCAGAGTTCAATGAAATGTTTTTAAGCAAAGACGAATTTATAGAACTCTGACATACTAACGTCTTCATGCATATAAATTTTCAATGAGATTAACTCTTACAACCTGTTCATAGCATAGTATGTGCTGAATACTGTATTTTATAGCTTTTATCCTTCTGCTTGCTTCCATTTATTCTAATGTATTTCAGTCTCGTCTCACCGGAAGATATACAAAGACATTTCGTGTCTATATAACTACTGTGTAGTTAAGTTCTAAAATAAATTACTGATATGTTAGGGTGAGGGAAGAATGTAGTAAATATGATACTTTTTTTGATGGAGTTTTGTTCTCTGAGCTGGATGGTTTGGTCGTGGAGCTTTCATCGTTCTTCTGAACGACATCATCAGCACAAACTTCAGATAGAATAGAAGTGTTTGAATTTCTCCATGTGTTTCACAGCTTGTTCTGTGCACCTCGATGTTGATTGGTTCTTGTTGACCTTAAATTTATCATTGTTTACTTCTTTGTTTTGGTTGTGTCTCCCATTGGTTTGATTTTTGTTCCTATATTTACGCATGATTTTCCTGATCGGTTGATAAATTGGATTGATTTCAATATGTTTGTTGATTGCTGATTGACCTGAGTGCCAGGAGAAATTCGAACACTTCACTTCTATCTGAAGTTTGTGCTGATGATGTCGTTCAGAAGAACGATAAAAGCTCCACGACCAAACCATCCAGCTCAGAGAACAAAACTCCACCGAAATCATCCACCTGAGCTACAAATCTTCTCCACCATCCCAAAATATGATACATCAATATCATATCCACCCAGTTTTTGATGTGCTGCACAAGTTCGCAGCTTTCAGCTTCAGGGAGTTAGTTAAACTACAGATTCTCGTATGTATAGTTTTCCAATTTCGAACCAATCCAATTTTTTTAACTTACATACTTCATTATTTCCTTCAAAGTAATATCATTATATTAAAAAAAATGAGGTATACGACAACCAAGTACACTGAACTAAAGAAGTGTCGTAATTATTGTCTCATTTGAATATATATATTAGTTGAAATCGATAACCCTAAATAAAAAACCGATAAACTCGATAAACGAATTATTCGCTACTAGGATTTACCTCATGAAAGATGAACGATATTGTTTCAGGACTGAAGACTACAGTCATTTAAACATCAGTACATGGTTTAGAGCACTATCACCAGAACTATACTTAACCTCAAACCTTTCTTCACTGACAGTTCACTTTAAATCAATCACGATTATTATTAAGTTTTCTGTAACCTATAATATCACTCCAGCATACTATGCAAGTGTCCGGTGCAGCACAGTCTGATATTACAGTCAGTCACAGCCTAATCTAATTTTCTAATAAAAAATTAAGTTATATTGTGAAAAATCCGTTGACTGAATGAATGTAAAAATGACCATTATTTCAGCCTACGATACATTTAGTTGACATAACAATGTTAAGTATATTTCCCCTGATTTATTTTCAGTTTATTTGATGTTACTTTGGTAAAAAAAAAACATTGTTCTGGTCTTCAAACATATTATTTTCCGAGGGAATTACTTACAAATATCGATAATTGAAAGGACTAGTACTTATTTGGAGGTCATCATAATTAATTATATGCGTTTTCTTAACATCAACTTTTTTATCAAATAAAACACCACGATAACATACCAAATCTTCTAATGTTTGAGTCTTTTTCAAGCCATCGTGCTGATACTTTCCAATCAACTAATATCTTGGGCATTAACTGAATCTAAATAATCACCTCAGTTCCAAAGTACACGAAAACTGATAGTATCTGTTGATTAATTTGTTAATATTTTACCATTCAAAAAAGAATAATTTATTTGCTGGTGATTAATAACATAAAGTTCATATTATCTGACATACGTACACTGCATAAATAAATATAGATTCAATCCTTAATAGTTTCTATAAACCAATTCCTTCCCCTTAAGTTTTTCGAAGAACATTTACAATGTTTATGATAATATAAGAAGCCAAGTTTACCTGGTATTAGCCTTGTTTTAAACCTAAGTTGTAATTTTTTTCATTTACTTGCAAAGTGTTGATATAACATTTGAACTCTACCTAAAATACAAACGCTTAATGAAAATCAGATCAAAGTACATGTATCAAATAAATTGATAATCACAATTAACTGGTTAGTGGACATGAAAAAGTCAAATTTAACGTCAATATCATCATTCACATTAATAAACCAATGAGCAATCAGTGTTGTGGAAAAAGTAAATGAATAGACTTTAATATTTATCGTCAGATTAAAAAAAACTATTTCAATAGTTAATGAATGAATGGAAGATTGAATTCGTTTAAATGGTATGTTTCTATGATATAAAAATTCACTATGATGTGTCTAAATTCTAGTTCAAGCAAATTCTATTGTATTTCAATCACTTAGCAACATGCTGAATTACCGATTCTTATATTATCGGAATTTAAAAGAAAATATTCCGAATTAATTAAAACAAAAACGGTCAACTGAAATGAAAATTGATAGACTTCTATTGAATACTGACTTGTCGTTTTATATATTTCGAATGGTCAGAGAACGGTTATTATAAATAATTAACTTTGTTTATATGTAAACATATATAAACTAAAACTGATCCACTTTGCTCTAATTATTTCCCATAAATAATGTTTCTGTTGCGCATAAAACATGTAGAATGTTTGGAAGCAAAGAAAAGTTCTTCATAATAATCGGATTTCTTGAATCAGATGTCTGTTCTGTTTGATAATCATAACAAGATGTATCTGCAATCTCAAGAGAAACTGTTATTCCCTGAAATATTAAAACAAATGAGGAGATACAACTTAGCAGTACTGGGAATCAGAGAGACCCATTGGACCCAAGCTGGACAACAAAGGCTAAATACGAGAGAGATGCTGTTATACTACGGCCAAGAAGGGGAAAATGCTCCACACACTCAGGGAGTCGCTCTTATGCTGTCCAAACTAGCACGAAATGCACATGTAGGATGGGAATCTCATGGATCCAGAGTCATCAAACCATCATTCAGAACAAAGAAGGAGGGGATCTTAATGAATATTATCCAATGTTATGCACCCACAAATGATAGCAACGACGACATTAAAGATCAGTTCTACGAGCGGCTGCAGTCAGTCATTGAGAAATGCCCAAGAAAGGACCTAACTATTCTGATGGGAGATCTAAATGCCAAAGTCGGAATAGACAACACTGGATATGAAGACATCATGAGACGACATGGACTGGGAGAGAGAAACTAAAATGGAGAAAGATTTGCAAATCTATGTGCACACAACTGATTGATCATAGGCGGTTCAATATTTCCACACAAACGTGTACACAAAGCCACATTGATATCACCGGACCATACCACAGAGAACCAGATAGATCATATTTGCATGAATAAAACGTTCCGAATGACAATGGAAGATGTGAGAACCAGGACAGGCGCTGACGTAGCTTCAGATCACCACCTAGTTGTGGCCAATTTAAAACTGAAGCTAAAAAAGAACTGGATTAGTGGACAAACAGCACTACAAAGGTTCAATACAGCCTTCCTTCGAGATACTGACAAACTCAATGAATTCAAGATTGCTCTCAACAACAGGTTCCAAGCCTTACAGGATCTACTGGAGGAAGAAGAAACTAGTATGGAGGACAACTGGAAAGGCATCAAAGAAGCATTGACTTCAACGTGTCAAGAGGTTCTGGGTTTAAAGAAATATCATCATAAGGAGTGGATCTCTACAGAAACACTGGACAAGATCAAAGAGAGGAAGAACAAGAAGGCAGCAATAAACAACAGCTGAACACGAGCAGAGAAAGTCCAAGCACAAGCTGTGTACATAGAAGCAAACAAGCAAGTGAAGAAGAGAATTAGAGCCGACAAGAAGAAAGACGTGGATGAACTAGCAACGACGGCAGAAAAGCTGCTAGAGAAGGAAATATGAAACAGCTTTACGATACAACGAAGAAACTATCAGGGAAATACAGTAAACCAGAGAGACCGGTCAAAGACAAAGAAGGCAAGCCAATCACCGAAATTCAACAACAGCGGAACAGATGGGTAGAATACTTCGAGGAACTCCTGAATAGGCCGGCTCCAATGAATCCACCGGACATCGAAGCGGCACACACAAATCTTCCCATAGACGTCAACCCACCAACGACGGAAGAAATCAGAATGGCCGTCAGACAAATCAAGAACGGGAAAGCAGCGGGTCCGGACAACATACCAGCTGAAGCACTGAAGTCAGACATCGAAGCAACTACAAACATGCTTTACCTTCTATTCAAAAAGATTTGGAAGGAGGAACAAGTGCCGATGGACTGGAAAGAAGGACACCTCATCAAGATTCCAGAAAAAGGAGATCTGAGCAAATGTGAAAACTACAGAGGCATTACACTACAGTTAGTACCAGAGGAAGTCTTTAACAGAGTTTTGTTGAACCGGATGAAAGATGCAGTAGACGTCCAACTTCGAGATCAGCAGGCTAGATTCCGTCAGGATCGCTTGTGTCAGACCAAATCGCGACACTACAGATCACTGTTGAACAATCGGTTGAGTGGAACTCGTCACTATACATCAACTTCATTGATTATGAAAAGGCATTTGACAGTGTAGATAGGAGGACATTTTGGAAACTTCTTCGACACTACGGAGTTCCTGAGAAGATTGTCAACATTATCCGGAACTCATACGACGGACTACAGTGCAAAGTCGTGCATGGAGGACAGCTGACAGATGCATTCCAAGTAAGGACCGAAGTCAGACAAGGCTGTTTACTCTCTCCCTTCCTCTTTCTTCTGGTGGTCGACTGGATTATGAAGACCTCGACATCTGAAGGAAAACACGGAGTACAATTGACAGCTCAAAATCAATTAGACGATTTGGACTTCGCAGATGACCTAGCCCTCTTATCGCATACACACGAACAGATGCAGATGAAGACAGCCAGTGTAGCAGCGGTCTCTGCATCAGTAGGCTTCAGCATGCACAAAGGGAAAACCAAGGTCCTCAAATATAACACGGAGAACACCAATCAGATCACACATGATGGAGAAACTGGAAGATGTAGAATCTTTCACGTACCTGGGAAGCATCATCGATGAACAAGAATTATCAGATGCAGACGTAAAGATAAGAAATGGCAAAGCAAGGACAGCATTCCTACAGTTAAAGAACATATGGAACTCAAAACAACTTTCAACCAATATCAAAGTGAGAAACTTTGATACGAATGTCAAGGCAGTTCTACTGTATGGAGCTGAAACTTGAAGAACTACAACAACCACCATCAAGAAGGTACAAGTATTTATAAATGGTTGTATACGCAAGATACTCAACATCCATTGGCCGGATACCATCAGCAATAGCCTTCTGTGGGAGAGAACAAACCAACTTCTAGCTGAAGAAGAAATTACGAAAAGACGATGGAAATGGATAGGACATACATTACGCAAATCATCAAACTGCATCACGAGGCAAGCGCTAACTTGGAATCCTGAAGGGAAGCGAACAAGAGGAAGGCCAAAGAACACATTGCGTCGGATAATAGAAGCAGATATGAAAACGATGAATTACAACTGGACGGAGCTAGAAAGGATTGCCCAGGACAGGGTTGGATGGAGAATGCTGGTGAGCGGCCTATGCTCCTTCACGAGGAGTAACAGGCGTAAGTAAGTAAGTAAGTAAATACGCAAAATACTCAACATCCATTAGCCGGATACTATCAGCAACAGTTTACTATGGGAGAGAACAAACCAGCCTGAAGGTTAACAAGAAATTAGGAAAAGACAATGGAGTTGATGGGTAGGACACACATTACGGAAATCATCAAACTGCATCACGAGGCAAGCTCTGACTTAGAATCCTGAAGGGAAGCAGAAAAGAGGAAGGCCAAATAACACATTACGTTGGGAAATAGAATCAGATATGAAAATGATGAATTACAACTGTAAAGATCTGGAAAGGACTGTCCAGGACAGGGTTGGATGGAGAATGCTGGTGAGCGGCCTATGCTCCCTCACGAGGAGTAACAGGCGTAAGTAAGTAACCATAGCTAGGTATTATATCCCTGGGCTATTCAAAGGACGTGTTCTTTATACTAATCAATCAGTCAGGCTTTTTTACTAGTGACCAATTATCACATTGATGAATATCTGTCTGAATCTACAAGTGTAGGAAAACTCTTAATTTCGTGTTAAAATAGAATCATAGAATAAATTTTAGATGATTATTTCAATGTGCGATCCTAACTGAGATGTTTATTACAAAATCAAACTGAAGGCACCCTTTTAGAAGTAGTATTACAAATTTATGTAGTTGACGAATATTGATGGAATTTCTAAAGGAAACTTTTCACTTTATTAATTAGTGTGGTGTGTCAACGATTTTTAGAGAAATGATTTTAGAAGTTTACTTAATTGATAATAACTTATCATTCTACTACAGTTAATCACTTTCTTGTCAGTCAACATATTCCACAAATGTAATATATCTGTAGACTGGTACATTTAAACTACATCACGTATTACAATTATTAATGATGAGTCTATAATTTATAGACGACATTTGAGAGACGCTAGACTGACCTTGAGAGTGTCCACTTAATAACCAGGACTAAATGAGGGTTATAAACCTATGTGTGGAATTATAATTATGATTTATAGTTGATGTTTAGGGTTATAAATAAGATTTAGGGTTTTCATCACGAACTGACATCAGCTGTAATGCCAAAACTCTATTTATCAAAATGAATGAGTGAATTTCGCGCCTAAATTCGAGACCTGTTATCTTATACGTGATTAGTTCGTCCATAAATAATAGTCTCACCTTATTAACTATATGTAATAACTAATTTACACCAGCTCAGTAAATTAAAAACATGAATAATTAACCTAATAGAAATTTGATTTATAAAATATTCTTTTGAGTATGTCACAAATGTTTCAAAACAAATTGAATATTAACCCTTGGAATTCCAAGAATAAAGTAGATAAATAAACAGCTGAAATTATATTTAATGATAAAATGAACCTTTTTATCATTATTTTTCACATCTAGATTAAGATCCACGTGATGTTGTACTTGAATTGAATCACTTAGTTGATATAACCATTAAACATTTGAATTTCCTTCTTTTGAATCCCATTGTCTAAAATAATGTAAATGTTATGAAAATTATGTTAAACGCATTAACCCCGTCTAATTTTTATCCAAATTTCATGCAAATAATGTGAAAGTCGTCTACGTACTGATACTGTTGTTCCAATAATGATACATGGATTAATACAACTACTTAATACTATTAAAAATGGACCCATTTGTTGTCCTATAGTACCATAACCAAAAATTACAATATTTAACATAGTCAAAAAATAACGTATAGATTCATATAAATGTAATGTAGCTTGTTGACCAGACATTATTGCTGTTATAAGGACTAATTTATTCAACTTTTTTTGTTCATTCAATTCACATCCTTTATTCCGTAATGTAACTTCAATCGGTCTAAGAGTTTTAGATTGATATTGTGTCTTTTTTAATTTTATTATAATTGAAACATGACTAATTGTAATAATCAATACTGGAATTATATACTGAAATGATAACCATGTATATCCACGAAAAGCAATATATGTTGATGAATCAATTCCATTTGGTCCAGGTACATAAATACATGTATCATTATTGAAACGTCTAAAAAATATTATTGGTGTAAATAATAATCCTATCATGCCTAATTGATAAGTAATAAATATTATAATTAATAATAATTGATGTGTTTTATAAATAATTGGGAATAAAACTGCTATGAATCGATCAATTGAAATACATACAATATTCTGAACACTTAATATAATACCAGACCAAAATGCAATATTATATGACCATAAATAACATAATAATTCATTGATAAATGAAATATCAGTTGGATTTTTATTATTTAGTAAATTTTCATTTTCTGTTGCTGAATACATTGCATATAAAAAGCATGCAGTACAATCAAATATTGTCTGTAATCTTAACATTAATGTTGTAGATTTTGAACCAAATTGTGTTTTAAATACAATAAATAATGTTAATAAATTTAATATAGTCCCAATAAATCCTTCAATAGTTGTAACAATACGAAGTTTTAAATACATTGATAACATTTTTTAATATTTTTATAACATATCAGTAGATGAAGAATCGAGAACAGTTGAGCTTAACTTCCATACAAATGGTATCAAATCATTCTTATTCTTCCAAATAATACAAACTATATAATGAGTAGATGATAATAATATTTAACAGAAATACAAGTTAATACGGATACTATTTATTCACCAATCGTTTGATTTCATTTAAATCATCTAAAAATGCATGACTCCGTTCTATCTACCAGATTTTTATGAAATAAAGTACGATAACTGATTGTACTCCTAGATTAAAAAATATAAAAGGAATAAAAATAAACCTTGGCTTTCATTGTATTTTTATTTATTGTTTATTCATTTATTATTTTCCTATTTCTGATAATTTGAAATTTTCATAATATGAAGTTAACTCATAACATTAAGCATTATGATTAAAGTTGGAGAATGGCTATTAATGGTTACATTCAAACTTGAACCCATTACCATTCAGTTAAAAAAACACCAACCTATTATCCACCGAACTACTGAGTTCAGATAGCTTATCCAACGGATATCAATCAGTACAGTAGGATCCTCAATAACTGATACATGAATTTTCTCATTTTATTTGGAAATGTCACTAATTAGAGTACAATAGGATGCAAAATTTCATTGAAAATAATATAATGACGCCGATTAACAATCAAATAAACCTTAGTTTGAATATCCATATTTTATGTGGTGAAGCTACAAGCATTGTGGAATGAAATGAATTCATTTCTTTTTGTCCACTCTAAGTTTTTCGATTATCTATTTATTTTATAAATGAAATACATATATATATATATATATATATATATATATATATATATATATATATATATATATATATATATATATATATATATATATATATATATATATATATATATATATATATATATATATATATAAGAGAGAGTGAGTGACAGAAGTTTATTACGATATTACATGACAATATAGTTTTTATCAGTCGATCAGTAACTCATTATTACTGACATGGGGTTTATTATTCACTCCCTCCATACAGCAGAAATGATTTCAATGAATTAGAAAATTTCCTGTGTTGAAATTGTACAGATGAATTAGAAAGATTCATACGGATGTCTATCATTTCTATCATATAATAATATTAAAGATGACTGATCGTTTCTTGTTATTATTTGAATTTGTCACATGATAATTCACCATACTTTTTATTGATGTAATTAAATGTAGTTGGTGTTTCACTTGTTGCAATTATTTTATCTAGTACTTTATTCTAGAAGTCAATTTTGTTTAAAACTATTAATTTAACTTCAATTATTCATACTCCTTAGCCAACAACATGATGAAGTTTTCATTCAATATAAAACACGTAAGCGAAATATACTTGGTTGGTATACAAGGATCCTATGAAGATTGCCTCAATATAGCCATCATGTCACAAGTTTTATAGAAAATATGGTGAGATAACGTATGCGAGTTTCGTCCAACCGGATGTATCTATATCTCAGAGTTGATATCCACTCTGGGATTTAAACTCAGTCGAACCTATCAATAACGGAATAATCTAATATCATCAAAATAAAATTCAAACTCATTCTTGTTGCTCAAGCGAGTGGGTATCCGGACTCAGTACCTAAATCGATATCTTGTAAGATGTTTGAGGTAAAAGGTATTAAGTATGAATCTTGGAGCGAATACCAACTCTGAGATGTGGGTACATCCAAATGACGATTCACAAATAAAAAAATCGCGCATCTTAGATTCCAGAGCTGTAACATATATGTTACTTAATTTATGCAAGAAGTAGTTTAATCGGAGAGTTCTTTTGAATGAATTCACTATACGACTTATGCAACTGTGTATTAAATAGGGAAATTTTTGTTAAAGAAATTTATAGATTAATGAAATTGTTAACAGTGATAATCAAAAAATTCTGACTCTGTAATTTATCGTGTGACTGTAAGAAAAAAGAAACTTATATTCTTCATAAAATTCTGATTCCAAATTGTACTTCATTGGTACTTTCGCAGTGTAACAGTCTAAAGTGAGATCTTTTTAAAGGTTTGATTGGCTCATATGGATGATATCAAATGCTGACTCTAAGGCTGAATTTTTTACCTTTCCTATATGTTTCACTGGAGAGAATGGGATTATTGAATATTTTTATCATAAGAAACCTCTTCAGATACATATCTAGATGATATCCATCAACGTTCCTCTAGGATTCTACACTAAAAGCTGACGTTTTTTCTGAAATCTTGTGGTATGATCTGTGGTCTGATTTAACAGACGATGTGTTCTTTTAATGCCTGGTCAGCTTATACAACAGAAAATATAAAACTGCCTACTGACTAGTAAAGTAGCAGGCTTTATAATAGGATGATTAAGACAAACAAAGTATGAGTGGAGACCTTGGCTTGTTAAAATTTAACAACATCCTTCAAGTAGTCTATCTAACAAATTTCGTGATAACCCGAATTCATATTTTAATTGAGATTATGTTCTGGAATAGCAAATGAAGCCTGATACTGTTTCAAGAAAGTGGTGGCACACAGTAAATTCCAATAAGTTGCTAATAAAAACGGGAATACCTGAAAATTGCTAGTTTAGAAATAGAAAAAACTATATTAGTTGACTAGTTTTTAAAGAAACTCTTCAAAGTAACCTTACTTGGTACATGAAGATATTATCCTACAGCTTTATACTTTTGGTAGTAATCAAACAGTATGTACTCAGCTTATCAGAGCTGGAAATTTTGGTGTATATTTCATACTTACTTACGCCTGATACCCTTCATTCAGTAACATAGGCCACACACCAGCATTCTCTAACAAACTCTGTCCTGGACAATCCTTTCCACTTGTTTCCAGTTTCTATTAATACTTTTCGTGTCTACTTCCAATTCTCGTCTCAAAGTGTTCTTTGACCTTCCACGTTTCCATTTCCATTCACGATTCCAAGTTAGTTCATGTCTTGTGATGCGGTCTGATGATATCCACGATGTATGTTCTATCCATGTCCAATCTCTTCTTACTTTTCTCACCAACTGGAAGCTGGTTTGCCCTCTCCCACAGTAGTCTGTTACCGATGGTATCGGGTTAACAGCCATTAAATATTTTTCGTAGGCGTTTTTTTAAGTGCTTGTATATATTTCATACCCTTGGATTATTCAGTGGTTTTGTAAGACCATTGATTCTCTTAATCATTGGGAATAGTACTAATTATATGAGACAGTCTAAGACCAAAATATCTCATGAGTTATGAAAAAATACTATTTTAATTTATTTATCTTTCTAGTTTTCATTATACACTGCTATGGTAATGAAGTAACCAGATTACATCAGATAGATAATTCTCAAGAATGAGTGTTAAAAAAACATGAAATTTACCTTCAGGTTCTGAAATTTGTTTACGACTGTTTTGATAGAACTTCAAATGTACTTTTATGTCAAATCAGTCTTATTAAAATATATGGAGGACGATCAAAGCGTCTCGTCAAAGCCTTTGATAATGAAATTTACTTCAGAAATGATATTAAATAAAACAGAAAATCAACTAAATTTACATTTTCAAAATGTAAATTTCTAAAATCGACCTCATAATTATTTTGCAAAAATGCCTTTGTTACTAATTAACCTCTCAGTAGCTATAATCGTGCACTTGAAATGTTAATCTACTAGAAAAACGTACACATATTTACTGTAAGTACCAGAGTGAATGGATTTTAAATTGAGAACGTCTGGGAAACTGGTTTCGAATTTCTCCCGATTTTATCAATACTCTTAACCTCAGAGACCTATTCCTCCCAGTTTTTTCTTACATGCTTTTCAGTGAATTATTTTAATTAGCTTAATTTACAACTTTGATTTGATGTTTTCTTCTCAATTACCGAACATCTATGAACCTCGGCCTACATTACTTGAATCGAACTACTTTATTTACAACTAACACAATTTCTCAATACCGGTTTTAATTTAAAAAACCATTTAGTAACCTGTTCTCAAATTAGTTTCAGAAATTCAGCTCCTTTTAATCTTAAGTCGAGTTAAATTCAGTAAAGGATTTTCTATTCCCCGACTGTTAATTAACTGATTTATATTTCTTTATGACCTCTGATTAACCAGTTTCCTGTGTATATTCCACTTTTATTATCATCTGCATTCTCATGGTGTTTTTATATTGGTTACCCGTGGAATCTAAGATTTATACATACCCTATTTTATATAATATTTAGTTTGGAAACAATCAGTTGGATTCATTTCAAACTAGTGGCCATTGATGTCAACACTAAACTTTGAAACTAATTCCTACTGAGTCATTAGTTCTTCTGTAGAAATATGATGTCTTTTTTGTGCAGTATATATTTAGGGCCATTGAGTGGGTTTATTTATTACTTTTCAAATAAATATGATAACACAGACAGCAAAGTAACATCTTCGAAAAAAGATAGTTATTCTGTAACTTTCATTTTAATTTTTGTTTAAGTGTGTGTACATAGGTAGATTAAACCTTCCGTAGCACGGATTTAAATATTAGGTGAATTAGGAATCTTCTTGTTGGTACTCGTATGTCGATCATTGGTAGCAATCCGATATTTGAATTGCTTGTCAATGTTGAGTGACGAATGCGGATCGTGTAGAATGCATCAATTATTTTGTGTTGGATAAGTTGCGAATTGATTTATCTAACGACACAAACATTCGAAACGGAACTGGTTCCAGTATTATTCTAAAGATGTTTTTATGGGAATTTGATTAGTTTTACTGAATGAGAACAATAGTTTGCTAGATACCCTAAACCTAGTCCTCACACTAGTTGATTTTTGTCAGCTTATGTTACATGCCATCACGAGGGGATTGACGATCTTTATAGCATACTAACTGTGATAGTCACGAGTATTTGAATTATAGTATGAAATAAGAATCCCAGAAATAACGTAGTCGGATCAAGAAGTACTAGATAAGCATGAACGAATGTACTGTATTTGGAATTCGAAATCAAGCATTCAACAAGTACAAAGGTATCACTAGTTCATTCAAACACCACACTAACCCATTTCATCCAGCTTCCCAGTCTGAGAGATTACCCCTGAATTTCCCCAAAACTGTAGGTTCTCTTTGATTATACGTTTTGACTAGGAAGAAACTTAGGTTAAGGGCTTCCTGTAAACCGTCTCTAACCACTCAAAATTTAAACATAGTGAACATAAAATAAATCACTAATGACCTGATTGCAAGTTCGTCAATAGAATCCAACCGGTACTACCTACTTGACAAGAATAATGTTGTTTAATACTCTATGATCAGTCAATGTAAACTGAAGTAAAACGTTAAGATTTAGTTAATAGTTCTACTACCTATCAACTATACAAATTTCATCATGCCTCAAAATTAGTTGCACTCCTAGTGATCACAGGTAATTCATCTAAACAAAATGCTTTGTGTGGTACCACTTACCTTCTTAATGGTAAAGTGACAAGTAGATTCAGGTTGATGACGGACTTTGTTGAATCATACTTTTGAGTTTCGAATCTTCAAATTAAACGAGTGTTCATGCATTTCTAATTATTTATTACATTAATGAAAATAACAACTGACTTTTAACAACTTCCTCAAAATACACTAACCAGAACTTAAATAATATCTACCTTTTGTACATAAATTCATATTCTAAGGATTGTCGGACGCTGGTTAAAATCAATATTTTGTTTTCAAGGTTCATGATTTGCCTTACGTATTCACAGAATGGTCAAACAAAAACCAAATACTCATGAGAAAGTCGAGATATAATTTTGGAGGCCCACCTTAGAAAATAATTTTCAGAATCTGTGATAGTTCATATTATGATGTCGGAAAATTGTAAGAAACTTTCGATGTCTGTGATATTTTGACTCACGTTTTCTAGTTCTATGGTTAAAAAACATCTCAGGTACTTAGATCCTAATTAATTGCTCTATATGAATGAACAGATTTTTCAAATTTAAAGTGTAAAGTATGAAGTGTGTTAACTAATTTAGATGACTTAGTAGTATGAGAAGTAGCGGTGTCTACCACATTCGTTTCAAGTATTCTTCCTCTGGGTTTCTTCCAAGATGACTTGGTTTCACAATGGAAATTTTATTTATTCTACGAATTCATAACATGGCATTTCTTATCAACAACTATAAAATGTTTACTAAATGTTTTCAAAACAATATATATGTAGAGAAGTGAATAATTTTGGCTACCCTCTACATAAGTTACTAAATTGAACACTTGCCAGAATATATTCATTCGCATACATAAATAAGTAATCTCTACAATGTAAACATGTAGACGACAGAAAGATGAAAGTAAACATATAAATATGATGTATGATATGAAACATCGACAAATAACTTTTTCGTTCAAAAACTTTTAAACAGAGCATGTGTCTATTTTTCTGACTATTTACGTGTAAACTGAAGTTTAATGTTCTCTTTTCACTCTACCCGTTTTGTTCTTTAATAATATTTTTCAGACAGGCAAGAAGACCAGATTTCTATAAATTTTCTTAACAGTAGTTGACTTTTACATGGTCCTGGACCCTGACTCATTTTTACAGTTATTACTAAACTAAATAGCATAGATGTTGTACAAGAAAATAACGAATATTGTTTTCAAGTGAAATACTTTAAAAACTAACCATGTAAATCAACCGAAGGAAACATGTTTTTCCTGAATTTAAATGCATGAAAATATTTCTTTGAAAATCAGGTCCCAACTACCATTTGAAAAATAAAAGCTTTACCTCATTGGAAAGCAACTTCAATAAACAAATGTAAAACTGAGTATCCATGTATCTGGTCAATCGTTAACTACATCTATTTTTCCATGAATAATTACGCTACATGAACTACTCAGACTGCAGTAGTGGACACCATGTTCTAATAAGGAGCCATTTAGTTCAATATTGAGGAGCTAATGTTGCATCCCATTATTACAATCAAATTATAAAATACTAGTTTCTAAATCATCATTTTCAGGCTATTATTTATCGTTATTTGAGCTTCATAGACTAACCCCTCCACTTATGATCTACAGATTACTAAGGAATTTATAAACCAACTTTTCCGGTATTATACTACCGCCCTTATTTCATATAATCTGAACCAACTTTTCATGTATATTTAATTTCCATAGCTGTGAACAAGGAAAAATGAAAATACCTACCGTCTTTTATCTTTTGATGCATTAATATGTTTTGATTAAATCCTCACAATCGTGAGCGAATTACATTTATTAGTTCTTAGATGATTTACAATTCTCTGTACAATGACCAATCATTCCCATCTCACTATTATGCTATGAATCAATGTCTGATCATTCATTTCTCAGCTTACATAAGGTGGTTAACTCGATTAAAGACCTTTAAGCCCAAATCAATTTGGGTACTGTGATAACAGCCATATTATTAAACGAAAATACTATTCAATGTCTCAATTCCATTTATCAGGTCACCTAGCCCTTCCTTCTGGGTGGTATGAGTGGTCTTCAGATAACTTTGTTTACCAATAGTTTGTAATGTGCATTTATTATTTGTTTATTCTTGCTAACATTAATACGAGTAAACAGATCACATATGTATTTCGAATATTTTAATTTGAGTAAAATGTTGGAGTTTATGCTCGCAAATTCCTTCCATTTCACACTAACTTCATCTAGACTGTAATTTTTCTCGATCAACACTCCCAACTATTTATGATATTCCCTCAGGTTCACCTAAAAATTAAATCACCATCTCATTATCAAATTTATATCTGGGCTTTTCTTGTGTTTGTAATTTTATATAGCCTTCACATAATTTGAAGGTGATTTTTATTATGAAATGCTATCATCTGAAAAACCTCTGAAAACTGATAAACGCTGGAACATTATTTTCTCCTCCTTTGTGGTAAATACGGTGTCATCCAACCACTTAATTAGTAATGGTCAACATTCACAAATTCATGTAATTTATGGTTTATCGTAATTCCCACCCAATGTCATCAGTGAGTTGGCTGACTCCATAGGTCTCGCCTTATCGCTAGAATCTCATAATACCTGTCCCCGAACTAATTACTAGTTCACGCATATTCGTGATTCACTTAGTTAATTTTCCAGGTAAAACAAATATCCAGTTCTTGTCTGCTTTCGAAAATTCCCCACTGTATCATTTAGCATTGAAATCCACCCTCATTTATGTGGTATATTCAATTTGTTTAAAAAAAGGAATAATAACTGACTTTAACTGAAAGTAATACTATTTTATGAAATGGTCATTTAGACGACATGAATGTAATTGCCTTTCATTTCATTACAATTAAAAGTAAAATGTTTCTTCAGAAAACATGAGAGAATGAAAGCAATCTGCAACACAACTGGTGAATAAAACAAAATAAAATAATTTGTGATGTACAACGATACTGAACAAAAGTTCATACTCTTTCTAAATTGACATTTTTTAAGGCTAACAATCCTCATGGTAGACAATCATGTATCAACCAAATATTTGACTCGTCTTGGTTCCAATTGACCTATTTAAATCTAAAAAATGATTATTCATCAAATGTTATTCTTAAAAATTAGTGATAATTTCAACTCAATGAGTAAATGGATTAAACAATATTCATAAAACCCCATATACTGAAACATTTAAGTTCTAGTACATTTATTGTCACTACCATTTAACTTCTATGACAATTTATATCATATTCTCTTTACATCTGATCCCGTAATATCCGTTATCGATTGAATTATCAGTTTTCAACAGGTTAAAGAATTCATTGCTGAAAGCCGATGTAAAGTAAATAAACGATCTGTTATTGAAAGCCATAACACTATAGATTTCATGCAGAAAGTGAATCAATAAGTTGTCATAATAATAATAATCTTTATTAATTAACCGAAACAAATGAAATGTCTGTCCCGTTTACTGTGAGAATATCAGTGATATGTATTTCAATGGTTAAGATCATGAGTCAGTTGAAGCTAGACCACCATGGTAAACCTGAAAGCACTGGACGTCCGTCTCGTCCTATTGTTGAACTCCTCAGCAGTGCGCACCCATGGCCTCGCCCCCTGCGAGATTCGAACCCAAGACCTACTGGTTTCGCGCGCGAGCACTTAACCACTATACCACTGAGCCGGCATCCAACGGTGTTATGTCTAAGTTCAACTAATCCACGAAATTGAGCGACACATTCACCATTGTCTTCAGTGAGTTACTATCTCACAACAGACCTGGTTGAACTCCACTGGTCACTGCTTCTCACTAGAATATATATTTCAGACAATCTTGAATAATCGATTTATTCAGAAAAAAATCTCAGTATCAACTTTAAAAGTGGATAATTATCATACGCTTTAAAATTTATCATAATGACTCATGCCTAATAAGATTGACACGTTTTGGTGACTTACTATGGTTGATATGGTTTATTGCATCAGATATATACTGTCCATTAAAGACTTAACATTTAATGCTCTGAAATTATCCATTTTCTTTTGTGTTATTCACCGCTCTTGTTAGACAATAATAGATTTAAAAATAATTTGTTTATGTTTGTCTTACAAGAGTTCTTAGTTATTTTATATACATTTTAACCATACCCTTTATTGAAGTCACTTAGATCCGTTATACATTCTTAATACTGTTCTATTTACATTATAATTCTGACAGAATATAAAAAATATGATGGATTTATGCTTGCTAAACAGCATTCGAACACTATAAACATTTGAAAACGAATTAATAGTTCCATTAAATTGACATGTGACATTGTAAAGCTTAACATTTCACTATCAACAGAGTGAAAAACTATTCATCATTTTCTGAAGTATAGAACTACGATAATTAAATGTATTCAAATTGGTTTGTTAACTAACAATTCCTGGAATAGTGCAGTCTATGATAGATAGAATCAGATAAGTACAACTGAACGTATTATATTTGAAATTTGTAATAAGCGCACAAACAAGAACAAAGGAAGAATTAATTCGTATATATACCACAAAAACTTTACTTGATTTATTGAAGTTTTATGGGATATTTTAATGAATTCATAATCATTCAGAAACATACTGACTGACTGAAACTTTTCTCATCGTTTTTTTTATATAAAAAACTACCAGGGATTGTAGAAAAGTTAATCATCATTCTATTATTCTTTAAAAAAAGAAACTATCACACTTTAACAGTGGCTCAGTTTCGTGCATTGGTTGAAGTTAGACACCACTGAATGTTGGCTCAGTGGTCTAGAGGTTAAGCGTTTGCGCGCGAGACCGATAGGTCATAGGTTCGAATCTCACAGGGCGGGATCGTGTACGCGCACTACTGAGGAGTCTCATACTGGTACGAAACAGCCATCCAGTACTTCCAGGTTTTCTATGGTTGTCTAGCTTCAATTGACTCATCAATTCAATTATTAAATTACTATAATATCCACAAAAACCCCTTTCTAAGTAGAACTTATAGTGACAAATAAGAAAAATGAATAAATAAACAAATCATTTCACCCCATTATAAAAAATATAGACAATAAACATAGATCATCTTTAAATAAAAACTTATTGAAATGAATTCCATTTTGATTGAATACAATATCAATAATAAAAACGATATGCTATTGTATTTAAATCAAGTCTGGATAAACATTTACATTCATCTATATAACTTTGAACTCAATTTAAATAATACATCTGACTATCTATTTTGTGCTAATTGAATTTATTTCATACACAATAGGTCAATCACTTTTTTTTTTTACTAAACCTGAATGACTCATATTTTTTTTGTAAAATAATAAAAAAAAGTTGTCATCTGTTTGATCCGTTCATTTAGATGTATAATTTAGATTAAATTATCATCCCAATATTGTGTATAGAATTATTGAATTTTATGATTCATTGAAAATTGAACATATTGATGTTGTTTGTACAATTTTCAAATTGTGTAAAAGTAATTTTAAAATTAACTTCTTTTTATAAACATTTATAATTGAATAAAGAATTTCAATTGTATGATAAAAAATATTTCATTTATAGAATACCTGTGGATAATCACCTATTCTATAAGTGAAGAAGATTAATAAATTGTCTATAAAGTTTAAGATAAACATGTCAAGCACATTTATGTTTGATTATTTCTTTTAGCGGTAGATTCATCATTTCTACTCATCTACATGTTTACAAACAACTGAAAAAAGTGCCATATTTAACAAGTCCTATTATTAAAATCTAGAAAATATATTGGGAGCTTACGGAAAATTTAAAAAAAAAAAGTAATGAATTGTTTGAAAGTACACTGACTGAAAGAAATATTGCTATTTATTACTATGTATGAAACATGAACGTGTACACTATAAGTACTTGTCTAAGTGAACTAAATAAACCACTTATATTCAAAAAACGAGAGTAAAAATTGGAACATTGTTCATATAGTTGTTTTATTTGAATGAAAAAACTATTTCATTACTAAGGAAGATATTATATAGTAGCTGGGTAGGAGACAAATTTCTTTTCTCAACCAGTTTTAATCATCAGATAAATCATTGCGCAAATGCATATATCTATGGGTTTAAATAATAACTAATATGTAAACAGTAAAAACTCCTATTTATGTCTATCTTTGAATGGAAAATGTTAGTAGGTTTACATTGTTTTTGATTATTCAGTCAATCAAATATCTTTTTTTTTTATCTTTAAGTGATTATCTATAAGTCATAATAAAAGATTACCTACTCCAAATCATGATACTAAATCTATTCTTATAAAAACCATATATGTTTAACAATGAATATGATTCCCAATGTAAAGATTAGAATAAATTAAACTAAATGCAAGAATTTATCTTTTGGAAAAATGCCATTAGACAATGAATCAAACGGAAGTCTTTTCGAAATTTGATTGAATGAGGAAAATTTTAAGTTCTAGATTACTTTCCTTCGTTTTCCTGTACAAAGTGTAGTTTAAACATACATTCTATAATTACTACTACTAGTAGTACTACTACTACTACTAATAATAATAAAGACGTACTAACAAGTATATTGTTCAATAAATGAATAATAAGAATAATGTCATGATCGCCTTTAAAAATTCAATAAAATACCGAAATTTAATATGTACTCTCCCTTTGAAATATAGAAATGTTAATAAGGATTCGATTTCAAATCATTAAAGTAACCCATTCTGTAATTAAATAAGAATAAAAAGAATTGAACAAAGAAAATTCCCTGTTCGACAAAATCATTTAATTTAGTTATACACTTCAATTGAATAAAAATTTAAACAAATTGACTTAGAGTTTAGTAAAACAAAAAGGATAAATTATTTAAAATATCAGAAATCTTATTACTTTATATAAATGTGTGTAAGTGAATGTATGTAAATATAATTTCTTATGAAATTAATCAAAGGTCTTCTTTCTGTAGTTGTTTAAATGCCTCTCCACTACCATTTTAAAGACATGACAGGTAAGTTTGTTGTGTTATATTGGGTTGATTGCTAATAAAGATTGTTGATTTAATGAATATTTAAACGTTAAAGGCATTTTTGTATACCAGTGGAATTCCTAACTGTCATTTATCATTATTAATGGAATTCTTTTGGAGTTAAAGTAGTGTATCGAGGTATTATTCATATAAAGGAGAGATAACTCTCTTATACAGTCAATTATTTGATATTTTGTCAATAAGAAATTGACAACTAATAACACTTACTTGGTTCAATGAGAAAATATTTCCCTGAAAGTTGAATTTCTTTTACGCATCAGGTTAGAGTTAAATTTCTGGATTTGTAATGCATACAAGTAACACAAAAAGAAATACTTTAACTATTACTTCTGCTCACAAGTTAACTCATCAAGCAAGTTAATTACTACGAACATTAACTAGGTTTCTGTTAGATCGACTCATCATTTTAAGACCAAATCAAGTCATTAAAAAAGTGAATAGTAAAATGGATTTCACCTGAAGAACTGGTTAACCCGTAACATTTATCATGCGAATATGTGTAGTTCTAAATTTTATAACTTTATAGTCAGAAATAATTGTTGTACGCTACTGCATATAAGTTGTTTAACATAGATGAACACTTTTACCTAGTTCGGTATTTTCTACTCAGTCTATTTATATTTTTAAGCAAAAGGTTTTAGCACTTCAAATTCTTTTCTTTCTCTTTCGATGACAACGATGTTAATAATCAACTGGACAACATTGATTTGTGCACATTTATCCGCAAACCGTGCAAACTTACCTTAATTACTGATGTTGACATTGGATAGTTGTCAAGTATTTGGAGGTAGTTGGCAAGCGATCAGAAAGGTGTACCTGTTATGTTGAGGGAGATAATGCATGCCGTAGGATTCAACACTGGGTGAACCAACTTTACAGTCTGAGCTGTTAACATTGTTATGTTCGGGTTGTTACCGACATCCTATAGGACTGAGTTACTACCTAGTAATCAGTCACTGCTGTGATGCTAACAGTAGAGTAGTTCGCTACGCTATAAAAAAGAACCTTTTAGCTTAGTTCATTTTGTTTCATTTAAAACGTTTACAATAAACATCACCAATCAATACCAGTTTACAACAGTGAAAAGTTTTCTTTTAGTTATTATTATTATTATTATTATTATTATTATTATTAAAGCCATTAATAATAATAATAATAATAATAATAACTAAAAGAAAACTTTTCACTGTTGTAAACTGGTATTGATTGGTGATGTTTATTGTAAACGTTTTAAATGAAACAAAATGAACTAAGCTAAAAGGTTCTTTTTTATAGCGACAACTGTGTGCCACTACCGATTTTCAAGAAATATGGAATCAGAAGGGGTTTTTGTGAAGATTTTTTAGAAATTTCACTGATTGAAATCATGAGTCGATTGAAGCTAAACCACCATGGAAAACCTTAGTGGATTGGTTGAAGTTAGACATTAACACAGTTGGATGCCGACCGGCGCAGTGGTTTCGTAGTTAAGCTCCTGACGCGAAACTGATAGACCCTGAGTTCGAATTTCGCAGGGGCGGGATCGTGGATGCGCACTGCTGAGGAGTCCCATACTAGGACGAAACGGTCGTCCAGTGCCTCCAGATTTTCCATGGTGGTCTAGCTTCAAATGACTCATGATTTCAATCAGTGAAATATGGAGTCATTTACTTAAGCTGTATTTATAGTATAGTTATAGTTATATGGAAAATATATGTCTATAGAAGGATAGAAAAAATTGCATCATAAATTGATTCGGGACTCTTATTATCAAATGAGGTTACGCAATAATCAAGGGGTAAGAAAAGAATATAAGGATGAAAATAATTCACGGGTCAGATAATTGTTCAATTGACAGATATGTAGAAAAATGACAAACATAAAGGTCATAATAATAAAAACTGAATAATAATCAAGAAAACTTGTTTAAGGCAATAATATGGAATCCTAGTCCATATCGTCTTAGTGAAGTGTTTTTCAAAACTATCATACATTTTTACATTAAGTCATTTTATCAGTAGATATTCATGATGTAATAAAAACTAGTGTAATGATGGCCATTATAGTTCGACTGGAAATTCATACTCTAGTAAACTATACTTCACATTAGTAATAATAATTTCGGTATAAAGATTATCAATTATTGAACTGAATTTATTAACATAAAAATCCTTTTCTTATTTTTTACAAATAAAAACTGACTGATATTTGAAGTGGTAAATTTATTGGCTTCTCAAATATCACTGCAAACCAGTGCGTTTTGACTGATCTTTCTTCTGTATCATAATTGTGCTAGTTTGATTCAAGTAAAAAAATTAATTATTTCTCCGACTACTCTGCTTTTTGCTTTTAGTTCATTTGGAGACTATGGATCGATAATTGGGTTAATGTGAGCAATCATCACTTGATCAAATACAAAATCAACACAGATAATTGATTACATATCCATCAATACTTAGTATTCTCTGCTATATTAATCAGTCAAGTTCAAACTATAACCATTTAGCCTACATCAATTTATGACAGTGAAAATATGAATCGAATTTGAACTCATGAAGAGAAACCTTAAGAGGTTAGCAGAATGTTACTTGGAAATTGAAGAAACTTTTAGTGTTGAGCTATTGAAGATAATAGATAGAAAATTATTGGTTCCTTTAATAGTGTTGTGTTCTCTGACTTAGTTGGTTTACTTACAGATGTCGCATTATCATTCTGGACTAATTTGTCAGTGCCTATTCTATGATAAATTCCTGCTTACATTTTACAAGGTATACTATTTAATAAACTCAAAATTATCCTGAAGATTTGTGCTATATTTCACCAATAAAAATACTATCTAAAATACTATGATCCTTAGAAAACATAAACAGTGGTATGATTCTTAAATAAATCATATTATTATCTTCTCAACCTTGAATTATTTTAACTCCGCCTGTGGCCATTCTAGGGTTACTGACGGTCCCATGACAGGGTAAAAGAGGAGGGGTCACTAAACCCATCTCGTAAAAAACAAACTTGCTAAAAAAACGCTAACCAAAATAAATAATTAAAAACATTCAGATTCTTCCCTCCGACTTGAAGGGTCTTCATTCAGGAAAATTATGAAACCTCATGGTGAAAATAGAGATTGTTCGGAAGTCATGAGTTCGGTTCCCGCTATAACATTTAAATCAACAATTAATATAGGCACATGGAATTTCCGGACAATGTAGCAGACAGGGAGGACCAATCAAAGAGTTACGGAAATGAGCAGATACAACTTGACGGTATTCAGAATCAGGGAAACACACTGGATGCTGTTCTACTCTGAACACGAAGAAGAAAATGCTCCACGCGATCGAGGTGTTGCTCTGATGCTCTTCAAAAAAGCACAAAATGCACTTAAAAGATGGGAATCTCATAGATCCAGGATCACCTAAACATAATGCAAAACAAATAAGAAGGGAATCACGATGTACCCTATGCAATGTTATGCGCACATTAATGATAGCAATGATGACGATGAAGATCAGTTCTACTAATGACTGCAGTCGATTATAGTGAAGTGCTCAGGAAACAACCTGAACAACCAGGTCGGAGATCTAAATTTTAAAGTCGTAATGCACAAAACTGCGCATGAGAACAGCATGGAATACTTAGATATCATGAAAATGAATTGTCTTTCCAAGTACAGCAAGAAAAGCGAAAAAATAAATCAACGATAACGATATTTACAAGAAATGAAAATTTGGATAAACTGAGGGTATACGTAAATGCACCACCAAACTCAACCAGACTTTTCAGATTTTACCAAGTCCAAATCACGAATTACAATCATCTTGGTGAATTAATCTTAAGGAAACAGTCATCATAATTGTAACATTCATGAGCATTACCAAATTACACACTAACCATTTTATTTCAAACACGAATATTTTACTGAATTCAAATAATACGCAACAATTATGGTTTCATATTCAACAAATAAGTAACAATGTAATTAGTTATAAATATATCCACTTTATTAATTATGACAAGTCCAGTGTCACAACTTTCATTTAGAGTGTACTCACAGGTTTTTATTGTTTGTTATCCTATCTCCTTTATTCAAATGCAGTTCTAAAGCTTTATTAAAAATAACTTACAATCACTTGCTATTTCAGAGGTCTTCGTTTAAATTACATCTCAATAGATAATTTACACTATCACCCATCCTAAAGATTTATTTGAACAGAGCATCAACAACAACAACAAAAAGAAACACATTGAAATATCGATCGCTCATCTGGATGTAAATTGTTGATATCTAGAAGAAAGTAGATAAAAGTGAAAATATTCAACTGTAGCAACGATTAAGTAGAATAAGAACATTTATTAAAAAACCTGAATTATCTAGGTAATGCTATTGTTTTAACTTTTTGTTCATTTAACAAATAGTGAGTGAAATTAGTCATCTTTTTCAGTCTATTGTATGACTGAGTCATTAAAACAACTGCCCAATATTTATTTCCATTATGCAAAAAATGACATAATTTTAGCGATACTATTGATCTCTTACCTCAATTCATTTGTCCAAATACCAGAACTGTAGTGTAATTATAGCTTCAAGAGTTTTGTTTTAAATGAATACCTCTATAGAAGATATGAATACATTGGTCACTGACATATAGGTATTTCCAATAGAAACTGAAAAAGACTAATTCTAAGAATATTTGTAGAGTTGGCTGTCAGTTTTTGAGATTCTTCGACTTCACTCACGATCAGATTGGCTTATATTATCGGTTCCCTTCTATAAGACATTTAAGCAAAGTTATTCATTGTAAATTATTCAGACAGAAGTACTAGACTATAATCTATTTTATCATCCGTATTCTTGGAAACAACTCTGCATGAATGCAAATACGGTTAGTTGTGGCTGCTTTATCAACGAACAGTGATCTATAGATGAGTGGTAATTTCTAAAATTTCATTTTGTTTGAGCCCAACTACTGCAATGAATTCATTTCACGATGTTTCATTTGGTTTGATTTTATTAAGAGTTTAATCATGTGTGGTGTTCACTACATATATGTATGGATCGCTGCTACCTTAAATCGTTTCCCAGTGAGATCAACCTGTTGAGAGAGGCTGAGAGACTTCTAACTGTCTAATTGTCAATGTTAGGTAGATTTAATTTAATCAACTTCATAGTATGGACATAAAGATAGGAAAACCGATATCATGTCAAACAGTAATTAGTCTCCAATTTTTGACAGTCATCAGCGAAAATCTCTACACTTCGAATTTTTTCTGGTCACCATTTATCGACAAGCATACTTAGCTCACAAACTGGACTTCTAATCCCTAGTCACCTTGGTCAAAAGACTCGGTCACTACCAACTTCACACCACGTCGATAAACGCCGAAGAATATAAGTGATGTAAAGTGCTACATAGTGGTTAAAAACGAGCTATGTTAGTTAAGTGTCACCACATCACTTTTCTGTTTTTTAATAGATAGTATGTTGAAATATAAAAATTACGTGAAATGGACTGTGCTTAGCTGACAAACTTCAGTCAAGTTTACTAATAATTCTTATTAGTGATATTGATTGTTAAATACTTATTTGTCAGACTTGAAGATAACCAAAGCAATCTTCCCTACATTTAGTAATTTATATAATATGATCAGAATTGATTATGCTAATTAACCTCCAATTATAGATCAATAAGTATCAACAACCCCACCCTGATAGCAGATTGAATATAGAATCAGGCAGAATAAAAATGCCCATTGATGTCAACTAACAAACATCAAATCTGTTTCTCTTTATGTAAGCAATTGATATTTTAATTCTAAAACATATCATGAAATGGGATAAACAAACAAACATTCTGTGTCTGTACTCTAAAACCGACTGACACTTCCTCTCGACCTCCAACACTGACGTGTTTTAACTACCACGAAGCCTCAGTTTAGGGTCTCCTGCCTACTACTTCCAACTGTTGAACTTCATTATTAGTGTTTAACAGCAATGTTTCAAATTCGTAACCGAATTTATGAGCCTGAGTCAGACATTTGTTTTTCTCATTAAATATAAGACTGATATTTAACTGGGTAAATTATAAAAGTCATTATCGGTTCACTGGGGAAGAAGCTCGACCTGACGATATGCCAGCTCAATCACCGAAGTCAGACATACATGCAAGTGGAAACATGTTCCACGATCTATTCAGGAGGATTTGGTAAGAGGAACAATTGTTGACAGACTGGAATGGAGATACCAGAGAAAGGATATTTGAGAAATGTGTAAACTACAATGGCATCACACCACTATCGGTATCAGTAGAAGTTTTCAAAAGAGTGTTACTTAACCGAAGGAACGTTTCAATAGACGAACTCCTTCGACGTTGGCAGACCAGATTCCGTCAGGATCCATCGTGCACAGATCAAATCACCACACCACAGAACATTTTTACAGTTGAACTCGTCGGCCGATCTAAGCTAAACCAATATTGGAACCCCTGGAGCCGTTGACGGTCGTTCTGTCCTAGTATGGGGATCCTCAGTAGTGCATATCCATGCATTTCACAGATCACCTAACCAACCTATTCCATACACACTGATAAATGCGAGTAAAGAAAACCAGTGTAGCATCATTCATTAGAGCAGTAGGCCTCAACATACACAAGGGTAAAGCAATGTCCTCAAAAACAACATGTAGAATACCAACCCAATCACACTTGATGAAGAAACATTGGGACAGGTGGAAACTTTCACCTACCTATCTGGTCAGCATCGTCTATGAACAAAGAGGATCCGATGCAGACGTGAATGCAAGGATTGTCAAAGTGAGGGAAGCATTCCTATATTTGAAAAACATGTGGAGCTTAAAACGACTGTGAACGAATATCAAAGTCGGAAACTTCAATACGAACGCCAACACAGTTCTACCATATGTAGCTGAAACTTGAACAACTATCACAACCATCATCAAAAATGTACAAGTATTTCCAAACAATTTTCTACACATCGTACTCAATGTCCATTGACCGAATACCATCAGTAACAGACTACTGTGGGAGAGGGAAAACTAGCTTCCAGTTGATGAGGAAATTAATAAACGATATTTGGAGGTGGATAGAACATACATCGTGTATATCATCAGACCGCATCAGGAGACATGCACTAACTTGTAATCGTGAATGGAAATGGAAACGTGGAAGGTCAAAGAAAATTTTGAGATGAGAACTGGAAGTAGACACGAAAAGTATTAATAGAAACTGGAAACAAGTGGAAAGGATTGTCCAGGACAGAGTTTGTTAGAGAATGCTGATGTGTGGCCTATGTTACTGAATGAAGGCTAACAGGCATTCGTAATACATATCTTTTTTCTCTGAAAACAAATAATGTTTTATTATATATAATTTTTTTCAAAGAAAATTTGTACCCTAATAAGTCAATTAAATCATTAAAGGTACATACATTAAGACATACACATACACACACAAATAATTCTAAGTCTTTTAACGTATAATTATCGTTTTTTTAATTCTCTTTAATTTTTATAGCACCTTAGAAACGTAGAGAGAAACAGTTGATAGTAGGTTTGCTTATTTCTGAAAACTTGTAATAAAATGACACCAAAACAAAGAAGTCTAGGATTAGTTGACCTGGTCCCCAAGTAGATCGAAAATTATTTAAAAAGGTTATTTTTATTTAGATAATTGTAAATAAGGTAGTTGATACCATCATATTTTTTGTTTATAGCTGAAGTAAACGAGAAATCAACACAAATAATTTGGTTACCTTGGTTACATTTGAAAAGACTTCATGCCTTTTATGTTGCTAGTTTGATTTTATCGTTTGATGTTGAAATAACGATCAAGTATTAAGTAAATTAGCAGTTATAAGTATAGATAATAACCCTTATTTTTATGGGTTATTTAATGCATCGTTTCTAATTCATGAAACAAGATAATGGCTACGTCTTTTCTAATATTAATCCTAACTAATCGTAAATTCTATTTGACATGAGAGATAATGATGAAGAGGGCCTTGATTATGTAGCCCAAATAAATAATGAAAGCTTCTCAACCAATCTATCCAGCTCAAAGAACGCAATAAGCAAAACCACATGCAGAAACCACTCGACCTGTAAATCTCCTGCATCATTTCACCTATGGTCTTCTTGAAAACCAAATCGGATACATTCCAAATAGTTTCAGTTTAATAATAGTTGTAGTTTTAATCTTAGATCAGATAGTTTCGATATTTTGCAAAATCTATGCTGAGGTTTAAAATTATGTGGAATTCATTTTTGCTACAAATATCTTATTAGCGATACCACAATTGGTACCGTTTTAGATTTAGAATAAGTGAAAGGAATTAGTGAAGATTTTGTATTATTTGAAAGTGATTTTCATCACTAACTAGCGTCAACTAAAAGTCTTTATAAAATGAGGAAGAATAAATAGCCTGTTCAACCTTGTTTTAAAGTTGTTTAACAGTGAACACTTACAAGATTCACTTCGTTTTAAATATTATCATCGTTAATTATAGCTAAATGGATGTATTATTTGAAATACAATTATCGAAACTTCTGCTGTATTTTAATCACCAAGATTTTGATATTAAAAACAGTGGCACTTAGATGGATTACTGATAAAGATCAAGAAATTTTTGCTACATAATCAATTTTCATCATTTTTTAATTAGATACTTTCAATATTTTGTCATTCATTTCCATAAGAAAATTACCAGTCTGACTAGTCAAAACTTTTGCTTTTCTGACCATGGATGTATAATGTCTTTTATAAAAGAGGGAACGTGTTAAAACAAATTTACAAACTATGAATATTCTTTTCAATAAATTCTTATCAGGTTCTGCAGTAATACATCCAAGATAATAATCCAATAGAATGGTCAAGTTTAAAAAAATCCATCATTTAGAACCATAGCATATGAATTAAAGATTGTTTATGGAATGTTTAAATGACTTGAATAAATTTATACACTAAATGGAACTGTGAGATTAATAGTCAGAATAAATCTAGACAATCTACAGTGAGAAAGAAATGATAACAAATCAGATCAAATACTTAATTAGACACTACACAGTGTATGAATTCAGTAAGAAATATTGAAGTTGGATTTATTCAGAAGAATAATATTGATGTTGAAGTGATAACAAGATGGGCAAATCTAAATAAGGATGATAAGAATATGTGAATAAGATTAATCCTAAATTTTGAAAGTAAAGAGAGGAACGACTATGTATCAAATTCAGTTGGTCTACAACTAAGGACAATATTGATTTATCAGTCTCAAGGTTGGTCAAAGATAAAGAATGGTCAGGATTCGTTTTTTTTGTTGCATTTATACCTACGATTTTTTTGATCCGAATGACTATTGCTTCTGATTAACTGATTCTTTAAGAAATTCTAAGAAATCAACAACATAATCATATCAGTTTTTAGTTTCTAGACTCATTCAGTAGTTATTTCAGAGCAACTTATGAAATAATTTCCATAGAAAGTTATCAAATTTACTCCAAACATACATGAATAGTATTATATACATATCATAAAAAGAGACAGCATGAGGTACTGCAGAATCTTTCATCCAGTTCAGCAACACTCTGTTGAAAACTTCTCCTGATACCGATAGTGGTGTGATGCCACTGTAGTTTACTCATTTGCTCAAATATCCTTTCTCTGGTTTCTTCTTTCCAGTCTGTCGACAACTGTTCCTTCTCCCAAATCTTTCTGAATAGAACATGAAAGATTTTTGCATTTGCATGTATATCTGACTTCGGTGATTGAGCTGTTATATAGTCAGGTCATGTTGCTTTCCCACTGTTGATTTATCTGATGTCCATCCTGATTTCTTCGACTGTTGGTAGAGCGGCGTATATGTGAATGTCTGTGCGTGCTTGTTCGAGGTGCAGTGGAATCAATCGAGCTAGTATATTAAGGAGTTCCTCGAAGTGCTCTACCCATCTGTTTTACTGTCTACTAAATCTCAGTGATTGGTTTGTCTTATTTGTCTTTGACCGGTCTCTCTGATTTACCATATATTTCCCTGACAGTTTCTTCGTGGTGTCATATAGCTATTAGAAATTTCCTTCTGTTGCAGAAGAAGGTTTTATAATGTTCTCCTGTCCACACTGTCAAACGCTTTCTCATAGTCATAAAACGTTGATGTATATTGATGTGTTGCGTTCAACTGTTTGCTCAAAAATGGTCTGTGGTGTCTCGATTTGCTCTGTGCACAATCAGTCATTACGAAAGACAGTTTGACGGTCTCGGACCTCAATATCTACTGGAGAATCCTTCATCCAGTTCAGCAACACTCTGTTGAAAACTTCTCCTGATACCGATAGTGGTGTGATGCCACTGTAGTTTACTCATTTGCTCAAATATCCTTTCTCTGGTTTCTTCTTTCCAGTCTGTCGACAACTGTTCCTTCTCCCAAATCTTTCTGAATAGAACATGAAAGATTTTTGCATTTGCATGTATATCTGACTTCGGTGATTGAGCTGTTATATAGTCAGGTCATGTTGCTTTCCCACTGTTGATTTATCTGATGTCCATCCTGATTTCTTCGACTGTTGGTAGAGCGGCGTATATGTGAATGTCTGTGCGTGCTTGTTCGAGGTGCAGTGGAATCAATCGAGCTAGTATATTAAGGAGTTCCTCGAAGTGCTCTACCCATCTGTTTTACTGTCTACTAAATCTCAGTGATTGGTTTGTCTTATTTGTCTTTGACCGGTCTCTCTGATTTACCATATATTTCCCTGACAGTTTCTTCGTGGTGTCATATAGCTATTAGAAATTTCCTTCTGTTGCAGAAGAAGGTTTTATAATGTTCTCCTGTCCACACTGTCAAACGCTTTCTCATAGTCATAAAACGTTGATGTATATTGATGTGTTGCGTTCAACTGTTTGCTCAAAAATGGTCTGTGGTGTCTCGATTTGCTCTGTGCACAATCAGTCATTACGAAAGACAGTTTGACGGTCTCGGACCTCAATATCTACTGGAGAATCCTTCATCCAGTTCAGCAACACTCTGTTGAAAACTTCTCCTGATACCGATAGTGGTGTGATGCCACTGTAGTTTACTCATTTCTCAAATATCCTTTCTCTGGTTTCTTCTTTCCAGTCTGTCGACAACTGTTCCTTCTCCCAAATCTTTCTGAATAGAACATGAAAGATTTTTGCATTTGCATGTATATCTGACTTCGGTGATTGAGCTGTTATATAGTCAGGTCATGTTGCTTTCCCACTGTTGATTTATCTGATGTCCATCCTGATTTCTTCGACTGTTGGTAGAGCGGCGTATATGTGAATGTCTGTGCGTGCTTGTTCGAGGTGCAGTGGAATCAATCGAGCTAGTATATTAAGGAGTTCCTCGAAGTGCTCTACCCATCTGTTTTACTGTCTACTAAATCTCAGTGATTGGTTTGTCTTATTTGTCTTTGACCGGTCTCTCTGATTTACCATATATTTCCCTGACAGTTTCTTCGTGGTGTCATATAGCTATTAGAAATTTCCTTCTGTTGCAGAAGAAGGTTTTATAATGTTCTCCTGTCCACACTGTCAAACGCTTTCTCATAGTCATAAAACGTTGATGTATATTGATGTGTTGCGTTCAACTGTTTGCTCAAAAATGGTCTGTGGTGTCTCGATTTGCTCTGTGCACAATCAGTCATTACGAAAGACAGTTTGACGGTCTCGGACCTCAATATCTACTGGAGAATCCTTCATCCAGTTCAGCAACACTCTGTTGAAAACTTCTCCTGATACCGATAGTGGTGTGATGCCACTGTAGTTTACTCATTTGCTCAAATATCCTTTCTCTGGTTTCTTCTTTCCAGTCTGTCGACAACTGTTCCTTCTCCCAAATCTTTCTGAATAGAACATGAAAGATTTTTGCATTTGCATGTATATCTGACTTCGGTGATTGAGCTGTTATATAGTCAGGTCATGTTGCTTTCCCACTGTTGATTTATCTGATGTCCATCCTGATTTCTTCGACTGTTGGTAGAGCGGCGTATATGTGAATGTCTGTGCGTGCTTGTTCGAGGTGCAGTGGAATCAATCGAGCTAGTATATTAAGGAGTTCCTCGAAGTGCTCTACCCATCTGTTTTACTGTCTACTAAATCTCAGTGATTGGTTTGTCTTATTTGTCTTTGACCGGTCTCTCTGATTTACCATATATTTCCCTGACAGTTTCTTCGTGGTGTCATATAGCTATTAGAAATTTCCTTCTGTTGCAGAAGAAGGTTTTATAATGTTCTCCTGTCCACACTGTCAAACGCTTTCTCATAGTCATAAAACGTTGATGTATATTGATGTGTTGCGTTCAACTGTTTGCTCAAAAATGGTCTGTGGTGTCTCGATTTGCTCTGTGCACAATCAGTCATTACGAAAGACAGTTTGACGGTCTCGGACCTCAATATCTACTGGAGAATCCTTCATCCAGTTCAGCAACACTCTGTTGAAAACTTCTCCTGATACCGATAGTGGTGTGATGCCACTGTAGTTTACTCATTTGCTCAAATATCCTTTCTCTGGTTTCTTCTTTCCAGTCTGTCGACAACTGTTCCTTCTCCCAAATCTTTCTGAATAGAACATGAAAGATTTTTGCATTTGCATGTATATCTGACTTCGGTGATTGAGCTGTTATATAGTCAGGTCATGTTGCTTTCCCACTGTTGATTTATCTGATGTCCATCCTGATTTCTTCGACTGTTGGTAGAGCGGCGTATATGTGAATGTCTGTGCGTGCTTGTTCGAGGTGCAGTGGAATCAATCGAGCTAGTATATTAAGGAGTTCCTCGAAGTGCTCTACCCATCTGTTTTACTGTCTACTAAATCTCAGTGATTGGTTTGTCTTATTTGTCTTTGACCGGTCTCTCTGATTTACCATATATTTCCCTGACAGTTTCTTCGTGGTGTCATATAGCTATTAGAAATTTCCTTCTGTTGCAGAAGAAGGTTTTATAATGTTCTCCTGTCCACACTGTCAAACGCTTTCTCATAGTCATAAAACGTTGATGTATATTGATGTGTTGCGTTCAACTGTTTGCTCAAAAATGGTCTGTGGTGTCTCGATTTGCTCTGTGCACAATCAGTCATTACGAAAGACAGTTTGACGGTCTCGGACCTCAATATCTACTGGAGAATCCTTCATCCAGTTCAGCAACACTCTGTTGAAAACTTCTCCTGATACCGATAGTGGTGTGATGCCACTGTAGTTTACACATTTCTCAAATATCCTTTCTCTGGTTTCTTCTTTCCAGTCTGTCGACAACTGTTCCTTCTCCCAAATCTTTCTGAATAGAACATGAAAGATTTTTGCATTTGCATGTATATCTGACTTCGGTGATTGAGCTGTTATATAGTCAGGTCATGTTGCTTTCCCACTGTTGATTTATCTGATGTCCATCCTGATTTCTTCGACTGTTGGTAGAGCGGCGTATATGTGAATGTCTGTGCGTGCTTGTTCGAGGTGCAGTGGAATCAATCGAGCTAGTATATTAAGGAGTTCCTCGAAGTGCTCTACCCATCTGTTTTACTGTCTACTAAATCTCAGTGATTGGTTTGTCTTATTTGTCTTTGACCGGTCTCTCTGATTTACCATATATTTCCCTGACAGTTTCTTCGTGGTGTCATATAGCTATTAGAAATTTCCTTCTGTTGCAGAAGAAGGTTTTATAATGTTCTCCTGTCCACACTGTCAAACGCTTTCTCATAGTCATAAAACGTTGATGTATATTGATGTGTTGCGTTCAACTGTTTGCTCAAAAATGGTCTGTGGTGTCTCGATTTGCTCTGTGCACAATCAGTCATTACGAAAGACAGTTTGACGGTCTCGGACCTCAATATCTACTGGAGAATCCTTCATCCAGTTCAGCAACACTCTGTTGAAAACTTCTCCTGATACCGATAGTGGTGTGATGCCACTGTAGTTTACTCATTTGCTCAAATATCCTTTCTCTGGTTTCTTCTTTCCAGTCTGTCGACAACTGTTCCTTCTCCCAAATCTTTCTGAATAGAACATGAAAGATTTTTGCATTTGCATGTATATCTGACTTCGGTGATTGAGCTGTTATATAGTCAGGTCATGTTGCTTTCCCACTGTTGATTTATCTGATGTCCATCCTGATTTCTTCGACTGTTGGTAGAGCGGCGTATATGTGAATGTCTGTGCGTGCTTGTTCGAGGTGCAGTGGAATCAATCGAGCTAGTATATTAAGGAGTTCCTCGAAGTGCTCTACCCATCTGTTTTACTGTCTACTAAATCTCAGTGATTGGTTTGTCTTATTTGTCTTTGACCGGTCTCTCTGATTTACCATATATTTCCCTGACAGTTTCTTCGTGGTGTCATATAGCTATTAGAAATTTCCTTCTGTTGCAGAAGAAGGTTTTATAATGTTCTCCTGTCCACACTGTCAAACGCTTTCTCATAGTCATAAAACGTTGATGTATATTGATGTGTTGCGTTCAACTGTTTGCTCAAAAATGGTCTGTGGTGTCTCGATTTGCTCTGTGCACAATCAGTCATTACGAAAGACAGTTTGACGGTCTCGGACCTCAATATCTACTGGAGAATCCTTCATCCAGTTCAGCAACACTCTGTTGAAAACTTCTCCTGATACCGATAGTGGTGTGATGCCACTGTAGTTTACTCATTTGCTCAAATATCCTTTCTCTGGTTTCTTCTTTCCAGTCTGTCGACAACTGTTCCTTCTCCCAAATCTTTCTGAATAGAACATGAAAGATTTTTGCATTTGCATGTATATCTGACTTCGGTGATTGAGCTGTTATATAGTCAGGTCATGTTGCTTTCCCACTGTTGATTTATCTGATGTCCATCCTGATTTCTTCGACTGTTGGTAGAGCGGCGTATATGTGAATGTCTGTGCGTGCTTGTTCGAGGTGCAGTGGAATCAATCGAGCTAGTATATTAAGGAGTTCCTCGAAGTGCTCTACCCATCTGTTTTACTGTCTACTAAATCTCAGTGATTGGTTTGTCTTATTTGTCTTTGACCGGTCTCTCTGATTTACCATATATTTCCCTGACAGTTTCTTCGTGGTGTCATATAGCTATTAGAAATTTCCTTCTGTTGCAGAAGAAGGTTTTATAATGTTCTCCTGTCCACACTGTCAAACGCTTTCTCATAGTCATAAAACGTTGATGTATATTGATGTGTTGCGTTCAACTGTTTGCTCAAAAATGGTCTGTGGTGTCTCGATTTGCTCTGTGCACAATCAGTCATTACGAAAGACAGTTTGACGGTCTCGGACCTCAATATCTACTGGAGAATCCTTCATCCAGTTCAGCAACACTCTGTTGAAAACTTCTCCTGATACCGATAGTGGTGTGATGCCACTGTAGTTTACACATTTCTCAAATATCCTTTCTCTGGTTTCTTCTTTCCAGTCTGTCGACAACTGTTCCTTCTCCCAAATCTTTCTGAATAGAACATGAAAGATTTTTGCATTTGCATGTATATCTGACTTCGGTGATTGAGCTGTTATATAGTCAGGTCATGTTGCTTTCCCACTGTTGATTTATCTGATGTCCATCCTGATTTCTTCGACTGTTGGTAGAGCGGCGTATATGTGAATGTCTGTGCGTGCTTGTTCGAGGTGCAGTGGAATCAATCGAGCTAGTATATTAAGGAGTTCCTCGAAGTGCTCTACCCATCTGTTTTACTGTCTACTAAATCTCAGTGATTGGTTTGTCTTATTTGTCTTTGACCGGTCTCTCTGATTTACCATATATTTCCCTGACAGTTTCTTCGTGGTGTCATATAGCTATTAGAAATTTCCTTCTGTTGCAGAAGAAGGTTTTATAATGTTCTCCTGTCCACACTGTCAAACGCTTTCTCATAGTCATAAAACGTTGATGTATATTGATGTGTTGCGTTCAACTGTTTGCTCAAAAATGGTCTGTGGTGTCTCGATTTGCTCTGTGCACAATCAGTCATTACGAAAGACAGTTTGACGGTCTCGGACCTCAATATCTACTGGAGAATCCTTCATCCAGTTCAGCAACACTCTGTTGAAAACTTCTCCTGATACCGATAGTGGTGTGATGCCACTGTAGTTTACTCATTTGCTCAAATATCCTTTCTCTGGTTTCTTCTTTCCAGTCTGTCGACAACTGTTCCTTCTCCCAAATCTTTCTGAATAGAACATGAAAGATTTTTGCATTTGCATGTATATCTGACTTCGGTGATTGAGCTGTTATATAGTCAGGTCATGTTGCTTTCCCACTGTTGATTTATCTGATGTCCATCCTGATTTCTTCGACTGTTGGTAGAGCGGCGTATATGTGAATGTCTGTGCGTGCTTGTTCGAGGTGCAGTGGAATCAATCGAGCTAGTATATTAAGGAGTTCCTCGAAGTGCTCTACCCATCTGTTTTACTGTCTACTAAATCTCAGTGATTGGTTTGTCTTATTTGTCTTTGACCGGTCTCTCTGATTTACCATATATTTCCCTGACAGTTTCTTCGTGGTGTCATATAGCTATTAGAAATTTCCTTCTGTTGCAGAAGAAGGTTTTATAATGTTCTCCTGTCCACACTGTCAAACGCTTTCTCATAGTCATAAAACGTTGATGTATATTGATGTGTTGCGTTCAACTGTTTGCTCAAAAATGGTCTGTGGTGTCTCGATTTGCTCTGTGCACAATCAGTCATTACGAAAGACAGTTTGACGGTCTCGGACCTCAATATCTACTGGAGAATCCTTCATCCAGTTCAGCAACACTCTGTTGAAAACTTCTCCTGATACCGATAGTGGTGTGATGCCACTGTAGTTTACACATTTCTCAAATATCCTTTCTCTGGTTTCTTCTTTCCAGTCTGTCGACAACTGTTCCTTCTCCCAAATCTTTCTGAATAGAACATGAAAGATTTTTGCATTTGCATGTATATCTGACTTCGGTGATTGAGCTGTTATATAGTCAGGTCATGTTGCTTTCCCACTGTTGATTTATCTGATGTCCATCCTGATTTCTTCGACTGTTGGTAGAGCGGCGTATATGTGAATGTCTGTGCGTGCTTGTTCGAGGTGCAGTGGAATCAATCGAGCTAGTATATTAAGGAGTTCCTCGAAGTGCTCTACCCATCTGTTTTACTGTCTACTAAATCTCAGTGATTGGTTTGTCTTATTTGTCTTTGACCGGTCTCTCTGATTTACCATATATTTCCCTGACAGTTTCTTCGTGGTGTCATATAGCTATTAGAAATTTCCTTCTGTTGCAGAAGAAGGTTTTATAATGTTCTCCTGTCCACACTGTCAAACGCTTTCTCATAGTCATAAAACGTTGATGTATATTGATGTGTTGCGTTCAACTGTTTGCTCAAAAATGGTCTGTGGTGTCTCGATTTGCTCTGTGCACAATCAGTCATTACGAAAGACAGTTTGACGGTCTCGGACCTCAATATCTACTGGAGAATCCTTCATCCAGTTCAGCAACACTCTGTTGAAAACTTCTCCTGATACCGATAGTGGTGTGATGCCACTGTAGTTTACACATTTCTCAAATATCCTTTCTCTGGTATCTCCTTTCCAGTCTGTCAACAATTGTTCCTCTTACCAAAACCTCTTGAATAGATCGTGGAACATGTTTCCACTTGCATGTATGTCTGACTTCGGTGATTGAGCTGGCATATCGTCAGGTCGAGCTTCTTCCCCAGTGAACCGATAATGACTTTTATAATTTACCCAGTTAAATATCAGTCTTATATTTAATGAGAAAAACAAATGTCTGACTCAGGCTCATAAATTCGGTTACGAATTTGAAACATTGCTGTTAAACACTAATAATGAAGTTCAGCAGTTGGAAGTAGTAGGCAGGAGACCCTAAACTGAGGCTTCGTGGTAGTTAAAACACGTCAGTGTTGGAGGTCGAGAGGAAGTGTCAGTCGGTTTTAGAGTACAGACACAGAATGTTTGTTTGTTTATCCCATTTCATGATATGTTTTAGAATTAAAATATCAATTGCTTACATAAAGAGAAACAGATTTGATGTTTGTTAGTTGACATCAATGGGCATTTTTATTCTGCCTGATTCTATATTCAATCTGCTATCAGGGTGGGGTTGTTGATACTTATTGATCTATAATTGGAGGTTAATTAGCATAATCAATTCTGATCATATTATATAAATTACTAAATGTAGGGAAGATTGCTTTGGTTATCTTCAAGTCTGACAAATAAGTATTTAACAATCAATATCACTAATAAGAATTATTAGTAAACTTGACTGAAGTTTGTCAGCTAAGCACAGTCCATTTCACGTAATTTTTATATTTCAACATACTATCTATTAAAAAACAGAAAAGTGATGTGGTGACACTTAACTAACATAGCTCGTTTTTAACCACTATGTAGCACTTTACATCACTTATATTCTTCGGCGTTTATCGACGTGGTGTGAAGTTGGTAGTGACCGAGTCTTTTGACCAAGGTGACTAGGGATTAGAAGTCCAGTTTGTGAGCTAAGTATGCTTGTCGATAAATGGTGACCAGAAAAAATTCGAAGTGTAGAGATTTTCGCTGATGACTGTCAAAAATTGGAGACTAATTACTGTTTGACATGATATCGGTTTTCCTATCTTTATGTCCATACTATGAAGTTGATTAAATTAAATCTACCTAACATTGACAATTAGACAGTTAGAAGTCTCTCAGCCTCTCTCAACAGGTTGATCTCACTGGGAAACGATTTAAGGTAGCAGCGATCCATACATATATGTAGTGAACACCACACATGATTAAACTCTTAATAAAATCAAACCAAATGAAACATCGTGAAATGAATTCATTGCAGTAGTTGGGCTCAAACAAAATGAAATTTTAGAAATTACCACTCATCTATAGATCACTGTTCGTTGATAAAGCAGCCACAACTAACCGTATTTGCATTCATGCAGAGTTGTTTCCAAGAATACGGATGATAAAATAGATTATAGTCTAGTACTTCTGTCTGAATAATTTACAATGAATAACTTTGCTTAAATGTCTTATAGAAGGGAACCGATAATATAAGCCAATCTGATCGTGAGTGAAGTCGAAGAATCTCAAAAACTGACAGCCAACTCTACAAATATTCTTAGAATTAGTCTTTTTCAGTTTCTATTGGAAATACCTATATGTCAGTGACCAATGTATTCATATCTTCTATAGAGGTATTCATTTAAAACAAAACTCTTGAAGCTATAATTACACTACAGTTCTGGTATTTGGACAAATGAATTGAGGTAAGAGATCAATAGTATCGCTAAAATTATGTCATTTTTTGCATAATGGAAATAAATATTGGGCAGTTGTTTTAATGACTCAGTCATACAATAGACTGAAAAAGATGACTAATTTCACTCACTATTTGTTAAATGAACAAAAAGTTAAAACAATAGCATTACCTAGATAATTCAGGTTTTTTAATAAATGTTCTTATTCTACTTAATCGTTGCTACAGTTGAATATTTTCACTTTTATCTACTTTCTTCTAGATATCAACAATTTACATCCAGATGAGCGATCGATATTTCAATGTGTTTCTTTTTGTTGTTGTTGTTGATGCTCTGTTCAAATAAATCTTTAGGATGGGTGATAGTGTAAATTATCTATTGAGATGTAATTTAAACGAAGACCTCTGAAATAGCAAGTGATTGTAAGTTATTTTTAATAAAGCTTTAAAACTGCATTTGAATAAAGGAGATAGGATAACAAACAATAAAAACCTGTGAGTACACTCTAAATGAAAGTTGTGACACTGGATTTGTCATAATTAATAAAGTGGATATATTTATAACTAATTACATTGTTACTTATTTGTTGAATATGAAACCATAATTGTTGCGTATTATTTGAATTCAGTAAAATATTCGTGTTTGAAATAAAATGGATAGTGTGTAATTTGGTAATGCTCATGAATGTTACAATTATGATGAGTGTTTCCTTAAGATTAATTCAGCAAGATGACTGTAATTCGTGATTGGCACTTTGTTAAATGTCGTGCAGTTTAATCCTTTCTACTTGTTTCCAGTTGCTATTCATACTTTTCATGTCTACTTCCAGTTCTCGTCTCAAAATGTTCTTTGACCTTCCACTTTTCTATTTCCATTCACGATTACAAGTTAGTTCATGTCCCGTGATGCGGTCTGATGATATCCACGATGTATGTTCTATCCACCTCCAAATATCGTTTCTTAATTTCCTCATCAACTGGAAGCTGGTTTTCCCTCTCCCACAGTAATCTGTTATTGATGGTATTCGGTCAATGGATATTGAGTACGATGTGTAGAAAATTGTTTGGAAATACTTGTACATTTTTTACGATAGTTGTGATAGTTGTTCAAGTTTCAGCTCCATATGGTAGAACTGTGTTGATGCTGGTATTGAATATACTGACTGTGATATTTGTTGGCTGTTGTTTTGAGTTGCTTGTGTTCTTCACTTCTAGATATGCTGCTCTTTCTTTGCCGATTCGCGCCTTCATATCTGCATCAGATACATCATGTTCATCAGTGATGCTGCCCAGAGACGTAAAGGATTTTTACATCTTCCAAATATTCCTGTTAAGTGTGGTTCTAATTATTGTATGATGTCCTGCATCGGAGAATCCTTTTACGTATGTCGAGACCTACTGAGGCTGCTGCTACACTGGTTGTGTTCTCCCACATTTGTTGTTGCGTGTGCGATAGAAGAGCCAGATCATTTGCGAAGTCTATATAGTCCAGTTGCATTCTAGCTGTCCACTGTATCCCATGCTTCCACGCAGATGTTGACGTCTTCATGATCCAGTCGATCACCAGGAAAAGGGGGAAGGGTGGAAGTAAGCAACCTTGCCTGACACCGGTCTTTACCTCGAACGACTTTGTCAACTGTCCTCCATGCACGATTTTGCTGTTGAATCCATCATAGGAATTCCGTATGATATTGACTATCTTCTCAGGCACTCCGTAGTGTCGAAGAAGCTTCCATAGTGCTGTCCTGTCCACGCTAACTAACGCTTTCTCGTAGTCAACGAAGTTGATGTAGAGTAATGAATTTCATCCAATTGGTTGTTCCACAATGATTCGTAGAGTTGCAGTTTGGTCTGTACACGATCTATCCTTACGGAATCCGGCCTGTTGATCTCGAATTTGGGCGTATACGGAGTATTTCATTCTGTTTAACAATATCCAGTTGAAGACTTTTCCTGGTATTGAGAGGAAAGTGATGCCTCTTTATTTATCACACTTGCTGAGATCGTCTTTCTTCTTTATATTGATCAGGTGTCGTTCTTTCCAGTCTGTCGGTACTTGTCCTTCATCCCAAATCTTGCTGAAGAGAATGTTGAGTATCTTTGCAGTTACCGCCACGTCTGCTTTCAGTGCTCCTGCTGGAATGTTGTCTGGTCGTGCTGCTTTACCACTCTTGATTTGCCTGATGGCCATGCTGATCTATTCAATTGTCGGTGGGCCAACTTTTGTTGGCAGGTCCGTGAGTGCTGCTTCGATGTTGGGTGAGTTCAGTTAGGCTGGTCGATTCAAGAGTTCTTTGAAGTGTTCTACCCATCTGTTTCGCTGTTTTTCAATGTTGGTGATTACCTCGCCTTCCTTGCTTTTCACTGGTCGTTCTGGTTTGCGGCGACTTACAGAGAGTTTCTTTGTTATGTCATACAGTTGTCTCATGTTCCCTTCTCTTGCAGCCTTTTCCGCCATCTTTGCTAGATCTTCCACATATTTACGTTTGTCGGTTCTGATGCTCTTCTTCACTTGTTTGTTTACTACTGTGTATTCAGCTTGTGCCTTGGCTTTTTCTGCTCTTGTTCGATTGGTATTGATTGCTGCCTTCTTGTTCCTTCTTTCTTGAATCTTATCCAGTGTATCAACAGTGATCCATTCCTTGTGATGGTGCTTCTTGTGGCCCAGAACCTCATGGCATGTTGAAGTGGTTGCCTCTTCGATCCTTTTCCAGTTGCTCTCCATAGTAGTCCCCTCTTCATTGAGTAGATCATGAAAGGCCTGGAACCTATTGCTGAGGTCTGCCTTGAATTTGTTGAGTTTGTTAGTATCTCGAAGAAAGGCAGTATTGAACTTTTGTGATATTGTCCGCCCCATTGTCCAGTGCTTCTTGAGTTTCAATTTCATCTTGGCGACCAGCAAGTGATGATCTAATGCTATATCAGCTCCTCTCTTGGTTCTCACGTCCTCTATAGTCCTCCTGAACGTTTTGTTGATTTAGATATGGTCGATTTGGTTTTGCGTGGTGTGATCCGGTGAAGTTCAATTGGTTTTGTGAATGCGTTTATGTGTGAATATGGTGCCGCCTATGACCAGTTTATTGAAGGCACATAGGTTTGCAAATCTCTCACCATTTTCGTTTCTTTCTCCCAGTCCATGTCGTCCCATGATGTCTTCATATCCAGTGTTGTCTGTTCCAACCTTGGCGTTGAAATCTCCCACCAGAATGGTCAGGTCCTTTGTTTGGCACTTCTCGACGATTGACTGCAGCCTATTGTAGAATTGATCTTTAGCGTCTTCATTGTAGTCGTTGGTAGGCGCATAGCATTGGATGATATTCATTGTAATGCCCTCCTTTTTTGTTTTGAACGAGGCTTTGATGATCCTTGGTCCATGAGATTCCCATCCTATAAGCGCATTTTGCGCTTGTTTGGACAGCATCAATGCAACTCCTTGTGTATGTGGGGCATTTTCTTCTTCATGGCCGGAGTATAACAGAAGCTCTCCTGAAGTTAGTCGTTGTTGTCCAACTTGCGTCCAATGTGTTTCACTGATCTCAAGTACCTCTAGGTTGTATCTTCTCATTTCTGCAGCAATTTGGAAGGCTCTCCCGGTGTCCCACATTGTACGAACATTTCATGTACCTAAATAAATGGTCGCTCTTATTGTCAGAAGGGGCATCGGCCTCGTAACTTCCGAAGGAATTCGGCTTTCATCATGAGGCGTCATAGTTCTTCTAAATGAAGACCTTCTAACTCACAGAGCAGAGTTTAAGTGGTTTGAATAATTTTTTCTGGTTATCGTTTCTTTAGAGAGTTAGTTTTCTATGGGATGGGGTTACTAACCCCGTGTCCAACCCTCCTCCTTGAGACCAGCAGTTGTCTCCGTGAGGGTTCGGGTGGAGTGTTTTAAATTTTAACAGTTAGGAAAAATAATGTCTAAGATCAGTAGTTTATTACTATTCGATTAGAGTTATTCAACAAGAATTATCGGTCCTACGTATGGTGGAGGTAAATAATCTTCAGCAAGGCGTACTTGTAATTTTGTGGGAACTGATTCTGACAGTGGGATTTAAAACATTGTCACAGTTGGAGAAGTTACTAACAAGTTATTTGATTCTTTATTGGTCTGCTGTTGAACTAAAATGTTCATAATAATTTTTAATTTAACAATAAGTGATCAGTATCATCGTGTCTAATATTTATTAGTGATAACATTTTTTTAAATATCGACTAAAAGCAGAGTTTCTTGTCATTCACGTCTTATAATTCATCACTAAATATGAATTACTTTTCTGTATCAACTAACGTAGTATCCAATGTGTTTACAGTGCAACTAGACCCAAAGGATTTTATTAACAGTGAAGACTAAACTACATAACGGTGGTTACTTATAATTAGTCTATTAATGTAAACAGTTAGCAATGTTCTTCTTAAATACCTCAATAAATAAATAATTTAAAAAGGATACAATAATAATAACCCAAGTAATAAACAAATATTTTCAGTTTTTAAAAAAACAACACCGATTTCATGAAAACACAAATAAAAATAGACTTTAAGATATATATTTTTTTTTGTAAAATACGCCAAACATACATGTGGTGGTAACTGAATAGTAAAATCAGCATGTTGTTAAAGCATTCCCTTACAAGATGTTGTTTAGACATTTACAAGTGTGAATACAAAAACAGCGATAGACAGAGAAAAAAAATAAACGTATGACTTTTAGCATCATAAATAAAAGTCGAAAGACAATGTTAACCAATTTTTTTGTCTTCTAATTTATACATACAAAGTTATTCCAACTAATAGTAGGATGTATATTTTGTCATGTTAAATGCATATATTTCTTACTTTCTTGTTATTGTTTTTACCATTGAATGAACCACAACCTTAAAAGGCTGACTATATATATATAGTAGAAGAATAAATTATTAAGATGTTTATTATTTATATAAGGTTCTTTTAAGTTTTGTCTAAACAAAAAAACAAAAAAAAAACAATATGTCTATATTTTACTTTGATCTAACAAGCGAATTATATGAACTTTGGTTTTTAAAAAAAGACTACAATGTTCATCTATTTATATCGATGATTGAAAGAAGTACCTAATCACTTTTATAAGTAATAAAAAGCAGATCGATTTTCAAGATCAAATACATTATAAAGAGATTTGAATAGTTCAACAAAGGTATCGGTCTAATGGCAATTACTTTATTTTTTATGTGCGTATTCAACCAGCATATTGGGAATTAAATAAGGTGAAAACATTAAATTTAGTAGTCTAATTACTTAATTAATTAACTGGTATTATAGAAACTGGAAAGGCAGTTATGACGTATAGATCAGCTTAAATTACGAAGCGGTTAAGTCTAAAGATTATCAGTCTGAACTTATGATGACCTTGATAACAATAACATTTCATTCATTTGTGTAGATAGTTAAAATAATTTTACAATATGAAAAATAAATTTCTGGCACATTTCAATATCCATAGTGCGTTTGATGGGTTTATTCAACTGACAGTTGAATGTAATAAGAAAACGTATTATTATACACATTGTTTCGATTATTATTGTAGCTATCAACTTGAGCAAATGATATACTTGTAGATAAGTTCCATACTAGGAAAAAAACAGGCGTGTCAATGCTTCCTGGTTTTCAATGGTTATCTAACAAGGGTTATGTGATGCGAAACTTTAAATACAACAATCTCCACAATATCCTACCATATACATTTTAACCGAGTGTGTGGAAACGAGCATTGTCTACAGGGAAACTGTTGTTCACTTTTCTAGTTGGTTAGGAGTTTGCATTTTGTTTTTTCCCTTGGTAACTGATCATGATAAACGAAATATTCAGTAATTTATTTGAAATTGTTCAAAGCAATTTTGTATATTGATATTGGTAATTCATATACAGAAATCGAAGAGAATCTGTGTTTTCTCCTTAACTTCTCTTTTAAAAAAGGGAACAAAATTAGTCACTAAAACACTTTGGCATTAATGAAATATTCAATATTGGACCAAATATTTTGTACAGTTCACGCATTGAATAAATTTGAATAGAGCGAGAACAACAATATTCGACTGAAAATAATGTGAATTCATATAGAATAGAGTGAATTTGTCTAGCAATAGGATCCAGGATTGGTGTTTCGTCTTATTCGGGACTAGTTATCTAAATGTACCTGCATCAGTGTTGGTGCTCATTTCAGGACTTGAACTTAGTACCTTGAGTTTTTGAACATAATATGTTTTCCATCTAACTACTTATTTCAGATGACTACACACTTGTGGAACGAATACGAGTTTTAATTCAATTCAGCGGTTAAGATTATCCCTTTGTTAATATTTTCAACTGAAATGTGATCAATTTGTACAGGCTGTGTATATATCAACCAAGACGGATCAAATTTCAGTCAAAAATATCAACAATAGTATAATCCAAATCATTCTAAATTGACTTTATATAAATTCATTTTGTTTAGTGGATTCACATTATTATTGAACTGGGTTAACAAAACATATTTATCGCAAAATATTACGAAATGGAAACTTTGTAAATGTGAATATTTGAAATAACAAGTGTTATCAATGAGATATTGTTCATAAATTCAGTCATTGAAAACAATCATCTTGAACAGAAAATATAAAAATTTTATATTACATAATAGTTGTAAAATAATGTTATTTGAAAGGAGTTACATAAGTTTAGGAAAATAAATTAGCATAAATTACATAATGAACTAACAAGAATCCAACTAGACATTCAATCAACTGATAAGATTTTATGAAATATAAGATGAATTCATACCATTTTTTATTGAAAATTTCTAATTCTTCTATTTCAACTAGTTTATACAAAATTGTGAGTAAAGACATAGAAACTCATATTATATTGTCCAGATACGGATTTTCATTACAATTAGTTACCAGATTAATTAAGAACTATTACAGAACGTAGACTGTGATTTAAACCATATTCTAATAATTTTATTTTTAGATCTAAAACTATTTTTTTTAGATCATACAATATTGAGTTACGTAATTAAATGGCATACATATCTATAATACATATATATTATTTCAGTGTAAATGGTATGAGTTACTAATAAAGAACAGTGAATTTCCTTAATGATTAGATTTATCAAGCTGAAAATTGGTCAGATGACTAATCTGGAATGGATTTTAGACGATATAATATACAGTAAACTTTAGGAAAACTAAAGGAAGCAGTAGTGGTTGAAGGTGGTCAACAGGAAACCTTGGACCTTAGTTTCGTGCTACTTGGCACTCGTCAGCAAAGTGTGCCTGTAACCTTGAGGGAACTGGCGCTCCCTGACGGATTCGATCCCATGTCACCCGGCTCCACAGTCAGAGACGTTACCACTGGGCTATCCGGGCCACGACCGACCTCTTGCAGGACTGAGATGTAATCACATTTGATTGATCACTCGGTGGTGATCAATGTCATATGTGTCAAGTCCTTCTTAATGCAGACCGAATGCTATCGGCCTATGTCGAGTTACCTAGACTAATGGCCATTTTACAACTTGGTTAATAGTATTTGATCTGCACTAAGAAGGACTTGACACACATAACATTGATCACCACCCAATGATCAATCAAATCTGAAAGGAGGCAATACTGCATAATAATAATAATAATAATAATAATAATAATAATAATAATAATAATAATAATAATAATAATAATAGTAGTAGTAGTAGTAATAATAATAATAATAATAATAATAATAAAGGGGTAATTAAGTAGTATGTTAATAACCATTTCTTCTGATATACAACAAAATATATAGTTTACACAAATAAAATCATATGGCTGGGTTATTTCTAGTGAATTATTCCATATGATTAAATATATTAATACTTTATTATACACGAAGTTACTTTAAAAGTTTAGTAGAAGTGAACAATTTGAACTTACATGTATGATAATGAAAGATTATCCGTAATTATGAAGTGAATTTCATTTTTATCTAATTTACATGAAGAATAATTATTTACAAGTATAATTTTAAATTAATTTATTAGAGAATTAAGAGTTGACAGCATTGTGTCTTGTCACATCAATATTATTCACTATTATTATCAATGAATTCTTTTTAAAAATTGTTATTAGCATATGATTATGGTAATCGGTTGGAAACACTAAACGTAATTTTAATGATAGCTAAGATTATTTTTTGTGTTCTGAAAAATTTATACCCTTTAGTTTTCAGGTTTATTTTACCAAGCACATAAGCCAGAAATCTTACATTTGGAATACTTACCATTAGATTGACAATATTTAAGAATAAGTGCATGATTTTTGTTATTTATATTATGAAGTGACTTCAGTTAGAAAACCAATGAGCTATTTGTTCTAGTACTAGATTCCTCAGGATTATGTACCGACAAATTCATATGTAATAAAACTCGAGAGCTTCAGCGTGGGATTACCTTTGCATAAATGGATTTGTAATACTAGTTCTTATTACTGAGTTTAGTTAATCTGTAAAATTGATAGACCATCATCGATTAGCATTAGTAATATTTGTTTCACTTCCAGTATGAATGAGCACTGGTTATAGTTTTACATCATAGCCTCGGGAATACTTCTAGGGTGTGGTCGATTATGAATGCAAATTGACTAAATAGGGAAATATAAACCACTGAATATCGATTCAGTGGTTTAAAGGTAACTCACTCATTACTAGCCCCAAAAATTTAAGTTCGAGATCTGGAAGGATCATGAATGTGCACTATCGAAGAGCCCTACGCCAGCCAACTAATGCTCCTTGATATTTAGTCTAGTTAGAGTCAGTTCGTAATGTCAATTACAAACTCAATAATCTTAAAATCTTCATCTGCTGGCATTAATTTTCACAAATGTCGAATCTATGATACCAACAATATTTTGTTGATCAAAAGTGATGTGGTTAATAATCTCATTAGAAGCTATTCAATCTAGTAATGAACCTGAGTAACACCGGTTCTGATCTGTAATGAAAGGGATATCCACGAGGTTACAAGCATGGCTTGATAAAAGCATAATAACAATGTTCAAACGATTTCATCCAACTGACAAATAAGAATTATGATGAAATGTAACATTGAGTCACTTGACCTAATGGTCATACTATAAACTTCTTTATTGAAATTTAATTCAAACTTTTAGACTAGATAGGTGACTGTTTTGTGTCCAATCACCTTTGTACTTGCTATATAAAATCAGTCTCATTTGTATTATGACATTTAGGCTTAGATTTGTTGAAGAATAATCTGCATTAATTTAGTATTTAACGTTACTATTTTGGAATTTGGTAAATATTTAAGAATGGGTTTTGTGACGAGTTGAATGAAACTCATTATTCGAGCTTGAAAATACTGACCTATCAAGACAAAATTGTCAATCATAAACAAATGAAGTCTCTCCATGTGTACAATAGGGTCCTATTTTACACAACAAAAGAGAATGAATACATTTATTCATCGGAATGATTGGTTACTATAGTAACGGTCTCCTAGGTTATGGACAGTTTAGACACAAGGAGTACCTGTGAACACGTGTAAATTAGTCAAGTCCAGAGATTAAGAATAATGCTTATCTTTTCATAGTCAAATTCGAAATGCTTATGATGATTAAGAAAGAATAAGGTGTGATGATCAACAAATAGATCAAACGACTAATTATTTGAATCTACCATAGATGTAAGCTTAACGTTACATGGCTGCTAGATGAATTTGGGTCTATATTTTCAGTGAATAAAATAAAAATAACCAATACTTAACTCGACATTTTGTTAGGATGGAATGCATTTTAGTCAGCATGACTTAGGTTTATGGATTGTGAAATTAATTTTCAAAACGTCAGCAACAAACCTGTGTCCGTTGGATGCCAGTGTATTGTTCAGGAGTTCTATAACTGTCGCACATTGTTGCTGAATGTGAACAATATTGATGTCCCCAGTATAACCTAGCCGTGCTTCCAGCTATTCGACGACAAACTAAAGCACATTAGAGAAATGCTACAGATGAGTAAGAGTGCCAATATTACACGGAACCACCTACCGCAGGCTTCGTTGCTATAGTTCAAAAGAAACAAATGGCGACTCCCCGTTTTTAGCACCTAACTATACATTTAAGCTCGAATACCAGAATCTTAAGTGAACATTGCGATGCCCTCCTAGCTTTATGCAGATATCACTTAGTCAATACTATCTGTCCAGCAGATCTGTGAAGAGGTTTGACATTTTTCTGTAACCTTACCGGACTGAGGCCCACAACCCACTTCAGTTTGACAACCAAATACCACCAATCCTTGCACCTACAGTTCGGTTATGATTATGGTCTGAAACCGTACAACACCCTTGCCCTTCATCATCAACAAGACTTTTTGACCTGCAATGAGATTTTTGTTACACGTACTGAGCCCAACGTGTATCAAATAAACAAAAATGAAGACGACACCTGGTCATCTGTAATCACTAATTTCTATCCCTCCACCCTAGATTTCCGGACCAAATTATAGTTGCCTCGCTGAAGTCTTCTCCAGCAAGGATTAAATTGAACTTCCCAACTCAATTATCACATTAGGCAGATCAATCTACAAAACTGATGAAAATACAGAGCAGCTGCACAAATTACTGCGACAAGACATTCTGTGCATGCTAACATAATAAAACCATTCACTTAGAAACTAAATTCGGTCATGAGTTGGACGACTTATTTCGGCCGAAGAAAAATTACTAAGAACACCACTGGGTTGGCAGAGGGCCCTCGTAATGTCAACTACTTACAACGGGACTGAATATAGAGGAAATCTCTAACCCAGATGGCCTTGTAAGATTTTAAGACCAAACTACAGAAACTTTTGTCAATCAGCTTAGCTTGTATCCATTTAGTAACCAAATAAAGATAACTGGAACGACAAGTGCAACACACAAATTTATGCAATGAAAATTAAAAAACAATGCAAAGTAATGTAGGTGATACACATTATAAGTAAATGGTAATAAAAAAGACTACAAAAAACCAACAAGCAAAACCATACATAATTGTTTCCATTATTGAAAACGAAATACAATAGAGTAAATAAATCCAAAATCTTGTACTCTATCAGATTAGAAAGTAATGCTGCTTGCCAGAAATAATAAAAACACACAATGACTATAAAAAGAAAGGCACAAGTGCGAAATAATTGTGTAGTACGATAAAGATAAGTAACATAAGATAAAAACAAAACAAATGCGACTGTGTCCACCTTGCTTAAAGGCGTTACACACAAATTAACTAAATCAATTTGCGAAAATAAACTAGAGGAACGGAATGGTTAATTTATATGAAATGATGCTCATTTAATGAAAAAATAGGCCAAGTTTACAGAGAAAGATGAAACATAAAATAGATGAAGTGAGGTAGGGAGACATGTTAACCATCAAGAGAATTCAATCACTGGTAAATAGATGCGCTAACAAATGTGCACGACTGACACGCATTGATCTCTGTTGATTTATTATTTGTTTATCAGGTGTATCTTCTCTCTCATATGGGTGTTATAGTCTTCGAATCTTACACCATAACAGCGCGTTAAACGGATTAATATAAGTGGAAATGACGACAAAATGACGAAACAAATTATAAACTAATGAAGAGTAAACAAAACAAATATCTATAAGACAATAAAGACTAAAATAAACAAATAAGTGGATCAGCATTTAAAGACTGTAATAACCACCAAATGAAAAAGGAATACGAAATCCAATAAACAAATAATAAATCAAGAGTGATTAATACTTGTCCGTGTGTTCCAGCCGTCTAAAAATTTCAGTTTCAATAAGAAAAATCCAAACAAACAAAAGCAGTCAAAAATAATTAAGTATATGATATTCAAGATAACCTAAGCCTAGAAAACAGAAAAACATAAAACTGTTTATAGTCAAAATATAGAAGTAAAAATAAAACATGGTTAACATTGATTAATCTGAAGGTTGTTATTCACGTAGCCCACCTTCTTCACCTTCAGCCTCAGATGAGGCCAGGAGTTTGGAGAAATTCATTAGGTCGTGTGGATTTAAAGAACCAGCGCATTCAGAACTATTTTCGGCCTCCAGTCCATTGCAAACTGACATTTGGTGGTCAGAAGCATCAGACCTGGAGACTGAAGTTCTGCTCAAAATAGCACACACAGATCGCGGCGTGTTTGGTGTTGGGGTCCCAACTCTGCCTTCTTCGTGTTCAGTCCCTGACGTGTAATGAGTCATTGTTGAAGATTTTGGTATTTCTTGGCATGTCGAACGAGGTGATAAGTGAGTGATGTAAGAACTTGATAAAGGCGGTAAAACAGATGCAGCAATTTGTTCGGGAGCGAACGAAGACATTTGGTTTTCCCAGTCAATCAACTGACGAAAAGAGACATTCCGTCCACCGCCGATAATTATGAGAACATTGGAGGGACGAGGTAGGCGACCCTCTAGTTGTAGGCGTGATAGGTAGCCTGAATATATAGTCGAAAGTGCTGCTCCACAAGCTGGATCAACAAGCATTCCATGGTCATCTGAAATGTATAAAAAACCTTCATATTAGTGAGGTATGACAAGGCAGAATTTTGATGAAAGAAAATACTGAAGGCTTGAAACTGTACCTTAGAGTACGCGATGAGAACTATGACAATGTCTATCTGGATGTGGTTGACTAGAAACTTACACAACTAACTCGGATTTGTTACTTGCGGCATACTGCTAGTTCCCAATTGATCTTAATTGACATGGTTAAACCTTGTATCAAGTCCTTATAATATACAATCTTTGTTTATACATATTAATACCACTGAAGTAACTGCTTCTATTAACTTGATGTTTATCTTGCTGTGCTCATGAGATATGGCAACTTGGACTGATGCTTATAATCAGTTGATGAGGTTATGAATCTTCATCGACTGAGATGGTTGGGCCACGTGTTACGTATGCCTGAACACCGATTACCACGACGTGCAATGCTATCCGGTGTTGGGGATGGTTGGAAGTTAGGGGCGGCCAAACCAAAACGTGGCATCAGTGCTTGAAGTCACTAACTTCTAATCTGAGCCATGTTGATAGATGCAGACTACTTGGTTGGGGTCCGCGTGACTATCGTAACCAATGGTTGGAGACTCTTGGTGACATGGCTCAGAATCGATCACAATGGCGTCGGTGTATACACTCGGTTTCTTCCCTTAAACTAAGAGATTAAAAGCGCTTCATATCTTTCTTTCTACTAACCAATTCTTTCTTCTTGTACTATATCTCTATATGCAATCTTTCTCTTATATATTACCACCTTTTACCTAACCACTGTTATGAATCCGGTGTTCATCTTGTTGTGCTGATGCGGTATGGCAACCTGGACCGATGCACATAAGTGCATGGTTCTACGTTGTAGCTGACTGACTGACTGATGCTTATAAGTGCCTGGTCCTACGTTGAAGCTGACTGACCAACATGGTTGAAATATGTTAGTCTTGTAGAGTGTAAGGCAACACAAATTGATTTTCGTATGACTAAAACAACCAATGCTCTTGATCAGAACTTGTTAAAGTGTATATTTCCAACACTGACAGACGTTTGAAATATGTGGCTACTCAAGTCTACTTTTAGACTTAGTTTGTTTGGCTGACTTCAAAGTGGTTACCTTATCATCGACAGGAATAATGTCATCGTCAACATACAAAGTTAGAGACGGGTACAGAAATAATTTGTGAAGCTACAGAAACAAGATCTTACCCAAAAAACGTTTAACTCCATCAACTGCCTCTCCGTCAGTACAGGTCACTGCACTAATCGAATGGCATTGAGCCAAACTCCAAGCACGCTGTGCCAAGACTGGGGCGCTGAGAGAAGTTGCAATCGTTGAGCTTCGTGGGATAACTGCTAACTGACCAGATTTCAATGAACGATTTAAGCAATCTGCCCCCTCTGTTTCCACAGTTACGATATGGGTTGAAGACCATCCTCTATTCCATAGACCCTAAACATGTAGAAATACCTCATGAAGATCTTCGGAGAATAAGCCCTGGATAAAACTTATTTGTGGGATAAAAGGTTTATAAAAAGGCATCACCTTAAAAATATATTAAGATACTTTAGTTGTTCAGCGTACTTGAATTATGCAATTCGTTGTTAAATGTACTGATTATGAATAAGAAGCCTGAATTTACAAATTTTTGTTGTATCAGCATTATAGAAATGGGTTGACATCGTGAGTAAAAATAGCATGAAAAATGTTACAGATACATACAAGCATTTTTGTAGGACAAGAGGATAGATGATTTGGTTTACAGCCAGTGGACCACACATTCAAGACACTTATGTTCACTTTGTATCAGGTAGTATTGCTAACCCTTGGAGCATTAAGTTGTACATGGGATATCAAATTTTAGATGAAAGAAATTTCAAAATGTGACGACACTCACTTGTATGACGCCTGCAAGCAACCCTCCACCACCAACGGCGACAACTATAGCATCTGGTTGACCGATCTCTGGAGTGACCTCGTCGACAATAGTTTCGTATCCTTCCCATAGTTCAGGCTGATCATAAGGATGAAGAAGTCGGACAGTGGGATCATTGTGTCCGGATTGTAGGTCGTTTACTAATTGTTCAGCACGATGATGGGCCTCCAAGAAACTGGTGCCACCAATAACGATCTTGGCTTCCTGAGCCTCTAATGATAGGCGCCGTCTAATAGTTTGCTCAAGAGCCTCAGGAACTACTAATGTACAGTTTATTCTGTAAGTGTGAGCTGCAAAAGATACGGCTATGCCTGCATTCCCAGTAGTTGGACAGACAATATGAGTCACTCCCGCGGCTGCCCACTGAAATCAACAAATGAAAATCGAATGAGGTGATTAAACAAAGTTTGGTGAACTGTTTTGTTGTCGTAATGTATATTTTTGTTTATTGACGCAAACAACCAATTCCTAGCGATATCCATTATATTTAAAAACTGGGAGTGTTCGTAATGTGAAATGACATTTTCAAATATGTCCGAAGCATACTCGTAATTATCCACTTTGAACACTTCTGGTCACACTATTACCGATTAGTATTAGTATTCGTTGTGGCTTTTTGTTCACTCGATTGACGTGACAACGAATTAATTTTTGTACCTTCCATTTGGTTAACTAAACTTCTTAATTAAACTGGATTCATCTATTTTAGAAGTTAGCATGTTTTACTGATAATGGAAACCAGAAGCTTGTGCTCCCTAAATAAGTAACAATAAACAATTTGATAAAATACAAGGAATCTGACAGTGAAGTAACACTTGAATTCGATGTCCTCAGTTTTCACTCTACTATCCAGCAGCACCTCATGACTTTTAAAAATAACAACAGAATCTTAAGTATAATCGCTTAAATTATATAATTAAAAGAATGTGGCTCCTCAGACTTAGGTGAAGTGCTATTTTAAGACAAATAACCCAGTAACTACATGAATGCACTTAAATAGGGTAGATACAGTGGACGGTTGTTTGAATCGATGTAAAAAAAACGATTTTAACATTAATTATTCATTGAACCAGTCATTTGCAGCATAAACCTAGATCAGTCTTGAAGAAATAGTTATTTGATGTAGAAAAACACCTCAAACAAACTTGCATTGTCGCTTACGATCGAAGGACTTAGCATCTTTTCGGTTTTCATTTGACGGGACTGCATTATCTACGTATTCTATGTTATCAGGTGAATCTATTACATTAATTTCTAAAAAGTTAGGTAGTAATACTTATGGTTGCCACGAGAAGTCTCGTGTGGAGACTGCGATTGACGGGTCCTCACGTGGATTGACAAAAATACAAAATATCTAACTCAGACAAATGAAGTACTAAATAACTTACCTTGCGAACCACATTTTCAACACCACGGATTTTGAATGATCCAGTCGGCTGAATATTTTCTAGTTTGAGCCATATGTTCATCTGACAACCCCGCTGTGTTAATAAACTCGACAACACAGGACTTGGTATCAAAGGACTTTTAACAGACAAACGCCTGCATACTCCAGCTGTCAAAGCACTTGGGTTTATTTCGTCAGAACGTCCAGTTTCCGGAAGTGGGTTAATTACAGACCGCTGTTGGGAAAACAGCCATGGAGAATGACTCGTTGTGTTCGTTAAGTTTCTGAGAGAATGTTCCAATTTCGGCTGGTCATTGTCGACAGTTCGTTGGGAGTTTAGTGTGTTAATTATTGAGATCTCTCTGGATGAACAGCGATCAACCCCAGCAACCAAACCTGGTGAGTTTGCATTATGGTGACCGTCAAGGAAATCCAAGACGTCTAATGAACTGGTTTGTGAGAGGACGTCGCGGTTGAAGATCGATGTTAGGTTGTGATCAGTGACTACGAAAATAATTATGTGGATGAATTATTCACAGAAGGAACTGAGATTGGTTTTGAATTTTAACTGATTTAATTAATTTTACAGGTATGAATTATGACTTGAAGTGCTAAATCCACTCGATTCTGTGTCACTCAGTCTTCACAACCACTGTTTGCGATAGTCGCGTGGACCCCAACCAAATAGGCTGCATTTACCAACATGGCTCAGACTAGTGATTTGAAAAACTGATGCCACGTTTTGATTTGGTAGCCACTGACTTCCTTAGATCAGTCTCCAACACCAGTCAGCATTGCATGCTGTGGTAATCGGTGGTCCGGGGGCGCGTATTACGTGACCCAACCGTCTCAGGTCAACGAAGACCAACATTATCAACTGATTAACCATTATTCCTTAATACCCTGAGTTTAACCTCACTCTTACCTGGCGATCCCAGTAGACGCTATCATGATGTAATGCTGGTATCCCACAAGTAGGTCTTGACGCAAACCTGTCCCCAAGCAGCAAAGCATTCCAAACATCTTGGCATTGTTGCCGAGTGTTACCATAAGACTTATCAGCGTCTTCACCAAACTGGACTGTTACCTGTGTAGTGTAAGTTGATAAGTCAACCTACTGGATGAAGATCAATACCTAAAAATTCATTCGGTGAGGACGTTATTTCTAGTAGCAGGTCTACGATAAAACTGAACAAAAATGAAGATAGTGGACAGTCTTGCTGGACATCACTTGATGTTGCAAAATCAGGTGACAGTCCGCAAAAAGATCTGATTCGACTGAAAATGTTCGAGTAAATGGCCTCTATATGGCTTATGTACACCGGAAGTACACTTCAATGACAGACTGCCACAGAACCTCTGGGTCTACGGAGTCAAATTCTGCTTTCAAGAAAAACTATCATCGTCGGACGCCAATAAGCACATATAACAGGAGAAATTTGTTCGAGTCAAGGCTGGTTAAAAATTTTGCGGAAACGCTTAATGCGAGAGTCATCCAACACTTTTGAATTTAGTAGTGAAACAAACAGAACAAAAGAGTAATCTTACCTTTGTTTCGCATGATTGGTCGAGGAGGAATGCCAAATGGAGTGTTTGATGGTAACTGGAGGGAACTGCTAGACTCCACTGCTACGTTTAGAGTGCCTTCAGAGTTTTTTGTTTCTGCCATATACTGACTTTGTGAATTTCCATGTACAGCGCAGCCTAGTGTGTTCAGCGTCCGTCTATTCAGCACATTGGTGAGTATATTCGATTCGGTCAAAGGATCGGCGTTACTGTTGTTGTTAGTTGTACGATTGAGTGGGAGTGGTGACTGACGCGAAGAAAAGTAAAACAGCCCATAGGTTTCTCGTGTTACTGAACCAATTAATCGCAATCTGAGCGGTGATGTCCATTCTGGGGCCTGATAACCATTTAGGCGCAAAACAGAAAGTTCAGCACTACGAAATGAAACAAATACACAAACCTACTTATTTTTCTCCTGGAAAATGACAGATGCACTTGAAGTGAACTTGCTGTCCGCTGATTCTGAACTCATATCGCTTGAGGCTCCATTCAAAGCGGGACTAAGACGAGGCTTTTGACCTGGTGGTGAATCGGGGAATTGAGGAGCTAATAATCTAATAACCACAACGGCCCCGAAATTAGAAAAGAGACGCTGATATCATAAATTAATCTGCAAGTCAACCTACGAGTAAATCCGGTTCAGTCCACTCTACAGGTATTCCAGTTACTATAATCTCCCAACCAATTATATTTTCATTTGTGACTTCGGAGTTTAATGAGCCTGGGAAATTAGTTCCATTGGAAAATGTTTGGAGACGATGTCCTGTGGCGTTATTTATGATAATGAGATTTACCTGGTGTGAACCGACGACCCCCTGAACTGGCGTACGCCACACGCAGTCGTTTCTGCTCCGTCTCGTAACCGTGGTAGGTTTGTATTGCTAAAGCTGCGTGCTGAGGGTTCACGAAATCTACGAAGCCATAACACAAACTAGCACCCGTGTTCTATACATAATAGTAAAAAGCAAATACTCTTACCTTGTCTCTAATAAGCTTACACTGCCTAATAGGTCCCACTCGCTCAAAAAGACGCTGGAGGTCGTTTTGGTCGTAGCTCTGAGGAAGGTAGTTGATTATCAAATTGGTGCGTGAGCGATCCTCATTACAAAGGGTGTTACTATTTCCATTCTGATTATTATTCCCCAAATTTAAGCCAAGAAACTTGAGTCGAGACATCGTATCAATGCTGTTTACGTTTGGTCCGTTTATATTCAAGACTGAACCACTGACAGAGTTATTCATTGAGTCTTGGAAAGGAAGTGAAGGGAAGACGTCCGAAAGATTGCTGCCCATACATCCATTTACGTGCATATTTACTGTCCTTACAACCCAACAAGGCGAGGTCAGCACGCAGCACCAGGTCAAATTCAAAATTCTGCGTTGACGCTGAAACCAATGAACTTAAAGAAAGATGAACCTGATGCAGTAAAACCCTTGATCAAAGGGATACAGTTATTTCACCACGAAACGAGATTTGAAAGCCACTTTTGTTCACAATTAATAACGTTATATTTTTAAAGGGAATATTAGGACGCCAACTCTATTGCAAACATGGTAAATAATCTAGGCAGATGAACGTGCTGTAGAAAGCAACATCGGTGTCTTACGTCTCGAATTCTCTGAATCCTTCGGTTGACATGATTAAATATCACCATCCTCGTGATTGTCATCGTTTATCGACCTAGTTGTGGCATATTATCAGATAGACTATTTGTGATTAGAATGAAATATTGTTTCTCCAAAATCACCCAGTTCAGTAATGGACCTATAAGCAACCCATCAATAATGCTCCTAAGAGATTTATGTCGTAAATTTGCCTAGCAGTCTAGTACATATTTGTTCAATCACACAACCATTTAGATTTACATTGTCTTCCGGATCAGTGATCTACTGGATTAACGATGTACGACAGTCCCGAAAGCTTTGTATCCGCGCTCAATAAGTTTGAGGTATTCGTGTTTGTTTTCAGAACGACTCTGTCAGCGATCGACTTCTAAAGGTATAGAACCATAGTTCAAGCCATGGACTGTAATACTAGGTAAATACTCTGTTTTGATAGAATCTCAAGTCCATAGTGAACATCAACCACTATTAACCCGGATTTATAGCATTTGCAGCACTTCAGAGAAAGCTATTCGGAGGTGTTAGCACGGTTGTTGTTTAATTACTTTTGGTATCTGTAAGCAAATCCCCAAAATAAATAGCTGTGTTAGTCTTCAACATTTGATGCTGACTGCGTCGGTTTTACTGGACTCACCTAGATGAAGGCACTCGGTCACGAGTAGGTACGCCGTGCTATGATTTCCTTTCAACTTTTAGCTAGCTCAGACAAAACGTTCCTCGACATACCAATAGCCTTCCAAACATATATTTGAACTCCATTTCTGACTTCTGATTTTACGGGGTTGGTGTACTTCGATTATGAAGGTGTTATATGCAAGAACATTGACAAACTCTGAATAACGGAAGCATTTTTAAAAAGATACAGACAGGTAAGAATACTGAAAATTAACTTTCCGAGTTACAAATGCAACCAACAGCTATAAACTACGGGAAATGATAATAAGTGAACAAATTGCTAGGACGTTCTTCAAACAGTAAGCATTGAGGTGTTCTTGGAACCTAACAGTTGCTCTAGAACGTAACAGTTTAAGACCAGTATTAGATGTCGGCTAAGCTCCAACTTGATCATTGACCATCATAAGTTGCGTGTCAATTATCGAAACTGTGACTTTCGGGTTTGGGATGTGAAGGTCGATAGGAACAATGTAGGATCCATTTTAAAAACTTAGATGATTTTGTGAAAAAACTGGGTTATGATGGCTGCCATTTAGTCTTTTTCCTCCTTTTCATTACATTGCCTGAACTGAATGCAGTTATGGATTATTTCGTCGTGAAGTGAAACACAATTCCAGAACTAGAACCACTCACTGTTGTGACAAGTAATTAGGGTCACAGTTCCCGGAACGTTTTTGCTGATGTTTTGTAGAACTAAATATCATTTTTTGAACAATCAGCATGATCTATCGCGAAAGGACTAATAATACTTTTGCATTAGTAGGAAAGTTTGTGTTTTGTAACTGGTTGTTATTTTATTTTCATGATCAATCTACCTACTTGATGCAGTTCAGATTTGATTGAGTTTGTTCAAAATCGCTTTATTTTGTAACTAACAACAGAGCTGCCCTTCAAGTAAGTGGCTCCCAGCCGATCGATGCTAACGTTTCCCTTGTCGACTGGGTCGTACTTGAGTTTACAAAGAAGAAATCGATTGATATTATCAAGGGCTCATTGTAATGAATCAGGATGTATGTAAACATGTGTATTTAACAATAAGGCATGTCTGGCAGAAACCTTATTTGATAAGGTTTGAGTGAGGGTAGATCTTTCTTGCGTTTAGGTAACCCTCGTGCTATTGACAGAAGAAACCAGACTAATGGTGAATAGGCCTTTATTTAGATCTTTGCGCAGTCACAGCGGAGCGTGGGACTACCTTTTCAGATAAACGAAGCCTCTCAACATTCAATATAGAATAATAGGAAATATAACGCTTATACAAGACAAGCGAGTGAATGAAAACTTGAACCCTACTGTTTTGATATATGCTTAGTCGTTTTAGGTCAACGCTTCCTTTTAAAGTATACGGACTGGGATTTTCCCGGAATATTTGCCACATTAGTAGGTTTTTGGATGAAGTGACAGCAGCATTTTGTTTAAGGACGATTCATGATTGGTGTTGTGGCACGAACTTATTAGTTTTATTCATTTCTCGTAGCCCGCAAAAAACTCTTATATGTGGTGAGCGTGGTTTTTCAGAGGTCCGCAATTTCCTTTTGCGTGAACAGACGACTTTCTTTGACTAGATAGAAACTAGTCAGCAAATGAAGCTAATTTATCGGCGAGGTTGTTTTGGGACGAAACTAGAGATGTTCGCACTTTTAGATGGTGCTTGAGTAAAGGCGTTCTTTGAAACATCCTTCGTCAAAAGTTTGCCGGCCAATGACCACTGGCATTCAGAGCAACATTTCTGCTCCTAAGTCACACCCTAATTCGACGTTGTGGGAAAGTTTACCTAGCTTTCATCAGTCGGTTAGGCTTTGGATCTAAGAAACGATTTTTACGAAGTTTTGTAGATTTTGGAAAAATCTCAAAGTGCAACCTGCCTATTGAACTGGCGTGGTAGTGCATGCAGTATTGTGAGGAAATGTAAACATGATCTAGGAAGTCAGCCCCTGTAAAGCAAAACCAGACTCGATGTTATCATGTCAAAGGTGCACGCGTTCTAGAATGAGTAGTAGATAGATCCTAATCCCTATAACTTTTGGTGTTCATCCTGTTTTTACACCATTCTAGAATAGTTCTTAAACAATAACTGTATAAATCCAATGAGGTATGACAATTCTCCTTTCTAATGGTCATCAACTAGAACGTTCTGTTAGAACACGTAGCATCAGTTCAACAGTCAAACCTTTACAAAGTGAGACTGGGTCTTCACTGGAAAACATACGGCAATGTTCACTGCAAGTAAAACTGCCTATTATTCCGAAGACATCAAAGATATGCAGTTTTTCACAACTCTTCTATCTGAAGTCACCCTTTACGAAATAATCTAAAAGCTAAACGAGAAGCCGAGGATGAAGAAATGTAAATATATTTTTAAATAATGGATAATGTATTGAAGTGAATGCAGTTCAAACTGATTGGTTATCGTTAAATGCACAGCATGACGCACTCGAATGTCATTTGGTGCGAATGCTTCACCGAGCGTCTTTGGTTAGGAGCATTTTCAGTAAGACTGATAAGGACAGGTCCAACTTCGAAAACATACGGAGTTTCCATCTTCAGGAATAATTTACCTTCACAACAATTAATACTAAATAATGTGGACTGAGTTTCTGTTAGAGTTTTTCTTTACTAATTTACCTACCTTGAGGTAATGATGATTCATTTCTGTTAGATATCGAAGGTTTTTATTGCAGACAGCTCTTCCGTCTCATCTGAAATAAATTAAGGTTATTCAGTGAAACTTCAGATTGTCCAGAAGGCTCATTTATTAATGATCTGTCTAGTTCATTGAACTCTTAAACACACCATTAAACAGAGGATCGTAGAATCTGAAGGTACGTGGTAGGCAAAACTGATGTCTGGACCCTATAAAAAGACTTATGTCAGATATTGGGCTGGAGTTACATAAAAATCTTTGTCGTAAACATCAATAAACGTAGGACAGTAGTGATCATCTATCCATCATGTTCTTCTTTAGAGATTTTAGTGCTACTCTTTCCATGGTTATAACGGACCAGGAACCACTGCTTCAGGTTTCTCTTAATATTGACAATATTCGACCAGTAAAATACAATTACTTTTGGGATTTTTGTTTAGGACAGCTGATAGCCTGACTCTGGAAATGTTTAAAACTTCTGTGTTTGTTTAAGACCTGATCTGGAAAAAACCTCTGAGATATTCCCCTCGCCTGTAAAGAATTGTTGTTCTCTGTGAAAGTGTTCGAAGGAAATCAACTAAAAAGTTATTTAAATTTTACTCAATTGGCTTGGATGCCCTTAGCTAACCGCCGGTGAAGCATAGGAGGGATATGATAATGATATATCATATTTCTTATAGTTCTCCCCACCCACCTCTACTTAAAAGAATATTCTCCCAAGACAGGAGACGAAAGACTTTTCAAGAAATTCCGTGGGGACTATATCACGGTTTGAACCAGTTACTTGTCTACTAGAAGCCACAGTTTTGATATCCTCTGCCCAGTTTTCCGAAAGAAGGCTTGACGACTACTCTAACTCTGTAAGCACTGAGGGAAATTCATCTAAGTATAACTCCTCGATTGTTTCGATCATTTAATGATTGTTATGCCCTTAAGTTTACAGAAGGAATATGAAACGAACCATACCCTTTTAAAACCAAGAACAGAACATAACTAATCAGACGCAGATCCAAGGGAAATAACAGCTCGTTTATTCTTTCGTGCCTATAAGTAACCCTCGTGCCATTGATAGAAGAAACCAGACAAGTAGTGAATAGGGCTTATTTCGATCTTAGCGCAGTCACAGTGGAGCGTGGAATTATCTGTTCAGACAAACAAAGGCTTTCAACGTTCAATATAAGATAATAGGGAATATAACGCTTACACAAAATAAGGAAGTGAATGAATACTTGAACAATACTGTTTTGGCATATGCTTGGTTGTTTGGGGTCAACTCTTAACCAACCAACCTATGCTGTTACAATTCTACCAAGGAAAACTGATGTTATGGTAACATTTCGCTGGTGTGTGAATAAACATGGAGAACAAAGGGATTACCTTTAACATTTTAAAGTGTAAAATAGTCCATCTGAGACATGTTCCAGACTATGAATACGACCTAGCTAACACCCCTCTAAAGGTATCTCAATTTAAAAAAGAACTAGGAGTGTTGGTACTATATGATCTGCAGTTTTATGCTAACCGAGACAAGAATGTCTTCTGAGCAAACCTTACGATAGTAACGTTAAACCGCATTTTTGACCAATTCGACAATAGAACTTTGCTCTTGATCTTCAACAGTTTTATTCGTTCCCATTTATGGTGTGGAAACAGGGTGTTTCCCCTCTAACGCCAAAGGATTGAAGATACATTGGAATGCATCCAAATACGAGCCACAAAATAAGTTCGGGGACTCGAATTCAAGCCTTATGACGAGTACATTTAATCACTAGACCTTTACTTATTTCAGCATAGGCACCCTGGAGGTGACCTTCTAATGCCTTAAAGCATCCTAGAAGCTTCTAGAAATCCCCTTAAACGCCTAATTAAGTTCAGCCCGAACACAAACCTAATGGGTAACACCCAGACACTATAAACACAACACATCAGAACGGACTGTAGACACAATTTCTAATGCTTAAGATTTGCCAAATGCTGGAATTCGCTACTGACTGAGCTAGTCCAAACGACTTCCCAGGAGTCCTTTAAGAGAAAACATGACCTGTCCTTAAGGACTAAGAATAAGATTTTGCTGTATTATTTATTAATTTCTTTTTTCCTCTATTATATTTAATATTCCTAGGTTCCTACCTGAAGTTATTGGTGATCCACTGCTACTAGACACATAAGACTGTTAAGTGAAAGCTTCTTCTAAACCTCCCACAACCATTTGAACCTACATACGTTCAGTCCGAACACAAACCTTGGGGTTAACACCCAAAAATTAAACACAACATAGCAAACCAGATTGTAGGCACACCTTCTACTCCTTAAGAGTAATAAAATTATGGAATTCTCTGCCAGCTGAGCTAGTTCAAGCGACCTCCTAGAAGTCTTTTAAGAGAAAACTTGGCATATTCTTAAAGACTAACGACATTATCATTCTATAATTTATTGATATTTTCTCTCTTTTACAGTTAAATATACCTATCTTACAACGTGGCGGCATCGGTGATCCACTGCTACTAGACACGGAAACCAGTTGAGCGAAAGCTTCTTTTATTCCATGATTTAGAGAAGCTAAGAGAATATATTCGTAGTATCTTGCCAGATAACTCCAAAGGAGTTCAGGTAAAAAAAACTGGTAAGAATAGGCAAGAAGACTGAGGACGATGTTGAATCCCGATCATGCCGAGTCCTTAAGGTAATCCTAGGATCGGAGAAGCAACGGGATCTCTTGTTAAGTAGCGCTCGTCACGACAATTCCGACATCCGAGTTAGACCTGATGTAACGGAAAAAGAACAGTAAAAATCCCTCTGCAGCTTCTTTGTTGAACAGTATTTTCATTTATTTGTTACTACTCCCTTTTGTGTATTCCAACCTTTGTTTCGATCTGGTTTAACCATGTCTTTCGTTCTTCAGTCTTCCCCGTTCGAGCCTTTACTATGTGATTTTGATTAAAGACTTATTTTTGTTACCTAATTTTCTATTGCATGTGGCCGGACCATTGACAGTAAGGTTGTGTTTGACTAAGCTCAAGGTCACGGCGTGGTTCAGTTTGTGACTGTTAACCTTCTGACTGTCTGTTTGGGAGAACTGCTGCAATCCCTGCAGATAGATATTTGATCCCATCTTATTGGGAATATTTGTATTGATTCTCAGGTATCAAACCCTTTAGTATTAACCGTCTCTTCCATTGTTTAGCGCACTACTTTGCGTTAGAGAAACTTCTGACTGTATAGCACAGGCTGTACCGTTTGAGGTATTTTGTATTTTTGATGTAATTTGCTCTGTTTTCTTAATTAGAACCGTTTATATTCAGCACATAGTTTGTGTTTTGATATAATATAATACGAGTATCTCAAAGACGCGTTGTGAGCTATACAGAGGAACTTGGTCTGGTCTAATCGAATAAATTTTGGGTTCGTCAGTCCGTTGTTCCAACCGAATATTGGTGGTTCGGTCCTTACACCTGACATGTCTCTCGAAGATAGAATAAAAAGGAAGAAAGCACTAGCTGAACTTGAAACCTGTCGACAAAACGGCGAGGGAAATCTCCGGTTATTGGGCTTTTGGATAGTCAGGTCTTGGAAGAGAATGCTACCAAGGTCTATGTGGATAGGCCGTTCAACCTAGGCGTTTTATATGCCAATACTCGTAGTCTTGGAAATAAGTTCAATAAACTAGAAGCACTAGTGGACAGGTTAAAGCCACTCATAGTAGCAATGACAGAAACTTGTTTAGTCCGTGACTTAGACATTATTCCAGAATTATCCGGATACCATTGCATCAGGAGTGATAGACATAGATGTAGAAAAGGAGGCGGCGTCCTGTTATATATAGCCAATAATATAATTATCCGCTCCTCTACTAGTGAATCCCATGATAGCGGCACTTGTGAAGTCATTAGCTGTAAGTTGGCTATAGGATGTAGTACATTTATGCTAGGTGTCATCTATCGGAGCCCAATCTGCTTAGCTGATGACTTTATTTTAGAGCACATTCAGCTTTGGAGTGCGAATACCAGATGCTTGATAATAGGAAACTTTAACGCACCTGATATTAGTTGGACAGAGATGACCACAGAAGGATCTATAAACTCCTTTGATAGTAGGTTACTGATAACAATAATGGAGCATGCACTAGTGCAGCATGTATCCCAACCCACACGTTTTGGTGCTAACCAAGGTTCTTCTCTGTTGGATTTGGTAATCACTCATGAGACTGAGGATATTGTCGACCTAAATATTCTTCCACCGTTAATGAAAAGCGACCACGCTGCTTGGCCATTCACGTTTAGAACTAGGGACATGTTATACGATCAGGTTATACCTCGCCCAAATGTATGGAAAGCTAACACATCAGCCATTCAGGAATGCTCTGCTAAGACAAATTGGTTAGTAGATACTAGCATATCAGTTGAAGAAGTATGGTCTGTATTTAAAGGTAAATTTAGACTAGTCTACCGTGGATAGCTAAAACGGTCAGGAAACTCCTTAGAAAAAGGAAGAATCACTGGGATATGTTCATCTCTACTGGCTTAGAACAATACAGATCCAGTTATTGTAAGATTAGGAATGCCTGTAAAGCGTTAATAAGTAAGACTAGACTATCATACGAAAAACAATTGGTTAGGGATTCTAGATATAGTCCGAAACGGTTATTCTCGTATATAAAAAGGAGAACTAAGAGAAGCGATGGAATTGCATCACTTTTGATACGAGAAAATCCGTTAATCTTAGCAGATAATGATGTCGAAAAAGCTGAAGCTTTATCGGAATATTTTAGTGAAGTGTTTTCTACCGGTGATGAAGAACGACCAATGATTAACTGTGATTGCGGCGGCTCACTGATAGACCCTGTAGTAATTGAAAAAGATACTGTTTTAAAGCTACTTCAGCATCTCAGACATGATAAATCCAGTGGTCCTGATGATATTCATCCTAGGATTATGAAAGCCAAATCAGATGTAATCTCTGAGCCATTAGTGATACTGTTTGACATGTCTCTGAGACAGTCCCAACTGCCCAGAGACTGGAAAGACGCCATAATAAGTCCGGTGTGTAAGGCTGGGGAGTAGGGATTTAGTTAGTAACTATAGACCCGTTAGCTTAACCAGTTCAGTTTTAAAACAGATGGAAAAAATCATTCGGATATCTGTTATAAACTATGTTGAAGGGCGAAATCTTTTCTCCAGGGCACAACATGGTTTTCGGGGAGGCCTATCATGCTTGACAAATCTTCTCATTGCACGAGAAGATTGGGCTGCTGAAAAAGATCGGAATATTCCTGTGGATGTGATCTTCATAGATCTAAGTAAAGCCTTCGATAAGGTTTCCCACTCTGATCTTAAATTCAAACTAAAACGTTTTGGAATCCATTATACAGTTATAGATTGGATAAGTAACTTTCTCCATGACAGGAGACAAAGGTTAAGGGTTAATGGGGCTCTCTCCTCGTGGGTACCTGTAAAAAGTGGAGTCCCCCAAAGGTACAATCCTCGGTCCTCTTCTCTTTTCTTTTTATGTGAATGAATTATCAGCTATAGCAAAACCATCCGTTCTACTCTTCGCTGATAACATAAAAAGTTGGAGACGCATACACAATATGTCGGATAGGATAGTATTACAAAATGATCTTAGCTCGTTGGTGGCATGGTTAGATAGGTGGTCACTAGAAGTAAATCCTAATAAGAGTGTAGTGATGCAGTTAAATAACTCTGATGAATCGTATGATTATACACTACGTGGATTCGTGCTACTCAAAGTAAGAAACTATAAAGATTCGGGAGTCATATTAAGCAATGATCTCAAAACTAGTCACTGTAAGGCTGCTGCTGCGAAAGGCTATAGGTTATTATGGTCAATTCGATTTGTGCAACCATATTTAGAATATGGGATTCAAGCAGCGTGTCCTTGTTTCAAATATGAAGCAGATATGTTAGAAGGAGTCCAACGACGAGGTACTAAGATGGTACAAGGTCTATCTGGCCTATCTTATGAAGACGAACTGAAACACCTCAACTTATTTCCGTTATCTTACCGTAGAATATCGGGTAATCTAATATTGGCTTATCGCATACTGAACGATGACCTTGGTATTAGAATGTCTTATCTTTTGCTTCCGTCTAGAACCGATCATTTGAGAGGACATTCGACGAAAGTTCAAAAACCGAGATCAAACCGTTTACGTCTGGAGTTCCGTTTCTCGCACCGAGTAGTGAATTACTGGAATTCTCTACCGGAACACGTAATATCAGCACCGTCTGTTAATATGTTCAAAACGAGATTGGACCTCCACAGTATTACAAACTGCAAGGATTAATATAGGTCTACAGACCTCCTATCCTTATTACTGAAGACTGAAGACTGAAACACCAAACGCGCTTCTTACTTCCATATGCGTTACAAATGAGTTCACCAAAGCGACGTTGTTTCAGACAACGGAACGCAAGTGAAAGCAGTACCGAAGATGAAATGTAAATCCTAACTGATCACTCAACCTCTTTTTCTAGTGTTGAGGGTGAAAAAAGTGGTGAATCCAGTGGACTTGAAGAGTATGAGAAAGAAGAGTTAACTCGTCAAAATGATTTAAAGGAACGTGATGCCTTTGTTAAACGTCTTGTTGATCGGGATCAGCAACAAACTAAAGGGGTTTCTTCTAGGTCCGCTAGTAAGCATGAGGAAGCTTTGAGAAAAATAACGAGTGGTGAAGTTGTATGTCCAGTTATCACAGCGTTCCTTAACGTTTCTCTAGAGTCGTGAAGAAATGATTGCTGAGCTGCGCAAAGCATCTAGACGAACATATCTGCGAAAAAGACAGTCTGACAAACTTGCAGATCTTCAAGCTGAAATTCGAGATGAAGAACTATTTTTTGAAAATGAAGAGTATGAAAGTGGATTTTTCTGTACTGAATTTCTAGATTAACTGAGAAGGAAAAGGCCGAACTATTATATAAGAAAACTATTTTGGCGGTTGCGAAATCCCATCAACAAGCAGGAGAACTGGAAAACATCTTTCGTTATTACATCCCCACTGAAGAAAAGGTATTCTTGTTTATTTTGACTTATTATGTTATCAGCGACCAGAAGATCACGAACCCAAAGGATCTGAAAGTAAATTAAATGATGAAAGCAAGAGGTGGGAACAGGAACATCTTTCCTCTGCACTTTATTCTTTCGGTGCTAAAGACAAAGTTGAACAAGAAGTATGTTCGTTGTGTTATTACTTTTTAAGATCATTTTAGTGTTATGTGCTATTCTTAATCCAAAATCTCAGAGAAATTCGTTTTTTAGGTTTTATACTACTTAGATGACATTAAATACTAGGACTGAAAACACCGGTTTCTGAATATTTCAGCAGTCCGTACACATGTATGTTGACAATTGTTAACCAAAATTTTTATTGCTACTGAGTGGGAGAGGAAATGTCGTAAATTTTAGCCATTCACAGTTAATCAAACTAACTCAGTAGAACATCGTTGGGTTAGTCATCATCGCCAACATTTAAAATAGTTAGAAGCTAAAATGTACGCGAGAAATGTATCAATGGATGAAGTTAAAAGCACTAGTATTATTTGTTCCGACCGGTCGCAAGGTTGCTATAGTTATTGTAATTATCCGTTTTTGGGTTTCCGACAATTATCTGTTATTTCTTAGGAACATAACCAACTGGCTCGGGGATTTTATCAAAAATAAAATAAAGCAGTAAAATCTGTGAGTTAGTATCATAGGTTGGCTGTGCTTGAGTTTGGTATAAAAGTCACTGTGTTAAAATTATTTAAAGTGGTAAACCCAGTCATTTCACTCTAAGTCTCATTCACATGTTAAATGCATATGTTTTATAAAGATAGCATATATTACTCAACTATCCGGAAGCAAAATTCTCTTCTAAAAATTGATTAACCACTGAATAGTTACTAATACTGTTATTGTCTAGTCCTTAATAGTGATCTAATTCTACCGACCAAATTGCGAATGTGGCCACTAGACCAAGTGAATCGACCTCTTGTGGGCTGTTTCAATATTAAGTGGTTAAGGGTTGTTTGGAGAATTTACTCCTGATTACCTCCAACCACCTAACCAGTTCTAATTTATTTTTGATGTAATCGGTTCCATTCACAAATTTAGGCCAGCCGATATTTTCAGGATATGATAAGTGGATTAGATCTCGCTTTCTTCTAAATTATATACAAACTAGTAAGTTTATTTAGTTTGGAATATTAGGATAATTGTAATTTTAAGGAACATATTGTCCATCAGGGAAGAGTAAGTTGTTTACAATTAAATAAACTTAAAATTGACGGCTTAAGGCAGCTTTCCACTAGTATATATATATATATATATATATATATATATATATATATATATATATATATATATATATATACGGATTTATGAGTTTCACTCACTGCTTATTTATCCTAGTTAGCTGAAGGATAAGAAGAAACTGTGGTAATCATGTTATCCGTTTCTGTTACTAGGGGAGTTGGAATTCAACCACTGAAATTTTGATTACAAACATCATATGTATTTTAATGACTATGGTTTGTCATGAATCCTAGCAAGTCAGAACTACACAGTTTGTTGGTTACTTCGACTGCATCTATTGTATCCACTTATTGTTCCACGTCCAGCAAGTTACATATTACTAAACTATGAAGACTTTTTTTTGTTCTTGGAGACGTAGGTTTTTTGGAACATGTCCGATAAGTCGTGTAAATGCCTCTTCTGTCCTTCCGATATACCTTCTTCTGCAAGTACGTGTAAATTAATATACGCACCTGTAGGTGACATTTGACAAATTTCGGTTTACTCCTGCTTCCTCGAGCATCTTGTGTGTGGTGAAACTAATTTTATTAATCATGACAGATATTCATTACATCACCATACTAGCACTAAGTATTTATGACGACTTAGTATTAGTCAGACCAGACAGCTTTGCATTTGCCTTATCAATTAATTGATCGAAATGTTAGCATTTCGAATCCACGATTGTCTTTCCTGCTTCCTTGAGTGGGATGCAAGGGATGTGTCTATCTCTTCAAATCCATAATAACTTAAACAACAAACATATCCAGTAACGTTGGTTTGGCCTAAAATCTAGTTAGTCATCATAACTGACGTACACTTGCATCTCACTTACTACGGAACTCACTATACGGCTTGGTAACTCCTACCTAGTTTGCGCTCAAAATATATAGCTCAAAAATATAATTGAAGGTTTCATTTTCTTACTCCGCTATTTCCAAGTCTATATAGTGGTCTTCAGTAGTGTAATGCAGTCAGCAGTGATCGTAACCACATGAATGAAGATTGAGTTGAAACGGTTAATTGAATTTATCAATCTGGTTTGTGGTGCTCCTAATTGTAAATAATGATTCATTATACAGAGAGAAAATAAAAACAAACTCACTGGTTTATCACGCAATCATCTTAAAGATTATGGAGAATGAAATATACAGATGCGTGGATTATGTAGTTAACGACAACAGACAGTTGTAAGTATTTGAAAAGCTAGGTATTTTAAATATCTAGATCATAGTATCACTCTTATTATCATTTGCCAAAACATGGAATTATGTTGTCTGTTGGCTTCTAACTTCCCTTTATTTTATCCAGTGGTTATGAAGAATAAAAACAATTCGCTTACCAACGGGGTTGTTAGTGTCACTGGACATTTAAAGATACTTTGTCTCTTTGAACGGTAGAAAAATGGATCAGGATCAGGATAATATTTTCAAACGGTTTAGTAGATGCACGTTTCTTCACAAATACAAGGCACTTTTTGAACAACATAAAGAATGTTCCCATTGATCAGGTATTTTCTACATACACACAGCTTTAGTGATCACCCTTTAGTACAGACAGTGCTTCAAAGTTGAATAATAACTTAAAGCATGGTTAGTATTCATTGGGTTTTAGGAAGGTTGCAAAGTCGGTTGGACTGTATCCTATGTATAGTAGGGAGTAGTTAAAATGACAATTTATGGTTAGTTACAGAAATGCAAAATAATCACCCGCTTAAAAAAGGTAGCCAAAAAAGGTTTTAGTGATAAGTATGTAATCAGTGTTTTAATCACTGACCAAATTTGTACTAATATGAAACACAAAAATTCAATGAAGGTTTCTTCTTAAACTTCATAATTAAATATAAACATTGTACATATTCTGCAAATTATTTGTTCATACAGTTTGATTGATGGCAGTGGTTATATTATAAGCTAGGTTGTTTCGACACGTCAACAAATACCAGTGTTATCAATTTACTAAATTGGCTGGTGTAGTAAAAGTCAACAAACAGAATATAAATATAAAATAAAAATAAAGACAAGGATATGGTATGAGGAGAAATTACAACATTATGTGGTAACAAAATATGCAGTAATCAGTTTTGGCGTCTAATCTTTGATATACAAATAGGTGGTTATATTTTGTTTTGAATTCCCTCTCATTAATCACTCAGTTTCAAATTATGAATACTAACTTTCATAGAAAGTGATCTGTTTTAATAAAAATACCAATACGGTCAAATATCTTAACATGGGGTCAGAAATTCGATGTATCTATCGAGGAGTAAATATACTGAGCAGAAACTCATTCTGCTCTATTTTATGATTGTGAATTGTGGAATTTTAAAAAGACAGACTGCTAGTATTCTTCCATAGATATATATAGTGGTTAATGACATATGGTGGAATTGTCGAGTGGGAAATATTTAGATGACTCATACAGCATTAGTTTTAGATGGTATTCTGGTTAGTGAGTTTGTAGTGTATCCAATAGTGATTGTCATTTAATTTTAATTGTGTGAGGGCTATGGTATTGCTCGGGTTCCCAGGCAAAAGCAGGTGGTTTTCTTAGGGGGTCACACCTCATGCCGTTGACCTAAAGGTCTGACCCACAGGGCAGTGGAGCATCGTGAGGAGATGCAGTCCCATTAAACCCAGTGGCTAACAATTGGTTCGTACACCATTTTCTTCCTCAGAATGGGGGTTTCCCAACTCCCCTAGGTGTACTCACCGGCCCGGTTAAAACGCCGGACATTCACTTTTCGTCCTCTCAGTTTTGTAGATAACACCCCCGCCACGAGAAGACAGTGAGAAGAACTTCCCTGTCAGAGGCTATATATGCGTGGCCGTGTGAGAGCATTTCGAGAGGCCTTACCACGGCATTTGGGGGCCATATATATATATATATATATATATATATATATATATATATATATATATATATATATATATATATATATATATATATATATATATATATGGTACCCCCTTGTGCCAATATTTGTGTTCAAATAAATAATGAATAAATAAAATAATGAGTTTGTGGACCTTCATCGGCTGAGGAGTTTGAGATGTATTGTGCATGCCCAGTCATCTCTTACACAGACATGCTATGCTGGCTAGTGTAAGATTAAATAGAAGAAGGTCAGAAACAGCGAGATCAAGACACAGCTTTAGTTCATGAAATTGTTAATTAATTGACTCAGTCAGTCAGCAACAACGTACGTACATCAGTTCAAGTTGCCATACCACATTAGCACAGAGATACAATTGCGATTCAAATCCCATAGTGGTAGAATTAGTCAAAGTATAAGCAGTAATCCGAAAGATTAGGGTTTGAACATGTTATTCGAGGGGTATAATCCAGTAAAATAAATTTGAAAAGGGAAAAAAGGGACATGAAGAATTCAGAAGATTATAATTTAGGAGAACGCAAAGAGTGGATGCGCCTGCGTCATTGCAAACGATTTTGAGCCATGTCATTCAAGGTCTCTAACCATCGGTTACTATCGACTCGCGGATCCCAACTAGGTAGTCTACACCTACCAACATGGCTCATTTCTTTTGTCAGTGACTTCATGGATTTGTGCCATGTTTTAATATGACCACTCCTAGCTTCCAGCCTACTCCTTCACCTCAAAACATCGCTTGTCGGGGCAGTCGGTGGTTGGGCATACGTAATACATATCCCAGCCATCTCAACTGACTGATTTTATTGAGGTCCTTAGAATAAACATAATTTGTGACTAGCAACGTTAGACAATATAGATCAAGATCATTTAGCAGTTTCCTAGATGTGTTTACTCATTACCCTTTACATTTCGAGCTTTGATGATATTTCATACTTCCCATTTTTGCTCTCGAACTGTGTCTTCTGTATTATCTTTTTGCTACCACTAATACGATCATTTAGGCTCCTTTGTTTTTTATTTGATTTGTTTTTCCTCGATAATGTTGTAAAGTGTGGTAAGTTGAACCGATACATATTTTTGATAAATCTTACGTTAATAATTCCTGATGTAACCTGGAAATTGTATCAACACTAATCAAGGTGGTTATGGTGTAGATTCTATTTAACTTTATTATTGTTTTAAACCTCGTAATTTACCCATAGTGACAAATGAGCGTGTTTTGGTATTTTTAGGTGAAATATGATCTTGTTTTGGATGATGAAATAGAGTTTTTGAAAACACTAACTCGACCCGGTGCCAACATTGAACAAGAAGTCAGTCCAGACGAAGAGCAAAAACGAAAAGCTACTGACAAACGTGAAACCCTCAAGGAAGCAAAACGCTCGCTACCGATCTATAAATTCCGGGATGCTCTTTTACAAGCTATTGCTGATCATCAGGTTTTAATCATAGAAGGGGAAACAGGTTCTGGTAAAACAACTCAAATTCCTCAGTATTTGTATGAAGCGGTATGCTTATCGTAACATCTTTATTTATTTATAATTTACTCACCATTCATATTTGTTTTGTTTTTTGAAAGAAAAGTGTTTTACTCTGAATGACCTATTAATTCATCATGGTATTTCGAGTTACTCAAAACTAGTGGGATAAGCATCAAAATTAATGCATGGTAAAATAAATAACAATATCAAAAAATTTAAAACAGGTGTTCACTTGAAGCTAATCAACTCTAATACTCCATAAAATAATAAGATAATCATGTATTTGTAATATCCCAATGAGTATAAGATCGAATTTACAGCTCATTTTTGTATTGGTTGTTTGAATTTTTTTATCAATGATCAATCTCTTATTGGCACATGAACATCTTGTGCGGATCGCCTCGATATTGCCTTAAGTCACAATTATTATAAACAAAGATGGACGGTTACTAGAAGTAGGATCCAGGACGTGCGTTTCGTCCTATTCGGGACTCGTCAGTTAGATGTGCTTGCATCCCAGAGTTAATGTTCTCCCTGGGACTGGAATCCAGTACCATCCGCTCCAAACGCCATCCCGTTATCGAATTAGCTACAGGGTTCAGATATTGATAGATTGGTTGCAGTTCTAAATATCAATGGGTAGATTCAGACAGCCAGTTGCACGGGATATTGGCTATCAGGATTCTAGCTAGGTGGATAACACGATTGCGTTTAAAGTGAACGGTACTGTATTCGAGTCCCTAAGCAAACGTCAAACCTGGAATGCAGGTACATTCAACTGACGAGTCTCAAATGGGACGAAACGTGCGCGGCCTGGATTCCACTGCAAGCCGTCATCATCTTCGAGTTTCTGGTGTTTCGAGACTTAGTGTAAGTCGTTGTTTATGAAAGTAGACGAAATCGAACAAAAAAAACAACCCAAAAAATGGAAAGCTATAATTCCATATCTTTATGCACTAGTATTCCAGTTGATGGATGCTGCCTACACCTTACTGATGTGTTTACTGCAGATTGATAATACTATACCTAGTAGATGTTCTTTAAGGATTTGTTTAATTCTAAAATTCCTCAAACTATGGTTGAATTCAACCTCATTCACCGTATGTAAGGAAAACATAAGATACTAGGCCCCTCCGTTGTGCCCCATACTTTTCCCAGTTCTGTCAAATCTCGTATTTGGTTCAGATATGTAAGTGACATTTTTATCATCATTGAGAAACTTTCTTAGACTGATAAGTACTTCCTCGGCACATGTCAAATTCACTTTCGAAATCGAAAATAAACAGTGAACTACAACTTTCAAACTTTAGCTAAGAGTAATACAAATAGAATCATAGATCTAACCATCTACTACAAACCAATACATTTCAACCCATCTTTACATGAATTTTAATTCTGTACACTCTTCCAGTGCAGAAAATTTTCTTGGTTCTTAGTTTACTCAGTTGAGCTAAAAAAATTATATTAAAGAGGGATAAATATAAGGAGCATAATGATATAATAATCATCTTATCATTTAATAATTTCCATATGAATATAATCGGAAATGTATTAGAAACGAAATGAATATGATTAAATTTTATAAATTAGTTCAAGGGACCAACCTCTACTATGTGCAAGTTTCTTATCCGTCTTATCCTGTGAATAATATCAATTGAGGATTCTGATTTAGATAGATGACCGGAATTGACTAGATGTTCAACAATCGAGCTATTGGCTGATTTATACTATATATGAAGAAAATAACTCTAAATAGGATTGTACAACTCTGGTAAATAACATCTTCGAAAGAAATTTTTTGCTGAAACGTCTTCATTTTGTGTAATGACTTAATGGGTTTTGAAATATGTTTGTGATCTAATTTTATTCTCAGTGCTGTTCAGTATATATTGAAAGCCCTCTTCGTTTCTTGGTGCGTTATGTTGTAAAAAAGTTTTCGATGTATTTTCCCATGCTTTTTTTGTAAGATGTTACCCAATGATAAGTCGTCAGTTGAGTAGCACTATACTGGGGCATGAAAAATTGTCTGCTTAACAAAAAAGAATTATTACAACATGCAAAGTTTGTTCTACAGCCTTTCATTCAATACCTTTCAATTGATAGTGTAAATACTTTAGCAATAATACTAATAATTTCTGTTTATTAAAACATTTTGTTCTTCAATAGGGTTATTGTAATGGAGGAAAACGTATCGGATGTACACAACCACGTCGTGTTGCTGCCATGTCAGTAGCTGCTCGAGTTTCACAAGAAATGTCTGTTAGACTTGGATCTGAAGTGGGATACAGTATTCGTTTTGAAGATTGTACTTCAGAACATACAATAATAAAGTACATGACAGACGGCATGCTTTTGCGTGAATTTCTCACAGAACCAGATTTGGGCAGTTATTCGGTAATGATTATAGACGAAGCACATGAACGTACATTACATACAGATATACTGTTCGGATTAGTAAAGGTAAACTATTATTGATTGAATCATCGAATAAGTTCCAATCATATTTATTTTGTAGTATAAATTGAAGCGTAAAACATTACTTATAAACTTTAAAAGTAAAAAAATTTCTATTCCCAATTCAGTTCCGTTTATTTAGCTATGAGAATTTACTGTATTTATTAACAAATTAACGTTTTTCCCCGTTTTTTTCTCAATATTATTTCATCATAACATTCTATACACATTATGTCTGGGCATTATTATCTATACTGTAGCATAGTGATACGCTGATGTTCTAACACGAGTGAATTGTTGATAATATTTACTTTATATTGGCTTATTGTTACAGTTATCTTCATATATATGATTGATACATCAAGTGAACTTAAAATATATACCTGTATTGAATTTTATTAGTAATAGAATATTTTCCATAAATATTCTATTACTAATAAAATTCAGTGACCAGTGTATGACATGGTGTCGTGGTATGAAAGAGATCTGCAAAGGGCTGGCTTGTGTTGGTCCTTCACGACCCCTTGGTTGGGGTCCGAGAGATGGTGCAACACAGTGGCTAGAGACGTTATCAGTTATGGCTCAGAATAGAAGGCAGTGGTGATCCTGCTGTAACCTTTTACTTTCTTCATAAAAAGTGGTTGCTTCTTCCATAACTGAAAGATTTCTTCTGGTTGTAGCTTTCGTTTCCCCCATTATTATTATTATTATTATTATTATTATTACGCTACCTTACCTTATTCTGTTCGTTATTGTTCTTTTTTTTACGCTCCTCACCTTTTTTCCTTCTCTTCGAATTCCCATTGTTTTGTGTGGCGCATATATATTGATGTCCTCTTGTATCAGTATTTACGTGTTCAAATAAATAAATAAATTATTAGTAATAACTGTCAACATAAGTGTTAAACTACTCACATAATACAGTCTTATTGATTAACAGATATTTATATTATTTCGATCCAATAGATTAACTATGCAAAAGTAACATCTGAACAAAAATTTACAACTATTCAAGTAAAAATTTGGTAATAAACTTTTTAGGTACGTGTAATTTAACATGAATATTTGTTGTTTTTTTTTCACTTCACAAAACATTGTTGTCTATTTAACATATTTCTTTTTAAAAAAATTAACTTTTCAAGGATGTAGCTCGTTTTCGATCCGATTTGAAACTTCTAATTAGCTCTGCTACTTTAGATGCAGAAAAATTTGCTACATTTTTCGATGACGCTCCTGTATTCCGAATTCCCGGTCGTCGTTATCCAGTTGATATCTACTATACAAAAGTAAGTTTTGAAATAGTTTGTTCGACATTATCGGTCTTTAGTCTTTTTTGAATATTTCAATGTATTTACTAAAATGATCAGTCTTCATTTTGCTTCATGAAGTTTTTTTTTAAATTCCATGATTGAAAAATTGAACTTTTTTGCACCTGATTCGGTTTAGATGGTCGGACAACATCGATATCCCTCTTATAAGTTATGCAACTCAAGCTGACTACTTAAACCTGTGATTGGTAGATCAGTTAAAAACGTTATGCACTTCTATAATGCAAGTGTGTTGGTCGTTTAGTGAATAATCAATTTAATTCATTTACCGGGTACACCTTCATGTACCTGCTTTAAATCACACTCTGAGCGTAGGGTATAGCAGTGTTATCCAATTGTCCAAACCGAAGTATATAGAACTGGGTTCGAACCTGCAACTTAGGGGCTAACAGTCGAGTTCCTTAGTTACTAAGTTGTGCTCCACTACAATAATAAACAAATTTCACTGAATAAAATGAATGAATAACACTTGATTCCTCGCACGTAAAAGTTTTAGCTTTGGTTAATAAGTCTACAAGGTGATTATTGGTTAAGTTTTGAGTTTCAATGTGATTATGATTTGAATAAATTATGCTCCAGAATTCTAACGAGTTCCATTTAACATCAAGTAACAAACTGTTTGTTTGCGTAAAACGATTAACCAAAGATAGAATCATGGTTTGGATTAGGTATATCCTGTCGCTACAAAAATTATACTGATCTTACAGATTTATCTTTGCACAATGATGATGGAGTTTGTATATCATAGTGTCATTTAGCTATCTACCTAGAATAACCATTCATCAAGGTTTAACCATTAATAGAATTATTCATTCGGACACAGTTACTTTTATTATTCACCTGTTTATAGATCGGTTACAACTAAACTAATTTAAATTGTACGCCGTACTCAGTTATTCTGAATATCCTCATGTTTTGGTGCTTTTGTCTCGAAATATATAAAAAGAATTTATAATTACAGTTGGTGATTGTTATCAGGATAATTTTTATATGGTGCAATAAGTCGAAAGTTCTTCTTTAAATGTAAGCTGTTGTGGTAGGTTAACAACAAAAACGATGCTAACAGTTTGTTTGACCGACAAACTCATTAACATTATTTCCAGAAAAAAGTTCATCCAATAAAGATTAGTCAATGGGGATATTAGAAGATTTGCAGCAATTTATTAAAAGTAATAACAGAGTATTCGTGGAGTGTTTCCCTACTAGATTATTATCGACTGTAAATATTACACAGTGTTTCGTTTTCAATTTTATTAGAAACAAAATGATAGTGGTAATTTGTCTAGAACATTGTTCTATAATAGTGAACAATTTTTACACTACAACCGATTATCTTGATATGAAAATTGAATTAAATTTCGAAGGTCATTATTATTATTATTATCATTATTATTATTATTAACCATACCATTACTGTTTAGATATTTTGTATTATCAAATTAAAAATTTACTGTCGTATCATTTCGACCAGTTATATTTCTAAACTTCTAGTGTTTTACAGTTTATTCTACATATGATTATACCCCTTATTTTATAGTTTTATAAAAAAATAACAACGAAATAGGTTATAAATGTGTATTTACAGAGAAACTCATCGACTCTTAATTAATATGGATAAATAACATTTTCATCACTTTTCATGGTCAACAGTTGATTGGAAACTTTTCTTAACAAGTTTCAAGTTAATTCACACGAGTAAATACGATTGAACTGGCCATTTCGTTTACAAATTTTTAGTGCTTAATTAAAAAGTTGACTCGGCCAGTTGTAAATCTATATATCTTCTTATTATCCCATCTTATCTCATATTAATTTGTATCACGATAAATATAATGTAATTTGAGTGATGTACTTTGGTGATATAATTTTGAGTCTACTTGCTACTACGACTAATATAAGATTAAGTCTGAAACAGATCAGAAAAATCCAAGGTTTATTTGGAAAAGTTTAAACTTCTTTTGAAAATGTAAACTATTGTTAACTAAACATCGAAGATTATACTAAAGATGTATACTCACCTTTGATTTTCCACTAAATTTTAAGGATTGTATTAAATACACATTCATTTCATATCTTTATTTCCTATCTTTGATGTTGGTGATATGTTTATATTTATTTATCGATTTGATATTGTCTTGATTTTGCCTTCTGTTTATGTGAAATGTGACAACATGAACTGTTTTACACAACCGTAACACATCCTGTATTATCTATCAGTCTATGATGTTGCCAGAAGTAAAAAGGGTTGTTGCCACTTCTCAACTGCTTATGCCATGGAAGGATGCATCATCTTGAAGAAAATGAAACTGAATTAAAAATAATCGTAGCATGACAATAGAGACTAAGAGATAACTTCCCGAGTCCGGTTAAACGCGTGTTTTATCGCGACAAGTTTTTTCTATTTTTTCTTACCTTCCTACTTTAAATTCTTTACCACCGGAAACGGAAATTCGTGAGGTGTGACATTTTTAGGACTGACCTTTAATCTTTTGGTTGTGAGGCAGCATCGCTATGGATGCCGGTCATCCAATGGAAAGAATCTTCTATCGTTGCACCCCATTAAAGTCAGCAGTATGACTTCGACCTTGGACTTTAAGTTGCTAATTTTAGTTTGACTGTCCGTCTGTTGTTTTTGGAAAATTATACTAGTCCGTATTGGATTATTAATATTTTTTTGTTTTATTGGGTTTTATTTTCTAGGCTCCAGAAGCTGACTATATTGAAGCTGCTATCATATCTATTCTTCAAATACATGTAACTCAACCTCCAGGTGATATTCTAGTCTTTTTAACTGGTCAAGAAGAAATTGAGACTGCCAATGAGTTATTAATGGAGCGTACAAGAAAACTTGGGAGTAAAATTCGTGAATTAATAATTCTACCTATTTATTCTAGTCTTCCATCTGATATGCAGGTATATATACATTTGTTTTTAATTACTACATTATATTTTTCACTTTTTATGGGTTTTATTTTAAGTAAGCTTCGTTTTTTAAAGTAAACTTCATTACAAGATGAAAAACAAGTTACTTCATTTTACTTGTACGTAGGTATACGCTTGCGTTATAAAACAAAATCTATAGATAGCTTATTTCTTGAGCTATTGACTTATTGATGTGGTAGTTTGAGTTTTAATTAGTATTTATCGAAATTCTGTGTACTTTTTTATGTAATTCTTCGGATCCCCTTTAGAAATGGTAAATTCTGCGAGATTCTTGTTCATTTATTTATATTTGTCCTGAAAATCACTGCTAAATTTCCGAAATGTATTTGAACCAACAGTCTCTCAAAAACTGGAGGGACTCATACCAACCGAGTTACTTTATTTAAAAAGCACTTGATCAGTGTGCTAATAATCTCCTAGCTACTTTCTAAATCGCCTGGACTCTCCCACACTTGAACCCTATACAAGATGGAAAAGGCGTGAATTAGGAAAGGATTATTTACTCTGAGGTTAGGTAATGTACAAAAAATAATCGTATTCATAGAGTTATTCCTAACCCTTGACCTACGGAAACTTCTCCAAGCACGGTAAATTAAGTAATAGAGTAAGTAATCACTCAGTCAGAGTGTGTTGCGTAATTTGCCAGTTTCCTAAGTTTTTGGGCATATACTAATTGGACAAAATGTTCTAAGCCTTTTCTTAGCTTCTGAAGACCATATGGAAGAATTCTCTGGGGGATCCGAGAGGCATTGCGTCGATAAACCACCAACCAGTTGGTTTGTATCTCTATATTTGTCTACAAAGTTGCCTATTATTGATTTATAAAGAAAGTTGATTATACTTTTTATCACGGGGTGTTACGACTTGTCCAGTTTGAAGGCTGTACAAGTTCTGTAATATTCATTGGAAATGGATATTCTAAAGACCATTTAGAGAATTGATTTTCTTTTGTGAATTATCTAGTATACTCTTTAACCTTAAATTCAATTTACCAACTAGAAATAAGAAAATTATGCAGCTGGATTAAATATCGACCAACCTAAATGGTTATCACGTATTGATTTTGAAACATTAGGGGTAGAGTTACCTTTAGTAGAACATGTTGCTATCCCGATTGTCGAAAAATGTAATGATCACGCTTAGTTGGTTGTCTCGTGTAACATTTGTAATCTCTTTAGCGTAGGTATTTATTTAGAAAAACTTAAAACGGTTGAGATTTTCCAAAACCATCAGTCTTTGTCACCTTTTGTTGAAAGATAGTTGCAATTATATTATTAAGTTTTTGGACAGAGCTCCACTAAACATGTTCTATTCAAACTGAGAAATATATATTCTAGTTTACTATCTTTATAACATGGAATCAAAGTATGGCTTTGTTGCATAGAATAATTCTACGTTCTTTTCGATTGTTTACTAATATTTCTCTCTTCGCTATAGAGTTTGTTCAATCTGCTCTTTGTGGTAGGTAGTAATGGGGACTGGGGGATTGAAGCCGAATGTGTCGACTCAATCAAAACGTATCGTTTTTGGCATTAGTGCACTTAATCAAATTATTTGGTATATATATATCAGAGTAGATTCTACTTTTATTTAGTTCTAACTCAATTAACGAATCACACTTTTGTATTTATCACAGTAAAAATAACTAACGAAATGACAGTGGGAAAACTAATCCACCAATCAAATTGTAATTCATGTACTATTTTTATTGGCTAGTTCTTTTTTTAGCTTTTAAGATAAGGCAAGCAAATTGCTGTTCTTCTTTGTTAGAGATCATTTCGAATTCACAATAGTTATATGAAAACTATGACAAGAAATCTTTATATTAACAAACCTTTTTAATGTGATTTTGTTTATTGGTCAAATGCAATTGTTTGTTTGTTTTTTATTAAATGACAAATAGCGAATTAACTAAATACATTAAACAGCTTAAAATTTGATGTAATTTTTTGTCGTCTCTAAATTACCAGGCGAAAATTTTCGCACCGACACCACCAGGTGCTCGAAAGGTTGTCTTAGCCACAAATATCGCTGAAACATCACTTACAATTGATGGTATTATTTATGTTATTGATACTGGATTTTGTAAACAAAAATTTTATAGTGCACGTTCTGGTGTTGAATCATTAATAGTTGTTCCAATATCACAAGCTGCAGCTGATCAAAGAGCTGGACGGTGAGTGATTTTTATGGTTGATTTATTTCTTTTGCATGTGTGGCTGGCTAGTAAATAATTTGACTTTTGTAAAATCTACCTTGTTGGGTGTTTGAGGTATCAATTCGGTTATCTAAGTTCTCATCAACATTTTTTAAAATCCATCCACTTGATAATTAGATTAGGTATTAACTGTTATATTAATAGTGTTGATAGACATTGTATCAGTGTTCAAAGCATTTCTTGGCTGCTAGCTGGAAATATTTCACAAAATCTATGATGCATAAGTAAAAGTAATCTCAGAGTATAGCATATAATTATGTATTTGTCGAGTGTTGTCATTAATTATCATTTTGAATTTTAGGCACATAATAAAAACCGTTAACATTATAAGTAGAGTGATGCCTGGTTGTTTTGCTTTCATAACCCACAATACAATAAATCTTTCACTGTGTAGCAATGTTTTCATTATGACATTATCGGTCATAAGTGATGTACTTTAATTGTTCAAGGAATCGGTTACTGATGACAACGACTACTGAGAATAGTAAACATATGCAGGCTTCTCTGCTATACTTAGCCTCAGATAATACAGTTGGGAAGAGTTAAATACTGACTCGAATACTTAGTAAACTTTGTTCTGGAAACTAACTTATTATACTTCTATTGTATGTCAAAAATTTTCGAAATACTTCGAAGGAAGTACTTAATTGAAACACCAAACATATAAAATAAAAGAATATTTGATAGTAGTACAAGTAAATAACATGTAGTTTAGTAAATTGTCGGTGGAGAATCGTCAATTTTAAATTCTCAAATATTATTGCAGTTAAATTTCTTTTTATCTACCTCAAAATATAGTTTTATTTACTTATTTAAACATATAAACATTGACACAAGAAGGCACCAAATATATATTATATGCTCCACACTTCGCCATCCGATTTTTGTGAGATCCGGAGTACTGCCCTGGTGCTCAAACCGAAGCAAGTGGTTTCCTTAGGGGTCTACTCTCCGAGCCTTTGATGTAGGCGTCTAATCCACAAGACAGTGGAGCAACGTGAGGAGATGCACTTCCATGATGGCCTGTGACCAATAATAGGTTCATACACCATTTGTTCCTATCAGGATCTTGGAGCTCATATACACCATTGGTTTGTAATGAGGGTTTTCCTATTCCTTTAAATGGTTCCTCTATATCCACCAACGCAAATAAAACTTTAGACATTCGTTTTTCATCCTCTCGGTTTCATAAACAACACCCTCACCGCGAAAGGCGGTAAGACTTCACTGGGAGTGGCTGGGAAAGCATTTTGAGTGGTAGAGCGGACTCTCCCCACCTTCGGCCGTATCAGGGCATCTAATTTATTCAGATATATTTGACTAGATTTTATCCTATCAGTCATGTTATGTTTTGTATCATATTATTTTGTGCCTTACAAAATATTGTCATTCAGTGGAGATATTTATTTCTTTTTCTTCTAATAGTAATAGTAGTTTCGAGAAGCATTCAGAATTGCTTGAACATTTAATGCTGAAAGCGTTTATGTCACTCAGTGTTCAAAGAGCAATAATGTTAAGATTACTCGATTACTTTCATTATTTGATCCACATTTATCACATGTAGGTTAAAAATCCTCTTCGTCAAGCGATAAATGTTTCATATCCGTTGATTTAAAGTCAGTTACAGTTGTCGAGCTCGGTACATATATTATAAGAGGGAAGATTATGTGTATCAAACTGTTTGTCACTATACCTTTATAATAAGATGTAGTGAATAATGACAGAATAATTATTTCAAATTAACATATGTTAATGACAATTTTTTTATACAATTTTAATTCACAACTATTTGTTATTCACATAGCTGACGTTGATAGGTATACTACATCGATACTCTTAACTTATTCATAAGGATAAAAGCTGTTTTTTTTAAAACAAGAATACGTAATTGTCTTTTGATTAACATAATCTGTACATTTTTGTATCGCGATAGACTTGTGTACATAAACTTTCAGATTTCATTCGTCAAATTCTTTCTGTAAATTGTTTTTCAAAATTTATTTAATAACTTCAAAATGTAGCTCACGATAAAGGTGTTAGAAGTGTTGTTTCTAAGTTGGATGGTTAGATTATTAAGCTTTCATTGTTCTTCTAAGCAATATTATCAGCAAATAATTCAGAGATGTGGAGTATTAGAATTTCTTTGCAATTAACTAACAACTCGTTTTGTTGACCAAATACCAGGTCGCTTCTCTCTGAAGTACGTGCTGATGATTTTGGTCAGAGGAACAATGAGAGCTTCACAATCTAACCATCCAGCTCAGAGACCATAACATCAACTTAAATCATTTAGAAAATCTAGTCATGAGATTTTGTTTATTTCATTTGTGAATAGCTCAAGTATTTTAGATAATACGATTGATTATTTATGTGTTTATACATATATATTATAGTGCTGGACGTGTAGCCGCAGGCAAATGTTTTCGTCTATACACTTCACATGCTTACCATACAGAATTAGATCCACAACCTATTCCAGAAATACAACGTACAAATTTAGGCAATGTTGTCTTATTACTTAAATCTCTTGGTATTGATGATCTGCTACATTTTGACTATATGGATCCCCCACCACATGATGCTTTAATTATGGCATTAGAACAATTATACGCCTTGGGTGCATTAAATCATAAAGGTGAACTAACTAAAATGGGTCGTCAAATGGCTGAATTCCCATGTAATCCACAATTATCAAAAATGATTTTAGCCTCAGATAAGTAAGTTTTCGTTTAAAATGTTTGGATATTATATACACTTTTCCGCAAATTATCTCAAAAACGTTTTATGGTGCTAGATGCCTAATTATTTTTGTTGAATGTAAAATCCTAACCGAATAAATAGTCTACAAGTTTATATGCATCGTTGGTTTTCATGGGATTTCTGCATTTGTATTTTCTTCCACTGTTTTACAGGTTCATATTTTGAGTTGGATGTTTTAAAAATGTATATTTTCGTTTTCACCAAAATCATGTTTCTTAATTATTAATTTACAATAGAAGCAGGTAGATATTTAAATAAGAATCCAACTGTTTGCTGCATCTGGTAAACTATAATAATAATGGTTTATTTATATGTATTTGGGTGATCAGATGAAGGTAGAATTATTGGATTGGATTTACTTACTTACGTACGCTTGTTATCCCTCGTAGATCATATGCTGCCGACCAGGAATCACTACCCAACTCTGTCCTGGGTTCTCCTTTCCAGTTGTTCCAAGTGCTATTCACTATTTCGATGACTCCCTCCAATTCCCTGCGCAATATTTTCTTTAGCCTGCTTCTCTTTTTGCCTTGAGGATTTTAAATTAGGACATACTTTGTGAGGCAGTTTGATGATTACCGCAATGTGTCTTCAATCCACCTTCAGCTGATACAGATTTAATTAGTAGATAATAAGTTCACAAATTTGTAGGTGATCAGTAAACACTTCTCTGGTTTCATTAGTGTATAATCCAAGAATAAATCGTCTTAATATTTTATTACTAATCAATTAACAATTTCCTCGACGTCAGTAATTTGATGTGATAATCAGTTGCAATTTTATTCACGTTCAGTTTACGTACACAAATCCTGTTTTGTAGACTAGTATTTTGATTACCGGAAGAAATAATGAGTTGTATATACACTAGGATACAATCGGAAAGGAGATAGATATTTGAATTCAGTCACATTATACCGAAAGTTAATATTGGTCAAAAGTAGTCTATAATCTCCGAAAAAGTTAATTAATACCTGTAGGTAACATGCAACCATTGGTCAACTAAACCACTCTTTTCCATTCATGAATTATAGAACTCCGCAATCAGGTTTACATCTAACATCATAGTGTTTGTGTATTCTTTCAGTTTATTGTTAAAAATCTCACTTTGTTACTTTTAAATGTAGTTTAAAAATAACAAAGAGTCGCTAACTTTTTGTCACTTGATTCTTCTTTTACTTTAAGGGTAATACACTGAAACACTATGTATTATGTAAAATTTTCTGTATTTAATTATTGATAGTATAATTAAATTTTATATTTATATTCTTCACGATGTATTGTCATGGTTTATGTTAGGTTTGCATTACTATCAGAAAACCCAAAGAAAGCAGATAATTTTTCTTAGATATGGTCATTGTTTGAACATCAAATCTAATATATATATATAGTCTACGGTGGACTGTTGTAAGAGAGATACGTCATTATGTTAGCTGATATTCAAGATACGTTTATACACTACTATATATATATATATATATATATATATATATATATATATATATATATATATATATATACTATATTCGCGAGACTATGAGTATATTCTCAGAAGGTTGGTTATTCTATCATACATACGCGGTTACAGATAAGCAGTTACATCATCAATTATTTGTTCAGGCGATCCTATTTACAAAGCTTATAAATGTATTCATCTGCAAGGTGTTTATTTATTTAACATATAGTTTAGTAAATTGTCGGTGGAGAATCGTCAATTTTAAATTCTCAAATATTATTGCAGTTAAATTTCTTTTTATCTACCTCAAAATATAGTTTTATTTACTTATTTAAACATATAAACATTGACACAAGAAGGCACCAAATATATATTATATGCTCCACACTTCGCCATCCGATTTTTGTGAGATCCGGAGTACTGCCCTGGTGCTCAAACCGAAGCAAGTGGTTTCCTTAGGGGTCTACTCTCCGAGCCTTTGATGTAGGCGTCTAATCCACAAGACAGTGGAGCAACGTGAGGAGATGCACTTCCATGATGGCCTGTGACCAATAATAGGTTCATACACCATTTGTTCCTATCAGGATCTTGGAGCTCATATACACCATTGGTTTGTAATGAGGGTTTTCCTATTCCTTTAAATGGTTCCTCTATATCCACCAACGCAAATAAAACTTTAGACATTCGTTTTTCATCCTCTCGGTTTCATAAACAACACCCTCACCGCGAGAAGAAAAGGTACTTACACTGAAAAATATTTCTTATAGCTTGATTGTTTTTTTGAGTAACGTACAAATTTCTTTTTCGTTTACTTCCTGATAAAGGTATAAATGTTCCGGTGATATTATCACTATTGCATCTATGCTTTCTGTAAATAATGCCATCTTCTATAGACCGAAAGATAAATTAATTCATGCAGATACTGCACGAAAAAGTTTTTCTCATATAGCCGGTGATCATATTATGCTGTTGAATGTTTATAATCAGTGGGCAGAATCGGGTAAGATTTCAATTCTCACAATTTAATATCGGGCAATTAAATTAAATTTAATTAATTTCATGAATATAGTGTATTCGGCGTTATATTACGTATGAGCGGAATTGATAGACAGGTATTAACTTATAATTTTTTCCTGTTTATTAACACAAAAACTTGTAGTTCAACGGTAATTCATACTAAAGTCATTTTCTACCATTAATGGCTGATCACTAACAGAACTGAATTAAAAATGTATGTCACATCATTTCGCTTTTTTATTGCTTCATCTTCAAGGTGGGTGTAGTTGGTGTTTGATTAATTATTGAACTGTCAACCAATAATCAAGCGCCTAAGAAGCTTTTTTATCTACCGAGATTTCAACAGTCTGCGACTGTTAGTACTACTCATACACTAGGTAGGGATCATTGTTTCAGACTAATCTCTCCATACAGTTACTGAATTAGATATTCTTTCATCTATTACTTAGTATATTATGCTAATAGATTGTACATTTATACCACTAATCTTTACAATATCTGTATTGGTAAAGTAACATGTATATGAGTTGAACACTTATATTGTCAATTAACTATCCTTAATCGTATGAAATAATCACTATGGAGTAAAAAATCAAGTTTTTCACAAATTATTACCTTATCAATAATAAATATAGTCTTTTATGAACTTCAACAATAAATCCGAACTTGTTGAAATTCTTTATTATACACCTTACTACTTTAAAATTAGAAAAGTAGCATAATGAGTATGTCATGTGTAAACAGTGCCTATCATTTGAAGGTTTTTTCTGTTATTTCAATTTCTGAGTAAAAAAGCAGTTACATCCAGTTGACATGCCCCAAATGGGAGGAAACTCACGTCCTTCGATCTACCATCCGCCTCTACCTGGAAAGCTTTATAGTCTTTATTTTTAACTTATAGCATGAGGAAATCATTTTGTAGTCATTTGATTGTTGAGTTGTTTTAAGCGGTTTTCTGGACTCAAACAGAAACATATCCATTTAGAGTTTTTCCGTATTTAAAGTGTATAGATTTATTTTACATTCATAACAATAGCATTTCATTTGTAATGCATTATTTATCCGATAAATTAGGAGATTATAACATCATTTTCTTCCAGCTGATCCTTTCTCTTAGATCAAATGATTGGTATATTTGAAAAATATGTTATATTTCAGAGTGCTTATGTGTATATGAAAAGCTTCCTCGTGCATTTCTATGTTAGCTTACCCTATGGTTTATACATTAGCATATTTAATGTATATAACCCATCTCATTATATTTCAGTACCAGTTCGACCGTTTAATTTACGGATTCATGTAATATTTAATCGCTCTTATATTTCATTGAAATCTCGAGGCGATCCAAGTCCGACAACTATTAAAAACCTGGAGGTACTGGAAGGCTGTTTCAGCCTAGTATGGAGCTCCCCAGCAGCGCGCATCCACGACCCGGAACTTCGGTCTTACACGCGAACACTTCACTTCTAAACTACTGAGCCGGAATGTGTTATATATTCGATGGTTTACAAATCTAGCTTTTTCGTGTGGTTAAATACTATTACTTCTTTTGCAATAAGGTTAACATATATATATATATATATATATATATATAAACTATTTTAGTCAGCAAAAGTTTGGAATGATGTAGACGTTGCGCTTTATTGTCGCCTAAAATTCATTGAAAAATTAATGACAAAGATGCTAATTTTCTGATGTGAAGATAAAACCTTGTTATTCCATAATGAAATTTTTCATTTTTTTGGTGTTGCCAAGTTCTTTGAGCTTAATTGCAGACATTTTCATTGTCGTTATGAATGGTATTGTCAGCGCTTCCTTCCTATAGATGTTTATTACCATTTGACTATGCTTAAATGACTTTCAATGTAGATAGATTTTGGACAACATTTTACACATCATCTTTGATAAATCAATTAAGACTCGTTAGTAAATGTACACATAATACTAATAGAGGCTATAGTTTTAAGTGATCTATTCTTACATGGTGGTATGTCCAGAAAATACGTGAACTGAACTGCCAAATATTTTTAATGAAATTTTGTGTAAAAAAACAAGAAATTTTTTTATATAATATGGTTTTTTGTTGAAATAATCTTCCGAATATCGTCTACTTAAATACTGATGTTTGTAAAAATCAATTTTTATTCGCATTTTAGATTTCTCTTCTCATTGGTGTTATGAGCAGTTTATTCAGTATCGAACTATGAAACGAGCCCGTGATATTCGTGATCAGTTCGTAGGTTTGTTAGATCGTGTTGAAATTGATCTAGTGAATAATCCACATGACCATGTGAACATTCGAAAGGTAACTATCTATATGATCTATCGTGTTGTATTAATAATTCATACGGATTTGACTCACAGTGTTCCTTTTCTTGTTTCAAAATAATCTGTTTTTGTTAACAAGAATCAGTTTCATAATTAATAGCAATTATTAATTAATATTTAGGCTTAGGATCATATATTGAAAAAGCTTGTTGCAAAATTAATCGTGATGAGTTGACAGATTAGTGCTTGATTGATAATGTGTCAATAGAATACTTTTATAAGTTAATAATGGGTCACTAACTATGAAACGAGGTTACATCACTCATTGAAGTTGATGTTTAAAATTGTACTGAATATCTTTAAAGAGGATATAGTACTTTCAGAAGTTATATATAATAGTTTATGAATTTGATTTGAACTTATTCAATTGAGTCATGTTGTCTTCTGCGTTCAATAACGATTTAAACAAATCCGTATGTTTTGTCCTATGCTAGTATTTTATCTTATAAACTGTGAAACTTTCATACTGTAAAGAAAGCTATCTGACGTGATTGAATTATGACATGTAAACTATTAAATGCTGAATCTCCAGAAGACCTGTTGTTCCTATGCTTCCATCCCCGTTAAGGTTGTGAATTTGCACTTCTAATGAAACCCTTACTACAAAAGTGTTTTCTTCCTGTCATGTTCTTATCATGTTCCTTCTGTTTTTATTTTATTCCTTGTTCTTTATTGTTTTGTTATCAGGCTATAACTGCTGGATTTTTCTATCATACAGCACGATTCACTGGTGATGGTTATAAAACTGTAAAACAAAAGCACACAATTTATCCACATCCAAATTCATGTCTATCTGAAGCATTGCCGAAATGGGTTATCTATCATGAATTGGTATATACGACTAAGGAATTCATGCGTCAAATTATTGAAATTGAATCGAAGTGGCTATTGGAAGTTGCACCGCATTATTATAAAGAAAAAGAAATTGAATATACTACTGAAAAAGTTTCTAGAAATAAAGGTAAATCACGTGCAGAATTGGAGCCAACTGAAGGTGTTTAACGATAATGAAAATAAAACACGACATGTACATTTTGTGATTTAAAGCGAGGCAGACAGGCAGATGGAGACTTAGAATGTATATTTTTAGAGTTGTACATTTCCATTTTAACTTTGATATCTCTTTTTTTTCTCAAGGAAAAAAGTGATTTCTGTACAGTTTTGTATTTTAAAGTTTTAACTTAGATTATTTAACTTTTTACAGAAATGAAGTATAAAAATTGATTTAAATAACTATGTCTTTTGTGATTAGCTTTTCATCATCGTGAGTCTACACATTTATACAACGTAAAATTATCAAACTGTATGTTAATAGTCACTTGCCAAGAATTCATGAAAATTTTAAACCATGCTATCTAGTAGCATAGGGGATAATCTTTTGTTCGTTTTAGTGATATCTATTTAACTGAAGTCTTGTAGTAGGGATTTGTCTCAAACATGATGTAACATATATATAATTTTCAGTGTAACCCTTATTACTTGTAAGTAGTTGAGAAATCAAATGCCAATTCTATTATTTTGTCCAACCGCTTAAGCGAAAGTAGATAAAGTTATGATAGTCTGGCTTCAGTATGACAATCAACACTGCAATACAGGCGCATCCATTATAGAATACGACTTACGTGTCATATTTCACTGTTGGTCACAAACCAACTTAACTAAAAACAAGTGAAGTTATGATAGGTTGGTTATTGGAATTCAGTTAAATAATTCAACATCGACATATTTACTATGTCACCTAAAGACATTAGACTTTAATCTATCAAAGATTAACTTTATCCACTATTAAATATTTATGAACTCTGTTATTCCGGGATTTTTATCGACCACTCAATAATACTGCATCAGTAAATGAACAACAGGCTCACGAGTATAAACTTTTGGTTAGGTAAGCCTTTATAGCCTATTCATCGTATAAAATATGTTCTAGATAAGGCTTTCGTTTAGGTGCATGGATTTTTATGTTTATGCATCTTGTTCTGTCGAATAATATACAAGAAAAAAGCGGTTATAAAAGATTCACTGCACATTTTGCTAATTTTCTTAAAAACCGCAAAAACCAATAACATGGTGGGAAACAAGAAATTGTGATGGATAATATACAAGAACTTACAAATCATAAAAGTAAGTGTTGAGTAGTGCCAGAAACGTCTCATTTTTGTGTGATAAATCAGATGAAATCCCTTCAATATTAACAGATCATGAGAAAACTCAGGGGTCAAAAAAAACTTACACATATATAAGTGGCATTTGACTTAACTAACAGGGTTTTTAAGTACTTTTCATATCCCAGGCTAAAAATTTAACTATGATATTTAGAAGGATTAATTGTATAATCATTGGAAACAGATTGTCGTTTAACGAAGGCCAAGACTATATTCCTTTCGATAGAATTTTAGGAAGGAACTGGCGTACATGCAGTAGTATCACACAAGTGTTTTTTGGTAGATGATTGATCATGCAGAATAATGGGGAAACAACAGTTCCTTGCGGTAAACTGATTTTGGCTAATAAATAAATGAACTACTTTCCTCTCAGCTCAGCACACTTCTCTTCCAGTGAAGTAAGAACACCCCCAGTTGCTTATTCAGTTTTTGGTGTTAACACTAGGAAAATTCCTTAACATTCGTAGTTATGGAACAGAATCAAAAACGGAAGTGTAGTCTATAAACACTAATCTAACATTCTACTCCTTACCAAACTGGAAATCATACACACTATGGTGCAAGATAACTGTAGCATCCAAAGTGCCTCGTTCTTATCTGTAAACTAACTGATTAAGATCAGTATGTTTCTTCAGTGCAAGTAAGAGTAGCGATAGTTTTTGCATCGTTTTTAGAAAAGGTGATGTTATCGCTGTTGCTCGAAATCTTTCATGTTCATTAAAGATGCTCTTTGATGGGTAAAATAGAGTATCTGTACATTTTTTTTTAAAATGGGGTTGGAATTTCGTCAGTTTCTAAACAATTTGTCGAGTGAAACGACTTGAGGCATTTAAAAAATATCATTTTGAGCAAACTTTGTGACAAAATTTCCTCGAACATGGAGAAACAGGGAACATGAAACCATATCTTGCATATTTTTCTCTGAGTTATTAAAATGTTTGAATTTCTTTGTCTAGTGAAAAAAATGTATTCCTTCCAAGCTTGACACATACTTTGGATGAATTATACAATGATCAGAATTAAGCGGAAGAATACTTTTGCTAGTCGCATATATCCCTACATCTTTAATTAAAAATAAATGTAGAACATCAGAATGGGAGGAGAAATCGACTAGATTCTAGTGACCTAGAGATGAAAGAATGCTACAGTCGGATGACCTAAAGTAACTACATGCTATTGAAAAAAAACTACTAATGGTAGTAGGAGCAAATTCAATGAACCCATTAATGAAAACAAATAGTGCAGATGAGATGCATTTTGGAGTCAAGTAAATGTTGAAAATATAAATACCACTGCATTTGTTTAAATGTTTTGGACGTTATTTCAACAGAGAAAAGTAGATGACATTGTTTAATACATAGATTGGTACCAGTTCACATTTACAAACGTGGCTACGGTGTTACTCTACTTCATTTTGCATAGCAACACGTTGTAGACGTTTATACACTGAACTCAATAGGTTATTTAGTTTCTTTGCATAACTATGGAGTTGAGGTAAATTCAAAAATTAGGATATAATTTGTTTAAATATTTGAATGGCAGAAATATGTATACTTGATGTTCAAATAGACCATCAAATCTTATTTACTATGAAATTAAATTCTCATCTATGGAAAATATGTTAATAAAAAATTTATTTTCATTTTTATCATTTATGAGAATAAAATAGTAAAGTATAAATGTAACTTACACACGTCAACTTGGGTAATCTTGGTTGATAATATTTTTTTGAATCTCTACAAAAGTGGGTTGATCTATTCATTTAATATTATTAAAGGAATGTATTATTATTGAAAGTATTCTATCCCATATGATATGTAAATAGTCAGAGATATACTACTATTTATTTATTGGTATTCAAAGTAGAATCGATCAGTTCAAAATAGTCTCTCGAAAATATGCTTCAATATTACCTGCCTGTATTATCTAATTATATTGTTGATCAGAGACTTATTGAATCAAATGATTCATATTTTGCCTAATAAAAGACTCATCAGCTTGATATATCTCTATCTTAATATTAATGTTTCCAATGAGATTCGAAGCTAGTACATATTAGTTCCATATATATGCACACTATTCTTTACTCGGCTGTCACATGAATCACTTATTTATTAGCTTGCATGTAATGTCATGTTGGTTGAATTTTTCATATTTTTACGTTTTTTAAACCTTTTTGACGGGTTTCCATATATATCATGACAGTTGGACAAGTCGACAGCTATGGAAATTATACTGTTTAATAGATAACTTCATGAAATCAAGTATCAACACTAAAATCCAAGCAAATAAAACTGACGACTTACTTACTCACTCCTGTTACTCCCAGTGGTGCGTAGGCCACCGATCAGCATTCTTAAATTCACTCTGTTGTGGGCCTTCCTTTTTGGTTCTATCCAATTGTTGTTCATTCTTCTCATGTGTGTCTCCGTTTTTCGGCGTAATATGTTCTCTGGTCTTTCTCTCCTCCTTTAGACCTGAGGATTCCATGTGAGGGCTTGCCTTGTGATACAATTGGGTGCATTCCTCAATGTATGTCCTATCCACTTCCAGCGCTTCTTCTTGATTTCTTCCTCCACTGAAATCTGGTTTTTTCTCTCTCACAGTAGGCTGTTGTTGATAGTGTCTGGCCAACGGATCTGAAATATTTTTCGTAGACAGATGTTAACGAATACTTGCATCTTCCGGATAATGGCTTTCGTAATTCTCCAGGTTTCCGCTCCATATGGTAGAGCTCTCTTCATAATTGTATTGAAAATGCTGACTTTGGTATTGGTTGACAGTTGTTTTGAGTTCCAAATGTTCTTTAATTGTAAATATGCTGCTCTTGCCTTGCCGATTCACGCCTTTGCATCTGCATCAGTTCCACCATGTTCATCGATGATACTGCTCAGATATATAAAGGTTTTTACATCTTCCAAATCTTCTCCGTCAAATGTGATTCGATTGTTGCATGTTTAAATCACATTAACGAATTGCAAATTAGATAAAACATATACTTCTATATTTCATTACTAATCATCATTTCAATAAATATACTCAATGTTTATATGATTAAAAATTGAGTACTCTATACTTAAATCGTGACTTTATTCAATAAATTCCCATCAGTTAATTCTTTTTCTTTAATATTCATAATGAAAATAAATCAATTTATAATTATCAATAATGTTATAATTTTTAATCTCTAAACCATTTTTTTTTCTCATTTTTTTCTAAATTTATCGGATTAATTTGTTTAGAATACGGGTTGAACTGATCCAGAGAATTATTGTGAGTGGATAAATAATAAAGGATTGAATATATTCCAATGTTCCTTTTTTCACTTTTTTTAAACGTAAAATTGTTAAAAAGAGGGGAAAAAAGAAAAAATGATATTCTCTTCTGTTTGTTTGTTTTTCCTAAATAAAATAATAACCGTTTATGTAAAGTGGATTTATTTATTTTATAATTTATCATTTTTTCTCTTATACACAGTTTGATATGATAAACTTATATATATATATATATATATATATATATATATATATATATATATATATATATATATATATATATATATATACCCACGATCCCGCCCCCCACAAGATTCGAACCCAGGACCTATCAGTCCCACGCTCGAGCGGTTAAAGTTTAACTATTAGTGACTGACTTCAAGAGGCATTTCCTGGAGTTCTAGTGAGAAGTCGTGACCAGTGGAGTTCAATCAGGGTTGTTGTGAGATATAAACTCACTGAAAACAATGGTGTACGGCGGCGCAATTTCGTGGATTGGTTGAAGTTAGACATTAACACCGTCGGGCGCTGGCTCACTGGTCTAATGGTTAAGCGCTTACGCGTAAGACTGATGGTCCTGGGTTTGAATTTTCCGGGGGGCAGGATTGTGGTACTCACTGCTGCGGAGTCTCATGCTGGGACGAAACAGTCATCCAATGCTTCCAGGTTTCCCATGGTAGTCTAGCTTCAATTGACTCATGATTTCAACTATTGAAATCACTGAAATCTTTACAAAATCCCTTCTGATTGTATATATATATAAATTTATTTATGTACAACTAAGCTGAATTACTTATTTAAACAATCATTAATCGTTTAAGAAATTCACTGTTCATTTCAATGCTTATTTTTATTATTACCAATAATGATAATAATAATAATAAGCATATGACTATTACACAATCAACTACTTGGCTACTTATATATTATTAAAAAATGAAAGTTTTTATCTTTCTTTTTTTCAACGAAAATAAATGAGATTTTATTTTATTATTTCTGAAGTACGAATTAAACATTTTCCATTTATTTATCCACATCCACTTAAAAAGGATTTATTTAAATGGCTATATACATAAATTGTGTTTCTCTCATTTAGTTGCTTTGCAATTTTTTTTCTTTTAATATTCTATTTAAGTGGGATAATTTTAAGAAGAAAACGAAAAGGGATAATAATAATAATAAATTAAGATATTTAGGGATTAAATTAACATTCTTTTGTATGATCACAATTTATTCAATCTTGGATTGATTCAATATTAATATGACTCTTCATTTTAATTTATTTCAATGAATTTTCTTATTTTATAGAAAATTTAATCTAAATTATGAAAGTTTCATTTCTGATTTAAAATTGATTTTGTTTTTTAAAAAAATCTTTAAATTGTACAAAACTAATTGTTAAGGTAACAGAGTATTTAAATACAATTAGTATTGTTACTTGAATCTTTCCACTACTCAATTTTGCTTAGTATACTTGTGAACTAAAGCAATATCGAGACAATACACAGACTTTACACATATACTAATAAGAGACTGATCAATTGCAATCATAAACATCAATCGGGAAATTCAAGAAAACAATACCAAGTGAATTTAAACTTCACCCGATTGCACAAGCTAGTGGCTATCAGGATTCAGTAGTTAAGTGAATAATATGATGGCATTTGAAGTGAAGAGTACCGGGTTCTAGTCCCAGAGTGAACATCAAATCTGAGGTGCCAGCACATCCAGCTAATGAATCCCAAATAAGGCGAAATGCACATCCTGGATTCCACTATTAGTCATTATCTATCTTTGAATATAATTTAGATATTTCAACAAGTTATCTATTTGTTTTAATATATCATTATGTTTGTTAATCACATAACCTATCCTGCTGCGTTTCTGAAAAGTGTACAACCTTTCGTTGTCAAAGTTACAAAAAACTCAATAAGGGACAATGTGGTCGCTGGTAATATACAGGGAAAAGAATGCATATTATTCAGATGTTCATTTACTGAACTGCTAACATCTAACTGGCGATCACTCAATATTTATCGCCAGGACCGACCAAGAAGAAAGAAACGGAAACTTGTTGAAATACTTTACGCTGAGAATTTTATATTGTACCAAAAATATAATATTGAATAAAGCAGATAATAATAATAATAATAATAATAATAATAATAATAATAATAATAATAATAGACATTTCATCAAAACTTTCATTATGAGGAAACATTATTTGAGTTAAATAAATACTATAGTGTATTGGACAGCTTGTTTCATTTAGTCCTTGTCAATAATATTCATTCACGATCTCACACAAGATTTAACTCAAAACTTAATAGTGTCACGATGAGCATAAGATCTCTTAGTTATAATTCGAGATGACAGGATGTTTAAAAAAGTTGTAGAAATATAAACTATTGAATGGTGAATTAAAGGTTAAGCATCTTTGGCTTCAAAGTAAGATTTACAAGACGTATATTCCACGTCTAGTTCATAATAGTTTATAGACGGTTCGGTAGATTGTCTAAATTTGTGATGAAAATAATTATATCCGTCAGTCTGAACAGAATCATTTTGGGTGGGATTTATTTCTAAACAATTGTCCACATATAATACTCAATGTCCATCGCCCTGATGCAATCAGTAACAGCCTACAATGGGAGAGAGCAAATCAGCTTCCAGTTGAGGAGGAAATTAAGATAAGATGTTGTAAGTAGATAGGACATACATCACGGAAATCATCAGACTGCATCACAAAGCAAGCACTAACTTAGAATCATAAATGGAAATGGAAAAGTGGAAAGTCAAAAAACATACTGAGAGGAGAATTGGAAGTAGACATGAAAAGGATGAATCGCAACTAGAGACAAGTAGAAAGGATTATCCTGGATGGAGTTTGATGGAGAATGCTGGTGAGTGGCCTATGCTCCTTCGTGAGAGATGACAGGCGTATGTAAGTAGGTAAGTATTTATTGACTGATTTAGGAAAAAAAGTTACTGTTTCTTTTAAACGATATTTATCAGAAATTCATGTTCTTTTAATAATTATTTACACAAAATCTTTTTTGGAGAATGCACATAGTCAAACCACATATTGTGTTCATAAATTAATGGCATAAACTACTTCCCTATTAATGGATTTTACGCATTTCAGTTTAAACTATTTTAAAGCTCATTTATCATGCTTTAATTATTATTATTCGTGAAGACAGTCTAACACTATCAGTTTACAGTAGTAGTTATAGAATGAATGGGTACCACGAGTTGTTGAACATGCATTTTATGTCAATCTGAAGCTCATCAATACTATTGACCTACAACTTCATCAGAAATTAAATCCATGGCCTTGGTGTTTCTTATGTTGCATCATGTATAGGCACTAGGGATGAGTCACAAACCAGATCTTCCTGATAAACAATCATTCTGCACCCTAAGTCTCCATCTATGCACCACTTTGCACTGTATTTCGTCGTATGAATTCAATGTGATGTTGACGATTTTCTCAGCTACTCACTCCATAGTTTCGAAGAAGTTACATAGTGTTCTCCTATCCATACTGTCAAATGCTTTCTCATAATCAAAGAAGTTGATGTACAGTGACGAATTCCATTCAATTGAATGTTCATCGATTATTCGTGGTGTTACGATTTGGTCGGTGCACGACCGATCCTTACGGAATCCAGCTTGTTGATTTTGAAGTTGGGCGTCTACTGAGTCTTTGAATAGGTTCAACAACACTGTTGAAAACCTTTCCTGGTACTGGCTGTAGTGTGATTCCTCTGTAGTTCTCAAATTTGCTCATATCTTTCTTTGGTATCCTGTTGAGATATCCCTCTTTCTAGTGTGTCAGTGTCCATTGTTCTTCCTCCAAAATCTTCCTGAATAAAATTTTGAGCATGTTTGCAATTAATTTTATGTCTGACTTTAGTTCTTCGGCTAGTATATAGTCAGGTTCTGCTGACTTCCCACTGTTGGTTTGTCTGATGACCATCTTGATCTCTTAGATCGTTGATGGAGTGATATCTATATGAACGTCTGTGATGGTCTTTAATACTTTCATTGTATTCAGATTTTGTTTTTTATTCATAAAGTGACGTGATTTCGAACTACCCTTGCCTCTTTATACTATGAAAAATAAATTCTTTGGAATATATTTATTACAAAAATCCAAAATCCGTTTTTCTGTTCGTCCATGAAATCCTGTTTTCGATGTTCATGTAAATTACTAATTATAGTTAGATGTGACACTTGACATGGATCTGTCTACCTTTGTATGTTTTATTATATATTTTCTCATATGAAAAAGAAACGTTTTGCAGTAGATAATGCAGCAAAATCGTGCTCAAAACCTTAATATGGCACTGCTGGGTAGTGAAGGTAACCCTGCTAGCTAGTTTGAGCGGTCGTCAGAGATCAAACTAACCCACCAACCCCATCCTGTACTCGAGTTACTGGAGGTTCCCTCTCTGAGGCTCTAAAAATCGTGACGGGTTGCTCGATATGTTTTCTTGTGTATTGAATTGAGTAAGTCTCGAGTTGTACAGTTTGTGTACGTAGGTATATTCAAAGGGTTTGCACAAGGAACATAAGTCGAACAATTCCTGCCCCATGACTAGTAAAATCCGTGACCTAATCCTTCAGATCAAAGATATAATAAAAAGATATGGTAGCACATATTAGGCAGAGTGGCCACCAGACCTCCATGAAAGAGTGCTTGCACTTATGTGTATGTAATGAAGTGCATGAACTAAAGCCTTTATACTTGTGGTATGCATTTCATTTGTAAGAGACAATCAGTTGTAGAAAATACGTGATGACCATCCACCCTTTTAGGTAGGTGAGTATACCTATATATATGTTATGGAATGCGTGGATGAAAACTTGTGTGTTACCAGTGTGCATGTAACGTATATTTGCTCACAGGGTAAATATACCCATGTGTATGCCAAGTGATGCAGGGATGAAAACTTATATTACCGATAGGCATGTACATTACACTCACTCATGGTGCAACGCCCGACCGCTAATAGCCCAGGGTTTCAAAAATTTCCCCACGAAATTGCATTCACGCGGTGGGTTCGTGAGCCTCGGAAAATGGATTTCTAATCCAGAGAAGTCTATGAGTTTTATCAAGTTAGGCTTCATCATCCTTATGTGCTCAGAACACCACCATAGTAAAAAATATATTACTTGATACATTTTTAAATAAATCTTTGAGTCATACTTCTAGGAGTTTGATTCTCCTCGAAATTCTATCAAATGAATACATTTTTATGTTTAATTTTGTTAACTTCAATTGTTACATGATATTTCTCACTAAGACAACTATTATTTGACTTTCTTTAGAGTAATATTTATACTATATCATTACATGGAATAGAATAAACCAAATGATCTGTAAACTAGTTTGATCGGATTTATTAAAAACTTATCGATTACTCCCCTCCTCTCTCTTTCTCCATAGTTCTATTATTCTTTCTTTCAAATCTACATGAATTTAAGTATTAAATAACTAATTGAATTCTCAGGAAAATTGTTACAATTTTCAGTTTTTATTTAATACTGAAAATCAGTGTGAGAGATGGATAGAGGAACAAACAGTTCATCATTCAATACAACTAGGATCAACTTTTTACACAGTTAAAATCCATATTATACAAGAACTATGTAATCTGATGAATAACTTATCAGTGAATACTTATTCTTATTTTGTTGATTGTTAAATATATACAAAGCGAATCATGAAGGCATAAAAGTCAGTTAATCTATGTAGTCAACTTCTTAGTGTAAATACCATTACTTTTCTTTTCAACTCGGCTATTTTTTCAGTAAAAGGCTTAATTCAAGGCAAAAATAAAATCATTCAACTGTATTGATCTGTTAATTATTCAGTTCTTCATATTCGCATATAATACGATGGATAGTACCTCTTTTCTTCTTCCTCAAAACTATTAATTTAAATGATCTGATTTTGATGAATTGAAAATGTTAACTGTTTTATTATTCAATAATGCATTAATTTTCTAAAAAGAGGAACTTTGGTTAAATTGTAAATGTAATTAGAAAATAATGTTGTGTAATGATATATATAAGGACTAGCGAGACTAGTCACAGTTGAGTGGAATAGGACTCAAACATTCACTTGGTGGTTAAAAGTTAAGTGACTGAAGTACTCAGTCTTGTATGAACATAAATTTTCAAAAAAACATTCAAAGTGGTGATATTCATGATTGTTGAATATCAACAAAATATTTATTGAGAATCAAGATTATGGGTAACTACAATTTAGCGGTGTTGTATTTTATTATATTGACCTATGGTAATTTCTAAGTGCGAATATTTAGGATTTTTCCAATACATATCGGATCCAGTATGAATCAATAGATCGGAGATAGAGTAGGAAGAAGTCAGGTGATCAAAAGAACTTGATATTCAAGAAGACAAGAAGTAAAATTTGTGATAAAACATCTCTGTATGTTTGGGCACCAAAATATGACTCTGAGATATAGTAAAATTGGCGAATTAAAAGTGAGAATAACCAACCATATGACGGCAAAGATCACTAATAAAACAAAATTTATGATCAGTTTAGGATTTGTGGGGATTGTTAAGTTGTTGATTGAAATCATGAACCGATTGATGTTAGACCACCACTGACCACCGTGACCAGTGGAGCTAATCCTTGTCGGGTAGAAACAGGTGTCTACCTCAGTACAATGGAAGATGGTCGCGCAATTTCATGGATTGGATGCCGGCTCAGTGATCCAGTAGGTTAAGCGTTTGCACGCGAGACTGAAGGCCTTGGGTTCGAATTCCGCAAGCGGGCTCGTTGATGTGCACTGCTGAGGAGTCCCACAATAGAACGAAAAGGCCTTCCAGTGCTTCCAGGTTTTCAATGATGATCTAACATCAATCGGTTCATGATCTCAATCAAAAACGGAATTTATTGTTTCACTAATGAGGTAATATTCACTGACAAACAACTAAATAATCTTGGATTTTCTTATCACTTACGAAAGAAGATTTTGATTACTTACTATTAAGGTAAGTCAAAGTCCCGAAAAAAATATATCAGTTACGTAATTTATGACACTTATCAAACTTATTCATGTTCAAGTACAATTCATCTACAAAATTTGCTCATAAATTTCATGTCTACTGAGAAAAATAAATTGATTGTAACACTTGAATACTGACATTTTTTATTTCAGAAATACTTCTACTACACTTGACTTTGACATAATTATGAGGTTTATAGGTTATCACTATTCTAAACAAGAATACATTGTTAGTGACATTAAAAACTTGGAAATTATGTTATTAAAAGCAAGTTTATTTGTTCTATACACTGAGGAAAAATAGGAATTCCTATTAGGTGCTTGATTTATGTACAGTTAAAACTATTTCCATAGACGTTAAAACAAACTTATTCTTACTTAAAATACATTAATAATAAAAATAATAATGAATATTTTAAATTAAATTGTAAAATTCAACAATTTGCATATACTCTCTATATTAATAATAACCATAACGTCACTAGTGATCTTTTCCATAATAACATAAACCAACTGTTGAGCACCTCTTAGTTTTCATTGATTGATTAACTAAGATCAATCCATGATGTTAACTTGAAAATTTGATAATCTTTAAAAATCCCCTATTACTAAAATAATTTTTATTACAAATTGAAATTAGAAAAATTATTATCACAACCTGGATAGGTATTGGTATGATGTTTTACCGTAATATATAACACTTTAACTATATGTAAATAATGTCTCAACGGAGATGGATATTGAGACGCTCAAATCAAATAAATCATTACAAGCTAGCTAACTTAACAGCAGTTGAGATGAATTCCTGAGATTCATTTGAAGTTATGGTTGACAGAGTTCAGTCATGTTGTGAATGAGTGAGTGAGACAGTTACCATAGATAATATCAGATAATTGTCATGCAATATCGTAAAACCGAATGGAGTTTAAATATATGGAGTATTAGACTATCACTTACTGTTCTAAAATGATCGTGTTCTTCACGAGATTTGAACGTTTTGAACTTGGTATGTGGGGTTATGTAGGCACGTGATGTGACTCTATACGATCGGATGATTATTTTGACGAAACATATAGCCTCGTGCATATTCATCGACCGAATTTAAGTTAATGAATAACGAAATAAAACAATTCGAACACGAAGATGGCTTTTTCGTACATATATTTCATAAACCTGTTAACGACGACGGAGAGTGATAGCAAAGAAGCTGATCAAAGGAGGCAAATGTGCCCATTATATGTAATTCATGAGTTTCACACCTTGATGTGAATCGCACAATGCACACTTCAGTTCATCTAATATATCAACCACACGTATTATTCCTAGCCTCAGTAAATGCAGGTACCGCAAGCACTTGAGGCGGTGCTTTTCTATCAGGAGGAGCTATATAAAGTATTCTAAACCTTGAGCTATCAACTTTTAGTCTTGATTGTCAGATTTTCTTAAACTTACACTTGTATTATGTCTAATTTTTTTCGATTGCTTTCATTACTAAATGTAAGTACATTCTATGTACTTACTGAGTCCTCGGATTCTTTCACATACTGTTCCCCATACTCTCTCAACACATGAGGCACATTTAGGTAAGATCCTAACCTATCAAATGTTGGATGTTACCCTTAAGAAGTACAAAACAGCCATCTATTGTTCAATAGTTTGCAATAATTCTCTAACTGACATTAATTTATGATAATATTTACATCTGAAATGATAAATTATTTTCGTACTGATAAGGAAAGAAGTTTCAATATGTTGTAAAATGAAAATCGACAATATTTTTTCTCACTCTTCAAGAATTAATTTCCAAATACTAGTAACAGCCATAAGATGTCTTTTACTTAGCAGGATATAATACTTTCGTTTCTTTCTTTTTTTTTGAAAAATTACCAAAGCCATTCAAGTGTGAATTCTCACTTTAAATGAATTAGGTAACATTATATTGTCCAACATATCTATTAACTACTACAATTGTCATCGAATGAATATTGAAAGATGATGCTGATGATGGCCTAATTTTGTAAATGATATGTTTGTAAAATTTACAAAAATTATTTTGAAACGTTTTTTTTCGACTATCAGATACAACCACATTAAAAATTGTATCATGTTCTATTGTGTGTGTGTGTGTGCATGTAGAACAATTCATATTTTGAGTAACTAACTGATCATTTCAGATGAAAATTTCACAGTCAGAGTTATGAAAGAATCACATCCACATACAAACATTTATTTTACACAACAATGTAGAAATTTTCACTGTAAATAGCATAACAACTACGTTTACATAAAATTGGATGGTGTTTTTGTTTGGAAATTTCCATAGAATTTAGTGAATTCCCAATGAAGAAAATTTCGTATTTTAATCATAGTCACATTCTAAAAACTAACCGGAGATTTATGTAATTTGTATGTAAGCTAGTCATATGTTTGCTTGTGTGTGTGTGTGTGTTCATGTACTCAATGGGTGTAGAATACTATAAATAATCACATACTTGAAAGGCTTGTCAAATTAAATGCAACTCAAGTATTCCATCAAGAGTACTTGACAAAATCTGTTCCTAAATGTAAAAAGTATGGAAGAGACTATTAATATGGGGAAAGTGAGAGAATATGTGTATGTTTTCGAAAATCGGGGAGAGAGAGAAAGAGAAAGAAAGAAAACTGGTAAGTAAATAATAAAATTAACGGTAAAAATTAGAGATGTGAAAATTAACGCCTACAACACAAAACATTTAACATAATTTGAGCTGAATTTTATCAACACTTCAAATTAAGATGGAAACCAAAGAAGAAGAAGAAGAAGAGGAAAAACAGTTATATAATTTCATATAAAATACAAATAAATGAAATTATACTAACTGAAATACTAATTAAAGACTAAATTAATAAATTACTTAGTTTCTTTTTTTTATTTATTACAAATTTGACTAAATTTTTTATTAAATTTGAAACTTTCACTTATTCATTTAGTCGAAATCTCTACGTCCAAATATAAAGGTAAACGTTGGACATTTTGTTTATATATATATATATATATATACTTAATGTAATTATACTTCTCACATTCATTGTAGACATTTCTATTTGTCTCTCAATGTATTATGAAGTGATACAGTGTATATGTGTTTATGTTAACATATATATGTGATACATTCGTACACATAGACATATATATATAATAACTAGTCGATTGTTCACTCTTATTTAACCTCGACTTCCCCCTTTCCCCCTCCCCCCCCAGAAAAAATTATTTGAAATAATTCGTTAAAACAAAATATGTTTTTCTTTTTAAAGTAAATATCTGTATATTTAGGAATAGAAAGTTGAAAAAAATGAAGAAATGATTCATTTTATTATTTCTATGGAATAACGATTAAATTATATAATAATTAGTTAAATATTTACATTGTTTGAAAGTTGAAATTTTTCAATAGTCAATTTTTTTCTTAAAAATAAGAGAATTACAGTTTGCTTATTTATTTGTAAATATTACATATAGAATATTCTTAATTGCTACATATTTCAGTAAAAGTAAACTATGAGAAGGGAAATATAAGAATAAAGTGATGAAGAAAACTGAAAAAGAAATCCCTTTATTTGCTTGAAAATCGGTTTTAGTTAGTTTGGAGTAAAATGGTGTTTTTCATGTCTAATGAACAAGAATTGGATGGAACTAGAAAAGAAGGCTCAGGACAGAGTGGATTGGAGAATGTTGGTCGGCGGCCTATGCTCCATCAGAAGTAACAGGCGTAAGTAAGTAAGTAAGTAACATAGTGTTTGAAGAGGTGATACATTTAAACTATTGTCAGTAAGGGGTTGTGGAGATTGTTGGTTTTCATTGTAATCATGAACCGATCAGTGTTAGAACACTGGGTGACCGTTTATTCCTAATATGAAACTCCTCAGCGAACAGGTTCGTGGGTGCGTCCTGATAAGAAGCTCCATCCTAGGATGTAACGCCCATTCAGAGCTTCTAAGTTTTCGGTACTGGTCTAACTTAGTTTGGTTAGTGGTTTAAAAAAATTGTGTATATTTATACGACTAATATGAAATACAAATATCCTATTCCTAGTATTACTGTTATCACTGACAAAATTTTAAATACTTTAAGTGGTAGGTAATAGAAAATATGTGGAGTAGGCGATTGCTTCATCGAACTGTTAGTAGGTGAGGATGCTTATACTGATTAATCACTGGACAGTGACTAATGTCATGTCTACCTAGTTCTTTAGTGATGATCCAATCTTATCGATTAGGTTGCATTGTGACCACTAGTCTGAAGGATTCGAGACTGTATTCAGAATATTTGATGTCAGGTTAGAGAAAATCGAATAGGAAACCCTAAACCTGACTTTTATGTTAGTTGGCACTCGTCAGGTAAGATCGTGTACAGTCGTTTTAGTAATACTGTTCCTCATAGAGTTCTAAACAGCATTAAAAAGTGCCGTAATCACAAGCATTATTATCAAAAAATTTGTACAGTGAGTGACCTCCTGTGTGTGTATATATTGCTTAAGAGACTACTCTTTAGTTAATTGTGGTTATGAAATATGAAATTTGAATGTACAGGATATGCGAATTATTAGTATTTGATCATAAATAAATTCCTAAGCATCATTTGCGTATAATGAGCAATACTACAATATAGGGATAACAAATCAGTTTAGGGGGTTGGAAATCTTGATCAGTTTTAGTGGAACAGATACATTTATTTTTAACTACGAACTTTCAAGTTCTATTATTAATTTTATTACCATTATTATAACAACATCATAATTCGTTTTCCTTGTTATCATTCATTATTTGTCAACAATATTCTCAGTTAAAATTTTATTTCAATTATTTCTAATATTACTGTCATTTCTAGTCTTTTGATTTTCACTTTTGTTAATTTCTTACCAATCTACTAATGTGAAATGTAACAACTTGGAACAATGCGAATTCATCCGGTTTCCATTATGTTTATAACCGGCTGACCGATGACAGTATAAAACATTATATATATTCCGATTACTTTTTTATTGAGAAAATTATTTCTTGTATTTAAAAGATGGCTTAAAAGAAACTCATTTGTCAGTAATCAAAGAAACTGCTAGAAGTTTAGTTGGGAAAAAGTTTAATAATAGTGGAGGAAGTTAGATGAGATAAAATGTTTGAAGGAACGATTTAAAATATGATCGATAGCATAACTTTAATGGTAGTTAATGAATTGTTGTTAGCAAACAGGAAATTGTCAGTTATATAAAGACATATGTTTTATTTGTCATAGACTAATCCTATTTGGTATACCACTGAAATTTAGGGAGCATTGGACAACTACTTCATCTTTATTTGGGATTCCTCATGACTGTATATGCATGACCCCATTAGGTATCGAACTAAAGACATTCTAAACTCTCGAAAACGCCTAACCATTAAGACCGCTACGTCACCATTCATTGGTATAGTTCATATTTAGTCAGTTCACGATATTATATGACGATCATCCAACATTTGATCTCTACCAATCACAATTCCTAGCTAGATCTTCAGGCATATCTTTAAGTAATTCATTTTTGAGGTGACTATTGGAGTTTAGTTGAATGGATTTATGTAGGTTAGCTTAATTTGTAGGTTGTTGTCGCCATGCATCCATAATAGTTGTGTTACCCACAAATTATACCCATCTTTGCAAAACCCCTTCAACTAAGATATTCAATGACCTTAAGATATCATATTATGTGCAGTCTAGTTATATTTTTTTAACTTAATATTTTATACGTAGTTATATTATCTTATTGACTGGAATTAAATTATTTTGCTGTTTAATTGTATTAGCCCTGAGTATCTGATCATTCGTATATTTGTATCAATGGTTTAATTTTTGTAAGTAGTTATCACTCAGTTTTAATTCCGAAAGTTAATCACATTAGTACGAACTCATAATACTTCCCTACCCTAAATGTATAATACATATAATTAATTAATTCGATTCGTTACTAAAGAAAACGATTGGTTAGATTACTGAATTCTACTCCAGTTTTTGTGTGGGATCCTTAGATTTTTGATTAATTTTACTGTGCTTACAACTGATAGTCTCATTGCTATCACTGATAGGTAATTCTCCTTAATCTCAGTCTAATTTATTAGTTTTTCTTCATTTAGCGTTTTATACTGTTTATAGAAACCCAATTATTCTAATGTTTATAGTATGTATAATTGATAATGTTTATTTTCATTTAAATTACTTCAGGACTACTATGTTTTTAGATAAGTAGACAGTTTGTTGAACTTACTATCTCAGTCTCATTATTGGTTTAAGTCGAACTCTGTCATAACCAAATAAGAACCTGTTGCTTTAAAAACAGAATATGACTTCCTAAAATACCCGTATTTTAAAAAACCTCGATTTTAACATTCTCTGTTCATATCATTATCATAAAGAGTTTGAAGTATCCCTTTGTTGCTATTCAGGACTAAATTTCAACAAGTCTTTGCTGGAATATACACAGCTTGTGAGGATTGATTCAGAAAAGCTGTTTTATTTCAAGTTTTTTAGAAGAGATGTCTGCTAGTGGGATCGAGAACTGATCAAAATTTAGTCGAAAATATCGACAACTGGATAATTCAAACAATTCCCAATCATGATTTAGATATTATCCTTGTTACACAAATGAATGGCTGTCTAGACTCCTTAGTACAGTAGATAATGCGTTAGGTATTTGAAGTCATAGTTGATGAGTTCGAATCCCGGGATGAAAAATAACACTGAGATCTAATTACAATCAACTGGAAATTCTCATATAAAAAAATCCTACATTCCACTACTACACATAATCCTTTTATTCTACATTCTTTTTTTTTCAACGCCATGTGGTTATCACTATATGTATTCATTAAACAATTAACGAATGATCGAGAGCGTTAAACTAGCAGTTCATAATATGCTTTATTATAATTTTTACTAATGTAAAAGCCTATATATTGATTCTGATCACTTCCAGTACATCTGTGTTTCATAAACAAGAAGAAAAAGCACTAGTATTTGATTTAATAAACATAATTATTTCAGAAGGAGGTGGATAATATTGTCTTCTTAAAATCAGTCTGTAACAATCTAAAAATAATTTTCTACTTTATACATAACTTTTTAAAATCTGACAAATTAAACTTTCTACTTTGTTTCGTTTTAATTATTTTTTACAGAATCATGAGTAGAACAATGTCTATATCAGTAATTCCCGGATTCGAATGCATAAGTTGTATCTTTTGAATTGCAAAACTGAATTCTAACTAAATATCAATTAAACTTAAATCATCTCATATGATTTATATCCATCTTTAGTATATTATCATATAAATCTCATGATGAAAGTTGCTTAATTGATTCTTTTCATTTCACTTCAATATGAAACCCTTGATTAACATATCAAACATACTGTCATTGCACAAGCAAGTGGCTATCAAGACTCGGTAGATGAGTGGATAACGCGATGGCGTTTTAAGCGAGTGGTACTGGGTTCGAGTCCCAGAGTGCCCGTCAACTCTGGGATGCAGGTACATCCAGCTGTCGAGTCCCACCTAGGACGAAACTCGCGTCTTGGATTCCACTGTTAGCCACTATCTATCATTGCTTACAAAAATACTGTCGTTTAGTTTGTATAATAATTCACTATTACTATGTTTGTAGCTCTGTAATTTGTAAATAACCAAGAAACTACACATCTATTTATATGAAAATCATTTTTATTATTAGAACTATATACGTATATATAATGACAAATAGGACTGAATTTATTCACACAAAAGTGGAATATTTCGAGTGTATCAATTAGATATGTTGTGTGTTTGTTTGTTTTTTCAAACAAGTGGGTCAAGTGTATTTTATACACTTATAAGTGGATGTTAAATTATCAATGAAACAAATTTATTTCAATATAATAATGAATAGTGACCATTGAACTTTGGATATATATATATATATATATATATATATATATATATATATATATATATATATATATATATATATCGGTTTGATTATCGTAAAGTACAATAAAAACGGATTTGTAAAATGATAAAGTTAACTAATTCACTAGTTTACTATAGAAAACAAATACTGTGATAGAAAAGAAAATTCATAATACCCAATCAACTATATAGAAGATAGAGTGAATTAGGTCATAATAAGTTCTGCATTCTATTTAATATTATGTTAAATGTATTCATGTAAACAAGTGCATATGCATACACAGAATAAATATCTGAGTGAATATAATAATAGGGAATTTGATTGGTAGTGTTAAAAGTCGTAATAATAGAAACACTGGTAATAATAATAATACTGATAATAATAACAATAATAGTAATAATAATAATAGTACTAGTAGTAGTTGTTGTTATCATTGTTGTTTACACATAGTAATGTCCAAATTTCAATTTGTTTCTAATGAAGAACAACAATTCGTCGGTGGGCGGGAACGGAAACCTATTAACTGTTCTTCAGAGCAGAAATAAATTTATTATTCAACTCTAACGGAACTCCATACTTATTAAAGACAAAGTTATACACACATGATTTTTTTTATTAGAAAAGTTTTCAATTCAATCCTCCTATTAGAGAAATGAAAGAGAATGAATATTAAAAAGAAAAACAACACGGAAATGTACATGTACTGTATGAAAATAAGAAAATTATTCTTTATGATGAAAATAAAAATGAGTAAAGCACCTACTGAAGTGGGAAATTTATTTCAACTTTGAATCAGAATTATTCAATAATAAAATGAATTCAATAAATGTGGTAGTAGTAGTCTTTGATGGAAAGAATAATCCAAAATTTATGTCGGATTAATTTAGTTGACTAACTGTCGATTACTGTTTATTCAGATTGATCTTTGAATAGATGAGTATAGAAAAATAAAACAACACATAAAAATATTCAGAAAAGTAGAATTATCGGAAATAGAAGAAAAAATGAGAGAGAGAGATACACACACACACCTACAAAATATGTAGAGGGGAACATGTAAAGAACGATGAAGTAATGGCATAAAGACAAAATGTTTTGATTGACTTTCATGAGAATAACAGTAATAATGGTAGTTTGTTTTCTGATTATCATTATGAAAAGTGAATTTATATTCAACTGAAAGTTAATAAATTTATATAGGCATTAATAATGATAATAATGCGTTATTATTAATATGATAACATATACTGTGTATTAACTGATTGAATATTTTATTGCATTTTATCTTTTCATAAAATATATAGATTTAGATTATTTAATTTAGGTAATATTTTCGGGAATGATCTTATGAAATATGCATGTAGAAAGGTAGTCGTAAAAGATAATAGAACATTTTAATAAAGTTGGATTGTGACTAGCAATGGAACTTTGGAGGTATGTTTCGTCCCACTTAGCGCCCATCAGCTAATATCGACGCAATTCTCTCAAGATGGACATACATCAAATAGTTTATAATATTTTAAGGCAAGGACACAAAAGTCTAAAATTTTAAAAATTCCCATATGTTGCGAATTAGAAAAGCAAATATAAGTGAATAAAACTATTTTCTTTGAGACCCTCTTGACGCCGTACAGTATTATACAACAGTATTTATATACATATATGAAATTACCAGATCAACCGAGGCAGGTATTGAGACAGTGATAACAATGGAAGATATTACTAATAAAAGCTGGAAGCACTGAACGGCCGTTCCGTAATACTCAACAGTACGCATCCACGATTCGACACGCAGGACCCGAATTCAGGACTTTCATTCTCTCGCAACAACGCCTAACTAATGCCTCCAGATTTCCATGGTGGTCTAATTTAGATCGACTCGTAATTTTAACTGAGAAAATTCTACAATCTTCATAAATCTCTCATATTAATAAGTAAAAAGTATAAATTGACGGTGTGATGACAAGAGTATTGGTTGTGATGAGAATAATAAATACTTGAATCGATCTTTCATAATAGGAAATACGTCAACGACTTGAAAAAATAGACATTAAAATAACATTCACTAGAAATCATAAAATTACGTAGTGAATAGTTTAGATAATTAGATATTAGAGTAAGGCTTGATGTAGATTTAATTGAAAACAACATTGGTCTCGTATATATGTCGTTCTAGAAAAACTTATCAGAAATAATACTGAATGCATGTTCTCTACTACATAATCTCTAGCATCATAAATATTAATTATAAGACAAGGTGAAATTTCATTTTAAAATAGTTTATATGTTAAGCGAACGAAAATGATTTATAGGAAATCGGAAATTCAGTTTTATTCTATGTTTGTCTAATTGTCAGAAGTAAGAAAGCACCCACTTTTAGAAAATTGGCTATACCTCTCATTGCACCTTATTTGCGAAATTGAAATATAACATTCATGATAAATTTTGTAAATCGTAAGATACTATTGAACGTGACACAAATGTTGCTGTATATTGGGTGATCAAAGATTAAATATAAAAATGTAATATATTTGGATTATGGTTGGCAGTGGAATCCATAGAGAGGTTTTCGTCCTACATGGAGCTGCTCAGCAACATACCAAGGATTCTAAATTTTATTCTGTATCGCCCATCTTGAGGTTATCTACTCAAACAACGAGAAATTATAGATATTTACCAATAAAAATGTTTGGTTTGTATGAAATCAGTGAAATTGAAACAAGGAAAATACTCGCTGAATGTAAACTCATGATTTAAAGGAAGGTAAATTAATGAATTCAGTTAAGCTAATGTGACTGGTGTTGAACCGTGCCAATTAAAGTCACTAGACACACAAAGTATGACAGTCACACAGAAGAATTAATCTTCGTATCTTGATAGTATGCCACTTATCTAACTTAAGAGTTTTGCTGATCAGATATCAGATTTGCCTTTCTGACAATCAGTTTAGTTATAGGGGTTTCATAGAAGCCAATTTAATTCATAGACTGTGTCTATCACAAACTGATCTCAGTTTAAGTGCTACCAAAAACCAAGGAGTACAAGACAATATTGTGTCCTAGTACTGAACTCCTCAACAGGACAAATCCACTACCCTACCAGGTATCGAACCCGTGGCCTTCAGGTCTCAAGTCGAATACAACTTACAAATTAAATCGATCTACACAAAACCTTTCCAGCTAAATTATCATAGTCATCCAACTACTAAATTCAAAAACCTTCTGAAGTTTTAGTCATGACCGATAATGTTAAGAAATATTGCGGGTAGAACAGTTTTGATGAGTGATATAGAGAAATTCTCATACTATATGGTAAGTCTATTGAAGTTGAAATTACGCCATAATTTTCCGACCTAGTAGTTTTTATGGCTGTGTTAACTACGAGATCCGGACATACTAGGTTCAGTCACTGGTGTGGTAGTGGGTGCGAAATGCTGACGAATCTAATACTGAAACAAAACAGCCATACAATCATCTTTGGTTTTCATTGGTATTTTAACTGAGATGAATCTGTGACAGATTACTTAATGTACATCAACCTCCTTAGAGTAAAATTCACACAAGTTTTCTTCAGCTTAAACACTGAATAAAAGAATTTTAGAAACTAATCCACTGTTGAATAGAAAAATCCCATATAAATAACCGAGTAAATTATTGAAGAAGACTAGAGAGTATAAGAAATAGCTATATAAAATGGATTACCTGACTATATTAGTCAAATGATTTAATTTATAAAATAAGTAAATATATCGTCAATAAACACAGATTATCTAAGTATCCTGTGGTGAATGGAAATTATGACAACATTAAATTATTACGTGTGCGAAATGTTTTATTTACATCTCTCTCTCTCTCTTTCTGACTAACGTTTTATTACATGTGCGTGCTATCTTACCTTGTTCTTCTATAAAAGCATGAAATGCCATTGACCCCTCTCTTTTGTATTTCTGCTTTCACCTAGTTAAAGTCTTTAAAAAATACTTAAAAAAAAAATAACATGAGTTATATATATATATATATCCCATAACTTATGATTAGAATGAACACAACTCTTGTTGTATTCCTATGAATTCCACCATGACGTTGATAAATATGAATGCAGTAGGCAGCCTAAATCAGTTGACTTAATTACTAATTAACTTTATAAATAATCATATGAATTAATTGATGTTGAGATTGCTGTGTTTTGTTTGCATGTTAGATTAGGAATCATTTGTTTTGCCGACATTGTCATCATAACTGTAAATAATTGACTATAAGAATACATGTATTCTCTGTGTATTGAGCTGGAAAATTGAGAATTTTCGTGACAAAATGATAACTGTTAGAATATTAAATTTTAGAAGATAAAAGCAAATAAAGAAATCGTTCCTCTTAAAATGAATTACTTTTCAAAACCAGTGAAAACTTTTAGCCTGATAGGTTCTGAGAAGCATGGCTAAGTACGTATATGTTTTTCTCATGGGTCGATATCAGTTGGGAGGATGCATGTAGATTATTATATACGTAGTTGCTATTTAAATTAGGAAAAAAGTTGGAAGTAGATAGGACATGCATAATGGAAATCATCAAACTGCATCACGAAGGAAGTGCTAACTTGGAATCCTCAAGGAGAGCGGAAAAGAGGAAGGCCAAAGAACACATTGTGACGAGAATCGATAGCAGATTTGAAAAGGATGAATAGCAACTGGAAACAAGTGGAAAGGATTATCCAGGACAGAGTTTGATGGAGAATGCTGGTGAGCGGCCTATGCTCCTCCATGAGGGCCAACAGGCGTAAGTAAGTAAGTAGTTACTGTTTCTTTCTAGCATGGAGCTCTTCAATAACGTATGTCTACAGCTAAATTCGAGAATGAAAAAAAAATCTACCTTAACGCTGAACGAGGATGGAACAAGTCAACCATACTCGTAGTGATTAATTGATTCGTAGTGAGGGATGAAGAAACCTGTTACAATGTATTCAATCATTTACTTACGATTTATATAATAATTAAAAGTCACAAAGTATTTAATGGTACTGATTTACTTTTTACCAAATAATTAATTTTTCTGCTGGTCATAGAATGAACTCTATTCCGAGTGATTTCATTTACATAATCTACTCGGTATGTTATCAAATCTACACCATATATGACAGTATTGATCATATTTTTAAAAAAGTGAATTATTCAAATATACTATACTGATCAATACATGTTGTTGTCTTTCGTTCACTCTTTGTCTCCCTATTCTTCATGTGTGCTCAAATAATAAACTCTGGTATTTTCCAATTCATAGTATCATATCTCATTATTTAAACAAAAACATATTTTCAGAATGGGTTTTGTGGAGATTTTTAGAAATTTCACTAGTTGAAATCATGAGTCAATTGAAGCTAGACCACCATGGAAAAACTGGAAGAACTAGACCGCTGTTTCGTCCTAGTATAGGACTCCTCAGCAGTGCGCATGCACGATCCCGCCCACTGAGAGATTTGAACCCAGGACCAATCAGTTTCCAGGACCTATCAGTTTCGTGTCAGGCGCTAAACCAACTATACCACCGAGCCGGCATCCAACAGAGTTAATGTCTAACTTCAACCAAACCACGAAGTTGCTCCACCGTACACCATTGTCTTCAGTGAGTTCCTATCTCACAACAGACTTGGTTTAACTCCACTGGTGATTATTACCAGTGAAATTTCTAAAAATCTCTACAAAACCCATTCTGATAATAATCACCTGCTCACTAGTGACTGACTTCAGGAGACACTCCTGGAGTTCTAGTGAGAAGTCGTTACCAGTGGAGTTGAACCAGGTCTGTTGTGAGATAGGAACTCACTGAAGACAATGGTGTACGGTGGAGCAACTTCGTGGATTGGTTGAAGTTAGACATTAACTCTGTTGAATGCCGGCCCAGTGGTCTAGTTGGTTTAGCGCCTGACACGAAACTGATAGGTCCTGGAAACTGATTGGTCCTGGGTTCAAATCTCTCAGTGGGCGGGATCGTGCATGCGCACTGCTGAGGAGTCCCACACTAGGATGAAACAGCGGTCTAGTTCTTCCAGTTTTTCCATGGTGGTCTAGCTTCAATTGACTCATGATTTCAAACAATGAAAAACATATTTACCATTATTTTTTATCAGTTTCTCTGTTCGGTTGTTTGTTTCTATTCTTTTTACTTATTATTAGTATATCATCTTGGTTATTTTAATCGTCTACTCTTAGAAATATCACTATAATCTGGCTTGTTTAAATAAAAGGCAATTCAATTCTATGGAAATTTGAAGGATTGGTGAAAAGGTAACATTACCATTATCATTGTCTACAACAATAGTAAGATCAACAAAACCACAAACAAACAAAATAGTGAATTTAACTATTAAAATTGCTACAATCTCCACAAACCACCATTCCGATAATAATAATAATAATCATGTGCTTACTAGTGGATAGATTCAAGATGGATTTCCTGAAGCTCTAATGGGAAGCGGTGACCAGGTAGAGTCCAATTCTTGTCGGGTAGAAACCAATATCCACTTCAGACAATGGATGAAGGGTTGCACATGATCATAGATCGATTGAATTTAGACGTTAACATCGTTGGATATCGACTCAGTGGTCTAGAGTGCGAGACCGAATGTGCTAGGTTTAAGTCCTGAATATAGGATTGTGGGTGAGCACTGCTGAAGAATCCCATACTAAGACAAAAATGGCCGTTCAGTGCTTCCAGATTTTCAATGGTGATCTAGTTTAGATAGACTCATGAATTCAACCATTAAAAGAAAAGAAACTACAACTGACATCATTAACAGAGGAGCCGTGAAAAACCGATCAGTAAACATAAATACGTAACCAGATGTTATTTCATTTTAACGAAACTATCCATCCATCTATTTACTTTTCATCCATCAATATCATGAAATATTGAATTTTTAAAAAATAGCTAACCATGAGTACAAATTAAAATTTCCCTTATTATTACTACTATTTTTAGTCTTATTGTCAGGCTTATCAGTTTAAACTAATTAATACATAATGGAGCATAATTAAGAAATAAGGCTATTCTATAGGCTGTTTATTTCATAAATAACATGGATTCACCATTCCAATATGTGTGTGTCTTTCGTTATACTTATTCACTATGTTCAATGTTATTTAAGGATAAACTTTAAGTGGTCAGTAGGAGGTTAGTTACTTAGGTTTATATATATATATATATATATATATATATATATATATATATATATATATACACGTTGGGTATACCTTTCTATCTTGGTATAGGACAAAGACGCTTAAGATATAGATTCATCAGTTATAAATAAATTTATCGAATAGTTACTGTACCACTTCAACTAGGTCTAAGTGGGTTTTTTAATATTAAGAATTGATATCTTGATGTTTATAAATATTTGAAAGAGATAATTAAAAATTCGCTTAAGGGATCACTTCACAAGCTGTTAGTTATATGTAGACATTGACACAAAAGATAGCTTCTTCACTCCTTACACACTATCACAAATATCCAAGTATACATACAAAATATCTAACAGTGTTTTAAAATTTTCAATGTAAATTCTGTGGATCATGTAAGCCGAGAATTGTAATTATTGCCTTCAGCTATTAATTAGGTTGTTTGCTTTCCTCAAGTGGTTCCATCACATTGAATTATCAGAAAAAATTCTCATACATTCGACCAACTAAAATGAGTTCTTACTAATACTGACTGGTTCTTTTTGTACCTCAAATTAGCTGGTAATCACTTGTTTGCAATGAAGATGTCTTGGTATTTTGTATTGTATCTTTTTGGAATTCCCGATAGACTTAATCATGGTTTCTGTTATGTCTTCAGAAATGTCCATCTGACTTGATACTGGAAAACTGTAAATCGGACAACGCAAGTACTGAATACGAACATTCCCTATCAGTTTCACAAAGAAGAATAATTTAACGATCTTCTGGAGTCATGGTTTAAAAGAGTATTCAAGCGCTAACGGTTTGACATATACTCATTAGATTTTCAATGGAATAATTTATTTAGTTACAGACGAAACGACAGATTACAGTAATGGCTAAACATTTATGATATTCATTTACTGGTTGAAGCAATCATTTTCATCCAGTAAATTATCGATGAAAGTTCCATCTATCTACTTTTTATTGAATAGAATTGCATTATTAATCATTAAATAACCAACAGGAATTTAACCAGATTGTATAACTTTAAGCTTAGTATATTAGCCAAATTACTACTTGTTTACATTAAAAAATACCTAGAGCCATGATTAAATTGGCGCAGTATAATGTAAGATATATCATATATGGAATGAAATTTTCAACTAAGTATAATTATTTCGAGATTACAAAGTCTAATCGACTTCTTTTTGAAGTTTCATTTATGTTATGGATTCGCGCACAAGACTGAAGGCCCTGGGTTCGAATTCCGCGAGCGGGATCGTGAATGCGTACTGCTGAAAAGTCTCGCAATAGGACGAAACGGCCGTCCAGTGCTTGCAGGTTTTCAGTGGTAGTCTAACATCAATCGGTTCATGATCTCAATCAAAAAAAGATTACACGACAGTTAAATAATAACGTTTTTACATGTTAATCATATTGATTATGTACATTTTTCAAATAATAAATATTGTCTTATACAAAGAGGTTTTTTCCTATTTACTTTTCTTAACAAATCATTTTGATTTTATTGGTAATATGCCGATAACAGACTACCATTCAGCCATCTAATAAGAAATTAATCATAAATTTCGGGTAATTCCTTATAATATTAATCCACGGTATAGATTATACTTGAAATGATATGACACCTTCAGTGAAGATAATTATAGCTTACACAGTGCTATTTGATGAATAGTGACACGTTCACCGAATTTTAATCAGAAAATTAACTGGTTATGTGTATTTTATTACTGAATGATTTCTATAAAATTATGCTGTAAAGTCTGTTGATTAATAAACGGCAACGTGGTAATCAATAAGTATCGAACCTATTCGGATAGCATTGCACACTGAAGAACACAACAGATTCTCAAGAAGGCATTTATCATTCATATTAATTGAATCATATGCGTTGTAGAATGAATTAAAATATCCATTAGAAAATATGTACATTATCAAAATTATGTATATTGTCTAGCCAGAAATATTTACTACATTATTTTACTATCATCGATACATTTTCTAACTTCTAATAATTTCATTTTATTTTTCAATGAATAACTTTCTCGAAAATAACTAATACATTAGCAACAATGATCCATATCAAATAGATGTTAATAAGATTTGTGAAATATCCATTGTAGTTGTGAGAAAAACAAAACACACACACGCACGCACGCAAATACATGTATATGCACAAGTACTACACAAAGAAATTATCATTCATTATAGAAATAATTCTGTGACAACATATTGAAATAATTCTTGTTTAACAAGTATCTTGACAACAACAAAAAGATATGAAATAAAATTTGAATCAAGTGTTATTCATTGTTTAAATTGAATATTGAAAATTAAAAAAGAAGAACAAATATGTATCATATTGAAAATTCAAATGTTATTCATTCATTTATTGATTTATTTATAAATCAGATATTGATTTTAAATTTAGAAAAATCAATTATTATTGGTATTTTTTTTTAAATCTTTTTTAAAAAAACTATCGAAAATATCACTTTTGATTACTGTTTTAATAAATGAATTCATTACTATTGTGGTTTTTATTAAGTAGTCTATGATTGAATTTTATACTTGATATTCATAGTTTATTGTACATAAAAATGATAATGTAATATATATATATATATTACAGTGAAATATATTTATGTTCTTGATAAACCACCTGTAATAAATGATGTGAAATCAGAATATCGATTATGATTATTTCGATTATTATTATTATTGGTTGTAGTAGTTGTATTAATAGTAGTATTATCATTATCTAAAGAAATTAATGATTTATAAGTAATACAATCATCAATTGGTTCAATTAAGTTTTCTGAATGATTATTTAAAATTTGTTTTTCATTTTCATTAGATTTCATTGAAAATTTATGTTGTTCAATGTTTAATCGATCATTTGTTGTACAATTGATATTATTATTTATGGTTTCAGTTATTGTAGGTGTAATTGAATAATTTTTTACATGATTTGGTGTTGTTGAACGTATTGATTGAAATATTGATGATGTTTTATTGAAATCTGTATGTGAATTTAATGAAGAAGCGGCAAGTACTAATGAACTTGGTGTTAAACCGGTTGGTGATGATGACGATGTGGCTACTGATATTGGTGATGATGATATAGTTGTTATGGGTAAATTCAATGATTTCTTTATATCAATCAAATTAGATTCAATTACACTTTCATTATTATTATTATTTTGATTATGAACATTATCATTTATATCATCGGTTGGAGGACTAGAATCGACTAAACAAGAACTGGTAGCCGAATTATTATTGTTATTACCATTATTGCTGGTGCGGTGTGTCCCAGCTAGGAAGTTCTGTAAATACGACGGTGATGTATTGTAATTTGTGTAATAGTTTGTATTTTGTACAAATGGATAATTTGTAAATGGATTATTTATATAGTTTCCTGTATTCATTTGATGAGTAGGATTATTTAATTCTGACAGTTTACTCCTTGGTGACATGCTTTCATTGCGTCCATTTTCATATGGTGATTGAAGATTAGACGGTAAAGGTATCGGTGTTGAAGATAAATGATTTGTTGCATAATTGAACATTGATCTGCCTTGTTTTGATGTATAATTATTAGGATTCAATAATAAATCATTATAACCGAAAAATCCAGTTGGTGTATCATTTATCAATTGATGTGGATGAAGTTGATTTTGTGATTGTGTCATCATAATTGAATTTTTTGCCAAATTTACTTCATTTCTGTCATCATTACAACGTAATGACGATGAAATGCAATCAGTATCATTAATGCATGTTCGTCTTGATTTTTGTATAAAATCAGGACTATGTAATTGCATTTTTTCATTATTTATTGTTTGCATCAAATGAGAAGGATGATTATCATCGTGATATTCTTCAATAGATAATGATTCTGAACAATTTGATAAATCTGAACCGATTGAATGATGATCAGTTATGTTGGTCTGATTCAGCTTACGATTATTCATAACATTTATATTAGTACTCGATGATAATAAACGATTATCTAATAAATCCTGTGTTAATCTACGATTGAACAGTGTTGTTGCTATTGATGATGTTGTATTTTGTATAGATAAATGATTTGAATTGATTGAATCATTCCTTAAATCCATTGTATTTGTTGTAGTCGAATGATGATCACTGATTGATGAAGTCTCTTTATCTTTTTGTGCACGTTTACATTTATAACGATGATTTTGAAACCATATTTTCACCTGAAATGATTAAGATTTTGAAAATCACAAGAATTTATTCAAAAATACATTAAATGAATAAACTTGGAACTTTTAATCAAACTGATTAATTGATTATTACATAAAATGAAGTAAATTGTGCATGAATTCGAAAAGACCTTAAAGTACTGTTGATTATATAGTCGAATATAGTCTTCATATCATCAGAAGATTTATGGACATATTTAGCTTAAAGTAAAGACTGACAAAGTGTTTAGTACAAAAGAATTTCTATGAATTGTAAATTATCTTAAATTACCAAAATAATTGTATATTAAGAGAATAGAATTCTTAGTTACAGACACAGAGTTGGTAACTCAAGTTGAAATTTTAACAAAAAAGATCAACTGGACAATCTTTGGAATGCAATTAAAGTTTTCTATCCGATGAAATATGAAACTTGATCAATTTGGTTTCAACTATGACACATTAGAATTTCATTGTAAATTTAATTGCTACCCAAGTATTAAGGTACTTTTGAAAAATTACCATCACTTATTATTATTCACGCACACATGAACATAGCCAACAAAACAAAACAATTTGGTTGTAATATTTGTATATAAGTTGGTAATCTCATCTTAAATAATCACATTAGTTGGTGATGAGTTAGATCATTTCTATTTTAAATTAATAAAATAGATTATTATGAGATATTAACGGGTGAAATAAATGTTATTACGATCATAGTGAAATAATTACATACTAAGTCTCATACTATACAACTGGATGTGATTTTGAAGAAAACAATAGATGATAAACTATACTTTAAATTATTTACTTGTTGAATAACAACTGACTGAATTCCACAAAGAATATCAGCTCTCTCAAGATTACAGGTATACTTTGTTGGTGAGTTTTAAATTTTACGAAATTAAAGGTCTAGGGTTTCTTGTTGACTACTTTCAACCACCTAAACTTAACCAACTTCAGTTCTATATATTATTGTTATTACTTAACGGCTATGTACAAGGTTACAGTTGATAAAGTAGATATTTATTTCATTAAGTTAAAAGTCACCAATTGACGAAAGTGTTTGATTAATTCACTTTACAATGTAATACACTTAGTCCTTATACAATAACCATAGTTAACATAATGATTTACATGATACAATACAAAATGAGTTTGGGTAGTTTTTAAACAATAAAAAAGCAACTCTCTGATCTCTGATAAACGGTCTACCACTTTAAACACTTCACTCTTTCAATGGAATAAATATTGATTAGTTGTTCTTTTATTACATATATGTGTATTGTAGATTCTATTGCCTAGTTCTTGTTCATAGAACTTATACGTGCACACATATATAGAATAATATATTCACAATAAGAATCGAATATATGTACGTATACATTTTACTTTTGTATAAAGTTGACTGACATTTCACAGAATTCAACATAATGCATCTATATAACAGCTTAGTTGGTTCACGTTTTAACTTGTTGATATAAATATTTTAGAAACCGATTTGTAGAAAGACAAAATAAATTAAATCAATAAATAAGGATGGTTTGTGTTTTAAAAAGATTCCATGGTGTTATGAAGAATGGAAAGAAAGCAGTAAATGTTTAGTTAAAGGGGTTTTCTGGAAATTAATTCAGTTATATTTATTGTATGTTGATCTCATTTAAGATGTTAATAAAACCAGGGAACATTGAAAAGTTGCTTCATCGTATGATAAGACTTCTCAGGAGCTCATATATGATCCGAAGTTTAATGTTAGAAAGAAACATTTCCAGTGTTCCCTAGTTTTCAATGGTGCCCTAATAGAGATCAATCTGAAATTAATAAAATCTACATACATTTCATTGACTGAATTGGTATGTTCTGATTACAAAAATCACATTAATTAAATAGTTATATTTACTTAATATTAGATTACGAATAGTCCATCTATTTCAGGGAACTAATTATCGAAGACTTTAATGAGATAGTAATCCTAGAAATAATAATTAAGATAATCATTTACTGTAGAATTTGAGTGAATATTATTCTACATAAACTTGAGAATTAATGCTTGACAAGATAACTACTAATTCATGGTATAATGTCATGTTAATTCCATGGTGTAGCTTACAGTTCTGATATCATACCATATTAGCACACCTACATCTAGATGGTGGTTGACTACCTCCAACCACCATCTAAATCTCAATACATAGTGCCCGCAGTGTCGAGTCACCTAGACTGGTGGCCACATTGCAACATAAGCGATAGCATTCGATCTGCACTAATAAGGACTAGACAAGCAAGACATTGATCACCACCCAGTGATCAATCAATTGTAATTAGCACACCTACATCATTTATTCAGTTACCTATTAGAAAGTAGAAACTATGTTATAATATTAAAATGTTTTTTTCGTGATTGTTCATATGTCTTTATGGAAGTAATACTCAAAATGATATATATGATTGTACAGCTGAATAATAAATTCATTGAAATGAGATCCTTTCGTTAAACTATGTAATTTTTAATGTCTTTATCTTAATCATATTAAAATTTAATCATACAAAATACAATATAGAATAATATTTAATTACTTGTGTCGGTGTTAAATTAATCAATTGTGATAAATGTTCTCTTTCTGGTGCAGATAAATATTTCTGTTGTTTAAAACGTCGTTCTAATTCATAAACTTGAGCTTGTGTAAATAATACACGACGTTTGCGACGTTGTGATAAACCGCGAAAATTGTTTGTAGTTGTATGTACACCAATTGAATGTCCAGTATGTCCAACTGCGACAGCGGCAGCATTATGTAATGAATGCATAGCTACTGCAGCTGCCGCTGCCGCTGCTACTGATACACTTCCATTAGCGTTACCACCAGGCCCAATAGATTCATTTGTATCACCATTATGACTGTTACTCACACAACCTGTTTGTCCTTGAATATGTTGTAATTGATGATGATGTTGAGGAAGAGAATGTTGATGTGGATGTTGATGATGATATAATTGTGAATTTAATGGAGAATTGAATGAATACTGATTCATTTGTGAATGAATATTCCCATTGCTACAACTTCCACTGTTGGCTGCAACAGCCGCAGCGGCGGCAGCGGCAACGGCAACAGCTTTTTGATGCTTTTCATACGCTAACATTGCAGCAGTATTATTATTATTACTGCTGGTCATGTTATTAATATTACTGTTATTCATTTGAAATGTATTTATTGATGAATTCTGATAATCTACTGAGTCAATACGATGATTTATCTGTGTTGTATTTGGTGGTGAATGACATAGATTATTTGAATATCTTCCTCGTGTAAATCTCCCATTATTACTATTGTTATTATTAGAAGGGTTGTATGGTCCTGTTCCAGTAGGCATTGGCATATTAGTTGTTCCACTAAGTACTGCTGAAGTTGATGATGAAGACGATCGTGGACTAGTATTACGTGTTCTTGTGATAAAGTGAGGATTTGAAAATTCATTGAAATTGTGACCGGTAATGTTATTATTATTATTATTGTTTAATAAACCATATGTCCCACTAAAACTAGATGGACTTAAATGTCCTGGATAACTGCAAGCCATAGCAGCATTTGTAACACCCATTAAACGTGAAACTGTCAAGTTCAAACGTGAGGAAATAAAATAAAAGAATAAGATGATTAATATCATGATTAGATAATTAAAAAAGTTATTTACAAATATGACTATAATATTTTACGTTACAAACTGACTTTTAATGGAACACTATTGTTTTATCCTAGTATGGAACTCCCCAGTAAAGCACATCCACGACTAAACATCAGGAAATTAAACCAAGAACTTTCACTCTCACATGAGAATAACTGATTACTGAGCCATGACCAATAAGGTTCAACCATATCGACTGTAAGACGATTACTCATCACAGACAATCGATAGGAGTTGCACAGTAATGTGATTTGACTGGAGTTAAACATGTACAACATTTAATCCCCGTTCATTGTTCCAGAAGTCAATCGTTTGCATGCGAGACCAAACCTCTTAGGTCGTCTCTCGGATGCATGTACATTGTCAAGAAATCCTATCCTAGGATGTAACGGTCATTCTATGTTTTAAATGGTAATCTTACTAAGATCAGTTCTTCGATTAAACTGTTAAAAATATGTTTAAATTAAATTTTTATCATTAAATAGTATGCAAATATTCGTTGTTTTGCATTCCATTAATTGCATTTTGATCATCAGTGTTTATGTGATTGAGAAACGACCTATCCCTTAGAGTACTGAATAACTATGTCTTTAAGTTCCCGTACACAAGTTACAAATCTTTTATTTGATGTCAGATTCTACCATACACTGATCTACTCCGACTTTTCTTCTCAAATAGTGGATTCAATGGAATATTCGTCATGTTTTACTTCATACCTGGGTTATTGATCAACAGTTTTCTTGCACTGCATTCCTCTCGATCTCCTATATTTATGATTACCATTACCACTACTAAGTAGCATTATCATGCTCCATGAAAAATTTCACCTGTGTAAGATTTATAATTGTTACTATGATTAATTAGTCATTTAATTAGTTGATAATTAGTTGCTCTCTTCAGGACTTAGATGACGTAATTCTTGTGCAGAAATTGCACCAAAACGATTGTTTCTTTTTGTTTATTTTTAGGATGTTTACTTTTCTTCCATGTTTCCATACTACTATTATTATTCATGTAATTATTTTTATGAGCATGGTAACTAGTGGAACAATTTATTTAATTTGTTTTTCCATTTATGAGTCTATCTAGAGAGGTACTTATCGTTGTATAATTAATTGATCATTGTTTGTACGAGTGAAGTGTCTTAGTAATAGAAATAGTAGTAATCGTAATAATAATAATAATATCAATTATTATTATATCAAAGCCAAAATTAGTTTTCTAAAGACACCAATTATTTATTTACATATATCTCAAGTATTTTAATTGTAAGAAAATTTTCTTGGGAAAAATATTGGCCCATGGTTGTATATACAAAAATTACCACAATATGACGTGTGTATTTCGTACACGAACGGTACTTAAACATACAGTCACGTGAGCTTATATGAAATATAAAAATGGTTACGTAATAGTAAAATTGTGCTTTTAGTATACAGAATCACACAGTGGCTCAAAGTAAATCTCTACATATATATATTATTAATATTAGTAGATCGGTAAATAAATTAATAGAATAAGAGCTCATTAGTATAAATTTTACTATTGTTGTTTTCTGTGTCACCACCAATCGAAAAATCAACTCGATGAGGATTGAATTTATGCTATACTCATAATGACTTTGGATTCAAAAGAAAGTTTATTCCGTGCTTCAATCGATGATGATACAAAGTAGAAATAGTGATTACTCATAGAATTATTCATTCAGTGTATCCTTGAGATTCAGGAGTTTCATAACCTCTGATTCAATAGTAAATGAATATTCAAAAGATTCAAAATGGTGTTTATTAAGAAAAAAACCCAATTTTTGAAAAAGTTTGTAGTTTTTGAAAAAATCTTGGTTTGCTTAAAATTACAATGTCAGTTTTGAACAGTTAAATCGACCTTAAGTTTGAAATGATACCTCAGTCTTTTTAACTTTTAGGATAATAAAAAAATAAGGGAAATTTTCATATTCACTTAGTGTATTCAATTTCAATGGCAAAAAATAGATTTATTTTATATTTTATAGAAATTTTTGATAAAATAAATAATGCGGGTAAATAATTTGATCGTAAAAAATAAACACTGAATAACTAAGTCGATGATTGATCTTCGTCTTTTCATATTCCTTTTTTTAATCTATCATAAATACGATTATTATTATTATTATTATTATTATTATTATTATTATTATTAGTAGTAGTAGTAGTAGTAGTAGTAGTAGTAGTATCAGTAAGTAGCTTAATGATTAGATTCAATGGCTTTGTTTGTGAATTGACTATTCAAATTAGATTGCTATATTTTGATATCATGGTAGTCTATTCATAAAATATGTACATATTATAATAAAGTGAATCAAATCTACTGTTTGTTGTATAACAATGCAAGAGATAATATTTTTTAGTGGATTGATTGATCAATCTATATGGGTTAAATATAAATTTTTTCTATAAATGATTGTAATTCATACTATTCATGATACATATGATGAAACATCAACTCTGAGATACAGGTACATCCAGCTGACGAATCCCAAATAGGGCGAAACGCATGTCCTGGATTCCATTACTATCCATTATCTATCTTTGAATATAATTTACTTTAATGGTTGAGCAGATATTTTATTAAAACTTTCATTATGAGGAAACATTATTTGAGTTAAATAAATACTACAGTGTATTGGACAGTTTGTTTCATTTAGTCCTTCTCAATAATATTCATTGACGATCTCACACTAGATTTCACTCGAAACTTAATAGTGTCACGATAAGCATAAGATCTCTTAGTTATAATTCGAGATGGGTTGTTTAAAAAAAATTGTAGAAATATAAACTATTGAATGGTGAATTAAAGGTTAAGCATCTTTGACTTCAAAGTAAGATTTACAAGACGTGTATTCCAAGTCTAGTTCATAATAGTTTATAGACGGTTTGGTAGATTGTCTAAATTTGTGATGAAAATAATTATATCCGTCAGTCTGAAGAGAATCATTTTGGGTGGAATGTAAATAATAAACTGATTATTTAGAAATTGGTAGGCCAGATTAATAACACATCATATGAATTACAATGATATGATTAGATGGAAGTCTCTTTGATAAATACACACAAATCGAATGTTCAAATGTGTAACACCATCAGATAACACACTGTCTAAATATGCTCATCACATTTATATGAAACAATATAGCCTAAAATATGATATCACCATACATTTTACTAAAAATAGAGGAATCTATGAATATTTTAAACATCAGAAACGACTAAAAAAAGACAGAAAAACAGCGCTATATAACCCATAACTTACCATATTCATTATATTCATTATTTAGACGTGGGTCATTAGCAACAGCGGCTGCTGCTGCAACACCATACCATGAAGAAGCGGCTGCTGCGGAAACAGCATTCACTGAATGTAATACACTTGATTCAATTGGATTCATATCGAGTGAATTCGAATGACCACTATATCCAGGGTTAGAACCAATAATTAAATTATCATTATTAGTTGGAGAATTTTCATCTATAAGTTGATTCGATTGTTGTTGTCCAGGCCAAAATAATGCACTCATACGATTATTATGATTAGACATTGATGAATGATTTGATAGAAATCCTCCAGTTGGATCATTTGTTTGTGGTGAATGTTCATTGAGATGTTCAGCAGATAGTTTTAAATTATTCGTTTGATTATTTGATACATCATTAATGTTGAAATTTTGAGCTCTATTAAATGTTAAATCAAAATAAGACAGTGAAAAAGAATATTTAGACCATTTTATTGACCAATCATTACCATTTTTTTACTGTCATTTATGCTAATAGAATTTCACTGAATAAATTGCAGTGCGATAATCAATATGCATGATTCAATATTATTTCAATCGTTTATATATATCTGCAAAGATGGATAGTGATTAGCAGCGGAATCCAGGACCCGAGTTTCGTCTAAGTTGGAACTCGTCAGTTAGATGTGCCTGCATCTCAGAGTTGATGTTTACTCCGGGACTCTAACCCACTACCGTTCGCTTCAAACGCCATCACATTATCCACTTAGCTGCTGAGTGCTGATAGCTACTAGCTCGTGCAATCGGGTGAAGTTTAAATCTATTTGGTATTGATGTTTAGGACTGTAATCGATCAGTCTCTTATTAGGATATGTGCATACTGTGCGTATTACATTGATATTGCCTTAATTCACGAGCATTATAAGCATATATATTACTCAGTCGAAAGTAAGGTATTCAAGTTTCTCAGAGTGAACATTACTATTCCATCAGTGTTTGTTCATTACTTGATAAGAATTTATCTTGAAATATAATTTGAGTGTCACTTAACCAGTAAAAATAATTCTAAAACTTTAAATAAAGAAAGAATAAAGATTGATGCAAAACAGTTTGAATTCATTTTATTTCGAGGTTTCTCGTCAGCTTACAACCAAATATGTATTAGAATTTTACATTGGAATAAGAAATAGTATGAAACAATTGGCATAATTCAATGTAAATAATTGGAATGGAGCTAATACAATTCATAGCAGTAAAGTAATGGAAAAGAATAGCAAGGTGTAAAATGTAAGCACTAATGAAATATTATTTTTAGTAGTTAGTTAAGTATAGGAAGAATACTCAAATAAAATAATAAATGAAGTCAACAAATGAAAACTTATAAAATGATGTTAAGCTGAAGAATTAGAAAACATATATCATACGTGAATATTCATTTTTGTATTGTTTGTTTGTATCTTCCCATTGATCTTTAGGACTGGAATTGATCAGTTTCTTATTGGAACATATGCGTCGTGTGATGATTGCTTTGATATTACATTAGTTTATGACATCAACTCTAGGATGAAGGTGCACCTAGATGAGCAATGCTTAATAGAACGAAACGCACGACCTGGATTCCACTGCTAGCCACCATCCATCTTTGCTCATATGTGACTATTCTTCACAAATGATTAATCACTGAATAGTGACCAACGTCATACATCTCAAGTTTTTCTCATTTCCTATTATAATAGGGTTTATGGAGATTAACGAGTCGATCTATGCTAGACCATCAATGAAAACCTGGAATCACTGGACGGCCATTTCGTTTTTAACGTACTAGGACAAAACGGCTGTCCACTGCTTTCAGGTTTTTCATTTGTGCTGATCGAATCCTATCGATCAATTATCTATTTACAGAGAAGTAATTACTTATAAATAATATCACTAATATTTGTTGAAATGTAAACGCTGCTTTAACATCTAACATAATTCTTTTCTCATTCACATTCACTAATACATTTATTAATTTAAAAATTGGATTGTAATTATTATTGTACAAATGTATATATTAATTATTAAAATTAATCGACATAGGTTACATTCAGGTAAAGCACATTATCGATTTTACAACTACACACATATCTTACTGGATCTTGTATTCATTTCTTGAGGTTATTCAAGTAAGCCTTGATTATTTTGAATACAAGTACTTCTTTTTAGTTAAATATAGTTGTGAATTTGTCAATAAAATGTAAGAGAAATTCATTTTAGGCATAAGATAAAAAAACAATTTTCTTATTCATATTTCATTATATGAATCTTATGTATTTTATTATATTGGAGACATTGATTTAGTGCACTAAATTATTTATTATTTATTAAAACACGAATTTCAGCGAAGGGATCTCTTCTCAACGAATTTATTATCAAGCTGTACAATCGTATTTATTCATTAAAACACATAACCATTGATACAAGTAGGTACCAAATATGTATTGGCTACAGAAACCAAATGATTTGAGTGAGGGCTAGGATACTTTCCGGGCAGCTAAACTGAGACTGGTGAGTATTAAATACTTGTATTTCAATTAAATGATCACAGATTTCATTGGCTACCCTTAATTAAATAATCGAGTAATGTAAATCATTAAACATTACACAAAATTTGTGGCTTAAAGTCATAAAAGACAAAAAAACTTGTAATTGAGGTAAAATCAGTTACAAAAACTTAAAGTATGGATTCAAGAGAATGGGAAGGTAACTTCAAACATCCTCATTGTATTTTACAAAATATTTATCAATTTGAACATGTCTGTAATTAGGCATATATTCTATAATAATTCCCAGAATGTAATATATATATATATTATTACCTTGATTGAGAATAACAATTGACTTACAATAATTGTGGATCCATTATTGTGTTATTAAAATTTCAAGAGGTTTGTCGTAGAATAATATTGAAGTTTCCTTCAAGTCTGTTTTAATGAAGAATATTCTTGACGGTGATGATGATGATTAAGTTGATAATTATTGAAAAAAAATCAGAATCAATTAAACATAAGATGATAACGATAATGATGATTACGATGACGATGAAGAGGATGATTGTGTTAATTACACTTGAAAATACAAATGTCCTTATAGAGCAAAATATTTTTTTCGCCTTCTTTCACTTCTTCTTCCTGTTATTGTATCAAGAGTCTCCCAATGGATGATATGATTTTTAAAAAGTTTTTTTGAAGTGTTTAATTGAGTATCACTACAACTGTTCTTTGAGATGCCGTTGAATAATGTGTTGAGTGCCAAAGTGGGCGCGCGCACAAGAGATAGAGTGAGAGAGGGCGAAAAGTACACTTCAAAAATTATAGTTATTGTTTTAGAAAAAAATCTTTCTGCTAAGAACGAATTCTCTTGTTAGTTGGATATGAATGAGGCGAATGAGCACTACTTGAACTAAAATCACTTGAATTGTTTCAAGTTATGATTTATTTATTTATTTTTGTTATTATTATTGCTTGTTATTCTCTAGGACACACATACAAATATATATCCTTGCTCGATTGGTGGATAATCTTTACGTATGAATGGTTAGATATATATATATATATATGTTGGTGTGTATGTGAATTTATTAATAGGGGTAAAAATGTTAATCTCAGTATGATAGATAATGGTATTTCGTTTTTTATATTCTTTGAGAACTCAAAACACGAGAGTTGGTAAGGAGAGAGTGAGAGATAGGGGGAATCATTTTGATAGAAAAATCCAGTTTTTATGAGTCAATTATTCATGGATCACTTCAATTTAAAAAAAAGCACTTTCATCAGCTAGAAATCGTCAGGAGGGTGTTTTGATAAGACTATGAATGAAATCAAATGGATGATTTAAAAAAATTGTGTATAGATAACCACCGGTAATCGACGAATTTGAATAGCTTCTAAACAAATTCAAGAGTATTTTTGATGGTTCTCCAATTGGTCACTAGAGAGTTAGATAAGTGTATTTCGAAAGTTATGAGTGCCACTTCTATGACTCTTAGTTCCTTTTTTATATAAGGACAGTGAACTATTTTGCTTCTCGTTTAACTTTCTCCTCCCACCCTATTTTTTTTCTCAATAGCTTTTTCTTATTCTTCCAATTTTCTAATGAACTTACCCTAGTCTACCTTCTACTGTTAAGCTATACAATAGACATATAATTTGCTATTATTTTATTGGTGAATTTATGAAGCGGTAAAAAAAACTTCTATGTCAATTTCTATCCTTTAAATTTTGTTTTAAACGGATTAATAATATAAAACAAATCACACACAAATACAATTGGTTTAGATATCCGTACGCATAGAAACCTAATTGGTTAGTTATAAAATCTCTAACTTTCTCTATTTTCAACCAATGAAATATGAAATTGAATCGAAATTATTACTATTAGCATTATCACAATTTTATGATTTGAAATTACGGATCGAAATGATCACGATAGATCAATAAATTATTTCTAAGTTCTGTTGCATTGAGCAAAATCAAATGACTTCAAACATAGTAGGTCTGGATTCATTTTGTATTGTTTGTTTGAATCTTCCCATTGATGTTTAGGACTGCAATTGATCAGTCTCTTATTTTCATATGTGCACCAGTACATTTCACATCATTGTATATGCTAATGGCTATTTGGACTCAGTAACTTATGTAAATAACTCAGTGATGTGTGTAGTGAATTGTATTGGGTTTGAGTCTCGTAATGAACATGAACTCTGGGATGCAGGTATATCCAGCTGACGAGTCCCAAAAAGGGTGAAATGTGTGTACTGCATTACACTGCTAGCCATCATCCTTTTTTGTTTATGATGGGTCTGAATTACAAGTTTCTTATGACTGTTCATTATGAATTAAATCGACATTACAAGTAGCTTTGCGTTTTAAGGTAATTTTAATGAATTTTGAAATACGTAACAAACAATTCATTTAATGAAAAGTATCTGAGAATCCCAAATAAGTTTGTAACGTCTGAAATCAATTGATTATTTTCAAGAGCTATTCGGTAACTTTACGATTTTGAAATATTTAACTCTATGTTTATTCCTGAACACTTGGATTATATATATTTCTCATCATCATCATATAGAATAATTTGAAACATTTTTAAAGTTTTGTTCTCCATCTTCCACAATCACTTATAGTGTTATTATATTGCAATATAGACTAGTATTCAAGAGTTATTGAATATTTCATAAATATTAGGATATAGTTGAAGCATAACGGATGACAAGTAAAGGTGTATAGTGGCCAGCAGTGCAAATCAGGGCTGACGTTTCGGCTTATTTGGAACTCGTTATCTGGATGTACCCACATCCAAGAGTTAATGTTTACTCCGGGACTCGTACCCAATACCGTTCGTTTTAAATGCCAATGTGCTATCCACTAAGTCCTAAACGTCAATGAGAAGATTCAAACAAACAATACAAGATGAATAGTGGATGATTCTAGAAGAAAATAAACAGAGACTCCAACACAATTTGGTTTTGAATGAAAGTAATTGGACGATAAGAGAAAATTCGTACTTATGTCAATTAGGCAATTCAAATGTGAAGTCGACATTGCTGTTTTATACACCATTATCATTAAGAAATATGATCACATATATCCATGCATGTAGATTATTATGAACATGAAGTTATTAGAATTTTGATCAGTTAAACTAATGATGAACCTTGAAGATGGGTTAGTGCGTAGTTTTTGCATATATAAACAATGAAAAAAGTCTGTCAATTATTGCGAACAGTATCATAAAGCAAGTAGGTACATAACACAACTGTTAGTTGAAAATTCAGCTATGCTTACATATTGCAAATAATCTAAGGATATTTAATTAACAAAGTAAAAAAACTGATTTGTCATTTACGACAATTCTCACGTACTAAATCCACTTCGAATATTAACTTGATGTTATTCATTAAAAAATAACATAAGTCACACAATGAAACTTTTAGGTTCAGTGAACTCAATATACCGTTCAAGGAAACCAGATTATATTTTGGAAGACATTTTGTTGGCAACTCAAATATTTCATCAATGGACATATCAGCCTAGTAAGTTGGTTTGAATTATTCATTTGTACCTTCACTATCTCTTTCTATATCTTTCACTTTCAGTCTCTTTCTCTAGTTTGAATCATGAAGTATGTTGTTTAACAATAGAAGTCATCATTCTGGAGAATAAATTAATCGTCAATACCTAACAACAAGTTGTTATTATTAGTACATAAATTCAGTTATATCTATATACTAAAGCGTAAAACGTATTTCATTCTGCGATAGATAGTACTATACTTACGAATTCAACAGTTTGTAACGAAATATTTATCATTAAAAAGAAACGCGGTAAATTCGTCTATTTGTTTTTTCAAGCTCAAATTAAACATATTACTGTACTGGTGATTTGTAGCTGTGACTATGTTTTAATAAACAATTGGTTATTTAACCAACTGACAAGGAATTATGAAAATTCCCAATAAGATTATTTCTTTTTCTAATTATAAGAAATAAATGATAATATGAAGCAGAGTGAAAGGAAAGATTTTTTTTTACAATGTTCCATGATAACATCACTGAACATAAATTGTCTATTTGTTATGTCATTCCATATTTGTACAATGATAAACATCAAAAAGAGATGATTGTTTTATCAATAGACAAATCTGATTAATTCTTAAATGCTTCTCTTCCTTTAAAAACATATACACCGATACATTTCTATTGCATTTAATTGATGAGAAATTAATTCATTTAAAAAAAAATTTAATAATGAAATCTAAGCAAACAGATAAATCCCAATGATAAACTTCAAATGCTCAGGATCAGATGTCATATAATTATAATAATCCTAATTAGTACTAGTTACAACGAGTCACTAAGTTAACTGATTAATTCACAAACAGATGGAAACTATTGTATATATGAAACTTAATTGTCTTATTTCATGTTAAATACTAAATGATATTACATTTAGTCCTCGAATGATCCATTTGATAAAAAAGAAAGATTGCGGGAAATTTTAATGTTAATAAATTTGAATGATAAAAATGCAAGTAAATCAGAAAATGGGGAAAGAAAAAAAGTCGATTTAAAATGAATAGACAATACCTGTTCTTCCCTCTCTCTCCCCTTCTCTCTGTGGAAGGAAACAAAACAAACTAAATATGTATATTTATACACGTTCGTCACTGTGATAAGCTTTTTTGCCTCTTTTTTTTAAATTAATTCCCAAGACAATTAGATCAATTCAGAATAAATTAATAAATGGAATACTTCAAGTTTTTCTTTCTGTTTTGTTTTATACCTTACCAATTTAATCTTAATGAAACAGTCAAAAAACGAATGAGATAAGGTCACTAAGATGAATATCTTCTCAAATAATAATTCCTTATGTTGAAACAAACAATAGAATCAAACATATTTCATAAGTAACATAGTTATAAATGAACTGATTAATTTTGATTAACAACAAAAATCATTATTACCTTTTTCATTTGTTCAATTTAATAAACGAATTGAATATTTGAATTTGACAATTAATTTAATTGTTGATTCAATCTTTCAACAACAAAAAAAAAGGATTAGGTTTAAAGTGAATTAATCATGATATGAGCAATTAACGTTTAATTTTTTTTATTTATTCCCCCCCCATCCCATATTTTTTGAAAAAACAACATTGGATTAGGGTAATACCTTTTCTATCTCTAAAATTTATTTTAAAGTTAATTGTATAAAACTCTATTTTTACATTTACACACTGACTACTTGTTGAACAGTAATGTTTGTTGAAAATCGATAAAAGAAGAATGGTACATAAATATATATAGAGAGAGACAATGTTATTTAGTGTATTTGAATATTTACTGTGGTTATACTTAATTGTCGAAATGATTAAATCGAACCCTTGAATTTAAGGAAAAAATTTTATCGTCGGGTATTTCTTGTTAGAAATGGAATTTAATTCAAAATGATGAATTAAATGAGTGATAATTATGTTTGTTTTTTTAAATTTCTATCGAAAATAAATGGATAGTCGGAGATCATCAATTCTAATCAATAAATACTATCATAACTAATAATGATTGATTTATGTAATTTTCATGGTTATCGTATCTTACAAAAGCTGTACATTAACATACATAAACATAATTTTAATAATATTTAAATAATCGGTGAGACTATAATTTATGGACGACCTTTGAGTGACGCTAAGGTGACCTTGAGAACTTCCATCTATTTACTAGAGTTGAATGAGGGTTATAAAGCATTGTGAAAAATAAGGATTATGATTTACAGTTGATGGTTAGGGTTAGGATTTAGATTTATGGTTTTCATCACGAACTGACAAGCTAGAATGCCAAAACTCTATTTAGACAAATGGGTGAATGAATTTCGCTTTGAAATCTGAGACATGTTACCCAAATGTGATTGGTTCGTCCATAAATTATGGTTCCGCCAAATAATCTTGACAAAATATGGTAAAGATTCTAGTTACTCAAAGCATTATTTATAACGTACAAATCATCAAATATCAAGGAAGTAGACAGAAAATTATCATAAATAATACATCATATAAATACTGAAAATTCAAACAATAATGTTTATGAAACACGAAGTAATAAGTACCATGAAATATGTTTAGTTCGTAAAATTTGAGCTGCGGTACATAAAATTTATAAAGAATTTAATGAACATTCAAAAGTATATAGTGGTTTGAAATACATAATTTGACCACAAGTTAAATTGCAGGGAGTTGTCAACTTCTAGTTTGTAACACCAATGGACTTTTAGTCAAATAACAGTCATGAACAACAAATCGTTGTGCTTCTGTGATATAAAATATGAAATAAATGTAATTATCTTTATTGTTAAAAAAACTATGGACATGCATATTAGTCAAAGGAATTTACAATTAAAATATCGTTGGTTGTTTGTATCGTGTTTAAAAATCGGAATTTAAACTGATATTATGTGATTCAATATACCATACATTATGTGTTTAATGTTGGTAGTAGGGATGTGTCGATACACTTATGCTAGTGGCTACGTTATAATTAAATCGATAGCATTCTATCAGCGCTTAGTATTAAACAAATATCGTATCGCGCAGTGATCAACAATCGATCAATGTGAATATCGCAGTCATCGCCTAAATGGCTCAGTGGTAATTTATCATACTATGAAATTAAGTGGTGTACATTTAAATAAAACAGAAAGTATCAATTCCTTTCAAGTTTCTAGGTAAATCTTACTGACGAGTACTAACAAACACGAACCCTACGTCCAGAATATTGTGCCGACTACCTAACCTCCTTTATCTGAATATCTCGATTAGTCAACATAGATTGTCTTACGTAGACTAATATCTAGATATGGTTAGATATTATATGATGGAATACTTCTCAGATAATTCTGAAATCATTTAACTATCATATTTGACAAATTAATGGAAAACAATGCTACTAATAAACAATAATTAAGAAAATAGATTATGCATGAGTAATATGATATTCTTGTTATTTATATTAATAGTAAAATATTGAACACAAACTATTAATTCATTTAACTATTGATATTGTGCTTAAATGAAAAGAATCATCATAAGCAACAATTATTCTTTAATTTCACAGAAATCTCAAACACCAATGAACAGTCATTGATCGAACAGGGCGTCCCAAATATAAGTTAATATATGTAAAGTATACAATTCAATTCAATCAAGTTCAAGTTATAAATCACAATAAAAATGTACAATAGCAAGAAACAATAAAGATAGAAGTTTACTTGTCAATGTTGTGAAAGAACACTGTAACTGATTCTGTTGAATGATCATTGGAATTTACCTGTCTAAAAAATCAATATCATTCGGTTAATTTCATTGATAAACCAGGTTACAAATAATATACACAAAGATTATAATGCGTACAGATAATTATGTGTTTTATTAGTGTAGTGTTAATTAAGACATTTTGATGATTAAATTCCCTGAACTAATAATAATCGATATAATGGAGATTAACGATAAAATATATAAGTAGTTTAACTAGGCTGTAGATCACTAACGTAGATGATCTATGTCGAAATGATTGGAGGCCTACTCGAGTTAGACGGGAATGGTGTGATGAACCAGCTAACGTCACACCTTATATGGACTACCCTATTGACGTATCAAGGTACCATAGATGCTTTGAAGACTGTACAACACAGAGGACGTTATTACAGAAGTATATTAGTCAAAGTAGATACAAGCGAAAGTAAGACCACCGCCGCATGGGACAGTTCATGGCGTACGATTAATTGATGCGCGTTAGTTGCCCTTGACCTTGACAAGAATCGATGATTAGTTCGATATTCAATGACCCAACTGCCGGGTGATTTGGCTAGGGCTCAGTGGAATTCCACTGGCCCTACCAGGCTATAATAATCATTTATTTATCTCATAGATAATCTATTCAAGTCATCTTTCAACAAACTGGATGTTTCTTATAAAAATGGTACTTTATCTAGTAAATTTATTAATGATTCTATTTACAATGAAATGTTTCATAACTGAAAAGTAACACTCTCAAAAGTTTTCTATAATCATTGTATCAAATTACATGTAAATTTACAACTCATCATAAATTTACTAGAATTAAATAAACATTGTCTTTTTGTGTGTGGTCTTAATAAAATACTACCGTCAATTTCTACTGTATAGATAATGTAAACAATTATAATGTAAGATGGTATTATAATTTATAGAATTTAATTTAATCTAATTTTCAATACAGAATCTAATGTATATGTAGTTTAAAAAATAATAATAATAAATGGAATTCTATTTTAAACATATTTCTAAATGTTGAATAGTCCAAATTAGATCACAAAACTGTTGAAAATGTACAATAGTTTCAGAATGATTATTAATATAATTTAAGAAGAATACTACGCATTAAATAAGTCAATAGTGATAAACTAGTATCAGGTAACTCATTTTGATATTATCAGAAGACGGTTTTGTAGTGATTTCAGTAATTTAATAGTTGGATTCATGAGTCCAATACTAGGACGAAACAGCCGTTCAGTTACAATTGATTGATCACTAGGTGGTGATCAATATTTTGCTTGTCTGGTCCTTATTAGTGCAGATCGAATGCTATCGATCATGTTGCAATGTGGCCACCAGTCTAGGTGACTCGACACTGCGGGCACTATGTATTGAGATTTAGATGGTGGTTGGAGGTAGTCAACAGGAAACCCTGGCCGCATTGCAACATGATCGATAGCATTCGATCTGCACTAATAAGGACTAGACAAGCAAGACATTGATCACCACCCAGTGATCAATCAATTGTAATTACATCTCAGTCCTACAGGAGGTTAGTCACGGCTCGGATAGCTCAGTGGTAACGTCTCTGACTGTGAAGCTGGGTGACACGAGGTCGAATCCGCCAGGGAGCACCAGTTCCCTCAAGATTACAGGTACACCTTGCTGACGAGTGCCAAGTAGCAAGAAACCCGGGTCCAGGGTTTCCTGTTGACTACCTCCAACCACCATCTAAATCTCAATACAGCCGTTCAGTGTTTCCAGGTTTTCCATGGTGGTCTAACTTCAATCGACTCATGAATTTAACTATTAAATTCATTTTGATATGGTTAATGCTTCTATCGATATTCTTCGTTTGTCCATTAAAATATGTTTTATTGATTGATAAATGTTCTATGATTGATTCCTTATGAATGATAGCTGTCATTAGTTATATGAATATGAATAGAAAATATTATTCGCATATTTTTTACTTCACTCCATAGCTAAACATGAATGAACATGTTTATTGTTAAATAGATAGATACTGTGGGGTTATTCATCCTCTTTTCAATGTTTAATAAAATTACAATATCTAGTATTTTCAAGCATTTTTCCTTTTATTTAATGGGTAAAAGCTTCAATTTAAGAATATAATCGTTAAAGCTATTATTTCTGTCATCTAAAGCTCCCTATATATGTATTCTACAAACATGCCATTGTAGCCTATCCCAACTTGCCGGATAAAAAAATAAATGAAGTGAAAGTTAGAGCTTGGAATAAATACTCATTAAAAATTATACTCTCACATATAACACTCATCCATTAAATACCCGAAAATAGTGAATACCCTACAAATATTAATCACTAAAAAACGAATGGGTTACAAATTCACGGACATATATCCTATGTTGCATCTTTGAAACTATTGCTTAAAGTTAGATATTGACCTGCCAAAATGCAGGTAAAATAGTTATCCTGACTTACTTATTTACTTATACTTTTTGTCCTCCCCCTATTAAGAAGCATAAGCTGTCTACCAGAATTCTCCATCCAACTCTGTCCTGGACACTTCTTTCCAGTTCCCATTAATTATTTTGATGTCTGCTACCAGTTCTCGAGGCAGTGTGTTCCTTGACCTTCTTCTTTTCTGCTATTCTTCAGGATTCCAAGTAAGCGCTTGCCTTGTGATACGGTTTAGTGATTTCTACAATATATGTCCTATCCACTTCCGACGTCTTTTCTTAATTTCCTTCTCATCTGGAAGTTGGTTTGTTCTCTCCTATAGAAGGATGTTACTGATGGTTTCGGGTCTTACGTAGACAATCGTTTATAAATACTTGTACTGTTTCGATGATGGTTGTAGTAGTTACCCACGTCTCCGCTCTGCACAATAAAACTGTCTTGATGTTTGTATTGATGATTCTAACATTAGTATTGGTTGGCAGTTGTTTTGAGTTCCATATCTTATTCAACTACAGGAATGCTGTCCTTGCTTTGCCAATGCTCCACGTTCATCAGCATAGCTTCTAAGGTACATGAATGTTTCCACCTGTTCCAAAGTTTCTCCGCCAAATGTGACTGAATTGATACACTCCATGTTGTATTTGAGGATCTTTATTTTTTCTCTGCATACATTGAAGCCTACTGATGCAGAGGTTGCTGACCCTCGGATGTCGAGGTCATCACAATCCAGTCAACCACTGGAAGAAAAAGAAAGGGTGAGAGTAAGCAGCCTTGTCTCGCTCTGGTCCTCGATTGGAATCAATATATTAGCTGCATGACTTTAAAATGTAGTTTTCAAATCAATAATAATTTGCTTAATCTAAGTATAAATCAGAAAATCAACACAACAATGAATAAAAACATAGTTTTCAGTTCGATACATTTTTCCCATTACTGACATACGAAATGTGAGGTTTGATGATACAACGTTGTAACTTAAAATTCTAATTTTCTGAATTTAACCAATTCATTGTTGAAAAATAAAATTACTTCAATGTTATTATGAAGCATATGATATTGTAGATCATGCTAAGATTAAAATCCTTTCATCATTCATTAATAAGCTCTTTTTATAATTCATATGTAATACCTCGATCAAATCAGTATAGTTGTGAACAGTGAGTTAGTTTCACCAAATCATTCATGAAATGTAATTAGAAACATTCGATAAATAATTGTTTAGGTGTTACTATTTAAAGAAAAGTACACTGGTTGGTTGTGGAATTCTTAATCACAATATTTAAATGACTTCTATTGCTATGTACCGAATGTTGTTAGGAATAATTTTAGCCATAACAAATGGAAGATCATACAGGGTATTATAATCGATAAACAATAATCATTTAGAACATTGTTCATTTGATTACAAATAAAATTATCGGTCAATTAGATGGGGGGGTACAAATCAAATTGAATCCAAAATCCTGGATCCCACTTCCAGGCACTATCCATCTCTGTTTATAATGCTTGTGAATTAAGGCAAGATCGAGGCACATATGCCAACAAGAGATTGGTCAATTGCAGTCCTAAACATCAATGGGAAGGTTCAAGTAAACAATACCAAGTGAATTTCAAGTTTATTTTATTCTTAAAACTGTATTGAAATTTCAACTGAATATAAAACATTATAATTGTCGATTAATTCAATCACACTGCATTGATTTTTGAATCTCATTTACATATTTGTACATGAGTGATAATAATCAATGAATTAAATGAAACCCTGAATGAATGCATTGTATGATATACTTCAAATTTCGATCATTCTCTTAAATGAGTTCAATACATGATGAATATCATCTATATTAATTAAAATTAATCTCTAAGATACCTTTAACAAGTAGAGAATTTTTTTATTTGGTAACAAATACTACTAGTTAAAAAAAATTTAGATAGAATTTTTGTTTTGTAAATTTTCAAAAATATTAACATCCATGTTACGTAATCATCGTACGAATATACTAGACATGGTAATTAATTTTTCTTTTCAGTTAGAAGATTAAGTGTTATTGATGAGTATTACATCATAGTTTGAATTCAATATTTACATGTAGCACGTGTTTGTTTACATATTTTACTAATAAAATAAACAATTATATCAACACTGATGGTAATATGAGTTAGTTTATTGTTTATAAATTGATCATTGCCAAAATTCTATACAAATGTATTCATCTCTTGGAGTCTTTTTTTCAAGAAATCAAATTAACCTCATTGTAAGTAAGAAGGAATAAAAAGTAGAGAAAAGGTAGTAGACTAATCTAATAATATGTAATACTTATTATAGTCGGTACGATGAATATTTTATTAAAATTTGTATTAAAATCAGATTTGTAAGCTGTATTCGTCAATGATTGATTTCAGTTGAACTTTCATAGGAAATTAGAGAGAGGAACTTTTTCAGTTGTACCTTAATTAAGATTAGTTAGTGATGAATACGACCTACGACTCGAATAAATTTCTAGCCTTTTAGGAGATCTGGTTATAGCTCACTCCCCTCTCTCTCTCACATTAAATATATATTTTTTATCACATACTACACATCGACATTTTAAAATGTATATATAACAGTGTAACAGTTAAATTAGTCTGTGTCTAAAAAATTTTATTCTTTGTAATGATGGAAAAAGAACGTTATTGTGAAACATTTTTAAAATACAAGTTTATCAAAAATCTTTTTGTATATCGGCATAAATATAAACGACTTGGTTTGTGAAAATAATATATTCTGTTTGAAGAGATGATTGATCACAGACTGACATCATTGAGAAAATCACTAAGAAACAAACAATTACTTCGATGAAAGACTGGTATTTCTTAGAATTACACTTGCTTCCAATGATGAATATGTCTTACTGCAATCCATTCGCGAAATTGCACAACCATCTTTCACCATCACTGGTGAATAACTGCTCTTCAATCGACATAGTCGGATTCCATTGTTCACATCATCTCGCTAGAAATTCTGAATTCCATATGTTACTTAATCGTGAATGCTCACTGCTGGAATTTGATGACAGGACAAAAAATCTGTTCAACGTTTCTCTGTGTTCAATGATTGTTTAAATTAGGTACATTTGTGATCTCAGTATAAAGTCGATTTTGTTGAGTGTATGCTATATAAATGGAGTTTTTAAAAAATTAATTAAAATAATACTCTGATTTCTTTCATAAATAATATTGATTGTTTCACAAAGTATTATGAATCGTTAACTAATTGTATCTTGGGTAATCGAATCCTAAATTATTCGATAAAATAATCCAAACATTCAAGTAAAGAGATTGAAAAATTCCTCTTGTGTAGAACAATCAGTTCTTTAACAATAAAGGATTCATACACCCCCATTTGTTTGTTGTACCAACTTAATTGTATCAATGTGACCTGTATGTTTGTATTATTATCATTATTATTATAAAAGACATGAAACAAATTCAGACAATCCGGATATCAAATTAATAAATTTGTTTTGTTTTTCTCTACTCATCTATTATTTCCAATACAGCTAATAACAGGCATAAACCAGGTTTATAGTAAAATCTACAATGAAAAACACACACATATATATATATATATATATATATATATATATATATATATATATATATATATATATATATATATATATATATATCAATAACTATCGAATACGTCAATCGAATATATCAATATTGAGTCACGTGTCACGGTATCAGTAATTGCTATTTTTTGGTGATGATAGTAGTAACAGTACTAACTATAATAGTTAATGTAGGATTGTAATAAGAGGGGTTATCTTTTTTTAATTATTTGAATATAAACATATTATCAGGAAAAACATAACGATATAATTGAATATCATAGCAACATATGTCTACTACAAGTACAAAAGTGTTTTTTTTTAAAAAATAAATCGGAAATTAAAATCATTTTTAGTTCTTTTCTTATAAAAGCTTGATGAAATGGCAAGAAATAAATAGTAATATGACTCTTACTTTTTTAAAAAAAAGTGAATGAGTCAACTTCCTTAAAAAAAAGAGGTGAAATTCATTGGTATTTTCGATTGTTATGTTGATATTACAATAATTCTAGCAGAACAATAAAGAAAGACGAATATAAGTTTTTTTGCTTTCCAACTTACTAATCTCCTTCTTCTTTAAAAAGTGAATTCAATATGAAATATGGAAAAATTATTCATCTAGCTACCTAGCAGTCGTCAATATCTTCTTAATTTATTCGATAGAATCTTATTGTTGAAAAAGAAATCAAATAATATCTCTATCAAATAACTAAGAAAGTAAACATATACTAAATGGTTCATCCATCACATTAAATATCAAAGATTTATTTCAACGGATTACAATATAATTGTAACAACTGTATAGGTTACATAATAAAAGAAACTATTTCAATTGTAGAGAAGTTAAATGTTTACTGATAACTTATATAATATCCACTGATTTTTTTTAGAGAGATACCATACTATAGATAAAGCATAATGTTCATTGTTATTCATTCAGTAATTTGACTTTCAATAAAAATGAATATAATTCATGTGATTTTGTGGGAATGGATTTAAAAAATACGAATTAGTGAACAACTATGTAGTTGTATTTCATAACTTCCTTTTAACTGTTCTTACCATGAAATTAGAATGTTAGGTATAAAATACGACATATTGTTCACCAATTCATGATAAAAATAACCTTTTAATTTGTTACTTTTAAATTTGCTGTAGAACATTGAATAGATAAAAAAAAATTTTTTACCATTCTGATTTAATGATTGCTTATTTATTTATTTAAACATGCGCCACACTTCATCATTCGGTTTGTGCGATGGTTGGGATACCGTCCGGTTGCCACGATTGAAGTAGGTTGTTTTCTTAGGGGGCCACTCCCCGATGTCTAATCCATAAGACAGTGAAGCAATGTCAGGAGATTCAGTCTCATGGCAACATGTGACCAAGAATAAATTCATACTACATTTGTTAATTCAGGATCGCTGGAGCCCATGTACACCATTGGTTTGGCATCAGGGTCTTCTAAACTCCCCAGGTGGAGTCTCCATATCCACCAATCCGGTTAAATCGCTGGACATTTGCTTTACACCCTGTCATCTTCGTAAACAACAATAATCCTGCGAGAGGGCAGTGATTAAGACTTCCCATGCAGTGTCTGCATACGCGTGGCAATGTGGGAGTACTTCGGCTGTACCAGGGCATTTGGGGACTGATTAGAAATCTTGAGTGATTAATGCAAATCGATAAGATCCTTTCTCATTTATAACTTCATAATAAATAGATATAATCAATATCAGGTTGTGAAAATTGTTGAATTTCACTGAAATCATGAACCGATCAATAATAAATCACTATTGAAAACATCGGGAACCTCGATTAGTGGCCTACGGGTAGTGCGTTCGTGAGAGACCGTAGATCTAGGGTATGAGTCCTGCGCGTGGAGACGTGGATCTGCACTTAAAAGGAGTCTCATATTAAGACAAATCGGCTGTTTAATGCCTTCAGGTTTTCTTTATTGGTTTAACATTGATAGATCTTTAATATTTGATAATCATTTTACCCTAACTTTAATCTATCATAAAATAGAATTCAAATGTTGAAAGTACCAAGTTCGATTTTGAAAGAATATTTCAAATAAGTTCAAATATAACAATTTGATAACACTATTCAAATATAATTTGATTAATACAGCATCAAAGTATTCTAAAAAATAAGTTATTTCAACAATTGAGATCATGAGTCAACTGAAGCTAGACCACCATGGAGAAAGAAATTATACTTTACTTTCTGAAGCGGTTTTTGTGGATATTACAATGATTTCAATAGTTGAGATCATGAGTCAATTGAAGCTGAGTAGTCTCATAATAGAACGAAACGGCCGTCCAGTGCTTCTAGGTTTTCCATGGTGATTTAGCTTCAATTGACTCATGATCTCAACTGTTGAAATTACTACAATCTCCACAAAACCCCTTTTGATACAAATAAGTCATTTATTAAAATAAATTGTTCAACACACTTCTGAACCAATCAACAACTGAAATTTTATTGCATATTATGATGCTTTATGTTATTCATAACATGATTTTCGTACATTCTTTATTCTGTCTTCATCATGACGTATAAATCATTTTAATCATATTAACCTAATAATAGTTAATCAGCATGTTAAAATGATTTTCATGACAAAGTCATATGGATTTATTTTTCCTATACATAATTTCATTTTCATAATAGTAAATAACATGATAGATCTTTATTCATAAAACAAAATAGGATCATCATTTCCATCAAGAATTTAATCTACTAATCAGATATTCAGTCATATTGTCTAGTGAAGCAGAACATTTTTTCCCAACATAGTGAGAATAGTTCTTTTTTTTAAAAATTTCACTTTTCATTTTAATTTAAGATAGTAATATTTAGAAGTTAGTTCACTAGCGAATAAATCTGTTATTTGTACTGTGCATGTCTTGACGCCAATTTTCGTTATCGCCCTGACAACAATAATATTAATAGAGATAATGAAGTTTAATTTCATATGGCTTATATTGTGTTGTATACTGCACGATCGTATGTTAGTCGCATAAGGCTAGACAATACGTTAGCAAACTGATTAGTGGTATTTTGGCTTTAAGATTTTTACATTATGAACATGTTATCAGTTATCTTTTAATTTTTTTTTAACGTCTTCAATCTTCACATACACACATATATATACATACATACACACGCACACTGTTTCAGCTAATCAACAACAAAAAATGAGGCGAATGAAAAATTCCCATGTTTAATACTCCAACACGTTCTTGATAAACTTACACGTGGTTAACTTATGGTATATGCATAGTTGAGTTGCGTGCCTGTCAATCTGAGCTGCAACTGTTTCCTTATTTGTTACTGTTTTTTGTTTAACTGAAATAGTACCATTACTATACACTAACAACTCCCAAACTAAAACTAACAGGAAAAAAAAGATATTTTCTTCACAAAAAACGGAACTAAATAAATGATATGCTCATGTTCATTCATTCTTATATTTTGTTTTTCTTTGTATACATCTTCACATAATTTTCACTTAAATGAACAGATCTTTTACTGATATAGAACAAAATAACACATGACCGTCACCAACAATACTACATTGCAATTTATACTCATAAAGAATAGAATAAGTTTGAATAAAGTTTCACATCAATGCATTTTTCTGATTATTCAATGTTGATTGTCTTGAAAAGAACAATTCATCATTTCAAGATGTTTATTATTAGTTACTGTATCTTTTTATCATTTAGTATGTGCATAAAATACATATTTATAAATGTTTGTGTGTGCGTAATCTTGATCTATTTTTAAAATAAACAACTCTAACTTAATCAATATTATCACCCTTTTCCTTGTTGTCAATATCATCAAATACATTTCAAGGTATCATACGGTCAATAATGATAGTATTCATAATAATCGTTTAAAGATCCCCGTCATATTAAAAGACTAGTATTTGAACGAAGAATATTCTTTTCGATAAATTCTCTTCAGGTTCTACAATTATATATCCAAATTAATAATCCGAAAAATGACCAGGTTAAGGGCAAAGTACATCGTTTAAAGCATGTGAATTTACGATTGTGATAAACAAAATACAATAAAATTATTAATGTTAATATGACTCATAGAATGTTATGAAAGGTGTTAAGCTCTTGTTCAACCATATCAGCAGAACATATAGTGCGTATACAGTAACTAAGGGTTTTGATCAAGTTTCGTTTGTACTTTCAATGTACTTTATCCTTAACCTGGCCATTTTATCGGATTATTAATCTGGATATATAATTGTAGAACCTGAAGAGAATTTATCGAAAAGAATATTCTTCGTTCGAATACTAGTCTTTTAGTATTCATAGTAGTTTATAGTTCAAATATTTTCATGTGTTTCTAAATTATTTACCGACTGTCATCATTCATATATTTTAAGTATTTCCTATACGCTAATGATAATGATGATAACATGTGTTTGGAGCATAGTTCATAATATTCTTGAACATATGAAGTTTAACACACGTTCTATTTTTCAATAACATTGAAATGTATCAAGATAGAGGAGTAGTTGCCTGTTACATATGTGTAAAAGAAAGAGCTGATAACATTTTTACATCAGATATATTAAGGTTATTGAAATATTTATGTTACATTTATCTATCTGTATGGTGAAATTTATTCATGAACTAATGAATTCCGTAGGATTATTTATTAAACTACTTGAAATCAAGTTAACATATGATTAGAAATTTTTTTCGTGAGAAATACACATATATAAAAGTTCATTGAAATTAATTGTAGTTTTTGAATCGCTTAACATAGTGAAACGGCATTAACATCACAAAAGACCTGATCAAAAATTTCCCTTCTCTGTATTCAATTACTTACTTACGCCTGTTACTCCAGGCGGAAGAGTATAGGCCGCCCACCAGCGCTCGTCATCCAACCCTGTCCTAAGCAATCCTTTCCAGCTCCTTCCAATTTTCATATCTGCTTCTATTATCCAACGTAATGTGTTCTTTGGCCTTCCTCTTTTCCGCTTCCCTTCAGAATTCCAAGTTTGGGCTTGTCTCGTAATGCGGTTTGATGATTTGCTTAATGTATGACCCATCAACTCCACCATTTTTTTCTAATTTCCTCTTCATCTGGAAGCTGGTTTGTTCTATCCCAGAGAAGGCTGTTACTGATTGTATCCGGCCAATGGATGTTGAGTATCTTGCGCAGACAACCATTTATGAATACTTGTACCTTATTGATGATGGTTGTTGTAGTTCTCCAAGTTTGAGCTCCGTACAGTAGAACTGTCTTGACGTTCGTAATGAAGATTATGACTGGTTGGCAGTTGTTTTGAATTCCATATGTCCTACAATTGTAGGAATGCGGCCTTTGCTTTGCCAATCCTCGCTTTTATGTCTGCATCTGATCCTTCTTGTTCATCGATGATGCTTCCCAGGTACGTAAAGGATTCCAGATCTTCCGGTTTCTCCATCATGTGTGATTTGATTGGTGTTCTCCGTGTTGTATTTGAGGACCTTGGTTTTCCCACTTGTGTGTGTTAACGTTTACTGATGCAAAGACTGTTACTACACTGGCTGTCTTTATCTGCATTTGTTCGTGTGTATGTGATAGGGGGGCTAGATCATCTGCAAAGTCCCAATCGTCTAATTGGTTCTGAGATGTCCATTGTATACCACGTTGAAAACACCAGTTCTCGTCTATATTCAGTAGTTTAGATATATCAATTTTTATTAAGGAATCAAGAATATGAAACTTTCATTATTTTTCATTATTATCAATTAGTAATTACAACATTTCATATCTAATTACTAAAGTAGGCTTAGGTATTTCCACTTGTTTCTACATGCATTTATTATGCAGTAAACTTCACAGCATAAGTATCGTTTAAAAAAGTCAATCAGACTTGTTCATTGTCAATCGTAAATATTGCGATTATTATTACCCTGAAGAAGTCCAGACAAGTTTACTGGACGAAACCTTGGAATTATTTAAGTTTCAATCACTAAGATTATTTCAAATCTAATTTCTTTTTTACATATAATGACTTCTCTATACTTGACGCCCAATCTTCGTCAAACTATTTGTTCTAATATTGACAAATATTCGTATAAATTAAAATTTTTATGTTCTTGCCTGATCTTCTTTTTGTTATTAACCTATTCAAAGATAAATAATTCATCCAATTTATTGTATATAGTTTTGCAAACTAATGTTGGATTGCATAATAGACAATTATCATTTTATTTTTAACTAGCCATCTAACCAAAAAAAATTATTTTTTTAATGGCATGTGATCCCAAAATGTGAAAAGACACAAGAGATCAGTTAGCAATTGTAGAATATTACGTCATATAGACACTTCGAATGTTATATAAAATCACATAAAGTTATTTCGATTTCATTAAACCCTGTAATTAAACTATAAATTAAAGTATCATTACGTAATCTATTTCGATATAATTTAATCTTATTAATGATTACGTTTATTTATAAGTAAATCATATTCAATACACCTGACATTTTACTTTCATCAATGATTTCTCATTTCTATTTTATCTTGCAACTTTCAATGAGATGCGGTTTATCCATTATTAACCTTAAGCTTACCCATCTATGAAAATCGATTTTAACACTTTTTCCTAAATTATAATTATCATATATCCATATTAATTATTTAATCCAGTCTCCAGTCTCCTATTCATTTAATTGTCTTCATTTCATTTGGGATTATTTAAATTGATTAACCAATATAGTGAATATTTAAGTACGTGACTAATAATTGTACAGCTTATTATCTTCCTTGAGTATGGTAGATAAGAAGTAAAAAATTAATAAAATATATAGCAAAACAAAAAAATGTGATTACAGTCAAGTCATATAGAAGAAATAAGAAAATGGTGATAGATTCATAATTCTCAACCACTTTAACACCTAGTAGGATATCAGTATATGAGGAGGGGAGAAACGATGAAAGGGTTAATGTGCTGGTAATCTTGAGGGAACTGATGCTCCCTGATGGGTTCGATTCCATGTCACCCAGCCTCATAGTCAGAGACGTTGCCTTGGAGTTACGTGGGCTGAGACTGACCTGCTGTAGGACTCAGATGTATATACAATCGATTGGTCACCGAGAGGTGATCAGTGTCAAGTATTTCAGATCCTTCTTAGTGCAGATCGAATCATATCGACCAAATTGTAATGTGGCCACCAGTCTAGATGACTCGACATTACATGCACTATGTTGAGATAAGATGGTGGTTGTAGGTAGTCAACAGAAGAACTTGGACCCAGGCATACTGAACAAAAAGTGGGTTTGATAGTTTATATTGTACAACACTGGTAACAAGCTGACCACAATCGTGGATACACACTGATGAGGAGTCCCTTAATAGGAAGAAACGGCCGTCCAGTGCTTCCAAGTTTTCCATAGTGATCTAGTTTCAATTGATTCATGATCTCAACTACTAAATATTAAACGAAACTCAACACAACCATCTCCAAGTATTCTTTCATTTTTACATGATAGAAATTAGTTATGTATTTTTGCCTCCAAATGCTATGGTACGGCAAAGAGTGGGGAGAGCTCACCCTCTCTTTTGAAATGCTCTCACACGGTCACGCGTATACAGCCATTGTCAGGGAAGTCCTACTCATTGCCTTCTCGAGGCGGGGGTGTTTATTACGAAAATGAGAGGACGAAAAACGAATGTCCGGCGCTTTAACCGGGTTGGTGGACACGGTGAGTCCACCTAGGGGAGTTGGAAAACTCTGATCACAAACCAATGGTGCACATGAGCTCCAGTATCCTGAAGGAACAAGTGGCGTATGAACCAATTGTTGATCACCGGCTACCATGGGACTGAATCTCCTTACAATGCTCCACTGCCTTGTGGATCAGACCTTCAGATCGAAGGCTCCGGGTGTGGCCCCCTAAAAAAATCACTTACTTCGGTTTGGTCACCCGGGCAGTATCACAGCCCTCAAACATATCAAATGAGATTTGTGTGGCGCATATGTATTTGGTGCCTCCTTGTACCAATATCTATGTTTTAAAATAATAATAATAAATAAAATAGTCATACATTTTACAATTTTCATTTATTAATTTTTTTGTCTGTAATATTTAACTCTATAATATGTTGTTATGCTTTCATTATTAAATATAACATAGAAACAAGAAACAATAATAATTATCATTACATTTATACGAAAAACTATCAAAATATTCACACGTTAACAGATAAGTTTTTAAAAAAAAAAAGGTAAACTTAACAATATTATCATTAACATGACCGAGAATACAATTAATTATACTACTCATATTACTATTAACCGGGTCATAACCTCATCAATTGTACATGTACCTAGTAATAAATAAGTTGATATTAGTTTAATTATTCTAGTAATGACTATTATTATTTGGATTATTTTTTAGAGAGTCTTTTTTTTTCTTTTTAAATATTCATTCTTCATCAACTCATCCAATAATGATGTCAAGTTGATTGATATGAAATAATGGAGTTTAATTATTTGAATGATATACAATAGAAGAAATAAAGAAGTTTAAAAAAAAAGAAAAGAAATTGAATTCACTAACAAAACAACAATCATAACAACCATCTAAGTCAATGTTCATAATGAACTGTATGTTTTAAAATTAAATCGTTGATAAGTTACAATAAATGATTATTTCATTGTCTTATACTATTTATATAGATGATCTTAATCTACATCAATCCTCAATAGACAAAATATTGTGAAGGTTGCATTATTCAAGTTGAAACAGACAATTCACTGATGAGATAAAATGGGGATCAAGTTTTTGTAGTAAGCTTATTTCATTGATACTTACAACAATCCTCTCAGGCTGTATATATAACAAAAGGGATTGATTCTAATTTTACCAAGATTTCCATACTCGTTGAACAAGTAATTGGTTGTCTGAACCTAGTAACCCATTGGATAGCTCATTTGTTATTGCCGTGGAAGTTCTTACGAGTGAACAACAACACTGGGATTCACATACATGCAAATGACAAGTTCAAAATAGGATGGGATATTTTTCCTGCATTCCAGTACTAGCTACATACCAAATACATTCAAACTACTTTGTTGGGTGATATTTAGGGATTAGTTTAGAATTTAAAAATTTTTCATAATGAACTAACTTCATCCGGGAGAAAGCTATTTCAATCAGATAATGTTAGACAACTATTTCCTTCTAGTATGGGACTCTATCAGTACATACCGACAAACGATCTAGATCGATTCCAAGGCAATTAGTTGACATCAGAAGCTTAACATTCTTAAAAATCACAATGGTAATTTTCATCTCGAAACAACCTCAGAAATTTGGTGTGTGCCACCAGAAAATCCGGAAATAGAATAGGATAGCTGTGTTTGATTTTCAGTCGTTCTCCAAATGAAGTAACATCATGTTTAAAAAGATAGTCTTTGCTGATAACAGTTTACCTGGATTCGAAATATATCCCGTAATTGTTTCAAGAAGTGTGTTAATAAGTGAGAAGCTGTATTTTGATTTTCTCTTATTAACAGAGAATATTTGGCCGCTAATTTCATCCCTACCTTTTCTTTCTTTTTCACTTGAAGATTATGTTTCTAATCAAAGAGGGGTTTTGTGGATAATATAGTAGTTTAATAGTTGAATTCATGAGTCAACTGAGGCTAGATCACCATGGAAAACCTGGAAGCACTGGACTCCCCGCGAGATTCGAACCCAGGACCCATCAGTCTCGCGCGCTAGCGCCTAATTTCTAGGCCACCGAGCCGACATTCAACGGTATTAATATCTTACTTTAACTTCGTGGTACATCCAGGCTTTCCACAGAGGTTTAGCTTTAATTGACTCATAAATTCAACTATTAGATTATGTTTCTGTGTGACTCCAAATGTACAGCATACAGAATCAGGATCGAAATTTAAAGAAAACTTGGTATTATTTTTAAGTTCTTGAGTGGAGTTGAATAGTGGTTAGCAGTAGAATCCAGAATGTGAGTTACATCCTATTCAAGACTAGTCATCCGGATGTACCTGGATCAGTATTGATGTTCACTTTAGAACTCAAACTCAGTATCTGATGTTTTGAACGCATAACGTGTTGTTCATTTATCTACTAAGTCCAGATATCTGCTGCCTTGAGTAATGGGGATGAATTATGATTCAGTTGTAAGGGTTTGAACTTTATGATTATCGATGTTAAGGTCTTTTAAGCATATATGCATCTTGAGTGGATTGCCTCAATAATGCCAGCAAACACTGATAGCGGCTATGTAATTCTGTAACTTTATGAAAATAAAGATCCACACTGGAGCTGATTATTTGCAGTCCTTAACATCAACAACTGGAAGACCCAAAACTTTTACCACCAAAATGCTTGCAAAGATTTTTGTATTTTTTTCACTTTTGATATTTCTGGGATTTCATCCGCTTAGTCAGCGTTGGTATATCTGTATCCATAGTGGATACCTTGATATAGACCATGGTTGTTAATTATTTTTTGGGGGGTGCTTCTAAAATATAACTAGTAGCAGAACACTGTACACGCTTTTCATCCCACTTATTGACCTGTAAATGTACTAAAAATTGATTTTGATTTTTAGAAAAAAGTACTAATTAGACTGAAACTTATTTATCTACATGATATGCTCCACTGGGAGTAACAGGCCTAAATAAGTAAGTTAACCGTCTATCTAGTATTTTGTTCGAAAATTATCTATCTTCTTGGCTATGACACCTTGTATTTTAACAGATACGGCTGATCTTCATAACAATGAATTTGCAAAAAAACAAGAGATAAACAGTTTCTGAATTTCTTTTCTGGTGTTATACTTATTAGGATATCAGACTAAGTCATAAAATTTGATCTCAGTTTCCACTCATTCATTGAATAGTATAATGTGTTTTACTGTAAAATCAATGGATTAGAAGAAGCTATTATTATTTAAAGCAATTTATCCCTTTGATAAATTTCGATAATGTAATAAAAAGACGAAAATTATCAGAACTAATGTTATATATTAGCACCAATACATTACGAACAATTTAGTCACGTATACTAAGATTTATTGAAGCCATACTGGAATTCAAACCCCCTTTGTGCATTCAAAAACAGTTTGTTCTCACCTTAAGACTACTCTGGTGATATGAACTTATTATTCAGAGTGATTAATTTTCATATTGTGTTCACATTATTATTATTACTCTAATTATTTTTTTATTGAGATCATGAACCGACTAATGTTAGACCACCATTGAAAACCTGGAGGAACTGGACGGCCGTTTTGTACTATTGTTGGACTCCTGAGCAGTGCGCATCCACGATTCCGCTCGCGGGATTCGAACCCAGGGCCTTCAGTCTCGCGCGCGAACAATTAACCTCTATACCCCTGAGCCGACATTCAATGATGTTAATGTCTAACCTCAACCAATCTTATTACTATCCTTGTCTCCTCTTACCCCATTTCCAGTCTAGTTGACCTTCTATTTTTATAAACGAATGTTTTTAAAATATATATGTGTGATCAGATTGTTTGAAATGCATTGCGCTAAAATATCACATAGTTCAGATAATCTTCGTCTTCTTATTATAATATTATTATTTAGTTACCTTCACTGTTCAGATAAACCTTTTTGTTCTTATAGGAATCAAGATGAACTCAGAAACCAGACAATAACAGCTAGGTTAATTGAAGATTATTAGCATGATCAATATTTTATTTGATCGTTTTTTATAACGAATACTAAAAAAAATGATCTGTTCAAATCAGGTAATGTAAAACAGACTAATTGATCATTTCATTAACATTATAGTATGTATGTTAGTTACTACGTTTATTTTTGATAACATCTAAAATTGTCCACTTCTATAAACATCCTATTGGCTGTTCACCTGACAAAAAACGATTTATAGTGAGCATTTTTGCATATTAGAAACTAATAATAATCTATACATATACAGATAAATGCAATATCTATACAGATGGTTGAACTTAAACACTTGACCCTGAATACTGTGAGATCATTATCAGTGTGAAATTTTTATTCTTCGCTTCTTCAAATTGTTATGATTGTATGTTAACTGTTTTTGTGTTTTATTTTCAGACTGAAATAAAGGAAACACGCAACTGTGTTATCACAAAAACTCGAATGAACAAATGAGATCATATGTTCTAATCGACAACTGAATTGATTAAATATATTATTTACCAATTTATGTTAAAGTACTCAAATTGATTGACTTCACAACAGTTCAGACAAACACTAGAGATGATTCTTCATGGAAGTAAGCATATGCTTGAAAATTCTTTTCTTTTCTAATTTACAAAATAGAAAAGTTCTTATTGACTCAATTTTTGAGTGATTAGATAAATTTTATTTGATTAGATCATCTCTGTATCACACAATTATATTTGCCAATTTACTAATTTTCCACCATTTGTACATGGTAGATATATTTCATTCTTATCCCTGATCGTTAAACCGATCGTCATAGTTACATAAAATTAAGTTGGTGAATATTTTGATTCCCCTTTGATTCATTAATTGTACATTCTAGATTTCTGTTCAAAATTTTTAGTGGTTACAATATATATAATAGCACATTTAAAAGTAATATGAAGTACAATACATTTTAATTGTATAAACCAGGAATTAAACAACTACACATTTACACCAAATTCACAAGTTAAGTTAAAAAAAACGAAATCATCACTTGAATATTTAACGAAAATCCAACTGAAACTTTCTGTTCCGTTATGTTAAATATTTAAATCTATAAGAGAAGGTGAAATTATACATTTCTGTAGTATTTGAAATAAGTCCAAATTCAAATAAAGAAGATTCTGTTTTATTAATTATAATAGTATAGATCATCAACGTTGATGATCTCTATCGAATGATTGGGGGGGGGGGTACTTGAATTAGACGGTAATCTATTGAAGACAATTTCATTGAAACATATGAAATCGTCTTGATAAATTTTCTAAAAAAATATACATTTATAAAGGAATTTTTAAAACTACAAGATATAATCTTTGGAGAATAGTCGGATAGATTTACAGATGACAGTATTCAATTTGAGTAAATTTCCATTAGGTTATTTATAATTTATTAAATTCTAACAAAATAAAATCGCCGCATTTATTTATTTCATCTTCATAGTAATCTTGAATATTAGAAACACAAAGTTCAATGAAGGGATCTCTTGTTAATGAATTTATTGATCATCTTACTACATTTACGTTATAATTCGTTACTAACTTATTAAGTCTATTGGTACTATTCATAATACGTAAACAAGTATTATAATCCTTCAATTACATCATCATGGTTATTCCTTGTTCACATTTTCCCACGGAACTAGTACTTTAACAATATATATATATATATATATATATATATATATATATATATATATATATATATATATATATATATATATATGATTGTACAGCCTGATAATAAATTCGTTGATAAGAGATAGTTTGGCTGAACTTCGTATTTTTAATGTTTAAATAGGAAATATTTGTCAAATTTAAATATCATTTAGTTTCTTTATAAGGTCTTGTATGATAAAGTAACGAAATGATTGTAGAGATTTCCTAATAACTTTACTGAAATGAAATATCTAGCTTCAATTAATAATTCTATTTATTCAATGATGTAATCATTGTGTATATTGCATTAGTTGTGTAATGGATCTCAATAAAATAGTCATTAAACAATTAATTAGCGAGTTATAGCATGTATTATGAATTTCATTATCAATTACTATATTTAAATAACTAACCACTACTACAACCATCATCAAAATAGTACAAGTATTTAGAAAAAGATTGTCTACTCAAGATACTCAATATCTTTTGGCCGGATACCATCAGCAACAAGAGAACAAATCAACTTCCAGTTGAGGGGGAAATTAAAAAAAAGACGTTGGAAGTGGATTGGACATACGTTACTGAAATCATCAAACTGAATCACGAAGCAAGCACTAATTTGGAATCCTGAAGGGAAGTGGAAAAGAGCAAGGCCAAAGAACATACTGCCTCGAAAATTTATGATCGATATGTAAAGGATGAATAGCAACTGGAAACAAGCAGAAAGGATTACCCAGAACAGAATTGGATGGAGAATGCTGGTAAACAGCCTATGCTTCTCTATGAGAGATAACATGTGTAAGTAAGTAAGTAAGCAACTACCTAACTAATTAAATTTTTCGTTGTAAAATTCTTAAATGAGAATAATATGATGCATATCCAACTCTGATAGATTATCACCGAAATTCATGTCACCTTATGAATGATGATAACGGTTGCATTGATAATAACAATAATAGTAATAATAATAATAATAATAATAGTGAAACCAATGAAAACAACACATTTAAATAATTCTTCTTCATATGATCATTATTAGTAATGAATACATTTAAATTTGTTGTTGTTGTTGTTGTTGTTTCAACTGTCATTTATTAATAGATTTATTTATTTATTTTAGAAAAAAAATGTATGTAGAAAAAGGTGAACTATCTATCAATCAAATAATAAAGTATAATGTTAGTAACACATAAATATTGTATCTTGTCATGTGATTTTATGTAAACACATTCCATTTTGTATTTGTATACATTGTACATTTCATCAACAAGTAGTCTATTTTACATGTTTAATTTTGTTTCTTTTTTAAATATTCTAATGATGTTTTTTTCTTTTCTTTTTGTATCTCCGTAATTGTATAAAAATAAAAGAAAAACATTTTGTGTTCTATTTAAGAAATTTAAAAACATATAAGTAAATTATATGCAAAGATGGATAGTGACTAGCAGTGGAATTTAGGACGCGCGTTTCGTCATTTTTGAGACTGGTCGGCTGAATGTGCTTGTACCTCAGAATTGATGTTCCATTCGGGACTCAAACCAAGTACCATTCGCTTCAAACTAAGTCGTGTAATCTATTTAGCTACTTATTCCTGGTAGCCACTTGCTTGTAGCTAAGGGGAGAACGCGATGGCATTTGAAGCAAGCGGTACTGATTTCGACTTCCAGATTGAACACCAACTCTGAGATGCAGGTACATCCAGCTGACGAGTCCGAAATAGGAAGAAACGCGTATCCTAAATTCCACTGCTAGCCACTATCCATCTTTGTGTTATAATGCTTGTGAATTAAGGCCATATCGAGGCATACGCAATGTATGCACATATGCCAATAAGAGACTGATCAATTGCAGTCCTAAATAACAATCGGAAGATGCAAGTAAACAACACCAAGTGAATATAAGTAAATTATTGATATATTTCCAGTTTGTTTCTTGTGTGAATTGAATTGGAATTTCATATTTTTGATATTATAACATTCAATATTTATAAAATCCCTTAACTTCATTTTTTTTTAAACAGAAAATTAACTTTAGAATGGATTTCATGTAGTTCTAGTGTGAAGCGTTGACATGTGGAACTAATTAAGTCAAGAGTAAGAACAGTAGCTCAACAATGACATTGGATGAAAGTTGTGATATGTTGAAGAAATGAATTACTGTGTTCTGACTCAATCACCTAATATTATCATTCTTTCTAAGATACTATAAACTGTTCGATTGGAACATCTATAGGGTCAGGAGTGCACACTGATGAGTAGTTTCAAATTTAAATGAACCACTTATCCAATTTTCTCTAGTTAATAATGGTTTGTTTTGATAATATCCATTCCTGATAAAATTTCTTTCAATTATAAAGGATCTATCAATTCGTCTACTTTTCAATTCCTGTCTATAAATATGTCGAACAGGATGTGTTTTCTTGATAACAAACCTCATTACTGTATCTCATTTTCAATATTGACAATATGAAAATGAACATTGGGATCTAGGCAGATATAGTTGATGAGCTTCAGATAAAACAAAACCTACTCACTGGACTTCACTGCTAGCTGTATATAGGATATACTGGAATTGAATGCACCCTATTCACTGAAATAAATTATCAATTTCACGAAGTATTTGAAGCAGTAACTTTGTAATTAGTAAGTTTTCTTTTCATCATACGAGAATAATTGGTACAATGTATTCATCATTATATACAGAAAGCTTTCCTGTAAATTCATTATTCTGTATATGTTTGATGTTAACAGTTTTGTCACCACAAAAAATTCTCTTTTTCTCTGAGTAAACTAAAAGGTTAATTAAAAGGGGGAATGAAAGACACTCAGACATAAAATGACAGTAATTAATTATCCTAAAATGTCAATAAGATAGTGTATACTAAAATAATAACCTCTTACATGAATACACAAATTAAACAATGCAAAACTATGCATAATTTGAGGAGAAATGAGACAAAATTGCTTTAAATAAGACTCATTTTCTATTGTCTGTCAATCAAATTGGATCGAATTAACTTCTAGTCAGTTAAATGACAGAGCAACACAATTGGTAGGTACTTTTGAACTTCATAAAACAATGGAAATTTATCATTGATAGTCACGTCAATAAACAACTTTAATGATTTACTGGAAAATTGATTATCATAATACGGAAAAAGTTCCTCTATTTTTACAAACAGATTCACATAGGCTATTCAACTTAAAAGTAGTGTGAAATGCATTACCTAAATGATCTTTTATTCTTGAATATTTAATCAAACATTACATTGTTAATTAGTATTCTCTTCGATCAATTTCAGCAATCTATCATTATCAAGTGAGTTTTCTGTATCAAAACAGTGACTAGATCTCAAGAAGTAGACATTGTCTGTTTAAATATATTGAATGACTGTATAATAATTAAGATATATTAACCCGTGTCAAGCGTTTTTTGACATTTTAGTAAAGCTCGTTTAGATGACTCTAATGTTCTAATATATATGAGAATGCCAATGTTCTTTAGTAATATTTATTTAGACATACCATGTTGACCATGATGAAATAGCTGTAGTAATCTATTAAATTAGTGTGTTTTCATACTATTAGAAAAAATGGAACTATGGCTTGGAACAAAACAAAGATGAATCAAGGTATTTTAAAACGAAAATTAAAAAAATAGTACGATGTGAAAATAATTTATTTCGTAAATTGTTGTAATGTGTGTGAAGACCGAAAATTTGATGTTCATGAGGGTTATCGTGAATGAGCGCTGCTGAGGAGTCCCAAAATAGAATGAAACGACCTTCTAGTGCTTCCAGGTTTTCCGTGGAGGTTATAACAACTCACGTACAATTGAGTTTGTTCACATTTAATTTGGTTAAGTCATTTTGTTAATTTATTTAACAGACAGTTATCAGTACAATAAAAACTTATATATACCATTGTACCTTTAATATTGCTGGACTTGTATGAATATGTACGTTGAGCATTGCATATATTCATTCCGATAGCCTTACTATTAGTCGCTTAATTGATTCGATGATTTATTCATTTCCCTATGTATATATATGTACATTTTAATCCTGTTCATTGACCCACTGACTCGCTCATTCGACTCGTACGTTCACTTGCTTGCCTGCTTGCTTTTTGGTATTACTCTTTCATGCTTGATCAGCGTACCTGTAATTTTAGTTATCTATGTGTGATGCAACAATAAATATAATCAACACTTCGTATTCGTCTTCTGATTAATACACGGTTGGAATGTTATCTAGTGAAGGTTATCACGCCGAACTGTATACGAATTTTAAGGATTATATTGAATACCGACCATCACAGGGTCTAACTTTAATTGACTCATGAATTCGACTACTAAATTACTAAAATCTTCACAAAACCTCCTTCTAATAATTGAAGTAAATCATAAATTATAAAACTTCCTACACAAAATTTCAAATTGAAATAATGAAAAATTTCGGCTACAAACAAAATATTTGTATTTCGATTAACTAAATATACTTATTTATTAACCGTTCGAAATGAAGAGTCAGATTAACAATAAAAACAATATTAATAGAAATTATGAACTAACTAATGTAATAACTTGTTAAAATGAGATTTCATTTATTTTTCATCAATCTAGTTGTATAGGAATATAAAGTTTGAGTTGTATAAAGACGTTTATGATAGTACTTACATGTAACTCACGGACTATGCATGATTGAGCAGCATCCAACCAAGGATACTCTTTCAAACTGGATAATAAAGCAGTTACATTTCAACAGTTTACTTGTACCAAGAACAACCAAATAACCTACTTAACACTGATGCAATCTAAATATTGTGCTTTTCTTCATGGTTTAATATAATATACTGTAAAAGATTGTTAGAGGAGTTACAATTTATTTTGACAGATATACATTAAGGAGAGAAAGTAGGGATTATAAGAATTAAAATAAACTTATCAGATATATGACATCTAAAAATCTGAACAAAAGCAACCATCTATACGTAATACGAGCATAGTTGTTATTCTCACTAGTAACTCTGATTGATTGTTAAGGAATTAATGGTTTGAATGAATGTTGACAGGATTATTTATATATTATATAAACTTTAGAAAGACAATGAGGGACAACAGATAGGCTATTAAGATTTGTTTATCATCGATGAATTTTATATAGATATTCAAATTTGCGATATGTAATTTCATTTGCATTAAAAACAGGTGGAGGTCATCTGTTAAAAAAAATGCACGAGCTAAGCTACCATAAATTTTAATAAAATTTAGGAAGATATCTTAAAACCTCATCACATGTTGAAACTTGTTTACAGAGATAAGGTGATGCAAAAATCTTCAACTATTAACCTGAAGCTACTTTTATTGTCAAATTATTATCTAATAGTTTCGACTCTTAATCAATGTGCATCCACCACCCGAAACCTAGTCGATCCCAAAACTTTTAGATTTCACAACAATCACTATTTAGTCCTTGAAACTATAACTTTGAATGTATATTTGGAACTCCGGTTATTATACTACATAAAGTAGTCCTGGTCCAGGTGAGCTGGTACTTCATTCTGAACTTGGTTGAATAAACTTGTTATGAATCCATGCATTAGCTTTTGAGGATCTGTCTTGATATTTCAGACTAGAACTACAAAACTTACTAGCGGATCCTGGTTTCTCATTGACTTCTTCAGAATACTTCAGTTCATAGAAATAATTAACTTCACAATGTGTAAAAAGCTCAACAAAACCCACCTTATTGCATCAATACATTCAACTATATTTAACTATTCTACAATAAGTGAATTGAAATGAATTTATTTTCAATATTTCAGTGCACAACAATGATTTGATCTGTCAATCAAAGCATCATCCATTGACATATAGAGATATTACAAGTGTTTTTTTAATAATTTCACCGGATATACAAAATGCCTCTCGCTATCTATCTGTTAGAAATATATATTGCCTTTTCTTTCACACATATAAGGGTATATATTTTCCTACAAATTATATTTTTAAAAAAACGCAGTAGCATTAAAATGAGCGAGAAATGAACAAATAGCTAAATAAACTACTTATTATTGAATAAAGTTCATTTAGTTTTATTTCCGTCCAGTGTAACGCTTCAGTATATTGATGGCTTTACTATTATTACTATTATTATTAATAATATTATTAGTATTAGTATTACTACTACTAATAATAATCATATGATAGTATGCATAGTGATGACGTCCTGTGAAGTGTGTTCAGTCTTACTCTCTTACTCAAAGTTTACAAAAGAACTATTCAGTTTATTTGAAATTTTTGGATAATGATAAGTGGAGTATGAAATATACATAGTTGTTGGTTCTTACTACAAAGTAATGAGGTGAGAAATGAACACTGGTTACTGGAGTACACTTTGAATGACAGTTCTTTGTCTTTTAGCTTTTCCTTATGCGTACCGTATTTGTACTTCAAATATAAATATATAAATAACTAGATTTGTTGTAGAATGGAACTCTAAGTATACTTGACATGTTTTCCTCCCATAGGTTATCAACCTTATTTGACGATTGATTTAAGAAAAATTCTCCAGCAATTATTGACATTTCTTAAGGAGACTGGAACAATAAAATAAGCTTAATGAAATAATAATAATATAATGAGGCTTTCCGTTAAAAATTGTTTTTTTTAACAGTTAAATTCATGAGTCGATGTAAGCTTGACCACCAGTGAAAACCTGGAAGCACTGAACGGCCTTGCTATCATAGTTTGAAGCTCCTCAACAGTGACCATCTACGATCCCTCGCTCGGGACACGAACTTAAGATCTTCGGCCTCATGAGCGAACACTCAACCTCTAGACTACTAAGCCGGCATCCAACGGTTTGAACAAAGTATTACCCATATGTTCATTTCTTAGACAATTAGTTGTATTACAATCAAATTCTATAACTTCCTGATTAGACAACAATAATTTCATGTGATTATATATCACAGGCTTTTACTGCTGCTATTATTATTGACAGCTAGAAATAGTTCAAAAACAAAATATTACTGTAAAGTTTACATCGCCATCATGTTTTTAACTTGGATGTATTGAGAAAAAACTAACTTGCTAAAGAATATGTATATTGTGAAATTTGAGTGTCTTGCATTCGATCCAATATGAAGTCTTAAGCTTGCAATACCAAATGCCTGTTGGATTTCTTAACTCTTTGAGTGATTCATGTTTATTTATATGACTATTCGATTTAGTGAGTAGAATAAACCTATCACTAACTTCGTCGATTTATTCTAATTGATTAAGATCATCGAGATCTTCTTGGTAAGGCCTGTGTTATAATAAAGTATTATCCAGACATTCAAAAAGAGAATAACATACTTTTCTAAAATTTGAAAGCTTAAATTGAATATACTTTCGTTAATGAGTAGTAAATACTCTATACTATAATAACGGTAACTGATCTAATATACCAGTATATTTAAGGGAAGAAAGAAGTCAACTGAAAAGAGAATTAACATTATCAAGTATGTATGCAATTGGATATTGCCAAATGGTCTACTTTATCAGTGGCCAGGTGTCAACTCATTACAACAAGCATCCATTACATTGTGAATGCTTGAATTTTCCTATTATTGATTTTAAGGACTGGAATAGATCATTCTGTATTAGTACACATATATTCTGAGAAGATTGTCTATAAACTGTTATTTAGGCATAAGTTATATTAAAGTTTTTTTAACATCAACACTGGGATGCGGGTCTCAAATCGAGTAAATATTTTTTTGAATTTATTGCTAGATATAATTCAACCTTACTAAAACTATCTATTAAATTAAATGTATTTACATTAATACATTTGTTTACGATTAAAGACTAAATTGTAGTCAGAGTCTTAAAGAGACACACATGAATCTTTCCTATCATCCTCCTTACTTAGTTATGCGAATGAAAATATGTTTTAAGTATTTCGCCACTCAAAAGTATTTGTAATAGGCGTAAGTAAAGAGTAAAGTAAATATGGTTCATTCTAAACAATGTTAGTTTCTTTTGAGCCATCTTAGTAGAATAACAAAATGTTTTAGAATAATATAACGGCGATATAACTCGTTACAACCATACTATTGAACAATGACATTATAGTGGAATAATTGAAAAATTATTATCGTTTGTTAATTGATAATGAATAAGAGTTGTAAGGTGGTGGTTGGAAGTAACTGACAGGAAACACTGAACATAAATTTCGTGTTATTCTAGACTAGTCAGCAAGGTATACCTGTAATCATCAGGAAACTGGTGCTAATTAGAGGACTTGATCCCCTATCATCCAGTTTCACAGTCAAAGACGTCACCATTTTGACTGTCCAGCCTACGACTGGACATTTTTAGGACTGAGATATATTCAACTTGGTCGATAGAATTTGATCAGCACTAAGAAAGTACTTAATATACATCACATTAGTTAGTACTCAGAGACCAATCAATTGTAGATAGATAAGATTTTCTGGATTCAAGAGTTCCGATTAAAGTATTTTTCGAGATGAAATTTTAATCAACTATGACTGGTTATAAGTGGATAAAATTGAAGATTATAATAACTACACTACTATTAGTAAACAATATATATATATATATTGCTTAGTTGACTATCGAAACATCTGAATCGTAGTGTAATGACAACACTTACGAAAATTCAATATTAATTTGTATTCTATGTTTATCCTTCAAACATGGAGAATTAATCAAATATATCAAAATAGTACCATCCATAGTCTACTCAAATTAAATGAGTTAATTATGAGTAATAAGGAGTTTATTTTACAAAATTTAGGGTAAGTCACTCTTATCACCTTCAAAATATTCGCATTTTATACAAACACAAACACTTTTTCTCGATTTGTATTGTTTAAATTACCCTATTAGAGATAGGCTTTTTAATTCCTTTATCGTTTCAAGTATGATCAATTCGGATTTTAGGTAGACAAAAAATAACAATAGTGCAAATTGTAGTAAGTAGGGAAGGTAATCTAATGTGATGAATGTTTTGTTGGTTGAGCTCTAGTAGAATATTACAAAATTTCCGGATGAAAGACAGACTTTCTTATCTACAGTTGGTAACATCATGTAGCTTTGTAAAATAATCAAACTTAATATCTTGTTTCATATATTTACTGTAAAGATCATGTTCAAGTAAACTGTATTGATTAGTTCACAATGTATTTCTTGTTAAATGAAATATAACTAATCTAATAGCCTTATTTAAATCAGTCATTAAAGAATAATATATTTAACCTCACATGTATATACTTCATCATACTTGACATATAATGATAACTTATTTATATCATATTCTACAATTTATTATTGAATAACTCAATAATCTAGTTTCATTTATCCACAACAAATACTGTTTCATTGTCTATATATATATGTTTACTCTTCATAATGTTCTTCTCTGTCCCTTTTCTTTCACTACATTTTTTTTACCTTCTTTTCTTTGTAAAAACAAGAAATGAGGAGAGAGAAAATTATCGAAAGAGAAAAAAAACAAAGAAAATATATATGAAAAGAAATTAAATAAAAATTGAAGTAGTATTAAATAATTGTTTGTACACATATGTATATAACAAAAAAAAAGAGAAAAAGAGAAAAAGAAATGAAAGGAGAGTAAGTAAACTCAATAATTTCTAAAGTGTTTATTTATATAGTTGTTATTCTGTTGTTTAAATTTATAAATAAATATTACACACATAGTTACATACATATATACATCAATATATAATCTATAGGGATTCGGCTGTTATTAAAATGAGTTAACTGTAGGTAAACAATAGGGAAAAAACTTAGAGATATGAATGCAATAAATATTATTATTATTGTAGTATATATATGGGGTAATAAGGATGCTTATATAAGTGTATTCGCATGTTTATGTCAGTGTATTTCTGCTACCTTAAACGCTTCTATTATAATAACCATCACACCGATACCTATGTCTTTGTATGAACTCATATACATATACTCGTGGATAATCTTATTGGTTCTCCATTAGACGTCATCAAAACGTACATACAATTATGTATATACATATATATACAGTTATATCACATATATGCATATAAATAATGAAGTGTTTTCATTTATCAACCACTTATCTATAAAAAGGAGGAGATTACGAATAAAAGAAAGAATAAAAGAAAAAGAGAGAATGAATGAATGAAACAAAAATTTCCGTTTAATTTATATACTTTTCATTATAATAACAAGGGATAATATAAAAAAAAATAAAAAGGGGAATAATAAACAGAAAATTGTTTTGCAAACAAAAACACTTTAATATTTCCTGTAAATAATAAGGAAATTATTCAACTTGGTAATCAACATCATTTACTGTTATACAAAAAAAAAACGTTTTTCTCTGTTAAATAGAAGAAAAAACTGTTAATATAAATTTTTTTTGGTATTATATGGTGTAATATTAACTAAATCAACTGGGTAGTTAGTTTCAGAAAGACAGACAGACAGACAGAAAGAGAGAAAGGGAGGGAGAGAGAGTGACAGGGAGAAAAAGAACGTTTTACTAATTTTACAAATTTATGATTGTATTATTGTTAGGAGGCTTTTAAGTTACTCAGGTAACAGTTTAAATGATAGATAGCTAAATCTGATAATACGTAGAAATAAAGAGTAATAAAATAAGCATAGAAATAGATGCAGACAATAATTTATAGCTTAAAATAGTCTTTTAGTTAATATCAGTCTACTAGTTTAAACTTTGTTGAATTAAATCATATGTTATTTAGTATAAGAGACATTATTTCTTTTTGCATAATTATCACTGGGAATTTAAGAAATCACGATATACTAATGTCTGTTATCAATATACTATAATTATACGTCATACAGTCTTAATCACTAATGTCTATCATTCAATTAATGTCATATTGCTTAATAATAAAATCTAGGCAAATTATTGATAACTATGAAGAGACAAATAAATATGTTCAGTTCAAGTGAATGTATTTGATAGCATAGTTTTCTTTATCAAACTATACAATTTAGTTGCAAAGGTCTCAGTATCATTCTGCACAATGTTGTAAGCACACATTTTATGAAGTAAATATCATTAGTAGTATTTATTTATTTAATTTAACAGAACTCTATTTTTGTTGTAATATCCTATTATTCCAAAAGTATGATTGAGTTTAATAATTGAATTAATGAATCGATGCAAGCTAGACTACCATGAAAAACCTGCAAGAACTACATGGCCGTTTCGTTCTACTGTGGAACTCCTTGACAGTGCTCACCCACAATCCCACACGCAGGAATCGAACCGAGGACCTTCGGTCTCGCGTGCGAACGCTTAACCTCTAGACCATTGAGACGGAATCCAACGATGTTAGTGTCTAACTTCAACCAATCCACAAAATTACGCCACCATATACCATTGTCTTTAGTGAGTTACTATCTCACAACAGACTCTACTGGTTACGGCTTCTCACTAGAACTCCAGGAGATACCTCATCAAGCCAGTCACTATCGAGCACATGATGATTATTATCAGAAGGGGGTTTTATGGAGATTTCAGTAATTTAGTAGTTGGATTTATGAGTCAATCGAACCTAGACCATCATGGAAAACCTGCAGGCACTGGACGGCTGTTATTGGTAAGTGATTTTGTAAATTTATTTGAGATAGTAGAACCGTATTAATTTAGTCGACATTTTACTGTTTATTTAGTTGTGGTTTTGTACTGTCGTTAATCCCACATGGCTTATTCTAGTTTCTGGACAGGCCAAATTATTCATTCTTCTTAATTAACATTTTGACCTTGTAGGGCCAGTGAAGTGTCAGTGAGCCCTAGGCAAATCACCCGGCAGTCGGGTTACTGAATATCGAAGAGATCATCGATCCCTGTCAAGGTCAACGACAACCAACGCTCATCAGTTAATCATTTGCTATGAACTGGCTTGTGCGGTAGTGATCACACTTTCCTCTGTACCTACTTTGGCTAATATATTTCTATAATACCTTCCTTTGTGTTGCACGGTCTTCAGGGCATCCATAGTACCTCGATACGACGAAAAAGTAATTCGCGTTAGGTGCTGACCACGAGATGTGTCTTCGACGTTAGCTGTCGGTCACAACATTCTCGCCTAACTCGAGTACACCCCTAATCACTCGACATAGCTCATAAATGCTGATGATCTGCAACCTTGTTAATTATTCGCTTGTCAAACCTTTTTTATATGAGCGTATGTGTGTGCATTTCTCATCTTACTCATCACATATCTGTAACTTATTTATATCTGGCTATAAATATCGAATAACGCTTAATGAAATCGAGTTAGCTCACACGTTTCTCTTTCTTCATTTCCTCTGATTTCCTGTTCAGATCAATGAATGTACAAAATGTATGTATTCAAAAAATCCATTATTGTATTTGACTTATTTTGATTCCATTATTCACCAATGCGATCTAAATCGATGGTTATATAGGAGAATAGCCCGGATGTATATTTTGACAACAGTTATTAACACGATCAACATGGAATCAGATATTCGAGGGCCAGCAAAGTCTCATAATCATTTTAAGAAAAGAATCTTTTTTTAATTTTTTTTTAATTTTGAAAGAAATAAACATGTTCTGGTAGTTTTTCTCGTGATTAATTTAGAAAAAGAAGAAAAAAAGAGAAAGAAACGTAAACGTCCATAAATTTGTCACAAAATAAAATAGTGAAACTAATCAACAAATCGTGAGAGAAAATTGTAACAACCAAAATATACTCATATGTGTATTCATATTTATAGGGAAAATGTGCATATACCAGAAAATTAATTATAATTGACAAGGTCTATTTCATGATGAACAATAATACAGGTTTGGGTATCAGTAAAAAAAGTTTCTAAGGTTTTCTTTAATGACAATTATAATGACAATAAGTGTTACTTGTCAGTTGTCTTATATATTCCATTTAAAAAACAAGTAGATATTCGTGAGAGAAAAAATAACACAACGGCTTAATATTTTATAATGTACTTATCTTTCTTTCTCTTTTTCTTGTCATAAGATTAGTTCATATTATTGTTATCTCTACTCAATAAACTGATTTTATTAGAACGTTTGTCAGGATACAGAAAGTATTGGCAACTTTTAATGTCAGAGTGACATTGAAAACCAGAGAGCGCTAACACAACTATTTTTTCTTAGTGTGGGATTCCTAAGTTGTGAGCACAAATGAGTCTCTCAAAAAATGAATCCAGTATTTTTACACCTTGAGGTGAACGCTTTACTACAAAAGCCATTGGGCTGGTATCCTTTGGAACAATTTCAAATGTGACCAAATGATGATCATTCGATAGTAGTGTGATGCCTCTATAGTTCACACACTTTCTGAGGTTTACTCTTTTTGGTATCTTGATGAAGTATACCCTTTTCTAGTCTGTCAACCTGTTTTCTCCCAACCAAATCTTCCAGAAGCATTTTTGCAACCACCTTTATATCTGACTTTGGTACTTTAGTTGGTGTGCCATATGGTCTTGTTGCTTTGGCCCTATTGATTTGTCCGATGGTCATCCTGAATTCATCGATTGCTGGTAGGGTAACATCAATAGGAAGGTCTGTGTGTGATGCTTCGATGTCCGATGAGTTTAGTTGGGCTGTCTACTCAAGAGCTTTTCAAAGTATTCTACCGACCTGTCTTATTACTCTTTAATCTCAGTGATCGATTTGCCATTTTCTTCCTCTAATGGTTACCCTAGTTTACCGTACTACATTGCTAGCTTCTTGGTCTTATCATATCGTTTTCTAACATTTCCCTCTCTTGCAGCTTATTCTACTGTCGTTTCCAGGTCTTTCACGTACATCCACATATGAGCTTTAATGCTCATCATCAATTGTTCAGTTGTTAATGTATGTTCGGCCTGTGCCTTGGCTTTTCCCGTTCTCGTTCGGCTGTTGGTGACCAGTGTGTTCTTATTTTTCCTTTGTTGAATCGTGCCTAAAGTATCAATGTCTATCCACTATTTATTTTGACGCTTACTAAGGCCCATCATCTCCCGAAATATTGAAGTTCTTTGTTTTTTAATCAATTTCCAATTTTTCTCCATAGTATTTCCCCTTTCTTTTTGTGGATTCTGTGAGACTTAGAACTCATTATGAAGAGCTATTTTGAATTCGTTGACTTTGTCAGTATTTCAAAAGAAATCTGTATTGAACTTTCTAGTGCTTTTGTTCAACTGTTCAATGCCTATTTAGCTTCAGTTTTAGCTTGGCCGACACCAAATGGTGATCTGAAGCGATATTAGCTCTTCTCTTTGTTCATACGTCTTCCATAAAACTGAATTTTAATTGATGCAGACTCTCATTAAACTAATCTTTTTTTATTTTCGTTGCTATTGTCAGTGCGCGTCTAGAACTGAATGACATTTACTGTAATCCTTACCTTTTTTATTTTGAAGGGTACTGTGAAGGTCCAGGAGCCACAATGTTCTCAACATATAGGCGGTTTGAGCTTTCCTTAGAACAGCAGCAGCGCAACTCTGTGGATTGTTTTGTGGTTTTTTCTTTTTCGTGGTCAGAATAAAATAAAGCCCTCCTAAAGTTGTCTTTTTGTCCAGATGGTGTCTAATGGGTTTCTCATATTTCAAGTAGGGCAAGGTTATATGTTCTCATTTCTGTGACCATTTGATTCATTCTCGCAGCCTCCTGAATTATTTAAACATTCCATAAATCTAAATTTTTGATGCTCCAGTTTTCAGAAGGGGAAATAACCTTGTGATTTCCGAAGAATGCCAGCTTCTACCATGAAATATCGTAATTCTTCAAAATGACGACCCTTCAACTCTCAGGTTAGAGTTTAAATGATTCAAATGGTTTTTCTGATTAGCGTTTTTAGCAAGGTTATTTTCTATGGGAAAGGAGTGTCGACCTCATTTTCAACTTTCTTCCTTTATCCAGTCTTGCGACCGGCAATAACCCTAAAATACTCTATGTGGAATTAATCATCAATGTGGTTATTTGCTATTATTTACTCCTAAACTATTTTACCAAACCAAAGAATTTCTCTGTTTTCTCATTTGACTGAGATCAACAAACAATTACTGATATTTTGGATTTCAATCTAATTTAACAGGTGGTGAATTCTCAAAATATATTGATAGTGAGGATCATTGCTACAGAAATAACTTGGTACGTGGATTCAAATAGGTATGACCAAGAATTGTTTACTTCAAGTTCCGATGCCATCAATTAAACCACTAAGATTTCTAAACGTTATCAATTCCTGCAAACGAGTAATTATTTTCATGAAACTGATATAGCTGATAGAAGAAAGTTGAAGAGTCCTATCCAATTATTCAATAAATGCTTTCATTTGAAATCATTCAAAAGCAAAGCCTGATACAATAACAAAATTTACCCAAGAAAATAGAGAGGTTAAATCTCTTTTTCGTACTATAAACGAAAGTTGTCCAAATTTTTTCGCAATTTACTAACTTATCGATTGAATTAATAAATTTTTTACTGACATTAGATAATTAAATGTGGCCAACATGAATCCCTTAACCTAGATTTCCTGCTAGCTGACACACGTCAACAAGACCATCTCTACATTCACTCAGGAACTGATGCACTTCGTATAATTAGAAGTTATGCTACCCATTCGCAAGTCAGGAACGTCACGATTGTGCTGTTTAAACTGCTAGCGACCTGTAGTAATGAGGTATTTACACTGATTTAATCATTTAGATGTGATTAATTCCGAAGATTTTTATTTTAGTATTATTTATATACCGCACAGTATTATTATGGTTGTTATCTTGGGCCAAGTTATATCAATCAAATGTCGATACTATTTTGAACTGAAGTTCACTTAACTATTGATAAGTATACACTACACCCTACGATTATGTATAGCTCATATGCCAACACCATTCACGTTCAATATTAAAGTCAATTACTTACAGAAAATTATAAACATCGCTTAAACTAAAATACATCTCAAACATAATGTGACGACAATGGTAGATTATGCAACATTATAGCATACCTTCTTTTGGTCTATGATGATCTGAAGCAGTCCACAGGATTTCCTGGACTTCATTATTATGCTTATTAGTACTGATCAAGCAAGTGGATCCATAATTGTTAGCAAATTCATATCACCTTAGAAATCTGAGCTAGTCCCTTAATTAAATTTCTGATACGATATAATTACTCGGATTTTCTAATTAACCATAAATTTACGTTCTGTACCATAGTTACAGTTCGAATCTCAATTTGAAACGTGGAAAGACCAGACAGAATATTTGTACATTTCAGCTGTCAATCAATATACATTTCAGAAGTCTTGTTCAAATTACTTTTGTTCCGGGTATAATTATTACAGTTGACAGGAAAAAAGATCTTTCAGTATCTAATTGTTGAAGTGATTGGCCTGTTGTTTCTTTGTACTAAATTAAAATAGAGTTTTAGATCACATTTCTACACTAATTCAATCATCATGTAATTTACTTAGGCTGGAACAATTTGAAATATTTATAACTAGAATTTTAAAAAATTCGAAAAACGCCGATCTATTCAATCACGAAGCCATACAATAAATAGATTAACTATGATCTTGGTAACATTGATGATGATAATGTGGAGTGGTAAAAAGTAAGTAGGAGATAAGTAGCAGAACTCTGTCGTTATTGTGAATTCACAATATAACATAGAACAATAAAACACGTGCCATTCTCGTTCACTATTAAATTTCTTGCTAAATTGTTCATTTGTGTGAACTGTTATAATTATTATTGTTTCTGGTTATTGTTCATCATAAGTTCCCATTTTCATTTAACAATTGAATATAATAATAACTAATAAAAAGCTAGGAATAATCATTTCGATAATACAAGTAAATTTTAATAAATTAATTTTCATGAATAGAATTAGTTCATTTTGTTTTTCAGTCCTTCTAAAGGAAACTAATAACTTGGACTAGTTACCAAGGTTACCCAGTTGTCTATATGTGTGTATGTGCGTATAAAAGCTTTTATCAACTTATATGTGTTGGATTAATATGAATAAGTTTGTTATATATATTAGACGTAAATGGGATAAATATATTCATCATATATTGACTCTATTGATCGATTACCTATAAATGTTATACTCACATATCACAATAAACAAATGATTATGCAATTTAGTTTACTTATCTTTAAATAAAACACATTTTTCAAGAAAAAGGCGGTTCGATTTATTATGCCCTAAAGCCATTTTCGATTTTCATCTAAAATAATCTTTATTTTAGTTAGATATTTATTTTAATTTAAGTCAAAGTAAACATTTGAGGTTGAATGTTTGTTTTTTGTCTGAGCAAAGAAAACACAACTTAAACTGTCATATTGATTATTAAAAATACTGATTTAGCTGAATGTTAATTACAAGAACTATTAATAGTTTATTTAGATGGTTGAATTCATGAGTCGATGTAAGCTAGATAACCATTAAAAACCTGCGAGCACTGGACGGCCGTCTCACCCTAGTATGGGACTCCTCACTAGTGACCATCCACGATCTCGCGGGCAGGACTCAAACCAAGGACCTTCGGTCTCGTGAGCAAAAGCTTAACCTCTAGATTACTGAGCCGGAATCCAAAAGTGTTAATGTCGAACTTATTGAAAATTTAAAGTAATTATAACCAACTATGGATTAGTTGATTTCAACTAACAGGTATCGTCCTCAGAGGGACGTCTGCAAGTCCTAAGTTTTATCAGTTTTGAGAAGCTATGGATATAGTACTGAAGAGTTCCAAACTAGAAGAAAACATTTGTTTTATAGTTGACGTAGGCTCGTGGAAAAAAATCACTTTGAAAATGCAAATGAATAATAGAAATAATAAATTAGTCGTTTTATACACAGGTAATAAGGTATATAATCAATTCGGTATTGAAAACACATGAGTGAGACATATAGATACAAATTCCACCATTCAGTAATCAACAGATTATCGATAGATGAGATGTTTATGTAATATAAACATGAAAATATTACTTTGAATTGATGTAAACGTACAAAATTATGATTATGTAATTGGGTGATTTGTCAAGATCGATTAAAATTAAAGTCGATTTTCTCCTTTGAAAAACCAATGAAAATCATAAGGCTTTATATATATTCTTAGTACAAAAAATATTTCTTTAATTCACTATCAATGCTGTATCTCTTTTAATCTTATGAAATTTGATGTACACATTTTTGGTATATACCCATTTCATCTAGTAAGTTTTAATAATAAATATTCTCACGGTAATTGAATATAACCCGAATTAAAAAAAATAAAACGTATTCTTGTCACTAGATGAGTTGATGTTAAAATTGATTTTGAAGTGTATCACCAGATTTGTAAGTAGTACTTGGGGAATTCAGATTTAACTATGATCAGTTTAATTATTTTTGTTGTGTGTAATTCGTCTTCAATTGTGCTGATCGACTGAGTAAAAGTGAATATGGTAACTTTTCTGTATTTGTTACTAATCACATTTTGAAGAAAGTTGTTGGTAAGGTGGGGAGCTGAATTTAAATCATAACAATTCTATTTTATGTACTTTATCTAGATTTCACAAAGAGTGCGTTCACTTTTGATGACTTGGGTAAGGAATGTAATGCTCCACATTACCAAATTCAGTCAATTTACAATACTAGCTAAATGATAATTCATTTTTATTCGAGATAACTACCTCAGTTGCGCAAAGATTATATTTAACCAGTTGTTAGTTATCACTTGAACGTTAGAAAATTCATCTTAAAACTAGGCACCTATGACGCTACAATTATCATCAAGATTTTGTCATAATCATTCTGTTGATCCTGTTATTAGCTTAATTAATCAATCATCTCTGATTAATTTACCGATTACATCAAAACTTAACAAGTCATATTTCATAGACGCATCATTTCTCATAATCTTCTAAAGAATTAGAAAGAGAACTAACAGATTAATTTATTTTCTCCAGTTAAATTTTAATAATTAACCGATTACAACGTTTAAACGTTACATTTAAAAATAGGATTAAAAATAAATTCACTTGGTATTGTTGAGTTGAATCTTTTCATTGATGTTTAGGACTGCAATTGATCAGTCACATATTGGTATATGTGGATACTATGCGTATTGTCCCGATATTGCTTTAATTCACCAGCATTATAAGCAAAAATGAATGTTGGCTAACAGTGGGATCCAGGACGCGCGTTTCATCATATAAAGTGGATAACGCGATGGCGTTTCAAGCAAATAGTACTGGGTTCGATTCCTGGAGTGAATATCAACTCTGGGATTCAGGTGCATCCAGGTAATGAGTCTTAAATAGAACGAAACGCGCGTCCTGGATTCCACTGCTAGCCACTATCCACCTTTGTTTTGAATTAAAATTAATTTAGAAGGAATAAAATCGATTCATAGTTAATGTAGGTACGCTTCAGTATAGTATAAGACTTAGGACCTAAATGAGATTTTTAAAATTAATATTTCATGTTGGAACTCAATATGATGTTTAAAGGGAGATATTGTAACACTGAATTAGTTAGTTACAATATATCAGTGTTTGAGGTAATCTGTTAAGTAGTTTTGCTAGAAAAGATAGAAAAGATTACGGATAGAATTTTATGTATGTTAATTTTCACGAAGTAAAAATGAAATTACAGTATAGAGTGAGAAAATAGAGTAATCAAATAAGGACAGGCTTAGAAATGATTCATTATCAAAGGAATTATCTACTGGTAATTACTTCAAATTAAACATATAAATCAGATCTTAATTGGTTAAATTGAGAAATTTTACAAAATTCCTCCTCTTTGTAAATATTAGTGAATTAAGAAGTACAAACAACGTAAAGTAATATGAAGGCATTTGTTTCATGGAATCGCTTTTACTACCTACATCTTTAAATCAATTGTATTTATCACTTGAAAGAAAGGGATGTACATAGATTATCTCAAGTTGACAAAACAAATTTTGTTCAAAGTTATAGGTGTTGTAAAGATAGATGAATAAAAGGCAAGAAATGTTCAAGGAATCTAGTATTAGGTCCTCTCTTATGTTTTCCTAGTGCATATTCAGTGATAGTTACATACGAGTTAACGTAAATAACTAGAGGTAACATTTTGTACTTTTAACAAAGAAACTTTTACAACTAAAGTTTCATTCTGTTTTTCATTTATGGATAGTTTACACCGTAAACTTTCTTTAACTAGACAACTGTTGAAACTGTAGAGAAGTGTATATCTATTTTGCGGTAATATCTGATTTCTAAATAGTACGAATTCTCGATACTAACAGAAATCAGACTTGGGATATTCATTTCTCAAGGCTAGTGCTTTAAACTGTTTGGTTTATTCTTTTTAATTTAGTCGATTCACCATATTGTGTGATCATAGCCCGTTAACATCGATGAGGGATGTGTAACGTTCTTTTTCAATATATATATATATATATATATATATATATATATATATATATATATATATATATATATATATATATATATATATATATATATATATATATATATATATATATATATATATATATATATATATATATATAGGAGCGACATAAACTCGAACCATCTGAAAATGACGAATAAATTTATCCAGTCAGCTTACTCATTACGATAATCAACAGTTAAATGTCTCAATATCATTTACATACAAAATTTTTGATCAGAGAAAATTGTTTGATAAAGGTTGATCTGATTTCCACAATAAATTCTGTTAATTGATTAATTAGAAGTTATACTTATCATATTAATTTGTTTATTTTTAACTTAAAATATTTAATCAAGTAAATGATGATGTCAGCCAGTAAACTTATTGATAACTGTGTTGAAAAGCGTCTTTGAACACTAGGAAAAGGACGCTGGAGGTGGATAGGATATACATTGAAGAAATCATCAAACCGCATAACGAAGCAAATGTTAACTTGGAATCCTGAAAGGAAACAAAAAAGAGGAAGGCTAAAGAATATACTATGTCGGGAATTGGAAGCAGACATGAAAATAAAGAATAACAACTGGAAAGAATTGGAAAGGATTGCTTAGGACAGAATTGGTTGGAGAATCCTAGTGGGCGGCCTATACTTCTCTATGAGGGGTAACAGGTATAAGTAAGTACTGGAAAGTAAACTGTGTTAAACACCGCTGAGTAATTTAGCTAGTTTTCTGATTAAAATAAAGATAAAAATTGCAATTATATATATCAGAACACTGTTGGATAGTAGTATGATAGTTTATAATTATGACAGGCTCAAAATCATTGTTTTCCACTGGTGAATTAGTCTGAAAAAAGATATTTTTTCCCAATTATTTATCTATTTATCATTTTATTGAAAACATTTAGATAGATTAGGTTATTTTCTCACAATATTTGAACCCACAATAGGGCGAGACGGCCATCCAATGCTTCCAGGTTTTTCATGGTGATCTATCTCATGATCTGAACTATTGAAATTACTAAAATATCTACAAAAAACCCTTCTGAAATTTTATTAAAGTCAGTGGTATACGATCTAAGATTGAACTCTATCTCTAGTATAAAGTAATATAACATTAGTCTATTGTTGAATTCGTTAGATAGTTTGAAGAAATGAAAAACGAATATAGATGGTGGTTGTAGGTAGTCAACAAGAAACTCTAGACACGGGTTTCGTGCTACTTAACACTCGTCAGTAAGGTATACCTGTAATCTTGAGGGAACTGATGCTCCCTGACGGATTCGATCCCATGTCACCCAGCTTCATAGTCATACAAGTTACCATTGGGCTATCTGTACCAAGAAGGACTTGACATACATGACATTGATCATCACCCAGTGATCAACCAATTGTGAAAAACGAGTATACTATACACATAGTTAACATACATATGCATAAATTGGTATGAATTTAATTCAATAAATATATTCAACTTAAGTTGATAAATCAGTTGCTTTCTACTTTTCATTAACTTATCTAATAGAAATTATAACTTGATTCAATCGTGCATAACACTAACCAACGAATTAATGAAGCATTTAATTGAGTCTATTATCAATGAAATCAACCGCACGTGTATGTATGTATGTATTTGTAGTTATCTATGCATTGTAATATACTACTTATTTAGTATTGTATAAGTTGTCCACCTTTTAGTAATTTTTTCTTCAGTTGGTTATAATCATTATGTTTACTTCTTCATTTTCAGTTCTGTTTTTTTTAAACTTAAGAAATTTATTCATCGATCAACAGATAGTCACGTTTTGCTATTACTGTTTTCCTCCCTATTTCTTTCTCGTGTATTAAAATATTGAAATTTTGTAATAATAAATGGTTCAATGACTATGACAACTTTCTCAATTAGTTAGCTAATGACAGGTTAACAACAAGAAGAATGAAAAAAAAACAGCGGGGGAGAATTCGATTCTATTTGTATCCTCTGTATTCATGTCCATCAACGACAACAACAACAACAAAAAGATGAGCTGACTACTCATTCAGCCAGTTAGTCAGTCAGTCAGTCAATTGTTCAGAAATGTATAAACTAAACTGAATTGATAGCGCATGGATAATTCCACTAGTTGTTGGTGATTAATTCAATTTTTGACCTCATTAGATCAAGAAAGAACGTAAATAAATATAATAAGAATTATAATAATGACACATTTATTAGTGAATTCGATCAAGCGTAGATAAATTACCGTGAATTATGATTTCATTTTTACAATAAAGAATAAGAATCTATTCTTTGTTTAATTTTAAAATAGAAACTAAAAGATTCAGGGCTATAATCACGGTATTTTTCTATTTGATAAAAAAAGTATATCTTGAGTTGATACGGTTCAATAATGTTCTTGTTCGATATGAGTTAGTTTAGATAATTTTTCCTGGGGCTGTGAATTTAATGTTTATCAGTTGTTGACTAGGTAACCTAAAGGTTAATATTGATAAAGTGAGAAACTATTCGTTATGAGATCTTTCAATCCACTATTATATATATACAGATTTTTTTGTTAGTACTTGACTACTGATTTACACAAATGTAAAGAGAATTTATATTTATGTAGTTAACATCTTGAACTGACTTTTGTTGAATAAGCATTTAAAACTATGAAGCACTGGACATAGGTTTAGAAATCCTTAGCAGTGAAGATTCCACCACTATTATCTTCAGTTTCACATGTGAACGCTTAACTTCTATACCACTGAACTAGCATGTAACAGTTTACATGATCTAACTTCAATCTATTAAACAACCGAGTCGACATCCAACGGTGTTAGTGTCTAACCCCAACCAATCCACGAAATTGTGCGACTAACTTCAATTGTTTTTATAAAGGAGTGGAATTATTTGACAAACCAGTTTTAATGCAAAATAATGACGAGTTTAACAGGATTTGTATAGTAGACTACGGATTTATTTATTTGAAGCTTTACTAGTGAATTGTTCAAAGATTCCTCGTATTCATCATGTTAGCGAATAAAATCTTCATGCATATTAATAATGTTAGTAATTCTTCAGCATTTCTTTCCTTCATTATGCTTGTCGATAAAACATTTATATGGTTCACTGATCATCATTAGTAACATCTTGAGGATTTTACCTTTTACTACATACTTTTTTTAGGCTACAATCATCAACCAACCATACAAGTGTATGAAATGTTAGTGAGGTACACTAGTTATATATATATATATATATATATATATATATATATATATATATATATATATATATATATTGGTGAATCGAATCATTACATCATCATATAAACAATCATTTTCAATCGTAATGATTCGATTCACTTACTTTCAGTTTTTACTTCTTCAATTGTTCATTTATTCTAATGGTTATCCTTGTTAATTTAACCCTAAATAAATGATCAATTAATTTACTTTATTTATTTTTTTAACAAGAACTAAGGCGCTAAATTAGAACAGTGAGAATAATTATATGATCAATTTCTAACTCATGCGTGTTAAAGTATCATTAATTTAAAAAAAGTATGAATTGTCAAGTGGGTGAGAAAGTGAGCATAAAGATTGTCCAATATGAAAAGTTAGTAGAATACAATGACAAGAGAATAGTGGTTAAATATAGAGTAACAACATGTAAACATAAGTTCTTTCGGTGAAATGATTTGTTTTAGTTACATTGTTTCTGTTTTATTTTTGCTTTATTGATTGTTCAGTTGATCTATTGTGTATAAGACTTTATCTATGTTATTCTAAACAAGATGTTTACCTACTACTCAGTGTTGATTTGATTACTGTTGAATAAGCATAACATCTTTACTGAACTGTTTATTCATGCAATTCATTGAAAAAGATTGATGAGGAATTCTGTTTTTATGAAGAATTAGTTTGAAATGTTACATAAATGGAACACTAATTTTGTAAACATACGATTAATAATCTAATCAAAGATAGATAGTGGATAGCAGTGGAATCCAGGATGCGAGTTCCTTCCTATTTGAGACTCGCCAGTTGGACGTACCTGTATCTCACAGTTGATGTTCACTCAGGGACTCGAACTCAGTACTGTTCACTTCAAACGTCATCGCGTTATCCGCTTGGTTACTGACTTCTGATAGCCACTTGCTTGTGCAATTGGGTGAAGTTTAAATTCACTTGGTATTATTTACTTGAATCTTCCCATTTCGTCCCAAATAGGATAAAACGCACTTCCTGAATTCCACTGCTAGCCACTATTCATCTTTGCCTATGATACTTGTGAATAAAGGAAATATCGAGGCAATACGCACAGTATGCACATATGCCAATAAGAGACTGATCAATTACAATCCTAAATGGGAAGATTCAGGTAAACGGTACCAAGTGGATTAATAATCTAGATTGTACTATTTATCAGTAATCCAACTTGATTTGGTCTCCTGTAGATTCAAACAACTTTACAATAGCGTATACAATTTTAAAGATGATCAACATTGTAAATTATTCTTATTTGCAGAACTTTTGAGAAAGATTACATAAATTACATAGAAGCCATTCATTGTTAGTTCAAAAATTCTTACTATTTCACTCTCACCACTCTAGACAGGAATTATTAGTTCTTAATAAACGTTGTTCTTACACTAAGCACGGAGTTAATAGATAATAAAAAAACATGAGCAAACCATCCAGCTCAGAGAACAAAACCCCATCAGAATCATCCACCAAAGATATACAAATCTTCACCACCGTCTCAAGATGAATTATGTCTTCTTTTTTTTCTTTCACAAAGATATGATGATGCCACAGGTATTTGTAGTTTGACAACACTTTAACCAGTAACATCTGTAATTGTACTGTGTCCGCTCAATGGAATCAAAAGTCAGAAAGGCGGAGGTTCAAATATATATTTTATAGCTTATCAATATATTGAGAATTGACTGATCTAAACTGGCTAGTGATTTTAGAAGTTGAGCACAGCGTTCCCACTCGTGATTTGGTGCGGATGCGTAACCAAGTGCCTTCATCTAAATGAGTCCATTAAAACTACTGTGGTCAGCATCCAATGTAGAAGACTTACAGAGCTATTGATTTTCGTGACTTATTTACCTTTACAGATACATTTCATCAAAGTTTTTTTCAAATTTTATTTCTCCACATTTATACTACTGTTTTGTCAATTGAATGATGATCATCTAACTAATATCGAATAGATGAAAAAGTACATTAGAATACTTTAGTGTTATTATCACGTGTAAAAGTAATGCTTTATGAAGCATTTATGTATTACTACTACACTTCTCCTTTTAAAATACTCTCCAGTATGTCATAATATGTAATGTTCAAATGATTAAATGAATATAGTTCTTAAAGATTTAATTATGTATGGATTGTTCAAGAGTTTTAATCTTTACCATTGAATAGCAATAAATCAACTTTCCAAATAGCTATTAATGTAGGGAATTTATGAAAAACAGGATAAATAGAGTAGCTGCAAATATTATTAATCTAAAATAAAAGAGGCATTTGAATGGTAGTCAAGAAATCTAGGTAGGGACAACATTTTTAATAATAATAATAATAATAATAATAATAATAATAATAATAATAATAATAAGGAGTAAAGTAGAACCCTTCTCATAAACAGTGGAGTAAACTATGGTAAGAAAATAAGATGAACAAGTAAAAAAGAGACTATGAATTAAGGTCATGGTAAGGAGAAGGATCAAACAAGGTGGTTTTGACATATAACTAGGGTTGTAAGTTATGGATGTCTAAGTTATCTCTAATTCAAAGTTGATATCCTTGACTGATTTTGTTAATAATGTTGAACGATACATCCGAAACTGAATTCCTTGTATCTATTTTATTGTTATAAGACAGATAACATGGTTAAATTTCATTTTTTCCTGAAATCCTACATTGGTGTATAATAGCTCGTAATTAATAAGGAGGTATGCCATTCTCATGCTATTGTCTATACTGAGAAGTTTATGAATGATATTATTATTTTGTATTATGTTCTACATTTTCATTCATCGACTGACACTCAGAGTCAATTAGATTTTACACAGCGAAATATTTGTTGACGGGAAACTTTGTGGATTTGAAAATGTTTTCATTTAGCCATTGAAAGACTTTCATCAGTCGATATTTTCTTAATTTACGTGAAATAGCTACTTATTTGATTTGTAAGTAGATTAATTTTTTTATTGAATATCATATTATCATTACAATGTTATAAAATTAATGACACTACTACTACTACTACTACTACTACTACTACTACTACTACTACTACTACTACTACTACTACTACTACTACTACTACTACTACTACTACTACTACTACTACTACTACTACTACTACTACTACTACTACTACTACTACTACTACTACTACTACTACTACTACTACTACTACTACTACTACTACTACTACTACTACTACTACTACTACTACTACTACTACTACTACTACTACTACTACTACTACTACTACTACTACTACTACTACTACTACTACTACTACTACTACTACTACTACTACTACTACTACTACTACTACTACTACTACTACTACTACTACTACTACTACTACTACTACTACTACTACTACTACTACTACTACTACTACTACTACTACTACTACTACTACTACTACTACTACTACTACTACTACTACTACTACTACTACTACTACTACTACTACTACTACTACTACTACTACTACTACTACTACTACTACTACTACTACTACTACTACTACTACTACTACTACTACTACTACTACTACTACTACTACTACTACTACTACTACTACTACTACTACTACTACTACTACTACTACTACTACTACTACTACTACTACTACTACTACTACTACTACTACTACTACTACTACTACTACTACTACTACTACTACTACTACTACTACTACTACTACTACTACTACTACTACTACTACTACTACTACTACTACTACTACTACTACTACTACTACTACTACTACTACTACTACTACTACTACTACTACTACTACTACTACTACTACTACTACTACTACTACTACTACTACTACTACTACTACTACTACTACTACTACTACTACTACTACTACTACTACTACTACTACTACTACTACTACTACTACTACTACTACTACTACTACTACTACTACTACTACTACTACTACTACTACTACTACTACTACTACTACTACTACTACTACTACTACTACTACTACTACTACTACTACTACTACTACTACTACTACTACTACTACTACTACTACTACTACTACTACTACTACTACTACTACTACTACTACTACTACTACTACTACTACTACTACTACTACTACTACTACTACTACTACTACTACTACTACTACTACTACTACTACTACTACTACTACTACTACTACTACTACTACTACTACTACTACTACTACTACTACTACTACTACTACTACTACTACTACTACTACTACTACTACTACTACTACTACTACTACTACTACTACTACTACTACTACTACTACTACTACTACTACTACTACTACTACTACTACTACTACTACTACTACTACTACTACTACTACTACTACTACTACTACTACTAATAATAATAATAATAATAATAATAATAATAATAATAATAATAATAATAATAATAATAATAATAGTGAATCCTAAGATTAAATATCTAAAACTGCATCAAACTCCCTTTTAATATCTATTTACCATGTTGATCTTCAAAATGAGTGCAACAACGTTTGTAACGGCTGTTTGATATTATTTACATTGACTCTTAAGCGTTTTTACTTAGCTTTACTCTTTAACCATCTCATAATGTATATTTGATGCTTGAACTTTAATGCAATTACCCCTCGTTTCTACACAGACTATTCCTAAAAGAGATCACATTAAGCAAATTCATGGTTCCATTGAAATTTATAAGCAATTATCTTAGTGGTAAACTGTGAACATTTTGTAAAAACAATTGATTAGGTGAGATGTTGGAAAGCTTCATCATTTGGTTAAAACCAATTAAAAACGGGGAAATTTTATTTATCTATAGGCTGGGGAGGGGTTTCCTGAAGGAAAGAGAAGATTACTTAATATTCCATCCTAATATTAAACTAAGGAAATATATTAGAAAGGTTATTCATTTACATTGAAAATCACTTCAGTTATTGTGTTTTTCAAGTAATTTATGTAAAGGATTTATCAGATACTGTTGTGACTTTAAGTCCGTCTAATTATCACGTAATTTATTTGCCAATTGGAATACAACTTATGCAATCTTAGAATTGTGCCAAATTGATGACGTTCAAGCGGCATGAGCAGCCTAGCGTATTAATTGACCTTTTATCCTACTAGCCCTTCCAGTTGATTCTAGAACATCAATACGAGGGTCCACTATACGAGTCATTTATTTCAAACATACGTGCTTTATATACAAGCCAAACAGACCGCATCACACCATAAAATAAAAAATAACATTTGTACAGCCAAAATGTAGCCGTCTACGTGGGATACTGTATTTAATAAACTGAGTACAATTTATTAATAGTAAATCATATCATATTAGTCTATAGGTCTAAATAAAGTTTATTATAAAAAGAAAATAGATGTACACAATCTAGTTACTGAATAGTTATAGATTAGTATTAGTCCATTGATAGTTCACTGAAGTTACCCATAATTTAATCTTCACTTAGATACAAGAGATACATCATTTATCAGAAATTTAAACAAACACCAAAAATCGAGACCAAAATAAAGCTAAAATTTTCAAGTTATCTAATAATTCATGGCGTTCATTAGATCCCATTTTTGAATCGTTTCAAAATTAATAATTTTGTTTTAAAAACGACAAAGTATTGAAAAAAAAAATTCTGTTCTACTAAGAGACTTCAAGAGAGTGCGCACTCACAAAATATTTTGGTCGTATAGTTAAAATATATTACAAAAACAATTTTAGCACAAATACAAGAAAAATGAACACAGAAAAACTAATAGCCCTGAAGTGACTAGTTATTTCTGATTATGGAAATGGTCATATATCGCGTCAATTTTGATTTTACATTACTTAAATTTAGTTCATCATCATCATCATCATCATCATCATCATCATCATCATCATCATCATCATCATCATCATCATCATCATCATCATCATCATCATCATCATCATCATCATCATCATCATCATCATCATCATCATCATCATCATCATCATCATCATCATCATCATCATCATCATCATCATCATCATCATCATCATCATCATCATCATCATCATCATCATCATCATCATCATCATCATCATCATCATCATCATCATCATCATCATCATCATCATCATCATCATCATCATCATCATCATCATCATCATCATCATCATCATCATCATCATCATCATCATCATCATCATCATCATCATCATCATCATCATCATCATCATCATCATCATCATCATCATCATCATCATCATCATCATCATCATCATCATCATCATCATCATCATCATCATCATCATCATCATCATCATCATCATCATCATCATCATCATCATCATCATCATCATCATCATCATCATCATCATCATCATCATCATCATCATCATCATCATCATCATCATCATCATCATCATCATCATCATCATCATCATCATCATCATCATCATCATCATCATCATCATCATCATCATCATCATCATCATCATCATCATCATCATCATCATCATCATCATCATCATCATCATCATCATCATCATCATCATCATCATCATCATCATCATCATCATCATCATCATCATCATCATCATCATCATCATCATCATCATCATCATCATCATCATCATCATCATCATCATCATCATCATCATCATCATCATCATCATCATCATCATCATCATCATCATCATCATCATCATCATCATCATCATCATCATCATCATCATCATCATCATCATCATCATCATCATCATCATCATCATCATCATCATCATCATCATCATCATCATCATCATCATCATCATCATCATCATCATCATCATCATCATCATCATCATCATCATCATCATCATCATCATCATCATCATCATCATCATCATCATCATCATCATCATCATCATCATCATCATCATCATCATCATCATCATCATCATCATCATCATCATCATCATCATCATCATCATCATCATCATCATCATCATCATCATCATCATCATCATCATCATCATCATCATCATCATCATCATCATCATCATCATCATCATCATCATCATCATCATCATCATCATCATCATCATCATCATCATCATCATCATCATCATCATCATCATCATCATCATCATCATCATCATCATCATCATCATCATCATCATCATCATCATCATCATCATCATCATCATCATCATCATCATCATCATCATCATCATCATCATCATCATCATCATCATCATCATCATCATCATCATCATCATCATCATCATCATCATCATCATCATCATCATCATCATCATCATCATCATCATCATCATCATCATCATCATCATCATCATCATCATCATCATCATCATCATCATCATCATCATCATCATCATCATCATCATCATCATCATCATCATCATCATCATCATCATCATCATCATCATCATCATCATCATCATCATCATCATCATCATCATCATCATCATCATCATCATCATCATCATCATCATCATCATCATCATCATCATCATCATCATCATCATCATCATCATCATCATCATCATCATCATCATCATCATCATCATCATCATCATCATCATCATCATACATTTTATTTGTTGCAAGTTAATTATTAAGTAGGATAATTCTTACGGTGTATATATTTTTCATCAAAATAGGTATTTATCAAATTAGTGAACTAGTCATCCCCAGTATATTTAAACATTTTTGATGTGGAATCTGCTGACATTTTACTGATATTTAAATCATTAGAAATATGTATGAAGCGAGATAATGTGTTGAGATATGGTTGAAAATTTCCGGAATAATGACTAATTTTATAGTACCTCCTGTTTTAGCAAAACACATTGCAATAATAATGTCATGCCTCATGTAATAAAAACAATCAACAAATGATTAACTGTGATCAGTTAAGAATATGAACGGTATTTGCTAGGGATTAATTCAGGTAAAATAAGTGAGCATAGTCAAATCAGATCAGAAATGTATACTCAATCTTTATAGTAAAATAAATAATTCAATAACACCAATCTAATATATTTTTAAAGAAGCTTATGTATTGCAATTTCCATATATTCTATTTATCTATTATAGAAAATATCAAAATACTTGATTAAAATGGAAATTTATCTTACATATTTATAGTAGATTAATGAATAGATGATGGGAATTTATTTGATTATAAATGATAAATATACCAATGGATAAGATGAACTCAACGTATATTAAAATAAGGTAGGAATCTTTTGTATATTTTATTGATATCTGTTTTTAATTGAAGTAATCGAAAGCATTTGTTTGACCATATTAATCTGTTTATTTCATTACTTTTCAATGTTTAACATGGGTGTGAATGACAGGTGTTGGTTTTAAGTAGAACATTTCACCAAATAATCTTTTGTGTAAATATGACATAAACAGATAAATGTTTGACATGAAATGATTCATTTTATTTTTCATAGTAAGGCGTTCAAGATTAACTTAAAATAATTTATACTCAGAATTAGTTCTGGTCACTAAAATCGGGGCTTTATCTCAGGTCTTAGTCATTTTTTAAAGCAGGATATAGAATCGAAATTTTTTTCCATAAATAAGAGGAAGTGAGGTATAAACAGAAGGGTTCACAGGATTTTCGTTATAAAAATAGTTGATGTTATGTTAAAATCAGCGTTATAAATATTTTGCAAATAACAAAAAAATAAGAAATTTATTATAAAATTTTGAACTACTAACAAGTAACTGAAATAACAGTATTAAAATATTTATCAGATTTTAGTTAGGCTGACTCCAATAGAGAGAGATATGGATGGCTGAAGTGGAATTCAGTGTTCTAAGGATAGTAAGATATGAATGTTGTATTGTGTTTCCCGTGTATGATCGTGGATAAGTGATTCTCAGAAGTCCAAAAGTATGACATATCACTTCTCTAGTGTTGATTTTTAATAGTTGACCAGCTGACATCAGTTTACTATAGAAAATCTATCAAATATAAATTTACTGTCGAAACTTAATTTACAAATAACTTTAGTGATCCCTTAATCCTATTAGCAAGAGCATATGTCTCTAGATTCGGTAATTCAAATGTATTTGTTATTTGGATCAATAACAATGTTTTCAGTGAACATCTTATCATCACATTCCTTATGCTGTAACTAGTATAGGTTTTGCAAATAGAATCATCTCAGTATTCGCAATTTGTATTCCACACTCTCATTATGGATCAAAAAACCTCCTAGCAAAATTACTTAAAAGTATTTTCAATGAATCATACACTTAGGCAAAACAGCTGTCTAGTGTATTTTGGTTTTCAATGGCTGTTTCACTGATGTCAGTCTGTAATGAGAAACTGTAAAATAATAAAGTGTTTAAACGACTGTAATTTGGATAATTTAATTTATTTAAACTAGTTAACAATGAAATTCTTAATCGTTATGATCGAGTTAGGAAAGCACGTTCAGGTGTTGTTACGAAATCACTTGTCAACTAATAGGCATTACTTACAGCGAAATTCAATAATGCAAGTACATACATAACCTATACATTTTAGTCTAATTAATACAACAGTTTAAAAACTTGTTTTTTTGTTTGTTAAATGTCATCATTATTCCTAATCGTTATTTAAACTAAAACAATTTATCCATGGTTAAAAATAGTTGCATTCTAACAGTTAAATAGATTGTATGATAACAATATTTCAGTAATTAGGTTGATAGTAGATCCTTATCAAGTAGCAAGTTCATTTATTTTTCTTAAACGTTCTATACAAACTAATGTAATAAGGTAAAAATTACTTTGGAACCTATATCGTAGTAAATGATTACCACTTGTAGATATATTATTATTATTATTATTATTATTATTATTATTATTATTGGAAATAAATCCTATTCAGTTGATTATATTTTCTAAAAGGCCAAAATTAAATTATAGTGTATGCAGTTATTGACTAAATACACATTTTTCGATAATGTAATAAGAAGACAAAGATTATCAGAATTATGTTATATGTTAGCGCAATACATTTCGAACAATCTGATCACACATATACTTGTTAAGAGCATTTATATATAAAAATAAAAGGTCAACTAGACTGGAAATGGGGTAAGAGGAGATAAGGATAATAATAATAAGAGTAACAATAAAGTGAACATAATTCGAGACCTAATCACTCTGGATAATAAGTTAATATAACCAGGGTAGGTTTAAGGTAAGAACAAACTGTTTTTGAATATACAAAGGGGGTTTCAATTTTCGTATGGCTAAGGCTTCAATAAACCTTAGTATACGCCCTTTTACACTTTTGTACAATGCCACAGAAGCCGACTTTAGATCAATCTTATGACCTGTTTCAATTATATGTTTAGCAATAAAGGATGATAGATATTTATCTACTGCTCTTATTGGGTCACTTGATTGTATTTGATTCAGCGCTAATATATCACTTAATTCTGATAATCTTCATCTTCTTATTACATTATCGAAATTTATCAAATGGACTAATTGCTTTAAATACACATTTTTATTGAAGCCGTTTTCATTTTAAGTCAATCTTATTGTTATTACAATGTTGTCAGTAAGTAAATTCACTTGAATATAACTAGTAAATAACATTCTTTTATTAGATATTCTTCTTTAAAAGTTAATCTATTTTAGTTTAATTCAGAAGATCAAATGAATTAATTGATCTAATTTCTTCTCTTTTATTCTCTTTATTTTACAATGAAATGAAAAGAAACAAAAATACAGTGACTTCCACTTCTTTTTATTATTTCAATACACTTAAATGGATCAAAAGAGGGCGATCATGACAAATGAGTATGGATTCATCTTTAACTATCTATAATATCAATCAATTGTAATCAATATTTGAAAGAATTTACAATTTCATTTGATATTAACAAGAAATCATAGATAAATATATAAGAGGGAGAATAGAAAGATTAGTTAATTGTGATCAACTTGGAAATGGAAGAATATTTTCTTTAAAAGAAAATGTTCATAAGATTGATGCATATTGTAGATCGTGAAGCAATAAAGTTGATAAAAGTTTAGATATGGATTTTTGATAACTGATAGAAGATTGTAGTCTTTACAATGGTATAAGACTTATTAAAAGACGAAAGTAAGGAATATTCAAATGAGAAATAAGTAATTTTGAATTAGATCCTAAGAAATTTAAATGTGAAACAGCTAATATACATCCAAATATTTGAAAACAGAAATTATCGGAATAATATAAGATTGACTAGTGTTGATAAGGGAACACATCAATTGGTTTACAGTTTTTGATGAACATTATTTCATTAAAACAGTATAGTGTGAAGTTCATCTGTTTTTTGATTATTATGAATGATTTTGAAATGATGATGTAATATTGACTAATAACTATTAACTAAAAACCAGATTCCAGTTAAAAAGGAAATTAAGAAAAGATGTTGGAGGTGGATAAGACATACATTACGGAAATCATCAAACTGCATCACGATGCAAGCCCTAACTTGGAATCCTGAAGGGAAACAGAAATGAGGAAGATCGAACGACATATTTTGTCGGAAATCGAAGGAGATATGGAGAGAATGAGTGGTAATTTTAAACAACTCGAAAAGATTGTTTAGGACAGAGTTGATTGGGGAATCCTGATGTGCAGCGTATACTCCTCCATGAGGGGTAACAAACATAACTAACTAAATATTCAATGACAAATAATCGGCAAGATGTTGCAGCATTAAATTAATATGAACTTTAAGGAATCAGTTCTTGTATGATGTACTCAGGAACGCAACTAATATAAAACATTGTTTTAATTATGTTTAATCGATTTTTCATTTCTAGATAAAGTTGTGAAACAAAAAAAACAATACGTGCTCATCTATGAAATAAATAAATAAAAATTAAATAATTTAATGGATATTTTCAATTGAGATTTAACTCACCTACAATTGAGAAATTCATTTGACTTCTCAAACTTATATAATTTATGTCATACAAAGAAATTGATTTGATTTAATAAGTAATGACATTATACTTTAAAATTTACTATATTTTTAACCTTATTCCTTTGGATGAACTGTATTTTCTGAATATTATTTACCCATCAAGCACTTTCTATAAACATCAGTATAGGGTTGTAAAGATTGTCAAGTTTTTGATTGAGATCATGAACCGATTGATGTTAGACCGCCACTGAAAACCTTTAAACACTGGACATCCGTTTCGTTTCATTGTGGGAAGCCATGACCAGTGGAGCTAATCCGTGTCTAGTAGAGACAGGTATCTACCTCAGTACAATGGAAGATGGCCGCTCAATTTCGTGGATTGTTTGAAGTTAGACATTAACACAGTTGGATGTTGGCTCAGTAGTACAAAGGCTAAGCGTCCGCGCGCGAGACTGAAGGCCCTGGGTTTGAGTGTGACGTGAAGGATCGTGGATGCGTACTACTGAGGAGTCCCACAATAAGACGAAACAGCCACCCAGTGCTTTCAGGTTTTCAATGGTGGTCTGACATCAATCGGTTCATGATCTCAATCAAAATCTTTATATAAATAGAAAAATGTTTGAAATAATCTTTACAAATCGAGATTTTCAAAAAAATTCATTTTTTTGTTCAATAAACTATTTTGAATTTCTTTTAGGGAATTATTTAAATTTTGTTTTAAATATAAATATTTTATGGGAAAATATGTTCCAGATATTTGACAGTTAGTTGTTTTTCTTTTTTCCATCTGTTCATCTATATTTTGTTGAATATTTCTATTGTAGTGAATGAGAACACAAGTGGAGACGATCAAATTACAGAATCCCTTAGTAAAATCTGTGAACCATACAGTAAATACTTCATTTACAATATATTAGTCAATCAATTGTTTCAGACTTGATTGTTCCATTGTTTCCACACCAATCATTCTCTGTTCACATTCTCTTTTCTTTGATCTTCTTAACATTCTGCTACCAGGCATTTCACATTCAATTAGTGATATATACTACTTATATCTATCGACATCAGTAGCACATATCACACTATAAATTGCTTAATATTAGTTTGTTGAATTCTGTTACTGAATGTTTATCTGGTCGATCTCACATTAATTATCTACTGAAAGTTTACTGAAAGTATAGGAAAAAAAGTCGTATTAGCAATAACCGATGTAAACATAGTCATTTCAGTGTTGTTCGTAATAATAAAAGTGTGAAAGAGTGATAAACAAGTATTGATCATTAGGTTTTTAGTTGAAATAATAAATAAACATTATAATTTTTAAGCAAAGATGAATAATGGGAATCAGTGGAACCCAGGACGCACGTTACCTAAATGTACCTGCATCTCAGAGTTGATGTTCACGCTGGGACTCAAACCCAGTACTATTTGTTTCAAACGCCATCGCATCATCTACGTTATCTGACAAAACACGCGTCCTGGATTCTACTTCTCTCCACTATTCATTTTTGTTTATAATGCTTTTGTATTAGGGCAATATTGAGACAATACACACAGTATGTACATATGCCAATAAGAGACTGATGAATTGCAGTGCTAAATATCAGTGAGAAGATTCAGGTAAACAATACTAAATGAATTATAATTTCTCTGTGTATAAAAGTTGCTTATTTTGTTTAATGATAACCATTTGAATTCAACTTATTTCTTTTATGTTATCCATTATATAAAGGTAAATAGTGCAGTTTTATTACATAATATGATTGAACCTTTGAAATGTAATTTTAATTGAACAAATTTAAAGGAGGTAATTAGAATATTTAGATTATGTGTTGTACAAAGACATTTTACTGAATTATATTGACAAAAATTATTTGCTTTCTAGTTTAATAAACTGAAATAGGAGAAATTTATCGTAGAGATGTAATCTATTACATAATAAAAAGTTGTCTTCCCAAAACAAACAAACAACTTGGGAACAGTAATAATATTTTCATCAAAAAAAAACGGAGATATTGTTATTACTTTTTTTCGTTTATTCACTGAACCGCTTCATTAAAAGATAATTTTTCCACTAATGGATATAATATTGCTAAAAACAAACAACCAAACACATGCACACACACACACTCCTACTGTTTATATGGATGATTTTATGGTCGAGTTGTCAAAGAAAAAAAAAACAAAAAACGAAATAGAAATACAATATTGACTGGGGATTTAAATGAAACTTACTTATTTTAAAATAATGATGAATAAACCTAATAATTAATTATTATAAAGAGAAATAGGTTCACATCAACTTTATTGAATTATAATTCTAGTTAATATAATTTAAAGAAAACAATACACATGAATATAAGAAAGAGAAAGGAAGATAGAGAGTAGTTTGTGTAAAAAAAGGACAAATATTACTTCGAATCTCAATAGACTTGAAAGATATTTCGTTGACCAATTATTATGAATATTGACTTGATATCATTAATTATTACTTATTTGATAAATAGTAATATTGTGGTGGGTGTTACTTATATCGAAATGAGTAGTATATAATGATAGTCAGGATTAGAATGCCTGGTAGCAGAAGATCAAGAATGAAAGAATGGGAACAGAAAATGCAGGAATAATGAAGTCTGAGACGATTGATTGTAATTTTGTGCTCAAATACATTCAATTGCCCCTACTATTAACCTTACATGTTTTTTTGAGATATTAAACCCCTCTTTTTATGATAATATCTACTTTGGAATATTTTAGTGGACACAAATGTAATTAATATGAGGTAGATTATTATAGGAATATTCATTTTTAGTAAAGAATAAACTGAGGTAATATTTCTTTTCAATTAAATTTTCGATTATGGCTCTACATAGATATATGGATGCACAATCTTTTTCTTTTCCTTCCTCTTTTTCTTCCTTCTCTTCTTCTTATTATTAGCTTTATTCAATATTATTTCTTTGGTACAATGTCGAATTCTCAGCACAGAGTATTTAAACAAGTTTCCTTTTCTTATTTCTTGATTGATTCTTGCGATTAATATTGAGTGGTCGCCAACTAGATGTAAGCAGTTCAGGAATCGATATCTGATTAATGTATATTCTATTCGATACATATTGCCAGCAAACACGACATCTCTGATTGGGCTCTTTTGTGATTTATGCAACGAAAGGTCGTACACTTTTGAGAAACGCATCTGAATAGGTTATGCGATTAAAAAATATAATGATGTATTAAAAAAAACTTAGATAACTTTTTGAAATATCTAGATGGCAGAAACAGGTAGCTCAAATGTTCAAACAGGCCGCTTGTTATATCTTACAAGGAATTATGAAAATAATGTTGAATGACTAACTAAATAATTAAAAGAATGAAGATAAAGTATTTATTATGAATAAACTAATTATTTGTCGAAATTAAAAACATACAATTCAATCGGATAATCAAAATACTGAAGGCCAAAGTAACGATAACGATAAGACCTACTTCTTTTGTACGCATAGTTCTGGTTTAAGCTCCTGGATGGTAAGAGCTTCGGCTATTTTTAAAAGTTGGATGCGAAGGGATCTCTTTGCAACGAATTTATTATCAAGCTGTACAATTTTATATATATATGAAAATTTTGTTTTTGTAAAAGTACTAATTCCGTGAGGAAATGTGAACACAGTTAATAAAAAGGTTATAATACTTACATGTCCTAGATTTCATTGCTTACCATATCCTGTGTATTCTATACAAAATTTTGTTACATTGACCATATCGAGGTGATCCATATAGGATGTACATTTGCATCCATGATTGATTAAGTTTAATTCAAAATATCAACAGCAGAATAGTCCGATATACTTCGAATTGAACTAATAGTTATGTAAGTTTAATAAAACAAATATCCAAATTATATTAAAGCGTGCAAGTTAAAGGATTTAGAAAACCTTTGGAAAAGAGAGGTGAATCGAATTACAATTACAACCCATTTTGATGTAGCTTATGTCAGTAGCAAGGATAACGAGAGGAGTTTGAGTACAAAGGTCAGATTTCTGAATGTGGACTCTGATAACTTTAATACTACACAAAAGAAAAGTTCATAAACCATGAGGTATCTTTAGTGGTTTTATTCAAGTCAACCCGACGCTTTAAATCAGTCAGTGGGAAAGAATAGAACTTTTAATTATCCTTATTTATCTTCTCACCAACCAGACTTTATAGTTGATGATCAGTATATTTTTTGTTATATCCGAATGAGCAGAAAAATAGTATTTCTGACGTTTGAATAAATACAATTTTTCTACTCATCGGCATATAACATGAAACTATTTACGATTAACTTTTTACCCAGTGCCCACTTTATTTTAAACTATCGAGTCCAACCTTGACATTGATACCTAAAGACCTTATAGTGTTCTGCTATACTATGACAGACCTACTAAATTGTACATCCTATATAACTGGATCTATAGAAGCATTTTAACTAATAAACACACACGGAAGTGTAGGATTCAGTCAATCCGCCTTCGTCGGTGGCTTTTTTATCATCGTTTAATTTTATTGCCGTTAATATTATCTGTACAGATCTTATTAATCTTTGTGTTAGTAATTCACATGTTGTATCATTTTTGAAATGTTACTTCAATAAAAGTAATCTCTCAGAAGGATTGTTAGCATTGACCTTATTTCTGTCTCATTCATATGTGTGTTAGTGGATTTAGCCGGATATTTATTCTTACTAAAAAAGTGAAAGGTGTGATTCCATTAAATTTTGTTAGTGTAATCTAAGCAAATCACTTTAATACTATTGTAGTGAAAGAGAACACAAGTGGGAACAAACCTCTTAGTAAAATCTAAGAACCATACAGTAAATACTTCATTTACAAAATATTAGCCAATCAATTGTCTTAGACTTCATTGTTCCTTTGTTTCCACACCAATCATTCTCTGTTTTCATTATTTTCTCTTCGGTCTTCTTAACTTTCTGCCGCCAGGTGATTCACTTTCAACTGACGTTACATACTACTTATATCTGTCAACATCAATAACACACATCACATTATGAGTCAGAATTTTTACTAAGTTTCTTTTATATCTGAGTGATATTGAACTATAGAAATAATTATACTGTTCAATTACCAATTCCCTTTTTTATATTATATCACTCTATCATGTTTCTTGCAGTCTTTTCAAATGGGCATCATACTTACGTCGTAGTGAGAAATAAAAGTAAACGATGAATGAATATTATTATATTAAGTGAATTATTAGTTACATAGTCTTCTTTTTCATTATTGTAAAGTATCATTTATACGGAGACAGTATAGCGTTATATATATTAGTTTTTATTAGTAAAGATTACATCTTACGTAATTAACAGTTATTGCCATAGGCAATATTCTATATAGAAGTAATTTCAGTTTATAATTATTTCTTATTAAAAATAAAAGTAAAAGAAAAGTAGTCAAATGATTGTTTATTCGCTTATATGAAATTTGTCAAGTAGGCGTGAACTATTTTGTTTATTCAATCACTATCATAACATAAGTTATTTGTATGTTTAAGGTTATTAGATTTGTTTATACTTTTAGGGTGTTTTTTTATATTCTGAGTTGAATAAATTAGGTGAAATTATGTTGATCAACTGAAGTTAAAACAACCACGGTTACTTTTCTTTACCTTTAATGATGAATTTTCATGGTATGGACATAAATTTTAAGAAAACAATTGTTTCCGATTGTTATCTATTCTTTTAATATCTGACTATAATTCCTGGTACAATCTGTTCTTAAGAATACCTTTTTTATTTTGATTTAAGGATTTTAAGTTACGACGTGCTATGTGATACAACTTGGTGGTTTCCTCAATGTATGTCCCATCCACGTCCTGAATCTTTTCCTAAATTCTTTTTCAGTTGGAAGGTGGCTTTGCTTACTAATTCTCACCTTGATGTCTACAATAAATCCTTCTTGTTTATTAATGATACTCCTCAGGTATGTAAGGGCTTCTACATCTTCCAGAGCTTTGTCATATGGCGTGATTTGGTTGATGTCTGTTGTGGTTTAGTTCAGCATCGTGCTTTTCTCCTTGTGAACGTTGAGGAGTAATTCAGTAGTGGCCACCACCACATTGACATTCTTCTTCTACATTTGTTACTGTCAGGTCATCTGTGAAATCCAGAACGACTAGCCACATCCAAGCTGTCCATTGTATTTCGTGCTTCCCCTAAGATGTCGACGTCTTAACAATCCAGTCGACCATTAGAATAAAGAGAAAGGATGAGAGTAAGCAGCCTTGTCTGACACCGGTCCTGACTTGAAATGAATCTGAGAGCTGTCCTAAAACACGACTTTGCAGTCTAGTCTGTCATATGAATTCCGTATGATGTTGACAGTCTTCTCATGTACACAACAGTGTTGAATAAGGTTCTGTGAGATTCTTCCATCCATATTGTCAAATGCTTTCTGATAATCAAGGAAGTTGATGTATGGTAATGAGTTCCACTCAACTATTTACTCAACAATGATCCATAGTGTCGTGATTTGGTTTGTACACGATCGATCTATACGAAACTCAGCTTCGCGGTCTCGAAGTTGAACTTCCGAATGTTTCATCCGCTTCAACAACACTGTGTTATAAGCTTTCATTGTGCTGAAAGTAGTGTGTTACCTCTGTGGTTTTCACTGTTGCTGAGATCTTTCTTTGATATCCTGATGATGTATATCACTTTCCATCGTGTCAACATACATTCTTCAACCCATGTTTACAGTTACATCTATGTTCAACTTCAGTGCTTCAGCTGGTATGCTATCGGGTCCTGCTGCTTTCCCATGCATGATTTGTCTGATGGCCATTCTGATTTCTTCCGTTGTTAGTGGAATAACATCTATAGGAATGTCTGTGTGCGCTGCTACGACGTCCGGTGGATTCAATCGAGCTGCTCTATTCAAGAGTTCTTCAAAATGTTCTACCCATCTGTTACTCTGTTCTTGAATCTCGGTGATTGTCCTACCTTCCTTGTCCTTGACCGGTCTCTCTGGTTTACTATATTTCCCTACTAGTTTCTTCATTGTGTCATATAGTTGCCTCATATTTTTTTCTCTTGAAAACTTTTCCACCGTCTTTGATAGACCTTCTACGTATTTCTGCTTGTCACTATAATGCTACTCTTCACTTGCTTGTTTCCTTTAGTATATTCAGCTAGTGCCTTCACTTTCTCTGCGCTTGTTCGCTGTTGATAATTGCTGTCTTCTTGTCCAGGGTTTTGATGTAGATCCATTCCGTATGATGGTGCTGTTCGAGGCCCAGTACCTCCTGACACGTTGAAGTTAGTACTTCTTTGATCTCTTTCCTGTTGTCCTCCATCATAATTTATTCTTATTTCAATAGGTCCTGTAAGGCTTAGAGCCTGTTGTATCTAAAAGGAGGGCTGTATTAACCTATTGTAATTCTGTTTCTTCAATTGTCCGGTACTTCTCTAGCTCTAGTTTCATCTTAACAATTACCAGGTGGGGATCCGAATATATGTCTGCTCCTCTCCTGGTTCTCACATCTTCCATTGAACTTCTGAATTTTTTACCGATGCAAATATGATCTATCTGGTTCTGTGTAATGTGATCTGGTGAGACTCATGTACCTCTGTGTATGCGTTTGTGTGGTAATATTGTGCCACTTATAACCACTTTGTTGAATGTACATAAATTTGCGTATCTCTCTCCATTTTGTTTTTTTCTCTCAGTCACTCCATTTCGTCCCATGATATCTTCATATCCGGTGCTGTTCATTCCGACTTTGGCGTTTAGATCTCCAATCAGGATGGTGAGACACTTTCTTGGGCACTTCGCTATGACTGATTGTAACCTTTCATAGAACTGATCTTTATTGTCGTCGTTGCTATCATTGATGGGTGCATAACACCAGCATCTCTCCCTTACCTAACCTTTTCTGTCCAAATTGGATACAAAGGTTTTCACTGATTCCAAGTACCGTTAAGTTGTATCTCCTCATTTCCGTTGCTGTTTGACTGGTCCTCCCTGTCTCTCACATTGTCCGTACATACCATGTACCTATATTAATTGTTGCTCTTGTTGTTAGAAGTGCTATTGGCTTCGTGACTTCCGAAGAATTTCAGCTTTCATTTTGAGACGTCATAATTCTTCCTTTATCTCTGAAGGCATAGTTTAAATGGTTTAATTTGTTTAGTCTGGTTGGAGTTGTACAACAGCATCTCTGTCGAATCTATCCCTTTCTTTCCAGATTGGGTCAAATGGATTTCACTGATTCCGAGCACCGTCAAGTTGTATCCCCTCATTTCCGTAGATATTTGGCTGATTCTCCCGGTCTCTCACATTGTCCGGACATATCGTGTACCTTCACTAATTGTTGCTCTGGTTGTTAGAAGGGAAAGCGGACTCGTGGCTTTCAAAGAATCGCGGCATTCACCACGAATTTTCATAATTTTTCTGAACGAAGATGCTTCAACTCGGAGTACAGAGTTTAAATGTTTTGAATCGTTTAGTCTGGTAAGCAATTTTCAGCAAGGTTCTTTTCTACTGGATGGTTTTGATGACCCATTCTTAAAGCTCCTCGTTTACCTGGTCTTGGGACCGTCAGTAACCCTAGAAGGGCTACAGGCGGAGTCGTTGCCGAGTGGTAATCATGGTTTTACTGTCTTTCTCCAACTCCCGAAATCATATTTTCTTTTGTCTCCCATTTTACTTTTTCCGAAATTCTAGTTTGCCTTGTGGTAAAGTTTGATGTTTCTGTAAATTATGCTCTATCTGAAAACAGCGTCTTTCCCCATTTTCCAATTTTGACATTTGGTAAGTAAAGAAGGAACGAATTGAGCGAGAAAATTTCTTCGTTCATTTCCTCATTTTATCATTTAACCGGGATTTTATTTGCTTACTACAGAGTGAATTGATGATTATAGTTTCCAACAAATGTAACTGGAATATCCTGTATAGACATCTGTTTGTGATTGAATGAACTGCTTAGGTGATAGTTGTGGCAGTTCTCTGAGTTTATGTTCTGCATAACAGAACCGTTTTAACAGTAGTGTTAAAAATTCTAGAACCACGCAGATAGACTATAATTACTTAACTTGTCTGTTCATGTTAACATATTTAAGGATAACTGACAAAGATGAAGGAAAACCAATAAAATGCACTAGAAAATATTATGATAGGAAGAATAATAACTGAGAATAAAATTAAATGACAATATTTGGAGAAAAGTAGTATGACTGTACATTTACTCATTAATAATCACGGCAACCGAAGCATTTCAATACCACTTCTTATTATTATAAGTATTTAAGTAAACAAATTCTTGCTTGCAAGATTGATTTTAAAACGTTCAATTAATTCAATTAAAGCATAACACGTTTTGATTTGTAAACTTAAAGCATCATCTTAAGATAATTCTATTTTAAGAATTATAGTACACTTCTATTGTGCTGTGTGCTATTAATGTCTATAGATATAAGTAGTATGTGTCATCATTTGAAAAGTGAAATGCCCTGCGGCAGGAGGTTAAGAAGATCAAAGAAAAAAGAGAAAGAAAACAAAGAATAATTAGTGTGAAAACGAAAGGACAATAAAGTCTGAGACTATTGATTGATATTTACAAAAGTAACAGTCAAGTTTGAGACAATTGATTGATTAATATTTTGCAAGTGAAGTGATTACTGTATGATTCTCAGATTATACTAAGACATCCTGTAATTTTGTGCTTAAATTCATTCAATTGTCCCCACTTCGGTTCTCATTCACTAAACTATGAGCAAATGAATTATATAATCCAACCATTATGATTGGTTTATGTTCACGTATTGATTTATATTTTGTACAGAACTCTATGGTTAAATTTAACATTTTTAACTCAATTAAAGATCTCAGAATATGCTAACAATATTTTGAAATAAATGATTGTCAGACAGATGTATATTGTATTCTGATATAAACCTGTTTGTATTTTGTTAATTACTTAAGTCTATTAATCCTGTTAAGGTATTTGTATTTTGCTAATATTTTCAATATTTCACTACAAGATTTGTTTTGACAATGATTGAACACTTACTTGGTCAAATATATCTTTTTTTTTGTTAAGCCAAGATGGTTAAAGTTAAACATTATCAAGTTAGACGTAAAACTCTTAAGGAATAAATAAACAAATAAGTTAGTAGATAAGTGAAAACAACTTGTGAATGAATATTGAAGTGATTACGTGGGATGAGAAAATAACTCAGTTCTATTTTTCAATCATTCTGACTTTTAGTGTTAGATTTTTTTTGAAATAATTAGTAGTCGTTTACTTATTCACTTTTTTTTCCGTCATATGCTACACTACCATGTGATGATCACAATTCATATTGAAGTCTTATTTTCGAAGGTTATCTCTTTACATTTTTACTCCTCAATGCTATTCAATGAATTATGAAAGAAAAGAATTTGTATAATTTTACTGTTTAAATTCAGACGGAGTTGCTAAGCTTTAGAACTCGCTCAACAACAACAACAACAAAAATCCAGATTTATTTTTATCAAAGTAGTGATAAATATAGAAACGGATACTGTAGTGATGTGATGAAAAGTAAAAAATCATTTAATTGTAGGCGTTAATATACATAATAAAATCATTCTGAAAATAGGCTAACATGGAATAACTCGAAAAGTAAGCGATAGACTTAATGCTGATCATTTAATAATTAAATATTTAGTGAAATTTGAACAAATAGTTGTCAGATGAAAGTAAAAAAACAACACCCATTTCCTCCCCATAAACTCTGAATTGTAAATAACAGAAGACGGATAAAGAAAATTCGAATGAACTTAAATTGTAACTTTTAATATTGATGAAGAATATTTTAAAATAAAAGTTTTTAGAAGAATTTTACTTTTTCTTGACCTTCATATGAATCATCGAATTTTTTAAAATGAAAATCTCCTCATGAATCAAATCTAATCTAATTGAAAACCCCGAATTCCCTAATACGCCTGAGGATGAAGAGATTCAGATCTCGCTCTCAAAATGGTCTCACATGACCACATGTATACAGCCAGCGGTAGGGAAGTCATACTCATTGCCATCTCGAAGCGGGGGTGCTGTTTATAAAACTGAGAGGACGGAAAGCCAATGTCCGGTGCTTTAACTAGGTTAGTGGGTACGGAGGGTCCACCCAGAGGAGTTAGAAAACCCTGATTTTAAACCAATGGTGTACATAGGCTTCAGGATACTGAGGGAACAAATGGAGTATGAACCTAAAGTTGGCCATCGGTTACCACACCTCCTAACATGCTCCACTGCCTTGTACATTAGACCTCTAAACCAAAAGTTCGGGGAGTGGCCTCCTAAGAAAACCACCTGCTTCGTTTTAGGCTGACGAGCAGTATTCCAGCTTACACACAAACCGAGTGATGATTGCAACTGGAAAAAGTAATTATTGCTTCAATTCTCATTCAGAAAAATCACATTCGCAATTATTTGGTAACATACGTTTTTATTTTTTTAACAATACTCCCTTTTATCCCCAGTTTGTGTATTCTTTTATTCTTTCAATTTATACAGCAGCTTACTTATTGTGAAAACCTTGTCCTATCAAAACGATCTCAAGTAACTGACTGGTTGAACGTTTAATGCAACCACCGACTACAAACACCAAACCAACCTTTTTAAAACCACGTATACCATCCAAACTAGCCTCCTTTGGAGTTCGCACAATAATGTAGTTTGAACATTAGATAGGGTTAGCTTTGTCCTTAAAAAAAATTCATCATCGAAGTCTGTTAATCTCAGACACATATTCAAGAGTCTAATACAGTACTGCAAATTCGATCTCTATTTGTGGCTTCTAAAATCTTGTTTCGCGTTAGTTTATCCGAGGACACTTCGGCATCTTCGTCTGGTCTTGCTGTCGTTGATGTCGCATTAGACGCTAGAGCTGACACAGCACTAACTCATTGGATCCTTATTAACTATCAGTTGCGTACTGTTAGGTTAGAAAGCTCCATCAAATCGAAAATAAATCGGCATAGGAAACGATGTTTTCTCGTCGTTGTTTACGCTTCGATATATTGAAGCTTGGATAGAATCAAGAATAAGTTTCACAACCAGTTAAGTGTTCTTCTTCAGAAGATGCGTTTGAGAGATATTGTAGTGCCAGCTGGAGACTTAAATGCACAAGTCTAGGTACAAAAAAGAGTTGCTTAGGTGGCCAATGAGGACATATTGTTTGCAGGTCAGATAACGTTGACTGTCTGATACAACTTTAAGTGGATTAAAATCCGTTCTTGGTTAGCGCTAACTACCGACACAGTCACCACCAATGTTCTACCTGACGTCCTCCTTCTGCTTCTCAAACAACGACTTGGATTGATCACATCGCAATCAGCTACCGCTGATGAGGTTGTGCACAAGACTGCTGCTCCTTTTGGAGTACTTATCTGGATTCCGACCATGCCCTTGTTTACACTAATCTTAACTTAAGTTTCAGTGGCCAACAAATTCATTGTCCTAAAGGGATCGATGTCAGTAAATTGGTTGCAGCTTCTGTTGCAACTAAATGTCAAATCGAGCTAGGTTCAACGCTAGCTATCAACCCACAGAAACGTATGAACGAGACATGCAAGAAACCCCAACTTTTGAATCGCTACAAACCACAAGTCCCAGACGACTTACTTCCGGTCTTTTTTAAAGATGATGGAGACCTTCGAGTTAAGGCACTGATAGGGTTGTTTATAAATGTCTGGCAACCAGAGAGTGGAATGAGTCGATAGTTGTCCCTATTTTTAAAAAGGTTTCACGTCATCTATACAATTATCGGAGGATAAGCTGACTTCTGATTGCGTTCAAACTATTGGCTTCCATCATACTTGATAGATTTTTCAAAACCCAAGAAAAATTGACTCGCGAGGAGTAGAATGGTTTTGGTTCTGGTATGAGGAGGAATTGATCATATCTTCACTCTCCGTCAAATGTTAGAATACCGTCATACTTATTACAGGTCAACAATCATTGTGTTTGTTAACACTAGGGCCGCCTTCGATTCATTGGACAAGACTGTTCTTTGGGATTGTCTATTGAAGAAGAATGTACCTAAGAAGTTTATTAACATCTTAAAAGCTCTATATACAAGCATCTCAGATAGAGTAAAGCCATACAACCATCTCATTCCATTGTTTCATTTAAGGAGTGAGGTTAGTCAGGGTTGCACAATCTCACTATCCTTCTTCTACAACGCCATCTATGACGTCCTGAAAATAGCTCTGGTGGATGCAGGTAACGGTAATATAGATCTGTTATCTGGAGAAAGACTTTCCGGCCTTCAGTATGAGGATGATATTGTTTTACTGTGCGGTGATACCCAAACAATGCAATCCACACTTCATCAGTTGTCAATTAGTGTTTGAAGGTATGATATGTGCTTTGAACCTTCTGAGTGCAAGGTACTTCTACCAAATTGATAGGACCTTGAACCTCCACTTAGTCTACATAATGAACAGACAGAAGTAGTCGAGGAGTTCGTGTATCAAGGTAGCTGCGTATGTGCTGGTGGTGGCGTGAATGACGAAATCAATTCACGTATAGTGAAAGAGCAACTTATGACAATCTGGGCCATCTTTGGTGGCTTCATGTTTGGTCATCGTTGTTTCCGAGGTTTGCCGACATCCAGTGGCAACACCATGTTATTAATACAGAGATTCGGCATCGTGTGTTCAAGTACAGCGACGACAATTCAACTAGTGTCACGATGTTAAAGCACCGACTTCGGTATCTTGGACATGTTCTACAAATGTCATCCTAGAGAAATCCGGGTCGTACATTAATGGATAACGGTGGAACCGGTCGGAGAAAGCGGAGAGGTGGTCAGTGTATGACATACTGTCGTAATATGAAAGAAAGCTTTACGGGACTGGCTACGTTGGACCTTCGCGACTCCTTGATTGAGGTCTTGAAGATTGTGCAATACAGTAGCTTGAGACATTATCAGATAGAAGTCAGTGGCGATCCTGCTATAACTTTCCCTTACTTTCTTCATTAAAGTGAAAGTAGCTTCTTTAACTGAAAGAACTCTTTCTGGTTACGTTTTTCCTAATTAAACTGCTTCCTCCATTTTTATGACTATTATTATTGTTATGATTATTATTTCACTCTCATACATCAATGTCTGTTGATTGTTGTTCTTCTTTTTATCATATTCACCCTCCATTCTCTATCTCATTGTTATTTTGCGGCGCATATATATTTGGTGCCCCCTTGTACTAATGTTTGTATGTTTGAATAAATAAATAAACAAATAAATATAGTTGGTATAGCTTCTACTCTGTTTAAAATCGATAGGTTTTTCAAATTTCATTCTCTAAAGTGACTAGATGTTAAAATAAGATTAGTCTGATAATGTTACACAGGAAGTGAACCAATTTAATTATGTCAACTAAATATAAGTAATTAGTATCGGAGCTTTGTGGAGATTGTTCAGTTTGTAGTTTAAATCATTGTAGAGTTTCAATTAGATAACTAATAATAATTGAGAAGTAGTGAATATTCTCTTACTAGCTTTCGACTAAACACCTAACGTTTAAACTTGATATTATCGAGTTGATTTTCAATGACTGACATTTCTAACTTCAGTCAACTTGCGATATCATACTGTATTGGTTGTGGACCAAAACATAGTCTGTTAGACTCAATTAGTATTAAACTTATAGTTTTTGTCACACGTAAGTTGAGTTTAACGCTAAGTCTTGTGAAAAGCTCATTAATGAAAGAAATTCATAGTCATAAAATTAAAATGTAGATTTTAGAAATAAATTAAAATGAACGAAGTTACGCCACCGTACACCATTGTCTTCAGTGAGTTGATATCTCACAACAGACCTGGTTGAACTCCACTGATAACGGCTTCTCACTAGAACTCTAAGAGTATCTATTAAAGTCAGTCACTATTGAGCAGATGAAGAATTGTAGAATTTACTTAGTATTCTTCCGTAGTTAACAATTTCTAACTGTTTTACTGCTGAAATCAAACTATGTTTAAAAGGAAATATTAGAGCATTATGAAATAGATATCGTTGTTACAAGTATTATATTATACACATAGTTATTCTAATTACCTCTAATCACAGAAACATTACCATCGTTGTCATATATATATATATATATATATATATATATATATATATATAACACTAAATTACTTTATCATATCTATTTTTACTGTTAGAATTATATAATTTTGACTTTAAATATAATAGATTGTAATTAGCTGATAAGAACCTAACGAAATCTAATCAAGTCATGTTAGTCTGCTCAATTCTTTATTCTTTCTCTATTCAAGATCATAGAAAGAACTAAATATATGAAATTGGTTTAAAAAACAGCAGCAGCAACAACAACATCAACTTAAAATGATTAGATAACTATGGATTATTTCATTGGAATCAGTATATAATACAATATTGAATAAGTTGAAAACTTCTCATGTTAATAATCAATTAGACACATCTGTTACTTTTTATAATTGAGTTAATAATACTAGTAATATTTACTATGCCATAGAAATAGAAATACCCTAAAGTTATCCATTCCATATAGGATAACATTTAATGATTTATATTTAAGAAAAAAACATTGGAAATTATAACAAAGAAAATGAGGTGAATAATTATTATTCTATTGAGTTTATTATTCATCATATTTATATGGAATGAGAAATACAAACAATGAATTGATGATACTTAATTCAGAAATTTTTATCACAGTTTTCTTCCTTTAACTTATATGTTGTTTAAGAAAATAATTTATTCGACTGAAATACATATCTCGTATTGAATACAGTGTATACAGAGGGTTTGAGTGTGACTTAAGGGATCATGGATGCGCACTGCTGAGGAGTCCCAGGTTTTTCGATGGTTGTCTAACATTGATTATTTATTATCTCACTCGGAAACTCAACAATCTTTACAACCCCATACTGATAAAAATAATGAGTAATTGAATAATTACTGTTCATTCGTGTTGTATTGCAGTTGGAAATAAGTAAATTATATCATGTGTAAAATATTACACTGATAGCGCAGTTCATTTAAAAAGAAGAATTTGAGCCTTCTATTGAGTAATGCATACTTGAAAAATATAATTTTTGATACCTCCATTGAAACTGTAATGGATAGAAATGATTAAGTATGATAAATCTGTGTAATTTAATTAAAGTCAACTATATTGCTTTATACGTCTAAAATTAGTGCGAATTTCTGATCGTCATTCTGTACTGTAACAATTTATTTATTTACATAAATATACAGTTTTTAGGAAACAATATTGTGGAATTACATTGAACAGTGTCAATACATTTTCGTGCAATGATCGTATACTCTTATACAGTTGATAAAGAGCGGCCTGCTTGAGCATCTGGGCTACATGTTCCTGCCATCTAGATATTCCAACAAGTCATCTATCTTTCTTTATTTCAATATATCATTACGTTTATTAATCACATAACCTATTCTGCTGCGTTTCTGAAAAGTGTACAACCTTTCGTTGTCAAAGTTACAAAAAACTCAATAAGAGACAATGTGGTTGCTGGCAATATACAACGAAAAGAATGTACATTATTCAGATGTTCATTTACTGAACTGCTAACATCTAACTGGCGATCACTCAATATTTATCGCCAGGACCGACCAAGAAGAAAGAAACGAAAACTTGTTGAAATACTTTACGCTGAGAATTCTATATTGTACCAAAAATATAATATTGAATAAAGCTGATAATAATAATAATATTGTTTTCCTTATCAGAATTTACTACGTGAATATTTTTACTGAACTGAATAGCTGATCTGGTTAGCGTTTTTTTAGCGAGTTAGTTTTCTACGGGATGGGGACGTTAACCCCATGCCCAACCCTCCTCCTTTATCCGGGCTTGGGACTGGCAGTAGCCCTCGGAGGGACTCCAGGCGGAGGAATCCTCAAGGCCAAAGGAACAGAGGAAGATCAAAGAACACATTACGCCGAGAAATGGAAATAGACATGAAAAAGATGAACAAGAATTGGATGGAATTAGAAAAGAAGGCCCAGGAAAGAGTTGGTTGGAGAATGCTGGTCGGCGGCCTATGCTCCATTGGGAGTAACAGGCATAAGTAAGTAAGTAAGAATAGCTGATCTGGAAGTGTTTCAAATTTTCTTCTTCAACCAGTAATCTAACAATATTGGCACAAACATTTATATTGAAATAACAAAGCCAGTAAAAGCAGTAGGAAATCAGGAAATAAATAAAATAAAAACGATTTCATAGAATTCAGATGAGAGTTATAGAACTTGCTTATTTTACAATAATCAATTGGAAAAAATTACACTTAATAAATACGTTTAAATAGTGAAAGTGAAGGAGGGCGAAAATGATCTAAAAAAAACCTATTTTAGTAACAAGTTAGTAGAAAGTATACTTTGTGCATTCTGTCCATTTTCAATGGTGGTTTATTTGCCTTAAATTATGTTCAAATTTATCTTATTCTTTAATGTCACTCAAGTTTATTAGGTTTGTAGTATCAAGTGTTCTTGTGACTATTAGAACTACTATTATTACCATTACTATTATCATTACTATTATTGCTATTATAACTACTACTGCTATTATTATTATCATTATTATTGTTAGTATTATTACCAGTCACTTCACTGGTACAATACTGATACACATTCTCTACACATATTCTTTTTATCAGCATTTAATTATGCATCAAAAGATTTTTAAATTCCTACCCAAAAAAGTAATTTTTATTTCGAATAACCTTAACTCATTTACTGATAGCTAATTTTAACCTAATCTGTTTATTTATTAAATCATAGATATTATCTATTTGTGTACCTGGTGGGAATTAAAATGCCAATGATTATGAATAAAAGAAATAAATAAAAATGTTATTGACAGATGAACTAAATTTTTCTAAGGTTCTTTATGAGTTCATTTAACTTTATGTATACGGTGATGATTAGAGGTAGTCTATAAGAAACCTTAGATCTAGATTTCATGATGGTTAGCCCTCTTCATTAAGGTTTACCTTTTATTTTGAGATCTGATGCTCTCTGGTGAATTCGACTCAGTGTCAACCAACTTTAAGGTTAGAGATGTTACCATTGGTTCAAATGTAGTGAACAAGAACACGAGTGGGGCAGTCGAATGTATCTGACACGAAATTACAGATCATCTCAATAAAATCTGAGAACCATATAGTAAATCGTCAATTTTCAAAATATCAATCCATCATATCAAACTTGACTGTTCCTGTTGAAAACATTAATCCATTGTCTCAGATTTTATTTTTCATGCGTTTTTATACCAATTGCATTCCGTTCCCGTTCTTTCCTCTTCGAACTTCTACTGAAATACATTCTATGCCTGACGACCATTATTTACTACTTGTGTAGATAAAAGTAACCCACACCACACTCTTCCCCTCTTTAACGCATTCGTTCTTTCGGTGGATCTGCTCGCTGTGCCACTTTCTTCTTCTCTGCAGTCTGTGCCACGCTCTCCATCAAAATGTCAAGTCTGCGGCGCACTGACCTCCATAGCTCCGTTGACATGCCGAGGCCTCAACATCCGACATCCTCCCAGCACCTGGGACGTTCAACGCCTGCGCTCCAGCGGCCTGCTGAGCCACCTACATCCCATGTCCGCCCAGCAACCTCCTGTCTCACCACTCCTCTCCGTCAACAGCACCCGCCACAGCCAACGCCGCCCCGCCAGAACACTCCACTCGATGTCACCTCTCCGCACCAGACTGCTCCAGCTGACACCCCAGCTCCAGGCCCGCAACGGCGTTCAAAGAACATTACCCTTCCTCTTCTAGTTGGCAGCGACACTAAATCTCGTGTAAGACAGTATGGAGGAGATTAAGACTAGTATATATTCATGAGTTTTTCAGTTAATGTTAATAATTTTTTCAAAATATATTATATTTAAAGAATAAACAACACCTATTAAACATTATATCTTATTCATATAATGAATTAACAATAACATTCCTTATTGCATAATAATATATGCAATTGATGAGAACCTATAAAACGAAACAAAATTTTTAAAAAATTAATTTTGATCAATTACCATTTTAATTTTCTTTATATTCATAAAGAAAACTATTTGTATTCATTTAATAAAACGATTATATTATCACTGTCATGTGTTTTCTTCTTTTCATTAATAAATATCAATGATTCAAAGAGATCCAATGAATATTTATGCCGTTTTTCTTTCTTTTTCTTTTCTTTTAAAAAACAAAATCTAAATGACTAAAATCTTTTGATCTGTATCCTGGTTTTATTATTTCAAATAAATTAAGGTCATGCTACTTATGATCCATATAATTTACTCATAGAAATAAATAATTAACCTATTGAATTAAAGAAAAACAAACAAACAATGAATTTGAATATAAATTATATTTTTATATGATTTCTATTTAAATCTTACGTAATGAAACAAATAAACATTTGACTAAATGTTGTCATTAAACAAGATTTGTCTTCTTTATAAAATTCTTATTTTAATGTAGATATTCATGGTTATTAAATTCATTCAAAGCAATGAAATGATGCATAACCCATGATTATATTGATGTTAAGGTCATTTCATATCATTATATTATTATTTTTATTATCGTTATTATAAACTGCTCAAATAGTTATGCTTGTTTAACATCAAATTGTAAATCATTAGAAAACTACTTGGGCATGTCTTATTTTAAATGACTTGGCTTATTGCTTTATTAATTAATTAATTATTAATTTATTAATTAATTTTTTGAGAAAGACACTTAATTCTCCTGTTTTTTTGTTATTTCTTATCTGGTAAGCGCTCACGTACGAGACTCACGAGGCGGGGTCGTGGATATGTACTGATGAGGAGTCCCAGATTGGAATGAAACGGCTGTCCAGTGCTTCCAGGTTTTCATGCTGATCTAGCTTCAATTGACTCATAAATTCAATTATCAAATTACTACAATCTCTACAAAACCCCTTCTGATATTCTATAATGACTTATGAGGCATTATGTCATTGTTGACTTACTTCCTAAAATAATCCCTTACAATCCGACTCCATGTTAGCGTTAGTATATATAATATATATGACGAGTTAGTTAACATATAGGTTTATGCAATTTCCTGATCAGTTTCATCACAAACTAGGGACATTTGATAAACCATTGTAAATCAGAAAAGATTAAAAATACATTTTATTAAAGTTTATGATGACATTCGCAGAATACACTCAAGATCCTAAAACCTGTAGAATCTTGTTAAGAAATAAATCATATTGTCACCGTTCACTAACTCAGCAATGACAAATGTGTAAAAATGTTAACCGAATGATAAGAAACAAAGAGAAGTGAACTTTTTGAGTGAAAATCGGTCAGAAGTTTCATATTTAAATGAAATATTTTTATATGCATATTGAATACAATAAGTAAATACAAAGAAACATAATTAAGTTACTTAAACAGATTATCTCCGGAATTCGAATTATCATTTATCTTTAAAGGTGACATTTGCTTTGTAAACCTTATTTTTTGTCTCTTATCATACACTGAGTATCCGAACACTAGACATTGTGTGCTGTAGCCATTATGTAATAATAATAATAATAATAACTATTATTTTTAATATAAATAAACCTAAAAAGTGATGTTCCTTTTAAAAACATTATCACAGACTAAGTAGTTCTATTTCAGATCGATAGAAAATTTCCTGACCCAATAATTAGACAAAGAGGAAAACTTCAACAGAACACAATAGATGAGATTAGTTATTAAATATTCTAAATAGATACTTTAAAATTAATTCATTAAATTATTTAATTTAATTTAATGATTAAATCACAACAAAATCAAGTATACACTAACACAATGATGATTGTAAAAAAGAAAACACAGCAGTATATTGATTTAAATAACCAAAGATGGAAAATATAATGTAACTTTTTTTTTTACATAAAAAGGAACACGACGATGTTAATCATGATACATATGAGTGTAATGTTTACTGTTTTGGAATATTTCCTATTCGTATATATATATATATATATATATATATATATATATATATATATATATATATATATATATATATGTTGACGCCGTAATACATCTAAATGAGTTCTACAATAAATATGGTCAATAGTAATTAGATTAATATTTGAACGAAGAATATTCTTTTCGATAAGTTCTCTTCAGGTTCTACAATTCATATATCCAAATTAGTAATACAAAAAAATGACCAAGGTAGGGAGAAATTGCATCGTTTAAAGTTAAAGCATGTGAATTGAGGATTGTCAAATAAAATAGAATAAAATAGTTCATGTTGATATGACTCATATAGCATTTAACTTGAATTTGTATATATGTTAAGTGAAAATTTAAGATTTATGATCAGAAATAAATATGGGTCAGATAGGATGAGAGTTGTGTTACTTACTTACTTACTTACTTACGCCTGTTACTCCTCATGAAGGAGCATAGGCCGCTCACCAGCATTCTCCATCCAACCCTGTAATGGGCAATCCTTTCTAGCTCCGTCCAGTTGTAATTCATCGTTTTCATATCTGCTTCTATTATCCGACGTAATGTGTTCTTTGGCCTTCCTCTTTTTCGCTTCCCTTCAGGATTGCAAGTTAGCGCTTGCCTCGTGATGCATTTTGACGATTTGCGTAATGTATGTCCTATCCATTTCCATCGTCTTTTCCTAATTTCTTCTTCAGCTGGAAGTTGGTTTGTTCTCTCCCACAGAAGGCTATTGCTGATGGTATCCGGCCAATGGATGTTGAGTATATTGCGTAGATAACTATTTATAAATACTTGTACCTTCTTGATGGTTGTTGTTGTAGTTCTCCAAGTTTCAGCTCCATACAGTAGAACTGCCTTGACGTTGGTATTGAAGATTCTCACTTTGATATTGGTTGAAAGTTGTTTTGAGTTTCATATGTTCTTTAACTGTAGGAATGCTGTCCTTGCTTTGCCAATCCTTACCTTTGTAGTGCTGTTTGTCCACTTGTCCAGTTCTTTTTTAGCTTCAGTTTTAAATTGGCCACAACTAGGTGGTGATCTGAAGCTACGTCAGCACCTCTCCTGGTTCTTACACCTTCTATTGTCCTTCTGAATTTTTTGTTGATGCAAATATGATCTATTTGGCTCTCTGTAGTGTGGTCCGGTGAGATCCATGTAGCCTTGTGTATACGCTTGTGTGGAAATATTTTGCCTCCTATGACCAATTTGTTGAATGCACATAGATTTGCAAATCTTTCTCCATTTTCGTTTCTTTCTCTCAGTCCATGTCGTCCCATAATATCTTCATATCCAGTGTTTTCTATTCCGACTTTGGCATTTAGATCTCCCATCAGAATAGTTAGGTCCTTCCTTGGGCATTTCTCAATGACTGACTGCAGCCGCTCGTAGAACTGATCTTTAATGTCGTCGTTGCTATCATTTGTGGGTGCATAACATTGGATAATATTCATTAAGATCCCCTCCTTCTTTGTTTTGAATGATGCTTTGATGATTCTGGATCCGTGGGATTCCCATCCTACAAGTGCATTTCGTGCTACTTTGGACAGCATAAGAGCGACTCCCTGAGTGTGTGGAGCATTGTCCTCTTCGTGACTGGAGAGAGTTGTGTACTTTGTTCTTAATCTGGTCATTTTTCGAATTATTAATTTGGATATATGAATTGTGGAACATGTAGAGAATTTATCGAAAAGAATATTCTTCGTTTATATACTAGTCTTTTAATATGATGATCTTTTAACGAGTAGATTCACAGATATTTCCATGTTGCATTTCATCATTACAATGTAATAATTATAAAAATCCTTTGGTAATGAGATATAATTTCTGAAGTCATACGTCACTTATTTTATTATGATGAACTTTCCCATTATAAACAACTAGTTACTACTAATTACCCTTGAATATTAACGGTGTCATGTAATTATACAATTTTGAAAATTACCATAATGCTGATTGGTGAAAGACGTGAGTGGATATACAATAATGATTAAGACATTTTTAACTTTTTCTGTTCTTTAAAGTATTTAAATTGAAACTTATCCATTAAATGTAAATGTAGTCAAAAAATTCATTTAAGAAGATTTTATTTTATTATATTACTTATTTTGCAATGAGAATTGTTTACTATAACCAAATTAGCGAATTATTATTGTCACGATAGATTTAAATAAATGAGATGGCGTTTTTCTTTTTTCAAAACTTAATCTACTTTACGTCATGTTAATCTCTTTTGTCTATAATACTTTGATGAATTCACAATATCTAAACTGGATGGTTACATTATTCAAACAAATTTGTCTAATATTAAATAGAATTATTAAGTTTATCAAGATTAAATCTAAATAACATGAATTACGAAGATAAACATGATGTTATCCATTATTAAATATCTTGGGGTATATATATAATAGTGGAATGTATATATATATATACTGACAATAGAAAGTAACAAATTGAATTAAATAATCGAAATCACATAAAATTATTAAAGACACGTCTGGAGATTTTATGATTAAATAGAATTCAAATGGTTGGAATCATTTGGATGAATTTGATATATTGAGGAGGACAATTTGAAAACAATGAAAAATATATTGAATGTATATAAAATAACATTTAAGAAATTTATGAGAAATAAATAAATATCGTTTGAAGTAAATTAACTTATAATTTACTGGACATTTGATTTATGGAGGACATTGTATTTATAGTCTTGATAGTATTCAACTAATTTGTACTTTTAACTAATAAAGTACATATTAGACAAATGGTTACTAATGGTACATATACATATGTAACATATAGTGGAGAAAACTATAGGAGTATACAATTTGAAAAGAAGTGACTTAAAACTTCTTTTGGTAGGACGCCTGTCACAAGGATTATAATGATGTGATGTAGCAGTTAACAGTCATTATTTCCCTAATGGAACGATTAAACTGTTATTTTTGTGTATGAGTAATGTAGCAAAGTCAGATCACCATTAACTAAGGTGAAGAAAATAAAAACAAAAAACGTAGTATAATAACAACAAAAGTTACTGTGATAGGACAGTTGTCATAAATTCACTTGGTACTGTTTTACTTGAATCTTCACATTGATGTTTAGGACTGCAATTGATCAGTCTCTTAATGGCATATGTGAATACTGTGCGTATTGCCTCGACATTGCCTTAATTTATAAACTATTAAGACTCAGTAACTAAGTGGATAACGCGGTGACATTTAAAGCGAATTGAACTGGGTTCGAGTCCCAGGGTGAACACCAACTCTAAGACGCAAGTACATCCAGCTGACGAGTCCCTGATAGGACAAAACGCGTATACTGCATTCCACTGCTAGCCACTAGTCGTCATAAATGTTGGGTCATTTCGTGATCTATTGATTTAGGGTAGATTTTATTCCAACTAAACGTCTGTTACACATTTAGCTTTCTAATGACACTATGAATGAGCCAACGTAAATACGGTTTGATGTTAAGCAGGATTAGCATTAGGGAAAAATATCCTCATAAAGTGATGTGTAGAAAGTGAACTTAATAATAATAATAACCAAACATTTAAAATTCCCATAGTTCTACTAGTTGAACAAAATATAAGCCCTGGCGTATGGATTTTTAAGGTAATATCAGTACCGCTGATGTAGTGATTTTGTTTCACGAACACATTACAAGAAATTATTTCAGGGTCTCCAAAATTAACTCATAGAGTACACTATATAAAGAGTAGATTTTAACTGTGACGTCTCGCTAATGGTATCAAGTTACTAATCTTACATCTCAAGGATTCCACATACTAGATTACATCAGTGGATGAGAAAGACTCAGCCTTAGTCTAAGTAGTCGCTTCCATAAAGGGATGAGTTCAAGCTTAATATATTTGGATTTACAGTCTAAAGTGCAATTACTCCCGAGAATTCGAAGTGTAAAGGGTCAGTGTTCAGATTCTAACTTAAGCTTATCCTTATTACAAGCACTACTCAAAACAAAAGTACAGTATTAGAGAAGTTATTGGACAAATATTTTGGATAATAAAATACGTGAGTTACTAATATGGAGCTTACATAATATTCAACCTAGATGTTGTCGGGACTTACAAATTTTCATTGTGACCTGATCAAAGATGGACAGATTATAGGAGTACCTGAGTTCCCTGTATGAAACCTAGATAACACCTAACTATTAAGTGTCCAGTCGAAATTGAGTAAAGGATAACCAGGGTAAAACTATTCTCATTTAGCAATACCAAGTCCCAAATCCCATTATGAGCACCAATGAGCTAATATCCTGAGTTCCATACTTCTTTTAAATGGCTAAGCTCTTTAGCGGAAAATTAATATATTACTTTAAAGTAATGTGCATGCGGAAAAGGCTTACTTATTCTGAAGCAACTGTAGATATTGTCTACTTAAACTATAAAGTACAAGAGACTTACGTCACTACCTTATATTGCACCACTTATGAAAAGAAGTGTATCCGAAGACTAAATCTAGCTACATGATATCTGTGACTGATAAAACAATCAAGTAATCCAAGTAAGGGGTCTTTAATTCCATAAGATATGAGTTTACTTACAAGAAGCTGATGGTTAACCTCGTCAACGGATTTACATATATTAAGGTTCAGAACTAAAACTAGATGCACTAAACTACAATAACTAAAAACCAAGTTAGAAAATTCAAAGTGTCTAATCATGAACGATATAATTTGAGGAAATTTTGTTGTAAGTGAGTATTAGGTTTTTCAGTAAGTAAATAATTGGAAATTTAGTTATATAAATTTTTGAAATTATTCTAGAAATAATTGTAGTAATATTTATTGACCAGTATCTAGATTGAAAATTTCATATTAAACATATATGGTTTTTCAGCAGATAAAATTCTGTACTTATTTATTTTATTTTATATATTTTAACACATCGATATCGGTACAAGGAGGCACCAAATACATATGTGCCACATAGATCTCATTTGATATGTGTGAGGGCTGTGATACTGTTCGGGTGCCCAAACCGAAGCAGGTGGTTTTCTCAGGGGGCCACACCCGGAGCCTTTGACCTGAAGGTCTGACCCACAAGGCAGTGGAGCAACGTAAGGAGATGCATTCCTATGGTAGCCGGTGGCCAACGATTGGTTCATACACCTTTTGTTCCTTCAGGATTCTGGAGCCCATGTGCACCATTGGTTTGGAATAGGGGTTTTCCAACTTCCCTCTCTCCATGTACACCAACCCGGTTAAAGTGTCGGACATTCGCTTTTCGTCCTCTCAATTTCGTAAGCAACACCGCCAGAAGAAGGCAATGAGTAGGACTTCTCTGGCAGAGGCTATATACGCGTGGCCATGTGAGAGCATTTCGAGAGGGAAAGCGGACTCTCCCAACTCTCGGCCGTACTAGAGCATTCGGGGATATTTGGGAGCGGTTTTAGAAGTAGTAGTTTATGAATTTCATCAAATTCAAAGTTAACAGATATAGTCTCATCAACTTCATGATCCTTTTAAAGCCTTAGGGATGATAATAGCATTACTAATTTTTAAATAATTGAAAAAATGAATGAATAGTGTTACAATTCATGTATGTGATTTATGATCCAATGTTAGCTTAAAGTTTGTTATAGGTCACAAAAATACTATCGAAAAATTGAACAATAGTTTAAGTATCACTTAAAAGTGAACTATTATATAAAATGTAAGTGGTATTTGCATTTTGACATGATCTAACTCGTTTATTACACAGAAATATGTTTTCTTTACTTTGGAGCTAAATAACTAAATGAAGACAACGCTTAATGAATGACTTTTAACTTATGGATTTCTTTAAGTTGATTGAAAAAAGTATAACTAATTGTGCAATATAAATCATTCTATTTAAAGTTTTTGCAAGGGTCTTAATTTATTAAGATACGTAAACGGCATAAATAGAATATTAGACACAATAACCTTGTGTATTTTTATGGGTTAAATTGAATCTAAGCATTGGTTAATGATTTAACAAAATATTTAATCCACGATAAAAGTGATCTAAGAGAAGTTACCTTCAATTCCTCAATACAGATGAGTTGTGTTCATGAGCTATTAATCTAAATAATAGGATGTGTGGGATGAACCCAAGTATAACCTTCTCTGTTACACTTTGAATCGTGGTCATGGTTACTCATTACCGAGGATTCCCATAGCTATGATCAGTCCGTGATGCAAGCTATCAAATTCAATAGATTTCACAAACCCTCTATATTAAATAACGAAAAAAGTCAAGGTTAGGTATCTGTTTAGAAAATAATTCATATTCCCCAACTGTAAGCCACTAACATGATGCATTAAATCTAAGTTTAATGTTATTTGAAGCTAAACAAAAAATCTCTAATTTTAATGGAAATAATATTCTTTATAGACTTCAAAATCGTACCATTTAGTAAAGTGAACTCATTAAACTTGAAACTGTCAGAGAATTCTATGACAGTTTGTAATTTTTGTTTTAATGTATCAATCCAATAGGATACATTAATAAAAAAAGTGATTGATCTAATTCACAGGGGAACTAGACAAAAGTGACATTTTTACATAGTTTATTACATTAATTTATCATCATAAAGTTTATTTCACTAAAACTATTAATAAAAAATCATTTTCTAGAATTTCTTAAAAAACAAAACAAAAAGATGAATTATCTTCGATAATTTGATGCGATTGCAGAATATAAATAATGAGAAGTTTTGCCTAAATTTGATCGAATAGTTTCACAGTACTTGGGCGTCGAGTTGATATAAAACATTAAAGAGGAAAAATGTATTTGGGAAAATCTCAGTGAATAAATTTGAAGTACATCCAACATTTCGCCTAGCAATCTGGTTCAAGCTTTTTTAAGGATTTTACAAATACATTCTTCCTTTTTAATGTCTCATATCAATTCGGTGGCCAAATACTGTGAAACTATTCGATCAAATTTAGACGAAAAACGATGAATATTTTAATTTTGTTTTTGGTCTTGTCTAATTGGTTTCAAGTTTTCACATTTCAGTTTCTTTTTTGTTGTTGTTGTGAATATTCAATATGTTTATATTTATTTCTTACACTACAGAATTCAAAAAACCCTATATGGGGTTAATCTTTCTTAAGTGATGTAAATTTAAAAATTTTATTTGAATTTATTTCAGAGGTTATGTTAATATTTACACAGGTAAATTACATGAATATTTTGAGCTTAGAGTACCTCATAGTTTATGTGTTGTGTATTCCATTCATGAAACCCTAATCTGTGTATAATATATGGTAATAAATATTGATTAATTTTTGATAAATCGATCGATCAATCAATCAATAAATACCCTTTTTATTCATTTTGCACTGATGAAATATTTGAAAGGGTTAATGTTTGTTTGTACTTATATATTATAAAATTTCGGCAGATATATCAAATTGTGTTTTCTCACTGTATAAATGGATATGTGCCAGTTGAAATAATTAATTTCTGTTGAGATTACTGAATATATACAAGAAAAAGTGCAATCAGTTTAATTGATTATTTTTAAATATCTTTTAAACAACTGGATCCTTTGCTTTGCAAGAGATAATTTCTAGTTATTCCATAGGTTTATTAACTTTTTAAACTTGAATATGTTTACTAAACTGTACATGATATTTAGGACAGTATATTATTCAGAAAACTTATCATTAGTCTATAAAGTTATTGAATGCTAGTCTGAACTGTATGAAGAGGTATAGATTTACAGGTCGAGTTTTGTACGGTGCTTGAAATCTATAATTAAAAACATTGAGTAATTTAATCTAAAATCAACCGCGATGATGCGACTACATTAGTTTTTTTATATTTCTTATTGATTTCATTTACTTATAATGTACTATGTTTCCTAAGTTTGTCTTTCTTTTCACTTCATGGAATAATACTGTTTCTATCTCTCTCTTCTATTTGTTATTTTATCAGTTTTATCTCTTGATGCACTGATGTGAGATATAACGATTTGAACTAATGGAACTAATTGATACTCATCTCAGGTAACGATCAATGGATGCCTACCTAGTGATTTAAATGGTTGAGTATTCTCTGACCGGCTTGAAAATCCTACGGTCAAGCCTTTTCAGGATCGTTGGTGCTCATTGTTTAAAAGTCTCATGCCACGATAGGTTAAGTTATGAATAGTGTTTTTAGAATCTATGTTCTGTTGAACTCACAAAAAAACTATTATCCTTTTTCTCACGTGATTACATGAGATTATTCGCAAAAAACATACCAAATAATTGATTAAGGATTAATTCTTATATAGATTTCATACTGAAAGAAAATGAGTGAAAGTATAGCACGAAAAGTTTTATTATTACCGTGTTTGCATTCTAGTTTTCGTTTGTTTTTGGAAAAAAAATCGTTTACACGTCTCATTCATGTATTGTAATACTAGGCAATTCATGAGGGACATTATATGCTAAACAGAATGATTTTGATGCTGATTTAAACATTATTTAGTTGAAACATTTATTATTATACATGTGTACACAATCCAGTCATACTATGATAAATGTTTGGTATGACAATCGATTTAATTCAGTAATATTCAGTTTATTATTTATTTTATTTAGATGTGGAATTCGTTTGGTATGATATCTTTTGTATTTAATTTGTGAGACCATCATGCAGTATGACATACAATAGCTAAGTGGATAGTGCGTTGGCATTTATAGCGGATGGTAATGAGTTCAACTCTGGGATTCAGGTATGTTCTGTTGATGAGTCCTAAATGAGACGAAACGCAAGTTCTGGATTCCACTTCTAGCCACCATTTATCCCTGCTTAAAATGCTTGTAACTTAATGACAACAACGAAACATTTTGATCACACATATACTTGTTAAGAACATTTATGTGTAAAAACAAAAGGTCAGGTAGACTAGAAATAGAGTGTAATAAAGAAATGTACTGCGTTAATATATCACGTAGTTCTGATAATCTTCATATCCTTATTACGCTATTGAAATTTATCAGAGGGACTGACTGCTTCAAACGAAACAATTCTCATCAGATGCACAAGTGCCAAAAGAGACTAACTAGTTGCAATCCTAAAGAATAAATGGAAGATTCAAATAACCAATACAGATGAACAATTCTCCATTTCTATTTTTTCCCTATTTTCATTATAAATGTGGTGTTCGCTAACTTATTATCAGATTACAACAAAATTTATACATAATACGAAACGTTTGGTTAAAGTGGTTGGTGTGTTTTGGAGTGTAAAATAAATTTTATCCTATAATCGATTCCCCATTCTTACTTGAGTTGTTTAATACTACAAAGTTCGTACTGTTCCAAGTACCGTTTTTCTGGCGTTTATAAAAATAGTGTACCCTACTTCATCATGTTAGTAACGTACTTCAGCTTATTAAATATTTAATTCACCTAAAGTAATTTGGTTCTGTGAACATTTAAGTTAGCATTCATTAAAACCTTTGAAGTACACAAAATATGCCTATGAATATACAGTATACATGATTACAATTACTTTAGTGCTTTACGACTAACTTTAGGCGCTTTTCAGATTACATACTACTCGTAAGTTAGATAACACTAAGAAATAAGCAAAAACACAACTGGTGTATAATTTACTAAGAAAGGATTGTCTTTAAATACTGTCCTTAAGGTTTGCTAAATTACAAATGATAATATGAGTTATAATACATAGAGGAATATATTTCAACAAATAAGTACTTAGTTGTCGAATACTGACATCTGAAATAGATAATCTGACATCGAATGGATTATGTTATAGCCAACAAAACACCTGTTTTTTAGAATACTTATCTTTGACGATGACGAAGTAGTTGTAAAAGCCAATTACAGACTGAACTAATGAGTTTATCTTGCTGCCTAGCTGGTTATACTTTACTAAACATACTATCACTAACTAGACGAGACATTAAAAAATAAAAAAATCCACAAGTTATTCTAGAAAAGTATAATTATTGTTCATATTTATTCGTATCATTAGGTTTTACTGTTATCAGTTATTTAATATACTGACATAATCATTGCGTAAAACTCCCTAATTGAATAACTATTAACTTGATTACTGAAGCAAAATAAGTGAAATTATTTGAAATAAATATCTACATTTTCCTCAAGTTACTACATTATTCCCCAAAATATATTTATTCTCTCGAAAATTTGCTCTTTTTTAAAATCGATAAATGCGGTTTTATTACTCGAATGTTTTGTGTATTTTTTCGATGTTGATCAAATTATGTTCCATTTGAGATTTTCTTATCTTTATTTAAGTGAATAATTATCAGAATCAAGTAGAAACTATAATTTGATATCGTTGTGGTGGGATTGGTTCCTAACCATACGACCATTGAAGCCAAACATAAAATTACTGGAAACATTTGTATTTAACATTTAACACGAAGGAAAGGTCAACAGTGGTGAACGTGGGAACATTCAATTCATTAAATCGGATAGAATGACTCAGTCTTGCAGGTGTGATCATTATTGTGTAACTTATCTCTTTTATTCATGCTAAATATATTGATCTATCTCCAGATTAAATGTGTTCTTTGGAAACACCCAACATTATATTGCTGATTGTTACGATACGACGAGTCAGAATAGACATAATCTAATTCACGTATTTATTTATTAATTTTATGCTTATAGAATTTGTTTATTAAAGGTTGATATTTAATATTTGTTAAATAAAATACAGTTTCAATGTCTCATCTCTTGATACTTTAAACGAAACACCGTGGATAACATTATTGTATAATACATCAATTTCATATCGATTCTCTTATTTAAATAACTACAAAATATCATTAGTTGAATAAAATAATCCAATTTAAAAAAGGCTTCGAAATGAGTTCTCATTGTTAGGTTTAGATAATGTGATTAGGGAGACTCATCCACACTGAAAGGGAAAGAATCATCGCTGATGACTCTCAGTTAAATTTCATGATCTTTAGTTTAGTTATTGGCAAGGTTATTGGAGTGGATTGATGAGATATTGAATACTTAGATGGATCAGTTATCTGTCTGTCTTTAGTTTTGAGTGATATCCATTAACTGATGTTATTTTGTGATATAAACCCTGTATAGACTAAAATAATCAAAGATAGTTTATGTATTATTTAAATTATGTATTATCAAAGAGGTTTATGTGGTATATTTTACGTTAGTGTACTCATGTACTTAAGACACTACTTTATGGGAAAAAGTAGAGGATTCAATACCAAGAACATTAATTATATATAATCAAATAATCTATTTGTTCAATCTTAGATAATTTCTTTTATAAAACATTTTCTGTATAATAACCAACTTTTGTCTTAGCATGATATTTCACAAATTAGTAGGAAAATTTTTTCAAAAAATCTACTACTTGAAAGTAGTATTTTTTTGTTTAATAATTTATTGATCGATTTCAATAAATTAACCACTTTTTTTCCCTTTTTTGTTTTCAGTTGGGTATGTATATAAACAATAAATAAATGTAATGAGTATTAATAATGAATACGTTTGACTGTGATTACATTTCGATCAAAATCTTAATTTCAATTATAAATTTTGAAAGAGATCAGAATGACAATGTGTAGAGCATACAATTAATACATGCAATACATACAATGAATGTATTAGTATTAGTCTAGTAAATGGAATTATTTTAAATAATGTAATAACCTAATATGAACTTAGAAATAGTTGATTGTAAGATGGTAGTTGGAGGTAGTCAACAGGAAACTCTGGACCCGAGTTTCATGCTATTTGGCACTCACCAACTAGGTGTACATGTAATCTAGAGGGAACTGGTGCTCTCTGATGGATTTGATACCATGTCACTTAACTTCACAGTCCGAGATGTTATCACTAGACTTGCCGGGCCTCGACCGACATCCTGTTGGTCCGAGATGTATTTACAATTGATTGATCATTAGATGGTGATCAATGTCATGTGAGTTAGGTCATTCTTACTGCTGATCGAATGCTATTGACCAAGCTGTGATGTGGCCACTAAGAAGGACCTGACACACATGAAATTAATCACCATCCATTGATCAGTCAATTGTAAACAGTTGACTGTTTAATGTCGTTTGAGTTGAAGAGTTTTGACGTTTTTATGAAAACTTCTAGTGTTAAATCGTGTATATTAAAAATCATCTTATCATTTTACATGATAAATATTTATTGGGAATGCAGAAAGTTGAATTATTTCGACAATGCTGTATAAGGTTTTTTTCTGTTTTAATGGAAAGCCACAATTTAAGAAGAGAATTCGATGAAGATCTAGGCTGTAACTAACTAATTATATTGGTTATTGGAAGTGTTATAATACAGAGTAAAATGTGAAAAGATGAATTATTGGATCCACAACCAGTGGCCAAATGATATTTTGCTTGATGGTTAATCTTAAGATCGTGGTTTTCAGTGTATATACTACTATAATGTTTCAAACTTGAAAACGACAAACGTCTGCTTCATGCTGATTTTCAATGACTTTTCAAATATTAATAATTCATCATGAAAAGTTTGATCAAATTAAATAAAATCTATACAAAATATTCAATCATAGCTCATTTGATTACGCAAACAGTGGTCTATTCTTTTTTGACTTCAAAAGTAATATGAATGTTGTTCTTGAGTGGAAAGTTCTACGGAGACCGTCTGATTATGATGCTTTTGTATATTATCAAAAGACTATAAAATAATTCACAAAATTGTTGTATAAAAAATAACCTTCCAAAATTTAGTCATTTTTAAGTTATTTTTCATATATTATGTCATTTATATGATTAGATTGTTTAAAATGTATTGCACAAGTATAATTTTGATAGCCTTGGTCTTCTTATCGAATTATCCAAACCCTAGATTGTATGATAATTCAAATTTTGTAATTTTATTTAACAAACTTATTTCAAAAAGTTACCTTTACTTTGCATCCATGACAAAATATTGACAATTTTTATTTATCTTTTAAGAATGAATAATTATCAATCCACATAATACACAACTGGCTGGTTAGCTATACAGTAACATTAAATGAAATAAACCACATTTAATTGAACGGCTTATTAGTTTTAATAAGTCACAATAGAACGTTGTAACTTTTAAAATGAAAGACTGAACAGTGATTATTCTTCTATGAATAATTAGTGTACTTTATCCAACTTTACGAAATGCTGTTCTTTGTTCAAGAGGTTAAGTGATGAGTTCGATAACTGTCGTATGGAATTATTAGGTTTTCATTCATCCCGCGTGGTGTGGGATCGTGGATGCGCATTGCTGAGGAGTCCCATACTAGAACGAAACGGCCGTCCAGTGCTTCTAGGATTTCAATGGTGGTCTAGCTTCAACTGACTCATGATTTCAATCTGTGAAAATTTCTAAAATCTCCACAAACCCCTTCTGATAATTTCATTCTATCTATCTATTTATCTATCCATCTATAAACATATATATATGTATGTATCAATGGTTGTATGTATAAATTTATATATGTTCATCCGTACGTACGTAGGTAGGTAGGTAGGTAGGTAGGTAGGCACGTGTATGTGTATGTATATATGATCTTACTTATTCCGAATAAAATTTTCAGTTAAGACTAATTGTATATGTAAATGTAAATGAAAATGTAAATGTAAATTTTTGTGAGATCAACTATATCCTGTTAATAAAAGAATTTTTTAATATTCTATTAAAGCAATGAAATTTGAATATATTTATATGTATATAATCATAGTTTGATGTGATCCACTATAGATTTGCTATACTTTTTTCCTATCTTAGGTATTATTTTTCCGAATATATTTGTAAATCTTGATGGCATAAGTTTAAATTTTCGTATTTCCTTATTTCAGTGGAAGTCACTTCATATTTGTAAATCTTGATGAGCGTAAGTTCGAATTTTCGTATTTCCTTATTTCAGTGGAAGTCAATTCATCAGTAAACGTCAGCCCTGAAGTGCAGGTAAATCCAGTTGACAAGTCCCAGATCAGACGAAATGTTTGTTATAGATTTTACTACTAATAACCGTCCAGCTTTACTTAAATATGCTCATAACTTTAAGGCACTCTCGGAGCAATCAACTAAAGATACACAAATCTCAAAAGAGGTTAATCGTTTGTAGTCTTCGATATCAACAAGAAAAGAGTACATTTTCAGGTGAAATTAAATCAGTTATTTTATCGTCAGTGGCTGGCTTCGAGGGGAAATGTCTAGAGTTCTATCGAGAAACCGTGACCAGCGAGTTACAATCGTGTTGTGTGTGGGGAAGTTACCTACAGAAAATAGCGGGAATTGGTCACAAAGTACCGCCAATTGATTTAGTTTGGATTTATATATAATTGGATCCGAACTCAGTGTTCTAGAGATTAGGCAATTGCGAGTGAGACTGAAGGTCCTGTGTTTGATTATCGGTCGAGGGGTCGTGAATAGACACTACCGTGGAGTATCGTAAAGGATGAGATAGCCTTCAAAGCTTTCATTTGTTGAATAACTGAAATTGATTCGTGATATCAACAAATAACTTTTCGTGTGAAGAACCTTATTTACTCTCTGAAATGATTTAGACCAAGTCACAAAGTGTTAGAATGTGAATTTTCTACTGATTAATGCATAGTAAATATATGATCGTTTAATTTTTGTAAGCCAGAGGGCTCAGCTTACCCGCTAAATAATAACCTATTTCATTACAAAGATCAATACCGATCGAGAAACGAACGTAATGAAATGTGTTAATAATAAGCTATTCATTTGTCATTCATTATTAAACTGATATAGATCAATTATCAGGCATAACTTTTTTGGTATCAAACTTTGAACCATACTTTTTCAAGAATTAGTAGTACTAATCATATAGGCCTAAATTGAATCGATTGGTGTGTGATTTCCATCTGTAACTCCAAGGTTTATAGCCAAATATTTCATATCATTAAATCATCTCTTCATACTGAACAATGAAGTTATATTACATGAGAATGTTTTAAATATTTAATATGTTTCGAATACATAATCAAAAATTCAATATACATCATGGTTAATCGAAAAGTATTGCATGATCTGTCTGTCTAGTTGACTTCAAACTTCGTGCATCACTGAACAAATAAGTATATAAAATTTATTTATTCACAATATATATAGTAAGGAGAAATGAAGAAACTTGATAACTGATTTGAAAAAAACCTTAATGTCCATCTATTCATTTGTGTTTCATATGAATAGATTAATGTGTATTCATGACTATGAGGTAGTTTAATAGAATGGATACATTTACACTAATGAACATTTTTTAAAAACATGGTTTAGCATACTGTCATTGTCCTCGTTAAAAAAAACAATGGATAAAGCGGTATCACGTAATACATTTTAAGCATTTACATGGAACAATGTAAAATAATAAATGATATGAGGGGCAACTCAACAGAGATATATCTTTGGACAGTTTTCTCTTTTATCATAATAGGGAAATTGGAATTCCTAGTTGGTTACAGGTTACATTGCTATGTATGCATTAGGTTAATTTTCAAATCGACACTCATACATTTGTATTGATCTGTAAGTAAAAAATGTAATTTTCAGTTTCTTTATATGAACTCGTTCATGTATCAATAAAATTTGAAAAATTCTATATTTCGAATGGAGTTCAAGTTGTTATGATATAATACTTTTTCGATTTTGTATTGAAGGTAAATTTTAATATCCACTCGAATATTTTTTTCAAAGGTACCACTTAAATAATCTCATTTTATCATTTCATTATATCGGACAAAAATTATAAATTAAAAGATTAGAAATAATAACATTATCCGAAAGGGTTTTGTGGAGATTTTAGAAATTTCATTAGGTGAAATCACGAGTCAATTGAATCTAGACCATCATGGAAAACCTGAAAGCCCTGGACGGCCGTGTCGTCCTAGTATGGGACTCCATGGCAGTCCGCATCCACGATCCTGCTCCCCGCGAGATCCGAACCCAGAATCTGTCAGTTTCGCGTGCGAGCGCTTAACCATTAGACCACTGAGCCGGCATCCAACGGTGTTAATTTCTAACTTCAACCAATCCACGAAATTGTACCACAGTACACAATTGTCTTCAGTAAGCTGATACCTCACAACAGACCTGGTTGAACTCCACTGGTAACGGATTCTCACTAGAACTCCAGGAAATGTTTCTTAAAATTAGTTACTAGTGAGCAGATGATTATTATCAAAAGGGGTTTTGTGGAGATTTTAGAAATTTCACTAGTTAAAATCGTGGATGCGCACTGCCGTGGAGTTCCATACTAAGACAAAACGGCCATCTTGTGCTTCCAGGTTTTCCATGGTAGTCTAGCTTCAATTGAATCATGATTTCAATCAGTGAAAATTTTAAAATCTCCAAAAAAACCCTTCTGATAATTTCTTAATTGGCCAGTAATTGTCTAGATAACGTCAGACTATGATCTAGACTATTCTCAAAATAGAAAAGCCAACATTGTACTGCTGTTGACAATCTTTTGGTTACAAATTTGAAATTTCTATGCTGTATATTGTTAAGAAAGGTGAATTGACTTGCAATGGTAATTTGATTCTAAAGATGATTATAATGTGAAATTCTTTTATTGTAATATGAATATTTTATATTTATTAACATGACGTTCTCTGGTTTTTGACGTGTAATGGTTGTTTCCGTGATTCCTTATTCCTATAATTAAAGTTATCGTTTGACGAAAATAACATTTTAAACGGAAGGTAATATCCATATTTGTCTGAAAAATTCCAGTTAAACCCTAAATAAATGACTAAACAGTGAAAAACCAATTGAACCGTTTTGTGGATTATTTTTCGTTTATTTGCATTTGAAAGTAAATAGGAATTTTGATCAGAATGGGGTCTAAGGGGATCGCAGAGATTTTAGTAGTTGAATTTATGAATTGATGTAATCTAGACCACTATGGAAAGCCTGAAGTTACTGGACGTCCGTTTCTTCCTATTATGGGACTCCTCAACAGTGCGCATGCATGATTCAGCACTCGAGATTTGAACCATGGACTTTTGGTCTCTCAAGCAAACGCTTAACCTCTAGACCACTGAGTCGGCATCCAGTGTTAATATCTAAATTCAATCGACCCACGAATGGTTGCGTAACCATTCATCCATTGTGTGATATAGATACCTGTCTCTGCTGAACACGGATTGAACTCCACTGATCACGGTCTCTCACTAGAACTCCGAGAATTACCTCATGACACCAGTCACTAGTGAAGTTAGACATTAACAACATTGAATGTCAACTCAGTGGTTTAGAGGTTAGGCGTTCGCTCGTTTGACCAAAGGTCCTTGGTTCGAGTCCCACTTGAGGGACTATGAATGTGCACTGTTGGTAGTCCCATATTAGGGGTAAACAGCCGTCCAGTACTTCGAGATTTCCAATAGTACTCTAGCTTCCATCGACTCATGAATCCGATTATTAGATAGGAATTAACAACTGATTAACTAATAATTAGCAGTGATCGAATTTTTTCAGCCAAGTTACAATATGACCATTAGTCCGAACGACCCGTTATTATGTACACTATGTTGAGATATTCAGTGGTATCCGGTAGAACTAGACTTCGTGACAGGTTGAGGGTTTCCTCCCAATTGCCTTCAACTATTTAACAATATACAAAACTTGAAAATGTCCCATATATAATACTTAAAATTTACACATATTATTGTTACTTATATCACTTGTAGTGATGATGAAATGATAATTCGGCAATGGCATAAATATCAACGATTAATGGATCGGTTCAGGAATTATAGAAAGTAAAGTGTTGAGGAGATATATTTAAACAAAAAAGAAAGGAAAGACAAATGATAATTTTAAAACAATTAGAGATGAATTCACTTGGTATTGTTTTACTTGAATCTTCCCACTGATGACGAATTGAATTTCACCTCATTGCACAAGCAAGTGGCTATCAGGACTTAGTAGCTAAGTGCATAATGCGATGGCGTTTGAAGCAAATGGTACTGGGTTCGAGTCCCAGAGTGAACATCAACTCTGAGATGCAGGTACATCCAGCTGACGAGTCCCAAATAGGACAAAACGCACGTCCTGGATTCCGCTGCTAGCCATTATTTATCTTTGCTTATAATGAGAGATGAATAAATTTGACAGCTATAAAAGAAATATATACAACTCAAAGCAATAAATATGCATCATTTATAAATGTAACATTTTCATACTATAGAGCCATGTAGTAATCGATTAAAAGCTAACCGATATATATCCTCCAGGTTGGAGAATATAATGAAGTAAAATTTATTAAAAATAACAAATAGTAAGTTATTAAATCAATGAAAAGTTATAAAGGCTTATTGATTGGAGAATAACAATTCAAATGTCAAAATTTCAATATATTAGTCAAACAAAAAAGAATGATTATTGACTAAAGAATATTGATTAAATGATAAACTGTTACTTACAATGAATGAACACATAGTAACTAGATATTTAGTTAACTATTTTCCTTTTATTTGGTTTAATAGAAATTATATTCAAAAAAATGTTTCACATTAAAACTTCCTCTTAGTTTATAAAGGTACATAGAAACTGATGTTTAAAATTAGTGTCAGAAGAAAATGCTAAGTCTTAAAGCAAATGTACTTTGGGAAAGTTATAACAGCTTTTATTTCATTTGATTATCTGTCTCATTATCTGAAAAGTTACCGCTAAAATTCATTGTTTCTTTAGGTTTACTAAATTGACCGAATTTAGTAAACATTGGGCATTTGCTTTATCTTAGTACACTAATAACAGTCATGTGCTCTTAGGTGATCAATATTGAGAGGTCATTCCAGAAGTTCTAATAACAATCTATAACCAATGGAGCGCAACCGTCTTGAGTATGAGACATTTATCCTTCTCAGATAATACGAGATTGTCGTACAATATCATATATCGATTGAAGTTAGATTAAGAAATTCGAAGGTTCTGTGTTTGATACTTAGTGGATACATAGCGTTAATGAATCCAATACCAGGATGAAACAGTTATTAAATGTTTCCTGATTTTCAATAGTACTCTGATTATGAACAGCTCGTGATGTAAATCATGAAATTCATCAATATCTATAAACTACTTATATTGATACGAATCATTCTTATGCTTTCTTAACTAAATTGGTTGAAGGAGCTGATTAAGTATTAATTTTAGAATTTAATCACTATGATTTCTTCTAAAATTAAGGTCAAGGTTGGAATTTCAGGTTTAGACAATGATTGTAACTTCAAACTAGTTACTGATATTCTCAAGATGAATGATTTGTGAACTGAAAATTTAATTAATTACTTCATTATCTAAGGTTAAATAATCTTTCCTAAAGTTCTAGATTTCAATCAAAAAAAGTGTATAAGTATTGGATTTTTATATGATTATTTTCTATAATGATATAATGTTTTATTGCGTGACTTTTAATCTTATATTTGATAAAGTGTTGAGATAGTGGAGAAGATTTGTAACTCAGGTAGATGATTTTGATGAAGTTTTGTTCTGTGAACTGGATGAAAGTTCCATGAGTAAACCATTCAGGTCAGAGAACAAAACTCTATCAGAATAAAGTATTGAATTTGACTGAAAATATTTATAAGTGAACAATGAAAATAAAATCCTAGTACGTATGTATATATTTATGTCTTCAACTTTGAATCACACTTCATAAGTTAGGATTGATAATAGTATTTTAACAAAATGAATGGTGCAGTACTTAAATCTGTAACCTTTACAGTCAAAAGTTCGGTATTTTACCCCTCAGATGGGTTGGTTCTTGATAATTTATTTATTCTATGAAGAAATGGCTTATTAGGATTTTATAATTATATCATTATTTTTAGTATCATTTAAAAGAGGATTTATGTGCGCATGTCTATGATTACTATGCAAAGAAAGTTGATTATGTCTATGGTATTTTTTCAATATTTTATTCAGAAATACTATACTACGTATAAGATTGTTATATGTATTACTAAGTTACCATATTTTACCAATCGCGATTTCACATCATAAAAGACGCCCATGGTAACGATGACTGCTGTTACTGATAGATGTAAGACCTAGTGTTTGAACATTGGAAGTTTATGTGAAAGTCCCTTTTAAACTGTTCTGACACATTCAGTTTTCAACATTAGGTACGCTTCATAGATGATTAATCATTGAGTAGTTGTGACCAATTTAATATTCGTCTACTCCTTTAGTACTGCTTGGATTCTGTCGACCAAGTTATAATGTAGCCATTAGTTTCAATGACTCGACATATCATTTACTCTGTAACGTGGTTGTATGTAGCCGGTAGGAAACCCTAGACTGAAGATTATTGCCAGCTAGCGTTTTCAAGCTGTGAAGCAGAGATAAGCATGTTCAGATCTGATCGAAAGTGTCAGTTTCTTTAAAGGTTCACTTACTTTCTGTTGACGAGTGCCAACTAGCCTAAAATGTAAATCCGCCGTTCCATAGTCGCCACTTACAATCACCTAGTATTAATTAACCTTCAATCTGGTTTGTTTAGATTTATAATTTAAAATCAATAATAATATTTCAGAGGATACTAATTGTGGTAATCTTGACTATTAACGAGAAAATGTTTAAATTTCTACAACAACAAAATAGGTGTATGACACCCAATAGAGATGTGTTAGTACTACCATCTTATTTCACTAAGAAACATCGCAAAAAAAATAAAGGTTGGGTTTTTTGATGGGTTTCTAAATGGTATAAAATGCACACACTAGTTATTATTGTTACTCATTATTTAAAGTATTAGTAATCTGGTAGTCATTTTTTATTTATTTAACATTCAATTTAATAATTCTCAACATATATCGACACCCTTATCCTCTTGAATGGCTAATATCAGTTATCTTGTATGTTAACTATATAAAATTAATTTTAATCTGAAGATAAACAAAATGTCTATCTGCAAAATAACATAAACAAAATGAATAATCTAATATTTAAGTATTTATTTATATATAAACACTTATCTGTTAAACATATGGTATGAATATATTCAAATATTTCCATGGTTACATGTAAATAGTAATAAAATTTTAAAATTTATTGATATACACTACTGGTTATAGTAATTCAATAACTTTTGGTTATGTAAAAATAGTAGTAAGTTACATAGTAGCAAACAATAAGTAATATATGTTCAAAGTATTCTATAGGATATTCATTTGATAAGGAAACTGATGGAACAAAGTATTTTACTATAAAAAAACAACCCAAACTACATAGAACACTACTGAAATATAGAAGAATTAATTTATTTAACAAATAAATCTTTTTCTGTTGGTTCATCTATTTCACTTTGTGTTGATCGTTTAAGTGAATCAGAACGTCGTAAAGTTGAACATCTTGAAAAATGATGAATTGGAGAATCTGATGGATTTGAAGTTGTTGGTGAAATGTTTTTATGAATTTTTACTGCGTTATCAACAATATTTGGTAAAATTAATGTTGGCGGTTCAGGATTTATTAAATCTTTTAGAACTGATTTTCTATGACTTTCAGTTTTGAAACGTTTTGCATCTTGACGAGCTAAATTTCTCTTTTTTATTTTTCGTCTGTCTCTGTTTTTACAAGAAAAAAATAATCAATAAACAAATAAAGGTGTATTGAATTATTGAAGTTACATTTTTAGAAAATGAAATTGATGTTTTAAGCTTAAAAAAATACAAAATTATAATTGACGAATTTATAATGAATTTTTCTAAAGAATAAACGTAACTTTTGCTTTAGTCACTTATTGAAATGTTTGAACACTACTCATCATAATAATAGAAATCTGTTACCTTATCAACATTTGTTACTCTAAGAATAACAACACAAATTTATTATAAATGTAAACGTAAACAGTGTAAAATTATGTTGTGGGAGGGCAGGGGAGATTTGAATCATAAACTATCTGTAGTATCCCATATTGTATTATATAACAACACTGAAGTAGTCATTATTAACATTGCAGTCTGATTCATATATATATATATCTCAAAATGCACCCCATATCACAAGTTAGTGGCTATTGTGACTCTGTAGATAAGTAGGAATCGTAGTGATATTTCTAGAGAACGGTATTGAGTTATAGTCCAGGCGTGAGCATAAATCATAGGATGCAAAAACATCCGGCTGATGAGTCGGAAACAGAGTGAAATATCCTGGACTCCACCGCTAGCAACTATCTATCTCCGTTTGAAATTATAGTCTAATATTTCACACAAAAGATGCTGCCTGTTATATAATAAGTTGATTGACTTATTCATCCGAGAACCTGGCTTTGTAATAGTAATATTTAAAAACCACACAGTTCATTTTATCAGTTTCTGGACTCCATATGATTAATGCTTCAACTTTTTTGTGTTTTTGAATCTCATCTTCAATTGATCTTACAGTATATATTTTTGTGATCAACAAGTACTGTTACTTCGATCCTTCCCGTCACTTATATTCAGAATATTATATTGTATCATTTATAGTTTAATACTACTATGATTTTAAGTGGTTAACGAGAAATCGTGAAATAAAACGAATTCATTCAGTTTTATTTCAATTGTTGTTTTGGGTTTATTAAAACTCAAAAATGGGACCAGTTGTATGTAATTTATCGTTGTCTGGTTAATCACTTTGATATCTATATATACGTCGATTAAACACATGAAATCATTGATCATAAATGAAAGGCTAAAATTGATTTAAATATACAAAGATTTGTTCTCTACGTTTAGAGTATCATAATGCTGTTACACATCTTACAGATACAATTTTAATTGTAAGTAGATTGAAAAAACTAATGATGATGGTCCTTAATTTTTTTCACCTTAAAGTATACTTGAGCTAAGTTGTTCAATATGATCTGGAGACCTGCTAGAATATCTAGGCTACTTGTTCCTGCCATCTAGATATTTCAACAACTTACATGAATTTTGTTTGTTTTAACAAATCATGATGTTTGTTAATCACATAACCTATTCAAGAGCATTTATGAAGTGTTTACGACCTTTTGCTGTACAACTTACAAAAAAGTACAATCAGAGACATGGTGGTTGTTAGCAATATCCATCGAAAAAATGAACATTATTCATATATTGATTCTTGAAATCGCTTACATCTAACTGGTGATTACTCAGTATTTCTTGCCAAAATCGATCAGTACATAAGAAACGGAAACTTATTAAAATACTTTGCACTGAGAATTCTATATTGTACCAAAAATATAATACTGAATATAGCTAGTAATAATAATAATGTTATGATACTTGATATCAGATATAAAGATCAAAATTTTAATCTTATTCCAGATAATAAGTAAATGAACAATGTAAAGAAATCTTAGATAACTTGATAAGAAAGATTTATTCATTCTCACTTAAAGATGAATGTTTTTTAAACTTCTTAATGAAAACTATTATTTTCTCAATTATACTAATTCAAATACAGAGTGAATTGGTTACAGTCTCCATAATGATTCTAATGAATTAAATGGAATTTTATTTCTTTCACCATATATTTATTAAAGTATAATAGTTAAACTCATTTCTAATATATTCAATCTAATAGGACATTTCTCATTGTTAGTATGAAATTATATTAGTTAAATTAGGGAGCTTTTCACACAAACAATTTAATAATTGTATTTATCTCTAACGTAATTATTTAAAAGTAATTTCTCACAAGGTTTCTTTAAAGAAGATTTTAATAGAAGTGTTCATTCTACATATCTCATTGATTTATATAACTATGTAGTAATATGTACTTTAGATTACCATATACTTTGTATAAAGAATACTACTAGAAGTTTATAAGAAATAATGTGTGATGACAGACTATCCAAATTATTGTTTTATGATGACTACTCTTGGTATATTGCAATTTATAATAACATGACTTGAATAATAACCCCACTGAGAATGCTTAAAATCTCATAGACTTTGTAAGTAGCTACATAAAGCTGACTATAGTTTCCATATACCTTAGGCAAGTCAGAGAATATCTGGGTCGATTGTTAAAATCCAAGATCCTTGAAGTAAACTGAATTGTTCACAATGTTATTGATCATTTGAAGCTTATTGCTTAAGACGGGAATTATGGGAGTTTGTGAGTTCGGGTTGAAAAACCTTGAAAGTATAATAAATACTTTCAAAATTCGCTAAAAGTTTCAATTATTGTAAAAACACAGATGTATGAAAGGAGAATATTCCTTTCGATAAATCCTCATTAGGTCCTACAGTAAAAGAAATACGTTTATGATAAACATTTCCTTTAGACATTACAGCATATAAGTTCAGTATTACTAGTAAAATAAAATCAAGTTTGAGTGTTTAAACTACTACTATACAAAGTTAACTTAATTTAAACTATGAAAATTCTACAATCTCCACAATACGCTATACTGATAATAATCATGTGCTCACTAGGGACTAACTTCGAGGGGAAATTTCCAGAGTTCCGGTGAGAAGCCGTAACTAGTGGAGTACAGTCGTGCTGGGTGTGAAAAAGCTACCCACCGAAGACAGTGGAATATAGTCGCTCAGTACTGTGGATTGATTGAGCTTAGAAATAACCACGTCGAATGTCGATTCAGTGCTTTAAAGTTCAAGCACTTGCGTGCTATATTGAGAGTCTTGTGTTTGATTCCTGGTAGAAGGATAGTGGTTGAGATATGATGAGGAGTTTCATACTAGGACGAAACGGCCGTCTCATGCTTCCACGTTTTCAATGGTTATCCAGCTAAGATCATTTCACGATTTAGGCTAGGAAAACCCTAAAGTCTTCATTTAACTATTTGCTGACAGCATAATTATGTTTGTACGTTATCTGTTATTATGAGATTAATAATCAGAATAAATGTAGATACCACAGGGGAAGACAAATAGTAACGTGGTTATAAATTAGATCGAAGGTTCGTTCAACGATTAAGGAAAGTTTAAAATGATATGAATTAAGAAGTAGTGGAGTGGGGTTGAGTGCCAATTAAATTCTATCTGTGCTCAAGAGAATCATTAAATAATAATGATACAAATATGTGACTCCTCTGCAGTGAGCACCCACGATCCCGCACCCTGCGGGACTCAAACCCATGGTCTACTGGTTTTGAGCGCGGGCACGTAACCACTAGACAACTGAGCCGGCACCCAACGGTGTTAATGTCTAACTTCAACTAATCCAGGAAGTTGCGCCGGTACGAAACGGCCGTTCAGTGCTTACAGGTTTTCCATGGTGGTCTAGCTTCAACTGACTCATGATTTAAATCTGAACTTTCTAAAATCTCCACAAACCTTTTCTGATACGAATATGTGTTAAAAATGGTTAACAGTAACATTCTAATAGGAAAAATCTTTCAAAAGAATACAAAGACAAGGTGTATATGAACACTGGTCCTATTAGAGTATTTTATAAATATGATAAATTATCGACTTGTTGGATTTGAGGTTGGCCATGATAAGAGAAGAGATTAAATGAGCTTTCTTTGTATGTAGACTGTTTGGTAATCCAAGTAGCTATTTCTCTCGGTTTTTGTAGGATTCTGAGTCTAATATATCTTGATTGATAATTTCTTTCACGTTAACTTACAATAATTAACGAATTCACGTGAGGAGTATGAGGTATTTGAACTAAATAAGTCAGGATTAAGTTGCTTACAGTCAAGATTATACTTTTGTCTTTTAGTCTCCGTATCGCTATCGGAAGTATGGCAATCAATTATGATTTTGTTAATTAATGTCATCAAATAAAGAGATGACGACAGTATTTATATCTCATATATATATTTAACAGATAAATCTATTTGCTTATACAATGTGTTCTATCTAGCTTGTTTACCATCATTAAGATTTGAATTTGAAATATGTCTTATTCCAAAAGGGGTTTTAAGTAGATTGTAGTAATTTAATGGTTGAATCCACGAGTCGATTTAAATCTAGACCACCATGGAAATTCTGAGAGCCGTGGATGACCGCTTCGTCCTAGTATGGGACTCCTCAGCAGTGCTGTGAATAGATATGAGACTGATAATCATGACAAAAATACTGAATTATTTTTGAATTCTATGTTTTCATGCAAATCAACAAAATCCTCTTAATTAATTGGTAATATTAAAAAAATTATTAAATCATTCAAAAAGTACGACTCGATCGTTAACTGAAATGCTGATTCAAAAGATCAACCACTTTATTAATTATTGATTTGTTTTACTTGTATTCTTACAGTCACTCTGTTTACTGCAGTATGATAAATATATCATCCTTAAAATTAATTAGAAATATTAACTAAACGACAGAGATTTTATTATTATGCTCAATGATTTATAAAGTAACTTCAATTTATTCGATTTCAAAAGAGAGATAAGTATTATGGCACTTGTTTTGGATAGTTTAGTAAACCTTATTAAGATAATAGCATAAGCACGAAGTCAAATACTTTGATAATTACGCTCTGATGAAAATGATGTTTAATATAGACTAGTAAACGAATCATCACCAAGAAAAATAAAGATCATCAAGGAACTCATACTATTTCACAATTTGAGCTAATGATACTGTGGTGTTTGGATGAACTAATGATTCCATTGTATTTGTTGAATGCTCGATTTCAAATTCTAAATACAGTATATTCGTTTGTGGTTATCTAGTACTTGTTGGTCCGATTGCGTTATTTCTGGGATTCTTAGTTCATACTACAATTCAAATACTCCTGTATATCACAGATACTCAGAGTTTGACAATGAATACTGATAATCAGAATGTATAACAATGGCCACTTTACAGTTGCTGATTGGCATATACGAATCAGTTCACGTACAAGTATTCATCTCTGATTAAGTTTATAGATGATCAGATTTTGAGCCTATCAATTGGTATCAGTGTCTTTGAGCTTTCAACAATTCGTTTCTAAGGAGAACAAATTAACTTTACCTACTGGTCTAAATCTTTCCATCATTTATCTTTAATCATCAAATATCTGAACTATTCAGAAAACTTATAAATAAGTTAAAGTATAGAATTGATTTCAAAAGGAATTCAAAGTAATTTTACAATTATTTACTTTAAATTAATTAATATACTTAAATCATCCTAATTAATGAACATAACTTACATAATCGCTTTTATGATTGATACAATCCAACAAGCAACATTAATAAGACCAAATATAACACCAAATATAATAAATGATTTAATTGTAGTTTTACGATAGGATTCTAATAAAATTGGATCAATAGTTGTTTGTCTTGTTGTTTCAGTTAATTTACTTATATCTTCATTTGTTAGTAAATAATCTTCACCACTAACAAGATAAATCACCATCATTATTGTTATGAAATAAATAATGATATATTTAATTATCTCATATTCACAACAGCACATTATTAAATTATAATCTTTATAATATTGAAGTATTTCAAATTAAAGAAAAGTTTTGATTTACATCAAGATCGTAAAATTAGTTGATCAAAATCGACTATTATCAAGATGATAGTGTACAATAGTATTAGATTTATTTATGATACTTTCAATCAATCAATTACTCACTATCTCCTTATATATATATATATGAATAGAAATGTACACCTTTGGCTTGCGTATTTCATTTTCTATTTGTTTTAACAATATCATAGGTTAATCTAAAAAAAAATCGATATGATTGTGAACCTTTTTATTGATTTTTTTGTACAGATCTATTTGTATGACATAGAATTTTGTTTTACAAAAAGTAGTACATATGAATCTATTTAAAAATGATAAGTATTTTAATCGTTATACTTTTTTTTTCGTTTATTCAAAGTAAGACTGTAGAATGTAACATTAAATTTTACCATTAAATATTATCTAAATTAATGTTATTTTCATCTAAAAATATAATGAGTTAGTTTTCAAAGTTGGCCAGAAACTACCAGCAACAACTTACTGTAGAAGAGAACAAACCAGATGCCAGCGGACGAAGAAATCAGAAAGAAGCGCTGGAAGTGGATAGGACACATTGAAGAAAGCACCCAACTGCGTCACAAGGCAAGATCTCGCATGGAATCCTCAAAGATTAAGGAAAGTAGGAAGACCAAAGGACACACCAAGCCAAGACATATAGAGACAGACATGATAAGAATGAACAACAATTGGATAGAACTGGAAAGGAAGGCCCAGGACAGAGTGGGTTGGAGAATGCTGGTCGGCGGCCTATGCTCCATTGGGAGTAACAGGTGTAAGTAAGTAAGTTTTCAAAGTTGATAAATTTAATCAGTAATAATTAGGATAAACTGTGATCTATTGTTTTTGCAATAGCTTGATTTAACTATTGAACACATCTGATTGATATGTATGTAATTTCTAACTACTCTGATTAGTCAACAGTATACACTCACTATCAATTTTACATAGTTATAATGTAATTCAATCATATAACGTAGATATTTACTATACAAATAATCTATATTTATGTTGTTTCGAAACGTTTTGTGTGATTCCATTAACCGAATCAAATGAGATGAGGATTGTCTAAATTTTGACATTATATGAGTAACATAAACAAACGAGATGAAAAACATAATCAATGAAATAATTCACTGTTTAAAATTACTTTTGTATTTTTGTGTTTGTTATTACTACTCGATTTCAATGGTTAAATTTGAACAGTTTAAGGTTTCCTATATATTTTTCTGTTATACGTAAAATGATTTAGTGAATGTAAGTACACCATATGTTCAATATGAAAGTTAATTTAGGGGATAAGTTTAACACTCGTCTATAAATGTCTTCAAAGAATGAAAAGTAAAATAATATCGTTCAGTGGAATAACTAATCTACCAAACTTGAAAGAATGATGAAAACTCATAATGAATATTTGAGCAAAATAATGTAACATTGTCAGATAGTAACAGCTCTACATCACCAAAAGCATGAAAAATCATAACGAATACGCTATCACTCATTTATTGTGTCACATAATACAGTTATAGATTCCCTGACTTTAGTCTCTTATTGATCGGTCTGTTTGTTAGCTAATTTTACACACTTGATATGACAAAATGGGAACCTAGTAACATGTAATAATATTAAGGTGGGGGTTAAGACAGTCAGCAGGAAACTTTGAATATAGGTTTCATGGTACTTGTTAATTCTCAGCATAGTATATTTGTCATCTTTAGGGGACTGACGTTCTGCCAGGGAGCACTTTAATGACGAGTATTAGGTAACGCGAAGTCAGCGTTTTCTGACAAATACAACCAACACCTTACATCTCAAAATTATGCACACAATGTCAAGTCATGTAAACTAATGGCCGCAATCAAACTTAATCGATAAAATTCGACCAGCACTAAGAAGGCTTCAACGAAATTGATATTAGTCATTACATAAGGATCAATCAACTGTATATATAATACTATTAGTCATAAAATATGTTTATAATATCGACAAAATAATAACTGAATAAATCGCACAGCTTCATCTTGTGATTTTAAACAAAATTGGAGAACTATTTCAATCATCAAAACGATATGGTTGTCTATAAATAGTTGTATATGCAAGATACCCCGGACCCGTTGAACAGGCATCATAGGCAATAACAATTGTGGGAGAGAACAAACCCTATTGTAGCTGAAAATGAAATCAGGTAAAGATCCAGGACATGGATTGGATATACATTGTGGAAATTATCCAATTGTATTACGACTGGCGTTCAAACCGAAAATCCTCAAAACAAATAGAAAAGAGGTGGACTAACGAACAGATTATGTTGGGAATCGGAGGTAAACATCAAAAGAATGAATAGCAGTTGACGAAAACTGGAAAAAAGAACCCAAAATACAACTGGTGAAAGAAGCTTGGTCCGTAGCTTATTCTCCACCAAGCGTAATAGGTGTAAGTTTTGTCGTTCTGATAACTCAAACAATATCTAAACAATAATCATTTTATTTTATCTTTTCATTCTAGAATATTTATCATTTTACCAAACACTCATTGTGTTGTGATAATTTTACATCTGTTATAGTATACTACTGTAAAAGCAATAAGTTATGATTAATATATGCATGGCATAGAATTTATATAATCCTGCATAAATTAGGCGGTTATATAACTTCTATTTAGTTGAAATCTATAAATAGATTATGCAATTATGGTTTATACAAAGAATAAAAGATTCAGCCGTTATTTTTTCCTCTTCTTAAATACCAGATATTTAAAAATAAATTAAATTTTAATACAATTTTATTTATTTTTTTCATTTGATGTTTTTGTATTGATTTATTTCTTTACTTTTATTCTCTATAGAAATGAACAGAATGATTTGTTCCTCATAGAAAATAGTCGTTCTAACCATGACCAAATTGCATAATACTTAGTTACAAAAAATAATAAAAGAAAATTGTAAAATAATTCCTTACATTAAAAAAGGGGATTAACTTGATATTTGAATCTATTCAATGTAACGTTGTATAGTTAACAATATTATTCCTCTTTTCTATAAATAAATCATAAGGATAGATATTGCGAAGAAGTTAAATTGAGATAGTTTTCAGTTTGCTTTGATCTCTCTCTCTCTCTCTCTCTCTCTCTCTATATATATATATATATATATATATATATATATATATATATATATATAGTAAATTATTAATTAAGAACGTTTTTAATATTAATTAATATTATGTGTAGTATCCATGATATGGAGTAAATGTTTCATTAATGGATTACTGTATAGTTGATGGGATATTGTTTTTAGTAAACAAATTTTATTTATGTATCTACATAGATAAGAATGTTGGCTTCATGGTTTCTGGGCTTTATCAGCTGTTTAAACAATTGCATTATATCTTTAGGTTTATCGATAATTTTGTTATTCATGTCCAAAAGAAAGTAATGGTTTTCATAAAATCTCTGATATACAGTGAAGATAATTGGTGATATACACGAAAATTACTTTTTCAAATAATTTAAGCTAAAGTTGAAAATTGGTGAGAAGAATTTTACTCATAGTTCATAAGGAAACGAAGATACATCATATTGATCACTGAAAAGTGGTAAGAGGCAAATTCGGGGTTTTAATCAATGTTTATCCAAATTACTTTTTTTTCTTCATATCTATAGAGCTTTTGGATAGACATCAACCTAGTCATCGACCAAAAAACGATGAGGTATACAGCTCACGTCATATTTATTTGTGAAGCCTGATGTAAGTAATATATTCTCTGGTATCATCAACTGAATTGATTTGCCAACAGGTTTTTCAACTAAAATTTAGGTGAACCGAAGTGAATGTCAGGTCGCAATTCAATCATTAGAAAAGATGAAACCAAGTGACAGTGTTATTGGATCTAAAGAAATTTTAATGCATTATTCAGCCAGACTATAATTTATGAACAAACCAATCAAACTAAATATGGCATATCTTGAATTTTGGCGCGAAATTGATTTATCCATGCAGTTAAACAGTATTTTGACATTATACCTAATGTCATTTCGTGATTAAAAACCCTAACTTATATTCCTAACCGTAACCTGTAACTCATAATTTTATCTTCTCACATTAATTTTAACATTGTCAAGCAGGTGGATATCCTCAAGGTTACTTTAACATCTCTCAACGGTCGTCCATAAATTGTAGTCCAATCCACCATTCACTTACTAGTGTGTCATAGATGCAGGGTGACCTATTTTTTGTCATGTCCCCATTAGATCTGCAACATTTGATCGATGTAAGCTAGTTCAGATCCATCAGCATCGCTCGGGTCAACAATCGATGACGTCATGGACTGGAACCGTGTTGTGGTTTGTACACCCTAAGCTTCCTTTGGAATTACTCACATTTATCAAGATAAGGAATCATGATGTTTAGTCACTTAACCTAATGAGCATACTCAAGCATCATCTAGAGAACTCAGTGTACTGGATACTGATAAGTATTTAATTGGTATAAAGTTGATGATAATTGCTTCAAATAACATTTTATAGCAATTGCGTATACTGTTTTTTTATGGTTTCTTCATCAATACCATTATGCGTAGTTTTTGTACTGAAGACTAAATGTTGGAGGACATACTCAGTTTCGTGTGTATGATAAGAATCATTATGTCCTCTCAAGTTTAAAATTTCTACAAGCTTTGAGGTAAATAGTTTATATTTATTACCATACTAAACGTCTAATCTGATAAATAACAAAGAAAACCAAGTGATTAACTCTTGTATACAAACTGTAGAAGGATTTAACCTCTAACTCAACAGACAGTTTTTTCATAGACATCTCACTTATGAGATAAAAAGCAAGATATCAGCGATGTAATGTACTAGAAAACAAATGGGGGCAATCGAATGTATTTGAACACAAAACTACAGAACATCTTACTAAAATCTGAGAACCATCCAGTAAATACTTCATTCGCAAAATATTGGTCAACTAATTGTCTCAAACTTGACTGCTTCTTTTGCAAATATCATTTAATCGTCTCAGACTTTATTGTTGCTTCATTTCCACTGCACTCACTGTTCTCATTCTCTTTTCGCCGTTCTTTTTAATCTTCTGCCACCAGACACTTCACTTTCTATCGATGATACATACTACTTATATCTGTTGACATCGGTAGCCGTGACTAACTTCCTGTAGGATTGAGATGTAATCACAATTGATTGATCACTAGGTGGTGATCAATGTCATGCTTGTCTAGTCCTTATTAGTGCAGATCGAATGCTATCGATCATGTTGCAATGTGGCCATCAGTCTAGGTGACTCGACACTGCGGGCACTATCCGTCAGGGACCACTAGTTCCCTCAAGATTACAGGTACACCTTACTGATGAGTGCCAAGTAGCATGAAACCCAGGTTCTGGGTTTCCTGTCGATTACCTCCAACCACCATCTAACTTTTTGTAAGAAAATGACATTTCCTAATATTATCCAACTAATCTATTAACACTAATCAGTATTAAATAGAATAACTAAACATTTAACAACATGTATTCAATTAACTAATACAATTTATAGTTTGTTTTAATGCTATAGCTAATTTTTGTGAAAAATTATTTTTTATTTAAACTAAATTATTTACTGATGATCAAATATTGAAATGAAGTAGATGATCCTGAATGAATCATGAATATCATGTGGAAAACATTCATATGAATTCAAAAATAAAATAATTTAGATTGCGTAATATATTTGAATAATGTTAAAGGTAATTAAAAAAGAAAAGTAAAGATTGAAGTAATTAAATCTTATATGAACAAATGTTTTTCGTATTACGTAATTTCATAGATATTATATTGAATGTGTTGTGTTTGTTTGGTTACTAAAGGTAATTAGATAAATGATATGGTTTAGGTAGGTTTATGTTTATAATTATGTACATTTTTATAACATTATAAATTACTAACTTACACCTTTTACTCCTCGTGAAGAAGCATAGGCCGCTCACCAGCATTCTCCATTCAACCCTGTCATGGGCAATCCTTTCCAGCTCCTTACAGTTTTTATTCATCATTTTCATATCTGCTTCTATTTTCCGACGTAATGTGTTCTTTAGTCTTCCACTTTTCTGCTTCCCTTCAGGATTGCAAGTTAGGGCTTGCCTCGTGATGCAGTTTAACGAATTGCGTAATGTATGTTCTATCCATTTCCATCGTCTTTTGCTAACTCCACCTGTAGCTCTTTTAGAGTTACTGCCGGTCCCAAGCCCGGGTAAAAGAGGAGGGTCGGGCATGAGGTTAGCGACCCCATCCCGTAGAAAACTAACTCGCTAAAAAACGCTAACCGGAAAAAAATAATTCAAACATTATAAATGGTACAATTTTAATTGTATACGTATTATTTGTTCAAATTTTTATGCTGTTTACTTTCCATCAACTTTAAAATTGTTATGATGAAACATGAGTTATTTGCTGAAAACTCATCTAAATTTTGTAACATGTACTCAGTGATATATCACTATGTATACCATCGATGATAAAACTAGGTAAAATAAAGAATTGAAATAGATGTCGTAATATCTTGGATGAATACACTATTCATTAAATAAGGTTTTCGAAAATGAATAAATAAATTCTGTAGATCTCTGTCCAATATGGATTGGCTCTATAACCGATTTTATTCAATATTTTATTTAGAATGTTTTGTTTATTTACAATACTATAAAATTGATGGGATTAATTCTGGTGCACGAAGTCAGTATCTGTCACGTTCCAAGTTTCTTCACTATAATAATGGCTTCATGACTAAATAATTATTTACTCAGTTGTAACAATATTATCCACTAGAAAACTATTTACTAGATATATCTAAATACTGCACATGTTAACTGTAGTTTATTAAACTTTAGGGGAACAGTGAATAATACTCAATCAGTTGTTATTAAATTGTTATTTATCATAGTTATCATTTGTATATATGGCTATCACACGATGATTTTCATCTTTTTTTATATATTAAGACAATCAGTGATTACGATCAGTCAATGGGGATAAAGTCCAACTCCTAGAGTTTAGTTAAAATATTATTCAGCTTAATTGCTAAAACTAGATCACTATCCTTAAACACTTCTGAAACTAGTCCATCTGAACCAGCTGCTCTTCCTCATTTCAGATTTTCTATAAATATCAAATTTTATAAGTAATAAATAACCTGTTTATCATATGATATATCAGTGAATTAAATTAATTTTATATACTACTAAAATATTTCAGTAATAAATAGTAATTGAAGTTATCCAATTCATATGTTATTATCATAAGATTAATTTTGGATAGATATAATTTAATAGTATTTCGAACTGATTATATATATGTTTACATAAATATTAAGTGTTTATTAAAAATAACCAATATTACATTGACTATTTATCATATTTTAATGAAAAATAAAAAACAACAACACAGAATGCTTTCAAGATAGATGACAGAGGAGATTTGTTAACAAGAAAGGAAGAGATTTAATTGATGTTTGATTCTTTTCAACTAAATGATTTAATTGTGATGACTTCAAACCATTACTTTAATAACACTATCAGTATAAACTTTAAGGGATAATTGAGTTATTATAATACTTTCCCATCAGTGTTTAAGAGTTTATTTTATTGACAATAATGTATTTTGATGATCTGTGTAAATTGGAACTTTTGGAGAAATTTCTAACAGTTTAATTTTTTGGTTAGACTATAATTTATTTACGAGCCAATCAGAAGCGTACCTGATGCTCACGTACGATTTTAAAGAAAACGTGGGAATTGAGCGGCTACAATAAATGGGACTACTAAAAGTTCCTTTATTTGTGATTGTGGTAATCAAATGACATGCGGACCTTGTGCAGACTACCGTAACGATGTTGTCTTTCGATGTGAAACGTGTTGGGGGAAGAGGTCTGTTAGAATAGGATTTTCCTCCTCAATCCAGATTGAGATCAAGGCAAATCATAACAATTGTTGCGAACTGGATAATAGAAGCACCAGTAACACTAGCTGCAGTCAGGTACTACTATATATACGGATGTTGGAGAGTGTACAAGTGCCTACATAGACTTGGTTATGTGCACCGTGTTGTTATCCACACGTGGCATTTTGTGGACCCAACAACCGGGGTGCGCACAAACAATATTGAAGTTATGCGATCGAAGCCGAAAGAGTTTTCGCGACCTTATCATGGCTCCAGAGGCCGACTATTATGGAGCCATATGAATGATTTCCTCTAACGTATGTATTACGATTTTAGAACCTATGAACCTCTTTCTCACTTTAATCACTTTTTGAACCATGTAAAAGAAGTGTATCTACTTAAATTGTTTGGTTTTGTATAATATGCTTTTACTCTTTGCTAACTGTTTTCTGATTGGCTAATATTCTCAAGGTCAGTGAAGACTTGTTCAAAGGTCGCCAATAAATTATAGTCTCGCGAATTTTTTTTAGAAATCTGTATTAATGGGAAAATGACAACTTCATTATTCACTAGTTGTGCTTAACGAACACATCATGGTCAAAATAGACTATTTTCATTCAACTGTGAACTGAATTTATAGATAATAGCGAAGCAGTAGTTTTAGAACAATGTGAAGTTTTAATGAAATCTTCTACTTGATAACAGCTAACAATCGTTGTCTAAATGAACATATTGGGGACCAATATCCGTCTTACACCCTCAGTTAGTGTTATTAATTTAATAACGTAGTCACAACAGTTGATTTTTGCTTGTCAGCTTGAAACATAAACTTAGAGTTTTGTATAAAATAAACATTCAACCTCTGTAGGTTTATGGTTTAAGCTGAAAAACAAATAAACACACTTGATTGTTTTCATTGTCAATATCGATATAAATAATTAAATATATATTTTGCGAAAATAAACAATGAAAATTTTTAATGACAATTAACAATATATGGCACGAATATTCTCAATAATTACCAATAATTATGATCAACAAAAAAATAAACAGTGGAATCAAATTTTATTTTGATTCTATCCTTATTTATTATGCGAACAGCTTGAAGATAGCTTTATTTATGGTGAGTTGAAATCACCTTCTACTTAAGTATTCAACCTACTTCGTACGGTGTACCTGATGAGGACTAGGACCCAAGATATATAAATATCCCCAAACCCCAGCGATCAAGTTTAATGTATTCCTTACAAACTTTAACTTATGAAAGCAGTTATCTACAAGCGCATTAATCAAATGTAGTTGGTTCCCTTGATAAGTTCTTGTAAATCAAGAATGATAAATATTATGGGATGAATTAGATTTATTTCATTTCATATGCATTAATACTTTCAAACACATTCTGATTTTGTATGGATAAATAAAATGTTCTATAATGTACTTCTATGTGTAACATGTATACAGTCATTCAGTTTACTAGTGAACGACAATTTTAAATGCTATCCATATTCATACAATGTTAACTTATAATGAGGTAGAGAATATAACATAATCGAGTACAGGAAGCATGCTCGAATTGCTATGAATACGATAGGCAGAGTGATAGAAGCGACAATAATTGTTAATTAGCAATAAACAAGTAATCATAATACTGTTGATAATAACATTACTAATAACAACAACAATTGAAGAGGATTTTAAAAAAAATGGAAGTCTGAATAGAATAACACAAAATGGAATAAATTTAATTGATTACACAAAGCTTATTGTTCTTACCTAACAAAATATTTATCACAATTTAAATTGTTACGTATATCTTTCTAACGACTATTAATGAGTTCTAAAAGACAGATATTCTTTGTAAAAGCTGACAGTAATACATTACAAATTAGCTTGATTCAACTGTTAGCGAATTGATTTCTTTTAATGTTAAGATTTAAAGTACTTGCTATTTGTACTTACGATGTGTAGTTTGAATAATTTATTTAGGATTTGTTGAGATCGAAGAATTTTCACAGTTTTTAATCACGCATTGATTTTATCTGGACCAATATTGGAAGACTATCCTAGTATGAAACTCCTCAGCAATATGCATCCACAATCATGTAATCGGAGATTCAAAAACAGGACGTCTAAGGTGTGGACCACTGGGCTGCAATCCAATAATGTTAGTGTCTAACTTTAATCAACTCATGATATTGAGTGATTCTAACTGATTTCTTGGAGTAGATAACTATTTCATATCCGACATGTATTGAATTCCACAAATCACTCCTTCTTACTATAACTCCAGGAGTTGAATCATGAAGTTAATCACTGGTGGACATATAATTATTACTATTATTAGTAATATATAAAGTTTGCTGAGATTGAACATTATAAACGTGACAGATTCGATATTCGGTTTAACAAAGTTGATTTCAAAAATTGACTAGGTCATTCATAGCTCTGAGGACATATATATTTATATTAATTTTTCTCTCTTCAATTATTAAGTTCATTTCTAAAATGTTTATTTCATTTGTACATTTAGTTATAATACTTTTTCTCAATTGAATTATTCAACGTGAAATAGACAAATTAGATTTTTTTTCTAAAATAAAAAAAACACTACCCTTCGAAAAAAAATAGGAAAAACGAAAACTTTTTTTTTCAATTGAATTTAAAAGAGAAAATAATAATTTTGAGTTCAGTTTCACTTTTAGATTCACACATAAAGAAGGGAAATTCGAATTGAATTCGACAAAATTAATTGAAACACGAAGTTCAGCTAAGGGATCTCTTTTCAACGAATTTATTATCAAACTGTACAATCGTATATATATGAAACTGTTTTGTTTTTTGTAAAAGTACTAATTTCGTGAGGCAATGGGAACATAATTAACCATGGCGTAATAGAAAGATTATAATACTAGATTACGTAATACGAATATTAACAATAGATTTAGTGAATATAATAAGATGATTAAAATGTTTTTGTTATAATAATTAAAGGTCATAGAGGTGTAAAAAATAAATGAGGTGATATGATGAGCATTTACGAATAAAACAATGAGAATATAAGACATAGGTAAAGGGGGAAGGCAGTAACGATAATAACAATAATAATAATAGGATAATTAAAATAATGAAGGCCAAGGTAACGATAACGACTGTATGGGGCAGAAACCTGGAGAACTACGAAAGTCAGCATCCAGAAAATACAGGTGTTCATAAACAGTTGTCTACGCAAAATACTTCGGATCCGTTGACCGGACACTATTGGCAACAACGTACTGTGGGAGAGAACAAACCAGATCCCAGTGGAGGAAGAAATCATGAAGAAGCGCTGGAAGTGGATAGAACACACATTGAGGAAAGCACCCAACTGCGTCACAAGACAAGCCCTCACTTGGAATCCTCAAAGATTAAGGAAAAGAGGAAGACCAAAGAACACATTACGCCGGGAAATGGAGATACACATGGGAAAAATGAACAAGAATTGGATGGAATTAAAAAAGAAGCCCCAGGACAGAGTGGGTTGGCGAATGCTGGTCTGCGGCCTATGCTCCATTGGGAGTAACAGGCGTAAAATAAGTTAACGATAAGACGTACTTCTTTGGTACGCATGGTTCTGGTTTAAGCTCCTGGATTGTAAGAGCTTCGGCTATTTTTAAGAGTTGGATACGAAGAAATCTGGGTAGATTTGAACGAATCATATAAACAACCTTAAAATCAGATTGTGGATCTGTGGAATGGTTACAGTCGATTAGGTGTTCATGTATAGAACTCCTAACTGCTTTCCTTTCACCATTGTATAACCAAACTGGAATATGTTCCCGTATCTGAGTTGAAAGCGAGCGCTGGCTACGGCCAATATACCTTGCTCCTTAAGAGCAGGTGAACTGGTAGATGCACATAGAGGCGACCAGACGAGGAAGCTTATCTTTTATGGATACAGAAAATAAGTTCCTACTAGTGAAGGTTATTCGCAGTTTAGCCGTGTTAAATGTTCTTGTAATCGTTGTTGTTAGATGATTTTTGATTACGTCTGATGTTTGATCACCTTCGAATTCCAGACTTATATAAAGGTTTTTCTTCAGGACGGAACAACCAGATTTCTTGTCGTAACTACTTATATTCATATTCTTTTCTATGAAACGTTCTGGGTAGCCATTTTTCGTTTTCTTGAAAAATGTGAGTTCTTCGTTAATGCATATCTAATGTGTTCGATAACATAAAGAATGAATGAGGTTTCTGTTGTAACGGGTGTGACTGCAGGTTAGATAGAGCAGCGTTTTATTGATCGGTTACAGTGACACGTATATACGTACGAACGAACTAGTATCCCGATTGGCCCTGCTTCCCTGTCTATCCCAGCCAGTTGAGTCCAGAACGAAAGTCACAGCCTCTGAGATATGAATCATTGTATTTCAGACATACTCTATTTATATACTAACCAAACATACCACATCGTACCATAAAAATAGAAAACAACATTTTGTACCATATTCCACAAGTGGACAGATATCGACCAGTAGGAAATGTCCATTTAAAGTCCAAGGACACCATTGGACTTAACACGATAATTATTGGTCTATCCTTCGCATTCACAACAGTTTCTCTTCCTACTTAACGGAACCCAGCTATAGAAGTTGGCTAGCTGGCCATCCCATGTTTGCTTTCTAAAGACGGATCTTTTTAAAGAACCGTTAGGTCATGCCAACCTTCCATAGATTTCACGTTAGAAAGGGAGCAAGTTCAATCAATTCCTTTTCTCGATGTATATCTGATGAAAAGGAGTAATGGTTCTTGCATTTTCATACAAATTGCATTCTGTTTCTATTCTTTACTGTTCAATCCCCTTGTCTCTCTGCTGCCAGACATTCTGTTCATGACTAACATCATCCACTACTTATGTCAATATAATTAGCGCACACCACAATAAGTTGAAATTACAAAAGAACATCATACATGAATCCATTTGTGATTGGTATAATATATCATAATGTCTAGTCATTAAGTTTTGTTAACTTAAGTTAATCAAGTTGTCAATTTCGTCAATAAACAAAATCACTTTACTTTGATGTGTACTTCCGCACTTGAAGAACATTGTATAGTTAATAATTATTTGATATTTTAATCCTACTGTTATCTAATACGTGAGCCTTCGTAAAGTGATTGGGATTGTCAGAAATAAGCCTGATCATCAAAGCAAATGAGAGACCGTTAGATATTTGTTCTTTACACTGATCTTTATGGACTACATGATTAACAATGAACATGATATATAACCAACGACACTCGAATGTATGAAACCTCACAGTCGCAAATCAAAAGACGGAAGAAGCATGAGAAGTGGTTGTTGGACAAAATGTATACAGAAGCATGTATATTTATAGTTGTCAGCGATGGCGAATCCTCAAGCAGTTAAGTTATGCTACCGTCAAATCGTAGCATACCACGTTAATATTCGAGAATGCTCCATCAGGTTCTGATAGGTTGGAAACTTTTCGGCCCCTTTAGGTCCTCTTTAGGCTCCGTTGTGATTCTCGAAAGCCGTTCGAACACTAAAGACTTTGAGTTTTGACGACAACTTGTATGTACAATTATCTAGTGTTCATGAAGAGAAATAATGGTTTATCACAATATAGTAATTTCACATCAGTTTATTCATTTGTCATACTTGTTCATTGCATTTTGTTTTCACAGCAAATATCATATGCATGAAGAAATTCATTCAATCACATGTTTATCTACAATATTTAACTTTAGGAAAAACTCATTTCAAGAGGTCAAAATAGTCTAATCTTCTATAATTATTCAAACAATTATCACGATTCAATTGTTCATAGTCGCGCAGTTTCATTGATTGATTAAGGTTTGACATTAACACCGTCGGATTCCGGCTCAGTGATCTAGAAGTTAGGCGTTCGAGTGGGAGACCAAAGGTTCTAGATTTACATCACGCGGGAGGGATTGTGGATGTGCATTGCTGAGGAATTCGGTACTAGGACGAAACGGCCGTAAGTGCTTCTAGGTTTTCAATGGTGGTCAATTCATAATCTCAATTAGTAATTCTTAACAGTTATTTTCGAATGAGAAATACAATTTAACATTCATTCTGAATTATTTCTATAAGATACTCTGTCTATCAGAAAGCTTATTAGCGATTCAAAGAACAAAACAAATTTACAATTCAGTACTGTAACAAGGCCTTTATTTCCTGTTTTCAATATTTATTGTGATTAAGTAATTTTTCATGTTAAATTGATGTTAATATTAGTGGTGTTAGTAGTAGGTTTTTGATGCGCTTAAATGTTTTTGCTTTAAAATAATTTCGGCAACACTCTAATTTATGGACGGACCAATCGGATATAAGATAACAGGTCTTGGATTTTGGCCCGAAATTCATTCGTTCTTTTGACTAAATAACGTTTTTGCATTTCAGCTGATGTCAGTTCGCGATGAAAACCCTAAATATAATTTCCAACCCTAACTATCAACTGTAAATTACAATTTTAATTCCTAGCACTAGTTTATAACTGTTATTTGGTCCTAGTTAGTAGGAGGACATTCACAGGGTCACTCTAACGTCGATCAAAGGTCGTTCAAAAATTATAGTCTCACCCTAATTTCTATTTTATCCTCTTTATGTTATTGTAAATGCAGTCATAAATTTAGTTTGTTATTTGTGTGAAAATTTGTTTAATGGTTAGGAATTAAAAAGATAAGTTTCTTTACGTAATAAATCATTGATAAAATTCATAATGTGGCGTATGCTACATAGGTCGATAGACATTGGTAGTATGTAACACCAGTCGGAAGTGGATACCCAAACAGCAGAAGACTAAGAAAATCGAGTTGAAGAGAATAGAAGGGAAAATAGAAAGGAATTGTGAAAATAAGGAATCAGACAGAATGTGAAGGACTAATGATGGAAATTCGTAAATGAAATATTCAGTGTATGATTTCTATGTTTTATCAAGATACCCTGTAATTTTGTGTCAAAATGCATTGGTTGCCTCCACCTGAGTCTTTGTCCATAACAATACATATGATCCTAATTTTTCACGGAGAATAATTTAGTTATAACAGTTAATAAGAAGCAATCTGCTGACTGTGTATTATTTGATTTCTTAATAAATGCACAACAATACAATGTCATAACACACTGCAGATTAATTTTTTTATACTGTTCAACGTTTAGTGATGCATCATCTTCAAAATGAGTTAAGTTTATTATCTAAATGGGGGTTTGTGGAGATTGTAGCGATTTTGTTAGTTGAATCCCTGAGTCGATGTAAGCTAGACCAGTATTAAAAACCTAAAATCAATGAACGGCCGACTCGTCCTAGTATGGGACTCCTCAGAAGTACGCATCCATGATCCCACACATGGTAATTGAACCCAGGACCTTCGATCTCTCACTCGAACACTCAATCTCTAGATCAGTGAGCGGACATCCAATGACTCCATAGTTACTGAAGTTCTATGCATTTGTAAATTCAAACTCGTCTTATGTGTACAGAAACAGTTCGTTGTAAACTTGAATTTGGCCTGGAAATCTTTAAATTATTTTATGACCTAGGGTAATGTGACCATTTTCAACTCTACGAGTGATGTTAACAATCAAACATTTGCACTAGATTTAATCAGCTGAATATTCAGAACACTGTCATAGTCAGTCTAGCTGTGGGGTGGTTGGAATTAGTAAAAAGACAATTATGGACCCGGGTTTCGTGCTACTTAACACTCGTCAGCAAGGTGTATCTGTAATCTTGATGGAACTGGTGCTCCCTGACGGACTCGATACCGTGTCACTTAGCTTCACAGTCAGAGAAGTTACCATTAGGCTATCCGGGTCGCAACCGACCTCCTGTAGGACTGAGATGTAATCACAATTGATTGATCAATGGGCGGTGTTCAATGTCATGTGGGTTAAGTCCTTCTTAGTGCACATCGAATGCTATCGACCAAGTCGTAATGTTGCTACTAGTCTAGGTGACTCAACAATGAATGTTGACTAGTACTAGTGACTGGTACTATATCAAGCCCACATAACTTATTCTAGCTTCTGGGCAGATCAATTTATTCATTCTTCTCAAGCCAAATTTTTACCTTGTCATTTACTCACTTATCAACCCTGACCATTTTTTATGTGATCGTATGCATGTTCATTGCCCACCACATTCACTACATGTATGCAACTTATTTTGTCTGAATATAAGGATTGAGTCAAGCTTGAATCAAAACGACTTAGTTAATTCGCCTTCTCCACTGAGCGTCACTCCATTTCGTTTCTTTTCGCTCCCTTCACTTAGTTTTTCTGATTGTTTGTCACGATCAACGAGTGTATGAAACATACGTCCTTAAAATTCATTCTCGTATTTGGCTTATTTTATTCAGTTACTCTCTAAAGCGACTTAAGTCGATAAAAATAGAAGAGGATTGACGGCAAATATATTTTAATAACATCACCATACGATTTAACTGGCGTCAGATATAGGACCACTAAAAGTAAAGGTACTGGTTACTGTATGTTTTCATTTTTATTTTCAATGAAGATAAGAAATAAAGAATCATAAATTTCTGAATCATCAGTGTATAGTAAGTGAAATCATGAAATTAAAAGCTCATCATTTATCAGCGACGATTATTCTATTCTGTGGCGTATAAACGAATAAAAAATAACATGAGAAATGTACAATTGCAGTATAATACTCATTTAAATGATTTTAAATTGATTAGTTTTATTTCTTTCAACGTGAACAGGTTATTTTATACATATAAGACTATGTAGCCAGCATGAGCTTGTTTCTAACTACCTGTAACTCCCTAAAGTCAAAATAGCGAACGCTATGTTCAGCCACTTGGAATAGTGGTTACATTATAAATTGATGTATAAAATTTGATCAGTTCTAAAGGTTTGATAAACATGACGATGGTGACTACGCAATGATAAATCATGTATAAAGCTATCTGTGATTACCAGTTACATAATTTGTAAGTTAAAATAATTTCGTTATTCAAGCATATAATAAAAAGCATATCAATTGAATATCTTTAAATTTTTATTGACATATTGACATTAGTGCATAGATGAAAATAATTCATCTAATCCAAATGAGATTCATTGTTTGCCTCTGCTTCTAAGCTGAATTGAATTGATCCAAATTAATTCATTTTTGTATATTTAAAATCAATTTTTGTTTGATTGGTAATGAAAAACTTATCAAATAGTATCACATAATTCCTTAATCGATTGTAATGCATGATTCAATCTTTTTTAATTGAAATCATGAACTCATTGATGTTAAACCATTATTGAAAACCTGGAAGCACTGGAAGGCCATTTTGTCCTATTATAGTACTCCTCAACAGTGCGCATCCACGATCCCGCACGCCACACTCGAACCCAGGGCGTTCAGTCTCGCACGTGAATGCTTCAACTCTATACCATTGAGCCGGCATCTAACGGTGTTAACGTCTAACCCCAACAAATCCACGAAATTGCGCAACCATCTTCCATTGTACTGAGGTAGATACCTGTCTCTACCCGACACTAGTCACGGCTTCTTATTTAGTCATATTTTATGAAAACTTACTAACTGACTTTATTTTTAGTTGGGAATAAGAATTTATAGTGTCTAAAAGTCTAGAGTTATGTGTTAATAAATAATGTATTTTTTATAAAAAACATTTTTCATCAAAGAATATGATCAACTGAAGAACTCTTTAAATCCATGAATGATTGTAAAGTTGTATGATGTAGATTTTATTAATTTTGTCTGGTGATTGAATCCAGGATGTAAGTTTTTGTCTCATTTATATCATGTCAATTTGATGTACATCCACTCTAGTGTTCCTGTTTACTAGGAATCTGAAACCTAGTTATCTGTAATTTTAAACGTCAATGGATAGTTTGAAAAGCAAATGATTTTTAAAAGTTCTTTCATTATTATCGACCTGTGATAAAATCTATTTCCAAACTGAATTAAAATTAATGTAAATCAATGAACTAGATAAAGTTGTCATTAATATTATTGTCAACTTACACCCTAACTATTAAAATAAGTTGAGTCTAATAAAAGACAAAACAAAGCAAACTCAGTATTTATTTAGTTTGTTTTGGTAGGTAAAAACGTTTTTTATGCTCTTCTTTTGAAAACACTAAAATTATATTTGAAAGTTGGAAATCTTATCTCAATTGGATACTCTTGATGGTTTTACGTTGTCCAAGCTAATTGGCTTAATTTATTCTATTGACCAACAATTGTATCATGTTATATGCTCCATAGAACATCCTTTACGATTTAAAAGTTTATATTTTACATGGATATACAGAAATATCAATTTATTTACTCCATTATTATATACCTTTACAGTTAAACCATTCTGACATGAATGATTGAATACAGTAGATAACATCTAATAATTGAAGCATACTATACTGATCACCATACAATTTCATCTACCTACTGTAGGACCAGTAGATAGGTGAATATAAGGATTTTGTGACGTCATGGATCAAATTTATATCACAACACTTATTTTCTTTTTTATTAATATTCTCTTTTGTTTTACTCTTAGATACTTAAATGTTTCAATGAATAAACTGAAACAATATCTTGATTCGATTGAATTTGCTTATTTTAACAAAATAATGAAGAAAGATGAGATATTATGGATGAAAACTAAGTATCCCGTTATTATGATGCTTGAGCAATAAGAAATAAACTTGGAGTTTTTAGGTCAAACTAATTTATTTATGTTTTATAATGATTATTCCCTTTTCATCTCAGATAATTTTCTTTATCCTTAAATGATATTAAAATATAAAACTTAATTAATAAAAAGGTAAACTATTTACTTCAAGTTGAATAATCTCTATACATAGTTCGATGGAAGTGAATGTATCTATCGAATATTCCAAGAGTATCACAATAGTTCAATACTAAATTATGTATCCAATAAATTGATTTCGTTATAGGAAAAAAATGAGAAATATTATCAACCAAATTGTATAGACTTTATATTGGAATTTGTAAATTATAAGTTAAAATATGATTGTTCGTATTAGGTAGATTGTTGTTTTATTGTTTCGTTGATCTTTAAAAATAATGCTGGTTCTTTTTGACGTCAAATCAGTGATCATGAGAAGTTTATAGATTTAAAAATTTAGGTGAACCAATAAAAACTGCCGTGTACACTGAGCAAGGTAATTAAATAACTGCAATTGTGAATCTATATAACATCGTATACTAATGATGTTATCCAGAATTATGAGGACCAACTGAACCTATCTTTAATGAAATATTAAAGTTAAGGGAAACAGGTTTTTACTCCTATCATTTGTGTTGTGGTATCTATCACTATCACAAAAAATTAAGATTGAGCAAATAGCTTTATTTATTAGTGATCACTTTAACCTAACGTTGTAAATTAGGTGATATCATCAATCGAAAAATAATATACAGCTGTAATGGTAGCACAAAGTTTTTAGAACTCACAGAATTACCGCTCGAATTTAACTACTTATGAACACATGTTTACTAATGTCCCTACTAAACGTTTACGGAGATTATTGAATTTCATAGTTCACATAGAGGATTGTTCTTAGTCAAACAAAAATTGCAGAGATAATTCAGGGTTAAGACTCTGAGTTTTAGTAGGAAGCTTATGACTAATTGATTCTCACTCATTGGTTTAATAGTCAACCACATGACACGGAATCTCAAGGTCCTTGGTTTGACATCCAGTGGAGTGATTGATGAGCATAATAAAGTCCTACACTAATATAAAACAGTAGTGCAATGTTTCCTTATCTTCAACATTGTATAACCTAGGTTAATCCATGATGTAAAACTGTAAAATTGAACATACCCCACGAACCCTCTTATTAATAGTCATGTGGAAAAATGATCAGAAAATATATATCGACACAATAGTTTTTATACAGACGCATTTTATATTAATTACTAATCAGATATTGAGTACATTTTAATTAAGTAACATTGACCACAGACTGTTATATGCGGACGAATAATAGGTGAATAGTAACCGCCATGATCTCTTTGTGGACTTTTAATACATATATTCTTATTGTATAACTATTAAATAACTATATTACATAGATATTCGTATTCCTTTTACTATGAGCTTTTATTCGACCTATTGACTATTATTATACGATTTACTATTCTCAAGTTAGTCCTCATTTATCAGATACAGTCTCTCTCAATCACAACCACTTTCTGGCTTGAGATTGTATAATTGTTATGTTCTGTTTTAGGGTACGATGCGGTCTGGTGTGTTTTTATATAAATCCAGTATGTCTGAAATATATATATATATATATTATTCGTATAGTGGAGGCTGATATTGGTGTTCTGGACTAGACAAGAAGCTTCCATTTCGATGGACCAATAAGAACTCAGAGTTGACTCTGGACTGGTTTACACATCGTTGGTCTGGTCAGTGGGTCGGTGTTCTAATTCACCATCACATCACGTGACAATCAACAAGCCATAAGAGCATAATACAAACTAATCATCAATTTATCACCTAATACCCATTCACTAACCTTGTAAAAGTAAGCATATCATAGTCAATAAAAAACTGATTTTGGCGACATATGGTTCGTCTATACTAATCATCAAAATAATAATATTGAAAAAAAAACAATCTTAGTAGTAAATACATTAAATAGTCAACATGAACGACAAATAAATACATAAATTAGACACATGACGAAAAACCTAATTTGTTTCATATACCTACTGTTTAATATGTATAAATAGCTTTATATAGTACATAAAAAATATTTACTCATCTAATTTGTTTACTCTTTTCTTATCAGTTGATTACGTTTTAAGAAAGTAAACAATTCGTAGGGAATGGAATATTTTTCTTCAATTATTGTTTTTTTTACTCATTCGTCCTACAGATTGTATCAATATCAAATGGGATAGTTACTTAAGTATTCTTTTAGATATGTGGCAATTTTACTGAATAAACAATATATATATGAAGTACTAAACTGGAATTGTATGCCTAACAGAGTTTTCCAGTAAGGCTTGTGAATCATTATAATTTGATTGATAGAATTCGGGTAGCCTTAAGAAGTGGAATATATGACTAGGATTGATACTGTAACGTAAATCAGCTTGAATGTTTTAGTCATACACGGCATCAGATATAATCTACTCCTGAGATCATTGCCTATGACAGCAGATGATATAGATTTGGATGTCATAATGGTAATTATTTTTTTAAAAATTGTCATACGGTGATGTTCCATTTCCTGACCAAACTAAGATCAAATGGCTTGCTATCAGTTGTCCTAAACTAACTGAAATTAAATACAGAGTACCTTAATGTTAGTTGATCGAACACGATAGTGTAATATCAGTTACTACTGTATAATTATTGTACATATACACGCATATACACTTACTTAATTCTACTACCCATCTTGGGGAACAGGCCGCTGATCGGGAATTTCTAACCAACTTCGTCCTGGCTTTCCATACCAGTGATTGCCATGTGCTATTCATGGTTTTAATGTCTGCTCCCAAATCACGATTCCATGGGTTCTTTGTATTGTGATCATCGATTGATAAATTGCTTTGATTATTTCGCATATGTATATATTTTGAGAATGGTTTTACAGTTTTTTTAAAAGTAGTTCAATAAATAAATAAGGTTTTATTACTTTTACAGATTCCCCTACAGACTATTCGAAAATAACTAACGTTAAGTGACTGGAAGGGTATGAATAAAAAGGAAATATATAAATCAGTGTTTAAAGCCTTACTTAATTACTCACGCCTGCTACTTCTCGTGCAGGGGCATAGGCCGCTCACCAGCATTCTCCATCCAACCCTGTCCTGGGCAATCCTTTCTAGCTCCGTCCAGTTGTAATTCATCGTTTTCATATCTGCTTCTATTATCCGACGCAATGTGTTCTTTGACCTTCCTCTTTTACGCTTCCCTTCAGGATTCCAAGTTCGGGATTGCCTCGTGATGCAGTTTGATGATTTGCGTAATGTATGTCATATCCATTTCCATCGTCATTTCCTAATTTCCTCTTCAGCTGGAAGCTGGTTTGTTCTCTCTTATAGTAGGCTGTTGTTGATGATATCCGGCCAATGTATGTTGAGTATCTTGAGGAGACAACCATTTATAAATACTTGTACCTTCTTGACGGTGGTTGTTGTAGTTCTCCAAGTTTCAGCTCCGTACCTTAAAACTGACTGTCTTGCTGTTCGTATTGAGGATTGTGACTTTGATATTGGTTGAAAGTTGTTTTGAGTTCCATATGTTCGACAATTGTAGGAATGTGGCTGTTGCTTTGTCAATCCTTGCTTTTACGTCTGCATCTGAACCTCCTTGTTCATCGATGATGCTTCCCAGATGTATGAAGGAGTTTACATCTTCCGGCGTTTCGCTATCAAGATTGATTGGATTGCCGTTCTCCGTGTTGTATTTGAGGACCTTGGTTTTCCTCTTGTGTATGTTGAGGCCTACTGATGCAGAGACTGCTGCTACACTGACTATCTTTATCTGTATTTGTTCATGTGTACGCGATAGGAGGGCTAGGTCATCTGCGAAGTCCAAATCGTCTAATTGATTTCGAGCTGTCCATTGAATTCCGTGTTTTCTCTCAGATGTCGAGGTCCTCATAATCCAGTCGACCGCTAGAAGAAAGGGGAAAGGAGAGAGTAAACAGCCTTGTCTGACTCTGGTCCTCACTTGGAATGCATCTGTCAGCTGTCCTCCATGCACGACTTTCCATTGTAGTCCGTCGCATGAGTTCCGGATAATGTTGACAATCTTTTCCGGAACTCCGTAGTGTCGAAGAAGTTTCCATAATGTCCTCCTATCTACACTGTCAAATGCCTTTTCATGATCAATGAAGTTGATTTATAGTGACGAGTTCCACTCAACTGATTGTTGGGCAATGATCCGTAGTGTTGCAATTTGGTCTGTGCATGATCGATCCTTACGGAATCCAGCTTGTTGATCTCGAAGTTGAGCGTCTACTGCATCCTTCATCAGGTTCAGCAACACTCTGTTGAAGACCTTCCCTGGTATTGACAGCAGTGTAATGCCTCTGTAGTTTTCACATTTGCTCAGATCTCCTTTCTTTGGAATCTTGACGAGGTGTCCTTCTTTCCAGTCCATCGGCACTTGTTCCTCCTGCCAAATCTTTTTGAATAGAAGGTAAAGCATGTTTGTGGTTGCTTCGATGTCTGATTTCAGTGCTTCAGCTGGTATGTTGTCGGGTCGTGCTGCTTTCCCGTTCTTGATTTGTCTGACGGCCATTCTAATTTCTTCCTTCGTTGGTGGGTTGACGTCTATGGGAAGATCTGTGTGCGCCGCTTCGATGTCCGGTGGATTCATTGGAGCCGGCCTATTCAGGAGTTCCTCGAAGTATTCTACCCATCTGTTCCGCTGTTGTTGAATTTCGGTGATTGGCTTGCCTTCTTTGTCTTTGACCGGTCTCTCTGGTTTACTGTATTTCCCTGATAGTTTCTTCGTTGTATAGTAAAGTTGTTTCAAATTTCCTTCTCTTGCAGCTTTTTCCGCCGTCGTTGCTAGTTCTTCCACGTACTTCTTCTTGTCAGTTCTAATGCTCCTCTTCACTTGCTTGTTTACTTCTGTGTATACAGCTTGTGCTTGGACTTTCTCTGCTCGTGTTCGGTTGTTGTTAATCTCTGCCTCCTTGTTATTTTTTTCTTTGATTTTGTATAGAGTAACTATGGAGATCCACTCCTTATATTGCTGTTGCTTTAGGCCCAGAACCACGTGACACGTTGAAGTTAATAATTCATTGATGCCTTTCCAGTTGTCCTCCATAGTAGTTTCTTCTTCCTTCAGTAGATCTTATAAGGCTTGGAACCTGTTGTTGAGAACTATCTTGAATTCATTGAGTTTGTCAGTTTAAGACCTAGATAAGAGAATTAAGAACAGCCTCTTTGAACTCGAAGATATAAATCAGCTTACTTGTATATTATTACATAATTATATGGTGTATTCAAATATATTTTATTTATTCCTCCAAGGAACTGTATTGATCAAAAATAAATAAAATTAATGCATTGGAAAACAGGTTTTAAATTTTTCTATCGGTTTTAAGTCTGCTCTATTGAAAAGACACTAAATGTATTCAATATTAATTAAAATCAATGTTGATAACTCTTTAAAACTTCAATTTGTTCTTCCTATTGTTTGTAATTACTGATGAAGAGAAGTAAAACAAGATTTTTTTCATAGATTACTGTAGACACTTTTATCTAAGTGATAAAAGAACATTTGGTAGTTGAATTTATGAGTCAATTAAAGCTTGACCACCATGGAAAACCTAGAAGCACTTAATGGCTGTTTTGTCCTAGTATGGGACTCCTCAGCAGAGCGCATCCATTTGTTCATAGTTTAAAATTGGATATTGATAAAAAAAATAAAAGAGAAATGGATTGAAGTTTCAAATGTAAAAATAAAAATAAAAGCTAAGTGACAGGTAATATTAATGATAACGACGGCTTAGCGATTGAATATTCAACAAAGATCTAACTTCAGTTTTGTTTGCTTTTAACTTTTAAAGTCATTAGTATCAAAATATGAATCATCAAATCAAATGGAATTCCAGGTAAAACTACTAATAGACATTTAAAGGTAGTAGTATTATTCTATTTAGAACTACTGCTCTTTCTGGGATATATACATTAATAAAATGTTCCCATTGAAACATTAAAGTAACTAGTTGAGCGAAGTGATATTTTTCTTATTGAGATCATTAAGTGGTTGATGTTAGAACACCATTGAAAACCTGGAAACACTGGATAGCCGTTTCGTCCCATTATAAGACTCCCCAGCAGTGCGTATTCATGATCCCGATCACGGGATTCGAACCCGAGGCATTCAGTCTTGCGCGCGAACGTTTAACTTCTATACCACCAAGTGGACATTCAACGTTGTTAACGTCTAACCTCAACCTCGAATCCCGTGAGCGAGATCGTGGGTGCACACTGCTGAGTTGTCCCACAACATGACGAAATGACCTTCCAGTGCTTCCAGATTTCCAATAGTGATGTAACATCAATCAATTTATGATCTCAATAAAATACACAATAGTATCCACAACCCTATTCTAAACAAATATTTCTTTTCAATTAGTTGTCCACCAAGGCTCTACAATATTTTATATGTTTGATAAGTGAGTAGAAATTTGACACTAGTCAGATAATGATGAGCCAAGTTAGCAAAATAATAAACAATTCGTCACATAACGTTCGGAAAATTAAGATTAAAGCTAAAGCGAATCTTCATAATCAGTCAATTATTACAGATAATTCATTACATCAGGGATAGGAGTTTAAATCGGATGTAAATATAAATGATTTTTGTTATCTATGAAATTAATGATACGTAAATAGTCAGACGGGTGCATTGGAAATTAGATAATTAGAATTATAAAATGGTTTATATAAGATTAGAATTAAAAATTAAATTGTTAGCAAAATTGAATTTCGGAAAAGTTTAAGAGAAGAGGAAGAAAAGTTTTGAAACATGTAATAGTATCCTAATAAAAGGCAAAGGTATTAAATTTTTCTGTATACAAAAATTAGGTTTTTTTAATGTGTATTCCTATGTCTTTTACTATATTTAAGGGTCGGATTATAGAACTACGGGGTAAATTCGATGGGATTTTATAGGTAACCTTGAACACTGAAGTTTTATCTTGATGACGACCAGAATCGACTAGATGGGCTAAAATAAAGCTTATATATATAACATGCTTTTTCATGCTTAGTCAAACGTAATAATTAAATATTGATGAATAAAAATTAAGGTAAAAAGAGACTAAAATCATTCGTTTGTTTATTTAATGTTATGTTTTACGAAGAGGAAATGTCTAAACAGCTTTTCTGTTTTTTTTCTATAAAACTAGATTTCTTTAATACAAATCTGTTGATAAGGTTGTATGAAGACCGTACCATATTACGAATCGGGTAACTTTTGACGGAATATTTATTAAGTTCTGACTTGATGGATCACTGTTATCATGCTCATAGGAAGAAAATTTGTTGTTTGTTTAATTATTTGAAATTTTATTTATATGAAATTAATTTGGAGAAACCCTCAATTTTATGTTTTGTATTGGTTAAAATTCGCCTAAAAGAAGTACCTCTAGTCTCAGGGTAAATGATACAATCCTTCCCATTCAAAGTTTGGTAAGGTCATAGTTCAAGAAATTACTGTTAGTCTCATCTATTTGAACGGTAATCTACACTAATAAAATGTCTGATTTGCAGTCATCATGAAATGTTGTCGATGGAACCTTACGAAAAACAGCTGTTTAATGCTATTTTTAATTTCAGTGATACAATAGCGAATCTCTATTCATTGTTGAAAGTTGCTTCTAAAAGAATATCTTTAAGATGATAGATGTACTGAAATAATATACACTTAACTGTGATAATTTATCAATGTTTCATGTTGTAAAAAGTAATGTTAAAAAAATTATCGCTATCATATAAAGGCTAATATAAATTTCATCGAAAAATTGAATCAAAAAATGTCTGAATGTTATAAGATAACAAAAAATAAAAACACTATAGGATGCTTTTCTTTGATAATTGAAACACTTTAGATGTAAATGTTATCACTAAATTTGAAAGTGAATTTGTTATGAACATTAGATGGTGAAGATTTGTTGATCAGGTGGATGGTAATGATGAAGTTTTGTTCTCTGAGATGGAAGATTTGGTTGTGGAACTTTCATTGTTATTCTGAACGACATCATCAGTACAAAATTCAGGTAGAAGTGAAGTGTTCGAATTTCTCCACATATGGCTCACAGCTTGTCTTGTAGATCTCAATCATGATTGGTTATTGTTGACACAACCTGTTATTGTTTACTTGTATATTTTCATTGTATCTCCTACTGATTTGAATCTTGGTCTTATATATGTCCATAACTTTTCTATCCAAGACCTCAATATTTTCCCAGTCAAGGCAATTCTAAAAACACCAGGGAATTTTTAGAAGCTTGGCACTAAGGTCAATCAACAATCAACAAACACATTGAATTCGATCTAATTTCTTAACCAATTAGAATAATTATAGATAAATATAATACCAAGAATCGAATCAATGGGAAATACAGTTAAAATAAACAAGTAAACAATAACTAATCATGATTGTGATCTACAAGACAAGCTATGAGCCATATGTGGAGAAATTCGAACACTTCACTTCTACCTAAATTTTGTACTGATGATGTCGTTCAGAATAACAATGAAAGTTCCACGACAAAACCATCCAGATCAGAGAACAAAACCCCATCAAAATATGATGGACAATTTTTATGCTTAAAAAATGAAGGCTTATTGTTTCACTCACAGTGATGAATAGTGCTTATAATTGGAAATGAATCAAAATATTAACCTGTATTCTGTATTATTTTATTGATAAATTATTTACTTCATACCTCTGAAATTCCTAGATTCTAATATCTTAACTGTATGTAAGAAGCAGCCAATTGTTTGTAAATTGCATCTACTTATGTAGAATTCTAATAACTGAATTAAAAGACAAATAACATCATAATTGACTTCGATAAATACGAAATGGACGATATCAAACAATGTAGTTTCTTCATAATACAATGGGAAAACATACTAAACAATCTTCTTAAACCAGCTATTTTATAAGCAAAGACGGATAGTGGCTAGCAGTGGAATCCAGGACGCGAGTTTCGTACTATTTAGGACTCGTCAGCTCGATGTACCTGCATCTCAGAGTTGATGTTCACTCTACAACTTGAACGCAGTACCGTTCGCTTCAAACGCTATCACGTTATCCACTCAACTACTGAGTCCTGATAGCCACTTGCTTGTGCAATGGGGTGAAGTTTAATTCACTTGGTACTGTTTTACTTGAATTTTATCATTGATGTTTAGGACTGAAATTGATCAGTCTGTTATTGGCATATGTGCATACTGTGCGTATGCCTTGATATAGCCTTAATTCACAAGTTTTTATAAGCACAAATGGATAGTGGCTAGCAGTGGATGCAGGTACATCCGGCTGACGAGTCCAAATAAGGACGAAACGCACATCCTGGATTCCACTGCTATCTACTATCCATTTTTGCTTATAAAAGCTTGTGAATTAAAGTAATATCGAGGCCTATGCACAGTATGCACATATGCCAATAACAGACTGATCAATTGTAGTCTTAAACCTCAATAGAAAGATACAAGCAAAGCAATACCAGTTGTTTTATTTTCGCACATCTCAGATGTCCAATTTTGATTTCATTCAATTGAAAATCTGTTTATCAAATTTATTATAAAAGTAATAAATTCGATATGATAAAAGAAGTCAAAGGTATATCAATTTCTATTCAAAAGATCCATTTCATATGGTAAATAATCGATTTACGTACTAAACAGGCACAAGTAAAAAAAAAAGCAAACTAATAAGCTTAACATATAATCAAATATTTAATCTGTTTTTCTATTGGTTGAAGTGTTGAATTTTTTGCCCATGTACTGTTATCAATTGTCTGTCTGTTTATCATTCGCTCATCATGTAGGTTTCTTTTTATTTACTACTGAATTATATCAGTAAAAGTTGAATTTATTTTTTCTTGGAGAATGATTTTATTACAGAAATTTCCTTGTATTCATTAACAGTTATTCTAACAAGATCTTTACTCTCTCTCTCTCTCTCAAAGTACATGTTTTGAAAATGAAATAATTATAGGTAGGTAAAATTGTATAGTAACTCAATTTTGTATTGATTGTTTGGATCATCCCATCGATGTTTAATACTGTAATTGATTAGTCTTTTTATTATTTTCGAATGATAATGATGATGTTTTATTCCATGGAACTACTAAAAAGTATTTTTGTGATTCAGAAACTGTCTTTGAATACCATGACAGGAATTTCATCTTAGCTTTGCTAAAAGAAAACTTTTATTTATTGTACTGCCATCCTGTCCTAATTCTGCTATAGTCAGTTTCTTTTTTTAAATTAATAGTTGGTTTTATATTATAAATTAAGAGTATTAGCTAAAAATTGATTAAGTTACAGTAGTTAGGTGATAAAAGTTTAGTAGCAAAGATGAAAAACAGTGAAAATAACCTGCGACGTATTGAGCATAGTTAACAGTTAAGAAATTGATTATGCATTCTTATATCAAGCCAACTATTTATATAGATAAGACTAATGCTGAGTTTTGGTAATCCTTACAGCTGAACAAGTTCCACTGGTCAAGTTGGATTGTAGTTATTAGTTCAACTGACTCGACATCCAGATCTACTGTGACTGTTGTTAGTCACTTGAAAGCTATGAACAAGAAGCCCTGGACTTATGTTTCACTAGTTTGCTTAAATAAATTGGAATATATAAGTTAGGATGTAATGTAGCTTTAGGGCTATGAATCAATTAAAATTTACTGTCTGACATTTTTACGAACAATTACATATTTTACAAAAATTTAAACTAGCGTATAGACTATCTGATTATTTTAAAAATTCCCATATTGTGAACTGGAACAACACATATATGAGTGAACAATATTGCTTTCCATTAAATTTTGATCAGGTTTTACTCAAATGTGCTGTAATATTTGTATGCATGTACGAAATTATTAAACAAATGAAAGCAGTTTGTGAGTAATGCGCTACGAGCCAAATTGACCAGAAATAACCGATGTCTGTCGTTATCGACTCGACCTACAGTGACTCCCTTGCTAATGGATAAGTTACATCTATGTCTATCTACGAATTCAGCCACTTCCGTGAAGAAACCTATATTAGGTGCACAACTAGACAACCGAGCCAATGAGATAGTGAGCACCTGTTTTCGTGGTTAGTAAACGGTATCGTCAAAACAATACTTAGATCTGTTCTATCACACTTGATCGACAGGGATCATTTAGTAGATGGAATTGAGTCATATAAAGTGATTTATCGTACTCCTACTTGTTTTCCTTGCAGGGTTCGATCTCGACTCTCACACGTAGCAGAAGATATAAGATCATGGCTAGTACACCCGTTACCTCATTATCGATTTGTACTTTTTACTTATGTTTATTTATGTAATCTATTCTACTATTATCATTGATCTATAAACTGCCTTCATTGGCTCAATAATTTCGTATATGCATATAAACGTTGCTGTATATAAGAGTAAAGCCTGTTCGGGATCTAAGTGAAAACAATTTTGTTTGCATATATATAACGGATTATTCTTTGACATCTCCTAATTTTTATCTGTCAGGTGAATATCAAACACAATTTTATCACGTTTCTTTGAAAACAGTTTCCAGTCATACTATTCTCATAATACTAATTTGTTATTGTTTAAAATGAAATATTTTGATAGAAATGCACTTTTGCTAATTAAAACGATGTTTTCCTTTACAAATTAGTATTATATAGTTGATCAATATTATGTAGCAAAAGGTTAAAATAAATGTAAACATGAAATACGCACTTTTAATCATTGTTTGTCAACAGTAAGATGTGTTTATTTTTGAAATTGGTTATAAATAATAAGATGGGATATATATTTATAATGTATTCATAAATCTGATTTTAGGGAATTCCGACAAATGTTTTCCATCATTTTATTCTAGTTACCCCGTGTTATGGCATTTTTTACTGAGTGTCAGTCAGTTTCCCTTTAAAGCTAGATAGGTTGGTTAAGAAACGATAGTAACCAAATAAAAGTATATCAGCTACTTTAATCCATAGAATTTGTCCAACTATTTACCAAACACTGGTAGGTCACAAATGACAAAAACCGACTTCGTACTATGGTTATGTGAAGATTTTGTTTTATTCAAGTTCTATTGTCGCCATAAAATAACCTGGACTCAAAACCTTTTGAAAGTTAGGGAAAATTAAACAGCTATTTCATCCTATTATTAAATATTATAGTAGTATGCGCCTGTGAATCTACCCAGAAACAAGCCTAGTAAATTTGTATAACAATGGTTTGTATGTCTAAACACTGTAATCAGATCCAAAATATGTGTGTAGTTTATCAGTAAGCATTTTTGTTCTGATACGGAAATTTTGTTTTAATATAACAGGATGAACTTATGCATGTGTACCTCCAGTCAGAATATATGATAAAAGACTTTATCTTTGAATCGATATAAAATAGGTTATTCATACATTCTTCGCTAGACATCCGAATAGAAAATGTATCACAAAGTACTCTAGTTTTACTTCTTTCTTTAACACGGCAGAAATGTTTTTATAATGAACTTAAGAAGTATAGATACAGAGACATTTGGATTTCTACAGAACCGTCGTACAGATATATCGTTGATTTATTTATTTTAAAATGTATATCTGTAAATATATCAAATATGTTGATTTCTTAACGTGCGTTTCAAATTTCTGTCCAAAATATTAGCAGTAATCACTTCATGGAAATTCAACTATGTTATGATATTTACTTTTCAGTAATGAAAATAGTTTGCACATCCAGTAAATGTTTTCACAGTTTAAATCACGCATTGATTTTATCTGAACCAATATTGGAAGACTAAAAGCATTGAACAGCAGTTATATCCTAGTATGAAACTCCTCAGCAGTATGCATCCACTATCATATAACCGGGATTCGAAAATAGGACTTTAAATTTCATTCATGGACGTATAAGCTCTGGACCATTGAGCTCGAATCCAAGAGTGTTAATGTCTAGTTTCAATCGATCCATGATATTGAGTGATTCTAATTTATTTCCTGGAGTAGATAACTATTTCATATTCAACATGTATTGGACTTCACTGGTAATAACTTGCCACTAAAGTCCCAGGAGCTGCATTTTGAAGCTAATCACTAGTCAGCATATGATTATTATTAGTATAAAGGAATTTGTGAAGACTGTGAAGGGATAAAATGTGCTAAAATTTTTGTTCGACCAGCGATGTAATATAATAATTACATAATTTCAAAGTAACTATAAAAATAATACTGTATGACTGCTCGGTTGATAGATAGAAGGAGGACTATTATAACGATTATAATGATTTATAAAATTGAAAACATGTGATTAAACGGCCTTTAGACTATACAAGATTTAATAATAGGAATTTTAAAAACATATTTTGATACAAAAGTCAGTGTTATAATAGCAGTATGAGAGTCATGAGACAATTATAGTATTTAAGAAACTGACAAAAAATCTCTATACATCACCCTCACTATGGTTACTGCACATTTTATAAATTAAATTCATTGTACTCTTGTTAGAAAAATTTTGTTTTTTATAATTTTACACAGTAGTCTGAGTTCCAAACACAAACCTAGTTTCCATGTTTTCAAAATTACTTAATACCAGTCTGACTTTTGTATGTACAGTATTTAAATAGAAATATTATTTTCTTATGGCTTGTAAATACGTAGATGTATTATAAAATTAATCATGTAATCCAGCCATCATGCAACGGATTGTCATTGAAGTGAACAATCAACATTTTTTATCATTGACAATTTATTTTTTGGATGAATAGCAGTTTTATGTTTGTCGAAAGTGTTCTAAATGTCAAGTTTTTTCACTTCGAATGTGACTTTGAAGTATCTTCCATAGGTTGTAAAATTTGTTTAAGCAGCTCAAATATGCAAACGTAATTTGTAATGTATACTTCTATGTTTCAATTATTTTCTATTTGAAATTCCTATAATCTTGTTCAAACATTGGAATTCTCTTCAAGTATTAACTTTCTAGTTCCACAGTCGCACTAAATATTGACTATTTTATGTTTGGACTCCACGTTGCCAAGAAATAATAGGTATTTTCCTTGTGAGTTATGACTAATAAGAAATCTCGGTCTAATGATTCCAACATACCGTATTTAACCACTCTTCATCAAAACAGTTTAAAATTTAAACTAAAAGTAAATGAACTAACAAGAATATCTACATAGTAGATATATGACATTAAATGTAGTAAACTGGAAATATTCTTAAATTCATACTGTGAACTGAAGTAATGATACTATCCATGTCTATTTCAGCATGTAATTTATTTTCGTTATCAGTTTATCAGTGAAAATATTAGTTGCTTTCTAAGATAAATGGAAATAAATTGATAATAATCTGTTCATTTGTAGTGGTTTTATGTGATTTCCAAAATTGAAACAACTGACAATTCCTTTTCCGTAATCAGATAATCATTTGTGACTGATCAGTGTAATTTTAATCAAAGAATGAATTATGATAATGAATCCTGTCAAACTAATTAGAAGTTCTTTTTAAAAACTCTGAGCTATGAACTTTCTAGTTCCTATCATCAATTCAAGTCTATACAAATTACCCTATTCATATTGTCACATAGTACAAACTTGAAATTATTTCTATCCATTAACTATGTAAGTCCCTAAAATTCAACATTCTACAATTTAAACAAATTGCATTATGAATCCTAATATTTTAATGATAAATCCTTAATATTATATGAAACCATAAGCTTTCAGATAAACTTGTCTGCAACTATCATCATACTTTGTTTGTAAGTCATCGATATTAACATGGTTCTTCCATAATCTAGTCAAGTTTAACCAATATATATATATATATATATATATATATATATATATATATATATATATATATATATATATATATATATATATATATATATATAGTTGTTAATTAGTCAGTGTTTTAAATGATCAATTTTGTTGTTGTTGAGGAGATTTATACGATAAATCACGTTTATTTGTTAAAATACATATCAAAACAATGTATCCATCTGATAAGTAAACTCACTTTAGAGTAGCCTTAATAAAACAAATATACATTATTAAGTAATAAATAAATTATTCCTTTCATTGTATTCTACAATAGTTTTATTTTAATGAATGGAATTAATTTTTACCCTCCTTTTTTTAAAAAGATTTTTATTATATAATTGATTTGTGCTTTGTTGACAATGATGATTACTCTGCCTTATTTATTGTTATGAGTGTATATAGTAGATAATTGAAAAAAGAAAAAGAAATGACTTGAAATTACTGGTAACAAACACGAGGAAAAATATTTATCTATGTAACTCTAATATGTTTTATCAGTATAGGATTTCGGAGATTGTTACGCTTTTGATTAAGATCATGAATCGATCGTTGTTTAACCACCATTAAAAATCTAGAAGCAATGAACGGCCGTTTTGTTTTACTATGAGATTACTCAACAATGCCCATCCACTATACCTCACGCCACACTCAAACACGGGACCTTCGGTCTCATGCACGAGTGCCTCATCACTAGACTACCGGGCCGGTATCCGACGGTTTTAATGTCTAGCCTCAACCAATCCACGAAACTGAGTGATTATCTTCCATTGTACTGAGGCAGATACATTTCCACTAGTCACGGCTTCTCAATAAAACTCTGAGAATTCCCTCATGAAACTTGTTATTAGTGAGCACATGGTGATTACCAGTATAGAGTTGTGTAGGCTGTGACGTTTTTACTTGAGATCGTATTGGTCCAATGGTCTAGAGGTTAAGCATTTGCGCGTGAGACCGAAGGTTCTGGGTTTGAGCTTGAGGTGCTGGATCGTGAATGCGTACTGTTGAAAAGCCCTATACTAGGACGAAACGGCCGTCCAGTACTTCCAGGTTTTCAAGCGTTGCCTGGCTTACATCAACTTACAAATTCAATTATTAAAAACTACTACAATCTCCACAAACCCCCCGTTAAGATCATAATCATCATGTGCTCACTATTGACTGGCTTCGTAAAGTAATATATTTTAAAAAACGATTATCAAGTTTTGCTAATTGATATACATCCGTCGGAGAAAAATCTTTGTATAATTTATATGCTTCACGTAGACAGTTTCAAATTTTCTATGGCGATACAAACAGCTTTATAAGGAAACATGGGTGGCGGCTAATAGTGAAATACAGGACGAGCATTTCTTCCTGTTCACGTCTGGTCAATTTTATTCTTTATTATAATTAATTTTAATTTCAGATCAGTAATTAAAAATTTATCAGATTTAATTGTAATACTTATTAAGTTTCCGATTTAATAAAGTCATTATAAACATATTAAAGCATTTTTAAATAAATGCTTAGTTTATAGCTTGATTTTCTTTTATTTCTTGTTAGAATAATGAATGGTTTAACAAAATAATAAAACAATCATTCTTTAATATAGTTTCTCATATATTTTGTTTCATTCTGTTGGATAAAAACTGAAGCTATAAAATACCGCTAAAGTTTCGACAACACAATGAACACTACTGATTGTTGTAGTACACTTACTTTTTGTATAATAGTGACATTAAAATAATTAGAAAAACTGTATGTAGATTTTACTTGAAAATAAAAATAAACCACTTCCATAATAAATATGTTTTTTGTTATAACTTAAGGAGTGGAAAAATGTATTTTTGATGTTTCGTGACTTCATGTAAGCCTCTTCATCAGAGTAGAAGAAGTGGCTTACATAAAGTTACAAAACATCAGAAATAAAATTTCTTTACGCATTGAAATATGACATTAAATTTGTTTATTTTTAACTTTCTACCCAGTGCTCAATTTATTTGAAACTATTAAGTCCAACCTTGGCATTATTACCCATAAAATTTATTTTATATTTTATTTCGGCATAGTCTACAATACAGTTGAACATGAACATGTTAATCAAGGAGAAATCATGAATACCAGGTAGCTACCTATATCGTAGCATACAATCATACTACAGAATAGATTGAACATAGTTGAAAATTTTTAATACTGAATTTTAAGTCGTTCGTCTATGTGTATCATGTTCACTTTTGAACTTAAAAGTTCTAGTTATGATTGAAGTGGGTTAATGAGTGGTCACTATCGATGGTTCACAAACTGAGACAATATATTTTTCATTATTCAAATAGTAAGGGTTTTTATTGTTAAAAAAATAAAGAAAAAACTTTCCTATGATTCTTTAAGCTAATGTATACTGAAACAGTTCATTTCTTTAGTACTTATTTCATAAATATTTAGGTGAGAGAAATTATGAGAAATATATTTCATTCTTCCTAAAACTACAGTTTTAAAAGTATACTTTTGGTGTATAACACATACAGAACTGTACTACAACAGTGTTATAACTGTGACGGCAGATTTGAGGGTAGCGAATTATCGATCGGACCAAAGACGCGCAAACACGTAGAACGACCTAGGGTTCTGATTGGCCCCGCTTCCCTGTCTAACTCAGCAGTTGAGTCCAGAACGAAAGTCACAGCCTCGGATATATGAATCATTATATTTCAAACATACTTTGTCTATATACCAGTCAAGCAGACCACATCGTACGATAAAATAGAAAATAACATTGTACAATATTGACCAGTAGGGAAATGACACGTGAAATAAGTACTGACCAATAAGTAAATAATATCATCTCCAAGTCCAAGAATAGCATTGAAATTAATAGAATAACTTCTGGGATATTTTCCTGAATATCCCAACAAACAGCAATGGTGAAATAAAAATAGAAAAAGAGTGTACAGCTAAATGTTGTTTTTGCCTTGATGGAAGGAATTGTGTGATATTTTTCAGTACTTTCAGTACTATCTGTATTATCGATGCATCAAGTATACCAGACATAAGACCCATGGCCTCCAGACAAGTCGTAAGACATGCAAAGTTATAAAAATTTTCAAATAGTATGAGATGTAGATGACTTATAATGAGCAATCGGATTATTTACTGAACCAAAATCACAACTCGCTTGCTCATTGCCTGAATCATTATTTCAACACAGAAACCTTGGTACAAGAAGGCACCAAATATATATGCGCTACATAAATCATTCGATTTGTATGAGGAATAGGATACTTCACGGGTGCCCAAGCCGAAGCAGGTGGTTTTCTTAGGGTCCACACCCAGAGCCTTCTACCTAAAGGTTTTATCCACAAGGTAAGGGAGCAACGTCAGGAGATGAAATCACGTGGTGACCAACAATAGCTTCATACACCATTTGTTCCTTCAGGATCCTGGAGTCCATGTGCACCATTTGTTTACAATCAGGGTTTTCCAACTGCCCTAGATGGACTCTCCATGTCCACCAACCCGGTCAAAGTGCCGGACATTCGCTTTTTATCCTCTCATTTTCGTAAACAACACCCCCACCATGAGAAGGCAGTGAGTAGGACTTCCCTGGAAGTGGTTGTATGCACGTAGCTGTATGAAAACATTTAGAGAAGGAGTGCTGACTCTCCCCACTCTAGACTATACCAGGGCGTTCGGGGGTGGTTGCATAATAACATCAATTATATATAAAAGTTATTCGATCCAATATTCCCCGAATATCATTTTCCATACAATTTATTTTCCTTCGTATATTTAGATAAGTAAAGTTTTGGAAAGTAGCTTTAGTGACAGAATCAGACTTCAAATTATATTATATATGTATATCAGAATATATATATTTTATTCAAGTATAATGTTTTTCAAAACTCTCTCGACAGACTACGCAACAGACTATAAATTATTTGTTTTATCATGTAAACAATATGTCTAAATGGTAACTAAATGAAAAATATCCCTAATTGTTGAATAAATATCAAATCGTATTTGGAATTACTCGTCATCCAGTTATATTTCAACATGAATAAATGAGAAACAAAAAGATGAACAGTTGAAAATAATCTATATTATAAAGTGTTATTTAATTATAATGAAGTTAATCCCTAGTTTTTTTGGCTTCTAATCAGGTATTAATAGTAATAATAATAATAATTTCACTCTAATGAGTGGTAAATATATAAAAGAGAATAGATATTACGTTTTAACTTTCATAATTTGATTTGATTTTCATTGTTCAGTATCCACTTGACATTCCGTATTAAACATCAAGTATAGTTTAATGTCAATATGAAAAGTTAACCACTAACTAATAGTGAAATAGTTGAAATTAACTATAACGGTTAAATAATAGATTATTACGTTTTCTTGTTTAATAGACATGCTTTATCTGTTTATAAAGTTTGTTCAAATTCAATAAATGTTTTTTCTCTTTTCGTGTATCAGTCCAAACGTTTTACATATTGATGGTCATTTGAGCTCTGACGGTTATAAAACATTAACTGTTGTTATCAGAAAAGATGGATAGTCCCGAAATGAACATCAACTCTGCGATTTAGGTGCACCCAGCTGATGACTCCCAATTGAAATTGAAAGCGTGTTCTGGATTCCACTGTTAACCACCATCCATCTCCATTTATAATGCCTGCGACTTAAGGTAATATAGAAGCGATCCGCATAGGATGCACACATGCTAATAATAAACAGATCAATTGCAGTCTTAAACATCAATGAGACGATTTAGACAAACAACACAAAAATGAATAAAATGTTATTCTTAACTAAAGTTGGATGGTGGCTAACAGTGGATTCAGGGAGGGTATTTGTTCTACTTAGGATTTATCATCTGAATGAACCTGCATTTCAATGTTAATATTGACTTAATGACTCGAAACTAGTGTCTTTCCTATCAGACATTTAACACATTATTCAATTGGCTATTGAGTCTAGATAGCTACTGGCTTGTGTAATGACGACGAACTCTATTCCATTTGTCTTTGAATTTTCTGTTTGTTGATGTTAGGTTCTGTAACAAATCTGTCAGTTCGTTTTATAAGCCAGTGGCTATCTTGATTCAGTAACTGCATGTATAATGCGGTTCGTGTTTAAAGTAAAAGACACTAGGTTCCTCCAGATGATTAGTCCTAAATTGAACGAAACACTCTTCCTAAGTTCCACTCCTAGCTACTATTCAACTTCTCATAGGAACACTTGTAAATTAATGGTGTAATAGAGGTAATCTGCTGAAGATGCACTCGTATCAAATGAAGCTGATTAGCTCCGATCCTTAACATCAATAACTGAAAGATCCTAAAAATTACAAAAGAAGTAAGAATAATTGGTAGTCTGTACCAATTATAACGACATTTACCGTTTTCTGTTATTTTAGGCAACTTTCCCGTGAAATAGAACTATTAGAGTATTCAAATTTTTTCTTGGTTTTTAGTTCATTTCACGTTATTAAGGTCAGTTAATTCTGTTTACAAGTGTAAATATAAAAAAGTATAGATACATCCAACATTTAATATATTTAGGTAGATAAGCACTGAATGATTTCCAATTTATTATCAGTCCAACACATAGCATTACTTGATTAACTTTTGGGTCGATTAAATACCTTGAGTACAACCATCATACAGTACTTTTTGATAAGTCCACTATTATTAACAAATGAAAGTTAACTGAAATATTAAAATCCATATTTTTAATAACATACTCAGCATGTAATTTTGCTCAGTGGTCATGTATGCATATTTTTACGTTATTCTATAACAAGAAATTAAAGTACACTAATAATAGAAAAGTTACGCTTAATACCGTATTTGGAGTTTTATAGGCGTCAATTTTGTACTGTAATCATAGAATGATTGAATCTTACGTATTTTAAACAAACTTTAATAACATATTATTAAAAATAGTTTATTATCAGTACAAGGTTTTGTGGAATCATAGAATTTTTATAGTTTCTAGCTATTAACTGATCTTTGATAAACCACCATTAAAAATTAATAATCACCGAACAGCTATGTTTTCGGACTATGGAACTCTTCAGCAGTGAACATCAACGACTCCCCCTTCCAGGAGTCGAACCCAGGACCTTTGATCACACATGCAAACGCTAAACCTGCAGAATAAACTAAGATAATTAGAAAAACTATGTGCGTGTAGATAAATGTTTACATGTTTTACGTCTTGTACTTTTATGAGTTCAGTTGGATATCAGATCTAGAAAATTCGGCTTTTCAATCGTACGAATAAATTTACGAACTAGTAAACATTTTCACAATTAAACAAGAATTGTATCATAATGAGTTTTCTTGGTTATAAATTAATACTTGAATAATTTCTGATATCACAGTCATCTCGTTGAGATTACAGACTCATATTAAACTGATAAAAACTTATTTCAGAATGGAGGTTTGTGAAGATTGTAGTAATTTTAATAGTTGAACTCATGATTCGATGTAAACCATGACCGGTGGAGTTCAATCCGTGTCGATTAAAGACATGCATCTACCTCAATGGATGATGGATGAATGGTTGAGCAAGATCATGGATCGGTTGAATTTATACATTAACACCGTTTGATGCCGGTTCAGTGGTGAGGCGTTCGCGCGCGATACCGAAGATCCTGGGATCGAGACCCGCATTTGGGATCGTGGATGCACACTGTTGAAAAGTCCACTGCTAGGACGGAACGACCGTCCAGTGCTTCCAGATTTTCAATGATTGTCTAGCTTAAGTGGACTCATGAATTCAACCATTAACATAAATTCTCAACTTATATTTTATACTACCTATGTGACTATTATATTTAAATTGCAAAGTATGTTGGTTAACACTAACTTTATAATATACATATAGTTCATAATAGTTGGGACATTAAAAAGAAGAGATTTTAATCACTTAGTTTAGGTGGTTAAGGTTATTTCTCGACTGAATATACATAACGAATAAATAAACAAATACTGAATATGTTTCTGTAGTTATTATCATTGTTGTTGTCATAACGATTATTTTAAATTTAAACAAACCTAACTTTATTGAATGAATCAAATTGTTCCAATTTTTTTATAAAAAAATATCGAAACATCTTAACTTTTATTCAGTTAATGTCATACATAAATATTTAAGGATAAAACCTTTTATACCCAGTAGATATAGTATGAAGATGTATCTATAGTAATTCACATGTAAAGAAAAACAATATGAATAAAGCGGAAAAACATTTTACTCATAATTAAGAGTAGAACCTACAGAAATCAAATTTAAGAAATAAACAAACACGATTTTATCATACAACTAACAAAACAGTTTTGGGATGTAATTTTATAAATTTGTATAAAGGTGGTAACATAAGTTACAAATCAATATTTAATGAACAGATATAAATAATACTAATTATACTGAACAAAATTACATAAGCTATTTAAGTACATAAGCATTAAGTTAATTATGTAACAGTAAATTAAATTACCATATTACATCATAATGAGTGAAGTGATTTTGTCTAATAACATATTTAATTAAAATGAATGTGATTGGTTATAAACAATGATTATACTGTTTTTATTTGCCTATACATCATCTTTTCATGGACTTGTTATTTGATTGTGCACAAAATCTATTATTATTAAAGTAAACAAATTACTTATTTTGTAAAATATTGTTCATTGAACAATTTTAGAACTCATCAGTTGTTTAAAGCGTTATTTAGTAATGAAATAAGTATAAGTAGTATTAAATCATTTAATAAATTAAATAAATAACTAAAAAACAAAATTTTATTTAACACTGACCACAAATAAAAACTATAGATTTAGGAAACTATCGATAATTATTGTTTACTGTCTTTTTTTTAGTACTAGAAGAACACATTTGAAACAATAAAGTACATTCACGAATAGCCAGATATTCTAAATTAACTAAATCAACTAATCATGTCTGTAAATGAAGTAGTAAATTAAAAGAGAGTAATCATAAATTAAACAGCTGAGTAATTGCAGAAGAAGATTAGATTCTAACGTTGTGGTTAAACCTACCTCAAAATAAAAGTCATAGCTTAGATTCTATGGTTACAAGATACGTATGAGATCGTGGGTGTTCACTGCTTAGGAGTCTCATAGTAGGAATTTTGTAATTTAAAGATAGTTTTTGTCAATAATTGGTATAAAATGATTCATCATTGAGTATTGAATACCTTGGAAATTCACAAAGTTATACATGTATGATTGCAATATTAGATAAAATCTAAAGACTTTAAGGTTTACAATAAATACAATACCATTAGTCCAATAATTTTAAATAATAAGGTTCATATAATGAAAAAAAAAACAAATTTAAGCAGTTTAAATCTGTCTATAAATCATTAGTGATTTCATCTAAAAGTAGAATCATGAATTCTAACACTACTAACATTTTTCTTTAGGCAACTATATTTTCTTTCTGTTTCATTCAATTACTTATGTAATTGACTTCTCAAGTGTTTATTGTGATGAATTTAGTTATTGTTCTTGTTAATAGTATTAGCTTTATCCAATATTATGTTTTTGGTACAATATAGAATTTTCAATACAAAGTATTTCAACAAGTTTCTTATTTCTTGATCGATCTTGACGATAAATATTAAGTGATTGCCAATTAGAAGTTAGCAGTCCAGTCAATCAACATCGAAATAATGTGTATATTTTTTATCGCTGTATATTACCAGTCATCACGATATCTTTGATTGAACCTTTTATAACTTATACAACAAAATGTTGTACACTTTTTTAAAAACGCATCTGTGAATAGGTTATACAATTAATATCTATAATGATGTATTCAAACAAACAAACAAACTTAGATAATATTTTGAAATATCTAGATGAAAGAAACAAGTGACCTAAATGTTCAAAGAGGTTGCCAGTTGTGTTTCTTTCTTCTTCTTCTTCTTTAGATTAGAAATAATTGAAGAAGTGTCAATTGAAAAGATAAAATAATCCATTCATTTCTACTTTGTTTTTCTTTTTCTCTTTTTTCATATTTTAGATGAAAGTTAATTGAACTTATTCAATTAATTTAACATTCATTAACAAGATTTATTTTTAATGTTTCAATGAATTATTTATTATATAATTTGTAATTAAATTTCTATATGGATAAACAAACATATCAAAAAATTAATTATTATTCAAATATACAACAAACAAATTATACATTTGATGTAGCTAAAGAAATTTTACCAGTTAAATTATTAATTATTATATTATATTCATTTATTACATTAATAGGTGTAACTGGTAATCTATTAGTTGTATGGATTGTATTACGTGTTAAATTATTACAAACAATAACTAATATATTTATTGCAAATTTAGCTATTTCTGATATTTTAATGAGTCTTGTAGCTACACCATTTACACCATTATCATTATATATGAATGATTGGACATTACCTGAAGCTGTATGTAAATTATTACCAACTACTATGGGTGTTTCTGTTTATGTATCTACATTAACATCAATGGCTATTGCTTTAGATAGATTTTTTGTTATTGTACATCCATTTTTACCAAGAATGAAAGTATGGTTATGCTTTATTATTATATTTACTGTATGGATTATAGCTGTACTTATTTCAATGCCATTAGCTGTTTATCAACAAAAGCATAAAGATCCTATTAATAATGTATCAAGTTGTCGAGAAAATTGGCCTAAAGAATCATCACGTGAAGTGTTTACAATTGTTAGTTTCGTTTTACAATTTGTTATACCATGTAGTATTATTTCAGTATGTTATTTTCGTATAAGTTTATTATTACGCGCTAGATTACATACACAAATTGGTAGTGGAACTAAAACACAAATGAAAGAGGAACGTGAAATAAAACGTAAACGTCGAACAAATACAATGTTAATAGCTATGGTTGTAATATTTGTTATGTGTTGGATACCATTAAATATTTTATGGATGGTTATGGATGTACATAGTGAAGAACAAATAAATGATGTACAAAATTCTAAACATTTCACTTTAATATTTTTTATATGCCATTTATTAGCTATGAGTAGTGCTGTATATAATCCATTTCTATATGCATGGATGAATAGTAATTTTCGTAAAGAATTTCATCGTATTTTACCATGTTTTTTTTTAAAATCAAAATTTTATACAAATCAAATTACTACACAAACTATTGGTGGTGAATATACAGCTATACGTATAAATTATCTTAATTCAACAAATCAACTACCATCAACTATTCATAAAACTAATGAAGAATTCAAAGAGACTAGTCAAATTTTATCAAATAAATTAAATTTAAATCATAAATCACAACAAACTAATAAAATTAATCTTGATAATGAAATCAATAGCAGTAATAACAATAATAATAATAATGATAATGATAATACTTTTATCAGTCATATTGATGAAACAAATAAACAATATGATGATAAACAATTGATACATAGAACAGAAGTGACAATTTGTCATAATCCATCAAATGATAATTTAAACAAAATTAATATAAATTTAAATGATCAAATAGAAATGAAAAATATAGATGATAATGATAGTAATGATGATCAATTACTTGAAAATACAAATTGTTCACAAACATTGAACCTTGAATGAATTTCTTTTTTCTTTTTTTTAAAAAAAAATTTGGCTCGAAATATTTACAGATTTTAATCATGATAAGCAATTAAAACAAGAAAATTATTTTTTTTCTGTTGAAATTTCTATATTATACAATATAACTTACATCTTTATGTTGTTATTGACATGCCAAAAATTATATATATATATGTATATTTAGTTTTTTTGTGTTTTTTTTAGTGAATCTTGATTAACTGACAGACGGAGTATTTCATACTTATTTACTATACTATTGAATTAATGAAATAAAAATAATTTTCTAGAACCTGTTTTTTTCCATAGATCATTAAATAAGGTTTATGGTAATGTTGATGGAGTTTTATTCTCTGAACTGGATGGTTTGATCGTGGAGCTTTCATTGTCATTCTTAACGATATCATTAGCACAAACTACAGGTAGAAGGTTGATCCGATGGTGGATTGGTTATCATATTCGCCTCACACGCGTAAAGCCCTCAGTTTTAAACCGGGTTGGACCAGGTTAACCTGAGGTTTGCTGTAATATTTGACTATTTGTTAGTTCACAAATGAAATTAAAGGAGTTATCAGACAAAGAATAGAGAATATTATCCAATGGCTCAAAATATAATATGGATAAGGGATTTTGGCTTAATTGCATATATTTCTTCAGAAATATTTCAAAGGTTAATCTTGTAAATAAATTAGTTTTTAAATCTAACAATCTTGGTAACTTTTATGAATTCTATTAAATAAAATGTTGGAAGTCTCAATGACTAATGGGTTAGACATATTGTAATGCCCAAAAGATTACCTCGTATATCTTGAAGAGTAAGTAACAAGTGACCGTAATCCAGAACTTATACGTGCTTTCATAAATGTGATATTTCATTTTTATGTAGATCATCGTTAGTGTATCCTGGATGTTTTAAAACATTTGTTTTCTGACTTCTTAACAAATACTTGTACGGTGATCTATAAGAGCCAGGCAGTAGAAAAAGAATTTATATTTCAATGTTAACTTATGAGAAAGTTTCCTGTAACCACTTTTTTTTATCCACTGAAATAGCTAGTCATCTCAGATGCTATTCCATTCGTTATGGTCTGATTTGATTAACTGAGCATTAGGTCGTTTTCTTATGATTTGTAGTGTCGCAACGACTTAAAAATAAATTTCTGAAAATTTGTTACCTTGTGAAACAGTTTTTTATAAGAATAAATAACTTATACACCTAAATACATATTACAATAAAATCTTATTTAATAGGCAAAAGCAAAACCAATTGTTTATATCAAAGTTGAATGGAATTTTATACTTGGAAATACTTGAATAAGTATTATTAACTATTAAGAGCAATAAGCAGACCAATATAATACAGTTGATACAGATAATCTTATCGAACTACATATGCATAAATTCCTTAATACAGTTTAGCTACTGTGACAAGCTTATCTCATATGCGAACAAGAAAGAACGCAATATGAGTTTTCAAGTTTTGATCCAGTTTTCATTAGTAGCAGTTATCTATTTAAACTAATTCATTGCTGGAAACTTAAATCTTGTTAAAATATTATCTATTTTGAAAACAAACGCTTCACCAAAATATATTCAAAATGATAATAGTCATGTTAGTCTCATTTCGTGTACCCTTGAATATTTAGTTGAACTCATGAGTAGTGTACAATACGTTTGTTTGTTTATTAGTTGACTATATACATAGTTCTATTCTGGTTGTAAACTGTACCTTAGTGATTTGTTCTTGTTATGTTTTCTGGTCCATGTGAAATATACTGTTCCATAAATCTCTATATCTGACTCTTGGTTTTGAACTATTCGATTTTCGGTGAACTGACAGTATTCAAGTCTTTAATTATCACGATGTAGTTTTAAACAATGGAAGACTGGAGTCAAGCCTAGGTAAGACAAACCTCAAATAAAATATTGAAATACACTTTGGATTATGCTTTTGTCAAGTTGACACATTTTATCAATCCAAATAACCTTTAATGTCTTAACGAAAAGCGATTGTTTTCTACTTATTTAGCTTTATTTTAGTTTCAACAAAGTATTAGTCTTAAGAATAAATATATAATAAACTTAAAACACAGTCAAATTCATAATATTTTTCATATTTGCTAGCGAAATCTTAATATATACTCCCCCAAAAGTAAACATTCCATCATCAATTTATTAATAAAATAAAATTGGTGGGAAACGGGTTACATAGTAACCAAACGCATGTCGCCAAAGTGGTTTGACGTGGCATTAGGAAATGAAGTCCTTGATGTCTGTATTTTTGATGCCTGACATTTAATATTTTTCTTGATGCATGTTAGCTCACTTCATCACGGGGTTAAAGTTATCATAAGACCGATAAATCCATAATCAAAGTAAATTTACATATGTGACAGAGATATAATTCTGTTCTGTTGTTCATATTTCAAGTATATGTAGGTCCTCTTAATACTTGCCATCCGTAATCACTATTTTGGATAGCTCTCAGAAACTCACTATGATCATCAAAATCAATGTTATAGAAACTAAATAAAACTGATTGCTAGTTGAGAAACAAAATGATTGGTTCATACTCAGCATAAAGTAATGATGGACTTCGAATGGAAAATGTTTGCCAGATACATGGGATTGCAATTAACTGAATATAAAATTCCTGTTTGTTCATATACTCCACGTATCAGCTACAGAAAATTAAGTAAGTTCAAAGGATCGAGTGCATTTTAACAACTAGTATGGTTTGAAAAGAATAATGAAGACCTAATATTTAGTACATTTATTCACAAAGCTATACAGAATAATGTTGACGACAACTTCAGTAAAAATACGTTCTACTCCTACATTTTTGTGAAGTGCTCAGCAATAGGAACAGCTTTTCACATTTAAAATGTCATTTGAAAACGCAAGTAAAGACATAAACAATCTGTTATTAGATGAATTAGTTCGAGGAACCCTATGTCAAAATAAATATATGTTGATCAACACACACAGAATGTGAATGTAAGTCGACATGTAGGGATCGGGACTTTCGAGACATTTTCCATGGTAGGTTTCAATGACAAACATCATTCCTTCTTTAGACAGACATTATTTCGTCAGCATTTTTTACTGGTAAAGCTCTTAAGATGGAATATATTTTTGAAAAAAATGTGGATATAACTATCATCAATTCATAACTAGATGGTCTATGGTCAGTGAATTCAGATGCCGTATGTTACAAGTCGATGTGTTGTTTTGAAAAAGAAGTCTTGGATTTAACCACTCAAAAAATGTTAGACACCATTTTGAATGGGTGGCACAGATATATTCTTCTGTAAATGCACGATTGGTAATAGTTTTAATAGGAGTAGATTATAGCGAGACATTTACTGCATCTACCCAAAATCCTGAGATGTAGTTGTAAAAGTTTCGTATTAACACGGTTAACACAAACGGTTAATACTTAACTAAAATTATATCCTCAAATACGGTCTACAGTTGTACGAGTACTATTCTCATTTAATTCTCAGATGTGGACAAAAACTCCATTAAATAACAAATATCCCTTATTCTCTCCAAACTATCCTATAGAACAAAATCTTTAAACCTCTTAACTTATAAATCTGTATTTGAAAAAGTAAATCTAACATCTCTACACTCTATGCTTTTTATTCACAGATATCATTATTCCTGTCTAATTCGGCATACAATTCCCACTCTGTCTGTTTATGTAGTCACCAAACTGTAAGACTGTCTAATGTAAACGGTGTGATACTCGCCTAGACTGAAAGTTCAGTATGTTGTTACTATCACTCTGACTTATTATGGATAAAAATTGGGAATGTAAAAATTAAATCTATCTAATATTCTGCATGATATACACCAAAATACTGATTGCAATAGCAGCGATTTATATTGTTCGAAAAATTTTATTCACAAAGTTTGCAACAAATACAAACAATTAACGTCAACCACGAACATATACTCTCTAAATGATAAGATCTTGAAAAATCTCGATATTAGAGTTTGTACCGAGACTACACACAATCTCCTGGATCCCACACCAGCCAATAACCTAAGGGATGGTTGCTTTCTAGCATGTGATATGCTGGAGATCGACTGACCGGTCACGTATCTCAGAAAAAAATAAGACGAATGAACTTCCACTTGCTATTAAAACTTGGTTGTTTTGGAGATATGTAGCATTTTATTAATCCAGATGAAGATAATAGCCTTTTGATCCCGTCTAAAAATATGAGTCACTGGAAACCTAACACCTTTCGGTCATCGTGTAGGAAAAAGGGAACCAACAAGAACCAATTTAAGACAACTATTGATACAGTAAAAAGAATCATAAACCTACGGTGAGCATGATTCAAGCAAATAAATGTTATAGCACTTTATAGAGTTAGATGGGCCAAGAAAGCATATATCTAGAGATAAAATATGTACTTGGATGGATATCAGCAAAAGCACACTTACATTTATAATTCCGGCTGTTCAAAGACAAGGTCCAGATGCTGAATATGAGACTTTCTTTCCAGATTTGCGATCAAGCAACCATCTACATACGCTTATACGAGGTTGAGACTTCGAATTACATCGTCAATGAATCTTTAGAAAGTTTGTGCAGCAGTTCCTAAACCGAATGGAATGCGCAAAAATCCGTAGAGTTCAATGGGTAGTGATGAAAGCGGTTCTATAGATGTCATCTACAGCTATGGTAATTTAATTATATGCTTTAACCAGGTCCATTTTCAAAAAAACCAGTTTTACTTTTCAAGGAAATTGTCAAATCGTAAGTGTCAGGCAACGGGTAACGATCAATAATGATTTTCTCATTCAGTCGCCGATAGTCACCAGTCGGACGCCAGCCGTTGCTGTCCTTTTTAAAGACAGTGTGCAAAAAAGATGTGCATGAGCTTTTTGATGACCGAATTATTTCTTAGTTCTATCATTCATAGACCCGTTTATTTGTAGAAATTACAACAAGGCTTAAATTTCTTGGCTTCAAGTAAAAACAACACAACGTTTTGAGTCATTTATTGAGTGTTTAGGGTTAGGGAGTGAACTCACCACGTCAATAGCTCTACCGAAGTTCAAAATATCTTCAATTAGGATTTACCTGTTCTCATATTCTTAAGGCTATGTACATTGGAAAAGTGTCCTCAGACATTATATTTGAGTTGGTCGGTTATAAACTATCACAGTCGGTTTAAAAATGGTCGATAACTGGTTTAAAAGTAATATTCCATAAACGTCTTCTTTAATAGCTAAGATTAAATAGACAAAAATCACGAAGCACAAATCTCCGTTAAATAGTTTCCTCCAAATTTTAAGTAACACAACTGTTCAATGACTGATATGCTCATATCACCCGTTGTTTCAACTACAGTAAACTAATCTATTGATCTGTGGGACTTAGAAAAAGTGAATCAACCAACATGGATAAAACGGCACCAAAAACTTCATCTCCAGTACGAAAGCACAAGAGTCGAAAGTTACAATGCATCAGTTTTATTCTGGCGGGAAAATTAAAGGCTGATAATGATTGACATTTATACAAAACATCTCAAATGTCGCTAAAAATGAAGCTAGAAATGTTACGATTTGTGTAGATCCTACAATGTTTTTTTATTCTGCCGTAATACATTTATAATTAATGACAAAGCGCCAGTGTCCAAGTCAGGGTGTATACGTTAACCAACAATAACTTGTTGCAATTAAGTGGAGCTTGATAGTTTCAATACGTCACTTACTTTGACAATGTTCTACTGGAAATCACGAATGATTTGGCGAAAAACAGTTCGGCCGTAACAGTTTTCGAAGTAAGAGCGATGATTTTGAATCTTTTGATGAAAGTATACGATCGTATTACTGAAGCTAACGACTTAATTCCGACCTTCCTTAAGTCTTTGTAAGGTTGGTGTTGGGAATAAACTTAAGCAAATGGTTCTTATGATGTCTGTAAGCTTTATAGTGTTGTAGATTATAATGAGGTAGCCTTTAAGACACATAAATTTCAAGGAACATATAATGGCATTTTCAGAAATCTCTAGTGCGATTAGAATCGATAATCGGCGAATGACCCTCAGGTACACCAAAGTATTTCGCGCATTTCTAAGTAGAACATACAAAGCTGTTTTCCTTACTCTAAATGAGGCCTAATGGGACTATTTAAGACTAAGTAGAACGTCTTACTACCATGTTTTTCGTTCATCGTCCAACATTTACTCTTCTCAACGACTGAAATAGCTGATTTGCACAGGACCGAACTTATAGATTGCTCCTGTCTTTAAATGAAACAAATCTACCTTTACTACAATTTTGTCGAATAGGTCAATTTAGAATATTGTAAAAATACAAGATATTCGTCTTATGAACCTGAAATGAATGATCACATGCTACCATCGACCATCATTAACTCTATATAAAAAGAGACGTTCATTCACAAAGAGCGTAAATGAACTAGAGAAGTTAGCGTTAACTTCACTTAATCTCATGCTATGGATAGTCCTAGTGGGGTCCCTCAGAGCTCAGTACTATGATCTCTTCTTCTTTCTTCCTCAACAGATAACGCCAGACTTACTAGTTTTTTGTCGATGTCGTGAAACTTTGGAGAGAGATACGCGACCAAGACGATATACAGGCACTTCAGGAGGATCAGACTCGACTTCTAAGTTCGGAAGACGACGATGGACTTACCTTTAACACTTCAAAGTGTAAAGTAGGCCATCTGCGACATGTCGCAGACTACATTTACAACTTGGGAAACTCCTCTCTAGTAGTATCTCAAGTCGAAAAAGATTTAGGAGTCCTGGTACCCTACGATTTAAAGTCTCAAGCTAACTGTGACAAAAATGCCTTCTGAGCGAACCTTGCACTAATAACATTGAAGCGCATTTTTGGCCAATTTGACGGAAGAACTTTCCATATAATCTTCAACAATTTTATTCGTTACCATTTAGAGTACGGAAATATAGTATTTCCTCCCTCACTCCAAAAGGATAAGGACACTCTGGAGCGTATCCAACGGCGAGCCAGTTTGGGGACTCAATTCTAAACCTTATGAAGAGCGCCTCCAATCACTTAACCTTTACCCATCGGAGTATAGGCGTCTTAGATGTGACCTTCTAATGGCTTTTAGAATCCTTAACACTTCTGGACATCCCCTTAAACACCTAGTTAAGCGCAGTCCCAATACAAACATAAAGGGTAACACCCAGAAATTGGAGATACAACATAGCAGGATGGACTGCCGACAAAACTTCTACTCCTTAGGAGTTGTCAAAGGTTGGAATTCGCTGCCGACTGAGCTAGTCGAAGCGACTTCCCAGGAGTCCTTTAAGGGGAAACTTGACGTATTCTTAAAGGCTAAGGATAACATTTCACTATGAGTTACCAATTTCATTTTTTGTAATATATCATAGTTAATGTACCCAGGTTCCTGCTACTAGACACGAAAGCCTGTTAATCGAAAGCTTCTTCTATTCTGTCCACAACCATTTGAACCATTTTAGCTTATTACATAATACTAGACAAATTTTAAGTGCATTTTAAATGTATTACGCGCTCTATTTAAAAGGACAGTGGTATTGTTTCTCGTTGAGTTAATTAACTGTTTTGTTCGTAAATTACGCATCAGAACTACTGTTTACAGTTTAATTGCATCTACTCCAGTTAAAGTGATAGTATATTGAGTGTTTCGGCTTTGCTTTTGTGTATTTATTGCATCGAAGCATTCTTGGTGGACTTTTACCTGATTTATTTAGTTACGGTTTGAGAATCCTTTTACATATCCTGTTTTTGTCACCGTTCTAGTTGATTTTCAAGATGGCTAGATCTGCTCATAAATGTGGACAACCTTATTGCTTATTTCCCGTGGAGGAAGGGATGCAATGTGATGAGTGTAATAAGTTGTTCCATAAGATATGCACCCGATTAAGCCCCACTGCATATAAAAGGTGCTCAAAGCCCAACTCTCATTGGCTTTGTAGTTTTTGTTGCTCGAGCAAAACATTTCTTATCCAGGAAGCAATTAGTCTCCTAGTGTTGGCTAATAAGAAGGTTGATGAGGGCTGTACTGGCAACATTGGTACTGATGGCGAAGATTGCGTTAGTGTCATAAATGCTGTCACGGCGCAAGCCAGACATCCAACTGTGCAACCCGCTATTAAACCGTCTACCCCGAAACAATCAATGAGTGACACCTCATTAGCCATTGGTGGCCATATTGCTACAGCAGCAACCGGTGACCCAGATAAAACAATTACTGTCCCGAATGGTTCTAATGTGGATGCTACGACTGATGGAATATGGATGACGCGGAAACGCAGAAGAATAAGAAAGACAGCTAAAACTAATGACCGTTTACTTGATAAGTCCTTGGTGGACTCTCAGACCACTCCGCCAAAGTCCCATAGTAAAGCTTCGTCTAACATTGTGAGTCACTCGCTCGACACACAGGACTCAGTTAAAATAAAAACTAATCTCAAGATACCAGGAGTTAAAATACAGGATCTAACGTCACAGTCGAAAGCTGTGAACACAGTTTCAAAAGAAGCTAAACCTCTACCTAGTTTAATTATTTGGAATAAAGAGGAGTCGAAAGACAACGACCTTGCTAGAAGACGTGCACATGATCTGCAGTTAGTGGAGTCTGTGGTAAGGAATGTGCTACCTGAAGAGGTTTCAGGGGTACATATTACAAAAGTAATACGACTTGGTAAATGGGTTGGAGGCGAGACCCAACCAAGAAGAATCCTGAAGCTGGTTCTCGGGAGTTTTGAACAAAGAGACACATTATTGAAAAACGCACCAAAAACTCGTGACTCAAATATCCGTATTCGACCAGATCGGCCACTTGAGGATCGAATCAAGTGGAAGAATGCTCTTACGGAGTTGAGGACTCGCAAATTGAATGGCGAAAATAACCTTACCATTAAGGGTTTTCGGGTAGTCAGATCTTGGAAGCCAATGCTTCCGAAGCCTGTATTGGTAGAACGATTGATTGCAAAAATACCTCAAGTGTGTGCTCTCGTAGTCTTAGAAATAAAACGTTCGAGCTACGTCTGATGGTGGAAGAATTATGTCCCGACATAATCGTTGTTACAGAAACTTGGTTCATAGCAGATATAGACTGTTCTCCGTTCATTGCAGGTTATATCTGTATTAGTGGTGATAGAGTTTCAAGTCGCAAGGGAGGAGGTATAATATTATACGTTAGTGATCACTTTCGTATACAATCAACCATATCGGAGGCCCATATCAGTGGCAGATGTGAGGTTGCATGTTGTAAGATTAAATCTAGAAATGGGTTAGTGACCATAGGGAGGAATATACCGTAGTCCGTTTTGTCTTGCTGACGACTTTATCCTAAGACACATCTGTTCTTGGAGTATGGCAGAATGTTGTCTCATCATTGAGAACTTCAACAAACCGCATATCAACTGGATAGAGCTTACAGCTCCAGGTAGTGGTTTCGATAGCGACCTTTTATCTACCGTTATTTAGTATGCACTTGTACAATGTATCACAAAACCGACACATATTGATTTCAATCATGATCCGTCACTGCTAAACCTCGCCCTCAACCACCACTGTGAGGATGTCTTTGATATTCAGCACCTTCCCCCACTAGTGAACAGTGATCACGTTGTAATTCACTTTAAGTTTAGGACACATGGTATACAATTCGTATCTGCTCCACCCCGTCCCAATATCTGGCGAGCCGATATTCCGGCGATCAGAAACTGTGCTATCTCGACTGATTGGTCGGTCGACGCGGATGGATTGATCGAAAATGAATGGAATAAGTTTAAGGCTACATTCGAGTCCGTAACGTCACCGTTTATCCTATGGTCAGCACGTAACCTATCACATTGCCCTCCATGGATTAATAAGGAAATCCGGAAGCTGTTAAATCGTAGGAAACATTTCTGGGACTTATTCTTGTTGACAGGAAACTGTCCCTCCGTTGATAACTAACCTCAAACCTTGTAAGATATCGAGCCCTGAAGGGTTACATTCACGGCTGGAGTCATCTCCTGTGGACATTATTTCAAAACCGCTCGCGACACTCTTCAACATGTCCCTTTTACTCGCTCAAATCCCTAGAGATTGGAAAGACGCTATAGTCAGTCCTATATTTAAGGACGGTCAGAGACAGATAGTATCTAACTACTGGTCTGTTAGTCTAACTAGCATAGTCGTTAAGTTACTTGAAAAGTTAATTCGGTTTAGGTTGCTAAGTCACATAGATTTACACAATCTGTAAGCTGCTGAGCGACACGGATTTCGTAACAAGAGTTCATGTTTGACTAACTTGCTTATTGCGAGGGAGGGTTAGACAACAGCCCTAGATAACGGTCTCTCTGTCGATGTGATATTCCTAGATTTTAGCATAGCATTTGACAAGGTTTCACACTTAGGTCTTATGCAGAAGCTCACGAGCTTCGGAATAATAGGCACTGTACATGAGTGGATAAGAAATTTCTTATATGACCGCAGACAAAGAGTGAGGGTCAATGGAACGCTATCCGATTGGAAGCCGGTCAAAAGTGGTGTACCCCAAGGCACCATCTTAGGCCCTCTGCTCTTCCTTCTCTACGTTAGTGAGTTACCGCTGTTACTTAGGTCGTCGACATTATTGTTTGCGGACGATGTAAAAATCTGGAGAACAATAAAAAGTGAGACTGATCATCTGGATCTTCAAGCTGACTTGGACGATTTAGTTAGATGGGCTCGAGAGTGGGGCTTAGAAATCAATGCTAGGAAGAGTGTGCTAATGCACATCGGTCACGGTAATAGTTACCGTTACACTATTGAGGGTAAACCTCTTCCATGCGTTCAAGAGCATAAAGACTTAGAAGTAGTATTAAGTCATGATTTAAAAACAACTACGCATTGCAAAGCAGTCGCTGTTAAACGTTTTCGTGCGTTATGGTCACTTCGCCGAGCGTTCAAATCTTTTGACGAGGAAACGTTTAGAATTTTATATCCCATATATGTTAGACCACACTTAGAGTACTGTATGCAAGTATCTAGCCCGTGTCTGGTAAAGGATACTAACTCCCTTGAGCGTGTCCAGCGTGTGGGAACGAAATTAGTGAAGGGTCTTTCTAGACTGATTTACGATGAGCGTTTAAAACGCCTAGATCTTTTCTCCTTGTCGTATCGTTGGACACGAGGTAACCATATACTGGCATTTCGTATCTTTCATTATGATTTGGGTGTTAATATGTCTAATCTTTTTGCTCCCTCTAGCACTAATAATCTCCGAGGTCATAGCAAGAAGGTTCATAAACCACGATCTAATAAACTTAAAGTGGGGTCCCGTTTTTCTCATCGAGTAGTCAATGATTGGAACGCCTTACCCGAACAAGTGGTATCAGCCCCATCAGTGAATACTTTCAAGGAGAAGCTGGACCTTTACTGGAAAGCAATGTGTCAGGATTATACAGGTTCACCAACCTACTATACTTATTACTGAAGACTGAAGACTGCAAGACCATCTTTGATTACCATGTGCAATGAATACTTTTGGAAAATACTACAGTAAAACACCATTTGATCAATTATTTTGAATATTCGTAATCCACTGAAATCTGGTACTGGCTTAATTTGACTATTTACATGATCATTTTGTTAGCTGTTAGACCATTCAAAAAACCCGGATCTAACTTCTTACACTAATTTCCTACGACCAAGGCAAATTCAGTTTAGTCCACTCAACTTTGACCCGATAATTGATGTCCTTACTCCAATAGAATTACGATTTTAATTAAAAACCAGTCAGGGCGATATTATGAGCGCATTTGTTGACACAACATACGATGGACCTCATAATCCACTAGGAAGAAAACTTGGTTATTGTTTGCATGATTAATTCCGTATGAGTGAGCAGTGGCAAACCAACTGATTTCTCCTGTTAGGTAAATAAAAAGCATGCATTTGGTCACTGTGTATAGGTTGATCATTACTTTTGGAACAGTCGATGTAACGTCTGTTGTTTAACACCAGACGAATAGGTGCCGAGTAATCATTTTCAGTTGTTTCCAGTAACTATTCATTCCTCTGATGTGTTCCTTGATCTTCAATTTTTCCGTATCCCCCCAGGATTTTAAGTAAGGGCCCAATGGTTTCTGTAATGTATGTCCTATTAACTTTAAACGTCTTTCATAATTTCCTCTTCAACTGAAAGCTGGTTTGTTTTGTCCCAGAGTAGGCTGTCGTTGATTTTATCTGGCCAATGGGAATCGAGTATCCTGCGTAGACAATTGTTTATGTGTACTTGCACACATTTCAATATAGTTGAAGTAATTCTTCATGTTTCAGATCCTTACAGTAGAAGTGTCTTGACGTAAGCACTAAAGATCCTGACCTTGGTGTTGGTTGACAGTTGTTCTGAGTTCCATTTGTTCTTCTGGGGTGATCTTATCCGCAACGCAACCATGTAAACTTAATGTACCGGTCATCTGTGCGTTCAAGTAACCACAGATTTTGTCATTTCATAATGTATTTTTAATTAAATAACTAAATTATATAGCTAATTTTGATCTTTTTTTATATTTTTATTCGCCACGTTCGACTGCGTTACACTGCACGTCCATTGCATGCTTGGATGATATCTCAAGTCATAGTGAGTTTATTCACGTAGTTGACTGTTTCCAGATAGACTGTCAGTGCATGATTTTACTGTAGAAAGGTTTATTGTACTATAAACTATGTTTTTATGAACAACTGCCTGTTGTTTTCAGTCGGAAAGCAATATATATATTCTTTGTCTTCTGTTCGGTAAGTTCAATTGGTCTATATTTCGAGTTTTTGTTTTATCGTCTTAATTATGTCCATTTAACTACTTTAAGCAATATGCCTGTGCAAATGAGACAATAACTATGACACTTGCTTAGTTTAGTATTCTTGATTGTCGTATAATTCAGTTTAGTTGAAAGAATTATGGTATACTTAAGTATAGTGCTTGAAGTCTGTAACGAAACAGATCAGTCTAGTAAGTAGAGTTGCCTGTTTCTGATGAGTATACTGATTCAAATCAGTCTGATTAAAAATAGGAAAAAAGTGATTTTGGTACTGTTGCTGTCATACATTATAAGATAGCGATAAGTTCGTTTGGTGTTTATTTCTAGATTGTACATCTATCACTGACCATATTTCATGATCACTGTCATTAAACAATTTCCCCAGCAATAACATCGGTAGCAGGATAGCTAAGTGTGTGAGCTTTTATTTGCCCGCAGAAGAGCAGTATACAGTCTTAGAAGATGAGTGTTCTGTATCTCAATTAAATGCAGTTGGCTGTGGACAAATGTTAAGAATCTTTTTGACAACTGGGACTTTAAGTTCATCAAACACTAACTCTGCTTGTTTTTCTCCCTGTTAAACTAGATGCAGATACATGGTAATACTTAAATTAGAGCAAAATAATAAAAGCATTGAGATACGGTATTAAGTCCATGTTTTGCTTTGCACAATAAATAGCTGACCTGACCTAATATTCATGAACTAAAGGTAAATCACAACTGCATAAATTCTTTGCTAAAAAACATGTAATTTGGTTATTTATCTGTTCCACATTTCTGACTAAATTCATTACTGTTTTCTCATTTAGAATGCAACAGGACTGAGTCTTCACAGATCTTAAGAACTGTTTCGCCCTTAGAACTATGGCCCTATGGAACTGTTTACGGGAGACCCAACTAACAGCAGATCATAAAAAGAATGCTGGATGTCCATTTTAATCTCACAACCACTTCCAGTACTTTTTGAGTTACTTCTTTTACCCTTTCATTTGGAAAAAACAACAAAAACTGCAGATTAACATTACAAATGCAACTTTTAGACTGGAACTTGGTTTAAACCTTTGTTTCATATTCGATTCTAATAGAAAGTTCTCGAGTAAATTTTTGAACCTAATGCTACTTTGTTTTATCTACTTAATCGTTGCAAGAAACTTGTGATAATCGAGCCTCTCATCACCTAATTCATGTGTTCAGGCTTCCGTGTCTATTAGCAGGGGATCACCGAAACCTCCAAGCAGGAACCTAGGTATGTTAACAATAAAAGACCCAGTCGCCTCCCAAATGACTCCTGGGAAGTCGCTTGGACTAGTTCGGCGGGCAGCGAATTCCAGCATTCGACAACTCTTAAGGAGTAGAAGTTGTGTCAACATTCCGTCTTGCTATGTTGAGTTTCCAGTTTCTGGGTGTTACCTCTTAGGTTATTATTCGAACTAAGCTTAAGTAGGTGTTTAAGAGGATGTCCAGAAGTGTTAAGGATCCTGTAAGTAAATAGGTCACCTCTAAGACGTCTATACTTTAATGAGTAGAGGTTAAGTGATTGGAGGTGCTCTTCATAAGGTGATTTGGTGCATATCTCCGTCACTTTCTTGGGAAACCTACAGGCTCGGGTCCTCTCACAACTTATTCTAGCCATCATGAGTTGACAGGAAAACTGATGGATGGACACGCGTTACACATCCTAACCGTCCCTGCATCTAATCTCATAGCTCCTTATTCAAATGTCATATGATAAGCAAGTAATGCTTCTACCGACACTAATGGAACACGAGTAATTCAAAAGCACCCTGTATGGTACTTTACATTGGTCTACGCACTCACTTAGCTCTTTAGTGAGAATATTACTACAGTCCTGCTAAAAAAACCCATGAACCCCCCTACCACCATCAAAACAATAAGTCTGTATTTGCTGCATATAGCAATTTTATTTTTCAGAAGATATAACAATAAGAATTGGAGTAAAATAACAATATACAACAGATGCACGTGGTACATGTCTTCATCGATCAACTGAAATAGAGAATACGGATATTAGCTTAACATGCTTATTTAGAAAGACTAGTGTTTACTTTGAACTTACTGCGTGAGAAAGTTATACTGGAACTGTGAATAATGTAGGAATCTAGTCTCCCAGGGCGTACGAAGCACTCAAACTGGAAGACAGTTGTCACAAATTAATTCGAATATGAAGTTGAGAATTTGCAGGTACTTTTCACCGTAAAGGTGAACATATTAGATAACGGTTGACATCATACCGTAAAAATAACAAATTTGCGAGTGGTGAATTATGGACTATAAAAAGCTGAGCTTAATAACAGTTAGTTACCTTTTTACTCCCTGATCATGACCCTTCGGCTTCCTTTTGTGGCCAAAACACCAAACATACACTACACATTGATAGCAGATTTCCGGCTTCTCAATGTTAAGCTTGCTTTAACGCACTACGTAATGCTATGTGGCATATTTTTTCATAACAAACCCTCTGCAATATATTGGTAGCATCTGTGGTTGTCGGAAGCCTGGATACTTTCGAAAACAATACTGACATCCCCTACTGCTAGGCACTAAGTATTAGTTTGACTCATTGGTAGGATATAGTTGTCCGCAATACTGAAGAAAATTAAAAACTGGAAATTGTTTCCTTTCATTTTGCCGATAACATCAGAAAGGAACGAACATGCGGACAGTTAGTCACAGGAGGCAGCAACAGTTATTTCAGCCAAAAAAACGAACTTCGGCTTTGGATATCTAGAAAACAAGTCAAAACAAAACCGATTTCCATTTTGAAACATAAGACTAACCAGCTTGACTGAAGAAATACATTGACTAGAGTAGAAGCAGCAAAAACCCCAAAAACAATGCTGATTCGAAGTAAATTTCACACCACCATGTAGAACATTGCACTAACTGCGGCATCTTAGCACATTGAAACATTAATTACATAGCTACACAAAAGAAATAGCTAAAATAAGCACAGAACGAAGAAAGCCGGCCACCATTAAGTACAAAGATGGCTGACATAATTATTCCCGCCACATTCTGATTGGTTGCTAAGCTGAAGGGCACATTTACGAAATTGAGTTGCGTTTAATTGCAGCCGTTCTTCTGTTGTAAAGAATGCCGCCCTTGCTTCGTCAGTTCATGCCTTCATATCCGAATTCCAGACTCTACTTACAAAGATGTACGATTATTCTGTAGATTCACGACATCCAATCAAATAACCATTAAAATCAAATCAGAACATCGAAATAGGTGAATTTCTCTTTCATATTGCAAAATACGTAAGTGTTGTTATAAACAACAATTAAAATAAGTTTTTTGAAAAGCTCTCAGCGTTTATATCTACAGAATCAGGCTGAGAACGGCAAGTCAAACGCAATATGAGAACGGGCAATTGAAGGTTGAAATTGTAAGTCATTGAAGTGAAACCTTTGGATTAAACAGGTTTGTCAAAGCCCAGTGATAAGGAATAATCTTCACAATAACAGTTTACAGTGTGATTAGTGCTTCAAGACCTTACTGTAATATATTTGTAAAAAGGCGTCTATGCAAACAGTGTTATTCCACTTAAAGCTTCATCAATACGTACATGACTATACAGTAATAGTTATGTATAAATTAGTGGGCCAAGTAATGATTGAGTGATGACCTTTGAAGTAAGGTACATAGTTAATGATAATAAACTAAGTGTGAATACAAAAGAAAAGTTAGATGCCAGGTGTTGTAGTAGTGTTAAGAAATGTGGGTAGGGTGGAATGCCACTCAGCCTTATCCAGGTCGTTGATCAAAGCAAACCGCTTCTCCTTGGTGGGCGATCATAAAAATATTAATAGTTCCTTGAACTCTATTGTGGTCCGGTGTAACAAATTGAGTTAATCTTTTGTACTACATGAACCGATCTCCTTTTCAGTGTCTCCACACTGAACTTTTCTAATCTACTGGAGCGGCGAATAGATCCCCAAAATAAATAGCTCTGTAAGTTTTGAACATTAGATTCTGACTACATTAGTTTTAATGGACTCACCTAGCTGAAGGCGCTCGGCCTTGCATCTGCACCAGATCATGAGTGGGAACGCCGTGCTCAACATCCTCATCAATTGCTAGCCAGATAAGATCAGTCGATCACTGATACATTGATAGCCTATCAAATATATCTTCGAACATCCTCACATCTGTTTTTTGGTACGATGTGTTACTGGTAAAATTATAACAATAAATAAGTGAACTTTCACTAAAAAAATAAGTAATAAAGAAAAGAGACAGACTTAGATGGAGTCGCTACGGTCAAACATTAAATTTTCTTTAGGTTAAAAAAGGGATACAGGAATGACAAACTACATTTCAATACCAAAACGAGAGCCGTTGCCGTGTATTACTACGGCTTTTGTCAAGTTAAAAACACCGGATTGGAATTAATTTGGAATTCCATCCGATGGCTTTTTCTTTATATGACTCACGGCCACTTATCAATCGACAGTACGACATGCTTTGCCTTTTCCTAAGCCTTTATAAACTGCCAAAGGTCATCTGCACCTAATCTTTGGCTATGTTGCCTTGTAGCACAGCCGATATAACTTTCATGGTTGTGACAACGAATTTCGTAAACACACACCAAACTTACAAACTTTGACTTTTATTAAGAGTTCTAAATTTATGGACAAAAGACAACGAAAAATGGCAGCTGTCAAAAGCTTTTTCAGATCCTATGACTATTTAATAACGTAGTGTACCGGGAGCTGTCTCACCTGAACTACAGTTTCAAGAAGAGTTTTCTTCCAGACCACCATGTCCCCCACCTCAAATATTTTGTATAAGTGTACATCATTGAAGAGTTCTGAGATTACCACGTTGTTAAGTCTGAGCTCTCTGTGTGAGATACATGCATTTTTATGGACGTCCTGTGGAACGTTCTAAATTGTCTGTAAATTTTTTTAATATTCAGTATTTGATAGTACTACTGTTGGTGGCACCTTCATATTGAGGATCACGTACCCAGCCAAACTCGATGTCAGGAATCAAGGAGTTTGAGGTATGTTTTGAAGATCGATGGTTTACAGAGCTATTCTGACTAGGTGTTGCGAGGCCATACTAACACGACATACCTAATGGTGATCTGGGGCGGGTGCTTGGTGCATTCAGTAAAATTATTGGGTTCAAAGTCGGTGTTGGTGGCTAAGGGAACCATTTACTTTGGGGAATTATTTACCACTGTACGCCTTATTATATCATGTTTCTTAAACTTGGAGATGCCACAATTACTTGAAGTTTCACAACCCTTTAATCAGTAACACCTTCTATAAACGAAACATGTTTACTGAGTGAAATCAGAAGCAAAGAGATTGGAAGATATGTTCGATAGGTTATCAATATATCGAGAACTGACTAATCTAAACTCACTCGTGGTAGTGGGATAAGTTCAGCACGGAGTTCCTACTCGTGATCTGGTGCATATGCGTGACCGAGCACCTTCAGCAACGTGAGTCCGTTTAAACTGGTGTGGTCAACATCAAATGTCGAAAACTTATGGAACTATTGATTTTGGGGATTTATTTACCGCTACAAAGTTCTTGGAATGACAGGCATTCAGTCGAACAAATCCCTTGGTGATTTTCAAAGACTAAAAACAACAAAGTTTCTTACGAATAATTGTCAGTTAACATAATGAACCGCGAAATTCTCTTAATTTGGAATAAAAATAATCTAATTATTATCACCAATCGTCACAACTATTTGATCGTCATGTCAGTGAGGATGTATGAATAACCATATATACGGATGCGCATTTTTGTTCTAACAAGACATCTATAAGGCGTAAGAGGATCGATTCAATCAGCAGTTTGTTTTTCTACACAAAAACTTTAATTCACATTTCAATATTTTCCCGATTTTGTGAAATATTTTGGACATAACGCTCAAAGCGATAAAATGTTGGTGATAGAATAAACCTCAAATTACTTTAGTGTGCTGAACTAGATTTGTGATAGAAGTTTCGTTTTCGATGACTAAAGTTGATGTATGCAAATGGTCAACAATAAGTTTCAACCGATTTTTGTCCCATGAAAACAATGTTAGAGATAACATACATGATTACCGATTTGGCTCCCAAAGTTCTGTTTCGAAGAATGCAGACTCATCAAAAAGTAGCAGATCCTCTGAGTCCATAAATAAATCCATGCTTGAATGTAATACAGAAGAATCTAACTCAAAAAGGAGTCCCAATAATAACCAAAAAGTGGTTTCATCGTCTTTAGTTTCTGGCAGTAAGTCATATTGATTCTATTGTTTTCTGATTTTTGAACGCTTAAAAATTTTTATAACATCAAAAAACATATTGGTTATAATTTGTGATCGGTTTAGTTGTAATAACATAATTCATCTCACGGATCAACTGACGGAACCAATCACGATAACTAACCCACATTGTGCAATGCTTCAAGCATTACAGACCCATTATTAAATTAGTGATGGCCATATTTGTGATGTTATGCAGCTGAAAAGAAGTACAACATAGTTTTGAGTATCTGATGAGCGAATAGTGTTAAAACCAGTGAACAACCTATATATTTTGTTTGTAAAGTGTTGTGTCAAACACCCGCTGCAGCTTTTGGAATAAAAGTGGTCACCAACGGATGAACTTTTATTTGATGACAGACATAAATTATTATGACAATTTCAGATCGGGATCTCTGAAAAAACACAATAATAATTTAAGCGACAGCAATAAAATACACTGTTTCTGAAGTCCTTTTATTCAGAAAGCATTATATCTGGGTCAACATAAAAGTATAAATGGGTTCGAACAGATAAGTTGGCCAGCCAGTGTAAAATGCACGCCAAAACTGGAGATTATTATTTGAACATATTTACAATCAAGAATTTCAATTGACAAAATATTTGAAAATGCAAAATTCCGTGAACCCTCACATCACAGTAGCATCTAGATAATATGCTGTTTTCTGTCCACATACCTAGGTTTTATAAAGCCGTATTGTCTTTCTTGAGAATCGTGAAGGGAATCAGAGTTCACCCGTCATAATAAAAGGTTTGCTTTGTTTCATGTTAGATCAAGAAGTTACACTCAATGCAGCCTTCAACGGTTTTTATAAATCTCTAGCATGAGGTCTAGACATCAACTGCTTTTCTGCAAATTGTGACGTTCAATGATTAAAATTGTTGTTACATTACTGAGTGTATGTGTAAAATTGGAGCAGATGTCATTAAGATAGAAAATAGTTTTCTAACTCACTGAGTAGTAAAAAATACATTTCTGCTATATCTTAACAAGTAAAAAATGTATTTCTACTCGCTGAGATATGACAAAAAATATATTTATTATTAAATTTCCACCTAATACTCAATTTATTTGAATCCAACAAGTTCAAGCTCGGTATCGATGCCTACAAACTCATCGTGCGGCGATTTGTGGGGGATGTGAGTAATGTTTTCTCTTTTTTTCACATACAAGAGCCATATAAGTATATTTTTAAGCCTAACAATAGTGGCTAGCGATTCGAAGGTGAATTTCAGTATGCGGTGGTGGAGATTATGAAGTTTTGGATTGAAATCATAAACCGATTGACGCTACACTACCATTAAAAACCTGAAATCACTGAAAATCGAATTCATTCAATTGTGGGACTTCTCAGCAGTGCGCATATACTATCCCGCTCGTGGGATTCTAACCAAGCGCCTTCGGTCTTGCGCATGAATGCTTAAACTATAGACCACTGAGCCGGCATCTAGCGGTGTTCATATCTAACCTCAATCAATCTATGAAATTGCGCAACTATCTCCTATTATACTGAGGTAAATACCTTTTCCTAGTCAACACACATTAGCTCCACTGGTCACGACCCCTTAATAGAACCCCAAGACTTCCCTCACAAAGCTAGTCATTAGTAATTACAAATATGGGATTGAGAAGATTATAAAGTTTTCGATTGAAATCATGAACCGAATGATCATAGATGCGCACTGCTGAGGAATCCTATGATGGGACGAAACGGCCGTCCAGTACTTCCAGGTCTTAATTGCAGCCTAACATTAATCGGTTCATGGTCTCATTCAGAAGATGAAGTTGATGTCGTTAAAAATGTCTCGTAATCGCTCACTGCCACATGAGTGCATTTGTTCTTTATTGACAATTGAACTCTTGCTTTAAAAGATAGTTTTTAATTAATTTTTGGCTGATATATTTTTTTATCAATTTGTGCTCTCTGTGAGTAATTGTTTATACTATAACTAATGCTATTGCTGCTTTGGCATTAATCTTTATAATTTCATCAGTTTGAGAATATTTGGTTTATCAACTTGTGATGATGCATGTTTGTGCCAGGTTATATATTATTTGTGACTGACTGACTGGAAAGGTGAGAAAAATTTACTTCGCTCCAGAAACCTTATCATAAATTGCAAATCTGTGCAAAACAATACTTAGATCACTTGGTAATTCCCGTTTGTTCACTTGAGTTTGTCTTGATATTTCCTATGAGAAATTTCAATAGGTTTTCAACATTACTAAGCCGTGAAGTTCAAACAAATAGTGTCAAAAGAAACTAGCATGTCAGGACCTAGTTGCGTTAATATAACACTTACGTGTTCGCAAGAAATTCTTGGTTTTACCTGATTTCATATTCTTTTTCACATAAGGCAATTCATTTTAAATTTAAATCAAAGATTGTAACCTGAATAATTAAATAATCTTAGCATAAGATTTTTGTATTTTCATTTGTTCTTCCAATTCAAAGGCTGATTTTAAAATGCGAGGCCAAACAAATGCGTAGTACCTCATCATACTGGTACTAATTAGGCAATAAGTAGGTGTTTGGCGTGTAACAAAGCATCGAAGTCTGAGAACCAGGCAATGAAATATCACTGGTTTATCCAAACAATACAAGCGATTAAACAACCCTTAGGCTCGAATACATTACGATGCTAGTGAACAAACAATAAATCTTTACTTCGCAGTTTCTGTAATCTATATTTGATGGCGATGTGGTTGGGAGCGATGTCAAGTTCTCAACGGGTAGCAACTTTATTAAGCTATTGAGCAAGTAGTAACATAATTAACTCAATATGGTACATTATATTTAAACGTAATGCTAATATTATATTTGTTTGGTCTCAAATGAGCTCTTCACTCATAAAATAGACGTATAATAAGCATTTTAGTCCTTTAGCCTGTTCAAAGAAAATAGTGATATATTGAGGAAAAATCAATTAATGTTTCTCCATTTTTGAAGAGTGTATAATATTTAGGTTAATCAATAACAATATTTCGAAACTCAGTTGAATAAATATTCATGTATATATATCTATATGTGTATACGTGTATATTTATATCGGTTTTCTTAAATATATATATGCATCACATACCTGAGTAAATACTTGTCGTTTATAAGCCCAGTTTTTTATTCTTTTCTGTTTATTCTATTATATTTTTGAAAAGATGTTTCAGTCAACATTATCATGCTATTTCTCTCGTCATTTTTTGAATTTCTAAAGTTTTTTACCTCACAAGAGAAAATCAGAGGGAAGAAAATTGGAGTGTAATAAGTTGAGAAACACTTGTAGCATAGTTGTAAGGTATTGTTAACTCGTATCGCTTCACTATATTGAAAGTTAACTTACGTTTTATTCTTAATGAATATTCCTTGAGAAATAGGGAAGGGAATGAATCACAAAATGTCAAACCAACTGAAAAATTTGTACTCTGTAGTTGCTCCTTTAAATAAAATAATTATTATTGTATGAATATCAACTGATCACTATGCATACACATAATCTATTTTAAGTGTTCATATTTTTATTACTCAAGGCCAAAACATGCAGAATTCTAGAATGTAGTCACTCGATGAATCATACATGCATCCTTAGCCATTTATTTCGATACAAGTAAAACCAGATATGCAAATTCGATTTAAATGTTTTTTTAGTTAACATTATTGCTTTTGTTCGCAACTACAGATGTACTTGAAACACTTGCCCTAATAATATAAGTAAAACGAGTAGGATACGTATTTTGATTTATATCGTAAGTTCAGATCCTAGTTCCCAGAAGAGTCGGTTTGTGGCAGTCATAAGTTATTTGCATGTACAGCCTTCAAAAAACAGTTTCTTGTTCTTTCTACAAAACTATTGAGTTCTCCTATATACTCTTTCTTACTACTTTTGCTTCATATTTTTTTGCTTATATTATAAGTTGTTTTCGAGTTATAATTGTTACGTTGGTCAACTTAAGATTTGTGTGTTTGCTTTTCTATTCTAACCAGTTTTATTCTAGTCAATTATTATATAAATATGGCCATCATGACATGTGTTCAAAATCTACATTTTACGGGTATACTTTTATTTTTGAATACAAATATTTTAGATTTGGAAGTGAGATGAGAGAGGAAGTATCAGAGAGACATAACAAGCATTGAAGCTAACAGCTGCGAGTTCAGGTAAATGCAATGGGTAGCATACAACCTAGATTTTTTGGAGTCGGTAAAAAAATCTAAAAACGAATTGATGAGTGAACGCAGGAAAATATGACAGTGTCATTAATTTAAGAGTGGTTTCTTATGTGATCAGATAATGATTGTCTCTTTTTTGTACAAAGATCCAAATTAAATGGTTCGATAGAGAATGTGTATTGAAGAAGTGATATGTCTATCCCTTTCTATTTATCACTTTGAGTGCAATAGTAGCAACGCATCATAATTTCCTTAAAACTCTGGACTATATTTCGGTGTTACTAGCTGACACATAATTACATGAATAGATACATAAGAATCCTTCAAGATCCGACTATTAAAAATAAACTTTTATTACGTGGACTTCTGAGTTCATCTCAACCAGTTATCTTTTAGTATGCACTTTAAGAAAAGATTTTTTATTATGGATATAAAGTTATGTAATGGGATTGCGAAATCGAAATTCGTATATCACTTATCAGATAGAGCCTGTTACTGCATAATTCACAGCTCAAAAAGCTATAACAAACATTTAGAGAAACAGTTGGATACTTTATCTGTAAAAACTGATGTATTCAAGAGACTATAATTATTTTGGATGATTTGATGTACATATACATTAATTTTATGTTATGAGTTAGATGTTTAGTGTTTACGGTTAGTTTTTGAGATATTTCATTGAATAATCTCTTTGTAATAACTTTGCAATATTATATATCATCATGACGACTTCCATTTATTTAACAGATAAAATTGCCAAATCAGTATTTATATTAAAAGATACAAGAAGTCATCAGTCAAATAAAAGGGCAACTTTGGAACGAAATGAAATTTCAGACATTACGACACATGAAGATTTGATAAAAGCCAAATCCACGGAAGAATTAAGAAGAAACATTTCGGTCAAAAATGAGATAAAAATTACCAATAAAACTAAAAGTAATCAACTTAAATCTTTATCATCTCAAAAATCAGATGAATACAGCATTGCAGATTCCAACGACACTTTTTGTCAATTGAATCAAAAGAAAAATTATAAAATGGTTAGTAAACTGTCGTTCCCAGAAACAAGAAATACAGAACATGAAATGCACATAAGTACTGATAACACTGAGTCTAAACCCACCAATCATAGTGATAAGAATTCTTCAATATTACATAAAACTAGTAATAATTTTCATCAGTTTACAAATAGTAATGGTGAAAAAACGAAAAGTAATAAATCTACTAAACGGAAAAGTTATTTGAAACAAAACGCAACTCTCTTACCAAATGTATTGAGAGCAGTTGACTTTATACTGCCTACTGACGAATCAATCATTCATCCTAATAAGTTACCACATACAGGAGTGAGTTGATAAATACGTCTTATATATATTATTATTATTAATTTAATGTTCTGAAGTTTCACGAAAACAAACAATATTATTTGCATTATATTTATGAATTATATTGGTACATCTAAGGGCTGTTATATCTGAAAATATGTTGAATTACATTTTGATATCATTATAAATACGCGTATTTGCATATAGAATGAAAATGTAAATAATAAGTTGTAAAAGACGCTCCAGATTTATTGGTTAAAGCAATAAGTTAACAATTACAATTTATTTGTTGAATATAACTCTTAAGTAGGACATGTTGGCATTTATTATTAACTATGAATAACACTTGGCAACAGCTGGAAAGAAGAGCATAGGACAGAGTAGATTGAGGATTCCTGGCCGGACCCTATACTCCTCAAGGAGTAACAGTTGTAAGTTAGTGATTATACACCTAATAGGTTTACACTCACAGTTTTAGAGTCACACATAATTTGGGCTTAAAAACAAAGAAAAGTTCTACCACTCAACATTTTTAATATTTTAGATAATTGCTACTTCAGCGAAATACGAGAAATGAGAAATTGAACAAATTTTGAATACACATAGATTTTATTTTCTGACCTATTGGAAACTTTTGTATGATTAATTTTCCAAGCTACTATATGCAACAGTTATAGAATTCACATAACCATCAGTAGTCTGAGAAGTCAAGGAAATGAGAAACTGAAATTACAGTATTTACTTGGATAGTGATTTTGCGATAGATAATTTATTTGTTTTGAAAAAAAACATTATTGGTGATAAATCCGAAGTAATAAATTATTCACTTTATAAAAAATCTCAATCACAGTCTATGAGTAATGAATTTTACTTATATCAATTTAGTTTGTTATTACTATCTTTGAATTAAAAATAAACGAAATAATCACTGAAATCCAATTCAGAATTCAATTAATGAATAACTAAAACTGACTAAGTGATTCTGTCTTTTATCAAATGGTTAAGGGGTTAAAGAGAAACACAACAGTTTCGAATATAATCACTCATGACTCTGTTGGCAAAGAGTGAAAAGATGAAAATTGATGACTTGACTATGAAGAAGTAGTGGGTGAGACCTCCCAAAGTTATTGATTACAATTTTTATTATTAAATAAAATTCACGAAATGTTGTTAAATACTTATTCAAAAATTTGGTTGTTTCGACCAACTTCACCATCATTTAATTAACACGAAACATGACTTATGTCGTTAAGTGAAAAGTTAAGAGTTTTTCATCTTAGACTTATTTCGTAATTCTGAGTACAGAACACTGTACACTACTTTAAACATATTAGTTTCTTACAATTCTTCCTTGCAGTTTACTTTATTTATTTATTTATTAAGAAGTCGAAGTGTTAAATATCACACACATGTACTTGTTATTCTCTGAAATCAGTGTATAACGTCCTATATAATGATGGAAAACGATGTGTGTCCATGCGAGTTAACTGGTCAACTAGAAGAGCACTTAAAACCAATTAGAGCATTCCGCACAAAGAAAATCGTTCTCTTATTAATTGAGTTGATTGACTTACATTCGTTTTCATCTCATCCTAAATGAAGTGTTTAAAACTATTTACGAGTAAAACCTTGTTTTACAAACAGAATGACTTAATTTCTATCAAATTGTGTGCTGATGGTCTTTGACAACAATTGCAACAGTTTCTTATGTAGTTATTATCATACAATGAAGTCACTTAACTATAGTACATCATAAAAAGTAGATATATTTTAATTCATCATAATCACGAAACATTTAGAAGTGATAGACTCAAAACTTACTAATTAAAATAATCCCAAACTGCTGTGAAGTATACTACCAAATATAACTAAATACATTTGTCCAATCAGAATGGATTAAACTACAGTATCAAAACATGCTTCATTCTCAATTTTTTTTATCTTAAGTGGACTGTGAGCCATGAATGTTTCACTATCACTATGTATGAGTTTTTACTTCATTAATGATAATTTGTTAAAAAGCAAAATAAAATAAAAATTGTGAAATGCTGAATTTTGAAATCATTAAATTTGATATTGACACTTTTGATATTTGGCAGTTCTAGTCAAAAGTAAATAACTGACAGGTGTCACATGTTTTGTAAACAGTTAAATCATATGAAGTGGATCTTGGATAAGAATAGTACAAAAGGTGATATTTTGATGTAAGCACTTTAGCATCTTACATAATAATTTAGAAAGTTAGAAAATTAGGCTTAATACATTTGATGTAATAAAGAATTCCATCGATAGACTCACCGGCCCTCAATGTCATGAAGCCTGATGCATCTCTCTATTGAAGAATATTTAGATGTGCTACAATAATATGGTACACAAACATTTAAATGACTAGTTTTAATCGGATAAAAATCGACTCTTCTTCTACAGAATTGATCTAAAATCATTTGTGTCACTTTGTATTATGTACTTAAAAAGAAAAAATAACAGATTAAAATGTTGCCATGTTTAAAGAAAGTTTTATGAAGAAAAGTGTGAAAATGTTGTAGATTTTATTCAGAAAAGAAAGAAAATAACGAAATCTACGTAAAACAATCGCACTTCACTGTTGCAATATATTTTTTTGCAGTGCATTCTGTCATATAATATTGAAAAATACATCAATAAATGCTAAACCACCCATAAAAACATTAATCAACTAAACACTAATGAATTTCTACCCTTTTTGATCAGCGATTTTTTACCTTTATTAAAATATTTCAAGAAACTATAAAATATGTTAAGAATTTGGTAGTTATGTTTCAAGTAAATAACATAGTTTATCTACTTATCCACAAAATAATATCATAATTTGTGGTAGCTACGTTGATACATTTACAATGTGATATGAGGTTTTCAAAATTACTGCTAGTACAGGAACTCTTAGGAGAGCATATTTTTATTTCTTAAAGATGTCATCAAACTGGTTTCTATACTTGATGGTATGAAAATAGTATTTTTTAAATCTCAGACCACTTCAGTATTCTTTGCTTCATATTAAAACGAAGGTTAATATCAAGTGCTTTTAATCATGGGCTGATTTTCTACTGACATTTCTGTACATCATTATCTAAGAGAGAGTTCTGAATAGTCGGTCGCTCAATAATTGAATTCCCTATCATTTCTAGTCATAACGTCCCAGTGGAAATATCCATTGATGACCATCTACAAGATCAAACGATTAACCTCGAAAGGAAAAGAAATCAATAATGATAATAACTCTGCTTAATGTCGAAAATCTTGGTACAGTAAAATGTTCCGACTACCAGTTGTTTAATATTGCAACAAATACCGGTCAAAATCATCCACCTGCATTCAATCATCAAAATTGTCTAATAGTTCAGTTGATACATACTTTTCTGTGGATCGTACTTGAATTTTAACTATTTTCCACCGTTCTGTCAAAGGATAGATAACAATGAAATTATGCCAAGTTAATGTGTTTCTGCTTGAGTTTTTCAGTATTTAGTATCATAAATACTAGTAACGTTTTTCTGACAGTGTATCAGTATATACTTTTTACGCTTGTAATGATTCAATTAAACCAAATCTGAAACAGCTATTTTAATTGTGATATATGTACAGGTAGGAGAAAAGTGGCCCCGACGTCTAAGTAAGACGCTATATATTTTTGTTTTCACATGTCTGTGGTTTCCCGTTTCATTTCAGTAAAACGATAATACTCCGTTTTAGTGTCGAATTTATTCTTTATACAACTTATCAAATAGTGAACAAATCTAACAAACGTTTGCGGAGTTTGTCGAGAGTGTCATATATATGTATATATATGGTCGTTTGACACTGTTTTTGAACGCTAACTTTGACTGAGTTATCATTGTATATTGTAGAGGCGTTAGCAACTCAACCGTTCAATATTGAACTCTTTACTCGAAAGCAGGATATATAAGTTCTCATTCTACTACGATTCTATCACTTAGTTTTTTTAACATTTTAATATTCGGTAAGCTAGTTATTGATACATATCTCCAGTTTTTCAATATGTTTGTTATTAAAACTTTTGAGGTTTCTTCGTTTTTTTTTCCACACCGTTTTCATACTTGGAAAATTGGTAAATATCGTTCATGAATTTGTTTTCGTTTTATTACATTTTTCAACGTTTCGATCATTACACAACTCTCCTGAGACATTTACACTGACCGATTACTTCATGTAATTCATTCTCTTTTTTAAAAAGACTATTATAATTGTTAGAACACTATGAATATATTTATGTAACCTCAGTATACAATATTGTTGAGAGGAAAACCTTCTTTGTTGAATTGTCTTTTAAGTCTTTTTCCCTTACAGTTGTTGATTTATTCTACATCCTTCTTTTTTCGAAAATGATTAGACTTTTAAATTTGTAATCATGTTGTTAAGAGCATACTAAATGACTGTGAAACATTTTTACAAAAAAGTTTAGGATTTTTACAATGTTACTGAGGTAAAATAAACATTTGTCAGGTAAAATTCAAAGAAACTAGTAAACCACTGTGACAACAACTTGTTACTGAGGTTCGTATTTGAAGAAATACTATCTGTGGTGAACATAACGTGTTTACACCCATTGAATACAGTATGTCAAGGCAGTAACAATAAATATCTGATTTACTCAACAATGTATTAGTAATAAGTTAGCCATTTTACTAATATACATAGTTCAAACACTCCTAACACAACGTCCCATTTCCAATAAACGTCTTATTATAGGTTAGAGTGATAAGTAACCAACTGGAGGGTTACAGATCTAATTAATACAAAAGGTGTCTAATTTATATAGTGTCAAACTTAAAAATGTGTAGTTTAAAGCCAAGTTTATAAAATACCAATTATCATTTTTGTTATTATTATATAAAAGACACAATTATTAAGGTAGTACTTTGTATAAAAGCATACTTATATTACTGATAAAGGTCATCCAAATTCAGATCAATAAATCAACAATAAAATGATAATGAAATAAATCCTAATAATAATATAATATTGAATATATTTCTTTTAAATCTGTTATGATGTGATTCAAATAAAAAAAGAAAAGATAATGAACTTATTACTAACAAAATTATCACATAGAGATCACGTGTAAAAAAAAACAATTCATCATTAAAGGTTACTTTCGTAAAATTTAAATAGAGAGAAGAACATCATCCAACATATTTATTAACCTAAATTAATGTTTGCTGGTTGATCAGTGTAATTATTGTTGAAACTGAATAATAAATTATAAGTTTGGGTCTTTCAGAAATAACGGATACTCAATTTCTTTAATTCATGGTTTACATTATTGATTTATAATAATAATAATAATAATGCTGATGATATTTATTATGATAAAAGATATGTATCAAATATGTAATTCATTCATTTAATTATTGCAGTAATAATTTAGTTGAAGCAAATATTTGTAAACAATTTATCAAACGGTCATATATAATATATATATATATATATATATATATATATATATATATATATATATATATATATATATATTTCTTTTGACAAACTCTTTTAACTCTTGTTGTAAAATGTGTTTACTATTTAGTAAGTTTAACAAACAATCAATTTTATATCAAAATGGAGTGTTATCATTTCGATGAAACAGAAAAGAAAACTATCGATATAATGCAGAAACTCTTAATTTGATTGTTTCATACTCGCATAAGATATTTAGAACAATAAAATCGTCTTTCGTATGTAAAGTATTGTGAATTAGAAGTAAATGCCAGGATTACATGCACGTTGTATTTTGGGACATTGATAAAGATTTGTAGCTCAAGTGGATGATCTTAAGTGTAATTTCATTCCCTGACCCAGCTGGTTTTAATAATTAAGCTATTCAGCTCTGTAAACGAAAATTTCACTGAAAAAATTGTATTTTAACCACCCTGACTAATGAGAATATGATTTGGAATACTATGGTTTTAAGTTATTAGCTCCTTAATCATAAAGTTTCTTAACAATAGGTGTATTTGATTGGTCCTCACAAAGAAAACATACTATGAATAGTTATAGCATTATTAAAGATATCTGATCATACTTTTACTCCGTGTACTATTAAATAAGGTTATCCTACTATTGTATTACTAGAAACGTTTACCTGAATGAATAACCATTGTAAAGAAAAACATATTTTCTACAGCCTAGAATGAAATTAATTTACTGCGTGATCATTGTTTGCCAGATGTGGTATGTTACATTGGTCCTCAATATGAACAATAAACTAGTTTCATTTAAGTCAATGTTTAATTTAATTACAATAAATCACTATCATAGGAAATGGATTAAAGTTCGCCAAAGATCACGGGACTTTAACTAGCTAGTCACAGGTGAAATAATATAATCTTAAGTAAGATAGAAGTAAGTGGAAACTTTTCTATAGTGTAATGTATTGTCATAGAAATTATAGGAACATTTATTTTTAATCAGTAGTCTGAACGAATAGCTCTAGGTCCAAGAACTAAGAATCATGTAGTCAACCACATATTGAGTTGTAGGTACTCTTGTTTAAAGGCTTAAAAACAAGATAAAGCGGTTAGTCGTTGACCTCTATATCTCAACAGCCGTTTAGTCCATATCGTTCTGTTATAGAAAATAACTTAAAGTTACGCTCTTGTTTCATTAACAGTTATAAGACACTGATTGAATCTTAGATTACAAATAATCGTATAAGCGTTATATTTTCATTTTGAGACAATAAATTCCAGACATTTTATGATGGATATGAATGAGTAAATAGATGATGTTAAACTGGTTGACAAATTTAAACTCAAATACCATTACAGAAAAATCAGCCGAATCGCTACAAACAATTATCGATATGAGATATAAAAACAATTTTCTGACCTTTCGATAATTGAGTTTAACATTTCAAAATTAAAATTGATTACATGGATATCCGTAGAATTTTCAATTGACATGATTTGAAATAACTGAACTCTGGATGTTAATAATTTAATGAATTACATAACAAACCATACAAAAACATATTGTTACACATTCAATGTTACTATGTTTATGAACAAATTACTAAACCGTTTACAATTTTAATAATTAATTAATGTCATTATAGTTTGTGGAGATTTCCGATTTTCATTTCACTGGTTGACCTTAGGAAATCATTGAAAAACAGGAAATACTGGACAGCTGTTTTTTTTCGCAGTGAGGGACTTCTCATCAGTAGCCATCCACAACCCCCTCTTGGATCTAGCTCAAGACTTTCAGGTCTCACAGTGGTCGTTTAACATTTAGACCATTTGGTAGGCATATAATGATTTAAATGTCTAGCTTCAAATAATATGTGATGGTAACGACTCAGTAATTTAAAAGATAGGCACTCGCCTCGAGACCTAAAGGTTCTGAGTTCATTTCCAAGTGTGACCGTGGATGCCTAGTTCTGAGGAGCCTTATACTGGAACGAGACGCGTCTCTGGCACTCTCATTCTTTCAAGTAACTAAGGTCAGTTCACTGCGTAAACTTTCAAATCAACTGATAGTTTAGTCTCATCTGTAATAAGCATGCACTGTTATAAAACAATAATTACAGTGATAATAGCATATAGAGCTAGTTATGTAAACTATTAGTAAATTATGTTAACTTAACAACTGTTCATTTTCTTAACTCATAAGAAAAGTAAATAAATTAATTTTAAACCGATTGACAGTTTACTTTAGTGAATGTTTGGATAAATGATAAGGTAAAATATTACTCAACAGTAACATTGAATATTTTCTTATTTTAATCATACATTAATAATGTTTTATTTTATTATTTATTAGAGAGGAGTGAAAACTTTATCAGCTTCATGGAAGCCAACAATGTTATCTAATGAAGAAAAAGGAAAACGACCAATTAATCGAAAACAACGAAGAGATTCCATGGTAAGTATGATAATCTCATGATATATACTGAAAAAGATAATAACACTAAGTTTTATTATCGATAACATAAAAACTACTATTTAGCAAAATATGCTGTAAATAGGTTAAAATGATTGCAGTTTACACAATATTACACATTCCTTATCATTAATTGATTTCATCATAAAATAGCTGTGTTATTCATTTTTAAGTTGATAAACAACATATTTCGTTATGTTTATTGCATATGGAGAATAACCATTATTATACAATAATATTCTATTAGAAAGGAATAATCAACTAATGATAATTCACAATGAAATTATGTTTATTTTAATGTGAAAATTCACTTCAAAAATATAGAACAGTCGTGTAGCTAATGCTCTATTTCATTGTTTTATTAACACTATGATTTCAGTTGTTTAATTTAAGTATTGTAATTCTAAGAAGTAAAAAATGATGTGGTTACGTAGAATGTATTTATGTTCCAATAAACAGTTGGTAGGTATCCACCATATTGTTTCCAGTGATATAGTGCATTTTATCAAAAATGAAAATATTCAAAACTAAGTGTGTGTAAATTTCAAATGTTTATAGCATTGTTGTGAAAAGATGATTATACAAGATATCCTCAATATAGTTATCAGTCAACACTCATATGTGAATATGTTTCTTAGCAACTCGTTACTCAATGTTACCTTTACATTATTAAACTCTAAACTATTAAAAAGATCTCTTCTAAAAGCCGTTATTTGTATGAGAAGACAAAAGATGTGAGACTTAAAAGAAAACAGTGATTTATTTTGAACTTATTTTCGAACCTTCATGACTGAGCTTCATTAAGGTAGGGGGCGCAAATCCTGGATTTCATTGTTAGACACATGTAATCAAATTATGTTGGTGTTACCTAATTTACTGGTGATGTATAATGGTTAGTAATAAATGGAAATTTATTATCAATGTTTCATCTTTATCTAAATCTTATTGTACAACATTCGCTGGACTCAAGATAAACAGAAGTCCTAGTAACTTTTATTTAACTTCAATTTCTTTTTTACAATTCTAAGCAACGAGTACAATTGAAGTTAATTATCAATATATGAAATAGCTTTAAGTAGATATGGTTTAAACAAGACATTTTTTAAAAGATCCTCAAGTGTTTAGCACATCATTTCAGTGATAAGTTTATTTTTAAAACCATATATGTCTTCGTTTGAAGACTTCGGAAATTTTAGAAAGATTATGAAAATCTTAAAAACTGTTTTATTTCAAAGGTAAGATTTTACAGAAGAATGTGAAAAAAAAACGGAACTATTATAATTTAAATAAACGATTAACACTGGAATAAACAGGAATTATAGTAATAAAATTATTTTACTGGAAGTAATAAGGAAGTTCAACTATTGTTACGAATAAATTACTTAGCAATTGTACAGTTTTATACGTGTAATGATGAACGAAATCGATTAAACATTCGGAGAAAATCTGGTAAATTATCTGTATTAAAAAGAACTAGATAAAAAAGTTTAGGTCCCGAACTGATCTGCGTTGAGAATCAACAGTCGTTTCGTTGCAATGTCAGACTCCTTGACAGTGCGGATTCACAACCCCATATGAGGTTGAACCGAGGACCTCCAAGCCTCTTGGCAAGCCCTTAATCTCTAGACTATTCAGTCAGAATTCAATGATTTGTGTGTTTAGCTTTATTCGGTTTGAGATATTAAACAACTATTTCACGTTACCTGCAGTGAGTGAGGACATGATTATTAATAACTATAGGAGTTTATTTAACGAAGACTAGTCTGTGATGAAAACAACTACAACAATTTCCAAAAGCTTTCTATAGTAATAGATAATAATGTGCCCAAAACTGATTAACTTCTAGGGGTTTGTAAATATCACAGTATGAAACTTATATTAGTAGTTATAAACGAATTGTATATAGGTAACGACACAAACTGAAGTTCAAATTGTTTATTTTGTGTCCCACACAAATGATTATATAAATAAAACATAATAAAGCAAATGTCAGATCGATTAAAATAAATCAGGAAGACAATATCAGAAATCACTTGACTTTTTGAAACACAGTTTATAGTGCGAACTTCAGAATACGTTGCATTATCACATAATTTTATAATGACAGGATGCTTGATCATTCTTTCTATAATTAGCCATATTTATTTATTTATTTTAACACATAAATATTGGTACAAGAGAGCGCCAATATATATGCGCCACACAAAACAATGTAACTTCGAAGAGATAGAAAAAAAAAAACCAAGGAGCACAAAAGAGAACGATAACGAAGAGATTGGTGTAATTTAGTGTGGTCGTAACAATGGAACGGAAAAGTACAATCAGAAGAAATCTTTCAAGTAAGGGAGACACAACCACTTTTTATGAAGAAAGTAAAAGAAGGTTACAGCAGGATCGCCACTGGCTTCTATTCTGAGCCATATCTGATAACGTCTCTAGCCACTGTGTAGCACCATCTCTCAGACCCCAACCAGGGAGTCGTGAAGGACCAACACAAGCCAGTCCTTTGCAGCTTTCTTTCATACCACGACACCATGTCATGCACTGACCACCTCTCCGCTTTTTGCAACCAGTCCCAGAGTCGGCAAATAATGCACGACGTGGAATTCTCTGGGACGACATTCGTAGGACATGTCCAAGCCACCGAAGTCGGTGTTTCAAGATGGTGACACCAATTGAATTATCATCTCTGTGCCCAAACACATGATGCCGAACCTCTGCATTACTGACATGGTGTTGCCACTGAATATCAGCAATCCTTCGGAGACAGCGATGATCGAACACAGAGAGTCGTCTAACGTCCTCAACTCGGAGAGGCCAGGTTTCACAAGCATAGAGCAAAACTGCTCTCACCGACGCGTTGTAGATCCGACCTTTTACAGCCAGACTAACATCACGAAGGCGCCAAAGATGGCCCAGATTGGCATAAGCCACTCTGGCTTTCACTATACGTGCATTGATCTCATCACTCACACCCCCACCAGCACTTATGCAACTACCCAGATACACGAACTTCTCGACTACTTCTATCTGCTCACCATCCAGGGTGAGTACAGGATTGGAATCCTGCCAGTCTTGTAGAAGTACTTTGCACTTCGAAGGTGCAAAACACATACCATACCTACGGACACTGATTGCCAACTGATTAAGTGCGGATTGCATGCCTTGGGCATTATCGCACAGTAAGACAATATCGTCCGCATACTCAAGGTCGAGAAGTCTTTCTCCAGGCAACAGATCCACACCACCATTACTTACATTCAACAGAGCTGTTTCCAGAATGTCATCGATGGCAAAGTTGAAGAGGAATGGTGAGATTGGGCAAATCTGCTTAACCCCACTACCCGGATGGAACAATGGAGAGAGGTGGTTGTATGCCCTCACTCTGCCTGAGGTGTTTTTATATAGGGCTTTTAGGATGTTAATAAACTTCTCAGGCACACCCTTCTTCAATAGACAATCCCAGAGAACAGTCCTGTCCAACGAATCGAAGGCAGCCCTGATGTCAAGAAACACTACGATTGTTGGCCTTTGATAAGTATGGCGATGTTCTAACATTTGGCGGAGGGTGAAGATATGATCAATACATCCTCGACCAGAACGAAACCCAGCCTGCTCCTCGCGAGTCAATCTTTCCCGAGTTTTGAACAACCTACGAAGTATGACGGAAGCCAATAGCTTGGACGCAATCGGAAGTAGACTTATCCACCGATAGTTGTTACAGGAACGACGTGAACCCTTTTTAAAGATAGGGACAATTATCGACTCATTCCATGACGTTGGTACACACTCTAGTTCCCAAACCTTTGTAAACAACGTCGTCAATTCCTTAGTCAGAAAGTCACCACCATCTTTAAAAAGAGCCGGAGGTAAGTCATCTGGGCCAGGTGATTTGTAACGCTTCAAGAGTTCGAGTTCCTTGCGGACTTCCTCCTCGTTTGGTGGATCAGTCGTCACCGGCCATGGAGGGCAGGACAGCCTGACCGATGTTGCCGGAGCAGCAGGCCAGTTGAACTGCCCTTCGAAAAATTCTGCCCATCGTCCAAGACGTCGATGGATGTTAGTGATTGGCATCCCATCATCCTCGCAGATTGTTTCACTCACACCAGACTTCTTGCTGCCAGTGGCTCGGATGAGCTGGAAGAGCTTCCGGTAGTTACCAGATGCAGCTGCTGCTTCCAGCTCATTAGCACGCTCCGACCACCAGGCTTCTCGGTCCTTACGCAAGCTTTGCCCAATTTCCCTACGTAACATCCTTCGTTTATGGTCAAACTCACGGTCACCCGGAGTAGACCGACGGGCTTCAATGAGTTGTAAGGAACCAGAAGAAACCCAGTGCTTAAAAGCGGGACGTTTCGCAAACCGACAACTGACTGTTTCCGCCATTTTCATGGCGTCAAGCAATTGCAACCAATGCTCATCTATACCTTTCGGTGGAGTGGTAGCTAGCCTAGAGGCTAACTCGGTTCGATACTTATTTGCAACAGAAGTTGCAACCAGCTTGCTAACATCAATCCGTTGGTGGCGGTCACTTCGTTGTCCATTGAAAAGTAAGGCAAGATTGGCGCAGACCAAGGCATGGTCAGAGTCCAGATAGGTACTCCAAAAGGAGCGGCAGTCTTTTACACAACCACGCCAGCGGAAGCTGATCGCGATGTGATCAATCTGAGTCCAGGCTTGGGATGCAGAGGGAGGACGCCAGGTGGCACATCGGCGATGACTGTGCCGAAAGTTAGTGCTAGCCAGAAACAGGTTGTGGTCTGTGCACAGTTGCAGTAGACGGTCCCCGTTATCTGACCTGCGACCAACGAGTCCCCATCGGCCACCTAAACGACTCTCTTCTGTGCCTAGACGCCCGACCTGAGCATTCAAGTCTCCGGCTAGTACTACAATATCTGTCGAGCGCACTTTCTGGAGAAGAACAGATAACTGGTGGTAAAACTCATCCTTGATTGCATCCGGGCTGCAATCTGTCGGGGCATAGGCGGAGATGACGAAAAGACATCGTTTCTCACGCCGATTTCTTCTCACTTTGATGGAACTTTCTAATCTAACAGCACATAGCCGACTGTTAATGGGGATCCAATCAACTAGTGCTGCCTCAGCTCTAGCGCTTAGTGCGACACCAACGCCAGCAAGACCAAACGAAGATGCCACAGGGTCCCCGGATAAGCGCACGTGAAACAAGCTTTTCGAAGCGACAGATGGAGATCGAATTTGTAGTACTTCGCCAGAGTCTTGAATACGGGTCTCGGATAGACAACAAACATCAATATTAAGACTTTCCAAAGACATAGCCAGCCCTATCTGTTGTCCGACCTGCACTAGTGTGCGAACGTTGAAGGCAGCCAGTTTGAATGGTGCACGTGGTTTCAGAAAAACTGCTTCAGTTTTCGTAATCGGTGGTAACATACAATTTTCAACCGGACAGTGACTCGAGAACGTTTAGATACAGTCGAATTTCCACCAAAGACGAGCCGCTGTATAAGTATAAAAGAGGGAGAACAATGTGGAAAATAATAATAATAATGACAATAATGGTACTAATAATAATAATAATAATAATAATAATGACAATAATGGTAATAATAATAGTATTATTAATGACAATAATAGTAATAATTATTGGAATCGATTGATTATATATCGGAGCGAGAAAATTCGTTGCCATAGTCATAGAGTTCATCGTTTGTGTGTGGGCTGTGATACTGCCCGGGTGCCCAAACCGAAGCAGGTGGTTGTCTTAGGGGGCCACACCCCGAGCCTTTGACCAAATGGTCTAACCCACAAGGCAGTGGAGCATCGTAAGGAGATGCAATCCCATGGTAGCCGGTGACCAACGATTGGTTCATACGCCATTTGTTCCCGCAGGATACTGGAGCCCATGTGCACCATTGGTTTGTGATCCGGTTAAAGCGCCGGACGTTCGCTTTTCGTCCTCTCATTTTCGTAAACAACACCCCTGCCGCGAGAAGGCAATGAGTAGGACTTCCCTGGCAGAGGCTGTATACGCGCGGCCGTGTGAGAGTATTTCGAGAGGGAGAGCGGACTCTCCCCACTCTCGGCCGTACCAGGGCGTTCGGGGGCAATAAGTTTGAATCTAAGGTGGTACACTAAATTTACGAGCCATAGTTAATATCTTCTAGGTCAACGGATCATAACTTTGATTAGTATATCTAACTTCATTCGTAATTTGCAGCCAAGGTAAACAGCTTGTCTGAAAAACAATATTTCATAAAAATTTCAAATATTTAAGTGAAGTTTGAATCTTAATTGAATTTGGCCACAACACCAGCGGACAAATAACTTAAAAATATATCTAAACATGCTTTTTGTAACACAGTTTCAAAGTTTGTTGTTATTTACTTCTCGAATTCTCCTTATGATGATTGCTTCTCTTGGATTGCCAAGTGCATAAGGCAAGACACTATTCTACAATCTGAGTTAGTGGGTTTTAAATATTTTCGGAGCATCAATAAGTTAAACTACTTATTGCATCAATGACAATCGATCAAAATGTACGGATAATTCACAGGTTTTTTATTTGATTTTTTTAAAACACTTCTATTTCCATAGTCGTATTGCATACAGCAAGTTTTTGATGTCTAATGTTCACTAATCTAGACAGAACATATCAATGATCACCTAAAAGAAGCTTTTATAGCTTGATACTTCTGACAGTATTCAAATAATCATATTGTTTCAGCGAAATAAATCTATTAGTATTCCTCTGTTTCACTTAGACTGATAACTAGTGAACATAACTAATTAAATAAAAACAAAATTTCGCTGACATGGGATCAGATTTCAAGTTTCCTTTTTACGGTAAATGAATAAACAGAATTTTTCGAAAAATATTTTTCTATAGTTTTTACTTTTAAAACTGAACAGTAGACAATTCAGTATACATATTAGTTAGTTTTCTATATTTGTTTTCTCGATCTGCTTGCTCTATACTGCTTACGTTTGTATAATGTGAAATTTCTAATATTTATAGTATGAAAAAGGATATGGTAAACTTTCATCTTACAAAATATACGAAAAGTTGGGTGAAGTGAGTTTCTTATCTCAAATATCTTGATAATTATAAAAAGTCGGTATACATTTGTGGAAATTGATGAGTTTAAATTGATATCATGAATGAATCAATGTCAAACCACCACTGAAAACTTCGGAGAACTAGACGATTCCTTCGCTTTAGTGTGGAACTGAGCGGTGTGCATCCACAATTCAATATGCGCGGCTCGGACCTAGAATCATTGGTTTCGCAGGCGAATGCTCAGCCTTTAAACTACTGAGGAGTCCTACACCGGGACGAAACGACCGTTCAGTTCTCCCAGGATTTCAGTGGTGGTCTAAAATTGACCCATTCATGATATTAGTTTAAAATTATAAAAAGATTGATTAATTTACATTTTATCCACAATAAAATATTTACTTGATGTCAATACTCTAACACATCATTTTACCGATAGCAATATGTTATTTAATACATCACTCATTATCAAGTGTTGAGTAATTATTATTTTAATTTCTTCACTTATGATGCTATAAAGTTTTCGAATCACATTCAAACCTGTCAATTTTTAATGACTGGATTTAAGAATCCTGTAGTGATCATATGACTAGCCTGATCCAACTAGTTTCAAAGTTCTAACCAGAATACTCAAAGTAAATTAGTAATTTGAGATATGTAATCAATAATTATTTTTTATATTTATTCTGATAGTCATAAATAAATATGAAAAAACAATTTTCAAGTGTATAAAACATATATTATGTTTTGGAACAATATATTGTGTTCATTCGTAAAATATTTTTATAATACTGAATTGATCGCCCTTTCTACTGGTATTCAAAACCATTCATCTTAGTATTGATTTCGCAATTTTATAATTTTGCAATATTATGGCATCCTCTTTTAATCAATCCTAATGTATCAGATACACATTTAATATCACACATCTATTTCAGTTACTGTAACAATAATTCTAGGCGTTCTTACATTAATACATAAAAACGATTGTGGTATAAATGGAAAGATCATAATATTTTACATTGTATCCTCATCGAAAAATCAGTTTAATAAATATTTTATTTACAATATCATGCCATATAATTTTTGGATTTTAATTAATTTTTTATTATTTCTGTTTAAAACACAATAAAACTAACTTCAAGGGAACATATGCAACTGTTTATAAGGGTTATAGCTTAGTCTCTAAACAATTAGTGGCTTTGAAACGAATACGTATGAAAAAATCGGAAGGTGCACCGTGTACAGCTATACGTGAAATTAGTCTTCTTCGTGGATTGAACCATGCAAATATTGTGAAACTGCACGATGTTATTTATGAGGCCGGTTCATTGACATTGGTATTTGAATATGGGGTAAGTTGTTTTCTCTCTTTTCTTTTTTCCTTTCTGTGTTCAATAATTGTGATAACCAATAACATTGAATAATTTTCATTTATTCTTACCATAGGTTTTTGTGTAATTCCGGAGGTATGAACATATCAACTGGTAAATGTTTTCTACGATTAGTAAATACGGTAGATAAATTCTGAGATAACTTGAAGTATGCGTTGATATGACAGTTTACTAGCGAATAATTGTGTTTACGAGTGAAATGTTCTAAAACCTTCTTGTTATATTTATTATTAGTTGTGAAATCTGTTTCTTTATTATCCCTTAACAATTAACATTGTTATATATATATGTATATAGTAGAATAAAACATTATAAAGGTCGGACTGAAAGTAATACCGTACGTTTATGCACATGTGTCTTATACATATTCTCCCCATAATTATAAATTTTCTAAATGTCACATGTAATATCTCTTCAAAAACAGAACTTATACCTTGATAAGGCCCGCTAGTGATGAAAGATAACATTTTTACTAACTTCCGTAGTATTGTTTTGAAGGTGGATTAAAATGTTTATACTTCACTTCAAATTTATGAACAATGCATTGAACGAGTATATTTTAGAATGTATTTATAAAAGGATCAATATAATATTTTGATCATTTTAGAGCTACATGGACATATAAATTGAGTGATATTTCACGTTAAGTTCACGTAACTTTGTGATATGATTCCATAAACTTAATCTCTGATTTTGACTGTTTTTCTTACTTCACTAGAATTAAAATCTGTTTGTCGTATTTGATTTCATAGACACTGAATTCTAACGAATCAATTGTACTATTATATATATATACTAAGATAACTATTAAAAAATGCAAGTTTATTCCGTAAATGATCAAATACATAAGTATATATCATGAACTACGCTTCATATAATCAAATATTTACGCATTATACAAATAAACTAATCTTAGATGTTAATTTATTACAAAAATAAACAACAGCGCTCATGAATCACCAATTGTTTTTCAGTTTGTAAATATATATTATGCATAAATTCATACGTATTGTGATAAATGTGCAATATCATAGTAACTCATATGAATGTGAACAATAACAACAATTTTACTTTAATTAAAGAAAAGAAAATTGATATTCATAAGTATCTATGTATATTACATTACAGTAATTAACATACATTGTTTAAAGTTAACTCAATTATTTTCTTAGTAACTCTTATGATAAATTTAGTAGTAACAGTTACAATATATATTCCGATTTCACATAATCTCTGTTACCCTTTATTGTTTCTGTCTTGTTTTCTCTACATCTATGAAGTGTATATTTTTTTCTTTTTAAGAGTTAAAAAAAATGATACTTCATTGTGTTTTATTTTTTTAAATCATTTGTCTATCTGTAATAATAATTATTTATCACAATGATCTGGATTTAAAATATTTTCTGATCTTGTGATAATCGACTTTACTTTATATCAATCTTTTCTTTTATGGAAGAAATACACTTATCTAATTTCTTACGTCGATTACAAGGCACGAAGTTTAAATATTTCTAATATAGAATAAAAAATATTTTACATGTGTTCAATTAACAATGATTAAAAGAATTGTTTAAATGATAAACTGTGACAATCCTGATTTTGTGAATGAGTTCTCACTGATTATACAAAAAATATATAACCAAGTATTAATGTTTCTTATGACTATGAAATTATTAAGGTTTTCTACGATTTTTTTTCGATTTCCTACTGTTGATAATTTACTAATATGCATTCATTTAAGTCAAATTATCAGTTCTTTTCGAAAAAAAAATGTCTCTACAAATAAAATGAGTACTATAAGTTTACTTATTACAGAATATTTATTTATTTGTTGAAATAAATGTCATTCTTCAGGTCTTATATTTCACTAAATGATAAAGGCTTCGACAACTATTCACTACTGGTTATTTTACATAAACAGTCTAAATTGAACATACTCTTTTATATGTAGTAGTATAGATACTATTATTATATGGGCGAAAGAGATGTATAATACTATACATTCTAGTTTTCAATGATTTAGTATCTGAAAATAACATTTTCAACAATACAAAACAGTAATAATGTGATGAATTCGACAAAGAGTACTTATCATTAAGCTAATCATTATTATAAAAATATATTTGACAGTAAATATTTCCATCTATGTTGTAAAACTACTGGGTGAGTATCTTCAATATAACAAACATGGTAATTAGTCAGCATTTTAATAAGGAAACAGATTTTTAATGTCATAAAATAAAGTACTCTAGACATGTATCACACATATTATCCCGAAATGCACGATTCCAGTTGTCGGTGATAAATTCTCTGACTGTACGTAATGACTATCTTTAAAAAACGATTTAAAAAATGAGTAAATATATGATTCATTTACGCCCAAATTTGGTGATATACGTTTATCCATTACTATATGTCTTAGGTCCTTCAGTGTTAAAGATGAAAACATTTAAGGTAAATTTAAACAGTGTACAGTTAACTCATTAAAAAAGCGGAATTAGTTACATGAAATCTACTTTTTAAAATTCTAAGTATTTTAAAGTACTGGAACTGATAATTGTAAACTATTATCATTTAAAGAGTGATAGTAGGACCAAATAAACATGTTTGTAACTGTAATGAATTTTTAAAAAGTCAATTAAATATAGTAGTCCAAAAGTAGTATTTAACATTATTAATCCGACCTAAAGCTGAATTATCATTTGGATTTCAATAAAGCAACGAATTTGCAAATAAGTGTCTAGGATTATTTTCTACATAAGCATATAGCAAAATTTTCACTAAACGATCAGTAGACTTCATGTAATAGAATGAAGCATTCTCAGAGACAACTGAAGAATTCAGAAGCACAACTGAATTCTATAGCCACAGATTGCTAGTTTATTCATTCTCATCACAGTCTTAAAGAAACAACATTATTCAAGATATTGATTATCGCCGTATCAAGTTGATCGGATAAAGTTGCAAATAGCTGTTGATAAATAGCATGCTTAACTCATTTTTAAAATTTGTTTCTTAGTTTATATTTGAATTTCTTATTCATTAGTTATTTTAGCAACATCACTTCTTTTACGATTTTCAATTAACTAATTCTTCACGTTCACAAACTGATATATCTTTAAATATTAGAAAACAGATTGAATGGGAGTGTCCGAATTCTTGTTAATAAGTATGCATTAATAGATCTGTAGTTTAAGCATGAATGGAACATAAAAAGGAACATAACCGGTTCTTTTTATTAGTGAAATAATAAGTAAATACGTTAACAAAATGCTATCTTTCATTTTTAGATGACTAATAATTACGTGTTTATTTAGTATTCTTCAATGTGGTGTTGTGGAGAGTGTTGAGTTTCATTGAAATGATGGACCAATCAATGTTAAATCCCCACCGAAAACCCAGAATAACTGGAAGGGCGTTTCGTCTCAGTATTGGACCCGTCGATAGTGCGCATCTACGATGCCTTATGTGGGACTCGAACTCAGGGCCTTCGGTCACGTGGGCTAACTAGTTACTAGCTTAGAGAAGTAATCCTCAGAGTTCTAGTGAGAATCCGAGACCATTGGAGTTCAACCGTTTCGAATGTGAGACAGTTACAGACCGAAGACAACGGAAGATGGTCGCGCAACATCGTAGATTGCTTGAAGTTAAACATTAACACCGATGGATGCTGGCACGATGGTTTTGAGTTTAGTCGTTCGTGTGAGACCTAACATCTTGAGTTCAAGTCATGTGTGAGGGTTTGTGGATGTGCACTACTGAGCAGTCCGATACTGGAAAGAAACGGCTGCTCCCAGATTTTCAGTGGGGGTCTAACACTGATCAGTTCATAATTCCAATAAAACATTTATTAATCATTGTGAATTTTCTCTGCTTATGTTATTTTCTGAGCACTATTTTATTATGATTATATTTAAATAAATCATATTGAATTTAATAATGGAAAATGTGACGCTGTATCATGTTTATTTTACAATATTTCTCATTATATTTATTCGTCTTGCCATTTTTTTCAGGGAAGTGATCTCAAAAGCTACATGAGAATGCACAATAATCGTTTACCTATGAATATCGTCAGATTGTTCACTTTTCAAATATTTCGAGGTCTTGAATACTGTCATGCAAGACAAATATTACACCGGGATTTAAAACCTCAAAATTTATTAATAAGCAAAACTGGAGATTTGAAATTGGCTGATTTTGGTAAGAACAAATTAACTGAATATTAAACTCATTCAAAAGAATTACTTTATAAATGAGTATTACTTCACTACTGTTTATTTATTATTATTCATTAGAAAAGCGTTTGTTATATTTGAACTCTTGTGAAAATGATTATTTTAAGCGAACCACGGAATATGTATAAATATTTTAATTGCTGATTTTGAGCGAATTAAGTGGTTTAATTTGTTTGTTATGGTTAGTATATTTTAGTAAAGTTATCTTCTACGGGGTGGGATTGCCGACCCCATGCCCAACCATCCTCGTTTACCCGGAGTTGGGATCGTTAGTAACCCTAGAAGAGCTGCTGACGGACACGCAAGAACCAGAAGAGGAACTGACATTGCATCAAACCACCACCATCTAGTGGGTGCCCAAATGTGACTGAAGCTAAAGAAGCAATTTACAACTGGACAAAATAATATTACAAAGGGTTAATACAACCTTCCTTCAGTATACTGAAAAACTCAACCAATTCAACATAACTCTCGACACAGGGTTCCAAGCCTTACAAGATCTACTCGCTAAAGACGAAACTACTATGAAGAACAATTGGAATGGGTTCAAATAAGCATTAAATTCAGCGTGTCAGAGGGTTCTGGATCGCAAAAAGCGTCATCAGGAAGAATGGATCTTCATCAAAACCTTGGACAAGATTAAAAAAAAATGAAAAAGAAGACTGTAATTATCGACAGCAGAACGAGAATAGAGAAAGACAAGGTACAGACTGAATACACCGAAGCAAACAAACAAGCTAACAACAGCATTAGTGCCGATAAACAGAAATAGTTGGAAAAGCTAGCAACAACAGCGAAAAAGGCATCAAGAGAAGAAAATATGACACAGGTATATGACACAATGAAGAAACTGACAGTATAGTAAACCAGAGAGACCGATCAACTCTTGAGTAGGCTAGCCCCACTGAACACACAGGACATTGAAACAGCACAAACAAACCTTCCTATAGATGTTACTCCACGAACGACCGAAGAAATCAGAACGATCGTCAGATAAATCAAGAGTGAAAAAACATCTAGACCTGACAATATACCGGCTCAATCACTCAGGCCAGACATAGAACATAAATGCAAACATGCTCCACATTCTCACCAGGAAGGCTTGGGTGGAGGAACAAGTGCCTACAGACTGGAATGAAGGATATCTTATCAAGATACAAAAGAAAGGAGATATAAGCAATTGTAAGACATACACAGGGGTCACACCAATATCGATACCATGAAACATTTACAACAATGTGTCACTGGATCAAATGAAAGATTCAGTGGACTTTCAGCTTCGAGATCACCTATCTGTCTTTCGTGTGAACCGAAAGTGCACAGACCGATTCGAGACACCACAGATCATCATTAAACAATCAATTGGATGCAACTCGTCACTACACATAAACTTTCCTGACTATGAAAAGGTGTTTGACGGTGTGGATATGAGAACATTATGGAGACTTCTTCGACACTATTCAGTGAATAACTGAGAAGATTGTCAACATCACATGGAAACCATACGAAGGGCTACACTGCAAAGTCGTGCATGGTGGACAACTGATAGACGCGGTTGACTGGACTTTGAAGACCTCGACATCTGAGGCGAAGCACGGAATACAATAGACAGCTTGCATGTTATTAGACGATTTGGACTTCGCAGATAACCTAGCTCTTCTGTTTCATGAGCGCCAATGAGTGCAGGTGAAAGCAAGCAGTGTAGCAGAAGCCTATGCATCAGTGGGCCCCAACAAACAAAAGGAAACAAGCAAAATCTTCAAATAAAACACGGAGAACATCAACTCAATCATACTTGATATAGAAACTCTGGAAGAGGTGGAAACCTTCACGTATCTGGTCAGTATCATCGATGAATAAAGAGGACTTGATGCTGACGTAAAGGCGAAGACTGGCAAAGCAAAGACAGCATTCCTACATTTGAAGAACATTTGGAACTCAAAAAAACTGTCAACCAATACCAAAGTCATGATTTTCCATATGAACGTAAAGACATTTCTACTGTTTGGAATTGAAATGTGAAGAGCTACCAGAACCAAGATACAAGTATTTATAAACAGTTGTGTACACAAGATACTCAACGTTAGTTGGCCGGATACTATCAGTAACACTTTACTGTGGGAGAGAACATGCCATCGTCCAGTGGAAAAAAAATTAGGACAAGACATTGGAAGTAAAAAGGACAAATATTTGAGAAATCACCAAACTACATCACGAGGAAAGCTCCAATGCGGAATCATGAAGGGCAAAGGAAAAGAGGAAGATCAAATAACACGGTGAATCGGGAATTGGAAGCAGACATGAATGAAAAGGATGAACAGAAACTGAAAACAGGTAGAAAGGATCGCTCAGTAAGGATTTGGATGGAGATTGTTGGTGGGCGGCTTATGCTCCTCCACGAAGGGGTTAACAAACCCAGATAAGTAAGCAAGTAAGTTTGATCGAAGGATGTATACAGTTGTAATTAAATATTGTTTTCCACATAATATATGATGGTTAATAATTTCAAATAATTAAGAAGCTGAAAAAAATAGTGTATTCGAACTTTGTTATCCATAATTTCTCAACAGCTAGCCTAGCCAGCTGAGAAGTGATGTTGCATTCATTATTTTTACTGTCAATACTGGTGCCCGTATATCTGTTCTATTTAATTAATTTAACTTACATTAGTACAGGGAAAGAATGTGCCTTATTTGGTTCGAGTAGTTTACGTATGATTGCCTTTGATATTTCGGACACTGAAAACTATATGTCAGCAATGAACTAAAATAAATCACAATGTACAAATCTTGGTTCAGTGAGAGTTATTCGGTGTTCTAGGCACTTATTTGGTTGAATATCTCCACAAGTCAAATCTTATTGTGAAAACATATGACAATATATGCAATGCATTACAATTAGGGTTGTATGACCACACTTTGCAAAATGACTAAGTGCATCTTCTAGATCAAACACATCGATGATCATAACAAAACATGAACAGTAGGGTCAAATATAAAAATGTTAACTACAGTGATATGTGAGCAGTGAGTGGGGACTTTGGCGTGGAAGATCAAATTATTATATTATAGAAAAATTACAGAATGCCTTAATAAAATATGTAAACCATATTACATACATTATTTGCACATCTTCCTTCAGTTGTCCTTTGCATGCTTCATGGTTCTTTCAATTTCGTTGTTTTTAAAATTGCTTTCTGTTCCCCTTTTTGTTCTATTCAATTCAATCTTCTCAATGCTCTGCTGTCAGGCATTCCACATTCGATTGCTGATACATACTACTTATATCTGTCAGTATAAGTGGTATGTATCACATGTGTACATATAATTAAATTCTTAATATTATAATCCTTCGTATAATTTTCCCAATCTGTTTTTGAATCATCTGTACGTCGTACTAAACAGAAAAATTGTACATAATTATATTTACAAAATGTTTGTCACAAAAGAAAAATGACTAAGATTCTTTTGAACTGTTAATGAGTGATAAATATCGCTATTGTAAAATATTCACAAGAGAAGATTACAAGGCTTAATTATGATCACCCTCCATTATAAAACGGACAACAAATGGTCAAATGTGAATTTTAAGGGAATAAATTAGTTCTAGTCCTTATACTTTGGATTTCTTTAGTGGTATAAATCAGTTCGATATTTAATACACTAATAAGGATGAGCTTCCTAGCTAGAAATGAGAAAACAATTACCAAGATATTAATTGAATATTTTGTACATCTTGTCTTTTTAGTGAAACTTTCATGCTTACTATTGTTGATAATATATTTGAATGTTTGGCATTGATACATGTTAAATCTAGTTAATTATACATTTTTATCAGGATCATGTCAGTTTAATTTAATCAATCACTATCATGATAATACTTGAAACATATTTAATTACAATCTATAAACACTCTTGTTTTGAAGACGTTGACTGATTAAAGTTTCACGGCTTAACGCTGTTCATGATATTTTCTAGAACCTTTTGTCGTAGGCCTATTAACGTTTGGTAAAATATTGATATGATATTATTGATTTGTTTACCAACTAACTATTAATCTTTACGTAATAAGTTTAATTAAGATGAACATTACTTCATAAATTATTCATGAGGTTCTTCTAAGAGTTAAGTGAACATATTTTTTTACATTTGATATACTACATTCTACACTTCAGCGTAATAGCAATAGTAATAGTAGTAGTGGTAGCAGAAGTAGTATACAAATTTCTGTGGAATTGCTGATCAAGATTTTAAAAGGATTTTCATCACATGATCGTTATCTAGTTTATCAGTAAAAGCATTTCTTATTTTTTATTAGACTTGAGATTATTAGGAAGTTATGTGTTACTGAAATATGTAACCTTTCAGTATATCGATAGTTTCTAAAAGTTTCCTCGTGAAATGTAAATGTGATTTGAAAGTAAAATTACCTTCAAAATTTCCGTAATTATAGACTATATAATTTGTGCAATAACAACTTATAGTAGATTTCCATTTTATTTACTGTGTTAGGATTCAGAATAATACTAATTTAAATCTTTTTCAGCCAAAATCCTAAATGTATTATGTATTTCAATACTATTTATATGATTTTGCCATTAATATTTGAAACACAGCTCTCAATAAACACAAACGTTGATAGTGTTAGAATCATCAACCTCATATACACTATTATTTGTTGGTTATCATGATATGAAATGAAGGATAAGTGTTAAGTAAATATTAATAATGGAAATCGCAAACTGATCTTGGCTAGACCAGGTTTTTATTTTTAGTTTAGCTAAGGTCAATTTCTTGATTTCAACTGTGAAAATACTACAACCTACACAAACCCAATTAGTAGCAGTTGAAGACAATTTATCTATATTTTGCTTTGAATGAATTAATAGTGTTCTTCGTTTGAAAAAATGCAAATATATTGAAACCCTAGGCAAATAAAATTGTTCAAAGTTTTTCTAGTGTATTACTTATTATTCTGAATGTTAATTGTAATTATTATCACAAGCAGAAAGCTGAAAACAAATAAAAAACGTATATTTAAAATACAATGCCAGTTGATCAGTTTATGATGTAAGCAATTCTACCTGAAAACAACTATTCTTTTGTGTTTCTATGCACATGATGTTGCCGAAAATCATCAAATGTTTTCGGTCAAAAGTATTCGTAAAACAACTAAAAATTTCAAATCTACAATAATATTCTGAAACTAAACCATATTTACCTGTATTGTCACTCAATCATTGGTATTTGTATAATTTTTTGTGTCAAGATGACATGTAGAGTATTATTCGTTTATTCTCTTAACTATTCCAAGTTTGGCTTGGATATAAACGTCGATATAACTAGTATCATCTGTACATGGAAAATGTAATTGAAGGTCTTACAATCAGATAGAAATATTATTCATTTAAAATGTTTATTATAAACTCTATAATTTTCTCAAAACATCATAGTTTCTTCATGTACACAAAAAAGATTTACACGCAACCAGTAGTGATATGAATACATAGATGATAGATTTAATGGCTTCAGCAGTAATTAAAAATAATTCCTATGAATGCTACAGATTTATCTTGATCATGACGAGTAATGCATTCAAACATCTTAAATCTACAATTTCACGTCAATTACATTAGAAACATTGAACAAAACTAGCTATTCTAATTTCATTATTATTCACTCTTGCGTCACATGGGAATAATGTAAAAAGATCTTTTTAAGTGACAATTAACATTTCAATATTTAATTAGAAACTAACATTAAGATAAACTCTTTATAGTCATTGAAATAAATCTAGTTGATGAGTTGCAATGCATTTTCTTGACAAAAAACCACACATTAAAATGATTAAATTGAAATACGATAGTGCGCGTTATTGATCCACTGCTATTGTAAATTTCATAGTATACATATGAACATGTATAATTAATAAAAGAGATATAAATGGTTAAATAACAGAATGGGGATACATAAGAAAACAGCGATTTTCCATCGAATAATGTCGTTTTTTATACACTATGATCTAACTGCCAATCAATTTAAATACACGAATTAAAAAAGAAAATTTGTATTTACGACATTATTATTTAAACAAACCACATGAAAGCTAAAATTCAAACCAGAATGAATTTTAAATAAAGCACAGATAAAATCACCGTAATTTATCCGTTATATGTTAATCGAGCTTTTCACAAGTATTTACGTAATTATCTAGGGTTAGCCTTGAATAATATACACCAACGATTGTATAAAATTGAGAAATTTCTAGTACAATAAATTAAGTGAACATTAGTTTAACAGTATCATCTTGTTATCTATCAGCTTAAAGCATGCTGATAGACAATATTCAATATTCATTAGATGAAGTTGTTATTCGTTCACTATAGAATAGCCTACACCATTATTTACTTACATCTTGACCAGATCAGTGAATTTACAGTTTACTGTGCATAACTGAGTTAGTAACAAGTTGATGCCATAATGTTGAGGTCATTAAAAATGTCATGTATTTAAATCATCAGTGAGTTGATTCTTCACGTACTAAATTTTTCGATAAAGTAATATGACGCTTACCAATCACAGCATAAATATTTTTTTTCAAAATATAATCATTAAATGTCAATTATTCAGTAGTACACAGTTTCATCTTAAAAACCACCTTCATTTATTATTACTACTTGGTGGATTTACCAACCTCTAAAGTTATTTAATTTTAACTTAAATGTTGGATAAACTGTTTTTAATTGCAAAATATGTTATTTTGAATATAACAAAACTGTATCATCAGTAAAGTGAATGACAATGTGCCAAATTACCACCAACTGATACACGAAAATGTTTTATACAGGTCCATTAAGTAACAAAATATTCAAACTAGAATAGGATTGAAAATCATGAAAATTATTTACAAATGAAGCAGAACAAAAATACCCTGCTGTCAGTTCGAAGCGGGTGACTGATGAACTAAATGAATAACCATACAGCTGGTTATTAGAACTTATCCATTAGAGTCGATTTACAGGGATAGCGCGTAAACTATAACATGTCGTTCATTTGTATCGACGTCTCGAAAACTATTTATGTACACACGGATAATGATTAAAGTCACACAAATATGTGAATGATGTCAAAAATCAACTAGTGTTTACCAAGCTATTATTCTTGCTTTTGCTCAGCTAAGTTATGCAAACCATCTAAAATGAATAACGAAGAGATTATGAAATGATTTTGCCACTTATTGTGTTTGCAGAAAAGGTTTTTAAGTTTAACGAAGAAACATTACATGTATTTATTCAGGTTCACTGAACTATTCCATTCATCATTTTTTTTCACCTGTTTTAAAACCTACCTGTTAAATAATATCTTTCAAAGTTCAATTTTGAGATTTTTATTTAGATAGTTTATTGATTCTCTTGTTTTAATTAACTGTTGATAATCTTTAATTCAGGATTGGCACGTTCACAGTCTGTACCGATTAGAACATATTCCAGTGAAGTTGTAACACTCTGGTGAGTCAGTGAGTGAGTAAAATGCTTATTTTAACAATAACTGTATTTTTATATTTTGTAAACTAATTGTTAAGCATAATGCACCTTGAACGTGGTGTAACGATTTTTTAAAATAAAATACCAAACTCCATTTATAAAAGGCGTTCATCATTAAAATCGATTCCTATTGTTCCAAGTTTAAATCATGTAACCTCAAATGACTAGTGTTATGATTATTTTGTTATTTTAATCATTTATATTATCATCCACTGACCATGGTTTAGCGCTTTTATCGGAGAAATTTCAAGTTATTTAAGGTTTATAAACCATATTCTTGTCCAATGACTAACTTAAAAAATTCATAAATCATTTATACCTTTTATGTAAATCGACTGTAGTTTTTGTAAAATTACACTGGAAATAATCAATCACGTTGCATTAGGTATTCAGAATAAACTGTTGGATATTGCTGTCACTGAGAAACTGAATATGATTAAAAACCAGTTTATAAGTTTCCATTTTTAAAGAGAACTTCTAATAACAGTTGGATCTGTAAGTTACCAAAGCATATTACCAATAAACTTTGATTAATATGTGGTATATTGCTATTTAATACTTATAGTTACCAGTGAATTTGCTAGGTCACATCTTTTTATGCTGTTTAGTAGATGGTAGTTTTGACACAACACTTGATCTTGTTTATGAGGAAATCCACTGAAATCTAGGGGCCACTGCAAATAACATTATGCGGTCTTGTAATAAATAACTGTTTATTACAATAAGTCTTTGAAACAAAGAAATTGTAATTGCATATATATATGGAGAGAGAGTTCTCAATTATTAACCGAATATAATACAAGCTAAATTCCATTAATTCAAAGCCTAAACACGGACTCAGATCTGTTTTTAGGCTAAATTGTTCCTTTTAATCATTATAGTACAACTTATGTACTCAAACTAATGTCATGAATTTTTTATCAAATGCATGAACTGCAAGTATTGTTTTTTTAACTGCTACTCCGCACATGATTACTTTTTCCGTTATTAGTGATGTTCTACAGAAATTATTTCCTTTTTTATTTCAAATAGCATAGATTTATGGAACAAATATGATAATCACTAATTGTGTTTAATTTGAATCCTTCTACATGGAAAAAGAAAGAGCTCTTGCTATCGGGTATACTAATGAGAAACTGAAGTAGAATTAGGTTTACATAAACCCACAATTCATTGTTTAACATTTCATTACATTTGCATGCCTTAGTTATTTCTTCAGTCATTTTAATACTCTTTCAATAGTAAAACTAAATCAGGTATGATGTATTTGACTAAAAGATAATAAATTTGGATACTACTTATTGACTTAATAATATTAGCAGAATTTTTTTAACCACATTATTACATACGACTTACAAATATACACAAACATATACACACAGAGACAAGGCACATTTCTCGATATTAAAAAACGTAACAACTAGTGTGTATTTATCTCAGTTACTGCAACACACTCAAGATAAAATCAAAAATCCAAACTAAAATCAATAATAATTTAACAATGAAACTGAAGAAAGTATTTTTTTTTGTTTTTTAACAAGTTAATTCATTACCATTAATATCATCATCATCACTACACTCAGTCATTAGCTTTATATAGTAAATTCAACACCATATAATGCAATCAATTAAATTGTTCAAGTAATAGTCATGATGAACATTTGTATCAGGAAAACTGAATTAAGAGTATTTTGTCAATTTGAAGTTGCATGTGATGGTAATAACAATAATAATTTTAAAAAGTACTCGAAAAATTTCTAAAGATATTGTACTTGTATCAAACTCCAAAATTTTATATGAGATGAAACAAAAACAGACTTCATTGGTATTGATTATTTGAAACAACACATATGAATTAAATGTCACCCCGTTGTACAAGCCAATAGCTGTCTGAGCGTTTGAAGTGAAAGAGACTAGGGTTTGAGTCCCTGTGTGAACATCGATACTGGAGTGAAGTTACATCTAGCTGATGAGTCTCAAATAAGACATTGAGTGTGTTTTAGATTGCAATGCTAGCCACCATCTAGCTCTACTTAATAACAGTTACAGTGCTAATAATCAAGCTATAACTTTAGAAATTTGTTACTAAGTCAAATAATAACACATTTAACAACTTACAGATAAGAAATTACAAATTGTAGAGCAAGAAACAAGTCACTTGTGAATTTATTTTGTGACGTAGAAAGTAGTTAACATGTAACATGTTTTTTTGGTAGGTGTTATTAGATTATGACGTCCATAATAAATACGTACATTAACTAAGAAACTTAAAGTTTAATGAATAAGAGATGGTAATTTATACTAAGTGCGTACAAATAAAACACTTTATAATCCTTATATTCTGTTTTCTATTATTATATGGATAGCACTTATAAAACCTGAAACGAATTAGTTTGATGATGCGATCTGTTTAACTAAAGCAATGGGGACAGTTGGACTCAGCTGTTTATACGTTGATAGATTTCTATTTCGTTTCTTTATTTTCACTTTCTGCTTCAAGAAAATCGCAAAACATGGTTTCACAGAAGTAACTGTTCGGTCCTTAGCGTTTCTGAGAGGCTGTGCCACTATCTTGATTTGAAAATCTTTATATTCCAGTCTCAAGAACACAGTTCTTTGAAAAATGCTTTATCATTTGAAGTTCTATGTTTACTATGTTAACATACTTTTCAAAGAATTTGTGAGTATTCATTTTTTGGGTAAATTTGTACAGTCTTTTACTCAGAAGATATGACTTGAACGAGTTACTTACACCTATTATTTCTTGTGGAGCATGAGCTTTGAACCCAAATCCTTCATCGAATTCTGTCCTGCGCACTCCCGTCCAGTTATTACCAAGTGTTATTCACTCTTTTAACGTCTGCCTCTAATGTCCGGCGCAATGTGTTTTTTGGTCTATCTCTTTTCCTTTTGCCTTGAACGAGTTACTCCATTTTTTTATATCTAATAAGCACATAACTTCGAAAGTGGATAAATTCTTTGAATATATAACCCATTTTGCTGGTCAATATGTTAGTTTAACCTTTAATAATGATCGATTAACAAGTTATTATTTGTTCAGGGCTACGACAAGCTCGTTTAACGCTGTTTACATTGAAGTTGTTCCTTGTACATCCATAGCAGCAGTCAGCTACCGTAAAATTAAGAATTTCTTCGCACATATAACTTTTTTCTGAAAAAAGTAATACCACTTGAAAGCCATATCATCTTGATACAGTACTTTGATCTTTACTGAGTGGATGTTATACCTATCAATAAATTGTAAGTAAAATTAATTGAGTTTCACGAGAATCGTTTTCTTATATTTTTGCTCGAATCTATAACAAAAGGTTTCACGGAGTTGCTAAAATTAATGTGTCAAATTTCTGAAAACCTCTTGATAGAAAAGTACTATGTATAAAATAACCTCATAAAAGTATCCTCCATCTTAATTTTGGTTCTTTCATACGTTTTGGAAGTAAGAACCCTACCTATTTAAAAAGGTTATACATTAAAAGTTGTTTTTTCTCAAGATCTGTTTAGATTCTATATAGATGTGTATTTTTTACTGCATGACCGAAGCACTATTTGTATGCCTTACTCGTAGATAATATAATTCTTCCAGTAACTGCTTTGAATGGTGGAAGTTTTACTGGCGAAGTTAAAAACATACTGGCCTCTATCCGCTGTTTACTAGACCACACTGAAGAAACGACTAATACCTTGTATTTAAGCGTTTTCCTCAATAAAATAACAAGTTGAAAAATTATTTCTTAAATCCTACACAAAACACATTTGTATTATTGTAAAAAATTTATTTGACTGATTGTAGTTACTTTTGATGTATCAAATTACTTACTATTTGACAGTTATTAATGATATATAATACATTAATATCTATGTAAAATGAATAGATCAGAGATAATGCATCTGATTAATGAAATTGAGAGAGTCAATGAAATAATACACTTGCTAATAATGTTTTTAAGTCAAGTGAATACTGAATCCATGTATCAATTAAAATTAGCTTACAAACTTGGTACATTGTGTAACCTATAAAGCCTTATCAATAAACCTAATCTAACTGTAAATAATATTGCTTAAAAAAAATATGGCAGATTTTCTATTTTTATTTAATGCAATTTAATAAATATTATTTAAACAAACTTTACTCTGAGATTAATAATGCTCGTAGATACCATGAACATAAACTATTTAAATTAAGAAACTCTCCTTGTCTGCTTCTTATAATTTAATTTTTTTATTATAGAGTATTAGTCTAGGTAAAATACTATATCAATAATCTATATTCTAATTCATATAATCCACCCTGTGATTAGCACGTTTTCCAACAGATTTTTATTCACGTCTAATTTATATGATATGTCTATGCCATGATGATAATACTAGACCACATGATGTGAAAATAGTTTTTTGATAAAATACTAAGTGTACCATACCTAATCAAATTAAATTGAAAAGTAGGGCTCGATTAGTCGCACATTTTTATCACCATGACTTCACATTTTTAACTCAATTTTTATAATTTAAACCAAACAACTAATAAATTTAATCACTAGTATACACATAATATCTATGGGGATAATCATACATCACATTATAATATTTAAACAATAGAAATATTCTTTTTTAATAATATAAGCTTCAGTTAAGTAGAAAATTTAATATATGTAACTTAAATTTAAGCTCATCATTATTGACTTGACTATGCAAAATAATTAGCAAATGAATTAATTTCGTTAATAGTTTTGATATGATTCCAACAAGAGATTATAAACAGATGAAATGATTTTTATTGCAGTCTAGTAGTAACTGAGAGATAACTAAAAAGTTGGAATAAATATAAAAGTGTTTCATTCTAATTTGAAACAGTATAGAAGAGACTTAATAAACACAGGTTTTAAACTCATGGAAAATAGCTGTCAACTTTGAGTAAGAATATGATGTCGATGGTGACGATGACTTCGTTGTGTCACAAAATGACTGAAGCTCAACGGTGTGGACCATTTCATTATAATTAGAAATTGTTTGTTATCATGATAACTGCAACACTTTAAAATATCGGTTTCTAGCATATACAAAATATATAAACAAATATTTTCATATTTAGATGAGACAGCTTCTTGACTGTATCCCAGTTTCATAAACGATATCAATTCACAATAGAAAATGCTTTATAAACTATACACAATCTATCGTTATCACTCTTCCATCTGATATGAATGACGATTTTCAACGTGTATGGAATAATTGATCTTTATTCAGTCTATTAAATCAGCTTTACTGGACTACATTAACGGAGATACTGAACATTTCTCCTTGACACTTTTCTAGGTAAACTACTTACTTAATAAATCAGCTTGACAAAAAAATTTATATTCTTATTCAATTTAAGCACATTAGTAATAACAAAACTGAACACTTTTATGCTTAATCAGTTACTGCGAATTAGTAGCTCAAAAGAGAGAGAGTGAAATATGGACTTACTCAGTCGAATGATGTTTCCGAAAAAAATATTAACATGCAAAATTTTGCTTCTTCGACAACTATTCTTACCTACCTATCGATACTTTATGGTAGCTACAAATGAAAAATTATCATTTATATTTCTGAAATGCACTCGAGTTTTTATTTCTAGTAAGTCATATGAAAATAAAGCAGCAAGAAAGCACTTTGATCATATTTCTCTAAAGTCATCAGAATTGTATTTTCAGATGTGTTATTTTAAGAAACACCATGGTCGAAAATAATTGACTTGAATTTTTGGAAAATCTTGAAATGCCATTTCAGTTTCATACTTTTAACACGTTTAATATTCTGTTCAGAAATTCCGTCATGTTTAATGAAAACATACACTACATTTTAGTATATTCAAACGATTTATTACAGTTTACGGAAGCTGGACAGCATTGTTCTTAATAAGTCAGTCAAATGGTTTTTAGAAAAGATGTCATTTTTTATTTTTTCCATGATTTGCTTAAGTAAACTTATTCTATAAATGAAATAGCCCAAGTTATTGAATTAATCACTTGAAGTTTGGTATTCAGTAGGGTTCATAGGCTGAACTATTAGATGTCAGTAAGTGACCAATTCCATGGTTCTACAGAAATATATATTTTCAAATATTGAAAAAAAACCATTATCAATAAACAAGAGATTAATTTTTTCTCATCCTATGTAATAACATTGTTTTCAAGTCTGTCAGTTAAATGTTACTATCAAATCTATATGAAAACATTACTGACTTGCACATAAAAATGTACTTTTTTCTATGGATTGAAAGACTGAAGATAAATGGTTTAATGCTCAATGAAGAGTTACAAAAGGAATGAAATGCTATTCCTGAAATCCTATGGCCAGTCACTATCCATTTCTACTCAAACATTCGTGACTTAATGATATTTATCAAGGGAACCCGCTTAGTATACACATATAACTAAAGATAGAATGATCCTGATTCAAATAATAAACGCGTTTGTTATCAGTTAACTGTAATTATTATCATTCACTTTTAAATTTATATAATGAATCAGCTATAACTTATGTAAGTAAAGATATTTTCAGTGAAACATTCAGGAATTTACCATTTATCATATTGAGCTTTCATATTTTATCGTTCTTTTCCATAACAGGTACCGACCACCAGATGTACTATTAGGTGATAAAAACTACTCCGGTCATATTGATATCTGGGGAGCTGGTTGTATTCTGTATGAAATGGCAACAGGTTATAGTCTTTTTCCGGGTACTTCAAAAGAAGATCAAATTAAAATTATTTTCAGAAAATTCGGTAAATAAGTTAATTACTTTATTCCATTCTCTAAATAAATAATTTAGTTAAAATTAATTAATGTTAATTAAATTATGATATAATCTTTAGGCGTTAAACTTGCTACATGTATATATATATATATATATATATATATATATATATATATATATATATATATATATAAACTTCAATTTTCAATGCAACTTAAGACAACTGATGAAAAGCGGGATTCAAAGTAATTAACTCAGTGTAAACACACATAACATTTAACGCTATTTAACTTTATTCTTAGAGTATAATATGGATATCATAAGAGAATATTTGCTGTTTAATTAAGTTATGATCATAGAAACTTAATGTTATACCGTTTTTTTTTAATGTAATATAATTATTCTCTGTTATGTGAATATTTATTAGAAATATATATGCCTTCACGATTGCTTAATACAAAGTAACTGCATAAACAAGCATCAACGATTGGTATACAGCTTATTTTAAGTAGGCTGATAAATTTTACTATAAGTTGGTGTTAATCAAAAAACCATTGAAACTTTAACTGTGTAAAAAATCAAATATGCACACTAATTAACAGCGCAATATCTTCATTGGACATATAGTATGTGAAGTTGAATTTCATAGTGAACATCATATCCTTCAAGGTTAAAGACGTACCAACTTTTTATGAGCCCCAATTAGAGTGAAACCTAGTTATGGGTGTTTCTGATCACCAGCTTCAACCAACTAACTCATATGGTGTGCGTAATATTTTCCTGGCAGATAAAATTCAAAATAATATTCATTTTTTAAAAGTGTTTAAGTAGGTGGTATACGTAACACAGTGTTCAAGAAATTTCCTCTTTATTGCCTACTTGTCATATTATGTAAATTCGATCCCTAAATATAAATATGGATTAAACAACAGATTGCACACTATTTGAATAGTTTTATTATGAAATCATTACATCATATCGACTATGAAATATTGCTACTAACCGGCTGCTATCTGCTGCATCCTTCATTTGTCCAAATCTCCTAAAAGATACGCTTTCTATACACGTAGCCAACTCAGCTGTTTGAACATAAGAACCAAGACCGATAGAAAACCTTTTATTGACCGACCGAATCTACCAAATACATACATCTTTCATGGTTATATATTTTTCCCATCGAAAAATAGACCTTCATTCTCAAACTATAGGGCATATTTCTTTGAAAAGTGAAGTCAAGCCCTGAACCATGAAATACGTCCATCACTATCAGAAAAATAATGGACAAATATAGGGCCAAGAACCAAATAATTTAAAATGAAGATGTAGACAATGACTGATTAGAGGTCAGTCAGAACTGAGGTCGATAAGACAAGGTGCTAGTCACGTGTGGAGGAATTTAAACTTTTCACTTCTACCTGAAGTTTGTTCTGATGATGTTATTTAGTAAAACAGTCTAAATAATACGACCAAACCATTCAGCTCAAAGAACAAAACTCCACTTAAATCATCCACCTGATCTAAAAATCCTACCATCTGACGTCCGATTGGTACAGTTTATTGCTAGCCAGTTACAAAACCACTTTTGTGATCAAACATCGAATGAAAGCGGTTTTAATCTTTCTAGAATACTTATTTTACAAAGCTTCAGATACACCTTTCTTGATAGTGAATATCAATAATAAAAACGGCCGAAGAGAATATTATTAAAAAACATCTTCAAGCATTTCTTTGGAGTTTAATTTGTAAACGTAGTTCTAAATAATACATGAACCTATATATATCATTATTTTTTTACTTTTGATTCGAATAAAATATTTCATACTTTTTCAGGAATTCCACCAGAATCCTACTGGCCTAATTTGAGGACGAATCCTAAATTTTTAGAATATTTAAATTCAAATCAACATAATGAAAGGTGTGAATCAAATAAGCCGAATTATTCACAGTCTTCTACAAATCTGAATTTAATTGGCAGTAAAAAATCCTCATTTCAAATAAATAAACAGTTATATGATGAAAATTTCGATTCTATTGATAAATATAATGAAAATATTAAAAATACACTGTCATGTAGTGCATCAAGATTGAATTTAGATGGTCAACAATTATTATTTGAATGTCTTGCATTGGTTGGAAATCGTCGAATTACAGCTAATGATGCACTGAAGCATATTTATTTCAAATGCATTTTACCACCTGGTATTAATGTACATGATTTATTACCAGAACAATCAATCACATTACTTGCTATTAAACAAAATTCAGTTAATTCTTTGCAGCAATCTCGAATTCATACCACTAATACTGATACTACTAGTAAGAAAAATGGTAAAAAACATAGGAATAAAACTAATTATTCAACACATCTAACTAATTCAATATCTTATGGTAATAAACTGTATAGTAATGAACAGTTATCAAAAAGTTTAACTAACTTATCAACAGTTCGTTCGTATCCTTCAAATGATTCAAATTCATGCAATACACCCACAATCCTACCAAATTTTAACAATAAATTAACAACAAAAAAACACAAATCGGAAAACGAGCATCAAATACAAGCATTTAAACTGGGTAAAACTAAAACCTCAACACAATTACTTTATAATGAAAGAAATACCATCTCTATTAATACTACCACACATCATCAACATGAACATAATTCTAAGTCTGATGACAATGATAGTAATAATTCCATTCAAAATGACCAAAGCTCCGATATTGACACGTCACTGAGTTCAAACAGTCAACACTTTATTCCATATGAAAAAGTATGTAGTCAGCAATATCAACCAGAACAAGTTTCATTTTCGTCGTTAAAAAAACCAAGTAAATTAAATGAGAAAATGAAAGAACCTGTTAGAAAATATATGACGATTTCTTCAGGAGATATGCATAAAATACTTTATAATCAAAATATTATTGGTAATAATGTCGGTTATAGTGATAATAATCATAATAATACTGATATCAAGAATAAATCCATAGGTAATACCTCAACAACTAATCATCTTACATCATTTGTCAAACGTAAATTATATTCATTACAAACAAAAGCTAAAGCATCTCGAAATCGTCTGAGATCTTTGTCAATTGATCAACTTAAAATCTTAAGTTTATCATCACCATCTTCAAATTCTTCGAAAGAAATGGAGTTGATTCATGCAAATGATTTTGGTGACGATAATAATAGTAATAAACTAAATAATAGCGACACATTTGTAAATTCACGTAGTGTTCTTAAGAACAAAATTAATGATGGAAGATTTGGTCAAAAGACAGATCAAGTAAGTTAATCTTTATGTATACAAACTAAACATCTATTTTGATTAATTTAAGTGTATAGACGGTTCTTATCACTTCAATAAACAATACACCAAACTATATTTAAAACACGTTTTCGCAGCTTCATTTCTATTGAATTTTTCATTGACTACCGTTTATGTTCGACCATATCGATAAAATGATATTTTTATTGAGATCATGTACCGATCAATGTTAGACCACCACTGAAAACCTAAGTTCGAGTCCCACATGCGGAGTCGTGGGTGTGAACCGATGAAGAATCCACACAAAAACGAAAAGACCGTCCAGTGATCCCAGTTTTTTTATGGTGGACCAACACTGGTCGCAATTATAACTCAACAATCTCCACAACATGAAATGGTATACGAGAGCATAAAAATCTTAGCATAGATACGAAGCGAAACAACTGTGCACTGAAAGATTAAAGCAGGAAAATAATCTTATAGGAGAAGAAAAGTACCTGGTTCGTTTAAGAACACAGAAAAAATATATGTTGTTCTCTTAGACCATATGATTTATAAAGAAATGAAACATCAACATCAACCTTCATTCTGATGTTTGTCTGACGACATCTCAAGCCACAGTGTACCGTCATTTCCGGGACTTGATTTTGAGAATAGTAGCAAGTCAACAGATTGTAACAGAATACAAATATCCTTCACTTAGTAGGAACATTTCGTAAACTGACCCCTCTATTTTTTGCCTAGTCTCTTTGTCAACAACAAATGCGTTGCATAATAGCTTCTGAAGCGATAATGTTAAAGCTTTTTCAAAATGACGACGTTACTGAACAATAATCTTTGCCGTTTCCACACATCTAAATCATTGCTGTTTAATTCAGTAAATAGGCTCACTTCAATATCATTATGCAACATTATGTTATATCAAATCGAGCAAGCTATTTCAACCATATTTTGGTCACTTTTTATTGAACTTCACAGGTTGTTAGTAAACAATTTCAAAGCTAGAAAACCCTCAACAGTTATTCATTCATGCTTTGAGCTGAGCAGTATGAGCTCAAGTGACAAGTGAATAGCGAAATGTCGGCTATGCTAGATCTTAATAAAAAATCAATACGAGCTGTCTTTGGATCAATCAGAAATTCTAAGTCTATTCACTTTCATTCCAATAAAATACTCTCTTAAATTATCAAAGTGAATATAACAGTAATTCCCTTAAGCAATTCAACTTTTCAAAGTTTCATATTGTAATCAAACTTAATGCATACAAGAGTATGCGCTATCGATCTAACTTTTCATCATTTATCATTTATATTTCTCTGTATACAATCATATGTATTTAAATCTTATTCGATTCTTTCTACTGTGACAAAAAAACGTTGTATGATATGTTAATAAACACAAAAGTTAATTGAATTCTAGTTTATTTTTGCATAGATAAATAGGTCGTCTATAAAAATGATTATGCAAGTATTCAAAATAATGAATCATTCTACTATATAGATAAGTGATACAGGTTCGAAACGTAAATGTTTACTTATGTATATTTCGCTCAAAATAAATAAGTGTGTTGTTATCTATTCATCTGTTGAAGAAAACAGAATGTTAAGCTTAAACTTTTGAAAAATAATTTGATTATTTCTAAACTACAGAATTAAATAAGAAAGGATAACTAACTATTCATTGTAACACTTTGACAATAACATCCAATAAATTTTGACATAGTTTCATTGAGATTATGAATGAATCAGTGTTGAACTACGATTACAAACCTGGAAGCACTGGACATACGTTTTGTCTTAGTATAGTACTCCTCAGAAGTGCGTAGCAGTTTGACATAATTAAACTGCATGCTGAAGCACTTTCTAATTATTCTTCTCTAAACATTATACTTCCTTCCAACCTGCTCTTCCCCTTTATATTTCAATCTTACTCTCTACGACATCACTGATCTTTGATTTGATCCTTACCAGTCCACTTTTCAATCGATAAACTTTTCAAAGAAAATATATCAACTAATACGCTAATATATGAAATTACTTTCTATTATCCATTTACTATTGTGAAATCGTGATCTATTATTAAAAGTGTTTTACATGAAACACTTGATATTTTTTTTAAAAATATCATTTACATCGTTCAAGTTACCCAACTGAATATACAAATTATATAATGATAAATCCCATTGTAATATTTAGTTTTGTTAATATATTCTATAACTAATTAAATTTTATTCGCTAAAGTATATTGATTTTATTCCATTTTATCTTTGTCAAACTTTTGATTTCTTTTTTTTTCTTTTGTTGATTTCTACTTTCACTTTACAACAATAATTGAACCATCAAATTAGAATAAACTTTCAATTGACAAAATTACAAATAAAAATCATCGTGATTTAACAAAATCTATACAAATCATTAATAAATCATCAAATATCAAAACAATTATAACAAATTATTCAATTCATTCAAATAATTCAATGAATCGTTTAAATTATAATAAAAATTCTCAATTATTATCATCTGCATTTATAAGAATAAATCGTCCAAATAGTTTTCATTTAAAGAATATACAACAAAATTATTGTTTTCAATCAAATAATTCATTAGTTCATTTAAATTCTCATCGTAAAAGTTGGAATAGTTCTGGATCATCAAATTTAGGTAGGAAATAATTTATATATAATGTATATAATTATATATTTTATATTGAATATATATATATATATATGAATTAAAACATAATTATATGAACGAAGAGGAAACCTGGAGAACTACGAAAGCCATCATTCAGAAGATTAAAGTGTTTATTAACAGCTGTCGGATCCGTTGACCAGACACTATCAGCAACGACCTACTATGGGAGAGAACAAACCAGATGCCAGCGGACGACGAAATCAGGGAGAAGCGCTGGAAATGGATAGGACATACATTGAGGAAAGCACCAGACTGCATCACAAGGCAAGCCCTCACGTGTAGTCCTCAAGGTCAAAGGAGGAGAGGAATACCAAGGAACACATTAGGCCGAGAAACGGAGACAGACATGCGAAAAACGAACAAAAATTGAATGTAACTGGAAATGAAGGCCCAGGACAAAGTGGGTTGGAGAATGCTGGTCAGCGGCCTATGCTCCACTGCAAGTAAGAGGTGTAAGTAAGTAAGTATATGAACGAAGAATATTCTTTTTTAATAATTTCTCACCAGGTTCTACAATTATAAATCCAAATTAATAATCCATGAAATTGGCCAGATTTAAGGCAGATTACATTATTTAAAATTGTAACATGTGAATTAAGAATTGTTGTTTATCATATCAAATCAAATGAAACCGTTAATGTTGGGTCTGACTGATATTCAAAGGACTATTAATGCAGGTAAACTACAACTAATGTTTTCCACACGTCCAATAATCACACTGAGGTTGAAAGATAAATTGCCTAGACTAGCCACCTCTTTCTGTATCTGTCCATTCAACTGCTCCTGTGGAGCAAGTTATATTGGCAGATGTTCTAGGGATTTGTACATTCGGGATCGTGAGCACCTCCCCGTGTGTCTAAGCAAAGGTGTAATCAAAACGGTTAACAGTTCCATTTTAGACCATCTAGTTCAGACGTGACATACAGCCAGCATAGAGCAATCTTTCGCAATAATATATCGTGTTAACAGCAGTCTACCTAATTCTGTCAGACTGAGAATCTTGCAGACGGCTGAAGCGATTGCTATTCGGATCAAAAAGCCATAGCTTAGTATATAATGGAGATACGTTCAGCCGCTCCTTTTACCCTGACCAACTTTGGGGCCAACTAGTTAATAATCAATCTTATAATACGGTGACGTAATTTGATTGATGTTCATTTTATGTCCCAAACTTATTATTACCATTATTATGATTATTTTTACCATTATTATTACCATCTTTATCACTGCTATTATTTTTATCATTACATTTGATAGCATTTTTGAGGAATTTATTCACTATCCACCCCTATCTACTATATCTGACCTAATTCATATTATTCTACATATTAAGTGATTTCTGATTTTAATTCCATTATTTTCTCTCTCACCCCATGTTGACCATATTTATTCTGACCATTTATCACACAATTTCATTTCGCTTATAAACTGATTCAGGTTACCGATCCGATTTGATAACAAGCAACAATTCTTACTTCTTATCAGAATGGGTTTTGTGGAGATTTTTAGAAATTTCACAAGTTGAAATCATGAGTCAATTGAAACTAGACAACCATGGAAAACCTGGAAACACTAGATGGCCGTTTCGTCCTAGTATGGGACTCCTCAGCAGTGCGCATCCAGTGCTTCCAGGTTTTCCATGGTGGTCTAGCGTCAATTGACTCATGATTTCAACTTGTAAAAATTCTTAATTCACATATTACAATTTCCAAAGGATGTACTCTGCTTTAAATCTGGTCAATTTTATGGATTAATAATCTGGATTCATCGTTGTAGAACCTGACGAGAAATTATTGAAAAGAATATTCTTCATCCATACAATTGTGTTTTAATATAATGGGAAATTTTCAACGATATATGAATTAAGTTGATTGTTGATGGTCTATTTTAACAATTTGTTAATTTATCCAACATTTATGCTAATTTTTTCTTCCATCAACGGCTGAATCAATTTATTCTATAATTTACTTTAATAAAATATGTAACTGTAGCATAAACAGATTGAATAGACTTCTTATGAAATATTTAGTAATTATGTATAAATCAGTATCTTATTTTGTTTAGTTTTTAAAGAAAATTCACTTGACGATAACTTCACAAACTGATCTATACTTATTTCCTCAAAGTAGATTCGTTTATCTAGAAGTAACTCATTAATGCATCTTCGAAATAAGTTTCATAAACTTAAATATAAGATTCTGTGATAATTTTACTGTGTGACGAAAGTATATTAACAGAAATTACAATGAACTTATTAACAGATAATGTCCTTAAATATTTTATAACAGTCAATATCTTTAGAAAAATGCCTAAATATCATATTTTTTCATTTATTATCAAACAACTAAAAAGTAAGTTGTATTGGGAGACTATTTTCATGAAAGCTCAAGAAATTTATTTCACTAATCGCCAAAACTACAGACTATAAAGCTAGAAAACGTATTATATGTCATTTGTTCTTCTTTCCACCTTCTTTTGTACAATTTACATGCATAAGTTTTTTACTAAAGTATTCTCGTTTATTTCGGAAAAAAAATGTGACAGACAGAAGGTTTTTAAGGGTCATACGTTTTGCGCTATTCTGTTATTTATCACGTCAGCTGCATTGATTGATTACTAGATATCAATTAATGTCATGTTAATATTTAGTCTTCAGTGCTGATTTGATTCTATTGACCACGTTGCCAAAGGCACACTAGTCTAAGTTAATCGATCTTCCGGACTATATGAAATATAGTGTATATGATGCTGAGTCACCTGGATCAATAGGTTTATTGCGATTCGATCGGCAGAATTTGAATAACACTATTGATTTGACGAACTTGACATAGGTTATGACTTGGTGATTAATCCGTGTAGCTATATCAGTGATACAGTAGGTCAGGAGTGGTCCGAGTAGACCAGTGGTCACTTTTTGGACTGTCAACCCTGTTGAAAAGTCGGAATCTTATAGGAAACGTCAGTTCTTTCGGGGTTGTAAAAACGTCTTATTGACAAGCGCCAACTAACATCTAACCTAGATTCAGGATTTTCTACCCACTACCTCCATCCACCTTACACAATATTATCTCTCAAAAATGCTATAATTGTGGTCGTAAATTGAATATTTAAGCTTAGACAGACAGAATCCGGATATAGTGTTAAATGAAATTGTACTCATTTCTACGACCATTATTGTTATTGTCCTATTAACAATAAGCTCGCTAAATATTTATCAATACTATAGTTTCACAATTCTGTATACTCACTTTGTAAAATACAGTTAACATATATATATATAACGATTCTTTAATTTTGTAGATACTCCATTTGATGAACAAAGTGTATTCAAATAGAACATGAACATTACTAAGATACTCCATAAAAACTCACTTATAATCCATCGAAACAGTGAATGAAACTCATCATAACAACTAGAATGAATAACTCTTATTCATATTTTCAAAGAAAAGAAAATGTTCTCAATAAAATTTCTAAAGAATAAAGATTAAAATAAAAGTATTTTAACATTTTCCTATATGAATATTATCATTGTAAAAAGTTTATTATGATTTTAATACGCCTTGTCAACTATAGTTTATTTTCTGGCTTTTATTTTCGTTTTGTATTTCCTTTCATTTAGTGAAATGAGTAAAAAGCTTGATGTCATTATTATTATTATTATTATCCCTCAACCATTACGTTACTTTAATAATACAACCCATCATATGTCCCTTTTTTCTCTTATTCGTATTGTACTGAGATATATATATATATATATGATAGAAATATTTCAATATTTTTTCTGCAAAATGAAAAAAACAAACAAACAGACAAAATGAACAAAAGAATTCATTAATTTATTTTTTAAATTCTATGATTAGAAAAATCTTTCACAGATCAGAAAAGATCATAAAATTTTTTGTTGTGAGATTCAATTCACTTTTTGTTTGAATTCAATGACACATATTTTGTTTTTATTCTTTCATCCACCGGTTCCAATATTTACTGAATCTTATTGTTACTTACTTATCTTATAAATTATAATATGATATCAATATATACAAATAAGTTAATTTGTTCTAATCTTCTATTTATTATTAAATCTTGATTACTTATTTATTAACTTTGTGTTTGTCTGCTTGCATTTTTTTAACAATTACATCATTAAACATTATTCTAGGCGTCAGTCTTAGTGCACCATTACAGATTATATTCTTTGTAATAAGGAATAAAATCAAAATAAAAAGGATGGAGATTATAAAATGTTAAATCATAAATCTGAAGAACAATAAATCAAACTATATGAAAATGTGATACTTAAGTAATGCAATTTTTTTTTCTTTCTAAATAACTAATTTACTCGCTCTTTCTCTTCACATCTTACAAACAATTAAAATAAACAGATTTTCTGTTTGAATATTCTTTAGTATTTTCGAACATTTGTCAAAGCAAATATTTTTTTTCCTTCATTGTAGCTATATACAAATACGTATTCTATAATTGTTTGCTTAATAACTGTAAATTTCTCTTTATGTATCAAACGAAAGACTTATGACTAACACTTAACTTTGTATGTAATACATTCAAATATTACATCACTATTATTACGTCAGTTTACATGACCTTTACAGATTGATTTTACTAACCATTTTATATCTGTTGCAAAATAGTGAACTTTAAAACCAAGGATTTAAAAGCTGGGAAGAAGGTTAACCGATGGCACTTTCGTGTTATCAATACTTTAATAACACTACGTGGGGCATAAAAATCGTCAGAAAATAAATTCAAATTTAACACCTCGAATATAGTATTTCCGTTATGAAATGTAAATGTTCTGCTTGCAGTTAGATAAACGTTAATCACTATGCGCTGTTTTCTTGTTAGAAACTAAAGGAGTAAGTTTTTTTAATGAGTTGACTAATTTAAGTTAGCATGCATTGTATCAACACATCCAACAATAAACTGATATGAAAATATATAAATGAAAAGACTGTGATAAACTGTATTAGATAACTTAGTGGAAAAGACACGTTGGGATATAGAAGCTTCGAGTGATAAGTAATCAATAGAAATAAGCCAGCAAAGCAAAGAATAAAATGTATGACATAATAAAAAATGTTTAAGGTTAGAAAAGTAAATGAATTATGTCAGTGTAATTGTAACAAATTTTCAACTATATGAACTTGATTCTTCAGATACCAATATTGATTATCCAAAGCCTATAGTAATGAAACAAATATGAGTATCATCAAAGCTAGACAATTTAAAAGTTTAACTACATCACAGTTAAAAACTGTAGCTTTGTGATCTGTATATTGCTCCATTGTGATTATTTCTCTTTTTATTTTTTAAGTGACTATTAATTACAGTCCACACTTTCGTGAGCAGCCATCACTTGATTACAAAATGACATCAATGTTACCGATATAACACATTTGTTTGTTTATATTAAATGACTTCATAATTTCTTAAACTGCAAAATTGAATATTCATTGAAAATCGTAAAGTAATGAATGTACGATCCTTTTTCATTATAAATATTATGTATGTTTACTGTTGATCTAAGAACGATCACATAAAGGACCTTCATATTTCTCGTTGAAAAAAAAATAATACTGCTCACTACTGAATGAATATCTAATAGATGCTGTTACTTAACTTCAAAAAATTTGTGGTGTAGTTCCATGACTAACTATTCATAACTATCTGTCTTAAATCTCAATTTCTGAGATCCATTAAAACAGAATAAATTGTTTCAACTTCAAAAATTTATGATACTCTTTGATACCTCAACTTCTACTTCGACAGATTTTTTATTCTATCAGCTTTACTATCGGTTAAAAATTAATAAATATATTCCAGAATTATTACATTTTACTGTATAAATGATAAGATTCTTAAAGGTTAGAAATAGCTTGGGAGCTCACCAAAATTTTACATGATGGAAAATGATGTTGATAATCAATCATTATGGAAATGAAACACATAACTTTAATAATCAGATGTTAATTTATAAAACGTAAACATTTAAACTTCTCCAAAAACTAATAGATTAACGAAATTTAAAGACATTTTAATTTGACCTTATATCTTATTGTGTTTCTTTTTAATAGATCTGATAAACTTTAATTGAAAAGACAAATATAATATAGTAATAGCGATTATCAAATTACTGTAATGACTTGAGATATAATGGAATGTAATAAGATATATTTAATGTCATTGTTACTATAAATGTAGAATGAAATATTTCTTATAAGATGCACACATTGTCAGATGTCTCGTTGTCCCTTAGTGGGAAATATCTTACTGATTGACAAAAATGAATGAACTAACTGTTTTTCATTATTTCTGTGAGTATCGCCTATTTTTTTTTATCTCCAATTACTGTAATAGTATCTTTTAAAACACACATATTCATTGTTTTGAAGCTGACAAAACTGGGATGAAAACGTAAGGGTAACTATTTAGGCTTGTATACTTTGCTATTAAGTTATTTTGGATAATATTGATCGGTTGAGTAACAATCATTATGGTTAACTTGAAAACAGATTATTCATTTTGGTTTGAACTATAAAGATTACATTATTCAAGCATCCATATTAGCAAGGTGAATAGACTCTGAAAATTGATCCTGAGAATCATAAAATAGAAATATTACTAAATCAAATTCAACATATCAATGAATTTGAATTGAAAGTAATAATTTGTTAAAACTTCTTTGGTATCTCTTAGAAGAGCATTCATGTTCCTAATAATGTTTGTTCTACCTTTAACTTCAAAGGACAGTTCCCTTACAGCTTTAGTGGAATTTATTTTGAATTATCTCATACTTTCGTTTGAACAATTAGTGTAGATAGTAATGTCTTAAAGCAAAGCGGGTTTTGTAGATCCTGGTTAAACTAAGTTGTAATACAAACTGAGATAAAACTATACAACCTGTTCTATACCTATTCTTACATATACAGGTGACTAGAGAAGTCGACTAGGAGCTTCATAGAAAAAACTACTTCCGTGTTATATAAATTCCTTAACTTAACGTTCACTTGGTGGGATTGGTTTGTCACTCGTGAATAAGATTTTATGTAACAGTATATAAAGCTTGTTTTATTCATAATCCAGCTGTGACTTTTTTCGATGAAATTCCAAGTTCATGGTAAGTCTATCTAACTACACTGTCAAATAATAATTGAATAGATGACTAATCAAACTTCAAGATATGGTCATGTAGTGATAAATGCTATTCATGAACTGACTGAAACTTGGCACAATAATGATTTCATTCATACTTATTAGAATTATCTTAAAGCTCTAAGTTATCCCAACTTAAGAATGTCTTTTTAACCTAGAATTATCAGAACAATCTTCAATAATAATACAGATATAACCGTTAAACTGTAGTGACCTACTTTTATCAAAAGAACGCGATTGGCGTAATGGAAACTATTATTATAGCCAATTGTATCATGTATTGTGTTTACCATACTTGCTTGTTTAACTGTACCAAAACACATACATTCTTCTGTTGCTTGTGATCTTGCACGAATTCAGTTACGCTCAGTAACCAAACTTGTACTCCTTTGGCACGATATTGGTATCCTATCGATACCACGAGATCGCCAACAAATACATCTCGACTACAGCCATCAATTGCCTTCTGATATATGGCCTATGGGTGATCTTATCGGTTAACTGGCACGTAATCTCCCTGTAGTGGTGATCATAGTCAAATGCGACTCGATGCCACGCTACAAAACTAATAAGTTGATTTCCCAGTCGATCAAAAACAAAATGTTATCTGAGTGACTGAACTATTCTCACGTTACAATATGAAGTATATCACTGGTATCAAGTGTATGATCATATTTCTGAATTTTAAACTATAGCTGTTTAATAATCCGTTTAACTTTCTTTTATATTTTATGTCATTATCTCTTCTGACAGTATTTGCTGATTGAGTTAACTATGGAATAAAATTTTTCGTCATCTCATAGTGGTAATATCTTTGTTTTCATGTGGTATTTCTCATTCATGCTTTAATATATTTCATCTCATTTCACATTAATCAACCTGACTTTTCTGTTTATCAGTTGTAAATAGAAGAAACACTTCCACGTGTTTTAAATAATAATTAAGTATGATAAAATTCTATGATGTATGCACATAAATATCAAGTTGTGTATTCCAAAAGTTACTTACTACATACACATGGAGTGTTTTTATTCACATGCCATACATATATATCAGCTGATTTATCAAGCAGTTATTTATGAACACATTTTATACAGTACGTAGAAAAACACAAAACCATCTACTTCATTTTATCGACGTCTTATCATTTGTATTCACTTTGAATCTAATTACGTACATAAGCATCATACAAAAGAGACTAACAGAGGTTACACATCAAATCTTAAATTATTTGGTTTATATTTTGTAAACAAACAAACACATGACATAGTAAAGATAATGGAACCAATGCTCCATAATCAAACTTATTGATAAGAACTAAATACTTACATAAAACCATTTAATATGACCAAAGATTATTAAGTAGCCATTTGAAAAGTAACTGAAATCATAATGATAGAAAATGCAGACGAACAATATCGATTATAATAATAATGTTGATGCAATGATTCAACAAAGTACTAGTACTACTACATGTTATTACTGAGTGCATAACTGTTCACGGATTACTTGTTACAGTGGAACAAAGATTGATATTAGTAGATTCAAGAAAGACAAATAAGGCTGGTGAAGAAGATATATTTGTGCATCAACTGTAAAGATTCACAACTAATCAAAACGACATCAAAAGTTACGGTGAAATGTATATCATCTAATTGTTTGATCAACAGTGAAATTTGAATACATTGAAATGGAAGTAATTGGCATTTAATTAATCAATAATTCAATGTCTGTATATAATTTGCAATATCAATAAACTAACTGTTTTCTCTATTTGTTTCCTGTTAATAAACCAACTTAAAATTAATACAAAGTCTTCATAAATATTATTAACATCCTCAAACCATTCTAGCAAATAGAAACAGTAATTCGACACTGAAACTCAATGATGTACAAAGAAATTGAAAAAGGGTAATAAATACCGTTTAATTGTTTTTCAAATCGATATACACTTGGAGAGTTCCACTGATTCGATTATAGAAGTAATGTTAATTTTGAAGCTAAATCAATGTGGTAACATTATAATATCTATCCATCATATTACGTAAAGAAATATCACATGGGTGAAAGAAAGAAACGGTTAAAACATATCATAAAAAATCTAGTTTCGTAACGAATGTAAACGTGAATATATTTAATAAGAGTCATGGAAATAGTTGATTTTTTTCGGCTCCTGATTTGAATTTGATTTTTAATTTTGTTTTATAGTGGTCACTGTGATAGGCTTCTTAATATCTTATATAGATATTATCAAAACCACTTTTTTTAATTCTCTATTAGTTTCTAAACACAGAATAAATCTCATAAGTCTAAAATCAGCATCATTCTTGAAGTATTTGGTGCTTGTACTGAAGCAACACTACTTTGTATAGAATGATACACAGGATACCTAAATGTAAATCGGTGCAAATGTTTGACCGATAGCTTTTTGCTAAGAGTTGCGCCCAGTTAAACTAATAAGATTGGCGTCAATATCAAAGGTTACAAAACATTTTCGGAGGATTTGTATACTACTACACAACTTCCATGAGGTAGGCTAGTTAGTAAACCAAATACTCATTCATGTTTATAATTAAAACTGAAATGTGGTATTTGCATGAACCAATGATTCCTATGTACTTAATTGCTGCTTGATTTCGAATTCCAAATACAATACGTCCGTTCGTGCTCATCTATTACTTCTTGGTTAAATTGCGTTATTTCTGGGATTTTCACTTCATATAATGATTCGAATACTTCTATTCATCACAAAATACCTGTCTATTTATTGCCTAGCTTAATGTTCGACTACACGACTCTCGTTGAGTAAAGCAAACAAAGCACGTCATCGAAGTTAAGTGATAATACTAGTTCAAACGTATGCGATAATGTCATAGCAAAAGTACATTGTTATATATGATGAAGTTTATACTGAACAATCGTTCGGGCGGTAGTAGTCCAGGAGCCTGATATACAAGTACATATGTGTACAAAGACAAAGACTAAGATCAAGTTGAGAGAAATTCCAGAGACCGTTTATACACTTCCCAAACCCATATTGCATGAAAATAAGTTGGAAATTAAATTAGCTTGATATAAGCGTAGTAAGAATGTTGAATCATAAATAAACCAGTAAGGCGAAAGTAAACATAACTATAATAGTAAATATTTGCAGACATGGTTAGCACCTAGAGTTTAGAAGGTGCAAATAAGGTAGCCATTTTGTAGAAATCTGATATGAAAGGTCCAACGTTCAACATAAAAATGATAATTACAAGAGGTTGAGTTTTTTTTTGAAGTCTTACTCAATAGTGTAGGATTTTTATCCAGTATTGGTATGGTGCCTTTATCTTTATTACCAAGCTGAAAAACCTAGTAAATCATGGCTGATCGACCATAATATAACAATTATCTAAATGAGCTTGCGCTGAAGTCATATCAATGTTGACACTGACTAACCCGACTGTGTCAACCAGAGGCATTGTTTGTTAGAACTTTTAAAAACGAAATCTAGGGCTACTGGTAAAGTAGCATATTTTATATGCGTAGGGAGACTAAGAATGTGCCTGAACCATATGGCCTCACTGATGTTCTCACATCGATCTTTATTGATCTCCACTTGTAGTGACTCACATTTATCACGAGAACACGACTGGTTTAATAAAAACAATTATTATTATAACCAACTGTACCAGTGTTTGTTTTAATGTGCTAATGACAGCTATATTGTGCTTCCATTATTATTCACACACTTTGATTGTAACTTCGCGCGAATTCGGTCACATTCTGTAACCAAGCTTGTATCCTGGCACGATCTCGGTATCCTTCCGATACCACGAGATCGCCAGCGAATATATCTCGATTTGGTCCAATAATTGCCTTCTGATATTTGGCTTCCGGGGGATTTTATGGAGTCATTTAGCACGAGTTTCTTGGTAGCGGTGTTCATAGTCCATCTCCACTCGACACCACGCTACACACTAATTTTCGTCTAATGTTCAACGGTCGGCGTAAATCTTCTAGTTTCGTACTTATTTGTTGTTGAGGATCAATCCGTGTTTTTCCTCTTTCACTGCACGTTCCTTGGGTAGTCATAATTCCGTCATCGCTGATCGCGAACGTCGTGCTAAAAGTAGATCAAAACATTGACGATTTTTGTTACGAAGATAAAAATCAAAGATTTTTAATTACTCAGTGGTTGTTTTGTAATCTGGTGGAATAACTATTCGATTGTGGTGGAACATTCTGATCAATATGGTTGTCCCAGTTTCAATCCTCCCTAGTGTTTCTATTCGGGCAGGGAACTTCCGATATTCTCAAGCCTTCGTCCATAACCGACAAATTATATGTAGGTTCTGTCTAGTAACATTGACATCGATCGTGTATTACATATCGACCTTTAATCTGGGGCCCTTTAAATTGTACAGCATCAAAAATGAAGACACGACTAGACTAAGAGAAAAATACTTCTCTGGACTACAAGCTAATGATTAACACTAAAAGTGGACAACAGTGATACGATTTTCAAAGCATACACAGCAGCACACCCTCTACTATAAAAAAGCGGTAGAGACATCAAAATGTTATATTCATTGTCTTTTCTAGTCAATATGCACACCAGCAATCTGTTAGGAGGCACATTTTCTTTTAAAGTTGTGTGAGTTTATGTATCCTTTCTTCGACGCTCAACAGAAGTGCAACATCTAGAGTTTTCGACTCTTTATTGTTCATAGAATGAGTGCTACATGCTTAGGTTATTACGCCTGTTACCCCTAGTGAAGGAGCATAAGCCCCTCACCAGCACTCTTCGTCCATACCTGTCGTACGCAATCCCTTTCAGTTGCTATTCATCCTTTTCATGTATGCTTCCAATTCTCGACAAAGTGTGTTCTTTCGTCTTCTTTTCCATTTACATTCAGAATCCAAAGTAAGTGCTTGCTTCATGATATAGTTTGATGATTTCCGCAATGTACGTCCTAATTTCCCAAATTATTTTTCAGATGACAGCTGGTTAGTTCTCTCCCACAGTAAAATACTGCTTATAGTATTCGGCCAACAAACACTGAGTATCTTGTGTACACAATTGTTTATAGATACTAGCTCTTAACATTTCAGTTCTATACAGTAGAACTGTGGAAAATCATGACTTTGGTATTGGTTGACAGTTTTTTGAGTTCTAAATGTTCTTCAAATGTAGGAATGCTGTATTCGCCTTTACGTCTGCATCAGATCCTCCTTATTCATCGATGATACTGACCAGATACGTGAAGATTTCCACCTCTTCCAGAGTTTCTACATCAAGTATGATTGAATTGATATTCTCCATGTTTTATTTGAAGATTTTGCTTGTTTCCTCTTGTTTGTTGGGGTCCACTGATGCAGAGGTTTCTGCTACACTGCTTGCTTTCACCTGCACTCATTGGCGCTCATGAAACAGAAGAGCTAGGTTATCTGCGAAGTCCAAATCGTTTAATAACATTCAAGCTGTCCATTGTATTCCGTGCTTCGGCTCGGATGTCAAAGTCTTCATAATCCAGTCAACCGCCGGAAGAAAGTGAAGAAGAGAGCAGTTTTGTCTGACTGCGATTCTCACTTGGAATGCGTCTATTAGCTGTCCACCATGCACGACTTTGCAGTGTAGCCCTTCCTATGGTTTCCATGTGATGTTGACAATCTTCTCAGTTATTCACTGAATAGTGTCGAAGAAGTCTCCATAATGTTCTCATATCCACACCGTCAAACACCTTTTCATAGTCAGGAAAGTTGATGTGTAGTGACGAGTTGCATCCAATTGATTGTTTAATGATGATCTGTGGTGTCTCGAATCGGTCTGTGCACTTTCGGTTCACACGAAAGACAGATAGGTGATCTCGAAGCTGAAAGTCCACTGAATCTTTCATTTGATCCAGTGACACATTGTTGTAAATGTTTCATGGTATCGATATTGGTGTGATGCCTGTATATTTCTTACATTTGCCCATATCTCCTTTCTTTTGTATCTTGATAAGATGGTTGGTGGAGTGACATCTTCAAGAAAGTCTGCGTGTGCAGCTGCTATGTGCGGTGAAATGATTGAAGCTGGCTCATTTAAAATCTCCCCGAAGTATTCTGTCCATCTTTTCTTCTACTCTTCAATCTAGGTGACTGTCTTGCCTTCTTTCTCCTTGACCGATCTCTCTGGTGTACCATATTTTCATATCAGTTTTCTAATTGTGTCACACAGTTGTTACATGTTTCCTTCTGTTGCAGCTTTGTCCGCTGCCGTCACTAGGTCTTCCACGTATTCCCGTTTGTCAGCTCTAATACTCTTTTTAACTTGTTTGTTTTATCTTGTGCCTTTATTTTCTCTGTTTGTGTTAAGCTGTTGTTAACGGCTATCTCCTTGTTCTTTCTCTTATGAATTCTGTCCAGTGTTCACCAGAGATCCAATATTCATTATGACGCTTCTTGAGGTTCCACCCACCGCCCGCAACACGTTAAAGTTAGTGCGTTTTTGATCCCTTTCCAATTTTCCTCCATGGTAGTTTCCTCCTCTTTTAGTAGGTTTCATTAGGCTTATAACAAGTAGCTGAGAACCACTATTATTTCTTTTTTTATTTTTTTTCTCTTTTTCAAATATGGCAAATATAATGCTAGCATTATTGAAACTTGTGCATTATTGCATTTTTCAAGAAAAACCTAATGGTTTCTTCACAACACTTATGTGCCCATAAGATGTTTGTCAGTATCTGTAAGGAAGTTTGTATTAAACCCTTGTAATGTTGTTCGTTTAGTTGCCCATTGCTTCTTTAGCTTTGGTCTCATCTGGGCAAACATCACATAGTGGTGATCCGAAGCTATGTCAGCTGTTCTCTTGCTTCTTACATCTTCCATTGATCTCCTTACATTTTTAGCGATGCAGGCATATTTCATTTGGATTTCTTTGGTGTGGTCCGGTGAAACCCATAGGGCTTTATTTGCGCATTTTTTGTGAGAATATGGTGCCGCCCATAACCTTTTAGTTAAATGCACATAAATCAACAAACCTGTCACCATTCTCGTTCCCTTCTCTTAGTCCATGTTGTACCATCATATCTTCATTTCCGGTGTTGTCCATTCAAACTTTGGTGTATAGGTCTCCCACCGGGATGGTCAGGTCACCTCTCGGTCTCTAGCAGCACTGATCTTTATCTTTTTCGTTGCTATTATTTGTTAGTGCCCAATACTGGTTAACATTCTCTGTGAATCCCTCCTTTTTTGTTTCGAAAAGTCGTTTGACGATCCTGGATTCCATCCTAAATGTGCTTTACGTGATGTTTTATAAAGCATCTAATCAGCTCTTCAAGTGCATATCCTTATTTGCACAGCTATCCGATTGGTCCATCCCGGTGTTCCACATGGTTCGAACATTCTAAGTACGTGAAAAACCAACTCACCGATGAGTTAAATACATGAAATTTTTAACGAACTCAACGCTATGGCATCAACTTGTTGCTAATAAATGGAGGTGGTTTTCAGGATGAAACTGTATACTAGCTATCTATATATAACTCACGTGAACTTGCCAGTGTAACACATCTCAGCTTGCTGTGTACAAAAAGCAAGGAAAGTAAACGTTATGGGTTTAAATGGAATGCCAAATGAGTGTTGCGCTTAAGTTTGCAGCTTTCATCCAACAATTCAACAAGTCGATGTTTAAAACTACTTAATACTGCACACATAGGTACAATCTAAAATGAGTGGGATACGAATTAATGAACTCTAATTCTCTCTGCTTAGTACTTATCAAAAAACGTTCATAGTCTCCGACTTCCAGACTATTCTTAATCGATGTAGTGTTTGCTTAACATCTCATCTTTAATCACTGCTGCAACACATAACGTTAGTGTGTAGACAATATTGCCCTCCTAGAACGTATTTGAATAGAAAAATTTTAAAAGCTACGGACCCTAGTCCAACAAACTCTGATATTGGGGAATAGTAGTTCATCAAGCAATCTTTGAGGCTCAAAAACATACTGACTCAACATGTGACGAGAATAGCCAAGAAGGACGGTGATTCAAGACCCCGGCTAATAAAGATAACTTTCTCATTCTCCCATATGACGGCTGCAACTCTGGAAGCATTTCGTGCTAACAGAAGTCGGTTGCCAACTGGAATCCATATGCACCAGGATAGGCCACATGATGCCAATATCAAGCACAAAGGCAATTTGGAGCTGAATATTCCACTTGTGGGCTGTCTTGATCATAAAAAACGTGTAAAGGACAGAGCCTACTAACTCAGCAAATCTTAGGTAGGTTACCTGTCCGTTCACGTAAGGCTCATACAGACAAGCAGGAAGAAACTCACTGGCCTCGAAAGCATAGACTGCCTATACATGAACGCTGCGAGTCTACCAAACAAAATGGATGAGTTACGTGAACTTAGCAATGCTAACAAGGATCATCTAATAGAAATATCTGGAACTTGGTTATCTTCTCAGTTTACGAACTAGGGAACTCCGCCTGTAGCTCTTCTAGAGTTACTGCCGGTCCCAAGCCCGGGTAAAGGAGGAGGGTTGTGCATGGGGCTAGCGACCCCATACCGTAGAAAACTAACTCGCTAAAAAACGCTAGACAGAAAAAATAATTCAAACCATTTAAACTCTGCCCTGGGAGTTAGAAGGTCTTCATTTAGAAGAATTATGACGCTTCATGGTGAAAGCCGAGCTCCTTCGGAAGCCACGAGGCCGATGCCCCTTCTAACAACCAGAGCAAAAATTTCTATAGGTACATGGAACGTTCGAACAATGTGGGAAACCGGGAAGACCAGTCAAATAGCAACGGAAATGCGGAGATACAATATTGAAATACTGGGAATCAGCGGAACCAACGGGACTCAAACTGGACAGAAAAGGTTAGCTACGGGAGAGACGCTGCTATACTCCGGTTGTAAAATGTGATCGATAAACGAACCCACCAATAATAAAGGGAAACGCCCACCACCATATTATCTTCCTTTGACCTTGTACGACTGTATCTTTTTGTTAACCAATCACAGTTTAATGTTCATTGTAAAACAATATTTGCTTGTTGACTCATTTTTCCTATTCTCTGGCTACTGTTCGGTATGTTATTGTCTCTTTTTCCATGTATTAATAGACTGTACTGTTTCGTCTGCACACTAACGATGTTAATTTATGTTTTACAAACAGATAAAGTTTATCTAGCCAAATAGCTTGCTTGTTCTGACTTTGGCTAAACCAAGACTCTGTATTCGACAGTCTAGAGATTAACTTAGAGTTGAATCTGTAGGAAATTGCTCCCTACACCGGTCATGAAGAGGACAATGCTCCACACACTCAGGGAGTCGCTCTTATGCTTTCCAAAGTAGCACAAAATGCACTTGTTGGATGGGAATCTCACGGATCCAGAATCATCAAAGCATCGTTCAAAACAAAGTAGGGAATTTTAATGAATATTATCCAATATTATGCACCCCCCCCCCAATGATAGCAACGACGACATTAAAGATCAATTCTATGATAGGCTGCAGTCAATCATAGAGAAATGCCCAAGAAAGGACCTCATCATTCTAATAGGAGATCTAAATGCCAAAGTCGGAATAGACAACACCGGATATGAAGATATTATGGGACACTGCGACACTACGGAGTTCCTGAGAAGATTGTCAATATTATCTGGAACTCATACGACGGACTGCAACGCAAAGTCGTGCATGGAGGACAGCTGACAGATGCATTCCAAGTGAGGACCAGAGTCAGACAAGGCTGTTTACTCTCTCCCTTCCCCTTTCTTCTGGAGGTCGACTGGATTATGAGGACCTCGACATCTGAAGGAAAACACGGAATACAATGGACAGCTCAGAACCAATTAGACGATTTGGACTTCGCAGATGACCTAGACCTCTTATCGCATACACACGAACAGATGCAGACAAAGACAGCCAGTGTGGCAGCAATCTCTGCATCAATAGGCCTCAGCATACACAAAGGGAAAACCAAGGTCCTCAAATTCAAGGCGGAAAACAGCAATCCAATCACTCCTGATGGCGAAACTCTGGAAGATGTAGAATCCTTCACATATCTGGGAAGCATAATCGATGAACAAGGAGGTTCAGATGCAGATGTCAAGGCGAGGATTGAAAAAGCAATGACAGCATTCCTACAGTTGAAGAACATATGGAACTCAAAACAACTTTCAACCAATATCAAAGTGAGAAACTTTGATACGAATGTCAAGGCAGTTCTACTGTATGGAGCTGAAACTTGGAGAACTACAACACCCATCATGTAGAAGGTACAAGTATTTATAAATGGCTATCTACGCAAGATGCTCAACATCCATTGGCCGGATATCATCAGCAACAGCCTTTCGTGGGAGAGAACAAACCAACTTCCAGCTGAAGAGGAAATTAGGAAAAGACGATGGAAATGGATAGGACATACATTACGCAAATAATCAAACTGCATCACGAGATAAGCCCTAACTTGGAATTTTGAAGGGAAACGGAAAAGTGGAAGGCCTAAGAACACATTACGTTGGATAATAGCAGATATGAAAAGGATGAATAGGAACTGGAAGGAGCTGGAAAGGATTTCCCAGGACAGGGTTGGATGGAGAATGCTGGTGAGCGGCCTATGCTCCTTCACGAGGAGTAACAGGCGTTAGTAGTAGTAGTTACGAACTAGGAGCAAGCAATACCTGTGATGTCCTTGTTTCGCAACGACAGAAAAACAGAAATTGGAGGTCGGTTAGCCGTATACATATTATCTTGCTTGGAGGTACACCAAGTTCACAACCATGAGTTTAACAATCTTGATGAATCAGTATGGTGCTCTGTAAGATTGTCTACTACTTCGAGGTGTCTAGTCGGGGTCATCTGTAGGAAGCCCACTGCCAACATCGAGTACGATAGTCGTATGCTGGAAGGACTATCCCGTTCTACTCGTCTCGGTTTCACTCATATCCTGATTCTAAGGGACTTCAATGTCCCGAGAGTCAATTTCACAGAACGTACGTATATTTTAAATGAAAACTCAACTGAAGCTCGGTTCTTCAACCTAATTGAGGACTTGGGATTATACGAAAATGTGAATTCGGCAACTTGTTGGGGAAACAGTCAGATACCGTCGCTCTTAGACTAAGTATTTACAAACGAAAAATTCCTAGTTGACAACCTCTCAATCCTGGATTCCCTGGGGAAAACGATCACGCCGTTATAGCTTTGAGTTGCGTCAGCAAAACTGAGTTTAAATATCCCACCAACAGCAGGCGCTGGAATTTCAAACGGTTGAATGTATCAGCTCTATAGGACTATCTGCAACAGGTGGATTGGGATGTTCACCCTCAACTCGATGTGGACGCCCATTAGTACTTCTTACTGTACACGCTCTTATATGATACAAACCATTCAGTTCCTCAAACGGTCCTCCAAAAGCTACAAACAGCCTACAACCGTCAAGAACCGCACTCTTCACCTGCTAAGCCGCAAAAGACACTGTTAGGTAGAATACGGACGAACTGACAACAACGGCAATATAAACATATAAGGAACATATGCATGAAGGCTAAAAGAGAAGACGGGCTTCAGTACCAGATGAAGCTTTTCGATAAATTTGTCTCCGATCCGAAAGGCTTATTCCGTTATGCAGCCTCTCTTCGTCAAGCCAAAACTGGAGTTTCCCAACTGCTAGGTCTTACTGGCCCGACCAATAACGACGGCGACGTCACTAACGTTTTGGCTGAACGATACTCTCGGACATTTCAACCGATACACATCAACTATACTGATGACGGTTTCATCTGCAACTGCACAGGACTTTCCGTAGTGAACCTGAGCGCTTACTTGGTGTACCAGAAACTGCGGCACCAGAGAAAAGACACTTCTCCTGGCCCAGATATGGTTCATCCTGCTAAACTAAGGGAAGCAGCCTCAATCCTGGCAACCCCGCTTAGCGTGATGTTCTCACACTTGCTAAGCTAAGGCAAACTACCGGAAAATTGGAAGCTAGTTCACATCACACCAATTTTCAAAGGAAGTAAACCGACGGGTGACTCTTCTCTCAATACCTTCAAAAATCATCGAGTCCCTGATATGCGATGGTGTAAATGCTATTTATTGTCTTTAGATTTCTTCTCATCCCAACAGCAAGGTTTCAGGGAGGGTTATTCTTGTATAACCAATCTGCTGACTGAGGTGTACAGATGGGCAAGCATCCTCGATCGCAAAAGGAAGGTTGATATCACTTACTTTCATTTCTCAAAAGCTATTGATAGGGTTAACCATGTATTTCTTATCAATAAGTTCAAATCATTTGGTATCAAAGCACCTCTAAATGATTGGCTCACTTCATACCTGAAAAATCGACATTTTAAAGTCAAGTTAACTTCACTTTTTATCAGGCTATGGAATGTTCTAGTGGGATCCTCCAGAGCTCAGTACTTGGACCTCTTCTCTTCTTCATCTACATAGATGATCTTTCTCAACAGGTAACGTCAGACTTATTACTTTTTGCTGACGACGTGAAACTTTGAAGAGAGATACGCAACCAAGACGATATACAGGCACTTCAGGAGGATTTGACTCGAATGCAAAATTGGGCACATGGCAACGAACTTACCTTCAATACTTCAAAGTGTAAAGTAGTTCATCTGCGACATGTCGCAGATAGTTACAGTTACTACTTAAGAAACTCCTCTCTAGTAGTATCCATAGTCGAAAATGATTTAGGAGTACTGGTACCCTATGATTTCAAGTCTTACGCTAACTGTGACAAAAATGTCTTCCGAGCAAAACTTGCACTGGTAACATTGAAGCGCATTTTGGGCTAGTTTGATGGAAGAACTTTCCACATAACCTTCAACAGTTTTATTCTTCCCCATTTAGAATACGGAAACATAGTATTTCCTCCCTCACTCCTAAAGGATAAGGACACTCTGGAGCGTATCCATGAAATTAGTCCGGGATTTCAAATTCAAGCCTTATGAAGAACGCCCCCAAACACTTAACCTTTACCCATCAGAGTAAAAGCGTCTTAGAGTTGACATTCTGATGGCATACAGTATCCTTAACACTTCTGGACATCCCGTTAAACACCTACTCAAGCTTTGTCCCAATACAAACCTTAGGGGTAAAACGCAGAGATTGGAGATACAACACGGTATAATGAACTGTCGAGACAACTTCTACTCCTTAGGAGTTGTTAAATGCTGGAATCCGCTGCCGACTGAACTAGTCCGAGCGACTTCACAGGAGTCCTTTATGAGGAAACTTGACGTATTCTTAAAGGCCAAAGATAACATCTTATAATGAGTTAACAATTTTCTTTTTTTATAATCTATTATGGTTAATATACCTAGGTTCCTGCCTGAAGGTAATGGTGATCCCCTGCTACTATACACGGAATCCTGTTAAGCGAAAGCTTCTTCTGTTCCGTCCACAACCATTTGGACCACCTGAACTAATCTGAGTAAAGCCTAAGGATTTTTTGAAACTTCTGGAAAAACTGACAAGCATTATTTAATAATACGTTTCTGGTCCTTTGTACATGAGGCAAATTTTGAAGTATTGAGGAATGAATTAGAACGCCTTGACGGCAAATTTGACTTTGACCTTCATGGGAGTGTCCCCTTCTCCAAAAGATCCACAACACAAAAAACATAGAACCAAACACAAACATAAACACAAAATAAAAGACAATGTTAAAAAAGATGATGAGGAGTTTACGTGCCCCAAAATTCTTCCACGACAGTATAGCAATAAACGGCCTCTTACCCATGTCAAAATCAAGATAGAGCCTCGTGAATCCTGCAGCCCGCCTCATAAACGAAGACTAAATGATCCTGTAATATTGAAGCCCAGGTCTCCTCGAAGAAGCGGCAGAGTTAGTTCTCCGGTTGTCTTAAGGGACAGTGATGACATATCTGAATCCAAACCTAATCTCGGGAAAAGCGGATTATTAGACGGAAACTCCGGTCCGGTTGTTAAACAGAAAGCCAACTTTGAATTATCAGGTACATGTACTTGCTACATTTAGTATTTGGACTTATACTGTAGGGTGTACACTAACTTCCTATACAGAGATGTGATTTAAAAAATTTGACCACAGTTCTCGATAAATGGTAGCCAGATAAGTCACGTTATTAGCCTGATGCTTAATAGAGATTTTCTGGTAATTTAGTATGCAGGATAATCTGAAAGACTAACTGCATCACATTTAATCCCTTGGTAAATCCACTCATTTGTAAGATCAAACTACTGGTAATTTCTACTCAAAACATACAAACTTTGTATTTGTTTTTAGGTGGCTTCTCTTTACCTCATGACGAACCACTTATTTGAATATCCTTTTGTTGAGAGAATTTTTAGCTTTTGAAATCATGCAGTAATAATAGTTAAAAAAAGTTAGTTATGTAGAGGTGTCCATTAGTTAATTAGATTGTCTGACTATTAAGTAGTTCGGACCCACTTTCGTCACACATCTGTTAGCTGGATGTCTACCGGTGACTTTATTTGTCATGCTAGGACCAGGTCTCATTGCTTATTAAGATGATGAATAAATGATATGACACGTCATTGTATTATTTCAGCGAAGCAGTATGTGGAAGCATAATGCTCGAAATTGACCAAGAAACAGGTTGTAAATGTGTCTACACCAGTGGTGCTAGCGCTTTCTTAATTCCGTAAATTCTAAAGATACATATTTATACTGTCCTTGAGGTCGTTCGTAGACATTGCCAATAGTCCAGGAACTAATTGGATTTGCTTTGAAAACTCCCAGACACTTGAAATACTATCTGGGCCCACGTGATTTACTACCTAGCTTTCCTACACTGTTTTTCGACACCTACTCACAAAGCACAACATGGAGCTTACGACTAAATCCTTGATAAGCATTTAGATTCGTCAAAGGTGGTTCAAGCCATCAACTTCTGCAAACCCGTCAGATACTAGTTGGCTTCATATATTTGTAATAATACTGAATCGTAGGTAAATGGAATTTATTTGTTTATTTCCTGTGGTATAGTTGTAAGAATGTACAAACCACTTCTGAAAAACAATTGCATGCCATTTCAGTTAATCAAAAGTTTGCCATAAATACAAATATTGGAATTATTGCCTGGCATTCTAGTTAACAGAACTTTTTCCAGTCAAACTGGATCACTACTGGACGTACTTAGTAGTTTTACATTGGTTTCTGTTCACGTTTCATTTCGTCTTAAGTAATCAAGTCGTTTCCCTTTTTTCTATTTGAAAGGCAAACTTGCGGAGGATACAAATGTTTTTAAAGGTGTTGTGATAAAATACAATGAACCAGAAGATGCTAGAAAACCCACCACACATTGGAGATTGTATGCTTTCAAGGGGAATAAAACACTATCCGTACTGCATATACATAGACAAAGTGGATTCTTAATTGGCCGCGATCGAAAAATTGCAGACATTCCTATGGATCATCCAAGTATTTCGAAACAGCATGCTGTTTTGCAGTATAGACTTGTAAGTTAGAAGTTTAACACTAATGTTGGTGCATTTCTTGGTGCTGTGTTTTGCTAGATACTTCTGTCATGAACAATAAATTAAGCAGTAGTATTTATGTTTACTCGGTCAATATAATTTTCAGTAACCTTTTGAATTTTAATCAGAGTACTACGAATCGCCTTAATTTTCGGTAAAAGAAAATAGAACTTTCTTAAAGTCATAAAAGTACTTAACGACGGTACAAGTAAAATGTGAAGTCGAAGTTATTAGTAAGAACTACTACTTAGCACTTGCCGTCGATTGTTTCGCACTTGATTTGTTGTGCCTTATAGCTGATGCAGTTTATGAACATACTTATCTCCTTTTAATTCTAAAAGCATAAGCTTGTAGTTCATCTTAAAAAAATGGGACTTGGAGCTATAAACCAAAGTGAGAACATAAAATATAAGGAACTTTTCTTCTGTGCAATTGAATTTCGATATTTAGCTGTCCCAAAATACTGAAGTAAAACAAGTTAGCGGATTTCAGCTGTGGACCATAGAGTACGGGTTAGAAACTGTTTATAAGACCAGGTAGCAGTAGGTTTCATGTTTCGTTGTTGCACGTCAGTTATAAATAAATTTCAAAAAATCCTGACTTAGAATGCAGTTTTGTTATGTACGTCGTTTCTCTGCAGCTTTACGATAATGATAATAATGACAATAATCATAATATGATACTTCCAGTTGCAATGGAGTTTTTTTTTCGTCAGTTGGATTTTCCATTGCATATTTGTCTAATGCACGAATTTCGGTGTAGTCTCCTCCCATTTATCCAACAGACAAGTAAAAAGATGGACCAACCACTGGTTCTGCCAGGAGTTTTTAGTATTTGATTAGCATTTAGTGGCAAGCATTTTCAAAAGTAATTGAGTACTTTGTGGTCAGCGCACGCAAACAGTAAAGCAAGAAACCCAGAATTATAAGCTACCAGTTGTTATTTCTCTGCATCTTACTGTACATTTATTCTTCCATTCAGGTTCGTGGCCTGATCCGCTTGTATATCATCGATTTGGAGTCAGCAAACGGTACTTATTTGAACAATAACAGAATAGAATCTCGTCGTTACTATGAGCTCCTTGAAAAAGATGTAATCAAGTTTGGTTTCTCAACACGTGAATATGTTGTTATGACATCAGAAACTGACATGGATGATTCATCTTGATTATATTTTCTGTACAGTGTTTGTAAATATATGTTTATAATTATTGAGTGGTAATATTTTCCAGAATTAAACTTGGTCATATCAATTGCATTGTACCTAATCTAATGTTATAATCAGAGTGAATGATGGCCGAAAATGATATTTCCGTTTTTATTGGGTAAGTATTTAGCGTAAAACACAGTCGTAAAGTCTATACACTTCTACCTCTTCAGTAGATATAATGAACTGTGCTAAACCGGTAGATAAACGCAATATTGTTCTATTCTGTACGAAATCGCTTTTGTTGAGCTGATTAATACGATAACGTGGACGGATGTGTACTGATAGTACACAAATCAACAGTGAATATGCCTCTCTTCAGAACTTTATATCTCAATGAGCCGTGGAATATTGAAAGACAATGTTCTGACTGTGAAAAATGAGTATTTAGCAGAAATGTCACACTACATGTACATTTTTGTGCAACCTAACATTACGGTGGAAAAAGTGATTTAGTGATATGTCCCGATTGGCTTAACAAAAGCCTAAATTGTTCAATATGGTTATTCTAACCGATTCGCAGCATACATCAAAACTTCCCTATCTCACAGATTGATAACTGTAAGTGTTAATTTTGAAGAATGACAATCTATTTAAGAATACGATTTTGTAAAACTCAGTCAGAAGTTGCTAAAAACCATCGTTCTTGTAGCCATTTACTCAGAATACATAAACCATTTATGACTCAAATTTTCGTTCTACGACATGCTTTATCCCAGCACCGAGAAATCCTATGAGTAATGTCTATATAACTTTTACTATATAGTCTGAAGTTAAGTACATAGACCTATTGCTGTTACACTAAAAAATCTAAACACTTATCAGTCAGTTATACTTATTGACCATATAAGATATATAAGTGAACCACCTTTCTTTATGCAGTTAATCATTGCCTATAACGTTGAATCTATGGTTGACGATTTTTCAGAACCTTAGCTAATCTTTAGTGATCACCAAGTCACTATTCAGTTCGATGAAAATCCAAACTAACATCACCCCGATAGCTATTAAGTAGACAGCTATTCTTTCATAGCTTGGGGTTCTACAGTAGGTTGATTTTTTACTTTAAAGAGATTAGTAGGAGTAAAAACATCAAATCCAAGTAGAACAGCCACTCTTCTGTTAATAACTTGGGACTCTTCATGAGTCCGTATCATCAATTCTTTATACCAGTGATTCTACGGTTGTCTGGATTATTATGTTGCTGTTGATTGAATGATTAACACTTCTCAACTTCATAATTATAACACAAACATTTTACTTAATGCCAATAGTTCGCATTCGCTCTTGATTTACATAAGACGTTTTTCCAACAAGGATTCCAGGTAATTTATTCTAAACTAAAGAGACAAGGATTTAAACGCTTATTTTCACTACTAACTCCACACGATTGGTAAGTGGACAGTTATTTGATTCCTGGAAGCCCTTTTTGTCTTCACATTTAGTTATAAACAAAAATATAAAATCAACTGATTCAATATCCGTAAATTTTTTGCATAACAACTCAAAACACTCAACATAGAATTAGTTTTAAAGGAAGTACATCAATAATCTTATTTAAGTGTACATACATGCGCGTAAGACTAAAACAAAATAAAATTGGAATACCGGGATAGGTAATAACACTACAATATCTCACATTTGTATATGCATATGAATGTTTACAATTGGTAGGAGTAGTCTTTTGTTGACAACAAATAGAACTAGACAGTACCCCTAATTTAACCAGCGTCACATTAACCTTTAAAAATTACATTGAAAGCTAACAACTAGGGATCAATATAATAGGGAAAAAGGTTAGCACGAAAAATAAAAGTCGCAGATGCAAAAAATTACAATAAAATTATATATTGAGCCAAGTGTTACATATATAAATATTATGTGTACACCCTTAAAAGTAGAATAAATGAAGAAAAAAACAATCCGTGAGAGGAAAGACCAAAAAACATGTATAGTAAAGAAAGAAGAGATTGAAATCCGGTTAAACGATAAAATAAAGTATCAGTGATGCATTTACACTTCGAAACGGAGTATTAAGATCTGGTATTATAGGAGTACATATGACACACAGATCTGTTGATTAATTATTATTAATATTATTACTAATAAGGATATCAGAAAACGCCAACCATACGCAAAGAATTTCACACTATAGAAATAAAAGTATTTCGAGAGATCAAAACGAATACGTAGTGTCTACTCGTATTTTTTTTATTTAAAAAAAATTTTAAAAATTAACAGTGTATAAAACACATTGTTGCTAAAATCACTGTGTTTTCATCAATGTAAAAGTTAGGTATTACCAAATTTAAGAATGAAAATCAATTCAAAGGAAATAATTTTATTGAGAGAAAAACTGGCAGAATAATGAAGAATTTGATGGAAATCTTAAAGAAGGAAGGAAGCACTGTGTTGTTGACATATATTTATACTTATATATTTTAATTAGGCATACAATATTCCAAAGGATAAAAACAGGATAATTCATCATCAGATTATAGGGTTATTGAAGCAATTATATTTTTATCATATTTGTTGTACAAATCACCTCGAATAATAAACTGATAAGTAATAAATGCTGAGCATAATCAATCAATTAAACAAGGATTAAGTAAAAACAACAGCAAAATTAAATTCTTTTAGGTTTAGGAGCTAATTTTGGAGCAAAGTTTATGGAAGAACCAGATGAATCAGATTTAGTTGCTTCGAAAGCTGCTACTCGAGCAGCGATTGAAAGTTTCGGTTCACTAGTCGGTTGTTCATCGGCATTCCGTGGTATTTCATGTTTTTTTTCTTCAGAACTTGCTCTATTCAAGCGGGGTAAGCTTCTAGGAACTTCTGCCGATTGAACTGTATGATTAGATCTACTTCGTAGAATAACTTTGCCAAGTTCTCCATAGCTTGAGTTACCACCGTCACTGGCGGGACATTGGCTTGAAGTTACTGACGATGGTGGTGACGATTGGGTTTCAGAGCGCTTTCGCATTGTATTTAAAGTTTGTTCGGCGAAATGTTCAGCAAAACTGTCAGCCGACTCTTCATGAGTGCAACTGGGAGATGGTGTACATTTTTGCACCTTAGAATCTGTTGAAATGGGAAGATCCATGACTAAATCTGGAGCATGTTTCGCGCTAGGTAAGCAAAGCTTACGAGTCAGTTCTTGGTTGCGTTCAAGCGTTCTAGAATCACTATTGCGGTTATCTGCTTGTTCCAAAGAAGCTAAACCACGCATAACCTTGATCAAAGATAAGTTGAGGTGTTAAGAAATGATAATTTGATCACAACCAACCTTGAAATTATTACTATTATTAATCAATGCCTAAGAAAATTGCATCTACGAAAGTACTTTTGGAACAATTAAACACTCATAAATCCTGACAGTCACGTTAATTATTTAAAAAATGATAAAATTAAATATGCTTAATGCTTTATCAAGTTTCTTAAAAAGAGTACGTGAAAAAAGTGGTGTTCTAACTACGGTCCTACGTATAAAGCTTTGTTTTATCACCTTGCTACTGCGTGATTTTTAAATCCAAAGCAAACGAATACACGTTTTACGAAACATAAGCCCTAGTACTTCATATAAAACTGTGATCGTTGTGTTACTTGATCTTAAAACTGATAAGTGAATTTCACAGTGCATATACGATGCATATATAATGGTTGAATAGTGTTTTTATGACGTAAAAAGAACCTAATAAGTATTAGTTCATTTTAAACAACTCAATTTGTACACATTAAATAGTAACGAAAAATCTCAGCAGTAAAACATCATCATAGTAAGTGGATATTTAGGACAATAGGGTGAGATGTTGTCGATTCCATGCATAAGGTTAATATGAAACTGAAAAGAGAAATCTGAAGACCTAAATAAATTAAACTTAACATTACTAACTACTTGAATGAGCTTTAAGTAGCACCAAAGATAATACAAATTTTTAAAAACCAATCGCAGTCATCAATCCTCGTGCAATTAAATTAATAATTCTGAATACTTAAAGTTGGTCGATCGCCTGTAAAATTCAAGACACCAACTTTTATATGATTAGCCTCATATAGGAGTCAGTCAATAATGTATCCTATCAAACCATACCCTGTGACAGATGCTGAATTTGAGCCAGTTGAAATACTGTAAGAACTGTGCCAAGCGATTGAAAGTGCTTTACAGTTTTGGAAGTTGTAATATTTCAAAAATGGGTGTCGGTGTATAATATGGGAAATACATGTTCGCGGACTTAAATGCCTGGCATCAAAGTTATAGGTACGTAGAAAATCCGAAATTGGGTTAACATCGATCTAATCAACTGACCCAGACAATTAAAATGAATGAATCCCACCAGGTTATCATAAGCATCGAACTAATAACCCTGTAATTTTTACCGACAAGTATTAGGATTTTATAGTCATAGACAGAAATAGCAAATCAATATGTCACACCCCTTCTGAATGGCACTGTATCAATATTAATCACAACAGTCTGGTCAACTCATTTTAGTAAAAAGAATCTAGGACTATTTGGAGAAGACAGAGGTGACAAAATTTATAAAACGGTTTCTCGGTATGTATGATGAGTGAAGTAAGTTGATATTAACAAATCCCAAGTTGAATAAAAATATTGTAAAATAAGGTTATGAACATTTATATTTTATGATAACAGAAAATTTAGTGCTTCAAGAGGTCACGACGAACGAGATTCCAAAGTTAAAAAAACTCCGTAGAGATAAAAATGTTTTCAAACTCAGTATTACACAAGTCATTACTGTTGTTTGAAACATCAATAAACTCATTTCCTTAGTGTGAAGGCCAGATATACTACTTGGTCTCCCTATTTGAAGTAGGTCAAACGGAGTTAGAAAATGCAACCAACTTAGTTGTAAGGTTTACCTACTAGGTCACTGCTGGACAACGAACTTCAGTGGTTGATAACCACAACTAAATAATTATAGTTGAATATTTAAACATTCAACTCACTAGAAAACCAGGTGGATATTAATCAATGGGAGGGATTAACAAAACATTTTGCTGAGAAAAGGCAATATATATAATCAGGCAGTTATTCTGAATAAACTATAAACTGGCGAAAGTATTATGATCAGTTCTTTTAGATGAAAACTTACCTCTTCTAAAGCTGTATCAACGTCGGAATTAAACAGAAATCGAGAGCTGCCTTCGCCTACAGATTGACAACGATTATTCGCTTCATTTAAACTATACGCAGGAGATGATGGAGTTAATTCACTGGGTGATATAACTTCATTTTCAGGAACAGAACCTAAAGGCCCAAAGGCTGGATAACCAATAGTATAACGATGATTAAACCGATGCATCACAAGTTTATCTGAATAACCGAATTCTGGTAAAGCCTTTTTATCTTTAGATTCGGGAGATTCTGATGTACTATTTGGACTTTCCTTACAAATCGTCGATTTTATACCTGGATTTTAAAACAAAAAATAGAGTATGGAATACGACATTAAAATCGATGGGAAGTCAAACATTCAGTTACTTGCTAAGATTAATATAAAATCTGACTCTATGTGACTACTCCATTCTAGCTTAATTAATATTGTTGTAATCAAACAACGCGTTTTGAAATGGGTCGATACACAGGTATTATCGTTTCTGCATCACAGAATGGTGTTTGAGTTTTCCGCTAAAAAGTGAAACTGTGTTCTTTAATTCAAATAGTGGAGCTAAATGAAACTTTATAAGCATAATGAGCCTTCTGAACTACATGTTTAACTAGATACCTACAGTTTAAAATATGAACTCGATGGTTGTAAGTAAAGTAAGTACATAACACATGTTGAAATAAAGTCCGTCATCAGAAATGTACGACCTGAGATGAATGCTTATCGGCTCAGGTTTCCACATATCACATCAGTATATTGAAAAGAAATTAACAAGATGGAAAATAATACCGAGAATAATGGGAGTAAAAAAAACTAAAAAAGGATTTGGGAGAAACATGTCAGATTAGAGAATATACGTTATAACTACCTTAGTCGATGAAAGTCTAACACAATCCTCTTCTTCCCTGGCACGTCGTGACTTTAAACTCAGCATAACTCATTCGGTGGTTCCATTAAAGGCAAATAATACTTCATAGATTTATATGATGAAATACATTCAATTATTTAATTTTATAATTTGATTTATACACATGATTTTAGTCTACATACTTCATTACTTTCAACTCAGATGAAACTTTTGCATCAAATGAGATGGTTACAGTATGAACTACAAATCTACTAAGTCAATCACTATCTACCTCAATACGTGTTGGCAGATGGAGTGGAAGCAGTAGAATAGAAACAAAATGTATGGATGTATATTGTTCTATCGGTTACAATAATAGACTAATAACAAAGTAATAACTACGTAATTACATAAAAGATTCTACCTTTATCGGAAATCTCAATCATTGAAGAAGTCCCTTTGAGAATAGAACTATCGTGAATAGTTTTAGACAAGGTTATTGTTTCCGATTGATTTGATTTGTCAACTATTGAAATTGGAGTTTCAGACTGTGATAAATGATGCACTTTACTATCATTAGTATCAGAAAGAATATTTTCGTTTGAACTTTCAGAAGGACAATTCCAACTGAGTACACTACCATTTTCTGTTACACTTTTATTATCATCATCATTATTAACAGCATCGACATGATCTAAATTACTTAAACTTCCATCAATTGCTGTATATCCACTCTTTTTAGAAAGATCAATAGTCATTTCATTTAACAGATGATTTTCATTGCTGTGATTATCCTCTTCACATGCTGCAAGGTGTAATAGAGCAGCTTTGGGTACAACATATAAATGTGGTACTAAGCCACGTTTACAACTCGAATCTGAAGCTAATTGTCCTTCCCACCAATGTTGACTTAATTGACGATAAAGAAAAATCTCATCACTTTGATGAAATGACAATTCCCGTTCACTTGATCCAGTAAAATCTGCTCGAGCGACAGCTAGAGTGTACGCTGGTTCAGAATCTGTATTTTTAAATAAATAAATAAATATGTTTGTTTAAATATATCTTAAAATGAAAAAGTAGTTTAGCAGGAAATATTTCAACCTAAAAAGTAACAAACTATCTATGGGAATACCTTGGAAATAAATTAATGTACTCATTTACATTTAGCAACCTATCTTGTTAATCATGCAGACTAAAATATCTAAATACCAAACCCAATTAAGAGGATTTTGGTTGTGGGGTTTAGTATACAAAAATATCTCCTATAATCTGACCTTATCTGGCAATGAAACATAAGTGGTTAACTTGAGTGTTGAAAAAGTCGATTACAAACCAGTGGTGCAAACAGACTCTAAGATCTGAAAGCAAGAAGCGACATAAAAACGTAATTTGGCCAACAGTAGCCGTGGTAATGCACCTCTCGATGTCGGTCTAATGGATTATCGCTTTTAAAAAAAACGATTTCCTACCATTCGCATACGGGAGACATGTCATATTAATCGTTATAATAACAAATAAGAAACATGAACCTTCTGTTTGGTACACAAATACTCACTAACTATTCTATTATTACCATCTTGTATACAGTTACTGTATTGTACCAATCACTTCTGAGGTCACAAATAATGCAACAGCTACCTTACCGTCTGACAAATGAAACCGTCATCAGCTATTTACATTATAACTCGAATACAATTCTACTTAAATTGGTTACTTGGTATGAAATAGTTTCTGTATCATCCAATATTGTGAATAATTTATATAAACTCGAAGACCGACTATGAAATAAAATACCAAATGCGTAAAAAATTCAATTATGCAAGTAACTATTAAAGTGAGTATATATTAAAAGTGAATAGTGATTCTTTTTAGGCAGAAATGTTTGTTTCTACAGAGTACAAAAAAGTTACATTTCATGTTTTAAAAAAGTGTACTATTCAAGCGTACATACACATTAGTGCAAATGCATGTCGCTCATTCTTGTACATAAATACCACATATAATTTACATGTAACATAAGATTGTTTCTATCTTGGTGAAACGATGCCATTAAATTAAAATTGAACATAGATAGAGATTGAATATACATAAATTATAACTATACATTTGTATTATTAAGTCTTGGTATATCTAAACCACTCACGCACAAAAAAACGATGAATTCATAAAAAACGTTACATGAAGGTGGTATAGTTTATAAATGGAACATCACCATTAACCGTATTATCGACATATAAAAGAAAATATAAATCGAAACGAACCTTCACTATCAGATATGGATTGGACATCTTCAGAAAACACGTAGTCATCATCTCTAACAGTTTCATTTTGCTTAGACGAAGATAATGTCTCATTGTCAATTAGATTGCTATATTTTATTAATAAAAAATAACACAAAATGATAATTTTTACTTTTTAGACAATAACGTTAAAATGGAGAAAAGCACTTCTCTCTGAATATTAGTCGATTCTTTCTTGTGTTTTTTTTTCTTAGAAAAAGTCATTAATTATTGTAGTATGTTGAAAAATAAAAACATTCCAATGGACAGAAAAGTGAAAAATATTAAGAATAATGATCATTAAAATAACAACGATATCTTTCAATAATTAAAGTTAATCCCTTTTTTTGTTGTTATAATATACAAGAGAATTATTTCAATGAAGAGAGATAATTAATAATTAAAATAGAACTATGTACAAATGAATATTGGTTACTAATTAAAATGTTAATAAAATTAATAAGTTAAACTATTCAAATGAACGAAATCAAGAAATACAAGTCTAGTATAAGTGAAGCAATGGATTACTATTACTGATTAAAGCGGTTAACTTCTAATCACTAAGCTAAAGGTTCGACCTTTGTTTCATCGACCTCGGTTTGGATAGTTGTGTAATAAATATATATTGCATATTACAAAATATAACTCAAAGTTAAGTACATGGATTTGTACTTGATAAATAAAGTTTTACATTATTCATCATCGATTACAAAGTTTCAAATATTTTACATCAAGAACAAAAACCAATCTTAAAAATATAAGTGACTGATAAAAACAACATTAATATCACAAATTCATCGTTTTGAAATAAATTTATGTATTCCTTTAAAAACAATAACACCATCAGTACGTCTTTTCAACTAAATTCGATTTCAAACACTGATGATGTATGTATAAGCTAGTAACAGTGTAGTAATAACGGGTATAAAATGTGTGTATACAACAGAACAATTCTTTGTTTATATTTTAAGTAGTTATGGTATGTTTGAATTTGGTCAGTGTTCCACATTATCAAAGAAATATCATGATAATATCATAGTATTCCAATCGACATGTTTTAAAATTAATTTCATAATATTTATTGCCATTTAGTTAGCTAAAAACAACTTCGTATAAATATGTATCGACTAAGGTCGGCAATACTTCACAACAGCAGAAAAACAGTAATATGAAAAACAATGATATAATAAATCAATTTTCATTCATATAATTTTATTGAGATATAAAGTCATCTGCTACTTCTTCATAGATGAATGCATTTGTATCAGACACCAATTTTCAGCCATATCATCTGAAGTCAAGAAATACCAATCTTACAGGGTTAAACCAGGAGGTTATTGGCAATCAACACAGTTTAAACTACAGTCAATGATTTCATGGAATAATTATATATCTCTATGTTATCAGTCTCAGACTTCTTACTGAAGAGTGGATTTCTATGCAGTTCGTGGGAGTTATCCAGGCCGTTTATTCATAATCTCAACTACTAAGTAACCCACAAACCGACAAAATAAAATTTCTATAACAAAACACTATTATTATTATTATTATTATTATTATTATTATTATGAGCAGAGAAGGATGGTGGCTAGCATTGGAAACCACGATGCAGGTTTCATCCTACTTGGAACTCGTCAGCTGGATGTTTACGCCGTGACTCGAACCCGTAACTGTTCTCTTCAAATGCCACCACGTCATCCACTTATCTACGGAGTCCAGATAGCCACCAGATTTTTTTAATCAGGTGAAGTTTGATTCGTTTGTATTGGTTGCTTGAATCTTCGCACTGATATATAGGACTACAATCGATCAATTTCTTTTCGCATCAACCCTGGGACGTAGGTACATCCGAATGACGAGTCTCAAACAGAACAAGATACAGATCCTAGAATGTACTGCTAGCCACCATCTATCTCTGCTTATAATGCTTGTGACTTAATTGTAATGTCGAGACGATCTGAATATGAAGCAAATATGGTAAAAACGGACTGATGAATTGCAGTCCTAAGCATCACTGAGAAGATTCAAGCAACTAATACAAATGAATGAAATATTAATATTCCATTTTTTGCTAAAATAAAAAGAAACACGATAAGATTTATTTGTTAATTAAGCAGGGACTATTATAAATTATCAAGTTATTCGGTATAGACTATTATCAACGGCATTTAATAATTAAACGTGATTACTAATCGTTGTTTGGATCTATGGATAAGCAGTGGAGTAGAGGTAATGAATGAAAAAGTCATCAATATAGAATTTAGACGATCAAATAAAATATCGTAATATTCTACACTACGTGTCAGCTTGGTAAACAATGGAAGTCAATAAACGTGTTTCTTTTTAAAACTTTTACAAGTTCTTCACGAATAACGACGCAATTTTAGTACAAACATAACAGAGCAATGTCAGTTGATAATAATGGAATATATATTCAAAAGCTGTAAGTGATCCTAGGAAATTCGAATCAAAGAGATAAACCTTAGGAAAAGCATGATACAAATGTCTAATTTATATATCATAAGGAACAACTGGTCAAAATGTATCATGAAATATCAATTCTAAACAGAATTTGATAACAAAAAACCTTACCCAACACTTGATGCTTTACCACATTCCACGGGTGAAATTTTATTATTATTATTATTATTACTCTGTACATGATCCAAATGTGTAGTTGATTGGTGTTTAACATTTAATTCCATTGAAAGTTGACATGGATTATGCAAGTTTTGTTTGAATGAATTACTACTATCATCCTTAATATGTTGTTTATCTGTATTTATCTCGATAGCATTATTTGACGAAAGTGATAAACGATGTGAGTCTAAACTGGTCACAGATTTATGACTTGTAGTTTTATTATTGCTAATATTATACTTATTCTTGGTATACACAGGTCCAGGAAGCATATGATCAAAGATTACTAAATGATGTACAATGAGTAGTTTGATTAAATCAATAACACTTGATTGACAATGTAATTGATTATATTCACTTGGAATAGGGATTAATGTTGGACCAAAACAAATAGCCAAATTGTATGCATCCATCATATTCTCATTAGAATATTCAGATACACTAATGAGAAAGAAAACAAGTAGAAGAAAAATAACAAAGTGAAATTAGTATTTGTGATCAAAACGTTTTTGTACATATCATTATTTAGAATGATAATTTTTTGCAATTAAAATTATTTGCTCGCACATTATCAGTAGTTTACACGGTCACTAATAGTATACATTTAAGTTCTGTAAGTTACATCAGTTTTTTTATAGATTGGATTAACTTTCATTTAAGCTATCTATCAATATTTAAATTTCTAGTTTTTTTCCTCACATACGCGGAACAATAATTTAACACATGAAAAAATCAATTCACTATTTATTATTAATTCGTGTTTGCCTGTAGTAATTACATAATCGCAAAAACACTAGTTAGTTGTGAACATTTTTCCTGCTTTCCAAAAAAACAATTATGAATAGCAGGTATACCCAGCTGACGAGTTCGAAGTAGGACGAAACGCGCGTCCTGGATTCCACTACTAGCCACTATCCATCTTTGTATATAAATCATGAACAGTATTCTAAATAAAATCTATTTAGTTCAAGCAAATTGCATGCCTTTCTTTGTTATGCAATTCGAAGAAACATATACTCTTCATTAATTCACTCTTTAACAACAATAAAATACCGATAGTCATCAACGTTAAAATTATTTCTTGCATGCAAATTATGATATGATGAGTCTATCGGGCTGTCACAGTCACATACACACTTCTTTCTCAGCTTATATTTATTTTTTTTAAAGAATTATTTCATATTATTCATTCTCATTACTTGAAGGTAAAAAAAAATAGGGGAAGTTATTAATGTCTTACAACGCAACCCTTGATACATTTTATTTGAGCCAGTAATGAAATTAATGAGAGAAAAAGAGGTCATAGGGTTCGGGGCGAACGTAAAAACCTAATCAAACTCTTCACGAAAATATCGTGAAAACTAACCAATAGTTGTACAACTTGCAACATACACACAGATATACAGTAAAAAAATGCATGCTGCATACATACATGCATACATACATACGTGTAGTACATTATTTACTGAAATCGATTGCAATAACTAACTTTAGTTATGCAAAAAAACTATGATCATCATTCATCTTAATGGATAACCAATTGTCTACATAAATATATATGAATATATTTAACATGATGTACAAAAAACATTACATCACACAATGAATTGTTTCAGTTATGAATAACAAATAAAATACTGAATAATTAAACTAATTTAAAGAAAATTAAAAACAATCATTATTATTATGGACCTTCTTTCTGAAAATAGAAGATAAATATTTATGAATACAAAGAATATAGTGGAATGAAACCAGTTTGTTTCAAATAACCATCATCTTGTGGACTGTGATACAATAATAATTATGTATTAATAGTAGCGAAACTGGTGGATGAAGTTATTGTAAATTATTGTTCTTAATTTTTGAATGTACTGTAAGAATTGTTAAATTACTAAAATCTAGTTAGCACCTAGTTGGATAAATGGAATTCACTCAATGAGTATCTTCTTTCAAAACAATAGAATATTTACGTGTTTACTAATAACAACCATGTTGAGTGTGAGACAATTATCCACCGCAGGCAACGGAAGACGATCGAGCAATATCACGAATCGAATAAAGTTAGACACATATATCATTGAGTGTCGATTTACTGGTCTAGAGATCAATAGTTTGTGAATGAAAAACATGTGTCCAGTATTTCCCGGTTTTTAATGGTGCTCTAGCCATGAAGAGTTCGTGATTTAAACTCTGAAAACTCTACAATCTCCACAGATGCTGTCGCGAAAACTAATAACAGATCAATGTAAAGCTGTACTTCTATTGAAACAACCCACAACCATAAGTACATTTGTGATGGGCGCCATTATGATTTGATTTTGCATAATATATGTGCAGCTAACATTTGAAAACTTAGATTAAAATTCAAATACAACGCTACATCAAAATAATTGCGATTCAGTTATTGTAAGAAAAGAAGTAAATTTCAAGTGGAAAACATCCTACAGAAAAAATAATAAAAACACTGATCATTTATTGACCTATTTAAAGCATTTCGCTCGTATCTTGATGTCGGTACCAATAGAAAAGACAATCAAAAGTTTCGATAAAAGAAAAATCAATCACAATTCTCACAAATATTTTGAAAAATTAACTAGACTAAATTTATAGATATTTGCTATAATGTAATAGAGATTCTCCTTACGAACTAATATGGAGTGTAAAATCATTGACAACTATGAAGCCTTACACAACAGTTGCTTTAATTTACCCTATAACACCTCAGTTTTAATTACTCGAAACCACTGTACACAATGTAGGACTTAACGATTCTTCAACTGACGTCAGGATACCATGAAAAATGTTTTTGATTTGTTCAAAAACTTTACAAAACAGCATAGTTAACTATTATCATGCGCCGTCTACTCACAACTTGCATCTAGGTGAATCTGATGAAATTTCAGTGACATCCTGTAGCCTATAAAATCTGAAGTGGCATACTATCGTCAGATAATCAAGTTGCATGGTTACAATTTAACTGACGTTACAACGGATTACTGAATTTTAAAGCACTGATCAAAAGTTATCATTGATAACACCATAACTGAATAAAATGGATTTTGCTTTTAGTGGAGTTGTAAGTGTACACTGTTAAGTCAGTCATCCAACTTGTTTGTATGAGTCAGTTCACATATTTTCTCAAATGTATAACCTGAATGCATTAACGTGTTAAATATTCATGGCAGTTCTGTTGATTGTTTGTTCGAAACGAAATCTATGCTATGTAGCTTTTCACAGCTTCAAAAATATTAATCACAAAGACAATTCTAATTGCTTCATTAATTACCAGTTTGATAACCAAAGTTTAGTGATAACACTCTCGAGTCATGCAACTTAAGATTGATATAATTATTGTTTTTTTTTCATACGTAAAATGGTTTTCGATAATGGATTATTTTTACTCTCTCTCTCTCTAGCAGCTTTGATTTTACAAGAGTGCTGTAGTCGAGTGTTCATTTTGACATAAAATTTCATCTCGCTCATATCTTTTATTATTACAGTTTGACTATGCTTACAGCTTCCTGAAATACAGATTTTTCTCCGATATCATGTTTGTTTTAATTATTGTTCTATAATCCTTTAGTCAACTGCCACTAGTCAGTATAAGATCAGCATGAGGTTGTCGATATTTTCGAATTTCCTTGAGATCATGAACTGATCAATGTTGACCACCTTTGAAAATCTGGAAACACTGGACTGCCATTTCGTCTCAGTATGGGACTCCTGAGTAGTGAGCACCCACGACCCCGCACGCAAGAGTCGAACCCGGAACCTCCGGTCTCGCCGGTTCAATGGTTTCGATGTTAAGAATTTACGCACGAGGACAGTTTATGGGTTCGATTCCCACGTACGGACGCGGATGCACACCTCTGAGGAGCCCCACATCGAGGCGCAACGATCGTCCAGTGCCTCCAGGTTTTCAAAGGCGGTCTAACATTGGTCGGTTTATGATTTCAATGAGATACAACATAAGATCGTTTAGTAGAAAATAATTGCATGATATACATACACCTTTGAAGTAATAGTATTTTCTGTGATAGAAATCACTTTTTAATCACTGATTAATATTATGATTACTTTTATTGCCATTATAATTTCACATACACGCAGTATCACAAAAGTAACATGACTGACAACAGACCACCTCACAGGGACATTTATTCACAATATTTGCTCGCGTAAAGTACAGTTAAGATTGTAGATGTTGTCTATTATTAAATATTCTATTATTCTATACTATCTCTAATCAATAAAACATTAACTATGACAATATTTGTAAGTTTAATAACGTATGAGTGTGTCCATTCATGCAAAAACTAGTATGTATCGTTAGTACTTTGACTGTTAGGTATTTATATGTCTTTATGGTGTAAAGATGCGTGTGCCTGTATATGTTGATGTCGGACGTGCATTTAAATCTTTTTTCAACAATTATTTATTGTCATGTATTAACAAGTTGTAATGTTGTAGTGTAAATGTTATTGGTAAAGTTTAATTCATTGTGCATATACTTGTTTATATATTGAATAAATTTCGATAGGTAAACAACCACATTTCATTTTATATGTAAATCTATTCAATTTAATTTCCTTGATATATTCACTGTGTCCAATCATTATTATATGAAAAAAAATCTTATGAAACACATTGTTTATAAAACACCGTCGATATCATTCTCAGACTTTGCGTTCTTTGAATGGGAAAACTATGATCACCTAAGCATTAATCATATATTGGTAGTGAAGACTACTGATTATACATATTGCTATACTCAAAGTTTATTTCTAGGGTAGCTAAATTTGTGGTCCATATGTCATACTTTACGAATTCGACACTTGGTAGATTCGATTCAATGAAATAAACAATTTAAATGTTTACCAGTTGTTATACCTGTCAAATCCCATATTTCTCATCGAATTTTGTCGATCATCAATGTTTATCTTGAAATGACATCAATTAGAAAGCCAGTTTAAATAGTGCAACTCATTAACAATGTACACATTTATAACTACGCAATGAATTAAGCTCATGATCCTCAGATATCATGATAAGCAAGATTAATTTTGATTATTGAGTTGAAATTGAATGGTTCATATTAACAATGTTACCCAATACATAAAAAAGTAGAACAATTTGATGTTAAAGCCGAGTTACTGCCTGAATGATGAATTTACAGGTCACAGAATGTCACTAACATCTGACCAAATTGACCTGGTTTACGTTGTTTTTGTGGAGGGTTTTTACATATTTGAACTAATTTTAATGGCATGCTGAGATCAGTTGAAGAATAGTTCAGTCCAAATCTGTGTATGTACGGTATTATTGTTAATCCCTAGCGAGACTTCATTTGTTTTGTAAATTACACTAGTTTGTGAAGAAAATTATTTACACACTGAAAAATCATTTGAAAATGACTCGTTTCAACAGTAAAATTACTGATGCTCAAATGAAAATTCACATGGACCAATAAGAAGATAAAATTATCATTATTTGAATGGTATCGTTGAGTAACTTTCATTCAGATAATCATAAACAAACGAAAATTTATTGATTGTCTGAAAGCTTAAATCACCGTCATTTATAATTCAAAACTACTACTAATTATAGTGTATATAACATGAAGTAAGCCCGGGACGAGAAAAAAATTTTTGCTGAAGATTGAAGTCTTCTGATATTATTTAGCATATAATAATTAGTGAAAATAAAAACTCCGAACACTAAGATAACATAATAACTTACTGATTCAAAAATGCGAATAAATATCTCATTACAACAAAAACCGGTCTACTCAAATTTTCTGTGATCACATGACGTAAGCGTCGAATCATTTCACTGATTTCCCGATCTGACAAAAGAAAATGGTGAGAAGAAGCAATTAACAACGATTACAGAAACAAATAAAAACGTCCATAACAACAGACTTTAGATAGTTGTAAGTAGTTGACAGAAAAACCCTAGACAGAGATCTCGGTGCAAGTTGGCACTCATTAGCAAGGAGCAACGCCAGTCTTGAGTGAATTGATGTTCGCTGCAGAATTTAAACCCGCATCATCCGACTTCACAATCTGATACTTAACTATTGACCTATTCGAATCGCGACTGACCACTAGTAAAACTGTGGTATTTACAATTGATTGGTCGATCATAAATGTATATTTCTATTGTACAGTTCCTAATAGAAGCATCTTTCGAACAAGACATGAGAGCACAGATTCTTACGATTAGCATTTCATTGTCAAATGATTTTGTAAGTGCTACGAAGCAATAAAAGTAAGTGACTGATGAGAATGCTTAATTAAGCTTTAGACTGATTGGAAAACTGAAATTTCAGTTTGGAAAACAACTCTGAAAAATTCCTCATGAAATAGAAAATCTTTATTTCATTCAAAATTTGATGCAACATGATCGATTTGCACTTCCAAGTAGTTAAGCAACATTACAAATGAATATCTTTAAGCACGTTTACTAGATTGATTAAAGGTATGAAGACAGAAGGAAGTTAAATTAATGGTGTAAACTCCATGTTGTGTTAACAAGAGGTGCTAATTATCTACAAGAAAAGTTTAATTTCACGGTTTCAATTGTTCCGTTTAGTTTAAACATTCTTTCTGTCTAATATGTTATCAAAAAAATTAATGATATTATTTTAAATTTTTCCTCGAATTGTGATATTTTCCTTTCTCTGTCCTAGTGACCACAAGGCGAAACTGATATAAAGCTTGTAGTACAACTAGAAAGCTCACTTCTACATGAAGTAAGCTTTGGTGGTGTTGTCTAGAACGATAACGAAAGCTCCACAATAAAACCATATAGCTAAGTGAACTATATATATATATATATATATATATATATATATATATATATATATATATATATATATATATATATATATATATATATATATATATATATATATATATATATATATATATATATATATATATATATATATATATATATATATATATATATATATATATATAGTTTATTAACCTGGGCAAATATACTACACTACTGCGTCAGGTTCCAATTTGTTTCTGACAAAGGATACGGATAGAAATAAGAGCAAATCAATGCCATTAGTAAACTGACGAGGATTTGAATAAGCTTAGAAAAGATATTTGTGTTGGATATGTATTCTTTACACTTTATCAATGATTCTCTCGCCTTGACCTAATTTTTTGAACAGTTTACTATTTTATTAACAGAGCATTATAATTGCTAATGCCAATAGAATTGTATGTAATGGCCACATTTATTCACCTCATATATCAGAATATAAATTAAGCAAGACATTTCAGGTCAATTGTTTTATTAAAAATAGTAATTTAGAGTATTAACGAACATTAGTAGAGAAATTTCCGTTTGTGCAAGGTATTATTTTATGTTAAGAAAACTAATTGACCTGCTCTTATTAAATGATGTGTATAGCAACTGTTTTGTAAACAAATCAGTGACCCAATTTATGAACTCATTTTTCGAGCCAAACACGTTTTGTGAGAAGACTAATTACCATCACTTGATAAGCAAAACTAAAATAGATCGAGTAGGGTTCGAACCTGTATCTCCGTAGATAAAAGTTGTATTCTTTCATGGCTTATTACACATGGACATTTTGTTACCGTGCATGTATAAAATATACTAATCATGCAACTCACAGCATGAAGTATTGGTTTTATATTAAAACAGTTGAGATATGAAACATTCATACCAGCACACATCATAATGAAATGTAATAATTCTTAGACTATTTATCCTAATAGCTGTGTTGGAATGAAAAGTTTATTTTCACTTTAAACGTAGGATGGTGGTTAAAAATAATCAACAGGAAACCCTGGACCTTAGTTTCGTGCTTCTTGGCACAAATCAGCAAGATGTATCTGTAATCTTGAGGGAACTGATGCTCCCTGACGGATTCGATCCCATGTCGCCCAGCTTCACAGTCAGAGACGTCACAACTGAGCTACCCGGGCCGCGACTAACCTCATGTAGTACTGAGATGTATTTACAATTAACTGATCACTGGATGGTGATCAATGTCATGTATTTTAGATCCTTTTTAAGGCAGATCAAATCCTACCGACCAAGTTGCAAAACGTCAATTCCATAGATAATAATACATTGTTTGAATGACTAGACACATACTACATAAACATCTAATCGAATTCGTTTACAGCTGGCTTACTTGCCTATTTCATAATCGTTATCATCATCAAAGTCGCATTACGACTAAGCATTTAAAGACATAAACATTACAACATACAATATAATTAGTTCTTATAGTTCAATTATGACAATGAGGTAGAGATCAAAAATCGTATGTAAAATATATTCATCATTATAAATAATGATATATATATATATATATCATTGTTTATAAGTCATAATAAAGCCTATTTAACTCGTTGAGGTATCAATTAGATTTTGATAGCTGCATAAACAATCGTAAACAGTTTATGGTCAACGGTATGCACATATGTAAATCAACTAGGTTTAAAACAATGACTTTCAATAGTCCAATTATTTCATGCAATTGGTTTATGCTACACGCTTAAATGAACCAAGAATAAAAATGCGTGCGAATTTTCGCAAAATACATTACCAATCTCGGTTTGCGTATATTTGTGATGAGGATAATTTATATGTAATTTAAGAGAAAGATTTGCGGGTTATGTAATTCAGTGGAATATTTGACTTCGTGACAGTATGAAGTTACGTACGTAAATCAATGAAAGTTATCATACCCCATTAGAACAGAGAGATGAAATTGTCAAACCAAATCCCAGAATAGTAAAAGTAGTAGCAGTATTAGCAGTAATAAGGAAGGTTAGGCATCAAAGATATGACATGAAAAGAAAATATAATTTAGTGAAATAAAAACAAAAATAGTTATCAGGAATTTAGGACCTCAAGATTGAGATGGGAACAAAGAATGAATGCACTTACACCATTGCAAACGATGTTGAACTATGTCGTTCAAAGTATCTAATTATCACCTGGATCCCAACCGAATAAATCGTACCTAATAATATGGCTCAGTCCAATTGTCAGTGACTTCATGGACCGATGTCTTGTTTTGGTTTGGCCGCCCCGAAATAACCCTGACGAGCACCACTTAAAGTAACTGATTCCAATGATAGCTCACCAACAGTGTTCGCGTAGAGAGCCTGTACAAGATTAGTGTACTTCTTTGGTACACCTTTCAATAACAGGCACTGCTACATGACCTCACAACCAATAGAGTCGAATCCCCCTTAAGGTTAATGGACACAACTATTGTCAGACGTCTAAAAGCACGTCTAGGTTTCCAAACCTGCTGAAGGGCAAATATTTAATCTACACACCCACGCCCAAGTCTAGAACCAGCTCGGTTTCATCAGGTTAGCTCTTCACGAGCTCTAATTAGACGTCGTAGTATTATCGAGGCTAATATTTTAGGCTATATTAGTTAAATTGATTTCTTTGCGATTGTTGCAAGAGGATTTTTGTCCCTTCTCATAGACTGGGACCAGTCAGTTGAGATCACATTCAGTCCCCGGATTTTAGCTACGATCTCAGTTAATCTAACTGATAGAATTGAACCACTACTCTTAAAAATCTCAGGGGTTGGTCCATCAGACAGATAGAAAACTCCACATACTTTAACAAATCATCAATGATTTTAGGTTGCTTACAATTGTCTATACTCAAGATTGACGAAATTCTCACAATTATCGATGATGTTAAGAATGTATGGTACTAAAAAACAACTACTAATTAACTATGTTTAGTCTTTTTCAAATATAATGTTCGCAACTAGACTGATTGGGGTCTGATTTCCCATGATAAGATTGAAAGTTGTCCTCAATAAACACATCTCAGTGCAAGAATTTTGTGATACATGAGAACAGACAGAAATTCTTGTGATGTAATAAAAATGTACCATTGAGATAATGAACTTTCTAAGACTTTTGGATCAATAACTAATGCACTAACCATTTTCCAGTTCAAAGTATGTATTACATATCATATATATCGAGTACGTTCATAACGTTTAACAATATTTGAAACACAAGTGGTCCCACCAACAAACATATAGTTGTATATGCATTTAACGACTCCTCTTGTTTATTAAAGGGTTTGTCTTGCTCAAAAAGGCATTCTTATTGGATCGACCGATGGAGTCACGTGATAACCTATACTTTGAAGAACCATTGTTAGAATCCACCTTAATGAGTGATGAATATCATAGTTAATAATCTCTCCTACATAACAATGTTCACCTACATTAACCTTTTCAAGGTTTTCTCTTACTTTTAAATGAACGTGTTGACAAAAATTGTGTTTTAAACACATTAATTGGGAGGTAACAAACGTTTGACGAATAAAGAAATTACATTTTTGCTAACATCTTAGTAACTAAACAGAATCATCACGGTTAAAGAGAACTGGAAAAACTACAATGAACAATAATATTGGCGTGTGCACAAACAGAGTTATTAGAAACAGCATATTTCAATAAATATTTGAGACCATTTACCTTTAGAATCATCTCGAATATATATATATATATATATATATATATATATATATATATATATATATATATATATATATACATATATATAAAGCTTACTTACGTTTACGTGTTATGTCTATAAGTTCTAAGAAAATGGTATCTGGAAATGGAGGCTCGCCTAGTTCACGAAAATATAATTTTAACAGACTAGCAGTTGAATTTATATCTCTTGCCTCATGAATACCAATCAGAGGGTCATCCCCATTTTCAAAAGCATCTTTAAAGTCATTAATTTCTGCCTGACTACCAGAAACACGAAATACACCTTGTTGATGCATTCCTGAAAATTAAAAAAAGACTGAAATAAGAAATGCACAAAATACAATGAAAATTGAATGATATGTTAAAATTTCAAAAACGAATTAGAAAACATTCTGTATGGGCTAGGTAACTCGTAAAAAAGTATAATACATGTAGTTAGTCATTGATATTTTGTCGAAAATTTGACATTAAACTTGGTAAAGATGATTCACAATAATTACCAACATTTTATTGCGTAAATATTTGGCAGTTAATATAGAATTTAAATTAAAGAATTGTGCAATAGGATTCCGACTAAACCTGTTAACGAGAACTAGACATACACCATCCAATTCAACTGAACTATTTAAGACAAACTTCGAAGCAATTAATCGATCACATAAAAACTACCACACTGTACCAAATATTTAATAATATTAGGTGGTTGAAGGTAATCAGTAAGAAAACTATTGGCGTAGAATATGCGAGAGCTCTCATTAATCAATATCAATCTTACGTCAAATAACGTCTACATTATAGGCAAACATCAATTTATTTGGGTCATGATGTTTACACTGAATAATAACTAAGGACATTTCTACTTCACAGTGTAGATAGAATTCTACTGCATAAGGGATGTATTTACAAGACTAAGTAATTCAATATAATAGTGCAGATTGCTTTGACATTAATTCGTTAACGTCAATCGTAAGAATACTCTGAATTAACCTATTGAGATGGTTGGGACTTTATAACCAAGATTATATTGTTTATTTTCCAAACGATACCAGAATGGGAATTACGTACAAAGATTTTATGTGGTGGCATTACTTTTACCTCGTAAGTATGAAGTTTAATAATCCTGGCTTTATTCCCATGTCAAAAGTTTAGTACAACATACATACCCAAAACACACGTTTTATGTTAGAATTAAGACTCAAAAGATAATTCTGGATAAGAACAAGAAACCCATGATTGGGAATGAAGGAAACTTTTAGAGAATTATACTATTTAAAGGCTACATATTAATGTGTTGATATTCTACAATATTCTTATTTATTATAAATAAGTAGATAGTTTTTTGTTGAAAAGTGAGTCAGACAAAAACAAACTTGACAAGTACATAAACTAGGGAATATAAAAGAAATACTATGGTAAAGAATCTATTAAAATATAACCATGGTAACATGAATTATTACTGTCGATAATTAGTCAATACAGTGATCATTTGGATTAGGGTATCTCTTACAGAATAGAGTATGACTGAACTCCGATAAAAATCGAGATTAAAAAATATGACTACAGTTGACTGGATTTGCAGTGTAGGTATTGTATGTCAGCAGTTAGTCCAAAGTAACACAGAACCCAAAGATACATATGAAATGGTAAAATTTATCACATTACATCAGGACAAAAGCGATAAAATTCATTATGCTGATATAATGTAATGCAATGAATATTAAATAAGTAGAAGTATAAGTGATAGTAAAAAGAAAGATAACCTCGACTGAAAAATTTCCACTATAATTTTTAGATTAAAATCTTCACATGTTTCTGCATTTCAATCTACTATCTGTCTATTAAGTTATTTATCTCAAATCTAGTCAACGATGACTAAATAATTGCGCACATACATACAAAACAATAATAACTGAAAAAAATGTCAAGCATCCCTAAAAAGATAGTAGTTTAATCAACAGTAACAAACCAAGGAGAAAATGTATTACAGTATTAAATCAATTCAATAAAAAAACACTTTGAATGAAGCTTCAAATTGTAAACAGTGTAGAGAAGACATCTAGTTGAACACAGACATTTACAAATAAAATAATGTACTTCACCGACTACAACATCCTGACATTTCAAATTTTTAAAATATAATGCACATGGTGAATTGACTACTGATGATTAATATTCCAACAATTTTCTTCCAGAAATACAAACACAAACACTCACTTTTCGGTCATATCATAATGACACATCTATTTGTTGAAAAAATAAACAAAGAATTATTCTTCGCATGAAGAAAATATTCTTTCTTTTTAGGACTTAATGGTGACAGGCGTGTGCTCGCATACACATACACACAGGTAGATAAAATTGTTGTTTATATCAACCAATTTAAGACAAAAGAAGATTGATGAACGAACAAAAGAAATTTACCTACGGATTGAATAAAAATTGAATTTAATAATAATAATAATAATAATAATAATAATGAACACAAATTTATTTTTAAAATAACAATTAAATATCCTCTCAGATCTCTCTACTTAAGAGATCAAGTGGAAAGAGTTTATTTATGCAAGCCGACGAAAAATTAACGATACTAAATAACAAGAAAAATTAGAATACTATTTTTAAAAAGGAAAGAAAATATCAAAAATTCAATAATAATAATAATGGTAATAATAATCTTTAATAAATTGCAGTTGGAAAACAAACAGATACACATTAATAATCTAAAACAGATAATGAAAGCTTGCTTGATATATTCAGTTGGATTGTTTAACTGATATCATCTCAACTAGTTAATTAGCATTTAGAAAAGAAAGTTAATAATAAAATGAGATTAATGGATCATATCTCTTCTTCTCTCTCTCGCTCCCTTCAGTTATGAATAAATGATAAACACAGAAAGAACGATGTATTCAATATAATATCATTTCTGTTTAATTGGGTGGTTTACGAAAAATTGGTTAATTTTACAGATACTTTGTGTAATAAACCAAAACTGATCAAACTATTTTAATGAAAAGTGTTAAGGAGAAAAGAAAAATGTTATTCAACCTAACAGAGTCAGTCAGTCACAACGTAGAACCTGGTACGTATGTACATCGGTCCGAATTGCCGTACCTCATTAGCACATCAAGATGAAACTGTCAGGAAAAATCTATGAATAAAAGCGGAAATAAAAGTATCGGTGGTAATAGCAAAAATAGGTCATAAAAGAGATAACACGCAAAGAAAATATAATTTACGGAAATGAAAACAAAAAAAGTTATCAGGAATTTAGAATCTCAGGATTTGAGATGCACCTACACTATTGCAAACAATTTTGAACCATGTCATTCAATATATCTAACGATTGGTTACGATGATCACCCGAACTCCAACCAAATAAACTGCACCTAGTAACACAGCTAATTCCAATTGTTGGTGACTTCATAGGGTGATGTCCTGTTTTGGTTTGACTGCCCCTGGATTCATCATAGCCTACTTTTATGCCAGAAAACACTGCCTGTCGAGGTAGGAGGTCGTTGGAAATACTTAACACATATCCCAACCGCACCTAACAGGGTAAAAAGATTTTTACTTTTAAAACTCACCATATTCATTAATAACACGAATGCAAGATAATACAATGCGAGGGATCGGTTGATTAGTAGCTTCTACATATTCATCTATGGTACCACCAAAAAGTTTTGGTTTGCCAACATTCGGTACACGAAGGACACGACGGGCTTGATGCTTACTGACTAGAGTAGATTGACTTCCAGGACTTACAGCATGACTGGAAAATGAAGGACTTGATACAGGTGTTGATGTTACATCACAATGAGATGATGATGCAAGAATAGGTGAATTAAGTGAATCTTGATGAAAACTTTGTGAAGTAAAATTAGGAGCAGGTGGTGGAGGTGGAGGTGGTGATGATGAGAAACCACTATCGATTTTCGAATGACTAGAAGTTGGTGACGTTGGAGATTTGAGATTTTTTGTAAAGTCTTTATTATATCCAGGTAGTTTTGGTAAAACAGGTATACCATGTCGAAGCATAGATTTCAGGTTTTGACAAGATGGCGATGTTTGAGGTATTGATTCATGTGAGTTTGGTTGTGAAGAAGCTAGTGCATCTTGAATTTGTGCAAGTTTCACTTGCATTAATTGACAAATATGCATTTCTTGGGTATAGTGTGCAAATCTCTGACAAAAAAGTAACGAAAGACAACATTGTGGTTTCGGGAGAAATATATAATAAAAACAACTTGACAAACATTAATAGAAATCGCATAAATACCATATAGTCGATTACAACACAATAATTAATAGTAAACATAAAAACTGCAATGGATATGAAATGACATAAACATGTACGCTGTCAATAATAACACTGATTTTCAAAGACTCTAAAAGCGCAGTTCACAAATTACTAATATAAAAAATGAAATTCACGTAACTATGAAATAAAAAAACATAGTTCCTGGAGATCACAACACAATAGGAAGAAAAATAAAATGCTTAGTCTTCCTCACTTTCTTTGTTTATTTCATTTAGTAAACATAAAATCACTGAGAGAAATTCTAGAGTAGATATACATGAAGAACACTGAAAATCTTATTTTCACCAAATAAATCAGTATTAGATTAACTGTAATTGTAATGAACGCGAACTCAGGTGGATATAACCAAATTATTGTGTAATGCAAAATTACAGAGTGGTTACACTAAAATATGAAAATCATACATTAAATACATAAGTTGCACATCTCCCACCACTTGTCATTTAAGTGCTTCATGATCCTTTTAATTCTGCTGTTATTACAAATGTTCTCTGTTTACATTCCTGCTCTCTTCAATTCAATCTACTAACAGGTGTTTTACATCCGATTGGCGGCTACATACTACTTATATCTATCAGCATAAGTAGAATATACCGCATAAACTTTTAAACAAAATGTGTAATTTTAAATATTTGGACTACTGAAAATGTACAAGTTTCTGGCTAGAAACGATTAGACAACTTAATTGATCGCAATTTTAAGACCGATTATCAAATTAATATTAATAGACAGTTATTAATATATATTCTGTACACATAATGAAAATAGAATTATTTAAATATAATAAATAGATAAATGCTACTATGAAAAGATCTTGCTTAATTATTTATAAGAAGTACATCAAAGTATACACATTTGTTAAACTGAGAAGTAAATGTGCTTGGCATAGACACTGAATAATTCAGACATTTAACTTTCAAATTGATAGGTTATTAATATAAAACCCTTTCTATGCCTCTACCACAATTAGAATAATCGAATGACATTGCAATAATTGAATTTCATATTGAAAAATATGGTTTACCATTATATACAGCCGTATAGATAGACTTAATTAAACATTCCACTAATAAATAGGTTGCATTTATCGCAGACTGATTTAAGTTGAAATATAATTGAAAATCAACACAGTATAACACAATTAAATTTATGATAACAATGTTATCCAAGAAAATATTAATAATATTTTGTTTTGTATGATATTTAAATAGAACAAGGTCGAAATTTCAACATGAAATATTACAACTACTTAGATAGTTATATTGCAGTCGTGTAGTATAACCAGTGCTTTTACGAAATGATCTGCAAATCAGTATTTACGAAGACTGAAAAAGTCAAGTGGAGAAACCCATTTCAGTTTAAGATCTGTTGTTATATCATTAACTAGATGCTTCATGTTAATTTTTCAGTTAATAGAAATGACACCACGTCATAAAGAATGTAAATAGATATTATGGCTGCTACGTTGACGTGGTGGTCGGGTTCACCTATCTGGATGACTCGACCGAACTCTATTGGACGATATTCAAAAAGATGTATTATTTGAATGGATGGAATGTAATCAGTCATGAAATTTCAAAAAAGGTCAACTTTCAGACTAATCAATAGAAGCTCAATGTTTACATTACAGATTTCCTACAACGAGTCAATGTTTCCCAATGGTTAATTTGTGTTTAAATTATCCAAAGATCTGAAAAAACTCAAACTAGTGATTGACATGAGAGCCTTGGAACTAGTTATATATATTGAAAGGTAGAATAAATTTAAAGTGGAACATGCTTATCTTAATGCTATCTAATGGCATCAGCAATATCGTCCAACTAAGCATTTACTACAAATATCCAAGAGATGTCCTAACCACAGAACTTCTTAAACAGTTAGGGGAGACAAAGATAGATAGACAGCTATGCCTATCTCCAGAACTCTTATCAAAACCCAGGGTCTTAAAGAGACACTATAGATGAGTCATTAATCTAACTAACATACCATAAAATGACCTCAAAATTAACCACATACACATAACAAGTGACAAATACAGTGGTACAGAAGACCAGTCATAGTAATAACAATAATAGTCACGGCCACCCTCATAAACAGTACATATCTACTTTTTCTATTCAAAATAGTGAAAATTAATAGATTATCCAACCTTTATTCGTATTGAACAAGTATTAAAAAGAGGTGGCAAGTCATGTTTATAACTAAGGCTGTTGTAGTCACAACAAATTATAAACAAATAGAGATAAACAAAAAATGACTCATCGCTGTGATGCGAAATCTATGATATACAACATTATTTATCAGAAAAAAGCCTTAAATGTACAAACTTCAATAGCAAGTGCTAGACTATTACAAAATGATGAGAAAGGTGAGTATTCCTACAACAATAATCATGGACAATTTGTGATACTTATGAAGGTTGAATAGTTAGGCCAATTTACAGATGAAGTGGAAATTCTTGATCTAATTAGTCATTTAGTGAAAATGGCAATCTCTGAAACACTAATAAAACTAGAGATAGTACACATAAGTGACTTACTCCATATTGAAGGAACCATATATATCGTATACACGAATGGAAGCGTTTAACGTCAATCAGTCAGTCGCAACGTAGAACCTAGGACATAAGTACATCTATTGAAGATGCCATAATATCTCACTGACACGGAGTTAAAATCCTTAAGCTAAGTCCCAAAGTGAAAGAGATAGTAACAGTACCAGTGCTAATAGAAACTATTAGGCATTGAAGATACGACTCGACAAAATACAAATTAGTGAAACGAGAAAAAACATCGTGAGGAATTCAGAAGTATATCTTTAACACAACGCGCCACCAATGCTAATGATTCGATGCTTTTAACGATTTGCAATATGAAATCATTCTGAGATAAAATTCAAATAAAAAAATCAATTAAACTGTCCAAGTCTACTTACATCTAAATAAAACTTCTCTTGTTCAATTCTAGAATCACGGAACAATGACCTGAGACGAAGATATAAACCAGCTTGAGTTGGATCGTTCCCACCAAATGTAGTTGAACCTGAATGATTAGTCTGTGAAACAGTTGATAAATTAGAAGTATCCTGTAAACTACTGTCTTGATTCACGATAGCTGTTGAACTAGGCAACAAACCAGGGCTTGTACTCCGGCCACTTGTAGATAATATCTGTTGATTAGAATGTACATTTGCAGCACTGATTGTACCAGGAGAAGAAGACGAAGATGAAGTAACAGAACCAGTTCCAATACTACCCATACTACTTCCTAAAGGGTTAGAAGTTGTTAAGTTATTCGACACACCAGCCGAAGCACCACCACCAACACCGACAAGTGAACGTCTTGAACGAGGCTTTTCAATGCAAAACAACCGTGAGACATCATAGTCTTTCTGATTAATTAATTCTAATAACTTCTTTTCAACCTAGAAATAACAAGATTTAAAAATGCGGTTCCAATTAATGAGATGCAAAACTATCAGCATAAAATCAATAATGAGTATCATACACGAATAATATAGCTAATCATACGTGGAAAATTGTAAACCATAGAAATTAATTTAGACTAGTTTGAAATAAAAAATTAATGAAAGTCAAACAGAAGTAGTTAGACGGTAATAACAAAAATGATGTTAATTGCCAGTTTATGGACAATCGTTACTCAAAATCATGTATTTCAGTTGAGATTGTCCACTAGGTAAAAACGTGTAATAATAAAATTTAGTAGTAAGACAGTAAATATTCTTGAGAAAAATTAGAATTATAATTCACAAGTTTAAGTAGTCAACTTAAATTGTAAAATCGCGAGTTTGAGATCCCTCTATGTAATTCTGTTTAAGATCTTGGTTATAATCTCTAACATTCATCCTGTGCCCAACCTAAAGCCTCATATGCAAACTTAAATTTAGTTAAGTCGCAGATTGAAATAACGTATATAGAATCACGAAGATTCGCGATCTTTATCCCTTATCTTAACCCGGACTTTAGTACTACACATCTGCTAGTTCTACAATACACGATCAACACTTAGAAATCTATGATAACACCTTCAAAAAACCCATAGAATGCATGTGATAAACATTCAAGTATAATTATCCTACTGTTTATATCTAGAATATTGGTCGCTGTCATACAATAGGAGATTGTGGAAACCGAACGATAAACCAACACAGGGTTTCAACTTAATTTCTAATTATTTGGATTATCCCGTTATTTATATTTTAACTGAAAATTGATCAGTCTTGGTCGGTACATTTGGATTCTTTGTGGATTGCTTTGATATGTCCATTACGAAACGTTTAAACAGACTACATTCATAGAATGCAAGTATGCCAATACCGATCAAGTTTCAATTAAAATACTAACAATGGGATAATCTGACCAATTACAAATTAAACTAACATTCACACTCGTTGTAAAGATGAATGGTTATGTGGAGTTGGTAGCTAAGTGGATAACCTAGTGACCTCTGAAGTAAAAGGTGAACGGCAAATTTTTGATGGAGGTACAATCGGCTGACGAGTCCGAAACCAGACGAAATCTGAGCCATGGATTCTACTGCTAGATAAATCCTATCCATTCTATATAAACATTGGGTTTCATGATTGTATCGATAAAGGATTTACTCCCTGCCCAAAGACAGAATCTCAGTCACACGGTTTTCAAACAAACAATCACTGCCTTACTTAACATCATGACCGCCTTTTAATTATTAAAACGGATTTTTAAACTCATCTTTGAAAAAAACGGGTCAAAAAAGTTTGGCGATATTCTGAACATTCTTAATAAAAACTCCATCAGACTAACAGAAGCACATTATCTTATTGTCAGTCAGTCAGTCAGTCAGTATCAACGTAGAACTTAGTACGTAAGTACATCAGTTCGAGTTGCCATACCACATTAGCACAGAGATTCAGTGGTCGATTCAAATCCCGTAGTGGTAGAGGTAGCAAGAGTATAAGCAGTAATCGGGAAGATTAGGGTTTGGAGATGTTATTTAACGAGTATAATCCAGTGAAATAAATTTGGAAAGAGGAAAAAAAAGGGCATGAAGAATTCAGATAATTAGAATTTGGGAGAACATAGAGAGTGGATGCACCTGCGCCATTGCAAACGATTTTGAGCCATGTCATTCAGGGTCTCTAACCATCGGTTGCTATCATCTCGCGGTCCCCAACCAGGTAGTCTACACCTACCAACATGACTCAGTTCACTTGTCAGTGACTTCATGGATTTGTGCCATGTTTTGGTCTGGCCGCCCCTAGCTTTCTTCCAACCTACTCCTATACCACTGAATATAGCACGTCGAGGTAGTCGGTGGTTGGTCATACGTAACACGTGTCCCAGCCATCTCAACTGATGAAGTTTCACTACTTCATCAATTGATTTGCCATCCTTACCTAGTACCCGTTTCCTAACAGCTGCGTTACTTACTCGGTGGTCCCAGGATATACGAGCAATACTTCGAAGACACCTATGATCAAATACTAGTAACCTACGAATATCCTCTACTCTTACCGGCCATGTTTCACAGCCATAAAGTAGGACGGAACGAACTGCTGCGCAGTAAACACGTCCTTTGGTTGGTAGACGGATATCTCGCCTACGCCATAAATGACGCAAGTTGGCAAAAGCTAGTCGAGCCTTCTGTATCCGTGCTGAGATTTCGTCACACACCAGACCACAAGGGCTGATGAGACTTCCAAGATAAGTGAAGCGGTCGACAGACTCAACTACTTCACTCCCTATCACTAGTTCGGGTGTCGATGTAACCCAATCCTGAAGCAACATTTTGCATTTCGAGGGAGAGAATCGCATCCCGAACATGCTTGCATTGTTGCTTAGAGTGGTCAGAAGACTCTGCATTTTGTTAGCGTCTTCACCAAATAAAACTATGTCATCTGCATATTCTAAGTCAACAAGTGAACCTCCCGGTAGAAGTTCAACCCCAGGAAATTTAGATGAGGAGAGTGTTATCTCTAAAAGTACGTCGACCACAAAGTTGAACAAGAATGGGGAGAGTGGACAGCCCTGACGAACACCACTTGAGGTAATCAATTCTGATGACAGTTCGCCATAAGCTCTCACTCTACCAGATGTGTTCGAGTAGAGAGCCTTTATAAGATTAATGTACTTCTTTGGTACTCCTTTCAGTGACAAACACTGCCATAGAACCTCACGGTCAACAGAGTCGAATGCCGCCTTAAGATCGAGAAATACTACCATTGTGGGGCGTCTGAATGTGTGTCTGTGTTCTAGAACCTGACGTAGTGTGAATATCTGATCTATACAACCACGTCCAGGTCGAAAACCGGCCTGGTTTTCTCTAGTTTGCTCTTCACGAGCTTTGATTAGGCGTCGAAGTATTATTGATGCTAATATTTTAGACACTATATTAGTCAAACTGATTCCTCTGTGATTGTCACAAGAGGACTTTTGTCCTTTCTTATAAACTGGTACAATCAGTGATTGAGACCAGTCAGATGGGATTACGTCCAGTTCCCAAATTCTACCTAAGACCTCGGTTAATCTCATTGCTAATACTGGACCACCATCCTTAAAAATCTCAGGAGTAAACCTATCAGGGCCTGCTGCTCTCCCTCGTTTCAGATTTCCTATGGCTTTTTCAACTTCGTAAAGAGACGGAGGACTTACATTAACTTGCCATTCAGGTTGACTGGAGATCGTGGGAAACCGAAGTGTGGCTGAAGGCCAGTTGAACTGATCCCTAAAGTGTTCTGCCCATCGATCCAATCTCCTGGATTGAGAATGAATAATATGTCCATCTTTCTCTGCGATTGTTTCGCTAACAGTCGGTTTCCTAATTCCGGTTTCCTTAACGAGTCTGAACAATTGTCTGCTATTACCTATTGCCGTTGCCTTTTCCATCTCTCTTGCTTTCGCTACCCACCACTGTTCGCGATCATTGCGTAGACTTCTTGTCAGTTTGCGCTTAAGTTGACTCCGCTCTTCACTATGTTCGGAGCCAGGTGGAATGAGTTTCCGAGCATCTATCAGTGCGATAGATGCTGCTGAGATCCAGTGTTGCTCCCTAACCTTGTGGTTTACCTTACTAACAGATATCACTGCTGTTTCCACAGCTTTTCGGATATCATTCCATGCTGCCTCGGGGTGGGCATCACAGACATGGTTGCCTAACTGTTTTCCTAGTTGTTCCTGAAATATACTCTTAGCTTGACTATCATTAAGTAGGCCCCTAAGAGGTTTCCTTGCAGCGTTTTTCCTACGTCCAGTAACACGCAAGCAAATACGCGCTCGTACTAGAGCATGATCTGAATCTAGGCATGTGCTCCAGAATGAGCGACAGTCTTCTATCGAGCCCCTCCATCGGTGGCTGATAGCGATGTGATCTATTTGGGTCCAACGTTGGGACGAATTAGGGGGTCGCCATGTTAAAAGATGTTTTTCCTTATGCTTAAAGTTAGTATTTGCAAGGAACAGGCGGTTATCTGAACATAGCTGCAACAGACGGTCGCCGTTATCTGTTCTTTGAGCCACGACACCATAAGATCCACCTAGGTGTCTTTCCCTATCGCTCAGTTTACCTACTTGAGCATTAAAGTCACCGGCCACTATTACTACGTCCGAGCGCTTAGCTTTTCGGAGAAGGTCCGAAAGCTTTCTGTAAAACTCATCTTTTACATCATCTGAGCTGCAGTCAGTGGGAGAATAGGCAGAGACGACGAAGAGGCAACGACGAGTGTCCCTATCTTTTTGGATCCTTACTGTTCCGTTTAGTCGGACAGCGCACAAACGACTGTCTACTGGGATCCACTCTAAGAGAGCTAGTTCTGCCCTAGGACTCAATGCTATACCTACGCCGGCGAGGCCACGGGAAGCAGAATCAGGGCTTCCAGATACACGAATAGTGAATCGAGTCGGTTCTTTATTTTGGCATGGTGAGGTCAAATGAATGATGCTACTTGGATCCTGTATGCGCGTTTCAGAGACGCAACACACATCGATGGCGTAAGATTCTAAAGTCCTAGCTAAGGAAGCCTGCTGTCCTATTTGGCACAGTGTTCGTACGTTAAAAGCTCCTACGTGTAGTTTAGAGCGTGGTTTCAGGAGACCAGGAATAGCGTTCCACGTACTCGAATCGTTTGCCCTAGCGGTGCGAGGTGATAAAGAGACGTGAGGAGGGTTAGTCATGGAGATAAGAGAAGTATTAGGAGGTGTAGGAAGGATTTGAATGTGACCAACTTGGTCTCGCGTGCTGTTACGGGTATGAGGGCTGATGTCACTTCCCGGCTGCCCACACCGTGGAAGGGTATTTCTTGAGGAACCTGAAAAGGAAATTGGATTAGTGTTGGTCTTAACGACCTGGGAGCGTGACCGCAGAGCCCAAGGGACAACTGCTTGAGGCCGGTCGCGCACGGCCTTTTTGTAGAAGGTTTTTGACGTGTTAGCTCCGTTCTTCAGATGGCCTTACCGCCGGAGACGGAAATCCGTGAGGTAAGGTGAGGTGTGACATTTTTAGGGTCGACCTTTTCTAACCCCACCCCTCCTTGTGGGAAGGCAGCATCGCTGTCATGCTGATTGTCCGAAGGAAACACCTTACTGCTGTCACACCTCTGTACAGTCAGCAGTACGACTTCGCCCTCAGACTTTGAGTTGCTGCTTTTAGTCTTACCGTTCACCAATCGACCTGCCTGGCATGGTAGAACCTACAGGAACATATGTTCCAGCCAATATAGCTCGGATGGGTCATCACGATAGGCAAGCCCGACCACCACGTCAAGGTAGCAGCTTCGGTCGGGATCTTATACGACAATATCTTATTGTCAACTTAGATGGTGAAGCGTTGTTCAACAGCTTTATATTTCCCCCGTATGACAGTCGGATAAACAATAAAACAAAACTGATCGCATATTATATATTCCACTTTCAATAGGTATGTGGACAAACAAATAAGGGTTCTAACTATAACGTGCAATAAAGAAATTAAAAAGAAAAAGCTAAACTCAACGTTATAGTACAATTATAATGGAATATCTAAGTGAGTGCATTCACTGAGATAAGGATTATAAAAATAATTTTGAAACAGCACAACCTAGTGTAGACAACACAATAAATACAGTTTAAATGAAAAAAACAACAGCGAAAACAATATTCCTACGAAACTTATAGTTAATTATTTTTGCTATCTAATAGATACGCACTGGTTTAATGATTTATCCATTAAAAAAGGCTCTGAAAACAAAGAACTTAAATATAGAAAAAAATGAATGAAAATATCGTTAATAATTTGTATAGGTTTATTCATAGTCTAGTGATATCTGCCTGACTGATTATAAATTATAACATTGAAATAGAAAATAGACTTAGTAATAACCCTGTCTAACAGAAGATTTCGATCGATAAAATATGCCATCTTACAGATCCAATACATACATACAAGCAAACAGATTTAAGCAAGACCCAATGATTAGCTAGAAAGGTGAATTTTAGGAGCTTGTTAATTGCTAGATGATTTTCACTAAAGATAGGAATAAGAAAGATAAAAAATCAATAAATATAAGTGAGTAATGGACATTTGTTTCAATTTAATTTGGAGCTCATTTGAAAAATAAGTATCCATACACATTCGGATATCGTGACTAGTATGATACATTTAGACTATTGGGTTGAAATCTGAATCCAAATAGAACTAAATCCTACAAAATTATCCACGCGCATACAACCACTTCCAGGGAAGTCCTACTCACTGCCTTCTCGTGGCATTACTGTTGTTTACGAAACGGAGAGGATGAAAAACGAATGTCCGGCGCTTTAACCGGGTCGGTCGATACGAAGGGTTCGCCTAGGGGAGTTGGAAAACCTTGACTCTAGACCAATAGTGCACACGGGATCCAGGATCCTGAAGGAACAAATGACGTATGAACTTATTGTTGGTTATCAGCTACCATGGGACTCCATCTCCTTACATTGCTCGATTGCCTTGTTGATCAGACCATTAGGTCAAATGCGCCGGGCGTGGTCCCTTAAGAAAATCACCTGCTTCAGTCTGGGAGCCCAGGCAAAATTCCAGCCCTGACACAAATCGAATCATTTGTGTAGCACATATCTATTTGGTGCTTCCTTATACCAATGTTTGCGTTGATGTAAATAATAAAAATAAATTTATCCATTATATTTTAATAGATTTACCACATGGGTTACGTTGATATTTTTGGTGCACATATCAACAAACCTGATCCTTGAGCTCATAAGATAAAAGGTTATTGTAGAGTTACATTCGACATACTGCGAGAGGAATTTCTCAAAGCCTTTTTTTATCTTATTCACCTATGTTGTGAAATAACAAATTACCAATGACGTGGGATGAGGTTTTTATTGCATAATAAATTGATTGAAGTTAGAAATGTAAACTATTGTATCGCAAATTTATCATTTAAAAAACACGTTATACTGATCACATGGTCAACAGGTGTTTATTACTAAGTGATCGCAAATAAAATCCACAAAAAACAATTAACTAATATCCTCTAAGTTCTCAATAACTCTCTAACTGATGACAACCTATTGAGGAAAATTCCATTCAAAACACTAGGGTATATTTTGATGTCGGTTCATAATTTTTTGATTGATTGTAAAAAGTAAAAAAAAAACAAAGTACCTACAAACTACTAACAAGCAATAATGGTAAGAGAACAATGGTATTATTTAGTTCGTATCGCTGAAAAGATAAAATCCGATTAATCAGATCAACTGAGAAATGTGAGGAAATGTACGAATTAACACGGCAATCTAATTTAATCGAAACATATACATAGAAAAAAATAACAAAATCACCTCTTCTAGTGTCTTCCAAGTTTCATCTGTCGATACACGGAGTGCTTCGATACTAGCCGTAAGTTGACTAGCTGTTGTTTGAAGTTCATCATACAATGGACCATCTGGACGAATATGATCTTCCTATGAAAATATAGTTTATATAAATACAAAATGTACTCATCATTAAGCGAACCTAAAAACTGACTTTATTTCAAGTAAATAGTAAATCCAGTTATACAAGAATATATAGAAATAATATGTAAAAATATTTACTCATATTGTTTTACACTCATCGCTAAACTAAACGCACATATAAATAAACATTGTTGAGGGTACAATAACACAATATTTATAATGACCAGTAGTTCGTCGTCAAGTTATCTTATCAACTATCCTAAACAACAAAAGTAGTAATAAATTGAAAACAATACACTTACAACTAAAATTCCTCTAATACGTTTTTTTCTCAAAAGAAAAAAATATATAACAGCGACAAACTACCGTATAACATAGTTTAATCAGTCTACATGAATCATAAATAATAATCAGATGAAAATTGTTTAGCTAGTTTAATAAGTACAACTTTTATGCACACAAATTTAAGCCATACTATATCAACAATTTGCTAGAGATACTATCTAATTGTTTTAACTACAATAGGCGAGTGAATGATTCGAAACTATAACCTACAGGTAGAAAAATGAGTACGTTAATAACTAAACCATCAACTTTCGTTTCATTTTTGTCTGAGTGGAACGGCTTTCAACTTCACCTACAACGGTTCGGGTAACTGGGTAGTATTCAACAGATCTCGCAAATTAAGTGTGACTGAAGGCCATAAGTACATGGATCAACATTTGTTAGTGAGTTAATAATAATAAATTCTTCAAAATTACTTTTTGCGAATCTACAGACTATCGAAAACTTTTTTACCAAATTTAGCACGATTGGCAAATTACGAAAGACAAATAATACAGAAAAATGCTGACAATTGAATAAATAACAAAAAGCACTTCAAAAAATTTAATTACATAGAAACACAACCAAATAAGCCTAAATATGTACAGCAATGATTTATTTAATGATAAAATATATCAATATTAAAAGCACTTTCCTATTATTTAAGATCCAGTACATATTTATAATATATAAATACATATAAGTTAAAAAGTAATAAAAAATATATTTATTAGTTTGCAGTGTGATTTTCCGTTAAAAATCAAGAAGAAAGAGAATCATGAGTGCATCAGGTAAATACTACACCTTATACTAATATGTAGAGTAAGTATTCATCCAAAAACACCCTGTTATTAAACTTCAAAAGGTCAAAACCACAAACCAAATAAATTATATGACTACAACTACTTCACTGATAAAAAATATTTCAGTAAAGATGGGAAATGGATAAAATGAAAGTCAGTCAGTCAGCTACAACGTAGGACCAGGCACATATTTGCATCAATCCAAGTTGCTATACACAACAAGATGGATACCAGATTCATAAAAGTACTTAATTCAGAGGTGGTAATATATAAAAGAAAGATTGCATATGAGGAAATAGTACAGGAAGAAACAATTAGTCTGTAGAAAGAAAGATATGAAGCGATTTTAATCTCAAAGTATAAGGGAAGACAGAGAGTGCATACATCAACGCCACTGTGATCCATTCTGAGCAATGTCACCTAGAGTCTCTAACCATTGGTTACGATAGTCACGTGGATCCCAACCAAGTAGGTTAGTAATATCTACCAACATGACTCAGACAAGAAGTTGGTGACTTCAAGAACTGATGCCACGTTTTGGTTTGACCGCTCCTAACTTTCTTTCAACCATCCCTTACACTAGTCAGCATTGTGCGTCATGGTAAACGGTGTTCAGACATACGTAACACGTGACCCAACCATCTCAGTCGATGAAGATTCACAATCTCATCAACTGGTTTACAATCATTCTCGAATACCCTGCGTCTAATTTCACTATTACTTACTTGGTGATGCCAGAAGATGCAAACAATATTTTTAGGGCATCTGTGGTCAAACGCTAGTAGCTTACGAGTATCTTCTACTCTTAATGGCCACATTTCGCAGCCGGAACGTAACGAACTTCTGCACAGTATATTCCTCTCTTAATTGATAGTAGGATATTTCGCCTTCGCCATAGATGACGTAAGTTGGCGAAAGACAAACGAGCTTTTCGAATCCGTGCTGAGATTTCGTCAGACACTAACCCATTAGGGCTGATCAGACTTCAAAGATAGATGGAGTTGCCAACGCGTTCGACTACTTCACTCCCTATCCTAAATTCAGGTGTTGATGCAGACCAGTCCTGAAGCAACAACTTGCATTTAGAGGAAGAGAAGCGCATTCCAAACATTCTGGCATTGTTGCTCAGCGCTATCAAAAAACTCTGCATTTTATCTGCGTCTTCACCAAACAGGACTATGTCATCTGCATATTCTAAGTCGATAAGTGGACCTCCTGGTAGTAGATCAATGCCTGAAAATTCAGTCTATGAGAGCGTTATTTCCATCAGTAGGTCTATGATGAAGTTAAATGAAAATTGAGAAAGTGGACAGCCTTGGCGGACAACACTTGAGGTTGCAAAAGCAGATGAGTTTGCCATAAACTCTAGCTCGATTAATAGTCCTGGCACGTATCCCAGAATGAGCGACAATCTTCTACCAACCCTCTCCAACGATGACTGATGGCAATATGGTTTATTTGAGTCCATCGTTCGGTTGGTGAGGGGTGTCGCAATGTCAGACGATTTCCCTCTTTTTATTATAATTAGTGTTTGCTAAAAATAAACGATTTTCTGAGCACAGTTTCAGCAAATAGTCACTATGATCTGTTCGCTGAGCCGGAATACCAAAATACCCACCTAAATTTGTTTATGTTTGGTTTAAGCTACCTACCTGGACATTAAAGTCACCTACTACGTGTACTATGTCTGAACGTCCAGGTTTCTGTAAAATTCATTTTTCACTTCATCCAGGCTGCAGTCAGTGGAAGCGTAGGCAGAAACGACGAAAACGCAACAACGTGTGTTCCTGTACTTCCGAATTCTTACGGAGCCGTTTAGCCAAACAGCACATAAACGACTGTTAACGGGGATCCACTCTAATAGTACTTGTTCTGCCCTCGTATGTAGTGCTATTCACACACCTGCCAGTCCACGAGAAATAGCCATCGAGCGACCAGATACACGGAGGCTGTATCTCGGCGGCTCTCCGTTTTCCCGAGGTGAGGTCAACTGAATGACCACACTGGGATTTTGTATGTGCGTTTCGGAGACACAGCATACATCAATGGTACGAGATTATAGGGTTCTGGCCAAGGAGACCAGCTGACCAATTCGATATAGAGTGAGTACTTTGAAGACTCCAATGTGTAGTTTGGAGCGAGGTTTCAGTAGACCTGGGACAGTGTTTTGAGCACTAAAATCGTTGGCTATGGTGACATGGAGGAAGCCGAAAGAGGAAGTTTAGAGTTTGAAGTCGATGTAGGAGGAATAATAGGAATTGAAGAGGGAGGTTGATTATGAATACAGTGGTCTTGAGTGCTGTTAGAGGTATGAGGGCAGTTATCGCTTCCCGGTTGCCCACACCGTGGAAGGGTTCTTCTGGAGGTACCTGAAAAAAAGGATTAGAGGTGGTCTTAGTGACCCGGGAGCGTGACCGCAGTGCCCAAAAAACAACTGCTTGAGGTCGGTCACACACGACCTTTCAATGAGTCATTTTTGTATTAGCTCCGTACTTTTTGGGCCTTACCGCCGGAGACGGATATCCGTGGGATAAGGCGAAGTGTGCATTTTTAGGGTCGACCGTTTTTTAACTTCACCCCTCCTTGTGGGAAGGCAGCATCGCTGTCATGCTAGTTGTCTGAAGGAAACACCTTACTGCTGTCACACCTCTGTACAATCAGCAGTACAACTTCGCCTTCGGACCTTGAGTTTGTTGCTTTTATTCTTACCGCTCTTCAACCAACCTGTCTGACCTTGGTGAACGGTTGTTCCAGCCAGTATAGCTCAGGTGCTTCATCACGATAGACAAGCCCCACCACCACGTCAAGGTAGCAACAACGGTGAAAGAAAGTAAAACTATAATTACAACCACCGTCAATACAAATGGTACCATTATGTATTACTATTATTTGACAAACGGGAGCATCTAGGAGAGTGTGTAGGTCATTATTACAAATATTGAAATTTACAACACAACAAAATCTCATCAAAAAGAATAAAATCAGAAAACATATATGGTTATTTTAATTCGGCACTCCATGAAATAAGGGTCTGATAGTTAAAATATTAAAGATAAATTTGGAATCATTATTGTGGAATGAACATTATTACCTAACGGGATACTTATAAATACAACTGACGAATCGAATGTATAGAGAGAAACATAGATTCTAAAACTAAATGTAAAACAATATCCAACTCCAATACCATAAAAAAATTTGATATGAAAATTATTCATCAATCAGATATTCATTCATTTTATTATCTAACTAATCAAAATACAATACTTATGCAGATTAAACGAATAGAATTCAATGGGAGCTTTTTGTTTGAACAATAATAATAATAATAACAACACTATCGTCATAGTTACCAGTGATAATTGTCAAAATCAATTACATGCAAAGTTAATCGAAACAACAATATAGATAAAATATACACTTACAATATCTTCTTTGGATGGCATAAATTTAAAATAACCCGGACGTGTATACACTTGTTCGTTACGTTTGAAAAAGCATGCTTTATCTTGTCGTAAATCAAGTGCTGTAATATTTCTATTTAACATTTCAACAATTGAACCATGACATGATTTCAGTGTTTCTTCACAACTTAAATGCATCATTGCTGAACGCGCCAGACTATTATGGAAACCACAAAATAAACACTGAAAATGAAGGAAAAAGAGATAGGAAAACAGGGAAAGTAAGACGTGAAAAAAGTCCAGTAAATATATACATACGAGGAATAATGTTTTTAAATGCGTGTGATAACTGTAATAATAAAATAAATGAGACAGAAACTAGTTGAAATGTAGTTTTCAGGTGGAATTTATCTAAGCATAAGTAGAAAACAGTAGGAAGCTATAGATGTAGTTGAATAAACAAGAAAACAGGTGAGGTCAACCGATTATGCCTAGATAAAAATCTTCATTGTATGGATGAATGACATATTAGCTAGGAGAATCGCTATTTTTGTAGAATAATGTGCTGAAAAAACTTACACCATTAACCACTATACTAAGGTGGAATGATGGGCGAAATCAGCAAATTATTCATGTTGGCGTACGCCTTAAATAGCAGTTAACATCTGCTACCTTGAAAGACGTAATCGCACTAATATATATATATATATGACATTACCTCAACTATATCCGGCGCCTCTTGAGTGAAATAACGTTGAACACTGTGATTAGTAGCAGCCAACTGTATTAAATATTCATTTCGTGCACGAGTTGTTGATAAATTTGCATTGATATAATTCGCTTGTTTCTATCATACAACACATTAAGATATAATGATAATAATAATAACAATAATAATGGTAATAATAATAATAATAAACAAAAGAAATGTATATATGGATGGATAAACTAGCCTTTTAGTTAATAGTGATTACTGAATAAACAATTTTTCTCAGCTAGTAATAAGTTGAATGAAAGTGGTCCTCTTATGTGGACAATTTTAAACAATACTGCAATCTTTGATTCAATATGAATAATAATGTGAATAATACGCATGTTCCGTTTGTTGATAAAATCGACCACATCATGTTTACTTAGCTAGATGATCTCAAGAAAAAAATCAATCTCTATAATGTTAATCTTTATAAGCAAAATTTTGGAAAAATAGATGATAGATCTCACTATAATGTCCCTTCTATAGCTGATCGACCACTGTAGCCAAATCAAAGTATTGTTCGTATGACTCATGTAAAGACAACTTTGGCATATACGATACCCAAAATGATTAAACATTCGGTTTAAATGACGGTATTTTAATTTAGATTGATGAATACACATAGATAATGTTCATTTAAAGATTAGTCGCTAGTTTATGAAGCATTCAACAATCATCATGTTCGAATCAATTTAAAATGAGAATAACGTCTTACTTAACAGAAAAATATTATCAAAAGTGTAAATAACTTATTAACGGGCTTTCTTATTTCCTAGCTTTACCTTTTTTAATTATTCACGATGAAGGGAAAAAAATATGCTACTTAAGATAAATTGAAATTCTATATGAAGAAATGAGCCATTGGTGTATAAGATAAATGTCATTCTACATGGGAATGTATACATATTTGCGTCGACCTGTAACATGCATATCATATTGACAACATCCGATGACAGACTACAATAAACAAATTTTACAAATATTTCGCATCGTTCTTGACTTTTGAACACAAAATAAGCAGGAAATAGTCAATGTCAAATACATAGAGTTGTTTAACATCACGGATATTTTATATTTTAAATTGTACTGCTATTCAACATCAATTAAACTTGGTAGATACCCTTTAAGACACCACGAAAAAGTACGACAATCGCAAGTTTTATTATCTCTAAAATAATGTCTTTACGTTATTTCGTAAAATAGCGTTAGCTCAATGACAAAACCTCCACTCTGTTAGGTAACTGAATTGTAAATTTATACTGTTTTGATCTGATTGATCAAATAGTGTTTTCTGTTTTGACAAAACAAATTTAGCTTCAAGTATTTATGGACTCATTGGAAACTTGGTGACTAAGATTAAAAGTTTACAGTATTATGGTGAGAGAACATTTACTTGCTTAGTTTGAGAGACCATATTTACCATGCACACGAATCGGGAGAATAAAAGTAAAGGAAAATTCGACAATCTCATTAATTACAACCGTACAAAAGTACAGTAAAATAGATAGACATTGGCTAATTTAGGCCTCGAAAATACAGAGTGAATTCAATTTTTCTTCTGAACCAAAGGCATTCAGCTTTAAAAATTCGTAGACCCCCGACCACTCAATGTTAGTTTTCTGTGCATTATTATTTTTGAAGAAATGCTGAGTCTTCGTTTCTCAGTCTTGTAACAGGATTATTTCAATTAAATAAATAAGAATTGAGATCCATATGATTCTTTCAAGTGCAAAAAATATGAGATTGAACAACTTCTATTCGTGATTTTTCGGTTACCAACTTCAAACAAATCTTTAGTTGAGTATACACAAATGAACAATAATAACTCACGTTAATCATGCCGTTTAATAATAAAAAAGATTTTTATAATGGAATGATGAAATGTATTAGGCAAACTAATACAACTTAATAAACCAAATAGATTTTCACTTCTAGGTACTTCTTGGAAACTTCAGCGTATTGATTGTTCATACAACTACCGAAGGAAAGATAGCTTTTGTAACAAATCGTATAAATTTTATGCTTTATTTATTGTTACCTTTCTAACTTAACTTATCCAATGTTAACATCTCTTCAGATGAATGGTTAGAAATTTTTTTATCCATTATTGACATAAAATGTGAAAAATAGAAATATCTGTACATCCTTCTTTATGTGAACAGTAAAAGTAAGGATAAGATAAATAATACAAGTGCAAAACAGCAAGCAAAGAAAGAAAAAATAAACAGGTTCAAAATGTTCAGTACAAATCACCTTTGGTATATCGATAGAAAATAACCAAACAATAACACTGAAGATTATGATTAAGAATAAATACATTTTATGAATCCATAATCTAGTTCCATAAAAAAAATCAATCGTAGGTGGAATAATTTGATGCATAAACAGAGAGAGAAGACAGACTGATTAGGTAACTTTGTAGAAAGCAAAAACTGAGAGACAAAGGAAACAGAAATAATCAGTGATAAACCATGCATATAGGTGAAAAAGTCAACGAAAAGTTATTTATGACATGTTGCAAAATGAAGTACTCTACATTACTAAATGAGGTTCTGCTTTGTTTAAGCACCGTTTTGCTTTAGTATTGTACTATGAAAAAATAGCGGCCTTTCTATTTCAATTTCTTCAGATGTTATGTTACACATTAGCGTACATCCGTTTTCAGAATAGTTAGTGGGATCTAACAACATACCTACATACTAAAACTAAACATTAAAATGAGAATATGAAAGTAAAAAAAAACTTTGAAATCGCATACATAAAATCACTAAAATAAATTTCTCATTGTAAATAGACACTCTTATACAACACTGAAGGGAAAAACATGATGAGAAAGAGAAAGAAATAAAATATTATCCATCTAAAATCAAATCTATTATTGTGATATGAGCAAAAGTGTTATAATATCTGTGCACTAACCAAGTCGAATTCATTTTGAGCTCGCATAGACCGTTGACTATTATCAGGATCTTTGCCTTTACTACGGGCTTTTTGATTAGCAGCTAACAGTTTGTCTTCAGCACGACGACGGATTCGATCAGCCTCTAATGCTGCAGCTTGCCTATGTGCATATTCACGTTGATCGGCCTGGAGTTTAGTAGTATTGGCTAAAACACGATCTTGACATGAGGACATCATTTCACGACACTATACAAATAAAATACATAGATATCTTTTATCAACTATACAAATGAAACGAAAACGTTTTACTGACATTAAATTAGAACGAAAATCGGGCTTGATACTTTTTACATAGTCCGATTATAATTGAAAAACATTGCAAATAATTAATCAGATTTTCAAACGGCATTTGTCACAGAGTGACCTCAGTTGAGGTGCTGTGGAAAAACAAGGAACGTTAGACAGCTGTTTCGTCTCACTATAGGACTTCTCGAGAGTAAACATCCATGACCCTGTCGGTGATCAGATTCAAAACCCTTAGGTTTCGCGATCAGCGCATAACTATTATATTAATAAGTTAGTATCTAATGGTACATATTTCCAACTTTAACCAATTCATCATATAACACGATGGTTACTGACTTACAATTTAGGCCAGTCTGTAACGTGAACCATGTTCAATTTCAAGTGATCTTTAAAAAAACCCATGAATATCATAATAGTGACTTGAGATAACCCCCTAAGATTTCGGTGATAAATTGTGACCGATAAAATCAAACGATGTTACGAATGAAACCGTACCCATCAATTTCATTAAATGATCATCGCGCTACAGTTTGAATCGACTGAAGTTGAAAATATGTACCACTAGATGCCAATCTAGAAACACATTGGATAGAAGCTTGCTATGAGCATTCAAAGTCCCGGGGTTGATTTTCGGAAGGATGCTATGTACCCACGGCTGAGTTCTTCACTAAGACGAAACAGACGTCAAATGCTACTTGGTTTCCAATGGTACCCTGAATAAGACCAATCCATGACGAATATTACTTACAAGTCAAACCAATCACCATAAAATCCCTTCATAAATTGAGTACATTCTTACAGTGACATAAATAGATTTGCTATTATTTTAACTATCTAAAGTAATATTATGTAGAAAAATGTTTAGTTTCCTAGTTTCAAAGGTACTATGAGATCAAATAAACCGAAATCCAACAGTAAAAACTTCTCCAGACATAGTATTCCCCACTTTCTGAAGTTACTGTGTATTTACCTACAGATTTGAATGGTTAATTAACACTTTAAAACTACTAGTAACAAGGTTACTTTTATATTTGTTATTCTTTCTTACACATTCACTTCTAATGTTTGCAGAAAAAGTAAGATCATTGCTAAACTAAGTAATTTTGGCATATTTTACAACAGCTAACATATATAATTTCAGATTTTATAATAATGATTAAATATCATTCAAACAGTCTCAACGTTTGCCTGACTGAAACATACAGCTATCTGGTTTTCGTTGACTGTAGCCAATAATCCTACAATTACAAAAATGCACATACACAGCGATAGCTCCATTTCTATTTACATTTCATACAGTCCCCATGACTAATACAGACCAGTTGAATCACAGAAACAGGCAAAGTATGATTACAATTGCACAACCTACACAAATCAAGAAGGTAAATATTTCTATCAGAATTTCACTTTCACACGTTCATCGAATAAACAATTAAGACAATATATTGGTTCATGTGAAATACAATGAATTTTATGAAATATTATCGGTAAGTTTAAAACTATTATGTAATGCAGAAAAAAGCAAATAAATAAAATCACTGTGATATGATTGGGCAAGAATTAAACCTGATAGTCAGGAATTAATTCTACTGAAAATTGAATGATCTAAAGTTTTAATGTGCCTGGATAAAAAAGAGACGAAGACATTAAAAAAAAGTATCTAAACAAGAACTAATTTACATTGCATCAAAACACTGACTTTTATATTGATTTAATTACTTTCGTTACTATCACAATTCATTCAACTGGAATCAATTCAGAAGTAAAAAATAATGAAACCGAAAAATTATTTATTTATTTTATTGTTAATGGTCATAAACATTGCCACAAATGATGATAAATACTCTAGAGGTATTCAGACAACTCTATAGAATAAAAAAATGTCATTAAATAGCAATATAAGTGAATGGAATGAAAATATTTTGAAATAAAAATAATCATGACCTATTTAGTTAGTAATAAAGTAAGACTTTCACAGATTAAGTAATAAGTTCTAGAATGACCTTTACATATAAATATATAGTGAGTGAAATGGATTTCTTTAAAAATCATTCTTCAATAAACATAACCAAACATATCAATCAATCAACGCATCTGGATAAATAAAAATGTAAATATTCTTGACGAATTAAGTGATCATAATGATGTTCAGACACATTTACACACTTGACCATCAACTAGAAATTACTGACAAATTACATATTTCAAGGTGAAACCGTATTTGTAGGTAGCAGTCACAAATTGTCGCATACCAAATAGTAATACAGTTTTCGATATTGAAAATGTAGCAAGGTTGATTGGTTTTATAGCGGAAGGAAGTTATAGTAGGATAATATTTGTCAAGAATGTCATTATGATTATACTCCTAAGTGAAGTTAGAGTTAAGACGTTCAAATTTCAACTATAAAATGAAATAATCGAACTCCACTATTATTACCTTAATTTGTACAATTCCAAAGAGCATCACACGACAACAACTGAAAAGTGGTTTAATGTCGATTGCATATATAAGTACATGATTACTTAGTTGAATTACTTACTGACTGATGAGGCAAACAGAAGAATAAACTTGAATTTCTTGATTTTACAAACATAACACTGTTATCTATAAAGTTGGCGCAAAACTTTCGTGCAATTAAACTATTGATCAGAAAACTTTTATAGGAATTTAGCTCACTATTCAAGTATAAATGTTATGCACTTAGTAAATACATATATAGTGACGAAAGGTAACCAATTCGAATTCACAGCATTCGCTTAAAAAGCTACTTTATCAGACCATGAGTAGTGTAGGGAAATTCCAATTTACTGGGTTATGAAAATATGTGGCTGAAGAGCGTATGTTTCAAGGTTCGTGATCAAATACAATGCACAAGATATACTAACTTCTTACCAACTGAAACTTCAGTGCTTCATCTAATTATCACTCATTTTCTATTACCTAACTCCGGCTGGAGTTCCTCCGGGGGCTACTGACGGTCCCAAGCCCGGATAAAGGAGGAGGGTTGGGCATGGGGTTAGCGTCCCCATCCCGGAGAAGACTAACTCGCTAAAAAACGCTAACCAGAAAAAGTTAGTCAAACCACTTAAACTCTACCCTGGGAGTCAGAAGGTCTTCATTTAGAAGAACTATGACGCCTCATGATGAAAGCAGAATTCCTTCGGAAGTTACGAGGCCGATGCCCCTTCTGACAACCAGAGCGACCATTTATTTAGGTACATGGAATGTTCGTACAATGTGGGACACCGAGAGAGCCTTCCGAATTGCTGCAGAAATGAGGAGATACAACCTAGAGATGCTTGGAATCAGTGAAACACATTGGACGCAAGTTGGACAACAACGACTAGCTTCAGGGGAGCTTCTGTTATACTCCGGCCATGAAGAAGAAAATGCTCCACATACACAAGGAGTTGCATTGATGCTGTCCAAACAAGCACAAAATGCACTTATAGGATGGGAATCTCATGAACCAAGGATAATCAAACCCTCCTTCAAAACAAAGAAAGAGGGCATTACAATGAACGTCATTCAATGCTATGAGCCTACCAACGACCACAATGAAGACGCTAAAGATCAATTCTACAATAGGCTGCAGTCAATCATCGAGAAGTGCCCAACAAAGGACCTGACCATTCTGATGGGAGATTTAAATGCCAAGGTTTGAATGGACAACACCTTATATGAAGACATCATGGGACGACATGGACATGAGTGAAAGGAACGAAAATGGCGAGAGATTTGCAAACCTATATGCCTTCACTAAACTGGCCATAGACGGCACTATATTCCCACATAAGCGCATTCACAAAATCACATGTACTTCACCGGATCACACCACGCAAAACCAAATCAACCATATCTACATCAACAAAAAGTTCAGGAGGACGATGGAGGACGTGAGAACCAAGAGAGGAGCTGATATAGCATCAGATCATCACTTGGTAGTCGCCAAGATGAAATTGAAACTCAAGAAGCACTGGACTACGGGGCGGACAATATCACAAAAGTTCAATACGGCCTTTCTTCGAGATACTAACAAACTCAACAAATTCAAGGCAGACCTCAGCAATAGGTTCCAGGCCTTTCATGATCTACTCAATGAAGAGGGGACTACTATGGAGAACAACTGGAAAAGGATCGAAGAGGCAACCACTTCAACATGCCATGAGGTTCTGGGCCACAAGAAGCACCATCACAAGGAATGGATCACTGTTGATACACTGGATAAGATTCAAGAAAGAAGGAACAAGAAGGCAACTATCAATTACAGCCGAACAAGAGCAGAGAAAGCCAAGGCACAAGCTGAATACACAGAAGTAAACAAACAAGTGAAGAAGAGCATCAGAACCGACAAACGTAAATATGTGGAAGATTTAGCAACGACGGCGGAAAAGGGTGCAAGAGAAGGAAACATGAGACAACTGTATGACACAACAAAGAAACTCTGGAAATCGCCGCAAACCAGAACGACAAGTGAAAAGCAAGGAAGGCGAGGTAATCACCAACATTAAAGAGCAACAAAACAGGTGGGTAGAACACTTCAAAGAACTCTTGAATCGACCAGCTCCACTGAACCCACCCAACATCGAAGCAGCACCCACGGACCTCCCAATCAATGTTGGCCCACCAACAATTGAAGAAATCAGCATGGCCATCAGACAAATCGAGAGTGGCAAAGCAGTAGGACCAGACAACATCCCAGCAGAGGCACTAAAAGCAGACGTAGCGGCAACTGCAAGGATACTCCACATTCTCTTCAATAAGATTTGGGATGAGGAACAAGTACCAAAAGACTGGAAAGAAGGACTCCTGATCAAAATACCGAAGAAAGGCGATCTCAGCAAGTGGGATAACTACAGGGACATCACTCTTCTCTCAATACCGGGAAAAGTCTTCAACAGAGTATTGTTAAACAGGATGAAGGACTGCGTAGACGCCCAACTTCGTGACCAACAGGCAGGATTCCGTAAGGATAGATCGTGTACAGACCAAATCGCAACTCTACGGATCATTGTGGAACAACCAATTGAATGGAATTTATTACTCTACATCAACTTCATTGACTACGAAAAAGCATTTGACAGCGTGGACAGAACAACATTGTGGAAGCTTCTTCGACACTACGGTGTACCTCAGAAGATAGTCAATATCATACGGAATTCCTATGATGGATTACACTGCAAAATCGTGCATGAAGGACAGTTGACAAAGTCGTTCAAAGTGAAGACCGGTGTAAGGCAAGGTTGCTTACTCTCATCCTTTTTCTTTCTTCTGGTGATCGACTGGATCATGAAGACGTCAACATCTGAAGGGAAACACGGGATACAGTGGACAGCTAGAATGCAGCTGGACGATCTAGACTTCGCAGATGATTTGGCTCTTCTATCCCAAACGCAACAACAAATGCAGGAGAAGACGACCAGTGTAGCAGCAGCCTCAGCAGCATTAGGTCTCAATATACACAAAGGGAAGAGCAAGGTTCTCCGATACAACACATCATGCACCAATCCAATCACAATTGACGGAGAAGATTTGGAAGATGTAAAAACCCTTACATATCTGGGCAGCATCATCGATGAACACAGAGGATCTGATGCAGATGTGAAGGCGCGGATCGGCAAAGCAAGAGCAGCATATTTACAACTGAGGAACATCTGGAACTCAAAGCAACTGTCAACCAACACCAAGGTCAGAATTCTCAATACAAATGTCAAGACAGTTCTACTGTATGGGGGCAGAAACCTGGAGAACTACGAAAGTCAGCATCCAGAAAATACAGGTGTTTATTAACAGTTGTCTACGCGAAATACTTCAGATCCGTTGGCCGGACACTATTAGCAACAACGGACTGTGGAAGAGAACAAACCAGATCTCAGTGGATGAAGAAATCAGGAAGAAGCGCTGGAAGTGGATAAGGCACACATTGAGGAAAGTACCCAACTGCGTCACAAGACAAGCCCTCACATGGAATCCTCAAGGCCAAAGGAAAAGAGGAAGACCAAAGAACACATTACGCCGGAAAATGGAAATAGACATGAGAAAAATGAACAAGAATTGGATGGAACTAGAAAAGAAGGCCCAGGACAGAGTGGGTTGGAGAATGCTGGCCGGCGGCCTATGCTCCATTGGTAGTAACAGGCGTAAGTAGGTAAGTAAGTAAGTCTATTACCTACCAATTTACTTTAACATTCCTATCATTTTGTAAATTTTACCTTAATGTTTTGTTAAGAGGTGTTTTACCTTGAACAATATACAATTTTATTCCACTTTCTACGCTAACAGTTTTGTGCATCAATAATTATTTGTGATTTAACAACAATATCATTTAACACTGAAACAAACAAAAAAGAATTGATAAGAAAGCCTAATGTGTATATCGTATAATATTATAAATAAATGAAATAAATTATCAAGTATATTGCAAGAACATATGCAAGAGGATGACAAAATTTGCGTAAAATCAGGCAGAAAGAACTCGTGATTTCTTACGATAATATTAATAACTAACAAAACATGAAGAAAAATCATCTGATAACCTTTATTAATCTTTTTTTTATTTAATTTTAATCATATATATACGACAAAAGAGGATATTTTGATTTAAATTAACTGTTAAGAAGACTCCAGGTTATCTAGTTTTTGTTAATAAATGTTAATTTCTTCGTAATTATAACTGTAATAACATTTTTCTCATTCATATTTTTGCAAGACCTTTATAGTTTTCTCACTGGTTGTTATCATCTTTAGTATGTTACTTTTCTTAAGTTGCTGTATAAACAGAGCTATTCCACTTCAATTTTGGCCTTTCTGACATCTGTTCAGTATAGAAATATATGGTGAAAGTTAAGCCTTCTTTATCTCTTATGGGCATGTGGATTGTTAACGTTAAAGTGTTGTCGTGTGTCAGTGGCTGTAATAAATAATTCATATCAGATAAATTTCAACAGGTCCTAGTTAGAAATTAATGTGAATCTAACGAATCAAACAGAAAAATTATCAAGATATAACATTAATACAATAAAACAAAATATTATGTTCAAAAAAGTCAATAAAACTTTATTAATAGTCTAATTATAGTGGCTCAAATATGATATGTTGAAACAGAAAAGTTAAGCTTATTGTAATTAGTTACACACACAAAATAAAAACTTTACCTGTTTGTGCAAACGGACAGCATCTTCATCCATATCAGCTAAACGTTGAACCATTTGTTTCGAAAAAATATCAGATAAAGTTGCATGAGCTTCAGCTAGATGTAATGTTGAACCAAGTAATGTATTCCATATGGTGGTTGCTGTATAAGGCGCCCAATGAGGGCGTCTAAATATATTTTCAAAACGAACAAAAATGTAAGAGAAAATAATCAAACTACTATAATTTGAGAAGATTAGTTACTCCAACTGCCTTCAAAAATTCTACGAAATTTGAATAGAGCTACATTATCAAAGGAGCATCTTATGTGAAAACAAAGATGAAACTTCAGTAGTAAAAAATACCTAATTAATCTAATCCTACTTTCTTTTAGAAAAACAAATGACAAAAGAAATAATGCATCAATAACAGAAATCGTTAACCAGAAATTATACCATGTTTTTGTTATAATTATAAAATCAAAGATAATCGGCAAAATCAAGGTTTTTATTGAACAGCTACAAAAAATATAGGAACTGAAACGAATGTCTTGTACAATTAACATGAGCATAAAGAAAGAAAATCGATAAGATGATAAACAAAGTTGATGAGATGATATCATCAACGGTGGAAGCAAACAAATGAATGGATGGAAAGTATGGAATAATAATACCAAAACTAAAGATCTTAATGCAGACAAAGAATAAATATGTAAACTCCGAGATCAAATGATTTCGACTCATATCGCCTCATGGTTTCTAAACATAAATCACAAATATCTTGTAGATCCTGATTAGAAAACTCAGACCAACAATCGATAACTTCATTAACTGATATAATGTTTTGGTCTGAATATAATGGTTACTCAGTTATTTGTAATTAACACAGATTATTATTATTATTATTATTACTATTATTATTATTATTATTATTATTATTATTATTATTATTATTATTATTATTATTGTTTAAACACATAAACATAGGTACAAGAAGGCACCAAACGAACATGCGCCACATAAGTCATTCGATTTGTGTGGGGGCTGGAATACTGTCCGGGTGCCCAGACCGAAGCAGGTGGTTTTCTTAGGGGGCCACAACCCAGTTAACGTAGAATCTAGGCAAAAATGAGCATTAGCTCACGTTTTATACCGTATTAACACAACAAAATAAAATTAACAAGATGAACATCAAAGAATTTGGAGTAACTGCAGCACCAATGATAGTCAACAAAATTAAATAGGATGGAAAGATTTGTACGAACGAAAACCATAACACAAGACCTAAAGGAAGATAAAGCATAAATCCATCTATATCACTATGGTTGATTCTGAACCACATCACTTGGCGTCCCCAACCACGGATCATGGTTAATTTGATTATATTTTAAAATAAAACAATGAATGTAGACTACATCGATAAATCAATTAGCTGAAGCATAAATTATACATGACTGATTAAAAGTGAAAATAAGGTGTAATTAACAACTATATATATTTCCAGTGTTGTTACCAACTTTCCTGAAATTTAGAATTCTATTATTGTTATTACTATTAATTTCAAATAAATGAATTGACATTTGCACAGTGATACAAAACACACTTTTCAATGCATAAATACCCGTTCATCATTTAACGTTTGCTGAAGATCAATACAGTGAATTAACAATATTTCTAAGATTATAATCACAGAGGAAATATTATATTTAATATCATCGAATGATACTAAACGGTGAAACTTTGGCAATAAACAAAAATGCATTTTAAAATTATCATATTCCTTGTTTAATTTTACAAAAATATAACATGTAATATACTATGATAAGGATGACCAGATTAGATATTCCCATAATACATAAATGAATTGAGGAAACCTGATTAAGTCATATGAAATACTGAAAGAATATAAACCATGTATGAAGTAGAAAATTACTATAGATGTATGAATAATGACAATTAACTAGGATTCATTATGAAGCTCGTGAATGTGAACACGCAAAACTCTCAAAATAAATCATACCAAATCATACCAATTATTTTACCGTTTCAACAACTTGATAGCGACAATGTTCACTGTCAAAATTTACCCACAAAATAAGTAAGACCCACTTTTTTGCAGTAGTATGGATTAAATACTGATGAAAACAATAATTAATCAACATAATCCACTACAACATGTACTTCAATAAATTAAATAAAATATTCGTAATATCCCAACGAGTAGAAAAATGAGATTCTCTGACGTTTCGTAACTCAGTGCAAGCCACTTCTTCAAAGAATAAATAACCAAATCAAAATTAATCCAAGTTTAAATAGTGCAAAGGAACAATGCAAGAATATTATATGCGTTCAATACACTTCAATAACATCAACAGGAAATTGAAAAAAGAAAAGAGTTTAGAGAAAATTTTATCACTAAGCCAAAAGTCTGCTTTACGTAACACAATGTGTACATATGCATACAGTAAAACGAACTAACATACACTATGTGTGAATTATAGTCTAACAATTACGTCAGAATGTGACTACCAAATCACACTCATTAAAGAACGTGACCACACATTCGATACACATTCAAATTCACGGATACATGACCAAACAACGAATTCCCTGAAGATTAAAAGACACAATAAAGTCGACTATGATAATAAAATGGTGAAATGATCGAGTTGATCATAATATACAACAATACGCTGAAACAATCATAGTATATTGCAACAATAAACTGTTTCCGAAATAACAGTTTGTTTTTAAGGATAAAAATAAACTATCAACAGACTTTACAAGAGGACGAAATCGACTAGGCCATTCTATGAGTTGAATACATAAAAAAGGAAGTGTCTATCAATATACTATTGACCTTATAATGAAACAAAGCCACCATCAGTATTCTCAGTCGGAAGGCAAAAAGCATGAAACAATCAACGACACAAATCGATAGATGAAAGAACTTACTTTGTTGTTTCATTCACATGACGTTGTTTTAACCCATTGGCAAGTTTAGCTAAGGCATCGGAATAATCCTGTTCTACACTAGCTCGTCGACGATAAAAATCCTGAAGTTCAGCGACTACAGTAGAATCAATATCTAATTTAAGATCTAGACATTTTAACTGTTCTGTAAATTGATTGCGTAGCTCTGAAAAAAATAAATATGTGTAAAAAATAAAGTGCACATAAACAAACGTATTTACAACAAAACACCAAAACTAGTTCAAAAGTAAACAAAAAACCAAATCAGTAGAGCACACAATAACCCAAGAAATCATTATGCGTCTAAACAGATTAAAAAAGAAATTTTATACAACTAGAAATTACTCAAGCTATCATAATTAAAAATATCTCTAACTGAATATGAATACAATAGAACGTTTACGGTTACAAAAAAAGAATATCAGAGTGTACAACACCTATCCTTTCTTTTTTTTAGTAATCATCATATGAAGAAACACCTATTTACTGGATATTACCTGTCAAAGTTACTTTTAGAAGAGTATATGTATTATTAATTGATTTACCAGTCACAGGCTAGTGTATCTAGCTTCAAACTGCACTCCAACCATGAGAACTAATAAATCTATCTTCATGACCGAACCAAAGTAGATGGAGAGAGTTTTGAACTTGAAGCTTAATAGATGAAAGTCCAACGTCTTAACTATTGAGCCACCTTTCCTTAAAGATGTAACCAGTTGATTATACCTTAGATAGAAGTTCAGATATTAAAATCAGAAAAGACTAAAAATCTGGTTAAATAATAAGAAACTAATATGACGGCTAAGAATTACTTATATTAAGGAGTAATTGATCTATAAAAATTCATGACCTCCAATCAGCTATTTGCTGAGTAACATAATCATGCAATCCATACAATCCATCATCATTATTTTACATTTTAAACTACTTGTGACTAAATAATAACCTTCATTTGTCTATATATTTGCTTGATGTTTGGGAGGATGTAAATGTCAATTATATTTGGGACACTGATCGATTCACAACAGCGGAAAAGAGAAGAAAATGACAACGATAACACTAAGTGATTTAGAAAGAATACGAAAACCAGAATGAAGCCACGGATAAACAAAATGACAAGGTTGTCACTGTTCCTGATTTACTTCACTTTATATTAAACGCTTGATTTCCCCCTATATGTAGACTTCATTTCAAAAATCTGCAGTAACTATACCACAAATCAGTCCGAGGTATTTCTAAAACATGCAAACAGTGTTTTGCTATGCGTATTATATTCCCTAGTTTCCTCAGATGATTTGTCTTCTAGTTTATTTATTGTACGGCAGATGTGCTCCAAAACCACTGGTAACCAAATATCCGTAATCGGAACGGCCATGTAGTACAGACAAATGATATATATATATATATATATATATATATATATATATATATATATATATATATATATATATATTAGTGTGTCGAAAATAGCAGTCTTGTATATTCTCTATTTTGCTATAAATAAAAACCTAGTACATTAACATAATACCAAATCTAATAAGACACACTTCCAGGAGAACTTTTGATTGATAAAATTTGATAATATCCTGAAGAATATGGAAAATGTATAGAGTCACTACTTAAACATACGTTGCAACATACAGTGAATAGCCAAAAGGTTATGCACTCTCAGTTATGTCTCCAAGTTCACTAGTTCTTCAGAGTTTGTCATTCTCGACTTTCTATCGAATAAACATGAGTCTTAAAGGGTGTAGAGATCAGTTATTGACTTCTTTTTCTGAACTTATCGCATGAATACTTTTTAATTTCTTTTATAAACTAAGACGACCGAAATCCCCGGTCAGTTTAACTATTAGCTATAGTGTATTATTTCACTTAATATAAATATTGAAAGATTTATTATTCTACACCTAATTATTTGAAAGCATTTTAATATTAAGTTTGTGCTATTGATTCTCTTCCACCTATTAATAAATAACATGGTATTATGGATCTATAGGTCTAGGAATATAACGGTAAATACCCAAATAAAAGTAAATGATGAATCATTTTATTCAGAGTATTGAGTAGCAATAAAAAATAAGAAAATAAAAGTATGCATCGCAATATTCTACCACTGTGAAGAAAAAGTGTATAAGTCCAGAATTTAATGAAGTAGTTATTGATGGAGAGAAAAGTATTGTTATTATCATTATTATTACCATTATTACCATAGTTAGTACAACTGATAAGATTTATGCATTGCCAAACTGAGAGGTAAAGTAAACCAGTTACCAGTATATCAAGTTAGTTGTTTGGGTAAGATGAGATTGAACAGCATAAACCTTCACTCAGTCTTAATATTCTAAAACAAGATGACGATATATCAACTGGGTTGAAAATAATCAACAAGTTATTAGCTGAACTCTATGATTTGTTGTGATATCATCTTTGGTTTACTCAATCTAAACATTCTAACTGAAGATTTATAATAACACATTATTTACATGAAGTACCTCTGTTCAGTACATTGCTTTTTCCCAAATAATTTGGACAGTAATAGTAATGGTAGATACGTAGGTGATTTGTTCAGGAGGGTTTGTTTCTACCTACAGAGAATTTTAAAATGTATTGGTGTCATGTAATCAGTCTAAGAACAGAAGAAAATACGCCTGTGACGTCAGTTTGACTAAAGATAGTTATTTCTTGATATAAACCGATAAAAGTACTTCAATAGGTCAATCATGGTGGGTCCCATAAATATATAAGAAGAGAAAAAGATTAGCTTATTCACCAGGTTCTCATGTATGAGCCACGCTTTCGGAGTAAGGGCTACCATAATTTGATGAGCGAAAATCTTCAGTTTGAGGGAAATGTAAACGATATATATATATATATATATATATATATATATATATATATATATATATATATATATATATATATATATATATATATATATATATATATATATATTCGCCCAAACATCAATCTTTAAACAGTCATACTGAAGTTGTAAAACAATCTATGTAAATGAAGACTGACAAGAATTGAGTTCAACTAACTTCATACATTCGAACAATACTGAACTGCCCAAATCAAATGCTTACTTTCATGAAATAATTAAGTAATATTATTAAATTATATTTTAGTTAGAAATTTAAGTGTTTTTGTATTTTTCTGAAATCAAAATAATTTGAAATAAATTTTGGGTATTGTCAGTCTAGTACTTCTGTACATCATAACAACGTCCGATTTGAATAAAAACTAACTCCATAGCATTGTGGACGGGTTCAGTACAGTGTATTTCCACGTTAACTTGAAAGTACTGATGAAACGAGTATTCCAGTCTGTAATTAAAGTGAATCATACAGTACTGAAATTACTCAACATCATTTAGGATACCCACAATCGATAAAGTTTAACTACTGAATGCGTAGAATATACAGTACCTTACGATTGATGTTCTTGATCCGCGAATATAGTCTATTTACAGAGCAATAAATTTTTACTTACAAATCATATTATTTCGAAAACATACACTAAGCAAGATAAGTAAATATCACTTTGCCAATCAGTAACCATGATCACATGTACAAGATAAATTACGACAAAATGAATAAAAGCAGAATAAAAGACTGTACTAATTGCCAGGAAAAATGTAAGTCGTAGCTTGACTAGTCAAAGGTTTTCTAGTCAGAATCAAAAGCAACAAGTTAAATCAGGAAAAAAAGGCATAAAAAACAGGACTTAGTACGAATTCCTGTAAGTTCAAATCGCTACAGTTTGTATCATCATAGGAATAGGGAAAACAAAAGGATGAAAATATTACAGTAGGTAGTAGTAGAAAAGAAGAGACAAGTAAAAGAAACAAATTAAATTGGAGAGTGAAAATTATAGATCAACAGTATGTTCCAGAAGGTAAGGAAGAAACTCATTCGTTCCACCGAAGCTGAGTTCGGACAAAACTTACTGTACAGAAATTATTATTAGTTTGCATATTACAAACAAGGCACCTGTACCTATCGATGTGACCTAAAGCAGTAGTAAATGATTATACAAACGTATATTATATCATAGATCTAACCACTGTTACTTCTTTTCAACCCACCTCTGTACTAGTCGACAGAACGTTTTATGGCAATCGGTATTAACGAAATCGTAACACATCTCACAATCAATCAAGTCAGTTAATATTAATAGCCTTACAGACCAAAAATTCAAATTTACTTGATACTAAACTCAGAACATTAGCATTCCCCATTCAGTGATTTCTTCACAAGCCAGCAATTTTGTGAAGAAACTTCTAATTAAAGTACTTTAATCTATTTTAAAGGTTATGTTTTACAATTACAAAGTAATACAAAAGGAAATTTTGTACAGTATACTTGCTACTTAATAGGTGCAAAGAAATCTTACTTTCCCCAAAAGCGACGTCACTTGACAAAATCCAAAGTGACCTTTTGAATCAGTACATAGACCGTGTCATTTACTAACCTATCACAATATACAATAAATTCACCTCCGATATTTAAGCTACATTAAGAGCGTTTTCAATCAAGTTTTTCAGGTGCTCATAGAACTATTTAAGTTGGCAACATTAGACTTTTCCAGATAAACAACGCAAAATTTTATTTATATTTCAAATTGAATACCATGTCAAAAACGAAGCTAAAACCCATAATTTCTGGTGCTTCAAACATAAAAGTTGACAACGCTAACTCATCTAAATTACGTTATATTTGAACCAAGTACTGGCAATAACTAGTGAAAGTCAGAGAGCGCTAGACGGCTACTTAGTCCTAACTAGTGCCTCTAGAGTAAATGCACACTCAGGACAATACGCCAGGTCATACGAAAGACTTTCACCTTTTCAGAGGTTCTCCGATCGGTTTTAGTCCATGATAAAAACTAACTGTAAAATCAGCCATCTCAAACAAACTATGTTTAAATATAATGTATACATCGTGCACTTGAGCACAACCAGAAAATATATTAAGGTATCATTTCTAACGATTTATTGAAGCTTAGGTTTATCAAAAACACAAATATGTGATGGTTATAGAAAAAGCTAAAAGATATTAAAAAACGATGAACAAATGCCATTGTAAAAACAACACTACTTTACGTAAATTGTACATTTTTATCATTCTCATATTTACCCTCTGTGAGTACCGCAATTAGTAACTAAATCTAAAACCAACGATTAAACACATAATGCTATTTCTTGTAGTAATTTTTCTTTTCTGATAAAAGAGATATTAAGTCTGTCTCACATCACTCACAAGAACTACATTGTTCGCTGACAAATGCTGATTTCCCAATGAAAAAAACCCATACTGATACGCCAGATATAATGCCAAATTAATGGACGCTAAAACTGAAAAAATAAAACTAATATTCGTTTAACAAATTAAGACATTCTTAAAAACGACACTGTAACGTTCGAAAATATAGTTCTACATTCTTCAAAGCACTTTAGTTTACCCGTACACAAAAGACGAAATCATCAAAAAAACAGAAATCAAATTAAGATAGAGAAATGAATACAAGGCATGAAACAGTTAAGCCTTCTGTACATACGAACCAGGTAAATTAAAAGCTTAATTTTCGAAATAACATTTCTTAGAGTAAAACGACACATGTGCATGATTAGCGGAAACTCAAACGCATGCAGAGAATAGTGAGAAATAACAAGAAATCTAATGAGTGCAATGAAGTAAGAATTTTACAAACTTACGCCAGTCAATTCCCCCAATATATTTTGATGAAGAAATAGAACGTCGAGGATTGTTGCTTCGTTTGAGTGACCCACTTAAATGAGGACCGAGTCCACACGAATAATCCATTACCACCGACGCGTAAAACGTGAAGCGTGAAACATTAGATCACACTATACAGAATTCAAGCCAAACAGAAACATTGACCATGATAAAAGTTCAACATCAAATAAACAATAATCCTAGTTGTTCAGCTTCAGAGGAAAACAACAGCCGAAGATGAATTCATCCTATGAATTTTGCCAAACAGGAAAAAGAATGAGGTATGGAAGTCTTTTGGCTGAATGACGAGTGTAAATTGAAAAACATATATTTGATAAGATAGAAAATGATCCTGTGAGGAATATAAAAACTAATCCACCGAAAATCATTATCCAACCAGAATAACAAAAGATTTGAAAAGATTTAATTTGTGCGGACAACTAAGAAGAAATCAAGTAAAAAAAAGAACCATGAGGCACACAACGGTAAGCATGTACAATGTTGAGGCGACCAATTAATGTGCAGGTAGTTCGATAGCGACTGGGGTTAAACATGTGGTAAAATTTAGCTTAAAATCTTTACTTATAGCATGAATCATGCATTGGTAAAATCATACACATCAGGAAGAAATCAAAAGTTCGAAATTCGAAGCACGATATTCATTCTAAAAATTAGACAAGATATCTATCCACGGATAATCATACAATCTGGATATAAATAAGGGTCCACTTGTTAATTATGTAACTTTAGAAACATGTTTTAAATTTGAATCGGAAATTGTAGCAAATAGTGGGGTCTAAATATTACCTTAAAAGTCTAGTCCTTTATTGAAGAGAAAGATTACTATGGAAAATGGTCTTCAGACGTTTGACCATACACTCTTCAAATAGTCAGTCGATAACGTGGTAGATATCTACCATACTTAGTAACTAGTTTCTGTGTACTTTCCTTAAATAAATTTTCAACCAAAACTTAAAAATTAACGTAATATGAATTCCTGTTGTTGTAGTGTTTTACAATTCTGCCTGTTTGCCACCATTTCAAGTTCAATTTGAGACGAATCTAGGAATCATCTGAGAACTATTTATCTATTATCTATTCATCTTTCAGTTTGCGATTTATATTCTCTCCTATATTTGTGGTTTAAAGTATAACTTTGGCAGTCAAGAAACTAAATTTAGTCCTATGCTGTTTCGGAGTGAATATAAAGCATTTTGTAATTATTCTTCCCTAGAAATTATAGACATGAGGACAACGCGTTTAATGCATCAAACCACTAACTTCTGTTCCGAAATAAGGCTTTTAGGCAGAGAAGTAAACAGGAGGGAAGACCCGCCTTATGTAATATCTGGGACTACATAAACAGACGATTTGAACACCTTTACAAACAGGAATTAATTAGAAGTTTATTAATCAATTAACAGGAATGTATATTTGATATACGTTGAACAATGTACATCGCGTGAATTCTATGTAACATTCGGACTTGAAATAATGAAGAATTATGAATATAATGAACGAAGCCGTAGGAACTGCCATAAAGTTGATAAACAATGATGTAGCCGTGTAAAGGGTTAGAATGTCAAAATCAACTGTTTCCTCAATAATCGCTTTTTGTTAATTATTTTATACATTGAGCAGTAAAGAGTAATTTTTACTGAAAGATATTTAGCTAAATGTTCAAATGTGTTCAAAGGGAAAGACAAAAGTTTAATCGAATAAAGAAAATAGCTTAAACATAAATATCATAGCAGGCAATATGCAATGAAAAAACGCTTTTACAAAACTCAGAAATTAAAAAGAAGCACAAGTCAGTGGTGAAAGTTATTCAAACCCATTATTATGTGTGATAGGCATATGATCACGATAATTATACTAAATAAAGCAAATCACAACCACATGACAAAATATTTTAAAGGACAATTTACGCAAACTAACAGAATTTAGGATTGCAAATATATTAGTAGATGATAATTAAAATAAGCAAGCAAATGACCAATAAACCAAATAGCAAGAAATGTCAAGACATCTATCTACGAAAAGTTTCAACCGAAGAAAGGCAACTAAAATCAAGGTCCCAAGAAAAAACAATCTAAAAGAAAGTGCTGAACAGTAAAACCTATGAAGAACTCATTTGAATAGCGTTACATATTCCAGCTAAAATTGATCTTACTAGTAACAAACTCAAAAAAATACAATGACGAAAAAATCTAAACCTGGAATAAGGATTTTTAAGTTATAAGCATTTTCTTAATCAAACTACAGGAATAGCCACAAAAGACTGTCTCCAAATCGGAAAACACCAAGCACAACACTATGTAAATATTTGAATTCCTCCTATGGATAAGTGCTATTCGTTAACTAATTTTATTTAAACACATAAACATTTGTACAAGGAAGCACCAAATAGATATGTGCCACACAAATGATTCGATTTGTGTCACGGCTGGAATTTTGCCTGGGCTCCCAGACTGAAGCAGGTGATTTTCTTAAGGGACCACGCCCGGCGCATTTGACCTAATGGTCTGATCAACAAGGCAATCGAGCAATGTAGGGAGATGGAGTCCCATGGTAGCTGATAACCAACAATAAGTTCATACGTCATTTGTTCCTTCAGGATCCTGTGGCGCATATATATTGGCGCTCTCTTGTACCAATATTTATTTGTTCAAATAAATAAATAAATAATCCAGTGTGCACTATTGGTCTAGAGTCAAGGTTTTCCAACTCCCCTAGGCGGACCCTTCGTATCAACCGACCCAGTTAAAGCGCCGGACATTCGTTTTTCATCCTCTCCGTTTCGTAAACAACAGTAATGCCACGAGAAGGCAGTGAGTAGGACTTCCCTGGAAGTGGTTATATGATATACATGTGGTCATGAGAACGTTTTGAGAGGAAGAGCTGACTACACTCCCTGTCGTACCAGAGCATTTGGTGGTTGTTAACTAAACTAAAGTAGACGTAGTTTAAAACTATGGTCCCTAAAGACGGGAAGACAGCTACCAAACGAACACGTCTGTGACATAATTGGAGTTTAGATTCAGGAAATATTAATCAATCGCTAACATAACTAGGAAGTCAGATGGGAACGTACATCATTCAAAGACTAAGAAATAGTGATATTAAGGGTATAACGAAAGTATATCCGGGATTTCATACGTAGTTAAGCGAACAATAGCTTAACAACTATATTAATTTTGGATTATCAATAGGATCACTATGGGACTATAATTCACCCATACTAAATTACAATCGAACTGTATGTGTACACCAGAAATTTAGTTACCAATTTAAAAACCATTAATACCGCCCCACACTGTGATTTCAAACCATTATATGTTATCATATTTCATATCACAATAAGACAATATTAACAAGACGAAAAAATAAACGTCCCTAATTGTATCAATTGGAGTGGAAAACCGAATACAAAAATATGAACCAAAGATGAGGAGTCAGGTAAAAGAATGAAATCTGTGTAACATCAAACTCAAGATCCATGGGGAGATAAAGACTGAATAAAATCGCACCACTGTCATTTATTTTAAGCCATGTTACCCAGGTCGTTCAACCACTGATTGGGATTATTAGAGTTCAATTTAGTAACATGAGATTTTCAAAGGTTTGGAAATGAAAATAATTAAATATATCAAGGCTTTCAAAAGTGATATAAAAAAAAAATTAAAATGCTCGGTGAGTAGGAATTGTCCACTACATGTAGTATCACATCTCGTCATCACATTTTCGGTCTTTTGGTTTCCAACTTTCTGTCACCATGATACTAGTGTATCGCCATGAATAGCACTTCTCAAGATCAAATAAACTTTAAGTGATCATGGAATTTTATAATCTTAATTTGGTACACAACTGTATAGATTTTTGTAGCTGTTCCGCACTGTCGCTGATAGAATGATGTATGGAAAAAGTTTCTAGCAGGACTTCAACAATTAGTGGTTGAACTGAGTTCTTTCAATCCTCTAATGCATCTTACTACGGCACCTATTTATCGATCTTCTACTAATTTACTTCGGGATTTTCATTTTTTTGTCATTTTTGCAGCTGCTAATATATTTTATGACAATACCCCTTCAACGAATTGACGTCGCTCGGCGTAGTACTACTACAAATTCACAAAAATGTTAATATATAATCAATATTTTTGCTGAATACTTTGTACACAAAACCATATAACCGAATGATCACTCCAAATAACGAACGAGTGAGTCATTGGAACTTATTCATTACTTTAGCCGTATTGGCGAGACTACAATCTACGGACGAACCAATCAAACTTAGGATAACAGGTCTTGGATTTTGGAGCGAAATTCACTCACTCATTTGTCTAAATAGCGTTTTGGCATTTCAGCTGACGTCAGTTCGTGGTGAAAACCATAAATCTAAATCATAACCCTTACCATCAACTGTAAATCATTATCTTTATTCCCCAAACTACTTTATAACCCTTATTTAGCCCTATTAAGTAGGTAGACACTCTCAAGATCTCTGGCGCGGTTCAAAGGTCGGCCGTAAATTATAGTCTCACCGGAAACGACTCAAAACAATAGTGAAAGGATTGCAAGTCAGATTATAAGAATCCTAAGAACTTACAAAACGTAAGGACCTGGGTTATCGTATGATCATGGTAATCAGGACTACGCGTGGGTAGAAACAATTATCTCGACTAATTTACATACTACCAATTTCCAATTTAGAACAAGTCGATTGTCACTAGACAAGTAACGATGCCGATGTTGCTTACTTGAATGAAGTCATAATATGAGCGCAAGAAATTACGCTGAATTTCGTTCATCCTCTCAGACACACAAACAATATATAACTGATATCGCATAAGAATATAAAACGGTTGTTTTTCTATCCCAACACACATTATTACCTTTGATGGACATAACACACTTCATCTCCGAAACAAATTAAGCAAGTGTGACCTTGATCTCCGAAAAATGCAAGATGTCCAATAGCCCGTATGAAAGCCAGAGAAATCTAAATTTCTCAGATACAGTAGTGTAACTAAATTTTCTCTCAGCCTTGTGTTTGGGACATTATATGAGACTCAATGCGTTGCTCAGATGTAGTAAGATGTGAAATCTATGTAACGTTTTCATTGTTAACGTTTGATCAAAACCCCTCCGAAATGGGAAGTTTGGCGATAAATAAATCCGCAAAGTAAATAGTTCAGTGAGTATTCGACATTGGTCCTAGGCTCGTTAGTTTTACTGGACACACCCTAGCCGAGGTCTCTCGGTCATACATACGCACCAGATCACCAGTGGGTACGCCGTGCTGAGTTCTGCCACTGCTAACCAGCTTAAACCATCATAATGGATCAGACGTCAGGGCTGTTCGGGATTAGGATACTTTTGCCTCCCCCCTTCCAACTCATGCCATTCCGGCCCGACGATATAGAAGTCTGGTTCTGCTACATAGGAGCTGATTTCCATAAGCACGGCGTAACAGAATCATATGCCCAATTCCTTGCAGTAGTGAAGGCACTGCCATGCGGTTCTAACGGGTACTTTGCACCTAAAATGTTTACAAGTGAAGTTTCTGGACACTACGACATTTTAAAGAAGGCTATCTTTAAACGTGGAAACCTAACCGACTGACAAATATTAAATCAACATTTCCCCAACATCGAGTTGCAACACCACTCAGTAATACAAATATTTCTACCAATGTGAGGGGTCACTGGTCAAGAGACTTCCGATAAAGTCCTCTTTACACATCTATAAACATCTATATGCTGAACGAAATCACGGATGTCTGAAACACTCTCACTCTTTATCTTAATATCCATCGTAATCGCAGACGCTTTCAAACTCGTCGAAGAAACTCGTCATGGAAAGGATCTGTCTCTAGATCATCATAGGCAAATAAACCGGATCGGTTTTGATGTCAAGACGCCCATAGTAAGTCTTTTAAAAATCACAGAAGACCCTTCCTTTCCCCAGTCTCCATACCGTCGAGAAACATCACTGGCACGCGTCAATGGCAACCGTATCTGGGGGACATAGCTGTCTTTTACACATCACTGATATGATGACCAAAGTTCTCTACCTCTTCGACACTGACGAAGACGTAAGTGTTCTCCCTGCAAATCCTAACGAACAACTTCACAAACCATTCTTCAACTTACAGGTGGAAAATGGAAAACATATGGCCATATACTGTAAGAGTTATGTTTCTCTTGACGTTGGTTTACTAAAAGTTGTTCACTGCATTTTTGTTGCTGAAAATTAGTTCACGTCATTCATTAGTATAGACTTGTCACAATATCACTAACTACTCATTGACCCGAGCTAACGGAGGTTTGTAAATGGAAACTGTCTCTTCGTGGAACTGTAGTGGTATCGGCTCCTAACCACATAAACTTCGAAGCGGCACATAAAATTACTCAGAAAAATAAACATTCAATACGAAGATAAAGTCAGATATGGTTAAGGAAAGAAAGAATAGATCGGTATGACATGGGTCAGCCTTACAAGTATGTTTATTCTATGTGCCTCATAAATTTCCGGGTAAAATACATTATTTTATCTTCAGCCGAAGGTGTTCTCCAGAAGCACTAAACACCGTAGTTCCGGTTGTTACGATAGGACGAGTATGTATAGACAATGATACCACTTTCACATTGAGAAGACCGACTAGAGAAATGCAGCTTGTTATTAATCATCTTTTTCACATTAACTTCATCGATTGGCTTTTACTTAGATTAAACTGTTTTGCTGGATAATTTCCCACGTTTTTGATAATTGACATGTATATGTTTTCACTTAGATTATGTCTCATGTGAACCATTTCCAAGACAGTTTTGTGCATTAAGCATATTTGGTAGCTTCAAGTGACGACGTATTACTATGAGATGTATTGTTTTCAGGAGAACCATATTAGGTTCGATATTAATTTGTCGCTCCTTAGTTCCGACTATAACTACTTCATATTACTATATCTTATACAAACTATGGTCATCTTTATCTCTTATAGATGATTTCAGTATGTTTCTGTACCACTCACTAATTTAGTAAACATCTTAAAACCTTGTCAGTCTTATAGACCATCAACGTTGATCTCTGTTGAATGCTTGGGGGCCTACTTCAGTTATATGAGAGTGGTGCGATCAACAGATGGCGTCGAAATCACACCTCGCGCTCAGCAACTCACGTCGATTACCCCTTCGCCAAGCTACTATAAGTGTTTTGAAGATCGTACAGCACATAATACGATATTACGGAAATATATTCGTAAAAATGAGTACAGAGAAGATAGTGTGATCAACACAGCATGGGCCAGTCCATGATATACGATCAACTGATGCGCGTTGGTTGTCCTTGACCCCGACAGGGGCCGATAATCTGTTCGATATTCAGTGACCCAACTATCGGATGATTTGGCTAGGGCTCAGTGACATTTCACAGACCTCACAGTTTAATTAAGGGCTTGAAGACACAAATATGCATGCGAATCATCAGTATAAGCAGTCGAGCGATTCTTCTGCATACTAACAACACTGTCAAGTTCACCCCAACGCTGCCAATGGTTCATCCCATTATCATAGACATGAGTTGAGAGTTGTACTCGCTTTGGTTACTATTTGTGCTCACCCTGATAATCACATTACTGGCACTCACTGTTTATCATCTTACGAAGATTTAGGCGTACAACACCATCTTTGTGGCACATGAGATTTACCGTCCTCAACGCCATATAATCACTCAAGTTCATAAAAAATTGATATTTGCAACTGACTTGTATACACCACCAGCCTATGTATGGATATAAATAATTGGTCCATCACAAATCAAAATACTAATTTTAGAGGATGTCTCTCGTGGATTAGTTCACGTGCAACGAACCACCGTCATCTATCTCTCCGAAACAGATATAATTATCGGTATTCTCATGTTTTAAGTTAAGTTTTGATAGGGCTCCTTGTGGATTAGTAGTATTATTGCGGCAAAGTAATAACGAAGTTGAGAAAATCTTCCCACAACTGTGTTAAACTTCACAAACGAACTGAAACATCAGCTAAGATTCTTCCCTCTATGATTATACTTCCGTTCCTCCAGTTGGCCTACTAATGCGAATACAAGTGAAAATCAACAACATGCCGACATTGAATGACTTTCTCGCTTGAGGCAAAGATAATACCAATATCAAACTTTCTACGATTTTGATCACTTTTATTTATTGGCACAAAATCCTTCGGCTGTTTATAAGTTAAGATGCTAACCAACGGTTACTCCTATGTATCTTAATGCGGCTTGTTAAGAAATCTCCATACTAAATCATTGATCATTGTGATAATCCCATCTTATATAACCCTTCAGTAATCTTCGCGTGGATTTTGATTATAAGCACGTTACTAATCAAACCAAACTTTTTGAAACTATTACATGTATTTCTCGATCACTTGCTGCCGCTTTTTTCTTGATTTATCTTTTACTTTATCAATTCCCGGATGATTCGTACTGTTCTTTTTAAAAATTCCTGTGATAACGAACGTCAGTTTGACTTTAGTGGGAAAGTACTGAAATTGTATTGGCTGCAGACGGAAAACCTAAGACCGTTACCATTACTCTCTTCGGACTCTACGAAATTTTTCGCATGCCTTTCGCCTTAAGAAATGTAGCACCTACTTTTCAAACATTTCGAAGACGCACTTAGCGATCTCGACTTTGTACATACATGTTGATCACTTTCCGATTGCAAGTCCGTACAGAAAATCTCATGGCCAGCATCTGGACCTTATTTTCAAACGACTCCAAAAACACGGTATCCATGCAAGCATTCAGGAATGTCAAAAAGGAACGGATTCCCTACATTTTCTCGGACACAACATAATAATAATCTGTTCTCAAATGACAGTCTGTTACATGGGACCTGCCAGTTTACAGGCAAGATAAAACTGTTACAGAAGATATAGTCTTCTCTGTGGTGGGTTACTGAGTGGGTTTGATATTTTATAAGGTACACTGATCATAAAATTATGGTAGATAACACCTCTCATACACGAATGCAAATAATATTTGTAACATTTTTGTTGTCAATATGACAGTTGGAGCGTTTTATGGAGGTTGCGTTCCGACTTGCAACTCATAGTCGGCATTGGATCTTTCGTGCCTATAGGTAACCCTCGTACTATTGATAGAAGAAACCAGAGTAGTGAGTACGTCTTTATTTCGATCTTAGCGCAGTCACAGTAGAGCGTGGGATTATCTGTTCAGACAAACAAAAGCTTTCAACATTCAATATAAGATAATAAGGAATATAACGCTTATACAAAATAAGGAAGTGAATGAATACTTGAACAATACTGTTTTGACATATGCTTGGTTGTTTGGGGTCAACTCTTAACCAACCAACTCTCAACCAACCTATGCTGTTACATTAGCTTCCCCCTAGAATCGACTTCCGTAGGAACGTCGGTTCGATTAACCTATCTTTCAAAAACACCTTAGTTCTATTTCTCATCTCAAGGGAAAATTATCAACTCGCTCAATGTTTGACTTACATTCAGTGGCAACTAACGCTGTCAACGGTAGTCCATGGATGTCTCTTCATTTACTAGCTTGTCATCTTATTTTGTAGCATGTGATTTCTTCTACAACTATCGCTGACGGTTTGCTGCGTACTTTCATGAGAAAGAGTGTGAGACTGTGGAATAAGAATATCTGAGGAAGTGCCGCGAGCGGGCTACCCAACACCATGTTGGTGAGGTACGATTTTTCCATGCTCAGACCGGCTATCAGGTGTTTACTCACCTGCCTCTTGAGTCGCCCTCAAGTAAAAAGTAAAGAAGAATCTACTTCAAAGGCAATGGTGAAAACCAATCAAACCTAAAGAACCGCTCCACTGCCTGCATCAAAATAATAAGATACAAAATGGAAATACATAAATATAATTGATAATTGTTCGGTTCCACGTAAGTGATTGGCCTCCAGAACGGATTGGTATTCTGGAAGAAAATAGACATAGTGTAGCCATCTTGTGCACGAAAAGGTATGAAAACAAATAAAATCCTTTGCTATAATGTATATATGTAAAAGTGGAAACTTGCTAGAAGTTGGACTCATTGGCAAACCCGTTCAAATGTGTGACCTTGGGGCTGTGACAACCGCCTTTTATAACCAGGTACGTAACCAAGGGTGCATAATTTTACTCCATAAAACGGAAGAGAATATACGGTTAAAGGGGGGAGGAAATTGTGTAGAGTATGAGGATCAAGTACCGTTGTGTCAAATACTCTTTTCTGGTCTGATTTAAATATGTATGATATACTGAGGCAATATTTCGTCAATTCATAAAAGTAACGAATTTGTCTGCACCTTAGAAGTGTGTAAGTCCTATTACTCATTAGTATTATGAATGATTAATCGGCAAAAGGAAAGATTGCAGTCACCCCCTCGTGGTCTGATGTGGCCTAATGGCTAGGTACGCGGTCTAGCATTCAGGAGGGCAGAGGTTCGAGTGCGTGTCGGTCATGCGTTTTTGTTCATCGAAACCCCCTTCAATACGATGTTTGTTGGCCATAAGTTGCTCAGATATGAGAGAAAGATAACAGGAGGATTGATTGATATGTCAGAATGCCATATTGGAACAGTACAAGTTCTTTGTTTGGATTACTAATAATACTATAGAAAAAAATCTACAAGTTTTGTAATTTCCATTTTACGTTATACTTAAACCGAGAGAAAAAGTATATATATATATATATATATAAAAGTTACTGACATAACATGTCTTTTTTATAACGCTAGTGTTAAGTTCCAGGGTTTTGTCAGGACCACTAATAATAATTGGTTTAACGTTAACATAGCTGTGATAGTCATGTCGTTAGTTCAATGTTATGATTACTTAATAGTTCCTTTATAAGTTGTGTTTAAAATTAGGTATGCGGAATCGATGCGGCTAACATAGTAACCTTACAGTAACGCACTGTACTATATCTCCACGGTTATTGATTATTAAATGTCAGAAATCTTAAAAAATCTGAATATTGCCAATAAAGATGGGTTATATGATCACACTAAAAAGCATGCTGCAGGAAAACTGGTTAAGTCATTACATAAGTTTCCTAAACATGAAAAAAAATGAGAACTTTAATAAGTACTTGGCCATGGTTTAATCCAAAATGTTTTGTCTAGAAAACCACTTATTAATAGTAGTATTAATCGTATCAAGCTACTAAACATATCTTCGACCGAAAACTTTTAGAAGTAGTTCATATGGTATATATGTATAGCCAGTCTACGTGAAAAATGTATATAGATATATAAGAATTACAGCCAACATAGTTAATTAACCAGAAAAAGAAATTATAAAACTCGCCTGGGTTGCTTTTTGATATCGTTGTATTTGCCAGTGTTAGTTGTATGAGCTTGATTAAAATCCTCAGCCATCGTTTCGGAATATCTAGCTTATGTGTCCAGTATTAAAAAAATATTTAACATAACACTTATATATCAAAGGTAAAAGGTCTGGGGAGTTGTAGGTGAGGCGGAATGAGGAAAAAAATTATTTTTAAGTAGATGCAGGGTCTGATTAGCTACGTGGTTAGATTTTATCCTGCAGCCGAAACTGTCAACATCCTTGACTGACTAATTGGATGTGCCCAGCGAACCGTTTTAGTCATTTGTAAAGATTTATCATCTTTACATTTCGATTCCGTAATGGATTTGTCAGTTAAACGATCTAACAATACGTATGGTGGTTCATGATCTAGATAAGCCGGCTTTAGCCTATCAATACTTATTGTGTCGATGTTTCCATGTTTTTCTATCACGAAATATTTAGATTTTCTTGAGACGACTTTGAAAGGACCTTCAAATGGAGGACTGAGTGGTGATTTTATTTTATCACATCTTATCCAGACGTGCGTGCAATTGCTTAGGTCTTTAGGTACATATACGGCGCGCGATTGTTCGCGAGTATTAATTGGTTTAAGTTTGGACATATGGTCCCGTAGTTGATCTACGTAATTTTCTAAATTAAGTTTTTGACTGTTAGTATTAGGGTTAATAAATTCACCTGGTAGTCTCAGAGTTGTTCCGAAAACCAGTTCCGCAGCTGAACATTGTGCGTCAGTTTTGACAGATGTTCGTATTCCCAACATAACTAATGGTAGGAATTCTGTCCACTGATTGGGGTTTGAGTGAGATATAAGGGCAGTTTTTAGCTGACGGTGAAAACGTTCTACCATCCCATTAGCCTGAGGATGATATGCAGTGCAGCGTATCCTATTGGAGCCTAGAAGTTTAGCCAAGTTATTAAATAGTTCGGATTCGAATTGCGCTCCTCTATCCGTCGTTATTGTTATGGGTGTACCAAAAATGGTTACCCAGTTCTGCATGAAAGCTTTGGCTACTGTTTCCGCTGTGATGTCCGCTATCGGGAATCTGGTAAATCGATCTATGCATGTAAAAAGATAATTAAAACCATTTGAACGGGGTAAAGGACCTACCAAGTCGATATGCACATGTGCAAAACGTGCATCTGGTTGCGAGAAAACACCTATGGGTGAATTTGTGTGACGATTAATCTTTGATTGTTGGCATGCTGAACACTCTCTAACCCATTTGTGTACATCCTTCTGTGAATTCGGCCATACATATCTGGCATTGATTAGTTTAGTTGAAGCTTTTGCTCCAGGATGAGACAAATAATGAAAGTTATTATATATCAACTTTCGCATATTTTTGGGAACGAAAGGTCGCGGCATTGCCTTGGTCGTGTCACAGTAAATTAGAATACCATCGATAGGTGATGGGAACTGTTTTAAATTAAGACTTGAATTGTTTGTTTTGAGTAGGTTTTGTAATTCTAGGTCCTGCTCTTGATCGTGTCTCAACGTCTCAAAGTTTACTGTAGACTGCTGTACCACGTTCATTTCTAGTCTGGATAAAGCATCTGCCGCCTGATTGTCCTGACCTTTGACATGTCGGATATCGCTTGTGAACTGTGATATATAGTCAAGGTGTCGGACTTCTCGAGGTGAGTACTTATCGGCTCTCGCTTTTAATGCATTCGTCAGTGGTTTGTGATCCGTAAAGACTATAAATTCCCTACCTTCTAACATGTGTCGGAAGTGTTTAATAGTCAGGTAGATTGCAAGAAGTTCTCGCCCGAAGGTAGAATACCTTGTCTCAGCTGGAGCGAGTCTTTTCGAGAAGAAAGCAATTGGTTTCCAGGCGTTTTTAGCCAGTTGGTTAAGGGTACCGCCTACTGCTTTATCTGAAGCATCCACCATCAAAGCAAGTGAAGAAAGAGAATTCGGATATATCAACGTAGTTGCTTGAGCCAGTTTATCTTTAAGCTGTTTAATAGCTTCGACGGCGTCAGAAGACAGTTTGAATTCTTTTGTTTTTCCTTTAAGTAAATCTGTTAAAGGTTGCATTAATTGTGCACAACCTGGTATGAATCTGCGATAAAAGTTAATTAGACCTAGAAAACTTCTCATTTGTGTTGGAGAGCTAGGTATCGGGTATTGTTTGATGGTATCCACTTCTTTTTTTATAGGTTTAATCCCTTCTGGGCTTATTGTGTGACCAAGAAATTCTAAAGTTTGAACACCGAAAACACACTTACTTTGATGTATGTTTATTCCATGTTCATCCAATCTTGTCAGCACTGCTCGTACATGCTCTTCGTGTGATTGCAAATCGGGGCTGGCAATTAACAAGTCGTCTACATACCCCTGCGCAAATGGCATATCTCGAAGTAAGTTATCTATGAATCTTTGAAATGTCTGTGCCGCATTTCTCAGGCCGAATGGCATGCGTACAAACTCGAATAAGCCAAAGGGTGTTGTAATAGCTGTCTTAGGGATATCTTCATCAGCCACCGGGATATTGTGATATGCCCTGACTAAGTCAATTTTAGTGAATATGTTCATACCCTGTAAACCGTTTGTGAAATCTTGGATATGCGGTATTGGGTACCTATCTGGTACGGTTTGACGGTTGAGGGCTCTGTAATCCCCGCACGGTCGCCAGTCACCTTCATTCTTCTTTGGGACCATATGCAAAGGGGATGCCCATTGACTATCAGAGGGACGGATAATACCCAGTTGTAGCATATAATCAAACTCAGCTCTAGCGATTTTGAGCTTATCTGGTGCTAGTCTCCTGGGTTTTGCAAACACCGGTGCACCTTCGGTTTTGATAGCGTGACTTACTTTTAGTTTGTCTTTGGAAGGCTGTGGGTTTGGTTTGGTTAAGTTTGGAAATTCCGCGAGTATATCTTGGAATTTCGCTGTTGTTACTGGAGGGGTTTGAATCAAGTTAAAAGAGCTGATGTGACTTTCTTTGCCTTTTGTGTAAAACGAAGTTTCTTTTAGTGTTAATCGCCGTTTCTTGGTGTCAACAAGAAATTCGTATCTCTCTAGAAAGTCCATCCCCAGTATTGCCAGATCTAAGTCGGCTACCGTGAAAACCCAAGGGAATTGCCTTCTGAACCCCAAATCTAGGGTTAACGTTTTCTGCCCAAATGTCGCGATTGTAGTTTTATTTGCAGCTTGAAGTGTAATCGGGGATGTTTCTCGACTAATCTCAGTTTTATTTCGAGGGATGATGCTAAGAGCAGCGCCAGTGTCCACCAAGAAATTCAAGCCCGAGTTTCTGTCTCTGACATAAAACAAGCGACTGTTTAGGCGCCCCTCCTCAGTTGTCGCGACCTGGGAAGGGGTTACTCGTTTCCCGCTGTCTTGGAATTATGCTTAGGCCAGGCGCATGGTTGCCTGCACTTGGTTGAGTTGACACCAAACTTCCAGTGGTACCAACAAAACTGCCCAGATTGTCTGGACATTTGTGACTTGGATCGTGATCGTTGTGGTGACCTGCTCCTGTTTGCATGACCCATTTGCATTCTGGTGACAGCCTCAGTGAGACTCTTAACACTCGCAATGAGTCCTTCTATGACGGGGTCTTTTGCTGATTCTACTTTCTGTGTGTGATTTATTGTGCCTGATCCAGTTGGAGGACCTCTTTCCATTATTCTATCAGCTATACGCGCTAAATGAGATAATGAGGTTTCAGGATCTTGTGCATCCAAACAGTGTTGGACGTAGCATGGGAGAGCTTGTATCCATCCTTGTTTTAGGACTGCTTCACCCACTGTGTTATCACCCACTAAGACTTGGAGGTGACGTAGAAACTGTGACGGCGACCGATCACCTAGTGTTTCACCTTGAAAAAGTCTTTGGATTCTTTGACTATCTGATAAAGATAAACGGTTCATTATCTCTCGTCTTAAGACGGTGTACCGTTGTGGTGATGGTGGATCTAAAATCAAGTCACGGACTTCTTTGGCGACTGAAGGAGGAAGGATAAAACACAAATCTCTATAGCGAATCCCTTCAGATTTGATATTGTGTCTCGTGAAATAATGCTCGAGTTGAGCAAACCACAACTCAGGATCACTACGATCAAATTCTGGAAGTCGAGATTTCGTAGTCATAACAGTGTCTATCTCCACTGGTGACAAATCATCCAGATTATGGGTTTCTTTTAAGTCTGACATGAGGTATGTGACAAATATAGCAATAAAATTAGCACGAAAAAAAATGGTTTCTATGACACGAATAACTTAAGATAATAAAAAAATAAACTATTTATATACCCAACTTAGATTACGGATTATCAGGTCTACTTTTACGATTGAGTAAAAAAAAATAATATTAATAACAATAATGAGGTTAATTTGTGTTCAAAAAGGGCTCACCAGTTTCGTGCCTATAGGTAACCCTCGTACTATTGATAGAAGAAACCAGAGTAGTGAGTACGTCTTTATTTCGATCTTAGCGCAGTCACAGTAGAGCGTGGGATTATCTGTTCAGACAAACAAAAGCTTTCAACATTCAATATAAGATAATAAGGAATATAACGCTTATACAAAATAAGGAAGTGAATGAATACTTGAACAATACTGTTTTGACATATGCTTGGTTGTTTGGGGTCAACTCTTAACCAACCAACTCTCAACCAACCTATGCTGTTACAGATCCACGTAAATTTGAGAGCTTCTATAGACCGCAACCTTACACTCCTCTGGAACATCTGAGGAATCAATGACGGCACAGGACGATGTCACCCACAACATATGCGTTATCGGTAGCATATCGTGGGAGGGCTGAAAAAAGGGATAAGAAAACAAAGGACGAGAAACAAAGCAGACAATGTTCACGCTTGTTGAAATTGGGTCATTTGTGGTGAAATAATGAAGACATCACTACTTAGACTATTTTTTCGTCATTAAAGTAGGTTAAGGTAGACAAACGTGGATATGGTATGAATGGACAAAGAACTGTATAAATGGAGATGGTTCAAAAAGAAGCTGAAAGTATAGGATTATGTGAAGTTTGAAAATATAGCACTGAAAACAGTATTCTGAAACACAAATGGATATCTCCCTCTTTTATCGAAGATATTTCAGTTCATTTTTATTTTTATCGATTTTATGGTCACTAGCAAGCTTCGTTTTCTAGCAAATTGTCTATTGTCGCTTGTAATAGGATATCTCGGTAGGAAGTGAAGCAAATTCAACGTCACGAACACGATTTATTGAGGTATTTTGTATAACAAATTAGCATCAATATCATTTGTTCATGACATTCCACTAGATCATAAAGAGCCGTATTTTAACTTAATGTTGTTGCTTGATGCATTCCGCTCTGAAACGCAAACTGACGGCCATTTTAGATTGCCCAAACTAACCAAGGTCAAGCAATTACGTGCGCTCAACGGCTTGGTACGTTTATATAGGCGGTTCATATTGAACCGACGTCAAACCTCATACGTCCACTCACAGCTAATTTTCATGCAAGTATTCCCCTAGAGTCTCAACAAATGAACTACATTTCGTAGTTCACTCTAGATATACAACATATTTCTGGGGCAAAAAATGTAGTTGCAGACGTCTTGTCTCATATAACTTCCTCCTGACGATGGTTTAAACCAAGTTCAATTTGACTCGGTAGGACCTTTATTAGATTCAAATGGATACTCCTACCTCCTAAAGTGTGTGAACCGTTTCATACTTTGGTCAGACGCAGTATCTATCACTTACGCTGTAGTGCCATCGGGCCCTAACACTAGACAATATGGGAAATAGACATTCAACATTTCACATGGAAAAAGCCAACAATGATGAGGGCGGGAAGATGGAACTGAATTAATTGGAGTTGCTCAGATGGCATGGCTCGGCCATGCAGGAGTGGTCCCTGTGGATTGTTATCTTATATCTTTTATTCATATTAAATATATTGTTGTTTCTCTAGCCTAAGCTTGTTCTCCATCATGTATTGGTAATTGTTACGATACAGTGAGTTAGTGTAGACGATGATGTGACTTCCACGTAAGATCTTATAGATTAGGCAGTTATATCATCACGAATCTACAATTTTAGGATTAGGTCTATCATTAAAGCAGTACTATTATCGTAGTAGACCATAATACTTCAACACCATTACTGAAAGAGTGGCTCGCGTCTTCTTTGAACGAAAAGTAGCAAACGTCTGCTCCTTTTCAACTGTCACCACAGACGCCAATCCGATTCTGAACTTTTCCGTTGGCTTATTACACTATTAAGAATCACAAGATTCCGAACTACCGCCCACCATCCATAAGCTGACGTGTTGATGGAACGATTTCATCGACAATTAAATGTTTTTAGAATATTAAAAATTCCCATTGTGAAAATTAGAACAACACATATATATGTGAGTTGTTCTAATTAAATGTTTCACTACCAGCCAAAATCGTCTGAGAGTGGATCGACGCTTTTTCATTCATGTTACTTGGTATTCGCATTTCAATTAAACCTGAAGTTAGATACACTGCAACATAACCAGTCTACTGAACGACACTTCAACTTCTGGGTGAATTCGTGGGTCCTTCATCTCCTTCAGTGAATACGGATCTAAACTACTGGACGAGCACGCTTATAAACGCCATGCGTTCGAATAAGCCTATTACCAACCGGCCACAGTCAACTGATATGTTCGTTCCGTCTGCCATACGACATAGTATGAAACTACCGATGGTGTCAGCACCGACCAACTTAAAGCCGAGTATTTAAAAGGAAGTCATAACAATTTTGATACTGTTCTTGTACACTCAAACAACACGAGAGTCACAACAACGATACCCTCACCGATAATCACCAGTCACGAAAAATGTTCGCTGACATCTGGTAACCGGCCCAAACAATGCGCTCCGGAAGAAAGTTTAGGTTCCCTGTGCACTTGATCGACTAATGCATGTAGGACATTTTATTTGTTTTCTTTTTGTCTCGCTTTCTGTTTTCCATAACTATTTGTTTGTATTCTCACCTTTTTATGCTGTCGTGTCAGAAGTAAAACATCGTTTTTCACCGATATGTTTAAATACATGCGTTAATCACCTTTTTTAAATGTCCAAGAAACCTTCCACTATCAGAACATTTCACGCTGCCACATGGTTTATGCACTCAAATATGCCAGGTTTTTTACGTTTATTTTCCTCACCCAAACACGAAAGTATTTCGAAATGCACATGCATTTTTATTATTTTATTTTTCAGGATGAATGGAGATGATGAACTAAAGAAGAATACGATGAATAGAAATTTCCATTGTAAATATGTCACTGTTGTGTTTGATTATATGTCAAGGGAAGCCGATTGATCATTGCTGGACATCGGAAACTACCAGAAGTGTGCTTACGGACAACACATGAGTTGGGTTTAAACTTCTGGCTGACAACATCTTAAGGTCATCGTTACTTCATTAAGGAGTGAGATCACGAACGCTACTGACAAGTTTTCTCACATGTCTACGTAAGGAGGGGATGAGGTTAATGGAAATGAATTTAATTTCACTGATCTTTAGTGATAGATTACACAACATAGTCAATCTATTTAACTTCTTGAAAATTTCTTAAGTTATCACTAGAAGAGAATCAATTAGCGACCTCCTAGTCGTCAGGAAAAAAGAGGTTCGGGCATGTTGAATTGGTTAACAGACCTCATTGATGAGAAAAAAGTCATGGGTAAATTACACTATTTTGCATAACCCCAGTGGCAATATCCACAGACTTGAAGCTGCAGGATCCAAAAAGAATAGCTTGATAATACACAGCAATTGAAAAATCTAGGTGCAATATGGACAATGAGAATCTTTGTGACAAACCTAAAAATTATACAGGTATTCGGAGTTTGACAACATATTTACGCATGACATCTTCACAATCGAAATACACCAACCGAGTGGTGTAGTGATGACCCTAAGACATGACCAGCCAGAAGTTTAAACCAAACCATTATGTCGTTGGTAAACATTCTTCTGATAGCTAGCTAGGTTTAGCAGTGTCTGGTCGTCTTTCCTTACTATATGGGACCGAGATACATAATAGTAAAAAAAAGAAAAAGTACAATGAAAATTTCGGCTCCTCGTAAACTGCATCGTTTTTTTCCAGCCGTCCTGGTAGAGAAAAAAGAAAATGTAAGTGCATGTCGAAATACACTCGTATGTGCGTAAAAGCACGATGTCGGAGAGAAAAGGGAAAATAAACTCAAGCACACGTAACAGCGTTAAAAATATTTTAATGTTTTTTGTTTGTTTGTTTTTTGAAATAAAAATGAAAATATACAGGCATATTAAAATTGTTTTTTTTAAATATTATATATCGTAGAAGAAAGATCAAGATAATATATAGTGTCTAGTAGTGCCTTACGTGAAGAAGTCGTTTAAATGTTCTGGAAATCTTACGATTCTTCCAGAACGCGTCGTCTTATGTTTATTTTCAGATACTACTGAAGTATCATCGTGTGTTGCCTGTCGGTTGGGGTATTATGAGCGTAGGAGTCGTGTTGTGTGATTGTACCGAAGGGAAATCGACGTGAATAGGGTTTCCTTCTAAATACGCTGCTTTTAAGTGATCAATGCTGATGCTATCATTTGTTCCGTTCTTATCGACTATATAGTACTTGTATTCACGTTGAAGAACTTTGAAAGGTCCCTCGTATGCTGATTCGAATGGTCTTCGATGTGCGTCTCGACGAACGAAAACATGTGTACTATATCATAAGTCAGGTTGAACGAAAACATAAGTTGATTTTGGTCGAGTGGAAGCAAGTTTAATTGAACGCGTTGCGTTTGTAAGACTGTTCGTGTAGGAGGTTAGATCTATGTTCATTGAAGAGGATGAAGGATACCTAGTAAAACGAGTGAAAGAGCGTCGGTCCACTGAGAAATGTTTGCAGCTGATAGTGAAGCTTTTAGTTGTCGGTGAAAGCGCCCTACCAACCCGTTTGCTTGTGGGTGGTAGGCAGTCGTTCGGAAGCGAGTGATTCCTAAAAGTGTGGTCAGACGACGGAAAAGTTCATATTCACACTGACGTCCGCTGTCCGTAGTGATGGTTGAATGACAACCGAAGTTTGCTACCCATCGTTCGACGAAGGCGTGGGCCACTGTTTCAGCTGTGATGTCCTTGATATGTACTGCTTCTGGCCATCGAGTGAAACGGTCTACGCAGGTTAGGAGATAAGAATATTCATTTGAATCTGGTAAAGGTCTTACCAAATCCAGATGAACATGGTCGAAACGAGCATCGGGAGTTTCAAATGAGCCTAAGGGACATTTATTGTGTCTGATGACCTTAGATTTTTGGCAGCTTACACAGGAGCGTGCCTACTCCCTCACGTCTTTATTCATACCAGGCCAGCAAAACCGTTCTGCTATAAGCTTAATGGTTGCACGAACACCTGGATGAGAAAGTTTGTGCAATGTATTGAAGACATTCCGTCGATAATGTCTCGGCAAGATTGGGCGATCCCTACCTGTAGATGTGTCACACAGTAAGGTTTCCTTACCTGTTTCCATCTGTTTGATACGTAACTTGAGTGTTGTGGACGATAACTCATGCTGAAGATCAGTGTCTTCTTTTTGAAGCTGGGCGAGTTTAAGAAAATCTATTCATTGGAAACTATTCAGGGAAGTTATGCGAGATAAAGCGTCTGCAACTACATTGTTTGCTTCAAAGATGTGTCAAATGTCTGAAGTAAACTGCGAAATGTAGTCCAGTTGTTGAGACTCACGGGTAGAGTACTTGTCTGAAGTAGAGTTTAGAGAGAAGGTGAGTGGTTTATGGTCAGTGAAAAGAGTGAATTCACGACCTTCGATGTAGTGTTGAAAATGCCGTACAGCACATTACATAGCTAGGAGTTCCCTACCGAATGTGCTGTACCTCGATTCGGTGTCTAGTAACCTTCTAGAGAAAAATGCCAATGGTTGCCAGGAGTTGTTAACCCATTGTTGTAAGACTCCTCCGATTGCTGAGTCGGATGTGTCTACTAAGATACTAATGGGTGCTCGGGTGTCCTGATGTGCAAGCATTGTTGCTTTCGCAATAAGTTCCTTAATTAAGGAGAATACTTTACGTGCGGTGTCGTCCAAATTAATGGATTTCGCACTTCCACGAAGTTGGTCGGTTAGAGGTTTCATGAGTAAAGCGCATTTAGGTACGAATCGTTTATAGAAACTTACCAGGCCGTTAAACGTTCGTAGTTGCTTGATCGTGGTCGGTTCTGGGTAATCCTGAATGGCCACCATTTTGGTCCTAAGTGGTCGAAAGCCTTGAGCATCTATATTGTGTCCTAGGAAGTCAAATGAGTCAGTTCCGATTTGGCGTTTCTGAACGTTCACAGTAATGCCATGCTGTTGTAGTCGGTCGAAAACAAGATCCAGATGCTTGAGATGCGATTCTCTGTTCGGACTTGCGATTAGGCAGCCGTCAACATACGCATGTACGAAGTTAGGACCTCGAAAAACGTCGTCTATGAATCTATGGAGTGTTTGAGCAGCGTTTCTTAGACCGAAAGGCATTGACAAAAATTCATAGAGTCCAAAGGGAGTAATGATGGCGGTTTTCGGAATGTCGTCAGTGGCCAAGGGAATTCGGTTATAAGCTTTAACCAAGTCGATTTTCGAAAAAAACAGTTGTACCTTTCAAGGTAGCTGTCAAATCGTGAATGTGAGGCAACGGGTAATGATCGGGAATGGTTTATGCATTCAATCGCCGATAGTCACCAGTTGGACGCCAAACGTTGCTGTCCTTCTTAGGGACCATGTGCGATGGAGATGCATATGGGCTATTTTGACGGTCGTAGGATTTCTAAGTCTATCATGTAATCGAACTCGTTTTTCGCTAACCTTAGTTTTTCAGGGGCTAGTCGTCGTGCTTTAGAGAATACAGGTGGTCCTGTAGTCGTGATGTGATGTGTAACGCTGCTGGTTACACATGGTAGTTTCGGTTGCGTTTGATGAATCCAAGGATACTTATCGTGTAGCGGTTGGTAAAGTGGATCTATCATATGCTTAATTGTGACCGCGGATAATCTCCAACCAGAAAAATAAGTTACGCAATCGGATAATTTAGTGTTTCTGTCTACTAGCCTCCGTTTGTGCGTGTCGATGATTAGATTATGGTGTTGTAGAAAGTCCATATCAATGATTGGCATAGAAACATCTGCAACAACGAAGATCCAGTGTATGGGTTTGCGTAAGCCCACGTTAAGGTAAACGTACATTTTGCCATATGTAGCGATAGGTTTTCCGTTTGCCTCCTGTAAGTTTAAAGCCAATTCGTGAAGCCGGTCGTCAGAGTTCGCTGGGAGAACGCTAACTTCTGCGCCAGTATTGACGAGGTAGCGAACTCTCGTTGTCAAATCTGTGACGTACAACAAACGGCTATGTTCGCCGGCTACGGTTGCCGTTAACGCGTACCGTCTTGGAAGTTTCCCGAGTTGTTTTTCTAGTTAGTCGGTCTCGTGTTGGGAGAATTGCAGGGTTTTCTGCAATTTCCAGAAGACTTTCAATTCTGGTTATGATACCAGCACCAGTCGGGGTTATCCGTCTATCGTGGTCTAGAGACAGATTGCTTACGTGAAGTACTTCTACGTAGGGTGTGTGATCGCTTACGTTCGTTAAGAAAATTAAGATAATGCGTAAGTATATGACATAACTCGGTTATGTCATTCTGAGTCGTTTGAGGCTTTTCATTGACTGAGAAAACATCGGTAGAAGATTTCGTAATTTCTAAAATGCGGTCGGCAGATTTAGTCAGCTCGTTCAAGTCGTTGCTCTGAAACGAGACCAGAACCGCTTTCACCTGTTAGGGAAGTTTAGACAAGAAAAGTTGTTTGAATAGGCCTTCGTCAAAAGTTCTTAGTCTAATAACCTCTCTCATCCTTTGCAACATGTTCGTCGCAGAACCGTGTTGCAGGTCTATGTTATTAAAGAGTTGGTCTAACCTTTTTCGATCGGTTAGGTCTCCTCGTTTAAGAACGGAACGTTTTAAGGTTTCGTAAGTTTCAGAAACATCATTGGTAAACATGCTAGGTGTTACGTACCTGTTGAATCCGCGCGGCGGTGCATTGACTACTGCGAGGAACTGTGCACGTGTGTCGTTCACGCCATGCTTGTGGAAGTCGGCTTCTGCGTAGCAGAATCAGGCTTCGATATTGTCGAGCCAGAAGGGCATGAGTTGGAACGAGGGTGGGGACATGGTTTTAATCTTAAATACCTTAGGAGTCTGTTCGGTCATAGGGGAATATTAGGTACAAGAATACGAGGGAAAATATATATAGATATCCTGAGACACGGGAAAAAATATCACAATGTATAAAAATTAAAAAATAAGGCAATAATATATAAAAATCTCAAAAAGGAACAGACTCACGGTTGCAATTAGGTGTACCAGATCACGTTGGTCTCACCAATGAAGATGGCACAGGTATTCAGTGTTTGACAACGCTTTTATCAGTAACACCTGATATAATTCGTACCCACCAAGAGATATCAAAAGACAGAGTTGAGGAGATCAGGAGAGTGTATTTGGCGATAACCAATATATCGGAATTTTCTGATCTAATCCGGCTAGCGATCGCGGTAGATGTTGAGCACAGCATTATCACACGTGATGCATGACCGAGCGCCTTCAGCTAGGTTAGTCCACTAAAACTAATCTGGTCAGCATCCAATGTCGAAACCTTACAGAGCTATTTATTTTGGGGATTTATTTACCGCTACAAGGACTCTGTGAATGTTTTACTTAAGGTTTTGGCCTTTGTATTTTAACATCAAGAAGTAGAGTATTTTAGACGCTAATAAGTCGTATCAGGGTCGTCCACATGAGTGCCGTTAGTTCTAGAGTGTAGTTATAGCAACTAATTTCGAACTTAAGCGGAATCCGAATAACCATACTGTTGTTTGCCGTACGACTTTACTACCCAGATATTCATTCTATGTGATCAAAAGCTAGTTACGTCAAAATAAACCGATCTTCTCAGTCAGGTATGTTCGTAAGAGCATAGAATTCATGGTGCTTATGTTGTTAATTTTTTAATCAGTTAAATTTTCTCATCGGACTCGTGACGGCATTGTTATTTTGGTATCGTGTTAAGTGACACATTCGACATTCGAAGTGATATCGTCGACGCTATACGTCAAGTTACGATATAAATCTAAAGCACAGTGTCCATGTTGTCTGCACTGAATTGTGAAGTTTAATGCGAGCATCAAGTGTGAGTTTAAGCGTGACTCCATGTTGCTTGATTGTACCTTCCTTTGCTTCCCAACTATCTCAAATCATGTGTAGACCACGATAAAAATATCTATAGGAGAAACTATGCACTGTAAATCCTCAAGTACATTTTCTTCTAGTACAACAGTAGGACTTTGCTTGGATCAGTTTATTTATTACCTCAATCGTAAGGGAAAAGAACATTTTACAGTGTATCCAAATATTAGGCACTAATTCGGTCTGAGAATTTCAATCCTTACTACCATTTGAACATCGCGATACAGGTTTTCTGCTATAAGATGTAATGTGCCCATCTCTGTTTTAATTTGTGAAAAGTTATTCAGATGAATGCTAATAAACGTCTGGTATAAGTCTATAACGTTTTGTAATCGAAACATGAATTCTATTTGAGGATTGAAATCGTTTAAACTCACCAGCTTTCTCTGTTCTGTGAATTTGCGGTTAGGTTAAGGTTAGTTATCTTGTGGTTGTAATACGGCGATTTCAGTGATCCTTACCTCCTCAGTATAGGTTATCGTAAGAAAACATTTAATCCAACTAATTAGACTTTTCACAGAAATAGAACATTCACTGTAGGTGTAGAATCGAATATAATTTAACTGGATTTTTATAGTTGTATCATACTTATTTAATTAAATGATGTCTGTCCAGTGTGTCTGGTTTTACTCTCTCAGTTTTATTTTAGTGTAAAACAATGGTTGGAGAAATATAGTTTACACAGCAAGTTGCAGATTCCCTCATATCTTCCCAATCTCCCGGTTTCGGGGATAATTTTTATGTCTTGTGGAGATTTTTGGGGAAGCTACAAAAACCATAAAATTTCTACCATTTTGTGCTTCTTTATCAAAAAAAAACTTGAAAGTTTTGGTTTTCCTTAAACTTTGGGGGAAAACTGGGGGTTTGGAAGTGACTTTATGGAAAGCCCAGGAATCTCCCCAAAATCCGAAGGTTGGATCACCTAAACTTATGGCTCATAATGCTTAGTTATCAACACTAATTAGCAATAGTGAATTTGATCGACGTGACTGATCCTTGTGAAATTCTCCCTCAACAATTCAACTCGTTACATTTCTCCCAACGCTGAATGAACTATTTCGTATAGGATCATTACGACTTGGTTTCACTCAGTTAAGGGTGAATTATAAAACTCCACTCACGCTTGGGTGGAACGAAACTTGAGGCTTTTTAAAGAAAGAAAGGTATCAAACTTGTGGAACGTAAATGACTAGTAGATGAACAATGTTCTACAAACCCCTTAAGTGTTATCAAATGTATCTAGCAGCAAACCGTTAATCTCTTTTGTCAGGAAATCTAAAGAATAATGTTAATACAATATTTCAGTATTTTTAAAAAAGTAGAACTTTAGTTCGTGTAATTCGTATCATCATTTGAGTAAGATTTCCAGATTCCCAAGATGAATAATGTAGGTAAAGATGAGGGTAAAATGAGAAAGTTTCCAAGTTTATTTGATAAAGGTGGATGGGGAATGTAAGTTCTTCGTTTTCAATCGATTCATTATGTTTACTAAGACCAATCTTCTGTTACCCTCGTTTACCGTACATTATATTAGAGTTCTTGGATGCATATACCATACGACTATTGAAGCAAAAAAGTATTGGCTTTGAAATTTGCCCAAGAAATAAATTCGTAATATGTTGCGGTTACTTATCAGTCAGTCAGCTACAACGTAAAACCAGACACATATGTGCATATATCCAAGTTGCTGCACCTCATTAGCACAAGATGAACACCGAATCCATATAAGTACCTAGTTCAATGGTAGAAATATATAAAAGATTGCGTATAAGGATATAATACAGGAAGAAACAATTAGTCTGTAGAAAGAAAGATATGAAGCGATTTTAATCTCAAAGTATAAGGGAAGACAGAGAGTGCATACATCAACGCCACTATGATCCATTCTGAGCAATGTCACCTAGAGTCTCTAACCATTGGTTACGATAGTCACGTGGATCCCAACCAAGTAGTTCAGTAGTATCTACCAACATGGCTCAGACCAGAAGTTAGTGACTTCATGAACTGATGCCACGTTTTGATTTGACCGCTCCTAATTTTCTTTCAACCATCCCTTACACTAGTCAGCATTGTGCGTCATGGTAAACGGTGTTCAGACATACGTAACACGTGACCCAATCATATCAGTCGATGAAGATTCACAACCTCATCAACTGGTTTGCAATCATTCTCGAATACCCTGCGTCTAACCTCAATATTACTTACTTGGTGATGCCAGAAGATGCAAACAATATTTTTAGGGCATCTGTGGTCAAATACTAGTAGCTTACGAGTATCTTCTACTCTTAATGGCCACATTTCGCAGCCAGAACGTAACGAACTGCTGCACAGTATACTCCTCTCTTAATTGATAGACGGATATCTCGCCTTCGCCATAGGTGACGTAAGTTGGCGGAAGCCAAACGAATTTTCTGAATCCGTGCAGAGATTCCGTAAAACACCAACCCAGCAGTTACTTGTATTCCTTATTATTTATTATCTGAACACAAATATTGGTACAAAAGAGCACCGAATAGATGTGCGCCATACGAGTCACTTGATTTGTGTGTGGGCTATAATACTGCCCCTGTGCCAAAACCGGAGCAGGTGATTCTCTTAAGGGGACACCCGGAGCTTTCAACCTAAAGGTCTAATCCACCACCTATTGGAAGTGTCCAAAAGCTTTAGACCGTGTGTTACTCAGTGCTAAAAGTAAAATATGATTTATAGGTTAGTGTCTTGGTTAAAAAGAATGTCGATCCCCCCATGACACCAGCCATTACAAAAGGAACAACCCACCAAAACTGCTGTTTACTATGCGTCAATTATTTTTCGTTCTGTGTTTCTTCGTTTTCATTCCACACATTTTCGCGACCCTCGTCTATATTGTGATTGAATTAATCGTGTTGTTAACTGTGATCATTTGTTATTAGTTGACATAGATTCATATGAAATTGAGTGTTCGATTTGTTTTCTTAGATGTCGGATGAGTCTTGTACACAATTGTACAAAGGTGCTGTAACTTCAAAACCTGGGAATGAAACTGTCTTAGGGACTCCCGTACCTGTTGCACACTCAACCGTTGGCTACGATATACCTTCCAACAATCACAAACGTGATCGGTTTCATTTAAATGAAACGCAACAAACTTCTCCGGCTTTTGGAAAACAAACGTATGTTATAAATCCGTTCAGCGGAAATCAAAGTCACGACGTCTCTAATTCTAATAATAAAGAATTAAGTATTCTAAACATCGACACAATAAAGGGTAAGTGTCCTAATTTATTTTTTGATTGTTTTGTAGGTCTATCTGATAGTGTATTAGATCGTAGTTTACAGAATCTCAAATACAATGAAATATCCAGAAAACTAAGTAAGTCATGAGATTTATTCTAATTTGCTTTCTAAATTAAACGTCACATTACTAGTGATAAACTCCATACAAAATTTGTGGTTCGAATAATGGATTTATCGTTTATCTGTTACTGTCGTATCCAAATAATGTTCTTGATAAGTTGATTAAAAAATAATGGCCATTCTGTATAAAACAAAAGCTGGCTAAATGATAAAATCTTTACGTATCAGTTAAAGCGTATGAGTAACACGTCTGTTTTATATAGACTATAATTCTTTGCTGATTAAAGTTCTTCACACAAAAGAGTGTTGAGAACTAGGCAAATAAAAATTATAGATATTTCAAAGTGAACTTCTACCAATCAAATCGTCACGTTGCTAATCACAATCGATATTCGTGTTATGCATAATTCACTGTGTATTTTCTAATTTATATTCTGACTTCAAGTTTTCAATTTATGACCAGACTTAGGAAATAGAAATAAGCAGATGGATACCTTTAAAGTTGAATACTGTCAATCACTAGCAAATCTGTCGACTGATGTGGAGACTGAACAGAAAATACAATTTGATGAGGAATTGAAGATGCTGGAAGAAGCTTTCAGCGACTTTGATTGTGAAGCATCTGAAGCAACTGCTCCAACTCGAGTTTGCGAGACATTTGCTCGTCGAGTATCGTGTGATTTACTAGACGTTGAAGAACAATGTTCAAATGGAAACAGCACATCAGTTTCTTCCCTGTCATCTAGTGATGGTATCTGTGATGTTGATGGCAGCAATGTTGGCGTTGCCGACCTGGTCAATCCCAGTGTTTCTACCCATTCATGTAATATCCCTCAGGTATGTGAATAAAGCCCTGTATTCTCATTTATTTTCTACGTTCTAGGACATGCACGTGAACAAAAACAGATCTTCATATTTGATTAAATACCTATAAAAGCTTAAAAGTTGAACTTTCGTTGATCTTCTAATTACTTTCTTCGTAGTTATTTTTGAAAAAGCAACTCGATAAATTACTAGAGTACTTTATTCTTCCAAAGTTTTCTTGGTAAAATGTATTTGAAAATCTAACCTCAGGATCTGAACAACCTCATTTGCTCGATGCTAACTTATTGAGCTGTGTAGTGAATTATTGCGTCTGGGAGGTTGAAATAAACTGGAATTTCGTTTTGCTTTATCCTGTGCCTTGATGCACTTGACTTGGAGCTGCTTGCTCAGCTTTTTGTTCTACTCATTCACAGATTACCGATTTTATTGGTAATTTCGGTGATGTTACGAATAGCACAAATCTTTAGTCGTAGCCAGAGGTACTTTAACTAATTTGTGTACTCGATGTTTTGTTCTGCAGCTGTTTATGATTATTCCAAAGTATCCTTCCCTCCTTTGAATTTTACGTAAATATCATAACCATAACAATGGATTTAGAACTTCAGTTCATTATTATTATTATAGTATGGAGCTTTGGCTTAGTGGTTAAGGGATTTGAATTTCCTCTCACCTAGTCCTAGATCCGAACTCCATCACATCTACTGTCTGGAGAACCGGATATTATCATTAGCCATTACACTTAGAATGTGGCTCGCACCCAAGTGCGTGATAATTTAGAGAATTCATGATATTATTAATATTATAGTGTAAAAACAATCCATACAACGTTATACGGTGTCCCGATGCTCTTCCATTCAACTACTGATGATTGTAGTTAAAAATTTTAAATATAGAGGAATACTTTCATCTTAATATGGTGCGAATAATATGAAACATCATTAAAAATATTTGGATATATGTATAGTTAAAGCATCTAGCCATTATAATTTGCTAGAAGTTATAAAATTCATTTTTCTCAAAACATGTAGTGAACATTTGTCTAGGGAATGAATACCCAATCAATTCTCAACATACTGTATGCACATGCTATCAGCATTAGAAGAAGTATATGGAAATAGTTACTATAAGTAATGACTACAGATTTGATGAAAAGGGCCTCTAATAGAAAAGTATTAAGTTGGTCAAAGTGGTATCTAAAGTTAGGAATTCTCATTTGTTTATAGACATCTCACCTAATAATTATTTCAAACACATCACCACTAAAACAGTATGAAATGAATATAGTTCCCCATCTAAATATGTTAAGAATTAACTAAAATAATGTCTTCTATGGATATCCAAAACAACCAAATATTTATGTGATGATGCAAAGTTAGAATATTAACTACTTATCAAATGCCTGATTTCATCTCTAAATCACTGCTTGCGTTTAAGATCACTAGAATATGACATGGGATATTAGGCTGAGTGATTTCACCACGAAGTCGTTCATACAAGTTCTGAGTCCTACTAGATCACTTCATATTACAAAGAACCTTAACGTCTTTTGGTACATACAGTTCATTATATTAAAGCTTATATAATGAGTTTGAATAAAAATTGTCTAGTATCCAAAGGAAACGTATCGTATAAGAACTAAGAAGACGTAAATATTGAGTCACAGTCATCTTGAAAATAGCAACATCGTTGAATATAATGTGTTTATTCTCAAGATTACGAACATAATTATAACTGAGCGAATAGCACGGTAATCTGTGCTGAAAATAGTCGAATGAAAAGTGAATTCATGATTTGTGAGTAATAAACAAACGATTACCATTACTAATAAGTTTTAAACCTTTCTAGTGAAAAATTATAAAATATTATCGACATATTTTCTTCTAAGTAAAATACCCTATGTACATTTTGAACATTTCAATGTATGAGATTATTTCCGTAATGGATAACGATCATAACACTTATAATACTGAGGTAGTAAAATATAGCAAGATTATGAGTACCCAAAGTGAAGGACAACAAATTGATTATTGTTTTACGCAGTTATTGTAGCTTGTCTCAAATCAAGGGAATATATACATCCACAAGGCTGTAAGGTGTTAAGACTTAATTATGAGCATAAGTCATCGATGATCATGTGGTATGACTTAGTGCATTTTGTAAAGAATACATCACACTTTTATATCAAATGGTAATACGGGAGAGGAATAAAATAAAAAGTAAGCTACATTATGTTCTTTGAATCTTATCAATAATTGTGATCCTATTTGTGAGTTTCTAAGCTTGGGGTGCTAAGGATAAATCTTCACTTCCGTTTCAGTAGATGATTCATTGATTATAGTAATAGTAGATGTTACGTCCATTTGGCGATACCGGATAAAATTCACACATGGAAGTCTCATCCCCTGCAACACCATACTAGATAACAACTTGAATCAGACCACTATTTCATCGTTTTTATGTATTTGTGTTCGCCTAAATGCTTCCAAACATGACCTCGTATAAATATTCTATCCTTTTGTGTACGCAATTTACAATATTATTGTAATTTCTTTCTTCATCTACAGACCACGGAATTGCCAACTCTAGTTTCGGAATGTCATTCGAATAACACTATCGAAAAGCAAGCAAACTCTTCAAAGAATGAGTGTGACCAATCAGTTTTAAGACCTCAAAACAAAAATTATTCACATTTGCCTTGCCTTACTGGTTTATCATCTGTTTTTGAAGTTGACTCAAATGAAACCAAGGTACATTTTTATGTTATGTTTAAGTTTGGTTCTGTTTTTGTTCGATTATATGATGTATTATCAATAAAGTGGAAAACAGCCTTTCAATACGAAACCAGACGACAGAGCCATTAAGGTACATGAAACTTGTAAAACGAAGAAATAGTCGCACTAAACAAAATTGTTGAAGCAACATATTAAGTTTTAACATTCATCTGTGAACCCAACCAAAAATTCATAGTCAACATTGTTTAGCTTTTTCTCGAAAATCTACTGATCTCGATAAAAACTTAAAATTCCCACATTTACCATTAAGTATTGCCACTATGTACATTGGAAACATATATTTCATCATTTTTTGCTGTAGAATCAATAATATAGAGCTCACGATATGCCTCTGAGAGTGTATTGTGTGCAATTTTTTGGATACTGTTTTCTCTAAACTGGTTAGGTCAGTTGTGAGATTTTCACTGTCCTTCTGGACAACAATATCATCAGCACAACTTTCTAAAGGATTTTTCCCCCCTACATCATAGGTAGTAATAATAAATCACAGTATATCTCTCGAATAGAAAATGCGTCTTAAGCATACTAGAATTCCTCAGAATTAAACGAATTAATTAGGCGGAAGATAGTCTGTGATAACTCGGATAGATAATTTCACATTCGTTTATCGTACGGTTCCTGACGTGCTATTTGGTTCTTCTCGATTGAATGACTTCAAAGATTTAAGAAATCATCAATCACATTAGAGAATTACCTTCGTTTTTAATCAAATGAGGGTTGTAATATAGGAATATTTCAACTAGATTTGTCATTAGTTTTATTCTGGAGACAGTTCTAAAAGTAGTGTATAATGGCACAGATAAACCTGAATATTAATTTTTTGGCAGAATATAGGAACATCATATATACTTACTGCGTAATAAAATTCTCTTGCTCAAGTTACCACTAATCATTTGCTGGCAGATATCTTAAAATATTTAAACTGAAAGCACTTTACTAGATTGATTAGAACATGTACCTGCCCATAGATGTGACCTTTAAAAAATCGTCAAGAATTCCACATATCTAACTGGTATTTAATATGAGAGATGTGGTGTGCAAATTAGTTCAGCACATGTTAATCTAGACCATAATTTTTGCCTTAATGACGTTATTTTATTACCAAATAACATGGTGTACACCACCTAGGTATTTGGACTTTCCTTACCTGTAAAACCTGTCACCCAAAGCTGAGAATGATTGGTGAATCCATATGTTAAGTCATCCTTGTATTTGCAGTATTTTCTCAGTAGGCGACACCTTATAAACAACTATGAATTATGGCAATGTGTTTATCCTTTTAAGTGGTAAATTTACTCCTCTTAATTAACGTTGGCAATCAAGATACATTCTGTTCCACTGATTACTTTATTGATTGCATTTTGCTGCCTATGGGATACACTAGTAAAAGCTTATTATTTATTTATTTAAACACATAAACATTGGTACACGAAGGCACCAAATTGATATACGCCACATAAATCATTCGATTCGTGTGAGGGCTGGGGTACTACCCGGGTTTCCGAACTGAAGCAGGTGGTTTTCTTGGGGAGCCACACCCCAAGCCTTTGACGTAAAGATCTGATCCACAAGGCAGTGGAGCGATGTAAGGAGATGCAATCCCATGGTCGCCGGTGACCAACAATAGGTTCATACATCCATGTGCACTATTGGTTTGGAATCAGGGTTTTCCAATTCCCCTAGGTGGATCCTCCGTATCCACCAACCCGGTTTTGTAAACAACAGTAATGCCTCACGAAGTCAGTGAGTTATTGGAATGGAGATTATTTGTTCCAGATAACTTAGAACTCCTTGATCCCAGACGACACCATACATACCACAACTTAGAAGAATCAACATGCCTCGCAACCGTGAAAGTCGTTCTGCAGCTTTCTGTTGTCTTCCATACAACCAGTACTACAGATCTTTAATAGAAGCTAAATTCATCTTGATCTAATTATTCAATTCATTGACTGATTTCACTAAAGCATTAAAGCTGGGGAATCGCTCCATATTTTCTCCTAGCATATAAACTGTTTTTACAATTTGTTAATATATACCTTAACCATGAGATTTGAATAATTAACTTCCGTGTGAAAGTGTAGATGACAATGATGACACAATTTAAGCAGACATAATAGTGGCAGTGATAAATCATACTATACTAATGATAACTAGAAGTGTTTATTAAGATTATAAATCGTATATGGGATCTGTGTAAATGAATAAACTAATATGGAATTAATAAACTGTAAATTGTACTATGTAGGTTAACCGAATTAAATATTTGTTCATAGAACTGAATAGTTTAAAAATACTAGCAAAGGTTTTAAGTGAGAAAAATTAAAAGAATGTGAATACAAATTTAATGAAGGTGAATCTATTGTATGTAAAAAAGCAGGATCTAAATTGATGTTCGGCTTCATGCGTAGCTAAAGCTTTTTCTTCATAAAATTAGCATCAAATGAATTTAGGAGAATGTGGGCGAATTCTAGGATAAATTACGGTTGGTAGTAAAAGTATTTAAGGATAGAAATTTCGCCTGCTCGACTTTCGTTCTTGTAAAATCACATTCTGTGGCCTAGAGATATTTTATGAATGTCATCATAGCAGCTTCCATATGGCGGAGTAACGGATGACAATACTACTGGTTAGAAAAAGAAGAGAGGTGGTCGGTATGCTACTTGGCGCGATGGTATAGAAAAAAGGTCTGGGCATCCGGGTAGTATCACAGCCTACACACAAATCAATTGACCTGTGTGGCGCATATGTATTCTGTGCCCCTTTGTACCAATGTTTGTGTTCAGATAAATAAATGAAAAAAAGCTACATAGAATTTGCATCTGTCGATTCATCGTAATTCGCTTATTGGGTCTTAGAGTGCTCGATAATACATAGCACAATTAATCAATGTACATGCGTTTGTACAGTCAAATTGTGAAGTCTCGTCCTTTTTCTAACATAAAATTTTGTACCAGTCATGTTCACTTAAATGTGTGTGTTTGACGGTAGTTTATCCACAACGTACTGTTATCGAAATCAATAAATTCTTGTTTCGATTCTGAGTGATAAGAAGACCGTTCGTTATTAATTCTGTTACCTCCGAAAAGTACTTTCTTAGTTCGACTACATTGAAAATAGCTGGTCATTTATGGTCTCTGCAGTTGGAACTCATGAGTACTAATTTTAGAAACATACAAATCGATTTAAGTGTTATTCTTGATTCGATTGATACATTTTTAGTTATTAATCATTATCGTTCGACTGACTTGTGACTTATTTTCTCCAGCGAAATGCTTTTATCAGTCTAGTTGGTTTTTAGACATTTGAGTTAAGTTCCATAAAATATACCCTGGACTTTACTTTTAATCACATCAAGTTAGCTCAAATACAATTCGCATCAAAAGTAGACGTTTCTTGTAAATTAACTTATCCACCGTAGAATATTAACTGTTTGGTTGCTAATAAGGTGATTTTTAGTCGACTTAAAGGATTTTTATAAATTAGTTCTGGACAATTTTTGTTCAGTCTTTAGTAAGGTACATCTCAACTGGATTTTGGATATTACAGAGGCTCATGAATTGCTATCTTAAACCTGATTAGTTCGCGCAAGGTTGTCTGCACAGTCTAATTTTACCTGTTTTAGCAAATATAGATAACCTTTATGTAGTCAGAGAATTCCTCAGTCTGTTGGTTAGCGTTACGATTTTATACTTTTATTAAAGTATGTTTTTAAGAAAAATATTTAACTGTTCTGTTTTTATGGTATATTCTTTTTAAATATAACAGTCCGATAATTGCGTACAACCTAACTTATGCCCAATAACTACATCGCCTTTAAAACTAAATCAAGCAATAACGGTCTCACCAGCACAGAATCTAATCAGTCGCACTTCAAAATGTATGAATAATGAACCAATCCAATCTATGAACAGAAATAATAATTTATCAACCCAAACACAATTGACAGAACAGAACTTATCCAGTAAAAGTCCACATCCTTCACAAAAAGTAAATAATCTTAGTGATGCCAGCAGTTTGAAACTGAGAAATTTGAATTTGAATCAATCAGATATATCACATGTTGATATCAGTTGTCTACATATGTCCGATATTGACAGTTTGTTAGATATGATTACAGCTACAGGTAAGCAGCCGGATGATGGCAAACTGGAATCGGTTTCTCGTCACAATAAATTATCTTCACATTTAGAAAAACAACTTGAGGCTGTTAGACAAGCTCTAAGATCTAATATTCCTAGTAATACAGTTGATTCTAGTAAAATTCCAGCTGGTGTAAACGGAAAACAAACAAATTTTTCACAATCCAAAGTAAGCATTACAAATTCTCATATACTAAATGTTAACAATCACATGTTCCTTTCAATTTTTGTGTGTTTATTCAAACGTGTTTTATGATATCGATCATCGGAGATTAATATTTCTTTTTATTTTGTACACATATTTCAATGTTACTGGAAACTAGGTCTACTCTATCACGTCTCACATAAAGTTTTAAAAGCCGTTCCAAATAAGACAGTAGATTTTCAATGCTTATTTATATTATTAATTGAACTCAATATCATGATCACTGATCCCATCAGCATTGCAATTTATCATTTAAAAAAGTAACTATTTGAAAATCACATCTGCATACTTTGATTTAAGTACTCTGTCACTATCTTTTTCAATACGTTCGTCATTCTAAAATTTGTGAACAAACTTGCACGTGATGATTACTGAGTTATATCTTAAATTCTATTTTGTTTTTGGAAAATATTAATTTTGGAGTTTGTGAAATGCTTTCAGCTTGAATACAACCTACATATTCTTGTACCATTTTTTCAATACCGTATTATTGATATGCTTGTCAACCCATTTACTGTATCGTAATATCGTGGAACAATATATGAGACTTTTTTCTCCTGTTCCTTATTCTTTAGCCAGTATTATCCATACTTTTTTAATTTTACTGTTTTAGAGATGGCATTGTTCAGAGAACACAATGCTTCTTCGGAACCCTTCTCCTGAGCTGCAAATATTCTCCATTATCTCATGATTTTACTTTTTTTATTATCGTGGTGAATTCAATATTATCTGTACCGAATAATTAGAAAAAAACAACATAAAATTATTTATCAGCGGTTAGCAATTATTATCTAACTCATTTACTTTCGCCTATTTAGGGACTTGTCACTGTTATAACTTGTGGCCTTGTACCCTATTAATATATAAGCGTAATGATACCGCCAATTAGATAACGGTGAATTATCGACCGGACCAACGGCGCATAAAACCCGTACGAGCCGTCCGGTCTTTATCGGTCTTTATTCCTACCTAGCCCTGTCTGTTAAGTCCAGAACACCAATATCAGCCTTTACAATATGAACCATGTATTTCAAACATACTGAGTTTATATACAAACCAAACCGACCACATCGTACCATAAAACAGAAAATAACATTTGTACAAGATCTAGCCAAAAAGTGGCTGTGGCTGTGATATAATAGACTCAAGTACGGTAAATCGTATAACAATAGTTTATGGGTCAAAATAAAGTTTATAATAAGAGAAACATGAATATGCATAATTTAGCTACTTAAAATTTATACAATAAAAATATATGTATAGTATTAGTCCAGAAATAGATTCCAAGTCACCATTCATTATTCTCATCAGGATATAACAATCACTTGAATATACTTGTATCTTACTAAGATCAAACGCAACTGGTATTTTTGGGAAGGATTGGAACAAAACTAGAATCACGATGGTTAAAATATCCAATTAATCCGTTAATTCATTGATTACTGGTCTGGTTCGAAACCGTAGATAGAGGTTTCCAGCTTGGGATCTGTGAAGTATTCCTATTCTATTGTTGGAGTCTTTGGGGCATGTGGAACCGAAATCTGCCACAGCGAAACAGTTTTATTCGTTTTTCTAGATCATTATATTTACCTTGGACAAAGGGTCATGGCTTACTTTTTGTTCCTTTATCTAATTTTCCGCCATATCACTAGTTCTGATGGTCAAAGACAACTGGTGTTATTTTCCCTTTTATAATTCTCATCTTGTTAACTTTACATATATCCGTGCTTATGTGTAGTTTGACTTCGAACTGATTCATATTCAAGCTACATTTCACGTTAATGACTGTTTACTGACATAAATTCAAAAGGTGGGACTATAATTTTCGGTTTTCATCACGAACTGACATAAGCTAAAATGCCAGGACGCTATTTGGACGTACGGATGAGTGAATTTCGCGCCAAAATCCAAGACCTGTTATCTTGAATCTGGTTGGTTCGTCCATAAATTCTAGTCTCGCCATCCAAAATTTAGAGGTCTGTCTGCTTAGATTAAAACTATGACTACTTTTGGTTAACTGTTTGCAAGTGTTTGTTTACTTCCAAGAATTTAATGCTCAGTAATTTTTTACGAATCGGTTTCTTGAGCTTGTTTGTCTTTTACTTCATGTCATTATTTGATGCTGGTTGTTTTAATACAAGACACATGTTCCGCAATATTTAAAAATACATTCCACCACAACATCGAATCTTTAATCATATACCCCCAAATGCCCTGGTACGGCCGAGAGTGGGGAGAGTCCGCTCTCCCTCTCGAAATGCTCTCACATGGCCACGCGTATGTAGCCTCTGCCAGGGAAGTCCTACTCATTGCCTTCTCGTGGCGGGAGTGTTGTTTACGAAATTGAGAGGACGGAAAGCGAATGTCCGGCGCTTTAACCGGGTTGGAGGACATGAAGAGTCCACCTAGGGGAGTTGGAAAACCCTGATTGTAAACAAATGGTGCACATGGACTCCAGAATCCTGAAGGAACAAATGGCGTATGAACCAATTGTTGGTCACCGGCTTTCATGGGACTGCACCTCCTTACGATGCTCCACTGCCTTGTGGATCAGACTTTCAGGTCGAAGGTTCCGGGCGTGGTCCCCTAAGAAAACCACCTGCTTCGGTTTGGGCACCCGGGCAGCATCACAGCCCTCACACATATCGAATGAGATTTGTGTGGCGCATATGTATTTGGTGCCTCCTTGTACCAATATCTATGTGTTAAAATAAATAATAAATTTACTCATATATTTCCTTAAAATTGTTTATTTTCAGGTGGATGCACTAAAGGAAAATATTCCTCCTACAAGTACAACTAGTTCTGGCCAGAATGTAATTCACAGAAAAAAACTCTCTCATTATCCTAATCCGGATGTACCACATGTGCCTGCGAATCCATCAGCTAAGTCCCATTCGATTAATGCTACAAACGAGGATCCATCAGCTCATGACGGGTCTGTAATCTCGCAAAAAGATTCTTTCCCTCTAGAGGTGTTAAAATCTCAAAATATTCCTATTCTATCAAATACTAACTGCTTAATTTGGGCTGGTGCAGTTTGTGGACAGATACAGTGAGTGAATTTTTTAATTTAATCCCCTGTGAACTCCACCCTGGAACATGATGTATCTGATTTTATTCTGTAGTTTAAAGCACATTGAATGCAAATATTATGTGCATGTCATATTACAATATCTTAATTTTTTCATTTACATCTTTTCATTTCCTAACACTCAAGTCTTATCATTTTCGATTGATTTCCGCTGTTACCCTGTGGCAAATTACCTATTCAAACCAAAGTCTGCGTCCAGACTGAATTGCATTCTTTATGACCATGTTTTCAAACAAACTAACCAATTTGTAGTAATATACACATCTAACAGTAGCGAGGTGAAAGTATTTAGATGGTGGTTGGAGGTAGTCAACAGGAAACCCTACCTCCAACCACCATCTAAATCTCAATACATAGTGCCCTCAGTGTCGAGTCACCTAGACTGGTGGCCACATTGCAACATGATCGATATCATTCGATCTGCACTAATAAGGACTAGACAAGCAAGACATTGATCACCACCCAGTGATCAATCAATTGTAATGAGGTGAAAGTATGTACATCATGACTGATATTTTAACAAATTAATCGCAAATGTTTGTTAAATGATGCTTGCCATTCCGAACATACTGAATTATTCTTGTGTACTGAATGATGGATGAGCTATTTTTGTCTGTAATTGTGAATAATTAGTGTTACGGCTGCTTTAATTCCCAGGTTTTGTTGTCTGACATCTGGAGGTTAGGACTATCTCTTTATGCTTTCAGAGATGACTTTTATATCTGTGAATTTACGTGTACACTTCTTATTTGAAACAGTTTGTGTTTTTATCTAGAATAATTAAATGCTTTCTTTTGTAGTCAGAGTCTATAAATTTATGTATTCCAAGTATTTTAAATGTTTTTACGGACGAAACCTAAATATCATTTCCTGATTCATCAAAACTGTCTTATTCAGGGTTTACTAATTAAACTGTAATCGAACTCTGTATTACAATGCTGATATTTCATAAATACTACAAAAATAGTGCAACGCTAATTGATAGCATGGAGAATGACAATTACTTTCTCTTAATTCACTACTCACTGCACAATGAGTGGTAGTAGCTAGATATATTTGTTGACGTACTCTAAATTACACTATCGATTTGTACCCCAGATCATTTGTATTAAGGAAGTTCTTTATTACTACACCAAACATTTTTAATTTTCTGAAAAGGAGAGTAATATACACTTGTTTGCTTACTTAAATTAATGTGTCCCAAGAATCGAATTTTCCCTGTTTTTCCTTTCGGTTTTTTTTCTCCATATATAATGTATCATTTCCTATCTCAAAACCACACTGTGGTCAACAAAAAATTTGGACAATGTGTAGATAATTTTCATATTTGTCCATTATTAGTTGACGTTGTATATATATATATATATATATATATATATATATATATATATATATATATATATATATATATTGCTTTACTTCAATTATCATGTTCTTTTTCTTCGTACAAACGATTAACTTATTGTCGACAAATTATAATTTTATTGTTATCACTTTTTGCTTTAGTCGACAACATTTCCTTATCAAACATCAAATGGACAAACCGACTACCATATCATTTGTCGTTCACCCCAAATCAGAAGTGTTTAAAGTAGGTCTTAAATGATGTTCCCTTTTTGGTTAAATTAACCAAGATGTGAAAATTTAATTTTTTTTTACTTATATACTTATTTATAAAGGATAAGTTCAGTTATTCGACGCTTAATTACACTTTATGAGGGGGATCTTTGATATTTCTCCTTGTTTGTCTAACCTAAATTAAGCGAAGTTGATTCATTTCAAGTTACAAACCGAATTCTTTAATAATTTAGCCATCAATCCAATGGCTTAGACAAGATAAAACACAGAATTTTTATGTATGTTTAAAGAATTAATTTGCTTGTTACATCTTTGTAAAAGATACAGAAACTTAGTGTTAAGAACTATCGTTTTCCTATCCATTATAGTCATTGAAATTATCTATGTTTAAGTTTGGTTATATGCTTTAATCACTGTGATGATTCTTTACCCCAGTTAAATTAGAGCACATTACATCCTTAAACACAATAAAAAAATGCTCTGATAAAAAGAGTTTGAGAATAAAACTTAGTTTAGAAACCTGGACCGTTAAAAATCTGAAGGTATACTAAGTAGTAATAAACAATACTTGTTTGATGTTATACAACATGTCTTGTTTCATCGGGTATTGACTGATACTTAAATTTCAAACTTACAGTTTCCTGAAATACCATTGTGGTTTAGTAGTTATTTCTTCTGTCTGTAGGGAGTTTGTGGGGATTGTTGACTTCCCTTTTTTACATTTAAATAACCATTAGAAACTAAAAAGCACTGAACAGCTGTTTCATTCTAGTATATTACTCCTCAGGAGTACACATCTTCGACCCCACTGAGAAATCGGCTTTGGAATTTTTCGATTTTGGAGCAAGCCTCTAATCCTTTGACCACTTATTCATCATTCAATGGTTTACCCAGTCACCCACAAATGATAGCCGGAGATGATTGCACATTATCGCGAATTGACTGAAGTTAGATCCTGACTCAGTTTTCTGAAGGTTAGACGCTTGCTTCGAAACTTGGAAGGTCCTTGATTTGTTCCCTGACAGATTTTTTGTTCCGCAGTGCAAAGTCTTATGATAGAACGAAACGTCTGTTTAATGCTTTCTGGTTTTCAAAAGTTGCCTAATTAAAGTCAGTCCGTGATGTAAACTATCGATTCAACCTGGTAGGTAATCTGCCTTCTCATAATGAATATGAATTGAATTGGTATACATTATTCTGTAATTGGCTGTTATTACCTGAAAATTGTTGTAATTCTAAAATAGTCGTTGTAAATTGTTCCGGTTGTTTATGTTCAGTTGTTATGAAAACAACAATGGTTTATAAAGACAATTGACCTAATGTGAAAGAACTACACACCTCACTACCTAGTAAGCATTGAAATTCAGTCAAGGTAATTAAAGTAATTTGGCGATCAGTATTGTTGCCAAGTTTAATTTTATTTAGTGAGTTGATTTACATGAATCTATTGGGCTATTTCTTTCATATCCTTTACATACAGTTATCCAGTTTTCATTTTATGAAGTAATGCTGTCTAAAATTAAATTGAAATCTAGAAAACCGTAAGGTAATTTAATCAAATTCATATGGTGCCGACATAAATATCATCATCCAATGTCATCAATAGAAATCACTGTTTCATTCTCGACTTGATTCATTCGATCTTTTCCTTGTTTAGTTTTTATATCAGCTAAATATTTTGTTTTAATCTTTTTATTGAGACAATGTCATACCTTATTTTGTCTCAATATTTTTTACTTCAGTTTAATGTTTATCCTTTTTTCGTTTTCAAAATCTCATATAGCTTGTTGACGAAAATGGTTATTTGATTACAGGAACATTTCATATTTACTTACCACCAAATCTTGAATATGAAGTAAGTGTCGCTTACGTTGCAAAGCATCCAGTTTCTTGGGATTTCGGACATTTACTTTTACGATCTGAAGAATTCAAAACGTCCACTTTTAAAGTAAGCGATTGACTAAAAATTACATGTAATATCTTGTCTTTTTCTTTTCTTGTTTATCGTTCTTACCGTTCGTGGTTTGACTTTTACGATATAATCGAGTGGTTTTAAATTTATCATTTTTGTAAAGCAAGAATAATATTTTTTGTGAGATGAAGTAAATTCAGTGTGTATATGAGTAAATTTAGAATATAGGAAATGAGACGAATTCACTTCATTCCGCAGTCCTTGTTGTTAGTGCTTTACAAAACTTTGTAAGGGAACTAATTGAACTAGCAGTATAGAGTTGTGGAGATCGTTGAATTCTATTGACTTCATGGACAGATCTTGATTAAACAATCATTAAAAACTTGGAAACATTAGACGGCCTTTTTTTCCAGTATAAAAACCCTCATCAATCAATGTCCACGAACAGGGAATCGGACACAGATACTTCGATTATTCACCCGAATGCCTAATCTATAGACCACCGAGTTCATGTCGAATGGTGTACAAGCTAACTTCATTAAATCCGCAATATTGCGTGACTATTTTCCACTGTCTTCCGTGGTTTCCTTCACACACCCGGCACAGTTTGGCTTCCCTGACCACGACTCCTCATTAGAACCAGAAATTTCCTCTCGAACCTAGTCCTTAGTAAGTATATGATTCTCATGTCTAATAATAACAAAATATCAACATATCACACTTGATATGAGTAACCTTATGATTATCGATACAAAACCATAGTTCCCCTACTTCAGTTCATCAACCCTACTCAGTAAAACTGATTTCTATTTGTAAATACACTAGTTCGATTATTTTAACATTTTATTATTAGTAAGTTTTAGTATGCAATTCAGTAGCATATTTCTCAATGATTGGCATTGTAATAAGTCATTTGAAATATTAAAATGGAATGTTTCTTTCTCGCAAAAGCACCGGCAACTTGTAGTTTATATTAAATTCGAACAAATATTTGGCTTATTTCTGAAGTTGTGATTGAATATCGGAATAAAAACCAGACAATGGGACCTGCTTACACATTTCTTCCAAGTAATTACCATTTTTTCGCCTTTATATTTTAGGTTACATAATAATTTTTCACAGAATTTTCACATTTATATACATTCTTGTCTTAGGTAAGACTAATTGGTTACACAAATTCCAGTGAATTGGTTTGTTCTTGTTGTTCAAAATTAAGTCCCAATGTTTATTGGGTTGTTGCGTCTAAAATTGATCCCAGTTCTGAGTCAGTGGTTAAAGATAATGAAAAATCTCATGAAGCAAGTCTACGTTCTGCCAAATATGAACTTACTTCAAATGTATCTGGATGCTCTTTGGCAAGTATTAATATCAGTAATTATGGCTCTAGATCTGCTTGGGTCTGTGCTCGTGTTGATTGGGTCGATCGAAAAACCGCCAGTCAAAATGAACATGATGATACTTCTGAATGCGGTGTTATTATTGAACCTAAAGCTTTAGTTATTGGGTCGAAACAATCTCAGGTTTATCACGTTTTATTGTCTTATAATTCCTTCTAAGAGTAAATTGTTTGTCAAAAACTAATTATTTTTTAAAATGTCATTTTTGTTACTTTCAATTTCTGTTTTCTAACTATAAAGTAAAGCAAACATTTTAATGGTAATTAGTTGGTCTCATGTATGTTCTGTTTATCATCCTTAATCCACTAGCTATTATGATGCATTCGTTAATGGATACAGTTGTATTGTTAGAATTAGACCTTGAATTTGACAAATATCCGGTAGTTTGATTAGGTGATAGGTTATATTGTTCGCTTTGATTATTTTATCACACCACACGGTTCACATTAATGTTATAGCAATCACAATTGGTATTTGCTTTCCTCAAGAAATCACTGCATTAATAATTATTTTGGTGTTACGCAGCATCGCAGTAATTATTAATTTTTATCTGAAAGATTATATAATTCGCTTCTTTGAGAAAAACTTCGTTTATTCATGTTATAGAAAAGTTTTAAACGCTCATAATTCGTAGTTTGTGAGCATAGTGTATTAATCTGAATGGATTAGGAGTTCGCTATACTTTATTTCTGCTATCCAGTTGAGGTTTTTGCAAAATTGGGAATCATACTTGAGGAAAATAGTCAATCCATTCAGTTTAAAACTCAGAGTGAAATGAAGCATGTTTTAAAACAACCAGGATTTGTAAATACTCTATTGATTACATAGATGAAAGGATGGTACTAACATTCTCGTTAAAAAAGTCAGTCACTTCATAAATAGTTTATTCACATGCTTATTAGCTGTGTTTTATGCACAAAATATCAATTATATTCTAAAGAATTGAAAAATTAATATCTTCAAAATATGTACTAATAGACAAGTTTTTAAAAGATTGTAAATTACAGTTCCATTTTTCAAAGCATTTTTTATAATTCGAAAATTTAAGTGGAATAAATTTTAAAAGAATTTTCCATGTTATTGTTTACCATCGATTTAAATGCAAAAATGAAAGAATAGGAAAGTATGTTTGGACGTTAGAAAGTTGAACACTGAGTACATTTACAATAGTTACGCTTTTTATTTTGTAGTTTGTTAGAAATAAATTCACTCACAATAAAAGTATATGTGAATAGATTTTTGTTATTAAATCACTCAGTAATTTATTTTATTTTTTTACAGAGCATTTTTATTACTTTGAAGCATGGTGTAAATGCTGCACGTATAGTATTTTACCATGGAGATGAAGTTGTTCGTTATCAGTTTCGACGATTGTAAGCATGATTTATTTAATTCAAAATGATACTTTTGAGAATTAAATCATTTTTACTACTGTTTCGTCTTAATTCCCTGTTTTTTTTGTCATGTGTTATATATTACTTTATATACTTCTGTCTAGTTTTGTTAACGAGTAACTGTTCCTCGAATTTAATCTTTTTTTCTCGAATTATATTGCACATACTTGGTTGTTTCTACTGATACTGAGATAATGATACTAATTTTAATATTCTCGGATTTGTCTGGACATACCGCTGTGGTATTAGAATGTAACAATATGAACCAATACAAATATATGCCAGGTTCTGCATAGCATCTGACTACCAAACAGCTGTTTTTTAAAATCTTGTTGCGAAGTTTGTTTCTGATATAACTAAGAACTAATGGTATGATTGCATAAAAATTTCCTTCATGGACCAACTAGTAAAGTAATAATGGTTATCACATTTACCAATAACTCACTAAATCAAATAAGATCACGCCCAAAATTTTTCACCGTCTATGGATGGATGATTCATTCCTGGTATCTTCGTAAAATGATAAGTAATGTGTTTCGAAGCGTACTTCTTATTCATGATAATTTCAATGTGTTACACGAATGCTCTTTTCTGTCTACTCAGTATTGATTTTCTACTGTAACTCTGCCAGTCATTTTTTCCGTAAATCGATAATATATCATTTGAGATCACATTTAAAACTCGATCCTATAAAGTTTTAAATGAAGAAAATCCAATTAATATTAATAAAACTAGGAATTTTTGATTATTCACATTTTTGACTTAATTAAATATGTTTCATACATGAATAAGTGGAATATCATTATTTGTAACGCAGTGGTTGTAGGTAGTCAACAGAAAATCCTTGATATAGGTTTCAGGCTAGTTGGCACTCGTTAACAAGGTGGATCTGTAACCTTGAGGGAATTGATGCTCCTTGACGGATCCTCTCATGTCATCTAGCTTCACAATCATAGATGTTATCACTGAGCTATCCGGGTTGTGATTGACCTGTAAGACAGAGGTATTTACAGTTGTAATTTACAATTGTAAATACCATTGTTTGAGAAGTTTAACTATTTTTTAGACTGTAATCTCCTGATATTCATTCATTCTTTCTTTCCTGTAAAAATTCATTTTTAGTAATGAGATTTGTATTCTGTCTTCTCTGTTAATATGTTATTTCCAAGTTTTTGACGCGAAAATTGCTTGTTAGTAGTCGGAATGAGTGCTTTTCATCTTTATAATACATGAAGACTTTATATTTGAAGAAACTGAAAATTCATCGTTTAACATTTATATAAATCCTTTTTAAATTCTCTGAGAATTAAGCTAAATTGAATTCAGTTACAAACAGATGAACATGGAATTAGGACATTATTCCATTTGTACATGATCAGATTATATTGGTTTCGATTGTTTTGACTGTTAAAAATATGTGCTTTCAATTGTGTAAAGTCATACAGCGGTCTCAAGCATTCATTAATTTGTAAGGCAATCACAGGATTTTCCAATTACTGTTCATAAAGTTTTCGTTCCCACTGGTAACGTTAACAATGAGTAATTTTTTTCTAGTTCGACTTTTCACATGACCTTATTCCACTTATTCTTTGTTACTAGTCTTAATTCGCTAGTTCTCCATGTGTCTCAAGGTCATGTTTTTGTTACTATGTATAAAGAGTTACACCATACCAAATTATCTGCTTCCATATCACGTTTTCCTCCACTCTTTCGGTGCTGACAACGGGGAAGTGATAACCGCCCTCATTACTTCTAACAGCATTCACGACCACTGTATTCATAATCAACCTCTCTCTTCAATTCCTATTATTCCTCCTACATCGACTTCAAACTCTAAACTTCCTCTTTCGGCTTCCTCCTCAAGTGTCACCATAACCAACTATTCTAGTGTGCAAAACACTGTCTCAAGTCTACTGAAACCTCGCTTCAAACTACACATTGGAGCCTTCAAAGTACTCACTCTATATCGAATTGGTCAGCTGGTCTCCTTGGCTAAAACCCTATAATCTCGTACCATTGATGTATGCTGTGTCTCCGAAACGCACATACAAAATCCCAGTGTGGTCATTCAGTTGACCTCACCTCGGCAAAACGAAGAGCCGACGAGATACAGCCTCCGTGTATCTGGTCACCCGATGGCTATTTCTCGTGGACTGGCAGGTGTGTGAATAGCACTACATACGAGGGCAGAACAAGTACTATTAGAGTGGATCCCCGTTAACAGTCGTTTATGTGCTGTTTGGCTAAACGGCTCCGTAAGAATTCGGAAGTACAGGAACACACGTTGTTGCGTTTTCGTCGTTTCTGCCTACGCTTCCACTGACTGCAGCCTGGATGAAGTGAAAAATGAATTTTACAGAAACCTGGACGTTCAGACATAGTACACGTAGTAGGTGACTTTAATGTCCAGGTAGGTAGCTTAAACCAAACATAAACAAATTTAGGTGGGTATTTTGGTATTCCGGCTCAGCGAACAGATCATAGTGACTATTTGCTGAAACTGTGCTCAGAAAATCGTTTATTTTTAGCAAACACTAATTATAATAAAAAGAGGGAAATCGTCTGACATTGCGACACCCCTCACCAACCGAACGATGGACTCAAATAAACCATATTGCCATCAGTCATCGTTGGAGAGGGTTGGTAGAAGATTGTCGCTCATTCTGGGATACCTGCTTGGACTCTGGACGCAGAAAAGCCACACTAATTACACACATTACAATTGATTTGAGTAATGAGAAAACAAAAAGTAGGTTCCAGGAAAAACTGATGACAGACTTAGGTAGTCCTAAAACGAGGTTGACCCAGATGTTTTTTGGAAAGATATACAAACAGCAGTGACATCTGTTAGTTAATTAAACCAAGGAGTTACTAGAAAGCTTTCAGAATTTATGTCTGTTTTCACATGGACTTATTAGGACATCCATCAGTGATTTAAACCAAAGGGTTACAAAGGATCAATGGATTTCTTCAAGGTCTATTGCACTGATAAATTCTCGTAAACTCATCCCATCAGGCTGTGAACACGATGACGAGCGACAAAAATATCAGATATAGGTTAAGCAAAAGTCTGAGAAACGACCGTGAGCAGTAGTGGGCAACGAGAGCAAAAGAGATTGAAAAGGCGGCGGCTATGGTTAACACAAGACAGCTCTACAAACTAATAAAAGGAACTGGAATTAATAAGTCAAGTATAAGTGAGACTATTTCGGAAAAAGACGACACTTCTCTGCTCCCTGTCTAGACGTTTGAAACAATGGGTGGAACAATTTAAGGAGCAGATCAGCTGGATTTCAGCTACTTTACCACTTCCCAACACTTCCAAACAGCCTGGATGTAACATAGAAGTAAGTCCCCCGACGCTATCTAAAGTTCGGAAAGCTATAGATAATCTGAAACGAGGAAGAGCAGCTGATCCAGATGAATTGCCTCCGAGAAAATCAGACTGGCTTCAAGCGTGATCGTGTCTGCACCGACTCCATATTCACCATTCATCAGGTTCTAGAACACAGTCATTTTTATCGGCGTCCGACAACGGTGGTATTTCTTGACTTAAAACCAGCATGTGATTCTGTAGACCGAAAGGGTCTATGGCAGTGTCTGTCATTGAAAGGCGTACCTCAGAAGTACATAAACCTTGTGAAGGCTCTTTACTCGAACACTATTAATCGAGCTAGAGTTTTTGGCAAACTCATCTGCTTTTGCAACCTCAAGTGTTGTCCGTCAAGGCTGTCCACTTTCTCAATTTTCGTTTAACTTCATCATAGATCTACTGATGAAAATAACGCTCTCATAGACTGAATTTTCAGGCATTGATCTACTACCAGGAGGTCCACTTATCGACTTAGAATATGCAGATGACATAGTCCTGTTTGGTGAAGACGCAGATAAAATGCAGAGTTTTTTGATAGCACTGAGCAACAATGCCAGAATGTTTGGAATGCGCTTCTCTCCCTCTAAATGCAAGTTGTTACTTCAGGACTGGTCTGCATCAACACCTGAATTAGGGATAGAGAGTGAAGTAGTCGAATGCGTTGGCAACTCCATTTATCTTGGAAGTCTGATCAGCCCTAATGGGTTAGTGTCTGACGAAATCTCAGCACGGATTCGAAAAGCTCGTTTGGCTTCCGCCAACTTACGTCACCTATGGCGAAGGCGAGATATCCGTCTATCAATTAAGAGAGGAGTATACTGTGCAGCAGTTCGTTACGTTCTGGCTGCGAAATGTGGCCATTAAGAGTAGAAGATACTCGTAAGCTACTAGTATTTGACCACAGATGCCCTAAAAATATTGTTTGCATCTTCTGGCATCACCAAGTAAGTAATAGTGAGGTTAGACGCAGGGTATTCGAGAATGATTGTAAACCAGTTGATGAGATTGTGAATCTTCATCGACTGAGATGGTTGGGTCACGTGTTACGTATGTCTGAACACCGTTTACCATGACGCACAATGCTGACTAGTGTAGGGGATGGTTGAAAGAAAATTAGGAGCGGTCAAATCAAAACGTGGCATCAGTTCATGAAGTCACTAACTTCTGGTCTGAGCCATGTTGGTAGATACTACTAAACTACTTGGTTGGGATCCACGTGACTATCGTAACCAATGGTTAGAGACTCTAGGTGACATTGCTCAGAATGGATCACAGTGGCGTTGATGTATGCACTCCCTGTCTTCCCTTATACTTTGAGATTAAAATCGCTTCATATCTTTCTTTCTACAGACTAATTGTTTCTTCCTGTATTATATCCTTATACACAATCTTTTATATATTTCTACCATTGAACTAGGTACTTATATGGATTCGGTGTTCATCTTGTGCTAATGAGGTGTAGCAACTTGGATATATGCACATATGTGTCTGGTCTTACGTTGTAGCTGACTGACTGCATACTTTCGTAAATATGTATTATTGTTAAAGTGCAGTTTTCCAGTTGCCGCTCTATCGAGTGCTCGAAAGAAATAATTCATAGAGTACGCCCAATCTTTCTGTAATTAGTAATTACCGTATCCACTTAATGAATTTCATTCCCAAGATATCACAATAATGTATTCAAAGTTTATTCGCAGTTGTATGGTGTAAGGTCGACTGATAAAATTATTGATCTATTCATTTTTTCTCCAGGTGTGCTTTTTCTGAAGAGACGATTTCAAAATTGAGTAAACGATCTAGTCACAGCCGTCAAGCTAAGCGTTTACGATTATCAGACATTTTGAAAAATTTTGAATATGAACAATCTATCCAAATCGGTAAGATGTTCGTTACACTTTTTGTGTTTTGTAATCAGTATAATAAAAGAGGGTTTTTCAGTCAGTTATAAATAATATAAAACTGATATGAAAATTTATCATTCCAAATTCCATATACTTCACACTTAACACAGCAGGAGATGATTCACCATGCGATTATCAGATAAGCCGTTCATCAGGCCTGTATTTTCGTGTAACTGATGAAACTTACATTTTTTTAACATATTCAAATCTTCTGAAATGATGCGACGAGAATTTAGTTAAAATGTTCTTATATTCTATGTAGTTGAACTGCCTCCGGCATCCTTCAATGATCTTCGACCCCAGGACTGGCGTCAGGCCTTTATGGATCAAGTAAATAATCGTGAACATATGCTCCTGTGCATTTATACTTCAAAACAAAATCAAAATTCAAGCACTCTAAATCAACGCAGCGTATATTTATCCAGTTCAGTATCGGAATCAGTATTTGAGAATTCATTAGCTAGTGTTTTTGTACAACAAGATGCTTTCAAACGTCGAAATTCTATTAATTCTATTCACCGTGAAAGTTTTGCATCATTTTTTTCAAAGCCAATATCGAGAAATGGTAGTTTATGTGAACCTTATTCGACAAATACTTTAACTCCTAGTATTTCAACTGGTCAAAGTTCCAAAGAGAAAACGTCACTCGTTCAACTGCCAAAATTAGAAATAAACCCTCCGTATATTTTAGTGTTTCCACCATGTACTCCCAGTTGCTCAACAGAAGGTAAATTATCATTGCCTTTTATTTTTGTGGATTTTTTATGAACTAGTTTTTGTCGAACTTTACCCAGTGGTATTTATGCTCCCCTAAGCGTTTAGATTTATTTTGAATAGTAAATCTGATAAACTTTTAGTTGTAATTCCGTGTTATCTACTGAGTTTTGGAATAAACCTTTTGCTTTGGAGTGAGTTCAGATTAAAGGAAGTTTAGTTGAGTTTTAACTTAAATATGCGTAAATAAAGGGAAATCTCATGAACATACAGCTATTTGAAGTGATTTTCACTGATCTTTTGAAGTATAAAGGAGGTTTTTTTAATGAAAATATTTTAGATTTTAAAGTTTTATCGTATTTAAGTGTACTTCTTATTAGTGGTGGGAGGAGTATAACTAACCTAATAGAATTTTGCAGTTGAGTCCCCTCACTGTCACAATATCCTTGATAATTTTCAAACAATGCAAGAAAATCATTGTTAAATTGCCTTTATTTTCTCTTGTTACTGGTATGGTTTCCTTTCATTGTTTATATATTTATTACCTAAACACAAGCAGTGCATAGATTTCTTTGTAGCATAATTATTTCTCATTGACTTCCACGCCTTTTAACTTCCATTACTATGACCCTTTGCTTTTCATCCACTATGTGTTATATCATTTGCCAGCATTCACTTAGCTACGTAAAATCATTTTGAATAACTCACAATCATAAATCTATTTTACATTCAGAGCACTAATTAGAGATTAAAATGAGAATCATTTTTGGTCTGTTTATACAAATAAATTAAAGCTCACTAGTTTTAACAACTAGGCTGTAAACCATTGATTCAAATACCACTGTATATACATACGTTCGTCTATGACAAAGCATTATTATCTCTTAAAAATATATATTATTAGCAGCCTATACACAGGAAAATACTGTTGCAAATTTTCAGTGAGTTACTATCTCACAACAGACCTGGTTACACTCCACTGGTCACTGGTAAAGTTTGTTATGGAATAGATGGGATGTGGCTAGCTGTGGAATACAGGGTGCGCGTTAAGTTTTATTTGGGACTCATCAGCTGGATGTATCCATCTGGAATCAGTAGCTAAGCAGGTTACGCCATGGAGTTTGGAGCAAATGGTACTGAATTCAAAGCCCAGAGTGAACAACAACTCTAGGATGCAGGTACATCTAGCTCACGACTCATAGATAGGACAAAACACAGGTTTTGGATTCCACATCTAGCCACATTTCATCTTTTTATCTATCTATATCTATATATATATGATTACATCACTTTTTAATATCTGAACATTTCTCCCCTACTTCTAGCTCAGTTTTCTGTGAGCTTAAAACCAAGTTCACCTAGTGAAGATGAAACGTCTTCCTTGTCATTATGGAAAGTGTTTTGGTCAGCAAATCCTGTAACTGAAATACAACTGCGAAATATTACTTCAAATTCCTCTTATCCACTTAACAAACGGTCTACCATGGAACAAGGTATATTTCAGTTGTTACCTTCTAAATCGAATTCACTCAATCAACACAGCATTAATAATAAGTCAGTCAGTAGTGTTGGCATTTTATCAACCAATGCTAATAACACGAAATTTCGTTCATTTTTAATACCTTTTCGTTTCAAACCCACTTCATATTGTGAAAATATTTTAACTCAAGATTGGCATTTGGATTTCTGGCTAGAACCATGTATACAAAGCCAATGTCATTTTATATCTAAATTCAATTTAAAAGATTCAGTCACACTTTTAGTCACTTTAGAAGGTTCGGTAAGACAAAAATTTGATATTTCGTACTATTATATATATCGATGTTTGAAGTTCTTTCAATTCATGTCCAAATAACTATTTCGTTCTCTAATTACTCATTTGAATTTTTTTTATCTTGTAAAAATAATGATTATGTAATTAGCGATTTTATAAACGAAACTACTTTAAATAACCACTAAGAAGCAGGAAGCTCTGGACAGCTTTCTTGTTCCAACATAGGAAGCCCCAGCAGCACACATCCATGAATGACTTACCGTGCCCATTATGGAAGAAGTTTGTGTAGTGTATTTGTCTAACACCAACTTGGTTTGAGCAATAATCCTGGTTACAGCTAAAGGAAATTTGAAATCAACTTGAAACTCTTTCTAAAAGTAATGAAGTCTAGTTAGTTAAAAACATTGAATGGTATAACAATAAGGCTTTTTGTTAATGAAACGACAATCTGCTCTTAATGATATATTTAAGGATTATTTCGTGTTTAGTGCACGTCTATTGTGTTTTCGTTTTCATCCATTGTACTGTTGTGTTTGAGAAGTTATACCGTTTAACTGCATCTCATACTTCTAGTTCCAGTGAAACAATTCATGGGATTTTCTCTAATTGCTCTTTCGTTATTATTCGTTTTACTAGTGTAATGGTTGATTTTTCATTACATATATTTTGTTTATTTTTCTAAATTTGTTAACCCTTTTTATAGTGTCTTGATCAAGCAACAATGAAAGAATCACTCACATACCTGCAAAGTATAGGCGACTACAAGTTAAAATACCCTCCTCCGACGTCTCAATGTTTTAATGATCGTACTTCGTTGATGATTGAAAACACTTCGAAAACGATTCATATTGGTCCGATTGATGTGATTGGCCTACCAGTTTCTTTTGATGCTATAGACTCCAATTCCTCAATAACCTCTCGTTCTCACAATGTAAGTTCGTCAAATAAAGTACACACCTGTTTGTCCTACGGAGTACTACGTTGTTACTGAGTGACTTTCATCTTACAATTCACTCTCATTTTATGCTTTATTTTAGATTATGTTGATCAATCGAATGAAGACAGCTGAAGCATTCGTCAGATTAAAACTTCCAAGACCACCATTCTACGTTATGGAGCCCAAGGAAATAGGGTTTCGTATATTGTAAGCTCGTGTTCTATAATCCTATTTAATTCCATGCTTGGGACAGCTATCTTTTTTGTTTATTAGGAAGTAAGATATACTTCTGTAGTTAACTTAATGTATTTATTCTTTCACTCTGTCATTTGATCATGACTTGGTCAGTACGATAATCTTGCTAGTTTCTAGGTGGAAAACTAGTTTTATGACTACTTCAGTATTTTTTTTCTATTACATGAATATTTCTTGAAACTAGTTCTGTGACTAGGTTGTTTTACTGTGAGTAAGTGGTGCTGCCATCTCAAGTAATTATCGTTATCCAAGTACTCTTGAATGGGTTTCATCATGATAATAAATACACTGAATATTCTTCCCATATCTTTTGAAATATTTAGACGGTATTTCACACTAGTCAGTTGTACGTTAATCGACTCTAATGAAGTTGAACGTTGGATTAGAAAACCCAGACTGTTCGTCTATGTCAGTTTCTCAAGGAGAAAATTTAACCGGAAGACTATTTCCTTACGACTGTTACTTCCAATGGAGCATAGGCTGCCGACGAGGATTTTCCAGCCCATTCTGTCCTGGGCCTTTCTAGTTCTATTCAATTTTTGTTCATTTTTCTTATATCTGTCTCCATTTCTCGACGTAATGTGATCTTTGGTCTTCCTCTTTTCCTTTGGCCTTCAGGGATTCCATGTGAGGGCTTGTCTTGTGACGCAGTTGGGTGCTTTCCTCAATGTGTGTCCTATCCACTTCCTGATTTCCTCGTCCGCTGGGATCTGGTTTGTTCTCTTCCATAGTAGGTCGTTGCTGATGGTGTCTGGCCAACGGATCCGAAGTACTTTGCGTAAACACTTGTATCTCCTGAATGATGGCTTTCGTAGTTCTCCAGGTTTCCGCCCCCATACAGTAGAACTGTCTTGACATTTGTATTGAGAATTCTGACCTTGGTGTTGGTTGACAGTTGCTTTGAGTTCCAGATGTTCCTCAGTTGTAAATATGCTGCTCTTGCTTTTCCGATCTGCGTCTTCACATCTGCATCAGATCCTCTGTGTTCATCGATGATGCTGCCCAGATATGTAAAGGTTTTTACATCTTCCAAATCTTCTCCGTCAATTGTGATTGGATTGGTGCATGTTGTGTTGTATCGGAGAATCCTGCTCTTCCCTTTGTATATTGAGACCTACTGCTGCTACACTGGTCGTCTTCTCCTGTATTTGTTGTTGCGTGTGCGATAGAAGAGCCAAATCATCTGCGAAGTCTAGATCGTCCAGCTGCATTCTAGCTGTCCACTGTATCCCGTGTTTCCTTTCAGATGTTGACGTCTTCATGATCCAGTCGATCACCAGGAGAAGGGGAAAGGGTGAGAGTAAGCAATCTTGCATGACACCGGTATTTACCTCGAACGAGTCTGTCTAATGTCCTCCATGCATGATTTTGCAGTTTAATCCATCATAGGAATTCTGTATGATATTGACTATCTTCTCAGGTACGCCGTGGTATTTCGATCAGAAGTCCTTCTTTCCAGTCTGTTGGTACTTGTTCTTCATCCCAAATGTTGCTGACGAGAATGTGGAGTATCTCTGAAGTTACTGCTACATCTGCTTTCAGTGCCTCTACTGGAATGTTGTTTGGTCCTGCTGCTTTGCCACTCTTGATTTGTCTGATGGCCATGCTAGTCTCTTCAATTGTTGTTGGGCCAACATCGATTGGGAGGTCCGTGGGTGCTGCTTCGATGTTGGGTGGGTTCAGTGGAGCTGGTCGATTCAAGAGTTCTTTGAAGTGTTCTACCCACCTGTTTTGTTGCTCTTCAATGTTGATGATTACCTCGCCTTCCTTGCTTTCACTGGTCGTTCTGGTTTGCGGCGATTTCCAGAGAGTTTCTTTGTCGTGTCATACAATTATCTCATGTTTCCTTCTCTTGCACCCTTTTCTGCCGTCGTTGCTAAATCTTCCACATATTTACGTTTGTCGGTTCTGATGCTCTTCTTCACTTGTTTGTTTACTACTGTGTATTCAGTTTGTGTCTTGGCTTTCTCTGCTCTTGTTCGGCTGTAATTGATAGTTGCCTTCTTGTTCTTCACTTCTTGAATCTTGTTCAGTGTATCAACAGTGATCCATTCCTTGCGGTGGTGCTTCTTGTGGCCCAGAACCTCATGACATGTTGAAGTGATTGCGTCTTTTATTCCTTTTCAGTTGCTCTCCATGGTAGTTCCCTCTTCATTGAGTAGATTATGAAAGGTCTGGAATTTATTGGTGAGGGCTATCCTGAACTTTTTGGGTTTGTCAATATCCCGAAGAAAAGCTGTATTAGACTTTTGTGATGTCCGACCCATTGTCCGTTGCTTCTTGGGTTTCAATTTCATCTTGGCGACTAGTAGGTGATGATCTGATGCTATATCAGCTCCTCTCTTGGTTCGCGCATCGCCCTCCTGAACTTTTTGTTGATGCAGTTATGGTCGTTTTGGTTCCGTGTAGTGTGATCTGGTGAAATCCATGTGGCTTTGTGTATACGTTTATGTAGGAATATGGTGCAGCCTGTGACCAGTTTGTTGAGGGCACACAGGTTTGCAAATTTCTCACCATTTTCTTTCCTTTCTTCCATTCTATGTCGTCCCATGATGTCTTCATATCCGATGTTGTTGATTCCAACCTTGGCATTTAGGTCTCCCATCAGAATGGTCAAGTCCTTTGTTGGACACTTCTCGACGACTGGCTGCAACCTATCGTAGAACTGATGTTTAACGTCTTCATTGTAATCGTTGTTAGGCGCATAGCATTGGATGACGCTAATTGTAAAGCTCTCTCCCCTTGCTTTTGAATCAGGCTTTGGTGATTATTGGTCCTTGAGATTCCCACCCTATAAGTGCATTTTGTGCTTGTTTGGATAGCATCAGTGCATCTTCTCGTCTTTGTAGAGCATTTTCTTCATAGCCGAAGCTCCCCTGAAGCTAGTCGTTGTTGTCCAACTTGCGTCCGATGTGTTTCACTGATTCCAAGAATATCCAGGTTGTATCTTTTCATTTTTCACATTGTACAAGCATCCCATGTACCTAAATAAATGGTTGCTCTGGTTGTCAGAAGGGGCATTGGCCTCGTGACTTCCTAAGGAACTTGGCTTTCACAATGAGGCGTCATAACTCTTCTAAATGAAGACCTTCAGACTCCCAGGGTAGAGTTTAAGTGGTTTGAATAATTTTTTCTGTCTAGCGTTTTTTAGCGAGTTAGTTTTATACGGGATGGAGTCGTTAACCCCCTGCCCAACCCTCCTTTATCCGGGTTTGGGACTGGCAGTAAATCTAGAAGAGCTACAGATGGAGTTAATCGAAACACTATAAATTATGCAAATGCAAATGGACATTTAGCAATCGAGTGATAAGTAAGTGATTTTTATACTCATCGGGATATTACAAATATATTATTTATTTAAAACAATCTACCCAACGCTCAATTTATTCGAAATTATCAAGTCAAACCTTAGTAATGATACCTGAATTCGAGTGATAAAACTGAAGCTTTTGTTTTTGAAATATTGGTGGCTAATAACCTGAACTTACCGTTTTTCTTTCACAATTTATAATTTGTTTTACCATTTTGAACACTAGACCGCGTTCCCGTGTACGAATAGTGCTCAACTTTCGACCATACACACTAGGAAAATCAAGTTCCGTTCTGGGAATTAGTGTTGAATATCACAAACAAGAAAATTTATCTATGGAAAAACCCAATTTTAATGTCAAACCAACTATCGAATCTTTCCAAGTTCACTTATTCGGTACAATGAATTAACTTCAAATCTTTCTTATTCCTTGTATTTTACAATTGTATGTCCTTACTGCTGATTTTTATGTATATTTAATATTTAATACACATAGTTCCATTCTTAATCTTGAAGCGAGCAAGAAGAGAATAATATGAATTCATTTTATTTCGTTTGGTTGTCGTCAGCTGTGTACAACCTATTATTTAAAAATCATCATAAGCTATGAAATAACGCTACACTTAGTGCATTAGACGACATCCAACGCCTAGGTTGAAATAGAAAGCTAAGCTCTGTGAAAAATGGTCTTCCGAAAATGTTCTTGTACCACTTTGACCTTTAGATAGCTGGAAAATTTTTGCATAACACGCCAAGTGGGTGGAAAATTTGTGCATCAGCGGCAATAAGGGAAGTCGAATCCAATGTTGCTATGGTCTAGGATTGACGAGGTAGTGAATCTTCATCGATTGTGATGGTTAAAACATATCCTCGACGCGTGATAATGGCTGGTGTAGGTGTATTCTGGGAGTGGCCAAACCAAGAATAAGTATCAATCCGCAGAAACATTAATGGAACAAACCATATAGATAAGTGCAGACTACCTGAGTGAGGTCTGTTTGAATATCGCAACGAAAGAATAGCGACATGGTTTAGTAAAGTTCGCAATGGTACAGATTAATTCAATCATTTTTACCCCTCTTAGTCCCTAGGTTCCCAAATTACCTATTAAAACTTTTTTTATTCTACTGATCCACACTCTCCGAATTGTAACTTCGTTACTAATTCTACTCATGGATTCGTCTTAACAATTTCATCTCTCTACGTCTGATTGATGCTTTAGGATTAAATCTGTGGTCGGTCAATGGTTCAAAAGCCTACAGACATTAGTAATTAAGCTGTTATTGCCATTAAAGTCCTACGATAACTTGTGAGTCAATAATCTATGCGCATGAAACATGTCACTACAAAAAAGCCTCACCAATGACATCAAAGTTTCCGGGATTTTGTTATCAACGTCTTGAGTTTGGTACCTCTAACTTATTACTCAAATAGCCACCAAGAAAGTAATTGCATCTGTTGGGTAACTAAGTATTTAACTTAGTAAATACGAACGAGTTTTTGACAGCAGTGCATGGCTTTACTGACTTGGTCATTTGACGAACTTAGTGGTGTAATGTTCTTGGAATTATCTTCCAATATTTATGAAGGGCAAAGCTAACGAACAAAGAAGTGATGAAGGATATGCTAGTCGATTGATTTATTAGCAAAAAAGTAACCTAACTCAGTAATGCGAACAACAAAATCACATAGGGGTTTCGCACTATGGCTAACACCAGCCGGTAGACCTATATGGTTCCTAAGAACAGCCAGCGAATTCTATAAGAGGACCTTAGTTTGATAGCTTGGCCTTTTCTACAGACGAAATCGGACATCAAGGTGCCCAATCTCACATGATTATTTAAACAAACCCTCTGTACCAAAACCAAGGAATATGAATTTCAAAATGCTCATCAGTGAGTAATTGTTTCGAAGTGTTTTAGAATAAGCACAAAATACAATTGTTTATTCACAGGCAAAGAAAATTCTCCCTTTTTCACGAGCTTTATTTAGTTTCTTTGAAAGTTTTCTCGATCTTCTTGCTTGAATATTGGTGGTTCTTTTAACCTGTCTCTCACGTTTCTTTTCTTCATTAGCCTCTATACGCTTCTTCCAGTTTTTAGCTCGTTTCTGTTTGAGTTTATGTACCTTATCAGCTGCCCTTTTCAAAAGTGACATGTCATCTTTAACCTTCACACCTGAAATGATAAAAATTAATTCATAGAATCAGTATACCTTGAGCCCTGAGTGATGCAATTTTCCACTTTTTGCGAATGATATCAACGGATGTCAGATCTGCATTGTTAATTTCTGATTTTGAACTCTTGTTAGCTTTTTTCAACAATTTTATTGGGTCTCTGCCAACAAATATACCCTGCTTTTCGAGTTTAGCTAGTTTCCTTCTATTTTTCTTTTGAATTTGCTTTTGAATCCCGTAATTTATGATTTCATTAGGGTCGTAAAGCTGAATCTTAGAGAAATAATATTTCTCAGGATTTACTGGTGTCATATAGAGGCGTCAAAGAATGGTAGAGTTATTGCCTCAGTTTGTGGTTCTTACTACTAAAAGAAGGAAAAATAACACATCCATAACCCGACTTTGAAATAACTTTTAAGATCCCAACAATATTTACTGTTTATTCAAAACTGGTAATAACTTACTTCAGCTATACTAGTGACATTTATTTGTAGTATAGAAATATCTTTATTTACAAGACAAAAACACGGACTGCTAGGCAATGTCATAACTTCAAAGAAACAAAACAGGAAAACTGAAGGTATTATCAGGTAAATTTTTGATCAGGATGATCTCTTACACATAATGTACACTTTGGTGTTTATTAAGAAACTGCTACAACATCATTATCAAATTTTATACCGAATAATATCTAGTGAGGCGGAGTGTTCGCATTCTATCTACTTTGGATATTTCCAGAAAGCTGTCGTGAAATTAATAAATGTTAGGGACGTACTCTTCTGAAATAACCTAACGTATAGACGTAAACATAAATTATACGACACAGGCGATCGAATACTTTGATAATACAGTCGCCGTATATTATCTTAAAAATACTTCATAAACTTACTTTTTATGGAAGCTAGCAACTCGATCTCAGAAACAAGCCTGTGATAATAAACATCAAGAGACCTAATGATCGAACAGTATCAAATTTTTCCACGGTTTATTTGACAACTCTATGTTATCATCAAATTTTTTTATGTTGAAGAAATATAGATCCCTTTTACATCGTCTATATTCTTTTGAAAATTCCCGTCAGAGATAACGCTGATGTAAAATTTGAATACACCTGTTACGGATGTTTATATTTTTATGCATTCATTTCAGTAATAAGACAAACAGATGATAGGCAGAGAAAGCAAATGTGCCTACTCAAAAGATAATGTGTAGACTGAGATTGGATAAAAGTGTACAAAAACAAACAAATACATGAGACGTATAACTGTAGAACTGCTAAGACGTGAATATGACATATAAGTACTGAAGGTCACAATTTCCTATTTAAAAAATGGTATTTAGTAATATAAGAATGACGCAGTTGTCATATACTGTTACTGAAGTCTGTCTAAAAAGTTGGGACCAGCCACTTATGTACTAAAATAGCTGCTAAGACCTCCGCTTTCAGATCTCGCCCATGCGAAAATCCAAACAGCCATATATATATATATAATACTGTTGACTACTTTAGTATCTCGCCGCGTTAATTTGATGTGGGAACTGATGCACATAAATACTAGATTTTACGTTGTGAAAACTGATTATTGCCCTATGTTGGCGAAACCGGAAAGACTTAGTGTGTCATTACTGCCGAGTTGAAGCAGCTTCGACTCATTTTGGACCTTTATTATTTCATTTTAACACATAAATATTAGTACAAGGATGCACCAAATACATATGCGCCACACAAATCTCATTCGATATGTGTGAGGGCTGTGGTACTGTCTGCGTGCCCAAACCGAAGCAGGTGGTTTTCCTAGGGGATCACTCCCCGAGCCTTCGAACTGAACGTCTGATCCACAAGGCAGTGGAGCATCGTAAGGAGATGCAGTCCCATGGAAGCCGGTGACAAACAATTGGTTCATTCGCCATTTGTTCCCGCAGGATACTGGAGCCCATGTGCACCATTGATTTGGAATCCGGTTAAAGCGCCGGACGTTCGCTTTTCATCCTCGCAATTTCGTAAACAAAACTCCCGCCACGAGAAGGCAGTGAGTAGGACTTCCCTGGCAGGGGCTATCTCTGCGTGGCCATGTGAGAGCATTTCGATAGGGAGAGTGGACTCTCCCCACTCTCGGCCGTACCAGGGCATTTGGGGGCCATTTTTGACTTAAAATATCCTGACTATCAATCAAACAACGTAGACGATGGCACATGTGCACATCAGTCCAAGTTACTACATCCCATTAGCAGAGCGAGATTAAATTGTCAGGACGAGTCCCAGAGTATTGAGGTACTTACGGTATTAGTGGTAACATGAGGAGATAGGCACTGAAGAAACGATCTGTGAAATTAGAAAAAAATATGACGGATTTTAAAAATTAGAAACTACGGTAAGACAAACGGTGGATGCAAATGAGTCCTATACAGTCAGATAATGACAGAAAGTACCTTTGTACATTGTTGTACAGGCGAACGGAAAAACCACTTTTTAATTAAGCACTGAGCATAAAAATGAGACTTTCGGCATACGGTTATCTGGGTCGCAACATCATAAAGTGAGACATGGATAATATCGAATTCATTTTCCTGTTGAAAATAGCGTTACATGTTTCGCTTAATTCGACGCATAAATAATGATACGGGTTAGACTTTACAACAACATGAAATTTTTGATAGTTTATTAGTCAGGTCATCCTGATATGCGCGAGTCTCACGTAGTAAGGTTAAACAAACGGATAACCCATATGTTGTCTCTTTTATTGCCCTATGGTTATTTGTTTGACAGGTGATCGATGTAGCAGTGTCGACTTCGTGCACGTCCTGTTAAGGAGCGTAATTCTGGCAATAAAGCCATAATTGAGTGGTTAATGAAAGCAAATATGTGAAATGAGGAGAATGGAAAGGAAACACCTGCAGTACAGTACGATTTTATATTGAACAACAAAATCTACGAACCCAACATTAAATATGCTACCCGATCTTTCCGCTCTCTACTTTTACAATTAAAATACATTTTACCTGTTTGCGACTAAAAAACAGTCATGGGCTTCAGTATTAAGTTTTCATTGAATAACATCACCATAAAAACCAATGGGAGAGCTGTGAAAAAAACTGAAAGAAACTATTGCTAATTCACGGTCATATATATATATATATATATCTGTCACGGTTTTTAGTTGACAATCCCTATTGCTTTTCGAAACATGCTGACCTTATCGTATCCAAAAACATATATTGAAGTATGATAGAATTCACGCCGTTTATTCATAACCTAATAAATCTAGTTCCGCAAAATTCAAATTGTTCTGGACAGGACAGAAGCTTTCGCTTCACGAGACTCCGTATCTATTAGCAATAATCAACGTCGATTATTTCTGTCTGGTGATTGTGGGCCTTTTCGAGTTAGAAGTGACCAACATCTAACGACGAAATCACGTCTCGTGGTTAATACCTAACGTCTACTACCTTTTTGACGTATCAAGGTACTATGGATTGATTGAATACCGTACAACATAGAGGACACTATTGCAGAAATATACTACCTAACATAGGTACAAGCAAAATTGTAACTACCAACCCATGGGTTTACAATTAATTGATGCGCGTTCGGTATCCCTGACCTTGACATGGATCGATGATCTGTTGGATATTCAGTGACCCAACTGCCGAGTGATTTGGCTATGGCTCAGCGACATATCAGAAGCCCTTAAAAAGGATATCTATAAGTTTTTGGTATAACGTAAGTCATTAGAATATCACCTTTAAGACGCCCCTACCCGCACTAATGGAACACTAGTAACCCAAAGGCACCCTGTATGGTGCCTTCCATTGGTCTACGCACTCGCTTAGCTCTTTAGTGAGAATATTACTACAATCCTGCTGAAAATCCCATGAACCCTCCTATCTCCATCAAAACAAATAACTCAATATTTGCTGCATATAGCAATTTCATTTTTTTCAGAACTAAGATATAACAGTTAGAAATGGATTAAAATGGCAGTATACAGCAGATGCACGTGATACATGTCTTCATCGATTAACTGAAGTAGAGAATACGGATATTACCTTGATAGGCTTCTTTAGAAGATTAGTGTCTACTTTTAACTTACTGCGTGAGACATTTATACTGGAACTACGAATAATATATGAACCTAGTCCCCCAGGGCGTACAAAGCACTTAAACGGGAAGACAGTTGTTCGAAAATAATTCGAATATGAAAGTGAGAAATTGTAGGTACTTTTAATCGTAAGACTGAATATATTAAGTACCGGTTGACGGGTGATCTTATCCGCAACGCAACCATGTAAACTTAATGTACCGGTCATCTGTGCGTTCAAGTAACCACAGATTTTGTCATTTCATAATGTATTTTTAATTAAATAACTAGATTATATAGCTAATTTTGATCTTTTTTAATTTTTTTATTCGCCACGTTCGACTGCGTTACACTGCACGTCCATTGCATGCTGGGATAATATCTCAAGTCATAGTGAGTTTATTCACATAGTTGATTGTTTCCAGATAGACTGTCAGTGCATGATTTTACTGTAGAAAGGTTTATTGTACTATAAACTATGTTTTTATGAACAACTACCTGTTGTTTTCAGTCGGAAAGCAATATATATATACCTTGTCTTCTGTTCGGTAAGTTCTATTGGCCTATATTTCGTGTTTTTGTTTTATCGTCTTAATTATGTCCATTTAACTACTTTAAGCAATATGCCTGTGCAAATGAAACAATAACTATGACACTTGCTTAGTTTAGTATTCTTGGTTGTCGTATAATTCAGTTTAGTTGAAAGAATTATGGTATAGTGCTTGAAGTCTGTAACGAAACAGATCAGCTTAGTAAGTAGAGTTGCCTGTTTCTGATGAGTATACTGATTCAAATCAGTCTGATTAAAAATAGGAAAAAAGTACTTTTGGTACCGTTGCTGTTATACATTATAAGATAGCGATAAGTATGTTTGGTGTTTATTTCTAGATTGTACATCTATCACTGACCATATTTCATGATCACTGTCATTAAACAATTTCCCCAGCAATAACATCGGTAGCAGGATAGCTAAGTGTCTGAGCTTTTATTTGCCCACAGAAGAGCAGTATACAGTCTTAGAAGATGAGTAGTCTGTATCTCAATTAAATGCAGTTGGCTGTGGACAAATGTTAAGAATCTTTTTGACTACTAGGACTTTTAGTTCATCAAAAACTAACTCTGCTTGTATGTTTCCCTGTTAAACTAGATGCAGATACATGGTAATACTTAAATGAGAGCAAAATAATAAAAGCATTGAGATACGGTATTAAGTCCATGTTATGCTTTGCACAATAAATAGCTGACCTGACCTAATATTCATGAACTAAAGGTAAATCACAACTGCATAAATTCTTTGCTAAAATACATGTAATTTGGTTATTTATCTATTCCACATTTCTGACTAAATTCATTACTGTTTTCTCATTTACAATGCAACAGGACTGAGTCTTCACAGATGTTAAGAACTGTTTCGCCCTTAGAACTATGGCCCTATGGATCTGTTTACGGGAGACCCAACTAACACCAGATCATAAAAAGAATGCTGGATGTCCATTTTAATCTCACAACCACTTCCAGTACTTTTTGAGTTACTTCTTTTACCCTTTCGTTTGGAAAAAACAACAAAACTGCAGCTTAACATTACAAATGCAACTTTTAGACTGGAACTTGGTTTAAACCTTTGTTTCATATTCGATTCTTAATGAAAGTTCTCGAATAAATTTTTGAACCTAATGCTACTTTGTTTTATCTACTTAATCGTTGCAAGAAACTTGTGATAATCGAGCCTCTCATCACCTAATTCATGTGTTCAGGCTTCCGTGTCTATTAGCAGGGGAACACCGAAGCCTCCAAGCAGGAACCTAGGTATGTTAACAATAAAAGATCCAGTCGCCTCCCAAATGACTCCTGGGAAGTCGCTTGGACTAGTTCGGCGGGCAGCGAATTCCAGCATTTGACAATTCTTAAGTAGTAGAAGTTGTGTCAACATTCCGTCTTGCTATGTTGAGTTTCCAGTTTCTGGGTGTTACCTCTTAGGTTATTATTCGAACTAAGCTTAAGTAGGTGTTTAAGAGGATGTCCAGAAGTGTTAAAGATCTTGTAAGTAAATAGGTCACCTCTAAAACGTCTATACTTTAATGAGTAGAGGTTAAGTGATTGGAGGTGCTCTTCATAAGGTGATTTGGTGCATATCTCCGTCACTTTCTTGTGAAACCTACAGGCTCGGGTCCTCTCACAACTTACTCTAGCCACCATGAGTTGACAGGAAAACTGATGGATGGACACGCGTTACACATCCTAACCGTCCCTGCATCTAATCTCATAGCTCCTTATTCAAATGTCATATGATAAGCAAGTAATGCTTCTACCGACACTAATGGAACACGAGTAATTCAAAAGCACCCTGTATGGTACTTTACATTGGTCTACGCACTCACTTAGCTCTTTAGTGAGAATATTACTACAGTCCTGCTAAAAAACCCATTAACCCCCCTACCACCATCAAAACAATAAGTCTGTATTTGCTGCATATAGCAATTTTATTTTTCAGAAGATATAACAGTAAGAATTGGAGTAAAATAACAATATACAACAGATGCACGTGGTACATGTCTTCATCGATCATCTGAAATAGAGAATACGGATATTAGCTTAACATGCTTATTTAGAAAGACTAGTGTTTACTTTGAACTTACTGCGTGAGAAAGTTATACTGGAACTGTGAATAATGTAGGAATCTAGTCTCCCAGGGCGTACGAAGCACTCAAACTGGAAGACAGTTGTCACAAATTAATTCAAATATGAAGTTGAGAACTTGCAGGTACTTTTCATCGTAAAGGTGAACATATTAGATAACGGTTGACATCATACCGTAAAAATAACAAATTTGCGAGTGGTGAACTATGGACTATAAAAAGCTGAGCTTAATAACAGTTAGTTACCTTTTTACTCCCTGATCATGACCCTTCGGCTTCCTTTTGTGGCCAAAACACCAAACATACACTACACATTGATAGCAGATTTCCGGCTTCTCAATGTTAAGCTTGCTTTAACGCACTACGTAATTCGTACAACCCCTCCATTACTGCTATGTGGCATATTTTTTCATAACAAACCCTCTGCAATATATTGGTAGCATCTGTGGTTGTCGGAAGCCTGGATACTTTCGAAAACAATACTGACATCCCCTACTGCTAGGCACTAAGTATTAGTTTGACTCATTGGTGGGATATAGTTGTCCGCAATACTGAAGAAAAATAAAAACTGGAAATTGTTTCCTTTCATTTTGCCGATAACATCATAAAGGAACGAACATGCGGACAGTTAGTCACAGGAGGCAGCAACAGTTATTTCAGCTAAGAAAAAACGAACTTCGGCTTTGGATATCTAGAAAACAAGTCAAAACAAAACCGATTTCCATTTTGAAACATAAGACTAACCAGCTTGACTGAAGAAATACATTGACAAGGTGCCAACTAATAGACTGCTATTGAAGTTGGAAAACCTTGGTATTGCCGGACCTCTTTTAAAATGGATTAAGGATTTCCTAGTAGGTCGTAGGCAAAAAATAAGAATAAATTCCAAGTGCTCCACCTGGAGACCAGTACTTAGTGGGGTACCTCAAGGTTCAGTCCTAGGTCCTTTACTTTTTATATTGTACGTTAATGATCTTACAAGTGTAGTACAGTCTCCAATGTTATTATACGCTGACGATGTAAAAATTTGGCGAGTAATAACTGGAGAAAAAGACGCATTTACTCTTCAGGCGGACTTAAATAATATGATAAACTGGTCTAAAGAGTGGCTGATGCCTGTCAACTTGGAAAAGTGTGTCTACATGCACTTAGGGGATTCAAAGGTTAATACATACAACATAGGGGATGTGTCATTGCCCGTAGTCCCGTCTCATAAGGATCTAGGGGTGACAGTGAGCAATGATCTTAAGACGACGGCCCATTGCCGGGAGGTCGCGGTTAAGGGGTTTCGAACCCTCTGGGCTTTAAAAAGGACATTCACTAAGTATGATACTACCATGTTCACCACATTATACACATCCTTAGTGAGAACTAAGTTAGAGAACTGTGTTAAGGCTGCAAGCCCCTGTTTAAAAGGTGACTCAGACATACTAGAAAAAGTGCAGAGGGCAGCTACGCGTGCGATTCCGGAACTCCGGGGTTTATCATATAAAGAGCGGCTTGAAAAACTGAACCTCTTTACTCTGTCCTATCGCAGACTAAGGGGAGATCTAATATTGATGTACAGAATATTGAGACATGATTTCGGACCTAACTTATTCTCTCTTTTTCTTCCCACTAGATCGGGACACCTCAGAGGACATAGCAGGCGAGTAGAAAAGCCAAGAACGAACAAAATACCCGTGGCATACAGGTTTTCACACCGAGTCATCAATACTTAGAACCTGCTGCCTCAAGCAGTGGTGTCCGCACCTTCAATTGATTCTTTCAAGAGAAGACTGGACACTCACAGAAGCATACTAGAAAAGGAATAACATAGGCTGTAGGCCTTCTGTCCTTACCACACAAATCTGAAGCAGCAAAAACCCAAAAAACAATGCCGATTCGAAGTAAATTTCACACCACCATGTAGAACATTACACTAACTGCGGCATCTTAGCACATTGAAACATTAATTACATAGCTACACAAAAGAAATAGCTAAAAGAAGCACAGAACGAAAAAAGCCGACCACCATTACGTACAAAGATGGCTGACATAATAATTCCCGCCACATTCTGATTGGTTGCTAAGCTGAAGGGCACATTTACGAAATTGAGTTGCGTTTAATTGCAGCCCCGGTTGACATCATACCGTAAAAAAACACAAAGTTGTGAGTGATGAAATATGGTACATAAAAAAGCGAGGTTGATAACAGTTAATAACTATTTTAACACCTGAGCATGACCCTTCGGCTTCCTTTTATGGCCAAAACAGCAAACATACAATACACATTGATAGCATACTTCCGACTTTTCAATGTTAGGCTTGCTTCAACGCACTGCGTAACGGGCACAACCCCTCTATTACTGCTATATGGCATATTTTTCATAACAAACCCCCTGAAATAGATTGGTAGCATCTGTGACTTCAACTATGGTTATCAGAAGCCTAGGTCTTTTCGAAAACAATACTGATATCCCCTACTGCTGGGCACTGTGTAGTAGTTTGTCTCGCTGATGGGATAGTGTTGTCCATAGTACTGAAGAAAATTGAAAACTTGAGATTGTTTACTTTCGTTTTGCCAATAACATCATCAAGGACAGTTAGGAACGAACATAGGGACAGTTAGTCACAGGCGACAGCAACAATTATTTTGGCTGAAAAACGAGCTTCAGCATCGGATATCTAGAAAACAAGTCAAAACGGAACCGATAAGACTAGCCAGCTTGGCTAAAGAAATACATTGACTTCAGTAGCAGCAGCCAAAACCCCGAAAACGAAGCAAAATGAGGAAAAACTTTCCTCCAACATTCAGAGTATAACATTAACTTCTGCATTTTAGCACACTGAAACATTAAATTCTGTAGCTACACAAAAGAAATGGCTGAAAAAATCACATAACGAAGAAAGCAGACCGCCATTACTTACGAAGATGGCGGATATAATAATTCCCGCCTCATTCTGATTGGATGCTAAGATGAAGGCCACATTCACAAAATTGAGTTGCGTTTAATAGCCGCCCCCGTACTCTGATGTGTAAAGGTTCGGTGATTGGAAGGGCTTTTCATATGACTTGAGACTCGCCGTTGTATTCGTCCTAGAGCGTCCTTATCTTTTTAAGCTGAGCGAGGATATACAATGTTTCCGTATTCCAACTGAGGTCAATTAAAACTATTGCACATTATATGGAAAACTCTTCCGTTGAACTGGTCACAAATGTGCTTCAACATCAACCTGCAAGGTTTGCTCGAAAATGATTTTCGTCGCATTTAGCGTAAGACTTCAAGCTATATCATACCAATGCTTCTATATCTTTTTCAACCTCTAGAGCGGAGTTGCCTTAAGTTGTAATTGTAGTCTACATAAAATATGAGATGGACTGCCTTACACCTTGTTGTGCTAAAGGTAAGTTCGTTGAAGACGAGTCACATCCCCTTCAAGTGCCAGGTTATCCCCTTTATTACCTACTCTTCCTCAGAATTCCATGTAAGCAGTGGAAAGTAATATATCTGACGATACATCCGGCGGAGGATTTTTTATATAAACCAGGAGAATAAGAGGTCCTAGTACAGAACACTGGGGGACTACGTAAGAACATTCCACAGCTTGAAAGAAAGTGAAGTTAACCATGAGCTTAAAATACAGAGTTTTTAGATATGAAGTATGTCTATCAATCAAAGGTGATTTGATACCTAATGGTTTGAATTCATTGAAATGTGATATATAGGTGAACCTATCAAGGCTTTTGAGGAACTGTGCTATTGGAGGGAAAAGAAGTTAATTGATAGTAAGCAGTAGTGTATTAGTGCGTGTCAGGGATTCCATAACTTTTGAGGTTATACAAATAAGTGATATCAGCCGGTAGCATGAAGGTTCGCTTTGTCAATGTCCTTTGAAAATTGTTGTTTTACGAGCCATTTTCCAATCTTTTTGCAATATACCTCGTTTTAGCGAATATGAGAAATCATGCTAATCCGTGTTGCCAAGATTGAAGCTCCTTCCCTCACTAGAGCAGAATGGACCATATCCAGGCCTTGATATGGAAAATGAACAAAAGACTATGTTTCTAAACATTCACCATCAATAACGAACCTATTTTTCAATTTACTGCAGTCAAAAGTTTTCTAGATAATATCTCGACTAAATGATTTCGCTCCTGATTCATTTCCCGTGGTGTATCTAGATGCTCTCCCACTATCGAGTCAAGTCAAAGAGCTGTTATAAGCTAAATTATTAGCTGTGAATGCGAAACTGTGGTGTTTGAATTGACTAATGATACTTTTGTACATGTTGATTGCACAATTTCGAATTCCAAATACAGTACATTAGTTTGTGCCTGTCTTCTTAATTCAATTGCGTTATTTCTGGGACTCTTAGTTCGTGCTATAATTCCAATAAGTTGAAATACAATACTGGCGTCGTGATGGAACCTGCAATGGAAAAGTTGGACATTCATTCAACTTCGGAAGCATTTGAGGATTATTTCGAAAGGTTCGAAATCTGGATCATGACCAAGGAAGATGATAAGGATATTAATATTGTGGCATATTTCCTCACATTCATCGGTAAAGAAGCATACAGTTTATTAAGAACGCTGGCTATGCCGGAAAAACCCATTTCGCTTCCTTATACAACTCTCAAGGCATTACTACTAGACCATGCCAGGTATGCAAATTTTGATTGCAGTAAAGAAGGGGAATTTCCTAAAATGATTCATCAGGACATTAAAAGTTCTACTACATCACGTTATCCTAATCCAGTGCATATTCAAGGTTATGCAAATAATTCATTGCGGAGTTGCAGTGCGTTTCACGAAGATGGGCACAAGTTTGGTCAGTGTTTGTCCTGTGGCAAGTTCCATGCTTTTAATTCATGTAAATTTCGTAATTCTAAATGCTTCAAATGTGATGATATTGGATATATTCAGTCAGTCTGCAATACTAATGTTCATGTTATTGCAACTAATATTAAGTCGTGTAATTCTGATTCTACTGAGTCGAGTATTTATAATGATGATTTATCTTTATCAACTATTGCAATAGACAGTGTAGAGTCAAAAGCAGTTCAGAGTTAAATGAAATCCAGAATCCTTGTGAGACAACAGTTCCTAATCAACCGATTTATCAGAATTCTCATGCTATTGTACCAGGTATGACTTTTCCTAATGATTCACATATTTCTGATGAAATTTCTTACAAATCTGAGGAAAATATGTTAAATGAACCTATTCATTATCAAAAACCTGAGGCAGTCATGATAGATGCTAATTTTTCTAATGATCCATTGCTCTGTAATGACATTCTTAGTCAATTTCATGAAAATATTTCAGTAGAATCAAATCCTGATGTCTTATGTATTACATATTCTCATAATGCATTTGCTCCTTGTGAAAAACTTGTTCAATGCAAAGCATGAATACTAAATGAGCTCGGTTTTGATTACAATTCTGATGATTTCATATCAACTGTTGTTCATCCTTATCACAAAAACACTGCTAATGTTTACTCTAATCAATGTGAGAAATATGTTTTAAATGAAGCCACATTATTCATAACTTGGGAATATAAAGACCCAACATTATTTCGTGGGGGGGGATAGCGTTGAAAAATCTATGATTCCAATTCGAGATATGAATCACTTCAGTACAAAACCGATATGTTGATTGTATACAATTCCAGATACTACAAAGTTTTCATCTAGTACAATGTCGGACAGACTCAGGATGAACTTAACAAGAAAACATACAACCGATTGCAAACACTTATACTTCTATTTAAGCTGTGGCGGATGTGGTGTTTGAATTGACTAATGATACTTTTGTACATGTTGATTGCACAATTTCGAATTCCAAATACAGTACATTAGTTTGTGCCTATCTTCTTAATTCAATTGCGTTATTTCTGGGACTCTTAGTTCGTGCTATAATTCCAATAAGTCGAAATACAATAGAAACTTCACTTCTTTTTAGCGGCAATTTCCGCGGTTATATGTCATTCTTGAGTCTTAGTATATACAAATGCCATAGGATGTTTTATTCAACATCTCATTTGCATGAAACACCTTTATAATCGAACGATACCAATCCAGTCAATAAGTAGTCCGAAATGAAGAAATTCAAAGATGTGTCCAGAAAGTTATATAAAAGTCGTGAAACTAGCAGTTGCAAGGGATGAGAAGCATAGCGTACTCACTCATGACCTGGTGCAAGTGTGTGACCTAGCTCCTCCAGCTAAGGTGTATCTAGTAAAATCAATGAGGTCAGGATCAATGTCGGAGACCTACAGAACTATGGATTTTGGGGGATTAATTTACCTCTACATATGTGAAGATATAGTCTCAGGTCTCATCTCTTGGCAGTGATAATATCTTTTTTTATAATGTTTGTCGGTGACATAATGAAATTATCCGTTGGGAGTACTCATGGCTTCTTTCTGGAAAGAGTGCTTTAAGAATATGTTAACATCAGAGTGATAGCAAATAAATCACCTTTTAAGCTATTAGAAACGTTTTCAATGACTTGTTGTCGAATATTACTTTTTTGACATTGACGTACTTAATCCATGATTTAAAGACACTGGTTCACGACAAAATAATAACTCAGATATTTGATAATATAATTCAATTTTGGTAAAACTTAGGTCGATCTTGTCATCAGAGGGATAGTGCACAAACTTTATTCAGTATTTATTTCCATCCATAAATTCTGATAGATACTTGGAAAAAAGGTGCAATTTTAGAAGTACATTTTCTAAGGTGATCCTTAGATGAAAACCACTGTAGAATTGACTAGGACAGTGTTCGAGTAGATTTTTCAGATTATACTGGTAGACTGAACACCTTTCATCTGTCAGATGATTCGGTGGGCACTGCACTTTAGTTTGTTTATGTGTGGCTGTAAAACGATCCCCGAAATAAACAATTCCATTGGTATTTATCGTTGATGCAAACCTTGTTGGTTTTTCCAGAAACACTTTTAGTTGAACTCCACAAATAAGTGTACACACTGGACCTCACTTGAGAACGATGTGTGGCTCACGACTTGGTTTGAAAGTAAAGCTACCAAAAACCACAAGGTAGTCCAATACACAACTTTTCCTCCCTCATCTGTTCTAACGTTGGAAGAAATCTACCTATTGGGTGTAAAAGGTCAGTTTAGACAAATGCAACTAAGACAAGGACTTGCACGAGAGTCACTTGCGTTTATGTTCTGACAGAGCTTTTATCCATAACAGCTTTGAAATCTGAAGATTCAGGATCCAGACAAATCAGAAATACATCGATGATATACCTAGAAAGCTGTCAACATATGGGATGTTTGTTTTAAGGCAGTTAATTATAGGTGAACGTGCTTAATAAAACATACCTCATAATGATCTGGTGCTGATTCGTGACCGGTCCTCTTCAGCTTGCTTGTTTTATTTAAAACTAAATAGGTCATCATTAATGTCGACAATTGCAGGACAAATTTATTTTTTGGAACTGGCTTATCTCGACAATTTCAAACACCAACGAATTTTCTTATTTAGCTGAAGGAGATAATGATGAACATCGCCTACATGATTGCATAAACTATACGATGAAGACATTAAAAGTTTCGGTCAGTCGGTCAGCTATAACGTAAGACCAGACACATATGTGCATATATCCAAGTTGCTACACCTCATTAGCACAAGATGAACACCGAATCCATATAAGTACCTAGTTCAATGGTAGAAATATATAAAAGATTGTGTATAAGGATATAATACAGGAAGAAACAATTAGTCTGTAGAAAGAAAGATATGAAGCGATTTTAATCTCAAAGTATAAGGGAAGACAGGGAGTGCATACATCAACGCCACTGTGATCCATTCTGAGCAATGTCACCTAGAGTCTCTAACCATTGGTTACGATAGTCACGTGGATCCCAACCAAGTAGTTTAGTAGTATCTACCAACATGGCTCAGACCAGAAGTTAGTGACTTCATGAACTGATGCCACGTTTTGGTTTGACCGCTCCTAATTTTCTTTCAACCATCCCCTACACTAGTCAGCATTGTGCGTCATGGTAAACGGTGTTCAGACATACGTAACACGTGACCCAACCATCTCAGTCGATGAAGATTCACAATCTCATCAACTGGTTTACAATCATTCTCGAATACCCTGCGTCTAACCTCACTATTACTTACTTGGTGATGCCAGAAGATGCAAACAATATTTTTAGGGCATCTGTGGTCAAATACTAGTAGCTTACGAGTATCTTCTACTCTTAATGGCCACATTTCGCAGCCAGAACGTAACGAACTGCTGCACAGTATACTCCTCTCTTAATTGATAGACGGATATCTCGCCTTCGCCATAGGTGACGTAAGTTGGCGGAAGCCAAACGAGCTTTTCGAATCCGTGCTGAGATTTCGTCAGACACTAACCCATTAGGGCTGATCAGACTTCCAAGATAAATGGAGTTGCCAACGCATTCGACTACTTCACTCCCTATCCCTAATTCAGGTGTTGATGCAGACCAGTCCTGAAGTAACAACTTGCATTTAGAGGGAGAGAAGCGCATTCCAAACATTCTGGCATTGTTGCTCAGTGCTATCAAAAAACTCTGCATTTTATCTGCGTCTTCACCAAACAGGACTATGTCATCTGCATATTCTAAGTCGATAAGTGGACCTCCTGGTAGTAGATCAATGCCTGAAAATTCAGTCTATGAGAGCGTTATTTTCATCAGTAGATCTATGATGAAGTTAAACGAAAATTGAGAAAGTGGACAGCCTTGACGGACAACACTTGAGGTTGCAAAAGCAGATGAGTTTGCCAAAAACTCTAGCTCGATTAATAGTGTTCGAGTAAAGAGCCTTCACAAGGTTTATGTACTTCTGAGGTACGCCTTTCAATGACAGACACTGCCATAGACCCTTTCGGTCTACAGAATCACATGCTGGTTTTAAGTCAAGAAATACCACCGTTGTCGGACGCCGATAAAAATGACTGTGTTCTAGAACCTGATGAATGGTGAATATGTAGTCGGTGCAGCCACGACCAGGCTAGTTAGCGTTGTGCATCGTCCTGTACTCGATCTTCAATTGATTAATGGATGGGTGACGTGAGTCGGCAAAATCCAAACGAGCTTTTTGAATCCGTGCAAAGATTTTGTCATATTGTTTATTAGTACTGGAATAACTCTCTCAATCAGCTAACCTGTTCTTGACATTTAATCAAGAGGGATAATTAGCTCGCCACAATCACTTTCAAGCCTTCATGTTACTAAGTAGATATCAAAATGGCTTTCGGGTAGAGCGCAAGTAATCATACGCCGTACTACCTTGCATAACCAATTTTCCATAAGTAGCGGAGCATATCAGGATTTCATACTCAACCAATTGCTTAATGTTTGTTAATGACCTAGTCATTCAAGCTGTGCTATATGCAAGTGATATTAGGATTTGGAGGGATATACAACTGTGCCATAAACATCTTCCTCCATAGTAGATCAGTATGTATGAGTTGTAGTCAACAGAGAATAATCCATAATATGATTTATTAGGTATTTCAGTACTAAATCCTTCATTATAGTCTCGCCTTTGCATGTAAATCTTAATAGACTAAGTACAAAAATGAATTACAATAATAGTAGTATCAGGTTGAAATCAGAATCAAACCTCCTTATAACTAAATAGGATTAAAATCGAAATTCGTACTAGAATCACCAAGAATTGTATTTAAATAGAAATAACATTGAAAATATAATATCTAGGAATTGTATAAGAATGAAATAAGCATATGACTGCAGTACACAAATCCAATCCGCATTTTACTGGAATGAATACAAACTGCCAAGGGTCACTTATTCACAGATCAACATTGTGCCTAATACATTAAAATGTGAAACTTCTCCTTCAAAGTAGGGTTGATATATACATTCATTAAATACAATAACACTGTGGTATGGCAGCTAACGGATAATTATAATTAGGAGTATTTGAATTATAGTATGAACTAAGAATCCCAGAAACAACGTAATCGGATCAGAAAGTACTAGATAACCACAAGCGAATGTACTGTATTCGGAATTCGAAATCAAGCATTCAACAAGTACAAAGGAATCACTAGTTTATTCAAACACAACATTATAATGGGGTGAACTTATAAACGTCGTAACTTTTTTCTCACACTTGATAACGTACAGTGACAAACCGCTGCTAAAATACTCACTATTATTTTACTCCGGTTTCGTCATGCAATTTTATATCAAAAAACAGAATGACAATCAGACTAAACTTAGGGAACTTAAACCTTGACAAAAGCGAGGAGCCTACTAGGAAAATATAGAAGAACAGAAGATAGTGGTCGTACAAAATTCTCGTCCTTTCGCGAATAAGTACGAAGGTTAAGAGAAGTGAAAAAGAAAAAATGGTTTTATGTTAACAAAACTAAGAGGAACTTCAAATCAATCGAATGAATGTCAGTATTGAAGATTTAATGAAAGTGAAAGAAAATACGTAGTGATAAAAAGTAGAAGTCTAGAGAATATGTGTAATAGTGATTGATCTACAAACTCGTTATTTAATATTAACAAGAAAAATATTCCAAATGCTCAGTTGGATCGATAACGTAATTGTGTAGTACTCAACTACACTACAAATAATTTTTACGTAAATATTCTCCAAACTGTTGCACACAAAATCTTTGCAAAGCTATATCCAAAACAGTTTAACTAGAAATACGTAGCTGTCTATTTTTATATTTCTAAAACCAAAAATAATACATTTAAAACAAGAACATGAACCAATCCAGTCAATTAAAAACAATGGAAGCAATGAAAACGCACAAGTTGAGCAATAAATAGTGACACAATAAAATTAGTTAATAGAAAACATTTTTTTTTAAAAAAATTACGGTCCCATGATTGGTAGATAAAAGTTACTCCGAGGTCATATCACATCTAAGTGGTGAGCATTTACTTAAATACTAGTGGTCATTCAAAGCCTAGAAACTAAGCGCAAAATAAAAGAATAGGGGAAACATGTGATTTCAAGAAAATTACTTGAATAAGCTGCATATAAACATGTAATGTACTTGAAGCATTAGCATCTCTGCAAGTGAATGTATAATTTTTGGATGACGCAAATAATTAAAACAATCAATGAACTACCACGTGAGATAGATTAAAGAAAATATTAATTAGGCTGACATTCGTTTATGCATATGAGAGTAAGACATTAAACCATTTCATTTAGTTCAAATAATTGATCACATATGCTTTTCAAGTGAGCAAAGTTATAACTATCTACAATATTCCCTACGTTTAGTTTTATCTGTTCATGAAAGTAATGTTAAATTATGATATTAATGAACTCAAACTAATTATTATATTCAGTTACGACAAATAAAAAAAAATCAAATACTTTACATGAAGTCTATGTTAATTGCACCTAAGTAATAAAGAGAATACTAGTTTTAGTTACAACGTGGTTTTGGAAACACAAGAATGTTATTTGAAGTATTAATTTTGAATCATACTTTTCTACTTAAACTAATTCAGGTTTAAATAAAAAGAGAAAGATGTACAAAATATATGGTGTATATTGAAAATGAATGTTGAATATCTCTTCTGAATAAGCATTGTCAATAAATTTTTCATACATATGTTACAATTAGTGCTCAAAGTCGCTTTTGGTGAAAGATTGAGACATTCAATAACACTATTTATTTATTTGAACACATAAATATTGGTACAAGATAGCGCCAACATATATGCGCCACACAAAACAATGAAAATTGGGAGATAGAAAAAAAATAAGGAGCAACAAAGAAAAAGAGAACGATAACGAAGAGATTAGTGTAAGGTAGTGTGGTAGTAACGAGGGAATAGAAAGGTACAATCAGAAGAAATCTTTCAAGTAAGGGAGACACAACCACTTTTTATGAAGAAAGTAAAAGAAGGTTACAGCAGGATCGCCACTGGCTTCTATTCTGAGCCATATCTGATAACGTCTCCAGCCACTGTGTTGCACCATCTCTCGAACCTCAGCCAGGGAGTCGTGAAGGACCAACACAAGCCAGCCCTTTGCAGTTTTCTTTGATACCACGACACCATGTCATACACTGACCACCTCTTCGCTTCTTCCAACCAGTCCCAGAGTCGGCAAATAATGCACGACGTGGAATTCTCTGGGACGACATTCGGAGAACATGTCCAAGCCACCGAAGTCGGTGTTTCAAGATGGTGACAGCAATTGCATTATCGTCTCTGTGCCCGAACACACGATGCCGAGCCTCTGCATTACTGACATGGTGTTGCCACTGAATGTCAGCAATCCTTCGGAGACAGTGATGATCGAACACAGAGTTGTCTAACGTCCTCAACTCGGAGAGGCCAGGTTTCACAAACATAGAGCAAAACTGCTCTCACCGATGCGTTGTAGATCCGACCTTTTACAGCCAGACTAACATCACGAAGGCGCCAAAGATGGCCCAGATTGGCATAAGCCGCTCTGGCTTTCACTATACGTGCATTGATCTCATCACTCACACCCCCACCAGCACTTATGCAGCTACCCAGATACACGAACTTCTCTACTACTTCTATCTGCTCACCATCCAAAGTGAGTACAGGATTGGAATCCTGCCAGTCTTGTAGAAGTACTTTGCACTTCGGAGGTGCAAAGCACATACCATACCTACGGACACTGATTGCCAACTGATTAAGTGCGGAGTGCATGCCTTGGGCATTATCGCACAGTAAGACATTATCGTCCGCATGCTCAAGGTCGAGAAGTCTTTCTCCAGGCAACAGATCCACACCACCATTACTTACATTCAACAGAGCTGTTTCCAGAATGTCATCGATGGCAAAGTTGAAGAGGAATAGTGAGATTGGGCAAATCTGCTTAACCCCACTACTCGAATGGAACAATGGAGAATGGTGCTTGTATGCCCTCACTCTGCCTGAGGTGTTTTTATATAGGGCTTTTAGGATGTTAATAAACTTCTCAGGCACACCCTTCTTCAATAGACAATCCCAGAGAACAGTCCTGTTCAACGGATCGAAGGCAGCCCTGATGTCAAGAAACACTACGATTGTTGGCCTTTGATAAGTATGGCGCTGTTCTAACATTTGGCGGAGGGTGAAGATATGATCAATACATCCTCGACCAGAACGAAACCCAGCCTGCTCCTCGCGAGTCAATCTTTCTCGGGTTTTGAACAACCTACGAAGTATGACGGAAGCCAATAGCTTGGACGCAATCGGAAGTAGACTTATCCCCCGATAGTTGTTACAGGAACGACGTGAACCCTTTTTAAAGATAGGGACAACTATCGACTCATTCCATGACGTTGGTACACTCTCTAATTCCCAAACCTTTGTAAACAACGTCGTCAGTTCCTTAGTCAGAAAGTCACCACCATCTTTAAGAAGAGCCGGAGGTAAGTCATCTGGGCCAGGTGATTTGTAGCGCTTCGAGAATTGGAGTTCCTTGCGGACTTTCTCCTCATTTGGTGGATCAGTTGTCACCGGCCATAGAGGGCAGGACAGTGTGACCGATGTTGCCGAACCAGCAGGCCAGTTGAACTGCTCTTCGAAAAATTCTGCCCATCGTCCAAGACGTCGATGGATGTTAGTGATTGGCGTTACGTCATCCTCACAGATTGTTTCGCTCACACCAGGCTTCCTGCTGCCAGTGGCTCGGATGAGTTGGAAAAGCTTGCGGTAATCACCAGATGCAGCTGCTACTTTCAGCTCATTAGCGCGCTCCGACCACCAGGCTTCTCGGTCCTTACGCAAGCTTTGCCCAAGAAATGATGAACTCTTTATGTCTATGGAAATTACCTTTATGTCTTTATGTCATTAACACTATTAAACTATAAATTCTTCAGGAACTGTATTTATTTAGTAGTTACGCTTACGGAAAGTTTAACTTTACAGGCATATATAATTAAAGCTCAGTTACTTTATAAACTGTATGATTTTACAACGAACGTTTGAGAAGTTCCATATCCTTTGGAGAAAACTTGAATCTCCGTGTCACGTCCCTGATTTTGAACAAATTTACCACAACGTTTAGATGCTTCGATTTCTGTGTAGAGAATGTGAAGGACGCCTTATTTGAACAAAATCCTATTTTATTAAGTATACAAGAGTATTTAATATAACACATGGTAAATCTGGTGTACGTCATATGCAGCTGTCTTACGATATAAGAAATCTAACATCTTCATAAACAATGTCAAATATCCACAGAGATAAGAGAACTTATCAATTGTTTAAGAATGTTTATCATAAAGAATCAAAACACATATAAACTTTTGTAAAATATTTGGCGCACTAGATACTTAAACGATAAGAAACATGCTTTATATGCAAGTGTTTTAATTAGTGAAGCGTTGCGTGGAGTTACAGCTAAAAGTATAATCCAATTCATACTTGCCAACCACACGGCATTATTCGGTCAAAAACAAACATCTTGATGAAAGAAAACCGGTAAATGAGCTTATATGGGGTTAAAATCGATAGTTTTTTATGGAGTCGAATGATTGAATTACTTCATTTATAAGGAACCAAAAATAACTCTCACCAGGATTCCATCAAGCCATCACAAAGATAAATAGGTTTATAGATGAATGAAACCAAAAAACAATGACTTCGAACAACTTGTTATTTTTAACATCATACATTGAGAACGAAGATGAAGAAAAACAAATTATTGTCAAAAGAAAAATCCAAACTCTCTATGAAGCATTCTATTTGAACGCCATAAGTAAATTAAAAGGACTGACACGAAGAATAACAGGAAGAAAAGAAAATTTCATTGTACAATTTAGTGCTTTTATACATATGGGAAAGTAGAAATAGAATTAGGTAAAACAAAACGATAATGAAAAAACATGCTATTTATATTTACGTGTTTTATCATACTAAAAACAAATAATAAGATATTGCAACACTTGATATGATAAAAAGATGGATAAAAATTAAGAAACGAAAACATCCAAAGAGACATGAAATTCACGTAAGTGATCAAACTTGATGTTCCTCAGTGAAAAGATATTGTTCAGAGAGATGTATATAAATATCCTATGAAAATGTCCAGAGATATGAATTAAAGTTTAATAAAGGAGTAGAGAGACACAATCCTCTAACTGCTTACAGTTAAAATGTATATTTTAGAGAGATAGATTGGAAAAGAAGAAATTTATATTGCACATAATAAACAATTCATCATACTAGTAAAAAGATTGAAATTTCTCGCCGAATTCACGGTATATGGTTAATTAAGTTGTGTGAACAAGCAAGAACATTGAGCTCTAAATAATTACAATAAACGAGCACAGACTATTTAAAACATATTATACAAGCGTACGCATAATGAGATGTAAAAAACATCTGATGATAGCCTAAATAGAAAAAACAGGTTGAAGGCTATATATATATATGTAACAGACGACTGGATAGACAATATGTTCAGGTCACACCATCACGTCTGAAACGCGTATTCCTCTGAAAAGCAAATAAATAAAAATATTTACGCTTCAATTTTGAATTATGGTAGATAATGCAGATATTTCACTCAAATTTATAACTCATTAATTGCATCACACTGGCATAATATTAACCTATGCACTTCAAATCACATCGCTTTACGAGTAATACATAATAAATCGATGAAATTATTCAAGAAGTGCCTATAAATTTGACAATAATAACCGATTAAAAGCAGAAATTAGAAATACATTGTAGGAATATGTGGAGAATATCCATCGAAAAAAAACATGATATCACATATTAGCAATAAATAGTCTTAAAAAACCACCTGGTATTCAAAACATCATCATCTGACTACGATAAAAAATTGAGACAGGACAGTAAATTCTTCTAAAATTCAAGGCAATTCATGTAACGTGATTCCATCTTAATTAAGAAAACCACAGTACCAATAAAACTTCACCTTGGAAACTTAGTGACATAATGTATGGGCGGTGACCCTAGCTAGATGAATTATTTAATTACTCATTAAAACCCGCCTACATTTGTATTTTACTTTCTGCCTTACCTCAACATATAACAGCCATTGGATTGTTTGGTCTGTTCAGATTGGGATCGATGAAAATACATAATTTACCACATAACAAAGCAACTACATCGGAGACTTTCTAAACTGAACTTAACATATATTATTGGCAGGTGCAATAAAATAGAAACATACTAATCTATTTTTAGGCTTTTATAAAAAAAAAGTAAACCAACTGCATCACCTGTGTTTGATTTACGAACGTAAACCATAAACATTAGCACCCAAAAGCCCTGGTATGGCCAAGAGCGGGGTGGACCCGCCCACCTCTCTCGAAATGCTCTCACACGGCCAAGCTTATGCAGCCTCTGCCATGGAAGCTCTACTCAGTGAATTCTCGTGGCGGTGTTGTTTACGAAAATGAGAGGACGAAAAGCGAATGTTCGGCGCTTTAACCGGATCTCAAACCAATGGTGCACATGTGCTCCAGTATCCTGAGGGAACAAATGGTGTGTGAACCAATTTTGGTCACCGGCAACCATGAGGATGCAGTCAGTCACCTACAACGTAGGACCAGGCACATATGTGCATCGATCCAGGTTGCCATACCGCATCAACACAACAAGATGAACACCAGATTCATAACAGTGGTTAGGTAAAAGGTGGTAATATATAAGAGAAAGATTGCATATAGAGATATAGTACAAGCAGAAAGAATTGGTTCGTAGAAAGAAAGATATGGAGCGATTTTAATCTCATAGTTTAAGGAAAGACAGGGAGTGTATAAACCGACGCCTTTGTGATCGATTCTGAGCCATGTCACCAAGAGTCTCCAACCATTCGTTACGATAGTCACGCGGACCCCAACCAAGTAGTCTGCATCTACCAACATGGCTCAGACTAGAAGTTAGTGACTTCAAGCACTGATGCCACGTTTTGGTTTAGCCGCCCCTAACTTTCTTCCAACCATTTCCAATACCGGATAGCATTGCACGTCGTGGTAATCGGTGTTCAGGCATACGTAACACGTGGCCCAACCATTTCAGTCGATGAAGATTCATAACCCCATCAACTGATTTACCATCCTTTCCTAATACCCTGCGTCTAACCTCACTATTACTTACCCGGTTGTCCCAGCAGACGCCAGCAATATTTCTTAGGCATCTGTGGTCAAATACTAGTAGCTTACGAGTGTCTTCTACTCTTAATGGCCATGTTTCGCTACCGTAAAGTAAAACAGAACGGACTGCCGCGCAGTATACTCGTCCTTTTATTGATAGACGGATATCTCGCCTTCGCCACAGGTGACGTAAGTTGGCAAAAGCCGAACGAGCTTTTCGAATCCGTGCTGAGATTTCGTCCGATACCAACCCATTAGGGCTGATCAGACTTCCAAGATAAGTGAAGTTGTCAACGCGTTCGGTTTGGGCACCCGGGCAGTATCACAGCCCTCACACATATCGGATGAGATTTGTGTGGCGCATATGTATTTGGTGCCTCTTTGTACCATTATCTATGTGTTGAAATAAATAAATAATACAACGCGTTCGACTACTTCACTCCCTATCCTTAGTTCAGGTGTTAACGCAGACCAGTCCTGAAGCAACAACTTGCATTTAGAGGGAGAGAAGCGCATTCCAAACATCCTGGCATTGTTGCTCAGTGCTACCAGAAGATTCTGCATTTTGTTAGCGTCTTCACCAAACAAGACTATGTCATCTGCGTATTCTAAGTCGATAAATGGACCTCCTGGAAGGAGATCAATACCCGAGAACTCAGTCGACGAAAAAGTTATTTCCATCAGTAGATCTATGATGAAGTTAAACAAAAATGGGGAAAGTGGACATCCTTGACGGACACCACTTGAGGTTGCAAAACTAGATGACAGTTCGCCATAAGCTCTCACTCGACTGGTAGTGTTCGAGTAAACAGCCTTCACAAGGTTTATGTACTTCTGGGGTACGCCTTTCAATGACAGACACTGCCACAGAATCTCGCGATCTACAGAGTCAAATGCTGCTTTTAAGTCAAGAAAGACCACCATTGTCGGACGCCGATAAGTATGCCTGTGTTCTAGAACCTGACGAATGGTGAATATGTGGTCGATGCAGCCACGACCAGGTCTGAAGCCAGCCTGATTCTCTCGTGTTTGCAGTTCACGAGTCTTAGTTAGGCGTTTGATAATTATTGAGGCCAGTATTTTAGATACTATATTAGTTAAACTAATCCCTCTGTGGTTGTCACGGGATGATTTTGACCCTTTCTTATATATTGGGACGATAAGTTATTGTGACCAGTCAGATGGGATAACGTCTAACTCCCAGATCTTAGCTAAAATATTAGTCAACCTAATCGCTAAAATTGGACCACCATCCTTAAAGACTTCTGGAGCCAGTCCATCTGGACCAGCAGCCCTTCCTCGTTTCAGATTATCTATAGCCTTTTGAACTTCAGCAAGAGTTGGGGGACCTCCTTCAATGTTCCATTCACGCTGTCTGGGAATGGAGGGTAGTTGTAGAGTAGCTGAAGGCCAGCTGAACTATTCTCTGAAATGTTCAGCCCATCGTTCTAAACGTCTGGACTGGGAGCAGATGAGAGTATCGTCTTTTTCCGATATAATCTCACTTACACTTGACTTATTAATTCCAGTTTCTTTTATTAGTCTGTAGAGCTGTCTTGTGTTCCCTATAGTCGCCGACTTTTCCATCTCTTTTGCTTTCGTTACCCACCACTGCTCACGGTCGTTTCTTAGACTTTTTCTTAGCCTAGATCTGATTTGTTGTCGCTCTTCATCATGTTCGGAACCTGATGGGACGAGTTTGCGAGAATCCATCAGTGTGATAGACTTTGAAGAAATCCACTGGTCCTTTGAAACTCTGTGGTTTAAGTTGCGAATAGATGTCACTGCTGCTTCTACAGCTGCTTGTATGTCTTTCCAAGCAACATCTGGGTCAGCCTCGTATTCAGAACTACCTAAGTGTGAACTCAGTTGTTCTTGGAACCTATCTTTGGTTTTCTCGTTACTCAATTCAGTTCTAATGGGTCTTTTTAATGTGGCTTTTTTGCGTCCGGTTAGGCGCAAGCAGATGCGTGCTCGTATTAGGGCGTGGCCGGAGTGCAAGTAGGTACTCCAGAATGAGCGACAATCTTCTACCGATCCTCTCCAACGATGACTGATGGCAATATGGTCTATTTGAGTCCATCGTTGGTTTGGTGTAGGGGGTCGCCATGTTAGACGATGTCTCTCCTTATGCTTAAAATTTGTGTTTGCTAAAAATAAGCGATTGTCTGAGCACAGTTGCAGCAGACGGTCACCATTATCTGTTCGCTGTGCCGGAATGCTAAAATATCCACCTAAATGCCTTTCTGTTTGGTTTAAGCTACCTATCTGAGCATTAAAGTCACCTGCTACGAGTACTATGTCTGAGCGTTTAGCTTTCTGAAGAAGTTCAGATAACTTTCTGTAAAATTCATCTTTCACATCATCTGAGCTGCAGACAGTGGGAGCGTAGGCAGAAACGACAAAAAGGCAACGACGTGTGTCCCTATCCTTCTGAGTTCTTACGGAGCCGTTTAGCCGAACAGCACATAGACGACTGTTGACGGAGATCCACTCTAGCAGTGCTTGTTCCGCCCTCATGCTTAGTGCTATGCCTACACCTGCCAGTCCACGAGAACTGGCCATCGGGTCACCAGATACACGTAGGGTGTATCTCGTTGGCTCTCCGTTTTGCCGAGGTGAGGTCAAGTGAATGACCACACTGGGATCCTGTATGCGTGTTTCAGAGACACAGCATACATCAATAGTACGAGATTCTAGGGTTTTAGCCAAGGAAGCCTGCTGAGCGATTTGACATAGAGTGCGTACGTTGAAAGCTCCAATGTGTAGTTTGGAGCGAGGTTTCAGTAGACCTGGGACAGAGTTTTGACACTAGAATCGTTGACTATGGTGACACTTGAGGAAGAAGCCGAAGGAGGAAGTTTAGGGTTGAAAGTCAATGTAGGAGGAATAATAGGAATCGAAGAGGAAGGTTGATTATGAATACAGTGGTCTTGGGTGCTGTTAGAGGTATGAGGGCGGTTATCACTTCCCGGTTGCCCACACCGTGGAAGGGTTCTTCTGGAGGTACCTGAAAAGGAAATTGGATTAGAGGCGGTCTCAGCGACCTGAGAGCGTGACCGCAGTGCCCAAGGGACAACTGCTTGAGGCCGATAATGTCTTACTGTGCGATAATGCCCAATGCATGCACTCCGCACTTAATCAGTTGGCAATCAGTGTCCGTAGTTACAGTATGTGCTTTGCACCTCCGAAGTGCAAAGTACTTCTACAAGACTGGCAGGATTCCAATCCTGTACTCACTTTGGATGGTGAGCAGATAGAAGTAGTAGAGAAGTTCGTGTATCTGGGTAGCTGCATAAGTGCTGGTGGGGGTGTGAGTGATGAGATCAATGCACGTATAGTGAAAGCCAGAGCGGCTTATGCCAATCTGGGCCATCTTTGGCGCCTTCGTGATGTTAGTCTGGCTGTAAAAGGTCGGATCTACAACGCATCGGTGAGAGCAGTTTTGCTCTATGTTTGTGAAACCTGGCCTCTCCGAGTTGAGGACGTTAGACAACTCTGTGTTCGATCATCACTGTCTCCGAAGGATTGCTGACATTCAGTGGCAACACCATGTCAGTAATGCAGAGGCTCGGCATCGTGTGTTCGGGCACAGAGACGATAATGCAATTGCTGTCACCATCTTGAAACACCGACTTCGGTGGCTTGGACATGTTCTCCGAATGTCGTCCCAGAGAATTCCACGTCGTGCATTATTTGCCGACTCTGGGACTGGTTGGAAGAAGCGAAGAGGTGGTCAGTGTATGACATGGTGTCGTGGTATCAAAGAAAACTGCAAAGGGCTGGCTTGTGTTGGTCCTTCACGACTCCCTGGCTGAGGTTCGAGAGATGGTGCAACACAGTGGCTAGAGACGTTATCAGATATGGCTCAGAATAGAAGCCAGTGGCGATCCTGCTGTAACCTTCTTTTACTTTCTTCATAAAAAGTGGCTGCTTCTTCCTTAACTGAAAGATCTCTTCTTATTGTACCTTACCGTCTCCTCCATTATTAGTATTATTACGCTTCTCACTTTTTTTTCCTTCTTGTCTTCAAATCCTCATTGCTTTGTGTGGAGTATCTATATTTGGTACCCTCTTGTATACTAATATTTATTTAATAAATAAATAAATAAACAACCGAGGTATTTAATCCTTCCGTCGATTAACTAAAAACAGGTATGAAAAAGGTTACTAACTGAAATGTTATTTAAAAGATATTTATTCAACTGGAGTAGTGATTGATTTGACAGAATTTTTGCAATTAGTTACAATTCAACCTTGACATCAAAACCTTCATATCTGACCTCAATTTACGAAACATGACTAGATTAACAGATTTCGCTCCATCAATAAGATATAACCATTACTACTAAAAATGGTTACGGGTTTCATTTCACAACTAATATATTATTGAGTAGCGAAAAATGTCATATCCCTTTAGTACTTTAGTGTTGATTAAATTATACTGATCAATGTACAATGTGGCCACAAATTTAAATGATTCGGCATCGTGTGCACTGTTAAAAAAATTGGAGGTTTGGAAGTAAGAAACAGGTTACATTGAACCTAATTTAATATTAGTTCATTCATAGGTTCGAATTAATAAACCAGTTTCAAGAGCACGAATAATTTGGTTACATCGTACTTTTCTATTTATCGATTAATAAAATTCTAACCCATAACACAAGTCTCGCTGAAATAAGCCAAATCGATGGAACAAACATATCTTTTTATTTAATGCTTTTATATTGTTGTGTTTGTTACTGGGGGTCAGTACGGCCTACGATGTTACGGATTTAGGGATGAAAACAACTGAACTTCTCTAATACGATCAGTTCTCTTCTGAACTAACAACAGTCATTTATGCCTAACACATCAAACCTCGACGGCTAAAACAGAAAGGAGACGGAAATGCAGGCGACTTGATATTTTTGGTAGAACAAGTAACTCAAACGAAATCGGTACAAAAGTTGTTACTATAGTAGCAGGATATGACAACATTCGACATGTAGTAATTTAGCGGACTAAAAAACATGACAACCAATCAAAGAGCAAAAGTTATGCGGAAAATCGAATTGGTAGAAAGTATGCGAGCGGTTGTCATTCCAGAAGAGATCTTAACCCTTCTAATAAAATCGGACTATCCTTGCGACCACCTTAGCATATATGATACATATTTATAAATAATATCTTGCAGCCCCCTGTCCGAAATCAACTGATAAACCACCAATCACAACCCCGAATCTAATTTGTTCTACTCTTGTCCACTATCTACTTTATGGCTCAGAGTCTTTAAGTTGGCCAATTCCACGTCCGACCAACCTTGATTTAACAGCTAATTTTCTATTGATTCACGACTGTCTAGCTTATCTCACTGATCTCCCCCCTGAGTTCAGAAGTCAGCAGCCAGCCTGAACTATCTTATACTCTAAACAGACGTATATATAAAGGCAGACCAGACCGTATCACACCATGAATATAAAATAATAATCATACATAATCAAGATGGAAAGCGGCTGTGAATAGGAGAGACTAAACAAAACCTACCGGGAACAAAGTAGGTATAGTAAAACGTATGATAATATTTAATGAGTCAATCAAAAGCTTATGACAAAAGGAATATATGTGTACATATACAGTAATCTAGTTACCTAATAAGTATAGAATAAGTATATATAGAATAACAATCCATTAGTTCTAGGAGCTATCATTTCTTCAGCCTTCATTCAGATGTTGTATACATATATATGGAATTAATTTTAACGACAATGACAACATTTACTGAGACGAAGGTAAACGCCTGGTTGACAAGCCGTGTATCCTGGGTTTCACTGCTACTTACAATAAAACAATACTTTAATGGGAGGATATCTTATTTTTACACTTGACGACTATATCTAACTATAAGATCATTTATTTATTGTTTATTTGAACACATAGATATTCATACAAATGTGAACCAAAATAAATATGTGCTACAGCAATAAGAAAATGATTTAATGGAAATACGAAGTAGGGAGGGTGAGAACAACCGAAAACTAGTAAATGAATAAAAATAGATGAATGAGAGTAGTATACAGTGGGAGGAACAATTCAGTCAACAAAATTACAACCAAAAAGAATCAGGTTAAATATGTTTCCATCACTTTTATGAAGAATTTACAAGAAAACTACAGCAGGATCGTCATTGGCTTCCATCCCGACCGTTGTTGCTACCTTGACGTGGTGGTCGGGCTTGCCTATCGTGATGAAGCAACCGAGCTATACTGGCTGGAACAACCGTTCCTCAAGGTCCTACCATGTCAGACAGGTCGGTTGAAGAGCGGTAAGACTAAAAGCAACAAACCTAAGGTCCGAAGGCGAAGTCGTACTGCTGACTGTACAGAGGTGTGACAGCAGTAAGGTGTTTCCTTCAGACAACCAGCATGACAGCGATGCTGCCTTCCCACAAGGAGGGGTGGGGTTAGAAAAGGTCGACCCTAAAAATGCGCACCTCACCTTGCCTCACGGATTTCCGTCTCCGGCGGTAAGGCCCTTTGAAGAACGGAGCTAACATGTCAAAAACCTTCCACGGAAAGGCCGTGCGCGACCGGCCTCAAGCAGTTGTCCCTTGGGCACTGCGGTCACGCTCTCAGGTCGCCGAGACCGCCTCTAATCCAATTTCCTTTTCAGGTACCTCCAGAAGAACCCTTCCACGGTGTGGGCAACCGGGAAGTGATAACCGCCCTCATACCTCTAACAGCACCCAAGACCACTGTATTCATAATCAACCTTCCTCTTCAATTCCATTGGCTTCCATTAAGAGCCACGTCTGATAAAATCTCAAGCATATGAGTTATACTATATCTCGAAGCCCACCAACCCATGGGTTAGGAACAGAGCACTGGGTAAATACGGGAAATCGATTGATGAAATAGTAAATCTTCATCAACTGAGGTGACTGCGACATGAGTTACATATGCACAGCCACCGCCTACCTTGGTGGGCGATGTTTTCTGGTGCAGGAGTAGGCTGGAAAAAAGCCAGGGGCGGCCAAACCAAAACATAGCACCAGTCCATGAAGTCACTGAACATTAGACTGAGCCATAATAATAGGTGCAGGCTACCTACTTGGGGTTCGTGCGATTATCATAATCAATGGCTGAAGACGTTGAGTAATATGGATTAAAATCGTTTGCAATGAAGCAGGTACATCCGTTCTTTATGTACCTCCAAATTCAGAAACACTACAATTATTTTTATTCGTATTCCACCAATTTATATTTTCTTTTCGAATCGTATCTTCGATGTCTAATTTTTCCTATTACCACTGATACTGTTACTGTTTTTAATATTCTGGGATTTGACTTGACAATTTAGTCTCTCTGTGCTAATCGGAGCATGACAACTTTAACCAATGTACATATGTACCAGGTTCTACGTTGTGACTGACTGAAAGAGTCGTGAAGGACCAACAAACTCGTCCCATAATTTTCTTTAATACCACGGTGCCATGTCATAGACTGACCATCTTTGCTTTGTTCAATCAGTCACAACACCAGTAATTAAAAGAGGACGGAATTTGCGATGATGACATTCTTAAAACATGTCCAAACCATAGAAGCCAGTGTTTCAAGATGGTAACGCCAATTAAATTATCATCGGACACAAATCGCCAACATCCTGTTGCCACTGGATGTAAACAATCCTTCAGAGACAATGATGGCCGGACATAGAGAGTCGCCGAATATCTTCAATGATAAGGTAATCTAATTCTACTTAAACAGCTTATCCAGTACTGCCAGTAACATTAACGAAATGATTTAGAATCTACTTATAGATCACAAATTAATCTACTTAGTGTCAAATTTTAAAAAATTTCCATCAAAACATGCTATTTCGCAGTGCAATATGTTTAATGTGTCATGATAAAAATTAATTACTTTGCTTCTATCGGATCCTGGACCTGATAATCTTGCACCACTGCCATTGGACGACATACTTCCATGTTGTGGACTTGAACCGGTATAATAAGGAGCATTCGGAAGGGTAGATGATCTAAGGATGGAAAGATCAATTGGGGGGAAGCTTTGTGGAGTTGAATGTCGCTGACTATGAATTGATGTAGAATAAGGGTGCTGGTGATTTGGACTAGATAAAAGGGAATTAGGAGATGGTTGAATTGAACTAGTATGATAAGGTGGATGAGGTTGGCCAGAACGGATGTCGAAATTTTGTTTTTGATAGAGATCTACTTCAAGTTCTTCAAGTCGTTGAGTAACAGCTAATTTCTGCTGAATAGCAAGGCGTAACAAAGTATTTGCAGTTCTTTTTTCTTCTTCAGCTACCTATATTTTCAAAATATTTTGAAAAAGCAAAAAATATAAATTATATGAGTTGAAATCGACTACATGGACAATAGTCAACATATAAACTACACTTATTTTGCGTATAAAATGGACTATCAAGCAACCCAAAATGATTTGAAAATGCTACAGCACAAGCTGATTTAATGAATTGTTGTGAATAGAAATTGAGTGGATTTAACAGTTTTACAGAAACAGACAATAAAAAATCATGTTTATTTCCTGATATTCATTATCATCTAACTTTTTTTTAAATATTTTACTTTGATTAGATTTTACCAACTCATTTTTTGATTGACCTATAATGTTGAGTAATAAATATAAATAGTAAAACTTAACAACTGTGATTCCATGTAGGTAATAATATGCCTTAAATATCTAGTCACATTTTCCGACTAGTAAATGGTGAAAAATTGTATGAAACAAAACTACGCAATTGCTAAAGTGTATGCACGAAATACCCAAGATATGCATGCGCTGAAGATAACTAAAAGAATTTTTCATCACTTACACTTAGTTTCCTTTGCATTTCATCTAATTGTGTCATGTATTCATCATAACGTTGGGAGAATACAGCGCGTAAAGAACCATAGATTGCAGCATCTTCTTTAAGTGTCTTCAACTCACTACGTAACTGTTGCATTGTTGAACTGACATTAATTTTCTCTTTTTCATATTTTTGTTTTAAATTTGCTAGAGCGGTTTCAGCCGTAGTTTTATTGGCTCGCAGCATATTACGCAATGTGTGTACTTGTTCACGTTTCGTCTCCAATAGACTTTTTAAACGCAAGTTTTGTTGTTGGGTCTCTTCAATATCCAAACTGCTACGTCCAGGAACCTATTTCATAACATTAGTAATAATAATATTATTGAGATTTACAAACCACATCAACTAACCAGAAATAAAGTACTGAATAATGTTATGCAAACCTAAACACGGTCTATCAAAACGCGCAGTGCTACGTAAAAACTAGGAATAAATCGCAAGGAAGCTAGGGTGGGAGTCAGAGCAACGCATATAATCAATCCTAAGAGTTGTTAACTTCTGAATTGATCCATATCAGTAGGTATGGGCCTTCTGGTTGTGGCCCAACTAATCATAATCTACGGTTCGAAATGATGGGCGAGATGGGGTGAAACTTTCACAGTAAAATCCCTTTTTCCAAGCTTTTTATAGCTCCTTCTGAACTGTATTTCTCATGTTTAAGCATCATATTGTTAATTTCCTACCACACTGCGCTGATATGAGGTATGGAATATTTGGACTGATGATCTACATTCGTCAGAAATCCTGCGTTGACGGTACACAATGTTTTTTCTTAATAATCACTAATGATCAATAATGAACTGTGTCAAAAACCTCCATTTTGGGAAAAGGATAATACAATTTGATACAAACGGTTGTAAAATTCAAACACAGTTATCATAAAATGAAATCTTATGAAGCCAAATTATTATTACGAATCACAAAACATAATTGATCATACGATTTCATAAGCAAATCTACATGGAGGAAAATGTAAATAACATAACGAAATTACGGAATAAGAAACCAATCAGGTCTTTTTGTTTGTCATATGTTAAACGTTAAAACAGTTTACAAATATTTTGAGATCTATCGTTACAAATAACAATATGTTGAAGTAATGATATATATATATATATATATATATATATATATATATATATATATATATATATATATATATATATATATATATATATTTGTAACGATGGATCTCAAAATATTTGTAAACTGTTTTAACATTTTGGATACGCTTTAGTGGTTAGTCTGGGCTACTCACAAGCATAGAATTCAGGATTTTTACGTGTATGGTTTGACCAGAACAATAATTTTTGTAAATATTTATGTCTCAGACAATAATATAAAAAGACTATATTGTTTTTGACCTGATCCACGACGTCAGAACGACACACGCACTTCCTATGTGGTTGCCCAAACAGATATGCTATGGAGAAGATGTAAATTGCTAGGAGGCTGTAATTGATAAAACTGAATAATTAAGTACACTAATCATTGGTACAAAAACTTGTTTCTCTGACCCAGACAAAGACATAAATTAAGCCCTCTATTGGAACTATAATCGACTTCCCTCAATAGCGTGTCTCGTTTATAATTTCTCAAATACCGTTCCACCTTAAGGCAATGTGTGAGTACGGTCACATGACATGCATAGACTCGATCAGTCTATCATCATTTTCCGAATCCTATATACGACCGGTGTACTGAAAACCCTTGGATATATGCAAAAAGTGTTAACTAAGTATAGACTATGTTAAACTAGTTCGTATAGTTTAAATTATACATGTTGCTTTGTTTTTAATACTTAAAAAAGCTACATAAATCTTGATTATAACACTGTTATTTCTACCTGATTTGAAATCTGAGAATACTTTTCATTGAATGTGCTAACTAGATGACGCAGTTGTGTGACAACGGTAAGATGCAAATCGGCTTCTTCGGATAACACTTCGAAATTAGATTCGGTAGTAGTAGTACTGGTTGTTGTTTTTGTATTAGAGGTGGGAGATTCTGTTGGTTTTATTCCACAATCTTGTACCAGCTGTTCATCAATAGATTTATCAGTCCCAACTAGATCAGATGCGACTGAATTCTCCGACGAATCTTTCTCACTACGAAGAGGGATATTAAAACGATCCGCTACATAAGCCACCTATTAAGAAGTAAATAAAACCGAAACCTAAAAAGACATGCTTTTCAAGACAAACAAAATTTGCTTAAAAACGGAACAAAACTTTCTATGAAGAGTTACATTAGTAAACTACGTGAAATATAATCACCACTTAGAAGTGAGAACAATGCAGCAAATCTGTTACTCTATTTGATTACGCTTTTTACATGGCTAGAAAAAGAAATACCTGGCACATCAGTCAGCTACAACGTAGGACCAGGCATATATGTGCATCGGTCCAGGTTGCCATACCTCATTAGCACAACAAGATGGACACCGGATTCATAAAAGTAGTTAATTCAGAGGTGGTAATATGTAAAAGATAGATTGCACATAAGGATATAGTATAGGAAGAAAGAATTAGTTAGTAGAAAGAAAGATATGAAGCAATTTTAATCTCTTAGTTTAAGGAAAGACAGGGAGTGTATAAACCGACGCCTTTGTGATCGATTCTGAGCCATGTCACCAAGAGTCTCCAACCATTGGTTACGATAGTCACGCGAACACCAACCAAGTAGTCTGCATCTACCAACATGGCTCAGACTAGAAGTTAGTAACTTCAAGCAATGATGACGTTTTGGTTTGGCCGCCCCTTACTTTCTTCCAACCATCTCCTACACTAGTCAGAATTGTGCGATGACAGTTCGCCATAAGCTCTGACTCGACTGGTAGTGTTCGAGTAAAGAGCCTTCACAAGGCTTATGTACTTCTGGGGTACGCCTTTCAATGACAGACACTGCCACAGAATCTCGCGATCTACAGAGTCAAATGCTGCTTTTAAGTCAAGAAAGACCACCATTGTCGGACGCCGATAAGTATGCCTGTGTTCTAGAACCTGATGAATGGTGAATATGTGTGGGGTGCAACCATGACCAGGTCTGAAGCCAGCCTGATTCTCTCGTGTTTGCAGTTCACGAGTCTTAGTTAGGCGTTTGATAATTATCGAGGCCAGTATTTTAGATACTATATTTGTTAAACTAATCCCTCTGTGGTTGTCACAGAATGATTTTGACCCTTTCTTATATATTGGGACGATAAGTTATTGCGACCAGTCAGATGGGATAATGTCTAACTCCCAGATCTTAGCTAAAATATTAGTCAACCTAATCGCTAAAATTGAACCACTATCCTTAAAGACTTCTGGAGCCAATCCATTAGGACCAGCTGCCCTTCCTCGTTTCAGATTAACTATAGCCCTCTCAACTTCAGCAAGAGTTGGGGAGCTACTTCAATGTTCCATTCACATTGTCTGGGAATGGAGGGTAGTTGTAGAGTAGCTGAAGGCCAGTTGAACTGTTCTCTAAAATGTTCCGCCCATCGTTCTAAACGTCTGGACTGGGAGCAAATGAGAGTATCGTCTTTTTCCGAAATAATCTCACTTACACTTGACTTATTAATTCCAGTCTCGTATTAGGGCGTGGCCGGAGTCCAAGTAGGTACTCCAGAATGAGCGACAATCTTCTACCGACCCTCTCCAACGATGACTGATGGCAATATAGTCTATTTGAGTCCATCGTTGGCTTGGTGTAGGGGGTCGCCATGTTAGACGATTTCTCTCCTTATGCTTAAAGTTTGTGTTTGCTAAAAATAAACGATTGTCTGAGCACAGTTGAAGCAGACGATCACAATTATCTGTTCGCTGTGTCGAAATACTGAAATACCCACCTAAATGCCTTTCTGTTTGGTTTAAGCTACCCATCTGGGCATTAAAGTCACCCCCTACGAGTACTATGTCTGAACGTTTAGCTTTCTGAAGAAGTTCAGATAGCTTTCTGTAAACTTCATCTGAGGTGCAGTCGGTGGAAGCGTAGGTAGAAACGACAAAAAGTCAACGACGTGTGTCCCTATCCTTCTGAGTTCTTACGGAGCTGTTTAGCCGAACAGCACATAAACGACTGTTAACGGGGGTCCACTCTAACAGTGCTTGTTCCGCCCTCATACTTAGTGCTATCTCTACTCCTGCGAGTCCACGAGAGTTGGCCGTCGGGTCACCAGATACACGTAGGCTGTACCTTGCCGGCTCTCCGTTTTGTTGAGGTGAGGTCAAGTGAATGACCACACTGGGATCCTGTATGCGTGTTTCAGAGACACAGCATACATCAATAGTACGAGATTCTAGGGTTCTAGCCAAGGAAGCCTGTTGACCGATTTGACATAGGGTGCGTACGTTGAAGGCTCCAATGTGTAGTTTGGAGCGAGGTTTCAGTAGACCTGGGACAGTGTTTTGACACTAGAATCGTTGGCTATGGTGACATTTGAGGAGGAAGCCGAAAAAGGAAGTTTAGAGGTGAAAGTCGATGTAGGAGGAATAATAGGAATTGAAGAGGGAGGTTGATTATGAATACAGTGGTCTTGAGTGCTGTTAGAGGTATGAGGGCGGTTATCACTTCCCGGTTGCCCACATCGTGGAAGGGTTCTTCTGGAGGTACCTCAAAAAAAGGATTAGAGGTGGTCTTAGTGACCTGGGAGCGTGACCGCAGTGCCCAAGGGACAACTGTTTGAGGTCGGTCACACACGACCTTTTAATGAGTCATTTTTGTGTTAGCTCCGTACTTGTTGAGACCTTACCGCCGGAGACGGATATCCGTGGGATAAGGCGAAATGTGCATTTTTAGGGTCGACCGTTTTTTAACTCCACCCCTCCTTGTGGGAAGGCAGCATCGCTGTCATGCTGGTTGTCTGAAGGAAACACCTTACTGCTGTTACACCTCCGTACAGTCAGCGGTACGACTTCGCCTTCGGACCTTGGGTTTGTTGCTTTTAGTCTTACCGCTCTTCAACCGACCTGTCTGACATGGTAGGACCTTGAGGAACGGTTGTTCCAGCCAGTATAGCTCGGTTGCTTCATCGCGATAGGCAAGCCCGACCACCACGTCAAGGTAGCAATAACGGTCGGGTCCTGGCACATACTTTTAAAAGTACTGTACGGCTTTAATTGCGCAAAGTCGAATACAAAGCCGGCGCAAAAATAAATATTTAACTAAAATATTTAGAGAACTCAAATTCCCTGGTACGGCCGAGAGTGGGGAGAGTCCGCTCTCCCTCTCGAAATGCTCTTACATGGTCACGCGTATATAGCCTCTGCCAGGGAAATTCCTACTCATTGCCTTCTCGTGGCGGGAGTGTTGTTTACGAAATTGAGAGGACGAAAAGCGAATGTCCGGCGCTTTAACCGGGTTGGAGGACATGAAGAGTACACCTAGGGAAGTTGGAAAACCCTGATTGTAAACAAATGGTGCACATGGACTCCAGAATCCTGAAGGAACAAATGGTGCATGAACCAATTGTTGGTCACTAGCTTTCATGGGACTGAATCTCCTTAAGATGCTCCACTGCCTTGTGGATCAGACTTTCAGGTCGAAGGCTTCGGGCGTGGTCCCCTAAGAAAACCACCTGCTTCGGTTTGGGCACCCAGGCGGCATCACAGCCCTCACACATATCAAATGAGATTTTTGCGGCGCATATGTATTTGGTGCCTCTTTGTACCAATATCTATGTGTTAAAATAAATAAATAAAAATTTAGAGAACAGAAAAAAACCAATTTTAAATCCAAATTCTACCTAGCAATGTTGGTTGATTACTAAAATTGATAAAACAATAACCACCTCCATAAAAGGCATCACCAATTTTCAAAATGTTCTGATATTGCCTTAAAATGTATCTTCTATTTTGAGCCTCTGTCTTAGTTCATATTACTGGTATACCAAGGTGTATATCGGCCCAATACAATGTGTAACTCTACTGTATTAATTAATGATAGCCTGCTGGTCCATCTATTTCGTACAATACTCAAGCAACCGAGTCTACATTAATGTAGCAGACGAAAATCGAGGCTGGGTTGCTTTGTTGAGAAGCTTTCATTGTCGTTCAGGACAGCACCAGTGTCTACATTTAAACAAAACACATTGGTGGACCATGAACATAATAACTCCATTTTAGACTAATTCTTACAATAACTTGACTCGGTGTAGTTGTTTGTTTGGGATGGTTATTGTAAAGCAGTTGTGCCACCTATAAACATCTGTCGGAACTGAATTGTAAACTAAATCATTACTGACAACACATCACCTTAACGGGCAAACATAAAAGCACAGCCAGCATTGTGAACTACATAATTCCTCACCAAATTTGCAAACAACTTAAATATTTCCCAACAACTGCGATATTAGGATCAGATCTAACACATACTAGACATATAAACAAAACAAAACGATAGAAACGAAACCTAAAACGCTCACTTGTTTATGTGGTGATACTTTAATAACTGAGCACACAAAGCTATAAATCCCGATAAGAACAATAAGACATTGCTTATAAGTTTCCGTGACAGAACAGATCTTACTAAAATTTTTACAAATAGTTTGTTCGTTATCAGATAGCTTCTGCTGTAGCGTTTTTATTTCTTCATTACGTTGTTCCAAAATACCTTGTAAGCGAACCAGTTCTTGTTTTAAGGATTCTTCTGAAGCTAGTTCAGGTCGAGAATCAATTTTTTCACGCTCATGATATCTCCAAAGATCATGTTGCATGCTGGCAATTTGACGCAAAGCTACGGAATAACGATTTTCATTTAGCCGTAGAGCTTTACGTAATCTTTTTAGGTCATTTTGCGTGTTTGTATTTGGATCTTCATTTTCATCTGTATGAGAAGTCATTGAAATACAGGATTCCACCATCGCATTTTTACAGTTTGTAGTTGGTTGTGCTTCTAATTCCAATTCTTTGACTTCGAATTCAGAATCTGCTTCTGATTTGACGGACATAATTGCATCTAACTGAGCCAGTAACCCATTGATACGCTCCTGTTTATTTGAAACTTCACTTGTAGCCAACTCAAGAGATCGCTGAGTAATTTCGAGTGTTCTCGTAAGTTCATTTTTTTCAGCTTCTATATGAGCCAATTCCGCCTCATACTTGGCGATTTCTGTAGTTCTTAATTCAGTCAGCAGATCGTCTGGCGAAGGATGCTTAGAACCAGACTTATTTTCTTCTCGATTCTTCACATCACTTCCAGGAGGTTCATTAGTAGACACATTGGTATCTAGTAGGATAGAAGTCAAATTATTGTAATTAGCCATATAGATACATAGTGATTAAATATTGGTCGAAACATTGATGCGTCAGTACAAAACTTTGATATTTAGTTCGATTCATGTTATGACTGCGAGCCGTGTTATTTAAAATTACAGGAAATTTGCAGGTTACTAGAAGTTTCTCATGAGTGCCTTTGAAGCACACTGTTTCCTGATACTGGGATGACGTGGCAAAAATTGAGTTGGTCATTCTACATGGAGCCATAGTAAATAAGAAAGCTATTTAGGACTGGTTTTCTTCAGCCTATTAAAGCGTTTTGGTTTGGATCCTACAAATCATAAAACTTAATTGCTTCAGATGTTATCAAATATAGCTCAGAGTAGGAACCAGTGGTGATTCCGAAGCCATTTTCTATCACAACATTTATTAAGGTGGAATGAATAACCTTATATGAACTGTACTACGTTGTATGAATTGTATCATGAGATACTATTCCTGTTAATCTATTCATATATTGTACGATGCTTCCCTCTTTTGCAGCCCTGATGTAACGTATGTTAAAAAAGTTAAATAATCTAGCATCAAAGTCAGTCTCCCTATTCCAAGCAAACTGCTCACTTAAGTAGTTAAAAGTGAACAAAGCGCTGGGCATATAGAATGAAAAGAGATTAAGAGATATAATCGGTATCTTTGAGTACATTCCACCGAATATGACATGTAACAATCCAATCGCTCATTACCTGCTTAGCACTGAATGTCAGTAGTTTCAAATAATGAGTAAGCAAGTAAATGTAAATGTTTGGCATAATGCTGAGAATATCCCTATCAATTTCCATCAGTCTTGATCATTTATAACGATCTTAATTTCTATCAATTAGTTGCATATTGTAATCAATGGAATAATTCGTTTTTTATTTATTCTTATGGACCTCACTACGTTGGTTCGTTACTAAGTCCTTTTTGGAGCTAGTATTGAGTAACTTTTGTTAACATTTTTTCTAGAAACCAGTAAATATCAAACAATGAACTCTATGTCTATGGTAACTACTTTCCTCGCTCCGAAAAAAAATCAATCGATTCAAATAATTATCATTAATATTATTGTCGTTATTAATACTATTATTATTACTATTATTGTCATTATTATTATTATTATTATTATTATTATTATTATTATTATTATTATTTTCCACATTATTCACCCTCTTTTATACTTATACAGCGGCTCGTCTTAGGTGGAAATCCGACTGTATCTAAACGTTCTCGAGTCACTGTCCGGTTGAAAATTGTATGTTACCATCGAATATGAGTACTGAAGCAGTTTTTCTGAAACCACGTGCATCATTCAAACTGCTTGCCTTCAACGTTCGCACACTTATGCAGGTTGGTCAACAGATAGGGCTGGCTATGTCTTTGGAAAGTCTTCATATCGATGTTTGTTGTCTATCAGAGACCCGTATTCAAGACTCTGGTGAAGTACTACAAATTCGCTCTCCATCTGTCGCTTCAAAAAGCTTGTTTCACGTGTGTTTATCCGGGGACCCTGTGGCATCTTCGTCTGGTCTTGCTGGCCTTGGTGTCGCACTAAGCGCAAGAGCTGAGGCAGCACTAATCGATTGGATTCCCAGTAACAGTCGGCTATGTGCTTTTAGATTAGAAAGTTCTATCAAAGTGAGAAGAAATCAACGTGAGAAACGATGTCTCTTTGTCATCTCCGCCTATCCCCCGACAGATTGCAGCCCGGATGCAATCAAGGATGAATTCTATCACCAGTTAACTGTTCTCCAGAAAGTGCGTTCGACAGACATTGTAGTACTAACCGGAGACTTGAATGTTCAGGTCGGGCATCTAGGCACACAAGAGAATCGTTTAGGTGGCCGATGGGGACTTGTTTGTCGCAGGACAGATAACGGGGACCGTCTACTGCAACTGTGCACAGACCACAACCTGTTTCTGGCTAGCACTAACTTCCGAAGTATGTTACGTAAAGAAATCGGGCAAAGCTTGCGTAAGGACCGAGAAGCCTGGTGGTCGGAGCGTGCTAATGAGCTGAAAGTAGCAGCTGCATCTGGTGATTACCGCAAGCTTTTCCAACTCATCCGAGCCACTGGCAGCAGGAAGCCTGGTGTGAGCGAAACAATCTGTGAGGATGACGTAACGCCAATCACTAACATCCATCGACGTCTTGGACGATGGGCAGAATTTTTCGAAGAGCAGTTTAACTGGCCTGCTGGTTCGGCAACATCGGTCACACTGTCCTGCCCTCTATGGCCGGTGACAACTGATCCACCAAATGAGGAGGAAGTCCGCAAGGAACTCCAATTCTCGAAGCACTACAAATCACCTGGCCCAGATGACTTACCTCTGGCTCTTCTTAAAGATGGTGGTGACTTTCTGACTAAGGAACTGACGACGTTGTTTACAAAAGTCTGGGAGCTAGAGAGTGTACCAACGTCATGGAATGAGTCGATAGTTGTCCCTATCTTTAAAAAGGGTTCATATCGTTTCTGTAACAACTATCGGTGGATAAGTCTACTTCCGATTGCGTCCAAGCTATTGGCTTCCGTCATACTTCGTAGGTTGTTCAAAACCCGAGAAATATTGACTCGCGAGGAGCAGGCTGGGTTTCGTTCTGGTCGAGGATGTATTGATCATATCTTCACCCTCCGCCAAATGTTAGAACACCGCCATACTTATCAAAGGCCAACAATCGTAGTGTTCTCTGGGATTGTTTATTGAAGGAGGGTGTGCCTGGGAAGTTTATTAACATCCTAAAAGCCCTATATAAAAACACCTCAGGCAGAGTGAGGGCATACAACCACCTCTCTCCATTGTTCCATTCGAGTAGTGGGGTTAGGCAGGGTTGCCCAATCTCACCATTCCTCTTCAACTTTGCCATCGATGACATTCTGGAAACAGCTCTGTTGAATGTAAGTAATGGTGGTGTGGATCTGTTGTCTAGAGAAAGACTTCTCGACCTTGAGCATGCGGACGATATTGTCTTACTGTGCGATAATGCCCAAGGCATGCAATCCGCACTTAATCAGTTGGCAATCAGTGTCCGTAGGTATGGTATGTGCTTTGCACCTCCGAAGTGCAAAGTACTTCTACAAGACTGGCAGGATTCTAATCCTGTACTCACTTTAGATGGTGAGCAGATAGAAGTAGTAGAGAAGTTCGTGTATCTGGGTAGCTGCATAAGTGCTGGTGGGGGTGTGAGTGATGAGATCAATGCACGTATAGTGAAAGCCAGAGCGGCTTATGTCAATCTGGGCCATCTTTGGCGCCTTCGTGATGTTAGTCTGGCTGTAAAAGGTCGGATCTACAACGCGTCGGTGAGAGCAGTTTTGCTCTATGTTTGTGAAACCTGGCCTCTCCGAGTTGAGGACGTTAGACAACTCTGTGTTCGATCATCACTGTCTCCGAAGGATTGCTGACATTCAGTGGCAACACCATGTCAGTAATGCAGAGGCTCGGCATCGTGTGTTTGGGCACAGAGACGATAATGCAATTGCTGTCACCATCTTGAAACACCGACTTCGGTGGCTTGGACATGTTCTCCGAATGTCGTCCCAGAGAATTCCACGTCGTGCATTAATTGCCGACTCTGGGACTGGTTGGAAGAAGCGGAGAGGTGGTCAGTGTATGACATGGTGTCGTGGTATCAAAGAAAACTGCAAAGGGCTGGCTTGTGTTGGTCCTTCACGACTCCCTGGCTGAGGTTCGAGAGATGGTGCAACACAGTGGCTAGAGACGTTATCAGATATGGCTCAGAATAGAAGCCAGTGGCGATCCTGCTGTAACCTTCTTTTACTTTCTTCATAAAAAGTGGTTGTGTCTCCCTTACCTGAAAGATTTCTTCCGATTGTACCTTTGCGTTCCCTGATTACTAGCACATTACCTTACACCAATCTCTTCGTTATTGTTCTCTTTTTTTGGCTCCTTAGCTTTTTTTTTCTTTCTTTGTATTCCTCTTCGTATTTTCATTGTTTTGTGTGGCGCATATATATTGGCGCTCTCTTGTACCAATATTCATGTGTCCAAATAAAATAAATAAATAAATAAATAAACATCAAGTTTTGCTTTGTCTTCTAGAATTTCCATCAGTTAACCAACAAACAATCAGTCGTGTAGACGATTTTAATTATGACTCTATATGTATTTATCATTCCCGACTACGATGAAGACATTTCTGTTAGTCATGTAAAATATATGAACCTGTTTCTCCAAATGACGAATACTATCATTTTTAACTTCCAAGCAGTTGGAGAAAACCTATGAAACAATTGAGCGCAGTCAGTCAGCAACAACGTAGAACTTCGTACGTACGTACATCAGTTCGAGTTGCCACACCACATTAGCACAGAAATGCAGTGGTCGATTCAAATCCCGTAGTGGTAGAGGTATTAAGAGTATAAGCAGTAATCGGAAAGATTAGTGTTTGGAGATGTTACTTAAAGAGTAGAATACAGTGAAATAAACTTGGGAAGAGAAAAAAAGAGACAAGGGGGAATCAGGAGATCAAAATTTGGGAAAACATAAAGAGTGGATGCACCTGCACCATTGCAAACGATTTTGAGCCATGTCATTCAAGGTCTCTAACTATCGGTTGTTATCATCTCGCGGTCCCCAACCAGGTAGTCTACACCTACCGACATGACTCACTCCACTTGTCAGTGACTTCATGGACTTGTGCCATGTTTTGGTCTGGCCGCCCCTAGCTTTCTTCCAACTTACTCCTATACCACTGAACATTGCACGTCGGGGCAGTCGGTCGTTGGGCATACGTAACACGTGTCCCAGCCATCTCAACTGATGAAGTTTCACTACTTCATCAATTGATTTGCCATCCTTACCTAGTACCCGTTTCCTAACAACTGTGTTACTTACTCGATGGTCCCATGATATACGAGCAATGTTTCGCAGACACCTATGATCAAATACTAGTAGTCTACGAATATCCTCTACTCTTACCGGCCATGTTTCACTGCCATAAAGCAGGACAGAACGAACTGCTGCGCAGTAAACCCGTCCTTTGGTTGATAGACGGATATCTCGCCTACGCCATAAATGACGCAAGTTGGCAAAAGCTAGTCGAGCTTTCTGTATCTGTGCTGAGGTTTCGTCACACACCAGACCACATGGGCTGATGAGACTTCCAAGATAAGTGAAGCGGTCGACACACTCAACTACTTCACTCCCTATCACTAGTTCGGGTGTCGATGTAACCCAATCCTGAAGCAACATTTTGCATTTCGAGGGAGAGAATCGCATCCCGAACATGCTTGCATTGTTGCTTAGAGTGGTCAGAAGACTCTGCATGTTGTCAGCGTCTTCGCCAAATAGAACTATGTCATCAGCATATTCTAAGTCAACAAGTGAACCTCCTGGTAGAAGTTCAACCCCTGGAAATTTAGATGAGGAAAGGGTCATCTCTAAAAGCACGTCAACGACAAAGTTAAACAAGAAAGGATAGAGTGGACAGCCCTGACGAACACCACTTGAGGTAATCAATTCTGATGACAGTTCGCCATAAGCTCTCACTCTACCAGTTGTGTTCGAGTAGAGAGCCTGAATAAGGTTAATGTACTTCTTTGGTACTCCTTTCAATGACAAACACTGCCATAGAACCTTACGATCAACAGAGTCGAATGCCGCCTTAAGGTCGAGAAATACTACCATTGTGGAGCGTCTGAACGTGTGTCTGTGTTCTAGAACCTGACGTAGTGTGAATATCTGATCTATACAACCACGTCCAGGTCGAAAACCAGCCTGGTTTACTCTAGTTTGCTCTTCACGAGCTTTGGTTAGGCGTCGAAGTATTATTGAAGCTAATATTTTAGACACTATATTAGTCAAACTGATTCCTCTGTGATTGTCACAAGAGGACTTTTGTCCTTTCTTATAGACTGGCACAATCAGAGATTGAGACCAGTAAGATGGGATTGCGTTCAGTTCCCAAATTCTACCTAAGACCTCAGTTAATCTCACTGCTAATACTGAACCACCATCCTCAAAAATCTCAGGAGTAAACCTGTCAGGGCCTGCTGCTCTCCCTCGCTTCAGATTTCCAATGGCTTTTTCAACTTCGTAAAGAGACGGAGGACCTACATTAACTTGCCATTCAGGTTGACTGGAGATCGTGGGAAACCGAAGTGTGGCTGAAGGCCAGTTGAACTGATCCCTGAAGTGTTCTGCCCATCGATCCAATCTCCTGGATTGAGAGTGTATAATATGTCCATCTTTCTCTGAGAGTGTTTCGCTAACAGTCGGTTTCTTAATACCGGTTTCCTTAACAAGTCTGAACAATTGTCTGCTATTACCTACTGCCGCTGCCTTTTCCATCTCTCTTGCTTTCGCTACCCACCACTGTTCGCGATCATTTCGTAGACTTCTTGTCAGCTTGCGCTTAAGCTGACTCCGCTCTTCATTATGTTCAGAGCCAGGTGGAATGAGTTTCCAAGCATCTATCAGTGCGATAGATGCTGCTGAGATCCAGTGTCGTTCCCTAACCTTACGGGTTACAGTACTAGCAGATATCACTGCTGTTTCCACAGCTTTACGGATATCATTCCATGCTGCCTCGGTGTGGGCATCACATACATGGCTGCCTAACTGTTTTCCTAGTTGTTCCTGAAATATACTCTTAGTTTGACTATCATTAAGTAGGGCCCTAAGAGGTTTCCTTGCAGCGTCTTTCCTACGCCCAGTAAGACGCAGACAGATACGCGCTCGTACTAGAGCATGATCTGAATCTAAGCATGTGCTCCAGAATGAGCGACAGTCTTCTATCGAGCCCCTCCATCGGTGGCTGATGGCGATGTGATCTATTTGGGTCCAACGTTGGGACGAATTAGGGGGTCGCCATGTTAAAAGATGTTTTTCCTTATGCTTAAAGTTAGTATTTGCAAGGAACAGGCGGTTATCTGAGCATAGCTGCAACAGACGGTCGCCATTATCTGTCCTTTGAGCCACGATGCTATAAGATCCACCCAGGTGTCTTTCCCTATCGCTTAGTTTACCTACTTGAGTATTAAAGTCACCGGCCATTATTACTACATCTGAGCGCCTAGCTTTTCGGAGGTCGGAGAGCTTTCTGTAAAACTCATCTTTTACATCATCTGCGCTGCAGTCAGTGGGAGAATAGGCAGAGACGACGAAGAGGCAACGACGAGTGTCCCTATCTTTTCGGATCCTTACTGTTCCGTTTAGTCGGACAGCGCACAAACGACTGTCTACTGGGATCCACTCTAAGAGAGCTAGTTCTGCCCTACGACTCAATGCTATACCTACGCCGGCGAGGCCACGGGAAGCAGAATCAAAGCTTCCAGATACACGAAGTGTGAATCGAGTCGGTTCTTTATTTTGGCATGGTGAGGTCAGATGAATGACGCTACTCGGATCCTGTATGCGCATTTCGGAGATGCAGCACACATCGATGGCGTGGGATTCTAAAGTCCTAGCTAAGGAAGCCTGTTGTCCTATTTGGCACAGTGTTCGGACGTTAAAAGCTCTTACGTGTAGTTTAGAGCGTGGTTTCAGAAGATCAGGAATAGCGCTCCGCGTACTCGAATCGTTTGCCCTACCGGTGCGAGGTGATAAAGTAATGTGAGGAGGGTTAGTCATGGAAATAAGAGGTATTAGGAGGTGTAGGAAGGATTTGAATGTGACCAACTTGGTTTCGTGCGCTGTTACAGGTATGAGGGCTGATAACACTTCCCGGCTGCCTACACCGTGGAAGGGTATTTCTTGAGGAACCTGAAAAAAGTCGGATTAGTGTTGGTATTAACGACCTGGGAGCGTGACCGCAGAGCCCAAGAGACAACTGCTTGGGGTCGGTCGCGCACGGCCCTTTTGTGGAAGGTTTTTAATGAGTTAGCTCCGTTTTTCAAAGGGCCTTACCGCCGGAGACGAAAATCCGCGAGGTAAGGTGGGGTGTGACATTTTTAGGGTCGACCTTTTCTAACCCCACCCCTCCTTGTGGGAAGGCAGCATCGCTGCAGATGCTGGTTGTCCGAGGGAAACACCTTACTGCCGTCACACCCCTCTACAGTCAGCAGTACGACTTCGCCCTCAGACCTTGAGTTGCTGCTTTTAGTTTTGCCGTTCTCCAATCGACCTTCCTGGCATGATAGAACCTACAGGAACATATGTTCCAGCCAATATAGCTCGGTTGGGTTATCACGATGGGCAAGCCCGACCACCGCGTCAAGGTAGCAGCTTCGGTCGGGTAAGTGAGCGCATATTATTTTATTAGAGTTTATGTTAGTGGTTTGTTGAAAAATTCAAAATGCCCTTTCGAAAGAATTAAATCATGACTGTTAAACGTTTTCAAACTGATTTGAAAGCTATATCTAAGTATTAAATTATGCAGAAAAATAATAAAATCAACTCAGCAAAAAGATACGTTTACACATTTAGCTTGGTCTAAGATTTTGTTGGGGGGTAACAGTGAAACTACCAATTGGTTTGACTGAAAGTGCGACGCAATACCAACACTCGACTACGATATTAATAACAAGAGCCTTAGCTTCTAAGAAAATAATATTAAATATACCCGATACTTGTATAAGTTTCTCCATAACTTTGTGGTAAGTTGATTTTATTTATATAGATGATGTTTTGATAAATATCCCATTCACGAAAATTTGTCTCTATTATCCAGAAAAACGTAATGCTCTACTTGAAGTTGATATATGTTGTGATACACCCATACAGTAGTTCAAAGCTGGTAAGCAGAGCCATTAAGACTAACTATCTTGTTCTGAAGAAACTAGTTATAATGGTATACTTTACAGAACGAATTAATATTAAATAAATAGACAAGATTTCTGAATAGTACTTAAATCAACAACAGAACGTTCGGATTAAGTAACAGAGTAAAATAATAAGCTACCGCAACTGAATTCTCATGAATGCTTACCTAGTTTTTGACATTCAGTATTACTTTCATGAAGTTGACTAAGCTTGCTAACATTTGCCAAATTGTTTAGGTTTCGCAAGTCGCTGAGGTGGCTTATTGAATCTGATATAATTCTGCTGTCAAGTTCCTTGCGTAAATTATGACGTTGGTCACGTTCAATCTGAAGTGATTCTAAAGCATCTTCCAAGGACTTTTCGGTCATCCGCTTTAAACGAGTTATTTCCTCCAGCTGGACATGTATAACATCATTTTCCTCTTGTAGTCGCTTTAATTCATGCCTTACGCTTTCAAATTCCACCTGAGATAACCAATATAGCACACTTCGAACTTACCTGACTAGTCTTTAAGGAAAGTATAGTCTTTTGTAACTCTAAATTTTCTGCCTCCAAGTCATCATATTCGTTTAAGATTTGGACTTCTTTTGCTTTAGCATCTCTAATATCAGATTTCAGGTTCCTAAACTGTTTCTCTAGATCTTCATGAGCCGACTGCTGTTCAATATTCCTTTTGTGCAACGTGTCATTCTCCGCCATTTGCCGCTCATACTTAAGTCTGAGCTCCTTTAATTCTACTTCTAAATCATGCACTTGATTCCTTAAGACACGTTCTCTGTTTGCCGACTCGGATACCAAGTCATCTTCCTCCTGGAAGCCAGCGATACTTAGTCTACGTTGAATAAGGTTTTGTTCCTCTAAACTCTGATGGTGAGAGTGTGTTAATAATTTAAAGGATATTACCTTGCGAGTAATTTTTAGTTCTCGATCTAACTCTTCATACTTTCCGCCCAATTCATCAAGCTGATTTTTGAGTTGTTGATTTGTTTCCAGAAGGGTAAGGCCATATTCAGCTGCTTCATACTTTTCCTGCATAGACACTTTTAGGGCAGACTTTAACTGTCGATTCTCTTCTTCCAAACTCCTGCCACCATCCGCCATCCCCAGCGAAAATGTTGCGCAACAGACTAAGAGCGGCGCTCCCCAAACCTAGTTTCGGTTTCAGTTTGTAAAGGGCGGGATCTGAGTGGTCCTGTCGATGTTGGTCTCTCAGTTCATCCAACTTTCTTTAGAAAGCGTCAACAGATTGAGCTCTAATCATATATGTTGAGGTAATGATGATTCGATGTGAAAGTCGAAGGTCAGCTAACAAGTAATTTGTTCTGGGCTTGTGAAATTTTATGGAATGTCAACACAATGTCTCTGTTTTGGAAGACCAGAAAAATGAGGGCGTATCATGTTCAATTTACCACCGAGTAATTTAAAAACTGTGACCATATCACCTCTGGTTTTTCTATATGACAATGGAAATTAGTTTAGTTTAGCCAGTCAAATATCATACGGGAGTTTTGCTATTCCGGGAGTCAGCTTAGTTGCGGTTCTATAAAAATTTTCCAACAGCTCACCGTCTTTTTTGGCAAAAACTAGCCTTTCTCTTCAGTACTCAAATTTAGGACGAACAATACCGTACACAAAGTCAAAACGGTCTTATCATCGACATAATTAAGGCCTGTAGCGATAAATAAATCCTCAAAATCAATAGCTCTGTAAGTTTTCGACATTCGGTGTTGGGCACATTGGTTTTAATGGACTCGTCTAGCTAAAGGCGCTCGGTCACTCATCTGCACCAGATCACGAGTGGGAACGCCGTACTCCACTTCTCCTGCAACCTCTAGACAGTTTAGATCAGTCACTTCTCGATATATTGATAAAATATCAAATGTAACTTAGAACCTCCTCGCTTCTGACTTTTGATTTCAATGGGTAGGCACGATTCAATTATAGGCGTTACTAGTCAAAGTGTTTTCAAACTAAAAATACTTGTGGGATATTCAGGCCCTAAGTATTGACAATGGGGTTAGAAGATCTTTGGCGCATGTCGCACGACGTTGTACTACAGTTTTGACGTCTTGACCAACAATGACTCTTAAGTCATTTTGTGTCTGGACAACAGGTAGCTCACTGTTATTCATCGTATATATATCTACGTTGATAACCAGTATACATTATAATGCACTTGGAAGCATTTATCGATAACTACCAAATTTTATGTCATTCGGAAGATTTCGTCATGCCATTTTGAGGCTCCAAACTATCATCTTTACTTTCTGTCGCTCTCCATATCTTGACATCATCAGCACACAACAAAATGGATGGTGATAGAATATTGGAAAGATGATTCACACACAGAAGGAACATTACTGGCCCGAAAATGTACCCGGCAACCTTCTGCAAAGCACAGTTTCCCAACTAAACAACTTTGAGCTCACCCACACTCTTTATTGTTTTGTAACTTCCGAGACTTGTTTATGTTGAGCAAGAAGCGACATAGTGGTCAGTTCGAAGTTACGTGTAACCATGATCATGGAGAATGATTTGATATGAAATGCCCTGATGACACTAAACTTCATAGCACTATCAAGGGGTTTCGTTGTGTCTTATTGACCGTAAATTCTCACGTGACAAAATCGCCAAACAAAATATCCACTTCTGTTGCCTCGTTCCTGTGCTAAACTAGTGATGCATCGAACAGCACAAGCTGCCTTGAGTAAACTCTCAGCCCTTATTAATCCTCTTTATAACAAATTATCACCCAGTCCAGTTAAGTTCAGTCCAATCCAGAACACAATCTCAGCCTCAATTGTATAATTCGTATATTTCAGACATACTTGATTTATATGCAAGCCGATCAGACCATATCACACCATAAAGTGAAAAATAATAGCTGTACAAGTTCATGTCAAAAGTGACTGTATGTATGGAACACTGTGACTGATCAATTAAGGGATAAGTTAAGACATATAAATCGTGTTGCAATAGCCAGTAGTACAAATGGAAGCGTATAATAAAAGGAATATGAATATATATATATATATATATATATATATATATATATATATATATATATATATGTATTCTGGTTGCCTATGCACTGTCCGAAGGGTATATATGCAATAATAGCCCGTAATAAATCCAAGCAATTACTATTCATTCGTTTTTCGTTCGGACATGGTAGAATTGACGTATTAACAGTGCAATGCTTTTGTACTCCAGTATATAACAATCAAACATCAAAGCAATCAATTTGTTAGAGATTTTGACAATGTCGCCATCTTCATTTTTAAAAAGTCAGTTTATGTTACTGGGGATATGTTGTCAGCATTTTTTGACGTTCGTTTCAATCTTCAGCATCAGGAGTAATAGACCGGTCGACCTGTGTTAATTCTCACAAACTGTCTTCCATTGGAGACCAAGCTGCTTCTACAAACTGTTCTCTTATGGAGGTGATACATTTAGTTAAGTTAAGGAGTTCTAGTCGTCGACTACTCGATGAGAAAAGTGGGTACCAAAAGATTATGTCAATGAGTGATAAAAATATATAAAATTTGTTAACAATCGAATCAATAATCAAAATAAGGGATGCAAATATAAGTTCACCTCTTGTTGTGTAACAAAATAAGAGAAAAGATTTAAGCATATTATTTATTCACCGTAGGAATGTTTGAAAATACCTTTCACTAACCTTCTTCCCACTCGATGAACGTAATAGAGTGTCTAACCATCTTTGATAAGACATAGATACTTGGATGTAAGTTTCCAAGCGAGGTCTCATAAAAGTGGTGTGTAAAATGCGAAATATGTCCTTATCAATTCATTCCAACCGTCTACAAAGTAATCACGAATCTCAGAAGTCGTTAGTAGCTGCTTCATTGTAATTTTTGGTTGTTTCCAAGTCATGACTTATTAGTACTCAAAAAGTTTTTCCTCTCACATCAGAGGAGAGAATGTACCACTGCCAGTATAATAGTGATGTTTGTGGTGTCCACTGTGCATTATCGTACTACTTCTATGATTAATCCTCACACAAATTTTGGGGACATCTATCTAATTCGTTTAGGTCGGCTTGGAGGTCAAGATTATCAGCCTTTCCATTTATTTTTCTCTATATATTGACATCATCAGCCAACAACAGTTTTGGAGAGTTGAGCAGTCTTGGTAGTCGATTGGTATTGAGTAGAAAAAATGGGTCACTGTTGCGACCTGAGGTATACCAGTGTTAACCAGTTAATATCTTACTCACCCAAACTCGCTATATCGATCCACAAAGGAATATTACCATCCACTCTTCTATTGTGTCTGTAATTCGAGAACTCGAGGGATTCTGTGTAAGCCGTACGTGAGATACTTTATCAAATGTCTTGCTGAAGTTTATACGTATCACATAGAAAGATAAATCTCATCATTTGGTCCCTGTCCAATCATATATAACAAGTCGTTGTTTTATTGAGCATAAGTGTCTGTTCCGAACCTCTTGTTGCTCAGGAGTTGTCAGGCAATATGATTCCTTAAGAATGAATAACAGCCTGAATTATTTCTTCAGATACCTTGACTACTACGTAATTTTGGTTTATTGGCTAGTAGTTCGACGCGATCTGTCTCTTTTTATACTTGAATATATGGGTGGTGATGGCATGAACGGCATGAATGAATTTAAACATCATGTTTTGACATTTCCTTGGTTCACGAAAACTATCGTTTTGAGCAGTTACGATAATCGTGTGCCAACCGTATTTTTAGGTAGTGCGAAATCTAGTGAAATCAATTTTATGAAAATTTTTGATTTTTTTTATAGCTGTTGTTAAAAATTGATACTAGAAATACTTTATACGCCACAGCAACTTTTGTATTTCTTTGTAGATATTATGACATAGATGTTGACCGTATAGTTACCGTTCCTAATGTTGATATATCACTTTATTCATTTTCAACCAACTCCTCTACATTGACTTACTAGGTCGACGTAAAAGCACAGCTTCTGATTGTTGAGATGTCACTCATCAGGTTTTTGGACTGGTTGTAGCAGATACAAACTGTATACTGTGCGTCAAAAACCTAAGCACAATACGGTGTTATCAGTATTCACCAGTAGGAGTTGGTAATGAATCTCAGTAACATCGTCATAATAGCGTTCAAAGATAACATCTAAAACTGACGATCCCTATTCTGAGTCAAAATTTATCAGTTTGGGGATATTTTGTATTACGGTGCATTGAATAGTAATTAACAGTGGATAGGTGTCAAAACGTCCACCTGGAGTTGTAAGCTATACCCCGTCGTTGTTTGAAATCCCTAGCGATGAGGTAAAAATGGCTTTATTTAAAAAAATATGAATGAGACAAAGTTTTTAAAAGGCGAAATAATTGTAACAAATTGAAGAAGAGGTGTGTGATGGCTGGTACTATGTCAAGTTTACATAAGTTATTCTAGCTTCTGGAAAGACTAATTTATTCATCCCTCACAAGCCACATATTGGCTTTATCACTTATTAGTCTATAAACCCTGATTGCATTTATATGATCATATGTGTGTTTGTTACTCACTGTATTCATTACGTGTCTGTCAATTATTTTTGTCTGACTATAAACATTAACTCACGGTCGGTTGAAAATTGCTGGCTAACTTGCCATCTCCTCTGAGCGCTACTTTCATTTGTTTCGTTCATTTCGTTTCTCTGATTATCTGTTCAGATCAATGTGTGTAAGAAATGTACGTATTCAGACTTCATTCTCATTATTCCCTAACATGAATTAATTCGATAGAAAAATTTAGAGTCGATAACAATCAGCATACGATTCGACTGGATTCATATATATGGCCACTAAATCCTTGAGCCCTACTTCAAAACTAACTCAACAAACTGCATCGATGAAAAACATTCCTCACTTCATACTTTCTACGAACAAACTCAATGTAGCTTACTCAATCGACTAAAAATGTAGTTTTTGGCTATACGATCCAATTTCGACAACCTCCTTGATAATATCATCCCATCACCACAAAAGTGGTAGGTCCGACTTCGAACTAAATACAATCTGCAAAACCACGCAGACGATAAACATTTCGGACTTTATGTATCCGAAAGGCTAACTAAGTAGCTAACGTAATCGACAAGCAACCTGATCGGCTCAATCTCTATTCCGATGCATTAGACGAAGCCAGTAAGGCTTGGTCAAATTGTATTAGCTTATCGGTATTTTGTCCTCGTCTCGACTCTTCTAATTGACATATCTGGCAGATCATTCCATCATTCTTATAATAATTACCATATTTTTTATTATCGCGTTGGTGTCATATTATCATCTAACGTGGAATTATTATTATCGTTTGTGTCGATGTTGAACTATGACATTTATGCAACCAGAGCACTCACCAAAGAAATTATAATTTTATGGACGTTTTGTTCTCGCTGTAACACTTAAAACTCACTGGACTGCTTTGCTATTCAATAACATACAATTTCATTCTGTGAGCTTTATCCGTTTTATTTTTGCCCCATTATTACACACATTCATGAAAATGAAGTCATTTTCACGTTATCATACCACACATTATTCATTTTGTATTATCTTTTATTATGACTGTGGATACCTTTGTCCCTACTGACCGATTAGTGACGATTACGTCCATCTTTGTTATTTTTCTATATGTACATACAAATCTTATCTGACTACTAAAATTATTGTTTTATTCCTGTCTTACTGTATATCAAAACATAGAGTTTATAACTAGTTTTGTTGTAAACGAGAACACAGGTGAAGAAGACCAATTGTATTTAATTACAAAACTACAGAACCCCTTGGAAAAATGAGAATAATACAATGAATACTTCGTTTGCAAGATTTCGTCATTTTACCTTCACATTCAGTATGATTCAACCAAGTCATAATTACTTTATAGTCTTCTGCTACCAGGTTTTTCACTCCCTATCGGTGTTACATAACAATTATTTCTGTCAACATAATTTGTGTACACTACACCTGCTCCTCATACGATAGTCGCTCTTGCATTAGTTCTGCTATCTGTGCCACTTTCTACTTTGTTGCAGTTCAGGACAATCCCTCTATCATGAGTGTACTTAGTTGTCTAGCTTAGCTTGTTGTGGGAATCGAAATCATGAAGTATGGGGATAATTGATATTTCACTTGAGAATGCGACATTAATACCACTTACTTGTCTCATTTTACCAGGTCAGGTGATGTTAGCAAACAAGCTATCTCGCCTTACATACAATCTATGATTGGGGTTATAAGATGTCGGCCATAAGATGCTGGTCATATAATATTTAATGTAGAGATGAATGGGATTGATAACTGAACAAAAAAATACAAAAGAAGTGTTATGGGCTGCGAGATGTAAGATAAAAACCACAAGTCAAATAGAAAACAAAACATCTTGATGCTAACAATATTAGGGTGCCACGACGCTTTTAAACTGATAGAAAATGAACCAGAAAGAACGGACAAAAATTCAGGATAGCATGAGTTTATTATTACCGACCATATTTGAACAGTACCTACTTGCAGTACTGTAGCTTGACGTTGGAATAGACAACACCGGATATGAAGATATCATGGGACGACGTGAGCTGGGAGAGAGAAACGAAAATGGAGAAAGATTTGCAAATCTATGTGCATTCAACAAATTGGTCATAGGGGGCACAATATTTCCACACAAGCGTACACACAAGGCTATATGAATCTCACCGGACCACACTACAGAGAACCAGATAGATCATATTTGCATCAACAAAAAATTCCGAAGGACAATGGAAGATGTGAGAAGCAGGAGAGGAGCTGACATAGCTTCAGATCACCACCTGGTTGTAGTCAATTTAAAACTCAAGCTAAAAAAACAACTGGATAACTGGACAAACAGCGATACAAAGGTTCAATACAGCCTTCCTTCGAGATACTGACAGACTCAATGAATTCAAGATAGTTCTCAACAACAGGTTCCAAGCCTTACAAGATCTACTGAAGGAAGAAGAAACTGCTATGGAGGACAACTGGAAAGGCATCAAAGAAGCATTAAATTCAACGTGTCAAGAGGTTCTGGACCTGAAGAAACACCATCATAAGGAGTGGATTTCTATAGAAACTCTGGACAAGATCAAAGAAAGGAAGAACAAGAAGACAGTAATTAACAACAGCCGAACACGAGCAGAGAAGGTCCAAGCACAAGCTGAGTACACAGAAGCAAACAAGCAAGTGAAGAAGAGCATTAGAGTCGACAACAAGAAATACGTGGAAGAACTAGCAACGACAGCGGAAAAAGCTGCAAGAGAAAGAAATATGACACAGCTTTACGATACAACGAAGAAACTAACAGGGAAATATAGTAAACCAGAGAGACCGGTCAAGGACAAAGAAAGCAGACCAATTATTGTGATTCAAGAACAGCGGAAAAGATGGATAGAGTAATTTTAGGAACTCTTGAATAGACTAGCTTCATTGACTCCACCGGACATCGAAACAGCACAAACAGACCATCCTATAGATGTCACTCAGCTAACGATCAAGGAAAGCAGGATGGTCGGTCATCAGACAAATGAAGAGTGAGAAAGCAGCAGGACCAAACAAAATACAGAACATTTTGTTTAATTACGGCTACTTATGGTCTAGTGGGATGTAACGAACTTATGGTATTGATGATTATTTATCATGCAAAATACCTCATTATATCGTGTTTAGAACATGGAATTGTTTTCACTTCCTACCCATTAATCCTATTACAAGCAAACTATACAATTCACCAAAATACGAAGCCTGCTCAAGACCCTATAAAACCTATAAAAAACTATTATATAAATAAAAAGGCTCCAATAGCTTCAAAAAAAGGGAGATAGCCAATTGTGTATCACAATACTGTTTTCAGCACTATATTTTATAACTACACATAATCCCATACTCTCAGCTCTTTTCTGAACCACCTCCGTTTGTCAGCTGTTTATTCACTCATACATTCCTCACACTTATCTCCTTTAACCTATTAGAATGCTATTGCTTAGTAAATACTCTAATAAAAAAAATTAGACTGAGTAGCCATACCTTAAACTTTCTTTCATGAACATTGGCTGCTCTGCCTCTCGCCCTTTCTTTTACTTGCTCACTTTTTCAGCCCCCTTCGGGATATGGAACGGGTGACTTCATCCTGCACCATCCTTAAAGCCTCAGATATTACAAAGCGATATAATGTTGCAATTTCTAGAAGCTCCCACCTTCAATGGATCTATCCTTGACCATCAGTTGCACGTCGCAACGCCACTTTCATGTAGCGCGCTGACTGTTATACTGACTACAACCATTTACATTTCATATATTATAAATTATCAACTCTGCTGAGTGATTCACTACATTGTATATTGTATCGTTTGTAACAATTCGATCTTGCCTGTAAACTGGCATGCCTCATGTAAAAAACTGTTATTTGAGAATAAATTAATAATAATAATATATTTCTGCATGTGCAGGTACACATCGTTTTTACAGGCATGATCTATAAATTACAACATTTGTTGGTTCATAAAATGTTTCTCAACTTATTAAGTTTATAGTTGTTATAAAGTGAAATCGTAGAGCGCCTGCTGTAAACTATGACCTTGAGAGGACGCGTACATCAAGTTTGTTCCAAACGTCAGAAGTTTCATAGCTGTGCTCTCAGAGCAAATTGCTGAAGAGAAAAAAGGAGAAACAGAAGAGCAGCAAGGCACTTGGATATGAACGCCAAACGTTGCTTAACATTGTGTAGTAGAACAGACAGAGGTATAATAAATTAGATTAAATTCATATTATGTCTTGTTAGAGTGAAGTGAAGTCAGAGGCTCCATATTAAAGAATGTACTAATAAAGAACAATGAGTTGTGATGTTTAACAAGTTGGAGTAAGCTCACATGAAGGAAGTGAAGACAGACATAGGATTTGAAAGTAGTTACTAGTTTTTACGTGTTTTAGGAACTCTTCGACTCGATAATTTGTAGGGTGTATTATACGGAGACTATCATCATATCTTGTACACTAGGTACATTTTACCCTGAGAAAAATTTTCGACGGACAATTACAAGTTAATATTATTTCTATCGCGGACTTAATAGATCTGAAACTTATTATATACTCAGTCTCTGATCCTTGTATTAACCAAGTTAACGCTTAATAACAACTATATACTCATATATTATATTTAGTTTAATGAGCTCTCTATTCACCCAGTTTCCAATCATGGTCAATAACTCTAATAAAAGAGAAGTTTCACCATCTTTTAAACCAAATAAAAGGTCCAAACCTGTAGCCATTCAGTACCTGACAATGTCGAAACTTTATCTACTGAACAACATGTGTCTTATCCACAAGTATCACTACCATTACCTGGTTCTCCATGTTACAACCCATCTATCCCCCCGTGCAGTATGCAGTAAAACTGGGTGACATACAAGGCACCATACCCATGTGCGTCGAAAAGTCGGCATAGTCTACCATACAGCATGTATTACTAAGGCCTAAATCTAAAATTTCAAAAGCCATAGAGTCTAATAGTTCGTCTCATACATACCAAAATACTGCCTGATATAGTACTGACACCCACCAGCGACAAAACTCTTTGACCGAAATTAACGACAGATTTAACCAACTAGCACCCCTCACACATATATGAAGCGTCGATACTGATAGCAATTCTGAGCAACTCACTAAATCTGAATGTGTTTTGGAGTTTGTGGCTGAAGAAACGACGAAAAGAGTGGTGTTCTCCTTCATTGCAGTTGCGTATAACCTCCACGGCATCACACACCCATCTAAGTTAAGTGATATCCGCCTTAAAGCATGCGGTATGTTGAACGTTAACTGAATAGTCATCCGCCTTAGAAAAAAATCAGACAGATCAACATGCCACCTTCTGTTTAAGTTTGGCTGTTGTAGCGATGCTAAACAGTTTATTGATTCGAGCCAAAATATTAGCTGATTATTTCCATACAAAAACATAAAAGTCACTCCAGAACTTACACCCTGTCAACGTCGTATTAGAAAACGTGAAGCGATAGGATTGCATGATAGTGTTACGGTAAATAACCAGATAGAGAGAGTTTGCGACACTGTAAATGGGTTAAAGCACATGAACAATAAGCTAGACACCACTAAACAAACGGCAGGTCAGCCTGCTGATCAGAAATCTTTGGATAGGATACGGACTCCAACTGTCACCAGAAAACATAATGACGTGTCCAATCCCGGCTGTGCGCTTAGTAAAGTACTAAAATAAGAGCCGTGTGACAACGCACATCCAACTAAATATATACACTTAAAAGTCAGTCCTCCTAAAGATGCTCTACAGGTTGACTCAAATGGACACAAATTCATCTCACAGAGACAACAAAAGTCTCCGGCTCTGACAAAAAAGGGTGGGAAGACAAGACTCACGACACGGAATAGTGAAACGCGTAAGACTAAACCCAACTGCTCTATAAGTATCCCAACAACAGTGAACAGGTTCTGCCCGCTGGTATAATGTAACTTATCGGGTAGTAGGCTTGAGCGTAACAAGCCTTTTTACACGCAGATTTCTACATTTTTCCAATCGAATGAGTGTCCGTAGTTATCCACGTGTATTGATATAAGTGAAGAGATATCATGGCGTTTGACTGCTAATTGATGTTCATGTAGGCGAAGGTGAAGGGGTCGTCCACTTTGTCCGATGTAGTGTTTGTCGCAGTTGGTACAACTTATTTTATAGATGATGTTTGATTTGTTTTCTTTTGTTATTTCATCCTTTGGTTTGGAATTTTTAGAAGCCTGGCACTCAGGTCAATCAGTAATCAACAAACATATTGAAATCAATCCAATTTATCAACCAATCAGGAAAATCATGCATAAATATAGGAACAAAAATCAAACCAATAGAAGACACAACCACAACAAAGAATTAAACAATGATAAATTTAAGGTCAATAAGAAACAATCAACATTGAGGTGCACAGAACAAGCTGTGAAACACATATGGAGAAATTCGAACATTTCACTTCTATCTGAAGTTTGTGCTGATGATATCGTTCAGAAGAATTGTGAAAGCTCCACGACCAAACCATCCAGCTCAGAGAACGAAACTCCATCAAAATCATCCACCTGAGCTACAAATCTGCTCCACCATCTCATTAACTTACTTCCCTCGTACATTCTTTATCAGAGAGTACTCCCACCATTTCCTCCTGGGTAAACTCCCTAATCAAATTCACCAGCGCATTTGATACATCTCCCACTAACTCTTGCTATTAAAATACCTCAATTTAAACACATATCACACCCGTGCGGGTTACGAAAACTTTATTCGAGATTCTCTCACTCATTTTAACTTAGTAGGCCATTTGTTCAATATATGTCTTATCAACGCTAGGTCGATCTGCAATAAAAAGACGTATCCATATATCAACCATCATTCATAATGATATCTGAAGTATGGACATAAGTATATCTCTTGATAACTATTTCCTATATAGAAGTGATAGATTGAGAGAATGAGGCGGCGGGTGCCTTATTTACGCTCACTCTAGCCTGAAGTCACTATAATGTGACATACCCGAATTAAACAATCTGAAGTATTTGATGTGGATTGTACTAAAGCCGTCAAATTCCGTTACCTTACTGCTCGACTGTGTTTATCGTCAACCTAACGCATCAATAAGTGAAATAGCAGTCTTATCGGAGGTATTCACACTACCATTATCCCTCTCATTCACAGGCAAGCTTATTTGTGGTGACTTCAACATGCCCGAAATTTCCTGGCTCCCAGTCAAAGCGCCGAGACGTTATGAGTCATTCATTGAATGCTTAGAGCTTGGACAATGGACTCAGTATGTCGATAGCCCTACCAGACGTCAAAACATCTTGGACTTAGTCTTTACCAGTGGCCTCATCCCCAATACTTTGTATATTGGAAAAACGTTTCCAGGTAGTGATCATAACATTGTCATATGCAGCCTTAATGTAAAAACCCCAACCGACAGAAGTAAAACCGTAACACTTCGTAGAAACTATCGCAAGGTTGATTGAAATAACTTGCACAATTACCTAAGAAGCACTAATTGGGGAACTTTCTTTACCTCAAGCAATACCGACACATTAACCAATATATTTTATCACAACATCAGAAGTATCATCAAGGCAATCAAGGCAAACAAAATCGCACCTTTAAAATTCTAGAGACCTAAGTTCCCTAAAGATCTATATATACCGGTCGGCACAAGAAGACGTCTTCAAAGACATTGTACTCGATTCCACAACTTTACCGACTTCTCATGAGTAACGATGACAGATATATTTGTCCGAATAGAGGCAATACATACAAAAAAACAGTCTCACAGGAAAACCATGATATCGATCTTAACAATAACTCCTCCGCACTCACCATACTCTTTCAGAATGAACTTCAGCGTTCTAAGTCGTGAGGGAACATACTTATTAAAGATAAACAAGTATACCAAGATCCTAAACTTGTTACGGAACTATTTAGTGAACACTTTTGTTTCAAACTAATGAAAAACAACTAAATGATTCGGAAACAATCCCAAAACCTCCCTGTGAAATCATTAGTGTAGAATCCAATGTAAAAACTATCTCTAAGGCAATTACTGCATTAAAACACTACTACACTGATGGACCAGATTGCATTCCATCTAGCATGCTAAAACGTGGAGGTGATGACATGTGTGTTTTGCTTCTCAAACTATTTGCGATATTAATCTCTACAGCGTGTTACCCTACTGCCTGGAGAACTACATATGTCATTCCAAAAATTAAAACAGGACCTGAAAAAAAATGTTGAAAAAATTACCGGCCCTTAAACATAACTTCAGTGATATCTAGAGTGATGGAAAAAGTAGTTAAGGCGGCTGTAGTAATAGTAATAGCAATATATTTCTGCAATGGCAGGTACAAGCCATTTTTACAGGCATGATCTATAAAATACAACATTTACTGTTTCACAGTATGCATGTTAAATTAATATAGTCTATAACAGTAAATATCAGTTCATTCCTTCAGATATACTGAGTGATCATCAAAATATTCTCCAAAGTGGCATCGCGTCTACGTTACGAGATCTAATCTCTTCGATATTGTGTTATGATTTTGGTCGTGTTAAGTATTCATGCAATGCAACTTTTTAAATTTATAGTTGTTATAAAGCAGACTTGTAGAGCGCTTGGTGTAAACCATGACCTTGGGAAAACACGTATGTCTATATTGTTTCAGATGTCAGAAGTTCCATAGCTGTGCCCTAAGAGCAAGATTCTGAAAAAAAGAGAAACCTAGGAGCAGCAAGGCACTTGGACATGAACGATATACAATAGTTAACATTTTGTAGTGGAACAGATAGATAAATTATTAGATTAAATTCATACTAGCTTTTGTAGCTAAAGTGAAATGTGGTCAGAGGCTCCAGATGAGAGAATGCAGTAACAAAGAAAAATCAGTTGTGATATTTACCAAGGTGGAGCAAGTTCAAATGAAAGGATGGAAGCAAGGGTTGGAATAAGGAAAGGTGTTTATTAGAACAGAGAGCGCATATAGAGAGTAAAGTGTTAAGAATACTAATAACTACGTCTTTTATTATCTAATTTTTTTTCATACGATGTATGGCACACGGTCTTAATCTAAAAGTCCGAGTTAGCATGTTATAGGTTGTCTTAGTAGAATAGTTAATCCAGCATAAAATTGGAAACATGAGTCTGAATGATGAGGGTAGGAGAACAACCATAATATCATAAGTTGATTGACTTGTTCTCAATAATAAAGAGCCTGATACATACAAAATGTTCTGCCCCACAAACACCGGTGGATTGAAGTCATCGCCTTCACCATCAATGCTTGCTGGTCAGTAACTCCATCCTTCCTTTTTTGTGATGTTAGACTCATTTAAGCTTATTTTTGGATATGTGTCATACCTCACGCAATCCTCTGTGTTTTACATCCTGTTCAAATACACTATTTTTATAAGTACCGTTTTACAAGCTTATCAGGTAGTTACAAGTTATGGACTGTGGGTAAGTCATCGATGCAATGCATTAATTGACTATAGTATAAAGTATACGTTGTCCATCAAAGTATAGGCTATAAGAAGGGTATATTGTAGGATAGTTGTTTACCGAAGTAGGCGGAAAAGTATAGAAATAGATGAGTTGTAGAAAAGGTAACGAGTGGTGAAATAATAATAATGGCAAGTCAACATAGCGCACAGGAGAGTAAAAAGCTGATAAAGAACAGAAGAGAAGGAAATCACAACAACTTGGTGTTGATGTTATTTTGTTCTATCCTAAACGGTTGATGTGTAATATATTCTATGGATGCAAGACCACTGATAGTAGGCAGTCGATTGTGTGGTTCTTTGATTTTTCATGCTATTAGTGAGCGTCTCTTAGCGATCGAAATTCGATAGGTCTAGTGATTTACCTGTCTACTTCAAGTGAAAAAAATTGGGGAGGAAAAAGTGTCTAATACAACCACAAAGCAGGAAAATAAGGCAATTTTGTTTATACAGGTAGAGAGCCTATAATATATGAGTGGGACGCAGATGTGTTCGTTTGTACTAGACCTGTGCAGGTGAGGGCTTGGCCAATAAATCTTGCAAACGAATGTAATTCACCTGCCATGTGTATTTCAGATGGAAGACTGTTTTATATCAATACATACTTGATGAGGAAGAAGTTTTCTCGAGATTTTGATCTGCATTTCTCAACTTTGACCGTGGATACTTTGTCTCGAAGGTCGTATTCTAGTGAGTCTTGGGCAAGAGCGGAATAAGTTAAGTTTTTGAAAAGTTTGAATTAGAGAATCCAATTGAACCTAAGCCTTCTTTTCCAAAGGGATTCTCGTCAAACTAAAGTCCTTCGGAATAAACAATCCACTATACTCATGGTTTGCTTCCTTCATAACACAACGTAAACAGATGGTAAAGTACAATGACTGTCTCTCAACACCTAGACAAATCACTAGTGGAGTCATCCAGGGAAGCATATTAGGTCTACTCTACTTTCTTATGTATATGAAAGATATATGTAACAACATAAAATTCGGGAAACCATAATTATATTCTGATGATCTGAAAATAGTATACAGCTATAAGCCTGAGACTCTAAATGAATGTGTATGCTTAATTCAAAATGATCTTAGTAACCTAAATATCTGGAGTAAAAAATGGCAACAGCCATTTAACCTCAACAAGTGCGTAATCATACACTTTATCAAGCATCCCTATGAATTGCAACTTCAGTAACAGTAGAGTCCAGACACTCGAATCAGTACACAATCCAGGAATTAATTATACAGGAAGCCTGAATTTTGGAGAACATGCTTCTTCAACTATTTATAAATCTCGACAGCTAATTGGTTTCATAACAAAATATTTCTTCACAACAGAGGCTAAGCTTACTCTCTACAAATTATGTGTACCGACTTCCCCTAAATACTGCTCTTTTATGTTGTCTAATATGAATACCACATACAAGACACGAGTGAAAGGTGTACTTACCGTAAAACAAGACAAGACAATAAGCATTCAAACGGCAAGTTATAACGCTTTCTTTGAAACCAGTTGCTCTATATATTAGATACATCATTTTGTTACCACCTTCAATGTATGCTATATTGGTTCTCTGAAAAGTCCGTTACTGACTAACAAGTCAGTCAGGGCATGTCAGTACATGCAATATGTTACTCCAGCTTAATATACTATACGTTCGGCAGAAAAATATTTAAAAAAACGAAAGGGGCTCTAATAACTTCGATAACAAAGGGAAGACAGCCAAATGTATATCACAATTCTGTTTCTAGCACTATATTTTATTTTATAATCGCACATAATCTTATACTCTCAGCTCTTTTCTGAATCGCCCTCATTTGTCAGTTGTATGTCCACTCACACTTTGTCAACACTTATTTTCTTTAACCTATTAAAATGCTCTTTCTTAACATATACCTTAATAAAGGAAAATTAGACTGAGTAATCATACCTTAAACATTCCTTCATGAGTATTGGCTACTCTGCCTCTCGTGTTTTCTCTTACTTGCTTCCTCTTTCAGCCCCCTTGAGATATGGAACTGGTGACTTCATCCATATTTAAAGCCTTGAATATCCCAAAGGGACATAAGGTTGCGATTTCAAAAAGCTCATACCTTCAATGGACCTATCCTTGACAATCAATCGCACATTCGCAACGCAAATTTCATGAAGCGCGCCAAATATGGTACTGATTCAAACCATCTACATTCATATCTTATAAATTATCAACCCAGCTATGTAATTTATTACAGTGTATATTGTATCATTTGTTTCAATTTGATCTTGCCTGTAAACTGGCATGCCTCATGTAACAAACTGTTATTTGAGAATAAATTATTATTATTATTATTGTCACATTATCGCAAGTTCAGAATATTGGATTAAGTGTATTATTCCAGTAGCATAGATTTGTACGCCAATACTAGTCTAGAACAAATTCCTAAATATTCTAAATATTTTATGATGTATTTGTTTGATAGCTAAAAGATATTATGTAAACTGCTTAAAGTAAAACACCAAAAACAAATGCTTTGTAAGTTTTTTTTACAGTGCGGTATAGTTTATTGTGGAACAGGTTACCGATAGCTATCCGTAACTGTGAAAGTTTTACCAAATCCAAAAGGTTAATAACTCTGTTACTAGACTCTAATGAGCTTCAACTATTCCTTGAACACCCGCCCATTAATGAGGCACTTTATTATGGACCGCCTAATATCTAAACGAACAAGAATATAACGAGCCATATTGTTATTAATATGAATACAACTAAAATACAGAATATACGGTTTATCCTCTCTTATTATTCATTGATTATTAATCACGGTTTTATGCTCCTAACCCTCACTTTCAGATTCCAAATCTTTCCAATGGTTAAAGATACATTATTCTTCCTAAGTGTCATGTCCTTTTTCTCTATTGCGAGTAGACAGATAACTCACTAATCTTATGGATACTGATCAACTATGGCCGATCATAATAAGCTCATACCGTCCTAAATTCTTGTGAGTTGCTCAATGTGTTATTTTTATTACCCTGAAAATATTACCACCTTACGCTCTTTCATATCCTTTGACTTGCTACTAGTCCTTACCAATTTTAAACCACATATAATCTTACCTGTGTTTTTTAACTTTTACCCTTAGTTATCTTCATAGCAGCGTGATATAATAAATGGATGCTTAACCCATAATACAATTGCTTTAACTATCTGATTTGCCTGTATCATGGAACTAGTAGAGACAGTGTATTCCAATAAGGTGCTTAGATTAAAGCAATATGCACACGCACGACAAACTTAAGAGAGCCTAACATCACAAAAGGAGGGAGGGTGGTGTTACTGACCAGCGAACATGATGGTGAGGAGATAAATCGATCCACCCATGTCTGTGGGGCAGAACATTTTGTTTAATTACGGCTCCTTATGGTCTAGTGGAATGTCATGAACAAATGGTCTTGATGCTGATTTATTATGCGAACTACCTCAATAAACCGTGTTTACAACGCCGAAATGATTTCACTTTCTACCGAGTAATACTGTTACAAGCAAAACTAGACAATTTTCTAAAAACGAAACCTGCCCAAGACTCTATAGAGTCTACAAAAATTGGGCTCAAATAGGTTTGACATAAAATAGAGACAGCCATTTGTGTATCAGAATACTGTTTTCAGTACTATATTTTCAAACTTCACATAATCCTATACTTTCAGCTTCTTTCTGAACCACCTCCATTCATCAGTTGTACATCCACTCATGCCTTATGTACACGGTGAACAGACAGATTGTTGACTTCGTGTTTAGGTTTAGTTCTTCGTCTAAAAGAAGTTCCTGAGTGAAAACTGCCCAAAAAATTTGCCATGGCTTTCGTTTTTTCCTGATCATCCTCTCAGCGAGGTCCATCTTAACACGCTGTGGAATGATATTTACTGAAATCGTCTCTTTCCTTTAATCCGAATCCAATTTAGCGTCAAACGTAGACGTCACATTCTATTTTCTTACTTTTGTTTTCCTAGTTGTGACTGTGAGCCACTCATCTACCTTATTTTTCTCTTGATCACATCCTCTACATGCTTGGACTTCGCCCACCATAGTTTGATTTGCGTTGACATATGAATCCGGAACTGGAATCGTAGATTCACATACCTTAGTACTTTCTATAAGAAATTTCTTTTACTCAGCGCGCTGTCTCTTTTCTCTTGTGATAATTTCTACATCCACATACTCGTTACTCCTGCAATCGATAGCCAGGTTAGATCAGACGATCGTCGATATATTGATAGTCCATCAAATATATCTTCTAGCCTCATCGCTTCTGTCTTTTGATTTCACTTGGTGGGTACGATTCATATTAGAAGGTATTACTGGTTAAAGCGTTGTCAAACTCCGAATACTTGTGGCATCTTCAACTTTTATGGTCTCATTCAAACCCAGAGATGGGCTCATGAGTACGTTCTGATATGACGTTGCCACAAAGTAAAATACCCAACAAGGCTTCACACTTTTATTGTGCGTAAATGAAGTCGTCAGGCTCCATTAAAACACATATTTCAGGTTAATCTGTACACGAAAAGTACCCTAACCATAAGATCAGCTGAAACAGTAGCACATGTTTCAGGGACATGTGAACTGGTGAGATGTAAGTTGAAATGCCGACGGCAAGATATTGAAACTGTTGTAGTATATCGCAGTCCAGAATGTGTAGCAGATGATTTTCTCTTAAGTAAACTTAAGTCCTGGTGTAACAACAATAAAAGCCTTGTAGTAGGCGACTTTAATGCACCATATATAAACTTGGTTAACTTAGAAGTAGGGTCATCGATATCGTCCTTCGACTCCAAACTGTTAGAAACCTCGATTGGACTAGCATTATTCCAACACATTAGAGATCCCACAAGATACGACTTAAGAAACTCTTCTTCTCTTTTAGATCTAGTCTTCACATACGGTGATGACGTTAGTCAAAAGGCTTTTCTCCCACCACTTGGGAGAAGTAACCATGCAGTCATCTCATTCAAATTTATGGCTGAGATTGCCTGTCAAACAGTTGTGCCGGCCCGTCCTAACATATGGAAGGCAGATATGCAGGTAATTAACTCTGCAGCATCGGTTGAGAACTGGGAAATTGACTCTAAGGCATCAGTACAAGAGGCACGGACTCTATTCAAGAAGTTATACAATCGAGTAACTCAACCATACATACCCTGGACTGTCCCAAAGAAAAAGAAGCACGGACATCCCTGGATAGGGCGAGATATTCGACCCTTACTAAGACAAAAGACGAAATGCTGGGATGTTGCCATCCGCCTTGGTACAGCAGGTACGATGGAACGCTATAGATCAATAAGAAACAAGCGTATAACAAAAATTCGTCACTCTCATATAGAAAACAGGTCCACGACAAGTTCCATCGAATTGCAGACCCGTGAGCCTCACCAGTTTTGTAATTAAAACACTGGAAAGGATAATCAAACGGACCACAACGGCACTTATGGAAACCAATAACTTGCTGAACATGGTACAACATGGTTTTAGAAAGGGTCTATCCTGTACAACAAACCTCCTCATAGCTAGGGAGTTCTGGATTAATGCGCTAGACAACGAAAACTCAGTGGATGGTGTCTACAAAGATTTCAGTAAGGCTTTTGACAAGGTGACAACTAATAGACTGCTATTGAAGTTGGAAAACCATGGTATTGCCGGACCTCTTTTAAAATGGGTTAAGGATTTCCTAGTAGGTCATAGACAAAAAGTAAGAATAAATTCCAAGTGTTCCATCTGGAGGCCGATACTTAGTGGAGTACCCCGAGGTTCCGTCCTAGGTCCTTTACTTTTTATAATGTACGTTAATGATCTTACAAGTATAGTACAGTCTCCAATGTTATTATACGCTGACGATGTAAAACTGGAGGCAAAGACGCATTTAGTCTTCAGGCAGACTTAAATAATATGATAAACTTGTCTAAAGAATGGCTGATGCCTATCAACGCGGAAAAGTGTGTCTATATGCACTTGGTGGATCCAAAGGTTAATACGTACAACATAGGGGATGTGTCATTACCCGTAGTCCGGTCTCATAAGGATCTAGGAGTGACAGTGAGTAATGATCTTAAGACGACGACCCATTGCCGGGAGGCTGCAGCCAAGGGGTTTCGAACCCTCTGGGCTTTAAAAAGGATATTCACTAAGTTAGATACTACCATGTTCACCACAGTATACACATCCTTAGTGAGAACTAAGCTAGAGAACTGCGTTCAGGCTGCAAGCCCCTGCTTAAAAGGTGACTCGGACATACTAGAAAAAGTACAGAGGGCAGCTACCGGTGCAATTCCGGAACTCCGGGGTTTATCATACAAAGAGCGGCTTGAAAAACTGGACCTCTTTATTCTATCCTATCTCAGTTTAAGGGGAGATCTAATTTTGATGTACAGAAAACTGAGAAATTATTTCGGACCTAACTTATTCTCTCTCTCTTTCTTCCCACTGAATCGGAACACCTCAGAGGACATAGCAGGAGAGTAGAAAAGCCGAGAACGAACAAAATACCCGTGGCATACAGGTTTTCACACCGAGTCATCAATACTTGGAACATGCTGCCTAAAGTAGTGGTATCTGCACCTTCAATTGACTATTTCAAGAGAAGACTGGACATTCACAGAAGCATACTAGAAAAGGATTAACATAAGCCATAGGCCTCCTGTGCTTACTACACAAATCTGAATCTGAAATCTGAATAATTGCCATTTGAAGAGCATCTGTTGATAATTCAAAGATTCAGCGTGGCGCAAATAACCCTGGCACCTTTGTAAACAGAAGGATTTGATTGATTGTTGGAAGTTTTCGCGTAATTATAACTACTTTAAGTTTAGAAATAAGTGGTAAGTATTCATAAACATAGCAGTAACACAACGAAATTCTGCGTTTGTATCATGAAATAAAAGAGACTCAAGGGTGATTTCATAATCAGACGGAAATCACCTTTTTACACATGAAACAGGAAAAGTGATCTTAAAGAGAGGTCCTTTAAATTAGGTCCTCTCTGAGAATGAACTGTTTCCTCCCAAAAATTCACATTCTCAAATAGGTACTTAGTTTCCTGCATTTAAAGTCGATCATGAGCTTCCTGATGGTATCAATTTACTCAGAATATGTTATACCGTAATATATAATGAAGAAGAGCGAAGATATGATGTAAAGCTTCAGTAATATATTCATAGATCATATGGTTTCCCAGAATAACTTGTTTTATGGTCATCGTCACTCAGCGTTTTAATCAACACATAAAGGCACCAGTTGGTGGTTATTACGAGCTTCCTTATATTTAATTTGAACGCAAGAGGTTATGTAGATGTCATATAAACATCCATTCTTGAATTTCTCTTGAAGTATGTTGAATAGTAAATACTACGCATATACCTTACTGTTCTCCGATATAGTCCGATCAGTTTCTTTTGAGTCCCGTCAAATAGACCTTTGCTACTCCGTCAGCAACTACCAAAAGCTACATGGTCTTATTATAAAACTCGAGATCTCTTGAAGCACTTCTTTAATTGATATATCTGCACTTAGTAAGCAGGCATCAGTTTTATTAGTTCATTGAAATTCAGTAAAATGTATGTAATGTGCGCCTATTGATATATATGTATAAACGAATTTCGCCTTCATTCAGCTTTGTTCTGTTAGCGACAGAAAGCGGGAACATATGTGCTAATCCTGGGGATCGGAACCTCAGCTGGTTGAAGCTTTTGTTGAATACGTATGTTAGATTTGTGGTGTGTTGAGGCAAACGACTTTACTGGTTGATTCTACCGTAAAGTTGATTATGGGTTTTTGGACGTATGTGAATCAGCAAGGGACTTTACTGTCACCTTTTCGTAGTAATCTTTATATATTGGTATCGTGGATGCATAGGACTGAGAACAGCAGATTGGAAAGGTCATTTAGGTATAAGAGAAATCAAAAGCTCTGAGACCTTTCTGAACGCTGGGAACTTCTAACAACGGAATATTACGTCTATGCAAAAAATGTCGATTTGCTTCAGTTAATTCTCTCACTGAATAATTATTGTACGTCGGAAGAGTATGGAACTAAATGTAAGATTATTATATACCAAAGACTCAGTAACGAGTGACAGAGTACGTTTAAATAATACTCTTTCCTAATGGAAGCTAGTGAAACTGTATTACACGATGTAATTGTAGGTCGATGTCAGTCAACCAGTCTTACGCAACGTAAAATGCGCACCATGTATGCGTCGACTCAAGTTTCCACGCTACTTCAGCAGAGTGAAATCCCACATTAGTATATGTGGCAATAATATCAGTGATGGTAGGAAAAATCAGACGGGTTCCATGCTTCGAGAAGGTATGGATAGCTAACGTAAAAAATAAAACGGTTTCGGAAATCGGGATCTATAGGAAGATAGTGTGAGTTAACCTACGCCATTGCGACCTGTTTTGAGCCATGTTACCAAACTCCAATAATTGGTTACGATAAGATTAAAAACCTCAACCAGATAGTATGCATATTCCGATTCGGTTTAGTCTAGCTGTAAATGGTTCCATGAACTGATATTCACATCGTTTGACTGCCCATAGCTTTCTTCTAACTTGCTTTTATACCAGCTGTTATCACTTGTTGAGGTAGATGGTGTTTAAGAATGCGTAACATGTCCCAGCCACTTTAGCGGATAAAGATTCATTATCTCCTTAACCTGTTTGTCATATGTGCTTAGTGCCTTTTTTATCTTATCATTTCTCTCTCGGTTATCCCAACATTCGCGAGCAACGCTTGGGAGGTCCCGTTCCTCTTCCCCTTTTATAAATACAAACTATCTGCAGTATGGAAATCTCCCGTTTTAATAATTGCATGGAGAACCATACATATTTTTACATAATTTTTAACTCTACTAAAATCCACCACGTTAAAACCCGACCGTTGTTGCTACCTTGACGTGGTGGTCGGGCTTGCCTATCGCGATGAAGCAACCGAGCTATACTGGCTGGAACAACCGTTCCTCAAGGTCCTACCATGTCAGACAGGTCGGTTGAAGAGCGGTAAGACTAAAAGCAACAAACCCAAGGTCCGAAGGCGAAGTCGTACCGCTGACTGTACGGAGGTGTAACAGCAGTAAGGTGTTTCCTTCAGACAACCAGCATGACAGCGATGCTGCCTTCCCACAAGGAGGGGTGGAGTTAAAAAACGGTCGACCCTAAAAATGCACATTTCGCCTTATCCCACGGATATCCGTCTCCGGCGGTAAGGTCTCAACAAGTACGGAGCTAACACAAAAATGACTCATTAAAAGGTCGTGTGTGACCGACCTCAAACAGTTGTCCCTTGGGCACTGCGGTCACGCTCCCAGGTCACTAAGACCACCTCTAATCCTTTTTTTGAGGTACCTCCAGAAGAACCCTTCCACGATGTGGGCAACCGGGAAGTGATAACCGCCCTCATACCTCTAACAGCACTCAAGACCACTGTATTCATAATCAACCTCCCTCTTCAATTCCTATTATTCCTCCTACATCGACTTTCACCTCTAAACTTCCTTTTTCGGCTTCCTCCTCAAATGTCACCATAGCCAACGATTCTAGTGTCAAAACACTGTCCCAGGTCTACTGAAACCTCGCTCCAAACTACACATTGGAGCCTTCAACGTACGCACCCTATGTCAAATCGGTCAACAGGCTTCCTTGGCTAGAACCCTAGAATCTCGTACTATTGATGTATGCTGTGTCTCTGAAACACGCATACAGGATCCCAGTGTGGTCATTCACTTGACCTCACCTCAACAAAACGGAGAGCCGGCAAGGTACAGCCTACGTGTATCTGGTGACCCGACGGCCAACTCTCGTGGACTCGCAGGAGTAGAGATAGCACTAAGTATGAGGGCGGAACAAGCACTGTTAGAGTGGACCCCCGTTAACAGTCGTTTATGTGCTGTTCGGCTAAACAGCTCCGTAAGAACTCAGAAGGATAGGGACACACGTCGTTGACTTTTTGTCGTTTCTACCTACGCTTCCACCGACTGCACCTCAGATGAAGTTTACAGAAAGCTATCTGAACTTCTTCAGAAAGCTAAACGTTCAGACATAGTACTCGTAGGGGGTGACTTTAATGCCCAGATGGGTAGCTTAAACCAAACAGAAAGGCATTTAGGTGGGTATTTCAGTATTTCGACACAGCGAACAGATAATTGTGATCGTCTGCTTCAACTGTGCTCAGACAATCGTTTATTTTTAGCAAACACAAACTTTAAGCATAAGGAGAGAAATCGTCTAACATGGCGACCCCCTACACCAAGCCAACGATGGACTCAAATAGACTATATTGCCATCAGTCATCGTTGGAGAGGGTCGGTAGAAGATTGTCGCTCATTCTGGAGTACCTACTTGGACTCCGGCCACGCCCTAATACGAGACTGGAATTAATAAGTCAAGTGTAAGTGAGATTATTTCGGAAAAAGACGATACTCTCATTTGCTCCCAGTCCAGACGTTTAGAACGATGGGCGGAACATTTTAGAGAACAGTTCAACTGGCCTTCAGCTACTCTACAACTACCCTCCATTCCCAGACAATGTGAATGGAACATTGAAGTAGCTCCCCAACTCTTGCTGAAGTTGAGAGGGCTATAGTTAATCTGAAACGAGGAAGGGCAGCTGGTCCTAATGGATTGGCTCCAGAAGTCTTTAAGGATAGTGGTTCAATTTTAGCGATTAGGTTGACTAATATTTTAGCTAAGATCTGGGAGTTAGACATTATCCCATCTGACTGGTCGCAATAACTTATCGTCCCAATATATAAGAAAGGGTCAAAATCATTCTGTGACAACCACAGAGGGATTAGTTTAACAAATATAGTATCTAAAATACTGGCCTCGATAATTATCAAACGCCTAACTAAGACTCGTGAACTGCAAACACGAGAGAATCAGGCTGGCTTCAGACCTGGTCATGGTTGCACCCCACACATATTCACCATTCATCAGGTTCTAGAACACAGGCATACTTATCGGCGTCCGACAATGGTGGTCTTTCTTGACTTAAAAGCAGCATTTGACTCTGTAGATCGCGAGATTCTGTGGCAGTGTCTGTCATTGAAAGGCGTACCCCAGAAGTACATAAGCCTTGTGAAGGCTCTTTACTCGAACACTACCAGTCGAGTCAGAGCTTATGGCGAACTGTCATCGCACAATTCTGACTAGTGTAGGAGATGGTTGGAAGAAAGTAAGGGGCGGCCAAACCAAAACGTCATCATTGCTTGAAGTTACTAACTTCTAGTCTGAGCCATGTTGGTAGATGCAGACTACTTGGTTGGTGTTCGCGTGACTATCGTAACCAATGGTTGGAGACTCTTGGTGACATGGCTCAGAATCGATCACAAAGGCGTCGGTTTATACACTCCCTGTCTTTCCTTAAACTAAGAGATTAAAATTGCTTCATATCTTTCTTTCTACTAACTAATTCTTTCTTCCTATACTATATCCTTATGTGCAATCTATCTTTTACATATTACCACCTCTGAATTAACTACTTTTATGAATCCGGTGTCCATCTTGTTGTGCTAATGAGGTATGGCAACCTGGACCGATGCACATATATGCCTGGTCCTACGTTGTAGCTGACTGACTGACTACGTTGAAGCTTATCATATGTTCAACTTAGTACTGAAAATAAGTCAACAAAAAGTATATTAATATCAATCGACTCATGATCTCAGCTATTTAAATTACTATAATTTCCAAAAAATCCCTTCTGATAACAATCAACATATGCTCACTAGTGATTGACTCCAAGCGGTATTTCTTGGAGTTCTAGTGAGAAGCCGTGACAAGTGGAGTTCAATCAGGTCTGTTGTGAGATAGTAATTCACTGATGACAATGGTGGATGTTTCACCAAATTTCGTGGATTAGTTAAGGTCAGACATTGACACCGTTGGATGCCGGCTCAGGGGTTCAGAGGCTAAGCGTTCGCGCGCGAGATCGACATGTCCTGGGTTCGAATCTCGAGAGGTGAGGTCGTGGATGCGCACTGCTGAGGAGTCCCGCAATATAACGGCCATCCAGTGTTTCCAGGTTTTTCATGGTGATCTAGCTTCAATTGACTCATGATCTCAACTGTTAAATGGTGTATTTCTTCATTTGTAAGATTTCAGCAAATTAATTACTCTATTGCTAATGGATAACTAACAGGATTAGTTAAATACTTTAAGGAATATTAGTAGATTTCCCTTATAATATATGGATTCAAAATGGGATTGGTAGTTGGGTTTTTCTGTGATAGTCTATCCTGAAAAAGCTAAATAAACTAGTGGAAAGTCAAAAAAGTTTATCAATGTTATCTGGTCATCTTACGTTATAAAACGGACAGTATGGACGTGTCTTTAACAATTTTTTTGGTCGTACTCGTCAAAAGCATTTAGACTAACTTATTTCTTATCATGCTTACTTCCATTTTATGTCTAAGTTTTAGTTCGTCACGTTTCTTATACGCTGTGGACTAACAAGTTATCTTCGCCCTTTCCAGGAAGGTACCTAAATGGATCTATAAAAAACAAAGATAATGGTAATGAAATTTATCACACACTTTCTTGCTCAAATCGGTAAGACAAATAATTTTCTCTAATTATACGTTTAGGACCGCAGTCTGAGTATACTTGGACTCGTCTAATTTACAGTGCACTTAAGGCTCCTACATATCATTTGTATTTTGAATTGCTACTAATTATTGGTATCATATGGTTGTTGTTTAAACGCAGTTATCGTATTAATGATGTAATCAATCTAAGTGTGGAAGAGAAAAATCAACTGATCAATGAATGGAAACCCGATAGTTTGGTTCCGAAAGATTGGGAACCATCAAAATATCTATTAAAACAATTCCACAGATGTGCAAATGGTCCTCTTGGCAAGTAAGTAATATTTTTTTAGCTTATCACCTACTTCTGTAACATTGTTATTTGATTGTCAGACAAAGAATAAGGACCTATGCACATCCAAATAAAATAGTCTCAATGATTAGTATTTACAAACAGAAGACATCTGTGTGTTCCAAAGTTGTTTCGAGGGTAAAATAAAATACCTAAACTTTTCTTGAGTACAGCTGTTCCGCTAATCTCTGGAACAAACTACTAATCGTTACTATATATTAGAAATTCCACTTAAAACCATCCATGAATACGAAGAATTATGTTTGGAGTCCTATTAGTATAAAACAACCAAAACATAATGTATCCTTTATATGCACAGACGTCAGGATTAACATGGTAGATTAAGAATGCCTCTAGGTGCCATATTTTGAAAGGTGTAGAAATCTATCCCTATTCATGCTCTTCACTTAAAACTTTATCTTCATATCTTTAATATGTATACGAATACCTTAGCTCTTCTCATCCCATGTATCGTTTCTGTTTTGAGATAGAGTAAAATAGTGTGACGTAATATTCTCATTTTTACAGCCTTTCTTCACAGTCGTTTCTAAGGCTTCAGTTAATAAAAAAACATTTGGTTCTGTGAAAAGTTCTTGTTTGTTCGAAATAGATTTTAATCACAGCGATTTCGATTTTCTCAGACAATATAATGGTAATTTATTTATTTATTTACTATTTATTTGAACACATAAATATTGGTACAAGAGTACGCCAAATAAATATGCGCCACACAAAACAATGAGAATTTAAAGACAAAGAAAAAAGGTTAAGGAGCGTAAAAAAAAGAACAATAACGAAGAGATTTGTTTAAGGTAGTATAATAATAATAGTAATAATGGGGGAGACGGAAAGGTACAATCAGAAGAGATCTTTCAATTAAGGAAGAAGCAGCCACTTTTTGAGAAGAAAGTAAAAGAAGGTTACAGCAGGATCGCCACTGGCTTCTATTCTGAGCCATATCTGATAACGTCTCTAGCCACTGTGTTGCACCATCTCTCGAACCTCAGCCAGGGAGTCGTGAAGGACCAACACAAGCCAGCCCTTTGCAGTTTTCTTTGATACCACGACACCATGTCATACACTGACCACCTCTCCGCTTCTTCCAACCAGTCCCAGAGTCGGCAAATAATGCACGACGTGGAATTCTCTGGGACGACATTCGGAGAACATGTCCAAGCCACCGAAGTCGGTGTTTCAAGATGGTGACACCAATTGCATTATCGTCTCTGTGCCCGAACACACGATGCCGAGCCTCTGCATTACTGACATGGTGTTGCCACTGAATGTCAGCAATCCTTCGGAGACAGTGATGATCGAACACAGAGTTGTCTAACGTCCTCAACTCGGAGAGGCCAGGTTTCACAAACATAGAGCAAAACTGCTCTCACCGACGCGTTGTAGATCCGACCTTTTACAGCCAGACTAACATCACGAAGGCGCCAAAGATGGCCCAGATTGGCATAAGCCGCTCTGGCTTTCACTATACGTGCATTGATCTCATCACTCACACCCCCGCCAGCACTTATGCAGCTACCCAGATACACGAACTTCTCGACTACGTCTATCTGCTCACCATCTAAAGTGAGTACAGGATTGGAATCCTGCCAGTCTTGTAGAAGTACTTTGCACTTCGAAGGTGCAAAGCACATACCATACCTACGGACACTGATTGCCAACTGATTAAGTGCGGATTGCATGCCTTGGGCATTATCGCACAGTAAGACAATATCGTCCGCATGCTCAAGGTCGAGAAGTCTTTCTCCAGACAACAGATCCACACCACCATTACTTTCAACAGAGCTGTTTCCAGAATGTCATCGATGGCAAAGTTGAAGAGGAATGGTGAGATTGGGCAACCCTGCCTAACCCCACTACTCGAATGGAACAATGGAGAGAGGTGGTTGTATGCCCTCACTCTGCCTGAGGTGTTTTTATATAGGGCTTTTAGGATGTTAATAAACTTCCCAGGCACACCCTCCTTCAATAAACAATCCCAGAGAACAGTCCTGTTCAACGAGTCGAAGGCAGCCCTGATGTCAAGAAACACTACGATTGTTGGCCTTTGATAAGTATGGCGGTGTTCTAACATTTGGCGGAGGGTGAAGATATGATCAATACATCCTCGACCAGAACGAAACCCAGCCTGCTCCTCGCGAGTCAATATTTCTCGGGTTTTGAACAACCTACGAAGTATGACGGAAGCCAATAGCTTGGACGCAATCGGAAGTAGACTTATCCACCGATAGTTGTTACAGAAACGATATGAACCCTTTTTAAAGATAGGGACAACTATCGACTCATTCCATGACGTTGGTACACTCTCTAGCTCCCAGACTTTTGTAAACAACGTCGTCAGTTCCTTAGTCAGAAAGTCACCACCATCTTTAAGAAGAGCCGGAGGTAAGTCATCTGGGCCAGGTGATTTGTAGTGCTTCGAGAATTGGAGTTCCTTGCGGACTTCCTCCTCATTTGGTGGATCAGTTGTCACCGGCCATAGAGGGCAGGACAGTGTGACCGATGTTGCCGAACCAGCAGGCCAGTTGAACTGCTCTTCGAAAAATTCTGCCCATCGTCCAAGACGTCGATGGATGTTAGTGATTGGCGTTACGTCATCCTCACAGATTGTTTCGCTCACACCAGGCTTCCTGCTGCCAGTGGCTCGGATGAGTTGGAAAAGCTTGCGGTAATCACCAGATGCAGCTGCTACTTTCAGCTCATTAGCACGCTCCGACCACCAGGCTTCTCGGTCCTTACGCAAGCTTTGCCCGATTTCTTTACGTAACATACTTCGGAAGTTAGTGCTAGCCAGAAACAGGTTGTGGTCTGTGCACAGTTGCAGTAGACGGTCCCCGTTATCTGTCCTGCGACAAACAAGTCCCCATCGGCCACCTAAACGATTCTCTTGTGTGCCTAGATGCCCGACCTGAACATTCAAGTCTCCGGTTAGTACTACAATGTCTGTCGAACGCACTTTCTGGAGAACAGTTAACTGGTGATAGAATTCATCCTTGATTGCATCCGGGCTGCAATCTGTCGGGGGATAGGCGGAGATGACGAAGAGACATCGTTTCTCACGTTGATTTCTTCTCACTTTGATAGAACTTTCTAATCTAAAAGCACATAGCCGACTGTTACTGGGAATCCAATCGATTAGTGCTGCCTCAGCTCTTGCGCTTAGTGCGACACCAAGGCCAGCAAGACCAGACGAAGATGCCACAGGGTCCCCGGATAAACACACGTGAAACAAGCTTTTTGAAGCGACAGATGGAGAGCGAATTTGTAGTACTTCACCAGAGTCTTGAATACGGGTCTCTGATAGACAACAAACATCGATATGAAGACTTTCCAAAGACATAGCCAGCCCTATCTGTTGACCAACCTGCATAAGTGTGCGAACGTTGAAGGCAAGCAGTTTGAATGATGCACGTGGTTTCAGAAAAACTGCTTCAGTACTCATATTCGATGGTAACATACAATTTTCAACCGGACAGTGACTCGAGAACGTTTAGATAGAGTCGAATTTACACCATAGGTGAGCTGCTGTATAAGTAAAAAAAATAAGCATAGACAGAGTTGAAATAGAAGAGGGTGAATAATGACGTAGTAAATATTAATAATAATAATAATAATAATAATAACGATAATGGTAATAATAATACGAGACAATTGATTGTTATTTGCAGGGAGAGTAATATTTTTCACAAGTATACAGTTTATCATGTTTTTGTATGCGGACTGTGATACTGCCCGGGTGCCCAGACCTAGGTAGGTGGTTTTCTTAGGGGCCACACACCGAGCCTTTGACCTAAAGGTCCAACCCACAAGACTGGAGCATCGTAAGGAGATGCAGTCCTATGGTAGCCGATGACCAACAATTGGTTCATACGCCACTTTTTCCCTTAGGATACTGAAGCCTATGTGCAGCATTGGTTTGGGATCCAGTCAATGCGCCGGACATTCGCTTTTCGTCCTCTCATTTTCGTAAACAACACCGCCACGAGAATGCAGTGAGTAAAACTTCCCTGGCAGAGGCTGTATACGCGTGGCCGTGTGAGAGCATTTCGAGAGGGGAGGGCAGGCCCACCCCGCTCTTGGCCATACCAGGACATTTGGGGGCTAAAGACGTCATTCATTCAAAATACATCTACATTCGGCTATCTTTCTGATCAATACCTAATCGACTACAAGAAAATAAATTCATTATATTGTTTTACTTTTTATATATTTTCATATTCTTGCAGAGGTCAATGATGTCCAAATTATAAAATATACAAATATTGTCCTAAATTTCGTTTTAAACTTCCTATCTACTTGTCTGAAGTTCCCAGTAAGCGGGAATAATACCTGAAAGGGTAAATGAAGCCACGTTTTCCTGTTAGCTTTTTGCATCATCTACAGGTTGGTTATCTAGTGCCACTATGTTTCACTCAAAAAGTGTTGTGGTTAACTTCGATGCTACTCAAAAACCAGTTAGTGATGAGCATTTACAGTTATGAAATGTAATATCCTCCGTCGAAATTCAAATTAATTCTACGTAATTGCTCGAACCATGTGAGTGTGCCCAATCTCAATTGTGAGTTTTTGTATATGATTGAGTAGATTAACATTTAACTTTGACTGCTATTGTTTGTCTTACTACCGCTTAAATAATCGTTAGGAAATATTTGTATTTTCGAAGACAAACTTTCCGAATACTTTCCTCTTACTAATCTTGAATTTTATTTCATGCAATAAAGAGATTTATTGATTTCTCAGTGTCCGAATTTGTATTTTGTAACATGTCATCAATATCAATGATTCTACAAATTCATTTTTCTTTGTTGTTTTTTCCAGATATGTCAATTTCAATTTAGAAGTAGAAGAGTTTGGAGCTACTGAAAACAATGTTAATAAGAATCATCTTAATTTCGCAACATTAAATTTCTTAAACTTTGTTGGGGATTCGGATTTGTCTAATGTTGCTACTGAGCAGCTGAAGAAATATGGTGTTGGATCATGTGGACCAAGAGGATTCTATGGTACTTTTGATGTTCATCTTGAATTGGAAAATAAGTTGGCTGAATTCCTCGGTGTTGAAAAAGCAGTAATTTATTCTTATGGAGCAGCTACATTTTCTAGTGCTATCCCATCCTATTCCAAACGAACTGATGTAATATTTGCGGATGAAGGTATCAACCATGCTACGTATCTAGGCTTAGTGGCATCTAGAAGTCATGTTCGATTTTTCCGTCATAATGATATGGAACATTTGGAACAATTACTGATAGCACAGGCAAAAAGAGATAAAGACGATCCTAAGCGTGCATTGCTAACTCGCCGATTTTTTGTTGTTGAAGGTATTTATTTCAATTCTGGAGAAATTTGTCCCTTATCTGAGCTTATCGCTTTAAAATATAAATACAAAGTTCGCATTTTGTTAGATGAGACCATTTCTTTTGGAGTATTAGGTAAGACTGGTAGGGGTGTAACGGAATATTTTGGTGTTAATATAGAAGACATTGACTTAATCTCAGGTAAGCTTTTGTTTTTAATTCTCATTTCTTCGGCTGTACAGCTTTTTTCATTGATTGTTTTTATCTGCGATTAGATACTTATTTAGTTAATGCACAATAATAACGTTCTGATTGGCTGGAGATTGTTTTTTAGTGAAGCAAAGGTCAAGGTTTTTACCTCCTACACTAAATTACTTAACTACTCAATTATATTGCATGCATTGATTGATAAACGTCAGCCGTGAATCATGACTGTTGTGGCGTGATTACCTGACAGTTTATCATGGTGATTTAGCAACCGTAAACTAGTTTGATCCAGATAATTTTTACTACTAGATTTTTGAAGTGTATGAGAATGGTGATTACAGGTGAATGGAAAGTCTAATCATGATTCAGTTTGATATTTGTTATGAATAATTGAGTTAGAACTCTACCACTTCAACAAAATTCATTCTCGTAACTCTACTAAATACTGTGCCAAAATTATTTCAGATAGTCTTTATGTATTAGGTTTTCTTAAAAATTTGATTTTCATTCATGCAAATTTGTCATATTTGGATTAATCTAAATATATTGTTTCGATATTTTATTATTATCATCACTGAAGCGGTGACTTGGCTTTCAACCAGTTATTTGCATGTTCTAACGTGCTTCTGTTCGTTTCTCGAAACTATTCGAAATTTAACATTTTAAACTAAATAAATAAACCACTTAAAGATTAACCAATTTATCCGTGTGTATAATGGGGATTAGTAAATAGAAGTATCAGCTTACAAGATTAAAAGTCGTTAGAACTAATTAATCAGGTTGTATTAGTCAACTGGATAAGTGAACTTGAAACTGATACTATGAAGCAGGCGAACCAATTTATAACGATTCATTAAGTGTATCATTACAAATATTTAATGACTAATACAGGACTTACGAAGGTTGAATTTTTCAAGGACTTGGATTATATTAGTAATAATCAACGAGACTTCTGTGTTATTATTGTTAACCGTTAATATCATGACCGTCAACTTAGAGTTGAGGATGTATGTAAGTTATCTTGCTACAATTATGCGACTTCTCACTCCATAGTTTCCACACTACACCTAAGGATTTGTTTTGTTTACCTAATAGGTTCGTTGGAAACTGCTTTAGGAGTATGTGGAGGATTTTGTGCTGGATCGCAGTATGTTGTTGGTCATCAAGAACTCTCTGGACAAGCATATTGTTTTTCAGCTTCTCTACCACCAATGTTAGCTAAAGCTGCATGTACAGCAATTTCTAAACTGCAATCGCCTAAGGAAAATGGTAAACGTAATCAACGGTTATTGGAATTAGCCAGATTAACTGACAATTTGTTTCATTCGAACAGCAAGTTAACCAGTATTTGGAAACTATATGGTCATCCGGATAGTCCGTTAAAACACTTAAGATTCAGAGAAAATAATACTTTAGGTAAACTTGAGGCTGTTGTCCAAACTGCTTTTGATTGGACTGATGAACGAAATTTGAAAGCACCTCCTTTATTGTTGACAGTATCAAGGTTAGTAATGCTTAGTTGCACGCTAATTCATATCATATTTATTCCTAATGTTATAGCTAATATCCAAAGATTTTTTGTGCTAAGATATTGCGACAGTTTATAGTAAGAGAACAAGAATAGTACATAACATGGTGTGCAGTCCAGTTGAAAATGCAACCAGAAGCTTCTCAGTCAAGAATGCTCCTCAAACTACTTTAAAGAATGATAATACTAAAGCAAAATCCCCACTGGTTATTACTTTCGGTCTTCTCAAATAACGTTTCAAACCATTGAGTTGTATGGTGTTTAAGACTCAAACTAGGGAGTTGTGAGAAACAAACAGATGTCAGCACTAGGCAAATTCCATCCCGTAGCTTCATGTCACACACTGACTACCTTCTCTCTTTTCACCCCGTCCCAGGTTCGGCAAATAATTCACAGCATAGAATGGCGTTCGTACACATGTCTAAGCCACCGAAGCGAGTGTTTCAAAGTAGTGACACTAATTGTTGTCACCGAGGTCAAACACACTTCTCATATCTCAGCATTACTAACACGGTGTTGCCACTAAAAATCAGCAATCCTTAAGCGAGACCAGTGATCGGACATAGAGGGTTGCGAATATTCTCAGCTCAGAGATACCAGGTTTCGCAAGTATAAAGCAAACTACTCCCACTCGACGTGGTATAGATCCGATCTTTTAAAGCCAGACTAGTATCATGAAGGAACCAAAGGTGTGTCAGAATGTCGTAGACCACTCTGGCTTTTACTAAACGCAGAGTGACCTCGTCAGTTACGTCAATATCAGCACTCACATAAATATCTAGATTCTCAAGCCTTTCAACTGCCTCGTTTGTTGCTGTTTCCGAATATCGATGAAAAAGTCGAAGAGGACGAGTGAAATTGGGCAACAGTGCAACAATATCGGTGACTACTACATTGAAAATTGGTACTGTGAAGTAAAAGGTTGTGACCTCCACAAAGCTCAAAGAGACAGTCACCCCTATCTGACATGGAAAAAACGAGTCCCTGTTGGATACCAAGCGGCTCCACTCTGTGTATAGACGGTCGACCTGTGCTTCGAATCCCTGGTTAGTACTACAATTTCTGTCGAATGTACTTCACTGACATCGTTTATTTGATGGTGGAACTCATCCTCGATCGCATCTGGGCTGCAATCTGTGGAGACGTAGTCGAGGATCACGAAACGACATCGTCCCACATGCCAATTTCTATCCACTTTGGTAGTGTTTTGTAATCAAACAGGACACACGACTGACAATGGGGACCCGCTCGACTAGTATGACGTTTACCCTGCCGCCTGCTACGACACCGAAATCAGATATTAGTCCCATAGGGATAGAAGAGTCTTGTAAACGGGTCTTGGAAGTAAACTATGCATCAGAATTAAGACTTCCTGGAAACGGAATAAAACCTATGTGTTTTCTAATCTGCTTCAGTATGAGAACATTGAGGTATGCCAGTTTAATTCGTACATTTTGCCTCACGGACGCTGATTCAAATATGATTGATATTATCATTTAGAAATACGAGCACTCATCAACATGAAGTTGTTCCGATATGACGGAACTTTTAACACAGACGAAGTGTTAAACAATGTGGAAAATAACAGTACACCCAAAGAATAGATACAATGAAGTAGAAAATTGAAAAAGTAAATGAAATTCTTATGCAGTGTAGTCAATGTAGGTATTGTTTAACAAGGTTGCAAAATGGAACGAGTGGAGCGGTTTCCCCATGATCAGGTATCGACATATTTATTTGTGGGTTGGAGTAGTACTCGAACGTCCAAACCGAAGCGTTCAAAAAAGTAAAATTACAACTACCTTCATTTGCATTATAGCAAACTGATTCAGTGTTTTCTTCGGCATTATCCAGAATGTCAATTAACTTGTTTGAGTTTTAAATTGTTAAGATTCTAAATTAATTTCAAATCAATTACTCATAATAGTTAGGTCTAGCTTCATGTTACTACATTACTGACAACCTTGTTAATCTTTTATTAAATCGTCTTTTTCCAGATATACGTATAGTATAAATTTCCCTGCTCCACCTCCAAGTATTCGTATTGCATTGAATTGTGATTTAACTAATGAAGAATTGCGTCATCTATTCTACGTTCTTTCTTCAATAGTTCCTGCATGAATCGACTAATAAATGATGAAATTTACATTCAATAATGTTGGCTGTGAAACATTTTAACAAAACATGATATTTGACCCTATAATCTTATGGACGTCACTAGCTCAATGATATTATATTTTATAGTTTTTTTGTAAATGTCTCTTTTTTAGTAATAAACAGGTTAAATATAATTACCGTTTTTGCGTAATCCCTTGTTTATTTTCCCCTTAGTACTTCATTGAAGCTTTAAATGTAAAGTAACTGTCTAGTTTTGTCTACCTGATGTCTGGATACTCATAAGCGTTGTATGATCCAAAATTTTTATGGACATGTATATAATAGGCGTTTTCATATATGATAAACTTTCTTGATTGTTGAATACGAAATCAATATCTACTGAATTTAGCCTGCTATAGAGAACAAATAATCAGTTGATAATTGGTCAGGATAAATAAAACAGTGTGACTTTACAAACGGATCATTAGAATAAGTTCTGTAATTTACTGGGCCACAAGATTTCCTTCATAACTGAAATTCGAATATCAGATTGACCGAATTTAAATGAAGTTTAGCTAAATCCAGTCCTTATTGCAATTAAGAACACCCAATTAATTCTTAAACTAGAATCCTTCTTGAAAACCGTTTATAGTCAGCGAAATCAGCTCAAGAGGAAAACATAAGGCATATATATGGTGGAGGTTATAGCTATCCATCAATCCAAGCCTAACCCTTGTACGTCCAGCTATTACTTGACTATTTTCTTAACCCTCCTATCTATCATAACTAATCAATTGCTGCCTAATTCTTTCCTACTATTGATTTGCCATCATTACAACTTGATCATCCTGCCCTTAATATATAAACGAACAAGTATCTTCACCTCAACATCTTTCATTAGCCGATAATTTCACAACTTGCTTCTAATATCTGATTTTTGTATTCAACTCAGGACACGATACCAATTCACTATCCTTAGATTACTCAATACCATTCTATTTTACTAAAGACTGTTATTTTTAGCAAATACGACTGCACAGCTCAAGTCAATGAAACCGTCAAAAATAACACCTTCAATATAGGGTTCTGGAGATTGTCAAGTCTTGATTGAGATCATAAACATGGAAGCACTGAACGGGTGTTTCGTCCCAATATGGGACTCAGCAGTGCGCATCCACGGTCCCGCACGCAGGATCTTCCGTCTCACGCCTGGCCGGCCTCCAACGGTGTTAATGTGCAACTTCAATCAACCCACGATATTGCGCGACTGTCTCCCATTGTCTTCGGTGAGTCCCAAACTAGGGCGAAATGGCCGTCCATGTTTTCAATGTTGATGTAACATTGGGCGAATCATGATCTTAATCATCGAATTGTCTTTATTCTTTGTACTATGTTCCAAGTTTTCGTAACTACAATGAAGTCAGTGAGAGGGAAACCACTGACAAAGACGTTCCGCGTAACCATTTGATAGGGAATTAAACCTGTATATTCTTATCGCATATACTTACATAGAACCTGGTTTAGAAAACGTGACGTGCAGAACAAATCAACCTGATATCTAGGATCGTTTCATTAGCTAGTAAACGGTCTAGAGTCAGCAATTTACAACCATTTATACGCTGAACAACTAATGATGTTTATTTTTGTGCTACATAGCAGGTAAATATGAGCGTCATATTTTGCTGGATAGACCTACTAACCAGTTATTGTGCCTTCTTCTTTTGGAATACTGGTTCAATATTTTTGTGAGTAACCGTCGGTCAGCCAAAAACTCCAACAGAGCTGATCGATAAATATGTACGTCCTAGCCTTATACCCCCGTCGTAAGAAGCGGCGAGCGATACTGGCAGTTAGGACAATGTCAGTTTAATTCGATGAGTTGAAAGTAACTCTACAATTTAAACATAAGCACTTTATTTTATCTGATCGATTACAAAACAATTTCTCAGATCAACAGTACACTGTTTTTTACAAACGAACCACTCAATGGACTAAATGAGTGGACAATTAAAAACAATATTTGAAAGTTTGCGAAGTGAACTTTGTGCTTGTAGATCATACAATGGATCGTGACACTTGCACTCTAATTCTTCTCATATCACAAAATAAACATTTGCTGGTTTCCTAAATGTGCAGAAAATTCATACAGTTTAATCTTATTTCAATTCATGGTAAACCCTTTCCAACTCACAGATGAAAATCGTATAGGTTTGAGATTACTGAAAAAATATTTGTCACACCTGAATGCTTGTTTTCAGAATAAGAGCAAACATAGTGATGCTATATGATAGGTTATTAGTATATCTACATCTGGAATTTTTAATTAGAAATAAAATAATTTAAGCTAGAAGATAGATGAGTCCTAGCAAATATGGGAATGAGTATTCAGTGCTTATGTCAGGCAAGTAGGTCCCTGTGGTGGTTGAGTGTCAAAACTTTACCCACTTATTTAAGTCCAATGGGTTCCACTTATCACCGCGAAGTTGTATCTCTTTAGTTTTGCAGCTCTTTGATTAATTTTCCAGGTTTCCCACATTGTCCAGACAATTCATGTACCTGCGTTAATTGTTCTGGTTTTTAGAAGTAGCATCAGCCTTGTGACTTCTGAAGAATATCAGCTTTCATTACGTGACATAACTCATAAATCAAGATCCTTTGACAGAGTTTAAATGGTTTTTCCTGGTTAGCGTTAGCAAGGTCTTTTCCTATTGGATGAGATTCCTAACCCCATAGACAACCCTATTTTGTTCGGGTGGAGGAGTTTGAGTGTTGCAAGCATAAGTGTTATACTTCCTGAAACTGCCTGTTAATACGATTACAGGAAAGTTGAAATGTTAACTTTAATTAGTTAGCCTTTAGAAGTACCGAATGTACTGGGTGGAATAAAAAGCTGCTTAATCCAAATAAATAGTGCGATAAAAGTTTTTACATAGAATTTTAATCGAATTAATTAGTCATATACACATTACATAGTGATCAAAATTCTGCTTAATATTAACATTATTTCTATACATAAAAACAGAATTAAAGATAATTAACCGAATCTTTTTCAGAACATGCTTCATGATACATAGTTGAAAAACATATAACTTAAAATGTTAAATTTATAACATTCTGAATATCTATAAAACAAATTAGTAAAAACAATCACTTGGTGACTGAAATCATTAGTGAGAAAGATTATTGAAGTAATGAATCTTTGAAAACTTAGCAAGCTATTTGAAACGACAGGAATAAACACGATATAAATGAGGCAAAAATAAAGGAGGTTCATTAAAAGACGAATAACAGACAAAAAACAATAAAGTTAACTGTTCTCAGCAAAAAGTTCATATATCTAAATATAATTCCATGTAAACGAACCATAGGTATTGTAATTAACTTCATCCTTCATGTTTTACACCACCACGCTTAATTCGTTTATTTGGAGAAAAAACACCTTTGTAAACAATAAAAAGTAAAGTATAAATTGATTACACTTATAAATGTAATTTGATTTCTTTACATGTTTGCCAGTCACTTACCCTACCTACTTTGTAAAATCGAAGTAGTTCTGTGATGTGTCCTGGTAACCATGAGTCGACTGAATTAAACTATATATCACAAACATATATCCATTTATGCCCACAGTCATCAGATTGTTTGTACCACACACCACATCAACAAAATGGTGGTTACCACATTGGGGTAGTGCATAATTTTTTCCTTAAAAAGTATACTTAAACTTCTTGATGTAAAGATAAATTTTTACAGCTATTTAAGACAATTCCATGGCATTTAATGTACAACCATTTCACAAAAGGAAAAAAACTGAGAGATAAGAGCATAAAACTATATATATATACTCGTTATGCTGTGAAAATTTCAAGTATACCACAAAAAGTGCCTAAACTGAACTTCCAGTTTTTTTCTGATGGTTGATTATTTTCTTGAATCATACTCATACAGGAAACTTGATCGATTGTATATTTACACATCTTTACCTACATGTAGTGTATCAATAAGTTCACAACTGAAGACATAAAAAAATGAATATATATATATATATATATATATATATATATATATATATATATATATATATATATATATATATATATATATATATATATATTTGAGTATCAAGAATATGTAGATACATACCATCAGACGAATTCAAGTGAGGAAAGTCAGTGAAACTTTGAATATTTACTGGGGGTTTACCAACAATACTTTGATTGAGATGTACTGAAGACCTTTTTTGAGCAACTGCAGCAAGTGATTGCATATCGTTTGTAAGTCCACTGTGTAACACATCAGCAGAAGGCCCAGAGAGCATTCTATAGGAGATAACATGAATAATCAAAATCTAATATACTGACAACAAGATTTAAAACATTAGCAGTTTGGATAGGTATATGTTACATAAAAGTGATTGTAATTGTACTTTTTTATGGCTAATATTCTCATTATTACAGTTTTTAAACATTCTATTTCTTATTTGTGTCCATTTCCGAAAAAATCTCATAACATATACACTTCTGTTGACTAATGTTGCAAGTTTTCTGATTTCTAATGATTGTGTTTCAACTTGAATGAAACTTTTTTAGTGTTACTTCTAATTACAAAGGTCTCCGCTTGAAACTTGGACTGACGAATTGTATCAACGGTTTGGTTAAATATACGGAAGCTTTTCACACAATGTTTGGCAGTTTGACATTTCAGTAATCAAAATATCAGAAAAATAAGTAAAAATGCTATTTTGTATAGTTACATATGATGATAGAAATAAATAATCAACCAAATACACAGAGAAATGAGCCTACTTAAGTGATTTACCATTTACAAAATGAATTTATCTATATGTAACAATTTATGGGTTCATTATCAGTCAAACTTACGATATAATATGCAATCAAATCGACAAATTAAAAAAAGACAGTGTAGACCCACTTAGAATTTCGCGTTATTCTTCGGTTTTCATGAATGCTAGACGGACCAGTCAAAGTGTCCTCCTCTTCCTCTTTAGGTACAATAGTTGGAAAACGTTCCTCTTCTTTACAGTGCCTTGGATTCGATTGTAAAGTATCTTCATCTTCATCGTACTTACGATACTGATTACGGCTGTATGAAACGTTAATAGTTGGTGACGCTGTAAGATCCTTTGAACTTAGAAATGTACGGGACAGAGGTTGGCTATGGTTTACTAAAGCAATATGATATTCCTCTGGGTTTATATTTTCAGTGTCACTAGATGCACCACTTTCCAAAACCCATGATGAACCAGAAAAATTACTCGACAGATCAGTTGATAAGGAACGCCAAGTATCTTCAAAACTAAAACATAATAAAGCACGGTTTTAAGAGTTACATTGCAATTTAGATCATGAGATCAAAGAGACTAATAGCGAAAACAGTGAATCAATTAGCGATTGCTCAGTTTTTATTATATAATAGGATACAGTATTTAGTTGTGTGAACCAAAGTATACAAGGTAAACATATACGATAGGTGATTCGTAGTAAGCGGTAAAAAAATAAGCTGATTGCAATACTTTCGTCTACATACAGTCCCGCGTCCAAACCCTATCCTTAGGAAGCCTTACTCGCTGCGAGGATGCTGTCTAAGCAGTGAGAATGGAAAAATAAAGTCATACGCCTAAACTGAGTTGCTGAATACAAAGAGTTCAACCCAAGAGGTTGGGAACCCTGATTCCAAACCAATGATACTACACCGGCTCCAGACCCTGAAGGGACAATTGGATTTAATAATTCCTAAACATTCGTTCATCGAATCATAATACAAGACTCTAATGTAATTCCCTGTCTCCTCAAAGTTGGTGCAGCGGGTAGATGCCCAGTACATTCTCATATACATAGATGTACTGGTTCGTTAAGATCTCTAATATGTAGTTAATCTCACATTTGAAAAAAACTTTACAATTTGCCTGAAAACTTATATAAACAAGCATAAATAAATGACAGATTATAAACAAATGAATAAGTTTCTGGATGAAAATTATTTCCTTAGAAGTTATGAAAGATACCGTAAACCACGTTTTTGATACACTATACCTACTTTTCTTTCAAGTGCTATACATAATTCGGCATATGAACACGAACAAATGGTAAACTGAAATATCTGTTCAAACCAAAAAAAGCTAAGTGAGAGATGTCATTCGTCAGCTGTTATTTTACAATCTATAAAAACTGTAACCTACTAAACAGAACTGTACGTAATCAGTAGAAACTATGATGTACCTGACTAGTTAAATCATTTTTTTTAAAAAAAAAAGCTATAAGTAGATCCTTTTTAATCAACCAAACTTAGTGTTTTAGTTAGTTAATTTAATTAGAGGATTACATACCTGTGCAATATTGTCACAGTTTAGCAACAAAAACACTAAATGTACACAAAGTACCTACATGTTGATTGTAAGGAGAAATATGATGAACAGCCACATGACTTGATGATACCCTACAATCTGTATTAATCACAAACTAGTGTAAATGACAGGAACAGCGTTTAAAGACATTTTACTGATGCTTATAGTGTGAAAAATCAAAGAGGTTTTAACATTTCGAAATCGATATCAACGAATAGGATTACACTTTACGCCAACTGACGATAAACGAAAACTACAGAAACTTCGGAAAAGATAGGACAAAGCCGAATGGAAATTCATGTACTAGATTCTGTTAAGCGACGAGGTGAAATTTTATGGCATGTAACAAACGAATTGTTATCTTGATAATTGGGTCATAACCTGGGAATGCAAGTAAGTTGGTATTCTTATCGGTATACACTGAGAAGAAACGATTGCATAGCACTAGATCATGATAGAATATACCTAAATCAGAATAACATTCAACGAAATAACAATAACAGTAATAATAATGATAATGGAAACTCACTTAAGATTATCGAAATTATGTAAATGTTTGCGCCACTTCCGAATCATCCCATCCCATGCACGGCGAGAAACTTTACGGAACTTGTTGGGAGTACGAGGATGATACTTCTGGCGCTCAGGTTTTGGGATACTCAACACATATTCAGCGTAGCGTTCTGTCACTTTTCCCATATCAATGTCTTTCTGCCTCCTCAACAATTCCATTTGCCTCCTTTCAAGTTCAATAGGTTGCTGTGTTTCCCCCTATACACAAAAAATATCAGAAACTTCACCAATGGTAATGGCTTTTTACAAACTAAAAACAAGGAGGGAGGAATAAGAAATGAGGTAACAAGCACAGATTTTTGGCCTTGACAATCAAATACTTCGATCTTAACATTTTTCTTTCGATACAAATGGAGACACTGCCCAGGATTTATTTCAAAACATAAGTACAAGGAGGTACCGAATACACATGCGCCACAATTCGTCATTCGACTTGTGTGAGGGCTGTAATACTGGCTGGGCGCAGAGACCGAAGCAGATGGTCTTTTTCAGGGGGCCACTTCCCGAGCCTTTGACCTAGAAGTCTAGTCCACAAAGCAGTGGAGCAATTTCGAGAGATGCAACCCCATGGCAACCGGTGACCAACAACAGGCCCATACACCATCTTTTCTTCATGATACTAAAGCCTACGTGCGCGCATTGGTTTGGAATCAGGGTTTTCCAACTCAGACGGATCCTCCGTATCCAACAGCCCGGTTAAAGCGCCGGACATTCGATTTTCGTAAACAACAGACCCGCCGCAAGAAGGCAGTGAGTAGGACTTTCCTGGCAGTGGTTGCATACGTGTAGTCAAGTGAGGGCATTTCGAGAGGGAGGGTGGACTCCCTCAACCCTTGGCCATACCAAAGCATTTGGGACCCATTACCGAGAAAGTTTAATGGGAAAACAAATCCTCAGAATTCAGTGGTCGCATCCAGCCTAATAAATAAAATTGTCATAAATAAAGATAATCCACACAATCGTTTCATGAAGGATATTTGTGAGTGATTCAATGGTTGAAATAACACTGCATTCGCACGATATTTTAGTGCAAGAATACTGAGTGGAATAAGAGTATAGACTAACTCAGTTACTAAATGAATATATGATCTGAAGTAGTATGAATCCATTCCAATAGAGAACATATCAAAGAGTTGAATGTAAAGATTTATTCAGACGTATATACGTTTAGTTTCAAATTCTTAGTTGAACTCCTTTAAATTCGACTTGGACACAGCCCTAACCTGATACAGATGTGAATCAGCCATACCACGCTAGCACAGCATGCTGAAATTAACAGAATGATTAGAAAAGATGTCAAAGTTATGTTTATCTTAGACAGTGGGAGACTTAGCAATGGTTAAAAAGTATGTGTGAAGGGAAAAGCAATAAATGAATGTATATTCGTCCACTAACAGCGTTTATCTTACGAAATCCTAGCCCAGTAATCTGAATCTCCCATCAGAGCTTAGAGGTTAATGAACCGACGGGCAGACAATATTTTTAAGATAATAACACAGTAGTACACCGTTTAATTCATGATAAAACTATACTACCGTACAGCAGTACAGGAACTAACGATGAATTTCGAGTCATACGCAGGGAACCTGAAACGACAGTATGGCTAAGCAGTGTTTCAGATGTAACTACAACACTACCATTGGTTTCATACCCATGGTAATAGGACCCTCACTTAGTGAGAGAAGTGGTGAATGAAGTTTGATATATACAAAGGTAAAGCCAATTAAATAATCTCGGAAAAGTAAGGTGTTAGTTTTTTTCCATGGTCACTGCTACTCATGGGTCAGCGTGTTGATGTAGATAAAGTATCATCTAACAAATTCCATCAAAAAAGTAGTCAGAACAAGACAGTATCAGTCCATGTAAACGAAGACTATTGGATTGAGCCATAAAGGTAGTTGCAAACTACCTGGTCGAGGTTCGCGTGATTGTCATAGTTACCTGTTAGACTTTGATTACCATGGCTCAGAACCATCTGCAATAGTCCAGGAACACTCACTGCTTTCCCTTAGATACTAAGTTTCTGAATTCCTCATAAAATGTATCGCAATAACCCACATTTCCTCTTCAAACCCTACCTCTTATGCCAATCCTTCATGCTATCACTAACACTTTTGTTACCTCCATTTTGGTAAGTTCATTGTTGTGCTAATGAGATTTATTACCTTGAACAGGTTCTAACTTGCGCATGGATAACTCCCACCGACCCAACTACTACGTGCACACACTTAGCATCTGTAATTACAGAGGTTCCCGCAAACCAAGGCGAAGTACATGACAAGAACAGCACATAGCTTAAAATAGCGGAGTTCAACAATATTATGTCGCAGTTTGATCCAAGGTTTGAGCGAAATTTCGTCAAAAAAAATCTAGTCGACAGTAGGGGGTTGTGTTAATCACCGCTCCCTGATGTTTATATGTACTGTTAAGTAACTTACTGATCATAAAAATGAAAATAAGGATTCATGTCCAAATAGTTTTAGAAACATCTAAAACTACTTAGGCGGTTAAAGCTTCATATACTTCGAGTAAATTCGTGACTAGAAAGACCGTTAAAATACCCAGGATTTGGATAAAAACTGAACAGTCCTACACATTACCTTTTAGTTTTACAAAACTATTAATGAAAAATACCATGGTATATGAAGGTAACTATTAAAGGCGCAATCACTTTTTCTGTTAATCTTCGCTTCAGTTTTTCTTCATATCGACTCAGATCTTCGTCTGCATCGTCGGACAACAGCATATCGACTTTCCAGTCTCCTTGAGTGCGATAGCGGTCGAGGCGTTCCTGAGCGCGCCTGATTTCAATAAGTGGGTCATAGTTTGGATGGAATTTTCTGCGACTTCCAATCTGTTGAGGGTTAAATTAATACTGTACGTACCGAGGACAAAATGCTTCGTGATCTGTTGTGTTCACTGCATTCCTCTTTAGATCGGTGCCGGGTTCTGTATCTAGGAGTTGTCTCACAGTTCCTAACAGGCGTAGACATGCGGAAAGGGGTCGATGGACCGACTTTCTGAGTAGATGACCTGCTACGTCTTACTGTTTGAGACGAAATTTCCAACTTTCGACCACTTTCCCGGTCATTATGACTTAATTTATCTACAGGACTTCGGATACTGTTAAGCCAATTAAAATGATAATACCTTTGAGTCACTAACGGGTTGATACGCGAACGCCCTTTATTAATAGCCCCTAAGAAAACAGCATTCTTGACTGGAGCGGATTTCCTAGACCTGCGACGATCCTCCACAAGAGAAGACATTATGTTGAAATTCTAAAGGAGCGGCAAGACAATGTTATTTAGGATACCGCTCATGCTCAATATCTATTATGACATTAGTGTTGGGCAAAATAAATTCGTATCATGATTACTCATGTATTAGTATCGATGGGTCAAAAATTTGACTACTGAATTTTCTAAATAATTCTTCTAACTTTCTTGAAAGCAGTAGAAACGGGTGATCTTATCCGCAACGCAACCATGTAAACTTAATGTACCGGTCATCTGTGCGTTCAAGTAACCACAGATTTTGACATTTCATAATGTTTTTTTAATTAAATAACTAGATTATATAGCTAATTTTGATCTTTTTTTATATTTTTATTCGCCACGTTCGACTGCGTTACACTCCACGTCCATTGCATACTGGGATGATATCTCAAGTCATAGTGAGTTTATTCACATAGTTGATTGTTTCCAGATAGACTGTCAGTGCATGATTTTACTGTAGAAAGTTTTATTGTACTTTAAACTATGTTTTTATGAACAACTGCCTGTTGTTTTAAGTCGGAAAGCAATATATATATTCTTTGTCTTCTGTTCGGTAAGTTCAATTGGCCTACATTTCGTGTTTTTGTTTTATCGTCTTAATTATGTCCATTTAAATACTTTAAGCAATATGCCTGTGCAAATGAAACAATAACTATGACACTTGCTTAGTTTAGTATTCTTGGTTGTCGTATAATTCAGTTTAGTTGAAAGAATTATGGTATACTTAAGTATAGTGCTTGAAGTCTGTAACGAAACAGATCAGTCTAGTAAGTAGAGTTGCCTATTTCTGATGAGTATACTAATTCAAATCAGTCTGATTAAAAATAGGAAAAAAGTGCTTTTGGTACTGTTGCTGTCATACATTATAAGATAGCGATAAGTATGTTTGGTGTTTATTTCTAGATTGTACATCTATCACTGACCATATTTCATGATCACTGTCATTAAACAATTTCCCCAGCAATAACATCGGTAGCAGGATAGCTAAGTATCTGAGCTTTTATTTGCCCGTAGAAGAGCAGTATACAGTCTTAGAAGATGAGTGTTCTGTATTTCAATTAAATGCAGTTGGCTGTGGACAAATGTTAAGAATCTTTTTGACAACTAGGACTTTTAGTTCATCAAACACTAACTCTGCTTGTATGTCTCCCTGTTAAACTAGATGCAGATACATGGTAATACTTAAATGAGAGCAAAATAATAAAAGCATTGAGATACGGTATTAAGTCCATGTTATGCTTTGCACAATAAATAGCTGACCTGACCTAATATTCATGAACTAAAGGTAAATCACAACTGCATAAATTCTTTGCTAAAATACATGTAATTTGGTTATTTATCTATTCCACATTTCTGACTAAATTCATTACTGTTTTCTCATTTACAATGCAACAGGACTGAGTCTTCACAGATGTTAAGAACTGTTTCGCCCTTAGAACTATGGCCCTATGGATCTGTTTACGGGAGACCCAACTAACAGCAGATTATAAAAAGGATGCTGGCTGTCCATTTTAATCTCACAACCACTTCCAGTACTTTTTGAGTTACTTCTTTTACCCTTTCGTTTGGAAAAAACAACAAAAACTGCAGCTTAACATTACAAATGCAACTTTTAGACTGGAACTTGGTTTAAACCTTTGTTTCATATTCGATTCTTAATGAAAGTTCTGGAATAAATTTTTGAACCTAATGCTACTTTGTTTTATCTACTTAATCGTTGCAAGAAACTTGTGATAATCGAGCCTCTCATCACCTAATTCATGTGTTCAGGCTTCCGTGTCTATTAGCAGGGGATCACCAAAACCTCCAAGCAGGAACCTAGGTATGTTAACAATAAAAGATCCAGTCGCCTCCCAAATGACTCCTGGGAAGTCGCTTGGACTAGTTCGGCGAGCAGCGAATTCCAGCATTCGACAACTCTTAAGGAGTAGAAGTTGCGTCTACAGTCCATTCTGCTATGTCGTGTCTCTAGTTTCTGGGACTAGGCTCAAATAGGTGTTTAAGAAAATGTCCAGAAGTGTTAAGGATCCTGTAAGTAAATAGGTCACCTCTAAGACGTCTATACTTTAATGAGTAGAGGTTAAGTGATTGGAGGCGCTCTTCATAAGGTGATTTGGTGCATATCTCCGTCACTTTCTTAGGAAACCTACAGGCTCGGGTCCTCTCACAACTTATTCTGGCCACCGTGAGCTGCCACGAAAACTGATGGATGGACACGCGTTACACATCCTAACCGTCCCTGCATCTAATCTCATAGCTTCTTATTCAAATGTCATATGATAAGCAAGTAATGCTTCTACCGACACTAATGGAACACGAGTAATTCAAAGGCACCCTGTATGGTACTTTACATTGGTCTACGCACTCACTTAGCTCTTTAGTGGGAATATTACTACAGTCCTGCTAAAAAACCAATGAACCCCCCTACCACCATCAAAACAATAAGTCTGTATTTGCTGCATATAGCAATTTTATTTTTCAGAAGATATAACAGTAAGAATTGGAGTAAAATAACAATATACAACAGATGCACGTGGTACATGTCTTCATCGATCATCTGAAATAGAGAATACGGATATTAGCTTAACATGCTTATTTAGAAAGACTAGTGTTTACTTTGAACTTACTGTGTGAGAAAGTTATACTGGAACTGTGAATAATGTAGGAATATAGTCTCCCAGGGCGTACGAAGCACTCAAACTGGAAGACAGTTGTCACAAATTAATTCGAATATGAAGTTGAGAATTTGCAAGTACTTTTCATCGTAAAGGTGAACATATTAGATAACGGTTGACATCATACCGTAAAAATAACAAATTTGCGAGTGGTGAATTATGGTCTATAAAAAGGTGAGCTTAATAACAGTTAGTTACATTTTTAATCCCTGATCATGACCCTACGGCTTCCTTTTGTGGCCGAAACAGCAAACATACACTACACACTGATAGCAAATTTCCGGCTTTTCAATGTTAAGCTTGCTTTAACGCACTACGTAATGCGTACAATCCCTCCATTACTGCTATGTGGCATATTTTTTCATAACAAACCCTCTGCAATAGATTGGTAGCATCTGTGGTTGTCGGAAGCCTGGGTACTTTCGAAAACAATACTGACATCCCCTACTGCTAGGCACTAAGTATTAGTTTGACTCGTTGGTGGGATATTGTTGTCCGCAATACTGAAGAAAATTAAAAACCCGAAATTGTTCCCTTTCATTTTGCCGATAACATCATAAAGGACAGTTAGGAATGAACACGCGGACAGTTAGTCACAGGAGGCAGCAACAGTTATTTCAGCTAAGAAAAAACGAACTTCGGCTTTGGATATCTAGAAAACAAGTCAAAATAAAACCGATTTTTATTTTAAAACATAAGACTAACCAGCTTGACTGAAGAAATACATTGACTAGAGTAGAAGCAGCAAAAACCCAAAAAACAATGCTGATTCGAAGTAAATTTCACACCAACATGTAGAACATTACACTAACTGCGGCATCTTAGCACATTGAAACATTAATTACATAGCTACACAAAAGAAATAGCTAAAAGAAGCACAGAGCGAAGATAGCCGACCGCCATTACGTACAAAGATGGCTGATATAATAATTCCCGCCACATTCTGATTGGTTGCTAAGCTGAAGGGCACATTTACGAAATTGAGTTGCGTTTAATTGCAGCCGTAGAAACCTATTTGTGATCGATCTGACCCTTTTTAACTTGGCATGTCGTAGAATATGCATAGAAGTCAGATTTAAGGAGTTTTGGTAGAGTGGATCATGATTAGGTATAAGGTAAAGGAGAACTCCTTCTCTTACTATCTAACCCATTCACATTACGCCCGTAGTATTGTAAGTGAACTCCAGTTAACTGAAAGTCAGCAGTCAGAATCGTTAAAACGGCCGATACAACCTTTCTATCTTCAGCCGGCTCAAGGATTGTGTTTATAAACAACATGTCACCCGGCTCACTCGAGGAAAGGACTCTAAGCATCTAATTTACCCAAGGCTTCTCCGAGTAACATTTAAGAATGCTACCGACGTAGAGGACGTCTTGCTAGCAAGTCACTTGCTGAAATCAGATGGTAACGTAAGAATATTGCCCGACATACCGTACTCTGAGCGCAATATCATACGAAACATCCCTAAGGAATCTCGCGAGAAGTTTTTCCGCGGAAGAAACATAATTGTGCAAGGTATGCCGGAAAATTCAGACCATACTCAATCAAATTCTGACATTAGGGAATGGAAATTCATCAAACAGTCCTTGAGGCTCAAACACATACTGACTCAGCATGTGACGAGACTAGTCAAGAAGGACGGTGATCTTAGACCCCATCTAATGAAGATAACCTTCCCATCTTCCCACATGGCGGCTGCAGTTCTGGAGGCATTTCGTGCGAACAGACGTTGATTGCCACCTGGAATCCACATGCACCCGGATAAGCCATATGAAGCCAGGACCAAGCACAAAGGCAAGTTGGAGCTAACCATTCCACTTGTGGACTGTCTAAATGATAAAAAAAACGTGTAAAGGACAGGGCCTACCACCTCGGTAAACCTCACATGGGTGGGCTACCTGTCCATTCACACAAGGCTCATACAGAAAAACAGGACGAAGCTCATGCGTTCCAAATTGAAAGCATAAACTGCTTATACACGAACGCCTCGAGTCTACCAAACAAGCTGGATGAATTACGTGAACTTAGCAACGCCCACCTGATAGAAATATCTGAAACCTGGATATCTTCTCAGTTCTCGGACCAATAGTTACCATTACCTGGGATGACTTTGTTCCGCAACGACAGAATAACAGGAATTGGGGGCGGAGTAGCCATACACATAAGCTCTTGCTTGGAGGTGCACCAAGTTCACAACCTCGAGTTTAACAATCTTGAGGAATCCATATGGTGCTCTGTAAGATTGTCTAGTATTTCGAGGTGTCTAGTCGGTGTCATTTACAGGAAGCCAACTGCTGACATCGAATACGATAGTCGTATGCTGGAAGGACTATCCCGCTCTACCCGTCTCAGTTTCACACACATCCTGATTCTAGGGGACTTTAATCTCCCTAGAGTCAACTTCGCGGAACACACGTACACTGGAGGTGACAACTCAATTGAAGCTCGGTTCTTCAACCTCATCGATGACTTGGGCTTATATGAAAATGTGAGGTCGGCAACTCGTTGGAGAAACAGTCACACACCATCGCGCTTAGACTGTATTCACAAACGAAGAATTCCTAGTTGACAACCTCTCGATCCCGGCGATCATGCCGTCATAGCCTTCAGTTTTGTCATCAAAACTAAGCTAAGGTATCCCAACAATAATTTGCGCTGGAATTTTAAACGGCTGAATGTGCTAGCTCAACATGACTATCTACAAAAGGTGGTTTGGGATGTTCACCCCCAACTCGATGTGGACGGTCATTGGGACTTCTTACTGCACACGCTCTTATGTGCTACAAACCAATCAGTTCCTCAAACGGTTCCCAAAAGCTGCAAGCCACCTACAGTAATCAAGAACCGTACCCTTCGCCTGCTAAGCCTCAAAAGGCACTGTTGGGCGGAATACAAACGAACTAATAACGACGGAGCGTATAGGCAATTCAAACATATCAGGAACATATGCACGAAGGCTATAAGAGAAGACAGGCTTCATTATCAGACAAAGCTTATGGAAAAATTGGCCTCGAACCCTAGAAGCCTATTCCGTTATGCAGCCTCTCTTCGTCAAGCCAAAACAGGAGTTTCTCAACTGCTAGGTCTTAATGGCCCAACCAACAACGATGGTGACGCCGCTAACCTTCTGGCGGCACACTACTCTCAAACATTTCAGCCGGCTGACATCAACTCTATTGACGACAGTTTCACCTGTAATTCCACAGGACTTTCCGAAGTGGACCAAAGCGCTGACTTGTTGTTCCGGAAACTGCAGCACTTAAGACTAGATACTTCTCCTGGCCCGGATATGGTTCATTCTGCCATACTGAGGGAAGCAGCCTCAATCTTGGCAACGCCGCTTAGCGTGATGTTTTCACACTCGCTAAGCCGAGGCAAACTACCGGGAAATTGGAAGTTGGCTCACATCACACCAATTTTCAAAGGGGGTCGACGCAATGAACCTTCAAGTTATCGGCCGGTGGCTCTTCTGTCATTACCTTCAAAACTCATGGAGTCCCTGATATGCGATGGTTTAAACGACTATCTACTGTCCTTAAATTTCTTCTCACCCCGACAGCATGGTTTCAGGAAGGGTTACTCTTGTATAAGCAACCTGCTGACTGCGGTGGACAGATGGACAAGCATCCTCGATCGCAAGGGAAAGGTTGATATCATATACCTTGATTTCTCAAAAGCTTTTGATAAAGTTAACCACTTGTGTCTTATCAATAAGCTCAAACGACTAGGTATCAAACCACCTCTAATCGATTGACTTACTTCACACCTAGAAAATCGACACTTTAAGGTTAGGGTTAATTTCACTTTATCTCAGGCTATGGAATGTCCTAGTGGAGTTCCCTAGGGCTCAGTATAAGGACCTATCCTCTTCTTGATCTACATAAACGATCTTCCTCAACAGGTAACGTCAGACTTATTACTTTTTGCCGACGACGTGAAACTTTGGAGAGCGATACGCAACCAAGACGATACACAAGCACTCCAGGAGGATCTAACTCGACTTCAAAGTTGGGCAGATGATAACGGACTTACCTTTAACACTTCAAAGTGTAAAGTAGTCCATCTGCGACATGTCGCAGACTACAGTAATAACTTAAGAAGACCTACCTCTATGCCGATGACTTAAAAGTCATCTATAAACTGACATTTCCGATTTACGCAGTACTATGGAAACAATCCAACGTGAACTCAACATGGTAAACGACTGGTGCAAACGCTGGAGGTTAGAGCTCAACACAGAGAAATGCGGCTGGTTATGTATAGGAGACACATCTCTCAAAACGAAACTAACACTTAGCAATCACACATTGCCCAGACTGGCATCAGTAACTGACCTAGGGGTACACTACTCACACAGTCTTAATTTCTCTGAACACATCTCAGCCAAAGCATCCAAAATGCGGAAATTGCTTGGCTTCATTCTCCGTAATTTCTATCAAAATGAATCTAAAATCCTTCTTTACAAAGTTTGTGTAAGACCTATCGCTGAATACTGCTCGTTCTTATTTTCTGACCTACGCCTATCTGATATACTAAAGGTGGAAGGAATACAACGAGACTTCACTCGCAAGGTACTTAAGACTGACTTGGTCATTGACTACAGTTCCCGATGCCAAATCTTAGGAATAGCACCCCTTTGGAAGAGAAGGCTTAGGCCTAATTTGATTCTCTACTTCAAACTACTCAAAAACCTTACTTATTCAACGTGTAAGATAATTCTTGCCCGAGATTCACATGAATACGGACTTCGAAACAAAGTACCTACGGTCAAAGTTGAGAAATACAGATCAAAAACTCGGGAAAACTTCTTCCTCACCAAGTATGCAATAATATGGAACAGTCTTCCCTCCGAAACTCGCATGGCAGATGAATTACATACGTTTGTGAAACTGCTTGATCAAGCCCTCACTTGCACTGATCTTGCACGTACGAACACATCTGCGCCCCACTCAGACATCATAGGCTCTCTCCATGTTTAGACCGAAATGGACTTCAAGTTCAGTTTGTCTTATTTTTCCTACTTTGCAGTTGTATTAATTACCTTTTCCACCCCATTTCTTCACCTGAAGTAGACAGGCAACTTAATGGACCTATCATTACTGTTAAAATAAACTCGGTCGATAAGGGACACTCACTACCACCCTAAAACGTCAAGAGGACCGCACAATCGACTGCCTACTACTAGTGGTCTTGCATCTATGGAGCCTGTTACCAATCAACTGGTTAGGACAACAGAAAATAACATCAGCACCAAGTTACTGTGAGTCCCTTCCTGTTTATCCTGTATTAACTTTTTACTCTTCAGTACACTATGTTGGCTAGCAATTATTATTATTTCTCCACTCGTTCCCATATCCACAACTCATATACTTCTATACTTTTTCCGCCTGCTTAAATAAACAACTATCCTACAATATACCCTTCTTAACGCTTTTACTCTGATTGGCAAACTATACTTTATACTATAGTCAACAGAGGCACTGCATCGATGCTTTACCCACAGTCCATAGCTTGTAACTGTCTGATAAGCTTGTAAAATGGTACTTATAGAAATAGTGCTTTCCAACAGTTTGTGAAACAGAGGATTGTGCGAGGTATGACGTATATACAAAAATAATGCTAAATGAGCCTAACATCACAAAAGGAGGGAGGGTGGAGTTACTGACCAGCAAGCATTGATGGTGAGGGCGATAACTTCAATCCACCCATGTTTGTGGGGACAGAACATTTTGTATGTATCAGGCTCCTCATGACTGAGAATAATTCAATCAATCTGTGATATAGATTGTTTTCCTACGCTCACCACTCAAACTCATGTTTCCAATATTATGCTGGATTAGCTATTCTACTAGGACAACCCATAACATGCTAACTCGGATTTTTACAATAGGATTGTGTGGCTGGCATCGGAAAGACAAAAAAGAAAAAAAGTTAGACAATAAAAGATGTAGTCGTTAATATTCTTAACACTTCACCCTCTATATACACACCCTTCTTATAAACCGCTTTCCTAGTAACAGCCTTGACTTCCTTTCCTTCATGTCAGCTTACTCCAACTTGTTAAACATCACAACTCGTTGTTCTTTATTAGTACATTCTATAATATGGAGCCTCTGACTTCATTTCACTAACAAGACATAATATGAATTTATTCTATTATATCATACCTGTCCGTTCTACTACACTATGTTAAGCAACGTTTTGCGTTCATATCTAAGTGCCTTGCTGCTCTTCTGTTTCTCTTTTTTCTTCAGAATCTTGCTCTGAGAGCACAGCTATGAAACTTCTGACGTTTGGAACAAACTTGATGTACGCGTCCTCTCAAGGTCATAGTTTACAGCAAGCGCTCTACGATTTCACTTTATAACAACTATAAACTTAATAAGTTGGGAAACATTTTGTGAACCAACAAATGTTGTAATTTATAGATCATGCCTGTAAAAACGGTGTGTACCTGCACATGCAGAAATATATTATATTATATATTATCCATAGTCGAAAAAGATTTAGGAGTTCTAGTGCCCCATGATTTAAAGTCTTACGCTAATTGTGACGAAAATGCCTTCCGAGCAAACCTTGCACTGGTAACGTTGAAGCGCATTTTTGGTCAGTTTGACGGGAGAACTTTCCACAAAATCTTCAATGGTTTTATCCATCCCCCTTTAGAGTACGGAAACATAGTACTCCCCCCTCGCTCCAAAAGGACAAGGTCACTTTGGAGCGTATCCAACGGCGAGCCGCAAAATCAGTTCGAGGACTCAAATCTAAGCCTTACGAAGAACGCCTCCATTCACTAGACCTTTACCCATTAGAGTATAGGCGTATTAGAGGTGATTTATTATTGGCTTATAGTATTCTTAACACTTCTGGACATCCTCTTAAACACTTATTTAAGCTTAGTTCGAATAATAACCTAAGAGGTAACACCCAGAAACTGGAAACTCAACATAGCAAGACGGAATGTTGACACAACTTCTACTCCTTAAGAGTTGTCAAATGCTGGAATTCGCTGCCGTCCGAGCTAGTCCAAGCGACTTCTCAGGAGTCCTTCAAGAGGCGACTTGACCTATTCTTAAGGACCAAGGACAGTATCACACTATGATTTACCAATTTCGTTTCATCTTTTATTGTTAACATACCTAGTTTCCTGCCTGGAGGATTTGGTGATCCCCTGCTACTAGACACGGAAGCCTGGTAAGCAAAAGCTTCTTCTATTCAGTACACAACCATTTGAACCATTTATGTACCAGTCATTTTAAGTGGTAAATAAATCACTGAAATAGGTAGTTCTGTAAGTCTTCGTTACTTATGCTGACCTTACTAGTTTTACTGGACACACTGTAGTTGAAAGGAATCGCCCGAGAATCTGTAGTAGATCATGACCAAGTACACCATGCTGCCTATTCCTCAAAACTAGTCAGCTTAGATCACATGCCTCTCAACACATCGATTATCATTCAAACATACCTTCGAACCTCTTCATTCCTGTATTCGGATTTGCTTAGCTTTAAGATTCCCGATTATAGAAGGCTTAACAAACAACAACTCTGTCGAGCACCGAAAATCCGCAGCATCTTTACACTATGTTGTTATAAGGAAGTTGAAAGGAGGTATAAGCTAACAGAACTCGGAAAATTTAAATGGGTGTTTCGATGAAGTTTAGTAAACTGAGCATTGCTCATACCAGGAACCCAAGGATTGATCCGCTTATTCTGAGCGTGAATTTTTTTGGGACAGCGATATAAGGTAAATGTGAAATTTAAAGCGACTATTCAACAGCTGGTACTCGACTGAATTCTACAGGACACGATGCAACCTTCACTGTTTTGAATCCATGGTAGTTAATTACTTTCTGAGATGTATGGTTTGTTAACACATGTCATTAATCCCGGATTCATTGGAACAAAACATACTACTAGTTCAAGGGACTCAAAGAATCACTATGGGGATATCTCTTTGCATAGTAGATGAAGCAGTGCTCCTCTTCTAAAGCTTCAAATTGAAAATCATACATCTATTTACCTCCTCCAATCAAATATTTATTCGCCTTTTGGATATAACTCTTGAAAGTTGTTATTACCATTTTTCGCTCTATAGTGTAATAACACTCTTTCTTCCCACATAAATGCGTATTACTGGATTCTATTTCTATTTTCAGGTTTGAGCATCAAAGCATGGGACAAAGTAACACAAAGTCCTTGTACAAGGTTTTAGGCTAATCAAGATAAGGCTTATCAATGTTTTTGAGTTGATTCACTTGGATAGCACTATTTCAGTCTGTAGTAACAATGCTTTAAGGAAATACTACTATCATAAGAGTACGCTAGGAATGAATTAAGATCCGTGGCAAACTAATGTTTGAACATCATGTCTTAATGTAAATACGGAGCATGACACAAGAATTCAAAGTTAAAGCCTTCCATGTTGTCACTTTTCAAAATAAGATAGTATTTGATCACAAAGATTCTTAAAGTAGTTTTGAGCATTATAGTAGATACGTTCGGGATGCAACAGGTTCGCAGTTTTTCTATAGAGTGAATGTTTTATCTCCGAGCACTAAACACTTCGTAATTACTACCCAATATAAAGGTATCTAAACCTTAATTTCGCCTTTCAAAAGGCAACTGAAGCAACATGACGAAAAGTGGCTAATGTTCAAGTTTTTGCTCTCTTCCGTTATTGACATACGGTCGACTGATCTATTGATAACTTATGACCTCAAATAATGATAAAACCAACTGATATTTTAGGTGCCAAAGTTTATTTGCAAGCTACAGATAATCAACCCAGGTTTCCCATGTAAAAACGTCCCAAATAACAAATCAAAACCAAACGGAAAATAAAATGTCCGAGGCCAAAGATATAAACAAAAATTTCAGAAGTTGAGTAAAACCAATACATCCAAAACACAATGAGATTATCAATATTTAATATAACAGATTTTACCCAGTCAAATATTTTCAGTTCTAATATGTGGGAAAGAAGGAGAAATCACATATTCTTTTGCCTTCCCTAATCGAAATAAAACTCCGAAATTTTCATAACATTTGGACTCTCTTAATTCTCATATTTAAGTGCTCAACACAGCGAATTATACGGAAAAGCAAATTTTAGTTCGAAATTTGAAGGTTGTAACTTTCTTCAAGTAGTTTTTACTAGCTTTTTCACTCGAAGTAAACAGGATAAGTTAACGGAAAGGATTACATTTAGATACCGTTTCACCAATTTGACGCTTCACCTTAACATTCACCTTACACCCTCTGGCTTAAGTTTCACGTCGTTCAGTTTATTTTGTTCATTACCTTGCACATAGTCTTTTATCACGAGTATCGCATTCCCAACTATTCTCAAACATTTATCATAAGTTCTAACAGTCGTCATTGATGTAATATAAACCCCATTCATGTTTAACTTTCGCATTATTCAAGGTCAGCAAAATAAGCTTGAAAATATTCACTTCTTCAAGGTAAATAATCATTGTTATATGTTAACTGAGTAGTTGTAGAATCATGTTCTAGTTCGTTTTTAGTACCGCTATAGTGATAGTCCTAATTCTAAAATTATAGATTGACCATTGTATGCAAACCAGATCTAAAAGATCTTACATGGAAGTAACATCATTGTCTATTCTGACTCGTCGTACGTAACAATCAGTAACATGATGTTTAGCGTTTCTAAATAACACATTTAGGCTGGAGATAGAATAAAATGTTTAGTATGAATAAAAAAGAGTAGGTTACACTAAAATGGCCGCGTTCACAACACTGAGCCATGCCATCATATTCAGTAGTGAAGTGTTCCGGCGTTCTCTGTTACTGACCTTTTCGCCGAGTTAAATGCTGTATATTTATTATCCTATTCATGTCGCATTCAGCTTTGAAGATTACGTGTTTTTGACTAATACCACTACAGCATCAAGCACATAATAATGGACTAAGTCTATTATTCCAACATAATAGATAAGTGCACCACTACCGACTAAGAAATACATTCTATAATATGGAAATGTCGGTTCCACTTTAATAATAATAATTTATTCCCAAATAACAACCTGTTGCATGAAGCCTGCCAGTTTACAGTAGATATAGTCTTCTTTGTGATGGATTACTCAGTGGGTTTGATATTTTATAAAATACATTGATTGTAAAATTATAGGAGATAACACTTCTCACACACGAACGCAAATAGTAGTTGTAAGATCCGTGTTGTCAATATGACAGTTTAGAACAACATATATAAGCGAACAATATTGTTTTCGATTAGATCTTCACCAGGCTTTACTTCCAATATATAGTAATCTTTATATGCATATACGAAATTATCAAACAAATCAAGGTAGTTTATGAGTCAATGATAACAATGAAAACGCTTACATAATAATTAAAAAGTGAAAAGTATAAATTGATAGTGTGATAACTGGTGCATTAGTTTTGATAAGAATGATAAAGGCTTAAATCAATTTTACATAGTCGGAAATAGTTCAATGATTAGAAAAATATAGACAATGAGATAACATTAATAGAACTATAAGATGACGTAATAAGAAGCGTTTAGACAATTGAACCGTGAAACTTATATTTGAGATAAAATACAATAAAATGTTAGGAGGGGGTGAAGAAATATAATAAACGAAGAGAAAGTTTGAAAAAACAATAGATAAATTCATTTATTAAGGACAAGGGAGAGATAAGGGCGTTACAAATTTCTTCTGAACACAAAGACTTCGCTTGTTGGCTCGGATTCCTATAGCTTCTGCTATGTGTAAGAGACGAGATCGAACAACATAAGGAAAACTAGTGATAATAAGATAAATAACTTTAAATGACTTGTTTCTGTCCACTATATGACCGCTATCGGTTAAGTGTGATAGAACCGAGCTGCGTATTGTCTTGACGTTACCTTTTCCTAACCACGAAGGGAGGTGTGCACTAAATCTTTGGTTCAATCGCCTGGTAGTGCGCCCAATATAGCTTTCTTCACAATAGCAGCTGAATTTGTTGATACACATAGAAGTGGCATAACCAGGTAAGTAATCCTTCAGTTGGAGAACCACCATAGATCGGGTCGAATACGGTAGATGGAGGTTGGCAGCATTAAAGGTTCTCTTTACTGCTATAGTCAGTCAATTACGTAATACATCACTAGCTACATTACTATTGAATTGCAGCTTCAAGAAAAGATGTCTCTTATAAGCCGTTAGTGTCACTATTTTCTTGCTTGTTACACACTAGCGTTCCTTCAGGAATCCCTGTGGACATCCCGTTTCATTTATTGTGTAATCTTTCTCATTGTTATCATTGACTCATAAACTACCTTGATTGGTTTAATAATTTCGTATATGCATATAAAGATTATTGCATATTGGAAGTAAAGCCTGATGAGGATCTAGTCGAAAATAATATTGTTCGCTTATATATGTTTTTCTAAATTTACAATATGGGAATATTTCAAATGTGATAGTTGGCGCGCTTTAAGGAGGTTGCGTTGCGACTTACAACTCATTGTCGGTAGTAAATCCCCGTAAGTTTGAGAGCTTCTATAGACCGTGACGTTATATCCATCGGGAACATCTGAGGCATCAATGATGGCGCAGGACGATGTAATCCGCTCTATATGCGTTGTTGGTAGCATATCGTGAGATGGCTGAAAAAGAGGATAAGAAAACAGAGGACGAGAAGCAAAGCAGACAATGCTCAGCCTTATTAAAATTGGGTTATTTGTGGTGAAATAATGAAGATATAACTGCATAGACTAATTTTCTATGATTAAGGTAGGTTAAGGTAAACAAACGTGAATATGGTATGAATGGAAGAAGAACCGTATAAGTGGAGGTGATTAAAAAAGAAGCTGAAAGTATAGGATTATGTGAAGTTTGAAAATATAGTACTGAAAACAGTATTCTGATACACAAATGGCTGTCTCTATTTTATGTCAAACCTATTTGAGCCCATTTTTTGTAGACTTTATAGTCTTGGGCAGGTTTCGTTTTTAGCAAATTGTCTAGTTTTGCTTGTAACAGTATTACTCGGTAGAAAGTGAAATCATTTGAGCGTTGTAAACACGGTTTATTGAGGTAGTTCGCATAATAAATCAGCATCAAGACCATTTGTTCATGACATTCCACTAGACCATAAGGAGCCGTAATTAAACAAAATGTTCTGCCCCACAGACATGGGTGGATCGATTTATCTCCTCACCATCATGTTCGCTGGTCAGTAACACCACCCTCCCTCCTTTTGTGATGTTAGGCTCTCTTAAGTTTGTCGTGCGTGTGCATATTGCTTTAATCTAAGCACCTTATTGGAATACACTGTCTCTACTAGTTCCATGATACAGGCAAATCAGATAGTTAAAGCAATTGTATTATGGGTTAAGCATCCATCTATTATATCACGCTGCTATGAAGATAACTAAGGGTAAAAGTTAAAAAACACAAGTAAGATTATATGTGGTTTAAAATTGGTAAGGACTAGTAGCTAGTCAAAAGATATGAAAGAGCATAAGATGGTAAAATTTTCAGGGTAATAAAAATAACACATTGAGCAACTCACAAGGATTTAGGACGGTATGAGCTTATTATGATCGGCCATAGTTGATCAGTATCCATAAGATTAGTGAGTTATCTGTCTACTCGCAATAGAGAAAAAGGACATGACACTTAGGAAGAATAATGTATCTTTAACCATTGGAAAGATTCGGAATCTGAAAGTGAGAGTTAGGAGCACAAAACCGTGATTATTAATCAATGAATAATAAGAGAGGATAAACCGTATATTCTGTATTTTAGTTGTATTCATATTAATAACAATATGGCTCGTTATATTCTTGTTCGTCTAGATATTAGGCGGTCCATAATAAAGTGCCTCATTAATGGGCGGGTGTTCAAGGAATAGTTGAAGCTCATTAGAGTCTAGTAACAGGGTTATTAACCTTTTGGATTTGGTAAAACTTTCACAGTTACGGATAGCTAACGGTAACCTGTTCAACAATAAACTATACCGCACTGTAAAAATAACTTACAAAGCATTTGTTTTGGGTGTTTTACTTTAAGCAGTTTACACAATATCTTTTAGCTATCAAACAAATACATCATAAAATATTTAGAATATTTAGGAATTTGTTCTAGACTAGTATTGGCGCACACATCTATGCTACTGGAATAATACACTTAATCCAATATTCTGAACTTGCGATAATGTGACAATAATAATAATAATAATTTATTCTCAAATAACAGTTTGTTACAAGAAGCATGACAGTTTACAGGCAAGATCAAATTGAAACAAATGATACAATATACACTGTAATAAATTACATAGCTGGGTTGATAATTTATAAGATATGAATGTAGATGGTTTGAATCAGTACCACATTTGGCGCGCTTCATGAAAGTTGCATTGCGAATGTGCGACTGATGGTCAAGGATAGGTCCATTGAAGGTATGAGCTTTTTGAAATCGCAGCCTTATGTCCCTTTGGGATATTCAAGGCTTTAAAGATGGTGCAGGATGAAATCACCAGTCCCATATCTCAAGGGGGCTGAAAGAGGAAGCAAGTAAAAGAAAACACGAGAGGCAGAGTAGCCAATATTCATGAAGGAATGTTTAAGGTATGATTACTCAGTCTAATTTTCCTTTATTAAGGTATATGTTAAGAAAGAGCATTATAATAGGTTAAAGAAAATAAGTGTTGACAAGGTGTGAGTGGACATACAACTGACAAATCGGGGCGATTCGGAAATGAGCTGAGAGTATAAGATTATGTGTGATTATAAAATAAAATATAGTGCTAGAAACAGAATTGTGATATACATTTGGCCGTCTTCCCTTTATTATCGAAGTTATTAGAGCCCCTTTCGATTTTTTAAATATTTTTCTGCCGAACGTATAGTATATTAAGCTGGAGTAACATGTTGCATGTACTGACATGCCCTGACTGACTTGTTAGTCAGTAACGGACTTTTCAGAGAATCAATATAGCATACATTGAAGGTGGTAACAAAATGATGTATCTAATATATAGAGCAACTGGTTTCAAAGAAAGCGTTATAACTTGTCGTTTGAATGCTTATTGTCTTGTCTTGTTTTACGGTAAGTACACCTTTCACTCGTGTCTTGTATGTGGTATTCATATTAGACAACATAAAAGAGCAGTATTTAGGGGAAGTCAGTACACATAATTTGTAGAGAGTAAGCTTAGCCTCTGTTGTGAAGAAATATTTTGTTATGAAACCAATTAGCTGTCGAGATTTATGAATAGTTGAAGAGGCATGTTCTCCAAATTTCAGGCGAAAGAGAGAGCACAAAGACTGTTATATGTTTTGATTTATTAACCACAAAACATGATGACGACTCTAGTAAAAAATGCACACATTTATATATCGATTGTTCACACACTTTGATTAATAATTAGGATGAAATCAGATATATGAAAAATACTTGGAGTTATAACAATTCACATACTGAGCATAGTTCATTTCAATGGAATACAGAATACCGCATATTATACAGAATAAATATCATAAGAGAAAAGAAGACAAATACTACATTGAGTAATCATTACATTGAATCAGATATAGATATACGTGAATTCAAGTTCAAACTAACAGCTTTGGGTAGAGAGACGAAAACTATTCTACCACCTGATTGCTCGACAAGCGGGGGATAGATGAGTCAGTTGGAATATTACTCGATGAATTCTCAATTTAATTAGGGGTAAAAACGCGTAAATAAATAGATGACTGACATGGTCACTACTTAGAAACAAATATAAATACACAAATATGTTCAAATCGGGCATTGGGGTAGAAAAATAGAGTACAAGCGGTTAAGTTTTATTTGTCATAGCTTCAAAAAGGAATAGGACATAACAGAAAATAACACATCAAACGAGAGTTAATGGTTGTTGCAGAAGGTCAAGAACTAATGCGGGAAATTTGAGTGTGACAACATTTTTTCATGTGATCTTAGAATTCTTCTACTTGTCCATTTTTAGGTTATATTACTTACTTACTTACGCCTGTTACTCCTAATAGAGCATAGGCCGCACACCAGAATTCTCCGACCCACTCTATCCTGGGTCTTCTTTTCTAGTTCCATCCAATTCTTGTTCATTTTTCTCATGTCTATTTCCATTTCCCGGCGTAATGTGTTCTTTGGTCTTCCTCTTTTCCTTTGGCCTTGAGGATTCCATGTGAGGGCTTGTCTTGTGACGCAGTTGGGTACTTTCCTCAATGTGTGCCTTATCCACTTCCAGCGCTTCTTCCTGATTTCTTCATCCACTGAGATCTGGTTTGTTCTCTCCCACAGTAAGTTGTTGCTAATAGTATCTGGCCAACGGATCTGAAGTATTTTGCGTAGACAACTGTTAATAAACACCTGTATTTTCTGAATGCTCACTTTCATAGTTCTCCAAGTTTCTGCCCCATACAGTATAACTGTCTTGGCATTTGTATTGAAAATTCTGACCTTGATTTTGGTTGACAGTTGTTTTGAGTTCCAGATGTTCCTCAGTTGTAAATATGCTGATCTTGCTTTGCCGATCCGCGCCTTCACATCTGCATCAGATCCATTTAGGATATATTATATTTGAGATTATCATACTATCTTGAATATGTTCTACTTTATATTTCTGGAAACTAATTAAAAAAGGGGAATTATTAGTTGATATGTACATATCAAGGACCTTCTTTCTTACACATTTTATATAAACTCCATGAGTTTGACTTTAACACGTCTTTATCTCTTGATTATATTGACTGAAAAATAAATATTCGATTGATAATCACAATCTCATAACAACTGAACAACTTGTTTCCAGAATACATTCTCTTCATACAGTCGCCAATTCTAGTAATAAATCATTTAATACTTAATAAGTATATACTTAGGTATTCCACTTACTTAAACAAGCTCTTTTCTCACTCAGTAACTCTAATAAAAGAGACTCATCATTTTCCCAAATAACTAAGAAGTTAAAATGTGTAAAATTATTGTGTGATCCGTTTTAAATGTTTGGTGTGTGTGAAAATCCCTTCATGTATATACTTGCACTTCGTTCCTATTGATCCCCTTAGTTGTACATTTTTGGTTTTTTGATTACATTCGAATTGTTAATATTTGTATTTTTTTACTATAGTTTTTGCTTTTCTTACGCGTTCACAAAGTTTTGTGTTTCTTCCTGAACTGCATCTATGTTGTTTTACTTGATACTTGCTCCTTTTGTGTGTGTTCTATCCAGTCAGGATAAAATAGCGTTCATTTGTTGTGGCTGATTTGATTGATTGAACAACTATTGGTTGAATAGCCGGGTGGTAATATTTGTTTAGGACCGCTATTTACCCAATTACTTGTTTTGATTTTACAATAATAATGAATTTATTCTCAAATAAGAGTTTGTTACATGAGGCATGTCAGTTTACAGGCAAAATCAAATTGTTACAAATGATACAATATCCACTGTAGTAGATTACTTAGCTGGGTTGATAATTTATAGGATATGAATGCAGATGGTTTTGATGACTAGCGCGCTATCAAAAAAGAACAGTGGTATTGTTTCTCGTCGAATTAGTAAACTGTTTTGATCGTAAATTACGTATCAAAACTACGATTTACACTTTAATTGAATCTACTACAGTTAAAGTGATATTCTATTGAGTTTTTTGGCTTTTGTGTATTTATTACATTCGAAAGTATTCTTGGTCTGTATCAAAGTACTTTAATTAAGGTTTGACATCTAGCTTAAGTTTGTCTTGTGGTAAGCTTCTATTCATTGACTGACATTCGGGTTCATACTGTGATCATATTGTGTGTTACACCTTGATCAGAATAAAATGGTTGGTAGTGCTCACAAATGTGGACAATCAAACTGTTTGTTCCCTGTGGAGGAGGGAATGCAGTGTGACGAATGCAATAAGTGGTTCCACAAAATGTGCACCCGTTTAAGTCCCACTGCATACAGAAGATGTTCGAAGCCTAACTTACATTGGCTTTGCATGTTTTGCTGTGCCAACAAGGCATCACTAATACAGGAGGCTATGAGCCTATTGGCTTTGGCCTGTTAGAAGAACGATGGCATATGCGCTGACAACACGGGCACTGACAGTGACGAATATGTCAGTGTAGTACCTGCTGTTACGCGACGCCTCAAACAACCGACTCTGACCGACGTAAAAGTGAAATCTTCGTTGACATTAACAGGGGAAGTAGTACCACGTAGTACTGACATTGTTAATAATGCACCTTCAGTGGGAACCAAAGATTTGGATAAACAGTCACCGTCCCAAATAGTCCCAGTGTTATGAGGGATGAAAAATGAACTACGGTACGTAAGAAACGAAACGAAAAGAAAAAAGCTGTGAGCAGTTCACAGGTAGTCAGTAGCTTACTGGTGGACTCAAATTGTGAGTCACAAATTGCACTACCAAGATCTGAGGGTAAGGGTGAAATCCATCCTTACGTGACTGAGAAGAAAAATCAAATAACATCGAATATTATTGTGAGCGAATCGCTGGAGTCAAACGACCTTGATCCGAAAATTAGACACGCGCATGACTTAGAAAAGCTAGGAGAATACATTTTCACCAGATAACTCTAAAGGATTTCAGGTCAAAAAGTTGGTAAGAATAGGTAAGAGGACCGAGGACAGTGTTGAACCCCGTCCATGCACACTCCTTATGGTAATCCTAGGATCGGAGAAGCAACTGGATCTTTTGTTAGGTAGCGCTCGTTGTCATGACAATTCTGACATCCGAGTTAGACCTGACATGTCTCTTGAAGATAGAATAAAAAGAATGAAAGCATTAGCTGAACTTGCAACTCGTCGGCAAAACGGCTAGGAAAATCTCCGGCTAGTGGGTTTTCGGATTGTCAGGTCTTGGAAGCGAATGCTACCAAGGCCTGTGTGGATAGGCTGTTCTACTTAGGATTGATATATGCCAACGCTTGTAGTCTAAGAAATAAGTTCTATGAACTAGAAGCACCAGTGGACAGGTTAAAGCCACTCATAGTAGCAGTGACAGAAACTTGGTTAGTCCATGACTTAGATATTACTCCAGAATTATCCGGATACCATTGCATCAGGAGTGATAGACACAGATGTAGAAAAGGAGGCGGCGTCCTGTTATATATAGCCAATAATATAATTATCCGCTCCTCTACTAGCGAATCCCATGATAGCGGCACTTGTGAAGTCATTAGCTGTAAGTTGGCTATAGGATGTAGTACATTTATGCTTTCGGAGCCCAATCTGCTTAGCTGATGACTTTGTTTTAGAACACGTTCATCTTTGGAGTGAAAATACCAGATGCTTGATAATAGGAGACTTTAATGTACCTGATGTTAGTTGAACTGATATGACCACAGAAGGATCTATAAACTCCTTTGATAGTTGGTTACTGATAACAATAATGGAGCATGCACTTGTGCAGCATGTATCTCAACCCACACGTTTTGGTGTTAACCAGGGTTCTTCTCTGTTGGATTTGGTAATCACTCATGAGACTGAGGATATTGTGGACTTAAATATTCTCCCACCGTTAGTGAACAGCGATCACGCTGTTTTGTCATTCGCGTTTCGAACTAGGGACATATTATACGATCAGTTTACACCTCGCTCAAATGTATGGAAAGCTAACATATCAGCCATTCAGGAATGCTCTGCTAAGACAAATTGGTTAGTAGATACTAGCATATCAGTTGAAGAAGTATGGTCTGTATTTAAAGGTAAATTTAGACTAGTTACGTCCTCGTTCATACCATACCTGGTATCGCGAAGACCGAATAATAGTCTACCGTGGATAGCTAAAACGGTCAGGAAACTCCTTAGAAAAAGGAAGAATCACTGGGATATGTTCATCTCTACTGGCTTAGAACAATACAGATCCAGTTATTGTAAGATTAGGAATGCCTGTAAAGCGTTAATAAGTAAGACTAGACTATCATACGAAAAACAATTGGTTAGGGATTCTAGATATAGCCCGAAACGGTTATTCTCTTATATAAAAAGGAGAACTAAGAGAAACGATGGAATTCCATCACGTTTGATGCGAGATAATCCGTTAATCTTAACAGAGAATGATGTCGAAAAGGCTGAAGCTTTATCGGAATATTTTAGTGAAGTGTTTTCTATCGGCATTGAGGAAAGACCAATGATTCATCGCAACCGTGACGGCTTGCTGATGGATCCTGTAGTCATTGAGAACGATACTGTATTAAAGCTACTTCAGCATATCAGACATGATAAGTCAAGTGTTCCTGACGATATTCATCCTAGGATTATGAAAGCCAAATCAGATGTAATTTATGAGCCATTAGCGATACTATTCGACATGTCTCTGAGAGAGTCCGGACTTTCTAGAGACTGAAAATACGCCATAATAAGTCTGGTGTATAAGGCTGGGGGTAGGGATTTAGTTAGTAACTATAGACTCGTTAGCTTAACTAGTGCAGTCGTAAAACTGATGGAGAAAATCATTCGGATAGCATTTATAAACTATGTTGAAAGGCAAAATCTTTTCTGCAGGGCACAACATGGAAAGGCCTATCTTGCTTGACAAATTTTCTCATTGCACGAGAAGATTTGGCTGCTGCAAAGGATCGGAATGCTCATGTGGATTCGATTTTCATAGATCTAAGTAAAGCCTATGATAAGGTTTCCCACTTTGGTCTTAAATTCAAACTGAAACGTTTTGGAATGCATTATACAGTTATAGATTGGATAAGTAACTTTCTCTATGACAGGAGACAAAGGGTAAGGGTTAATGGGACTCTTTCCTCGTGGGTAGCTGTAGAAAGTGGAGTTCTCCAAAGGTACAATCCTGTGTCCTCTTTTCTTTTTACTTTATGTGAATGAATTGCCAACTGTAGCAAAACCATCCGTTCTACTCTTCGCTGATGACATAAAGATTTGGAGACCCATACGTAGTATGTCGGATAGAATAGTATTACACGACGATCTTAGCTCATTGGTGACATGATTAGATAGGTGGTCACTAGAAGTAAATCCTAATAAAAGTGTAGTGATGCAGTTAAATAACTCTGATGAATCGTATGACTATACACTAAATGGATTCGTGCTACCCAAATCAAGAAACTATAAAAATTTGGGAGTCATATTAAGCAGTGATCTCAAAACGACTAGTCACTGTAAGACTGCTGCTGCAAAATGCTATGGAGTATTATGGTCAATTTGTAGATCTTTCCAGTATTTAGACGATGAAATGTTTAGATTACTATACCCGATTTATGTGCGACCACATTTAAAATACGGGATTCAAGCAGCGTGTCCTTGTTTCAAATATGAAGTAGATATTCTAGAAGGAGTCCAACGACGAGCTACTAATATGGAACAAGGTCTATCTGGCCTATCTTATGAAGACAGACTGAGACACCTTAACCTATTTCCGTTATCTTACCGTAGAATACGGGGTAATCTAATGTTGGCCTATCGTATACTGAACGATGACTTTGATATTAACATGACTTATCTTTTGCTTCCGTCTAGAACCGATCATTTGAGAGGACATTCGAAGAAAGTTCAAAAACCGAGATCAAACCGTTTACGTCTGGAGTTCCGTTTCACGCACCGGGTAGTGAATTACTGGAATTCTCTATCGGAACACGTAATATCAGCACCGTTTGTTAATATATTCAAAAGGAGATTGGACCTCCACAGTATTACAAACTGCAAGGATTAATATTGGTCGACAGACCTCCTATCCTTATTACTGAAGACTAATCAGTATAACAGTTGGCGCGCTTAATGCGTTGCGAATGTGCAACTGATGGTCAAGGATAGGTCCATTGAAGGTGGGAGCTTCTAAAAGTCGCAACCTTATGTTCCTTTGGAATATCTAAGGCTTTGAGGGTGGCGCAGGATGAAATCGCCCGTTCCATATCACAAGGGGGCTGAGAGAGGGAGCAAATAAGAGAAACCCAGACAACCCAAAAAGGGGAAAGAAAGGGGAAGAAAGGGAAAATGAAGGAGTAAATGCTTTGGTGGCGAAAGGAGAAATAAAGGAGAAAACGCGCCAGAATGTCGCCTTTTTCGCCAGTCCGGGGGAAATAATGAGGATTTTCCCCTTTTTTCCCTTTCGTCGACAAATTACAGACTTACCGCCTAAATATCCGCCAAATTGCCGCATTTTCGCCTAAATTTCCGTTGAATTGCCTACTTATGCGCTTAATTGTCTACTTTTCACCTAAATACACACATTACCTCCTATTTTCTATCCATCGACAGAACCCCAAAGGTCTCCTATATTCGCCTTCATTTTCAACAATAGACAAAATTAAATCTGCAATGCAGTGGAAAAGCGGTATGTCCGGGATAAGAAATCTTGGACCATACAGAACCCGATCATCATCTCTTATGCTCAGAGATGTATTTGACATTATATACATCATAAAGTCGTTCATCAGTTCTTTGCGATCCACGATTTTTTGAGAACAAAAGTTCACTTCAGTACATCCTATAAGATATATATTCACGTAAGATTTTAATGTTCATAACACTATTATCTGAAAGCCTTTGATTGATGTCGCTAGTGGACGGTGTACTAGTTGAAGTACTTTCATTTCAACTGACTTCTCTCTTTACTTCTATAAATTAAGTAAACAACATTGTTGAACTCACTTACCTTTTAGGGTGCTTTCATTAGCAAACTCACTGAACGAAAGAAAGTGATATTTTTTCATGAAAGCAGCTTTCATTTTATTCCACCTTCTGTTATAAGTGGATCTATGACAGCCAAAGGAACGTGACAAGTTCACAGTGGCCCTACGTCTACGAACATTCTCACTGACTTCAATATAACTCATAGTATTGGCCTTACAAGGTAATCAGTTACAATGAACATGAAAGTCTGAGAGCACGTCACTCACCTGCATCACGTAAGTTTTTTGTGATGGCTCCAAAGCATGTCGGAACACTTTAGCTAAACAACAAACGAAGTCACTCTATATGCGTATCAACTGAATGCCTGGTTCCGTATTTTGTACATTGTTTCTATGACAATACTTTTGTTTTTTTATTAAGCGGTGCCTAAATTTTTCGAAGTTTATGAAAACTTCATTTCCGGATGCGGTTCATTCAAACACTGTACGTTACGTAGAATCGTCGACAAATTTCCCCCAAATACACGACGTAAGGGGGAAAAGCGACATTTCCCCTTTATTTACGCTTTCGTCCGCTTTATTTCCCCTTTCTTCGCCTTTATTTCCCCTTTTTGTGTTGCTTGGGAAGGACGAGAGGCAGAGTAGCCAATATTCATTAAGGAATGTTTAAGGCATGATTGCTCAGTCTAACTTTCTTTTATTGAGGTATTTGCTAAGAAAGAGCATTTTAATAGGTTAGAGAAAATAAGTGAATGGAGTGAGTGGACATACAACTGACAAATGGAGGCGATTCAGAAAGGAGCTGATATTATGGGATTATGTGTGGTTACAAAATAAAATATAGTGTTAGAAACAGTATTGTGATATAAAGTTGGCTATCTTCCTTTTTTTATCGAACCTATTGTAGCTCTTTTCATTTTTTTGTATTATTATTATCATTATGTAGGTATCATAGGGTCTTGAGTAGGCTTCGTATATTAGCGAATTGTCTAGTTTGCTTGTGATAGGATTACTGGGTGGGAAGTGAAACCAATTCAACGTTCGTAACACGATTTAAAGAGGTATTTTGCATGATAAATCAGCATTGATATCTTAGGTTCGTGACATCTCACTAAACCATAAAGAGCCGTAATTAGACAAATTGTTCTGCCCTACAAACATGGGTGGATTGAAGTTATCTCCCCACCATCATATTCGCTGGTCAGTAACGCCACCCTCCCTCCTTTTGTGATGTTAGGCTCTCTTACGTTTTTCGTAAGTATAAATACTGCTTTAATCAAAGCCCATGGTTGGAATTCACTGTCTCTACTAGGTCCATGTTACTAGCAAATCCGATAGTTAAAAAGTTTGTTTTATGGGTTAGGTGATCACATAGTATATCTCACTGCTATGAAGATATCTAATGGTTTAAAGAAGTAAAGACCGATAGCAAATAAAAAGATATGAGAGGGTATAAAATTGTAGAGAAAAAAAGATTTTAGGGTAAGAAAAATAAAGCATTGAGAAACCCGCAAGACTTTGTGGCCAGATTTTGAGCTTTGTATGATCGGCCTTAGTAGATCAATATCCATAATCGAGATTCGAGTTACATCCTAGCAGTTGACGTGTGAAACGTCTTTGAACATCTACTCTTATCTTGTCTGTGATATTCATATTAGAGAAGACAAAAGAGCAGTATTCAAGAGAGGGTAGTACACATATTTTGTAGAGAGTAAGGTTAGCCTCTGTTGTGAAAAAAGTTTTCGTTATGAAACCAATTAGCCGTCTAGATTTAGAAATAATAGTGGAGGCATGTTCTTCAAAGTTCAGGCTTCCTGTGTAATTATTTCCTAAATTGTGTACTGATTCAAGTGTTTGGACTATACTTTCATTTAAGTGAAGTTGCGGTTTATAGGGATGCTTTCCAAAGTGCATGATCCCGCACTTGTTGAGGTTAAATGGTAATTGCCATTTTTCACTCCATATAGTTAAGTTATTGAGGTCCTTTTGAATCTGGGATACACTTTCGCTTAGTGTCTCAGGCTTATAGCTGTATACTATTTTGAGATCATCACCATATAAGTAAGGTTTCCCAAACTCTATGGTGTCACATATATCGTTTATATACATAAGAAACAAAAGTGAACCTAACACGCTTCCCTGGATGACTCCACTGGTGATTGGTCTAGGTGACGAGAGACAGTCATTGTACTTTACCATCTGTTTACGTTCTATTAAGAACGAAGCAAACCATGAGTATAGTGGGTTGTTTATTCCGAAGGACTTTAGTTTGACGAGTAGCCTTTTGTGTGGGACCTTATCAAAGGCTTTCTTAAAGTCTAAGAATAGGACTGGTGCAAGGAGTTTGCTGTCTCTTTCCAGAGTTATATCATTCAAGTAGTCTACTAAGCATGTATCGCATGATGTGGACCTAAGAAATCCATGCTGGGAGGTCGGTATGAGATTATTAGTTAGTAGATGTTGGGTTACAGCCGCCTTAACTACTTTTTCCATCACTCTGGATACCACTGCAGTTATGTTTATAGGCCGATAATTTTCAACGTTTGCTTCAGGTCCTGTTTTAACTTTGGGAACGACATATGTAGTTCTACAAGCAGTAGGGTAACACGCTGAAGAGAGTGATATCGCGAATAGTTTGAGAAGCAAAACACACATGTCATCACAACTACGTTTTAGCATGCTAGATGGAATGCCATCTGGTCCATCAGTGTAGGGGTGTTTCAATGTACTGATTGCCTTGGAAATATTTTGTACATTGAATTCTACATTAGTAATTTCACAGGGAGGTACTGGGATTCGTTCTGAATCATTAAATGGTTTTTCGTTAGTTAGTGAGAAACAAAAATGTTCACTAAATAATTCTGTGACAAGTTTGGGATCTTCGTACATTTGTTTACCTTTAATGAATACACTCCCTCTCGATCTAGAGCGTTTAAGTTTATTTTGGGGTAGTATGGTTAGTACAGAAGAGTTATTATTAAGTCCAACTGAACGTTTTTCCTATGTGACTGCTTTTTGTTTGCTTATTGCCTCTGTTCGGACAAGTATTTCTGTCATCGTTACTAAAGAGGAAAAGTCATTTAAGTCGTGGAGTCGAGTACAATACTTTGAAGACGTCTTCTTGTACTAACCGGTATATATATCTGGTCCATCACTGTAGGGGTGTTTCAATGTACTGATTGCCTTGATGATACTTTTGATGTTGTGATAAAATATATTGGTTAATGTGTCGGTATTGCTTGAGGTAAAGAAAGTTCCCCAATTAGTGCTTCTTAGGTAATTGTGCAAGTTATTTCAATCAACCTTGCGATAGTTTCTACGAAGTGTTACGGTTTTACTTCTGTCGGTTGGGATTTTTACATTAAGGCTGCATATGACAATGTTATGATCACTACCTGGAAACGTTTTTCCAATATACAAAGTATTGGGGATAAGGCCACTGGTAAAGACTAAGTCCAAGATGTTTTGACGTCTGGTAGGGCTATCGACATACTGAGTCCATTGTCCAAGCTCTAAGCATTCAATGAATGACTCATAACGTCTGGGCGCTTTGACTGGGAGCCAGGAAATTTCGGGCATGTTGAAGTCACCACAAATGAGCTTGCCTGTGAATGGAAGGGATAATGCTGGTGTGAGTTCCTCCAATAATACTGCTATTTATCTTATTGATGTGTTAGGTTGACGGTAGACACAGGCGAGCAGTAAGGTAACGGAATTCGACGGCTTTAGTACAATCCACACCGAATCCTTCAGTTTGTTTTGTTCAGGCATATCACATAGTAGTGAGTTTAGGCTAGAGTGAGCATCCTCCGCCTCGTCCATTCAATCTGTCGCTTCTATATAGGAAATAGTTATCAAGAGATATACTTCTGTCGGAAATATTACTGTTAGTCCATGTTTCAGATATCATAATAAGTGATGGTTGATATATGGATACAAACATGGCTAAATCCGTCTTTTTGTTGCAGATCGACCGAGCGTTGATAAGACATATATTAAGCAAGTGGCCTACTAAGTTAAAATGGGTGAGGGTATCTCGGATAAAGTCATCGTAACCCTCGCGGGTGTGAGATGAGTTTGAAGTGAGGGATTGAATGTTTTTCATTAGCTCGGTATTTTGATAGCTAGACTTAGTGGGAGATGTATCAAATGAGCTAGTGAAGTTGATTGGGGAATTTACCCAGGAGGAAAGGGTGGGAGTACTCTGTGATGGAAACTGTACAGAGGAAACAAATTTATGGTTTGCATGTGGTTTGAAATAACCTGGGCTATATGCTTCAGCAGAGGTGTCACTAGGAGTCTTATTCCAAAAAAATCTTGTACAGGCATACTGTGAAGTGTATGGTCATTTACAAAATAGTCTTGATGGTTAGACTCGTTATGGCTATTTACGTTAGCGTGAGAGGTGTCTGCTACGCGTAACTGGGAGGAGTTGAGACTGTTATTATATACGGGAGCCGCCTTTTTGTGATGGGTTGGTACTAAAGAGTGTGAAAAGTTTTTTTTTGAGAATAATTACAGTTGTGATCCTGGGGAATGTAAATAGAATGTGGAGTGAGAAACCCATTTTTACCATTCTTATTAATTTTAGGCTTCAGGGGGTGACTTGGGTAGCCAGTTCTCTGGTAGTTTTCTTTAGTCTGTGTGTAAGAAGGCTTGTTACTCCGAAGCCCACTTCCCGTTTTGCAACTTAAAAGTGTTGAAGGCAAGTTATACACTAGCAGCGGGGAGAACCTGTTCACTGTTCTTGGGATACCTATAGAGCAGTTGGGTCCAATCTTACGTGTTTTCCTATTCGGTATCATTAGATTTGTCTTTCCACCCTTTGTTTTCAGAGCTGGAGTCTTTTGTTGTCTCTGTGAGATTAACTTAAGTTCATTCAAGTCTAATTGTGGATATCTTAAGGAGGACAAATTTTCAAGTGTATAGGTTTAGTTCGATGTGTGTTGTTACTCAACTCCGCCTGGAGTCCCTCCGGGGACTACTTCTGGTTCCAAGCCCGGATAAAGGAGGAGGGTTGGGCATGGGGTTAGCGTCCCCATCCCGTAGAAAACTAACTCGCTTAAAAACGCTGACCAGAAAAAAATTATTCAAACCTTTTAAACTCTGCCCTGGCAGTTAGAAGGTCTTCATTTAGAAGAACTATGACGCCTCATGATGAAAGCAGAATTCCTTCGGAAGTTACGAGGCCGATGCCCCTTCTGACAACCAGAGCCACCATTTATTTAGGTACATGGAATGTTCGTACAATGTGGGACACCGGGAGAGACTCTCGAATTGCTGCAGAAATGAGGAGATACAACCTAGAGGTGCTTGGGATCAGTGAAACACATTGGACGCAAGTTGGACAACAACGACTAACTTCAGGAGAGCTTCTGTTATACTCCGACCATGAAGAAGAAAATGCTCCACATACACAAGGAATTGCACTGATGCAGTCCAAACAAGCACAAAATGCACTTACGGGATGGGAATCTCATGGACCAAGGATCATCAAAGCTTCATTCAAAACAAAGAAAGAGGGCATTTCAATGAACATCATCCAATGCTATGCACCTACCAACGATTACAATGAAGACGCTAAAGATCAATTCTACAATAGGCTGCAGTCAATCATCGAGAAGGGCCCAACAAAGAACCTGACCATTCTGATGATTTACTCAAAGGAGAAGGAACTTGTGTGGGGAGCAACTGGAAGGGGACAGCTGACAGACTCGTTCGAAGTGAAGACCGGCGTCAGGCAAGGTTGCTTACTCTCACCCTTTCTCTTTCTTCTGGTGATCGACTGGATCATGAAGACGTCAACATTTGAAGGGAAACACGGGATACAATGGAAATCTAGGATGCAATTGGACGGTCTAGACTTTGCAGGTGATCTGGCCCTTCAATCTCAAACGCACCAACAAATGCAGGAGAAGACAACCAGTGTAGCAGAAGCCTCAGCAGCAGTAGGTCTCAATATACACAAATGGAAAAGCATGTTTCTCCGATACAACACAGCATGCACCAATCCAATCACAATTGACGGAGAAGATTTGGAAGATGTAAAAACCTTTACATATTTGGGCAGCAACATTGATGAACAGGGCTGATCTGATGCAGATGTGAAGGCGCGGATCGGCAAAGCAAGATCAGCATATTTACAACTGAGGAACATCTGGAACTCAAAACAACTGTCAACCAAAATCAAGGTCAGAATTCTCAATACAAATGCCAAGACAGTTATACTGTATGGGGCAGAAACTTGGAGAACTATGAAAGTGAGCATTCAGAAAATACAGGTGTTTATTAACAGTTGTCTACGCAAAATACTTCAGATCCGTTGGCCAGATACTATTAGCAACAACTTACTGTGGGAGAGAACAAACCAGATCTCAGTGGATGAAGAAATCAGGAAGAAGCGCTGGAAGTGGATAAGGCACACATTGAGGAAAGTACCCAACTGCGTCACAAGACAAGCCCTCACATGGAATCCTCAAGGCCAAAGGAAAAGAGGAAGACCAAAGAACACATTACGCCGGGAAATGGAAATAGACATGAGAAAAATGAACAAGAATTGGATGGAACTAGAAAAGAAGACCCAGGATAGAGTGGGTCGGAGAATTCTGGTGTGCGGCCTATGCTCTATTAGGAGTAACAGGCGTAAGTAAGTAAGTGTTAGTGGGACAGACTGGATTAAAGCGTGCTCAATGCACAATCGCTTTGGTGCACGCTGATTGGCTAATTCTTATCCAATCAGCACTAGTCGATAGTTGGAGAATACTCTAGAATCTTCTCATGTAAAAACTATAAATATACTGACGTTTTCTCCTATTCGGCTTCTAACTGTCATCTTACTTCCATCTAACGTTGTTATTTGGAATATAATCTCTTTCCTGTTCAACCGTGTTCTGATTTGGGGACTTGTCGAGTGAATCGGTGTCCTAGAATACCAAGCAACAAGAATAGCTGGGTCATAACTGTAAGAAGAGATTATAACAGTAAGTGTTGTTGCTCGACTCACATTTTAGTACATTACTGAGCGAACAGCTGGGATTAGTTATGTCGTTATGATTTTTGGTGTCAGTTGGGGTCCGTATCTTATCCAAACATTTCTGATCTGCAGACTCATCTAGATCAACAGAGTGATCAGCCGTATGTGAAGTGGTATCGTGCTGATTGTTCGTGTGTTTTAAACTATTTGCTGTGTTGCAAACTGTCTCAGGCTGATTATTGACTGTAACACTCCCATTCAATTCTATCGCTTCGCGTCTTCTTACACGACGTTGACAGGGCGTAATGTCTGTAGTGACGTTTATGTTCTTGGATGGAATTAGTAAGCTAAATGTTTGCTAAAATCAATAAACTGCTTAGTATCGTTACAACAGCCAAACATAAACAAGAGGGGCAATTTGATCTGTCTGACTTTTTTTCTATGGCGTATGACTTTGCAGTTAACGTTCGGCATACCGCATGCTCTAAGGCAAATATCCTTTAACTTAGATGGGTGTGTGGAGCCGTGGAGGTTATACACAACTGTATTGAAGGAGGACATCACTCTCTTAGTCACTTCTTTAGCCACAAATTCCAAAATGCACTCAGCTTTAGTGAGTTGCTCATGACTTCTGTCTGTATCAAGGCCCCATATATGAGTGAGGGGTGCTAGTTGCTCAAGTTTGTCGTTAATTTCGGATAGAGAGTTTTGTAGCTGTCGGATGTCATTACTATATCTATCAGTATTTTGGTGTGTATGAGGTGGACCATTCGACTCTTTAGTTTTTGAAATTTTAGATTTAGGCCCTGGTAGAACATACTGTCTAGTAGACTGTGCTGACTTTTCGATGCACGTCGGTATAGTGTCTTGTATGTCAACCAGTCTTACCGTTGGCATACTGCACGTAGAGATCGAGGGGCTGCGACATGGAGAATCTGCCCAAGCTTGAAATTTTGGGGAAATCCCCAAAGTGAAAAACCTTCCCCATTGTTTGTGGAAATTTTGAGGAAATCCCCAAAATGAAATAGTTTTCCCCATTGTTTGTAGAAATTTTGGGGAAAATCCCGAAAATGTTCGTAGCGCATTTTTGCACACTAACATTTCATCTACATAATATAAAAAAGCCTCATAGTAGTAAATTTGAATAAAACAGTTCACATTTTAATGCATTACAGACTTTTGGTGAGGGATAGTCCATCAAATTTCAGGTCTCGTTTTAATACATCAACAAACATACACGAGACAAAGTTATCGGTTGTAAACCTCTTTTTCAAAATTCGAACGCTATGCAGGTGAGTTATTAGCAGCGCAGGTCGAAAACTTTTTGTGCTGTCTGTGTTCAGTCTTACTTAAGTCAATTATTTCTTTCATAATAATAATAGACAGGTAGATAAAATTGCAAAATGGCGGGCTGATTATTTCGCGCGCTATTTAAAAAGGACAGTGATATTTTTCCTCGCTGAGTAAATTTGTTTGTTTTGATCGTTTATTACGTATCATGACTACTGTTTTCACTTTAATTGAATTTATTTCAGTTAAAGTATTCGACTAAGGTATCGTATTTACTGTTTTGTCGTTGGTACTCTTGAGTACCGCTTTTTCAACTGTATCTGTTAGTACGTTTGGTCCTAGCAATCTACAGCTCTTCACCTTTGGTCATTGATAAATTTTTTTGTTTCTGAATATCATCACAGTTTAAAAAAGAACCCCTCCTAAATGACCGGACAGTGTAAAAAAAGCAGTTGTCAACGTCCGGGTTGTCGTTATCCTGTTGAAAAAGGCATACAGTGCGACGAGTGCAAAGGCTTGTACCACGAAGTTTGCATGAACTTAACGTCTGCTGCTTTCAAACGGTTCAGTAAGAAGGGTTGTGTGTGGCTTTGTCAACAGTGCTGCTCGGATGCAAACAGCTTGCTAACCGAGGCTATCTCACTGGTTGGTACTGCAAAGAAGTGTTTTAGCAAGCATAGTCGAAACGCGTCAAACAGCACTCGATCTGTCGACACGCAAATCAACGTGAAGGAAACTAAGGTTAGTCCGGTGATAGATGACTCACGCCTGTCAAAGAAGGAAAAGCAGTCTCCAAAGAGGCCTGCCTTAAACAAAAGCTCAAGAAAAGTAGGGTCTTCTGTTCTCCATCTCCCAGATGGGATTCAACAGGAAACACCTAGAAGCCGCAATCGCGAGGCTCGATCGGTTTCAAACGGTAAACATAACACGACCCCTCAGGTCGCCGACAACCCCCCAAAACCCAACACTAGGTTTGACGCAACTGTTATTGCTTCTACCAGCACCGTTGACGAATGGGTAAAGGTTGTGAGGAAGAAAAGTAGGGATATAAAAGAGAAACCTGCCCCCGTAAAAGTGGTTGAAAAATTAAAAGCTGATCATAGCGACAGATCAGCTATTTTTTGTAGAATCAAGGAGAGCGATAGCTCTGAACCTAAAGCTTGTTTTGAGCATGACATTGTACTGATTAGGCAGCTGCTTAATCAACTCATGCCTCAAAGTATGACGGGGGTCACCTTGCTAAAGGTGTACAGACTAGGGAGTCTAGCGGACGCGAAACCAAATCATTCCAGACTGCTTAAAGTAGTATTCGGCTCTTCGAACAAACGTGACCTAATTTTACAAAATGGACACAAATTAAAGGGTTCAGGAGTCTTTTTCCGAAAGGACCTACCGTTGGCAGACCGTGTTAAAAGGCGGGAAGCCGAGAAAGAACTACAACATAGGTTAGACGCTGGCGAAAAAGAACTGAAAATTGTAAAGTGTATCCCATGAGAGTGGGACGTGTGAATTAGTTAGTCTTCGCTTAAAATGCAAGGGACAAGAGCTGCTGATTGGTTTGGTCTATTGCAGTCCAAGCTGTGAGGCAAATGACATCCTGTTAAGCAGTCTCAATACTTGGTCCCAAAGTGGTCGATGTCTAATCCTAGGGGACTTCAATGCACCTATGGTAGACTGGGAAAATCTGCGAACTAAATCATCGGAGAATTCTTTCGAGCAGGAACTAGTTGATGGGGTTATCACATGTGCTCTTGTGCAACATGTGAAAGAAGCGACAAGGTACGATCCGGACACTAAATCATCCTTATTAGATCTTATACTGACTCACTATGAGGATGATGTTGCGAACCTCCAACATATGCCACCCTTAGGTAAAAGTGACCACGCAGTTTTAACTTTCGACTTCCATATAACTACCAGTCATGAGGACGCGTCAGTCCAGTTCAGACCCAACATCTGGAAAGCAAACATACCAGACATCATGCACTCAGAATCGTTAATAGATTGGACAATAGACCCAGAGTCCTCCATTGAGACGGCCTGGGACGCATTTCAAAATTCATACTTAAAAGTTACCACACCTCACATCACTTGGACTATACCAAAGGGGCCGAAAAACTCTTCACCATAGTTCAGTAGGGAGGTCCGTTTCCTTCTCCGTAAGAAAAGGAAAATGTGGGATAGATTTTGGTTACTGGGGCTGATGAGTCAAAATCTCAGTATCAAAAGGCTCGGAACACTTGTGACTTGACCCTCTGTATTTCTAGAAAATTGTACGAAGAAAAACTTGTTAAGGAATCCATAGAATGTCCTAAACGCTTGTATTCCTATATAAACCAAAGGACAAGGAGAAAAGGAAATATTCCTGCTATATGGGGGTACAGTACTGCTTCATCATTAGTGGAGGACGACTTTGGTAAGGCTCAAGCGTTCTCGAACTACTTTAGCAACGTATATACCATAGAAGCGCCCTTCTCGTCAGCCTTATACAGATCCCTCATACATACACTGGATAGCGTGACCATTAAAGAACTCGATGTCTTTGGTCTGCTAAATAAGCTTGACAGGTAAATCCACGGGGCCCGATGAATTACATCCTAGGCTACTGAAGGAATTATCTAACTTCGCTGCAAGCGCTTTAAGTACATGCTTTAACCTATCCGTTACGCAGGGTTGCGTACCGAAAGATTGGAAAAACGCCATAGTAAGTCCTGTCTTCAAAACAGGCACGAAACACAAACCTGAGAACTACCGTCCCGTTAGCCTAACTAGTGTGGTTGTTAAAATATTAGAAAAGATTATTCGGAAGGAGCTGTTTAAGTATCTCGATAAAAACCGGATCCTCTTGGAGAAGCAGCACGGCTTCAGAATAGGTTATTCTTGTCTCACTAACTTATTAGTGGCTCGTGAAAGCTAGTGCGCTCTTAAGGACCAAAAGCTACCTGTAGACGTCGCCTTCAATGATTTCAGTAAAGCTTTTGATAAAGTTCAGCACAACCGGCTGTTATATAAGTTAAGAAAAGTCGGGATTAGAGGCAATTTATTGATGTGGATAAAAGACTTCTTAGTTGGACGTCAACAACGAGTTCGGGTGAACTCAAAGTTATCTAGCTGGGGAACTGTGCTTAGCGGAGTGCCCCAGGGTACAGTTTTGAGGCCAGTGCTATTCCTCTTGTATGTAAATGACCTTCCTTGTCTCCTATCATCATCGGTCTTGCTATATGCTGACGATGTCAAGATATGGAAAGCGATACGATGTAAGAGTGATAGCTTAGAACTTCAAAATGATTTGAAGAAGTTATCTGAATGGTCTCAAACATAGCAGTTGCCAATAAATACTTCCAAGTGTGTTGTGATGCATGTCGATCATCAAGGCACAGATACATACACGATGAATAACACTGAGCTACCTGTCGTCCAGACATATAATGACTTAGAAGTTATCGTTAGTCAAGACTTAAAGACTACTGCACACTGCCGCGCAATAGCCGCCAAAGGTTTTAGAACCTTATGGTCAATACGTAGAGCTTTTAGTCATGTCGACGCTAAAACGTTTTTGACTTTGTATACAGTGTTCGTTCGTCCTAAACTTGAGTACTGCATACAAGCGGCTAGCCCCTGCTTAAAAAAAGACAGTGAGCTTCTGGAAAAAGTTCAGAGAACGGCGACTAAGCTGGTTCCCGGAATAGCGAAGCTTGCGTATGAATCTCGACTGGCCAAGCCACACCTTTTCCCGTTGTCATATCGCAGAACTAGAGGCGATTTGATTACAGTCTACAAATTGCTTAGTGATAAATTTGCACCTCATTTTTCTTGTCTTCCAAAACAGAGAATTTACGAGGACACTCCATAAAAGTTCACAAGCCGAGAACAAATTACTTGTCAGCTGACTATCGAATCATCAACGAATGGAATTCACTAACTCAGCACGTGGCTGAGGCTCCATCCGTCGACTCTTTCAAAAGAAAGTTGAATCAACTGAGAGACCACCATTGCCAGGACTAACATAGGCCATCGAGCCTCCTGTCCTTCTCAAAAAGAAACTGAAACTGAAGCTGCAAAATACCTGAGGTTGTTCGGTTGTTCCCGAGCAACCAAAGGGGTGCTACACCTAAGATTTGGAACCGGGAACTGTAGTCAATGACCGAGTCAGTCTTAAGTACTTTGCGAGTGAAGTCCCGTTGTATTCCTTCCACCTTTAGTATATCAGATAGGCGTAGGTCAGAAAATAAGAACGAGCAGTAATCAACGATAGGTCTTACGCAAACTTTATAAAGAAGGATTTTAGATTCATTTTGATAGAAATTACGGAGAATGAAGCCAAGCAATTTCCGCATTTTGAATGCTTTGGCTGAGATGTGTTCAGAGGAATCAAGTCTGTGTGAGTAATGTACCCCTAGGTTAGTTACTGATGCCACTCTGGGCAGTGTGTGATTGCTAAGTGTTAGCTTTATTTTAAGAGACGTGTCTCCTTCATGAATATTGGCTGCTCTGCCTCTCGTCCTTTCTTTTACTTGCTCCCTCTTTCAGCCCCCTTGTGATATGGAACGAAAGATTTCATCCTGCACCATCCTCAAAGCCTTAGACATTCCAAAGGGACTTAAGGTTGCGACATTTAGAAGCTCCAACCTTCAATGGACCTATCCTTGACCATCAGTCGCACATTCGCAACGCGACTTTTATGAAGCGCGCCAACTGTGATACTGATTCAAACCATCTAAATTCCTATCTTATAAATTATCAACCCAGCTATGTAATTTACTGCAGTGAATATTGTATCATTTGTATCAATTTGATCTTGCCTGTAAACTGGCATGCCTCATGTAACAAACTGTTATTTGAGAATAAATTATTATTATTATTTTTACATAACCAGCCGCATTTCTCTGTGTTGAGCTCTAACCTCCAGCGTTTGCACCAGTCGTCTACCATGTTGAGTTCATGTTGGATTGTTTCCATAGTACTGCGTAAATCGCAAATGTCAGTTTTATAGATGACTTTTAAATCATCGGCATAGAGGTAGGTCTTACCTGTGCTAAGGCACTTGCATATATCGTTGATGTAGATTATAAAGAGCAACGAACCCAAGACACTACCCTGTACAACACCACTGCTTATTGGTCGAGGTGTAGATGTTTTAGAGTTAATCTTGGTTATTTGATATCTGTTCGTAAGAAAAGACTTGATCCATTGCAAAAGGGGATTTATAATTCCAACTGACTTAAGTCTGCTGATTAGAAAATTATGAGGTACTTTATCAAAGGCTTTCTTAATATCGAAGTACAGTATAATAGCTAGTTTCTTCTGGTCTCGTATACGAGTAACCTCGTTAAAGAAGTCTATCAGGCATGTACTGCACGACCTTGTTCTAATGAAGCCGTGTTGTGACGGATCTATTAGATCTTCTTTGAGTAGGTGATCAGATAGTTGATTTTGTATCACTTTTTCCATTATGGGTGATATTTATAGGTCTGTAGTTTTTAACCAGGTTTCTCGGTCCGGATTTGTGTTTGGGGAGAACATACGTTACCATACAGGTTTCTTGATATGTACCTGTCTCTAAAGATATTGTGTATATTTTGAGTAGTAGCGTCTGTATGTCCGGTCCTGACACTTTATAAACGATTGAATGGATGTCATCGGTACCAGAACTCGTATTTGGCTTAAGGGTTTTAATGGCGGTATGTATACTCCTAATGTCGAAGTTTATGGTACTAAGATAGTTTTTGCCGGTGCACTTTATGTCGATGTCTGGAGCATCGGATGTATTCCCATTGTGAGAAAACCATTCACTTAATAGTTCACATATGACGGTTTGGTCATTATACGTTACTCCATCGTGCAGTAAGGAGTGAATGTTGTGGTCTGTGTTCTTTCTTATGCGTTTCGTGAGGAGACGACATAGGGTTTGGGCTTTAGATGCAGCAGCGAGCGCAGTACGTTCCTCTACCTGTTTATGCTTGTTGTGTTGACTTTGTACTCCGTCAAGTACAGAGTATATCTGGTGCAAGGCACTGAAGTCTTTTGATATATAGTACATTCTTTTCAGTTTTCGCAGTTTAGACCTAGTCTTTTGGTTTATATAGGAAGTAATTGTTTTAAAACCAATTTTAGTGGGTATAGTAGTGTCTAGTGCAGATTTGGTGGTGGTATTGAATATTTTTAATGTTTCTAAGAGGTTATTACTGGTAAAGAAACTGCCCCAGTCAGAGTGCTTTATTAGAAATCGAAAGTTTTCCCAGTCAGCGTTTGCATAGTCTCTATATTGGAGTCGCGTGTTTAATGTCTTTAATTTGTTGCATATGGTAAGAGTCGGAAGGGTGCAGAGGACTATTTTATGATCGCTGTTGTGAAACTTTTCGCCAACCACCATTGATGTTGGTGTGACATTATGACAGAATATCAAGTCAAGAATGTTGTGATTTCGTGTAGGCAGGTGTACATGTTGTTGTCAGCCGTGTATGTCTCAGGACCTAAGTATGCTTTCAAAGCACAATGGGCCAGAATGTGTCTTCCAGTTGATGGTGGGAAGGTTGAAATCACTACATACAATTTTGTATGTGAAGTCAAGCGAGGCAGCCTGAGCAAATAACTCACTTATAATAGTATCGCTTGAACTAGGAGTGTTAGGAGCTCGATATATACATCCGATTAGTATTTTACATTCATGAGTGTGCACAGTAAGCCATATCGATTCAGCAAGTTTGCTGAGGACGTGGTCGCTATAGATTTCCGCTCTCAAACTTTTTGATACATAAACGAGACAACCACCACCCTTCTTGGTTACTCGATCACAGCGGAAGAGCTCATAGGTGTCTATTTGTAGAAAAGTGTCTGTGGTATCGGAGGACAGCCAATTTTCCGTTATCAAAGCAAGTGAGGGGTTGTTTAGAAGTAATAGGGTGCGTAGGTGAGTCATCTTACTTCGTACAGATCGAGCGTTGATTAACATGTGTGTCAGGTACGGTGACTGTTTGTCTAGTAAGATAGGTATGATGTCAGTTTTATAGATGAATTTTAAGTCATCGGCATATAGGTCGTTCTTACCTGTGCTAAAGCACTTGCATATATTGTTGATGTAGATTATAAAGAGCAACGAACTCAAGACACTACCCTGTACAACACTGTGGAGATAGACCCGACAACCTTAATTTGTAAATAGTTTTCAATGTTATTTGCATTTATTTTGTCAACCTTCCACTGTATGTATATTTAACATTAAATGACTGTAACTGTTGTTTTAGTAAATGACCTTGAACACACTTTCCGTTGTACTGCTACATAGCGTGACATACCGCTGCTGACTAACAAATACACTGCTTCTCACACATTCCTCGTTCTATTTTCATTTGAGATTGAGCTAATTGAAGTCTAAATCAAATACTATCTACATTTATAGACTGTAATCGGAATATATCACATCCTACGTCGAACTATATCACTAGAGAGTTCGCCAACCTGCTGAGAATCATCAAGCATTTATAATTGTGGATTTACATTACTGGACCTAATCAGAACACGCAACGTTTGATCAATTTAAGTAACGTCCCTAATTTTTATTGTATTTGTAACAATTAATTATATATATTAATATTACTATTGATTTTTAATAACTTTGTTTATATTTTTTGTGTTCATATCTGTTTGGTCCACCACAATTATTTGGTGAGCCTTGAATTCATTATAGACGTTTACTGTTTATGTATACATTTATTCATTTTTTATTACTTGGCACGCTAGTTCATTTTTTTTGTTTTCCCACTATGAACTCTCCTAGTAAACTCATTGATATAGATAGCTCATCTGCCAACATCCAACAACAAATAACATGGTTAACACAGCAGCTAGCATCACTGCAGGCGATTATTTCTACCATCCATTCTCGACCTGCCAGATCTACGTCCAGAAGGAGATCAGTATCCAGACCTCGCCCTAGGTCACCCAAACGGGCTGCAGATACTTTCTGGTATCATGCGACTTTCGGGGAGAAGGCACGCCGTTGCACTAAACCGTGCAATTTTAAAACAAGCAACCCAAATGACCAGGGAAACGAGACGGCCAGACAGTGATGGCGGCGCCTGTTTCTGGCCACTACCCGAGCCGTCTATTTCACGTCGGGGATCGAATTTCGGGCTCAGATTTATTGGTCGATACAGGAGCCAAAATCAGCATAGTCCCATTACACCTCTCTCAACGACGGCACTCGCAAAGTACTAAATTGTCTCTAGTCGCAGCCAATAACACAGTCATTAAAACCTATGGTGAACAATCACTTGTCTTAGATCTTGGTCTCCGTAGACGTTTCACATCGTAGCTGAAATCAAAAAACCCATTTTCGGGGCCGACTTTCTTGGTGCTTACAGCCTATTGGTAGACATGGGGAAAAAGAAACTCATTGACAAGAACACAAGCTTACAGGTCAATGACACTCCTACCTCGAATTACGAAATTCATGGCGTTCGAATGTTAAGACCTGAAAACAAAATTTTCAATGATATCCTGTCGAAGTACGAAAGTATAACCAGAGCTGATTACCAAAGTGAATGTTCCACACACCATGTTCAACACAATACCTCTACTACAGGACCACCCATTCGTGCCAGGGCGCGAAGACTCCCTCCGAACAAGTTGCAGTTCGCTAAGAGAGAATTCGAACACATGATGCAACTTGGGATAATCAGACAATATAACAGTCCTTGGGCCTCGCCGTTGCATATGGTTCCCAAGAAAGATCAAGACTGGCGCCCATGTGGAGATTATCTCCGATCAAATAACCAGACTATCCCAGACAGGTATCCAATCCCTCATTTACACGATTTTTCTTTAAATTCACATAGAAAACAGATCTTTTCAAAGTTAGATCTAGTTCGAGCATACCATCAAATACCGATGGCACCTGAAGATATCCAAAAAACAGCTGTAATCACACCTTTTGGCTTGTTTGAATTCTTGAGGATGCCTTTCGAACTAAAAAACGCCGCTCAAACCTTTCACAGATTTATGGATGAAGTAACTAGAGGTTTGGAATTTGTATTTGTCTATATCGACGATGTTTTAATCACTAGTTCTTTCACTGAAGAACACGTTCAGCACTTACACACGCTTTTTCAACGTTTCAAAAGTTATGGTGTTGTAATCAACCCTTCGAAGTGTATATTTGGAGCCTCATCTCTGGAATTTCTAGGACACCACATTGATTCCCAAGGAATTAAACCGCTTGAAGAAAAAGTCAAAGCCATCTCCAGCTACCCAGAACCAACCTCAGTAAAATCACTGCGTCGTTTTCTGGGGACATGCAATTTTTATCGTCGATTTCTACCGAATTGTGCCGATGTACTACAGCCATTGACAGATTTACTGAAAAATGATAAATCAGGTACCAAGAAAGAAAAAACCAAATATTTAAGTTACCTTCCGATGCTAAAGTAGCATTCGAAACAGCTAAATCCGTGATTGCTAATTCTACCATGCTTCAGCATCTAAATACTGACCCCACAACACTGTTGATCCTATGCACAGATGCTTCACAAAAAGCCGTCGGGGCAGTATTACAACAGCGAGTAAACAACACGATTACCCCCATTGCCTTTTTCTCCAAGAGATTATCGCCAGCACAAGAACGTTATAGCACTTTTGTACGCGAACTCTTAGCTATTTATTTAGCAGTAAAACATTTCAACTTTTTCCTACAGGGTCGCGATTTCATCATTATGACAGATCATAAACCCCTTTGCCATTCTTTTGGCACTTCCTATGACAAACACTCTCCACGAGAAGCAAGACAATTGGATTACATTTCTCAATTTACAACAGACATCCAATATGTCAGAGGACATAACAATGTCGTTGCAGACGCTTTATCACGAAAGGATGTAAATACCCTGGTACGTAAGAAAGACATCGATCTGGAAACAATCGCAAAATTACAAGTAGACAACGCAGATATAAAAAGCTGCAAAGTGAAGTCTAACTTGAACCTTAAACCAGTACCTATACCTTTCTCAAATACATCTATCATTTGTGACGTTTCAACTGGTAACAATCGTCTTTTGGTCCCTCTAGCCTGTCGTCGACAGGTATTTCGCCAACTGCATGACCTTTCTCACCCAGGAATCAGAGCCACAACCAAATTGATTACTGAGCGTTTTGTGTGGCCAAATATCAATTCAGATATAAAACGATGGACGCAAAGCCGCCTACAATGTCAACGCAGCAAGATTCAGAAGCACACGATCAGTCCCGTTGGCAAGTATCCCCTGCCAGAAAAACGTTTTCAACATATCCATAGTTGGTCCACTACCACCATCTAATTCCTTCACACACATTTTCACTGCAGTGGACAGATTCACAAGATGGGTTATTGCATGCCCTATTACTGACACTTCCGCAGAAACGATAGCCGGCGTATTTCTTGACCGTTGGATAGCAAATTACGGAGTACCTTCTATCGTCACTACCGACCGTGGTCCCCAGTTTCAGTCTATCTTATTTCAGGAATTCACAAGACTTTTGGGCGTGAACCACATCAAAACAACAGCTTACCACCCAGCAGCTAATGGCATGGTTGAAAGATTCCATCGCCAATTAAAAAGCTCACTGATGGCGCAAGCTGACTCATCAAAGTGGAGCGATGCCTTACCACTTGCACTCCTCGGTATTCGTTCAACCATAAAGGAAGACATTGGACGTACAGCCGCTGAGTTAGTCTATGGTACAACTCTAACGTTACCTGGTCAACTAGTCAACTATGAACCTACAACGCCAGGAGAGGCTACTCACTTCGCAAGTCGCCTATTACAAACGATGCAGAATATTAAAGCAATATCCCCTCGTGAACACAACAATCGAGTCCAACTTGATAAAAACCTTGAAACGTGCAAATTTGTCTTCGTCCGAGTAGATGCGGTTAAAAAATCATTGAAACAACCATATAAAGGTCCATATAAAGTAATTAAACGCACACAAAAATACTTCATCATCAACAGAGATGGCAACAAGCAGACTATTTCTATAGACAGAATAAAACCTGCTTTCTGTGAAGCTACTCAAGTCAAGGAAGACAACGCTGTTGATAATCAACCCCTCTCACCAGCGACTGAAAAACCAGTGGAGGATAAAAAACTTAATACTAAGCCTCCTTGTTTAACACGCTCCGGTAGACCTATAAAAAAACCCAAGCGTTATGTCCATTTCGTCGATTAAAGAAAAAAAAGCAAAGCACACACCTATCTATGTCACACACTACTAATTTCACCCAAAACATTTTTCCTTTTCACAGTGTACATAATCACATTTTTCCAAAATTATTCGTTTTGTCACATTTATTTTTTATAAAAAAAATTTTTGTTACTATAATAAACGAGTAAACTCTATTTAATTACCTATTTATTGTACACAAAAAAATGCAACAACAGTTCGTTTTTTGGGTCCTTAGCATTTTTGCACATTATTATTATCATTGTTAGCCAACCAAGACATTAAATGACAGTGTCTTCATTTTTTGTGTATGTTTATTATACTATGCTACATCTCTGTTACTGGTCATACTCATCTCCACATTTTTGTTAGCTATAACTGTAAATATTATTTTTGTATATATGTATATATCATACCCTTACATTTTTTTAATTATAACCAGTGTTACCTCCGGACACTCTGGGGGGAGCTATGTGGGGATAGACCCGACAACCTTAATTTGTAAATAGTTTTCAATGTTATTTGCATTTATTTTGTCAACCTTCCACTGTATGTATATTTAACATTAAATGACTGTAACTGTTGTTTTAGTAAATGACCTTGAACACACTTTCCGTTGTACTGCTACATAGCGTGACATACCGCTGCTGACTAACAAATACACTGCTTCTCACACATTCCTCGTTCTATTTTCATTTGAGATTGAGCTAATTGAAGTCTAAATCAAATACTATCTACATTTATAGACTGTAATCGGAATATATCACATCCTACGTCGAACTATATCACTAGAGAGTTCGCCAACCTGCTGAGAATCATCAAGCATTTATAATTGTGGATTTACATTACTGGACCTAATCAGAACACGCAACGTTTGATCAATTTAAGTAACGTCCCTAATTTTTATTGTATTTGTAACAATTAATTATATATATTAATATTACCATTGATTTTTAATAACTTTGTTTATATTTTTTGTGTTCATATCTGTTTGGTCCACCACAACACCACTGCTTATTGGTCGAGGTGTAGATGTTTTAGAGTTAATCTTGGTTATTTGATATCTGTTCGTAAGAAAAGAGTTGATCCATTGCAAAAGGGGATTTATAATTCCAACTGACTTAAGTCTGCTGATTAGAAAATTATGAGGTACTTTATCAAAAGCTTTCTTAATATCGAAGTACAGTATAATAGCTAGTTTCTTCTGGTCTCGTATACGAGTAACCTCGTTAAAGAAGTCTATCAGGCATGTACTGCACGACCTTGTTCTAATGAAGCCGTGTTGTGACGGATCTATTAGATCTTCTTTGAGTAGGTGATCAGATAGTTGATTTTGTATCACTGACTTATGGGTATCACGTGTGGGTGTGGTTCTTGTCGAGTGCCGTTTCACATTAAGATGAGTGGGTGTTGCCAGTTCACTATATTTGTTGTAGGGCATTCTATTGCTATGAGAAGGTGAATGTTTTGGGTTAGGGGTGCTGGAGTATTAATGGGTTTTTACGGAGAGTTTGGTATTATTTCGCACAGCGGTGTCTGAGAGTCTGAAGCTGTTAGCGCAATTCCTGGGAGGATCATTTTTAGGCATTTTATAGGAGCCGCTAGGGTAATACTTTGACGCTATTGAGACATAAGTGGTTTGGAATTTCGGGTTAGCTGAGTGTTTGGGCTGAGAGGGAGTGGTTGTTGCTGCTTTATGTGCGGTCTTGTTCTTAGGACTAAAAGCAGTGTCCGACGTGCCTCCGCTTTTTGGGGGAGTAGTGTATGATATTTTAGGATTTGTGCAGTGACAAGAGCTGTAGCTGCCGCGGCTACGTAGGCTGGGTTGATCAGTTTGTTCCATTGCAGATTCGACGCTGGATAGCGATCCTGTCATGAATGATCCTAATCTTTTTAAGTGTTGGAATACGCCTCAGTAATGACTGACTATTGAGGAGGTGATTAGCTTCAGTGGTACTATCAGACTGAAATAGAATGGGACAGGAGGCTTTAGTATGTGCTTTACGTAATCTTGTTACACACCAAGATTGCGACAATCCACATTCTTGTAGTAGAGTATTTTTAGCAATCTTTATGTTCGTACTATCAGGTATATTATACACAATGACATTCTGCATACACTGAAGTCTTTTCAACACTTCAGTTGATATATGGTGCATTACTTTTTCAGTGTTTTTTATAATTTCCAGATCGGGATTTTCTGAAACACTGAATAAATATTTGTACGGTAATAAGTCTTGGATAGTTTTGGTGAGGCTGAGTTCTGTTTGGCTGCTTTTAGATCTACCGGTGGTGAGATTATTGGAGTTTATATCAAAGTTTTTAAGGTCGATATGGGTACATACAGACCTGTTGCAGGTGTCTACCGGGTGGTCACTTTGTGCACACTTAGTTGTGGGATGTGGTATATGTCTGGGTGAGTAGTCAAGATCTACGTCATCGGGCTGGCTATTGTAGGCAGGCTTACATGTACTCCGTGGGCCGCTACTCAGGATGACCGATTGTAAAATTGTTGGGTATTTTGGGTCAGCCGCATTGTCTAAATACTGCTCACAATATTCGGTGCTTCTTTTGGGACTAACAAATGATGTCGACTCTAACGGTATGTGACTGCTCTTATTTATATCGACAAGCGAGATGCAAGATAGTGATATGTCTTGTCCAAGTAAACGGTGCACGTTTAGTGTGACTGAGGGAAGGTCAGAGTAGGATGCAGACTGATCAGTGTGTTTATAAGGTTTCATATTATTCGTTTAGATCTTTTGCAGGTGCTATAGGCATCAGGAGAGATTATATGTATTTAGATGGCCTGGACATTATCGGAAGTAATATAAATACAAAGATTAATCAGGTGGACTGATCAAATATTGGACCTTTTTCGTGCGAGATATCCAGAACTCCCAACGTCCGTCCGTAGTGTTCTACGTCGATCCAACGACGTGGAGCTTAAAACCCTGGAATCGGGAACTTACTAGCATTTAGGATTGAAATCAACTTTACTGAGAACTTCAGAAAATTGGCTACGTAAAATTCGTTTCACAGAATTGAAGCTGCAATTAAACTATGATGGTCTAAGTTTGTTCAAAAGCTCTAACCAACAGCTGTGGCCGATCGTAGGTCGCATAACAAGTCCATTAGTTAGCAATGTATGTTAAGTTTGTCCTACACCATAGTGATGATAGAGACATTTGTGTACAATACACATATTTTTCAGTAGTTAAAGGTTCAACATTGTCAAGCACTGAGTCGTCAGTTATAGGGGTTACGGATTTGGACTTTTTATTTGGCTTAGTAGTTGGTGAAATTTATCTTTTACTGGAGTTATTGGACATGGTATGAAAATAAGTGAGCATTATGCTCGTTAAATTAAATATAATATCGGAGTATTAGTTGTTATTGAGTATTAACCTGGTAATTACTAGGATTAGAGACTATGAGTATATAGTAAATTGTAAATCTATTTAAGACTTCAGTTCGTAATAGGTACAATACGAACTGGTAATTGTCCGACGAATAAAAAATGTTTTTCCTTATTTTTCGGGTAAGATGTACCCGATGTACATGATAGGATGATAATCACAGTATTATACACCCTACAAAAGAGAAAGTCGAAGAATTCCTAAACCACGTGAAAAAAATGTTACCACTTTCAACGTTCCCGCAAGTTCGGGCGAGGGCGCGTATCTAACGTACCTGGAAGGCTATTCAGCAGTCCAAACCGCGGTTTGGATTCTACACTTATGTCTGACGATTCAGTATCCGTCAATGTTAAACCTCAATCTTCTGAACTTTATGCGTCTTATCCCTAAATATCACCATCACCACCTGCTTCTCTGTACGAAACCCCTTCATCTCACCAGGAAATAGGCCAAAGCTAGGGATGGTTGACATAAAACGTACAATATCCCCATAAATAGAAAAGTCAACAAATCGTACTCGTCAGTATGATTTACTAAGGCCAAAACTCAAAGGCCGAAGTGTCTAACGTATTATCTTATAAGCATCAAAATGCTGATCACTGGAGTATCGATATCCGTCAGTTGCTAACCTCTTTAGCCTATTAAAACCTTTAACACATGTATGGAGCCTTAGTACTAACAAAAACCTTGAACAACTTGTAGTACCATTAAATCCTCACCATATGACCTTTAAAGCCGAGAACATAATTACTGAAAAGAATTATGTCCTAAGATTAACATGAAGAGGTCAAAAATGGTGAGCGCAGGAACATTATTCAATAAGATGACGTGGTTCAGATTTGTAGGAGTCGTCATTCTAGTGCGACCTATCTCTTTTATTCGTACTAAATATGTTATTCTATCTCCAGCCTAAATGTGTTATTTAGAAACGCTAAACATCATGTTACTGATTGTTACGTACGACGAGTCAGAATAGACAATGATGTTACTTCCATGTAAGATCTTTTAGATCTGGTTTGCATACAATGGTCAATCTATAATTTTAGAATTAGGACTATCATTATAGCGGTACTAAAAACGAACTAGAACATGATTCTACAACTACTCAGTTAACATATAACAATGATTATTTACCTTGAAGAAGTGAATATTTTCAAGCTTATTTTGCTGACCTTGAATAATGCGAAAGTTAAACATGAATGGAGTTTATATTACATCAATGACGACTGTTAGAACTTATGATAAATGTTTGAGAATAGTTGGGAATGCGATACTCGTGATAAAAGACTATGTGCAAGGTAATGAACAAAATAAACTGAACGACGTGAAACTTAAGCCAGAGGGTGTAAGGTGGATGTTAAGGTGTAGCGTCAAATTGGTGAAACGGTATCTAAATGTAATCCTGTCCGTCAACTTATTCTAGGCTTAACGAGGTTACTCGTATACGTATGTTCTCTCCAAACACAAATCCGGACCGAGAAACCTGGTTAAAAACTACAGACCTATAAATATCACCCATAATGGAAAAAGTGATACAAAATCAACTATCTGATCACCTACTCAAAGAAGATCTAATAGATCCGTCACAACACGGCTTCATTAGAACAAGGTCGTGCAGTACATGCCTGATAGACTTCTTTAACGAGGTTACTCGTATACGAGACCAGAAGAAACTAGCTATTATACTGTACTTCGATATTAAGAAAGCTTTTGATAAAGTACCTCATAATTTTCTAATCAGCAGACTTAAGTCAGTTGGAATTATAAATCCCCTTTTGCAATGGATCAACTCTTTTCTTACGAACAGATATCAAATAACCAAGATTAACTCTAAAACATCTACACCTCGACCAATAAGCAGTGGTGTTGTGGTGGACCAAACAGATATGAACACAAAAAATATAAACAAAGTTATTAAAAATCAATGGTAATATTAATATATATAATTAATTGTTACAAATACAATAAAAATTAGGGACGTTACTTAAATTGATCAAACGTTGCGTGTTCTGATTAGGTCCAGTAATGTAAATCCACAATTATAAATGCTTGATGATTCTCAGCAGGTTAGCGAACTCTCTAGTGATATAGTTCGACGTAGGATGTGATATATTCCGATTACAGTCTATAAATGTAGATAGTATTTGATTTAGACTTCAATTAGCTCAATCTCAAATGAAAATAGAACGAGGAATGTGTGAGAAGCAGTGTATTTGTTAGTCAGCAGCGGTATGTCACGCTATGTAGCAGTACAACGGAAAGTGTGTTCAAGGTCATTTACTAAAACAACAGTTACAGTCATTTAATGTTAAATATACATACAGTGGAAGGTTGACAAAATAAATGCAAATAACATTGAAAACTATTTACAAATTAAGGTTGTCGGGTCTATCCCCACATAGCTCCCCCCAGAGTGTCCGGAGGTAACACTGGTTATAATTAAAAAAATGTAAGGGTATGATATATACATATATACAAAAATAATATTTACAGTTATAGCTAACAAAAATGTGGAGATGAGTATGACCAGTAACAGAGATGTAGCATAGTATAATAAACATACACAAAAAATGAAGACACTGTCATTTAATGTCTTGGTTGGCTAACAATGATAATAATAATGTGCAAAAATGCTAAGGACCCAAAAAACGAACTGTTGTTGCATTTTTTTGTGTACAATAAATAGGTAATTAAATAGAGTTTACTCGTTTATTATAGTAACAAAAATTTTTTTTATAAAAAATAAATGTGACAAAACGAATAATTTTGGAAAAATGTGATTATGTACACTGTGAAAAGGAAAAATGTTTTGGGTGAAATTAGTAGTGTGTGACATAGATAGGTGTGTGCTTTGCTTTTTTTTCTTTAATCGACGAAATGGACATAACGCTTGGGTTTTTTTATAGGTCTACCGGAGCGTGTTAAACAAGGAGGCTTAGTATTAAGTTTTTTATCCTCCACTGGTTTTTCAGTCGCTGGTGAGAGGGGTTGATTATCAACAGCGTTGTCTTCCTTGACTTGAGTAGCTTCACAGAAAGCAGGTTTTATTCTGTCTATAGAAATAGTCTGCTTGTTGCCATCTCTGTTGATGATGAAGTATTTTTGTGTGCGTTTAATTACTTTATATGGACCTTTATATGGTTGTTTCAATGATTTTTTAACCGCATCTACTCGGACGAAGACAAATTTGCACGTTTCAAGGTTTTTATCAAGTTGGACTCGATTGTTGTGTTCACGAGGGGATATTGCTTTAATATTCTGCATCGTTTGTAATAGGCGACTTGCGAAGTGAGTAGCCTCTCCTGGCGTTGTAGGTTCATAGTTGACTAGTTGACCAGGTAACGTTAGAGTTGTACCATAGACTAACTCAGCGGCTGTACGTCCAATGTCTTCCTTTATGGTTGAACGAATACCGAGGAGTGCAAGTGGTAAGGCATCGCTCCACTTTGATGAGTCAGCTTGCGCCATCAGTGAGCTTTTTAATTGGCGATGGAATCTTTCAACCATGCCATTAGCTGCTGGGTGGTAAGCTGTTGTTTTGATGTGGTTCACGCCCAAAAGTCTTGTGAATTCCTGAAATAAGATAGACTGAAACTGGGGACCACGGTCGGTAGTGACGATAGAAGGTACTCCGTAATTTGCTATCCAACGGTCAAGAAATACGCCGGCTATCGTTTCTGCGGAAGTGTCAGTAATAGGGCATGCAATAACCCATCTTGTGAATCTGTCCACTGCAGTGAAAATGTGTGTGAAGGAATTAGATGGTGGTAGTGGACCAACTATGGATATGTTGAAAACGTTTTTCTGGCAGGGGATACTTGCCAACGGGACTGATCGTGTGCTTCTGAATCTTGCTGCGTTGACATTGTAGGCGGCTTTGCGTCCATCGTTTTATATCTGAATTGATATTTGGCCACACAAAACGCTCAGTAATCAATTTGGTTGTGGCTCTGATTCCTGGGTGAGAAAGGTCATGCAGTTGGCGAAATACCTGTCGACGACAGGCTAGAGGGACCAAAAGACGATTGTTACCAGTTGAAACGTCACAAATGATAGATGTATTTGAGAAAGGTATAGGTACTGGTTTAAGGTTCAAGTTAGACTTCACTTTGCAGCTTTTTATATCTGCGTTGTCTACTTGTAATTTTGCGATTGTTTCCAGATCGATGTCTTTCTTACGTACCAGGGTATTTACATCCTTTCGTGATAAAGCGTCTGCAACGACATTGTTATGTCCTCTGACATATTGGATGTCTGTTGTAAATTGAGAAATGTAATCCAATTGTCTTGCTTCTCGTGGAGAGTGTTTGTCATAGGAAGTGCCAAAAGAATGGCAAAGGGGTTTATGATCTGTCATAATGATGAAATCGCGACCCTGTAGGAAAAAGTTGAAATGTTTTACTGCTAAATAAATAGCTAAGAGTTCGCGTACAAAAGTGCTATAACGTTCTTGTGCTGGCGATAATCTCTTGGAGAAAAAGGCAATGGGGGTAATCGTGTTGTTTACTCGCTGTTGTAATACTGCCCCGACGGCTTTTTGTGAAGCATCTGTGCATAGGATCAACAGTGTTGTGGGGTCAGTATTTAGATGCTGAAGCATGGTAGAATTAGCAATCACGGATTTAGCTGTTTCGAATGCTACTTTAGCATCGGAAGGTAACTTAAATATTTGGTTTTTTCTTTCTTGGTACCTGATTTATCATTTTTCAGTAAATCTGTCAATGGCTGTAGTACATCGGCACAATTCGGTAGAAATCGACGATAAAAATTGCATGTCCCCAGAAAACGACGCAGTGATTTTACTGAGGTTGGTTCTGGGTAGCTGGAGATGGCTTTGACTTTTTCTTCAAGCGGTTTAATTCCTTGGGAATCAATGTGGTGTCCTAGAAATTCCAGAGATGAGGCTCCAAATATACACTTCGAAGGGTTGATTACAACACCATAACTTTTGAAACGTTGAAAAAGCGTGTGTAAGTGCTGAACGTGTTCTTCAGTGAAAGAACTAGTGATTAAAACATCGTCGATATAGACAAATACAAATTCCAAACCTCTAGTTACTTCATCCATAAATCTGTGAAAGGTTTGAGCGGCGTTTTTTAGTTCGAAAGGCATCCTCAAGAATTCAAACAAGCCAAAAGGTGTGATTACAGCTGTTTTTTGGATATCTTCAGGTGCCATCGGTATTTGATGGTATGCTCGAACTAGATCTAACTTTGAAAAGATCTGTTTTCTATGTGAATTTAAAGAAAAATCGTGTAAATGAGGGATTGGATACCTGTCTGGGATAGTCTGGTTATTTGATCGGAGATAATCTCCACATGGGCGCCAGTCTTGATCTTTCTTGGGAACCATATGCAACGGCGAGGCCCAAGGACTGTTATATTGTCTGATTATCCCAAGTTGCATCATGTGTTCGAATTCTCTCTTAGCGAACTGCAACTTGTTCGGAGGGAGTCTTCGCGCCCTGGCACGAATGGGTGGTCCTGTAGTAGAGGTATTGTGTTGAACATGGTGTGTGGAACATTCACTTTGGTAATCAGCTCTGGTTATACTTTCGTACTTCGACAGGATATCATTGAAAATTTTGTTTTCAGGTCTTAACATTCGAACGCCATGAATTTCGTAATTCGAGGTAGGAGTGTCATTGACCTGTAAGCTTGTGTTCTTGTCAATGAGTTTCTTTTTCCCCATGTCTACCAATAGGCTGTAAGCACCAAGAAAGTCGGCCCCGAAAATGGGTTGTTTGATTTCAGCTACGATGTGAAACGTCTACGGAGACCAAGATCTAAGACAAGTGATTGTTCACCATAGGTTTTAATGACTGTGTTATTGGCTGCGACTAGAGACAATTTAGTACTTTGCGAGTGCCGTCGTTGAGAGAGGTGTAATGGGACTATGCTGATTTTGGCTCCTGTATCGACCAATAAATCTGAGCCCGAAATTCGATCCCCGACGTGAAATAGACGGCTCGGGTAGTGGCCAGAAACAGGCGCCGCCATCACTGTCTGGCCGTCTCGTTTCCCTGGTCATTTGGGTTGCTTGTTTTAAAATTGCACGGTTTAGTGCAACGGCGTGCCTTCTCCCCGAAAGTCGCATGATACCAGAAAGTATCTGCAGCCCGTTTGGGTGACCTAGGGCGAGGTCTGGATACTGATCTCCTTCTGGACGTAGATCTGGCAGGTCGAGAATGGATGGTAGAAATAATCGCCTGCAGTGATGCTAGCTGCTGTGTTAACCATGTTATTTGTTGTTGGATGTTGGCAGATGAGCTATCTATATCAATGAGTTTACTAGGAGAGTTCATAGTGGGAAAACAAAAAAAATGAACTAGCGTGCCAAGTAATAAAAAATGAATAAATGTATACATAAACAGTAAACGTCTATAATGAATTCAAGGCTCACCAAATAATTGTGGTGGACCAAACAGATATGAACACAAAAAATATAAACAAAGTTATTAAAAATCAATAGTAATATTAATATATATAATTAATTGTTACAAATACAATAAAAATTAGGGACGTTACTTAAATTGATCAAACGTTGCGTGTTCTGATTAGGTCCAGTAATGTAAATCCACAATTATAAATGCTTGATGATTCTCAGCAGGTTGGCGAACTCTCTAGTGATATAGTTCGACGTAGGATGTGATATATTCCGATTACAGTCTATAAATGTAGATAGTATTTGATTTAGACTTCAATTAGCTCAATCTCAAATGAAAATAGAACGAGGAATGTGTGAGAAGCAGTGTATTTGTTAGTCAGCAGCGGTATGTCACGCTATGTAGCAGTACAACGGAAAGTGTGTTCAAGGTCATTTACTAAAACAACAGTTACAGTCATTTAATGTTAAATATACATACAGTGGAAGGTTGACAAAATAAATGCAAATAACATTGAAAACTATTTACAAATTAAGGTTGTCGGGTCTATCTCCACAGTGTTGTACAGGGTAGTGTCTTGAGTTCGTTGCTCTTTATAATCTACATCAACAATATATGCAAGTGCTTTAGCACAGGTAAGAACGACCTATATGCCGATGACTTAAAATTCATCTATAAAACTGACATCATACCTATCTTACTAGACAAACAGTCACCGTACCTGACACACATGTTAATCAACGCTCGATCTGTACGAAGTAAGATGACTCACCTACGCACCCTATTACTTCTAAACAACCCCTCACTTGCTTTGATAACGGAAAATTGGCTGTCCTCCGATACCACAGACACTTTTCTACAAATAGACACCTATGAGCTCTTCCGCTGTGATCGAGTAACCAAGAAGGGTGGTGGTTGTCTCGTTTATGTATCAAAAAGTTTGAGAGCGGAAATCTATAGCGACCACGTCCTCAGCAAACTTGCTGAATCGATATGGCTTACTGTGCACACTCATGAATGTAAAATACTAATCGGATGTATATATCGAGCTCCTAACACTCCTAGTTCAAGCGATACTATTATAAGTGAGTTATTTGCTCAGGCTGCCTCGCTTGACTTCACATACAAAATTGTATGTAGTGATTTCAACCTTCCCACCATCAACTGGAAGACACATTCTGGCCCATTGTGCTTTGAAAGCATACTTAGGTCCTGAGACATACACGGCTGACAACAACATGTACACCTGCCTACACGAAATCACAACATTCTTGACTTGATATTCTGTCATAATGTCACACCAACATCAATGGTGGTTGGCGAAAAGTTTCACAACAGCGATCATAAAATAGTCCTCTGCACCCTTCCGACTCTTACCATATGCAACAAATTAAAGACATTAAACACGCGACTCCAATATAGAGACTATGCAAACGCTGACTGGGAAAACTTTCGATTTCTAATAAAGCACTCTGACTGGGGCAGTTTCTTTACCAGTAATAACCTCTTAGAAACATTAAAAATATTCAATACCACCACCAAATCTGCACTAGACACTACTATACCCACTAAAATTGGTTTTAAAACAATTACTTCCTATATAAACCAAAAGACTAGGTCTAAACTGCGAAAACTGAAAAGAATGTACTATATATCAAAAGACTTCAGTGCCTTGCACCAGATATACTCTGTACTTGACGGAGTACAAAGTCAACACAACAAGCATAAACAGGTAGAGGAACGTACTGCGCTCGCTGCTGCATCTAAAGCCCAAACCCTATGTCGTCTCCTCACGAAACGCATAAGAAAGAACACAGACCACAACATTCACTCCTTACTGCACGATGGAGTAACGTATAATGACCAAACCGTCATATGTGAACTATTAAGTGAATGGTTTTCTCACAATGGGAATACATCCGATGCTCCAGACATCGACATAAAGTGCACCGGCAAAAACTATCTTAGTACCATAAACTTCGACATTAGGAGTATACATACCGCCATTAAAACCCTTAAGCCAAATACGAGTTCTGGTACCGATGACATCCATTCAATCGTTTATAAAGTGTCAGGACCGGACATACAGACGCTACTACTCAAAATATACACAATATCTTTAGAGACAGGTACATATCAAGAAACCTGTATGGTAACGTATGTTCTCCCCAAACACAAATCCGGACCGAGAAACCTGGTTAAAAACTACAGACCTATAAATATCACCCATAATGGAAAAAGTGATACAAAATCAACTATCTGATCACCTACTCAAAGAAGATCTAATAGATCCGTCACAACACGGCTTCATTAGAACAAGGTCGTGCAGTACATGCCTGATAGACTTCTTTAACGAGGTTACTCGTATACGAGACCAGAAGAAACTAGCTATTATACTGTACTTCGATATTAAGAAAGCCTTTGATAAAGTACCTCATAATTTTCTAATCAGCAGACTTAAGTCAGTTGGAATTATAAATCCCCTTTTGCAATGGATCAAGTCTTTTCTTACGAACAGATATCAAATAACCAAGATTAACTCTAAAACATCTACACCTCGACCAATAAGCAGTGGTGTTGTACAGGGTAGTGTCTTGGGTTCGTTGCTCTTTATAATCTACATCAACGATATATGCAAGTGCCTTAGCACAGGTAAGACCTACCTCTATGCCGATGATTTAAAAGTCATCTATAAAACTGACATTTGCGATTTACGCAGTACTATGGAAACAATCCAACATGAACTCAACATGGTAGACGACTGGTGCAAACGCTGGAGGTTAGAGCTCAACACAGAGAAATGCGGCTGGTTATGTAAAAATAATAATAATAATTTATTCTCAAATAACAGTTTGTTACATGAGGCATGCCAGTTTACAGGCAAGATCAAATTGATACAAATGATACAATATTCACTGCAGTAAATTACATAGCTGGGTTGATAATTTATAAGATAGGAATTTAGATGGTTTGAATCAGTATCACAGTTGGCGCGCTTCATAAAAGTCGCGTTGCGAATGTGCGACTGATGGTCAAGGATAGGTCCATTGAAGGTTGGAGCTTCTAAATGTCGCAACCTTAAGTCCCTTTGGAATGTCTAAGGCTTTGAGGATGGTGCAGGATGAAATCTTTCGTTCCATATCACAAGGGGGCTGAAAGAGGGAGCAAGTAAAAGAAAGGACGAGAGGCAGAGCAGCCAATATTCATGAAGGAGACACGTCTCTTAAAATAAAGCTAACACTTAGCAATCACACACTGCCCAGAGTGGCATCAGTAACTAACCTAGGGGTACATTACTCACACAGACTTGATTCCTCTGAACACATCTCAGCCAAAGCATTCAAAATGCGGAAATTGCTTGGCTTCATTCTCCGTAATTTCTATCAAAATGAATCTAAAATCCTTCTTTATAAAGTTTGCGTAAGACCTATCGTTGATTACTGCTCGTTCTTATTTTCTGACCTACGCCTATCTGATATACTAAAGGTGGAAGGAATACAACGGGACTTCACTCGCAAAGTACTTAAGACTGACTCGGTCATTGACTACAGTTCCCGGTTCCAAATCTTAGGTGTAGCACCCCTTTGGTTGCTCGGGAACAACCGAACAACCTCAGGTATTTTGCAGCTTCAGTTTCAGTTTCTTTTTGAGAAGGACAGGAGGCTCGATGGCCTATGTTAGTCCTGGCAATGGTGGTCTCTCAGTTGATTCAACTTTCTTTTGAAAGAGTCGACGGATGGAGCCTCAGCCACGTGCTGAGTTAGTGAATTCCATTCGTTGATGATTCGATAGTCAGCTGACAAGTAATTTGTTCTCGGCTTGTGAACTTTTATGGAGTGTCCTCGTAAATTCTCTGTTTTGGAAGACAAGAAAAATGAGGTGCAAATTTATCACTAAGCAATTTGTAGACTGTAATCAAATCGCCTCTAGTTCTGCGATATGACAACGGGAAAAGGTGTGGCTTGGCCAGTCGAGATTCATACGCAAGCTTCGCTATTCCGGGAACCAGCTTAGTCGCCGTTCTCTGAACTTTTTCCAGAAGCTCACTGTCTTTTTTTAAGCAGGGGCTAGCCGCTTGTATGCAGTACTCAAGTTTAGGACGAACGAACACTGTATACAAAGTCAAAAACGTTTTAGCGTCGACATGACTAAAAGCTCTACGTATTGACCATAAGGTTCTAAAACCTTTGGCGGCTATTGCGCGGCAGTGTGCAGTAGTCTTTAAGTCTTGACTAACGATAACTTCTAAGTCATTATATGTCTGGACGACAGGTAGCTCAGTGTTATTCATCGTGTATGTATCTGTGCCTTGATGATCGACATGCATCACAACACACTTGGAAGTATTTATTGGCAACTGCTATGTTTGAGACCATTCAGATAACTTCTTCAAATCATTTTGAAGTTCTAAGCTATCACTCTTACATCGTATCGCTTTCCATATCTTGACATCGTCAGCATATAGCAAGACCGATGATGATAGGAGACAAGGAAGGTCATTTACATACAAGAGGAATAGCACTGGCCTCAAAACTGTACCCTGGGGCACTCCGCTAAGCACAGTTCCCCAGCTAGATAACTTTGAGTTCACCCGAACTCGTTGTTGACGTCCAACTAAGAAGTCTTTTATCCACATCAATAAATTGCCTCTAATCCCGACTTTTCTTAACTTATATAACAGCCGGTTGTGCTGAACTTTATCAAAAGCTTTACTGAAATCATTGAAGGCGACGTCTACAGGTAGCTTTTGGTCCTTAAGAGCGCACTAGCTTTCACGAGCCACTAATAAGTTAGTGAGACAAGAATAACCTATTCTGAAGCCGTGCTGCTTCTCCAAGAGGATCCGGTTTTTATCGAGATACTTAAACAGCTCCTTCCGAATAATCTTTTCTAATATTTTAACAACCACACTAGTTAGGCTAACGGGACGGTAGTTCTCAGGTTTGTGTTTCGTGCCTGTTTTGAAGACAGGACTTACTATGGCGTTTTTCCAATCTTTCGGTACGCAACCCTGCGTAACGGATAGGTTAAATCATGTACTTAAAGCGCTTGCAGCGAAGTTAGATAATTCCTTCAGTAGCCTAGGATGTAATTCATCGGGCCCCGTGGATTTACCTGTCAAGCTTATTTAGCAGACCAAAGACATCGAGTTCTTTAATGGTCACGCTATCCAGTGTATGTATGAGGGATCTGTATAAGGCTGACGAGAAGGGCGCTTCTATGGTATATACGTTGCTAAAGTAGTTCGAGAACGCTTGAGCCTTACCAAAGTCGTCCTCCACTAATGATGAAGCAGTACTGTACCCCCATATAGCAGGAATATAACAGGAAGAAACGCACAGTAACTTGGTGCTGATGTTATTTTGTGTTGTCCTAACCAGTTGATTGGTGACAGGCTCCATAGATGCAAGACCACTGGTAGTAGGCAATCGATTGTGCGGTCCTCTTGACTTTCTGAGGTTGGTAGTGTGTATCTTTTAGCGACCGAGTTTAGTTGAACAGTGTCGATAGGTCCAGTGATTTATCTGTCTACTTCAAGTGAAGAATTACGGTGGAAAAAGTAACTAGTACAACTGCAAAGTAGGAAAAATAAGACAAACTGAACTTGAAGTCCATTTCGGTCTAATCATGGAGAGAGCCTATGATGTCTGAGTGGGGCGCAGATGTGTTCGTACGTGCAAGATCAGTGCAAGTGAGGGCTTGATCAAACAGTTTTACAAACGTATGTAATTCATCTGCCATGCGTATTTCGGAAGGAAGACTGTTCCATATCATTGCATACTTGGTGAGGAAGAAGTTTTCCCGAGTTGTTGATCTGTATCTCTCAACCTTTACTGTAGATTTTTCGCTTCGAAGTTCGTATGCATGTGAATCTCTAGCAAGAACTATCTTACATGTTGAATAAGTAAGGTTTCTGAATAGTTTAAAGTAGAGAATCAGATTAGACCTAAGCCTTCTCTCCCAAAGGAGTGCTATTCCTAAGATTTGGAACCGGGAACTGTAGTCAATGACCGAGTCAGTCTTAAGTACTTTGCGAGTGAAGTCCCGTTGTATTCCTTCCACCTTTAGTATATCAGATAGGCGTAGGTCAGAAAATAAGAACGAGCAGTATTCAGCGATAGGTCTTACGCAAACTTTATAAAGAAGGATTTTAGATTCATTTTGATAGAAATTACGGAGAATGAAGCCAAGCAATTTCCGCATTTTGAATGCTTTGGCTGAGATGTGTTCAGAGGAATCAAGTCTGTGTGAGTAATGTACCCCTAGGTTAGTTACTGATGCCACTCTGGGCAGTGTGTGATTGCTAAGTGTTAGCTTTATTTTAAGAGACGTGTCTCCTTCATGAATATTGGCTGCTCTGCCTCTCGTCCTTTCTTTTACTTGCTCCCTCTTTCAGCCCCCTTGTGATATGGAACGAAAGATTTCATCCTGCACCATCCTCAAAGCCTTAGACATTCCAAAGGGACTTAAGGTTGCGACATTTAGAAGCTCCAACCTTCAATGGACCTATCCTTGACCATCAGTCGCACATTCGCAACGCGACTTTTATGAAGCGCGCCAACTGTGATACTGATTCAAACCATCTAAATTCCTATCTTATAAATTATCAACCCAGCTATGTAATTTACTGCAGTGAATATTGTATCATTTGTATCAATTTGATCTTGCCTGTAAACTGGCATGCCTCATGTAACAAACTGTTATTTGAGAATAAATTATTATTATTATTTTTACATAACCAGCCGCATTTCTCTGTGTTGAGCTCTAACCTCCAGCGTTTGCACCAGTCGTCTACCATGTTGAGTTCATGTTGGATTGTTTGCATAGTACTGCGTAAATCGCAAATGTCAGTTTTATAGATGACTTTTAAATCATCGGCATAGAGGTAGGTCTTACCTGTGCTAAGGCACTTGCATATATCGTTGATGTAGATTATAAAGAGCAACGAACCCAAGACACTACCCTGTACAACACCACTGCTTATTGGTCGAGGTGTAGATGTTTTAGAGTTAATCTTGGTTATTTGATATCTGTTCGTAAGAAAAGACTTGATCCATTGCAAAAGGGGATTTATAATTCCAACTGACTTAAGTCTGCTGATTAGAAAATTATGAGGTACTTTATCAAAGGCTTTCTTAATATCGAAGTACAGTATAATAGCTAGTTTCTTCTGGTCTCGTATACGAGTAACCTCGTTAAAGAAGTCTATCAGGCATGTACTGCACGACCTTGTTCTAATGAAGCCGTGTTGTGACGGATCTATTAGATCTTCTTTGAGTAGGTGATCAGATAGTTGATTTTGTATCACTTTTTCCATTATGGGTGATATTTATAGGTCTGTAGTTTTTAACCAGGTTTCTCGGTCCGGATTTGTGTTTGGGGAGAACATACGTTACCATACAGGTTTCTTGATATGTACCTGTCTCTAAAGATATTGTGTATATTTTGAGTAGTAGCGTCTGTATGTCCGGTCCTGACACTTTATAAACGATTGAATGGATGTCATCGGTACCAGAACTCGTATTTGGCTTAAGGGTTTTAATGGCGGTATGTATACTCCTAATGTCGAAGTTTATGGTACTAAGATAGTTTTTGCCGGTGCACTTTATGTCGATGTCTGGAGCATCGGATGTATTCCCATTGTGAGAAAACCATTCACTTAATAGTTCACATATGACGGTTTGGTCATTATACGTTACTCCATCGTGCAGTAAGGAGTGAATGTTGTGGTCTGTGTTCTTTCTTATGCGTTTCGTGAGGAGACGACATAGGGTTTGGGCTTTAGATGCAGCAGCGAGCGCAGTACGTTCCTCTACCTGTTTATGCTTGTTGTGTTGACTTTGTACTCCGTCAAGTACAGAGTATATCTGGTGCAAGGCACTGAAGTCTTTTGATATATAGTACATTCTTTTCAGTTTTCGCAGTTTAGACCTAGTCTTTTGGTTTATATAGGAAGTAATTGTTTTAAAACCAATTTTAGTGGGTATAGTAGTGTCTAGTGCAGATTTGGTGGTGGTATTGAATATTTTTAATGTTTCTAAGAGGTTATTACTGGTAAAGAAACTGCCCCAGTCAGAGTGCTTTATTAGAAATCGAAAGTTTTCCCAGTCAGCGTTTGCATAGTCTCTATATTGGAGTCGCGTGTTTAATGTCTTTAATTTGTTGCATATGGTAAGAGTCGGAAGGGTGCAGAGGACTATTTTATGATCGCTGTTGTGAAACTTTTCGCCAACCACCATTGATGTTGGTGTGACATTATGACAGAATATCAAGTCAAGAATGTTGTGATTTCGTGTAGGCAGGTGTACATGTTGTTGTCAGCCGTGTATGTCTCAGGACCTAAGTATGCTTTCAAAGCACAATGGGCCAGAATGTGTCTTCCAGTTGATGGTGGGAAGGTTGAAATCACTACATACAATTTTGTATGTGAAGTCAAGCGAGGCAGCCTGAGCAAATAACTCACTTATAATAGTATCGCTTGAACTAGGAGTGTTAGGAGCTCGATATATGCATCCGATTAGTATTTTACATTCATGAGTGTGCACAGTAAGCCATATCGATTCAGCAAGTTTGCTGAGGACGTGGTCGCTATAGATTTCCGCTCTCAAACTTTTTGATACATAAACGAGACAACCACCACCCTTCTTGGTTACTCGATCACAGCGGAAGAGCTCATAGGTGTCTATTTGTAGAAAAGTGTCTGTGGTATCGGAGGACAGCCAATTTTCCGTTATCAAAGCAAGTGAGGGGTTGTTTAGAAGTAATAGGGTGCGTAGGTGAGTCATCTTACTTCGTACAGATCGAGCGTTGATTAACATGTGTGTCAGGTACGGTGACTGTTTGTCTAGTAAGATAGGTATGATGTCAGTTTTATAGATGAATTTTAAGTCATCGGCATATAGGTCGTTCTTACCTGTGCTAAAGCACTTGCATATATTGTTGATGTAGATTATAAAGAGCAACGAACTCAAGACACTACCCTGTACAACACTGTGGAGATAGACCCGACAACCTTAATTTGTAAATAGTTTTCAATGTTATTTGCATTTATTTTGTCAACCTTCCACTGTATGTATATTTAACATTAAATGACTGTAACTGTTGTTTTAGTAAATGACCTTGAACACACTTTCCGTTGTACTGCTACATAGCGTGACATACCGCTGCTGACTAACAAATACACTGCTTCTCACACATTCCTCGTTCTATTTTCATTTGAGATTGAGCTAATTGAAGTCTAAATCAAATACTATCTACATTTATAGACTGTAATCGGAATATATCACATCCTACGTCGAACTATATCACTAGAGAGTTCGCCAACCTGCTGAGAATCATCAAGCATTTATAATTGTGGATTTACATTACTGGACCTAATCAGAACACGCAACGTTTGATCAATTTAAGTAACGTCCCTAATTTTTATTGTATTTGTAACAATTAATTATATATATTAATATTACTATTGATTTTTAATAACTTTGTTTATATTTTTTGTGTTCATATCTGTTTGGTCCACCACAATTATTTGGTGAGCCTTGAATTCATTATAGACGTTTACTGTTTATGTATACATTTATTCATTTTTTATTACTTGGCACGCTAGTTCATTTTTTTTGTTTTCCCACTATGAACTCTCCTAGTAAACTCATTGATATAGATAGCTCATCTGCCAACATCCAACAACAAATAACATGGTTAACACAGCAGCTAGCATCACTGCAGGCGATTATTTCTACCATCCATTCTCGACCTGCCAGATCTACGTCCAGAAGGAGATCAGTATCCAGACCTCGCCCTAGGTCACCCAAACGGGCTGCAGATACTTTCTGGTATCATGCGACTTTCGGGGAGAAGGCACGCCGTTGCACTAAACCGTGCAATTTTAAAACAAGCAACCCAAATGACCAGGGAAACGAGACGGCCAGACAGTGATGGCGGCGCCTGTTTCTGGCCACTACCCGAGCCGTCTATTTCACGTCGGGGATCGAATTTCGGGCTCAGATTTATTGGTCGATACAGGAGCCAAAATCAGCATAGTCCCATTACACCTCTCTCAACGACGGCACTCGCAAAGTACTAAATTGTCTCTAGTCGCAGCCAATAACACAGTCATTAAAACCTATGGTGAACAATCACTTGTCTTAGATCTTGGTCTCCGTAGACGTTTCACATCGTAGCTGAAATCAAAAAACCCATTTTCGGGGCCGACTTTCTTGGTGCTTACAGCCTATTGGTAGACATGGGGAAAAAGAAACTCATTGACAAGAACACAAGCTTACAGGTCAATGACACTCCTACCTCGAATTACGAAATTCATGGCGTTCGAATGTTAAGACCTGAAAACAAAATTTTCAATGATATCCTGTCGAAGTACGAAAGTATAACCAGAGCTGATTACCAAAGTGAATGTTCCACACACCATGTTCAACACAATACCTCTACTACAGGACCACCCATTCGTGCCAGGGCGCGAAGACTCCCTCCGAACAAGTTGCAGTTCGCTAAGAGAGAATTCGAACACATGATGCAACTTGGGATAATCAGACAATATAACAGTCCTTGGGCCTCGCCGTTGCATATGGTTCCCAAGAAAGATCAAGACTGGCGCCCATGTGGAGATTATCTCCGATCAAATAACCAGACTATCCCAGACAGGTATCCAATCCCTCATTTACACGATTTTTCTTTAAATTCACATAGAAAACAGATCTTTTCAAAGTTAGATCTAGTTCGAGCATACCATCAAATACCGATGGCACCTGAAGATATCCAAAAAACAGCTGTAATCACACCTTTTGGCTTGTTTGAATTCTTGAGGATGCCTTTCGAACTAAAAAACGCCGCTCAAACCTTTCACAGATTTATGGATGAAGTAACTAGAGGTTTGGAATTTGTATTTGTCTATATCGACGATGTTTTAATCACTAGTTCTTTCACTGAAGAACACGTTCAGCACTTACACACGCTTTTTCAACGTTTCAAAAGTTATGGTGTTGTAATCAACCCTTCGAAGTGTATATTTGGAGCCTCATCTCTGGAATTTCTAGGACACCACATTGATTCCCAAGGAATTAAACCGCTTGAAGAAAAAGTCAAAGCCATCTCCAGCTACCCAGAACCAACCTCAGTAAAATCACTGCGTCGTTTTCTGGGGACATGCAATTTTTATCGTCGATTTCTACCGAATTGTGCCGATGTACTACAGCCATTGACAGATTTACTGAAAAATGATAAATCAGGTACCAAGAAAGAAAAAACCAAATATTTAAGTTACCTTCCGATGCTAAAGTAGCATTCGAAACAGCTAAATCCGTGATTGCTAATTCTACCATGCTTCAGCATCTAAATACTGACCCCACAACACTGTTGATCCTATGCACAGATGCTTCACAAAAAGCCGTCGGGGCAGTATTACAACAGCGAGTAAACAACACGATTACCCCCATTGCCTTTTTCTCCAAGAGATTATCGCCAGCACAAGAACGTTATAGCACTTTTGTACGCGAACTCTTAGCTATTTATTTAGCAGTAAAACATTTCAACTTTTTCCTACAGGGTCGCGATTTCATCATTATGACAGATCATAAACCCCTTTGCCATTCTTTTGGCACTTCCTATGACAAACACTCTCCACGAGAAGCAAGACAATTGGATTACATTTCTCAATTTACAACAGACATCCAATATGTCAGAGGACATAACAATGTCGTTGCAGACGCTTTATCACGAAAGGATGTAAATACCCTGGTACGTAAGAAAGACATCGATCTGGAAACAATCGCAAAATTACAAGTAGACAACGCAGATATAAAAAGCTGCAAAGTGAAGTCTAACTTGAACCTTAAACCAGTACCTATACCTTTCTCAAATACATCTATCATTTGTGACGTTTCAACTGGTAACAATCGTCTTTTGGTCCCTCTAGCCTGTCGTCGACAGGTATTTCGCCAACTGCATGACCTTTCTCACCCAGGAATCAGAGCCACAACCAAATTGATTACTGAGCGTTTTGTGTGGCCAAATATCAATTCAGATATAAAACGATGGACGCAAAGCCGCCTACAATGTCAACGCAGCAAGATTCAGAAGCACACGATCAGTCCCGTTGGCAAGTATCCCCTGCCAGAAAAACGTTTTCAACATATCCATAGTTGGTCCACTACCACCATCTAATTCCTTCACACACATTTTCACTGCAGTGGACAGATTCACAAGATGGGTTATTGCATGCCCTATTACTGACACTTCCGCAGAAACGATAGCCGGCGTATTTCTTGACCGTTGGATAGCAAATTACGGAGTACCTTCTATCGTCACTACCGACCGTGGTCCCCAGTTTCAGTCTATCTTATTTCAGGAATTCACAAGACTTTTGGGCGTGAACCACATCAAAACAACAGCTTACCACCCAGCAGCTAATGGCATGGTTGAAAGATTCCATCGCCAATTAAAAAGCTCACTGATGGCGCAAGCTGACTCATCAAAGTGGAGCGATGCCTTACCACTTGCACTCCTCGGTATTCGTTCAACCATAAAGGAAGACATTGGACGTACAGCCGCTGAGTTAGTCTATGGTACAACTCTAACGTTACCTGGTCAACTAGTCAACTATGAACCTACAACGCCAGGAGAGGCTACTCACTTCGCAAGTCGCCTATTACAAACGATGCAGAATATTAAAGCAATATCCCCTCGTGAACACAACAATCGAGTCCAACTTGATAAAAACCTTGAAACGTGCAAATTTGTCTTCGTCCGAGTAGATGCGGTTAAAAAATCATTGAAACAACCATATAAAGGTCCATATAAAGTAATTAAACGCACACAAAAATACTTCATCATCAACAGAGATGGCAACAAGCAGACTATTTCTATAGACAGAATAAAACCTGCTTTCTGTGAAGCTACTCAAGTCAAGGAAGACAACGCTGTTGATAATCAACCCCTCTCACCAGCGACTGAAAAACCAGTGGAGGATAAAAAACTTAATACTAAGCCTCCTTGTTTAACACGCTCCGGTAGACCTATAAAAAAACCCAAGCGTTATGTCCATTTCGTCGATTAAAGAAAAAAAAGCAAAGCACACACCTATCTATGTCACACACTACTAATTTCACCCAAAACATTTTTCCTTTTCACAGTGTACATAATCACATTTTTCCAAAATTATTCGTTTTGTCACATTTATTTTTTATAAAAAAAATTTTTGTTACTATAATAAACGAGTAAACTCTATTTAATTACCTATTTATTGTACACAAAAAAATGCAACAACAGTTCGTTTTTTGGGTCCTTAGCATTTTTGCACATTATTATTATCATTGTTAGCCAACCAAGACATTAAATGACAGTGTCTTCATTTTTTGTGTATGTTTATTATACTATGCTACATCTCTGTTACTGGTCATACTCATCTCCACATTTTTGTTAGCTATAACTGTAAATATTATTTTTGTATATATGTATATATCATACCCTTACATTTTTTTAATTATAACCAGTGTTACCTCCGGACACTCTGGGGGGAGCTATGTGGGGATAGACCCGACAACCTTAATTTGTAAATAGTTTTCAATGTTATTTGCATTTATTTTGTCAACCTTCCACTGTATGTATATTTAACATTAAATGACTGTAACTGTTGTTTTAGTAAATGACCTTGAACACACTTTCCGTTGTACTGCTACATAGCGTGACATACCGCTGCTGACTAACAAATACACTGCTTCTCACACATTCCTCGTTCTATTTTCATTTGAGATTGAGCTAATTGAAGTCTAAATCAAATACTATCTACATTTATAGACTGTAATCGGAATATATCACATCCTACGTCGAACTATATCACTAGAGAGTTCGCCAACCTGCTGAGAATCATCAAGCATTTATAATTGTGGATTTACATTACTGGACCTAATCAGAACACGCAACGTTTGATCAATTTAAGTAACGTCCCTAATTTTTATTGTATTTGTAACAATTAATTATATATATTAATATTACCATTGATTTTTAATAACTTTGTTTATATTTTTTGTGTTCATATCTGTTTGGTCCACCACAACACCACTGCTTATTGGTCGAGGTGTAGATGTTTTAGAGTTAATCTTGGTTATTTGATATCTGTTCGTAAGAAAAGAGTTGATCCATTGCAAAAGGGGATTTATAATTCCAACTGACTTAAGTCTGCTGATTAGAAAATTATGAGGTACTTTATCAAAAGCTTTCTTAATATCGAAGTACAGTATAATAGCTAGTTTCTTCTGGTCTCGTATACGAGTAACCTCGTTAAAGAAGTCTATCAGGCATGTACTGCACGACCTTGTTCTAATGAAGCCGTGTTGTGACGGATCTATTAGATCTTCTTTGAGTAGGTGATCAGATAGTTGATTTTGTATCACTGACTTATGGGTATCACGTGTGGGTGTGGTTCTTGTCGAGTGCCGTTTCACATTAAGATGAGTGGGTGTTGCCAGTTCACTATATTTGTTGTAGGGCATTCTATTGCTATGAGAAGGTGAATGTTTTGGGTTAGGGGTGCTGGAGTATTAATGGGTTTTTACGGAGAGTTTGGTATTATTTCGCACAGCGGTGTCTGAGAGTCTGAAGCTGTTAGCGCAATTCCTGGGAGGATCATTTTTAGGCATTTTATAGGAGCCGCTAGGGTAATACTTTGACGCTATTGAGACATAAGTGGTTTGGAATTTCGGGTTAGCTGAGTGTTTGGGCTGAGAGGGAGTGGTTGTTGCTGCTTTATGTGCGGTCTTGTTCTTAGGACTAAAAGCAGTGTCCGACGTGCCTCCGCTTTTTGGGGGAGTAGTGTATGATATTTTAGGATTTGTGCAGTGACAAGAGCTGTAGCTGCCGCGGCTACGTAGGCTGGGTTGATCAGTTTGTTCCATTGCAGATTCGACGCTGGATAGCGATCCTGTCATGAATGATCCTAATCTTTTTAAGTGTTGGAATACGCCTCAGTAATGACTGACTATTGAGGAGGTGATTAGCTTCAGTGGTACTATCAGACTGAAATAGAATGGGACAGGAGGCTTTAGTATGTGCTTTACGTAATCTTGTTACACACCAAGATTGCGACAATCCACATTCTTGTAGTAGAGTATTTTTAGCAATCTTTATGTTCGTACTATCAGGTATATTATACACAATGACATTCTGCATACACTGAAGTCTTTTCAACACTTCAGTTGATATATGGTGCATTACTTTTTCAGTGTTTTTTATAATTTCCAGATCGGGATTTTCTGAAACACTGAATAAATATTTGTACGGTAATAAGTCTTGGATAGTTTTGGTGAGGCTGAGTTCTGTTTGGCTGCTTTTAGATCTACCGGTGGTGAGATTATTGGAGTTTATATCAAAGTTTTTAAGGTCGATATGGGTACATACAGACCTGTTGCAGGTGTCTACCGGGTGGTCACTTTGTGCACACTTAGTTGTGGGATGTGGTATATGTCTGGGTGAGTAGTCAAGATCTACGTCATCGGGCTGGCTATTGTAGGCAGGCTTACATGTACTCCGTGGGCCGCTACTCAGGATGACCGATTGTAAAATTGTTGGGTATTTTGGGTCAGCCGCATTGTCTAAATACTGCTCACAATATTCGGTGCTTCTTTTGGGACTAACAAATGATGTCGACTCTAACGGTATGTGACTGCTCTTATTTATATCGACAAGCGAGATGCAAGATAGTGATATGTCTTGTCCAAGTAAACGGTGCACGTTTAGTGTGACTGAGGGAAGGTCAGAGTAGGATGCAGACTGATCAGTGTGTTTATAAGGTTTCATATTATTCGTTTAGATCTTTTGCAGGTGCTATAGGCATCAGGAGAGATTATATGTATTTAGATGGCCTGGACATTATCGGAAGTAATATAAATACAAAGATTAATCAGGTGGACTGATCAAATATTGGACCTTTTTCGTGCGAGATATCCAGAACTCCCAACGTCCGTCCGTAGTGTTCTACGTCGATCCAACGACGTGGAGCTTAAAACCCTGGAATCGGGAACTTACTAGCATTTAGGATTGAAATCAACTTTACTGAGAACTTCAGAAAATTGGCTACGTAAAATTCGTTTCACAGAATTGAAGCTGCAATTAAACTATGATGGTCTAAGTTTGTTCAAAAGCTCTAACCAACAGCTGTGGCCGATCGTAGGTCGCATAACAAGTCCATTAGTTAGCAATGTATGTTAAGTTTGTCCTACACCATAGTGATGATAGAGACATTTGTGTACAATACACATATTTTTCAGTAGTTAAAGGTTCAACATTGTCAAGCACTGAGTCGTCAGTTATAGGGGTTACGGATTTGGACTTTTTATTTGGCTTAGTAGTTGGTGAAATTTATCTTTTACTGGAGTTATTGGACATGGTATGAAAATAAGTGAGCATTATGCTCGTTAAATTAAATATAATATCGGAGTATTAGTTGTTATTGAGTATTAACCTGGTAATTACTAGGATTAGAGACTATGAGTATATAGTAAATTGTAAATCTATTTAAGACTTCAGTTCGTAATAGGTACAATACGAACTGGTAATTGTCCGACGAATAAAAAATGTTTTTCCTTATTTTTCGGGTAAGATGTACCCGATGTACATGATAGGATGATAATCACAGTATTATACACCCTACAAAAGAGAAAGTCGAAGAATTCCTAAACCACGTGAAAAAAATGTTACCACTTTCAACGTTCCCGCAAGTTCGGGCGAGGGCGCGTATCTAACGTACCTGGAAGGCTATTCAGCAGTCCAAACCGCGGTTTGGATTCTACACTTATGTCTGACGATTCAGTATCCGTCAATGTTAAACCTCAATCTTCTGAACTTTATGCGTCTTATCCCTAAATATCACCATCACCACCTGCTTCTCTGTACGAAACCCCTTCATCTCACCAGGAAATAGGCCAAAGCTAGGGATGGTTGACATAAAACGTACAATATCCCCATAAATAGAAAAGTCAACAAATCGTACTCGTCAGTATGATTTACTAAGGCCAAAACTCAAAGGCCGAAGTGTCTAACGTATTATCTTATAAGCATCAAAATGCTGATCACTGGAGTATCGATATCCGTCAGTTGCTAACCTCTTTAGCCTATTAAAACCTTTAACACATGTATGGAGCCTTAGTACTAACAAAAACCTTGAACAACTTGTAGTACCATTAAATCCTCACCATATGACCTTTAAAGCCGAGAACATAATTACTGAAAAGAATTATGTCCTAAGATTAACATGAAGAGGTCAAAAATGGTGAGCGCAGGAACATTATTCAATAAGATGACGTGGTTCAGATTTGTAGGAGTCGTCATTCTAGTGCGACCTATCTCTTTTATTCGTACTAAATATGTTATTCTATCTCCAGCCTAAATGTGTTATTTAGAAACGCTAAACATCATGTTACTGATTGTTACGTACGACGAGTCAGAATAGACAATGATGTTACTTCCATGTAAGATCTTTTAGATCTGGTTTGCATACAATGGTCAATCTATAATTTTAGAATTAGGACTATCATTATAGCGGTACTAAAAACGAACTAGAACATGATTCTACAACTACTCAGTTAACATATAACAATGATTATTTACCTTGAAGAAGTGAATATTTTCAAGCTTATTTTGCTGACCTTGAATAATGCGAAAGTTAAACATGAATGGAGTTTATATTACATCAATGACGACTGTTAGAACTTATGATAAATGTTTGAGAATAGTTGGGAATGCGATACTCGTGATAAAAGACTATGTGCAAGGTAATGAACAAAATAAACTGAACGACGTGAAACTTAAGCCAGAGGGTGTAAGGTGGATGTTAAGGTGTAGCGTCAAATTGGTGAAACGGTATCTAAATGTAATCCTGTCCGTCAACTTATTCTAGGCTTAACGAGGTTACTCGTATACGTATGTTCTCTCCAAACACAAATCCGGACCGAGAAACCTGGTTAAAAACTACAGACCTATAAATATCACCCATAATGGAAAAAGTGATACAAAATCAACTATCTGATCACCTACTCAAAGAAGATCTAATAGATCCGTCACAACACGGCTTCATTAGAACAAGGTCGTGCAGTACATGCCTGATAGACTTCTTTAACGAGGTTACTCGTATACGAGACCAGAAGAAACTAGCTATTATACTGTACTTCGATATTAAGAAAGCTTTTGATAAAGTACCTCATAATTTTCTAATCAGCAGACTTAAGTCAGTTGGAATTATAAATCCCCTTTTGCAATGGATCAACTCTTTTCTTACGAACAGATATCAAATAACCAAGATTAACTCTAAAACATCTACACCTCGACCAATAAGCAGTGGTGTTGTGGTGGACCAAACAGATATGAACACAAAAAATATAAACAAAGTTATTAAAAATCAATGGTAATATTAATATATATAATTAATTGTTACAAATACAATAAAAATTAGGGACGTTACTTAAATTGATCAAACGTTGCGTGTTCTGATTAGGTCCAGTAATGTAAATCCACAATTATAAATGCTTGATGATTCTCAGCAGGTTGGCGAACTCTCTAGTGATATAGTTCGACGTAGGATGTGATATATTCCGATTACAGTCTATAAATGTAGATAGTATTTGATTTAGACTTCAATTAGCTCAATCTCAAATGAAAATAGAACGAGGAATGTGTGAGAAGCAGTGTATTTGTTAGTCAGCAGCGGTATGTCACGCTATGTAGCAGTACAACGGAAAGTGTGTTCAAGGTCATTTACTAAAACAACAGTTACAGTCATTTAATGTTAAATATACATACAGTGGAAGGTTGACAAAATAAATGCAAATAACATTGAAAACTATTTACAAATTAAGGTTGTCGGGTCTATCCCCACATAGCTCCCCCCAGAGTGTCCGGAGGTAACACTGGTTATAATTAAAAAAATGTAAGGGTATGATATATACATATATACAAAAATAATATTTACAGTTATAGCTAACAAAAATGTGGAGATGAGTATGACCAGTAACAGAGATGTAGCATAGTATAATAAACATACACAAAAAATGAAGACACTGTCATTTAATGTCTTGGTTGGCTAACAATGATAATAATAATGTGCAAAAATGCTAAGGACCCAAAAAACGAACTGTTGTTGCATTTTTTTGTGTACAATAAATAGGTAATTAAATAGAGTTTACTCGTTTATTATAGTAACAAAAATTTTTTTTATAAAAAATAAATGTGACAAAACGAATAATTTTGGAAAAATGTGATTATGTACACTGTGAAAAGGAAAAATGTTTTGGGTGAAATTAGTAGTGTGTGACATAGATAGGTGTGTGCTTTGCTTTTTTTTCTTTAATCGACGAAATGGACATAACGCTTGGGTTTTTTTATAGGTCTACCGGAGCGTGTTAAACAAGGAGGCTTAGTATTAAGTTTTTTATCCTCCACTGGTTTTTCAGTCGCTGGTGAGAGGGGTTGATTATCAACAGCGTTGTCTTCCTTGACTTGAGTAGCTTCACAGAAAGCAGGTTTTATTCTGTCTATAGAAATAGTCTGCTTGTTGCCATCTCTGTTGATGATGAAGTATTTTTGTGTGCGTTTAATTACTTTATATGGACCTTTATATGGTTGTTTCAATGATTTTTTAACCGCATCTACTCGGACGAAGACAAATTTGCACGTTTCAAGGTTTTTATCAAGTTGGACTCGATTGTTGTGTTCACGAGGGGATATTGCTTTAATATTCTGCATCGTTTGTAATAGGCGACTTGCGAAGTGAGTAGCCTCTCCTGGCGTTGTAGGTTCATAGTTGACTAGTTGACCAGGTAACGTTAGAGTTGTACCATAGACTAACTCAGCGGCTGTACGTCCAATGTCTTCCTTTATGGTTGAACGAATACCGAGGAGTGCAAGTGGTAAGGCATCGCTCCACTTTGATGAGTCAGCTTGCGCCATCAGTGAGCTTTTTAATTGGCGATGGAATCTTTCAACCATGCCATTAGCTGCTGGGTGGTAAGCTGTTGTTTTGATGTGGTTCACGCCCAAAAGTCTTGTGAATTCCTGAAATAAGATAGACTGAAACTGGGGACCACGGTCGGTAGTGACGATAGAAGGTACTCCGTAATTTGCTATCCAACGGTCAAGAAATACGCCGGCTATCGTTTCTGCGGAAGTGTCAGTAATAGGGCATGCAATAACCCATCTTGTGAATCTGTCCACTGCAGTGAAAATGTGTGTGAAGGAATTAGATGGTGGTAGTGGACCAACTATGGATATGTTGAAAACGTTTTTCTGGCAGGGGATACTTGCCAACGGGACTGATCGTGTGCTTCTGAATCTTGCTGCGTTGACATTGTAGGCGGCTTTGCGTCCATCGTTTTATATCTGAATTGATATTTGGCCACACAAAACGCTCAGTAATCAATTTGGTTGTGGCTCTGATTCCTGGGTGAGAAAGGTCATGCAGTTGGCGAAATACCTGTCGACGACAGGCTAGAGGGACCAAAAGACGATTGTTACCAGTTGAAACGTCACAAATGATAGATGTATTTGAGAAAGGTATAGGTACTGGTTTAAGGTTCAAGTTAGACTTCACTTTGCAGCTTTTTATATCTGCGTTGTCTACTTGTAATTTTGCGATTGTTTCCAGATCGATGTCTTTCTTACGTACCAGGGTATTTACATCCTTTCGTGATAAAGCGTCTGCAACGACATTGTTATGTCCTCTGACATATTGGATGTCTGTTGTAAATTGAGAAATGTAATCCAATTGTCTTGCTTCTCGTGGAGAGTGTTTGTCATAGGAAGTGCCAAAAGAATGGCAAAGGGGTTTATGATCTGTCATAATGATGAAATCGCGACCCTGTAGGAAAAAGTTGAAATGTTTTACTGCTAAATAAATAGCTAAGAGTTCGCGTACAAAAGTGCTATAACGTTCTTGTGCTGGCGATAATCTCTTGGAGAAAAAGGCAATGGGGGTAATCGTGTTGTTTACTCGCTGTTGTAATACTGCCCCGACGGCTTTTTGTGAAGCATCTGTGCATAGGATCAACAGTGTTGTGGGGTCAGTATTTAGATGCTGAAGCATGGTAGAATTAGCAATCACGGATTTAGCTGTTTCGAATGCTACTTTAGCATCGGAAGGTAACTTAAATATTTGGTTTTTTCTTTCTTGGTACCTGATTTATCATTTTTCAGTAAATCTGTCAATGGCTGTAGTACATCGGCACAATTCGGTAGAAATCGACGATAAAAATTGCATGTCCCCAGAAAACGACGCAGTGATTTTACTGAGGTTGGTTCTGGGTAGCTGGAGATGGCTTTGACTTTTTCTTCAAGCGGTTTAATTCCTTGGGAATCAATGTGGTGTCCTAGAAATTCCAGAGATGAGGCTCCAAATATACACTTCGAAGGGTTGATTACAACACCATAACTTTTGAAACGTTGAAAAAGCGTGTGTAAGTGCTGAACGTGTTCTTCAGTGAAAGAACTAGTGATTAAAACATCGTCGATATAGACAAATACAAATTCCAAACCTCTAGTTACTTCATCCATAAATCTGTGAAAGGTTTGAGCGGCGTTTTTTAGTTCGAAAGGCATCCTCAAGAATTCAAACAAGCCAAAAGGTGTGATTACAGCTGTTTTTTGGATATCTTCAGGTGCCATCGGTATTTGATGGTATGCTCGAACTAGATCTAACTTTGAAAAGATCTGTTTTCTATGTGAATTTAAAGAAAAATCGTGTAAATGAGGGATTGGATACCTGTCTGGGATAGTCTGGTTATTTGATCGGAGATAATCTCCACATGGGCGCCAGTCTTGATCTTTCTTGGGAACCATATGCAACGGCGAGGCCCAAGGACTGTTATATTGTCTGATTATCCCAAGTTGCATCATGTGTTCGAATTCTCTCTTAGCGAACTGCAACTTGTTCGGAGGGAGTCTTCGCGCCCTGGCACGAATGGGTGGTCCTGTAGTAGAGGTATTGTGTTGAACATGGTGTGTGGAACATTCACTTTGGTAATCAGCTCTGGTTATACTTTCGTACTTCGACAGGATATCATTGAAAATTTTGTTTTCAGGTCTTAACATTCGAACGCCATGAATTTCGTAATTCGAGGTAGGAGTGTCATTGACCTGTAAGCTTGTGTTCTTGTCAATGAGTTTCTTTTTCCCCATGTCTACCAATAGGCTGTAAGCACCAAGAAAGTCGGCCCCGAAAATGGGTTGTTTGATTTCAGCTACGATGTGAAACGTCTACGGAGACCAAGATCTAAGACAAGTGATTGTTCACCATAGGTTTTAATGACTGTGTTATTGGCTGCGACTAGAGACAATTTAGTACTTTGCGAGTGCCGTCGTTGAGAGAGGTGTAATGGGACTATGCTGATTTTGGCTCCTGTATCGACCAATAAATCTGAGCCCGAAATTCGATCCCCGACGTGAAATAGACGGCTCGGGTAGTGGCCAGAAACAGGCGCCGCCATCACTGTCTGGCCGTCTCGTTTCCCTGGTCATTTGGGTTGCTTGTTTTAAAATTGCACGGTTTAGTGCAACGGCGTGCCTTCTCCCCGAAAGTCGCATGATACCAGAAAGTATCTGCAGCCCGTTTGGGTGACCTAGGGCGAGGTCTGGATACTGATCTCCTTCTGGACGTAGATCTGGCAGGTCGAGAATGGATGGTAGAAATAATCGCCTGCAGTGATGCTAGCTGCTGTGTTAACCATGTTATTTGTTGTTGGATGTTGGCAGATGAGCTATCTATATCAATGAGTTTACTAGGAGAGTTCATAGTGGGAAAACAAAAAAAATGAACTAGCGTGCCAAGTAATAAAAAATGAATAAATGTATACATAAACAGTAAACGTCTATAATGAATTCAAGGCTCACCAAATAATTGTGGTGGACCAAACAGATATGAACACAAAAAATATAAACAAAGTTATTAAAAATCAATAGTAATATTAATATATATAATTAATTGTTACAAATACAATAAAAATTAGGGACGTTACTTAAATTGATCAAACGTTGCGTGTTCTGATTAGGTCCAGTAATGTAAATCCACAATTATAAATGCTTGATGATTCTCAGCAGGTTGGCGAACTCTCTAGTGATATAGTTCGACGTAGGATGTGATATATTCCGATTACAGTCTATAAATGTAGATAGTATTTGATTTAGACTTCAATTAGCTCAATCTCAAATGAAAATAGAACGAGGAATGTGTGAGAAGCAGTGTATTTGTTAGTCAGCAGCGGTATGTCACGCTATGTAGCAGTACAACGGAAAGTGTGTTCAAGGTCATTTACTAAAACAACAGTTACAGTCATTTAATGTTAAATATACATACAGTGGAAGGTTGACAAAATAAATGCAAATAACATTGAAAACTATTTACAAATTAAGGTTGTCGGGTCTATCTCCACAGTGTTGTACAGGGTAGTGTCTTGAGTTCGTTGCTCTTTATAATCTACATCAACAATATATGCAAGTGCTTTAGCACAGGTAAGAACGACCTATATGCCGATGACTTAAAATTCATCTATAAAACTGACATCATACCTATCTTACTAGACAAACAGTCACCGTACCTGACACACATGTTAATCAACGCTCGATCTGTACGAAGTAAGATGACTCACCTACGCACCCTATTACTTCTAAACAACCCCTCACTTGCTTTGATAACGGAAAATTGGCTGTCCTCCGATACCACAGACACTTTTCTACAAATAGACACCTATGAGCTCTTCCGCTGTGATCGAGTAACCAAGAAGGGTGGTGGTTGTCTCGTTTATGTATCAAAAAGTTTGAGAGCGGAAATCTATAGCGACCACGTCCTCAGCAAACTTGCTGAATCGATATGGCTTACTGTGCACACTCATGAATGTAAAATACTAATCGGATGTATATATCGAGCTCCTAACACTCCTAGTTCAAGCGATACTATTATAAGTGAGTTATTTGCTCAGGCTGCCTCGCTTGACTTCACATACAAAATTGTATGTAGTGATTTCAACCTTCCCACCATCAACTGGAAGACACATTCTGGCCCATTGTGCTTTGAAAGCATACTTAGGTCCTGAGACATACACGGCTGACAACAACATGTACACCTGCCTACACGAAATCACAACATTCTTGACTTGATATTCTGTCATAATGTCACACCAACATCAATGGTGGTTGGCGAAAAGTTTCACAACAGCGATCATAAAATAGTCCTCTGCACCCTTCCGACTCTTACCATATGCAACAAATTAAAGACATTAAACACGCGACTCCAATATAGAGACTATGCAAACGCTGACTGGGAAAACTTTCGATTTCTAATAAAGCACTCTGACTGGGGCAGTTTCTTTACCAGTAATAACCTCTTAGAAACATTAAAAATATTCAATACCACCACCAAATCTGCACTAGACACTACTATACCCACTAAAATTGGTTTTAAAACAATTACTTCCTATATAAACCAAAAGACTAGGTCTAAACTGCGAAAACTGAAAAGAATGTACTATATATCAAAAGACTTCAGTGCCTTGCACCAGATATACTCTGTACTTGACGGAGTACAAAGTCAACACAACAAGCATAAACAGGTAGAGGAACGTACTGCGCTCGCTGCTGCATCTAAAGCCCAAACCCTATGTCGTCTCCTCACGAAACGCATAAGAAAGAACACAGACCACAACATTCACTCCTTACTGCACGATGGAGTAACGTATAATGACCAAACCGTCATATGTGAACTATTAAGTGAATGGTTTTCTCACAATGGGAATACATCCGATGCTCCAGACATCGACATAAAGTGCACCGGCAAAAACTATCTTAGTACCATAAACTTCGACATTAGGAGTATACATACCGCCATTAAAACCCTTAAGCCAAATACGAGTTCTGGTACCGATGACATCCATTCAATCGTTTATAAAGTGTCAGGACCGGACATACAGACGCTACTACTCAAAATATACACAATATCTTTAGAGACAGGTACATATCAAGAAACCTGTATGGTAACGTATGTTCTCCCCAAACACAAATCCGGACCGAGAAACCTGGTTAAAAACTACAGACCTATAAATATCACCCATAATGGAAAAAGTGATACAAAATCAACTATCTGATCACCTACTCAAAGAAGATCTAATAGATCCGTCACAACACGGCTTCATTAGAACAAGGTCGTGCAGTACATGCCTGATAGACTTCTTTAACGAGGTTACTCGTATACGAGACCAGAAGAAACTAGCTATTATACTGTACTTCGATATTAAGAAAGCCTTTGATAAAGTACCTCATAATTTTCTAATCAGCAGACTTAAGTCAGTTGGAATTATAAATCCCCTTTTGCAATGGATCAAGTCTTTTCTTACGAACAGATATCAAATAACCAAGATTAACTCTAAAACATCTACACCTCGACCAATAAGCAGTGGTGTTGTACAGGGTAGTGTCTTGGGTTCGTTGCTCTTTATAATCTACATCAACGATATATGCAAGTGCCTTAGCACAGGTAAGACCTACCTCTATGCCGATGATTTAAAAGTCATCTATAAAACTGACATTTGCGATTTACGCAGTACTATGGAAACAATCCAACATGAACTCAACATGGTAGACGACTGGTGCAAACGCTGGAGGTTAGAGCTCAACACAGAGAAATGCGGCTGGTTATGTAAAAATAATAATAATAATTTATTCTCAAATAACAGTTTGTTACATGAGGCATGCCAGTTTACAGGCAAGATCAAATTGATACAAATGATACAATATTCACTGCAGTAAATTACATAGCTGGGTTGATAATTTATAAGATAGGAATTTAGATGGTTTGAATCAGTATCACAGTTGGCGCGCTTCATAAAAGTCGCGTTGCGAATGTGCGACTGATGGTCAAGGATAGGTCCATTGAAGGTTGGAGCTTCTAAATGTCGCAACCTTAAGTCCCTTTGGAATGTCTAAGGCTTTGAGGATGGTGCAGGATGAAATCTTTCGTTCCATATCACAAGGGGGCTGAAAGAGGGAGCAAGTAAAAGAAAGGACGAGAGGCAGAGCAGCCAATATTCATGAAGGAGACACGTCTCTTAAAATAAAGCTAACACTTAGCAATCACACACTGCCCAGAGTGGCATCAGTAACTAACCTAGGGGTACATTACTCACACAGACTTGATTCCTCTGAACACATCTCAGCCAAAGCATTCAAAATGCGGAAATTGCTTGGCTTCATTCTCCGTAATTTCTATCAAAATGAATCTAAAATCCTTCTTTATAAAGTTTGCGTAAGACCTATCGCTGAATACTGCTCGTTCTTATTTTCTGACCTACGCCTATCTGATATACTAAAGGTGGAAGGAATACAACGGGACTTCACTCGCAAAGTACTTAAGACTGACTCGGTCATTGACTACAGTTCCCGGTTCCAAATCTTAGGAATAGCACTCCTTTGGGAGAGAAGGCTTAGGTCTAATCTGATTCTCTACTTTAAACTATTCAGAAACCTTACTTATTCAACATGTAAGATAGTTCTTGCTAGAGATTCACATGCATACGAACTTCGAAGCGAAAAATCTACAGTAAAGGTTGAGAGATACAGATCAACAACTCGGGAAAACTTCTTCCTCACCAAGTATGCAATGATATGGAACAGTCTTCCTTCCGAAATACGCATGGCAGATGAATTACATACGTTTGTAAAACTGTTTGATCAAGCCCTCACTTGCACTGATCTTGCACGTACGAACACATCTGCGCCCCACTCAGACATCATAGGCTCTCTCCATGATTAGACCGAAATGGACTTCAAGTTCAGTTTGTCTTATTTTTCCTACTTTGCAGTTGTACTAGTTACTTTTTCCACCGTAATTCTTCACTTGAAGTAGACAGATAAATCACTGGACCTATCGACACTGTTCAACTAAACTCGGTCGCTAAAAGATACACACTACCAACCTCAGAAAGTCAAGAGGACCGCACAATCGATTGCCTACTACCAGTGGTCTTGCATCTATGGAGCCTGTCACCAATCAACTGGTTAGGACAACACAAAATAACATCAGCACCAAGTTACTGTGCGTTTCTTCCTGTTTATCCTGTATTAACTTTTCATTCTTCTACACTATGTTGACTAGCAATTAATATTATTTCTCCACTCCTTACTCTATTTACAACTCATATACTTCTATACTTTTTCCGCCTGCTTTAATAAACAACTATCCTACGTTATATCCTTCCTAATGCTTATACTCTGATTGGCAAACTATAAATTATACTATAGTCAACAAAAGCACTGCATCGATGCCTTACACACAGTACATAGCTTGTAACTGCCTGATAAGCTTGTAAAGTGGTACTTATCGTGTTTTCCAACAGAATATGAAACACAGAAGGTTGTGTGAGGTATGTCATATATACAACAATAATCTTAAATGAGCCTAACATCACAAAAGGAGGGAGGGTGGAGTTACTGACCAGCAAACATGATGATGGGGAGATAACTTCAATTCACCAGTGTTTGTGGGGCAGAATATTTTGTATGTATCAGGCTCTTTATGATTGAGAATAAGTCAATCAATCTGTGATATAGGTTGTCTTTCTACGCTCACCGCTCAGACTCATGGTTCCAATTTTATGCTGGATAAGCTATTCTACTAAGACAACCTTTAACATACTAACTCGGGCTTTTACACTAGGATTGTGTGGCTATCGGATGGACAAAGCAAGAAAAGAAAAAAAATTTATTCTAATTTATTATAACTCTGTCTGTTCTACTACACTATGTTAAGCAACGTTTGGCGTTCATATCCAAGTGCCTTGCTGCTCTTCTGTTTCTCTTTTTTTCCTCTTCAGCAATTTGCTCTGAGGGCACAGCTATGAAACTTCTGACGTTTGGAACAAACTTGACGTACGCGTCCTATCAAGGTTATAGTTTACAGCGAGCGCTCTACGATTTCACTTTATAACAACTATAAACTTAATAGGTTGAGAAAAATTTTATGAATCAACAAATGTTGTAATTAATAGATCATGCCTGTAAAAACGGTGTGTACCTGCACATGCAGAAATATATATTATTATTACAGCGATCAATCCACACTTTTAGAATTAGGACTATTATTATAGCGGTATAATAACGAACTAGGTCATAAATCTACAAACTTGATAAATCTGAACGTGTCATGTAGTTAGTAGCATAAGTGACGAAAAGACTAATGTCATCCCACAATGCGGTTGTGTACAACCTTTGACGTCATACCCTCAACTAAGTTAAGGTATATTTGTCTCGGAGCATGCGGTATGCTGAAGATGAACTGTCAAGTCATATTCCTGAGAAAAATTCATATAGATCTATATGGCTCTTCTTAATTAAATTTCGCTGTTGCAATGATGTCAAACAGTTTAATAAGATGAGTAAAATCATTAGCTCATCGATTCTGTATAGGAACATAAAATTCACTTCAAAACTAACACCCTACCAACGTCGTGGAAGAAAACTTGAAGCCATTAAATCCCATGGTCATGTAACAGCAAATACCCAACTAGAGTGTTTGCAATACTGTAAGGGGTTTGAAGCACATGTACAATGAGCGTGATGTAAATCATCAACGTAGATGATCCGCGTTAAATGTTTAGCGACCTTCTTGAGTTAAACGAGAATGGAGTGAACAACCAGCTAACGTCGAAGTCACACCTTATCGTTAGTCTTAACGTGGATCATCCCTTCGTCATGTACAGGTGCCACGGCTGCTTTAATGACCTTACAACATAAAGGACGTTATTGCAGAAATGTATTAGTAAGAGTAGGTGCAAGCGACAAAGTACGACCACTGCCGAATCGGTCAGTCCACGACGTGCAATTAACTAATGCGTGTTGCTTGTCCTTGACCTTGGCGGAAAAAGCTGAACCGTTCGACACTCAGTGTTCCGACTGCTAGATGATTTGGCAAGGGTTCGGTGACACTTCACTGATTCTACAACGAGGATACACAAACAGCAGATCACTCTATCGATTTAGATGGGTCTGAAGGCTGGGAATCTTTGGATAAGATACGGATTCCAACTGAAACCAGAAATCACAAAGACGTTTGTAATTATAATAAAGGATGTTCACGTAATAAAGTACTTACATGTGAGCTGTGTGACGACACACATCCAACTAAATCTAATCAAACAGAAACTAGTCCCACTCAATGTATTGCACAAGATGACCCCAATGATTTGAAACTGATTTCACAGACACATAGTAATTCTCCAGCTCCGGCAAAGAAGAGTGGCAAGATGAAATCCACGAAATAGATAGGACTCAATTCAACACTTTTGACTCCCATAGTAAACAGATTCTCCTCGCTGACATCATGTAGACTACCTTCAACACCTAGTGGCAAAACTGGTAGTAGGCATAAATGTAACCAGCCTTTGAACACGTAAACCAACAAAACCTATCAGAGTACCAGTCACATAACTCACCCGCTAAAGCGCATAACTAATAATACTGAATATGCTACAGGTATTCGGAGTTTGACAACAATTTAACCAGTAACACTTGATATGAATCGTACCCACCAAGTGAAATCAAAAGACAGACATGAGGAGGTTCGAAGATATATTTGATGGACTATCAATATATCGAAGATCGTCTGATCTAATATGGCTAGGGATTGCAGGGGTTGTTGAGTTCAGCGTTCCCACTCGTGATCTAGTGCGGATGCATGACTTACAGAGCTATTTATTTTGGGTATTTATTTACCTCTACAATATGTATGGTAATTATAGGTTTCTCACTCCAAACCCTATCTTAGTTCCTTATGATCACGATCGTAAGTACTCTCAAAAAGAAAACGTTTTACGTTCTTCATAACCAACCCACCACATAAAAATGGCTTCCATGTTTAAATACTATCATAACTAATTCCGGTTACGTACAATAGGTCTTTCCAAAGCTCACATTATTACAAATAGCTATAACTCAAGCTACGATCTTAACTATCAAGACTATTTTGTAAATAAAATTACATTTCACGGTCAGCCTGTGCAAGATTTCTTTGGGATAAAGTTCCTAGTGGTACCTCTGTCGAGGAATCCAACCCACATAATTTCAAACCACATGCGAGATATAAACTTGCCTCTCCCGTTCAGCTTTTATCGGATTGTATTCTCACCCCTCTCACCTCGTTAAATTTTCCAACCGACTTCAAAAGCTCACTCGATAAATCTCCCACTAACCAAAGTTATCAACAAAATGAGCGGTCAAAGAACAAACGCTGCCAATTTAAGACCACTGCAGATTTAAATTTTGTATATACATACTTATCGTCATTACCTATAGCCAAGTTGAACAGTGAGTGTTCAGAGTAATCGATAGACTTATGAAATGAAAAGAGATATAAAAAATTAAGTACAGAATGCAGCAGTAAAAATTACAATGATATTAAGTTGCGTTATTTGAAATCTTGCTCACCAATGTAGATCACCGACGCAGATGATCTGTGTCGAATGATTGGGGGTCTACTCGATTTAGACGGAGATGACGTGACCAATCTGCCTACTGTATAATTAAGAAACGAGGTATGAAATTAGATCCAGACAACTATTCAATCCTTGCCCACCTTGACTACTACGTGTAGGTAAATCGATTGAGCGCCATGTATGCTAGTGGTTGATGTTTTAACAAACCTATTCCACTGAAACATATAACTGCTATCACAACCTGTTGATGAATCGAAATAGCTAATTGTAACTACGGTAATCAGCTATTAGCGTAGATCGAGCTAGTAAGCTGACTCTGAATACTACTCAGTATCACAATGCGAAAATACATGTGAGCACTGATCAAAAGACTATTAGAATAATAGATTAAGATAGGTAAAAGTCAGTTGGTAGAGTTAAAGTGAATGTGAGAACTATTGATAACAGTCTGGCTCACTAATAATGATTTTAAGTCAAATGCTGTATAAGTGTACTTATCTATGGTGTTAGAAGAATAAACCTAATATGAACTCATGAAACTGCCATGTTGTGACTAACTATACTGACGCATCGATTAGTGACAGTCAGTAGTTTTAAGTATTTTTAAGAATAAATTTAATCTGGAAAGAGAATAACATGTTTTTTATGAAAAGTAAGGGTGATTCAACCTACATGGTCGAGCTGTGTAATACCAATTAATTGTTCCACAGATGATCATTACCCTGTACATTCGATCGCGGCACGGATAACCCAGTGTTAACGTCTCTGACTGTGAAGCTAAGCGACACGGGATCAAATCCGTCAGTGGGAACCAGGTCCCTCAAGATTACAGGTACACTTTGGTGACGAGTATCAAGCAGCACGAAACCCAGGTCCATGGTTTCCTGTTGATTACGTCCAACCACCATCAAGCGTCTAATTGGAATCAGGAGAATTCTAAAAACAAGAGCATAAATCATGGTCAGTGAAAATCTGGGGAAGTAAAACAAGATGTGCCAGCAGCAACGCATGTACGTTTAGAAAATCGTACGACTCATTTCCATTACAAAAGTAAAAGCTTATTTACAAAATAGTCGCATACATCGTTTTGTGAGTCCAGCTTACCCAAGACTTCTGATCTTCTCAGTCTATTAACACTTTTTTGGCATATATTGAGAGATAAATTCACATCAATAACATTACTCTAAAAATGATTTTTCATGGTGTTACAAGGTTTCTTGTTCCAATTTTTTGCGTTACTCCAGACCGCGGGTTTTAACACTGGGGACCCCAGAGCTTTAACATGTGTAGTTCATTATCTGCTCTCTCGCTTAAAAAACAGTTATATGGTTAGTTGACCTTATAAATAAGTATAACTGTTGACTTGCTTTCAAATTTCAACGGCTTTCACGCCTTTCTAAATCATTTGCAGAATTGAACAAAAGCGCAACTGAAGGTTTTTCAGCGGGGTTGGTTGATGAGGATAATATTTTCAAATGGCGAGTGCTTATCATTGGTCCACCAGATACTCTTTAGTAAGCCACAATAATTCTAGTCTTCGTTTTTAGTGAGGGTGGTTGTTTTCATGCAGAGCTAGACTTTCCACAAGACTACCCCGAGCGCCCTCCTAAAATGCGGTTTGTAACTGATATCTGGCATCCAAATATTGCTCAAGACGGAGATGTTTGTATATCCATTCTTCATCACCCTGGAAAAGATCTGTGGGGTTACGAAAGGCCCGAAGAAAGATGGCTTCCTGTGCATACCGTAGAAACAATTATTACTTCTGTTATTTCGATGCTTGCTGAGCCTAATCCTGACAGCCCTGCCAATGTTGATGCTGCTGTAAGTTCTTGATAAGCATGCTAATTTGCTTTTGTATTCAGAAGGAATTCAGGGAGGATTTCGCGGAATTCAAGAGAAAAGTTTGTCGGTGTGTAAGGATGAGCCAAGAACGTCTTGAATGAATTAAATTAATCTAATTGCTTTATCATTATACATCAGCCATCGTTATGAAACTATTTCTACATCAAATCCAGTCCTTGGTCGTAACGTTATACAACCTAATTATACCTAACTTCAAAGAGACAATCCTAAATGCTTACTTAATGCTTGTCGAGTCTTACCATATCTTTGTCTAGATTCGATGTGACGTGATGCTTAGTTATGTTAGTGTTCACTACTAAGATTCTCGTTGCTATTTGGTTGTAACGTGCTATTTGCTTTTGTTAAGTGTCTTTTGATTAGGTACTTTGTTATATGGGCTGAATTTATTTCTCATAAGGTTTAACATTTTCACGTCTTCCCAACGATTGTAGTTATCCTAGTTTCATCCTCGAGATGCTTCAAATAAGTTACCGGAGATAGCTTTTGTGGTTGGTCTTGAGGCGACCAGAGTACATTAGTTTAATAGTGGAAAGTGTTTTTCTTAGATATACCAATAAAATCGACATTAGGATATCAGGAACGTATTTTAAATTTAATAAACCAATATTGTGGGAATTCTTCATACCACTATAGTTCATTAAGCCATCAAAAAGTCTGGGCTATTAGTACGTCTCTAAAGTCTGACCAAGTACATGTTTGATAAATAATAGTCTCTTGGGGTCTAGTCATCTAACTACATAATAACAGGACTAGAATTAAATAATAGCGAGTCTCTTTCAGAAACAAATAGTAATTTAGCTAAGTTCGTTGTGTTTCTTATTACTTCTCTAACCTTCAGCCAAAGTTATATTTGTTCATCATATTATCATCTTCAAAAAAACATTCAGGAGTCACTGTCGCATTGTATGTAGATTTCAAGCATTTGGTTCTGACTTGTATATTACTCTGTTAAAGTTCAAACCAGCTCCGTAACGTATATTTATGGTAAACTTATTTTTAGTAGTTTGTAGCAGATCATTAGTCCCTACGATACACAATGAATTTATTTGATTTATTAACGGAAATATTAGATTGGGTCTAGACCCTGAATTGATTGGATACTCGTTAAATACGATTAGTCGTCAACAATTTTTTTTGACAACAGTGAATTTCTCGGCGTTGATCAATCTCAATGTGCAACTCTAAGACGTGAATCTGTAACTCAGCAAAGTATACCTTAATTTCAAGTACTCGTGAATAGTACATTAATTTAGAATTGATATTCATCATGAAACCAAGTATTATGTTCCGATTTTACCTAGATACGAAGATAAACATTCCTAACTGATGTCCACTACCTAATCTGGTCTCATTTTTAATCTCTGAATTCGGCATCACACACCTTCATTCTACGATTTTGGAAACTTTTCGTTCGACCGGTTTGTGTTAAGATACAGAACGATATGCCTGGAAAATATCTTGGTAATTAGCATAGAAGTGCATTTGTAGTACTCTCAATATTTTAAAATCATAAGAAATTTTCCAGTTATGCTGACTGTGGTCGTGTTATTGTACTGGAATTTGTCCTCTCCTTGTACATTGTGACTATGTTGTATACCATAGTCTCCCCGATAGTTCTATCAGTTTCGTCGATATCCTATCAATTATGCTGTTGATCAGGATTAAAATGAAAGCTTCATAATTTTTAAACCCGTGAAGTCGAATTCTTTGAGATAAATGCGTACAAAGCTAAAATTCTCATGGGGTGTTGAAATTTGTGGTAGACAGTTTACATGTAGTGAGTTGTAGTCAGATCATCAAAACTTTCTCAGAAAGTTATTTTATAAGAGTTTACGGTTAGTTTACCAAACAAGTGCAGTATATAATTCCTCTTTTTCACATTGGTAGATGGTTGCTGTCATCTGTAGTCTGACGTCTGCTTTATGAGTGACCAATCTTAGGTGTAAGTATACAACGCTGAGGAAACTGCTCTTCTTTATGATTACTACACTTACAGTTTACGTATGGGACAAAGCTAAATTGCCAGTCAGCAACAACAGTAATTGCAACCTATGGGTAACAGAACATGTACATTATAACTCCCCAGGTGAATCAATCACTATTATAATAATTTCACTGCACTTCCATCAGACTTGTCGTGCATCTATAGTGTACTGTACTTTGTACTTGATATACGACTGGTCATTCCACTTCTTTCTCTGGGTCTTGCAATTAGCACTTTTCTTCCCAGGTTAGTGCATTTTGTTATTGTAAAAGGCATATCAGTGACAAAATCTTCAAGTTTCATTACAAGGACAGGACTTCATAATGTGAAATAGACCAGGAATTAGGTAGATTTTTTTATAGTTATGAGATGACATTTTTGTAGTGCGCCAATCGATAAGAAATTAGAGTGACACACTAAGTTTCAGAACTACATTGTCCTGTTCTATAGGATATTAAAAGTGCCTCATATGTAGTGGATGCATCTGTATGTTACCCTTACAAGTAGCGAGTAGAGGCGCGTAGATCTGTCTACTATCAAAATGAACGCTTCCACTAGTCGGAGACTTCCCATACGTTTGTGTAGATATAATTACTAAACGAGATTTATTTCTTACCTGGTAATACCTCCCCAATGCCCTGGTTCACTCGGAAAGTGAAGTAAGTTCACTGCATCAAAGTGCTCTCATGAGGTCATGTGTTTACAAACCCTCCTCTGGAAGTCCTTCTTGCGGCGGAGGCGCTGTTTAAACTGAGAGAACGAAAAGTGGTTATCATGCGCTTAAACTGAGTTTTTGACTACAAAACATTCAACCATATATTTTGGAGGACGCGGCTCCAGACCTCGAAAGAACGATCGAAGTAGGAATCTGATTTTGGCCACGCGCAATTATTGGATGTCTCGTGTCGCTCCACTGATTTGTCGATAATCATCTAGATCTATGCGATGGGGAGTGACTCACTAAGTAAGCCAGTTGCCTTAGCCATAATAGGTAGATGGTATCCCACTTGAAACAAAATACAATAATTACTATTGGAAAGTGCCCTTCCTCATTGTTATTCGCAGTTATTTTGTCACATCCATTCTTACGTGACTTGTATATGCCTCATTCCGTGTGTTCCTTTGTTTTTCTATGTGATCTCAAGTCTGTAATTGTCCGAAATTTTGAATTCTTCCGAATACGCTTCTTGGTGCAACTTTCCCGAAATCACATATTCCATCCAAATTAGGGAACTCTGTTGAATTAATATCCGGTTTCGGTGACTCGGAAAGCGCCAGGGTAAGGGTCACACTAGTCGAGCGGGTCCCCATTGTCAGTCGTGTGTCCTGTTTGATTACAAAACACTACCAAAGTGGATAGAAATTGGCATGTGGGACGATGTCGTTTCGTGATCCTCGACTACGTCTCCACAGGTTGCAGCCCAGCTGCGATCGAGGATGAGTTCTACCATCAAATAAACGATGTCAGTGAAGTACATTCGACAGAAATTGTAGTACTAACCGGGGATTCGAGGCACAGGTCGACCGTCTTTACTCAGAGTGGAGCCGCTTGGTATCCAACAGGGACTCGTTTTTTCCATGTCAGATAGGGGTGACTGTCTCTTTGAGCTTTGTGGAGGTCACAACCTTTTACTTCACAGTACCAATTTTCAATGCAGTAGTCACCGATATTGTTGCACTGTTGCCCAATTTCACTCGTCCTCTTCGACTTTTTCATCGATATTCGGAAACAGCAACAAACGAGGCAGTTGAAAGGCTTGAGAATCTAGATATTTATGTGAGTACTGATATTGACGTAACTGATGACAAGAGAGGAAGCAGTCAGTCTACGTTGTGATGCCACGAAATGGAAAGCCGTTTATCATGGTTCCCTGGTTGAGTTTTTAGAGATGAAGCAACTCGCTGATTTGAGACGCAATCAAACGTACAGAATATTAAACACTGGAGATCTTGCCATGATTTCTTGAAAATTTTCACGATAGTGAAGGGGACTTTAACTAAGTGAATTATGAATCGTCTGTCTTCTATTTGAACTAAACTGTCATATTATGCAATCTTTTCTAGCTATTTTGTTAATGTCTTTGCTTTTTAAATGCACTGCATTTTCCTCAAATTTTTGTTCAAACTTGATTGTGTTATATGTCCTGTTTTTGTATACCTTATTGTAACCCCGCCCGTAGCCCTTCCGTGGTTACTGCCGGTAACAAGCCCGGAAAAAATAGTGTTGAAGATGGATTCAGCAAACCATTCCATAGAAAGCAACCTTGCTAAAAAAGCGCTTACCAGAAAAATAGCTTAATCCATTGAAACTCGGCCCTGGTAGTTGAAGGGTCTACATTTACCAAAGGCTGAATTCAGTAAGGATCGTTCTTGAGAAAACCAAATCGTTGTTGGGTGATCAGTTGGATGGAACTCATTACTATACCTCAACTTCATTGACTATGCGAAAGCGTTTGATAGCGTGGATAGAAGGACTTTATGGAACCGTCTTCGACACGATGGTGTACCTCGGAAAGTGGTCAACATCGTGCACATTTGGTACGATCGACCACACTGCAAAGTCCTGCATGGAGGACAGCTGACAGATGTGTTCAAGGTGAAGATCAGTATCAGAAAAGGCTGCTTACACTCCCTTTTTATTTTGATGATTGACTAGATTATGAAGAACTCTACATCCCAAGTCAATTTTAACTTGAGTTAAAAGCCTATCTGCTATCCATCCGTAAATTCCACTGCGTATCAAACTACCCTGACAAAAACTCTTATTATCAACTCTAATAAATATACCTTTATAAATAAGCCTTTGCATCATACACGACCGAGTCTCAGATATTATGTAACTTGTTAACTTGACAGGTTATTAGATACAGACCAGAATAAAGCCAATGGAAATATTGCAACATATTTTTTACTACACTGTTGATAAATGTATTGAACTTTCTTAGATTCAAGGCACATCTTTCTTCACAATATCATCGTTACATTTTGTATGCCACTTTGGTATGGTGCCTATTGTACCGGAGTTTTGTCATAAATGAACAAAACATCATAAATTCAAGGACGATTTTCTCTTCGTAAACAAACCATCTCTGGTTATCTCCAGTTTGGAAACTTCACACTATGTACTTGCTGAAGTCTCTGTGTAGTAGGGATTTACTTTTACCAGAATTCATGGTATGCTCTTAGAGTTTCTGAACAAAACTAATTATCGAGAAACATACACCCAATTTGAGGCTTTTTAATGTTTGTAATGGTCATGGGAGCCCAAACCACTGTCCATACTCTCATTATTTCCCACTAATTCATTCCTACTTGTCTACACTTTCATCAACTTATCAAAACATTTGCCTTCCGGATACATTGACTTCATATCTACTTGACATATTTCTACTTCGATAAAGTTATTTATTTCATACCTAATATTTACAGAGGGGAAACTGTATCTTTAATCTTGTGTGAATAGTCTTTTATTTTCCATGTATGTATCGATATATGTTATCGTGTATACAAGCCATGCTTGCTGATATAGGTACCTAACTATATTATCATATAATATAATCGTTCGTTAGAATATAAGATCGATCATTGTTGAGTTTACAAGATACCATAGATCATATGAACTAATACCTTAACTGAGATATCCTAAAGTTGTTTTGCGGTATGTTAATGAATGGCAACTATCCTAACCATAAACATCATGTCATCTACAAATTAATCTAAGCTGTCACGAGCTTATCTCATAATAACATTAAAAACAAACTTACTAAGATAGTTTTATTTATCGATTGTTAAGTTAAACAGACAGGTTATTTGTAAGCCACTATCTGTGAATTAGGACAGAAGCACTGTGGTATTTATCACTACTAATGACAAGCCAGTTAGAAACAATTTAGTTTCACAGGAAGATATGTACTATCATCACAACTAGGATGCCAAGCATGCTTTTGTAGGTCAAAGCAAATGATGAGTTCCATGTCAAATAAAGTTCACACACAATATCTTGATAGCCAATCGTAGCATAAAAAGTGAAAAAGCAAATGCAACTTCATCGTGAAAAACCGTTACTCATTTGAAACCAGTTCATTCTCAATATATTCGGACTGTGGTTGAGCTCGAAATGCGGGAAGCGTGTCTCATCCCAATTCGAAACTGAATACAATCAAATGGTAAGCTCGAAACTCTTCCTCACCTACCTACCTGCCTATCTACATATTTATCTATCATTCAATATAACCTCAACTCTATTTCTGTCATGTGTTGTATTCAGCTGTCTTATCGTGTCATTTAATCTATCAAGACATCGATCGACTATCCATTCAAGTGATTTGAATCATGTTCGCCACATGTTTCTTAACAGCCAGCTCGATGAAAGCGGTTCAAAGTCGACAGAGGATAAGTGAAATATTCGTCTTATAAAAATTGATGTCAAGTCATTTTGATGTTCATGCAAGCAGTTATTATCGATTCTCTGCACTCCATTATCTGAGAAAGCCAACGAAACATCTTCACTCCCTTTCACTTAACATCATCTACCGACTATTGAAACTTGGTAGTGAGGATAAGCGACTAACACTATTCATTGTGAAGTATCCAACCATACACAGAAACACAGGAGATAGTGGATGTGGAATTCACTGTTATATGATGTACAGGCAAACAGTATTAGAATGTTTGAATATGATGCTCTGTGATTGGTCACTGAATAAAAATAAGTGAATTACAGAGCATCATGTGATTGATTTAATGAACGAATTTACATGCACAAGTCAGCTTTTTTTGTATATGTTAAATGTAGTAAACGAAACATCAGTAATGGTCATTTCTTGTAGCCGATTAAACTGACTAGTTAATATGTATGTAGAATATGTAAGTTAAATTAAACTGAATTAATCTTTCCAATTATGGAGATCCAAAAAGAAAAGGTAACACACAAAAAATCAGTACATATAGTTTGTCAGTCAAAAGTGATTTCATACTTTACTAGATTGAATAAAAAATAACCTTTAGTCTACCATAGCAATGAAGTAATTCTCTCTACATTTCTTGAACATAATCACATTTAGAGGTACATACAGCTTTCTGAAATATAGAGTGATCATTAGAAACATTTTTAATTGATTAAATCTGTCGATTAATTTGCTTACTGCTTTGTTTTTTTTCATGTTGAAACTTCCTGTGGACAGCTGAATACTGCCACACCTTGGTCAGGGTATTACCTTGACATAACAGTCAAGTATTCCAATAATGGCTATTCCCTTAAACCAAGTTTGTTTAAACATTCCTCTCTTGGAGTCTTAATACCCCACTTAGGTTTGTTGGTGGGTGTTAAATTTCAAGGTGATATACTTAAGGTTTGATGGTGAAATGTTACTAAGCTTATCAATGATGGTGGCAGAACGGTTTTAAAAAAATACTTTTTTAATACTTGAAAACTATTTACTTAGTAAGAAATTATATCCAAGCAGTCTTAAGTAGTATTCGCTTGAGTTTCAATGTTTAAAATCTATAGTAGAATGAATTACAATAGATCATTCACAAATGTTCTTGACTTCAAATGTTTAAATATAATGTTTAACTGAAATTATTCCTATTCAATAATAGTAAAATAATATAGCATAAAAAAGCACTTTTACCTCCAATTATTAATTGCTGAATTAATCGCATTCTGGTTGTAATATCTCATGTTGATAATCCACTTTCATAAAGCTCCCAGATGGAATAATTTGCTACAGTCTGTCCGACCAAATTATTTTATTATTTTGTGGTAAATTATCGTTTATATATTAACACATCAAATCTCTTATTTCTTTTTAAAAAAAAACACAGAAAATTAGTTACAATGTTAGCAGGAATATAAATTGAGTAGCTGTAAACAACCATTTATCCTTAGTGATATTTTTACATACTGTATAACTTAGTACATAGATATAGTCACCTAATTGCACAAACCAGTGGCTATCTGTAGTCAGTAGCTAAGTGGATAACGCGATGACTTTTGAAGCGAATAAAACTGGTTTTGAGTCCCACAGTGAATTTAGGCACCTCCAGCTGACTAGTTTCAAACAGGACAAAATGTTCGTTTTGAATTCTACTATTACCCACCATCCAACAATGCCTACAATCCTTTTGATTTACGGCACTATCGAAGTAGTCCTCACAGGATGTAGATATCCCAAAAGTGACTGATTAATTTCAGTCTAAAACATCAATAAGAACATTTAAACAACTCATACGTATGAATTATGAAGCTATAAGTTTAATTTTTTCTATTATATTACAATAATGTAGCTTGAATTGCAATACATTTATCTTTTTGTCAAAGGATAGAATAAAGAGAAGAATATAACAAGAACTGTAATTTTTCTGTTTGAGTCATCTGAGGTTTAGTAACAATAATTTTAATGCTTTTATAATATAGAGCGCAAAAACATGCATTTAGAATTCATATCATTCAATTAAAAAAATATAATATAGATCATTTAGTCTCAATATTTGACAGTTGGAAAGTATGCGATCAAATGTTTGAGTAGTGCTGATAAATGAAATTATGAAGCTGAATTATGGAAATAGAAGTTTGAATAGGAAGAATCAGTTCTCTCAAGAATACAGGTATCATTTCAAAATATTATGAAACTTAGGTCTAGAGCTTCTGTCGACTACTTCCAATCACATAACTAATTAACTCACATTTAAAACATAAGTTATCTTACTTCATATATGAGTTGTCAATGAGAAGTCGTGACCAGTGGAGCTAATCCGTGCCTGGTAGAGACAAGTATCTACATCAGTACAATGGAAGACGGTCGCGCACTTTGATGGATTGGCTGGTGTTAGACACTAACACCATTGGATGCGGCTCAGTGGTCCAGTTGGTTAATCGTTTGCGCGCGAGACTGAAGGCGCTGGGTTCAAATCCCGCAGGCAGGATCGTGGATGCACACTACTGAGGGGTTCCACAATGAGACGAAACGGCCGTCCAGTGCTTCCAGGTTTCCAACGGTGGTCTAAAATCAATCGGTTCATGATCTCAATCTCCACAATCCCTATACTGAAGATTCGGTTAGGTCAATCATTCAAAATATTTATAACTATGAATTCTTGTTTCCTTCGGAAAAAATAGAATAATAATTACAATTAGAAAATGAAACTTTATTATTTTTTAAATGATAAGCTAATTACTGAACACAGGAAATAAAATTTAACTGCAGTTATAGAGGATATGAGAATTCTTAAAAATCAGACAAGAAATGGTATACGATGATAAAATAATCCTTTAAAAAAATTAATTTTTCGTGATTTTTTTCAAATAATTACAGATAGTTTCACTTATAAGAAATTTTCAAAACAAGTTGCATAAATATTATACATTACCAATACAACTACTTATAAGTACTATAAAGTGGGTCTTATTAATTATTTAGCAAGATAAATAACTAAATGTTAGCGACAATGGATTAATGTATATTTGCTGTATATCCCTATTTGTCTTGTTATATTCATTAATAAAAACCAAATGGATTAATGGATATTTCAGTAAGTTTCAACTTTATGTTAAACAATGGTAAACTTAAAGACCTCAAAATGCTATACTAATACTCCGTTTATTGAGTTCTTCCAATACTCAACATGATGTTGTAGGTTAAACCATATTAAAGAGTAGGCATAATATGTGATTATTTCACCAGACATTTGATTAGCGTGATACAAATAAAATCTCTAGTCGTTTTGTGATACAGTCTTATACCTTCAGAACAAAAAAATCTTATAGAAAAGAATTTCTTGTCTAGAATTCAAATCATAAATTAATTTTTATAATCCTTCATACATGGATCAATTCGAGTCAGTTTTTTCACGAACTGATGCCATGTCATGGTTTGCCCGTCCCTAGCATTCTTTCAGCCTACTCCTACATCAGCCATCGTCACCCGCCATGATAGTCAGTGATTCTAAAACACCTTTTATTGAATACCAGAAGCCTACTAATATCCTCTATTTTGAAAAACCATATTTTACACTCCTAAAAGAGAAAGAAGCAAACTTCCGCACAGTGAACTCGACCCCTCGTTGACAAACAGATATCTCTCCTTTACGATAAATGACGCAAGTTGGTAAATGTCAGCCTGGGTTTCGGAATTCGTGCCAATATCCAATCAGACACCAACCAACCAGGGCTGTCTAGACTTCCAAGACAAGTGAAGGGATCGATTGACTTAGTTACTTCACTCCCTATCCTTAGTTTGGGTGTTGATGCAGACTAGATGAAGAGAAACGTGTCACAAAAATGCTTGCATTTTAAATAATCTCTAAAAGTATGTCTAAGACAAGTTTAAATATTAATGGTAAAAGTGAACAACACTGATGAGCACCACTTAAAGTCGCCAACTCTGATGAAAGTTCATCATATGACTAGTAGGGTTTGAGTAACGTACTGTAGTGGTTGGTATTCGATATAATCCTTAAACTTCGTAAACAGTTCGTCCTGATAACCGTTACTAGATAGTGTCCCCAACGGTTTATTAATCAGAAGGTGCATACGAAGTGCACCACCACCATCGTCAAAATTACAGGTACGCTAAGCAAGCATGAAAGAGTAGTGCCAAAAAGCAAGCACGCAAGCGAGTAAGTGAGCGAGTCGAATGAACGAGTCCGTAAGTCAATGAACAGGATCAAAGTGAATATATATACACATTGTGAAATGAATGAATCATCAAATCAATTAATCGACTAGCAGTAAGGCTAGCAAAATGAATATATGAGTAGGCAGTAAGCAATGCTCAAGCATACATATTCATACAAGTGCAACAAATCACGCAGTCGAGTGTCTGTCGGGATAGCTGGGATAAAACATGGCCATCACACCTTTACATCACTCAAGGATAATAAACAATAATAATAATAAAGGCACAAGGATATGAATAAGTTGTTATTGTACGAATGACTGTCCGTCAAATAAGTTAACAAAAGGGCTCAACCAAATTATATGTGAATAAACTCAATTGCACGTGACCTGCTATAATATCTTTCCACACCAGCAAACTTGGATAGAAAACAATGTCTGTGTCTGTGATACAAAAAAATGTTAAATTTAACAAGATAGTAAATATCAAAGTTTATGTAATCAAGATGTATGATAGAACGATCGTGTAAGTTATTACAAATACGTGTAAGCTGGAGTTCGTATGCGTCCGTGAGGTCAGATAAGATAATAACGAAAGATCAAAAGAATATAGTAGTGCTTTTAGAAGTTTATACACATTGACATCAGAATATACAGAATATGTCTAATGTAATAATAGATAAGTTAAAGTTTTCGATCTGCACACACAAAACAAAGGGGGAAAAATTCACATCTGAAGAGGTGAAAGAAATTATTAATTCGAAATCGTAGCTTTGTATCCTTGCGGCCATCTCACTCGTTGACCATATCTTGTCGTTACTGGAGTCCCCTCTTTTTACTGAGTTAGCGCCGTTGATTCTTGAGACTCGTGTTTCGTTGGTGTGAACATCTTCGAGGGGTCTGCACTTGTCGACTGAAAATCGATATCTGCGAAAGCTGGTTCCACTCGATCGATGCTGATTAAATCTGTCTTCCCAGCTTTTTCTACGGTAACTGTCATATCTGTCCTCGTAATCACTTTAAACGGACTGTCGTGATTCGGCTGCAGAGTTGGTTGTACATTATCTCTTCTAATGAATACGTGAGTGCTATTACGTAGTTCCTTCGGTATAAACACTCGTCGTCATGGTAGTCTGAGAACTGTTCATGTGCTTCTTCAGGCCTTGCACGTAGTTGGCTACATCAGTCGGAACACTCTTACCCGAAGCGGAAAATCCTCTGGGTAAACGTAGAGTAATTCCATATACCAACCCATCTGGACAACATCCCATATCCTGTTTAATTGTTGTTCTTAGACCCAACATGACTAGAGGAAGCTTGTTAGCCAAATCATTGTTGACAATTACTGATATTAGGGACGCTATTAACTGCCTATGAAACTTGTAAAAGATAGTAACACTTTTACGAAAAGTCTTCAGAATTTATTTTGAAACGTAAATGAACCTAAAATGCATAACAAAAATCACAATAAAATTAATATTAGTTAAAAACATATATTACTTAGGCATCATTACTTAGAGGACATGTTTTTGTTTAACCTAATAAATGACGAAATAATAATGAGGTAAGTTTTTGAGTAATTTCTCAAATAAGTTTACTGTTCCAAAAAACACGAAATGGATTTTGTGCTGTTGGTATTTTAAGTAATGATGCAATAATTTCTGTTATTAATATGCCTTATGCTTCAAAACTACCTAACAAAATCCTGATTATCCTACAAATAACTCATGGTCATGAACCATCTCAGTCAAATCAATAGTGTAATAATGATAGTAATCATTTATAGATACTTAGTTAGTTAAACAATGGTTCTGTCTTTTAAAATCGGTTTGGTAGATATATTTGGACCTATTCTGTAAGTAAAATATTTATCCGGTTAATACAGTCAATTCCTATCATAATAATATGTAGTATTATACTTTAAAAACCTGATAGCCCAGGAGTCCACGATAAACATTTCTTTCTATTTGGGAATTAAAGGTATCTGTAATATTGAGGCATTCCATAACTAACCAATCAAATCGTTGCTTAAGCTCTCACCACGTCAATCTGGTCTGGTGTGTCTGTAGTCTATCCCTGTTGCATGTGACTTGCCAAGGACATTTTTATCCTATTATATTAGTGTAACTCATAATTTTTATTTATTTCGATAAAACACGCAATACCGGTTGGTATGTTTGTGCGTTTCACTTGATGACTATAGTTCCTTTAATTATTGTACGAATCAAATTGTTATTTTTACGTTAAGAAACAGATAAAGTTTGAAACCAAGTTGCCCTCGTTCTGACTATAGCTTTCACATAGACTCTGGGGTTACCAGTATCGCCTTTATAGTCCTAGTAGAATATCTGTAGGACAAATTAATTCCTAAACTGTATGTTGCAATGTTTATCTTTGATATGCTTGTATTTAGCCTGAAGGTACTTTGAGTTATGGGGAGTGTGAAAAGCAGTATTTGACGGAATCTATAAGGGAAAAGAGCAATAGAAAACGAGGGCCGACGATTCAACGAGCATATAGAATGCGCTTATATTTAATAATAAAAACAGTCGACAACAATTAGGAATAACACAAGCGTTAGATTAGGACGATCTAGATGGTGGTTGGGGGTAGTCAACAGGAAACCTTGGACCCGGGTTTCGTGCTACTTGGCACTCGTCAGCAAGATGTACCTGTAATCTTGAGGGGACTGGTGCTTCCTAGACTGGTGGCCACATTGCGACATGATCGATAGCATTCGATCTACACTAGTAAAGACTAGACAAGCATGACATTGATCACCACCCAGTGATCAATCAATTGTGATTAAGACGATCTCATAATCGAAGCTATAAGTTGAAAGTGTAGGGTTTCGTAAGCGTCTCAATACCAGCCTAACCTAATAAATAACGAGAGAATGCTAATTATAAATATCATGCTGCTATATTTTAGGAAATTTCTCAATTCAGTGCGGCTTGGCTGCCATTTATTCTTCATTTGACGCTGCTTTTTCATGAAAACTTCAAATTACACCGTTTCTCTTTGTTCAGTGTGTTTATAAAAATGTATTTCTAAATATACCTGTTAAGGTGGTAATGGATATTTTTACAAAAACATTTTATTAATAAATAAAAAATGTCTAGAAGATAAAGGATATACATAGGTTCACAGGTTCACAGATCTACCATATGATTTTATGAAGTACTTGAACCTTAACTGTGTTATCTATGATGAGAACTATCTTGTTGATTTCATATGATTTAACTAAAGTGATGTGGCAATTTCATTCAGTTCACAGGTTCTATGTTGATGATAAGTGTCAAGTTTTCAAAAGAAATGTATGGATTATTTAGATGTTGAAACATTTTATAACTAAGGCCAAATTTGTGGTATAACTTAGCTTCCTAAATATATATATATATTTTTTTTGAGTACATGCTGTATCGTTCTAATCTTTTCTTAGTGATTCTTCAGATCATTCTGGAAGTAAAGAATCATCAAGAATACAGGAGGTTGACTGATACGGTTTTTTACAGTTGACTGTAAAGCGATAAATACAACCTACCAGCTAACAACAAAAAATGTCTGCAAAACGTCCATCTATCTGTTGTATGCAATATTAAGAAAAAATAGTTCTTTGTATTTTATTTTTAAAGATTTGTATATTCACGTTTTTGATAATAAGAACTTTTTTGTATATGCACAACCAGGGAGGATTGCATCTGGTTGAAGTACACCCAGATGACGAGCCCCGAATGAGGCCGAACACACATACTGGATTACATTGTTAGGCGTTATATGACTTTACTTACGAAATACTTACAGCTTGCTACTTATTACCTATCATTGTAAATAATCTAAACGATGTCCATGTGAGTATGGTTCAAACGTAGCTTTGTGATACTATAAGACTACGAATTGCAACAATATTGTTATTGTAATTTAGGTAGGCTTTTAGATCAATAGTTAAGTAGATGGATCTGCGTGAACAAACAGACAGGTAACATAACTTTCAAATTCGTACATTTTTTACTGTATTGAAACTTCATTTGTTTTGATCAAATGATAAATGAAAGATTAGTATTCTTTATTAAACAATAAGGGACAATACTAGAACACTGGTACGAAATTCGACAATTGGATTCTAGATGCATTAGGTACTTCTATCCAACAGCGAAAAGTAAATTATATTAAATTTCACTGAATATTACATATTTTTGATTTATCCTAATTTATTATTTATTATTTATTTATTTATTTATTTGAGCACATAAATATTGGTACAAGAGAGCGCCAATATATATGCGCCACACAAAACAATGAAAATTCGAAGAGAGAAAAGAAAAAAAAAAGAAAAAAAAAGAAAAAAACTAAGGAGCACAAAAGAAAAAGAGAACGATAACAAAGAGATTGGTGAAAGGTAGTGCGGTCGTAACGATGGAACGGAAAGGTACAATCGGAAGAAATCTTTCAAGTAAGGGAGACACAACCACTTTTTATGAAGAAAGTAAAAGAAGGTTACAGCAGGATCGCCACTGGCTTCTATTCTGAGCCATATCTGATAACGTCTCTAGCCACTGTGTAGCACCATCTCTCAGACCCCAACCAGGGAGTCGTGAAGGACCGACAGAAGCCAGTCCTTTGCAACTTTCTTTCATACCACGACACCATGTCATGCACTGACCACCTCTCCGCTTTTTCCAACCAGTCCCAGAGTCGGCAAACAATGCACGACGTGGAATTCTCTGGGACGACATTCGTAGAACATGTCCAAGCCACCGAAGTCGGTGTTTCAAGATGGTGACACCAATTGAATTATCATCTCTGTGCCCAAACACACGATGCCGAACCTCTGCATTACTAACATGGTGTTGCCACTGAATGTCAGCAATCCTTCGGAGACAGCGATGATCGAACACAGAGAGTCGTCTAACGTCCTCAACTCGGAGAGGCCAGGTTTCACAAGCATAGAGCAAAACTGCTCTCACCGACGCGTTGTAGATCCGACCTTTTACAGCCAGACTAACATCACGAAGGCGCCAAAGGTGGCCCAGATTGGCATAAGCCGCTCTGGCTTTCACTATACGTGCATTGATCTCATCACTCACACCCCCACCAGCACTTATGCAGCTACCCAGATACACGAACTTCTCGACTACTTCTATCTGCTCACCATCCAGGGTGAGTACAGGATTGGAATCCTGCCAGTCTTGTAGAAGTACTTTGCACTTCGAAGGTGCAAAACACATACCATACCTACGGACACTGATTGCCAACTGATTAAGTGCGGATTGCATGCCTTGGGCATTATCGCACAGTAAGACAATATCGTCCGCATACTCAAGGTCGAGAAGTCTTTCTCCAGGCAACAGATCCACACCACCATTACTTACATTCATCAGAGCTGTTTCCAGAATGTCATCGATGGCAAAGTTGAAGAGGAATGGTGAGATTGGGCAACCCTGCCTAACCCCACTACTCGTATAGAACAATGGAGAGAGGTGGTTGTATGCCCTCACTCTGCCTGAGGTGTTTTTATATAGGGCTTTTAGGATGTTAATAAACTTCTCAGGCACACCCTTCTTCAATAGACAATCCCAGAGAACAGTCCTGTCCAACGAATCGAAGGCAGCCCTGATGTCAAGAAACACTACGATTGTTGGCCTTTGATAAGTATGGCGATGTTCTAACATTTGGCGGAGGGTGAAGATATGATCAATACAACCTCGACCAGAACGAAACCCAGCCTGCTCCTCGCGAGTCAATCTTTCTCGGGTTTTGAACAACCTACGAAGTATGACGGAAGCCAATAGCTTGGACGCGATCGGAAGTAGACTTATCCCCCGATAGTTGTTGCAGGAACGACGTGAACCCTTTTTAAAGATAGGAACGACTATCGACTCATTCCATGACGTTGGTACACTCTCTAATTCCCAAACCTTTGTAAACAACGTCGTCAATTCCTTAGTCAAAAAGTCACCACCATCTTTAAAAAGAGCCGGAGGTAAATCATCTGGGCCAGGTGATTTGTAACGCTTCAAGAGTTGGAGTTCCTTGCGGACTTCCTCCTCGTTCGGTGGATCAGTCGTCACCGGCCATGGAGGGCAGGACAGTCTGACCGATGTTGCCGGAGCAGCAGGCCAGTTGAACTGCCCTTCGAAAAATTCTGCCCATCGTCCAAGACGTCGATGGATGTTAGTGATTGGCATCCCATCATCCTCGCAGATTGTTTCACTCACACCAGACTTCTTGCTGCCAGTGGCTCGGATGAGCTGGAAGAGCTTCCGGTAGTTACCAGATGCAGCTGCTGCTTCCATCTCATTAGCACGCTCCGACCACCAGGCTTCTCGGTCCTTACGCAAGCTTTGCCCAATTTCCCTACGTAACATCCTTCGTTTATGGTCAAACTCACGGTCACCCGGAGTCGACCGACGGGCTTCAATAAGTTGTAAGGAACCAGAAGAAACCCAGTGCTTATAAGCGGGACGTTTCGCAAACCCACAACTGACTGTTCCCGCCATTTTCATGGCGTCATGCAATTGCAACCAATGCTCATCTATACTTTTCGGTGGAGTGGTAGCTAGCCTAGAAGCTAGCTCGGTTCGATACTTATTTGCAACAGAGGTTGCAACCAGCTTGCTAATATCAATCCTTTGGTGGTGGTCACTTCGTTGTCCACTGAAAAGTAAGGCAAGATTGGCGCAGACCAAGGCATGGTCAGAGTCCAGATAGGTACTCCAAAAGGAGCGGCAGTCTTTTACACAACCACGCCAGCGGAAGCTGATCGCGATGTGATCAATCTGAGTCCAGGCTTGGGATGCAGAGGGAGGACGCCAGGTGGCACATCGGCGATGACTGTGCCGAAAGTTAGTGCTAGCCAGAAACAGGTTGTGGTCTGTGCAAAGTTGCAGTAGACGGTCCCCGTTATCTGACCTGCGACCAACGAGTCCCCATCGGCCACCTAAACGACTCTCTTCTGTGCCTAGACGCCCGACCTGCGCATTCAAGTCTCCGGCTAGTACTACAATATCTGTCGAACGCACTTTCTGGAGAAGAACAGACAGCTGGTGGTAAAACTCATCCTTGATTGCATCCGGGCTGCAATCTGTCGGGGCATAGGCGGAGATGACGAAAAGACATCGTTTCTCACGCCGATTTCTTCTCACTTTGATGGAACTTTCTAATCTAACAGCACATAACCGACTGTTAATGGGGATCCAATCGACTAGTGCTGCCTCAGCTCTAGCGCTTAGTGCGACACCAACGCCAGCAAGACCAGACGAAGATGCCACAGGGTCCCCGGATAAGCGCACGTGAAACAAGCTTTTCGAAGCGACAGATGGAGATCGAATTTGTAGTACTTCGCCAGAGTCTTGAATACGGGTCTCGGATAGACAACAAACATCAATATTGAGACTTTCCAAAGACATAGCCAGCCCTATCTGTTGTCCGACCTGCATTAGTGTGCGAACGTTGAAGGCAGCCAGTTTGAATGGTGCACGTGGTTTCAGAAAAACTGCTTCAGTTCTCGTATTCGGTGGTAACATACAATTTTCAACCAAACAGTGACTCGAGAACGTTTAGATACAGTCGAATTTCCACCAAAGACGAGCCGCTGTATAAGTATAAAGGAGGGTGAATAATGTGGAAAATAATAATAATAATAATAATAATAATAATAATAATAATAATAATAATAATAATAATAACAGTAATGACAATAATGGTAATAATAATAATGGTATTAATAGTGACAATAACAGTAACAATTATTTGAATCAATTGAATGTTGATCGGAGAGAGGAAATTAGTTGCCGTAGTCATAGAGTTCATTGTTTGTGTGTGGGCTGTGATACTGCCCGGGTGCCCAAACCGAAGCAGGTGGTTATCTTAGGGGGCCACACCCCGAGCCTTTGACCTAATGGTCTAACCCACAAGGCAGTGGAACATCGTGAGGAGATGCGATCCCATGGTAGCCGGTGACCAACGATTGGTTCATACGCCATTTGTTCCCGCAGGATACTGGTGCCCATGTGCACCATTGGTTTGTGATCCGGTTAAAGCGCCGGACGTTCGCTTTTCGTCCTCTCATTTTCGTAAACAACACCCCCGCCACGAGAAGGCAATGAGTAGGACTTCCCTGGCAGAGGCTGTATACGCGCGGCCGTGTGAGAGTATTTCGAGAGGGAGAGCGGACTCTCCCCACTCTCGGCCGTACCAGGGCGTTCGGGGGCTTAACATACTTTCAATTTTTACACAAACACTATTATTTTTGGTCTGATAGATAGAATATATATTAAGGTTGTATACTAAAAGCTACAAAACTCTCAATATATAATCTATACAAAACAACAAAATGATCTGTGCATGTAAATTCGTTCATTAAATCAATCACGTTATGCTCTGTAATTCACTTATTTTTATTCAGTGACCAATCACAGAGCATCATATTCAAACATTCTAATACTGTTTGCCTGTACATCATATAACAGTGAATTCCACATCCACTATCTCCTGTGTTTCTGTGTATGGTTGGATACTTCACAATGAATAGTGTTAGTCGCTTATCCTCACTACCAAGTTTCAATAGTCGGTAGATGATGTTAAGTGAAAGGGAGTGAAGATGTTTCGTTGGCTTTCTCAGATAATGGAGTGCAGAGAATCGATAATAACTGCTTGCATGAACATCAAAATGACTTGACATCAATTTTTATAAGACGAATATTTCACTTATCCTCTGTCGACTTTGAACCGCTTTCATCGAGCTGGCTGTTAAGAAACATGTGGCGAACATGATTCAAATCACTTGAATGGATAGTCGATCGATGTCTTGATAGATTAAATGACACGATAAGACAGCTGAATACAACACATGACAGAAATAGAGTTGAGGTTATATTGAATGATAGATAAATATGTAGATAGGCAGGTAGGTAGGTGAGGAAGAGTTTCGAGCTTACCATTTGATTGTATTCAGTTTCGAATTGGGATGAGACACGCTTCCCGCATTTCGAGCTCAACCACAGTCCGAATATATTGAGAATGAACTGGTTTCAAATGAGTAACGGTTTTTCACGATGAAGTTGCATTTGCTTTTTCACTTTTTATGCTACGATTGGCTATCAAGATATTGTGTGTGAACTTTATTTGACATGGAACTCATCATTTGCTTTGACCTACAAAAGCATGCTTGGCATCCTAGTTGTGATGATAGTACATATCTTCCTGTGAAACTAAATTGTTTCTAACTGGCTTGTCATTAGTAGTGATAAATACCACAGTGCTTCTGTCCTAATTCACAGATAGTGGCTTACAAATAACCTGTCTGTTTAACTTAACAATCGATAAATAAAACTATCTTAGTAAGTTTGTTTTTAATGTTATTATGAGATAAGCTCGTGACAGCTTAGATTAATTTGTAGATGACATGATGTTTATGGTTAGGATAGTTGCCATTCATTAACATACCGCAAAACAACTTTAGGATATCTCAGTTAAGGTATTAGTTCATATGATCTATGGTATCTTGTAAACTCAACAATGATCGATCTTATATTCTAACGAACGATTATATTATATGATAATATAGTTAGGTACCTATATCAGCAAACATGACCTGTATACACGATAATTTTTTTTATAAAGCTGATTTGTTTGGGAGCTTGATTTATTTTAATCTTTCACATAATGGAACCAGGTAACATTTATCCACTAGGTGTTAAACATATAAAAAGTGGTTGATCTCACTGAAAATCGTTAAACTGTTACGTTATTAAACTGATGTTTTAACATCTAAGACATTATATAGTCCTTCATTAAATAATTGTTATTTTGTATGTATTCTAATCATCTTTCCAATTATCTGCATAGATACGTAGTTAATAAAATCTGTGAGAGTAATTTAGCTTAATAATTGATAGAATTTTGATTGAGATCATGAATCGATCAATGTTAGACCACCATTGAAAACCTGAAGGCAACAGACGGTCGTTTCGTCCTAGTGTGGGAGTCCTCAGCAGTGCACATACACGATTCGCCATCAACGAAATTATATTCATAATATTATTCGATAGACGAATAACATAACAATCAATAGTTTTAAATTTCTTTATCTTATTTCCAATCATTAACTATGAAGCCTTAAGTTGAAATATCTTTTAATATTTGTAACCCAATATTCTTGAAGTGTATTTACAAAACCACAAGTTTATTATCCTCTGTGTGATTCTATATTTGTATTTATGAGGTAATTCAACAACTTCTACATTTACAATGAAAAAAACTGTCATGAAACTTAAAAAGTACAAAAAAATATTCATATTCAGATTTTATCTTGCAAAAGAAGTTTATAGAAGTAGTATATTAAGTTTAATGGATAATCGGTAATCAAATCAACAAAACAAATTAAATTAATGAATTACACTGATTAAAGTTTATTTTTGTCTTATTAATCATCCGCTTATTTTCCTTACATATATGTATATTCTTGAGGACAATTTTTTAATTATCAAAAAACATACTAGATGGTATCAACCTTAATCTGATCTGTACCGTTGAAATATACGTGTAAACCACGCCCAGTTTGTTTTCTTCATTATATCAGCTAATTAATATTGGTAATAAAATAGTAAGAATTAATGAATTATCTATTAAGTTTAAGTCAATGCGTGTTTACATTAGTATTTATTTTATTCAAATTTAATACTTATTGTAATGATATTTTCAAATTGACTACAAACATTACAATTAAGTAAAGAATAAAATGTATTACAATGTGTTCACTTTCATCATTACATCAACCGATAATATTGATGGTTCTGTTGAATCATGGTAAAATTTGATAGGCTTCACTAGAAAGTGAATAAGTTAATTTATTGATTGCAATAGTAGTCAACATACAGAAATTCTTGTTGAATGCATTCAACCACCTAACAATAATCAAACAAAACCAAAATGTTGAATCGTGAAAATTGGCAGCATTTAAATACGAAACTTGTTGATAACTTTTGATTTCTATAGGTGTTATCAGTTTCATTAAGATTTTAAGTACGGTGTCCTGAAGATATTCTTATTGATTGTCCTCAATTTTTGAACATTAGAAATCAAATCGATGTAATGTGTTCAGCGCTTTGAAAAACAGTTTAGTAGGGTGTTCAGTCTAATATATCAGCGAAAATGTAAGTTTACGGGATTAAATAGTCTTTCAAACAGTGAATATAACTTTTACAATTCCAATCCTATTAAAAATGGAAAGTTGATAGTGTTCGTTCGGAAATCAGAGCAACAAACTATAAAATATAAGTATTGTTAAATCAATCAAAAGTCCCTCATTGTTTAATAAAGAATACTAATCTTTCATTTATCATTTGATCAAAATAAATGAAGTTTCAATACAGTAAAAAATGTACGAATTTGAAAGTTATGTTACCTGTCTGTTTGTTCACGCAGATCTATCTACTTAACTATTGATCTAAAAGCCTACCTAAATTACAATAACAATATTGTTGCAATTCGTAGTCTTATAGTATCACAAAGCTACGTTTGAACCATACTCACATGGACATCGTTTAGATTATTTACAATGATAGGTAATAAGTAGCAAGCTGTAAGTATTTCGTAAGTAAAGTCATATAACGCCTAACAATGTAATCCAGTATGTGTGTTTGGCCTCATTCGGGGCTCGTCATCTGGATGTACTTCAACCAGATGCAATCCTCCCTGGTTTTGTATATACAAAAAAGTTCTTATTATCAAAAACGTGAATATACAAATCTTTAAAAATAAAATACAAAGAACTATTTTTTCTGAATATTGCATACAGTAGACATATGGACGTTTTGCAGACATTTCTTGTTGTTAGCTGGTAGGTTGTATTTATCGCTTTACAGTCAACTGTAAAAAACCGTATCAGTCAACTTCCTGTATTCTTGATGATTTTTTACTTCCAGAATGATCTGAAGAATCACTAAGAAAAGATTAGAACGATACAGCATGTACCCAAAAAATATTTATATATATATTTAGGAAGCTAAGTTATACCACAAATTTGGCCTTTGTTATAAAATGTTTCAACATCTAAATAATCCATACATTTCTTTTGAAAACTTGTCACTTATCATCAACATAGAACCTGTGAACTGAATGAAATTGCCATATCACTTTAGTTAAATCATATGAAATCAACAAGATAGTTCTCATGATAGATAACACAGTTAAGGTTCAAGTACTTCATAAAATCATATGGTAGATCTGTGAACCTACTTAACTGATACATATATACATATATTATAAGGACACCTAATGAATTTTATGTTCTACTTTGAAATTATATATTAATAGAGCGTTATAAATGAAAGATTTTGCAATTGAAAAAAAACTTCAGGAATTAATAAACACGTGAATAATAGATCCGACATCAGTATTGTTATCACTTTATGTCCGGCTAGTTATCATGTGATTTATCCACCAATCAAAATACGACTTATACAATCTTAGCACTGTGCCAAACCAATGACGTTTGGTCGGTATGAGCAGCCTAAGGTCCTTATTGGTCCTATGGTCGCCTAGCCTGTCCACTTGAGTCCAGAACACAAATACCAGTTTCCACCATACGAATCGAATCGAATCATTTATTTCAGACATACTGGGTTTATATATCAACCAAACAGACCACAACGCATCATAAAATACGAAATAACATTTGTACACAATAAAGCCAAAATGTGGCTGTGATCGTGGGAGACAGTAGTCAATAAACTGAACATAGCTTAAGAACAGTGAATCGTACAATAATAACTTATGAGTCAAAATGAAGCTTATAATAAGAGGAATATAAATATACGTAATCTAATTATTGAATAATTATACCATAAGAATGCATAGATAATATTAGTCAATTAATATGTCTCAGAAGTTACTCGTGATTTAATCTTCGCTCGGATATAACAAGTATGATCTCAGACGTAATTGTTCGTCTTATAAAAGATCTAGAAAATAATGACTAGATTTTGATAGAAGACTTGAAATCTTTGAACCTAAAATTTGAAGCAAACTATCTTCAATCAATAAACTTTTGCTTGTGTCATATTTAATAGTTGATTAAAATGATTATAAGAAAGTGTATTATTAAAAGACGAACACATGAGCAAAGAAAAAGCTTTCAGTAAATTATTTTAAGATTCATTCGTTTGTTTACTTGTATTTTAAATACAAACAAATGAAATGTTAAGTTGAATACATCAATATTATATCTCATTTGTTAATTATAAGAAAACAACAAATTTCAAAATTCTAACGAATCTTAAGTGGTTTATTTTATTATATTTATTTCAAGGTGAAATGAAGCTTATCATTCAGATGACCTTGTAGGGAATATTGATTCCTGTAGGAATAAAATCTACAGAGCCTATTGTCATAGTCTAAAGAGTTATCACTGAACTAATTGGACTGTGACCGATAACCTATAGAAATATAATATTTATACTAATTATTCAATTAGTTGTTATTTTGATCATAACAAACAACTAAACAATATCAATATATTAATCACTTTAAATTTATTAATAATAATAAAGTGACAATTATTGTTTAACAGCCAATGTTTATACTTAACAGTAAGTTCAAGCATCTAGAAAATTTAATATGCTTCAAATTGATGAAAATAGATAGAAAAATAGGATAATTGAAAGAGATAGGTAGAGAAAATCAATATTATTTGCCCGATTCTGATTGTCCTGATTATTTTAGACTGAGTTATTCAATTCAACAATGACCTTATTATTTAAAATGTAAACTTAAATTATGAATAACTAAAGTAAACCATGTAACTGATAAACATGATTAAATAGATTAAGTTTTTGATTAAAGTTATGAGTCGATCAATGCTAGGCCATTTGGAAGCACTGGATGGCCGTTTCGTCCTAGTATGGGACTCTGCGGCAATTCGCACCCATGATCCCTCACGCGGGATTCCAACACAGGACCTTAGGTCTCGTGTGGTAACTCCTAACCTCTAGACCACTGAGCCGACATCTAATGGTGTTAATATGTAACTTCAATCAATCCACGAAACTGTGAGATCATTCTCCATTGTTTTCGGTGGGTAACTGCCTCACACCGGACAAGTATTAGTTCCATTAGTCACGGCTTCTCACTAGAACGAAATGGCCGTCCAGTGCTTCCAGCTTTTCAATGATGGCCTAACATTGATCCATTCATGATCTCAATCAGAAACTCAACAATCTCCACAACCTTATACTGATATATTAGGTTTATTTGATTATATTCTGTCTAGATATAAATATGTTATGCCGATATTTTACTGAAAAAAAATTAATATAAATAAATGAGGAAGAAGCGGAATAATGAGCAATGATATTCGCAATAAAAATAATACTAAGAAAACAGTTGCATTTAAGGAAAACGACGAGAAGGTAAAACTTTGAAGCTTGATTTCCAGAAAGTTCTACTCACTGTTAATATAGAAAATCAAATCCGATGACAAAACAATCGTCAAGTATGTTGCTTTTTTCTCGTTTGTATTTAATTACTGATTATTCGTTCACACATGAATCATCATTCGGTATCCACTGTTTATCTTGCAGCGTATGCTAATACTCACTTATATTATTTGTCTAAGCTTTCAGACAGACCTTAAGAACTCAGACAGCTTGTGATTATGGTGCCACTTTAACCACCGCAATTACTATTCTTTTCATAGTAGGTTGTGACTTTCATTACAATTACCTCTTATATTCATATCCTTGAAATTCAACGCTTATACGTCTTGTTTGTGCTTGTGTTCTGTCTGTACACTTATTATTTGGTCCAATGCTTGTTACATTATCATACTACAGATTATCAATGTTGATCTATAGTGTCGCTTTTATTAATAAGTCTTGGAGTTGGCACGTTTTTAATCTCCGATCCAGCTTCTCCGCTTCGCGTTTCTCATTGTTTGTCATTGAGTAAATGAATTTCTGTAATAAATTCGTACAACGTAATTTGTATTCAGCTTTTTATTGTCACCTAAGCGAGGTTTGCATGAGTAAAACTTACGGGATTAAACGGAAGATTTATATTTAATGGCATATTCATAATCATTCATTATGGAGTAAGATTGAAAGTACCAAAATCTTTGATTGAATAATATTTACTAAATATATGTTAGCTGTAAGGCGAATAGACTGTCTACTTGATTTTGAAAATAGATTTTACCTGGGAACTACTAGATAAGTATTTTATCTCATTTTGATTCGTTCTATGAATAGAGACTTTTCATAGAATGATAAGCTCTGAAATTTCGCGTTTTGTAGCGTCCTCGATAATTTTAGATAGCTAATTCAAAACATTAATGGTTCACATTTCCAGGTTTATTCAATTTTGGGATTCAGAAAAATTCTGAAACAAACGATATTAGTTCATGATGAAAATTTCTTTTGTATATGTGCATTTACTGTAAATAGTTAACACTGTACCACACCATATCGCTTTATATAATCGATCGAATAGTACTGAACTTACATTATAGTTATTCAAAATTATGATTGCGACTGATGAAGCATTTGGAAATAAGATGACAGAAAACAAAATGGTCAGTATTTAATCGTCAGTTCTATGAGTGGTTCATAAAAGCCTAAGTTATAATGTGGATGTATTTTGCCTTGTATTTTATCTTACAAACTTACATGACATAATTATACGATACTTTCTAGGATGAAATATATGTACTGCACAGTGTGCTGGTTATTTATAGTTAGGAATTAGCCATACAATTGAATGACCTATTCTTCAATAGTACAAATATTGCCATAAAATGTCTTATTTAAGATTTGTTTAAACTAGTCAGTTGTGTCAATTAATCATAGATTGTACTGACGCGCTTTTGTAAAGTGTTTAAAACCTACCCAAATGGAAAATACGATGGAAGTCAAACGGAAAAACTACAGTTCTCAGATTATTTTCATTTTTATGTAATGAGAGTTTATATTGATATTTATCCATGTAAAACGCAATACAAATATACATGTGTATATGTTGGGAGAAGGTGGGACGAAAATTATAAGTTCGTAATTGATTAAAGTAGTCTACGACTGAAGACAAATCTCTGTTGTACAAACATTTCATACGTAATTCGTAAGGTTTTATTGGTGTTCAGGATTGTCGGTCATCGGTTTTTGATATCATGTATACCCTATATAAATGCCTTAATACTCCTTATAGGGATATTTCTGAGTTAGGTCTAAGAAAGTAGAACCGTATATCGAGGTCATTTTTAACCTGAATTTCAAATTCTCAAAAATTAACTGGTTCAATATTTTATTTATAGTGGTACTAAATTTACTACTGTAACAAAAAATATAGTATTGAATGAATCAATCGAGAATATTGTTTTTGATTTGTAAACTTTTTCAACTCACAGTAAAGTGAGTAATCATTTGTTGCTGCTTATTCGCTAACCCATTTACTTTTATTCCATTCAATAGACTCGGTTGTTGCAGTTTCTTATTACTAAAAACAGCTTGAGCTTAGTAATACAAATGGTGTAACTTATTTACCAAGAATAAAACAGTGGCTTTAGACCATACTACATTGTATGATGGCCTGCGTTATTACCGGGTTGTTAGAAATAAACTAGGTGAAACAATGTTTCAAACTTCAACATTTTAGTTGTTCAGTTCAATGCTTAGTTCATTAAGGGCCCACCGACTGTGCTTAAGGATTGATGTAGACAATCACTTTAAAATAAACGTTTTATATTATTTTTTAGAAAACATACTAGTTTTTGTATCTCTTGGAGGTCATGTAAAAATAAGAATACTATTTCTGCATTAATTTTATTTACTGAAATAACGTTTTAAATTTTCGCCTATTTATGAAAAAATAATAGAACCAGTAGTTCATTGGAAATCAATTAAAATTAATGAAATGCATAATTAATTTAAAAGAATACATTACAACCTTTCTGTTGTCATGGTAAACATTCTGAATTAGAGCGAATTAATTTTTTCAGTTGTGTTGCTTAGGTGGTCGGTTTATTGCCATTAATGAGTGTAGAACATATTTATGAAACAGCATGTTTTATTTAACTGCAATCCCTATGGTAGTTTTTTACAAGTTATTTTCTTGACAGACTTACATCATCTAAGGAAAAATAACTAAAAATTAAGAAAAAATAAAATAGCTATATCGTTCAAGTTTAAGATTCTCCGATAGTCCCCATTCACATACCTTACGTAAAATAGAAATTAGGACTTTCATATGCTGTATTGGAGACAGTGCCACCTAGAATTTAAGTCAAAATCCAAAGTTTCGTACCTATAACTTTATGCAATCACCGATTTGGGATAGTTTTTATTTGGGTTTACAAACGTGTCCGTCTTGATTTGGCTGACCTTACAGATTTACACAGCTTCTGAATAAAAATTGAAAACATAGAAAATCGGAAATGTGAAACCTGGATGTGTACTTAAAAAAATATGAATAATGGCGAAAAATTATTAACCCCGACTAACACTGATTCATGTAAGCCCAAAGCTGCAATTTACAAAAATCGAATGATATTTGCTCCAAGATTTAAATTTACAAACAAATATTAAAACGATTGTACATGTTATTGTAGTAAACACTACTCACAACATCGTTGTGAGTAGTGCTGTGAGCTTAGTATTTGATACTAATGCAACAGTCCACATCCACAAACCCATATACACATTCAGTCTCGCACAAGAACACTTCATCTTTATACCATAAAGCCCGAATCCGTCGGTGTGCATGTTCAAATCAGTCAATCCACGATATTGAGCGATCATCTGCCATTGTCGTCGATGGATGACTGTCTCACACTCAACACAGATAAAGTCTACTAATCATGACTTCTCACTAGAAGTCTGTGAATTTCCCTTTAAATCTAGTCACTAGTGATAACATCCTAATTGTCAGTGTGTGGTTGTGGTGATCATTGAATTTAATTAAACGTAAATCAGTTCAGTACTCCAATGAGATTCAACGATCTCTATTACCCTATATTAACATTTAAATTAGCTGCATTTCTTACATTGTTAGTACAATTTTATTATAAAAGCATTCATAAAGGTGTTTTACTGCTGGATATCTACGAAAATGATAAATTCACTGATAAACATTTACTGTCTAAAACACCACTAATTATTTTAGTGAACATATTTCCATTCATATTACGTAATTAGTGTCTTTAAAAAATTCAAAACAAAGAGGTTTTGAATATATTTTGGAAAGCTGACATGACACTATAGTATTTCATATTGAATAATGACATATATTGTAAATGTGTTTAATTATTCACTCATATTTCTCATCCTTTGAAAGATCTTGGAATAAACTTCTTGATAATAATCACTTCAATCAACGCTAATTTACGTCAGTAATAAATTATTCTAGTGGATATATCTTAAATTTATTCGATTAGCTAAGCATATTGATGTATAGAAATTTGAAAACAAAATCACATCAATTTCTGGGTTAAACTTTATTGAAATCCAGTTAGAAAAATGTACATATCTCACAATTTAAAGATGAAAACTTGCATCAAATATGTGTGAAATAATACCATTTTCTAACTAATGTGCAATCGGGCGTCCAAAGTTCTTTTCCGATCTTATTTGAAATTATATTTATTAACATAGTGGTTAATGGACAACGTTTTAGCTGATATGATTAATCACTCACAAAAAAATTACTTTTGTTCTGAATACATAACTGATTCCCATAAATTATTATTGCACATCTTCAATTTACATAAAATGAAGTGGTTTCTTTTGATTACTTCAACAACAACAAAAAAACACTCTCAAAAAAATGAAGTAAATAAATTGCGATTCTTGTAAACAATTTTACAATGTTTTTTATGTGAAGCAGCTGAAAAGCTAATCATTCATTATGTTTCATGTGCTACTTCTAATTGATAGATTAATCTTCTGTGTGCTACGGAAATACACCTTCCAGAAGTAAAGTTGCGTTAAGGGATGGAAATTTTAGTTTTATTACATGATTCTCAGATGTGCAGTTATAGTCATTTTTTTCATGTTTATTCCTGTTAGAATTCTCTATTTAAATGGAAGGCTATTCGAATTTTATCTAATTATTTAAAATCGAATAGCGTCTAATTTCATTTATATACCAACATTATTTAACATGTTTCTTCTGTTCCTGTTACCGGTTGATTGCAAAATAATTTGTCATATTTTGTAGATTATTCTAACCTATAATTTAGTGACTAAAAAAGAACATGAAGGGTAAGTTTCAAATCATGAATGCAAGAAACACATCTTGACCCATATCAAGAGACTGGTAAGATAGAGAAGAATGTGATACATAGACGTAGGAAGATATTATAAGTGATTTATGAAGGTTTGGACCACTATTAAGCACCATCGTAACATTGATCAAAAGGGGTATGCTAGAGATGAAATCAGTAAACTAGAGATGTTCAGGGAATTTTTGTATTGCATATTGCAGAAGCTACATAGATGATACTTTGGTTAGGAATTATATGCCAAGATACAGTGAATATTGAGATGGAGAAGATTTGTAGCTCAGGTGGATGATTTTGGTGGGGTTTTGTTCTCTGAGCTGGATGGTTTGGTCGTGGAGCTTTCATCGTTCTTCTGAACGACATCATCAGCACAAACTTCAGATAGAAGTGAAGTGTTCGAATTTCTCCATATGTGTTTCACAGCTTGTTCTGTGCACCTCGATGTTGATTGGTTCTTGTTGACCTTAAATTTATCATTGTTTACTTCTTTGTTTTGGTTGTGTCTCCTATTGGTTTGATTTTTGTTCCTATATTCGCTACGTAGACGACACTTTCGTCATCGTCAAAAAGAATGAACTGGAAAACACATACAAACTGATCAACAACGTTTTCAATGACATCAAGTTCACAATGGAACAGGAGTCAAACAACCAACTAGCATTCTTGGATATATTGATCACTAGAACTGACACAGGAAAACTGGAAACTCAAGTATATAGGAAACCGACCCATACAGATCAAATTCTCAACTACAACAGCAACAACCCAAGAGCTCACAAAATCAACTGCGTACACACATTGTTCAAGAGGGTGAGGACACACTGCAGCACACTGGCAGCACGAAAAAAATGAAGAGAAATACCTGAAGGACATATTTCAAAAGAACGGCTATCCAATCAACTTCATCAAAAAGCACCAATGGCACACAGCAGAACCCAAGTCAAGCACAAAAATCAACAAAAGGATCACCCTACCGTACATACAAGGAATATCAGAAACCGCAACGAGACTGCTGAAAAACTTCGGCATAGGTGTGGCATACAAACCAACAAAATCACTACAATCAATCCTATGCAAACCAAAAGATGAAATAACAAAAGAAAACAAATCGAACATCATCTACAAAATAAATTGTACCAACTTCGACAAACACTACATCGGACAAAGCGGACGCCCCCTCCACCTACGCCTACATGAACATCAATTAGTAGTCGAACGCCATGATATCTCTTCACTTATATCAATACACGTGGATAACTACGGACACTCATTCGATTGGGAAAATGTAGAAATCTTAGACAGAGGAAAGTTCGAAAACAACAGAGAATTTTTAGAAGCCTGGCACTCAGGTCAATCAGCAATCAACAAACATATTGAAATCATTCCAATTTATCAACCAATCAGGAAAATCATGCATAAATATAGGGACAAAAATCAAACCAATGGGAGACACAACCAAAACAAAGAAGTAAACAAAGATAAATTTAAGGTCAACAAGAACCAATCAACATCGAGGTGCACAGAACAAGCTGTGAAACGCATATGTAGAAATTCAAACAATTCACTTCTATCTGAAGTTTGTGCTGATAATGTCGTTCACAAGAACGATGAAAGCTCCACGACCAAACCATCCAGCTCAGAGAACAGAACTCCACTAAAAACAGTAAAATTTGCCATTTTTATACTTTCGATTTAATGCCTTGAACACATTTTACTATAGTCCATTCGCTTTTATTCAGCACATTACCTTTGACACTAAGAATAAACCGTAAAAGGGATTATTTTATAAATGATTTCAAAAAAGTAGGATAGTTGTGTTTGATTTCTAACGGCTAGTTCATCGTGACTTTTTGGATAGAACCCTGACATAAATTGTAATGTTTTGCGGTAGCTTATTTTTTATTTACATATCTTACAGTATTTTAACTAGTGGAATTATATATGAAATAGTTTAGAAGAGCAGTACATAAACCTCTGAAGAGGTATTATTATTGATTAGTTTTCTTAATTCATTGTTTTTAAACCTGGAAATTTCTATTACAAGTTACAAGAGAGAAGTTCACTTGTTTAGTTCTAGAAAACAACAACTCAATAATATTTGTTTGTGATATTACAAGGAAAGTAAACTCTTCCTAACCTTGATTTGTCATTCTTTTAAACAAAATATGTGTAGAAAAAATCACATATACTGGTGTTTTTACAATCAGCTTTTTTTTATTAAACAATTCGACTAAATCCCAACTATATCTATGCACTTATCAATGTAATGTAATGCAACAAGCATTGTTTATGCGTTAAGCAAGATATACACTGGAAAAATTACAGTCCAATCATTAAGGATTCTCAGAATGGGTTTTGTGGAGATTTTTAGAAATTTCACAGATTGAAATCATGTGTCAGGATGAAACGGCCGTCCAGTGCTTCCAGGTTTTCAATGGTGGTCTAGCTTCAACTGACTCATTAAGGATTCAACTAACGAAATGGGTGAGAAATACTATTCATTGAAAATAATCTATATTTAGGTAAGGTGAATTTCAAGAATATTATCTCTAATATTATGATTTATCCTGAGAGTACTTACAGTGTGTTAAAATAAAGATAACACCATACTTGTTAATTCATAGCTTCGTGGGTGATCAGTAGATTTCCGTTTTCCAAGAATAATTTTGTTTTATTTTACATATCTACATTACTGTTTATAAACAAATATATCAATGTAAGTCTACATATATAAACAATATAGAACTTTTAATAATCAGTAACATGTGTTCTGATAAATTATCCGGACTTTTCTCATAAAATCAAATTTGACGTGGAAATCACAGCTCTTGAGACAAAATGAGTAAACAATTCGAAAATGAACTAAATATTTCAAATACGATAATAATAGCTTAAGTGGTGCATAAATATAACATTTTCATTCATTTCGGAAGTCAAATCCTTATCACTAAACTTTGTTTTCATTGAGATACTGAACTGATTTAAGTTCAATTAAATTCAATGATCACCACAACCACACACTGACAATTATGATGTTCTCACTAGTGACTAGCTTTGAAGGAAAATTCACAGACTTCTAGTGAGAAGTCATGACTAGTAGACTTTATCTGTGTTGAGTGTGAGACAGTCATCCATCGATGACAATGGCAGATGATCGTTTAATATCGTGGATTGACTGATTTGAACATGAACACCGATGGATTCCAGCTTTATGGTATAAAGATGAAGTGTTCTTGTGCGAGACTGAATGTGTTGTACTGGATTCCGTATATGGGTTTGTGGATGTGGACTGTTGAGGAGTTGCACACTGTGACGAAATGGCCGTCCAATTTTTCCATGTTTTCATTGGTGGTTCAAGTTGAATGGGCTCATGAGTTTAATCAAAGTCAACAATTGCTACAATGCAATAATGAGTTATAGTTTCCTCACTATGTATCGTCGGATTCGGAGTTTCAGTATAAAGTACAAATCGATTATTCATTCAGTAAAAATGGCAGTGACAAGCGTGACGAATAGAACACTTTGAAATTAATTATTTGCAAAAGTGTTTAAAAATGTTAAGTTTTCCAAAAGTTCAAGCGGTTAGCTTTAATCGATTTAAATTACATTTAAGTAGCTATAAATGTTAATTGTTTAAGTCGAAAAGTTTTTATTCAGTCGAACAAAATATTCTCATTTATTTCAAAAACTTTAGTTCTTTTACATGTTTTTAGTCAAAAAAGGTCAATACGAACATCAAACAAACAAAACTAAGTACATCAGTGTAGACTTTAATTAAATCAATGAGGTAATTAAGACAACAGTATTTATTAAACACAAAGTGTATTTTATTCAGTATTCATTTTCATTAACACCCCTGAAACCTTTCACCACATTGCAAGTAATCCTAATCAATACATTTTCTATATTTTTTTGTCAGTAGCAAAGTCTGGTATATGTTTGTTAAGTCTACAATGAAAGCGTAAGAACAAGCAAACGAATGTTAAACTCATTGTTGTAAATACAGATTGTATTACATCCTATAACTCCAGGATTATTGTGCACCTTTTGTAGATATTGTTTAGTTGTATAGTTAAACTAAATAATCTTTAGTTAGGCTCCAAGATCTAGTAATAAACATTCCAAAGAGCATATCTGCTGTTTGATGTATGATCCACCTGACGAAATAATTCGTTTTAATTAGAAATTACAACTTATTCCATAAAGTGGTATTTATTGAATATGCTCTTTTTGTTTACCAGTTTCTTCTGAGAAATCCTCATCTTGCTTATACTTTAAAATAACATTAATTTGTGAAAAAACACGACATACTATTCAGACGAAAAATATCAGCATTAATGTCGTATAATATCACTAATAAGCTTTTATTTCTAGTTTCCTTTTAAAGTATAGTTTTATCAAATCAGTATATAAAAATTCTGTCAAATATTGTCATATGATAATAGATTAGTTTTCAGTCATTAGTTTTTCGAATTCGTAATCAACGGAGTGAGATCTAGCTATCTGGTGAGCTTATAGGCATATGCCACTAATCACTTTTATAAGTGTAACTTAATAAACTTATAATATTTTATAAAATCTAATATTTGACAATTCTCTTTGCAAACTACTACTGTTTGTACTCATTAGTTGAATGAATCAAAGTCCATTTCTGATAAAATGTTCGGAATATGTAATCACTCGGTTTTGTTTACCCTCAGATAATAATTTTCATTGACTTAATTGATAGAATTCAGTCTGTAAGTATATGAGCTTAGTATAAATGGTGTTTCAAATTTTTTCTACTGTAAACGTACTACTGAGTTCAAACCGAATGATTTATATTTTCTAACTCAACTTATTGTCTATTAAAACAGTTGAGATCATGAGTCAATTGAAGCTAGACCATCATGGAAAACCTGGAAGCACTAGATGGCCGTCTCGTCCTATTGTGCACATTCACGACTCCGCCTCGCCAGGTCTACTACTTTAGTGACCCAAAGATATCAGTTGGATTATATTTTAAACTACTTATATGCAATATAGGTAATATCCCTGTCTTTCTTGTGAGTAAAAATTGAAACTATTGTCAAATAAAAAAACATCTAAACAAAACCGAAGTATTATAAGCAAAGATATATGGTCACTAGCAGTGGAATCCACGACGAGCGTTTCGTCTTATTCGGGATTGTACCTGAATCTCAGAGTTAATGTTCACAATGGGACTTGAACCCAGTAACGTTCACTTCAAACACCATCAAATTATCCACTTAGTTACTAAGTCATGCTAACCACTTGCTTGTGCAATAGGTTGAAATTTAAATTCACTTGGTATTGCTTGTTACTTAAGGCAATATTGAGTTAATCTGCACAGGATTCATATACTCCATCAAGAGATTGATCAATTACAGTCCTAAACATCAATGGAAAGATTCATGTAAACAATACCAAGTGAATTCAATATTAATTGTATATTCTTTTAAATTCTATTATAATATTCTATTGAAAATTATTAGACTTAATTCATAATTGAATGTCTAAAAGTATTGATCTATGTATGAAGCAATAAAATCAATTAATTTTATGAGTCATATTCATTAACCATTATATTGACAGTTAGATATTACTTTTACTTAGTTGTATGGCAACAAAGAAAAAAAATGTAAATCCCTATTATTTGTATATTAATTCAAATGATTGTTTATAATTTTAATTTAATAAATTAGATAGAGATATGTAGTTTGTTTACTACAAACACATTTAACCTACATATTTAAAGAAAAAAACAAATTGAAAGAAAAGAATAATGAAGAGAAAATTGTTTGTTCTTTTCTTGTTTTTATTTATCTGAGCTGTTTTCAACTGTAAATTGTAAAACACTCTAAGATTTTTGTATATTTAAAAAAAATCAAACATGAAGAACTAACATGTTTTGGTATTTTCTAAAAAAAAAATACACGATCACTTCAATAAAACTAATAGATGATTCTTAATTCTACCATGGATAATCCTGAAGGAAAAAAATCCATACCTGTTTGTGGACTATTTGAATATTTTATTCAAAAGTTGAGATAAGTAAATTCACTTGATGTTGTTTAACTTGAATCTTCTCATCGATATTTTAGGACTGAAATTGATCAGCCTCTTATTGGCATATGTGCATACTGTGCGTATGCCTCGATATTACCTTAGCTAAGTGGTTAACGCGATGGCGTTTGAAGCGAATGGTACTGAGTTCGAGTTCCAGAGTGAACATCAACTCTCAGATGCAGGTACATTCAGCTGACGAGTCCTAAACAGGATGAAACACGCGTCCTGGATTCCACTGCTAGCCACTATCCATCTTTGTTGAAATAAGTAGTTTATTCAGAAAATGTAAAAATAATCTAGTATATAATTAAATTAGATAATTCTATAAACTATGCATTTCATTAGCATATCCATATAGATATACTTATGTTCTGATTTTGAACCCATAGAGGGGAGATTTAGTTGTATTTGTGAAACGCCTCAAATCGTTATGAACATTTGACATATATCTTTGAAGAAAGCAAAAACAATAACCGTGTCCCTATTAATGATTAGCTTTAAGTCAGTGTTACAAAGTTCTAACACTGAACTGTAAACAATTCAGTAATTCACGTTAGGAGGCAAAGAATAATTTACTGATGACCTTAAATAAAGGTCGCCATTCATCACACACTGATTGAATTTAGAAATGTCAGATCCCGGATTTTAACTCACTAGATTAGTGGTATGCTACTTATCATTATACTTAAAGATCTAAAGATCAATATAGAGTGCGGACTCTCAGATATTTACATAGAAGATAGGTTTTAATGGTAATGAAATAGGTATTTGGTGCTCATTGATTCTTTCGTTTTTTTTTCTAATGTAGATTGTTCGCCTATATCCATTAAAAATAATTTCATAAACATTCTTCCACATAATCGCATAAAAAATGATTACTTTACACAAACATTTGATCGTTATGACGACATAAGATTCGTTGGATCATCCTTCATGAAAAGGACCTTATATATATATATATATATATTCAGAGACAATTGTTCTATAAAAATGCTTTTAAGCATGTCATCTTCAAGATTTTTGATTTTCCGTAGAGTTTCTGTGACATTTTGGTTAAGCCCTCTTATTAACTTACTTAGCAATGTTATTTGAACAGTGACAATTCGCATATTTTCTTGTGCCGTTATGATCACTAGATCATATGACAGACTCCAGCTAAAATGTTGATTGCTTAAATATCACTCGATGATTCATCCTCCTCCCCATATATGTTTGTATTCATATCGTATGATTAGCCTTTGCTTTGCACTCTTATGTATTTGCTCGTACATACATATTCGCCTCTCTGTTTCGAACTCGCTTGATGTGCTTATAGCTTTGTGATCTGCTCTATTCACCAATAAACTGTAGTTGCCGCTTCTCATTGCCTTCTGATTTCAAACGCCGTTAAAATCTATGTAATGACGGTTACAAGGGTGATTGATTAACGAAGCAAAGTCACTACAAGTTATAACAAATCATATGCTGCATAGCATGCTGGACATAGCTCACGTCAATGGAATACAAGAATATCGTATCTTACATGATACTCAAATAAATTAATGTTACAACGAATAAAATACACACAGGAAGAGAAAAAAAATACGACACTTAATAATCGTCAGACTGAATTAAAACGAAAGTAATGTTGAACAAGAATCACGATTCAAAATTTGATTTTGTCTTTTCATCCCGTCATATCAGAAGTTTACTTCAGAGACGTGTATAGGCTCGTAGATTTTAAAGCAGAACCACATAAAACTTATACTTTATACTGGTTTGGGGCACTTCAGCGAACCAGCGTGACTTTCCCTTAGGTAGGAAAGTATACATTGTGTGATATGATTAGTCCTTCTAGGACTCAAGTTTTATATGGTGTACTTCAGTGTGACGAAAAAATCTGGTTACTCAGTGTATCATTCTAGAGAGAAATCAGTGAAGTTTATATTAGTCAAAATTTGTATTTCATGGGATATTGGTATATTATACAAGCAACTTATTAACCATTCAGTTAGTAAGAAACAGATTACCTTGAATCATGAAGTCGGTAGCTAAACATCTACCTATTCTTTGTATTTCAAAATTTCTTCAATTTATTTTACTACCTTTCAAAAAAACAACAACTTTCATCAAATTTTGTACATCAAATGAACATTTTTCTATTTTGGGTAATTAAAACAAAAAGGAAAGTATTTAGATTTTTTTTTCATTATCATTCATCTTTCACACTTGTACTTACACATCATAGTACTACTGTTGTACCACGTTCCTTCGATTCTTTATTTTACCTACTAGCTATTTAATTTTTCTTAAGTTCTTACCTCTATATGGACTACCATATATTAAAAAAATAGTCTATGGAAATCTTACAATATTTTTTTACTTTTTAAAATACAGTTATGACATTGAGTTTTACTTTTTTCTTCTTATTGATCGATTTGTTCAACTCAAGTTTAATTAAATGTTTATTCATTCATTTCAGCATACGTATAGTTTCCTTTTTGAAAAAAGGTTAATAAATAACAACATATTTCCTTAAATAAGAACTTTCGTCTAAATTTGAACGAATAGTTTCACAATATTTAGGCGTCGAGCTAATGTGAGACATTAAAAAGGAAGAATGTATTTGTAAAATCTCACTTACGTATACACACCATCTGTTATCTTAACACTTTTCGTTTCACACAACATGTCACTTAAACACTAATATAAATGCCTACTTCAAACATTGTTCACGTTGATTGGATGACTTATTCAGCATACAGTAAACCAGAGAACTATGTACCCATTTATATTCGATAATTTTGTTGTTTGATTAAATTTTCCTTGAAAAAGCTTGGACCAGATTGCCAGGTGAAACGTTGAATTTACTTCAAATTCTTTCGTTGACATTTTACAAATACATTCGTCCTCTTTAACATATTTCCTTCTTTTTTATTTATTGTTTCAGACATTTTCTAATAAAGTTATGAATTAAGTTATGAAATAGGTTTATGAATTTACTTGTTCGAATGGAAATATATTACAAAAAAATACAATTAGGTTGTCAGAACTATGTGATATACATTTCGAACAATCTAATCACACATAATATACTTGTTAAGAACATTTATATATATAAATAAAAGGTCCACTGGACTAGAAATGGGGTAAAAGGAAACAAGGATAATAATAATAAGAGTAATAATAATAATGTGAACACAATTTGAAACCTAATCACTTGGGATAATAAGTCAATATTACTGGGGTAGGTGTAAGGTAAGGACAAACTGTTTCTGAATAGGATTGTTTTTGTTTTCTATTATTATTATTATTATTATTATTATTATTATTATTATTATTATTAACTGAAGAGAATTAAAAATCAATTTAATTAAATAACAGTCAAATAGGAAATTAGTTCTATAAAAATTTGAAAATAACACCGTAAAATGTTTATAAAAGTTCAAACGTTTTTAGTGTTTTTTTTTCAATACAATAAATAGTATAGTTTTTTTTTATTCATTATATTGTGTATTACGCAATCATTTTAATGAAAAACAGTTCATAATTAGCTAAGAAGTAATGGTATACATAAATGTTTTATTGATTTCTGACTGATTTTATGATATTGATTGATTTTTTCTTTATCTAAGGTCAAAATATTAAACAATATAAATATCTTGGATGGAAAATCATCATCTTCGTTCATAGTTAGCTTCAAGCATCGATAACCAGTATTAAACAGCGATGAGTTATCGCCAAAATGTTGGCTTAATGTCTGAACTGTGTCTGCAAATGATCGGTCACGTGGGTTCAAAGGTAAGATCAGATTTCAATACTTGCCCAGCTCAGTTGCACCCAATTTACGAAGTAGCAGCCGCACTTTCCAAGCATCATCTGAAGTGGCGAAATCAAATTTAAATAGATCTTCATAACACCTGAACCACATCTCAAAAGTAACATTAGCATCAGGATCGTAATAGAATTCAGCTAAACTATTTGCCGTCTACTGATGGTGCCGTGGTTGAACTAGACGTGCTTGGTTGTGAGGGAGGCGTAACCTTGATCTCCGTCAACATTTGCATCAATTTCAGCTGCTGCTCAAGTAACAGTTCAATTTTGGAAGGGATCATAATTGAAAAACCACCGTCGCCGAATTTGTTAGGTTTGATGCTATCACGAGTTCACTTGATCTGCAAACGAGAACATGACTCGGTGATCAAAGACCATTAAGCTAGCTATTGATGCGTCCCAGTTCGCTAACTAGAGGGAAAAGTTCAAGCTTGGAATATGAAGTATACTCTGCAAAACAGCCAGAAACGAGCGATAACAACAAATACAATTCAAAACGTATATATACAGTGCAAAACCGTCCTTGGTGAGAGTTACTAAATAGCATACTAAAAGACACAACAGATCAATAGCATTTAAAATATTTCCCAGTGAGGAATACGACATGAAAGTGACAAGAGCTCCTTTGGCGCGAAAACAAAGAAATTTTCTAAATAAAATTACAAAATTAGGGCCTTTTCCAAGTGAGTTCTGGGGATCTGACGTCCCCAACAGAAAGATCAATTTTGTCACTGTTGTTAATAGATTTATGACGGTTAAGTATTTCAAGGGATACAGTATTTAATATAGAGATTAACTGCGTGTATAATTCTATATTAAATATCAGTCAAGTCATGGTATTAACTAAAACTGAGTAATCAAACCTATGTACTATGAATTTGCACTTAAATGATATTACCCTGTTGGTAACTAATATACGTTGAGATTTCATTTCTGTGAAGAGTCCTGTACATAATTAGTGGAAATAGTTGTTCAGTGCTGCTTGTTTCTTTGTAATCACCTACATTGATGCACATCTACTGATAATGAATAATAATATAATTATTTTAAAAAATATTTTTTATTTGCATTAACTTAATCACTGAGTAAGCCTAGCTTCAATAATACATTCATACATCAATCGAATAACTCAAAGTCTGTGCAAAATTAAAACATGAGATAGAAAATCAATTTTTAGATGTTCTTTTTTCTTTAATATCCGCCTATGAAATAGGTCGATATGTCATTTACTTAACAAGAACATTTTGGCTCCATTTGTTATTATTTATTTGTACAAAATATGAGATAAATGAAAATTAGATGATTGGAAAAAACAATATAATCAAATGCATATATTTATTATTTTCCAAGTTCTTAATCGTTTCTGTATCATTCCATTAAAGAAACCTTCTTATGAATGTTCTCATTTATTATTAAACCCACCTAATTATGTCATGTTTTCACTTACTAGTCTTGAATGTAGAATGTTATATTTTTCTTTTCAAATATCATTAATGAGTTTTATTAATCACATGGACTAATTTAAAGCGATTATCATGAAATGTAGACAGTTGTTGACCGATCGATTAAAAAGCAAACTTTTGTAAATGAAACGTTTATGGAGAATAAACAATGATATTACAAATGTAAACAAAATTTATATCATCAGTAAAATAGTTAAAATCTTTCACAGGTTGTGTTACCGATAATTTGAAAAACTTCGTCCATATAAACGCGTTTTCTCAAACCTTCATAAAGACAGATATAGATTTTTATATGTAAACACTTTGTTCCTGGTTTCGGCTAGCCGTTTTCAGTTAGCTCTGAGGGTTGTTTAGGGTTTTGGTTATATGGTTTAAATCAGTTATATGCGTTTGAGATTAGGATATAAAGATAGGTTTGACTTGATTATTATTTGCATAGAAAGAATTCGATATTTGTTAGGCTTAACGGGATCATTTTTACTTGAATACGATACATAGATGCTTCTGATGTTCATTTTACATGAAACATGAAAAATATAAGTGACACGATTTTCGCGTAACTGCTGTGTTTATCAATTCTGAATGATTCACATTCATGATGCAATTTTGCCATTAACAGTATTTTTGTGAGTGGATAACATAAGTTAATGAAATGTGATCGATTCATACTACTTTTCTTCAGCTGCTTATTGGCTCTTATTCTTCTTGTTATATCCTAACGAAGATTAAATTGTGGGAACTAATTATAGACTGTTATTATATATATTCTTATTGTATAACTATTAAGAACGAGCTAATATATATTTATATTCCTCTTATCATAAGCTTTTATTTCACCTGTTGACTATTATCATACGATTTAATATTCTTAAGTTATTCCAAAATTATTAGTTATAGTCTCTCACAATCACAGCCACTTTTTGGCTTGATCTTGTATAATTGTTATTTTTATTTTATGGTATGATGTGGTCTGGCATTCTGGACTCAACAGTCAAGGCTAGACAAGAAAAGGACTAATCAGGACACCAGGTTTCTCGTACCGGTCAATATATATCATTGTTGTGGCACAATGTTAAGATTGTATGAGTTGTATTCTGATTGGAGATCAGAAAAGTCACAACATCATTCAAATTTTTAAACTGAATCAATTACACGGAATTAAGTTTTTTTATTTATATTTAAACTGGACATCTAAATTTTAATTGAATAAGAAATTGTAGTGAACTGAAAATAGCATTCATGATATATGACCATTGGTTTGTTTGTTTGTTTGAAAATCATCTCTCATTTTTGGTGTACAAAGTATTATTCAATTGGGCGTTTAGCTATACTGGATTCTTGTCCACTTTACAATTCTTAATAATATGTTTATACTGCTTTTTTTTTTGATAAACTGTGATAGCTGACGTCACTTAGGCTAACAACTAGCTTTTATTTCTAGTTTTCATTTCCAAAAATGCTATGAAATATCACCTAGGTAATAGTGTAGATAAATAAATTTTAAAGTATATCTTCAATTTGTTTTAATTTGTTGTTCCTTCTTTAAAATTATTCTTTAATCACTCAAATAGTACATATTCAGTAATTTATTAGGTAAAAGAAGGCAATATATTAGACAAAAACATTTTTCCCGGAAAGAAACAACATAAATTATGAATATTGAATCAAGAAGTTCAAATGAATCAACCATAAAAGTGCAGACAAGTATTTATTTATATAGATCACATATATGTATATAAACATGCACATATACAATAATAAAATATTTATTCTTGTTACTATAGTAACTCGACTTATGATAGTTATGAATATACAGTAAAACACTATGAGTTAATTAACTTCTTTTTTTTCTAAGTAGTTGAAAATTTCATTGAAATAAAAAAAATATTTAGATTTTCTATGACAGACTATTTTAGTCTTTCAAAGTCATTATCTTTTCTTGTGTATTTTTCTGTATTGAATTTTCAATTCTAAACAGAATGATTTTTGATTCCATGCTCTTTCTTAATAAGTTTTATCTCTACTTTAATATATTTTATCTTATCATAATTCTTAAACATTTTTACATAATTATCAGTCTTTTTTTTATCCAAATAATGAATATTTAGTCTGGTTGTAAATAAGATTTTTTCAATTTTTCTTGATAATATTGTTAATAACACTTTAGATTTTTCTTTATTTCACCTCTTTGTTACTATGATCGATAAATTATTGTTACCTGTATTGACAGACATAATGATGATTATAATTTTGAAAAATATGTATCTATTTACAAGTGAGTTCTTTAAAAAGAGAACTCTTCGCCTAACCAATCCTTATTGTTCTTATGTCTCAATGGGTATATTCTGTTTTTTTTTGAGAAATTCATTAAAAAAAACAATATGAGTATTCTGCTTTTCACACTGATGCACTGGTATACCAGATCCGGGAGCTACAATAAATTCTTCGGCCCTGTTCAAAGGTTCACCCAGTTATGCACTACAACTCAAGTATTTAGAAAAGGAGATTGACCAATATATCTTGAATATTAATCCTATAAAAGTAGTACTATCTATAGTATCAAACAGTGCCTTCCCTGGCTGATAAAAAGACAAAATACAACAACTCTTTACATGTTTATTCGATAAGGGAGAAATAAGTCCCTTGCAAGTCAGAAGCAAGGTTCTGTCCAAAAAGGATGTGATCACAATGATTGGACAATTTACTAGAATACTTCTTTCCTACAATAAAGAAAATACAATATCTTCTCTTTAAGAATATAAACAATCAATAGATCGAATAGAATCAATTGGGTACAAGTTTTTCAAAACATTTGCCGCCAAAAATGTCAAATAAAACAATAAATGGATTAACAATGAGAGCACTACCAACGTCAAAGAGCCGGTCCCAAAATCATAACTGTAGACAATATAATATCAATAATGATAATAACTGCAAATAAAAGAAAAAAAAGCGAAATCCATACAGTGAACAATAGAAGAAATAACACGTACAGAATGGTAGCTATGGTTAAAGAACAACAAATGAATTTTCTTTTTGTTTAATATCATGCAGAACTTGTCAATACTATCATTTTAACTGTTGCTAATAGCAATGACAACACTACCACCAACATTGACAAAGATAAAATAATGACATGCATAACTGTGAAAAGAAAGCTTCATTCAGTAATAGAATCATATCACGTTTATTAGTAATATATCATTAAATCTTGTAAATAACCATGATTCAACAAAATGGAATATTCTAAATTTTAAATAAGTATAAGTGGATCAAATGATACTTGAAAATTATTTCAATGTAACTCAATTATAATATTACATACGAATAGTATTTTACAAGCCTAACACAATGATACATATATTAACATAGGTTAATGAATGAATTATCGTAGGGATAAGATAATTATGTTAGTTGGAGTAACTTCTAGGTCATAGTGTATCAGTCAAAATAGAATTCTTACTGCTCACTAAATTTTGATCAACTTCAGTTAAATGCCTCCCATTTGATACCCATTCAAAACTTTAAGGTGCGCAAAAAATCAATATTATTCAAGTATGAACTTTGAATTCTAATCTAAGTATGTAATGATAAATGGGAGAGTAATTAAAGTTGAAATAGATTGGGTACGTAGTTCATCTATCTAACTGAAGTGTCTCATAGAAATATGATACAGAACTCTTTAAGAATAGCATTTAGGGATACTTTCAACCAAACATCTTTCATCCCAGTTTCTGTTCTCAATAAGTATATCCAATTAGTAAATATATATATATATATATATATATATATATATATATATATATATATATCAGAGAATGGACAACATGAAAAAGCTTTCGTAAACTTAGATATAAATACATAATGTTTCACGGGAGCGCAATAAGACATATCTGTGCTCATATATTATTCGAAGTTACATGAATGGGTTTCTAACCAGAAAACTTCTCAATTTTGAAACAAGGGAATTCATTACTAACTTTGATAGGAATTCATCTATAACATTAAAAGTTTGAATCCTTTCGAATGCTTATCATTACCTTAAACATGTTACCTCTGAACACCTGTTTTCGAATGGCCCAAATTTGACCGAAATTTCTCAGATTCATGGCAACTGTGAAGTATTTTCGTTGTCATACAAGTCCATCTGGTAGATAATTTCTAAAATCACTTGATTATTCTTGTCGTGATACAATATGCAATTCAGAGAATATCTTAATAATCAGTCAGCTTAACCACAACTTTACCAAGATTGTGACTGATAACAGACAAACAGAAAATAATTGTGTACTTACTAGTGAATAGCTTCAACAAGCTTCTTGTGTCTTGATCAAAAAACCGTAACGATAAGATTCAACAGTATCAGGTGTGTGATAGTTATCCACCCCAGGGATGGATGAGGGTGGTGCATTATCTTGGATTGATTGGAATTAGGTATTATTACGGTTCGATCCCAGCTCAGTGATTTAGAGAATGAGAGTTCACTCACGAGATGAAAGGTCGAAGTTTTGATTCACAAATGTAGGGTAGCGAAATCACTTCTGAAGAGCTTCATGGTATTGAGAAATGACCGTCAAGTGCTTTCAACGTCTAGCTAATGTCAGTTAGTGGTTTAATTTGTAAAAATTTTGCAATTTCCACAAACCCCCTTATACTTATCAAAGGGAAATACTTAAAAATTGTTTTTCCGTTGATTAATTGTCATAACAAGATTTTACATTCGATGATTGCTTAACTTTTATAACTGATATGAAATAATAGATAAATTATTTGTCAATATCAGATGAGATACAATCATTGATTCTAATGAGCTATATGGTTCTTACAGAAATATCAGTTTGTTGATCATTCTGATGATGTTGTACGATTTGTTCTCTTCTATTTGTTATTTTGTTGAATTTGGTAGTGGCTAATTAGACTTTATTATGACCAAATGGTTGGGGATGATAGATACCTAGAACTCACTTGGTAAACGTCTTATTTTTGTAACTTTACTTTGGAAATTTGGATTTCTCGTTTTCGCTGGAAAAATACCCATTTTTACCTTTAGATTCTATTTTCCACCTGGAATAACCTTTAATCTCATTGGTTGGTTGCCTCTTCTAATTTGCTATTTTGTGACGTTTACCAAGGATACTTTTATGCTGTATATATACGCTTGAGTTGTGTACTTTTTGTTCGCTCATGCTTTTGAGTACTTGTGGAATGTACTTTCTTTCATCTGAAGCTGGACCTTTCCATCTAGTTATCAGGGTTGGGACGAATTGGAATAGTTTAGCTGTTTTGTCATTCTTCGATTTTTAGGTGATCCCGTAATCTGATCAAACATAGCACAAATGTACTCATATTAGATTAACATTGTTGTTATAGTTTCTTTGTGAATTGAGCTTTTCTTCCGGATGAACATCAGAGATGGAAATCAGTAGTACTCTAGAAAAGTTATTGAGATAATAATATATAATAATGGTGGTTTTATTCATTTAATTAATTCTAGATTTTAAAATGTTTATAGTTTTCATCATTATATCATAATCTCACGTTTACACAGTTTTATAAAATTTACAGGAAATAAAATACAAGAGAATGTGAACTGTAGATAAATGTTTAGGCTAAATTCTTTGGTCAATACAAACAATAAGAATGTCATAATTGAGACTTCTTTTTCTTCTTTTCATCATATAGATTTGGAAAAACTATGTAAATATATTAACAGCTCTAGTTGAAAGAAGGAAAACAAACCAAATATTTTGAATGAAATCAATTTGAACAGTCTATTAGAATTTATTTTACTCTATCTCATTCATTGACTGAATCTGTCAAGAAAAATTAGCCAGGATTGGATTTCATCTTTAATTGACAATAATTATATTGGCTACATTTTCTAAAAATCATGTTCCTACAAACCACTACTTATATAATAATTATTTGATAACCAGTGAACGGCATGAGATGGTTTTACAAACTCAAATATAATAATTGTAAACTGTAGAATCAATTATATGAAAGATTAATGCAGTTATCGAGTTGTGATATCTTATCATGAGTAAAACTTACAATGAGTTGGTTAAAACTAAATATCTAAAATCAATAAAATTCAACTTCAATGACCTGTAAGTTCAAGAGCTAAAAAATATTGTGTTAGATCCACGATTTTCAGTAGTACGTCTATCCACTGTTAGATTGTGGATAGTCTATTACAAAATTTATTTCTGACTTTGTTGGTTTATTTACAATAAATTATGAGATGAGTTTGTTTCCACGCTTTTCATAAACAGCTAAAAAACACATCAGTAAACATTTTAATTTGTAGTTTAGTTTTGAAAGGAAAGATACGTTTAGCAAGTAGTTTTAGTATTGTAACAAAAATAGTACAGTAAAAAATGACATCTACTCACTAAGCTTTGGTCTTGTTAAATTGGCTAGAGTCTAAATGATTTATGTCTTGATTTCAACACATTTAAAATGCAAAGATTTCAAATTAAGATTTAATAAAGCAGAGTACAACTTTGTATATATTCTAGATATTTCTTACGTATTTCTGAACAAACATCGTTAACAAACATCAAAACGCAGCACAGAATAAAGATTTTTAAAGATTGATACAATTAGTTTTGAACAGCAGTAAAATAATTACTTATAAAAATAAAAATTAAAAATAGGAAGGAGTTACATACTAGGATGAAACAGCCATCCAGTGCTTCCAAGTTTTCGATGGCGGTCTAACGTTGATCCATTCATCATATCAATCTAAATTAAATTAATATATACATCTCATATAGAAGAGTCTCAAAATAAAAATAAACACTTGCCTATTGCCTCCTCCCCTAATTCTTCAATTCCTGGAAGTTTGTGATGAACTGTAGAATTACACATGATATAAACTAATTTTATCTTTTCTCTTGCAGATTATCAGTAACTACTGACGGAATTAATTAATTCATAACGAAATCGTTATTTATTCATTTGGTTTATTTACTGATAACAGTAAAGTGAATGCATTTCTTAAACAAATAAAAACACAGATTGATTAAGAACTCTTCAATAATAAAGTTGAATCGATATAATTCTAATTTATTATTTAATAGATACTTCATTGACTGTAATTTGTTTTACTCATAAAGATGATGATATTAAGTGATAAATATTTGTTGTTTTAGTTATGTAATTAGTAAGAACAAGTAACATAATAGAATGATATGAATTCATTACATTAAACCTTTTTTCTTTCATCAGTTACTTATAATCGTAACATAGTAGTATTAATCATTGAAAATCAACTTACATACTTGATATTATATTATCGGAAAAATTCTTATCCATAGAGAATAATGACAAGAGTAATCAAGATGGAAGAACTATAAAAGTTATTTATATGCTAGATCATGTTAAGATTTATACATTGAGTATAAGAATATTTTAGAATGAACAACTAAGAATATGGAAGCAAAATTATTTAGAAGTGAGATATTAATGTTTTAGTTATGTAATCTTTAAAACAAAATTAACTAAGTACAGATCAGATAGAAAGTGAGGATTAATAATTAATGTCATGAAAAAAATTCCATAACAAACATTTATAAGTGAATTCATCAGGGCAGAAAAATACTGATGACTGAATCTTTCTGGATATATAAAGTTTGTTTAAATCTCTCTAAGAAATTTATTATGTATTGTTTGTTTGAATCTTTGCATTAATATTTAGGACTGCAACTAACCAATCTCTTATTGAATATGTGCAACCTGTGTGGATTGCCTCGATATTGTCTTAAGTCACAAGCATTATAAGCAAAGATAGATGGTGGCTAGCGGTGGAATACAGGATGCGTGTTTCGTCCTATCTGGAACTTGTCAGCTGGATGTACCTGCATCCCATAGCTGATCTTAAATACGGAACCCAAACTTAGTCAGTACCAGGAATCCGTCCACAAATAACTATCCCAATGAGCGATTCGATTGTTACAGAAAAATCAGCTTAGCAGCTGGATACGTCATCTTCATCATGACTTTTAATCTGAAGTTACTTTTTCAAGCTATTAAATTGCGCATGAAGCTATGTCTTTGGAAGAGAAGCCTCTTCTCAACCATGACGTATACCGTCATATTCTCTTTAGTTTTCCCAAACTTTGTTATGAATTTTCGAGGTTAACCATTATCACGTGAACAACGTTTAACTTTGGTTAATTCCTTACCAGTTTTCTCTTCTGCATATAATCTTCCGACACGTCTGAAAAGCAAGAAATAGTGAATAAAGTACTGATTAGTAGATAATAACAAATGTTATAAGCCACTGTAAGTATAATAAATAGTGAATTCGATTTCTAGCTGATTATCGGCAAGTGAGTTCACGATTTTCCAAATCACAAAATAATCCTTTTCGTATTCCTTAGTTTATCAGAAAGCTGTCTTTTACACTCGATGAATCTGAGTTTAAAGAAATACATAGGGAATCACGGAAAAGATATCGAACAGACTGTTAAAATCTTTTCATCATTTCCCTTTAAATAAATCTTTATTCTAGGCATATATATATAGTGTTATTATAAGCAAAATCTATCTGTTTTTTTGTCCATTCAATATTTTTAATCTAAATTAAGCATCATATTTTGGAATTACTGATTAAACTATACTCATTTAAAACGTTTTTCCATCCATCTGTTACTCTAACTATCATTATCCGGATTAGCTAGTCACTAAACATATTTAATATTAATGGTTATTGCTTCCAAAAGCCTACAGAAGTTTTGAAAAAAACTAAGTAAGGTTCTTTTTTACACATCGTGTGACAATAATGTAAATCTTATCCTGTTTATCTTTAATTTCAAAAAGAAATTCTGTGTTATCACAATAATTCACAGTAATGGGTAAGAGGATATCTGAAACATTTTCTGTCTAACTAAACAATATTACTACAATCATCCAACTATATTTACTTCATATTGTTCTAATGTAAATTATGCAGATAGAAGAATCAAGTATGCTATTAATTTCGCGGTGGTTTATATTATCAAATGTTTCCAAATAAAATTTATCATAAAATTAAATATTGAATGATACCTAGGTATTTCAATACTCTTATGTCAAGAACTTTGCTTTTCACTTTCTAAATATAAATCAAACTACAATTCTATCCGGTCCGATAGTAAATAGGAGAATTTAACTATTGGTAAATTATTTACGAGTATTTGATAGATTTTAAAAAATGTTTAAGAGTTGTATTTTCTAGCTAAATTTTGTAATTTAATAAAATCGGATAATTTATGAGTTGATATTGTATATTAAACTCCCATACACAATAAATTAGTAGTTCTTGAGAGGAAAACTGTTATACTAATTTATGCCGTCATGAAGATAAGTTCAATATAACGACAGTTTTCATTGAAAAACTGACATTGGTTGGGGGGATTGTTGTTTTATTACAATTTATTACAATTTCATTGGACGCTTGTTAACTATGACCTTTTGGTCTAATGACAACAGTAATAAATCTAATTTTGTGCATCATCTTCAGATCTGAGCTATAATCACTAAATCCACAGTAAAAAAGAGTTCCAAACTAATCCAAAGTTCTTCTACATAACGTTATCCAATATTTCAGTAATTTAGGCGATTTCAACTGAATTTACAAACTACAATGTGAAACTTATCTTGTCAGTTGAATTTGGAAATATTGGTTCTCAATAACAAGTTCACATCTAATGATCTATTCAGTAATGATTCACATTTATTTATGATAAATTTCAAACTGCTCTGATAATATTTCAAATGTGATGTATACATTAGAGTTTTAAAACTTCTTGATAGTGATCTGGAATGTTCTTTTATTTTTTTCAACACTACATACAACTGGAACAAATTTTGCAATAAATGATCATTGTTTTTTTATACGCATTTTGGTACTCAATAAATTGTTCAAACCACAAATATTCATGTACAGAGAAGAAATTTCATTTTACATCACTGGAAATACTATGTCCAATAGCTCTTAAAGATCTTTTTGATTAAAATACACTAAGTTCACTCGCTTCATAAACGAAGCTGGATTGTGTAGAAAACAAAACGTAACCAGAAGTATATATATATATATATATATATATATATATATATATATATATATATATATATAACACTGGTAATATTTAAAAATTAAAAATTGAAGAACTAGAAATGCGTGGTCACATAACGCGCAAACGATATTGATATGTGGGATAAAATCAGTACAGATTAGTTAGTCGAAATTCATCTGATACATTTTCATTCTTAAATATTTGGTCATATAGTACGTCATTATCTCGCATTCAATTTGGTTAACCTCCGAAGTCATGACTGTCTATCAAAACTGAAGTAAATGTACCCAGAATGTAGTCACAAATAAGTATAGGATTATTTTTGTATACATTTTCATACTATTAAACACAATACTTTTATTTTCACTAAATCAGAAATTCATGTGTAGAAAGTGGTCTATTGAATAAATGTTTCGATCTCTCACTGGTTGAGCACAGAAAACAAGGTCCGAAACTACGACACTATTAAAGTTTGTTTTTGAATACCAATGAATGATCGAAAAATGACTTCGAATGTCGAGACTATAATCTATGGACGGACCAATCACATTTAAGATAATAAATCTTGGATTATGGCGCGGAATTCACTCATTAATTTGTCTAAACACCATTTTGGCATTATAGCTGATGTCAGTTCGTAATGAAACCATTAAGCCTAGTTCATAACCCTAACATTTAACTGTAAATCCTAATCCTAATTCCTCACACTAATATATAACCTTCATTTAACCGTGCTAAGTAGGTGGACATTCCAAGGTCATTTTAGCGTTGCTCAAACGTTGTCCATAAATTAAAGTCTTACCAAATTGTCAAATCATCACTATTACATAATGTACGAAATTTGGATAATATCTATTCTCAGGGACAACATTACCATTTAATCATACTCTTGTAGAAATACAAACACCAAGAAAAGTTATTCTGTCGTTTAGAGTATGGCACTGTTATTAAGTTAACACACTGGGAACTAAACACAACGTGTTATTACGGCGAGATTTATGTACCAACCATAAATAGTTGCATTATTTGTTCAGTGGTTGTTAATGTTATCTTATATCTATTAATGAAAAAGCAAAAATACTTAACATAGCCAAACTAGAAAAGTTACACTGATGATGTTTGCACGATTTTAAAAAAAATGTTTTACAAATAGGTATATATTATTATTATCAGAATGTGTTTTGTGGAGATTTTTAGAAATTTACACAGATTGAGTCCCATACTAGGACGAAACGGCCGTCCAGTGCTTCCAGGTTTTCAATGGTGGTCTAGCTTCAACTGATTCATGATTTCAATCTGTGCAAATATATTATTATGATTATTTCAAGTTGAATAAAATGTTTAACTATGATGCTAGACGTTTATTTTATTATTTTCTGAGTATTATGTTGTATTGAAAAATCAACCATAGGTATAAAGTTTGTTTGTTTATCTAAAGGTTTGATGAAAACATATTCTGTGAGAAAGAAGTGTAAAGTAGTATACAATTGTATATTATTACGTTGTTTTTAGAGAATCATTCTGATATGACGGGATTAAAAAGTAAAATTACATTCTTCACCGATTGTGATTTTTAGTCAATATGACTTCTGTTTTTAATTCAATATGACGATTATTCAGTGTCGTATTAGTTTTCTTTTCCTGTGTGTATTCTATTCGTTGTAACATTAATTTATTTGAGTATCATGTTAGATACGATATTCTTGTATTACATTGACGTGAGCTATGTTCAGCATGCTATGCAGCATATGATTTGTTATAAATTTCGGTACTTTTCATATATGCGATTTTATCGTAATTATTATCACATAAGAGTGCAAAGTCTAATAATCGGATATGAGTACATACATACATGGGGAGGAGGATGAACCATCGAGTGATATTTAAGCAGTCAACATTTTAGTTAGAGTCGGTCATATGATCTAGTGAATATAACGGCACAAAAAAATGCGAATTGTCACTGTTCAAATAACACTGTTAAGTAAGTTAATAAAAGTGCTTAATCAAAACGAACTATAATCGAAATTGGTTGTAGGGTAGTTGCTATAACCTCTGTGGATTTTACATCTATGTGATTTTATCCGAACTATTAATCGATATGGGTGTACGATCAATATATAATGAGTGTACTTTCGACAACGGTCATCACTGTGTTTTAGGGTCTATAAATCTTCATTTGTACCAGTCTTGGTATTCTTACTTCACATCGTGGGAATTGCATTTGGTTTCTAGTTAGTTTTTTTCAAGTATAAGTAATAAGCGATTCCGACATAACAAAATGGCGACGCAGTCATAACATTTAGCGACGAGTAGTAAAACACATCCAATAAACCAAAAGAAACTCATTTTATTCAAAGAAACAATTTTCTAGTGAGCTGTTTATGTTGGTTATTAACAAATTGCGAATTAATATGACTAGAAGTAGTTAAATGATAATGAAAACACTCGACATTGAATCATATACCCGTTACTGATAAACTCAATCTAAATATACTAGTTAAAGTAAGCAGTTTCATTAACACTCAATGGAAGTATTGTGACACAATGCTGAATGTTTGAAGTTTTATACATTTTGAATTATGAACGAAAGTTGCAATGTAGGACGGAATTCCTAAGTAAATTTCTTTTTTAATATTATTCTGGTTGATGTAAATGTATGTTTAAGTTATTCTTCATATAAATGTATCGCTTAAAATATCGGGGTACTTGGATTCAGATAGCGAATTCTCCTGATGATTTGATTATTTTATCATTTATACTGTTCCATTTTTTATTATATTATTTGTGGTGGTTTCAGATGGCGCTAAACACTGGCAACAGATATGCATCATAGTTTTTGAAATATAATAGACAGTTTACGGTTTTAAGGACTAAATTATATATACACGTTGAGATATCGGTTTATACAAATTAGAATATTTTACGAAAAAAAATGATTTATAGTCTACATTCAGAACTGTTTTTATTAAAATTACCACAAAAAATCCAGAATATACTGTAGAGTGTACGGTGCTATAATGAAGCTCATGTGCAGTACAGATCCACTAAGACAAAGCAGCTATTTACTTTTTTTTGTTTTTATTGTTCAATTATCTAGAAGTATTCCATAATGGTGACTACAGATTAAAAAAAGCATTCAACTGCCTATCATGCTATTAGTGAGTGAACTATTATGTAATTTTGGAGTTGGTTTTGTATTTAATTGTAACAATTAGAAATCAGTTTAACTTTGGAAGAACAACGTCAGCTATAATATTGGGTAGATGAAGAAATATATTACAATTCTCATTCATAAAAAGGATTTTCATAGTCTACTTATGTCATAGGTAAGTGTTAATATGGACTTTGAAGATAACGCAAAGTATGAAGGATGTTGGAAAAATTCAAAAAGAATAAGAAGTATCAATTAAACTCTATGTTTAGCAAATACCAATGGATCCCACAAAGTATGCTTAAGCCTGAATAAATACGTTGAAGTCTCTAGTCTGCAGATTCATGGTAACTCAGAGGATTGTTAACAGATTGTGCTTGAGAACAAATGCAATTGATCAGGTATTAGCTACTTATGGTTTTAGGATACATTGGATAATTATCACTATGTATTGCATTTGTTCACCCCGAACCGAAATACTGTAGACAATAGTCAGATAAACAATTCATTATACTGCGGAGAATTTAAATAACATTGATAATTATCAATAAAAAAATCTCTTGGATTTTTTCCTCATGCAAAAGAATTTAAATTTTTGCAACAAAAATGTTTCACTACATATTCACAGACTTTCGTTCTATATGTGCTCATTTTTATTGTCTTCCAGAATAGAGAGTTTTTGAAGACTCACAAAACTTGCACATTGTATTAAAGAGCAAACATTTTTATCTCAATATAAAACAATAACTCCCTACGTAGAAGAAGATGCTAAGACGCACTGAAGAGTTCAATAGTCAAGAATAATAAATAACTCCCAGCCTTCTTTCCTTACTAATTGGAATTAAAATAAAGCTCTATAAAATACTAATTTTTAAGTTCTCCAGTAATTTAAAAGAGAACAAACCAGATAAAATTTAGTTCATAAAGTACTCTAATTTTAAAGACAGCACATTAAGAACGTTTCATGCAACTAAATTTCTAGTGTATAAACAAAACGTTTTATTGTTATCATTTACTAAACAGTAATTAAGTCAGTAGGCATTAAATTTAGGCTCAAATAAAATTATACGACATAACAGCCATGCAATAACATAGAATTATTCGAACGCCATTCTGAGTTGGGTATATTTCAATGTCTTTATTTTTGGTGAACATTAAAATCGTAAAAATTGCTCACCTTCTCTGAAACCAATCTGTAATACTTATGGTCAAATAGAATAACATTTTTTCTATTGATATGTAAGTCTACAGCTGTACAAATGAATAAAAATAAACAGTTAAATTCTATTGTAGAGTATTTCAAATAGCTTTATATACAGTGTATAATGAATGTTGCCAAAGATAAGCAGACAAAATAATTACGAACAGATTTTGCACATGTGTAAGTCTCTCCTACCCAGTTAAAGTTCTTACTAGTATAAAATGCACTTCATAATCATCCATTTCCATTAGCCATTCAGTTTATTCTGGTTTTTTTGAACAAATAAACACAGCAATAGTAATAAATACTCAATATAGTGTTAGGCATTTTGCTAATAACTGTCATATCAGTTGTTATTATGGTTAATGGATTACTCTTGGGGAATAAAAAGAACATAGATTGTTAATCAAGCTAATAAATAAAATAGAAGTAACTGTTGTAGTATGAGTATTAGTCAAATAATAAACTTGTTTGTATGAATACCCTCCCCAGTATTAACCAAGATATTTTCTCTACATCCATTCCACTCAAATAAGTAGTTGTTTAGGCCTGTCTACTTTATTTATCCTGTTATTTTGATTCATATTCATTATTTATTTATTTATGTTGTTAATGTGGACCAAAGATATTGCTACTTTTCTTATTCAGCTATGTTCTAATTTCGTAAATAAATAAATAAAGAGAACAAAAATCAATGACACCATCACCAACAACAACAGCGATGAGTGGTTATTGTTCAAATAATCCGTATAATAGTTGATTTTATCTTGTTAAAACATGATATCTATTACTCAATGAATAAAAAATATAATATTTATGCAAAATGTCCTATATATGGTTACTTTTATCATGATTTAACTATAATTAACTTGTGTATAAACGAGGAATTCATTCACCACACATAAAGACGTACAGACACACCGAGTTAGATAACTGTATAAGCAAAAAGTGTATTAGAGTTAAATTGAGAAAGTTAAGCAAAATAAAGTATAAAGAAGAGATTTTTTAAACTGACAAGGGAGTTCAGTGAATAAATCATAAAAACTGGATCACAACAAATATAACACATTAGCAAAAATGATAAAAGGAAATGAAATGAGACAGGGGAATGGCATACCATTCCAGTCATTTCACTAACACTATCACTAACAGGAAATTAGTTGATGACTTCCGATTACTTGACAACCTACAGTATGTTGTACCTAATAAATGAATTTCTTTGGGTTGATATTTAAATAAACAATAATACTTGAGTATAGAGGAATGGCCATAAGTGATATATTTTTAAATATGTTCATTGATTAATGATGGCTTCATATTAATTGAATACCGATTTACTGATCAAATCATATCTTACACGTAACGATACATGAATATCTTCGGTTTCATGATATCATCTATGTCTACTAGGGAAATATTTATAACTAAGAATTGACAGTTGTTGGAACAGTAGTTCCATCCTAAATTGATTTTTAAGTATTTAAACAGATTGTTTGTTTGATAGTAAACTAATGTTTGCCATAATTTTCTTTCGGCCATCTGTGATAAGAAAATGTAATTCGAAAATTAAAGAAATCAAATGAAAGACGAAAAAACTATTTATCTATCAAGTTTTAACGCTATTTTCATAAAGATTTTTAATGAATTTATTCGTTTTCATTGTTAAACTAATGATAAGAATAATTGATTTTATTCATAGTGTGTTTCATTACTTTAAAAAAGTATAGTTTAAAAAGGAAACAATAATTTGAATCAAAAGAGAAAGAATAACAAGGTTTGTCGGATAAAATGAATTCATTCCATTTCATGGTTTCTCATCAGCTACGTACAGCCTTAAATTACAATTACTATTATAAATATAATTTTAATAGTTGAGATCATAAGTCAATTGAAGCTAAACAACCATGGAAAACCTGGAAGCACGGGACGGCCGTCTCGTCATATTGTGGGACTCCTCAGCAGTGCGCAACAACGATCCCGCCCCCGCGAGATTTGAACCCAGGACCTATCGGTCACGCACTTGAACGCTTAACCTATGAACCGCTGGGCCGGCATCCAATGGTGTGAATGTCTAACTTTAACTAATCCACGAAATTGTGCGACACATCTACCACTGCCTTCAGTTAGCTACTATCTCACAACAGACCCAGTTGAACTCCACTGGTCACTGCTTCTCACTAGAACTCCAGGAAATATCTCTTGGAGCCAGTCACTAGTGATCATGTGTTGAGACTTATGGATCCTAGTTTCGAATCTCGCGAGGCGTGATCGTGGATGCGCACTTCTAAGTAGTCCCACAATAGGGTGATTTTTCCTTGATGGTCTATCTTCAATTGATTCATGATCTGAACTATTGAAATTACTTTATATATCCACAAAACCCCTTCTAGTACTAATAAATATAATTATTAATTAATGTTTAATATGCTCCAATCTGTGAAGTTAAGATAAATGTTTGAAAAGTAACAAAAATCATAGTCAGAAGAAGAATAGGGATACAAAGTGTATGAATGAATATTGCTACAATCAATGTGTTGGGAAATAATAATTAAATGGTTATTTAAGGGTATTGAAATTAATAAATGATTGAATAATCTCTCAGCATGATGAAATAAACAAAATTTACAAGCTTCAAACATCCGCTCACTGAAAATATGTGAACATCAATCAGATTATGTAAGAGATGAATATAAGAAGACAAACGTGTTATGACTTTATGTCCGGCTGATTATCACGTGATTTATCCGCTAATCAAAATACAACTTATACAATCTTAGCACTGTGCCAAACCAATGACGTTCGACCGGTATGAGCAGCTTAGCGTCCTGTGTCCTATGGTCCTGTGTCCGCCTAGCCCATCCACTTGAGTCCAGAACACAAATACCAATTTCCACTATGCGAATTGAGACGAATCATTTATTTCAGACATACTGGGTTTATATATCAACCAAACAGACCACAACGCACCATATAATACGAAATAACATTTGTACACAATAAAGTCAAAAAGTGGCTGTGATCGTGGGAGACAGTATTCAATAAACTGAACATAGCTTAAGAACAGTGAATCGTACAATAATAACTTATGAGTCAAAATGAAGCTTATAATAAGAGGAATATAAATATACCTAATTTAATTATTGAATAGTTATACCATAAGAATGCATAGATAATATTAGTCAATTAATATGTCTCAGAAGTTACTCGTGATTTAATCTTCGCTCGGATATAACAGAAAGAATAATAAAATAGTAAAACGGTTTACATTTACCAAGGGATCTAATTGTCTGAATCGGGAAAATTATATGAACATTAAAAAAATTCAATTTTTTTATTGTTTCTAGCTGTATGTACTTAAGTAAATGAAATAAGTTCATGTAATAGATGTTTATATTTTAAAATTCATACGAAATATTGATTCTTTGCTGAATAACTATTTAAAAATACTAGATAGGTAGTTGCAAATTAGTGCAAACACATAGAATTTAACACACGATCTTTAAGTTTCATTTTCATGTCCTTGATCTGTCTGCCCACTAGTCTGTTGAACCATCATGTGTGAAATTTGGAAAACATTAACATATGGTTATAACCATCTTTAACGTCATGTTAGGCTACTGCTCAATACACGCCAAGTTTCTGTTGTTTATGTCATTGTCTTCTACATTCTTGAATTGGCAGATAAAGATGTAATATTTAAATTGATATATTGTAATTTCACTTATTTGAAATCGGTTACCTTCTCGACTCACTTTCATAGCATTTATGACATTATCTGATGGATGTTTTGACATTCGAAAACACTGATAAATAATAATAAGGAAGATTGTTATTTAAATATTTTAGATGATATTTGAACTGCATAATTAAAAGGTGGATTCCGAAGCTCTTGAGCCGGGAAGAAATCCACATATTTATTATATTTCCTTGTTTTAAGTCTTCACGGAGGTAATCAAAATTTAGATGCATCATAGTGAACTGAACGTTCAACGCAGAATATGTCCTCAAAACGATGAAACCATGAATCAAATATGATACGAGATTCAGGATCATAATTAAATTCATATATGGAATTTGTGATGTTTCCATATTTCTCTGGTTGAGAGGCTAAAGTAGAGTAAACTGAAAGATTTTCCATCAATACTTTCTAAACTTCATTTGATTTGTATCACTTTGTGCCGGAAGAATTTGTGAGGCTGTCCAAATAGATAGAAATTTTCTTTTTGACATTGAGTGGAGAAGAACGCAAAGTATTCTTTCACTGACCTAGGATTTGATGGGTTGGTACACGCAAAGAGAGGAAACGACTTGGTTAAAACTGTTATCTGGTTTATTTCAGACTCAACTAACTCAATATAGATACATAATTAAATAAATGATTAACAAGACAACATACAAAGGATGAGAAAATTATACCTATATCTAGAGGAAGAAATTCATTCATAAAAATAGAGTAAAAGGATCATGTTTAAATTACATTAATTTTGGAATATGAAATTAATTTGTACATTAAACGAAAGCGTTTGATTCATAAAATGAATTATTCGCAAAAGAAAATGTTAATACTTTACATTTTCAAATTAAAAAGCACAGTATGCACATATGCCAATAAGAGACTGATCAATTTCAATCCGATAAACATCAATGGGAAGATTCAAGTAAAAACAATATCAAGTGAATTAAATGAGACAATCTTTCAAAAAAAAACAGTTTCTTTTGTTTTGTCACTACTTTTTTTTTTAATCTCTCTCTTCATATCATTCTTAAATCAAACAAATAGATTATTTTGAGTTGAGTCAAGTAATAGCTATTTCTTTAAGTTACTTAGTCCTATATACGTGAATAAAAATAGTTAAATATAGTACATGTCCAACATTAACATTTAATATATTTAAAATCAGTTCGTTAGTTACAAAAGTTGTGATATGTGACCTGCAAATTGTAATGAACCAAAAGTGTATAAACCATATTACGATTGGAAAAAAGTGCTTTTATTTATTCTATATTGGTACAATTTACACAATAAAACACAATGAAAATTATGTACTTTTGAATATATATGAAATTTGTTCCTACAATTGATTGATCACTGGGTGGTGATCAATGTCTTGCTTGTCTAGTTCTTATTAGTGCAGATCGAGTGCTATCGATCATGTTGCAATGTGGCCACCAGTCTAGGTGAGAATTAAACCAATTTAGTAGAGAATAATGACACAGGTTGATTTTCATTTAAAATTAATGAATAAATAAAACACAATTCAAATTAGAGTTGTTATAACAATTTACAATGATATTTACACAAAATCTCATTTATAAATCATGATTACAACACTGATGAATTAAATAGATGAATTTTGCAGCTATCTGAGTAATCCAGGAAACACGTTTGTTTTATTTCGTACTCGGCTGAATGTTCCTTGAATAAGTGTTAATGTTCCTACAGGGATTCGAACACGGCATAAGGAGAAAACCTGTGTCCTGAATTCCACTGTTAGCCGAAATTTTACTAGCTTTCTGAAATTTTGTGGAAATTGGCTATACTGAGACAATCCACACAGGATCCACATATTCCAACACAGACTACGCAAAATTCAGTCAAGATTATTAATAACCGGACAATCCAAAAGCTTTCAAATAATGATATAGGTAACTGATTGATATTCATATTAAATCCAGACGTTTTTTCGAGGCTTCAGACTCTATTGCATAGTATATTTGTGTTAGACAAAGTGACTCCTGAACTCATTGTTATATTACTGATATTCTCAAGTCCGGATAAACTAGAATGATTGAGCATTGGGTTAGCAACTATGTTCTGCAAAAAAGAAACTTGTGAAAAATGCTAACTGGAAATAAAGGAATCAAAAAACACTTCAACTTTGCCTAAGGAGTTGAAGGGTTCTCATATCGAAGAGTTATGTCACCTCGTCATGAAAGTGAAGATTCTTCGGAAGTCACGAGGTCAATAGCCCTTTTGATAACTAGATCAACAATTAATATAAGTATATAGTCTGTCCTGACATTGTAGGACACCGAAGTATCATTTAAATAGAGGCAAGTTTGAGTTAATACAACCTTGCTCAGATTGGAATAAGTGAAACCATTTGGATGAAAGTTAGAGACCAAATATTAACTTTGTGAGTGTTGTTTTTGAATTACGATCATAAGGAAGAAAACAGATCGTACAGACAAGCATGAAAAGCCCTTATAGGATAGGAATCTCATGGATTCGGAATAATTGAAACATCAATCAAAATAAAGAAAAGGACTTTGAAGAACTCTTGAATGGATCAACACCACTAAATTCACGGGATAATGAGGTGGCATACACAAGATTCATGTAGATGACAAAACACTAACAGTGATAAAAATAAACAAAATCATCAGACAAATCAAGAATTACAAAGCTGCAGTACTAGACAGAATATCAGCCGAAACATTGAATAAGATATTCTATGTTTTCTTCGTAATGTGTTCGGAAGAAGAACGGGTAAATGCAAATTGGAAAAAGAGATATTTCACCAAGATACTGAAGAAAGGAGATACCAATAATTATGGTAACTATCGAAGCTTCACGATATGTTTAGTATTAAGGAACATTTTCAAATGTATCCTGTTGAACCGGATGAAATGAACAAGCTTAATTTCGTAAGCATTGATCATTCAACGACCAAACTGAGTGACGTCCGTTCTTTTTTGAGCGACCAAGTGAGTGGAACTCAACACTATACACCCGCTTTTTAACTATGAGAAAGCATTTAACAGCGTGCGTAGGAAACTCTTGTGGTATCTGGTCCCATACTATGGAGTACTTGAAACGATCATCCCCATCATACGGAACTCCTACGAGAGACTGAACTGAAAACTTGTGAATGGAAGGCAGCTCACAGATACATTCCAAGTAAAGACAAATAATTTACTCCTAAAAAGCTCACTAATGATTAACAAGTTGATGACTCAACATACATCTAATGACAAATTCAATGTGCTTTACAAAGCGTGAAGTTTATTTGATATTACATGGATTCCTTTAATGTAATACATACTTGAAAATATACGTATTAATTAGTTCTCAATGATCATCCACTTTATTATGTTTCTTCTCAGTTTTTAATAACCAATGTATTTAGTTCACTCCAATACCAATTTTTTTCTTTTTCGTCTTTTTATCTTGTAATATTCACTAATCTGCTAATCATAACGCACTAGAAAGTAATTAGTTTTGAAAAATATGCATATTTTCTTCTGAATGATAACAACCCTTCATTTGATGACAGTGATTGATTTTATTTCTTGAGTTTTTCAGAGTTTTCATCTAATTATATCCCATCAATTATCAATTTCTATGAGAATAGACAAACGTTCTCTCTCTATGGAAACCGGTTCTTACCCTTACTGTTGGAAAACCGCGTACATCATACCACGTTACAAATCTGGAGATAAGACTGGCATGAACACTTACCGGCCAATAAATATTACTCCAGTTATTTCTAGGATTATGGAAAAAGTTATAAGTGATGAATTTTCCAACTATTTACTTGCTGGAAAATTGATCAATGATACTCAACATGGATTTCTCAAAAATCGTTCTTGCATGACATGTCATTTTGACTTCTTTAATTTAGTCTATTCTCTACGTAGCCAAGGATATCTAATCTTAGTGCTATATCTGGACATTTCTGAAGCCTTTGACATGGATAGCCACCAACTTTTTATAGGTAAACTCGCATCTTATGGGGTTCAAAATCCTTTGCTTGCTTGGTTTGATTCCTTTCTCAAAAATTGACATCAAATAGTTAAAATTAACTCTTCATTGTCTAACGCTGTCCCTGTTAGAAGTGGTGTAATACAATGTAGTGTCTTAGGTCTTTTGCTCTTTTTAGTGTTTATCAATGATATTTGTGAAAGTTTTTGTGTCCGTAAGCCCCTTCTATACGCAGATGATCTTAAAGTAGTATATTCGTTTTCTCCACATGAGCTGAAAAATATGCAAAATTGCATAACAAGGTAGCACAGTGGTGCTTAAAATGGCAACTGGAGCTTAATACGGCTAAATGTGGATGGATATGCTTCGGCGATACATCACTTAACCTAGATATTACCATAAGTGGAGACGTGTTATCTAGGTTACATACAGTAGTAGACTTAGGACTTAGATACTCCCAAGACTTGTCGTTTACAGAACATATATTAAAACAGACCTCTAAGTCTCAACGTCTAATAGGTTACATAACTCGAAATCTTTACAACAATGAGTCACGTATTCTAATGTACAAAGTTTGTGCTCGACCTCTTCTAGAATATTGCACGTTTATTCTTAGCAGTACACACATAAAGGATAAATTAAGGCTGGAATCAGAACAGAGATGATTTACACTTCGTATTCTTGGAGCTGATTGTACCTTAACTTATAATTCTAGATGTAATAAACTTGGGCTAGACCCTTTACGGAGGAAGCGACTCAAACTAAATCTTATCTTTTTCTTCAAACTTTTTCATAAACTATCGTTTACATCCAATCACGCGATTCAATATGCAAAAACTTCTCATTATGACATCCGTAATTCCTTGTCACTAGTTAAACAAACTTATTTTAAATCACCTCTTTATATGAATTACTTCACCTGTAAATTTTCTAGACTCTGGACTAATCTACCACAATCTATCCATACGATAAAATCACTCCCATTATTTGTTCGCTGCATCGATGCTTACTGCTCCTATGAAAATGCATTGAATGGTCTAGCATCTGCAAGTGTATCTCATTCCACAAGTGATATTTTAGGAACTTTAAATGTTTAGTCATCTTTATTAGTGAATCTCCTAAGTAAAACCACCTACTTGCTGTCAATATGTTAACACTGTCCCCGGAAAGTTTAACTAATTTGAATAACATAAACAGTATATCACTGTGTCACATGACACACGCATTTAGGTAATTACTGCTTTGTTTTTCCGTGCTCTGTGTTTTCATTTTAATTTCTCTAGTTGTAGATAATTATCATTAATTCGACCTGGCACATGAATTGACCTTAATTACTCCGTTCATAAATCAACAGGCTGTCCATTTAGGAAATATTAAAAATTCCCGACTGATGCATTGGATCATTGTAATACATGTACTACCTAAACAATTACTGAACTTGTATACTTAAAACGTTCTTCTATCACATGTTTGTTCTGTACATCTAATGTTCCTCTTTATATCAAATTGATCATGACTGTAAACTGGCGTGAATTCTGTAATTATTATTTTCAGAATATAAATAAAATAAAATTAATTTAAATACAATTCACTGAAAAAGTTCATGTTTGTTCATTTGATAAACAGTCAAACTTTTTGACTCTAAAACATACAAACACTATTCAGTTTGTCAAACTGAATACGATGATGTACAGTTCTAATTCACAACCCAGTGGTTATTATTTGAATGGTTAAAAATCTCTAAGCCATTATTTCATCAATGAAAATTTTGAGGAAAACCTTATTGTTTATATGTGATTGATACATTTTACATTATGGGTGTAAAGAAAACCGGTAATTTTTCACATGATCATATAACTACAAGTGGAAAAATAAAAATGATTTAAAATAATTAAAAGTGATAACTTTCATAATGATTCATTTCTTTACTAAAAATTATTTTCAGAATGGGTTTTGTGGAGAGTTTAAGAAATTTCACAGGTTGAAATCATGAGTCAGTTGAAGCTAGACCATCATTGGAAACCTGGAAGCACTGGACGGCCGTATCGTCCTGATATGGGACTCCCCAGCAGTGCGCATCCACGATCCCGCACCACGCGAGGCTCGAACCCAGGACCTACTGCCTTCGCGCGCGAGCACTTAGCCAGCTTGCAAGCACCAACTTGGAATCTGGAAAGGAGATGGAAACGAGGGAGGTGAAATAACACACTGCGTTGAGAATTGTAAGCGGATATGAAAAGGATGATTGGCAAGTGGAGACAAGTGGAAAGAATTGCCCAGGATTTAGTTCAATGGGGAATGCTGGTGGGCGGTCTATGCTTCTCCACGAGGAGTAACAGGTGTAAGTAAGTAATTATGTAACTTATTACTATTAATTATTATTATTAATTACATTTGAATTTTAAAGCTAAAACAAATAAATCTGTACTAATAGTTCATGTGATTTATGCTTAATAATTACCAGTTTTTAAATAAAAATAATCCTTTTAATCATTGTTTTTCTTTCCCAAGAAATTAACTGATTGATTTTATCGGGAAAAATAAACGTTTTAATATATGATACTTTGAAAATAAAAATATTAAATATGAAATATGTAAAACTGTAGTTTCACATTTCTTGATTTTAAAATTAATTTATAGTGTTAAATGAAATCATAATTATTTAGGAAAATTGATTTGATAGAAGGAAAAGTCCAAATTTAACTGATTTATTCATTAGGAGTTTTGTTCAACATGACTTTCGTTTTCGTTTGAATGTGAGGATTATTCATTGTAGCATTTCGTTTTGTTTTTCAATGGGATATTTTATTCTGTATAACATACGACATTGTTGACAAGAATTATGCTCAGCATATGATTTGTTATAAATCTAATCTTCACTTATACCAGCCTTTGTATTCTTAATTTCGCATCGTGGGAATTGAAGAGGTCCCTCGTTTCAAGTATAAGTGATAAGCGATTCCGACATAACAATCAGCGACGACCAGATATAACAAGTAGCGTTCCAAACAGTCACTAAGGTATAAACATATCTATTTATCAAAAAAGATATTTATACCAAGAATTTAAATTGTTCAAATTTCTTCTATTAATTTATTTGTTCACTGTTCGACTGAATCACATTAATTAGTGTCCTTGATTCTCATAACTTTAATAGAAATAATATTTACTTGAGAACATTATGATAAATAGAGAACAAATATCATTATTCTCACTGTAGAAACCATTGTGACATTTGACAGAAATCAGCAATAAAGTAGATATTACGTAGTTTTCTTTTTCTCAAACACCTAATAAATGCTTTGGAATTCTTTCAAAAAAGTGGAAATACATAGAATCCCTTATTATTTATGTAAATCTGCTGTAAATTGATGTTGAATAATGTTTATTGAGATTTTTCTAGTCAAATTAATATGTCATTGAGCACATGTTTTCTGTAGTTCTCAGATACGTATTCATATATTACGATTTTTGCTATAAATCCACTCTTTTAACTTGGTATGTAAGACTTTGTAAAACTACTAAGCTGAAAGTTATGGTGTGAATACAATAAGCTTGTTTGTTTTCCACTATTCATCAGTGTTTTCATATTAAACGACCTTATTTTGATAAAATTAATTACATTTCAGAGAGGTCAATTCATACACACAGTAACCTTAAATCTTTTTATAAAACTAGATAAGTAGTGAATGAATGTTTTATCTGAAAAACACATCAGTTATTATAGTTTTAACATGATGAATTGTAAGAATTTACAAAAACCTTACCAATTAATTAATAAATTGATGTAATTTTGTGGCATAAATTTTGAAAAAGTAAAATAAACGCAATTGAAAATATCTATTGTATAAAATGAATTACCATATTTATCATTATAACAATAATTAATACAGTTTTAAATGCAGAAATATAGAAAAGGAATAAAGAAGAAGAAGAGGAAGAAAAAAAAAGGAAGATGAAGAAGGAGAAGGATGAAAAAACAAAAATCAATTCATGAATTAATAAATAAAGAACATACAATTTTCTTATAACACGGTAAACGAAACAGATAAGAAAATATAAATAAACAAATGTGTATATACAAACAAAGTATGGTAAATATAGTTGATGGGAAAAGCAAAACTGAAGTCGGAAAATGTACATGTGAATTTTCTCTTAATTTAAACTTACAAAAAGATTGCTTGCATACATTTTGGTATAACAAGTCATTAGAACATATATATATTAAGGGAAAAATGGTAATTCCAACTCTCCATTAGAAATATGAAAGGAAATTTATGTAAGGGAAAATCAAAAATGTAAAGACAGAGAATGTGAAATGAGAAGGGTAAAATTAAAGAAGTAAAAAGGGGAGCACAAAATATAGGGTGGTTACAAGGAGAGCGTGGAACAATGTGAGAGTAAGAGTTACTAAGCCTTTTGGAATAAATCAAATATTATCATTTTAATTATGCACTAATAATACTCATGATTACCATAATTAGTTATCTTAGCAGTTATAACAATATTGTTAGTAGAACAGTCAACAAAACAATAAAACTATTTACTTTATGAACTTGGTTACTAATATGTTAGTCATAACGAGAAAAAATTAAGTTGAATTTTTAAGTAGTAAATAATAATAATTAAAAAATAAGTTATTTTAATTCTGTTATTTGTTTTTTCTCACAGCAGCTCGAATGGGTAGACGAATAAATGTGTATAAAAGAAACATTTGTCCATAATTATGATAACGATTATCAGTTACCATGATCTGCATTCTACCTGCCATAATTATGATAAACTCTTTTCAATGATATAACAAAAACAATAGTTGTAAAAGTGGCAGCAGTAGTCTTGACTGTTTGTATATTTAAATAACTACCGTATTAAAAGAGGAAGAGTTGTAAGATATGGAGAGGTGAAATTGAAATGAGATAAATAAAATGTAAATAAATAATTTGAAGTGATCAAATCGATGAATAGCTTGTTAATCCAATCAGAATAATGTTAGTTAAAAAGTGTAACACTTGTCTTTCGCTCACTTCATCTCTTTGTATAGATATCAGTTAGAAACATAAAAATAATAAGATTTTGTGTACAAAATAACCAAACATTATGGAAATAATAATCAGAAAAAAAATTTATTGTTATTATTATTATTGAGATTATTGTAACAATATCATTATTGTAGTATATGCCGATAAGTTATCTGATTTATTAAAATAGATTATATATTACTGAATTATTGAATTCTTTTTTACAAGGAATATAAAAACATAAAGAAAGAGATAGATAAAGTGAGGAAGAATGAATTATTCTTTGTTTATTTCATTTCAAATTACATCGTCATTGCGATCTCGACAAACTAAACAAAAAGGAAAAAAAACGAGATCATTGAATTAATACTCAAGTATTAAATGATCAATTTAGAAAAAAAAAGGCAAATTGAAAAAAAAGAACCCACAAATGTCATACTGAACAAAACAATATACTATTCATTGTATTGTTTATTTGAATGTAGTCTGAAATCGTTAATTTATAATTCACTATAAACGAGTGGAAAATAAGTTTGATAGACATTTTTATTGAAATGTTGAATGTTTAGTCAACTGTAAATATATGTAACAATAAAAAAATGACAAATGTCAATTAATAGTTATATTACACGTGATGGTTAACAGTGAAACAAATTTTACCAGTCAGTTGTTAAGTTCCATTAGTAGTTTAAATTTTAATCATGTACTTGTAATTTCTTATGTAGTGCAGCGATATGTTGTGAAATGTTGCATCTTGACTATACTAATTGATTTTAGATCACAGTTTTGACAGATTTCTAACATCGTCGTTTTATTGACCAGCACGTCTATTCAGAAGAACTAGAAAAATGTTAATCAAACAAACACTTTTATCGATCTGAGAAATTCTAAGTTTTTGTGAACCTGTTCATATATCATTAGGGACTAGAAATTTAAGGTGTAAGGCTTTTCAGTTACACGTTTAATCCCAAGTAATATTGACTGTCATAACTCAATTCCTACAAGATTACTTCAAAACTCATCAATATACCTTGTATAATGTAGATCAAAAATTTGAAAGTATAACTTTTAACTTTATAGGTCACTCGCCTCAGGAGTAGTTTTTGAACAATACACTAGGACAAAGAGAAATGACTGAAAACAGTCAAACAAATCATGTAGGCTATTAAAAGGCATGCGGGTTTTCTGTATTAACGCCAACGTTTCATCATAAGTGGAAAAGTTTCCCAACTAAATGAAATGTTCTTATTTTTTATATTTCGAAGGTCAATATTTTATTTTTCTTTCTAAAAACTACGAAGTTTATCCTCCTTGCTTCCTTATCATTACTACTGGCTACAAAACTAGTTAAGTTTCTCCTATTTTATACAATTTGAAAAGCAGTATATTTATTAAACTGAAACTTTAGTTGTAATTCATAATAATCAACACTCTAATCTCGTATATTTAAGTAGAATTTGAGAAAACAGATGTTGTTACAAATTGATACCAGCTGCTGAAGTATTGGAAACTAGGCACCATTGAATATATTGTACGTCCCAGTTAATGACTCATTATTGAACATACGATAAAGACTTTGTTCGATCAGGATTAAATTTGAAAAATATTCAAATCTGATGGTTACCCAGTTTTCAAAACTTAAGTCATTTCAGCAGATAATACGCCTACTTTTAAGACTACTTTAGATCACACGTTATAGATAAACACTTTATTAAACTGCAATAACAAACATATCATATAAAGCACTTGTATATCATAACAGTATTTTATTTTCGTTATTTGATTCGCTCATTTTTTGAAGATAGTCTATTGAAATTCTGTGATTTCAAAAACTCAATATATGGTGATTAGATCTTCGTGTAATGTACTTGTTTCATTGTACATCGAGGTGTATATTGTTGAATAACTTGTATCCCTAAACGTAAATTTATTTATGATAATTCTGAGGTTAATTATCAAAACAATGAATACAATAAATAAAACAAAAACAAAAACAGGGAAATCTAAAAGCCTACTTGTTCCAAGGGTAGAACAGCTCGTCCACCATGATCAAAATTCTTAAAAATTGCTATAACCACATAATACAGATTAAAAAAAAAGAAAGAAAAATAAATAAATAAAAATATTTAACAAAACATAAAACTTTTAAAAATCAACTACATAAAAATTATTTTCGTAAAAATATTATCGATTGAAATTAAAATGAATCATTAGAGACACTTCTCAGTGACAATAATTTTATCCATATGTAATAGAATCATTAGTAAAATTAATCTTGACTAAAAACTTTATTGTTTAGAGTAATTTATCATGATAAGAAAAAAATGATTATGAAGAGAATTATCTACATTATTTCTTTTAATAGTTAAACTGTTACTTAGATTGTGATAAGGGAATTTATTTTAAATTTGGAAGAAAAAAAAATAGAAACTATAATCTTGTAACAAAAATCTATTTTGTCTTATTGCATAATTTTTCAATCGAAAGTATTTTTTTAAAAATAGATTATAAAGATATAGATCAGAAAGTATGTGTCTGACATTATCAACTTGTAATCACTTGTAATGAAATGATTTATATAATCGTCATTGACTTCAAGTAATTAAATGATGAAACAATAACAACTTATACGTTAATATTACACAACTATCAAATTATTTTTTACATGTATTCGATCATTACTATTTCATCATTGATCATAAATTAGTTAAACAAACAGTATTGGTAAACATTATACAAATAATATAACTGAAGACTATTTTTATGAACTTCGATTTAGTTATTCAGTTAACTAAATGTTTATGTACAAGTAAACTTGTTGTGAGTATCAAATCTACCGTAGTGTTTTATTATTTCTGAGGAAAAAATGTTTACGAGTCACTTTTTATTTCAACTCCAGTTTATTTTTTTTATCTTCTAAAATGAATGAAATATTTGTGTAAATCCGATTTCTTAACGGATAAGTGAAGAGGTGGGTTAGTATTCATAATAATAATAATAATAATAATAATAATAATAATAATAACGGTAGCACTTACCAACTGCTTTTGTTATAAGTGACATAGCGCTGATAAAATGAGGATAATCAAGACGCCAATCCACATTAACAAATCGGTTCACAAGTTTAGAAAATAGTGTGTGTGGAAGAGTATAACCTAGTTGAGAGAACAAGCAACAATGTAACAAATAATCGATATTTGCTATATCACTCAAAGTAATAAAATGCTTTTCAAATACACTGTTAAGTGTGAAGGATACGTCACTCTTGACAAGAAGTGGTAGGTAAAATAGCTGGCTGAAAAAAAAACAGTCAGGCCAAGATAAGACATAAGTCAATGGACTTGTTGGTTGTTGTTCAGAACCGTGTATGGCGAATCTGACTTTACGATGGCAGTTAATGCAGGTACTGGAAATTATAGTTGAAGACATTACATGACAATTTTTAATACTATAATAATCGGTTTTGTGTGCCTGTAATGACTTGCATCGAATAATAGAAATATATAAACTGTTTACAGAAAACCAGATAAAATAAATGACTTAGTGATATCAGCAAGTGGAAAATTTATACTGTCTTGACATTTTTTAGTTTGTCAATGATACAAATAGACTTCACGACACTTTCAGAAATAAAATTGTGAAGTAATTAATAATGAACTGTTGTCAGGCCATAAAATTTTCCACTAAGGAATATGAGCATTTAGGTAACACTAAAGTCGTTTATCCGAATTTTCTAAATGAAAACAATGAGAACTTACAAAATCAGTTAACTAAAATGACTTATCTGTACAAACTGTTGACAATTATTAAACTAAATAATAATAAATTTTCTTAAATGAACATACTCTAAGTTGTACAGATGACTCAAGTACTATTTGTCTCTTCATGAATTACTATCCGTATTATTACTAAGAATTGTACTGAAAAATATTAAAATCGTATAAAAAGCGTAATTTACCCGCTTGTTCGACAATAATTCGAAAGTCCAAACTCGTTACATGAGCAGTTCTCTGTGGATCAAAACTTGCAAACAGACGAGACCATGATCGTAGAATATCCCAGACTCGTCGAAAATCTGATTCACACAAACGTCCTGTCCCATCACGATCGAGAAGGGCTACCAGAGATCGACAAGCATCTGTACTAACCTGATTAAATTTTTAACAAAATTTTAATGAGTTATTGTACAAGAACGCTTATATAAATACTGATTAAGTTCTGTAAACATTTCAAATCATGCACTATAAATAATGATAATCTTATTAAAATAGCAAATGAGTTTAACCCAACAATTAAAAATTGATAGGTAGACTTTTTAAACGTTTGAACAAAAATTAGTATCAACAAATTACACGCGTTTTCTATCTTCCATGTAAAACAACAGAATAATGCCGAACGAATGGTTTTATTACTCTCAATTAATGCCGATATCTAATGATGTTTAGGGTAACCTAAAACACTAAGTCTAGAATCTCAAATAAACAGAATCATCGAGTACCTTGTATTTTAAAATTACCACCGGTTATTCTCAGTGTTAAGTTGTTGTCAATTGAATTTATATACATCTGAATTGCTAACAATTAAGAGATTCTTCTAATACAAAGTGGGATCTATGTGAATTAGAAAAACCGGATGGCTAACGCACAACACTTAAACGATGGTACTTCTACCACTGAATGACAGAAAAAAACATTGGAATAATGTAATATATAAGCCTTGAAAATAGAAAATCATATCAACAGTTAAGTGCCTTTCCTGATTTAAACGTGAACAGTCTTCGCATTTCTCAAAGTCAAAGAGGATACAAAATCTTCACACTGGTAAAGGAAGCACGATTAACTGATTTATCGGTAATATAGAAAACTCTGTCAATTACAATCAAAATGAAACTTATAATCAAAACGTTCAACAGTAATTTTCAAATCAGTACTACTTAATTGGGAATTTTCTAAGTCATATGGACATTTGAAATGGAAGTCTATTACATACCATACTGTATGGTGCCCGATGATCATCTCGCAAAAGGCAATTAAGTATTGGTTCCAACTGAAATGCATCAACAGCCATCGATTCACCTGAAGCTTCATAAAATAATCGTCTAAGACGTGGCTGAAATAATTCATAGTTTGGATCAAGCTCTGGTCCAGTTGCAGCTAAACCACTAAGTTCTACGCGTTCTAAAGTAGATCTGAAAACAATTAAAAAATTCGATGTTTTATGCTAGAAGATAATTTAGTATATTAGATAATATGTTAGATTTCAATGTTAACACGTTATCAATCATCATAGGTAATAGCTAGTGAATATAAGTGGTGGCCTTTGACAATAAATATAAAACCCTACTGTTTTTCGAACTCTATCATTAAAATGCATAATATAATTATTAAGATAAGTAAATTAAAATTATATTGCATTATGATTTCTGTCTAACAACCGCAAACGGTTATTAGAAATTAAATTCCTTTAATGAATTTATTATAATGTTGTATTCATTTTAGGTTACTGAAATGGCTTACGTGGTTTCGCTAATAGTTTTGCCGATAAATTAACTCTCGTGAATATATATAAGCGACCTGCTTAAATATCTGGACTACATGTTCCTGCCATCTAGATATTTCAACAAGTTATCTGCCTTTTGTTTATTTCAATAGATCATTGTGTCAATTATTTGCGTACCCAATTAAGTTAGAAAACAGAACAATCAGAGACATTATGGTTGCTGGCAACATACAATGAAATGAAAGTACATTATTTAGATGTCGATTCCTGAACTGCTAACATCTAACTGGCGATTACTCAATATTTATCGTCAGGATCAATTAAGAAATAAGGAAAGGAAACTTGATGAAATACTTTGCGCTGAGAACTCTGTATTGTACTAAAAATATAATACTGAATCAAGCTAATAATAATATACATTTTCCGACTATATATGTTCAAAGCTATTAGTTAATTATCAGAGCTCAAAGATTAAGGAAATAATTACTTCTGTCAATTACAGATTAATGTTCCATTTAGTATTTGACTTAAAAGTAACTGGCTTCTTAAAAATCACATGGAGAAAATTTTTGTTATACACAAAGAGCTACTTACTCGCAAATTCTATCCGGATTGTCAAATAATAAACGTAATAAAAATTCACCTGGTTGATCTGCTGCATATGTACATGGAACAAGAAGATAATGACCTGGTGTTAATTTTAACCGTTTAACAACTTCTCTAGAATCGAAGAAAAAATCCACACTAGCTATATGATGATTAGTTTCAAAAAATCCACGTGGCATTGGTGGATTAGCACCAGCTGGAAGCTGATTATTATTGTAACAACAGAAAATAAAAATAAAAACGATATAAATAACAATCATTGAAGAGATTTATTTAATCTATTTTGTAATTAAAGCGTATACAATGACATTTAAGTATCATGTTCATGTTCATGTAAACTACAACATAATACTTAGATAAAAATCAAGATCTATCATATCATTATGAAATTTATTGCATCATACACTTTCCCATAAAGTATTGACTAGCAGCCAGTGAGTTTGTGGATTGAATTTTAATTTGTTAGCAGTCTCTTATCAAATCAATCGCTACTTAAGTTGATATAAATATTCGTTTGGTTTGGCGTGAAAAATACTCGACTTCTTCAAGCCATTACTTCGTCAACTGATTGCATATAAACTTCCATTTTATCAAACCAAATAAATAGGTAAGATTTTAAAGTTTGCAAATATTGAACGTACAATAGCTACAGCAGTACGCAAACGTCACAAAATGATGGTACAGTTAATCAGCAATGGCATCATCCATCTGATAGAATAAGAAACTAATTATCTTCATTATTTCACTCTTAACTAACCAGTGTACAGAAAATTTGAAAGATTATCTTTTCGATGACAAATACGAGGACAATGTGTAGTATCATTTACTTTGCTATAACACCATAAAGAATTATCTAATGCAAAACAAACCAAGATTGTGTACTTTACATGAATTTAGTTGATTTTTGGATATAAGATTAAAATATATAATATTAGTTAAACAATTGAATTTAGTGCATAAATATGAATTAATCATGATTCTATGTATGAACATTTTATAAATAATAAAATTATCAATTGAAATGAAATTATTAATTAGTTGGCGGAAATAGAATTTCTACAAAATTCTCGAAATAAACAAAGGATTGTTTCTGTACATTATTTTCTAAACAATGAAACAAATAAAGTAGTTTTGTACTATTGAATTTACTGGTAAACTTGTTATCTTACACGTTTTAGTATCTAATTCAGTTTTCTTAAAAATTGTGTTACAAGAAAATAAATTTCTGAGGTTGAATAACTTCAATACTGAGTCTCCAGGAAATATAGTAGCTTTCATTGCAGAAATATTATAACTTTTAATAACATTATATATATATATAATACCAAACTTATTAGATGAAAATACATATACATTATAAAGATTTCATATGCTCAAATCTAACAGGAAAAAGGCGTTACTAGATTTCTACAATATAGAGGTCATATAAATAAATTACTTTATTTTTAACGGAAGCAAGGTAATTTCTATGTTAGCTGATGAAGATTATATAAATAAATATATACAACATAAGGGTAGAGTTCATGTGAAAAAATTGCTTTATAGCAAACATACATAAAGGGAACATTGGTACTAATGGGGTAATTTTGATGTCAATTCAATAATAATTGTCTTATATTTTTATTATCTGTAGTCACATACGAACTCATATTGAAATCAAATCATTAATTGATCCCAATTGTATTTTGCCGCGGTTGAATACAAAAATTAAAAATCACGGCTTAGTGACTATAGAAACGAACTGAAACATTTCTCAATAAAGCGATTTAATCACAAAAGGTGGTAATAATCTTGTTTCTTTTGTCAATTTACTCAAAATAGTTTGATACTTAGAATAAATGACAGAATGGATATGATACTTTTTTATGCTATGCCCGTACTAGAAATGTGAAACAAATTACAGGTACTGAAAGATTGAACAGACACCAAGTTTCGAGATCAACAGTTCAGATTCCTTGAGGATAAAATTGTGACATTACAAATCACTATGCATCAACTTCCTTGACTATGAGAAGGAGTTTTACAGTGAGGGTAGAAGAAACTCATGCAACCTTCTTCAACGCTATAGAGTGAGTAGCTGAGAAAATCGCCAACATCATCCGAAATTCATACGACGGACTACATTACAAAGTGGTGTATGGAGGATAGCTGACGGATGCATTCCAAGTGAAGATCGGAGTCAGACACGTTCTCTTACTCTCTTCCTTTCTCTTTCGGTAGTTGACTGGATTATGAACTTCGCATCCGAGAGGAAGCACGGAATAAAATGGACGGCTTACATGCAACTAAACGACTTGAACTTTACAGTTGACCTGACCCTTCAGTCTCATACACACTAGCAAATGCAGATGAAGACAGTCAGTGTAGCAGCAGTCTCTGCATCAATAGGCCTCAACATACACAAGGGAAAAAGCAACATTCTCAAATACGACAACGAGAACACTAATCCAATCACAATTGATGAAGAAAATCTGGAACAGGTGGAAACATTCACATACCAGGTCAGCATAATTGATGAAAGTGGAAGATCTAATAGAAACGTGCAGATAGTTACTGGCTTATGCAACAGGTATGGTGTTTATACAATTACTTATAGAAATCATAAAAAGAACTAATATGCGATCAATCACATAACAAATAACTTTAAGTGTTATATAAGATCAAGAATAAAATTATACGTATAACGGTAACAATATGTCTTCTGACAGAAATTGAGGAATTTTCAGAAAAAAGAGCTGGCATAACCTTGTAGTCAACTAATTTTTATGCGACTACTATCCAGTTTTTCTGTAATTGAATATCTAGTGGTTTTGTCGAATCACAACTGTTCACATTCTATATAATAAGATTAATTAATGACTAGTGAAGTTGAAGCAAAACATAACTTATCCACGCAAGAACGAAATGTTTACAATACTGGTTAAAATCTTTTTTTTAATTCTATGATTAAAGTTCTTACATTTGATTGCCAAGATTCCACTAATGACACAAAATTTTTGGTCGTTAAAATGATGTTTACTTTTTCTTTTTTAATCAAGTTCTCTTTGAAGGTTTTATCAATTTTTTCGTTTTACAATATACATTACAGACAATAGAATATCGATAGCTTTTACGATAATGTCAAGAACGAATGAAATGTTCTCAGTTCCTGCATATATTGATGTTACCCAAGACTCATATAACTCATGAAGTTGTTGGCAGTCGACATCTAAGTCAAGAGCACATTACCGAAATTCTACTATCACATATCACATCTAATTTTCATAATATTTAGTTAATCCAATAATGTTTCGCTCCAGAAATTTTTAAAATGATAAATTCTTCTGTTTTATTAAATTACATAATTATTGGGAACAAAAAGGAGTAAGTTAATAACCTAATTTAATCAGTACTTTCATGTAATGCTGTTGAAACTTGTCTGAATGGATATTTATCTAATTGACAAATGAATCTGAATATAAGTAAACAAACAATATCATTAGAGAAAAACTTGTTAGTAATGCACTAAAAGTGCATTTGATATCAGAACTTTACCATAATTTGATTAGAAAAATAATTAGCTCAAAATAGAATTGATTATCCCACAGTATCATAACACGATTATTTATATATTTAGAATTTTTAGTCTTTCTTGTAAACGAATGTTACTGCGTGAATTATTTTAAAACAAATTAGACTTAATTCATTGTCTACTTCATTTATTTATCATTCAACTGTTAAGTTCGAATTATTTTATTATGAACCCAGTATATATGAATGTGCAAGATAAACTTTTCAAATCCCTTTAATGTTACAAAATAGTTGATAATAATCAACATATGCTCACTAGTGACTGGCTTCAATATGTAAATCCTGGAGTTCTAGTGATAAGCAGTGACCAGTGGAGTTCAACCGGGTTAGTTGTGAAATACTAATTCACTGATGACAATGGTGGATGTGTCGCTCAGTTTTGTGGATTAATTAGAGTTAGACATTGATGTTATTAATTATTGATTGTGGATCTAAGGAGATACAGCATAAAATACCTACTTCTTAGCAAGTGTAATCACCATGTATTTTGATTTGAATCTTATCTGCTTTAGTATTTCATTCCCAAGCAATCAATTTCTACTTTAATAATTCTTCAAGATCATTTTAAGTCCATTTGGTTAAAAAAAAATCAGTGAATTCATAAAATCTTAGATTATTAGCCGTATTTACTATCGGTTTTCTTAATCTATTGACCAAGCGCTTATCTGTGTGGCATTACGGAACACTAATAATAATAATAATAATAATAATAATAATAATAATAATAATAATAATAATATTTTCATGTTTATGGTGATTTTCTAAATAGACTATTTACTTATAACAAAGATTAAGTAATTACTATTTACTTTATTTATTGTAAAGAATTAAATAAATATATGTTCGCAAATGCAACATGAATAGCGGAAACTACGCAAGTACATCATTGGTTGACAAGAGAAATTAGATGCATAAATCTATGCACACATTGATAAACTCGTAAATCTGTGTATTGTGAGAAAAGAAACAATAAAGTAAGCTTCACAATCTTCAAGCTGATGAAAAACAACACAAACTGTGATTGTATATATAATAAGTTATTTATGAAGAAGATAATTTATTATTATGGGTTTAATTATTTGCGTTGTCGGTGTTAAGAACTGTAAGGGATTAGTCTCCTTTGGCAATATGAGCATCCTGAGAGGATTGCCTCGACATTGCCACCAGTCGTAAATATTTTTTTAAGTTGAGTTGGAGTGCAGTTTAAAACACTGAAGACAAAAATCATTTGTTTTTAACATATGACATTAATACTTTTAACGTGATGATAGTCCAGAGGGCCAGTATATGCAAACAAAATCTTTTTTTCACAAGAAGCACTTATATATATTAGGAAACATCTGCTAATAAACACACTCAAGAAATAAAAGTGGAGTATTTTCAGTCTAGAATGGTTAACCTTTCAAGCAGATAACTAAATCTATAAGTTTGTTTATTCAACATTGGTGATACTAAAGTTCGTCAAAAAATGCTATAAGAATATCTCAAATGTCAGGTTGTATAGATACATAACTTGATGTTTGGAAAGATGAACATAGGTTATATTTCACCCCAAGCAAAATTACATTAGTAATCGAAAAATATATACAGCGTACCCGATATAAAACAAATCCAATAGATGCGAGTCGAGGAGCACGATGACGTAGACGACGACGATCAGCTTGCATTAAAGCAATTACGGTTGTAGCGAACCCATCAGGATCATTTGGATCAGGTGAATTAATTACCAGTCGAAACTGAGGATTTGCCCAGTGACTTGCACGGATGTATGGTCGACCTCCACATGACACACCTCGAAGCCATCGCCCACGTAAGTGAACTGATGGGAAATTATGTAAGGAATGATAAGCACTAGAAGATTTAGAAGTTACTGGAGGTGGCTCTGTTAGATGACAAATATCCAAATAGTCAAAATTGGCAATAAAATCTTCAAGGGACATCCTGGAAAGTTGAAATGTACCGACACAAACAGACGGATAGTTATAAATTCAACACGAATAAAATTAAACTTATACGGTGGATAAACACTATAAATTTTGGTCCGCTTTAAGAAAATTTGTTTGGTGTAAAGGTAAATCTCACTGAAAAATAAATTAGTTTGGTTAAAATCTGAAAGTGACTAACAATCCTTTCACATTCACGAAACCTGAGTTATATTTTCACTACCAGGAGTAGTTGGTTAACGTTCGCTAACGATTTCAATAAAGCCAAGGAAATTATACACATATAATGCTAAAATATACCTTAAATCTAACTTGTAAAGTATTAAAATCGATTAAATTAAATTATGCACCTGAATACGCTAAGAAAGTCATATTTACGAAGTATATTGATATATATAATATTTATCCGTTTTCAAAACTGAAAAAAAAGTAAATTATAAATTGCCGTTGGAATTAGTATGTAAAGTGTCATCGAAACAATGTAATAACAGGTTTTATTTTGCACTTTAACATATGCAGATTAATCCAATTCAAAAAAGAAAGCCAATCAAAAACAAATTATCACAAATTTATTACCAAAACTCTTCTTGAGCTTTCACTAAGCCAACTTTTAAACGGTCTTGTGGTGGAAGACTAAGCCATTCTGTTGAACCCTCTGACCATGCACCTGTCCAGTCCACACGAACTGAAGGCCATAAATTTCTTAAGCGAACTAAACGGAGTAAACGACTTCCTGATGCATCCGTCAATCGAAGCTTTCGACAATCTGTTAAACCAAATGCTTGACCAGGTACAAATCCTACCGGTATGACAAAACCTGGACCAGGTACTCCTTTAGTCTGATTTCAATTAAAATAAGTTGATAAACAAGGCAAATACTTAATTAATGAAAAAAAACGCCAGTGGAAATTTTTAAAAAATCATTACACAACAAGCAAAATTATCTTCGATATAAAGGTCTTATTGATAAGAAAACTTATGGAGATAAGCTGTATATAATAGCAACCCAATATGCACCCAGGACATTAACAGTTCATCAGATTTACAGTTATATCATGAACTGACATGATAGGTTGATTCAAGACCTATTATGAGCATTACAGACATTGTAATCTTATTTGTTATGTTGTATGTATCCACGTACAGTCAATTCTGACCTTTCATACATATAACCATGCTATGTGTGTTTATCTATGTCCGTTTGTCTATATTATCTTTGTCTATTTGAGCCATATAGACTGGCACAAAATTAAATAAACGATTTGACGCCAGTTATATCCAGATCCTTGCATGGTTGACGGTTATTATTTGGATGCATGAAATATATTCTTCTACCCATATTTATAATTTAACTTGCAAATAGCACACATGCATAATATGGCTAGCCGGACTTATTATATACGAAACTGAAAATAGAGTATATTTTATCTTCATCAATTGGAGACAGAAAATATGCAAAGGGGTTGTACAGTGAAATATATCCGATCGGTCTTCAGGTTTTTTGAAACTTCAAACCAATAAACAGGTAGTAACTCGCATTTGTGTACACAGTTGTGAAAATCCAATACTGGACGCAGTTATTGTTCATCAGTCGCTAGCTCTTCAGATGGTATACATTCGTAGTGAAACTGTCTTAGGAAAACTAAAGTAACTATGATTTGGTTTTTGTGAAATGTAATTAACAGTAAAGCAACATGACATTAACCATTAGCACAACTAACAGTTGACGATTTAAAGTAAAAATAGTAGAACAAAATTAAAAAACAAATAATTATGTTTCTTCTATTCACAGTAGTTAGGGAAATATTCAATAAAATATAGTAAAACTTTATGAGTCAATTGAAGCTAGACCACCATGGAAAACCTAGAAGCACTGGACGGCCGTTTCGTCTTGGTATGGGGCTCCAGCAGTGCGCATCCACGACCCCGCACCTCTCGGGGTCCGAACCCAGGACCTACTGGTTTTGCGTGCGAGTACTTAACCACTAGACCACTGAGCCGGTGTCTAGCGGTGTTAATATCTAACTTCAACCAATCCATGAAGTCGAGCCACCGTACACCATTGTCTTCAGTGAGTTCCTACCTCACAACAGAACTCCACTGGTAACAACTTCTCACTAGAACTCCAGGAGTATCTCCTGAAGTCAGTCACTAGTGAGCAGGTGATTATTATTATCAGAATAGGTTTTGTGGAGATTGACTCGTGATTTTAACTTGTGAAATTTCTTAAAATCTCCACAAAACCTTTTCTGATAATAGTAAAACTTTAGTCAGATATTTATAAAGAATTGTTTGTTTTTAAATAGTTTCACTAAAATAAGATGGGAAATTATTAAAAGTTCTTAGAAAAGAAAGAACTTGTAACAATACTAAATGCTAAACGCCAAAGAGATGATTTCTAGACCGATGAATATCGTTTCATACAACGAACACAATATCGTATTCATCCATAGGGTTCGAATAAGTTAGTTCATAGTTTACTATTTGAATCGATTCAAATAGTTAATAAAGCTAATCGATGTCCGATTTTGTCGATTAAACAGATTACATCTCTTCACTTACTCTCTTTCAAAATAAATCACTGAATGTTACCAGAGCATTATTTAGTAAGATAGTTGTAAATGCTTGCATAATCTGAATAAAAATGTTGATAACATACGATCTAAGATTATTTTATTTTCAATGGCTCTTTAACTAAGGAAGGTTTAAGATAAATACTAACTCAAAAACTCCCTTTATTATTGTTTATACAACTGTTTCGCTAAAGATGTACACTAGGTTCAGTCGAGCACTTTTCTGTAATATTAGATAACGAATTATTAGATGTATGGCTGTGATCAAATTCATACTGAAAGATTTAACGAGATGATCGTTTTGCAATTTCATATTGAATCAAGTGGAAAATATCCCATATTAAGTGGTTCATTTAATCAGACTCACAACTGTGATTAACATTTGTTTATTTAAACAACTAACACCTTAGACGTTTCTCGGTTGACGATAAACATAAAATTCAAAAGCTTTTATTTACTAGTCTTGTCATCGTTTTTATCATCAATATTTAAGAGCATTAATTGCTTGTTCCCAACGGTCGGTTACCCAGTAATAACATATACCACGATGCTTGACATTTAGTATTCATCGGATGTTATTGACGTTTACTATAGAGTAATACTTAGTTAAATGAATTGATGTTTTAGTGTTAAGTAGTTATAAGCCAACGATTGAAAATTCTAGGTCTAGTTTTCTTATTGTTTAACACTAGTCAGCTATACAGAATTTTAAAAATGACGAACTCTATGCACCACAGAGATTAGAATTCTTATCATTTGTTAATGCAATTAGAGATGTTACGACTGTGCATTTTGGACTAATTAACGTATTCCACTCACATCTACGTTCAGCATACTTTATTAGGTTCAATGTATTGTTTATCTAAATATTTAAAAATAAGTTACTATTTTTGCTTAATTGAAATTAAATCTTTATTGTGAAATCATTATAAACAAAAGTTTGTTGTTGCAAAATGTAGTTTTTCAAAGTGAAAATTTTTGATTTAAATTCATTTCAAATTTTATTGAATATACATTTACAATAATCGATTCACTAGCTAGAATACAACTGCACCCTATATTTCTCTCTACGTATTAATTTCTTTTGTTGACAGAGCCTAAAATATATGTGTGTTATAACCGATCATGTTTTTGTAGCCGAGTTAGTCGAGTATTACTCAGCAAAAATGTTATCCTGTGTTAAAATAAAACATGAACTAATGTAGGTGTTTTCACATCATCGGGTGAAATATTTCTGAAAATCAACTTATTATAATCAATATTTCTACAGCCAATCAAAGATTACAAACCGAAATCAAATCTATGAGATCACTAGAGATTTACTAAAACAACACAAAACCTACGGCTAATTGACGAAAGTGAGTAAATCAATCTTAGCGTCCATAACCCACTACGTGGTTATCTAACGAAATGCTGAAGTTTTAACTACAAGAAAACAAGAAAATTAACATACCTTTATGCGAGCTGTAATCAAACTTCGACGATCGAACGATTTTATTAATATATCATCTAAGTCGGATGGAGGTTGAAGTCCATGGTCTTCTGCCCCTGGAAGTGTATATGATTCTGTTAAACCACCAGTCAGATCATCCATTGCATCTCCGACAAGTCCAATATTCAAAGCCTCATATGACCCATTTAATCTGAGATTGTTTGAAATTTTTCCAAAATTAATTTCGACGATAAAAAATGACGTCAACTGAAAATTAATCAGCTAAGTTGAATAAAACAACTCAAGATTTAAAACGAGCCACTGAAACTAGATATTTAAACATTACACGGCTCTAGTTCTATTGTTTCCCTGCTTGTTAGAAGCGTTAGCCTTATGGCTTTCAGAGATTCACGACTTTCGCCACGATGCATAATAACTCTTCACTATGAATGCCCCTCTCCCTCCACATCTAACCAGTTCCCTATAGTTAACGTCCTTATATTGGGGACCCATCTTACGGGTTGAGATTGTTAAACCTTCCCAAAACCCTCCTCTTCTACCTGGGAACGGGACCGGCAGTAACCCTATAGAAGCTCCAGGCAGAGTCACTGACAAATAGACAAATGTTTAAGTTGAGATTTTATGAATAATTATTGACTAAAGTTTCAAGATGTACATGTTACGACATAATTGAACCCAGTATATGCATTCAAAACAAACACTACTTAAGCAGTAATAATTCGTAATCGAAAACCCCCACTGATATGACTTTCAATATGATCTATTTTTTGAATTCAGGTTATTTAATATGCTGTTATTCACCATGTTGATTTTCTTAGTTTAATAAGCGACAAAATGATTAAAGTAAAACAAAAATTGTTCCAAAATCTCAAAATTCACTTTAATTCTTGAATTAGTGTACGAGGATTGAAACTGAAAAACTCAAATCTCGCTAAATAATACTATATTTAAGAACCATAAATACAAATTCTACCAACAATCGTATGTTATCTATTTCCACGTATATTTTCAACCACTCTGTAATATAGCATCATCAACTAGAATAGAAAAGTAACTAGAAAGTACTTGTTAGTAACTTTATTATTTCGAAAGTAATACCTTGTATTACTTTAAAATAACTCTCTTCGTCACAAACTGTAGGAATTAGGTTTTCGCAAGAATTATAAATAAACAACTCCATTAACCTAGCACTTTGCGTCTGTGATCATGAGGCACCTTAGCATTTCATAATAGTATATAAATAGTTCTAAATGAAGCAGTGAATAATCAAATTTATCAGAATTTTGTAATGATATTCAAAAATACTCATACAATGAATGAATTACTGAACAGAAATATTTAACTAACTTTGCGTAAGCTTTCTCCAATAATGTTGGCCAAAATTCTGTTAAACGTCCAGAATGTACAAACAATGGTTGACCACCAGATTTAACTGGAAGACGATCATCAATATAAACTTCTTCCCAACGCCCAAAACGCCAGAATCGAAAGGCAAATATGCCAGCATACCATTCTACTCGAAACGACTGTCCAGTAGGTATAGTACGACTAAGAAGACTCGGTTGGCTGGCTATAGCAGCCAGTGCAGCAACTACCCAACAATCTCCTACAAATTTAAAACAAAAGCTGATTGATATCATTAACTGTATGACTCATTAAGGGAAACAGACTAAACAGCCAGCTATAAGTATAGGTATATGCTGTTTATCAAAAAAATATACTGACACAGACAAATATCTAGAAAAAGGGATGTTTTTAATTACACTGAGTGCTTGAAGTGAAAATGAGGACTTAGAACAAAATCCATTATATTTGTAAAACAGAATTTCTATTTAGTATTAGACATAGTGAAATATTTATCAGAAGCGTAGGAAACGTTCAGCTACTAACATATTCAGAGTCACGGGGGTTATTTGATGATTATATACATGTTCAAGACCCTCGTATTGCTTACATAGTTTCCTGTGAATTAGCTCATGAACGTTATCGCCAATAAACTTTCTCCATGATTTGCTGTGTTCATTGATACTTATAGAATGATTAAAGTTATTCGCACACTCTTATTTGGTAACGATCAATAACTTTAAAGTTTGTTTGCGAAACGAAGTCTAATTTAAATCAAAAATAAAAATCAAATCTAAAGTTAATTATAGTATAACTATTACCTCTAATCAACTGTTGATATTTGGTTGCTGCTAATTATTTGACTCCTTACAGTAATAAACACACTTTTGTGATTACTACTGTCATGCAATCGTTGCTAATCCTACTGGAATTTTTTTCGTATTTTACTGAATAAATTTTTATTACTTTAAAAGTATTTTCTGGTATTTAGATAATCATTCGTAATTTCATCCGCATACAAATCCTTTTCCATACGGAAGGTGTACTTGAATATCTGGGCTATCTGTTCCTGCCATCTAGATATTTCAACAAGCCATATGCTTCCTTGTTTTTTAACAGATCATTATGTCGAATAATTGAATAACCTATTCGTATGTGTTTGTGAAAAGTTTACGACATTTCGCTGTAAGTAACAACAATTTACAATCGGAAACATTGTGATGGCTGGCGATGTGCATTGAAAAGAAAGAGTATTATTCCGATGTCGACTTCTAAAATACTAATATCCAACTGGCGATCACTCAATGTTTAACGCCAATATCAATCAAGAAATAAGAAACGGAAACTCGCTGAAATACTTCGTGCTGAAGATTCTATATTGTACCAAAAACATAATATTGAATAAAGCTAATAACAATGACTAATGTAATATTAAATATCGTGTACTTCTATATTAAGTATTTGAAAACTAATAATTCTACAAGTAGATGACTAACCTAATTCTCCCTGTCTCAGTTCGCCGAGTTTGATTCCACCTTCACCAATGAATTCTGGTGTTGATATCTTTCTTGGGGTTATACCCATGGAACCACCTCCGCTGTTCGCAGCAACTATTTCACTTGGACGCATCCAGACAATTTGACATGGTGGTCTTTGACTGTAATAAAGACTTGAGTCATCAGCCGGAAAAGAAGAATCGCAAAACAAATGGCCTGATTGGAGAAGATCTTGACGAATTTTTTCAAATGAACTCGAAGGTCCACCGACTGGGCTAAAAACTGTACTTGGTCTGTTAACCATAGGGCTAGGACTCGCTCCTATATCAATTATACGAGGAAATATTGAGCGATATCTTACACATAATCGAGTAAAAATTAATCATACAAAAAATGTTAACTAATTCTTAAGTAACGACATTCAAATCAGTATCTGGTAAAAAGTGGTGGAAGATTTAAAATATTTAAGTATGAAAGTCATAATCTTTTCTGCTTCCCTCATATTCCAAAAATATGCTCAAACTAAGTTTAATTCATGGAGTTTATGAAATTATAAAGTAGAATTTTTAATAAAAACAGATTATCATTTATTGTTCTTACAGTTAGAGTATTGAATGGAATGAATTAAGGCAATTACACAGTTCGTCAACGAAACGGTAACACTCATCACATGCTACACCAGAAAACTATCATAAATTCTCAAGGTGAACTGCTCACACTTATTATTGTGATATTTTAGCTTTTTTAGTTACATTTATAAAGTTATACAATACGTTTAAACAAAATGTGACAGTGAAGTTATATTAGCTCATGACCTCAAGACTTGTAAAACAGATTACGAACTTTATCTAGTAGTCTATAATCGTCTAAAAATCAGTGATGGCGGTGCAACTAAATTATCTTATTATGAATCGCATTTACAACCATAGTTGATACTAAAAACGTATCTGATTAAAGTATATTCCATGTCTAAATAAATCAACTGCATACTAACATTTTTCAACCAGAGTAACATATTTGGCGTATATATAGAACTTTTGGAAAATTAATTCTGAAATGTTTCATTTATAATGATATATTTGAAACATAGGACCGACTGACGGTTTTACACCCTACGCAAATGTTTTTAATTTTGAAACGGTTTACGCTACTGGCTGACTTTAATCAATAAACGAAAGAAAAACTTATGCATTGGTATGACAGAATTTCACTTTACACCTCACGTGCAATCAGGTTAGTAATTTCGTTTTAATAAATTTATCCAAACTAAAGTATCTTACTCATAACGCGTTACCTGTTGTATTATCGGTTCCTTTTAAAAGCGTACATGAATGCATACAGTTTAAAAAATCATAACTTTTGGCAAAACTATTGGAAATATTCTTTGAGATCACAGTATTTACTTTAACAAACTTAATTAACGACGTAACATTTAAACTATAATTCACCATAATCTTTCGTGGTTTGAGTACATGGAAGTTTAATACAAACAATTATCTGCATTTTTCATCACATTATTTTAATTATCTATTTCTGAATGTATTACTAACTGTTCTTACTACTTAGAAGCAAATTGAGTTGTCAGCATTGACTCAAATAGTCAGAAGTTAGTCTTACTTCTCGATTTGTACTGATTAGAATAGTGACAAATGGAAGCATAGCAGAGTAACCAATTCACCACATGTAGTGATCACAGGCTAAGCAGGATCCCATTTGAGTGAATCTTATCTTTTTTATTGAGTAATCTGAAATATGTGCATACCTTACTGCAGTCAATGTTTTGTAAGAAGAAAGTAACTCTTTTCTGACTTTTATGGTGTAACGATGGACAAGAAGCTAAAACGCTTTTTGACAGAATACGTTTACGTAACGATATGTCTTAATAATGGTTTTTTTGTTTTCTCATGAGATGTGAATGACATATGATTTTACATTATAAAGCAAAACTCCTCACAAAACCTTCTTTCTACAACTTTTAGATTCTGTTAAATATTATCTTTTTTCAAAACGACCGAGTTCTTTCCTAAAACGTTATTGCTAAAGATGATTTTTATTTTCAAACATTTTTCGAATAGCTTATTTTACTCCAAGTAAATTAATGATTATAGGTGACCCATGATGAAAGCCGGCTCTTGAATAAATAGTTAGCCGAACTTTGTGATTACTACTTCATATCGGAGGGCTGATGTTGACTGAAGAAAAGATATTTTTGTGTCGGTTCATTTAAAAATGGTTGAGTTAAACATTGTAGTTGTGAATTATAATCTTGTAATGAATATGTGACCTCAACCTATCAACTTCTAGTTTCAATTATTAGATTGTCTTAGTTTGACTCCTTTATTACTACAAACTGTCATCAATCGTTTTAATTACTTAATATACGCTTATTTTACATACTAACAGAGTAATTGAGCTGCTTTTTCTCCCATTCTTTACCATTTTAGGTTCTAACACATGCTGCTTTCTACGCACGCAGCATCAGGTTAGACAGTCAGTCAGTCAGCTACAACGTAAATGGATGGAACGCTAAAACATACGATCTAATATCATTGGCATTGATATATAAAGTAAATGTTGGCAAAATGAGAATTAAACAGCTCAAAATATTTTATCAATACACAGTACAATCTTAAACACTGCAAATCTAAAGGACTAGTGACTTAGTTTACTCCAAGGCCTTTTGAAACTAAGCTAGTTATCTCTACTAGTTAGTGAATGTATATTTCTACGGCATAAAAACTAGAAATTGTTTTGATTGTCTATATAAACTTAGTTTAAAAATGTATAGCGATAATAAGTAGCTGTATAAAAGAAAATATTTTTTATATACAACGGCGTATACATGAAAATGCTCGACTTGGTGAAAAATGAGATAGCGTAATTACGCTACAAAATTTGCTGAAGTAGTCTACAAATTGAACTTATTTACGTCTAGGTTCACCATAAAACTCAAAGTGCCATCCCACTTACTGCAATAATTATTTTCAGTAGCTTTCGGGCTCAAAGGGCCCCTTTCAGAATCAAACAACATCGATCTTGTGTTGTGTCTTGCTGTTTTCATGTCATTGACATACTTTTGGGGTGTGTCTGGGGGATATCCAGTCTTATCCCTTAATTTATATTGCGAAGAAGAATTATGGCCATATCCGAATGCGTTTCCACATAAATTTAGGTGTTCCAACTTATTTTCCAAAGAAGAATTTAAAGGTAAATTGGACTGCATTATAAAAAACTGATAATAAGTTTAGTGCTAGCACGATTACGGAAATTCCAGATGAGATGTCATCTTGTTCATCCCACCGCTAAAAGTTCATAAGGATAAAGCTATCAGCTTGCATGATTCAAACAAATTAGACTGTGGAGATGGACCTGTCAAGCTTATTTTGTAAATAGTTTTCAATGTTATTTGTATTTACTTTGTCAGCCTTCCACTGTATGTATATTTAACATTAAATGACTGTAACTGTTGTTTTAGTAAATGACCTTGAACACACTTTCCGTTGTACTGCTACATTGCGTGCCATACCGCTGCTAGCTAACAAATACAACGCTTCTCGCACACTCATCGTTCTATTTCCATTTGTGATTGAGATATCCGAAGTCTAAATCAAATTCTATCTTCATTTATAGACTGTAACCGAAATATATCACATTCAACGTTGGATTATATCATTAGAGAGTTCACCAACTTGTTCAGAATCAACAAACATTTATAATTGTGGATTTACTTTACTGGACCTAATCCTAACACGCGACGTCTGATCAATTTAAGTAACGTCCCCAATTTTTATCGTATTTGTGACAATTAATTATATATATTAATATTACTATTGATTTTAATAACTTTGTTTATATTTTTTTGTGTTCATATCTGTTTGGTCCACCACAATTATTTGGTGAGCCTTGAATTCATTATAGACGTTTACTGTTTATATATATATTCATTTTTTTATTACTTGGCACGCTAGTCCATTTATATTTGTTTTTGCCATCATGAATTCTCCTGGTAAACTCATTGATATAGATAGTCCACTGATCAACTCCTTGAACTCTTCACAGTCAGAAGATAATGCCTTAACCTCGATCAACGCAATTTCAGACTTAAGACTACCAACGTTCGGCGTTAATAATCCCAGAATCTGGTTTGCACAAATCGAAGCTTTGTTCATGGCTAGAGGTATAAAATCTCAGGCAACAAAGTATGCTTATGTAGTTGGGGCACTCCCTATCGAGATTGCTGCGGAAGTCGGAGATTTAATCGATCACGTGCCAGAAGCTGAACCTTATGATAAATTAAAGACAGCCGTAATCCAACGCACCTCGGTTTCAGATGAGAGAAGACTGCAGCAATTGCTAACTTCTTGCGAATTGGGGGACAAGAGACCCTCGCAATTACTCCGACATATGAAACACTTAGCAGGGCCATATAAGGTAGACGATGCATTGCTTAAACAGATGTGGTTTCAACGTTTACCACAGAATGTCACCCAAATTCTCAGCATATCAGGAACTTCCGTCAATCTCGACGATCTAGCTGATATGGCTGACAAAATGATGGAGATTTATCCCGACAGCCAACGTTTGAATGTACTACAGACCTCTAGTGGAGACACGATTAGCCCATCTAACAGCATCCAACAACAAATAACACAGTTAACACAACAGCTAGCAGCACTACAAGCGACTATTTCTACCATACATTCTCGACCTGCCAGATCTAGGTCCAGAAGGAGATCAGTATCCAGACCTCGTCTTAGGTCACCCAAACGGACATCAGATACTTGCTGGTATCACGCGACTTTCGGGGAGAAGGCACGCCGTTGCACTAAACCATGCAACTTTAAAATAAGCAACTCAAAAGACCAGGGAAACGAGACGGCCAGACAGTGATGGCGGCGCCTGTTTCTGGCCACTACCCGAGCCGTCTATTTCACGTCAGGGATCGGATTTCGGGCTCAGATTTTTTGGTCGATACAGGAGCCGAAATCAGCATAGTCCCATTACACCTTTCTCAACGACGGCACTCGCAAAGTACTAAATTGTCTCTAGTCGCTGCTAATAACACAGTCATTAAAACTTATGGTGAACAATCACTCATCTTAGATTTTGGTCTCCGTAGACGTTTCACATGGGTTTTCATCGTAGCTGAAATTAAACAACCCATTCTCGGGGCCGACTTTCTTGGTGCTTACAGCCTATTGGTAGACATGGGGAAAAAGAAACTTATTGACAAGAACACAAGTTTGCAGGTCAGTGGCACTCCTGCCTCGAATTACGAAATTCATGGCGTTCGAATGTTAAGACCTGAAAACAAAATTTTCACTGATATCCTGTCGAAGTACGAAAGTATAACCAGAACTGATTACCAAAACGAATGCTCCACACATCATGTTCAACACAATATCTCTACTACAGGACCACCCATTCGTGCTAGGGCGCGAAGACTCCCACCAAACAAGTTGCAGTTCGCTAAGAGAGAATTCGAACACATGATGCAGCTTGGGATAATCAGACAATCTAACAGTCCTTGGGCCTCGCCGTTGCATATGGTTCCCAAGAAAGATCAAGACTGGCGCCCATGTGGAGATTATCGCCGACTAAATAACCAGACTATCCCAGACAGGTATCCAATCCCTCATTTACATGATTTTTCTTTAAATTTACATGGAAAACAGATTTTTTCAAAGTTAGATCTAGTTCGAGCATACCATCAAATACCGATGGCGCCTGAAGATATCGAAAAAACAGCTGTAATTACACCTTTTGGCTTGTTTGAATTTTTGAGGATGCCTTTCGGACTAAAAAACGCCGCTCAAACCTTTCAGAGATATATGGATGAAGTAACTAGAGGTTTGGAATTTGTATTTGTCTATATCGACGACGTTTTAATCGCTAGTTCTTCCACTGAAGAACATGTTCAGCATTTACACACGCTTTTTGAACGTTTCAAAAGTTATGGTGTTGTAATCAACCCTTCGAAGTGCATATTTGGAGCCTCATCTCTGGAATTCCTAGGACACCATATTGATTCCCAAGGAATTAAACCGCTTGAAGAAAAAGTCAAAGCCATCTCCAGCTACCCAGAACCAACCTCAGTAAAATCACTACGTCGTTTTCTGGGAACATGCAATTTTTATCGTCGATTTCTACCAAATTGCGCCGATGTACTACAGCCATTGACAGATTTACTGAAAAATGATAAATCAGGTACCAAGAAAGAAAAAAACCAAATATTTAAGTTACCTTCTGATGCTAAAGTAGCATTCGAAAAAGCTAAATCCATGATTGCTAATGCTACCATGCTTCAACATCTAAATACTGACCCCACAACACAGTTGATCCTATGCACAGACGCTTCACAAAAAGCCGTCGGGGCGGTATTACAACAGCGAGTAAACAACTCGATTACCCCAATCGCCTTTTTCTCCAAGAGATTATCACCAACACAAGAACGTTATAGCACTTTTGGACGCGAACTCTTGGCTATGTATTTAGCGGTAAAACATTTCAGTTTTCTGTTACAGGGTCGCGATTTCATCATTATGACGGATCATAAACCCCTTTGCCATTCTTTTGGCACATCGTATGACAAACACTCGCCACGAGAAGCAAGACAATTGGATTACATCTCCCAATTCACTACAGACATCCGGTTTATCAACGGTCACTCAAACATTGTCGCTGATGCACTGTCTAGGAGAGATATCAATATGATGGTACGCAATCATGACATCAGCCTTGAAACTTTGGCTAAACTTCAAGTAGACGATGCAGAGTTGAAAGTCTGCAAAGAAAAGTCTAGCTTAAACCTCAAACCTGTACCAATTCCGCTTTCAGATGCATTCATCATGTGTGACACCTCAACAGGCAGCAATCGTCCGTTTGTCCCACATGCCTGCAGACGAAAAATATTTCAGCACTTACACGGTCTTTCACATCCAGGCATCAGAGCAACAACAAGGCTCATCACTGAACGTTTTGTGTGGCCGAAAATCAACTCGGACGTTAAGCGTTGGACACGTAGCTGCCTCCAGTGTCAACGCAGCAAAATACAAAAACATACTATCAGCCCGATCGGCGAATTTCCTATTCCCGACAAACGTTTTCAACATATTCATTTGGATTTAGTTGGGCCACTGCCCCCGTCCAATTCCTTTACCCACATTCTCACCGCAGTAGACAGATTTACAAGATGGGCCATAGCCTGCCCCATAAAAGACACTTCCGCAGAAACGATAGCTGGCGTTTTCCTTGAGCGTTGGATAGCAAATTACGGAGTACCTTCTATCGTCACTACAGACCGTGGTCCCCAGTTTCAGTCTATCTTGTTTCAGGAATTTACAAGACTTCTGGGCGTGAACCACATCAAAACAACAGCTTACCACCCAGCAGCTAATGGCATGGTTGAAAGATTTCATCGCCAATTAAAAAGCTCGCTGATGGCCCAAGATGATACAACCAAATGGAGTGACGCATTACCACTTGTACTCCTCGGTATTCGTTCAACCATAAAGGAAGACATTGGATGTACAGCCGCCGAGTTAGTCTATGGTACAACTCTAACGTTACCTGGCCAACTAGTCAACTATGAACCTACAACGCCAGGAGAGACTACTCACTTCGCAAGTCGCCTATTACAAACTATGCAGAATATTAAAGCAATACCCCCTCGTGAACACAACAATCGAGTCCAACTTGATAAAAACCTTGAAACGTGCAAATTTGTCTTTGTCCGAGTAGATACGGTTAAAAAACCATTGAAACAACCATATAAAGGTCCATATAAAGTAATTAAACGCACACAAAAATACTTCATCGTCAACAGAGATGGCAACAAGCAGACTATTTCTATAGACAGAATAAAACCTGCTTTCTGTGAAGCTACTCAAGTCAAGGAAGACAACGCCGTTGATAATCAACCCCTCCCACCAGCGACTGAACAACCAATGGAGGATAAAAAACTTAATACTAAGCCCCCTTGTTTAACACGCTCCGGTAGACCTATAAACAAACCCAAGCGTTATGTCCATTTCGTTGATTAAAAAAAAAGCAAAACACACACCTCTCTATGCCACACACTACTAATTTCACCCAAAAAAATTTTTTTTTCCTTTTCACAGTGTACATAATCACATTTTTCCACAATTACTCGTTTTGTCAGTTTTTAAAAAAAAAAAAAAATTTTTGTTTTGTTTTTGTCACACTAATAAACGAGTAAACTCTGTTTAGTTATTCATTTATCGTATACAAACATAAACAGTTCAATTTTTTTTGGCTCTTTAGCATTTTTACACATTATTATTATCATTGTCAGCCAACCAAGGCATTAAATGACAGTGTCTTCATTTTTTTTTGTGTGTGTGCTTATTATACTATGCTACATCTCTACTACACGTCATACTCATCTCCACATTTTTGTTGGTTATAACTGTAAATATTATTTTTGTATACATGTATATATCACACCCTTACATTTTTTCTATTATAACCAGTGTTACCTCCGGACACTCTGGGGGGAGCTATGTGGAGATGGACCTGTCAAGCTTATTTTGTAAATAGTTTTCAATGTTATTTGTATTTACTTTGTCAGCCTTCCACTGTATGTATATTTAACATTAAATGACTGTAACTGTTGTTTTAGTAAATGACCTTGAACACACTTTCCGTTGTACTGCTACATTGCGTGCCATACCGCTGCTAGCTAACAAATACAACGCTTCTCGCACACTCATCGTTCTATTTCCATTTGTGATTGAGATATCCGAAGTCTAAATCAAATTCTATCTTCATTTATAGACTGTAACCGAAATATATCACATTCAACGTTGGATTATATCATTAGAGAGTTCACCAACTTGTTCAGAATCAACAAACATTTATAATTGTGGATTTACTTTACTGGACCTAATCCTAACACGCGACGTCTGATCAATTTAAGTAACGTCCCCAATTTTTATCGTATTTGTGACAATTAATTATATATATTAATATTACTATTGATTTTAATAACTTTGTTTATATTTTTTTGTGTTCATATCTGTTTGGTCCACCACAAGACATTCTGAACAGTTTTTAAATATGAAATATATAAGGAGTAATGAATGTTTATATACTGGAAATTTTGTATATTTACACCTCTTATTCTAAAATTTGAGCTTCTTAAGCTGTTACGTAAACTGATGAGATCGAAATTTTCTCATATTCTACCGACATCAATTGGCCACTCTAACTTTTTTGAAAGAAAGTATACATTGTTTCCTTCACATATGGCTAAGTATGGATGTTTTTGGATGGCTTTCGAAGGTATAGACATGAAATCCACAGTTTCAATGCACCTTAACTTTTAACAATTATTCAACCAAACTAGAAGACAGATCTGGTATTCTTACCATGGATCTTGTTTTTTACCTCAGATGAGAAAAAATAGGAGACTGTGAGATTCAACAGAGTTGTTAAACAAGTCTCTTAAAAAAAATAAACTAGTGGAAAGTATAACAATAACAGGCAATGGTAGCTCTGCCTGTAGCTATTCTAGGGTTATTGCCAGTCATGAGCCCAGTTAATGAAGGGACGTCGGGTATAGAGTCAGCAGCTTCATTACATAGAAAACAACCTTGCTAAGAAAGACGACGGAAAGAAAAAAATTTAAACCATTAAGACCCTGCCCTCAGAGTTGAGGAGTTTTCATTCAGAAAAATCATGACACTACATGGTGACAGTCAAGAAGTCATGAGAAACAACTACTTTAGGTAAATGGAATATCCGAACAATGTGGAGTACTGGGAGGAAACTTAAACTAAAAAAGCATTGGACTAATGGGCAAACAGCATCACAATCTTTCAATACAGGCTTCTCTCGAGAGACTTTATTTAGCTCGTGAGAGAGTCACAATGGAGCGAAAGGTTACATGTTCAAACACACGAAACTTTTCAACATTCATTGCAAGATAATGGTAGATATAATGCCTATCCGAAATAAGGGAATCAATGAAGACTTTTAATCAATGACAACCAATTCCGTCAGCATTCGACGATAATCCATGGATGACTTTCCCCTTACCAGTTTACTATTTCATATCGTAGCATTTAATTTCTTCCACAACTGTCGCTGATGGTTCGCTACATTCCCTCTTTATAGTGGTCAAAACATGTAAGAAAAAAGAGAGTGATGAAATGAGACAAGAATATATGAGGGAGTGCCGCGGGTGGGCTACACAACGCCATGCTGTTGAGGTATGATTTTCCTATGCTTTGTCTGGCTGTCACGTGTTTACTCACTTGCATCTAGAGTCGCCCTCAAGTGAAAAATAATAGGGAATCTACCTCAAAAGCAATGATGAAAATCAGTCAAACTTGAAGAAATGCTCCGCTGCCTGTATAACATAATAAACTACAGAAAGGAAATATGCAAATAAAATTGACAGTTGTTATGTTCCACGAAACTGTCTGGCTTCCATAACGTAATGGCAATCTGGATTGCTTTCGGAATTCTTTATTATTCTTAGGGTTTAGTGTGTGGATTTAAAGCACGTGTTTTGAGGGAATTCGTCCGATGTTTCCATTTAACTTGTTTTTTGACTCCTATTAGTGGTAAATTTTAAGAAAATGGCTAATTTGGTAATTGAAGATTATTTTCTATACTTGGATTTACGCCTTTTGATTTGATTACTGTTGGACGTAATCTTCAAGCTCTTAATGTTTCTGTGACTGATAAAATTGTGAGTTTATTTTATTTAAAAGGAAACATATCTATGTAATCCTGTTAAGTAATAATTGATACTATTCATCTACACTTGTGTTTGATACAATAATAAATGCCCCTACTGATTTGTTTACTATTTCTTATGATTGTAAAAATAATTGAGCAATTTTTTTAGCTTCGACATTAGGCTTGTGATTTATTTTCGTTCACTTTTGGCTTGCACGTAACTTTTATTTTTATGAATCTTTATAATTCCAGAGTTTTATGCATTATTTAACCAATGTACGTAGAACTGCTTATCGTTATACGAAGCAGTCGATTGATAACTGCTCATGAGACCAAACAATTGACGTAGACACCCAACTGAAACAGAATAGCTACTCAGAGGAATAGATTTTTACATACAATTAAATGAAATGATTATGTACAAATATTAACATAAACTAAATATAATTAGATGCTACAACCAACTGAACAATATCCGTTTTTGATTGCACACTCTTCAATAAATGCAAACTTTGGCCATCATTTCAGACAATACCACAGAATTATCGTTATTTTTATCCTAGGTAAGCTAAGCTAATCAAGCTATTTATTTACAGTATGAAATAGCTATCATATCTGGCCAGTTTTGACTTGTCATTCTCAGCGTCACGTTGAGCAATTAATGTTCAGTGTGAAATTCATGTGGTGCATACGTCACCTTATCCACGTACATAAGAACATTTAAAAATAGGGCAATGATCCTTTCTGTCATTAACTAAATAGGCAGGCCCATGTATTCAATAAACACAAAGTGTGGTTTTTATCTATTGCCTACAACCTCTTCTAGCGTTGCATATGCTACTGAGCTTTCATCCTAACTTAATTACTTGACTTTTGGGTAGTGTGTCCCGTACTCAAATTATGTTCTGTACATTTGTGTTTAAATAGCACCTAGTACATTCGGCCAACACAGATATGTGTAAACACATTTTTTCACTTATCTAACCGAGTTACAGTGAATTAATTTTTTTCCCCAAATTATTAGTCACCTATTTTAAAGATTTTGTAGCGGATATGCAAATTTGCACCGTAAAATCACTAATTAAAAACTTTATGTTGATCCAAATCAACAAAATAGTCAATATTTTTTAGATTTATTTGATTGTTGCAATTCCTAGAACCTTTCAGACAAACGTTGATATTTGGCTTCGTGATTGGGTTGAAAATAACTTACCGAAAGCTTCAATTGAAACTGGTTTGCAAACATTATACAATCAACTGGATAGTAAATTGAAAACGATGAAAGATGTACCTGGTTATGATCCAGTATTTGATCCATTAAAAGTGACTGTACATCAAGAAATTCGTAAGCGTCATCACTGGGATCCTAAAGCTGAATCCAGATTGGTAAGTTTATCATTTTTATGCATTTTCTTTCATATATACATTTACTACTAGTGGTGTAGCGAACTATCTTTTTCTGGTGTGTCAAATTTATGAACCACATGACATTTTACGTTCAACTTATTTTTCTTAGTTGTGTGTTGAAGTCATCAGAAACACTGACTACTTTTCTTCTTGTCTGATCTTTTCTGTTTACAGTAAAATTCGGTCTGTCCTCTGCTTATCCAAGTTGTGGTTAGTTTATTTTTCAGAGAGAGTCAGATAATTTGAAAGCTCGAAGCTTGTTAAATCTCTCCACTGCTTGTGTAAACAATTTGGGAAAAACTCATGTTAAACGGGAAAACTTGAGTCTGTTAGTCAAGTTGAATCACGGTTTTATATCTTCAACAAACAGTTCCTCCATTAGAGACAATTAAAGTTTATCGTATAATTTCAGCAGTTTACTGCAGGTCAAAAAATAGGATTCTAGTTCTACTTTGAAAGAAGAGAATTAACCACAGTATTTACTTCAAAATATTTCGAGCATATTAAGTTTATAAATAAAGGCCATATTTAGTGTGTTTTGTGACAACTTCATTTTACCTGTTAACTGAATTCGCACGTACTGAAAACATAGAAATATTCGTTTTTCAAGTCATTTCCTGTTGCGTTTTACGAATTACTTCAGATTTCTGTTGGTATGCTATGTTTATTTCCGAGGTCACTTGACAACTTATTTCAGTCAGTAACAACGTAGAACTTCGTACGTACGTACGTACATCAGTTCGAGTTGCCACACCACATTAGCACAGAGATGCAGTTGTCTGATAACTTATTTAGCACGCTTTTATCAAATGCTTAGTTTGGTTTCTTAATAATGACCTTATAATTTTAAAATAATCAACTATTTGAATATTTATCCCATCATTATTAATAAATACAATATATGGGACTTTCTAATCAAACACTTGTGAATTGATAAATTTATATTTCTATTACATATTTTTCCCGAATACTTCTGTTATTGTAATTAATTAATTTCATCTTAGCGTGTCATACAATCGAATGCTTTAGACGATCATACTGTACATACAAAATCTCAGTGGACCGCTGCTGTAGATCTATTAGAACAAGCAGTTAAAGCTCGATTAAAAGATGGTGAGTTTTTTTATAAATCTTATGATTTACTCACTGGTGATCGTACATTTCTTTCGCTTATTATTGTTGAACTAGACAAATACTAGTATAGCTAATTCTTATATTCTCCGGACAAAGCTGGTTATTTTCCCTGTAATAACTAAACAATGTTTGATACGGTCCGATGTAAGAAAGAAGGCAAAACTGCAGATGAAGAGTTTATTACTCTTCAAACACGAATCCGACTTTGATTCAAAATATACTGAATTACATCTGATTTACTTAAAGGGTCTGTGTACGAATTTAAATTTACTGAACTAGATTTAATTGTATTAACTAATATTACAATAAATTACAAAGTTGCACATTTCTTTCTTTCTAACAATCGTAATTTTTAAGTATAGAGTTGTGGAAATTGTTGAATTTTATTGAAGTCATGGACTGATCAATGTTGGACTGCCATTGAAAACCTGGAAGCATTGAATGGCCGTTTCATCTTAGTATGGGACTCCTCAGAAGTTCACATCTACGACCCCGCATAAGGCAATCGAACCTAGGACCTTTGGTCTTGCAGGCGAACGCTTAACATCTAAACCACTGGGCCGGCATCCAACGGTGTTAATGTCTAACTCCAATCAATTCCCAATAAAGCCCGACCATCTATTATCTTCAGTGGGCAACTGCCTTACATCCGACACGATTAAACTTTACTGGTCACGACTTTTCACTAAAAGTCTAAGAATTTCCTCTCGAAGCTACATTAATTCATATTTTTTTCGCCCCAATGAAGCGTTAGGTTAGTGATGAAAGCAGTAGATTTTCGACTGACAGGTCACAATTTTGAGTTCTGCTCCACTTACATCCGTCTAGACAACTAGGTGATAATATCACCAACCCTTACACTAAAATTGTAACTTAAAACTTACTAGCCGATAAGGGACTTACATTATAATATATTTTCCACTTGGTGTTCCAGTTTAATTTTTTTGTTTTTTCGTAATTACTGACTCAGTCGTTTGAATTGTTTAATTTGATTGCTACACATAATCTTCAATGCTAGTTTTTTTCTAATTCTAAGTGTAAAATTAGACTATGATGATATTTATAATAATAAAATACTTGCCTTTTCCCGGAACCAAACGTACATTGGATCCCATTCATGGGAATTATTCAACAGTATTCTTCCATTTTTTTTCCTCAAAAAATATTTGTCTTTTCTACCTCCTCAGTAAATCAGTCGATTACTTCAAGTTTTGGTCCTGGATGGGTTGAGCAATGGACTCGTTGGAAAAAACGCACAACAGAGGAAAATGCTCGTTTACAAACCGCTCAGGAGATTGAAAATTTATTAATATCACTTCCAGTGAGAGTTGTTTCACTGATCTTAGTGAATCACTGTCTTTATGCTTTTAATATTATTTTTGCCAAAATAAGAACAAGTGTATCATTCAAACCACTATTTTCACTACATGTCCATGTGGTATATTTAAATTTCTCATATCTTACTATACAAACGGTTAGGGCAATAAACAAATGTTAAACAACAGCTCCACAGTTCAGAATAAATTCACCTTACAATGTCTAAGTGAACGTGATCAAAGTGAGCATCAGGCGTAGTGAATGGACCAATGGGAGCGGCTACGTGCCTGTGCACTTTTGATCGTTGACATTGTAAGCATTACTTCTCCCACATACAAACATCTTTATTCATAGACGGCAAGATGTATCGTGCAGCGATGAGACGTACTGTAGCCGCGATATCTGGATGTGATAATCCATGCAGGGCATCGCATACGAGACGGCGACAAGCAGAGGGTACGATGGGTCGATGAAGACCAGTAGAAATATCGCATAGGATGGTGCTAGAAGTCGTGGCTAGAAGTACTTCTTGATACTGAAGGGACGTAGAGTGTGGTGCTTTTGTACAACTGGAATCGTTTGCTTGGGCAGCGGCCATAGCAGGAAGATCGAGCACCGGCAGAGTAACTACATTCGTTTGGATTCGTGACAGAGCATCGGCAACACAGTTCGACTTGCCTTTGATGTGACGAAGATCTGTCGTGAACTGGGAGATACAGTCCAAATGTCTGCACTCTCATGGTGAGTAGCGGTCAGATTTGGTATGCAAAGCATATTTTACGGGCTTGTGGTCGGTGAATAAGATGAATTGACATCGTTCTACTGTGTGCTGGAAATGTTTGAAGGCGCAGTAGGCTGCTAGCAGCTCGTGACCAAAAGCGCTATATATATATATATATATATATATATATATATATATATATATATATACTATTTCTGCATGTGCAGGTACACACCGTTTTTACGAGCATGATCTATAAATTACAGCATTTGTTGGTTCACAAAATGTTTCCCAACTTATTAAGTTTCTAGTTGTTGTTGTTTTCCTACGCTCACCACTCAAACTCATGTTTCCAATATTATGCTGGATTAGCTATTCTACTAAGACAACCCATAACATCCTAACTCGGATTTTTACACTAGGATTGTGTGGCTGGCATCGGAAAAACAAAAAAAGAAAAAAAAAGTTAGACAATAAAAGATGTAGTCATTAATATTCTTAACACTTCACCCTCTATATACGCACCCTTCTTATAAACCGCTTTCCTAGTAACAGCCTTGACTTCCTTTCCTTCATGTGAGCTTACTCCAACTTGTTAAACATCACAACTCATTGTTCTTTATTAGTACATTCTATAATATGGAGCCTCTGACTTCATTTTACTAACAAGACATAATATGAATTTATTCTAATTTATTATACCTCTGTCCGTTCTACTACACTATGTTAAGCAACGTTTTGCGTTCATATCCAAGTGCCTTGCTGCTCTTCTGTTTCTCTTTTTTTCTTCAGAATCTTGCTCTGCGAGCACGGCTATGAAACTCTTGACGTTTGGAACAAACTTGATGTACGTGTCCTCTCAAGGTCATAGTTTACAGCAAGCGCTCTACGATTTCACTTTATAACAACTATAAACTTAATAAGTTGGGAAACATTTTGTGAACCAACAAATGTTGTAATTTATAGATCATGCCTGTAAAAACGGTGTATACATGCACATGCAGAAATATATTATTATATTATATATATTGGGACAGGGTGGAGCAGATACGAATTGTATACCATGTGTCCTAAACTTAAAGTGAATTACAACGTGATCACTGTTCACTGGTGGGGAAAGGTGCTGAATATCAAAGACATCCTCACAGTAGTAGGTGAGGGCGAAGTCCAGCAGTGACGGATCATGAATGAAATCAATATGTGTCGGTTTTGTGATACATTGTACAAGTGCACACTGAATAATGGCAGATAAAAAATCGCTATCGAAACCACCACCTGGAGCTGTAAACTCTATCCAGTTGATATGCGGTGCGTTGAGGTCCCTAAAGACGAGACAACATTCTGCCATACTCCAAGAACAGATGTGTCTTAGGATAAAGTCGTCAGCAAGACAAAACGGACTACGGTATATTCCCCCTATAGTCACTAACCCATTTCTAGATTTAATCTTACAACATGCAACCTCACTTGTGCCACTGATATGAGCCTCCAAGATGGTTGATTGTATACTTAAGTGATCCCTAACTTATAATATTATACCTCCCCCTTTGAGACTTGAAACTCTATCACCACTAATACAGATATAGCCTGCAATGAACGGAGAACAGTCTATATCTACTGTGAACCAAGTTTCTGTAACAACGATTATATCGGAACATAATTCTTCCACCATCAGACTTAGCTCGAACGTTTTATTTCTAAGACTACGAGCGTTCATGTAACACATACAGTTTCAGGATTCTTCTTGGTTGAGTCTCGCCTCCAGCCCATTTACCGAGTCGTATTACTTTTGTAATATGTACCTCTGAAACCTCTTCAGGTAGCACATTTCTTACCACAGACTCCAATAACTGCAGTTCATGTGCTTGTCTTCTAGCAGGGTCGTTATCTTTCGACTCCCCTAGATTCCTAATAATTAAACTAGGAAGGGGTTTAGCTTTCTTTTGAAATTTTGTTAACAGCCTTCGACTGTGATGTTAGATCCTGTATATTAACTACTGGTATCTTAAGATTAGCTTTTATTGTAACTGAGTCCTGCGAGTGACTCAAAACAGTGTTAGACGAAGCTTTACTTTGAAGCTTTGGCGGATTGGTCTAAGAGTCCACCAAGGTCTTATAAAGTAAACAGTCATTAGTTTTAGCTGTTATTTGATTTTTCTTCTCATTCACGCCAGGATCGGTTTCACTCTTACCATCAGATTTTGTCAGTGTAGTATGTGACACACAATGAGAGTTCATCAGTGAGATACTAACTACCTGTGTACTGCCTACAGCTTTTTTCCTTTCGTTTCGTTTCCTACGTACCGTAGTCCATTTTACATCGCTCAGGACATTGGGAATATTTGGAACGATGATAGTTTTATCCAGTTCGTCGGTTCCCACCAAAGGTGCATTGTTATCAATGTCAGTACCAGGTGGTATTACTCCCCTTGGTAATATTAACAGCGATCTCACTTTTGCGTCGGTTGTTTGAGGCGTCGCGTAACAGCAGGTACTACACTGACACAATCGTCACTGTCAGTGTCGGTGTTGTCAGCGTATGTGTCATCGTTTTTCTTGCAGGCCAAAGCCAATAGGCCCATAGCCTCCTGAATTAGTACCTTTTTATCCGTACAGCAGAGCATACAAAGCCGATGCGAGTTAGTCTTCGAGCATCTTTTGTATGCCATCGGACTTAAGCGTGTACACATTTTGTGGTACCACTAGTTACAGTCATCACACACAGAACTTTGATTTCTTTGGCGGAAGAAAAGAATGAATAAACCACTTCTAGGTATTCGGCAAAAACGAAAGGTTCACTCAGTTAAAAGAGTGAACACATGCCACTGATAAACAGAGAAAGTTAAATGAGTCAATCACACTTCTTTGTATAGCACAACTGGTTACATTCACAAGCTTAGAGCAGCGAAATCCGAAGCGAACAATTTGGCTACGTTTTGCTAGAAAGAATTTGAGCCGAGCCAAATGAAGAAAGTTTTAGGGCACGAAGTTTGTGTGAAACACCGTCGAAGGCCTCACTGAAAGCAAAGTACAGAATTATCACTGACTAACCAACATCTCTTCTCTGGGTGGTTTGATCGCTTAATTCAAGGTGCGATATGAGGGATGACCGTTGGTGTTGGTTGACAGTTGTTTTGAGTTCCAGATGTTCTTCAGTTGTAAATATGCTGATCTTACTTTGCCTATTCTCGTCTTCATATCTGCATCAGATCCACCATGTTCATTAATGATTCTGCCCAGATAGGTAAAGGTCTTTACATTTTCCGAACCTTCTCCGTCAAGTGTGATTCAATTGTTGCATACTGAGTTGTATCGGAGAATCTTTCTTCCCTCTTCGTGTATGTTGAGATCTACTGCTGCTTAGGCTACTGCTCTACTGGTCGTTTTCTCCTGCATTTGTTGGTGCGTGTGCGATAGAAGAGCCAGATCATCTGTGAAGTCTAGGTCGCCCAGCTGCATTTTAGCTGTCCACTGTATCCCATGCTTCCCCTAAGATATTGACGGCTTCATGATCCATCCATTCGATCACCAGGAGAAAGAGGAAGGGTGAGAGTAAGCAACCTTGTCTGACACCGTATCTACCTCGAACGAGTCTGTCAACTGTCCTCCATGTACGATTTTGCAGTTTAATCCGTCATGGGAATTTCGTATGATATTGACTATCTTCTCAGGTACGCCGTAGTGTCGAAGAAGCTTCCATAGTTTTGTCTTGTTCATGTTATCAAATGCTTTCTCGTGGTCAATGAAGTTGAGGTAGAGTAATGAACTGCATTGAATGTAGTGTTGCGATTTGGTCCTTACGGAGTCCAGCCTGTCGGTCTCGAAGTTGGGCGTCCACGGAGTCCTTCATTCTGTTTGACAATACCCTGTTGAAGACTTTCCCTGGTACTGAGAGAATAGTGGAGCCTCTATAGTTATCACACTTGCTGGGATCGCCTTTCTCTGGTATATTGATCAAGTGTCATTCATTCCAGTCTGTTGGTACTTGCTCTTCATCCCAAATCTTGCTGAAGAGAATGTGGAGCTGTATTAAACTTTCGTGATGTTGTTCACCCCATTGTTCGGTGCTTCTTGGGTTTCAATTTCATCTTGACGACCAGCAGGTGATGATCTGAGACTATATCAGCACTTCCTCCTGAAATTTTTTATGATGCAGTTATGGTCGATTTGGTTTTGTTTAGTGTGATCCGGTGAAGTCCATGTGGCTTTGTGTATGCGTTTATGTGGGAATATGGTGCCCCCTATGACCAGTTTATTAAAGACACATAGGTCTGCAAATCTCTCACCATTTTCGTTCCTTTCTCCCATTCCATGTCCTCCCATGATGTCTTCATATCCGATGTTGTTCATTCCAACCTCGGCATTTAAATCTCCCATCAGAATGGTCAAGTCCTTTGTTAGGCACTTCTCGACGATTGACTGCAGCCTATCGTAGAATTGATCTTTAACGTCTTCATGTAGTCGTTGTTAGGCACATAGCATTGGATGACGTTCATTGAAATGCCCTCTTTCTTTGTTTTGAAGGAGGCTTTGATGATCCTTGGTCCATGAGATTCCACCGTCACTGCTAGATCTTCCACATATTTACGTTTGTCGTTTCTGATTCTCCTCTTCATTCGCTTGCTTACTTCTGTGTATTTAGCTTGCGTCTTGTCTTTCTCTGCTTTTGTTCGGCTGGAATTGACAGTTGCCTTCTTGTTCTTCACTTCTTGAATATCTTATCCAGAGTATCAACAGTGATCCAACCATTGTGATGGTGCTTCTTGTGGCCAAGAACCTCATAACATGTTGAAGTGATTGCGTCTTTTATTCCTTTGCAGTTGCTCTCTATAGTATTTCCCTCTTCATTGAGTAGATCATGAAAGGCCTGGAATCTATTGCTGAGGGCTATCCTGAATTCATTGAGTTTGTCAGTATCCCCAAGAAAAGCTGTATTAAACTTTTGTGATGATGTAGACCCCATTTTCAGCTGCTTCTTGGGTTTCAATTTAATCTTGGCGACCTGCGATTGATGATCTCTTGATTTTCACATCTTCAGTCGGCCTCCTGAACATTTGTTGATGTGGACATGGTGGATTTGTTTGTGTGTTGTGGGATCCGGTCAAATACATGTGGTATTCTACGTGCGTTTATGGGAGAATATGATGCCGCATACGATAAGTTTATTGAAGGCACATAGGTTTGCTAACCCCTCTCCATTTCTGTTCTTTTATTCTACTACATGTCGTCATATGACGTCTTCGTATACGGTTTAGTCCATTGGATGACGTTTATTGTAATGCCCTCTTTCTTTGTTTTGAAGGATGTTATGAGATTACAACCCATAAGTGCTTTTTGTGCTTGTTTGTATATCATCGATCCAACGCCTCATGTATTTAGAGCATTTGCTTCTTAATGACTGGAGTATAACAGCAGCTTCACTGAAGCTAGACTTTGTTGATCGTTCTTGTTCGGATGTTTATAAATACTATCTTCATAAACGTACATATTTATATTGTGTTTACAGTGATGAGCAGATCTACGTACATTGGTACTGTAAAGGACTTACAACGCATTTGTTTTTGGTGTTTTACGGTAAGTAGTGTATATGCGTTGTTTCTAAGTCTATAGGCTGGGTCGTGGGTAATAGTCGGGCAGGAGGTTAGAAAGGAGAGCCCATATATCGCTTTGTAGAGAAATATTAAATTCTGATAGCTTACTAGGTTTAGCAGCGTCTGGTCGTCTTTCTTTACTATAAGGGACCATGAAGTACAATATAATAGAAAATAATTTTAAGTGAAAATTTTTGGTTCCTCGTAAATCTCATCGCTTCTTTTATCGTCTTTTCCAGTTTTTCTTGAAATGAAAAAAGAATATGTAAGTGCATGTCGAAATACACTTGTACGCGCGTAAAAACACAAAGAGGGCGAAAAAAGGAAAACAAACTCGTGCACACGTGATAGCGTAAAAAATGATTTATATCATATGATTTTTTTGAAATAAAAATAAAAATATATAGGTATATGAAAATTGGTTTTGTTTTGTTACATAAAGTACGAAGAAAAATCTTACATGCAATTTTCTTTCAAACACTCTGTAAATCTTACTCCTCTTCCAGAACGCGTTGTTATTACTTTATTTTCTGATGCTGCAGAAGTGTCATCTTTTGTTTCGGCTGTCGGTTGAGGTGTTATAAATGTGGGAGTCGTGTCGTGCGACTGTACCGAAAGAAAATCGATGTGGGTAGGATTTCATTTTAAATACCTGCTTTGAGGCTATCGATGCTGAAGCTATCATCGGTTTCGTTCTTATCGAATATATAGTACTTGGGTTCGCGTTGAACAACATTAAAGGGTCCTTCGTATGCTGATTCGAAAGGTCGTCGATGTGAGTCTCGATGTACGAAGACGTGTGTAATGTACCGTAAGTCAGGTTGGACGGAAACATCAGTTGATTGCTGTCGAGTGGAAACAAGTTTAACTGAACGCATTGCGTTTGTAAGCCTGCTTATTTAGGAGGTTTGATCCATGTTCATTGAAGAAGATGAAGGATCCATGAATTCTCCTGGAAGTCAAAGTGTCGTCCCATAAACGAGTTGAGCCGCAGTATATCCATTGTCAGCTTTCACTGCATTGTGAATACCTAGTAAGACGAGCGGAAGAGCGTCGGTTCACTGTGAAACGTTTGCAGCTGGTAGTGAAGCATTTAATTGTCGGTGAAAACGTTTTACCAACCAGTTTGCTTGTGGGTGGTAGGCGGTCGTTCGGAAGCGCGTGATTCCTAAAAGTGTGGTCAGACAACGGAAAAGTTCAGATTCAAAATGACGTCCATGATCTGTAGTGATGGTTGAAGGGCAGCCGACGTTTACTACCTATCGTTCGACGAAGGCGTAGTCCACTGTTTCAGCAGTGATGTCCTTGATAGGTACTGTTTCTGGCCATCGAGTGTAAAGGTCTACGCAGGTTAAGAGATGAAAGTATCCATTAGAATCTAGTAAATGTCCTACCAAATCCAGATGAACATGGTCGAAATGAGCATCGGGATTTTGAAAGAGCCCATAGAACCTTTCTTGTGTCTAATCATCTTAGATATCTGACAGCTTACACAGGAGCGTGCCCACTCCCTCACGTCTTTATTCATACCAGGCCAGCGAAACCGTTCTGCTATAAGCTTGATGGTTGCACGAACACCTAGATGAGAAAGTTTGTGCAACGTCTTGGAGACGTTGCGTCGACAATGTTTCAGCACGATTGGGCGATCCCTACCAGTAGATGTGTCACAAAGTAAGGTTTCCTTACCTGTTCCCATCTGTTTGATACGTAACTTGAGGTTTGTAGACGATAACTTGTGCTGAAGATCAGCGTTTTCCTTTTGAAGCTCGGCGAGTTTAAGAAGTTCGACCCCTTGGAAACTGTTCAAGAAAGTGTTTCGAGACAAGGCGTCTGAGACTACATTGTTTGCTCCAGAAATGTGTTGAATGTTGTCGAGACTCACGAAGTGAGTACTTGTCCAAAGAAGGGCTTAGAGAGAAGGTGAGTGGTTTATGGTCAGTCAAAAGGGTGAATTCAAGGCCTTCGATGTAGTGTTGAGAATGCCGTGCAGCACAATACATAGCTAGGAGTTCCCTACCGAATGTGCTGTACCTCAATTCGGTGTCTAGCAACCGCCTAGAGAAGAATGTCAATGGTTGCCAGGAGTTGTTAATCTATTGTTATAAGACTCCTCCGATTGCTGAGTTGGATGAGTCTACTGAGATACTAATGGGTGCTTCAGTGTCCTGATGAGCAAGCATTGTTGCTTGAGCGATAATTTCGTTAATTGTGGATAATGCTTTTCGTGCGGTGTCGTCCAGGTTGATGGATTTCGCATTTCTACGAAGTTGGTCGGTAAGAGGTTTCATAATTGACGCTCATTTCAGTATGAACCATCTATAGAAACTTACCGGACCGATAAACGTGCGTAATTGCTTGATCGTGGTCGGTTCTGGGTAATCCAGAATAGCCGCCACTTTAGTTCTATAGCGTCGAATGCCTTGAGCATCTATAGTGTGTCCTAGTAAGTCTTATGAGTCAGTTTCGATTTGGCATTCCTAAATGTTTACAGTGATGTCATGTTTTGTAGTCGGTCGAAAACAAGATCCAGATGCTGGAGACATGATTCTCTGTCCGGACTTACCACTAGACAGTTGTCAACATACGCATGTACGAAGTTGAGATTTCGAAAAACATCGTCTATGAACCTTTGGAAGTTTTGAGGAGCGTTTCTTAGACCGAAAGGCATTCTCAAAAAATTCATATAGTCCAAAAGGAGTAATGATATCTGTTTTCGGTATATCGTCTGTAGCCATAGGGATTTGGTTATACGCTTTAACAAAGTCGAATTTCGAAAAAAACAGTTGTAACTTTCATGGTAGCCGTCAAATCGTGAATTTGAGGCAACGGGAAACGAACGACAATGTTTTTCACATTCAATCGTCGATAGTCAACAGTTAGACGCCAATCGTTGCTGTCCTGTTTAGGGACCATGTGCAAGTGAGATTATTATTATATATCACTATTAACTCCGCCTGTAGCTCTTTCAGTGTTACTGCCGGTTTCAAGCCCGGGTAAAGGAGGAGGGTTGGGCATGGGATTATCGTCCCCATCCTGTAGAACACTAACTCGCTAAAAAAGCGCTTACCAGAAAAATATATTATTATTAATGGCTCTATTCTTTGGCTGTTTTACGGTCATATGATTCCTAAGTCTATCGTGTGGTGGAACTCGTTTTCGGCTAACCTTAGCTTTTGGGGGGCCAGTCAGTGTGCCTTAGAGAATACATGTGGTCCTGTAGCCGTGATGTGATGTGTAACGTCGCTGGTTACACACGGCAAGTTCGGTTGCGTTTGGTATATCCCAGAATACTTATCGAGGGGTGGTTGATATAATGGGTCTATCGTATGCTTAATTGTGACTGGAGACAATCTGCAACCAGAAAAAGACGTTACGCAAACAGATAAATTATTATTTCTGTCTACTAGCCCCTGTTTGCGCGCATCGTTGAGTAGATTGCAGTGTTGTAGGAGGACCATAACAACCATTGGCATAGAAACATCTGCAACGACGAAGATCCAGTGTATGGGTTTGAGTAAACGTACCTTCGACCGTATGTGGCGATAGGCTTTCCGTTTGCCGCCAGTATATTTAAGACCGATTCGTGAAGCCAGTCGTTAGAATTCGCTGGGAGAACGATAACTCCTGTACCAGTATCGACGCGGTAGCGAACTCTCTTTGTCACATCTGTGATGCATAACAGACGGCTATGTTCGCCGGCTACGGTTCCGTTAACACGTGCCGGATTGGAAGTTTCCCGAATTATTTTTCGTGCCCGTCGATTTTGATTTGGGAAAATTGCAGGGTTTTCTGCAATTTCTGGAGGAATTTCCATACTGGTTATGATGCAGGCATCAGTCGCTTACGTGAAGTACTTCTTCGCGGGATGTGTGACCATTTACGGTCGTTACGAAATTCAAGATAACGTGTAAGTGCATAACATAACTCTGTTATGTCATTCTGGGTCGTTTGAGGTTTTTCTTTGACTGAAAAAACCTCGGCATTAGAAGATTTCGTGATTTCTAAGATGCAGTCGGCAGATGCGGCCGGCTCGTCTTTTGCGTTGTTTACAAACGAGACCAGCACAAATCGCACCTGTTGAGGAAGTTCGGCTAAAAAAGTTGTTTGAATAGGCCATCATCGAAGGTTCTTTGGCCGATAACCTCTCTCATTCTTTTCAACATGTCTGTCGCAGAATTGATGTTATTAAGGAGTTGGTCTAACCGTTGTTGATCGGTTAGGTGTCCGCGTTTACGGATAGATCGTTTAAGTGTTTCGTAGGGTTCCGAAACATCACTAGTAAACACACTAGGAGTAACGGATCTGTTGAATTCGCGCGGTAGTGCCCTGACTACGACGAGAAATTGTGCACGTGGGCCGTTCATGCCGTGCTCGTAGAAGTCGGATTCTGCGTAGCAGAACCATGCACCGATGCTGTCTAGCCAGTAGTACATCAGTTGGAATGAAGATGGGGACATAGTCTTTAACTTAAGTACCTTGGGTGACTTTTCAGTCATGGTGAAATATCAAGCACGAGAATGAAAGTGCGAAAAAAATGTATAAATAAAAAAAACAAGGGAAAAAAATATCACAATGTATAAAAAAATAAGACAATGCTATATAAAATCCCAAAAAGAAACAGAATCACAGCTTGCAATTTGGTGTACCCGATCACGTCGGGCTCACCAATAAAGATGCCACAGGTATTCGGAGTTTGACAACTCTTCAACCTGTAACACCTTCTACTATGAATCGTACCCACCAAGTGAAATCAAATGACAGAAGAAGATATATTTGATAGTGTATCAATATATCGAGGATCGTCTGATCTAATCTGGCTAGCAGTTGCAGTAGAGGTTGAGCACGGTGTTCCCACTTGTGATCTGGTGTGGATACATGACCGAGCGCCTTCAGCTAGGTGGGTCCATTAAAACGTGTGGTCAGCACCCAATGTCGAAAACTTACAGAGCTATTTATTTTGGGTATTTATTAACCGCTACAAGATTTAAAGATTGAAATGCTTTAGCCAAGTAGCGAGACAAACCGCATTGATCAAAAATCATTCACAATATTTTAGCATAAGAATAAGCGTGTTAAGTACTTAACTGGTCATACTAGTTCTTGACTAGCATATTGAATTTAGGATTTGTTGGACAAAAGTAAGCGCTTTTATCTGATTGTGCGCTTCATAAATTTCGGCATGATTTTAAACGTATAGGGATTTCGATTAGAAATGCTGATTAGAAGATGCAATAATGTCGGCCCCTTGGTTTTTCAGAAAAGAAATATAGCTGGTCAAATCGGAAAGTTGGCATCAAGACTTCTAAAGCTACGCTACCTTGTTGTGGGTGCGGGTGTTGGTGGCTCGTACACGATATCTAAGGTACTAGGCTTTATTTTCGTAATAAGTTCAGAAATATGACGAATTCAAAGATTCCTTGTCGAAAATAACCCTAGAAGACTACTTACCAATAGATAGGATCAACGAAACAATTCAGTTTTTTAAAGAATATGCTGCATCTATTGGTGAATCTGGAACAGTATGTTCCTGAAGTTCTTTAATGGTTGCTGCTTTAGTCTGGCTCTGGGTTTTTCTCGAATTTTGAAAAGAAGTCCCATGTACCAAATGAACATGAAGCTGTGAAAGGTTTTGAAATATTGAATTGACCATATTTTGTTACAGAAGCTCCCTCTTCATCGCTCGTTTCTGATACGAATGATGATCTAAAAAAGGTAATACTGCACGACAAAACGTAAATAACTTCAGCCTGTTAAACAAAAGCCCAAGCAAATTAGTGTTGAGGAGTTGCAAGAAGCTCTCCTGAAGAACGAGGTATTTAAAATCATGATATTATTTATTAACTCAGTTAGCGTTCCATAAACGGATTGAAGCACTGCTTCAGGAGAATAGGGAGTTGCGCAGTGAACTTCTTCTTAAGTCTCAAAAATCTTTACAAAAAGGTCGTGTCAACGTATGTCAGCGAGTCCTAGCTTAACTTGTTCTTAGAAATCTTTGATTGATATGTATTCAGAAGTATTGGATGAACTATCAGATTTGGATTCAGCATACAATGCTCAGGTAACTATGGACAACTTGTTGAGGAATATAAAGTTGTTTTCAGAACCAAGTTTCATTTTTGACTATATCTGTTCATAATTTGTCTTCCCATGTACTTCGTAGGACCAATTACCAAGAGTGGTTGTTGTTGGTGATCAAAGCTCTGGGAAGACATCTGTTTTAGAAATGATAGTACAGGCTCGGATATTTCCAAGAGGCGGTGGAGAAATGATGACCCGATCTCCGGTCAAAGTAACTCTTTCTGAGGGCCCATACCATGTTGCTTCATTCAAAGATGGTTCACGTGAATACGATCTCACAAAAGAGTCCGAACTTGCATCGTTGAGGAAAGAGATAGAGGTTAGTGATTCCGCCCTAATTGTTGCATGAAGTTTGCATTAGTTTGAGGTTACTAATTATTCTTACCAGCTGTTCACATTATGATTACTGTTTACATTTCAAAGATTATTAATGTAATACGCAAATATAAGATTTTCCGTTGTATTGATTCAGTGCAAATAAACCAGTAAAAAGACAGATCTCTGTAAAGCCACCATCGTATTTATGATATTCCGTGTTTATTTCTTGGTTCTAACCTGTTATAAAGTCGCTGGGTAAATAACAGTATCCTCATAAATTAACAAGGTTTCGTTAAATAAACTCAGTTAATTAGATAATTCATCAGCACTGGAGTGTGATTGCGATAAACCTTGCAACATTTTCTATGTTAACCTGCATTACGGACCAGGTTAGTAAACGGGTCAAAGGGGTATATATTTTGTGGAGAAGGTTCTTAAACTTATGTTTTGCTTTTTAGTGTTAAGAATAATTATTGGTAAATTATGCAATGTCGTTAGCAGATTACTATGTTGCTTTTGATTAACTGGCTAATTACCGTTCACCATGCATTTCGAACATTCATTTATCGATACTTAAGTTATTCAAGGAGATGATTTCGTCCATGTTTCCGCCAAACAGCTATTTCGTTTGTCCACTGTAATCTATAAAGATAGTTTCCACTAAGGAATCTACCCCTGAGAAGTAGGGAAAGATTATTCAAGAATTATACTCATTAAGCATGTACGAGTTTGTCTCAATTTCGGTGTATGAGTTGTCAAAATAATCTATCCTATGATGTCATTTACTGACTACATTTATTTATTTATTTAAACACATAAACAGTGGTACAAGGAGGCACCAAATAGATATGCGCCACATAAATCATTCGATTTGTATGAGGGCTGGGATACTGCCCGGGTGCCCAGACTGAAGCAGGACTACAATTTGACCATGTATTGATGGAGTGATGCCTCTGTTAATCACTGTCGAAATTGTCCATCAGTTCTTGTATATTCTGGCGTGTGTACACCATTTGAAGCACTTAGTCGTGAGTCAGTCGGCTACAACGTAGAACCAGGCACATATATGCATCAGTCCAGGCTGCCATACCTCATTAGCACAACAATGGTGGTAATATATAAAAGAAAGATTTGATTTAGGGATATAGTACAGGAAGAAATAATTAGTTGGTTGAAGCGACTTTAATCTTATAGTTTAAGGGAGGACAAAGAGTGTATACACCGACGCCATTGTGATCGATTCTGAACCATGTCACCCGAAGTCTCCAACCATTGGTTACGATAGTCATGCGGACCCCAACCAAGTAGTCTGCATCCACCAGCATGTCTCAGACCAGAAGTTAGTGATGTCAGTGACCGATGCCAAGCTTTGATCTGGCCGCCCCTATTGTTCATATATTTATTTGAACACATAGATATTGGTACAAGGGAGCACCAGGTACGTATGCACCACACAAATCCCATTTGATTTGTGTGAGGGCTGTGATACTGCTCGGGTTCCCAAACCGAAGCATGTGGCTTTCTTAGGAGGTCACACCCCGAGCCTTCGACCCAAAGGTCTGGTCCACAAGGTAGTAGAGCGTTGTAAGGAAATGCAGTCTCATGGTAGCCGGTGACCAACGATTGGTTCATATGCCATTTGTTCCCTCAGGATACTGGAGCCCATGTGCACCATTGGTTTGTAATTAGGGTTTTTCAACTGCCCTAGCTGGACTCTCCATGTCCAACAACCCGGTTAAAGCGCCGGACTTTCGCTTTTCGTCCTCTCAATTTCGTAAACAACACCCCCGTCTCGAGAGGGCAGTGAGTAGGACTTCCCTGGCAGGCTATATACGCGTGGCCATGTGAGAGCATTTCGAGAGGGAGAGTGGGCTCTCCCCACTTCCGGCCGTACCAGGGCATCTGGGGCCCTAAACTTTCTTCCAACTGTCTCCAACACTAGTCAGCATTGCGCGTCGTGGTAATAGGTGTTTAGACATACGTAACACGTGACCCAATCATTTCAGTCAATGAAGATTCACAACCTCATCAACTAATTTACCATCATTTCCTAATACCCTGTGTTTAACCTCACTATTACCTGGTGATCCCAGCAGATACCAACAATATTTCTAAGGCATCTGTGATCAAATACTAGTAGCTTACGAGTATCTTCTGCTCTTAATGCCCATGTTTCACTGGAACAACAACTGGCATTTTGAGGGGGGGGACGCATCCCAAACATTCTGGCATTGTTGCTCAGTGCTACCAGAAGACTGCACTTTATCAGTAATAGATCAATGCCTGAAAATTCAGTCGACGAGAACGTTATTTCTATCAATAGGTGTATGATGAAACTAAACAGAAATGGAAAAAGTGAACAGCCTTGCTAGACACCACCTGAGTTTGCAAAATCAGATGACAGTTCGCCATAAGCTCTGACTCAACTAGTAGTATTCGAGTAAAGAGCCTTCACAAGGTTTATGTACTTCTGAGATACGCCTTTCAATGACAGGCACTGCCACAGTACCTCTCGGTTTACAGAGTCAAATGCTGCTTTTAAGCCAAGAAAGACCACCACCGACTCGATTTACGCTTCGTGTATCTGGAAGCCCTGATTCTGCTTCCCGTGGCCTCGCCGGCGTAGGTATAGCATTGAGTCCTAGGGCAGAACTAGCTCTCTTAGAGTGGATCCCAGTAGACAGTCGTTTGTGCGCTGTCCGACTGAACGGAACAGTAAGAATCCGGAAAGATAGGGACACTCGTCGTTGCCTCTTCGTCGTCTCTGCCTATTCTCCCACTGACTGCAGCTCAGATGATGTAAAAGATGAGTTTTACAGAAAGCTTTCGGACCTTCTCCGAAAAGCTAAGCGCTCGGATGTAGTAATAGTGGCCGGTGACTTTAATGCTCAAGTAGGTAAACTAAGCGATAGAGAAAGACACCTGGGTGGATCTTATAGTATAGTGGCTCAAAGAACAGATAATGGCGACCGTCTGTTGCAGCTATGCTCAGATAATCGCCTGTTCCTTGCAAATACTAACTTTAAACATAAGGAAAAACATCTTTTAACACGGCGACCCCCTAATTCGTCCCAACGTTAGACCCAAATAGATCACATCGCTATCAGCCACCGATGGAGGGGCTCGATAGAAGACTGTCGCTCATTCTGGAGCACATGCCTAGATTCAGATCATGCTCTAGTACGAGCGCGTATTTGCTTGCGTCTTACCGGACGTAGGAAAACCGCTGCAAGGAAACCTCTTAGGGGCCTACTTAATGATAGTCAAGCTAAGAGTATATTTCAGGAACAACTAGGAAAACAGTTAGGCAGCCATGTATGTGATGCCCACCCCGAGGCAGCATGGAATGATATCCGAAAAGCTGTGGAAACAGCAGTGATATCTGTTAGTAAGGTAAACCAGAAGGTTAGAGAGCAACACTGGATCTCAGCAGCATCTATCGCACTGATAGATGCTCGGAAACTCATTCCACCTGGCTCTGAACATAGTGAAGAGCGGAATCAGCTTAAGCGCAAACTGACAAGAAGTCTACGCAATGATCGCGAACAGTGGTGGGTAGCGAAAGCAAGAGAGATGGAAAAGGCAACGGCAATAGGTAATAGCAGACAATTGTTTAGACTCGTTAAGGAAACCGGAATTAGGAACCCGACTGTTAGCGAAACAATATCAGAGAAAGATGGACATATTATTCATTCTCAATCCAGGAGATTGGATCGATGGGCAGAACACTTTAGGGATCAGTTCAACTGGCCTTCAGCCACACTTCGGTTTCCTACGATCTCCAGTCAACCTGAATGGCAAGTTAATGTAGGTCCTCCGTCTCTTTATGAAGTTGAAAAAGCCATAGGAAATCTGAAACGAGGGAGAGCAGCAGGCCCTGACAGGTTTACTCCTGAGATTTTTAAGGATGGTGGTCCAGTATTAGCAATGAGATTAACCGAGGTCTTAGGTAGAATTTGGGAACTGGACGTAATCCCATCTGACTGGTCTCAATCACTGATTGTGCCAGTTTTTAAGAAAGGACAAAAGTCCTCTTGTGACAATCACAGAGGAATCAGTTTGACTAATATAGTGTCTAAAATATTAGCTTCAATAATACTTCGACGCCTAATCAAAGCTCGTGAAGAGCAGACTCGAGAAAATCAGGCTGGTTTTCGACCTGGACGTGGTTGTATAGATCAGATATTCACACTACGTCAGGTTCTAGAACACAGACACACATTCAGACGCCCCACAATGGTAGTATTTCTCGATCTTAAGGCGGCATTCGACTCTGTTGACCGTGAGGTTCTATGGCAGTGTTTGTCATTGAAAGGAGTACCAAAGAAGTACATTAACCTTATAAAGGCTCTCTACTCGAACACAACCGGTAGAGTGAGAGCTTATGGCGAACTGTCATCAGAATTGATTACCTCAAGTGGTGTTCGTCAGGGCTGTCCACTCTCCCCATTCTTGTTCAACTTTGTGGTCGACGTACTTTTAGAGATAACACTCTCCTCATCTAAATTTCCAGGGGTTGAACTTCTACCGGGAGGTTCACTTGTTGACTTAGAATATGCAGATGACATAGTTTTATTTGGTGAAGACGCTGACAAAATGCAGAGTCTTCTGACCACTCTAAGCAACAATGCAAGCATGTTCGGGATGCGATTCTCTCCCTCGAAATGCAAAATGTTGCTTCAGGATTGGGTTACATCGACACCCGAACTAGTGATAGGGAGTGAAGTAGTTGAGTGTGTCGACCGCTTCACTTATCTTGGAAGTCTCGTCAGCCCTTGTGGTCTGGTGTGTGACGAAATCTCAGCACGGATACAGAAGGCTCGACTAGCTTTTGCCAACTTGCGTCATTTATGGCGTAGGCGAGATATCCGTCTACCAACCAAAGGACGTGTTTACTGCGCAGCAGTTCGTTCCGTCCTACTTTATGGCTGTGAAACATGGCCGGTAAGAGTAGAGGATATTCGTAGGTTACTAGTATTTGATCATAGGTGTCTTCGAAGTATTGCTCGTATATCCTGGGACCACCGAGTAAGTAACGCAGCTGTTAGGAAACGGGTACTAGGTAAGGATGGCAAATCAATTGATGAAGTAGTGAAACTTCATCAGTTGAGATGGCTGGGACACGTGTTACGTATGCCCAACCACCGACTACCTCGACGTGCTATATTCAGTGGTATAGGAGTAGGTTGGAAGAAAGCTAGGGGCGGCCAGACCAAAACATGGCACAAATCCATGAAGTCACTGACAAGTGGACTGAGTCATGTTGGTAGGTGTAGACTACCTGGTTGGGGACCGCGAGATGATAGCAACCGATGGTTAGAGACCCTGAATGACATGGCTCAAAATCGTTTGCAATGGCGCAGGTGCATCCACTCTCTATGTTCTCCCAAATTCTAATTATCTGAATTCTTCATGCCTTTTTTTTTCCTCTTTCCAAATTTATTTCACTGGATTATACTCGTTAAATAACATCTCCAAACCCTAATCTTCCCGATTACTGCTTATACTCTTGCTACCTCTACCACTACGGGATTTGAATCGACCACTGCATCTCTGTGCTAATGTGGTATGGCAACTCGAACTGATGTACGTACGTACTAAGTTCTACGTTGTTACTGACTGACCATTGTCGGACGCTGATAAGCATGTTTGTGTTCTAAAATCTGATAAATGCTGGATATGTGGTTGATGCAGCCACGAACAGGTTTAAAGACAGCCTAATTTTCTCGTATTTGAAGTTCGACAGTCTTTGTTAGGCATCCGGTAATTATTGAGGCTAGTATTTTGGATGCTTTGTTAGTTAAATTAATCCCTCTATGGTTGTCACGGGATGAGTTTGGCCCCCTTCTTATATGTTGGGAAAATCAGTGGTTGCGACGTTAGATAGGATTGCGACTTGGTCGCGAACTGTAAAGGGTTTCACGGGAACGTGGTTATAAGACAGCTTTGTCATCGGCTTGTTGACTACGAAGTTTTATTGATATGATGCAAAACTTACATGATTTACGTAAATCATTAATCGTTTACAAAGTCGTGCACTGATTTGTAAATCAAACCTGTTCTGTGATGGTATAATATTTCCAAGTTATGGTAATTTTAGTCGATGTACACTTGTCTCAGGCCTTGTTTTGTTTATAAGTGACTCGGTTTTGATGGCTGAGTTTGTCTAAAGTTTAAAACCACCTAAGGGACATGCTAATACAGATAATCAGCAAATTTACCTATTTAGAAAGCGATTTATCTACCTCTAATTCACATTTGCAGCACTGCAGTTTTAATAGTCAGCTCAAGATTTACTGGTAACTCACCTATTATTTTGGTTTTTGTGCCTTGATGTTTTCTCGTATGCTTTTGCAAATTATTTGCTTCTATAACGACTTTCACTTTCCTCTATAATATTATACAAATCTTTTTAACAAAATTCAAAGCCGATTTGTTCAGAAAAATAATTTTGCAGTCATACAAATCCTTTTCATGTATCAAGATGTGATAACTAAGCTAGTTACATTTTTTTAAAATACGCTCCGTAAAATATGCTTGGTTTCATTCTGTAGATGCGTATGAAGGCACTTGTTAGTGGTGGCAAAACAGTCAGCACTGACGTCATTTCTGTAAATGTCAAAGGGCCTGGGCTTCAAAGGATGGTTCTTGTTGATCTACCTGGCATCATTTCTACTGTAACAACGGGTATGCAGTCTGGTACACGTGAAACTATACAGGATGTTGCTCGACAATATATGAACAATCCGAATGCGATTATTTTATGTGTTCAAGGTTAGTTTATTCGTCGTTATATTACGCCTTTTAAGGCGCATTAATTTACGATTTGCTTGCACATTTCAGTGTTGTGTTGTGTGAACTCTGCCATTTAAATGCCAAGCCCTCTTTTTCCGTATGGATAATGTCGCTTACTTTGGTTGGGCTAAATCAATTACATGGCAACTATTTGTAGGTTAATCGGTAGGTCGATTTCAACCGAGTCAACTGGTTAATAAGGTTTATGTCGCGTCATATTTTCATTTGTTTTAATTTCGCGGTACTTGTAAATCTTAAACTATCTTCATACACTTGGTAATATTTTCCTTGGTCTTCGAGTGGCCAGATTTATTTCGGTAATTTTCTAATTTTTTATCCAATTTATCATTTCTTTTAAATTCCTATTAATTAATGAATAAATGTGTAGCTTAGATTATCTTCTATTACTTTGTAGTTCACATTGACCTGGACTGTTAGATACTGGTGTCTTATTGTACCAAGTATGATAAATAAAGGCCTATTTGGAATTTAATAATTCTTGTGATGCTGAGAAGGTATAAAGATAACTGACTTTTTCACCGAACAGCATATACGAAATATACTGGTTATATGGTACTGTTTACACCACTTATTGAAAGGTAGCCAACATTATTTTATCTAGTCCTTTATGAAAATCGGAAGTTACAGACCAATTTCGCATTATTGTTAGTCAACTACGCGACTTAGTACCACAATTCGTTCTGTACAGTGTTAAATGAGTAACAACTCACCAATAAGCTTTGGACCTAGGTTTTGTACAGGTTGAGGATCATTGATATGGAGTATCTTTAATTCTGTAGGAAGTAGTATTCTCTTATCTACTCCACCCGTTGTCACCCAATGGTATGACCAAAGACATTGCAACTAAGCTATTCGAGCTAAACATAAGTTTCCTTAAGATTACCTACGTATCGTAGTAACCTGTGTTAACAAGCAGAAAACGTAAATTCAGAAGCTTACATGTACTGTCTTCATCCGTTTAATACAGCAATATTTCTTGTAATAAAAGTGATGTGATTTAGCTTTAGAAATCACTGATTCGAAACTCGATATTTTATATACTCACTTTTACATTGATCAATTTTTTTTATTTACTTGTTATCCAAGATGGGAGTATCGATGCTGAGCGTAGCAATGTAACAGACCTAGTATCTTCTGTAGATCCTTCAGGTAAACGAACTATCTTTGTTTTGACCAAAGTGGATTTGGCCGAATCAAATCTGCGCAGCCCAGACCGTGTAAGTTTTTAGACGTATCATTTTTGTAAATCAATTTTCTTTAATAATAGATCAGACAAATTCTGGAGGGTAAATTGTTTCCTATGAAAGCACTTGGTTATTTTGCTGTGGTCACAGGAAAAGGTAGGTCTTCTATGGACTTCATTTTAATTCCCTTTCTATGAATTAGGTACAAAAGATGAAAGTATAGATAGCATTAAGGAATATGAAGAGAATTTCTTTCGTCATTCTCGTCTATTTAAAGAAGGTACACTTCGTATGTCTCAGATGACCACAGCTAATCTTAGCAAGGCTGTATCAGAGAGATTCTGGAAAATGGTCAAAGATTCAGTTGAACAACAAGCTGATACATATAGAGGTAAATGAATAATGAATAACTGTTTGTTATGTTTATTAGATTACCGCGTTTTAAGTAGTTCTTAAATTTCAACGACTACTCGGATGTCTTCATATTGTTGAGAAGAATATGCTGTGAGGACTTTTCCGCCGATGAACTCACTGTCGTATAAGGTCTTTTAAGTCCTTAGTGCAATATTTTACGAAATTTCTGAATTATTCAAATAAAAGTCTGTTATACCACCCTTCGGTATTATTCTGATCAACTGAACTGTTTTCTTCAATGATATACATCTTTCTAAATATTACAATATTTCAGTGTCCAAACTCGATATAGCTTGTTGATGTATCTTCATGCACATTTTCAAGTGAAGGGGTTGTGAAGCAATCTTTTCAAGACTGAAAGACATCCTTTTTTGGTAATAATATTTAACGTCATGTAAGAGGGATGGAGTGATAAGTACTTATTACCTGATCTATATCAAACAATATTAGATTCGTAGTAGGGTAGGTTGCAAATGAAAGCGAATTTCTGCTATTCGTTCATGTTTGGATCAAAATGAATACCATGAAGACACTAAAAACCCAAGTCCAAATCGAAGTGTTACTGTTCTATATAAGAAGTGATGATGATTTCACATGAGTTCGTAACAACGCAAGTATTTATCATTCACATAAACTGATTTAACGTCGATTACATTGAGAAACTCTTAGTTTTTGAAACCCAATCAGGTTTTGTTTCTGGTTTCTAAGTTTTGTTACTGATTTTCATGTATATTGTTTTTGATAAACGTATTTAAAAATATCTAGATCCAGGTGATTCTATTATATTAGGAGTCTCGATTCTTCTCTACAATATTTATTGTTGAGTAATTGGCAACCTCACGCACCGATTTTTAAAATTTCTAAGTGGGTCGCCAAGCACCACTCTGTCAAATGTGTCAACTCTGAAAGGTACTCGTCATCATCTGTTCATAATATGCAGTAACGAAACCTAATTTCAATACATGTAGCCGCTTATCTGAACTTTCGTAAATGAAACTTACAGTTTTTAAAAATGTTTCTTCATTAAAGATGTCAATAATTCTTTTCTCCAAAAATGTAGCTATTCGTTATAATCTTGAAACAGAATGGAAAAATTCGTTTCCTCATTTACGTGAAATGGATCGTGAAGAATTATTTGAAAAAGCTCGTAACAATATATTAGATGACCTAATATCATTAAATGGTATCAGCTCCACTGTATGGGAGAAAAATATTCATTACGAATTATGGAACAAACTAAAAGATTATATATTCACTAAAATAATTGAACCCTCACAGCACATTGACGATATAGGGTAAGGTTTCTGTAAGTTGTTTTTTTATATGTGATGCATCGTTGGTGTTATTTTAAATTAACTACGTAACGAAAAAATATGGTAAATTTTTTACTATTCGAGCTTCAGTTTTCTCAAGCTTTGGCACCAGCCTAAATTCAGTAATTAAGTTCAATTCTATGTACGCCTTTGCTATCTATAGTTATTGAGTGCAAGTTTCAAATTCCATCCGATTATCTAGACTGAGTTGGAAAATACAGTATTTGATTCAATAACCCCGATTATTGCAATCCTAATGATAATGTTGTGAATTAGAATCTGATAATTGGTAACGAAAGACATTCGGGAGATTATTAAATCAATAGATCTAATAATAATCAGCTGATAATACACATTTGTACGATGTAGTCGATTGATAACTGCTCATGAGACCAAACGATTGACGTAGACACCCAACTGAAACAGAATAGCTACTCAGAGGAATAGATTTTTACATACAATTAAATGAAATGATTATGTACAAATATTAACATAAACTAAATATAATTAGATGCTACAACCAACTGAACAATATCCGTTTTTGATTGCACACTCTTCAATAAATGCAAACTTTGGCCATCATTTCAGACAATACCACAGAATTATCGTTATTTTTATCCTAGGTAAGCTAAGCTAATCAAGCTATTTATTTACAGTATGAAATAGCTATCATATCTGGCCAGTTTTGACTTGTCATTCTCAGCGTCACGTTGAGCAATTAATGTTCAGTGTGAAATTCATGTGGTGCATACGTCACCTTATCCACGTACATAAGAACATTTAAAAATAGGGCAATGATCCTTTCTGTCATTAACTAAATAGGCAGGCCCATGTATTCAATAAACACAAAGTGTGGTTTTTATCTATTGCCTACAACCTCTTCTAGCGTTGCATATGCTACTGAGCTTTCATCCTAACTTAATTACTTGACTTTTGGGTAGTGTGTCCCGTACTCAAATTATGTTCTGTACATTTGTGTTTAAATAGCACCTAGTACATTCGGCCAACACAGATATGTGTAAACACATTTTTTCACTTATCTAACCGAGTTACAGTGAATTAATTTTTTTCCCCAAATTATTAGTCACCTATTTTAAAGATTTTGTAGCGGATATGCAAATTTGCACCGTAAAATCACTAATTAAAAACTTTATGTTGATCCAAATCAACAAAATAGTCAATATTTTTTAGATTTATTTGATTGTTGCAATTCCTAGAACCTTTCAGACAAACGTTGATATTTGGCTTCGTGATTGGGTTGAAAATAACTTACCGAAAGCTTCAATTGAAACTGGTTTGCAAACATTATACAATCAACTGGATAGTAAATTGAAAACGATGAAAGATGTACCTGGTTATGATCCAGTATTTGATCCATTAAAAGTGACTGTACATCAAGAAATTCGTAAGCGTCATCACTGGGATCCTAAAGCTGAATCCAGATTGGTAAGTTTATCATTTTTATGCATTTTCTTTCATATATACATTTACTACTAGTGGTGTAGCGAACTATCTTTTTCTGGTGTGTCAAATTTATGAACCACATGACATTTTACGTTCAACTTATTTTTCTTAGTTGTGTGTTGAAGTCATCAGAAACACTGACTACTTTTCTTCTTGTCTGATCTTTTCTGTTTACAGTAAAATTCGGTCTGTCCTCTGCTTATCCAAGTTGTGGTTAGTTTATTTTTCAGAGAGAGTCAGATAATTTGAAAGCTCGAAGCTTGTTAAATCTCTCCACTGCTTGTGTAAACAATTTGGGAAAAACTCATGTTAAACGGGAAAACTTGAGTCTGTTAGTCAAGTTGAATCACGGTTTTATATCTTCAACAAACAGTTCCTCCATTAGAGACAATTAAAGTTTATCGTAAAATTTCAGCAGTTTACTGCAGGTCAAAAAATAGGATTCTAGTTCTACTTTGAAAGAAGAGAATTAACCACAGTATTTACTTCAAAATATTTCGAGCATGTTAAGTTTATAAATAAAGGCCATATTTAGTGTGTTTTGTGACAACTTCATTTTACCTGTTAACTGAATTCGCACGTACTGAAAACATAGAAATATTCGTTTTTCAAGTCATTTCCTGTTGCGTTTTACGAATTACTTCAGATTTCTGTTGGTATGCTATGTTTATTTCCGAGGTCACTTGACAACTTATTTCAGTCAGTAACAACGTAGAACTTCGTACGTACGTACGTACATCAGTTCGAGTTGCCACACCACATTAGCACAGAGATGCAGTTGTCTGATAACTTATTTAGCACGCTTTTATCAAATGCTTAGTTTGGTTTCTTAATAATGACCTTATAATTTTAAAATAATCAACTATTTGAATATTTATCCCATCATTATTAATAAATACAATATATGGGACTTTCTAATCAAACACTTGTGAATTGATAAATTTATATTTCTATTACATATTTTTCCCGAATACTTCTGTTATTGTAATTAATTAATTTCATCTTAGCGTGTCATACAATCGAATGCTTTAGACGATCATACTGTACATACAAAATCTCAGTGGACCGCTGCTGTAGATCTATTAGAACAAGCAGTTAAAGCTCGATTAAAAGATGGTGAGTTTTTTTATAAATCTTATGATTTACTCACTGGTGATCGTACATTTCTTTCGCTTATTATTGTTGAACTAGACAAATACTAGTATAGCTAATTCTTATATTCTCCGGACAAAGCTGGTTATTTTCCCTGTAATAACTAAACAATGTTTGATACGGTCCGATGTAAGAAAGAAGGCAAAACTGCAGATGAAGAGTTTATTACTCTTCAAACACGAATCCGACTTTGATTCAAAATATACTGAATTACATCTGATTTACTTAAAGGGTCTGTGTACGAATTTAAATTTACTGAACTAGATTTAATTGTATTAACTAATATTACAATAAATTACAAAGTTGCACATTTCTTTCTTTCTAACAATCGTAATTTTTAAGTATAGAGTTGTGGAAATTGTTGAATTTTATTGAAGTCATGGACTGATCAATGTTGGACTGCCATTGAAAACCTGGAAGCATTGAATGGCCGTTTCATCTTAGTATGGGACTCCTCAGAAGTTCACATCTACGACCCCGCATAAGGCAATCGAACCTAGGACCTTTGGTCTTGCAGGCGAACGCTTAACATCTAAACCACTGGGCCGGCATCCAACGGTGTTAATGTCTAACTCCAATCAATTCCCAATAAAGCCCGACCATCTATTATCTTCAGTGGGCAACTGCCTTACATCCGACACGATTAAACTTTACTGGTCACGACTTTTCACTAAAAGTCTAAGAATTTCCTCTCGAAGCTACATTAATTCATATTTTTTTCGCCCCAATGAAGCGTTAGGTTAGTGATGAAAGCAGTAGATTTTCGACTGACAGGTCACAATTTTGAGTTCTGCTCCACTTACATCCGTCTAGACAACTAGGTGATAATATCACCAACCCTTACACTAAAATTGTAACTTAAAACTTACTAGCCGATAAGGGACTTACATTATAATATATTTTCCACTTGGTGTTCCAGTTTAATTTTTTTGTTTTTTCGTAATTACTGACTCAGTCGTTTGAATTGTTTAATTTGATTGCTACACATAATCTTCAATACTAGTTTTTTTCTAATTCTAAGTGTAAAATTAGACTATGATGATATTTATAATAATAAAATACTTGCCTTTTCCCGGAACCAAACGTACATTGGATCCCATTCATGGGAATTATTCAACAGTTTTCTTCCATTTTGTTTCCTCAAAAAATATTTGTCTTTTCTACCTCCTCAGTAAATCAGTCGATTACTTCAAGTTTTGGTCCTGGATGGGTTGAGCAATGGACTCGTTGGAAAAAACGCACAACAGAGGAAAATGCTCGTTTACAAACCGCTCAGGAGATTGAAAATTTATTAATATCACTTCCAGTGAGAGTTGTTTCACTGATCTTAGTGAATCACTGTCTTTATGCTTTTAATATTATTTTTGCCAAAATAAGAACAAGTGTATCATTCAAACCACTATTTTCACTACATGTCCATGTGGTATATTTAAATTTCTCATATCTTACTATACAAACGGTTAGGGCAATAAACAAATGTTAAACAACAGCTCCACAGTTCAGAATAAATTCACCTTTCTCTTATCCCGTGCCTTCAAACCACATCGCGTTTAATCACTGTCATCACTATGGTTCCGCCTGGTTTTGAAATAGTATTGTTTTTAAGACCATCACAGGCCGGTCATTAGCTTTATATCTGTATGTATGTGTCGAAGTTTGCTATTCAGTGAGTGAATCTATCTTAAATTTATCGTCCCAACCCTTTAACATTAATAGTTCTTCTACAACTTTTACTGTATGTTTAAAGTGAGCAATAAATAACAAAAGAAATCATATTCTTTTTTGTAGACAAAGATTATGCATAACTGAAGCTTCAATCGATGATTGTAAGCGTAGCACCACAGAAACACAGGGTTATACATTAAACAGATGTATTAAAACTGACGAATGTAGGTTTTTGTGTAATCGTGATGACTTGCCCTAGTAAAAGAGTGTTGACAATGCATATCTGATTTCAGCTTATATCACATAAAATAATAACTTATGGAAATAGATAAAAAATAAACTCATCACCCAGTTGCATTGCAAAATATTTAACACTGTTCAACATATTATTAATCTAACTTATGTCATACAGTTGTATTTACAAGACTGTCTTATAACTAAATCCAACTGATACGAGTCAACATATTTTTACATTAAGTTGATCTATGTTGCATTTGTGGTGCTTAGAAAATCTCGTTATTTATCTAACTATGGCATTTTATATTGCCACAAAATGCAGATATTTATTTAGTATGAAAAGCTTAAACAGTAAATTCAATTGTTTCATTTTCGTAGATTTTGTTAATTTATAATAATTTCTACATTTTTCATTAAGTGTTTTTGAAAATTAATTACATTTCCTATTAAATTGTTCATTTTGTTTCTTTATGCAGAAACCATCCGCTCATATTAATCAAGATGATTTAACTACTATTAGACGTAATCTTCAAGCTCGTAATGTTCCTGTAACTGATAAAATTGTGAGTTTATTTTATTTAAAAGGAAACATATCTATGCAATCCTGTTAAGTAATAATTGATACTATTCATCTACACTTGTGTTTGATACAATAATAAATGTCCCTACTGTTTTGTTTCCTAATTCTTATGATTGTAAAAATAATTAGGCAATTCAGCTTCTACATTAGGCTTGGGATTTAGTTTCTTTCAGTTTTGGCCTGCATGTATCTTTTATTTTTATAAATCTTTGGAATTCTAGAGTTTTATGCATTATTTAACCAATGTACGTAGAACTGCTCATCGCTGTAAACACAATATAAATATGTACGTTTATGATGATAGTAATTAACAATCGCCTAATAAGAACAGAGAAAGTAAAGGCACAAGCTGAATACACCCTGAAGCAAACAAACAAGTAAAGAAGAACATTAGTGCTGACAAGCAAAACCACGTGGAAGACATAGAAACGCCAGCGGAAAAAGCTGCAAGAGAAGGGATTACCAAATAATTATATGGCACAACGAAGAAACTGGAATGGAAATATAATAAAACAGAGAGACCTGTCAAGAAGAAAGAAGGCAATTTAATCACTGAGATTAGAGAACAGAGGAACAGGTGCGTAGAACACTTTAAAGAACTTCTGAGTATACCAGCTCCATCGAATCGACTAAACATCGATGCGGCACACACAGACCTTACTATAGATTTCACTCAACCAACGATCGAAGAGACCAGAATGGCCATCAAGTAGATCGAGACTGGGATAGCAACCAGACGTGACAACATACCAGTTGAAGCACTGAAGTCCAACATGAAAGTACCTGGAAACATACTTCACACTCTATTCAGGAAGATGTGGGAGGAGGAACAAGTGCTGAAAGACTGAAATGAATGATATCTCATCATGGTACCAAAGAAAGATCTGAACAAATGTGAGAACTACAGAGACATAACATTACTATTGGCACATGAAAGCGTTGTCAACAGAGTGTTGCTGGACCGGATGAAGGATTCAATGGACGTCAAGTTTTGAGATCAACGTTTCGGATTCCGTAAGGGTCAGTCATGCACAGACCAAATCGCAACACTATGGATCGCTGATGAACAATCATTTGAATGGAAGTCGTCACTATACATCATCTTTCTTGACTATGAAAAGGAGTTTTGATATGTGGATAGGAGAACGTTATGGAACACAGAGAACGTCAACCCAATTAAATTTGATGGAGAAAGTCTGTAAGAGGTGGAATCATTCATGTACCTGGTCAACATCACCGATGAAAGAACGTAAACGCAGGTATTGGCAAAGTAAAGACAGCATCCCTACAGTTGAAGAACATATGAAACTCAAAACAACTGTATGCTAGCCAATATCGAAGTCAGAATCGTCGATCATATCGTTAAGACAGTCCTATTGTATGGAGATGAAACTTGGAAAACTATAACAACCATAATCGAAACAGTATAAGTATTTCTAAACAATTGTCTACACAAGATACTCGTTGTCTGTAGACCGGATACCATCAGCAACAGCCTACTGTGGGATAAAAGAAACCAGTTTTCAGTTGAAGAGGAAATTAGGAAAAGTAGTTGAGAGTGGACAGGACATACATAGCAGAAATGATCAAACTGCATCATGATGCAAGCCCTAACTTGGAATCCTGATGGGAAAAGGTAAGTAGGAAGAACAAAGAACACACTGCACCGGGAATTGGAAGCAGACATGAAAACGATGAATAGCAACTGGAAACAGCTGGAAATGATTGCTCAGGAAAGTGTTCGATGGGGAATACTTTTGGGCGGCCTATGCTCGTCCACATGGGGTAGCAAGCGTAAGTAAGCAAGTTTATGAATATTGTATTTCGAACGTGTTTTGACTAGTTTCAAATTTTGAAATGAACAGCCTGATTCTTAACAATATTTTTTTCAGATTAGTCACTATATTGCCTTTTTATGGTTTCATGAATTAAACTTCCATTAAGATACTGACTCCTTAGCTAATTCTAGACTCCCAAAATTCTCGGCATTTAAGTCGTCGACGAAACTGAATGATAGAATTATAAAAATGTTCTAGTTTCATTGTTGGTTGGTATATAGGAAACAAAGTGTATTAATAGTTACCCGTAACTGCAGAAACTACAAAATAAAGTAAGGCTAGTATTAATTTTATCATGTCAATCAATCAGATTTTGAAAAATGAAAATCTGTATTTTTAGATTTTAAAGAATTTACAAAGACACCAGTTAGCCAGCAGTTTACTTTTTTTACATGTAATGCGTAATTTTTCTAAAAGATTTCAATTTTGTTTACTTTCAAATGTTACGTTGCTGTCAGATTCGTGAAACTTGGGAACCTTTAGTTCGACGTTTTTACCTTGAACGATCTTTGTTTGTTTGTCAAGAGTGTCGAAAAGGCTTTTACTATTATCAGCATGGTTTTCTGAATACATCTTCATTTAATAAATCCTCTAATACCAATGAGCATACATCTAATGCAGCTGAAAATTCTCGTTTACGTAAAGATTCATTGTCATCTGATTTCCCTGATTGTCGTGAAGTGATCCTTTTCTCTCGCCTGAATCGTATGATGAATGCAACTAGTAATGCGCTTAGGCAGCAAATTATGAATGATGAAGGTAAGTTGTATGGTTATAATCTGATAACTGAAGCTTATTACTTCTGATAATGATAATGATATGCATGATTTCAGTCCTGTAAACTACATTTGCTACATCGTGTATAGATGTTAGGAATACAGTTCAATAAAGGGTTGTAGCTAGTCTTTGTTACTTCATGTATTGTGTATGCAATTGGATTTTTTCTTAGATATACTTCACAGTCGTTGAACGATATGTAAACATACGAAAGTTTCGATAGAATTCGGGTGCAAAAGTGAAATAATAAAAGCTCTAAGGCTTGAAAAAAAACGTTCTTTAAAAATGTTTTATGAAAAATTGTATTTGTGTCTACGTTTGAGTTATGTACATATCTACGAAATGTATGTTGGATTCTAAGTTATTGAAAGATCTCCAATGGTTTGTTTATTGATTGGTCTGTACTTGTTTTTATCTCAGAATGACTTAAATATAAACAACTAATGGTAATTTTTGGTTTCGTAGTATGACGTTTTTATTTAAGACGTTATGAAATATCCGCATACTTTCATTTATTTGATGTTCTGGTTCACACAATTTCTCAAGTATGTGCCACCCACATCTATGGCGTTGTGTAGAGTATACCTGTTGTAAAGAGTCATTCTGATAAGTTGTGATGGCTTCTTAGTCCATATAGATTTATTGTTTTAACTTTATACAGTTTAAATACCTAAAAATTGAGTATTTCAGCTTATTATAAAGCTTTATTCAAACTAGTTGATTGACATAACTCACACTGCAGTGCAATAAAAACAATATTGTTTTGATATAAATAAATAATATATTTGTAATATCCCAATCAGTAGAAAATTAGATTTTCTGACGTTTCGTGACTTAGTGTAAGTCACTTCTTCAGAGAATAGATAACCAAATTAAAATTAATCCTTAGTAATGATACATACAATATTTTTTTGGTATTCTTTCAACTTTATATTTATTGAGTGAGATGGTTTCCTGAAATTTTCCGTTTTTTTGAAAGCTTATTCTTTATTACTAATTCTCATCAGCATAAAAACCACTAGAAGTGACCATAGAATACTCTCTCACTCCAGTTCAGAATCCCTCGACAGCGAACACCCATGTATGCACACAGGGCTAAACTGAAGTGGTTCATGTCTCTTGGTCTCATTAAATGACCGGACCGAATCCTGTTTATTCAATATATCCATCTTAAGTCATTTTATAGCACTGTACGATTCTTGTTGATTGCCATCGGTGAGTTAATATCTTCCTACCAAGTTGCTTGATTCCATGCCTGACCGGTTTCTACTAGAACTATGGAAAAATGATCAAAATCCTAGATACTGGTGGACATTGTATCTCTGATATGTTGTCTATCAGTTCGTATGAATTCGTTTAACTTGATTTATTGGTTTTTGCATGTTACTAATTTAACAGTTTTAATCATCAATCAGATTTAACCTTCTCTACCAGCCATTGAGAATATATCTTTAATGATTCCTCCCCATACAATTTATTTGTAACTAGCACGTCGTTTGGAACATTATGTAAAGCAAGTTTTAAATGAATTGTCTAATGATCCTATTCGTGTGAAAAAGCTTATCACTGGCAGACGTGTACAATTAGCTGAAGATCTAAGTGAGTCATGGACTCTGTTATATTGATTTTTAATACTTGAAATGTTAATTATTATAGCATCCTAACAAACTAAAATTCCTGGAAGTAATATGTCGTTGCTTGTTTCTAGTTAGGGCAGAAATTGAGAAAACGCTTACTTAGCTGTGATATCTTTCAATGAATTTTTATGGAATATCCCTATTCGTATAAGTATCGCATTTATAGGTTTAACGCATTTGAATAAATATAGACAATAATAATAATGTTAGACACTATCACCATTGGATGCCGGCTCAGTGGTCCAGTAGGTTAAGCGTTCGCGCACGAGGCCAAAAGCCATGGGTTTGAATCCCGCGAGCGGAATCGTGGATGCGCACTGCTGAGGAGTCCCACAATAGGACGAAACGACCGTCCAGTGTTTCCAGGTTTCCAAAAGTGGTCTAACATCAATCGGTTCATGATCTCAATCAAAAAAATAATCAGTAGACGAAAGTTCTTATTAATCATAAAAGTTGTTTCTTTTTATCATCTGACAAGAAATATATATATAATTGTATGTATGTACAGTGCAACCTTGTACATTTTTATTTGCTAGAATTAGAGTCATATGTTCCGTGTGAAAACTAGTGAAATTAGTCAGTTATCAAATTCTATGTAGAGTGGAGTTTGAACTTAAGGTTTTACGGTTTAGAGTTGAATGGTCTGACCAAAGAGTCACTGTTCTTTAGTGTATGTAATGCGATAATCGTAGCTACTAGTATGAAGGAATACTGCTAAGGCGGTAGCAAGAGTAGTCAAATTTTACTAGAAAGACTAAAATTTCTTCAGGAAAGATAATCGCTCGCACATTTCCTATTAATTCAATTTTCCATATGACCTTTACCCTCTGATTGATTGTCATGTTTTTTTTAGTTCGCTGAATAGCTACATGCTCGTAGGTCATATTCTGCTACTAGGTAACAACTTTTGTACCGATTTCGTTTGAATTGCTTGTCCTATCACAAATATCAAGTTACCGGGATTTCCGTTTTCTTCCTATCTTAGCCGTCAAGGTTCTATGTGTTTAGTATAATTGACTGTTGTCAGTTCCGAAAAGAACCGACAGTATTAGAGTTGCTCAATCGTTTCCGTCTCTAGATCCGTAACATCGTAGACCGTGATGAACCTCAGTAACAAGACACAAATACTTATGATCCTTTTTCATCACATATGAGGAACATGATATGTAATATGACGATAAGACAAAATCAGTGATAATTTCAAAGCACTGTCTGCATTTTGTGTTCAGTTTTTGTCATTATTGTACGAAAAGAAAAAACATGATGAATTCTACCGATAATTTGAATGTCTGGCTGGGACAATTAGTAAAATCTATGTAGGTCGTTTCAAGTTGTCGCTGTATAAATTGTTTTGGATCCTGGTAAATTAGTTGTTTAGTAGTCGCCGACTAAAATACATTTTAGCATACATATTCAGGTCAAAAGGTTGGCCAAGTCATAAATGTACTGTATTGATCAATTCGATATCCTAATTTATCAGCAGTAATTTCCTTTACTTTTTAATGAAAGTAAACCAGTAAATTCTTTGTTTTTCGCCACACCATCCCGTTTCAATTGTGCATACTGCGAGTTTTTTTCCTTTTTGACAGGTCGAACAAGACATATTCAAGAGAAATTAGAAGAGTTCATTGCAGCTTTAAAAGCAAGCGAATAACTGTGATAATTATCTTCGTTTCTCTAAAATTACTTAGTGTCATGCTAAAAACACTATGCACACATGCACATACATTTGGTTTCATTATGTAATTACTTTTATGTTTCTCATTATGTACACTTTTTCCGTTATAAAAGATACTTTTCATGATTATTTTGTTCAATGTCCATTTCAAAATGTATAAGTGTTTATTTATTGCTCATATTGGTTAAGCTGCTATTTTAAACAAGTTTCATTAGTCAATTGAATGTTGAGTTTTTATGTAATGTAAAATGAAAAAGAACAATTACCTATACTTAAATGCTATCTTATATGCGTATCTGTTTGAATGTGTTTATTCTTCCATACTATACACGCACATATTTTCTCACCTGTTTGTTGTTCAATTAGTTTTTGTCTTAATGTAATGATGTCAGTATCTTCTCGTTTAAATTAAAGTTATTATTCATGTAAATCTTACCGGTTATAAAATTCATTTCAAATTAGAATAAAAATTTGTTTTGCTTATATATGGGGAATTTGATTCAATAAAGAAATTATCTTTCATTTATTATTATTTATTATTTTAACACATAGATATTGGTACAAGGAGGCACCAAATATATATGCGCCACACAAGTCAAATTCGATATGTGTGAGGGCTGTGATACTGTCCGGGTGCCAAGACAGAAACAGGTGGTTTTCTTAGAGGGCCACACCCCGAGCCTTCGGCCTGAAGGTCTGATCCACAAGGCAGTGGAGCATCGTAAGGAGATGCAGTCCCATGGAAGCCAGTGACCAACAATTGGTTCATACGCCATTTGTTGCCTCAGGATACTGGAGCCCATGTGCACCATCAGTTTGGAATCCGGTCAAAGCGCCGGACATTCGCTTTTCGTCCTCTCATTTTTGTAAACAACACCCCCGCCACGAGAAGGCAGTGAGTAGGACTTCCCTGGCAGAGGCTATAGACGCGTGGCCATGTGAGGGCATTTGGGGGCTGTTATACTGAATTAATAAATAAATGTTCGATTCTTGTTTTTGTGGTTGAAAATCAAGTTTAACGATCTTCATACTTATTGTTAAGTTTTCTGTAAATAAAGTCAATTAATGGTGTAAAGTCGATTACTGTGTCATCTCGTCCTCCCAGGTATCTTCTGAAAAAGCTTGTACCAGGGCTGGCAGGCAGACTGAATCCTATAATTTAAAAGTTACAAATAAGTATTTACAATTATATTTTGTAGAAGAGCCCACAACTAAGGAGAAAGGTGAACTCGAAAAGTCATGTCCTACTAAAACGTAAATTGCAGAATAGTTTACTCAGCATTGTACTATCATCCAATTCAATACAACTGCGAGATTTAGTTACGTGATTTAAGTAGTTAGGAGGTAGATTTTGGTAGTTGTGAGTACATTCCTCTACAAACTATGTATTCAGCTTCAAATTGTGATGAATTTAGGTTATTATTCAATTTTGTCGTACCCAACGCATCATTTAAGAACTGATATGAACTTCTATATTTTTTTTCAGCTTGAATTATGTTTTAACATGTGATCAGTTGGGTCGTATGTTTTTCTAATATTCTCTTTTATTTCCAGTCAAGATTATATCTGTATTAGTGATTGTATAGTTGACAAACTTCAGCTCATGTATGTATAAAGAAAGTGACATTAATTGAATGCTTACTTTGTTTGATTGTTCTCCTAGTACTTTGTCCTCCACATATACGATAAATAATTTAAATTATACCCAGAAATTGTCTATTTACGGAGGTTATTTTCCAATAGATAATTAGTCCGGCAAATAACTAGTAGATTGTCAATAAATTACAAGTTTTTACAACTACAGTTAAGCATATCCTATAGTTTCACAGAAAATATTTTTTATGCAGGACATTTTGTGTAATAACTCGTTGCTTCTACATTTAATCAGTCTCAGTAACGGTCATATGATATGAAGTATGACCGAGGATGTTTTATTATTCTAACTTATAGTACACTTCAACTGGAACTTTTATAGAAAAAAATTCCATCAGTTTACACCATCTTAATTTTCATATATTTTCTACATTAATTGTGTTGATGTACGTTGCGTAATCGATTTTCAATTATTTTAAAATTATCAGACTGACTTCAACGACCAGAGAATAGTATCTTAAAATTGAGCTTGTTAAAATCTCCGTTACGTTTTAACCACTATTTGAATGTCTGTTTTCTGAACCAATTAAAAAGAAAACAATTTTTCAATGTATGAGATCTATTTAGAATTTGGATATTAATTTTTATTAACTTTCTACAAATTAACATTAGAAAGAAAGAAGAATCCATGTTCTGGCTATTAGATGAACAAATTGACCATAGATAAATTTTATGTCAAAAGGATTCGAGCTTATTATGACGATACAACAAGCACAGAAATCGAGGAAACGGACTCAATGCTTTATTATAAAACTCAAACATTTTATTGTGAAGTTGAAATAGATATTCCTACATGTATATCTGATCATGAGTGGACAGTTGGTCTTGTTCAAGCTTGTGATTATATGTATTTAGCTAATGATTATGAAGGAATTGGTCAATCACTTTGGGAATTTCATCCATTAAAAAGTGGTTTGAGACAATTAATCAATGATAGTGATGGGTTACAATATCCATTTTATAGTGTTCATCAAAGTTTATATAATATTAAAAAAGGTCCCTTAAAAAAATCAACTCTAAATTTATGTGTGAAAGATTATTTTCATCCTTCTGTTGTTTGGGAATTGCCTTTTTCTGGTGGTGTACGACTAACTGAAATCATTAGACAACAAAAATTTCTAATTTGGTTAGTAGTTATCAAATATGGAAAAAAGTTTTCATGTAAAGATGAGATTACTGTATTGGAAAAAATACGTTGGGAATATGACCTACGTATAAAAGTTGATCCATTTATGCCTTTGGGTAGTCGTATACGCAAAATTTATGATATCCAACATAATGGAGTTATTTTAACAAATTCGGATAAACCTTACAGACTACCCATCTCTGCAGCATATCCACCCCATTGTAACGCTGCCCAATCATTAATTTGGTATCCTAAAGACCCACACACAACAGCACGTATACTCGTGCCTCCTAAACAAATTATCGTTCCGTGGAAAGAATGGGTACATGACATGTTAGGTCCAAATGCTAGAGTTTGCAAACCAAATGAAGTTTTTGAGATCGTTGGTGATATAACTTAAGCCGAATTTTATGGAATTATATTTTCTCAAGCAAATAAATGAAAATTACTATTTTCCGTGCTTATATTATAGTTTCTAAATGATTAGAAATGTTTACCATTATCTATAGGACCAGTTTCTAATTAAAGAAGAAGGATCTAATGATGTATTTTTTACAACAATAAAAACTCTATTGTTTAAATTTCTAAACGAAATTCAAACCAGAAAGACAACCTTTTAATTTATCTATAGTTGTTATGCCATAAAGCATTACAAATTTATAAAACCTTTATCATCTTGTATAAGCTATGAAGCACGTTGATAGTAATATCATATAAATATACTTATCATTGAATTAAAATACACCTGGTATATTTTATTTTTATGTAGTTTATAAATGTGTCTATGTACATTTAATTATATATATATATATATATATATATATATATATATATATATATATATATATATATATATATATATATATATATATATATATTCTGATCGGATAAGATGCTTTTCAACGTTTTCAGAACCTTTGTTGGCGTTTTTTGAGGAGTTTTATGGATCTCCACAACACATACTCCCCCTTTAAAACGTAAGACCTTTCCTTCGGGTCTACTTGCAGCTTGATAAATGGTTTCTCGGGGTGTTCGGACTTTCTTGGTATCCAGCTTCTATGTGTGTCTGCTGAAGTTCCTGCCATTGGAGTATCTGTAATTATGTTTGGTCGAAGGCTCACTCGAATATGTATAGTGTTTAGCGTCCTTTTTCTCTGTTTATTTGGTTGATCTGTCTAATCCACGTTCCGAAAGCACCACACAGTTTGTATAAACATTTCCTATCCTCTTTTCAATGACTCCCCGCTCACTACGATTTTTCCGAATATATGACTTGACGACCACTTTATCTCCGACGTCAAAACTCTGGATATTCTGGTTTCTTCTATATCCATCCATTGGTTTGGGTGGCAACTTAGTGTCAAATATATTTCGGATGCGTCTCTCGAACATCGCTCCGGCAGGGGACTTTCCATCTTGGACAATAGGGTTAGGTGTAGTTCTATACACTGTTGGGAATTACTTGACTTATCCCCTTTCGTTCTCCTTTCAGTAGTGCTCTTTTGAATGTGTCCACGAAGAGCTCTGTCTGTCCATTTGATTTACGGTGATAGGGTGGAGAGCGCACACATCCAACTCGATTAGTGTTTCAGAAGTGCTTGAATGATTCTGCAGTAAGTTGTGAGCCGTTATCGTCCACTAAATTCTCCGGAACTCTTAAGCAGATCAACAGTCCAGATAACCTGTTGATTGTTTCACTGGCTGGGCAATTTGCCACGGCATAGATTTGTGGCTATTTTGTGAGTGCGTCCATTATGAGTAGAAACATTCTTCCTCATATTGGGCCGGCAAAATCTGAATGCAGGGTCTCCCCGTATTCGTTGCCTTTTTTCGAGGACATTTCTGGATCTCCCCAACAGTAAGTTTTTAAATCAACCCATCTTACAACCAACATATATATTTAGGTAAATTTAACCGGTTAGAAAATGAAAGAAGGTAGTTTACTAAATGATCAGATTTCGGATAATAGTGAAGAACAAAAATGTGATCATTGTCCCCCCCTCTATTGACATCCCAAGCTGATGGACTAAACGGTCAACTTTCTGCAAAGTGATTCTAAACGTCTGCTCCGTTCTGAAATTTTTTCTGGTAGTTTTTGGGAGGATAGTGGAAGTTCCACCGTAGAGTGTAAGAAATATCAATCATAATGTTCAACTTCCAGCTTAATAGTCTAGGAAATACTAAAAACTAGTTTGATGTCACTGTTTTGAGGCGAGACCCAACCAAGAAGAATCCTGAAGCTGATTCTCGGGAGTTTCGAAGAAAGAGACATATTATTGAAAAGCGCACTAAAAACTCGTGACTGAAATATCCGTATTCGACCAGATCGGCCGCTTGAGGATCGAATCAAGTGGAAGAATGCTCTTAAGTAGTTGAGGACTCGCAAATTAAATGGCGAAAATAACCTTACCATTAAGGGTTTTCGGGTAGTCAGATCTTGGAAGCCAATGCTTCCGAGGCCTGTATGGCTAGAACGAATGATTGCCAAAACACCTTAATTGTGTGCTACACGAACGCTCGTAGTCTTAGAAATAAAACGTTCGAGCTAAGTCTGATGGTGGAAGAATTATGTCCCGATATAATCGTTATTACAGAAACTTGGTTCACAGTAGATATAGACTGTTCTCCGTTCATTGCAGGCTATATCTGTATTAGTGGTGATAGAGTTTCAAGTCTCAAAGGGGGAGGTATAATATTATAAGTTAGGGATCACTTAAGTATACAATCAACCATCTCGGAGGCTCATATCAGTGGCACAAGTGAGGTTGCATGTTGTAAGATTAAATCTAGAAATGGGTTAGTGACTATAGGGGGAATATACCGTAGTCCGTTTTGTCTTGCTGACGACTTTATCCTAAGACACATCTGTTCTTGGAGTATGGCAGAATGTTGTCTCGTCATTAGGGACTTCAACGCACCGCATATCAACTGGATAGAGTTTACAGCTCTAGGTGGTGGTTTCGATAGCGATTTTTTATCTGCCATTATTCAGTGTGCACTTGTACAATGTATCACAAAACCGACACATATTGATTTCAATCATGATCCGTCACTGCTGGACCTCGCCTTCACCCACCACTGTGTGGATGTCTTTGATATTCAGCACCTTTCCCCACTAGTGAAAAGTGATCACGTTGTAATTCACTTTAAGTTTAGGACACATGGTATACAATTCGTATCTGCTCCACCCCGTCCCAATATCTGGCGAGCCAATATTCTGGCGATCAGAAACTGTGCTATCTCGACTGATTGGTCAGTCGACGCGGATGGATTGATCAAAAATGAATGGAATAAGTTTAAGGCTACATTCGAGTCCGTAACGTCGCCGTTTATCCCATGGTCAGCACGTAAGTTATCACATTGCCCTCCATGGATTAATAAGGAAACCCGAAAGCTGTTAAAGCGTAGGAAACATTTCTGGGACTTATTCTTGTTGACAGGTCATGAACCATTTAAGCGTGAGTACCAAAAATTCCGTAATATCTGTAAGACGACCATAGCCAAATCCCGTACCACTTACGAACGACAGTTAGTATATGATAGCCGTACTTGTCCGAAACGATTCTTTTCGTATATTAAACGACGAATGAAACGTAGTGATAGTATTCCCCCGTTACTGTTACACGAAAATTCAGAATTACTAGCTGAATCAGATCGAGCAAAAGCTGAGACTTTTTCAGACTATTTTAGCGAAGTCTCTTCTACGTTTATTGTAACAAATACTTGTCCCACTCACACCGAGATACCAACCATGGAATCTGTACAGGTGACTGAGGAAACAGTCCTTCCATTGATAAGTAACCTCAAACCTGGTAAGATACCGGTTGCTGTCATCTCTTGCGGACATAATTTCAAAACCGCTCGCGACACTCTTCAACATGTCCCTTTCACTCGCTCAACTCCCTAAAGATTGGAAGGACGCTATAGTCAGTCCTATATTCAAGGACGGTCAGAGACATTTAGTATCTAACTACCGGTCTGTTAGTCTAACTAGCATAGTCGTTAAGTTACTTGAAAAGTTAATTCGGGTTAGGTTGCTAAGCCACATAGATTTACACAATCTGTTAGCTCCTGAGCAACACGGATTTCGTAACAAGAGTTCATGCTCGACTAACTTGCTTATTGCGAGGGAGGATTGGACAGAAGCCCTAGATAACGATCTGTTTTTCGATGTGATATTCATAGATTTTAGCAAAGCATTTGACAAGGTTTCACACGTAGGTCTTATGCAGAAGCTCATGAGCTTCGGAATAATAGGTACTGTACATGAGTGGATGGGAAATTTCTTATGTGACTGCAGACAAAGAGTGAGGGTCAATGGAACGCTATCCGATTGGAAGCCGGTCAAAAGTGGTGTACCTTAAGGCACCATCTTAGGCCCTCTTCTCTTCCTTCTCTACATTAATGAGTTACCGCTGTTACTTAGGTCGTCGACATTATTGTTTGCGGATGATGTAAAAATCTGGAGAACAATAAAAATTGAGATTGACCATCTGGATCTTCAAGCTGACTTGGACGATTTAGTTAGATGGGCTCGAGCGTGGGGCTTAGAAATCAATGCTAGGAAGAGTGTGCTAATGCACACCGGTCACGTTAATAGTTACCGTTACACTATTGAGGGTAAACCTCTTCCTTGCGTTCAAGAGCATAAAGACTTAGGAGTAGTATTAATTCATGATTTAAAAACAACTACGCATTGCAAAGCAGCCGCTGTTAAACGTTTTCGTGAGTTATGGTCACTTTGCCGAGCGTTCAAATCTTTTGACGAGGAAACGTTTCGAATTTTATATCCCATATATGTTAGACCACATTTAGAGTACTGTGTCCAAGCATCTAGTCCGTGTCTGGTAAAGGATGCCAACTCCCTTGAGCGTGTCCAGCGTGTGGGAACGAAATTAGTGAAGGGTCTTTCTAGACTGCCTTACGATGAGTGCTTAAAACGCCTAGATCTTTTCTCCTTGTCGTATCGTTGGACACGAGGTAACCGTATACTGGCATTTCGCATCTTTAATTATGATTTTTGTGTTAATGTGTCTTATCTTTTTGCTCCCTCCAGCACTAATAATCTCCGTGGTCATAGCAAGAAGGTTCATAAACCAAGATCTAATAAACTTAAAGTGGGGTCCCGTTTTTCTCATCGAGTAGTCAATCATTGGAACGCCTTAACCGAACAAGTGGTATCAGCCCCGTCAGTGAATATTTTCAAGGAAAAGCTGGACCTTCACTGGGAAGCAATCTATCAGGATTAACACAGGTTGACCAACCTACTATCCTTATTACTGAAAACTGAAGACTGAAGACTGCTTCAATGTCACTTGCCCTTGACGTATCAAAAAGAGTAATGTATACTAAATGCTATCCTGCCAGGTATTTTGTATTTTTATTTGATTTTCAAATATAGATAATGAACTAATAATATAAGGATGCAATAATAATCATCCTTAAGAAAGAATTTTCGTCGAATAGTGTAATGGTGATCAGCTGAACAACTGACCACATGTGAACTTTATTAACAATGGAAAACTTGGGTGTATGTGTCAAGATAGATGTTGAGAGTATGGAACGAGACTGAAAATTCATACTGAGGTACCCTTAAATAAGGTTTAGCTCTAATGACTATTCATTGCGAATCAGCAATAATCTGTTTGCTAATTGTTAACACTGCGAAATCAAATACTGGAACATACTGACATGTCATATAAGTTATCGCCAGATTTTTTCGTGAATATTTGATATTGTCGTAATATTTATTGAAATCGTAAAAAATATCACTGTGTGTTATATGGACATCTAAACTTTTGTTTTTGCAACAGAAGTGGCTATGTTAACCTTTCCAATATTAAACTGTAGCACCAAACGGTAAAATGACTGAAGATGGCACAGGTATTCAGTGTTTGACAACGCTTTTACCAGCAACACATTATATAATTTGTACCCACTGAGAGAAATCAAAAGACAGAGTCGAGGAGATCGGAAGAGTGTATTTGGCGATTGCTAATATATCGGAATTCTCCGATCTAATCTGGCTAGCGATTGCGGTAGATGTTAAGCACAGCGTTAACACACGTGATCTGGTGCGGATGCATGACCGAGCGCCTTCAGTCAGATTAGTCCACTAAAACATATGGTCAGCTATCAATGTCGAAAACTTACAGAGCTATTTATTTTGGGGAGTTATTTACCGCTACATAACTATACTATGCTAGATATGATTTCTTGATGAATATTGACGGGAATCGAATCCCTTCGAACTTTATGACATATGACATACCAGCTACTGTTGTAAAAGAATACCTACGACATGAAAAACCTTATTTTAATTCGTGAAGCACTACCACTGGCCATAGTTAGGACACAACAACGCAAGCATCTTAGTTGTATGCAGTTGTATGTATGAAACACTATATGACAATCGAAATGACTTATAAATTGAAAGTGTTCTTCCAAACTATCCAGGACACTCAAATGCACATATACTAAAACAGCAAAAGAGACCACGAACAGGCCAACCAACTCAAACGATTCAAATAAAAGTTCTCGCCGTCACTTCGGCTGCTCAAGACAGTTTCAACAAAAGAGAGGACTTGGAAACGCACACACGATAAGGCATTTATAATATTTCGCTCTTAATAGCAGATGCTACCAATCGATCTGAATTCTAAATTATTTATGTACGAGCTAACCCTTTGGTTAAGCGTACGAAAACTAATATACCCTGGTTTTTCAGTGCTAACAGGAAAGCATGTACCAGTCTTGAAGTTAATAAGACTGATATTCAGACCTGGACGTGAGTGGATTGCACATGTAGCGTGGTGTCGAATCGAAATTGACTATGAACACTGCTACAGAGAAACACGTGCCAAATAAATCCATAAAATCCCGCGGAAGACAAATATCGGAAGGCAGTTAATGGACCAAATCGAGATATATACTCTGGAGATCTCGTGGTATCGAAAGGATACCAAGATCATGCCAGGATACAAGCTTGGTTACAGAACGTAACCGAATCCACGCGAGTTCACAATCGAAGTGTAAAAATAGTGGATGCTTTTTAGCTCAGTTAAACAAAAGCACATTAAATCAAGCACTAGTACAGTTGGTTATAATAATGATTGTTTTCAATAAACCAGTCGTGTTCTCCTGTAAAAAGTGAGTCACTACACACATATCCCGTTAACGTGGGCAGCAAACAAAAAGATTTCGCCTTTTTGGAAATGAATCCATGTTGCAAAAGTATAATAATTTGGTGCTCATCTAGATGATAGCCAATATTATTTTAATGGAAATTTTATCCGAAGTTCTAGATGAGATGGAGGCGTAGTCAATTACACGATAGTTATCTACGTCTAATCTGGATTTCTTTTTAAGGTAAGGGATAATGTACTTACTTTTCCATCATTTAGTGAAAATGCCAGAATCAAAGGATAGATTAAAGATCCTATTAGGCAAGAGGGAAACGTTAGAACCCATCATAACAACTTCTAAGAGAAGGTTTTAATGAGATTATTGCACCTCTCACAATACTCTGTGTCAATTCTATATCTGTTTATACATATGCGTTGAAGCTGCCGGTTATGCGTACATTCTGACTACTTCTAGTGAATCTCTGTGTAAATGTGTTGTTAAGTAGCTGACATAGTTTTTAATGTTGCTGATTGAATGTTGGGAATAAATGAGTAATCGTGCTGAAAAAAGCATTCTTCAGTTAAGATTTGAATTTGTTAAGAATATAACCACAATAAGTAACATATGGATTTTTTGTTATAATTAGAGCGACTAAGTTCAGACTGGACTTAAGTTTATGATAAAGAAATTTCAGTGTAGCATTACACTCACTAGAAGAAAGAGACACATCCCAAATAAGATCACGTAGTAGAATTTCGGGGTTGAACCAGTTGATGCTTGCAGAGTTTCTGGATACAACGAAAGAGCAGTCCACGTTAGATCTGTTCAATCTAATCCATCATCATTTTCTATCATTTCTTATTGCATTCTGAATTTTGTATTTTTCAGCCACTCGTTACATTACATTCAGGACCACTTTTTCATAGTCACTAACGATATCGAGAAAGTAAGGGGAGACAAATAATAAATATTTCTACAGTCTTAACTTTGCTGGTAGACAACCATGAGAACGAGTCCTTGATCGCATTCAAAGTCTTAGTATCGGAGGCACTTTAATTGGAAAGTAGGTCAGCGTTTGACTGATAGTAATAGGAAAAATACTGTACAATCCTGGGATAAGGCAACACTTCATTTAGGCTACGCCGTCTGTATAAGGAAACCCTCTACACTAAGGTTGATGGTGCAAGGTCTAACTAAACACGCCTTGGCCTCAGTCGACCTTGATTTCCAACCCACCTTACAGAACACAGAGACCAAGGTCTCAGTGTTGGAATACACTATACAGACAAAAATCCTTCAGCGACCAGCTCGCTCAGAACTGGTTAACACACCTTAAACAACAAACTGTTTAAAAGCCAGATTGCAGACTGCTGTAGAGGTGAGCCACATACTGAGACAAACAACCAAATGCCTCTGTAGCAACGTAGGGGATTATAGGGTAAAGTAGCAAAAGTTAGAAACATGTACATCCATTTAGATCTGAAGATCATAGTCTTCACTGAAATATGGCTATCGCCCTGATGAAAAGTGTGCTTATGATACACGATATTTTTCAAATGCAACAGAGTACAAAAAAATAGGAGGTGAGGTTAGAATATATATCAATAGGCACTTCAAAGCCAAAACGCCACAGAGTGCTGAGCTAATCGAGGTGGCAGCATCATGCTAGTGTTGTTTAGATATTAACGGCATGAAGTACTTTAATAAAGAAATATACACACCACTTACTTTTTCAAGAACCCAAAAACATGAAATAATGCAGGATACAGTGAAATTACCGCACCTCAGTTTTGACCATATACAACTAGCCGAAAACTTCAACACTCCATGTGATCACAAACGAAATACTTCGCCAGGACGATAATGTTCCCTGACTTAGTTAAACTAGAGTGAATCATACCACTATGTAGATTACCTCTTTGTCATATCCAGGTACTATGGTTGCTTTAATGACCGTATAATACAAACAACGTTATTATGGTAAAATTTTGGTAAGAGTAGGCACAAGGAACAGCATGCGACCACCATAGTATGGGCTAGTCCATGGCATGCAGTTAAACGATGCTGATTGGTTGTCATTAATCTTGGCAAGGATTGGTGAACTGTTCGACTTTCAGTAGAGCGACTGCTGTACGATTTCGGAAGGGACGTGACACTTCGATGACCCTACAGAATTAATAACAATAGAGGAACAAGCAGTAGATGTTGCGTCAGAATTTAGCCCGTCGAGATGTTATGAACATTCCGTTCAATTTAACACAAAGCACTAATACTTCTCATGGAATGTTACTCCCAATTATCACACCAGACAGCGATCTCATGCTTCTAACTACGGAGAGGTTAGACACAGGCTTAAACCACACAGAGAATCCGGTCAACGCAACGCTCCCACTTCCCCATTTTGAATTGCACTCTTTTGGAATAATTTCTTGGCCAAAGTAACTGTAGTCAACCCAGTACATAGCTTTGGGAGGATACTTGAAAAATATGTACTCACCTGTAAATTACCTTCTCAGTCTTGGACCAGCTGCTTAATGAATATCTCATAATTACCACGGTTATCGCTACCACATAATTAGTGACTACTTCCTACCTCTAATATTATCATCTTCGTTCTACTGATATTTTTTTCAATACCATCTTCTTACACATTTTCAATTACATAAGTTATTTATATATTCTCGAACCATTCATTTATTAGCACTGAAATTATCACTTTATTATTCTTCGATTGCAACTAACCAACATCCCGCCTAATAATGCGATAGCTGCTGACATTCGGAAACGCTACTGCCCTGAGACAAACTCACTTACTAAACTACAGGATGTATAAATTCACAAATGATTCCTGTAGTGACTGAAATTACAGCAAACGAGTGGCTAGGATGTTACACATTGAACATAACTAAGTACTTGAAACCGTAACAAAACAATAAGGAACGAAAATATAGTACTCCACCCCTCACTCCAAAAGGACAAGGTCACTTTGGAGCGTATCCAACGGCCAGCCACGAAATCAGTTCGCGGACTCAAATCTAAGCCTTACGAAGAACGCCTCCATTCACTAGACCTTTACCCATTAGAGTATAGGCGTCTTAGAGGTGATTTATTAATGGCTTATAGTATTCTTAACACTTCTGGACATCCTCTTAAACACCAACTCAAGCTTAGTTCGAATACTAACCTAAGAGGTAACACCCAGAAACTGGAAACTCAACATAGCAAGACGGGATGTAGACACAACTTCTACTCCTTAAGAGTTGTCAAAAGCTGGAATTCGCTGCCGACCGAGCTAGTCCAAGCGACTTCTCAGGAGTCTTTCAAGAGGCAACTTGACCTATTCTTAAGGACCAAAGACAGTATCATACTATGATTTACCAATTTCTCTTCCTCTTTTATTGTTAACATACCTAGGTTCCTGCTTGGAGAATTTGGTGATCCCCTGCTACTAGACACGGAAGCCTGTTAAGCGAAAGCTTCCTCTATTCCGTCCACAACCATTTTTTTGAATCATTTTGAATGGAAATAAGTTGATTGGCTCATACAAGCTCATGATGCAAATATTGGATATTGGATGAGGTTTTCTAGGGCCGTTTTGAAAGTGTTGATACTAATCCCTTCTGCTGTTCCCTAGCTTCAGTTAGGTTCCCCAATAACTTGTAGATAGTTGCTTCACTGTGATTGAATCCAGTTCAAATAAATTATGATGCATCTTTACGATGAATATGTTAGACGCTGTCACGGAATTTAAGATGATGTTCCAGCTACAACTACTCTAAGGAAATAGCTTTAACAGGATGAGTGCATGTTTATTTTCTCAGCACTTTTGGGGAGAAAAACATTCAGGGTTTGATGCTATGTATCAAAATTTCAAATTATGTTATCGCACTTCGTCTGAATTTGCCGAATTTCTCCGTGAAAGTTATACAGCAGAAGACAATTATTACAAAACACTAGTTAAACTATCTAAACAAGCAGGATCATACAACAACACTAGTAGTTTCAAACCATGTTGGTCTCTCCTTAAGCAGTTGATTGACCAAATCTCCCAGGTCCACCTAACTATTGCACAAGAACGACAGAATCTATCAAGAGATGTACAAAAGTATCTGGAGGAGCAACACAAGAAGCAAAAGCTAATCAAAGATACAGAAGCTTCAACGCAGGAAGTTGTACATGCTTTTCAGGTAGTCCTTTCTTATCTTTTTATATCTTATCGCCGATAGGTAACGTTTATCCATTACAATATAAATTGCTTAATTCCCATGTATTATGTTCTCAATAATTGCTGTTATCAATTACGTCATGGTTTATTATACTATGCCATTAAATCGTTGCATTTTGCTGAGGCACTAAGTAGTTTTTACTTCTCTGAACTACTGAAAGTCAGTAACATCATCTTGAGCATGTTATTGTTCATCAACATTTCCTTTCCCTCGTAAGGTTTACTCTAGTGTCCTTAGTTACGTTTTTTCTCTATTTACTCCGTAGGGTGTGAAATCAGGATTCAAACTCTTGAAAAACTTTGTTGTATTTGTCTGTATACCAAGCATCCAAGGGATTTAGAATGACATCCAAAAATCTTGTAAATGTCGTGATTCGACGATCTAAAGGTTTTTGAGAGATGGGTTCAGGTTATGTTATTCTCAACATTTCATCGAAAAAAAACACTTCCAGTTTCTTAAAGAACATTATTCATCGCTATGATTTCATTAGTCAGTATACTATAAGTTCTGATAGTCCGTAGATTCGGATGGAAAAGCCTTAGTGCACCACTTATATATGTATGAAAGGATAGTCTCTAAGGTGGTAGATTTTACTAGTTATTTTAATTTATAACCTAATAAAACTTATTTCATGAGCTAAAAGTCGAAAAACTATCTCTTCATAATTTTCAGTCGTTTTTTTTTGAGCTATGGAAGTAATGCATTTATGTTTCATAAATAGTTCACGGTTTTTATATAGAGCTACCTTCTTCCATTCAACTACTATTTCGCTGCTCAGGTAACTTCCGTTCAACTTCAGAAAGCGAAGGAGGCATATCATTCACGTTATAATGAATATGAGCGTGCTATGCGCTTGGAGTCTGGTTCTAATCGAGATCAAGAAAAACTGGAGGTCAAGCTTAAGAAAGCTCAGGATGAGTACAAATATTCGGTTGAAAAGTATAATAACCTACGCAACCAGTTCGTGAGCAAAATGCACATCTCTTGTGCCCAGTTTGAGGTAATCTAGACTCTCGGTACATATGCTATACTATTGAGTTTTTTTTGGACTGTTTCCAAAAATAGGCTCTAGTTTTGGATTTAACTATTATTACTCGTCAAAATATTTCAGGTGCTTTTGTTGATTGCGGTGAATGTGTCATGCGTCCAAGACTCCATAGCAATGGCAACCATGATACTGCATGGAATTGAACCAAGTTCTTTTAGGTCTTATAACAAGCAGTTTCCTTGCCCATTTAATTCTAAGCATAATTTACTGCTTAGTTTGACTTCGGTAGTGCTGAAGACTTAAACAAGAGTACGTTTAATCACAAAACACTCAGTTAAAATGAAACATGTATTCTGAATTTCCTGATAGCTTACCACTTCCAATTGCTTACTATGAAGCTTCAGTTAAATCTGTTTTTTTCTCCGATATTGAGATCGGTCTGTTGCTCTGCTAATTCATACTACACTCATTCAGTAATAAAAATTCCAATCGTATTCAACTAGCGACATTTATATGACAGTGTCTTATCTGCAAAATAGTTTGACTTTTAGATATTTTGTCATTTTAGTTCTACAATATTTAACATATCTATAATTGGTCTGATTTATTGCAAAAATCTAGATCGTTTATCGGATACTGTATATGTATATTATGCTTACCAGTAAATCATTACAATCTAATAATGAACTGATGTCATATATTTCCCAAGAATAATAAATGAACTACTACTAGTGTCAAAGCACGTATCAAGGAAAGTGCACGTGTAGTTTCTTAAAAAAAAGATCGTGATATATTTTCAGAAGTTTGAAACCAACACTTTACATGAAATCCAATAAGCGTGAGCTTATTCACAGCTTATATTGTATCAACTGCTATTAATCAATACCAATGATCATCCTAAACGCTGCAAGTCTGAAAACTTACGCTTAAAAGAAAATCGGTAAAACGAGTTGCATAAATAAGTATTTATGTGTTATTAACTTTGACTGAATGAAATCAGTTAGTGGTTCATGTGAATGCCCCTTATTTAACTCATTTCTTTAATATCCTTTTCTTCATTAATGGTGCTATCTTAATTGAGAGGAATTGCCGGCTTGTGAAAAACGTGTCCTGGATATTTTAAGGACAAATTTTTGATCAGACTAAGTATTTTAGGCCAAGTAACTCTGATATGGTGATAATAGCTTGTGGTATAGTTAGAGAAGTAGCATTTTGACTAACGTTCTGTTTTGAATTTTAAAATGATATTCTATACTGTGTTCACTGTTTGGCCCGTTTATTTCTCAACCTGTGACTCAAATAACTCTAATTCCCATTATCGTTCCTTTACTTTTGTCTTATAAAAGGAAATCGAAGTTGCACATCTGGAACAGATGAAAGAATTTCTGCATCGGTATGCATCTGTCTGGTCCATCACGGGTGATGCTTTAGGCAAATTACACAGTCAGTTTGATCGTGATTTAACTGAGTTGACTACAGACAGATTATTGAATATTCTTGTAACCGAAAGAGGCACTGGGACTTTGGAACCACAAGGTGTGCAGTTTGAGGATGCAGAGGTTGCTGCCGCGTTTTCATCAAATGCAACTGAACGTGCCAACGGAATAACAACCAATGGTGTTCGTGTTTTAGAGGCATTTTTCGCTCGCGAAGCTAGAGCTGCCTCTGCACTTGCAAGTAATTTACAGCATGAAGCTTGTCTAAGAAATCAAAATATTCTGCTCAAAACGTTTTAGTGTTATGGTTAGATAAAAACTTATGTATATGCTTATTAGACATAATACTCATTCGTTTGCTTTGCAAATCAAAACGTATGATAAATTAAAACGAATCCATTTTGTGAACGTTTGCGCTTCTAGTTTGAAATATTTCAGAAAATTACTTCCAAGGACTGAAATTGAAGGTATAGAAACCCGTTCTTAATACTACCCACAATTAAAAATTGTGACAAACATAAATGTTCTGAATGATCTCTCCTGAAGTAATTAATCGAACATGTAACGGATCTGTATAAAGCAGTAAAATATTTAGAATGAAAATGAAAATAAAAAATAATTAGCTATAAGTTATTAGTTAAATTTCAATTATTTAGATAAAACAGTGACTCAATGTGGTACAGATGCTTAAATAATTTTATCTTTCTTGTTGTGAACAGTTTATTTGTGTTGATAATCCTCAATAATTGTGACTAACCAGATTGTACGACGTCTGTTTTTATTATTTGTTTAGTTCTCACCATTTCACTTCACTAGTATAGAAGTTAATACTCTTTTTAAATCTGAACTTGTAAATTTGTTAGCTCAATACAGCATGATTTTTAGCCAATGTCTGTTGTTTGTGTTCATAATCAACTATTCGGTTATTTATTTATTCTAAAGAAGTGGCTTACATTAAGTCATGAAAAGTTAAAAATACAACTTCTCTACCCACTGGGATATAACAAAAATATATTTATTATTAGCTTTCTACCCAATAGACAGTTGATAGACGCATTCCTAATTAAAACCGTGGTCAGACAAGGCCACTTATTCTCTCCCTAACTCTTTCTTCTGATGGTCGACTGTATTATGAAAACCTCCACATCTGAGGGGAAGCACGGAATACAATGGACGAATTACATGCAACTAGACGATTTGGACTTCGCAGATGACCTGACCCTTCCATCCCATACACACGAACGAATCCAGGTGAGGACAACTAGTGTAGCAGCATCCTCAGCATCAATAGGCCTCAACATACACAAGGGAAAAAACAAGGTCCTCAAACACAACAAGGAGAACACGAACCCAATCAAACTTGATGGAGAAACTGTGAGAGGTGTGGAAAGTTTCACGTACCTGGACAGCATCATCGATGAACAACGAGGATCAGATGCAGACATAAAGGCGAGGTTTGGCAAAGCAAGGGCCGCATTCCTACAATCGAAGAACATATGGAACTCAATACACCTTTCAACCAATATCAAAGTGAGAATCTTCAATACGGACGTCAAGACAGTTCTACTGTACGGAGCTGAAACTTGGAGAACTACTACAACCATCATCAAGAAGGTACGAGTATTTATAAATAGTTGTCTATACAATATACTCAACGTTCATTGGCCGGATACTATCAGTAACAGCCTTCTGTGGGAGAGAACAAACCAGCTTTCAGTTGAAGAGGAAATTCGAAAAGTCGCTGGAAGTGGATGGAACATGCATTACAGAAATTATTAAACTGTATCACGAAGCAGGCCCTAACTTGCAATGCTGAAGGGAAATGGAATAGAGTAAGGTCAAAAAAGGATTTTTCAGGAAAACGTTTGATGGGGAATGCTGGTGAGCGGTCTATGTTTCTCTACGGGGAGGGTCAACAGGCGTAAGTTCTACTAAGTGCTCAGTTTATTTGAAACTATCAAGTCGAACATTGGCATCGATACTTATATGATTGACTACGTTTTTTTGTGTTAGAGTGTATGGTGTTTTCACAATATGTTGTTTTGTGCTATCTTTAGTTGAAACATTTTTCCGTGTAGTTGTAGGTTCTGGTACCAAAGATAATGGTGAATCAAGTCTCAACAGCTTAACAGATGTTAGATCAGACGCAATCTCTGTAACTAGCATTTCCGTAGGTGTTGTGCCGTCGGTAACAAATGTATCAATTTCTGGCAATGGAACTGCAAGACGTCGAGAAGGATTTTTTCGTCGACGCCGTAATTCCTTGTCACAAGATCCTGCTCCTGCTGTCGGTGACAATAATGCATCAGGATCATCCACCTCAGTCGGTGCGGCCATTGGGACAAACACCAATATTCAAGCTAGTGGTAGTATAAGTCTCAGTGCTTTCACCGTCGTTGCCAAACGTGGGATTCGCCGATTAGGCACTCCTTATTCAAATGGTAAAGATAAACCAATAAAGCAAATGGACAAGTCAGGTAGATTTGTTTGGCAATACATAATTTAAGTAGTTTCTATTGATGTTTAGCTTCGCTTTTTAATAAATAGCTTATGTGTTAAGTGGAGTCTCTAAATCGAATTTTGTGTTACAATTAGCCTCTGAACGTAAAATTTCATTTTTAGTAAACATCTTAGTATTTGGCAAATATTAGGGGTGTTTGAAGTATATGATCCTGATGATTGTACTTAAATCTAAGTTAACTTATTCTCCAAGTGCTTGGGTACGAGACGCAGTCTAGGTATGGGGTTTAATGATACTGCTCAGTTCTCCAAACCGAAGTAGGTGTAGCAGGATTTCAACCTGTGACCTAGTGGCTGAAAGTCAAACCCATTGGCCACAGGACAAATATACAGAAAATTGAGGCTTTCTGTGCTATTTTCCGGACTATTATTATTTGTATCTTCATTGCATTTTGTAGATAACTATATCGTTACATTTCTATACCTTCTTTATTGTAAGCTTCCATTGAACCTATTGATTATTGTTGTGCATTTTAATATTCCTTAATTATTGCTAATTGATTATATAATGTCTGCTCAGCCCTCTACCACCTATGTTCCTATCGCGCTTGATGTTTGCTTTCTTTTATGGCTTGCTGTATGGTCAGGCGTTCGCAGTGCATTATTGCATCAGTTTTCTAGTCATTATCGAATTGAATACAATAAAGAACTAATTCGCCTCCTATCATCGTCTTCTGATCGGCCACTGAGTCAGAAAGGGACTCGAGGACTAATAGGAGTTAAGGCCGTGTTGGTCACTTATCGGTCAGTGTTTAAATTCGTGAAATTTATCACGGGTCCGTTTGGGGATATGATACGCAATATCGATTCGGAATTCTCAAGTCTTCACAAATCTTTACCAATTTTTCCCGGAATACAACACCACTAAGGCACGATTACACGGCTAACGCATCCTTAAGTCTGAGTATACTGATTGGGTTACCTCCAACCAATCAGCCCCTTAGGATGAATCGCGATACTGATACCTTGAGTAAATTTTACAAAAACATATGTTTCTATTACTTTACCTTCTGTTATTCGAATTCATTAGAATTTATCTTGTGCCAACTCGTTCTCGTTTTAGTTGTTTTCAAGTAGAGTGAAGAGTATTTGTCAAGATATATTAAACAAAAGAATGTAACGGTGTCAGATATTAGCACTCAGTAATCACTTGCATGTATATTTAGTGAAATTTCACTAAATATACATGATCTATCAGCACATGATATTCTATTCCCAATAAAACTTCACTTATTACCACTGGCTATTTATATTCTCTATCAAATACAATTACTCGTTATTTAGCTATTTTTTCTTAAATTAGACGAAAAAAACTTTTTCGGACTCTTGTAGATATTGGCAAAGTTCTGATCATGGGTCTGATAAATTGAGATTACTCATACAATAAAGTGTTTCTGATTAATGGTTAGTGAAATCGAAGAAACGATAAGTGAACTTAATTCAATCAGTAACACATAAAGTATCTCTGTTTGTCTTTATTTTAATCTTTACGATACTGTTGCTATATTTTTCGATATCTTCAGTATCAGTTACTTATTTTTGCAGATACCATTACTTCAAAAAGTGATGATTGGCGGACTACTACACCCGTAGAATTACCGAAAGACGAAGACGGTTATAACATTAGACCACCTGATCCATGGGGTGAAAACTCTTCAAATTTCAATCATTCTGAGGCTGATGACTCAGGTTCCGAAGAAGATCTAGAAAACAAAGCGAACAAAACATTTCATGGCCTAAAAGTAGGTATTTATCTTTCCTTAGAGTTGTATAATAGGCTGTCACGGTTTAAGTTCATTTCTTGTTGTACTGTATTTGAAAGTTTCGATATGATATATTGATTCACTGTGAAGAACAATCTAGATAACTAGAATCTCAGGTGAACAAATCATCTCTGTGCAACTTGGTTGACTTGGGATATTGTGAGTACACTAAAGTGTTGTGTGGACTGAAACAATAGGATAGTGATCTTTTTAGCTGCATATATATATATATATATATATATATATATATATATATATATATATATATATATATATATATATATATATATATATAAACTGATTGTATAAAATTCAATCCAGTAGTGAAGATTAATACTTCCGATTGAGACTCTTAATAATGTGGGACACATTTAGTACTTTGTGTGATTTTGTTTGTTTGAATGATACTAACAGCTTATGACTCAAAATGTTTTTGTGATTTTGAGTGCAGAAGTAGGATGGAAGAAAGTTAGGGGCGACAAAAACAAAATATAGCACCAGTCCATGAGGTCACTGACACTTAGACTTATCCATATAAATAGGTATGGACTATCTGGTTGGGGTTCGCGTGATTATCATAACCAATGGTTAGGAACTTCTAATGACATGACTCATACTCGTTTTTAATGGCGGGTATGTATCCTCAAACTTTGAGATTCTAAATTCCCCGTAACTTTTGTTGTTTTTATTTCGCTAGTTTATATTTTCTTCTCGAATCGTATCTTCGAGCCTAATTTTTCCTACTATTACTGATACCGTTACTATCTTCCATTCTGGGATTTGGCTTAACAACTTTATCTCTGTGCTAATCGGTACGGAAACTTAAACCGATGTACATACGTACCATGTTCTATGTTGTGACTGACTGACTAACTGACTGAAAACCTAACTTTACATACGACGGAGTTGCGCGTTCGATCATCTTTTTATTGAATAGTCTTTACTAAACTTTGTAATTGTGAAATTTTGAGTTTAGCAACAAAAGCTTGGTACAGGAAATCGTTTCCCTATATGTATATACCTCCAATTCAGCTTGATTACATTAAATATGAATTCTAGATATCAGATGAGATGATATAGATTTGTTGTTTGTTCTGACGTTTTCCATTTTATGGAACTACGTAAAGATGTGTTTCCGTTTATTTTAACACGTAGATGTGACAGTTACACAATAATTGATTATTTAGTAGTAACCTATTGTAACAGCCTAAAACGTTATCACTCACATAATAGGACTTCGACTGATGCTTAGTCGGATTGTTCTGTTTACACCAATCAGTCTTTTAGTATTAATTAACATCATGTTAGGTTTGAATGATAATCAAATTATGTAGGTTGTTACAATACGATCAGTGTACCAAATAATTCAACGTTATGGCACACTTTGTTTCGACATTAGGTGGTCATAGGAATTTGACAGCAAGTCCCTGATCAAGATTTTGCTCCAGTTATCATGCGTCAATAGGGTATACATGATGTTTTGATGGAACTGATGCGCTTTGTGGGATTCGAACCCGTGCCACTCAAACCACAATCAGAGACACTACTCCTAAGCCTCTCGAATTGACTAATTTTATTTTATTGGTCATCACGAGATATTGTACTTACCAGTGATGAAATACTGTGGGCAATAGTTTTTGAGGATTAAAATAATTAGCTGCGTTGATTATTTTCTATCAAAATAATATTTAAATCTGTCATGATAATTACACCACTAGTCAAACCCTTGCGAATGCATTATACTCCAGCGTCAGCATCATCCACATAGTTGGCATTGAAAAGATCCTCTTTTTAAAACTAAGTGTAAATTAAACTTTCTAACACAACCACTCAGTTTAGCCTTCATTAAAAACACAAAAAGTGCTAACAAATTTTGAAACCGTTAGTATGGTTTCATTGAAATGATCAATAGTAAATCTACAAATTGAAAAAAGTTGCTAATGTCATTTTTTTGAGAGCTTACGATACATGGGTTAGAAGAGTGTTTCATCTGGCGAATGTTTACATCATATACCACAACAACTCTAATGTGTTTCTGGAAGATAGATTGCTACAGTTGATCAGTTCTTTGTTCAAACAATATGTAACTTGCTCCTATAAGTTCAGATCCATGTTTTACCCTTGATAACCCATCATTACCAATGCTCGTTCGAGGCCACTTTCTTCATAAATGGTATGTCCTGCGATCGAACGCTCTCGACCACTACTCCTTGTTCAACTTTTAAATTTGCTTCACGTCAAGATAAATTTAAGTGCACAAACGAAAGATTATTTATTTGCTTAAAAAACTATTTCATATCCCTAGAAATGTATTGAAAGCAAGCGCAAACGTTAATAATGACTTGTCAATCCAACTAATCAAATCAGGAGTAAATATTGGTGCATAAATTTCTGTAATTTGCTACTGATGTTTATTGGCTGGAAAGTATTCTAGGAGTTTCATTGAATTTTTCGGCTATTTTCAAGGATAATTTTCACCATCTAAGAACTATAGGTCTTGAAAATGTTATTAAGAAAAACTCATGTATTTATGTATGCATTTAACAATGCGACACGTCGATTATATCTTACCTTTCATCTAGGTTAATATCCGTCCAGTTGGAGAGTTTGCTCCAGGAGTAGCGCTTAAATATAATGGGGATAAATTAGAATCTCGTCCAAAGCCTTTAGAAACAATAAGAAGTCCTAAAAGCACTGGGAATTCACAAGTCCCTTTACTTATTGATCATCGTATCGGATCAACACTTCGATCACCACGTTCAAGCATATCTTCATGTCAAAATATTCCTATCACTGCAGTATCGGATGGCATATCAAATCATGATTTGATTAATGCATTACCTCTCCCACCATTGTTACCGCCTCCTCCTCAACCGCCATCGTCATCAGTGTCATCATCTACCACTGAATCTTTTGCAGCTATCGGTGCTGGTGGTTCAATGCGTGCTCGGAATGTCGGTTTGTCATCGTTTAATACACTCAGTAAGGGTCATTCAATTTCAGCGATACGTCCACGTGGATACAGTTGCAATACATGGACTAAAAGTAATTGCCTTTTTATTTTCAAATAAGTCGATTGTTGGCGATTTTTCTTAGATTCATGTTGACGATAGTGTTTACGCACACCTACCATGATAATATTGTTGTTACGAAGATAGAAAACAGGAAAATATGAAACTTGGGTAGCTAATACTTGGCGTATGTGTTTATGTATTTCTAATAAATATTCATTAAACAGTTGTTTTGTGTTATTTTTATGTAGTTCTAACTGTGTACAAAAATATGTTAATAAGCTTTGTATCAAAAATATTCTAATTGTGAGCACTTACTAGTGCTTTGTATATATATATCCGGAGCAGTGGTAGCTAAGTGATATCACTACCTACCATGTACAATGATCTATAGCTCAATCTGCGTATATAAGCCTGTACTTGGTTACTAAGACATAAGAAATAAATATATCATTAGAATAGGTACTAGCTGTTTACAAATGTCTGCACTGTATATTGTGAATAATTTTGGTGGAGTTTTGTTCTCTGAACTGAGTGGTTTGATCGTGGCGCTTTCATCGTTCTTCTGAACGACATCATCAGCACAAACTTCAGATAGAAGTGAATTGTTTGAATTTCTCCATATGCGTTTCACAGCTTGTTCTGTGCACCTCGATGTTGATTGGTTCTTGTTGACCTTAAATTTATCATTGTTTACTTCTTTGTTTTGGTTGTGTCTCCCATTGGTTTGATTTTTGTTCCTATATTTGTGAATGATTTTCCTGATTGGTTGATAAATTGGATTGATTTCAATATGTTTGTTGATCGCTGATTGACCTGAGTGCCAGGCTTCTAAAAATTCTCTGGTGTTTTTGGAGTTTCTTCTGTCTAAGATTTCTACATTTTCCCAATCGAAAGAGTGTCCGTAGTTATCCACGTGTATTGATATAAGTGAAGAGATATCATGGCGTTTGACTACTAATTGATGTTCACGTAGGCGCTTTGTCCGATGTAGTGTTTGTCGCAGTTGGTACAATTTATTTTGTAGATGATGTTTAATTTGTTTTCCTTTGTTATTTCATCTTTTGGTTTGCATAGGATTGATTGTAGTGATTTTGTTGGTTTGTGTGCCACACTTATCCCGAAGGTTTTCAGCAGTCTCGTTGCGGTTTCTGATATTCCTTGTATGTACGGTAGGGTGATCCTTTTGTTGATTTTTGTGCTTGATTTGGGTTCTGATGCTGCGTGCGGTTGGTGTCTTTGATGGAGTCGATTGGGTAGCCGTTTTTTTGAAATATGTTCTTCAGGTATTTCTCTTGATTTTTTCGTGCTGCCAGTGTGCTGCAGTGTGTCCTCGCCCTCTTGAACAATGTGTGTACGCAGTTGATTTTGTGAGCTCTTGGGTTGTTGCTGTTGTAGTTGAGAATTTGTTCTGTATGGGTCGGTTTCCTATATACTTGAGTTTCCAGTTTTCCTGTGTCAGTTCTAGTGATCAATATATCCAAGAATGCTAGTTGGTTGTTTGACTCCTGTTCCATTGTGAACTTGATGTCATTGAAAACGTTGTTGATCAGTTTGTATGTGTTTTCCAGTTCATTCTTTTTGACGATGACGATGGTTTCGCCTACGTAGCGAATCCAAATTTTTGGCTTGATCACTGGTAATATCGTGGCTTCTAGTCTTTGCATCACTGCCTCTGCGATCAGTCCTGATATTGGTGATCCCATTGGTGTCCCTTTTGTTTGTTCGTAGATTTTGTTGTTGAATTGAAAATATGTTGTTAGGCATTAATCGATGAGTTCCAGTAGACTTTGAATTTGAAGCTTCATGTATTTGGTGAGATTTGTGTCATTGTTGAGTAGCAGGGATATAATTTCTATTGCTAACTGTGGTTCAATTGAGGTGAACAGTGCTGCTACGTCGAAGGATATCATGAGTTCGTCGTTGTTGATTTGAATATCCTTAATTTGATCCAGGAATTGTGTTGGGGATTTGATGGAGTGTTTGGCTGAATCTACTAGGTGTCTCAGTATTCGTGAAATTTCTTTTGACAAATTGTACGTTGGCGTTCCAGGGAGTGCTACTATTGCACGTAGTGGAATGTTTGGTTTGTGTATTTTGGGTCTGCCGTAGAATCGAGGGAGTACTGGTCCACTGGATTTCATTCTCCATTGGTCTTGTTTTGTTATTTCTGCTTTGACTAGCCTGTTTAAAGTCTTTGAGATTTGGTTGTCTAATTTTCTGACGGGATTTGTGTCCATCAGTTTGTATGTGCTCTTATCTTCGAGTAGTTCTTCGGCTTTGTTGACGTATTCTTTGCCCATGATTACTGTGGTGCGTCTTTGTCTGCTGGTATTATGACAATATCCTTTCTATTTCTGAGTTCTTTCAATGTCTTTTATTCTTGTGGAGTCAGTCGGTTGTTTTCTTTCACCTGTTGAGTTATCGGTACTATAGTTTGCCTTATTTCCTGTTGTGTTTCTTCACTGATTCCGGAAGTTTTGAGTGATGACTCTAGTGCTGCGAAGAACTCCACCTTTGAGGCGTCGCTTGTATTGTAGTTTAATCCCTTTTGGAGCAGGTGTTCTTCCGTATTTGTTAGTGGTTGTTTTGACAGGTTGATCACGCAATTGTTTGTGTTTGGAAGAAAACACAAACATCTGCGTTTCTTTATGTTGGCGAGAGACACGTTTCACTTGTTTTTTTATAGACCAACTCTAACTAGCTTCATTTCCTCACTGGAATCACGCAAAATTGTCTCATGATGTCTCTTTTCTATTAAGTACATTATTGTTACATTTTTATGAGAATTAACAAGTACACGAATTATGATCTGCTTGCTTATTCAGATTATGCGTTGTGACCTTGAAGCATCACTTTGGTACCTGATTGTCTCTTTCTCATACTTTGACCGAACCACAATAAGCTTCTGGTGGTGATATCAAAATAAATTTTTGGATTCAGATTATATAAACGCGATATTTGCCAGCACTTTCTGTTTTACTCATTCATATAAACAACTCCGTATACATTGAACTATGTAAATAGTGTACAGAATATCTATTCTGTTTAGATCTAGACAATCAAATATTGTTGGTAAATTCCACATTGAAATATGTTGTAAATTTCACATGTTGTGAAGTAGGATATATATATATATATATATATATATATATATATATATATATATATATATATATATATATATATGACTGCAAGACTCGAAGTCAGTAACTTATATTGTAGATAGAGTTTGTAGCACTGTGTCGTATATTTATCACTCCCAGCTCTTTAAATTTAAATTTCTCTGTTTACTATCACGCACATATATTTATATTCCATCATCATAATCATTTGTTATGTTATCTAGGCAAATTATCCACTCTTCCACGAAGATATCGCAGTAAAGTTTACACAAATAAAAGTATTTTACACGGAGCTTTTGCCACTTCTCAAATTAGTATGTGTAAATTTTATCATCGATGAGTCTATTTGAAATGAGGTATCACAGAACTTCATGTCTTTGTAATCATCATTATAAATTGCACTATAAAATAATGATGATGATAATCATTCTTATATATATTGCATTTCATATCAACACTAGGTTTCCGCACTGCTTCAGGCACACTTAGTAGAAACTGTTTTCTTTGCTCATTTGCTGCTGGTATTAAATGTCATCTTATGTTTTATATGAATGTGTATAGTTTATGTATGTGCGTTCGTATGTATGTATGTGTGTACGTGTATAATGTGGTAGCATTATCATGATCTAATATAGCTTATATAATTCATCCACTATCATCATTATAAGCCTATATAATTCGAAATCGAGTTAGTCTGTATTTTTTTTTATACTTGCATATTCTAATTACTATCACAATAGGTAATTAGAATGTTTGCTTAATGATGAATTATGTAAAGGACAACAGAAGAAAGATATGCGAATGATGCATTTAATACATGATTTTAATATTTTACAAATCTACTGTTTGATTTTGCGTAAAACAGTTAATGGTTTACCATACCTGATTTTGCATTCACTACACTACTGATTATAAATATTTCAGTAAGTCCTCCGTATATATCTAATTATATACTTTGAAATGAAGTACATTTTCACTGCATTGATAAAAGTCGATTACTGTCGATAAAGAATTCTTAGTTTGATAACCACTTACAACTCACATTCATCAAATTATTTTTGTATATACATTTGTTTAATAAAATTTATCACTAAATGATTTACGTTTGTACGGATTTTTAACTACTTTTTTGGAAAATAAATGTACCTACATATTATTAAAGATAATCTTTTTCAGATTTCAGTTTATCTATGGTTTATTTTAATTTTAGAAGAAAATTCAAATCAACTAAATCCTGCAAGATCATTGGAATCAAAAGATGAAACTAACAATGCAACTTTCAATTTGTCGTCTTTTGATGCCCTATTCACAGTACAAGAAACCAATACAAAAGATATCTCTTCGAATAATAGTAAAGATTCTCTTCAGAAAGACTACTCTTCAGATTTTAAATTTGGTTTTAAAGATTCTGTTAGTTGTAATAGTTTAGTAGATACTTTACAACGAAGTTCATCATCTGTAATGGGTGTTAATCTATCACCTGTAAAGAACGATGATGGTGGTGGTAGCTTAGTTCGACGATGTTCTAGTACAGCACCTACTTCAACAGATAATGAATCATTTGATCAGTCTAATTGGGTATGTGTACATTACTTCCTTAGATTATTTACTTTATTGTTCATCATTTATACTCAGCTGTTCTCATTTTTATTTAACCATTAGTTTTTCCTCGCTGTATGCCTAATTTCAAACTTGTTAACTTTTTATGCTCTGTTCACTAAATACTCTAGCAGTAACTCAACAAATCCAAAGTTATAGGATAAGTTAAGAGAAACATCAAGGATTCATCGTGGAGATTATACATGAAAGGAAACAGCTCTTTTTGTGTGGAGCAAGCGCTTCAGTCAAAGGTATATGAAGTTTATCAAATCAACATTAGTAGTTCCAGTGTTTTAGGCTAGTTGGTTGTTCATAAGTTGGAGCTTCACTTACCCACTAACGTCTGAGTACTTAGATAGTTTTATCATCTGTAATTTGATATGTCTTATAATCTAGTAATTATTGTAAGTATTCATCCAGTTTTGTATTACATTCAAACAATTTTCATTTGACCGGGATCCGGGTGTCAGTAGGTACATGATTTAACGTCTTTAGCAAACGTTTGCTCGACCTCTTCAGAATGTGAAATAGCCTTTTGACGTGAAGAAATTGTTTCGCATTGCTAGAATCGATTATACTTGGTGAATTTGTCCATCAGAATCTATTAACTTAATGAAAGTCGACTAAACGTGTGTTTAGCTCTAGTTAACAATATTCAAAAATGTGTGATATACATCTAAAAAGCACGTTGTCCAATAAGTAATTCTTTTTTGCCAAATTCGTTAGATGGAAAGTATTTACTAAATACAAACTGAGAATTCAAACTAATTTAAGATAACTTCACTTAGACTGTATACTTGTGTATTGAGAAATCTATCTGAAGTTATAAAAATTCAACATCTGTGATGTGTGGGTGAGAATGATAATGATTGGTTGTCTGCTTAGTCAGACATATAGACAGTCTGACAGCTATCAGATGAATTATATATTCCCTTATCCTTATTATTGTTAGGACGGACTTATTATTGATTGTTCATTGTTGTTGGGTTGTGTCGGGTTTTCCTGTGGAAATATATTTACGTTGTGATCAGGCTAATGACGTGTTCTTGATCTGAGTTGTGTTGAAGTCCTGTAGAATAGACACTGGAAGGGAATCGAGTGTAGATATTCGTCTAAGGTAAATTAACGTCCCATACGTGTAAAAGTGGAAACCCAACGTTATAACATTAGACGAAGTAAAACTGAGCGTTATAACAATATGATTACATAAATATGTGTTCGATTAGTCACTGTGAATATATTTTATGTCATTTACTCAGTCAAACTTTCATTTGGGAATGCTAAATGAATTACTAATTATTGTCGTGTTAATATAATGACCGTATTGTTTATATGCAAACGTTCCGTTCAGAAGTCTACTGCAACAACCGATGGTTAGAGACCCTGAATGACATGGCTCAAAATCGTTTGCAATGGCGTAGGTGCATCCACTCTTTGTGTTCTTCCAAATTCTAACCTGAATTCTTCATGTCCCTTGTTTTCTTTCCAAATTTATTTCACTGTATTATACTCCTTGAATAACATCATCAAGCCCTAATGTTTCCGATTACTGCTTATACTCTTATTACCTCTACCACTACGGGATTTGAATTGACCACTGCATCTCTGTGCTAATGTGGTGTGGCAACTCGAACTGATGTACGTACGTACGAAGTTCTACGTTGTTACTGACTGACTGACCACTGCAGCAAAAGTATTTTAATGAGTAAAGGTTGTACATTTGAAACCTAAAGATACACGTTAATAACCCTATAACCCACACTTGAATTTCACAATCGTAGATGGCGTTTGAAACAAATTCAACTGAAACAAGCAAATCCTTCAGTACTTGTGTACCTTGGTCATCTTTCAACGCCAATATACATGGTACTGTCGTTGGTAAAGAAGCTCGACCTATTCCTGAACCTCCAACTCGCCTTCATAATCATCCGAATAATAGTTCTACTATTGAACCAAGTATTACACCTTCTCCTTCTACCCATTCAGTTAATTTGCCAAACAATTCAATTTGCTTAGCTGCTGCATTTACAGAGACTTGGCATGCCCGGTTTTTTAATGGTGGTGGCAGCTCTTTTTCAACCGCAGCCTCTACTAGTCAACCTCCTATTCAAGCAATCTATGGTAGTTTAACACTTGCATTTCCACGTGCGGATATGGAACAAAGACTATTCAATAAATTGCTTATTCCCCCTCTTGTGTTTAGAATTACAAATGCCGAAAGATTAAAAGATCTGCAACCTAAACTTTCTGGCTCATCAATCAGGTAAATTATATTACTCATTTATTTCAGATTATTTTGAAATAATACAGTTATTATGTTTCTATTTTCCAAGCTCTTTATGAAGCTTAATTTTCCCAGTTAACTTGTAATTGGTGAAGTATGTAAACTTGGTTATTAATGAATAGATTGTTGTGATAAAACAGTGAAATGCAATGTCTAATCTAACTACTTTTTGTATTCGAAGCATCTTTGAACAGCTTCCGTAATTCCAGTTTTTCGTTTAATAGATTCACTAAGGTGGTTTGTGATCTGAAAATACTATAGCGGTGCATGCTACTTACACTGACAGATATCAGTAGTACTTAGCATCAATCGGAGGTGGAATGCCCGCCAAAGGAAGATTGAATTGAAAGGAACGGGAAGAAGGACAGAGAGCAATCAGAGGAACAACAGAATCGAAAGAATCATGAAGTATGTAAAGGACAACTGATGGATGATGTGCAAATGATGTATTTAATGTTTAGTTTTCATAATTTACGAAAGCACTCTAATTGGTTTTCCCCATCTGTGTTCCGATTCACCATACTATTTTAAAAATAACTTTCATCACTATCTACTCATATCATCTGATAAACTAGCGAGAATCAAAATGTCACGGTTTTCAGTTTAATTCTGCGTCGGATTTTTTATTTACATTACAAAAGAGCTCTGAATTAGGATAAAAAAGCCTTTCGTGGCTTTTAATGATTATTCGATTGATCCCACCATTTTATGGTAAAAATTACCTTCAATGTATTTAATGAATATTTGATAATAATGCTTCAATAACACGCATAATGTAGGAGATTTTATTAAGTTTTTTTATTTACTGATTTTTGATTATAGTTACCTACAATCCAATTACTGTTAATATATTTCAATTAGTTAGTAGCTAATAGTAAAATTAATAAAATGTCTCAAGCAAATTGGTTATAGATTTAGATTTAATTACCATAAGACAGATGTTTATAGTTCAAGATTACTAGATTAATTAGTACAAATCATTTAAGAGATATTAAGTGTCATTAAGAATAATATTACTACCTATCAGTTAATTGATGTATTCATTTATTTCTCAAGTATCATATCAAGATCTTTTTTTGTGAGTATTTTTAATTCAGTTACATAATTTCATTGGTATGTTTTTGTTTTTCTGTTAGTTTATTTTCTGAAAGTACAACTCCTACTACTGATACACCTCAACCAATTTTACTCGAGAATTTGACAGATAACAATGCAACACAAATAATCAATAGTGATAATAATATTAGTTCAGATTATATGCTTACTATTCCTGGTGATGTTCTTTCACGTTATCTTGCTCCATTGATAATTGCTTATTCAGATGAAAACTCATTTTCTTGTAGTGATACATCTGATAAATTAAATTCTTCTTTTACATCTTCTAATGCACCTACATATGTTAAATTAGATGTATTAACTTATACAGTTGATTTAAATGCCGACGTTAAAGGTTACTATTCTAGTCTTACACCTCCAATACATTTATGTACTTACTGGCGTTGTGAAGCATTAACCACAGATTTTCGTTTGGATTATACAGTACAATGGCCTACACCAACTGCTGCTAAGGAGTACGTTCTTTTTTATTGTTTTTGCGTAATTCAGTGATATTTTTGGTGGTTTGTTTTACACATAATTGATCCCGCTAATTATAAGCTGAGTTATTTCTGACGTTTGTTCCTTCAGTGATGAGGTGTGGCAACTTGGATCGATGCTTGTATGTGCCTGATCCTACGTTGTAACTGGTTGACTGACCTTCATTGATGAAGACTGATCATTCTGCTTTCTGTTTTCAACTCAAGCTAATCCGAAAATCAAATCTTATTTGTAAGATTTATTGAAAACATTTTGTCAGAGACTTATCGTTTTCAAAATATTATTGATGGCAGATCTTTTCATAAGCATATATATTACAACTCGAAAATTCCAGAATTAGTAGTAATTTCAAACTGTAGACAGAACTAGGCCAGTGAGATAGAACTTAATTCCAAATAGTTTTTGGTCAAATGTAATTTGTCATTCTACTGTCTAGTATATCTTGACTTCGTTACTATACTAAGCACTCTCCGGATTCGAACAATAACTAGAAGCAAACACTTGTTCCAACAACTCGTGTTGAACATACAGTAGTAAGAATATTGGAGTGTATATAACATTTACATAAATTCTTAGCATCTCGATTCGTTCACCAAAGCTGATTGATTGAAAATGAACTAATCAGGGTGTTCCAATTCTAGCCTAATTAGTTCATTCAATAGTCAGAACTTTATTCTACATCGACAGAAAGGATATCCAGTTGGGGAAAAATGTAACAAGGTACTTCCTTGTAAAATGTTTTACTTGCATACCCATTTTACTTATTTTCAATAATAACTCATTAGCTTGTTTCTACGATAAATTCAATTTGTTTGGATCATGCATTATGTTATAAATGAACAGATTCATTGTGATTCTGTTTTCATGTTTATGGCTAAATTGCATTTCATTAAATCAAGTATAAACATTTATTGTTTTTATGGGAATATAATCATTCAATATAAAATTTATTAGATGTTGGCTTATTGATGTTATCCGCCTGAAACACTAATACTATTATTGCAGTACTATTCATTATAATCAAAAATTATATTCTGTCTACAGATATTTCACTTGATATAATCTTAATTAGCTAATAATAATAATTTCCTTATTAGATCTATGAAAAATACTGGAGATTTGCGAATAAATCTCATAATTGATGGAACTGTTAGTCATATGCAAAGTCTTCCAGTTGGTACGTGGCTCCCAGAAGTTAATCATGCTACATGGCGTATCCCACTTCACAATGCTAATATTGATCGTGACTTATCAAGGGATAATACCAGTAATAATCCACATCGGTCCGAATTCACTTCGAAATTTGATGCAACTGGTACTGTTCGAGCGAAATTCACATTAACAAATGGTCCAGGAAAGCCACAACCTGTTAGTTTACAATTCTATCGTGAAGGCTCCTTAGCTAGTGGTGTACAATTATTTGTTATTTCATCTGATTATCATATGAATTTATGTAAATATCGTTTGATTGGTGATCGGTATATATGTGATCCACCAACAAATGTGAATCGTTTTCATTCAAATTCAACGCTTCAATTAGAACAAAATAACAATAATATAAAAGAAAAATTTGGTTCTCTAGTTGTTACTGAAAACAAGAGCGTTAAAAATAAGAATGATAGTATAAATGAACATAAAATAAATTCAATTAATTTATCAGCAATCTCTGATACACTTAAATTTAGTCATTTACAGTAAAAGTGATTTTTAATTTTTTGTGCCTTCAATGCGATTAAACAAATCATCTGGGTTTAGTATTATTATTATTATTTGAATCCATCAATTAAATATGCATAATTTCCTTTGAAAATTAATTATAATTTGATTCAATGAACTCTTGTGCCAACTAATTCTCTTGTTATTATTGTCACATTAACTAACTGATATTGCAAATACACCACATATATCATTTTACACCTGATTAACTAGTTATATATATATATACTTGTTCATATTATTAATAATTCATTCATTCTATTATTCTTTTACAAAACGTTTTACCAAACTAGATCTGAATAAAACTTACATGACTTTCTTATATTAGCTATCACCACATTGTATCATTTAATTCATATACACTTATAATTATTCAACTAACCATGATGGTTCGAATGCTTTGATGAATAAATATTTTTATTTTTGTAAATTGTTTAATGAGAAATCACTGAGGTTTATATATCTGCTCAAATGATTTTGTCAATTTATAATGATGGGGATCGCTTAGCATTATTACATCATTAATAAAAAAATTATTCAACTGTCAATCTACCTATAATAACCACCTAATAATATGTATTGATTATTCCAGTGTATATTGAATCCCCCTAGTATGTTTTCGTTCAAATCTTCACTACAATGAATTCTTTTAATCAGAATAATTATCCTTCTTAGAGAGATCCAGAGAGGTGGAAATCGATACTTTTTGTCTTCTACTGCTTATGTCATCTTTCGTATGTAATGCTTTCTCCTGTATCTGTCCAAATGATACCTAATACCTACCTGTTTATGAATAATTTCTTATGTATGTCAGTATTACTTACTCATGTGTACTGATAATCGATGAGATATTGATTGCTTATTTCCTTAACACCAACATACAGATAATTGAATTCTGCATTGTACCTTTTCATATCTGTTTTTATCACCTACTATCCTTCCAACAAAATGTAAATTTAATACTGACTTCTCTTTCATTTCAATTATTATTAATCTTAACAATTTGTGCTGAGAAAGCATGGATTAGTAATTAAGTTCGATTCATTTATTCTTTGCCCATTTTCACTGAACTTTTCTGCCTTTCTTCTTGCACTGAGATGAGTAACCATACAGTCACTTAATTCGCATGTTAGAAAATTTCTCTGTCTGTCTTTAAATATTTTACTTCGAATAATGTATATTATTGATTCTTAGTCGTGCTGTCAATTCTGGTAGTCAGATTTTAATGATAATGACTATCATTATCATCAAATTAATAAATTGTTAATTGATGAGTAGACTGTAATTTTATGCCTTTATTACTGCAAATAATAATTACTTACTGAATGCGTGTCTATATCTTGGTATAAGCTTGTGTATATTTAGCTTTTCTGGCCATAAGAGACTACCTTGCTACGTACCCAAACCGAAATTTCCAGAGCTAGATTCATATTTGCGATCCAAGTATACTAAATGTCAAATATTCTAACCAATTAACTATTGATATTTTTATAACTGGAACATACAGTCAACATTTTACTAAAGGTGTTCATCAGCTATTTAAAACGAATTTACAAACTTACTACCAAACATTATGAAAGCAAACATGAGATATAAATCTAAATCAAAGAGTAGAGATAGCAGGTATGGTAATGATGGTCTAGTCGTTTTCAAAGTTTGGTTGTCAGTCTTTAGCATTACAATCGGCATTTTTATCTTACAATTTATGCTTTCCAAGTAAGCATAAGAGTGATACTATAAAACTGGTTCACATTGTAACTTAATTTTATATTGATAATCCCATTTACCATACAAAGGTTCATGTAATCAGCTTTGAACCGCACTGTTTAAAGGTTAGTGATAATGCTCGGCTTCCTAGATCGAAAAAGGTACAAAGACCTTCAACCACTGAAATACTGTTTAACATCTGTGTACCCATTCTGATATTCACAAAATAATATTTGTTGGTCTTTTATTATTCAATACAAATATGCATTTGGTTATACTTATATGAATATAATTTTTTTTAACTGAAGAAAAAAAGTTATTTGTTATAAAGAGAGACGACGGCATTTCAAACTGTTACGTATAACAAGAACCCACTTTACATGCAGCAATATTCTACTCTATACATTTATATCATTCCAATCTACTTCTTGGATCTATTGAAGTCTATCTTCTTTTTTATATCTCTCTACCTTTTTATAATGTTTTCTATCAGTTATGATTTATTTTCAATGTTTCTGCTATTTTATTCAAACCATAAATAATATGTTCATTTTAAAAAAGTAGAGCATCAATGGATTTGCTTTTTCAAATACATCGAACAGTTTTAGCAACATAGTTCTGTCAATTATATTAGTAACTACCTTTTTTTCTCTTTCTTTTCCGTATTTTTAGTTTAAACAAAATATGTGGTAAGATTCATTTAAATAAAAATGAATTACAGTAAAACAATCATTTTTATTTTCATCTGAAATTTTGTATTTTCAAAATGATTATTATTTACTACATAAACTGATAAGAACTAACTATTCAACTTTAAAATTCCATTCTGTTATTGTATAACTTTATAATTAGGCTTCATTACAAAATGATAATTTACAAAAGATTTTTGTATGAATTTATTTCTAACAAATAAAAAAAAACTCTCCATAAACTAAAATAACCGGCATATTTTATAAGATAAAATGATAACAAGGATTTAGTCTTTTAAAAAAATGATGCATACATAGATAAAGTAAAATTCAATCATTTGATTATAATTATTTATAGAATAGAAAACAAAATCAAAGGCGTTCCTACCAAATGTAATCTGAACCACTGTCGATATCAACGCTACAAGATAAAAATGAAACGGATAGAAATGTTTTGATTCAATGTTGGCACAAAGTTAATATTTATTAAAATTTAAGTGTCAAATTTCTATATTTTATGTGATATATATATGATGAAACGTTAACTGATTTCACCTGTGGAGCGATAGCTTATTTGATAAAATACTCGACTTTCAATTACTAGGTGACGAGTTCAAGCCCCGCTTAATGTAGTTCGAACCAGGCGGTTGAGTAGTATCATCAGCAGTTACACAAAGCATATTTCGAAGCTGAGTATACGGACCCGCGCTTGACAAAATAGGTCACATCAACTAGATTTATGATATTCAACTTATGGAATTTTTATTATCTTTCCAGTAAGTTGTACTAAAGTTTTATTCTGTGCCTATTTTAATTCATGAGGAATTATATTTCAACTAAGTCTAGGATAGAGTGAAAAGAGCCAAGTGAATAATTCTAATTGTTTGCTCAGTGGTAACTTATCATTGAGACAATTTTAATGAAAGTCCAATTTAAGATGTCATAACTTGTACAATTAACCAATCAGGAAGTAACACAATAACATGCTATTGACACTATCTATGACTATAGTGTACTGCTATTAAGAATGGAATAAGGTTTACAGTGTTTTCTATTTTGAGATCGATTGTAAGATTCTTTTAATAAGGAACTAAATCTACGCAAACTGAATAGACTGAACGACTAATACTCAACACTTAAACGATAATCTCCCGCTCAATGAAACCAAGAAAAATTAGGAACTCAGAAAAAAGCTTGATATTCAGAGGTCAAAATGATAACAGAAAACAAATGTGATCTTATATCACATAATAAAAATTTCAAACTAAAAACAAGAATAAGCAATCAGAAAACACCAAGGGTCAGTGTGGAAATATGAATTGAGAAATTGTCAACTCAGACTACCCTATAAATTTGAACTATCATTCATCAAAAATGAGATAATTTAGGTCCACTGTAATACAATCTCAATCATTAGGGTGTGATGCAGTAGTCTAACGATAATGCACTTGCCTTTGAGATCTGGGTACAGTCCTATTCACTATTAGACTGAAGTAAAATAACCATCCGGAATTACAAATTTTCTTAAACTGATGGGAATTTTCTACGATAACTACTGTCAAATCGGTTTACAAAGGAAACCGAAAGACAATGGTACGTGCACGTATAAAATACTTTTTAAAAGTGGTAATCATGAAAAGCGATAGCTGTCAGAGTGAACACACTATATAATTAACTATTGAGTCAAGCAAAACAAAATGGTCTTATCAATAAAAAAGGTTAGTAGACCAATTATGTCACTTGGCTTAGACAGAAATAAAGACTTACCTGGTATCGTGAAAGGACATGAATAGGATTTTTGTTTATCAATTAAATAACTATTCCTAGTACCTATTGATTTCCAGTATATTGCTTGCCAAATATATTTACTTTTCCCATAATAGTTTGTATAAAAGGAAAACTAACCATATGTACTATGTCATAGTTAAGAGTATGGGAAAATCAATACTGATGCCAAAAAGTAGTATGAAAAAACAAAATATTGTTTTCTTTCCAAACCCCAAATGTTTCAAATGTATATATATCAAAATCTTGTTTAGGAAAACAACTGTATAACAGGCCCTAGCATACTGCATTGTCAGTATGGGTGATACATGAAACAGTCATTATCACCACATCCATACCTTAATTATCACATAATGTAGATTGCATAATAAATAATGTTTACAAGAAACCATTGTCAAATTACTACACAATCTAAATTCGTCAAAAAGATTAATTGTATTATATACAATATAACTGTTACTTATGTAGATGTTAAACGGGTTACCTATCAAGTGTTTTTTTGATAAAGTAGACGCGTTTTCAATATTCTAGGGGGTTTTGGAGGGAAAAACATTTAAAATACAGAAGATTTTCTGCCCGATGAATGACACCATGTACGAACATGTTCAGAACTCTTGTTTTATTATTCCCTAATATCTAAGACCAAGTATGGTGTACTTTGTTGGGATGTCATTATGATAAACCTCATGGGTTTAGTTAAGTGGGCACTTAGGATAAAATTATACACGTAAGAGTAACTTGCTACACAATGACTAACTGAAACTCAATTGTGTACAGAACACATATTAGTGTATCCGGAATGATACTCTTAGAAAGCAAACTTAAGTTTATTCTACATTAAAAATTGACATAAAAAGCATCGTAAGTGTGTGGGAACTAGAAAATTCCTCCACTTTAACTTGGAACTCTGCAATAAAGGACACTCATGATACCGAACCGGTTTGAACTCAGAACCTTCGGCTTTCCTGTAATCAGTACATTTTTGGATCACTTTTGAAAATAAACTGCGATCGTGCAGTGATAAATCTACTTAAATGAAAGATCCAAACCATTAGATTCCAACTCAGTTATCTAAAAATATTACGATCACCATAAGACCCACAAGTCTAGGATTTCATCCCAAAGTTTATCGTAAGTTTGTATTACTGGGAAATTACATACTAAGGTAAAGCTATTTTCCAGTACTGATGTCAGTTCAGGATGAAAACAGTAATAGTTCAATGAAGTGTAAATTGTTGTATGTCATAGAAATACACCAAATAAAACTGGAAACGTTTACATAATCATAGAAATGATCAAGTTGCTGAGGCTTAGATTATTGATTAGTTACTTTGATAGTTTGATCTACAATCGTAATGGTAATAATCGAACGTTTTGAATTATGATTTATTATCATTTCACATGAAATATGATATATATTTTTTGCTTACTCATTTGGAATTAATTCATCTTTGTTGAAATTTCCTGGTGTAAAATGACACTTAGTTTTACCATTATTCAAACTGATAATATCTGATTCACTAGAACTAAAATGATGCTTTATAATGGAGAATAATGAAAAAATAAAGTAGAAAAAAGATAACAATTCAACATAATTGATAGATAATCACAGTTATTATGCAGTAAGTAATCAATAAAACAAATATGGTTTATTCAATTTGGTTACAATTAACAATGTACAGTTGAACTAGCTGGAAATCAAATCGATTTAAATACAGTAAATCGATGCTACTGTTTTCGAGACATAAAAATGGTTTATATTTCAAATAGACAAAATACACAATTATTGAATGAATTAAAATTATGGTGTCTGTATGAAAGTCAATAAAAATTTTGCCATAAAAAATATAAAAGATTTAATTATATACAGATTAAAATGAATTGTTGACGATACCCAACTTCAAATCCAAAATCACCTATTTTCCAACTATGAAAATATTTCAATATATATTTATGCTTTGAATTTGTTTTAATTGACTAATCGTGTAAGTTAACTGTGTAATCAAGTGGAACACTTTTATAAAATAGTGATAACTTATCTAGATGTTAATTATCAGAACATTCAAAAGGAACAATCACAATATTTGGTATATTTTTCGCTTTACATATTCTGTGGAGAAACGAGAAGTAATCATCATTAAATATAGAAATCAACAAATTATACTAAGAGTTATGTTTAGGATGTATTTGTACTGATTTCCACCTTATTTAATAGTATCTTGAAGCTATCCTAATTTGAAAGAAGTAGTCCGATGAGGGTTGGGAAGCAGTGTCCTGAAATAACAACTTGGAACTTGAATAAATATCTTCAGGAATTTTTCAAGTCTATTGGATGTTTAAACACCAACACTGTACCCAATATTTGTTACCTTTGTGATATATGCTCGTGAAAATTATGGCGCAAAAACTATCTTGATATGTCTCCATGCCCAATGTTAACCGGATATGTAAGTGTGAAGTTTTTACATCATTTTCGTTCGTGCTCTACTTTTGATAAAGATATCTTATTAAAAGGTCAATTATCAAAACCAATATCTGGTAAAAATAAGAGAAAAGGACCATTTTCACTCACGCCATTCTCGAACCATAAGGGTTTTTCTTTTGAACTAGGTGAATGATATCCATTTGTTATCTTAGTTCCGTTTACTGCTTCATTACATGTAGCAGACACTGGTGATTTAGAACTAGTATTTAAGCTAAGCTTTAAATATTTTTCCATTAAACCAATACAATCAGTTTGTTTTGTTATTGTATGACGTGATGTTGGTGAGATATTCTCATTGAATATAGGTTTGTTCTGATCATCATTACCCAGTGAATACTGTTTCAGTGAACCTATTGAAGTCAGAAAACAGAGAAGAATATTTTTTCATTAGGCGTATATAATCAAAGTGACATTCAAAAAACAATTGAGTATGATTTGTACGTTGCTATTTCAATAAATACACAAGATTGTTGATATTTTTGTAACATTAACAACTGGATAGTAACCCAAGTTATATGTACCCAGCTGCTTAGTTTCGATTTGATTTTATCGGTCAGGTTCCACTGTTTTCAGCATCACCGAATCCCGTGCACTATGTTCTTTTTGGTATTTCCTTCTTTGACAAAATTTATGTCAATCTAGAACTGATGAGTCAATGAACTGTTACACTAAATGAAAATGAAAACGACATCTGTATGTATATTGAAACAACGCTACACAATATTTTAATCATTAGGTCAAACATGAATATGATTATAAATAAGTGTTTCGAAATTCAGTTTATTAGTCTTTGTTAAACTGATAAATTTAAAACCGATTGCCATTACAGAACTGATATCGTTCGAAGAAGAATAAAAATATAACTAAGATCGATTCATGAATTCAACTATTAAAATTGTTACAATCTCCAAAATCCCCGTTCTGATATTAATCATGTGCTCACTAGTGACAAGATTCAAGATGGATTTCTTGGAGATTCAATGAAAAGCTATGATCAGTGGAGTCCGATCCGTGTCGTGTGAAAAGTTATCCACTTCAGACAATGGATGATGGGTTAAGAAAGATCATGGATGCCGGCTCAGTAGTCTAGAGGTTAAGCGTTTGCGCGCGAAACCGAAGGTCCTGGGTTCCAATCCCGCGTGGGAAACCATAGGTGTACACTGTTGATGAATCCCGCACTCCGACAAAACGGTTGTCCAGTGCTCCCAGGTTTTCAATGGTGGTCTAGCTTAGATAATCTCACGAATTCAACTATTAAAATATTGTTTACTTGTATCATTACTCAAGTACTATTCAAAAGACAAGATTTGGATGTCTACTGATGATATATAAAGTATATCACAAATGAATTTAAATCAAAAGTAAGGAATTGTTGTATTCCATATAAGTGACCGAACGATAATGATGACAAAACACGTTATCAGATCACAACTGTAAGTTTTTTAGGTTTTTTTAAAAACAGATATATTACTATATACTTAACATTGTAAAGAAGATAATCACAGAATATATGATGTTCCTTTTTTTCAATGAAAAAATCTTATGATAACCAGTTTTAAACTTGTGATATAATTTCTTAATAAATATAACAATAAATAATATAAATAAACACACTTTTAAATATTGAACAATTATTGAATGATAATTAAATAGTAAACTAGATTTTATTAAATTTAAAAACAACTTAATCAAAATGTATAGTCAGTCAGTCAGTCAGCTACAACGTAGGACCAGGTACATATGTGCATTAGTTAGTAGAAAGAAAGATATGAAGTGATTTTAATCTCTTAGTTTAAGGGAAGACAGGGAGTGTATACACCGACGCCATTGTGACCGATTCTGAGCCATGTCACCAAGAGTCTCCAACCATTGATTACGAAAGTCACGCGGACCCCAACCAAGTAGTCTGCATTTACCAACATGGCTCAGACTAGAAGTTAGTGACTTCAAGCACTGATGCCACGTTTTGGTTCGGCCGCCCCTAACTTTCTTCCAACCATCTCAAAATGTATAAGTACAAGTACAATACTTTTGCATTTTATTTAAAAAAGAAAACCAACAGAATTTTAAATTAATTTAGTTCTTCATCATAAATACTTAATAATTAATTGATTGTAGAGTCTATGACAATGATTGGTTTTAAAAGAAAAATAATTCCATGATTATGATGAACTTATTTATTTGCTTTAGAATAAAGATGTAATTAAATGATAATGAAAAATCAATCAGATTTAAGATAGAGTGTTTCTGGAGTGTATCACTGATGCCAATCATTGATAAAACTCCGAACCGTAATTTCTTATTCTGAATTCTTATCCAAACTTCTAATCTTAATTCATAACGCTATTTTCTTTACCCTATTTTGAGTCGAAGTGGTTGAGATTTTGTAAGGTCATTTCTAGTAGTGCCCAAGGTCGTCCCTGTACTTTAGTTCCACCGAAATGAAAAAAAAACACATATAAAGGAATACCAAGAAAAACAAATATTGAACATAAAGTGACCTGACTAGCTAATTTAAACTGTGTTGTAAAATAATTCACAGACAATTTGACTTATTGATCAAGAAAATAATCGAATATGAATTTCTTTTTCCAAATCAATAAATGTAAACAAGTCAACAAAAGTCAAACATGACATCGGTTATTTAATGTGTATTAAACAATTTTAACTTGTCATATTTTACAGTCCAATATGACTTTAAATAGAAAACAAGTCTACTGGTAATCACTGAGATTTAAGAAATGTCTTAAAGAAGTGCTTATAACTATATTATTATTAGGTGTCATTACCAAGGTTTGATTTGATAATTTCGAATAAATTGAGCATTGGGTTCATTGATATAAATAAAAATAATATATTTGTAATATCCCAATGAGTAGAAAATTGGATTTTCTGACGTTTCGTGACTTAGTGTAAGTCACTTCTTCAGAGAATAAATAACCAAATTAAAATTAATCCAAGTTTAAATAGTACAACGGAACAATGCAAGAATAATCACTTGGATTAATTTTAATTTGGTTATTTATTCTCTGAAGAAGTGACTCACACTGAGTCACGAAACGTCAGAAAATCCAATTTTCTACTCATTGGGATATTACAAATATATTATTTTTATTTATATATTATTATTATGTCTCACAATTTTAACAATCCACATCATTCATCCTGATTAAGTCGTTTGCTTCTTTTGTTTGGAAGCTGCTTTACATTATGTTATTTTACTAACCAATTCATGTTTCCTAGTGTTTTCTTGCATAGAATTAGTAAGTTATGCAATAATCAGTCAATACTTTTTTCTACAGAATTCAAATAAAAACAACCATAAAGAAAATCCTAACAAGAATTCAACAACAATTTTTTTCGAAAATGAAGACTTTTAGTCACAAGGGACACTGAGTACACCATTCCTACTGTATTTTAAAACTGATCTCACTCCATTACTAATACTGTGCTTACTTTCTTACTTACTCACGCTTGTTATCCTCTTCCCATGTAAGAGCATAGGCCGCTCACCAGTATTCTCCATAAAAATCTGTCCTGAGAATTCCTTTCCAGCTCTTTACAGTTGATATTCATCCTTTTCATGTTTGCTTTCAATTACCAACCCAACGTGTTCCTTGGTCTTCCACTTTTTCTTTTTCTTTCAGGATTCCAAGTTAGAGCCTGTTTCGTGATGCAATTTGATGATGCCTACAATGTATGTTCCATCCACTTTCAGTATCGTTTCCTCATTTTTTCTCAGATGGAAGCTGGTTTTTTCTCTGCCTGAGCAGGCTGTTGCTGATGGTATCCGGCTAACGGAAATTTGTTCATAAATACTTGTACCTTTTTGATGATAATTGTGGTAATTTTCTAAGTTTCTGCTCCGTAAAGTAGAAACTGTTTTCACTCTGACTTGGATGTTGCCTTTCATACAGTTGTTTGTAGTTCGAAATGTTCTTTAATTCCGCCTGCAGCTCTTGTATGGTTAATGCTGGTTTCAAGCACGTGTAAAGGAAGAGTGTTAGACATGGGGTTATCAACCCTATCCCACAGAAAATAACCTTGCTAAAAAATCGCTAGCCAGAATAAACAAATTAAATCATTTAAACCCAGCCCTCCGAGTTGAATGATCTTCATTGAGAAGATTTATGACGCCACATGGTGAGAGCCGAGATTCTTCGGAAGTCACGAGACAAATGCCCTATCTAACAATCAGAACAACAATCAATACAGATAAATGGAATAATACTATGCTAAACAATAGAAAATCAACCGAAGTGTGTGCTTATACTTTTTTTTCAAAAAATAAAGTTTAAAAACCAATTCTTATAATCATTTGATATGTGAATAACTTTTGTTTATTAATTGACAGTAGTAGAACAACGTGTGGGTGTGTGACACATCACAACAATTTGCTTGGTGTTTTATTTTTGTGAGTAGACAACAACAAAAACAAAGTTGAACAAAACCTTATTTCTTTTACTTAATTAATTTGTCATCATAACTTGACATTATTATGATTTACAACTCATAATAAGATCGATACTATTTAGGTTAACATGAGTTGTGTGATGGGTTATTTTAAATTAATTAAAAAATAAACTGTTAGCTAACTGAACTTTATACTTGAATGCTATTGATTTTATGAATAAATTTTGAAAAGAAAACCTGCATATTAATGTGAAGTTGATGATGGTGATTACGATCACTGCATAAAGCTCATTAACTGTTAGTTTGAGTTATATTGATAGTATTAGATTACGTGTTTAGGTTTTATGCAATAACCGGGATCAGTAGGTTTGAGATGTTGAGTGAAATAAATCAGTTGCACTTACTCTTTATCTTACTCTAAATCTTGAATCCCGATGTCCATTCATACAAGCCTTCTCATTCTGTTTTTTTAAATTATATGCTGAATATTTATTTAATACTTCATCGTCGTTATTTCGAAACCATTACTATTCATCTTGGTTAATTTCATCTCGTAATGTTAATATGATATGGTAACTTAAGCTGATTGACATTTGTGATATCTCAACAATTGAAATTACTAAAATCTCCACAAAACCCTCTTCTGATATCCATTATGTTGAATATGACTGACTGATGACAGAAGTAATGATAAACATTAACTGAAATAAAATATCCGCTGGTTAGCTGTTTGTCTGTTCGTTTTAAATCAATGTTTCAATGGGTATTTTAAGTTGCTTATTATTTCAATATCAATGTCACTATTATTATGTAAATTACACATTCATCGGTAACCTATATAATCTATATGTTTCAAAGATAAATTTAAAGCACTAATGTACTCTCATGGTTTTCAATTGTTTATTCACTCTCTTAGTCATACATCTATACTAGATCATAGATGTATTGTTGCAAAGAGACGAGAAACAAAAATGTCAATATTTGTTCGCTAGTTGATTTGTTATAACTTGTCGATTGAATGTTGATTATCTTGGCTCTTTTAATGCTACTTTTTATATCTGGTCGTCACTGATTGTTATGTCGGAAACGCTTATCACTTATACTCAAACTGAGGGATCTCTGCAATTCCCACGATGTGAAAGTATGAACACAAAAACTGAAGATTTATTGACCGACAAAAACAAAACGACGACCCTAGTCAAAAATACACTCACATATATTGATTGTTTACACACTTTGATTAATAATTAGGATGAAACCACACATGAAAAATACTTAGATTTATAACAAATCATATGCTGAGCAAAGTTCTTGTCAATAATGTCGTATGTTATACAAAATAAAATATCACATTGGAAAACAAAACCGAATGCTACACTGAATAATGATCACATTCAAAGTAAAAAGGGAAGTCATGTTAAACAAAACTCATAATGAGTAAATCAATCTAATTTTGACTTCTCTTCCCATCATATCTTGATTAATTTTAACATCGATGATTAAATGGATCATACCTGACTTGATTGTTTTCGTTGTTCACAGATAACGATCCGGTTATTTCGAGAAGCAATTGAAGTTAGAGTTTAAAAATAATTGACTCAATGGTCTAAGTCTTTTTTTGAAAAACCTAAAAAGTTGGAAATTCGATTGCTCGATTTTTATCCGTTCGGAAACTAACATCAGAATACCATCATAACACGTCGATATCACTCATTTTGACTTGAGAAAAAGGTGAAATTAAGTGCTGTTAGAGGTATATAGGTAGTTGTTAGTTTCCGACTGACTGGAAGCATGACCACTGAATAGAAGGAACAATTCCTTGTGTCCTGTCAAAACGGTCACGTTTTCGTTTTCAAATATTGAAAAAAAATTGTTCTTTCACTTCATGCATTCATTAAACTGTTCAAAAACTCATTCAACAATAAACAATAATGATAATACCACTCATATTTTGGTGAAGTTTCATTCTCTGGAATTATGACTGCCTAGAACCATAATAAAAATTTCACGATTAAACTATGCACCTCATATCACGAAACTTCACTAAAATCATACACTTAGATTGAATAGTTTCTCGATTTCATTTTTCAAATGAAACAAAACAACTTGTTATATGAGCAACATAAAAACAGTAACAAGTAGAAAATAAATTTCTTTTTAATAACAAACATTTAATCAAATTTCTATGTTTACCTTCATAACGTGAGGTTTCCAGAAGTAACGGGAACCCATTTTCAATGGTATCATTATTATGATTATTATTTGCAATTTCATCATTGAGCTTAGTCTGATTTGAATTAAGGAATTCTTTTTGTTCTTCGTTTTCATGATTATCTTGTTCACTACACACAGACTTGTTTTCATTATCATTCTTGTTAAATTGACATGAAATAGTACGGTTCAACATTTCGTTGGCTAATGAATTAGTTTGAGAATTTCTTGAAGTTTTGGACTCAGCGGATTCTGTTTGAGATATTGATTCTGTAGAGAGTACACTTTTTGATCTATAACTTGAAAGGTGATCAATTGATGTTTTCTTAAAACTATGATGAGTAACAGTTGAAGATGATTTTATAGGCTTATGAGAACTTATACTTAGTGTTTCATTGGATGACTTTTTTAACTCTATAAAATATAATAAAATATTACGACTTTGTAAAACAAAAATAAATACTTTGAAAAAACTAACTGTCGACAATATAACAGTACAGAAAGAAACATTTAAACCATGGATTTTTTAATCGTAGTCTAATATATAAACAACACAGATTAAAGTGTCAGTAACATACATTAAGTCTTCTTAGTAAATGGGATTAGTTAATTTAAAAAGTGAGTTAATAGCTGAAAGGATTCTTTAAACTGATACTCATATCCTAATGAAATATATAATAATACTGAGTGCCTCGTGCTTCACACTGACTGACGGGATTCGAAAATAAAACTCATCATAGCTCAACTCACTGGTTTTAAGTTAAATCGATCATCACATGTACTGAATTGCCTTAGTTCGATACCTGGCAAAATAATGTTTGGATATTATTGAAGACTCCCATAACAAAACAAAACACTAATTCAATTTCTTTCTAGTTTTTGTTCGTTACCTATCTAATATCAGCTTATGTTCCAACCAATCTTTAAATCAAACAACCCCCACAAATCACCTGTACCATGAAATACCATATATTCATGCTTATAACTATCTTCGAGAAAAATTCCTAAAATTTTAGTGAGAAGCAATGGTTACTGAAATTTAATCATTTCAAGTACGAGATAGAATATAACGGATGATAGCAAGTGATGGTCGCTTAATATTGCTAATATTTTTAGATAAATAAAACAGTCTAATTTCAACAAAAATCAATACCAACATAGTTACTGCTCATTAGTATGTAAATAAAGTCATTCATTCATAGAACAACCACATAAATAACAATGACGTTATCTATAGAACGCCTATCATTATTATTACAGAAATAATTTTTAAAAATCTACTAGTCTGTATCTGTCAAAAACATCTTAGTGACTATATATAATTCACCACGAAATGTACACATAATTAGACATGATAAACCTATTCATTAAAAGTATATAACTATGTTTTATGCTTTAGTCTTTAGGTTTTAAACTGAAACAAGAAAATAATTAATACTTTTATACTGATTTCTTTCAAGATTGACATGTAATACACTCCAATTTCGTATAACTTAAGTACTGTACCATGAAACTTTATCGACCAAGTACAATGATAATTTCAGAACAATTTTATCTACTATTGAACAACAACCAATTCGTATGATATTACACTTGATCACTCAAAAATAGATTCATCACGAAACATGTATAATCCACAGGTTGTGATAATTAAAAAAACAAACGATTTCAGCTATAATCCAGTATTTGATCATATAATGCAATGATCTTACCCTATTGTTTGACTAAACCAGCATGTTATCAATTAAGAAAAACGACAGGATACTAAATTTTAAACGAGTTAAATGTTACTTTTTTTCTATTCGCCAGTATTATGACGATTTTTTTTCTAGTTCTGATGTAAATTCTAAATAAAAAACTGCACGTTTACTCATAACAATATAAACAAACTTTGGTTTTAATATAAGAACTATAATTGAAGTGGTACTTCTGTTGAGCTACTGTTAATTTATTTGTTTGACCTGATAGTAGCGACTTAGAATCCGTTTGGAATTTCATGGGCTCGGTGCTCAAACATAACAGATTCAATAAATATCATTGTGTAATGTCAGTGTTCCTTTTAAAATTCGCCGCATCACTTTCATTTTAATCAGTAAACCTATTTCGCCCGTATTCATTGAATTAATATGAAGCATGTGACGGACCACATATATTTATCAAACTAACAACATGCTCGTAGCCGTCTAGATCCAACATGTTATTGAGCAAAAATAAAAAGAACAATAAAAGATGGATTCATCGAATAGGCAGACCATTTTGTGGAAAAATAACTCTATACCCTTTAATAGTTATTGTCTGAAAATCGATAGTTAACGATATATCAGCTTATTTTAATCAATAACTGATTCTTATCGAGTGTCATATTTATGAATTCTATTGATAAATTTGAAAGTGAAGCCATCACTTCACGTTACAGGACGTCACAATGTTATTTGATGTTAGGTATTTGGGAGTGATTGACAGGAAGACCTGTAACTAACTTTGCAACTCGACTACATGAACCAAAAAAGACGTATCTCAAATCATGACAAGTTCATTTTCCGAAAGGATATGTAAAATAATGTGATGCAGTTTCAGAATCAGAGACATTCTCGCAGCTTCGTAAAACCACTGAAATCTGACTTTAGTTTGAATGAAGTTTATATCCATTTATATCTAACTTTTTACTTTGGTTATGATATATATATATATATATATATATATATATATATATATATATATATATATATATATATAGAGAGAGAGAGAGAGAGAGATTTAGCATTAAAAATATGATGAGATTATTTGTTGATTATAAGTACAGTTGTTATCCAGTTAATTTTAGTATATCACTTAGTATGAATTTGGTTCATTTGACTCTCAGTATATTTTATTGTATTAATTAAATATGGAATTTGCGTTCAAGGAAGTTGATTGGTTTGATAATTCCTGTATCGAAAAATCGGAGCGTCATCGGTCTACAATCGGACTGGAGTGTAACATGAAGTTCTTCGTTTCAAGAATTGTTTGGACATAGTTAAGGTTGAGTTAGCATATCCTCGTTATCGTCTGAGTAAACACTTTTACAACGGACCTCAACAGCTCATACATACCTTAGTTTATTGTGAATAACTTTAGTCATTTAGTCATATAGAACATAAAACCTGACACATATGTGTCGGTCCAAGTTGCTACATCAGATTAGGATAACAAGTTAAAAAATATCAAGATAAATCTCAGGATAGAAGTTGAAACAATATCTGTACTAGCATAAATGACTAGGCGTAGAAAGAAAAATATGAGGATATTTCAAAAATTGGGAACTAAGGTAAGATAAAGAGTGGATTCACTTGCGTCATTGTATCCACAGTCTCCAATCATTGGTCACAATTATCATGCGCAGCTCGACCATTTAATCTTCATACACCAACGTGATTCAGTACAACGGCCAATGACTTCATGTGCAGCGTGCACCACACATGGACTGATGTCGAGCCTTGGTTTGGCCTCTCATGGCTTTCTTCTGAGATACTCCTAAATCAGACAACATCGCGTGTGGAGGTAGACAGTGATTAGTATACATAACACTTCCCAACCACCCCAGCTGACAAACCATTACTGCCTCTGTAGTGGAGGCTACTCACAAGGGTGTTTGTAAATAGTGTGTAGTGGAACATGGCACTGAAGTTGCAACAATTGTTAAACGGAGTGAAGGCTCAGTGCATCGAAAGCATGGTGTTGACTGAACACTTGAAGACCAGACGAGAAGACAGTTCAGATAGCAGAACACACCGAAAGATGCAAATCGACGATTGATAGCTATGTATATGTATTATGTAAATACTTATTACTTCTCAGAAAAAATATACATTCCTTCTGCCAATTGCCGTATTTTACACCCCATCAATCGACTCTCCATCTTTACATAGTACTCTGTCCCTAACTTGAGGACTGCCCACTCCATGGTCCATAAATGTACGAACGACCCTTCAAGTACATTTATGATCGAATACTAGTAGCCCCAAAATGCCATCCATTCTTAATGCTCATCTTTCACACCCATAAAGTAGAACATAGTGGACTGCTGTGCAATAAACTCGTCCTTTGGTTGGCAAACAGACATTTCTCCTACAGCACATGTGACACGAGTTGATAAAGACCAGCTGATCTTTGTGAATCCGTAACGAGATTTTGTCGGACATCAACCCATTAGGGCTGACGAAACCTACAAGTCAAGTCAAGTGGTCAGGACACCGAAATACTTTACTCCCTATCATTAGTTGAGGCAACATTTTAGGTTTGAAGGAAGAGAATCTCATCCGAAACATGTTTGTATTGCTACCAAATGAAGTCAGAAGACTTTTGTTAGCCTCATTATCAGAATGAACTGTTATCCGTGCATCATAAGTCAACAAGTGAATTTTCTGGTAAGAAATCAATCCCTGAAAAATTAAACGATGAGAGAGTTGTCTCTAAAAGAATGTCTATGATGAATGTAAATAAGGACAGTGGATTGATTTATATCAATAAATATAATGTTTTACAAGTGTAATTTTTGAGTATAACATCCATATAGCGATTTAGTCCACCAACAAACAATGTTTATCGTTAGTCTAAATATTCAGGCAAATGGAGTATTTGCACGATAATTTTCAAGTGTTATACGAGCGATAAGTGGTTAATAAAACAAATCTAGTTTTGTTTATATCTGTATGCAGATTAAAATTACGTAAATATGTGATTATCAGTTTAAATGTCGGTCATATGAAAACAAATTTGTTATTAACAGTTAACACGTAGTCCTTTTACAAATTAAAATAAATAGTCCATAGTTTCGGATCAAGTTTACCTGCCAAAATCAATTTCAAAAGAATCCAGTTTAAATTTAGGTTAATAACATGCATTTAACCAGCTTGAAATGAGTTGGAAGTTTCATATAAAATGAAGTAATATCAGTACAGATTCTAATATACATAAATAAATAGTATCCAATGTTTTTTGCCTCCGTTATTTCGAGTGAAATTGAGTTATTTACATTTTTTAATGAAAATTAATAACTGTAACTTAAAATCTTCTAAGTAGAAGCCCAATGTATGGGACTCATACTGAAAATTTCCTCCCTTTATACCAATATGTGTGTAAACCTGAGAAGACACACATTGATTCCAAATCCTATACGGTTCACCACTAAGTTAAAGTAGGAAGTATAAGATATATCAGTCACAGTTATAAAATAAAAAAAGGTATTTTGGTTAAGATCTTCAAATAAAGTGAAATTGCACAGTTAACCAACATTAAATTTATTTGATTGGTAATAATAATTAATTAATTATTGAAATAAATAATGAAATTTTATAAAATTTCAATACAATCATTTCAATCTACCTAATTTCTTTGATTTTGGTGTGTCTATGCTGGATGAACTGGATGAAAAATCAGGTATAATTCTTGCACTGGAATGAAGTTGTGCGTTTTGATTATTCTGTTCGAATCCTATCTTCATATTCCTTGAATACGTGAAACAGGTACATTATAATAATAGGTTAAATAATAATAAGCCGAATACGTAACATTGTATTTAATACGTAGATAAATATCAAAAAATTCTTAAACATGAGTGTTAGTTACAAATAACGAAGCTTAAAAGAACTTAATTTTCATTAGAATTAAGACCTAACTTCTCAAATGTTTTATCAATGGTAAATATTCATTTCGAAAATCAGTCAGAACTGTGTGTGTAAAACATGTGTACATAGATTGTGGTACATTTTTAGAGAAACTACATCGAGATGAAGTAATTCATTTTATCTGATCGTTCAAGTAATTGTTGCTTACGTTTGATGTTTCTGGAGCTAAGTTGTAAGCCACTTACACCACGTTATTAGTGATACACCTTAACAGACTGGTGAATATAAAGAATTTTTAACTTTTTATAACAATCAAATGTCTATGAATAGCATTTGAATCTTCATGCAGCCTTATGGATTATTTGATGAACAATTAGATTCAAGACGCTGACTTCTTACACATCACGGAGGTCAGATAGACAACCATAAATATCAAATCGGATGGTTAAAGGAAAACACAACTGTAGCTTATCGATGAACAGTGCAGTCTTATAGTGAGGGACAACATTAATCTAGAACCAATAATTCACTGTTGACTATATGAATGGTTCTCCTTTTTACACTGGCATCTATCTTGATGATTGAGGTTCTCACTAAGTGGAGTAATGTATTTCGAGGAAACTAAATGAATTCGGTTATCCATTTAAGAGTGAACATTTAGTGCTGATTATATCATTGAGCGGTAGTCTATTAGAAAAATTGACAAAGGTAATCAGATCATTTTTATCAGATGTCTGTTTGTTTAAAAGAATCACTTAACTTTATGTTATAAAACGGTCTATTAATGAAAATTTACATTTTTGATTATGCTGTACACACTCATGATGATAATTCCGCTCGAGTTATATTAACGGCTAGTAGGTTTACAAAATTGCATGACAAATCAAAACATCTCTGGTAGAAATTATCTCAGTTAAAAATATACAAACAGATACTGAGTGATAAAAATTACCACAAGAAACCTTTACAAAGTCGATTCTTAAGAAAAAAATGTACCTACTTTGATTCTGGGTTAGCTTTAGTAAATGAGGCTAGATATTCATTCTCATGGCATGGATTCATTTCAACTTGTTGATCAAGAGGATTATGATGCTATATTTGCACAAAATGAGGAAAAAAAGTCATTACAATAACAAAACATTATAAAGGATATCCAACAAAAGTGAACATTAGAATGTACATACAGTACATTTTATAAATAATTCAATAATGTCGAAGGGAATATCATCGTATCTCAAAATGAATAATCTTATTCACTTACTAACAATAACTCAAATCATTTATGCAATTTAAACAGATGATTAATGGAAATTTATTCATTTCAGAGAATTTTATCGTAGACTAACATAAGTTAGATAACTACTGCAAAACCAAGAGGGGGTGATACTGATTTATTGTTTCATTTCATAATGAAATCTAACAGAAGTATACACTCACACATAAATCATCAAAGGCTACGGTGAATAAGATCTGTAATTTGCAATTCGTCTTCATATATTTAGTTATGTTTCAAATGATAAATAAATTCATTTGGTAATCAAATTTAAAGTTATTCACATTTGATTATTTTGACTTCGATCAACTTCCAAAACATTTAACTCCTTTCTTCATTATAAAAACGTGTTGAAATACAACAAACGTTGTCGAATTGTTTACTAAATATGTTTTTATTAGATTGATGTAAGATAGTTTAGATTATTCAATTCATTTTATAAATTTAAAGAAATTTTTTCAAACTCATAACTCAATTTTTTATTGAAGCTTAAACACATTTTCATAAAAACCATATGCAACATCTAATACCATGTTATGGAATTCAAAACAGATAAATGCAAGCCAATATCAAAGTCATAATCTTCAATACGAACGCCAAAACAGTCCTACTGTATGGAGCTGAAACGTGGAGAACTATTACAACCATCATCAAAAAGGTACAAGTATTTATAAATAACTTGAAAATTCTGCATCGAACTGTCTACGCACGATACTCAGTATCCATTGACCGGATATCGTCAGCAACAGCTTTCTGTCGGAGAGGACAAACCAGCCACCAATCAAAGAGGAAATTAGGAAAAGACATCGGAATTGGATGGGATATACATTGCAGAAATCATTAAACTGCATCACGAGGCAAGCCTTAACTCGGAATCCTAAGGAAACGTAAAATAGGAAGGCCGAAGAACATACTACGTTGGGAAAAGGAAACAGATATGAAAACGATGAATAGCAACTAGAAAGGATTGCCCAGGACAGGGTTGGGTGGAGAGTGTTGGTGGGAGGTCTATACTAAACTCCTCCACGAGGGGTAACAGGAGTAAGCAAGTAAGTAATACTAGGTAGATATGAAGAAAAATAAACAAAACGTACTGGTTAGAATTAATTCCTAACCAAATTTATGTTATCGTTATCATTGATTTTACTAGAATTTCAAACTAATCTTGTGAATGGTTCATATGTGGAAACTTTAAATACTCTGCTCATTCAACCTACTTTGAGTGTTATATAATGAAGCAATGAAAAATTCTGTCCTAAATGAAGTGTATCAACCTGTTTTTCAAAAGTACCTATGATTCAGATTACTATAAAAATATAACTTAAAAATAATCTGCATAGTGTACATAAGCCAATATGAGTTTAAATTATCAATTACTATGAATAAGTTCAGAGTTTTTATTTAATATTTGTTATTATTTCACATTTTGTTCTAATTTGTTAAGTAAATCTTTACCGTGCACGATAACATGGTGATCCTATCCAATACATAACTCGAGTTGTTCTTGGTATTGGTATTTGAATAAACTAATGAAATAAAAGCACTTTTTCCTTACTTTGAATTAAGATCTCATAACAAAGACGTATATTTAATAGATCCCAAATGAATATTTCATCCAAAGAACTTGGATGTTAACTGTATCTACCAATAAAATAAAAGCCAGAATAAGTACACTTCATTGATAGATACGGTGCATTCAGTAATTTTTACAGTTTTCACAAAAACTACTTTACAGTAAATATCTATAATTCACTTTAAATTACTTCAATTATCGCGCAAACAACCAGCAAACGTTATGATTGATTGAGCCGGTAATTAATCAAATCTTGTACTGTCCTACAGTATTAATGGGATGTCAAACTTCTATTTAACGTACTCGAAATCATTATATTTGATTTGGAAATTATTTAAGTCGTTTAAATATTATATTCCGGACAATAGTGATAACATTTTAATGTCACATACAGGTTAATTGAAAAAAATGTTTGCTAGTATTATAATAAAAGTAGATGCATATAGCCTTTTAGCATTAATTTAGAAATTCTCAAGGCTTATGATTGACATTTCCTCTTCTGATGAGAGGATTTTAGGTAGAGAAACTCACCCATATGATTTCTGAACAGTCATCATTTGGACCAAGCTAGGAAGCTAAAGTCTCAGAAACACTTCACATAACCGTTATGAATTTTTTGTGCAACTTCGATTAATTTTGATGTGGTTATTTATTTATTCTCTGAAGAAGTGACCTGATCTAAGTCACGAAACGTCAGAAAATCTAATTTTTCTACTTATTACGATATTACAAGTATATTATTTATTTATTTGTAACTTGCTAAAATGTTTACCAAACGGATTGAGATATGTGGGAATCCTGATCTGTATTTAATGATACAATTAACGTGATTTACTAAACAGTTTACATTAGACAAACCAAATAACAACGAATTCTCAATGATTTACGGTGTCAAACACAAGTGCTGACAAATAGAATAAATATTTAGTGTCATTTTGCATTGAAAATCTTTTCCATTCCTTGAATGCACGAAAAACGTTTTCCTGACAATTTTAGAAGCTTAAAAAACTAACTGGAAAGTTATTTTCAGCGTTGCCTCTTTCTATACCTAATGATATTGACATTTTTTTGTGAATTTGCTGTTTAGTTTGCTGTCCTGATTCTGATTAACTCAACAATAACAACACGGTTTTACCTATCAGTTATTAAAGTCGCCAAGTGTCAAATTATGTTACATAAAATGGTTCTGAAACAAGATTAGTATTTTAAAAGTAAAAACCAATAATCGGAAATCAATTATGCTTCTTCAGCTTTTTCTACATAAGCTCATTGCATAGTATTAATTCGTTTACTCTTAATCCAGATTTTCTATACATAAAGTGGTATTACCAACCGGTTGTAATTAATACATTATTCTAAATTACATTATTCTTATCAGAAATTTCTACACCACTGTAAGTCTACTTCAGTATTTAATGAAGATGTTGTGTAAAATAGAGTTAGCTTCCGTTGCAGGTTTATATCAACTGAACAACCATTGAAATTCAGAGAGCCTGAACCTCGTGGGGAAATGTAAACCCTTATAAATGAATCCGATATTCTTTGAATAAGTAAATGGTTAAATTGAATAATGGGCTTGGTGAATAACTCATTGGTTTTTAAAATGATGGTTGGTAGGTCTCAGTATCAATGCGAAAATCAACAATTGGATGCAGGCATTCCTATCACATGAATCCCAAACAGTACGAAACACGTGTCCTGGATTTTACAACTAATCAAGAATCAGCTTTATTCAAAAAAATGTTTGATTTTAATAGTAGGTTTTTCGGCAATCCACACGCACGACTTCACATACAGGATCGAACTTGGAGTCATCAGGTCTACTTTAAAGTTCTAGTACTTTTGGACAATTAAGTTGAAACACTATGGTCTGAAAATTCAACTTCAGTCAATTTGTTATACCCCACAATCGTTGTCCAACTTTATAAACTAGTGGATTTCGGAGTAATTTGAGGAATGAAAGCAAGCTTTCGGAAAATACAGAAAGAATTCAGACAAAAGAAGAGATATTTTGGAGGAATACGTGAGACGTTTGGGGAAACGTTGATGAACTTTGGGAAAGATATAAATTTTACCCAATGGTGAGAAAAAAAGATAAAACATTGCGTTTTTGCCTGCTTCTCCCAAAAATTACACAATACATTTTCAACACAGTAAGTCCATATACCCCCAAAGTTGATTACTTAATAAACTTTGAATAACATGTCCTCTTTTTCTAACCTAAATAAATCTATGACAAATGTTTTTTCTATTCTATCGACAGTTTTTCAGAGAGCAGATACAAACTTCCAAATTGTGGAACGTCGATGTTTTATTAAAACATAACATCATTCTTTAAAATACCAACAATAATTTGATCACATCACTTTAAGTTGATGTTAACTTACGATTGGGGATGTAGAAACTGGATTATAATTGTGGTTATTGTCAAGTTTCAGGGAGAAAGATGTGCTACAATTAACAGGTTGTTCCTTTGTAAAACAAAAGAAAATAGTTTTTATATTTGGTTTAAATGCACGAAAATTGAAAAATGTTATCGTACGAAACACTTCTTAACTGTTTGTCATTCGTTTTTAGTTTATGATAAGCGTAGACCAATGATTTCTCTTTAGAAAGAATTTTTCAAATTTAAGGGAATAACATTGTTGAGAATTGTTTAGACTAATTTCCATTGATCAATGTTGTCATAGGTTGTGACTGTTTTTAAAGTGTCTTTTACAAATTAGATGTGAAAGGAAAGGAAGGCCAAAGAACACATTACGTCGGGAAATAAAAGCAGATATAGAAAGGATGGATAACAACTGGAAGGAGCTGAAAAGGATTGCCCAGGACAGGGTTGGATGGCGAATGTTGGTGAGCGGCCTATGCTCCTTCATGAGGAGTAACAGGCGAAGGTAAGTAAAAGAACAGTAGTTTATTGATTGAAATGAGTCGTTTCTAACCATTATGATCCCTATTTTGATTCTGCTCCACCTAATTCGGTTCAAGGAGCTGTTTAGTATTACTAGACTTCCTACATAAAGTTTGACTGGAATTCATGTACATAAATCTAGACATGCTACTGACTTATATTGAAAATGAATAAAGTCAGACTATGTTTTTCAATAATTAACTCAAATACAATCTATTATACGTGCATTAAATTTATTCAGTGAGTTATATTTCCACTGAACTGAATGGTAAGTCAGTTAATTCGACTATAGGTTTTCATTGAGTCAAAAGACTGTAGATTGTCGAAAGCTCTTTAACACAATTATACAACTTGATTAACAAATTTAATAACAACAGACGACTTTAAAATAATAATGTTTACTACATCACTAAAAATTAATGAAAATAAACTAAAGCTGTAAACGTTTGTAATGATCCTAAATAACTATTTGGAAAACTTTGGCATTTTGTGCAAGAAAATATTAGCTTTCAATCTATAAGGAAATGGATATTTTGTGTGTATGCTATGTAGTAGAATGTTTAAAAGTTGTTAAAGCGGAGATATGAACTTCCAATCGGTTCTGTATAAAACTCTATTCGAAAAAATGTTTTCTTAATCATTACACAAATAAAAGAAATTTCGGAAGACTGATGATAGCGTGGGTTGTAAATATTTCTGAATGCACATTTCAATCATTTTTTCAAATCTATAAAGCATTGAAAAATAAACTCACCTTCACTGGATCAGATTTAGTATCTGTATTTACCATGGCTATTTGATCAGATAAGTTGTCTTCTTTCAATCTAATTGGTTGATTTAACTTATGAGCATTCAGGAAACTCGGTAAATCACTATGAATTTTTGATAAAAATTCTTTTAAATCAACTGATTTCCATTCTTCATAAATTGAATCAAACTCTTCATTAACTAATTGTAATTGTGTCATACGCCGACGTGATAATTCTAAACGCTTTGACCAATGATCAAATTTGGGATCGGTTGACAACTGAATAGGTACAGTGAATGACTTTCCAGACTTCTTAATATCAATCATACTTTCATGACTTAGGTCACTCGAAATAGACAGATTACATTCTTCAACAGTACCATCGAAAAATAGAAAATATTGCAAAACACAATATATTGTGCAGTCAAAAAGTGATTATATTTTTCAATTTATTCGATTTCACTTCAAAGTACATCAAGGCATCAATCCAGTCAAATCATTTCATTACAATGACGTACGCTAAGCTAGGATTGCTAAAGCCAAATATTATACAAAGGGATTATACTTATTGATATATTTGCCGCCATTTATTTTCAACTTCCAATGTACCGATTGATAAATTGTCTACATTTAATCTGTAGCATTAAATAAATCCCCAAAATAAAATGTTCTATAAGTCTTAGACAGTGATGTTGAACCCATTAGTTTAACAAGAAAGATCATAGCTGAAGGCCTGTGGTCACTCATCCGCACCAGATCAACATTGCGTACGTCGTGTTACGTGCCCCTCAAAACAACTAACCAGCTTAGATCGAACAATTCTCAACATATTGAATACCTTCCAGATATATCTTTGAACCCGTTCATTCCTGAATTCTGGTTCGACTATCTTTGAGATCTTTTGATTATAAAATTGTTACGAACAAAAGCGCTGTCAAACCCTGAATATCCTTGATGTCTTTAGATTTAATATTAACAATCGCATTTTATAAATTAATTTGGCATTATATTATTGAAGGTAGTCGACAAAAAATCCCTGAAATGGTTCCCACTCTACTTAAGATTATGTACATGTGAGACTTTTATGGAGTTATTAAGTATCGTGACAACAACTTTCCCCTATTTCATATTGAGAGAATAATAATAACTTTATTAAATTTACGAAATTATCATTTTAATATATTCTCTAAAACTACTTTTCACTGCAATAATATAATCTTTAACTATCTATTTTGAAATTCTGAATGAAAATGAGTATTAAACACTAACTGGAATCCAATGAATTGATCATACACTAAATTCATTTATTTGTCGTACATTTTATGATCATTTCAATGGGTTGCATACATATCATCTTACCATAATTTTCTATTCGTTTTAAATGTTTCGAGGGTTTCATAATTTTTTTTTGTATTTAATTTAAGTTGCTTTGTCACAAGTGCAGTTATATGCAACTAACTGATCTGTTTTCCTAGCATGTACTTGCAAACATTTATGCACGAAAACATGGACTAAAGTGGATTTAGATGATGGATAACATCGGAATCTAGGACGCGCGTTTCGCCAAAGTTGGGACTCATAAGCTGGACGTACCTGCATCCTATGGTTGATGTTCACTCCCATACTTTACGCTTCATAAGCCAATTTTTTATTCACTTAGCTACTGAGTTCAGATAACCGCTGCCTTGTGCAGTGGGGTGAATTTTAATGCATTTGCATCGATTGTTTGAATCTCTCCATTGGTGTTCAAAATTATAATGGCAATACCGATACAGGATACACACATGCCAAAAGAGACTGATCAATTGTAGTCCCAAACAATGGGAAAATACAAACAACCATTACAAAAGACTAAACCAGTTCGACTTAATCACATGGAACGTCGAAAAGGGTTCGTGAACATAACAATCTTCAAAACATTATCAAACAGCCATATATATATAGTTTCTTCAGGGATTCTAGATTTTAACTAATTCCATGTGTAATCTTTTTTCCAGTATCAATTGTTTTTATAAGACAGAAAAACAGCACAAAAACTAAACCCAGTTTATATAATATTTTGCCTTCATGTCATCCCATACCTTTCGTTCTCCGACTTCATCTATCTTTCTGTAAGTACATATCTAAACTTGAGTTTAACATTACAGTTAATTTCTTTTTTGACGATTATCACTCGACATGTTTGAATCCATATACATTCATGTCGGGTCATACGTTGGCTATGAGTAACCGAGTGATATTATTGTGCTCAAACATAAATTCATCTACATTTACCTGAACAATTCATATCACTAAATAAAGATTTGTCAACAATCACTTGTTCAGATAACTTTACTCGTTTATTTTACTACTTAAAAAGACAGAGGCTTATTCATCAAATTAATTTTATTTTAATAGCATTCCTGGGTATGTTGCTTGTATAAACAGTTGAGGACTATGTATTTATTGAATGCAGCTCGAAAAGAATAGTTTCTTGAGGCATAATTCTCAAGATACTATGACATTTATTGATTGCAAAAAATGCATATCATTATCGAATGTTAATTAGGTAAACACCGATAAACAGCGAATTCGCTATTGATAACAGTCATTATGCCAACCCATGGAATTTGTTTACTACTGTGCGTGTGTGTGTGGTCTTTATATATCTGAGGATCACTGTTTACTTGTTCCAGGTAATTTGACTTCATTTGATTATTGATTTATGCTTTGCAATCTATTTCTGATAGTAAAAGTATTGATTTTCTATATAAATTTTGTGTCAGTTATGTTAGGAAGTAATAAGTGAAAAAATATACAGTTAGAATAATTATTCTTTAAGTGAAGAGTATTTATCAGAAGATTAATTATTGCAGAACACAATATAACCTCAGTAATCACCAGATATTAAAAAAGTGTTCAGTTGGCATTTTGGACTATTCACAAAATTCTAAGTAGCACTTATGCTTGAAACTGTTCTGAAAAACAACTTTCAGTATAGTTAACATCACAGATATCAACCAAAAGATTATTTAGAACCAGAGTGAACTGGAAACAAGTTTCATTCTAGTTTGGGGCTTGCTAACGTAGCACAATTACTTTTTATAGAGTTGGACTTATGATATTCACAGTGAAAACAGCTGTCCAGAGCTAACTAGTTATCAGCTGTCTTCTGGGACCACTGTCAATCAACATAGAAAACTATCTTGAATTCAACATGTCTCCATAATTCAGCTAAATAAATATTTCTGAGGTTCCGATAGAATATCTAGGCATCTAGAATGGGGTCAGCGTCTTACTATAACAAGTCCCAATAGATTTAAACACGAGTCATTAGAAACTATGAACTAAGAAAACACCATGACAACTGAAAAAATTAAAATACCGCTGAAGGTAAGTAAACATTGAGCATTAAAATAGAACATAATTTTAGATTACCTTCATAAATTGAACGACGTTCAGCTTCAGTTAGTATTTGCGGATTGTTAACATTTTGATTTACTGTAGACCAATGACCCACAGAGGAAACTTCAGTAGTTTGTGCATGATTCTGTTTATTTCCACCTTCATATGAACTAAGACGTTCCATTAGTTCATATATTTCATTTTTCTAATTTGTTTTTAGAAAAAAAATGCTTTTGAGAAATTAGTTGTTTACATTTTATAACTAATGGTAATTTATAAACTAATGATAGCTGTAAAACCAAAATAAAGGAGTAATATCCAGAGAATTGCATAATTGATTCGCCCTTTTCACATTTGGTTCATTTGAAGTTTCCGATCATTCCCACTTGTATTTACTTAAAAATAGGCAAATCAAATTCTGATCACAACTTATTATATATTTCGATAAGGATATAGTTTATTTAAAAGCTTACAATCCTATATACACATATACGTACAACTGTATAGTTATGGAAATGAACTTGTTCCGTACGATTCTTGTGTTGAATTAATCATTTGATGAATAATAATAAAGCGCATGTAGGATTACTGACTATGATCGATGACGTAATCCTCATCTACATTTGAAGAATTTTGGTAGCATGGCATAAAAATAATTCCAATAGAGCGGAATTATTCTTTTTTGTCTTCTTTTTTGAAATTTTCCGTTTTTTTGAAATATTATTTTATACATTGAATTAGTTGATTCTATTTGTTTCTTTTGAAATAAATTCAATATTCCGAGTCCTAACACCGTGAGTGATATTCATTATTATTACAATTCTTCTTTTTTAATTATAGTAATAGAGTAGCCTGCTGAAATTTCTGGGCCGCTGTTCTCCCAAATATGGATCTATCGTCAGGAACGTTTACTTGTTTTGAATTTGTTTTAACCAAATAATTATCAGTATGGGGGTTGTGGAGATTGTTAAGTTTTTTTTTGGTTGAGATCATGAATTAATTGATGTTAGACCACCGTTGGAAACCTGGAAGCACTGGATGGCCGTTTCGTCCCATTGTGGGACTCCTCAGCAGTGCGCATCCACGATCCCGCACCCCGCGGGATTCAAACCCAGGACCTACTAGTTTTGCGACTGAGCACTTAACCATTAGACCACTGAGCCGGCATCCATTGGTGGTCTAACATCAATTGATTCATGATCTCAACCAAATAATTATATTTGCTAAGCCCGTGTATTTTATGCCCCTGTATTAAAAAAGCCTTACAACCTATCATACATCTGATTTTTAAGAGATTTAACAGTCACCACAATGACAGTCTGTTCTCCTTCATCCTTTGGAGAAACAACACACAATCACTGTTGAATTTATAGATTCAATGCATTTAGTGATATCATTGACGAAATGTTGATCGTAAAAATTTACGAATAAATATGAACTATGGCTGATCGTTGCTTAAAAGCTGTTCGTGTAGGTTTTTTGAATATTCACAAGTTAAATGCATACTAAACGAGAATTTTGTTGCATTTCGACATAATTCTTGCTGTGAACTCTTTACCGTAATCAAATATATGACGTAAAATAAAGCTATTGTATCGTTACTGTGACGATATGAAATATTACAACACATTTAGATCGATTAACATTTATGCTGTTTGCCACGTTATTTATGTTTGTCCACCTCAACAACTTTACCATTCTCCATCTGAAACTAAATAAAACTGAAAAAAAAATTCATATGAATATCCATTGTTTGTTAGTTCAGACCATGTCTGTACAGTAGACGTTATACAAGACAAATTGACCTTCAACTATAATCCTGTCCTACAGCAGACAATATAAAACATAATTTTCATGATAATATGTAATCTATTAAATGTTGTTAGTGAAATAAACATGATCTTAATGACTTATTCAATTGACCAATACATGAATCAGAAGAGGTTTTATGGATATTATAGTGATTTTAATAGTTGAGATCATGAGTCAATCAAAGCTAGATCACCATGGAAAACCTCGAAGAACTGGACGGCCATTTCGTCCTACTGTGGGTTTCCTCAGCAGTGCGCATCCACGACCTCGCCTCCAGAGATTCGGACCCAGGACCTATCAGTCTCGCGGGCCAGCGCTTAACCACTAAACCACTGAGCCGGCATCCAATGGTATTAATGTCTAACTTCAACCAATCCACGAAATTGAGCGACACATCCATCATTGTCATCAGTGAGTTACTAACTCACAACAGACCTGGTTGAACTCCACTGTTCACTGCTTTTCACTAGAACTCCAGGAAATACCTCTTGAAGTCAGTCACTAGTGAGTATATGTTGATTGATATCAGAAAGGGTTTTTTGGATATTATAGTAATTTTAATAGTTGAGATCATGAGTCAATTGAATCCCTAATAATACACGATAACGGGAATTACATTAGTATATGTGTGAATTCTTCTTTGATAAATGATATTTCATTTTAAAATTCGAACAAACTTCAAATTAAGCAAAGACAATAATAATATTACGAGCTTCGTAACAGCTAACCTTTTCAAGATTAATAATATTTAAATAAAATAATTATTCTATTAAATAATAACTTTTCGTAACCTTAACTTTAACACGTTTAATATGTAATTAAACAATGAAATAAAATAAACAAACTTGTTCATTTAATTTCTTTTGTAATGTAAATTTCTCTTGAATGATTACAGTATGATCATTATTCAGCGTGTTCATTAGTTTTTCAGTCTCTTGTTTAACAACTTTGAGTACACTTAATTCTGTTGTTGCCGACGCAGCAACTATGTAGGTAAAGTGTGAAAAAAAAGTTTAATTGGATTTTATGAATTCGTTTGAAAATTTTGAGTAGTTTCTAAAGTTAAATATATAATTAATTATTGTAAAAATAAATTTTCGCAATACAAAAATAAAGTAGTTTGATTCGCTTATTAAGTATAGACCAGATATTCTGCCGTCTCACAGTTTTAGTCAAAAAGCTTATGATAATGCTTACTGCCCTTAAACAAAGTAGACAAAATGATGTTCTAAAAAGAGACCCAGGAACAAGAATTAAATTAAATCAAAGAGGAACCGGAGTCACGGCAATTGATTTTAATAGTCAGGAAATTTTAGAATCTTACATTATAGTATGGAGCTCCATGAAGTATTAATTAGCAAAAAGAGATAGGCATACTGAAACTTTCAAAAGTACCATAATATGACGTTCACAATGTGGAAGTTAGGTGATAAAGAATACATACTTGTCATTATTACTCATTTTATTCATTATTACTAATGATCTCGAAGCACTTACTCCAACTGCTTCAAGCAACTCAACTGACAATCCTAAATATTCCTAAACCAAAAATAGTTAAATGCTTTAATAAAATGTCATATTTTCTTGTAATCACACCTCAGTTTATCAGAATCTCGTACTCTGATCTATTTAGCATATGCAATACAAGGTTCTGTAAGCCTACCCATTAGAGGTTCGCAATCTCACAGATTGTTTGTCCAGAACTCTAAACAATACCTTGAAATCGTTTATTTAGTACCGCTAAAATAAGCAAACTATGCCTTGACAATACTTGCAGACGAAAAACGCTAATCATTGAAGGTAGTTAGCAGAGCACTTAAGACTGATAAACAGTTTGCTGCACTTTTAACTAATCATTCAAACAATTGTTGAACCCCAATAATAGAGTAACTCTGCATGTTTTAGATTTACTTTGTGTATGCACAGAGGTACTTTGTCAACTATCAACCCAACACAGATGATCCCACCCCCTAGACAAAACGTTGATGTACAAGAGTTTCAAAGCGATTTCGCCAGTTTGATAGGTGCAAATTATTTACCAATCCTTTATAAACAAAGCATTTAAAGTCCTAGGAATATTTAAAAGACACATGATTTTCTCCATATTGTAGATAAAGTTTGCTGATCAGTATTAATAAAGAAAAATCTAAGCCAGACCACCATTGAAAACCTGAAAGCACTGGACGGCAGTTCCGTCCTCAGCAGTGCGCGTTCACGATCCCACACGAAGGACCCCAACCCAAGATCTTCGACCTCGCTCGCGAACGATTAACTTTTACACCGCTGAGCCAGAATCTAACGGTGTTAATGTCCAACTTCGATCGACTTGTGAATTCAAATGTTGAAAATATTGCAATCTCCATAACATCCCTTGCTTGTAAAGAAAAATCTTTCCATATAAATTATTAATAATTGCGCTCAAATATTTTTTACGTAGATGTTCTTTACAATGGGTAGAAAAACATACTTTTTACTTTTACAATTAGCACATCACTAAGTACAAGCACGATTTCGACCAACAGACTTATTATGAAAAAGTAATCATATTATAAAGATTTTTGACCTACTTTGTTTTTGTTCTTCTAGTTCAGTTAAAGAGTTTTTCAATTGTCTAAAACAATAAAATAAAATGAGTCAAAGTGTTTTCTATTTTATTCATATTGATTATGTGCCCATCAGACGCCTTAAAGTAACGAGTATTTTGTGAATAGTCTGCAGTATGACATATAGTGTAATACAATAGGTGGGGAAGAAATATGATAATTTAATAGAAAAATTAACTTCATCGTTTGCCAGTGTAACCGAAAAAAAACATATGATCCATACACGTTAATTGTTCAATTCTAGGAAATGTTGTTCAGATAATTGGATTACTTTGCTATATTTGAGAGTTATTTTGAAAAATGCCAAATTAACTAATACTATTCACATTCAATAGTTATTTCTCAAAGTAAATGATTGAATATAATATATTATTGTAGAGCAGAATACATAATCTTTGATAGGCAAATGTACATATGGCACAGACCTTATGGCAAAAGGACAAGTGAATAAAGCTAACTGGCTGTTAGCTTACCATCGAATCAATAAACTACTAATTCAATTGTAATGAAGATAAAATCTATAAACTTAGTTAAGGTATGTTTGTTTAGTTATAATGTCCTCATAATCAGTACCGACTTTGGGATGAAAGTTCAGTAATTCCTGTAGTATTTTTCTACTTTTGTTTATTCTACGTGTCACAATTTTAGTTCAAGTCAAAATATAAAACAATTAGTCTTTAATATAAATTTCAATAATGCAATAAGAAGACAAAAGTTATCGGAATTATGTGATATATTTGCGCCATACATTCCTTCATTCTTGAAATACAGGTCATTTTAACCTGATACTGTTCATGGAAAGTTAGATTTCTCTCCATGAATTTCACATGCTTACCAACTAAGTCAAGCACAAGTTCACACTAAATGACTCCGTAAAACACATATTCATTTTAATATTCAAATAGTCTCGAGTTGAGTAGCCAAAGGTATTATTCAATGTTATTTCTTTCATGGTTTGTACTTACTTTTTAGTAGCTGGGGCAAGGAGTTATATGTGTTAGTAAATGATTAACAACAAAATGATGAAATAAGGCAGATAATTGGGTATTGAATGGTACAAGCGGTCATACAGCAGTAATATTTAGTTAACTACGTTATTATGCATACACTTTCAATATGATCTAAATCAAAATGAAACCATCCAAATTTGAGGGAGCAACAATAGATGGATTAAGTTTTAAATCAACGTGATAGTATCATAAAAATAGATTGGTTTTAGAATGTTGCTTTTCTTCCTCAATTCATTCAAACAATTCAGTATTATCTTTCAATATAAAATACAGTTTTATAAGCATAAAATATAACATAAAACATCGTTATAAATTACTTTTGTAAATTCGAGATTTCAGCTTTGAACACTTCATTCTGTGTTTTAATAGTATCATAACTTACAATCTAAAATAGAACATTTCAGAAATAATAATGATAATGTTTTTGATTCTATCATGAAATTTAATAAGTTTTATACGTAATAAAATTGAAACGTTCCAAAAGATAGAAAAAAAGCAAGAGTAACAGATTTGAGATTTATTGTTAAACATCAAACACTTTTAATACTACGGTTACGTAATACAAACTGTGCACGTTAACTGGAAGTACAGAATTAGTAAAGTACAATATTTCATCACTGTCATTTCTGATAAAACGTTTACTGATTGGAGAGTGTCATAACAATGTCTTTAACTGAAAACCTTCAGAAATTAATCGACGTCATACAATCAAGTTTTAAAGATACAATAATCGAATTTCATATTCGTATAGAATTATGTACAATTATAATTTCATTTGTCTCAAGATTAGTTGACAGACTGATCCGATGTTAATGTGACCTTTTTTGAAAACTACGATGGGTAACAAGTTCTAATCACTCTTTATTATGTTTTCTTATACATCTAGGAGATTTACAAATTGAAACCAACATAAAACTTATGAAATTCAATTACACATGATGTATCTTTTGAATTACAGGACTAAATTGGTCCATTAAATTAACTTGTTCGCTATTTTTCAGTTTTAATTCAAATGACAAATTATTATATCAGTGACAGATATCTATTTTTTACCAACTTCAAGGTAAATATTAATTAATTAGGAGAGAGAGAGTAGAGGGACATTGCTTACCTCCATTTCTGTGAATTTGTTTTGTTGTTTTAACAATTCTTGTTTAAGTTGTTCGACTGTTTTCAATTTCTCTTCAAGCATTTTCTGATTTTCTATCAACAGAATAGTTTGAATAAAATAATTTTTTTCTTGTTTATTAATTTTATTTACCTGAGAGTTGAATAGACTGTAATTCTAATTCTTTACGTTGTTTCATTAGTTTAATTTCATCTTCCATACGAATTCTGTCAGAAAATAAAAATAGTTCAAAATCCATTGTTGATGTTAATAAAAATAAATTCGACCTTGTAACCGATTATGAAATTATCTGTTGTTATACATGGTTAATATATTGTCTTCAGATTATCTACAATTAAACATACGTATATGTTTTGAAACAAGTGAGAAATATTGAAATTGGATGGTCAGATTTCTGATTTATGAAACTACTTCGATATAATTACAGATATATAAAAAGTGAACAAACTAAATATTATCATTTAAGGCCATTAATCAGTAAGATTGAAGTTTTCACTACTACGAAATTTGATTCACATTGATTATTACATGACCAATAGACAATCTTATTGCATATTTTATTCTGATGTTGAAAATATCAGAATAAATAGTTCAAATTTTTTCCCAGTATATTTTAATGACGATTACAAATGTATATAAGGGGACTTTTGACTTTCTAAAATATGTAATTATTAAATGAGTTTATTGTGAAGATCATTTCAATGTTGAGATTACTATTAAGAGATGATTTTTGGGCATAAACTAACAACAGATTCTAAATCATTTTAAATTAGAGATCATAACTCAGCTATATTGTCTTAGTTTCGAACTTTTCAGTAATGTCTAACCAAAGGTCAATAATCATGGAGTCAATCAGGTCAGAAATGAAATATTAACTTACTGATAAAATGAATGACGACAGCATAATATCAAGGGTGACAATCTAAACCAGTAGATTTCCAATATAATAGCTCAAAGATATTTGAATCGTGATGAGACTTGAAACTGCTTAGCTTAATCCTGTTTAAAGTCATGTATTTACACCATCTCTTAACTGTAATATGGTATGGTAACTTCGGCTATTCCACATTTGTGCGAAGCACTACACTGATTACAACTGGCTGACTCATAACATATAGTACGAGGAATTAATAACTCTTCTTTGTACAACAGATTACTATCCAAAAGTTGAAGTTTCAGGTATTTTTGTCTGTTCAAATAAACTTCAATATGTTTTACATTGTGACTTGATACCAATTGGAAAACTACTGAAACTCGTTGACTAACAAAGAGATAATTAACTCTGTTTGTAGGCTTCCTAGCAGTATATTCTCTTGAACACTCTAGGAATCGAATAAATGCATTATTACCTAGAGATCAGAGAGTATTACCCCAAACCATAAGACGACTAATGTTAATTTGCACTACAGCCAAACCAATAGTGATCATCTTATTGTGAAGCTCGTAGTTTAAGTGGCCGATCGTGAAAACTAACACAACTGAGTGTAGCAAATAGGCCTCACTTTTAGACTGAGTCGTACGGACTGTTTTCTAATGTTCCTGTTCTTATCATTTATTAAAAGCGAAAATCACCGACAGCCAGGGTGAAATCTTTTTGTATTATAGGTGAAACTATACCATATTGACACCTTTGCGCGATCAATCAGATTTAAGATACCGAATGTTAAATATTAACGCAAGCTTAAAACGCCATCGACGATAGCTTTTTGTTAGAAATCATGATTTTGACTAGATTTCGTATTTTGAATGAATAGGGCGATCATTTTCTTGTGAAACGAAATATTTGCGTTGTGATTTTTAAGGTTGGGAGTTAGGTTAAAGGAACGTTAGAGTTAGGAGTTAAGGTTTAGGAGTGTTAATGTATCATAATTTTCACCTTTAATGACCTATATTTAGCCCTAATAAGTTTATTAATGGTGTCGAAATTCTAGATCCACTCTAGACAACTTTTTGTAATTCCGTACTCCTCCACAAAAGCTGCGTTCTTATTTTTTATTTTATGACCACCTAATATCTCGGTCACTTTTAAAACGTTTTAAGGTCACCAGCATAGTTTTACCGTATTCATATTGATCAATCATACCTGCGAATTGAAATATCACTTTTTTCACAACTGGGATAACGAGAATTTTGATGACAGTTCGCATGAGGAAAAAGGTGAGTAGGAGTTAGTTGACGAGAGGTCAAAGGACAATGTTTTCCAGAAGTAAAAATACATTTGTTTAATGCCTTATTCATACTCAGAAATAAGATAAGGTGAATGGGTCAAACTGAGAGATTCGAGGTTATTCAAATAAACGTGTTAGAAAATGCAGGAGTAAAACATCATTGAGGCCAATAGTGGTTTATGAAAAACGTAAAAATGAAAGTTTAAAAGAATGGAATAAGTTTATTCATGAATAGATATAATTAAGATTAAAACATGAATATTTTGTATGAGACAAAAATTTAAACATAGGTTTTATGAATAGTGGTCATTATCAGCAAGAAAACTGGCAAATTTCAAAAGTTTCAGACATTAGAATCAATCTTTGTAACTCTCAGACGTAATGCTTGCAAGCTATCATTAATGATATGACTTATAAATTTCCAATATTTATGGGATATAGCCTAAGCTTTAACTCAATGTACATTTAATAACGATGTGAAAACAGATAAAAATTTTAAGCATGTTTTAAAAAACCATAAATGTGATGTTTTTTTTCAAAATTTACTCTAAACCAAACCTTCGAATAAGTTGTTTATTTTATTAAATTCAAAGTAAATGCTATTAGGAACATGTCCGCTTCATATTAAGTTATATTTACAGATAACTAATTCGAAATTGTAATAATTATAGCAAACTCATAATAAGGATGCGTTTTCCTCAAAAAGAAACTATTTTAAAGTTGATTGTTTAACTCCATAAAATCAACAAAGTTTAATAAAATATTGTAGTTTCCCATAGAATGAATGAGAAACTAAATTAACTAGGACAGTATGTCATTATTTGATCTCAGATCAATTTATCATCAAACATTCTATATTATGAGAAGCAAACGACATGGAATAAAATATTATCGCGTCTAGTTCTAAATTTCCTACAGGTGATAATTACTTCTTGTAAATAATATTCATAATACTGAACAGTCAATCAACGAGGAATGTTCCTTAAATGCCAAGTAAATTTTAAACGGCTGGTGAATCAGTAGTAATATTGCTTAGAAATAATATCTATTACATAGAATCCTCATGAAACTGATATCCCTAGTACATAAAGTTATGACGTTGACTTTTTCACAACTTTCCAATCACATTACAAATCTTTTATACTTGAGACTCATATTGAAAATAAAAGACAGAAAGTATAAAGAGTATCTTTTCTTCCAAGATCAGCCTCAGTATCGCAAACAAAGGTATTAATATATTTATGTGAGACCTTGATATTCCAGAAGATTCAATGACAAAATCTTTGGTTATCCAATTTGGGCATGACAAATAATCCATCGTTTTTTTCTAGAACTCTCTTAAAAGCTCCTACCAAACGTTTATTAAACGAAATTTTTCCAGCTTCTAGTTCATAAAAATTTTTCCAAGAAATTTTCAAGCTCACTTAAAAGAAACTAACAGAAAAAAAATAAGAAAAAATGAGAGATGTGTCGTGTTGTTTAGCGTTATTAACCTAATCATTTTAGTTGATCCAATCAAGAAAGTTTTTTTTTAAAAACAACCGTTCATTGGAATCTACAATTTAACTTACTGGTTTACATGTTCATGAATTTCACTTTCGAATGTTTTTTCTCTTATTTCTAAAAGATTTTCACGTTTTTTTAATTCTAATTCATTTTTCTCATAATCTTTATGTAACTGTAATTTATCACTAATAATTAAAAAATAAATAAATAAAATTCAATTAACAAATTAATGTACGATTACTATTTTGTTTTATTGAATTTATGAATAGAATATATTTCTCAATGGTCAAATACAACTCATATCATGATTCAAATTTACGACTTAATAATTACAGAACAAAGAAAACAAATGACAACTTATGTATATGCTAAAAGAAGTATTTTATTCTAGGATAACAAATGCTTTCTGAAAGTGAAGGATACATGTTATTAGTTGATATAACGATGTGTAATCAAAAGTATATCGTGCAAGTTTTTAGTCACTTAAAAAATCTAATTATGCATGTTTCAATATTTGGATTTCAGAAATAGGAATATGTCACTTTTCTTCTCAATCCTTGATAAATATTAAAGAGCAAAACGTTAATTGATTTAATTTCAGTTCGAACTCTCAAAGAAAATTATTCAAAGTAATATGCAGTATAGTTAAAAACTCCTTGAATATCCAATAATCGTCAAATCGTATCAAAACTTCGTTGTGTAATCAGTCAGTCAGCCAGTAAAAACGTAGAACTTCGTACCTACGTACGTACATCAGTTCGAGTTGCCACACCACATTAGCACAGAGATGCAGTGGTCAATTCAAATCCCGTAGTGGTAGAGGAAATAAGAGTATAAGCAGAAATTGAGAAGATTAGTGTTTGGAGATGTTATTTAAAGAGTATACAGTGAAATAAATTTGGGAAGAAAAAAAAGAGACAAGGAGGAATAAGGAGATCAAAATTTGGGAGAACACAAAGAGTGGATGCACCTCCGCCATTGCAAACGATTTTGAGCCTTGTCATTCAGGGTCTCTAACCATCGGTTGCTATCATCTCGCGGTCCCCAACCAGTTAGTCTACACCTACCAACATGACTCATTCCACTTGTCAGTGACTTCATGGACTCGTGCCATGTTTTGGTCTGGCCGCCCCTAGCTTTCTTCTAATCTACTATACCACTGAACATCACACATCGAGGCAGTCGGTCGTTGGGCATATGTAACACATGTCCCAACCATCTCAACTGAAGTTTCTCTACGTCATCAATTGATTTGCCATCCTTACCTAGTACCCATTTCATAACAACTGCATTACTTACTCGGTGGTCCCAGGATATACGAGCAATATTTCGAAGACACCTATGATCAAATACTAGTAACCTACGGATATCTTATACTCTTACCGGCCATGTTTCACTGCCATAAAGTATGAGGTTCGGTGTTTACCAGTTACAGATAAATGCTAAACAAGAGTTCATGGAATACATTAATATCTCCTGTTTTGTCGTTACTCAAAAAGATTTATTAGTATACATTTTTGAATTCTTTTACTTTATACAAAATGACTCTATACTTCTTTCGCTTTTTGAGTTTCTTGTCAAAGAATTTCAATCATTGTAAATTTTCTACAAAATACCTAACAATATAGAAGGACTGTTGGTTATAGTCAATAATTACAGCTGAGAAAATTCATTTACAAAGTTACCATTGCCATATAAATTAATTTATTTTAATTAACTAACTTATCTATTTGGATTTTTTCTTGATCTAATTGTGTCTTCACCAACTGGATAGCGTCTAATTCAGCTTGCAAGGCTTGACGTCTAACAAATGCTTCACGCTCCTCTTTTTGTTGAAATAGACTATACTTCTCTCTGAGCAGCACCTCTTGTTCATTGAGGGACTGACAGCGAATTTCAAATTCTTCTTGCAACTGAAATAAAAAAACCAATCGCTTTTACAGAGTTTGTTCATATTTCTATCTATTTTATGGTTTACTACTCACGAGTAGGTAAACTGTGGTTTAAAATATTTTCGAATTTTTACTAGACTGAAGTAGATTGCAGAAGTGACCATATATGTTAGCTGAACATTCAGATAGCAGGATATTTTAACTGATATGTAACTGATATTATGCTATCTGTTGATCGTGTTTGACAAAACTCGGTCAGTCAATAGTTGCAGTGCTCCTTATTGAATATTGTTTATTTAATGACACTCGAAAGGTAATCCTTGTCCGGTTATTTTTAACAATTTATCAGCAAGGAACCTTTATACCCTTCAGGAAGTTAATAAATCTTCGTAAATTCCAATTCAGTTTACTCAACACCACAACCATATACGCTACGACCGGTCTATCTAGTATAAATTATCCAGTGCCAAACTTAACAACGTGTTTTCGAATCCCACAGTATTTCACCATCCATTTGAATCAATCTGTCACAAATCTAGAATGACTATCATACCACTGTATCTCAGCTAAATGATGACCCAATCATAGTTTTTAAAAAATGCGACGAACTTATTTGATTCAAACAATTTTTTGTGGTTGCCCTGGATCTCTACAGGAATAGGTGGTGTTTTTAATCAACTTACTTCTCGAGAGTAATTATGTTTGAGAAATAAAAATTTTAGGGGATTTTATACTATTCAGCCAAATAATTGGCACCATTATGCTTTAACCACAAAAATATGAAAACATATTTAGGTACAATGCATCACATTATTACATTTTTATTTGGAATTAAACGTTTCTATTCTTCTTCTCACTCAAAAAACCCGTCAAGCTATGTAACATCTTATATCCAAGCTAAGAATACACCCAATTTGAATACCTTGGTCAATTTATTCCCCAATAAAGTGGTCATAACGAATGTTCCTTTTATCACATAAATAGATATTCATTTTTACCACAGTAATATCATGTAATAAGATATCTTACGCGCTGTGTATTTTGAAGTAGACGTTTTTGAAATTCCTCTTCCAATTCCGATTTTAACGAGTTCAATTCATTTTGACGAAACTCCGATATCTAAATCAGTAAACATTTTTGTCAATTCATCATATTAAGGCGAATCGCATAGGTTGAAAATAAAAAAAGCTTTGTTGCCGTATACTATTAGCATGAAATTTCAAAGGTTCCTTGCAGCTAAAAAACTTGATGTGTAAGAAATATTTGACTAACTAGACTATAAACTGTGAAAAATTTATACTTCACCATGTTAATTTACTTCACTTGAAACAGCTATAACATCTGACTGGCCACTTTCCAAGTAAAAGAATAATTAAAGTTACATTCTTTGTCTAAAGTTCATGTTAAGGGTTTCGTTGCGGACAATAATCAGTACTCGATAATAAAATTGTACAACTCAAAAATATATAAAATCGTACTTACATGAATTCTACTTTAACTATAATCCCTATTTAGCATAAATAACTAAATTAATGATTTAGAAAGACAGATACAAAAAGGAATAGTTGACAACATTCGGCAATTGCTCGTGATAGTGGTGGTGGTCTAACATCAATCCGTTCATGATCTCAATCAAAAACGTAAAAATCTCCACAACCCCCATACTGGTAATCAACATGTGCTCACTAGTGACTAGCTTCGTGACGGAATTCTTGGAGTCCTAGTGAGAAGTTGTGATCAGTGGAGCTAATCCATATCGGGTAGAGACAGGTATCTACCTCAGTACAATGGAAGTTGGTCGCGCAATTTCGTGGATTGGTTGATGTTAGACACTATCACCATTGGATGCCGGCTCAGTGGTCCAGTTGGTTAAGCGTTCGCGCGCGAGACCGGGGGCCCTGGGTTCGAATCCCACGGGCAGGATCGTGGATGCGCACTGCTGAGGAGTCCCACAATGGGACGAAACGGCCATCCAGTGCTTCCAGGTTTCCAAAGGTGGTGGTCTAACATCAATCGGTTCATGATCTCAATCAAAAATAATTTATAGTAGTCTTTTTATTACTTTACGGACTAGTCTGTTATTCTTTAATTTGATTTAACACGTATTACATGTGAATTTTAAGGTAAAACGTAAACAGCATATAATTAAGTATTTCACTGCATACCATCAAATCTAACACATGGTTTATCAATTCGTCTTTTACACACTACCGAAGCTATCGTAATCCACAAACTGTAAACCAGAATATTTCTGTATTGATTGTTGAAATATATAAGTAAAACGAACTATATAAGGAGTATCAATATGATTAAAATCAGAGATGGATGGGTGCTAGTAGTAGAATCTACGACGCATGTTTCGTCCAACTTGGAATTCGCCAGCTGGATGCACCTTCATCCCAGATCAACATAATTATTTTCACGACAAATGATCGCAAAAAAAACTCGAATACGTACTAAAACGAATTCCTATCTTCTTGAAGTTTTTTGATAAAGGGTGACGCTATTAAGATTAACATATTTGGCATACAGAGAGTTCAATTATCAGTCTACTTAGTAAAGTAATAATGTCATCCCATGTCAAATTACAGACTATCTGACCTCAAAAATGTGAGTCAACAGTCCAGAATTCAGCCTTTAAAAGAGTTGTGAATGAGCACTGATAGCTATAAACTCTTAGAAAATCTCAAATAGTATGGTTTGGTTTTCAACGAAGCTTTTAGTAACCGTAGTATATTACAAATACATTCTTTAAAAAAAACTAAAAAAATACAACAAGATTGTGAAAAATCCAGTGATTTTCTCAAGCAAACGATAGAAATTAACCTTGCCTGTTTCTCTATTTCTATTTGACTTCGCTCATTTATTTCACTCTTATATTGTTCCAAACGATCATCAAATGACTGTTTTGCATGCAAAATCTCCAATGACTTCATTGCTTCATATTTTTTATTAATATTGTTCAACCTGTGATCTTTGTGAAAAAAATGAAAACAAAGCACGTCTTTAGTTTGTGTGTACTTGCCCAATAATTATTATAAAACTACAGTTATGTTGTGACTAAGCAAGAGTTAAACCTGATAATTAAGCACTAGTTCCATACCAGAGTAAATGATTTACAGTCAGTATTTACTGACTGACTTTTGGTCGTTTTTAATTGTGTTTAACATTTTTTTAACAAATGTTATTTAGTAAGAAAAAACAATCTTCTGCCGGATATCTGTCTTTTCTTCTGATATCTTTTCATTTTAGCTTACGTCAATAGTTTGATCTCATGAACATTCATTATTTAGTTATATTGCATGACTCGATAATACGATTTATAACCATAGTACTGATTAATCTGACAACTGACAGATGCCTTTTTATAACAAATCACAAAATGCGACCACATATCAAATTAGTAACTTTTTACATATAATTCTATATACCTCCTAATATCAGTATGTCACTTGAGAATTTTCATCTTTCCTGTTACATAAAATAGAACTATTCTTGTTTGATATTCACAAAGCTATCTGTATATTTGACATGCACTCTTTACATCATGGTGACTATCCGTTTAAATGGCTTGTAATTTATTCATTCGATGAAGTAACATGCACTCAAAAAGGAAAGATATTTTTCTCCTATTATTTGAAGTAGTGCTAAACTTATGTGACGGCAAACACAAAATTACTGACAACGATTTCGTTAAACGATTGGAATACATATACCTAAGAAGTGATAGAAATATGTCATAAGGGAGTGAGGATCCTCGTATGCATTGCAAATATTCACATACATTCCTTTCTGTGCGAGTCTCGTGAAAATAGGACTTGTGAAGTTACCAGCTGGAAACTTACTTTTGAAGATTTTACATTTACGCTAGGTATCACCTTTCGTATTCCAATCTTCCAAGTTGATGATTTTATTTGAGAAAACATTAGGCTCTTGAGTGAAGCTTAAAGGTTAATGGTACTAGACTTCGATGTACCTGATATATTGTAAAGTATAGCATATATCCAAATCCATATGTTTTAGTTCAAACCAAAGATCGTCCTTGTTGGATTCAGTAATCACCGATGAATCTGAAGATATTACCTGTTTGAACACTCTTCCACCCTTACAAAATGGTAATCATGTAGTTTTATCGTTCAGGTTTGGAGATTGTGGAATAATCTATGTTCTGGCTCTATCTTGTCCAAGTGTTTGGCAAACAAACATTTCAGCCACCAAAGAGTTTACTGCACCAACAGACTGGTTGGTTAATACTAGATTATCAATTAAGGAGGTGTGGTCTATACTTAAAGGTACAGTTACCCTAGTTACATCTGCTTTTATATTACGCTCATAACAAAGTAGGCACAATAACTCTCTACTGTGTACAACAAAAGAGATAAAGAAACCCCTTAAACGCAGGAGAAGACTTAATATGTTCACTTGTACAGGCTTTGGACATTTCAGCTCTAATTACTTTAACGCTAAGAATCCATGTAGTGTTCGCAAATAAAACTAAATTATTTCGTGAGAAACGACTAGTTCTGAATCTTCAGAACAATAATATTAATAATTTCTGGCATTCCAGACCCAGAAATATCTGTTTTCACCGGGGTATGAAGAAATCAATAAAGTTGAAGCCTTGTCAAAATATCGCGGTATTATTTCCCACTGACGTTAAAAAGACAGCCATTAGTTCTTAAAATTGCGCACTGTTGATGGGTTGGGTATTTATAGAGAAGGGAGTTGTTCTGTGACTACTTCAACATCTAAAATCATATAAGTCGAGTAACTCTGTTGGTGTGCATCCTCGAAACGGGAGAGTTCTGATTGATGTGCCTGCAGAACCACTAGTAATTCTGATTACTATACCTCTGATTCTATCAAAAACACCAATAGGCTACAAGGATGCAATAATCAGCCTGGTCTTCAAAACAGATCGTTAATATTTGGTCAATAACTCACCCAATTAGTCAGCATAACTAGTACGAATGTTAAACTATTAAAATTAATTGTTTTGGCTACTATTCTACGCCACATGGAAAGGGGTATTCTTTTAGCACGTAAAAAACAGTTTTAGGGAAGATCTCCCATGTTTAATCAGTCTCCTTGTAGCAATAGAAGTTTAGACTGTAACGAAATACAGAAATATTCTGATCATTGTGCCCTTCATAAATCTAGGCAATGCCTTTGACAACGTCTCCCACCTAGGTCTCAAATTAGACTAAAAAATTTGGAATCAGTTAGAGTTGGAGATGTAATAGTTGGCTCTCTCAGTGACAGAAAGCAGTTAATGAAAGTGAAAGGTGCTTTAACACTATAAAAGCCTATTAAAAGTAAATTCTCTCAACAGACAGTCCTATACAATTTTCTTTTTCACTTTAAGTAAATGATTTTCCAGATGTTGCGAAGTTATTCGTTCTACTGTGCAACTTTAGAATACAAAGAAGAACGCGAATTATGTCTGATAGGATCACAGGAAGACTTGAATGTAACAAGAGAGTAAACAAACCAGTAGCTGTTAAGAATAAATTCTGGGCTAAGTGTAGTGGTGCAAATCAGTCGTTGGAACGACTTACATAACTCCACAACAAATTGAATAATATCGTCCGAAGTCGTTGATTATAAAAATATGAGTGATAATTAGCAATGATCTCATGACTATGAGTATCCAATGCAGCCGCCTCCAAACGCTCTTAGGTTTTATGAACGATTCGCGATTTTTTTACTTAGACGAAAAACGTTTAAGTGTATTATGCCCGAAGTTTACGGGGCTTCATTCAGAATATAGGATTTAAGTAGCGATTCCGTGTTCTAAATATGATTTGGATATGCTTGAATTGATTTAATGGCGAGAGACAAAGTTGTAAAAGGTGTCTCGGATCTTCCTTGTAAAGACAGACAATTATCTTTCAACGTAATTTGACTATCCTACTGTAGGTTATGTAGTAACCTAAAACTGGATTACCAAACACTAAACGATGCCATTGGCATTAACATGTCTAAACTTTTTCTTCTACGTCGGACTGGTCATCTGATAAGGAGAACTGTGAAACTCTAAAAGCCGAAATCAAAGCGTTTGCGTCTAAAGTTTTGTTTTCCCTATAGAGTGGTGAACTACTGGAGTTCTCCACCATAACATATAGTACCTGACCTTATTTCTCTACCACTAAAGACTAAACCCAATCAACTTCTCCATTATTTTAGTTTGACACTTTTAGTTTGAACTGAGTCTGAGCCAAAGGTTCAAAAAACGCATTCAAGCAAATTACAGATCGGTTACCATATTTCCGAGGAGCTCTCACTATTATTTTTCGTACTTCCATATCTTTGTTATCTATGATAGGGCACTAATAAAGTTGCTTCTTTTATGTGTTCTCTAAACCCATGCTTTTGTGCCTGAATAAAAATTTCTCTTCCACAAAAATTCCACATAAATGTGTGCACTTAAGGAAATACGTAAGCTAAAATTACACATATGCCAAGTATGAAAATTTATTTCCTAATGTTAAATTAACATTCCTAATCGAGCACTTATTCTGGGTTTTTGGGACTTCCGTCCAACTGTAAAATACTAACGGTTAACAACTGCAATACCCCTTTTATTCTGAGCACGACGTTTGATATTTCAATTCTCACACAGGTAATAATAAAACAGTAGGGTTCAATTTTTGGAGGGTTAGTAAATACTAAACATTGTTCATAACTTTACCTAAGCCAGAATCATCTATTTCAACTGTCTGGATAGCTTTATGTTCTTTTGAAAGGCTAGAGATATCTTCGTAGGCTTTCAGAATTGACACTAATAATGAATAGGACTCTTTATAAAAACTTGTCTAAAAGAGAACAAGTTGGGTGAAATATATACCGTAATACCAGTTTTTCACGACCTTCGAAACAACTATATGGTCTGAGATGCGAAATATCTTTTATGAATTCTTCTAACTGAAAGTGATTATAAATCTAGCTTTTTGTTAAAACATACCTCGAAATTAGTTAGCCCAATTTCTGGCAGAAAAACACTCAGAGAGTAATCATACCCGTGACTCTTCAGATGATCTGCAACTACGCAATTCGCCATCCTTATATTTCGATCATTGGTTTCAGTGTCAAACTTTGTTATTGAATTATCCAAAGATCCAAAACCCAGTATCAGCTTCGACCTGATTTGAGACTGTTCATATGTTTGTCCTTATCATTAAAAATAATTTACTTTTATTTTGTCTATATCTCCTTTTTCTTTCAGTAATCTGTACACATGTCGCACGTTTTCATACTTGTCTGTCCTACTCATTCTGTATATTGCGCTGTAACGATAACAAACTGCAGTCAAGTTTAACCTTAAATTTACTACTGAAAAACAAACATTTTTCTAAGGAGAAGGGGAACGAACTACCATTGTAAGACATGAAGTATGCATGCAAACTCGCAGATTTTTCTAGAAACGTTTAACTCATACAGAAGATACTACAAATGATAATATAAGTCAACTGATTGATTTTTCCCCAATTCTTAGTGTTCAGGCAAAGTTACAGGTGCTCGACAGCGTTCACTGTATGTATGGTTGTGCTTGCCCCAAAGCAGTGAGGCTGATGGAACTGGAAGCCGTCACGTCCCAAGGCAGTCAGCTAATTAGCTGTCACATGATATATTTTAGAGAGATAATGAAAATGAGTGATGAGGGAAAATTTTCCAGGCAGAGCAACTAACTCACTTATTAAGCAAATGAAAATGAATTTATTCAAAAAGGCAGCAAGCAAATGGTGGTGATAAGGTATAAAGTATGGATGATGAAATTAATAATGGTAATAATATGTAATAGAACTAATAATAATGACAATAATGATGAACGAATCGTCGGGTATGATAAAGTGAAAATAGTAAACGTAAGAAGTGATTGATTCGTCGTCTTGCTTGATTAATCAGTAAAGGTGAGATGAGCCATTAATATCCGCTTCTCCTCTCCTTAAAGTTATCTCCAGAGATGACTGTGGTGACTTCGATTGGAAGACCTGTAGTGAGAAAAAGTGGTACCCCACCTTGTTATACAATCGTAAGTTTGAAATTTCTTGACGATTACATATAACATTGGGGTACTATACTTTAAAAGTAATTTTTGTCGTCAAAATTACCTATTTTCACATTTTGCGATCAAGTTATCTTTGGTCCTCACAAAACCTAGAAAGAGGAGTCTAAGATGATTAGGTGGATTTTCTTGGTACTATTGACCCATTTCGTACTCTGCCTGTAGATCTTCTAGAGCTACTACCAGCCTTAAGCCCGGGTAAAAAAGGAATGCTAGGAATGAGGTAAGCAACCACATTCCACAAAAACCAGAATAAACAAATTAAACCATTTAATCTCTGCACTTCGAATTGAACGATCTTTGTTCAGAATTATGACGTCACATGGGGAAAGCTGATATCCTTTGAAAGTCACGAGTTCCATGCCTCTACTAGCAACAACACCAACGGTCATTATAGATACATAGATTGCCCGAAAAAATGTGGGACACTGGGAGGATCAATCGAATAGCTACGCAAATGAGACAACATGTCGGTTCTCGAAATCGGTGAAACCGACTGAACTCAAGCTGGACAGAAAAAGATAGAATTGCGATAGATGTTGTTGTATTCTGGTCACGAAGAAGAAAATGCTACGCACACGCAGTGAGTTGTGATAAATAACCAAACCTTCTTTAAAAACAGAGAAGGGATCACAATGAATATTATCCAGTGTTATGCAACCACCAATCATAGCAAAAACGACGATTAAGACGAGTTTTAATAGAGGCTGCAATCGATCGTAGATGATTGTCCAGGAAAGGACATGACCATCCTGATGGGGGACCTTAACGCCAATATCCGAATGGACGATAGCAAGTAGCAAGATATCATAAGACAACATGAATTGATTAAGAAAAAAAACGAGAGTGATGAAACATCTGAAAATTTATAAGCATTCAACAAAACGATTGAAAATGACACAATATTCCCACACAGATTCATACAGAAAGTTACATGGATCTCACTAGATCACACTACAGAAAATCAGATCGATCATATTTGCATCACTAAAACATCCAGAAGATAAATGGAAGAACCAGGAGAGAAGCTGACATACCTTCGAATCACCACCACCTGGTTGTGATCAACAAGGAATTGAAGCTAAAGAAACATTGGGAAAATGGAGACTCAGCATTAAACAAATTCTGTATAGCCTTTCTTCGATATACTGACAAACTCAATGAATTCAAGATAGCTCTGAGAAACGGGTTTCAAGCCTTACATGATCTACTAAAAGAAGAAGAAACTACTATGGAGAACAACTGGAAAGGGATCAGAAAAGCACTAACTTCAACGTGTCAGGAGATTCTAGACCGTAAGAAGCATCATCATAAGTAATGCATCTCGGTCGAAAACATTGCCAAGACTCAAGCAAGGATGAAGAAGAAGACAGCAATTAACAACAGTCGAACAAGAGCAGAGGAAACCATGTCACAGACCGAGAACACAAAAATAAACAAGAGGGTGAAGTGGAGCATTACGGCCAACAAGCAGAAATACGTAGAATACCTAGCAATGGTAGTGTGAAAGGCAGCAAGAGAAAGGAATATAAAACAACTATATGACACAAGGAAGAAAATAACATGGAAATATTGTAAAACAGGGCGATCAGTCATGGACAATGAAGGCAAGCCAATCACCGAGATCCAATAATAGAGGAACGGAGATAACACGGATTAAACTTGACGGCTGGTATGCAACTAGACAATTTACACTTCATAAATGGCCTGACCCTTTTATCACATACACACCAACAAATGCAGGTGAAGACAAACAATGTAGCATCCGCCTCTATAACAGTAAATCTCAACATACACAAGGGAAAGAGAAAGATTTTCAAATACAACAAGGAGAACACCAATCCAGTCGCACTTGATGAAGAAAATCTGGAAGGTATGCAAGTCTTCACGTACCTGGACACCATCAGATGCAGATGTAAATGCAAGGATTGGTAAAGGAAGGACAGCATTTCTACATTTGAATAATATATGGAATGCAAAACGACTGAATACAAGCCAATATCGAATTCAGAATTTTCAATACGGACGTTGAGAGAGAGATCTACTGTAAGGAGTTGAAACTTTGAGAACTACTACAACCATCATCAAGAAGCACAACTATTCATATACATTTGTTTACACAATATACTCAATGTCCGTTGACCGGATACCATGAGCAACAATCCACTGTGACAGAGAACAAGCCAGCTTCCAGTTGAAGAAGAAATTAGGAGAAGACGACGGAGGTGGATAGGACACGCATTGTGGAGATCATTAAACTGTATCATTTAACAAGTGCTAACTTGGAATCGTAAAGGGAAACGGAAACGAGGAAGGTCAAAGAACACACTGCGTTGAGAATTGGGAGCAGACACCAAAAGGATGAATGGCAACTGAAAAGGATTTCCCAGAACAGAGTTGGATGAAGAATAATTATGGGCGACCTATGCTCCTCCACATGGTGAAGGTAACAGGCGTAAATAATTCGCAAGCTTTATGCAATTTGTTGTTGTAACATATTTGAATTTCTTTCTATTCCAACAAAATCAGAATTTTTAGGGTAGACGGTGTGCTATCATTTTAAAAATTTTTATGTACAGTCATGTATGTGGCGATCCTATAATGTGGAGTATATAATAATAATAATAATATATCCCACTTAATTTCTATATTTCCGCGACCTTGACTCCACGTGCTGACTATTTTGTATTTTGCATTGATAAACTCTACTTCTATTCCGCATTTCGCTCTTCATTTCATGTTGTTACGACTAAGTCAACTGTATCATCTAATCAAACATAGTCATATAAAGCTTGAGTTTTGTAGTCTGAAAGCAATTTTAGTATCATCAGCGTGAATCAGGGCAGCTTTTCCAATTTTTTCTAAAAAAAATCACTTCAAGTAGTGAGAAAGAAAGGTCTTGGATGTACACATAGTAAAAACCTGAGCGTTACCTGAAAAATGTTAGTTCTTCACTTTAAGTGTGATTTCTTCTTTACTGGTCGTTTCATCATTAAACTAGCATATTTTGAAGTAGTTCCACTTATAATTTCATTCACAGTTTCTCACTGATCATATGCTAATGCATTTCATCGCTTTAGTTGCCACAGAGATTATGGAAGGTATTCTCTCATGCTTATGTAGTTTTCCAAGCTATAGCGAATTCATGCGGTGGCTTAACCTTATCGAGGCACTTTACTAGTGGCCACACTATATATGACAGCGTGACAACCAATGCCAGAAGATATTTGAACGTATTTATTATTTATTTATCTATTTTAACACATGGATATTAGTACAAGGAGGCAGCAAATAAATATGCGCCACACAGATCTCATTTGATATATGTGGGAGCTGTGATGCTACCCTGGTGCCCAAATCGAAGCAGGTTTGGGCACCCGGATGGCTAGCAGCTAATCATTACCCGTCTGAGAATTCAGTTCTGATGGCTTACCATGTTTTCCTCATCTTATCCGCTTACCTATGATCAAACATCCCTCTGCTTCTAGTGGCTGTAGTAATTTGTTTATCAAGCTAAGAGCCTCGAGTCTGTCGTTGGCACCTTCAGATATCTTTCTAATCAAATCTCAGGCGTAATTTCATCGAATGTACTTGCAGTGTCTGATTTTGTTCGTCGCGTTACATCTATAAACGTAGGTTGGTGTTTATAAGCTTCTCTCTGCTACTACGTTAATAAACCGGATAAACCTAACAACTTATATTACACTTACTCAAACAAATCTACTTTTCACACTGATTTTTATTTTTGACATGTAAATACGATCCCTGCTTTATAACAACTATAAACTTACTACGTTGGGTAGCATGTTGTGAGCCAACAAATGTAACTTGTAGATCAGACCTGTAAAAATGGCGTGTACCTGCTCATGTAGAAATATATTTTTATTATTATTAAATTTTTATTCGAGTTTTTTACCCTTTCATTCATACTTTCGTCGCGTTATTCAAAACTTTCATATCACGTGAGATTCTTATACTGTCATGTGTTATTTTATATCGTCCTACACTAATTTGCATATTTCATTTGAACACGTGAATTTATTATTTCTTTGAGATAATAACTTTTTTAGAATTTGATGACCAGTTGTTTCTTGATTATTTTCCGCCACAATGTCTGCTCAGAATGTGCTTCGTTTACGTCCTAGGTTTAAGTAAGTAGGAACTCTTTACTCCACACTCACACTTTTACCACCATTTACATAACACGCAATAATGTACTACGTTGAATTCCATGTTGTATATAAATATGAATATATATGAATATATAATATATATGAATATATATATATATATATTCATATATATATATATATATATTCATATATATATATATATATATATATATAAATAAAAATACATTACTACTTATTGTTCCACTATCATAGTTATAAAGGCGTCAATTCAATATTATCCCAAACTTTACAAAACCTATCACAATATCATGAATATTAACCAAGCATTTCTGAATCTCTTGTGCAGAATTGCATTTCTAATGAAACCTGAAATAGCTTCTTCACAACATTTATACATACGTGAGTTTTTAGTGATTTGACAACAGTAACATTGTGAACACCTAATCTATGTTATCTAAATCCAAGGTTACATAATTTTCTATCTTAACTCTATCGTGCCACACGGATATACCGCTACATAAGAACCTTAGAAGAACAAACATAATCTTGCTTACAGATAAATAAAGGTTTGAGAAGTGAAAGAAGTACATAAAGCTACCATGTTTGCTTGGCCGAAACACGTAGTCTCAAATGTCTTCGCAGTATCATCTTGACCATCACTGTTTTAACGCATCATTCGATGTTCAAAAGTAAAACCTTCGAGTTGTGGTGTATTCACATTAGAGGACCATTTGTCTATGTAATATTGTTACTCCACTGTTATTGCAGTTGCTTGAGTAGAGGAAGATATATTTCTCCTGTCAGGTGTTTTGTGACCTATGCGCTGAATGTAAAGCAGTAGAGGTCTTCGAGCAGCCTACGACGTAAATGATAACTGTACATTCTCTTATGTTTTCTATCACGCCTGAACAATATCATGCCATTCACACTTGCTTGGTTGACATTGCCATTATAGAAGAGTCAAGTTCCTATTTGTATTACTACCCTTGGGTCTGTGTAATCATAGAAATTACGAATTTTGATGTTTGATCATTAAGTTGCCTTGTGACACAATGAAGGCCTTTGGATATCTTGTCATGTGTGACCAGTTGTGGCAATGCAACCGAACGGAATTTTATTGTTCTTTTTTGCGGAAACTGAGTAAAAGGGCTTTATTCTTTTGGCACAACATCAAAGACGTGCTATTCATCACCAGTGTCCTTGACTAGTTTTCGTTGTGCAAGAGTTTTGAAGACAGTCACGATTGTTACAAACCTCGTCTACTTTATATTAGTTTAGGTCGACTTTCATGACGTCATACGTGATTACTCATACTAATTATTTACTTATGTCAAATTGGTGTATTTTAAGTCTTTCATGTTGCCTAATTTAACAACCACCGTATTTAGCGTCCATTTGTCGCGAAGTGCGCAGAACGAGAGTTTTGAAGTAGTTATCATTCGAAATATTACCTAACAATCCTAGGACACCATGAAATACAATACTAGTGAATTCTTTAAGATTTGCCGTCGGCTTTTGATCAGCCTCTGACACCGACCACTACTGACCAGGTTTCATCTCACTATCAGAAAACACCTAGTTTCTAGAACATCATTTTATTGTATCCGACATGACTCCTAGTGAGAGAGGCTTGCTCTTTATGATATTTTACTTCGAAATGCGTGGTGAGATTTAGATGTGCTTTTATTAATTCGAAACTGAGTACTTTAGACATACTTTTCACACTTTCTAAATAAATACTCTCCAGACGCCGGGACACCTGAAGGTATCGCAGAAGTTTGTCGATTGTCTTATGTTTGACGTATTGGTCGTGAGGTAATAAGTGTGGTTCCCAACAGCCACCCACATTTTTCTCGTTTATTCCAATGCTGTTGGATAAACAGTTGAGACTCTTAGTAGGCGTCAGTGAGTAGCAATTAATTGGTGCAGTTACAGTGGAAATCAAGTAAATTTCGAACGGTGTTCCGGGTATAGTTTGGGCAGTTACATATCTGTCGTCACTCATACTTCAAGCATGTATTGTTTTGTGAAGTGCGAAATCGGACAGCTTGAATATCATATGTGAAATATTATAGTTGACTTGATTCATAGATTAGCTATACACTTTGGTGTATGTACCAGAATCATTCAGTCAATCAGCGCATTGTGAATCCGTATTATTGAATGGTTATCTCGACAATCATGAATGACTTCTGCACTAGATTACTCAAAGAAACTATAATTTATAGAGGACCTTAGAACGACTCAAAAATTGCCTTGGAAATGTCCACCCACTACCTAGAGCAGAACGAACATTATAAAGCAGTGTGAGGAATGAGAATCATGATTTATAGCCGATAGTTAGGTTAAGAAACTGAATCTAGGCTGTTCACCACTTACTAATATCGGCTAAAATATCAAAAGCAACTTGGCTAAATATATGAATGAACTTTTCACCGAAATTCATAAGCTATCTTAAGTATAATTAGTTGGTCCATAGCTTATAGTCTCGCTTATTAGTCTGCTACTACTGTTACACTAAATCACTAGTGCCGACTTGTGAAGAACAATATGTAGTCTTCATCTTTGTATCCCACCCCTTCAGTATACGGTTTCTTTAAGGGTTGCGTCAAAAAATCCTTATTCTCTCTTTCTTCTTAATCGCGCTCAAAGGATAAAGCCGGGCCGAAAAGAAGATCATCTTTCCAGCAACTGAGTTAACGTAAAACCATAGATGAGCGCTTGCTGGAAGACGGCTTCTAAAACATTTTAGAGTTAGGTATCGTATGCGTTTTCTGTCCTTATTTTATCTTCATCAACCAGTTTTTGCGTGTTTTCAAATACTACTCATAAATATTCAGTAAACGGTTGTATTCCCACCAAATTCCAAGCGTCTCCTGATCGATTTCAACTTTAATATCTGATATAGGCATAGTGGTTATCTTGAGAGCCAGACTAAGAAGGCTATCATACATATGTATGTAACTAGTTAGCCATCTATAATTCGAGCTATTTTGTGTTTGATGTACGTGTAGCATATTTTAAACGATTATTTGTAGCGTTTTTTTGTTTTAGTTCCTTGGTAGTTTGATGAGAAGCAAGCGCTAATGGGTATATTCCCAGTAATTTCCAACGTTCGATTTGGTCAACGTTTAGTACACGGCCGATTACATAATTTTTGCCACCGTTTTAGTCGTTAGTCGTTTCACAATTCCTGCAAGTAGGTGCTCCACTTGCGAAAGTTTTAGCTGTACTATCTGAGTTATTGGCTGCACAATTGTTTATTTCAGGTCCAAGTCGACATTTGCAGAAGAGAAAACCTCGTCTACACCAAGGTCACTTTCTTTTGGGTTCTGGACTTCTAAATATTTGGGCAGCCTTATCAATGTTGGGATATTTGTAAAGCCAGAGATTCTTGCTGAGTTAGGCCTGACTTTATGACCTTCATTGTTTAAATACTTCCGACACCTTGATAATAATGGCATGTAAATTGTTCTCACTGACCTCTTTTGGCACGGTGTTCTTTCTGATAAAATCTTAATATCCCTGAAAATATAATTGTCCGACTGCATTCGAAAAAGTCAGGAATTCACCTGTGTCTATAGATGGGTTAAATTTGAACAATATTGTTGAACGAATATTTAGGCACCATTTTTAGTCTTCTTTACACAAACGGTTTGCTTGTCACTTTACTGGCTTTAAATAGATTAGACTTGAAGACGTTTAGCGCATGTGTGCTAGGTATATTTGACATGATTTTACTGCACAACAGCTTTAAGTTTTCAAAAACCTATGTGGTAAATAATATATACGTTTACTATACAGACAAATAATTTATGTTGTGTTTCAACCTATCATAATTACACCGTACAAGTTCATACTGCGTGTTTCTAACTTCAGTTCTCGATTATGTTTCGTCGAAGTTCTGGATTTATTGAGATTAATGACATTTCGTTATCCTGTTTCAATTTTAGAAAACTATGAACATTCTTATCACCTTGCGACTGCCATATGTCATCACTATGATTGCAGTGATCATTTTAACTGTTAACCAAAAGGGTATTGAAGGTGTATGAAACGGCCGCAGTTGGTATAAGCATGTTTGCTTCTTGATGACAATAAACCGGTAGGTGCTGAAGATGGTAGAATTTGATCGTATCCTTTTCCTACGTTAGGCTGAACGCCCAAAGGCAATAGCTTTCAAAGTTCTCTGAGACATGGTTGAAAAGTGGTTAGTAGCAGACCGACCTAAGAAAACGCTTTGAAATTAAGGCAACGGTACAAATGTCAAAGTAGAGGACTAAAGATGGCTGGATAACAAAGACCTATATTTTTTTAAAAATCGAAGTTATAAAGAGGATTAATGAAGGTGGCAAATGCAAGAGGTGAAATGGTCAGATAAACGTGACAGAGATATAGTTTGAAAATATATGCTTAGATGTGAAATAGGACGAGACCATACAATCTTGATTTTTAAGGTCCCCATCATGTCAAGGAGGGGATGTTGGAGCGTTGCCATTTATGAGGTAGTCTCAATTCTCTCCCATAGTTGCGACGTGAGGCATAACACTATTTGTTATACATGGTAACTTCAATGATTCTTTTTGAGTGCGGGATGGGTAATTAATACTGACTGAAAGTTTGAGTCAACTGTTTGTTTAACCAGTCTGAGATATAAACGACATCCACAAAATCCTATGACCTCTAACCTATAGCCTAATGTTTACACCGACTAGTTTTAACCGGGTTGACCATTAAATTGTAATAAGTTCAGATTTTCTATAAAGCAAAAAAGCGTTACATAAATTATATATCTTGCCCGTAATTACAAACCAAACAACGATAAATCGAGAACCAGAGGCTTGGTTGCAAACATGACAATGTATATGCGTAAAAATATTTGTAATATTTGCAAGTTACACAGACAACTGACTAGTTTCGAAATAAAACTTATGCAGTTCAATCTGGACCCAAAAGAACTGGTACAATAAAGTAATCGAAAAATATAACAATCTTCCAGGAAAAAAACGTTTTAAACGTCCAAATATCTAAAATGAGCTTTCCATTCTCTTGAGTTGGTTAAATGAGTCAATCACTAGCAATTTAGAATAAAGTCACCTAACATGATAGTCAAAAACAAAATCAAGAAAGTTGTTGACAAACAATATAATACAGAGGAAAGGATTAAAAAAATTTGAAATTATAATTAACAATTATGGTTCAGATTTCATTTAGGCCAAAATATATAGTAAATATTCAAATAGATACATGAAAAATTCCAAGTTTGTACTTGAGGTAAGATGATGAATTACCGTCATGTGAAGTTTCTCAAAAACTCCGACTGTAGCTCTTCTAGAGTTACCGCCGGTCCCGGGGTTAGCGTCCCCATCCCGTAGAAAACTAACTCGCTGAAAAAAACGCTTACCAGGAAAAATAATCCAAACCATTTTAACTCTGCCCTGTGAGTTAGGAGGTCTTCATTTAGAAGAATTATGACGCTTCATGGTGAAAGCCGAGTTCCTTCGGAAGTCACGAGGCCGATGCCCCTTCTAACAACTAGAGCGAAAATGTTTGTAGGTACATAGAACGTCCGAAAATTGTGGGAGACCGGGAAGACCAGTCAACTAGCAACGGAAATGAGGAGATAAAATTTGGCAATACTGGGAATCAGCGAAACCCACTGGACCCAAGCTGGACAGAAAAGGCTAGCTACGGGAGAGATGCTGCTATACTCGGGTCACGAAAAGGAAAATCTTCCACACTTTGGGAGTCGCTCTACTGCTGTCCAAAGTAGAACAAAATTCACTTGTAAAATGGGAATCTCACGGATCAAGAATCATCAAAGCATCGTTCAAAACAAAGAAGGAGGGGATTTTAATGAACATTATCCAATGTTATGCACCCACCAATAATAGTAACGACGACATAAAAGATCAATTCTACGAGCGGCTTCAGTCAATCATAGAGAAATGCCCAAGAAAGGACCTCACCATTTTAATGGGAGATCTAAATGCCTGAGTCGGAATAGACCACACCAGATATGAAGATATCATGGGACGACATGGACTGGGAGAAAGAAACAAAAATGGAGAAAGATTTGCAAATCTATGTGCATTCAACAAATTGGTCATAGGAGGCACAATATTTCCACACAAGCGTACACACAAGGCTACATGGATCTCACCGGACCACACTACAGGGAACCAGATAGATCATATTTGCATCAACAAAAATTCAGAAGGACAATGGAAGATGGGAGAACGAGGAGAGGATCTGACATAGCTTCAGATCACCATCTAGTTGTAACCAAGTTAAAACTGAAGCTAAAAAAGAACTGGACAAGTGGACAAACAGCAACACAAAGGTTCAATACAGCCTTCCTTCGAGATACTGACAAACTCAATGAATTCAAGATAGCTCTCAACAACAGGTTCCAAGCCTTACAAGATCTATGGAAGGAAGAAGAAACTAGTATGGAGGACAACTGGAAAGGCATCAAGGAAGCATTAACTTTAACGTGTGAAGAGGTTCTGGGTCTAAAGAAATACCATCATAAGGAGTGGATCTCTACAGAAACACTGGACAAGATCAAAGAAAGGCAGAACAAGAAGGCAGCAATAAACAACAGCCGAACACGAACAGAGAAAGTCCAAGCACAAGCTGAATACATAGAAGCAAACAAACAAGTGAAGAGGAGCATTAGAGCCGACAAGAAGAAATATGTGGAAGAACTAGCAACGACGGCGGAAAAAGCTGCCAGGGAAGGAAATATGAAACAGCTTCACGATACAACGAAGAAACTATCAGGGAAATACAGTAAACCAGAGAGACCGGTCCAAGACAAAGAAGGCAAGCCAATCACCGAAATTCAACAACAGCGGAACAGATGGGTAGAATACTTCGAGGAATTCCTGAATAGGCCGGCTCCAATGAATCCACCGGACATCGAAGCAGCACACACAGATCTTCCCATAGACGTCGACCCACCAACGAAGGAAGAAATCACAATGGCCGTCAGACAAATCAAGAACGGGAAAGCAGCGGGTCCGGACAACATACCAGCTGAAGCACTAAAGTCAGACATCGAAGCAACTACAAACATGCTTTACCTTCTATTCAAAAGGATTTGGGAGGAGGAACAAGTGCCGATGGACTGGAAAGAAGAGCACCTCGTCAAGATTCCGAAGAAAGGAGATCTGAGCAAATGTGAAAACTATAGAGGCATTACACTGCTGTCAATACCAGGGAAGGTCTTCAACAGAGTGTTGCTGAACCGGATGAAAGATGCAGTAGACGCCCAACTTCGAGATCAACAAACTGGATTCCGTAAGAATCGATCATGCACAGACCAAATTGCAACACTACGGATCATCATCGAACAATCAGTTGAGTGGAACTCATCACTATACATCAACATCATTGATTATGAAAACGCATTTGACAGTGTAGATAGGAGGACATTATGGAAACTTCTTCGACACTACGGAGTTCCTAGGAAGATTGTCAACATTATCCGGAACTCATACGACGGACTACAGTGCAAAGTCGTGCATGAAGGACAGCTGACAGATGCATTCCAAGTAAGGACCGGAGTCAGACAAGGCTGTTTACTCTCTCCCTTCCTCTTTCTTCTGGTGGTCGACTGGATTATGAAGACCTCGACATCTGAAGAAAAACGCGGAATTCAATGGACAGCTCGAAATCAATTGGACGATTTGGACTTCGCAGATGACCTAGCCCTCCTATCACGTACACATGAACAAATGCAGATGAAGACAACCAGTGTGGCAGCATTCTCTGCATCAGTAGTCCTCAACATACACAAGGGCAAAACCAAAGTCCTCAAATTCAAGGCGAAGAACAGCAATCCAATCACACTAGACGGCGAAACTCTGGAAGAGGAAGAATCCTTCACATATCTAGGAAGCATCATCGATGAACAAGGAGGCTCAGATGCAGACGTAAAGGCAAGGATTGGCAAAGCAAGGACAGCATTCCTACAGTTAAAGAACATATGGAATCTTCAATACGAACGTCAAGGCAGTTCTACTGTATGTAGCTGAAACTTGGAGAACTACAACAACCATCAACAAGAAGGTACAAGTATTTATAAATAGCTGTCTTTGCAAGATACTAAACGTCCATTGGCCGGATACCGTCAGCAACAGCCTTCTTTGGGAGAGAACAAACCAGCTTCCAGCTGAAGAAGAAATTAGGAAAAGACGATGGAAATGGATAGGACATACATTACGCAAATCATCAAACTGCATCACGAGGCAATCCCTAACTTGGAATCCTGAAGGGAAGCGGAAAAGAGGAAGGCCATTACGTGGGGAAATAGAAGCAGCTATGAAAATGATGAATAGGAACTGGAAGGAGCTGGAAAGGCTTGCCCAGTACATTGTTGGATAGAGAATGCTGGTGAGCAGCCTTTGCTCCTTCACGAGGAGTAACAGGCGTAAGTAAGTAAGTAAGTAAGTAAGTAAGTAAGTAAGTAAGTAAGTAAGTAAGAAGTTTCTTTAGCGCATTAACCCGAAAACATAGGTTACTTTTTCTATTCTCATCAACTGGGACAGGAGACGACTGAATATTTCTAATTGCTGAAGACATGTGAACTACACACAACTAGATGTTTCCTTTAGAATACAAGATCTGACAGATCATGTAACTACCAACCAGTTAGTTTTACAGAAGTCTGAAGCAATCCAGTATTGGCCTGATGCCGAAACAATTGCCAAGATGTGACTATCCAGTCTATAAGATCTTATGTGGAAGTCACATCACTATTCATACTGACTCGTCGTAACGTTACAGTCAGTGGTTTCTGCCTAAGACTTCTGAGGAGTAAATTTGGGATGTGTCTAGAATTATGCATTTAATATGAAGGGCACGATGTTACATTCAGCGACCACATATTGATGGCCAAGCCATTCTATATAAATTAGGTCTCCCGCACTCCTCATTCCCACTTCGCTAAGTGTGAAATGCTGAGTGCAAATCTTTGCAGTTATTATACGTTCAATTTCATGATCTTGTGGTTGAGAACTAATGCCAACACACACTCACCCTGCGATTTGTTTCATGTGCTATTCAAAGAGGGTGACGGTATTTCTCCTCGATGAGTACATCTTCTAGTTTAGATAGTGTCCTAAAGTGTAAAAGCTTCTTTCATACTTAGCTAAGCTCACATTCAAAGCTAAAGTATTTTGCGTCCAGCGTTTATCACTTTCACAGTTCTCAAACCACCGTTATTCCTAAAATCGTTTCCTCAGTCCTTTTTGCTTTTTTTATGTTGAAAGATTTCTTGCGTGTTCCTCCCTGTTGACTAACTTTACGATTTTACTTGGTGTAAACATAACATCTAGTGTTGGACCCACATGTTTCTTTCCGGTTGAGGAAGGAATGTAGTGTGACAACTGAAATAAGTTGCATCACAAAATGTGCACCGAACTCACACTTCTATATCTAAGAAGTGTTGCAAGCCACTATCACGTTGTCCTTAATAATATACTGTCCCACAAAATCCCCTCTGATTCTTGAAACAGTTGAACTGCTAATTACAGTCAAAAAGCTACCTTCAGATAGGCAAACCAGCAGCACATGTGCAGCTGTCAGATCTCAAGGAAGCAATGAGCTTCATCATGAGTCCGTCTTTAGATCTGAATGAAACCGAAACAGTGGAATCTCATGATGTAGTGAACAGCGAACGCATGGATGTAGGCAAGATTACAAGTACATTGAAAACGCACACACCGAAGGAACGAACTACAGGGAACTCTAAAATATGTTTCACTTACAAAGCTCCCTATAGATCCATATACCAATGTAATATGGACTGTGCAGGAAAAGTCAATCTATTTAAGTGTGATACAAGTTGTTGTTTTAATTATACACTTCTGAATATTGGGAATAATATTCATTTAGAAGGGAAAAGAGAGAGAAAAGAAATGAACGCTTATTGACATGGTTTAGTAAGAGTGTAATGAATATCGACCTCTGAAGTTAACCATTCATATTTTAAATCTTCTATTGTACTAGCGTGAATATATGGTAATCCATATGATAGGATTCAGAGTAAAACATGATATGAACATAAAGGCTGCAATTAAACGCAACTCAATTTCGTAAATGTGCCCTTCAGCTTAGCAACCAATCAGAATGTGGCGGGAATTATTATATCAGCCATCTTTGTACGTAATGGCGGTCGGCTATCTTCGCTCTGTGCTTCTTTTAGCTATTTCTTTTGTGTAGCTATGTAATTAATGTTTCAATGTGCTAAGATGCCGCAGTTAGTGTAATGTTCTACATTTTGGTGTGAAATTTACTTCGAATCAGCATTGTTTTTTGGACGTGCAGTGTAACGCAGTCGAACGTGGCGAATAAAAATATAAAAAAAGATCAAAATTAGCTATATAATCTAGTTATTTAATTAAAAATACATTATGAAATGTCAAAATCTGTGGTTACTTGAACGCAAAGATGACCGGTACATTAAGTTTACATGGTTGCGTTGCGGATAAGATCACCCAACATAAACGTTTTCGCAGTGCTATGAAAGTCACAATTAATTAAAAGGATAATCAAATATCAACTTCTATGTGATATATATATATATATATATATATATATATATATATAATTGTAGCTCTAGAGTTCAGTTGCATAATGTTTAGAGAGTGAATATTACTCAAAACAACTCTATCATCATTCATAAAAAACTCGTGACTGATGTTCACTGATATAGAGTCTGTGTTGATTGTTAGTAATTATTCAAGTATATTATTCCTCCTAGTCTGTTTTCGGACTTATTGGACTTATTCGAGAGTGGGGCTTAGAAATCAATGCTAGGAAGAGTGTGCTAATGCACATCGGTCACGGTAATAGTTACCGTTACACTATTGGGGGTAAACCTCTTCCTTGCGTTCAAGAGCATAAACACTTAGGAGTAGTATTAATTCATGATTTAAAAACAACTACGCATTGCAAAGCAGCCGCTGTTAAACGTTTTCGTGCGCTATGGTCACTTCGCCGAGCGTTCAAATCTATTGACGAGGAAACGTTTCGAATTTTATATCCCATATGTGTTAGACCACATTTAGAGTACTGTATCCAAGCAGCTAGCCCGTGTCTGGTAAAGGATACTAACTCCCTTGCGCGTGTCCAGCGTGTAGGAACGAAATTAGTGAAGGGTCTTTCTAGACTCCCTTACGGTGAGCGTTTAAAACGCCTAAATCTTTTCCCCTTATCGTATCGCAGTACACGAAGTGACCTTATACTGGCATTTCATATCTTTAATTATGATTTGGGTGTTAATATGTCCTATCTTTTTGCTCCCTCCAGCACTAATAATCTCCGCGGTCATAGCAAGAAGGTTCATAAACCAAGATCTAATAAACTTAAATTGGGGTGCCGTTTTTCTCATCGAGTAGTCAATGATTGGAACGCCTTACCCGAACAAGTGGTATCAGCCCCATCAGTGAATACTTTCAAGGGGAAGCTGGACCTTCACTGGAAAGCAATGTGTCAGGATTAATGCAGGTTCACCAACCTACTATCCTTATGACTGAAGACTGAAGATTGAATGCCTAAGCTGGGAATCAACAGCCCGTAGGCGCCAAACACAGTTTATTGAGCATTGTAATGGATTCAAACGAGGAATTTGTTGTTGTTAACGAAGAAAATGATAATCGTCGTGATGCTGTAGCCCGCCTCGATGTTCTGGTTGATTTATTTAAGCAGACAATACGTAAACCACATAATTTATCTAGTTATTTTTGTCAGGCACTCTCAATCAATCAAGTATCCTGTTGAAGGATGAATTACAAACTGCCATCACTGTAACCTTACAAAGTAGTACACCAGATCATTCATCGACTGTTGAACACTTAGTAAAGCAGCTAGATGATATTGTAAGACTGTGCCTACATTATATTTTCTAGTCGGTAAGCCCCGAGGAAGTGCGGAAGACCTACGTGAGGCAGCTGTGTTCACGACTAGTTGCTGTCAATGAAGAGAAGCAAGTTGTTATGACAGAGCTAGTGGAGTTAAATAATCAGCTTCGTAAAGCAGAAGCAGAGACTCGCGTATGTCACCAGTTCTTAGAGCTTCACTTCTAACGGACTTTCTTTTAGAAATGGAAAAAACTCATTGAGCCGATTTTGAAGATTGAAACAGAGATCAAAAAGTTTGACTCAACGCTCTCGTAAGTTTTCTCATTCTAGTACTAAGTACAAATCATCTCAAAATTAATTCTAGTTCTAAAGAAGAATCTGTTTTGGACGAGACTGGATCACTTCTTAGCGATGACAGTACAGTCGATGATGTATGCAACTTCCTAAATTCTATGCATAACAGAATTCAGACCTTGCACACCGAGGCAGCTGCAATAAAAAGTAGGTCTAGCACTTTTAAAGTTGATGTGACAATGTGAGATCACGAAGTGTCATCCACTTTTTTGTCCGTTATCGTTTTTCTACGTTCGTTTTAGACATTCATTTGCATTTCCGTCAATTTGGTGGAATCGCAACTTGAACTGCTACTTGTAACAACTTATTAATTCAGTTGGCTACAGGGCCTCATAATTATGTGTTATAATTACCTGACCGTGGCTGCTAAGTTGGTGTTCCGCTCAGGCAACCATCATGTTCAGTGATGTTATTTCCTCACGATGGAAGGAAGGAGTTATGAAGGGTCGACTCTAAAAGTATTACACCTTCGGCGATAAGGCCTTTCCAAGTGCGAAGCCGTGCGTGACCGGTCACAAGCAGTCATTCCTTGGGGTCTGCGGTCACGTCCACAGGTCGCTAAAACTAGTAATTCAACTCCTCTTTCAGGCTCTTTAAACTTAATGCTATATTCACGGCATTAAGTCTACAAAACTGGCCGTCAAGATCAAGAGCCATAATATACGGAAGGTAAATCACACCTGTTTTCAATACTGACTACGTAACATGCGTTGCCACTTTAATCCTTTATGCATATTTCAAAGACGCAGTATATATCAATTACATTGGATTCCGAAGTCATATCTAAGGTATCTTGTCCTCCATGATGAAAATTCCGAAAACCGAAAGGTTCAACATGTAATTAGAACGCTTTTTTCAGTTGGCCAGGAATAATTTTTTCTCTATGTTGTTTAATTGCTAATCCAATCCTAGTATTTGTAGCGCAACAATTATCGTCTTTTTTTCTACCGCACAATTAGAGTAAAAACACCAGTTTATTATATGAAGCTTTTAGATGCCTCAATATTCAACTGTGAATATAATACAATATTCACAAATCCCTGTACTGAAAAAAGTGTGCTCACTAGTGACTAGCTTCTAGAGAGATTCCTTGGACTCCTAGTGAGAAGCCGTGACCTGTGGAGTCCAATATGTATCGAGTGTGACACAGTTATCCACCTTAGACAATGGATGAGGGGTTGCGCATGATCATGGTTCCCCAGTATACTCAATACATATATATTCAGTTTGTCGATTATATGATTAAAAAATGATCTGGATATTTAGATGTGTGTTTGAAATAACATATTCATTTATTTGGACACAAATATTGGTACAGGAGGGCACCAAATATATATGCGCCACACAAAACATTGAGAAATCGAATAGAAAAAAGAAAGTAAGGAGCGTAAAAAAAGAATGATAACGAACAGATTAGTGTAAGGTAGTGTAATAATAATAAATAATGGGGGAAACGAAAAGGTACAATCAGAATAAAGCTCTCAGTTAGGGAAGAAACAACCATTTTTTTATGAAGAAGGTTACAGCAGGATCGCCACTGGCTTCTATTCTGAGCCATATCTCATAGCGTCTCTACCCACTGTGTTGCACCATCTCTGGGACCCCAGCCAGGGAGTCGTGAAGGACCGACAGAAGTCAGCCCTTTGCAGCTTTCTTTCATACCACGAAAGCAGAAGAGATGGAAAAGGCGGCGGCTATAGGGAACACAAGACAGCTCTACAGGCTAATAAAAGAAACTTGAATTAATAAATCAGGTGTAAGTCAGACTATTTCGGAAAAAGACGATACCCTCATCTGCTCTCAGTTCAGACGTTTAGAACGATAGGCGGAACATTTTAGAGAACAGTTCAGCTGACCTTCAGCTACTTTACAACTACCCTCCATTCTTAGAAAATGTGAATGGAACATTGAAGTAGGTTCCCCAACTCTAGCAGAAGTTCAAAAGGCTATAGCTAATCTGAAACGAGGAATGGCAGTTGGTCCAGATGGATTGGCTCCATAGGTCTCTAAGTATGGTGGTCCAATTTTAGCGATTAGGTTGACTAATATTTTAGCTAAGATCTGGGAGTTAGACATTATTCCATGTAACTGGTCACAATCACTTATCGTCCCAATATATAAGAGAGGATCAAAATCATCCTGTGACAACCACAGAGGGATTAGTTTAATATACTATCTAAAATACTAGTCTTGATAATTATCAGATGCCTGACTAAGACTCGTGAACTACAAACACGAGAGAATCAAGCTGGCTTCAGACCTGGTCGTGGCTGCCAACTGGTTAAGTGCCGATTGTATGGCTTGGGCGTTATCGCATAGTAAGACAATATCATCCGCATGTTGAAGGTCGAGAAGTCTTTCTCTAAACAACAGATCCACACCACCATTACTTACATCCATCAGAGCTGTTTCCAGAATGTCATCGATGGCAAAGTTGAAGAGGAATAATGAGACTGGGTAACCCTGTCTAACCCCATTTCTTGAATGGAACAATGGAGAGAGGTGGTTGTATGCCCTCACTCTGCCTGAGGTGTTTGTATATAGGTCTTTTAAGATGTTAATAAACTTCTCAGGCACACCCTTCTTCAATAGACAATCCCAGAGAACAGTCCTGTTCAACGAATCGAAGGCAGCCCTAATGTCAAGAAACACTACGATTATTGGCCTTTTGATAAGTATGGCGGTGTTCTAACATTTGGCGGAGGGCGAAGATATGATCAATGCATCCTCAACCGGAACGAAAACCAGCCTGCTCCTCTTGAGTCAATCTTTCTCGGGTTTTAAACAACCTACGAAGTATGACGAAAGCCGATAGCTTGGACGCAATCGGAAGTAGACTTATCCCCCGATAGTTGTTGCAGGAACGACGTGAACCCTTTTTAAAGATAGGGACAACTATCGATTCATTCCTTGACGTTGGTACACTCTCTAGCTCCCAAACCTTTGCAAACAACGTCGTCAGTCCCTTAGCCAGAAAGTCAACATCTTTAAAAGGGGCCGGAAGTAAGTCACCTAGGCCCCGGTGATTTGTAGCGTTTTGATAGTTGGAGTTCCTTGCGGACTTCCACCTCATTTGGTGGATCAGTCGTCACCGGCCATGGAGGGCAGGGCAGTCTGGCCGATGTTGCCGGAGCAACAGGCCAGTTGAACTGCCTTTCGAAGAATTCTGCCCATCGTCCAAGACGTCGATGGATGTTAGTGATTGGCGTTACGTCATCCTCACAGATTGTTTCGCTCACACCAGACTTCTTGCTGCCAATGGCTCGGATGAGTTGGAAGAGCTTCCGGTAGTTACCAGATGCAGCTGTTGCTTCCAACTAATTAGCACGCTCCGACCACCAGGCTTCTCGGTCCTTACGCAAGCTTTGCCCGATTTCTTTACGTAACATCCTTCGTTTGTGGTCAAACTCACGGTCACCCGGCGTAGACCGATGGGCTTCAATGAGTTGTGAGGAGCCTGAAGAAACCCAGTGCTTCTAAGCGGGACGTTTCGCGAACCCACAAGTGACCTCACTCGCCATTTTCATAGCGTCATGCAATTGCAACCAATGCTCATCTATACTTTTCGGTGGAATGCTAGCTAGCCTAGAAACTAGCTCGGTTTGATACTTACTAGCAACAGAAGTCGCAACCAACTTGCTGACATCAATCCTGTGGTAGTAAATAATAATAATAATTGTTTGACAGTAAGTCGAAGCGATAATAGAGTTTTCAGTAAATACCATCATTTTCATTATATTTGTGTATGGGTTGTGATACTGCCCGGCTGCCCAAACCGAAGCGGGTGGTTTTCTTAGGGGGCCATACCCCGAGCCTTCGACCTAAAGGTCTGATCCACAAGGCAGTGAAGCATCGTAAGGAGATGCAGTCCCATGGTAGCCGGTGACCAACGATTGGTTCATACGCCATTTGTTCCCGCCGGAGCCCACGTACACCATTAGTTTGGAATCGGGGTTTTTCGAATTCTCTAGGTAGAATCTCTGTGTCCACCAACCCGGTTAAAGAGCCAGACATTCGCTTTTCGTCCTCTCATTTTCGTAAACAACAGTCCTGCCACGAGAAGGCAATTAGTAGGACATCCCTGGCAGAGGCTGTGTACGTGTACCCGTGTGAGAGAATTTCGAGAGGGAGGGCGGGCCCACCCCACTCTCGGCCATACTGGGGTATTAAAATCCTAACAATATTGTTCACATTGAATAATTTGCTGTAACGGAATTTTGGCCTAGTAGTTACTGGTTCGCTTGTCGTAAGTTGTAACTTAAGATTGCACAACTTCAGCAACATTTGGTGAACCTGATTCGTTAACATTAGTGGTTTATGGACTTAATGTCGTGCGAGAAGGGTCAATCATCGAACCATTCATTTTATTTAAACACAAGCATTGGTACTAGGAGTCACCGAATATACGTGTGCCACACTTCCTCATTTGATTGGTGTGAGGGCTAGAATACTACGAGGGTTCCCAAACTGCAACAGGATCATGGGGGCAGTAGAAATATCGGGAAGTGACAAAGGAATTTGATCACGAACAAGATCTCGTACGTTGTTAGAGGTATAAGATCGGCCATTACTTTTTGAATGCCCATAGAGCAGGAGGATACTTGATGTACCTGTAGAGGAAACTTTATTAATTTTGGTCTTAGTCTGGACGAGTAACTGCAAAGCCCAATGAGCAACCTCCTAAGTCGGTCACACACGCCCTTTTTGAAGGTTTCCTACTGCTTTATCTCTTTACTTTAAAAAGCCTTCCGGGGACGAAAATACGTGTAGTAAGATGGGGTATTATGTTTTTAGGGTTCACTTTTCCTAGCCCCTTCTATCGTCAGGTAACACCGCTACAGAAGCTAGCTGTCTGAGGGAAACATCTTACTGACATCGCACCCCTACGCAGTCAGCGGTGTGGCTTCGATCTCGAAACTTTTAGTTTTACAATTCTCCAACCGCCCTATCCGCCATAGCAGGACTTAATAGGACCTAAAAGAACAATTTCTCCGACTAATATATCTCGATTTAATCGTCACGATTGTCAGTCCCAACCACCACATCAACTTAGCAGCTATCGTATAAGAATAGAATATGTAAACATAATGAGTGTCGAATATATCCAGTTTGTGGAATTTTTAGTGCATTTTGTGACTGAACTTTGTCGATTGGATTTAAATGTTTACATTTTTATGTTAACTTTCAGAAACCGATAAAAGCACTTCGGAGACATACACTCAAGTTTATTTGGCGAACAAGCTCCAAAATTCCCCTGATAAAGACTGCATGAACAATATGAACTCTAATGGTATTCAGGTGGGTAGTCACACATTAAAGTTTGATACTTGTTTACCAGATGAGATCCCGTTACCATCTATGGTAAGTCCGTCAAATAGCCTGGAAATATTGTACACTTTTGGTTGTAAAAGGTGTATCAGCTACCTCGTACATTCTTGTACACAGTATCAATCTGAATATGTTGAGCTTCAATTATATTTCTATAATTCACAATAGAACGTATCACTCTCTTTCAATTTAAGGGTCCAAGTATATAGATTTACTCAGAATACGGATTTCTGAATTTGTGTTCTTGTCGTAAAATTATTTCTGTCCTTTCGATGGGAAGTATACATAGAGTAAATATTCATCTTTTATCATTGTTATTTTGATGAGTTCCCAATTTTTCCCACTCAAACCGATTTCTCTTTAAATTCAGGTTTCTTCTAATGCTCCAAACCACGAAACTCCAGCATATACTAATCTTGCAAAAGAGGCGATTGATCAGGTATGATATGTTTTTATATATATAGTAAAACAATTTATCCAGCAAGGTTATCTTTTATGAGTTTATTCTGAAGCTGCACAATCCCAATTACATGTAATAAATTTTAGGTCAGTGAAGAACCTTATTAACGCGTCCAGAGAAAGGAACAGAAATATTGCTACTGGATTGGGTAAACTACATAGATAAAATTGAAAAAAATTATTATCTGATGATAGTAATCTTTCGAAGTTAGATAAAGAAAATAAAACTGTCCAAAGGCAGCTTACAGATATTCTAAAGCGTTTGAACAAAATATCCTTTAATAACATCTGACCGATTCAGAATAATAAAACCAGGTCCTATCATACCCAGACTATATAATTTACCTAAGGTACATACCCTTTCGTCTCATTCTCTACATGACTGGATCATTGTACCATTCTGTTCTTGAACTAATTCGAAGAGATGTTTGTAAGTATTCTCTGAATGATATGTTTAAGATTTTCAATTTTGTAAGTAGTGTAAACGTTTCGAATAGGATTATGATTTCATTTGACATTAATTCATTATTTACGGACGCACTGTTGATGGAAACCGTATGTTTCATTTGTATGTTAATGATCTTATTCTGATGTACACCTTAGATTTACATTTCACCTTGTAAACCTCCACTTTAGGGGAGATATTGCCGTATATATACTAAAAAGCTGTCTAAATCTATTAGGAAAACATACATATTTAGTTATTATTGATCACATTTGTCATTCCGATTCGTTCCATTCACCCATGTCAATTGTTTTACACCACATCTTACCTCAATGTCAAATTTTACTACATAGTTGGTTGTAAGCAGCTGATGAGAAACCACGAAATATACTTACTTACGCCTGTTACTCACAATGGAGCATAGGCCGCCGGCCGACATTCTCCAACCCACTCTATCCTGGGTCTTCCTTTCCAGTTATATCCAATTTCTGTTCATTTTTCTCATGTCTGCCTCCATTTACCGAAGTAATGTGTCCTTTAGTCTCCCTCTTTCCCTTTGGCCCTGAACATTCCATGTGAGGGCTTGCGTTGTGATGCAGTTGGGTGTTTTGCTCAATGTGTTTCCTATCGACTTCCTGATTTCTTCCTCTACTGGGATCTGGTTTGTTCTCTCCCTCACAGTAGGTTGCTACCAATATTACCTGGCCAATGGATCCGGAGTATTTTGCGTAGACAGCTGTTAATATACACTAGTATCTTCTGGATAATAGCTTTCGTAGTTCCCCAGGTTTCCACCCCATACAGTAGAACTATCTTGATATTTGTATTAAAAATACTGACTGGTGTTGGTTGGCAGTTGTTTTGAGTTCCAGATGTTCTTCAATTGTAAATATGCTGCTCTTGCTGCCTGGAGTCTATGGTTGAGGGCTATCCTGAATTTGTTGGGTTTGCCAGTATCCCGAAGAAAAGCTGTATTAAACTTTTGTGATGTTGTCCGCCCCAATGTCCGGTGCTTCTTGGGTTTCAATTTCATCTTGGCGACCAGCAGATGATGATCTGATGCTATATCAGCTCCTCTCTTGGTTCTTACATCATCAATTGTCCTCCTGAATTTTTTTATGATGCAGTTATGGTCGATTTGGTTTTGTGTAGTGTGACTCTTGGTGACACGGCTCAGAATTGATCACAATAGCGTCGGTGTATACACTCTCTGTCTTCCCTTAAACTAAGAGATTAAAATCGCTTCATATCTTTCTTTCTACGAACTAATTCTTTCTTCCTGTACTATATCCTTATTGCAATCTTTCCTGTATATATTACCACTTCTGAATTAACTACTTTTATGAATCCGGTGTCCATCTTGTTGTGTTAATGAGGTATGGCAACTTGGACCGATGCATATATGTGCCCCGTCCTACGTTGTAGCTGACTGACTGATCCGGTGAAGTCCATGTGGCTTGGTGTATGTGTTTACATGGGAATATGGTGCCCCCTATGACTAGTTTGTTAAAGGCACATAGGTTTGCAAATCTCTCACCATTTTCGTTCCTTTCTCCCATTCCATGTTGTCCCATGGTGTCTTCATATCCGATGTTGTTCATTTCAACCTCGGCATTTAAATCTCCCATCAGAATGGTCAAGTCCTTTGTTGGGCACTTCTGGACGATTGACTGCAGCCTATCGTATAATTGATTTTTAGCATCTTCATTGTAGTCGTTGTTAGGCGCATAGAATTGGATGACGTTCATTGTAATTCCCTCTTTCTTTGTTTTGAAGGAGGCTTTGATGATCCTTGTTCCATGAGATTCCCATCACATAAGTGTATTCTGTGATTGTTTGTATGGCATCAATGTAACTCCTTGTGTATGTGGGACATTTTCTTCTTCATAGCTGGAGTATAACCGAAGCTCCCGTGAAACTAGTGTTTGCTGTCCAATCTGCATCCAATGTGTTTCACTGATTCCGAGCACTTCCAGTTTGTTTCGGCTAATTTTTGCAGCAATTCGGAAAACTCTTCCTCTCTCCCACATTGTACGAGCATTCCACGGACCTATCCATATTTTAAAAGCTGAGTTGTGCGTGTCATGATCCTAGTTTGTAGTTTGATTTTGTTTAATTGATTGTTCCCTTTCTTCTTTGTTCCTACCCCTAAGTTTACAAAATGATTCTACTTTACTCTGATTTATTATTATTAATCCAGATTTTCTGATTACCGTTCACATACTTTCATTTCAACCACACTTATCACCCTATTTACTACGTATTCTCCATTTTTCGTAGTTTTCCCTGAATAACTACCTGTTTATTTAGAGTGATGTGGTCGAATTTCATATGACTAAATAAATTCTAACAGACATTATTACTCGTTGACCTGTAGTCTATCACATATGTGTACGATTGTACATCTTTGAAAATGAACTCGTTAAAAAGTATTCCTTTGCTGAATAAATTGTTTTATGATTTATAGGTTATATTTGATTTTTTAAAAATGATTATCATCTAATCATTTTATTGACTAAGGTCCCCTAGTATACAATTTTGCCTCTCAAAGGATATCATTTAGGACTTGGTACTTCTACAAGACTCAAACCAATAGTTGACTTCATGAATTCGTACTGTTTTGAACTGGTTGCATTTAGTTTTTTTCTGACTCAGACCTACTTTATCGATATCGAGCTAGACAGTAGCTTGACACTCAATATCCAGTAGCTTAGTTGATCACTAGGCACTTGGTCTTCAACCAATAGCTTCCAGGATCAAACCTTCATTCAGTTGAGTAGTAGGTATTGTTAACTCTGTTACGAAGATTGTGTTTCAGCTTAGCGCATAATTATCTACTTAGTGATTGCATTACATTGATTCATGTTATATTCGCGGTCATATTGCTTATGCTTTGAAACGGGAGTCGCTATTTCGACAACTCAAAGTAAGAACACGAAATACTAATGCAATCAAGATTAACTAAAAAAACTCAAAGAGGTTAGAACAGATACAATCATCTATATACTGATTTTAAATAAATTTGATTAGTTAATAAACATATAAATGTAAAAATTCATAAGTTTACGGTAAAACAAAGTTCACACTTGTCATACTGAACAAAAATGTACATCTAATACAAATATACTGACGTAGAATAATATTACATTGTAAAATATTAACTAAATGTCATGCTGACTAAAATGTTCCATTGAGAATAAAAATAATGTCCCATTGGAAACGAAAACTGATGTCACGGGATGTTACACTGAGTTCAAGACATGTATCATAAGCATCTATTCACGCAAATATAAATGTCCAACATTCTTTAAACTGCTAAATATTCGGTTTGCATTATTGGCTTTCACTAGAATGTAGTAACAAACAAAATTAATTCTATTCCTACTCCGTCTTGTTATTTTCTGATTTCAGTGTTGTGCTTTAAAAACTGTCAGTACTGACCTAAATAACTAACACTTCTGATTATTTTCCAGACCTTTGGCAAATCTGATTCAAGAATTCGTTGAAATAATGTTGCTCTTTGTCGTTGGTTATTTCGAAAATAGGTAGCGAATTAAATTCTACTTTGGACCCTCTTTGTACAATGACACCACTAAATTTCCTACATAAAACAGGATGGTTATACTACAAAAATAACTTGCTTATCTTTCAGTCTTCTAAATCTGTCTTGCAATTATATGATGTTACTCATAAACTGAAACAATACCTTTTTTAACTAATAAGCTTACTGGTTTCTAATTATCTTTGTCTGTTTTTATCGAAGGCTTCACTAACGAGAAATATTGATTTGAAGGAACTTGTTCGTGAAGAGGTCTTACGTATTTTAAGTGAAAGGAATCAAGATTTTTCAACACCTAACACAACAACTTCAGTGGTATCACTGTCAGATGATAAACTCTTAGCTCCAGTAGCTAACACACCACCTACTCAACCCGAAACTTCTGTAACACATAATGTTCCAAGTGCACCAAGTATTTTAAATCTTTGGCCACATCTTTCTTTTAATGGTGTCTCAAGTAAACATATACCCCCTCCATTGACAGCTGGTGAAGAAGTAACAGAAATTTCCAACATCAACGAATTTAGTTCGACTCCATCTGCTCCTGACAACAGTCCAGAGGTAAATGTTTCCTCAATATTTTTTGTTCAACAGTTGTCTAGCATTAAAAAGTGAAAGTATTTTATAGAAGTTCCATCAGACGTGAGTTGTGACCTTGTTGTATCTGTGTAGATTCAGGAATGACATTTACAGCAGCTTGGTATCTCTTAACCAATGCAATTGTTCGGAGAAAATTAGTTTGCAGATCAGCCAGTCAGCTAAAACGTAGGACCAATCATATATATATGCATCGGTCCAAGTTACCACACCTCATTAGCACAGCAAGATGAACACCAAATTCATAGAAACAGTTACTTCAGTTGTAGTAATATATAAAAGAAAGATTGTGTATAAGGATGTAGTACAGAAAGGAAGAATTAACTGATAGAAAGATATAAAGCAATTTTAATTTCACTGTTTAAGGGAAGACAGACTGTATACACCGACGTCATTGTGATCGGTTCTGAGCAATGTCACCAAGGGTCTCCAACCATTAGTTACGATAGTCACGCGGACCTCAAAAAACTTTATATCGTATTTTGATAACGTGGTTAGTATATTATGGTCAAGTTATTCTCCTAATCTTACTAAATGTCACAAGCTGCTAAATTAGAGCTAGATGAGAATTCTGATTTCACTATAGCTATCAAAACTGCTTTGTTTAATACTTTTAACTTCTTAAGAAATAAACCAGCACAATTCATCACTTGAGTAAATAAAGGTTATTTGCAGCTTCCTCATTTGATCCTTGTAACATTATGCTGTAATATATATAAGCTTCTACTTTATGTACCAGGGTTGTTTAACCAACAATACTCTAGACCGCCCCCGTAAATCTGTGTACTGAAACCTTGGTACACTAAATTTTTACTTGTTAGTTATCTGAAAATGGCGGAATCCCTTCTGAACCTAAAACATTGATGCCCTCATTTTTATCCTATGTTGGTGGCTTTGTCCGCCGCCAAATACAGCAATTGACGGAGAATCAAGACAGTCGTTCCAATTATGGGTCATGGTTAACCGAACTGGGTCTCAATCCTTGTGAGGAGTCGTTCAAAAAACCTATGGAAAGGCCATCTGTTCCAAGTTATTCGGTTGATGAGGTAAGTTTCGTTTGGCGCTCATTTATAATGGGTTGTTTCTTCAGTACAGTTTTCATATCATGCTTTTATTGACAAAATACAGATTATTACTAGAAATAGCATTTTGACATTTATCTTTAGTGTGAGACTCACCCATTCTTGTAACTGTATGTTATTGTCAATTGTCACTCAATTTATTTTTATGCTTATTATATTGCATGTTTTCTAAAAGTGTTGAATGTGTCCATATTTCACCATTTACCCTAGACTGCTTTACTTTCGTTGGTTGTACTAAACATTAACACAGACTAATCTGGAAGCAACTATTTTAGAGGAGAATAAACGTTTTTCCATTGGCTCAATGGATGTAGAAAACTTATCAGCTGTGTTCACCTAGTCAACACGTAAATATGAAGGTGTGAAATCGATTCTTAAAAAGTCACACAACGAAAACGTTTCCTCGAAATTCACCTCTATGGTAAAATACTGGGAGAAAAGTAACTAGTCCTGACAAATCACCACCCGATGTGGCCCGTTTTCACAACGGTTCGCTATAGTCTTCAGTGTAATTGTTATTGTTCGATTACAGTCTTCAAAGACTAGAGTTGTTTAGTACATCTTTCAGTAACAGGTACTGGTATAAAACCTGTCAATCCATTCTTTAGGCGAGTAAGTATAACTATAGTTGCCCATCATTAAGTATACATGTAATTCCGGACCTACTAAACTTTAAATATTTGATCTATACATTCACATCTACGCGTGAAACTAGACTGGTTTTCTGGGGTTCACTTTTCCTAAAGTTATTAATCAACTGCTTTATACAGTTTCTCAGACTATATAGTTTTGTGTGCAAAGTTATGGCTATACATCTCATTGGGTGACATCTGTTATTAACGATCTAAATTGATAATGGATGTTGCCTTATACATGACAAGTTTATATCCGGTCAATCTATTTCATTATTCTCTTAAGACGATACTCTGCTTTTCTGAAGCCTTATTTCTATTTTTTAGGAACAACCGTGGTGTCCTGGATGTCATCAAATGTTTGCATCCCGAGCTGATCTAGAAGAACACCTCATTGATTGTTTATTGTGAATTGGTTGTTCCTTTTACTTCGTATTATAACGGTTCTGTTTGCTGATAAGTGCTCCAGGATTTGTTTGTTCGTATGCTCTTTAGTATTTCGTTTGTCATTCCATGCAATGATAACTATATCGACTGGAGATCGTAACTCATCTACCATTCTCAAGATTCAATCAGATTATACTTTGATCTCTATGTCCAAGATGTCCACCCATTATCATAACTGTTCTCACGTAATTATGAACTAACAATTATTATAATTATCATCATCATAAACATTTACCATATATACCATTGTTTTCATTTCGTTCAGTAATTGTTATTACTTCGTAATAACTTTTAAAATCTAAATACTTAGTAATTTAATATATAGAGTAAACATTTATTTAATCATACTGGTTATTTATACAATACACATCATTTGCTACAAATTATTAATCTTTATTGCTGTAGTAATTGTTGTTTTATATAGGTAGACGTGAAATGAATATAATTCTATCGTAACGGTGAATAAATATAACTTCGGATTTCCAAATAACATTTTGATAACAAATAATTGAGGTGACCGGAAGTATTCATGAACCCAGAAGAAAAGTTCGATGTTGCAGACGCTTCAAATCTCTAGAGTTGCTGTGCATATTCCATATTAGGGTTAATAATGTAATGAACCATCAGACGCTGAAATTTACTTAATCGACCATATTCCGAAGTGATCTGACCATAAGATTTAAAAAGTAATTAAAATTTCCGATTTCTTTAAAAAATTGGTAATTCAAAAATTTAGTCATAAAATTTTCTCACATAATAGTTTAACTGTGATACAGATCATAAAAGTTTCCACCCATTTCCAGCGATCTGTCACATATCTTGATGAGATTTAAATGCGGCAATTACGTTAAATAATCTTGTTCATTTCAAAACATTATAAGAACCATTGAGTTTCCCGTATCTGTGTCCTTAAGTAAAACATTATAGGATTCATAAAAATCTAACCTAATCGAGGCTACTGAACAACAGTGTTAGTTCGTACATAATAATAAGTTAACTCTCTAAATTCTTGCAAATCCTGACGAAGTACTCTGATTGTTGAAATCTAATATGTAGATAAATGATATTATGAGAAACACGGAAATACTGTAGACCAGTCAAAGAAAAGGAAAGCAAGCCAATCTCTGAGATTCAAGAACAGAGGTAGGACACGTTGAGGGACTCTTGAGTAGACCAGCTTCACTGAACTCACCGGGCATCGAAGTAGCACACTCAGACCTTCCCATAGCTGTCACTCCACCAACAATCGAAGAAATTAGCATAACCATCAGACAAATCGAGAATGGGAAAGCCGCAGGACCTGACAATATAGCAGCTTAAGCACCGAAGTCACACACAACCATAGAGGCATCACGCTACTATCAGTAATAGGGAAAGTTTTCAGAGTGTTGTTGAACCGAATAGACAACTCAGTAGACGCCCAACATCGATATCAACAGGCTGGATTGCATAGTATATGTCGTGTACCGACTAAATCGTGACACTATGTATCATCGTCGAACAATCAGTTGAGTGGAACTTGTCACTATACATCAGCTTGATTGACTATGAATAGGCGTTTGACAGTGTAAATAGGAGAACATTGTGGAGACTTCGACACTGGAATGAGTAGGTGAGAAGATTGTCAACATCATCCGGAATTTATACGACGGACTACAGTGCAAAGTGGTGTATGGGGGACAACTGACAGATGTATTCCAAGTGACAATCGGAGTTAGACAATGTTGCTAACTCTCTTCTGGTGGTTGACTGGATTATGAAGACCCCCATATCTGAGGGGAAGCACGGATGGCTTACATGCAACTAGACAATTTACACTTCATAAATGACCTGACCCTTTTATCATATACCAACAAATGCAGGTGAAGACAAACAATGTAGCATCCGCCTCTATAACAGTAAATCTCAACATACACAAGGGAAAGAGAAAGATTTTCAAATACAACAAGGAGAACACCAATCCAGTCGCACTTGATGAAGAAAATCTGGAAGGTATGCAAGTCTTCACGTACCTGGACACCATCAGATGCAGATGTAAATGCAAGGATTGGTAAAGGAAGGACAGCATTTCTACATTTGAATAACATATGGAACGCAAAACGACTGAATACAAGCCAATATCGAATTCAGAATTTTCAATACGAACGTTGAGAGAGAGATCTACTGTAAGGAGTTGAAACTTTGAGAACTACTACAACCATCATCAAGAAGCACAACTATTCATACACAATTGTCTACATAATATACTCAATATCCGTTGACCGGATACCACCAGCAACAATCCACTGTGACAGAACAAGCCAGCTTCCAGTTGAAGAAGAAATTAGGAAAAGACGATGGAGGTGGATAGGACACGCATTGTGGAGATCATTAAACTGTATCATTTAACAAGTGCTAACTTGGAATCGTAAAGGGAAACGGAAACGAGGAAGGTCAAAGAACACACTGCGTTGAGAATTGGGAGCAGACACCAAAAGGATGAATTGCGACCGGAAAGGATCTCCAATGATGTAGAATGCTTGGGCCACCTATGTTCCTCCGCGATGCTTATCAGGTAGATTATTCAACTGGTAGTCTGGGGTCACGTCCGGAACTTAATCCTTTAAATTTTTGACTTTTTTATCCTAGTATACGAGACTTGGCTGTCAGCTAAATCACATTCCCACTGCCGTTGATTAGAAATAGCATGTCCTTTATAATTTCTAAAATTAACGCAATTAGGTATTGACTAGTAGAGGCTGTATGTAACTTCGGATAATGGGGTATAGAATTCAAGAAATATTGGTTTTTCTACAAATCATCTATTTGAAGATCAAGTCAAAGTATACTTTTAGAAGTATTCATTTCATTCTCGATTAATTATTCGTCATTGGTACAAAAGGCATCAGATACATATGCACCGCACAATAGTAATGAGAATGTAAAGTGCATATAAGAAAAAGGCGAACAATAAGGAACAGAAATTAGTGTATAAGAGTAAATTAGTCATAACGGGAAATGCAAATTTACAACCAGAAAGTATTCTTCCTGTTAAGGTAGTTACGTCCATTTTTTATGAAGAAAGTTATGTCAGGACCGTCACTGACTTTTATTCTGAGCCATATCTGATAACGTCTCTAGCCACTGTGTTGCACCATCTCTAGGACCACAGCCAGGAACTCGTGAAGGACCAACAGAAGCCAGCATTTTGCAGCTTTCATACCACGACACCATGTCATACACTGACCACCTCTCCGCTTTTTCCAACCAGTTCCAGAGTCGGCAAATAATGCACGACGTGGAATTCTCTGGGACGACATCCGTAGAAAATGTTCAAGCCACCGAAGTCGGTGTTTCAAGATGGTGACACCAATTGGGTTATCATCTCTGTGCCAGAACACACGATGCCGAACCACTGCATTACTAACATGGTGTTGCAACTGGATGTCAGCAATCCTTCGGACAGCGATGATCGGACGCAGAGTCGTCTAACATCCTCAACTCGAAGAGGCCAGGTTTCACAAGCATATAGCAAAGCTGATCGCACTGACGCGTTGTAGATCCGACCTTTTACATCTAGACTAACATTACGAAGGCGCCAAAGATGGCCCAGGTTTGCATAAGCTGCTCTGGCTTTCACTATACATGCACTGATCTCATCACTCACGCCAACACCAGTACTTACGCAGCAACAGAGATGCAAAATCATCCCAACCACTACCTGCTCACTAACCAAGGTCCTGTCAGTCTTATAAAAGTACTTTGTACTTCGAAGGTGCAAAACACGTACCATAACTACGGACACTAATTGCTGATTGTATGGCTTGGGTATCATCGCACAGTAAAACAATATCATCACTTAGTAATGACATCATCACATTAATTTTCAAGCAAATTATTCCACTTCCTTACTTATTCTCAGTAATGTATACTACAAAAATTGGTCATTTTAATGGAAAATCGTCATTACAAAATATCAACAGATTCGAGAACGCTTTATGCGTAAGTATAAATTGAATTCTGCTCTTTTCTCTGCTGTAGGTTAGTAATGGGAAATTTACCCGTATGGAAAAACGGTTAATATTTGCACAAATCTTTGTTCATAACCTTATCTATTCTCATTATAAAGAGTGCACTGCTAACTCTAATGACAACTTTCATAGCTTTGTTTACCAACGTTTTTCTCACACACAGAAAAGAATAAGAAATAAAATCGTAATCCTAGTATTTAAATAAATACTTTACAGCATGGATGTCGGCTCTGTTTCAAATCTGAAACTGTCACAAATGGTATCCGCACTCTAAAATTCTTGTTACAGAATATAAGTGCGTCCACATAATCCAAGAGCTATATTTCACATTTTAGTCACACTCACATAATATTAAGAACATCATTTCCCCTGTAAATCCTACTCTTATTCTTAATTTATCAGTGTAGTTAGTCAGTTGGATTTCAACCAACGGTATTTTCAAGTACACGTATCCGAACATAATCCAATGTCTCAAGTGATGTTTCTACTTTTATCATTTCATTAGTTATAGGTCAGATGAGATCATTTGTCCTTAAGGTTATTGATGAACATTACCCGGCTGGAAACCTCTTGACAAAGTTGCTGCGAAGAACGTCCTTTTCAGTCAATCGGACGTCTGTAACTCTATCACCTTTAAAATCGATGTTTATGTAAAATATTTTCTTTTCAACCGAGATTATTTGTGCCTTAGGCGGTTTGGGTTTGATATGCTTGTTAATAAATATCGATGGATACTTGTCTTCGATAAGTATTTTCTTGAGGAAGCTCATTTCGTTATCTATGACCTCGGGACTGCAAATTATTTGTATTCGCTTTGGACTAATGGGGACCCAGTTGTGGAAACTTGATATTTGGCCACTCCATAAGGGTTTCCTCTACATAAATCTTTTTAACATTCCCGAAGCAATAGCTATACATCTGGGAAAACCAGAATTATGTGACCAAAAGCAATTGGTACAACCTCATATTATACCATCGTCTTAATGACTCATGATTTTCTTTCTTCTTCACACTTTTTTTCCTTCACAGACATCTGCTTCCCATTCTATCTTCTATATAAACCTACTAACCCCAACTGGTTCATATCTGTTTCTATGATCCTCCTGATTAAAGTTCATCTCAATTTCAACATTCAATCTTATCATGCCTAGCCATCGTTTCCCAATGATAATTTTTTATTATCTATCTTTACGATGAATATTTAGGCCCTTAACAATAAAACCATGATCAGAATATGAACTTGTGGAGATCGTAGTAATTTCAACAGTTGAATCCATGAGTTGATCTAAGTTATACCACCATTGAAGACCTGGAGGCACTTGCCAGCCGTTTCAACCTAGTATGGGACTCTTCAATAGTGTACATCCACGTTCTCACACGCGGTACTCCCTGAATTAAGATAATGTTTTAATACCTTTATTTATTTTACCTCTCTGTTGCCATTTTTAGAAGAATTATATTATCACTATCATTAATTATTATCATCTTGATAATTAAATATATATTTGTGATTGTTAAGCTCAGAATGTAAATTGACCTAAAAGAGAACCCTTTGTTGAACCAATTTTTTTTATTCTAAACACTTAACAGTAAAAGTCTTAGTGTCATAGGATATCCTTTTTCAATACGTGTGTAATAATTAATATTAAAGTAATTTTATTTGCAAATCGACAGAGAGAGATAGGTAGATAGTTGAATGTGTGTGTGTGTTTTTCAAGAAAATTGCAAATATACATCTAAACATTTAACCATCAAATAATAACAATAACATTCAAATCAATGACTTATGTGCTCGTTACAAATACATAGATTATTCAGAATGCACACATTGTTTCTATGCATATACGTGTGGTTTGTAAGCTGTAGAATCAAAATCGATCATTTCCAATAGACTGAAGTAAATTAAGAAACAGTAGATTGAAAGTTTGTAGCTTAAATATTACTAAAAATATATGCGATTGATTTATTTAGATCAATTTCAGTTTTATACTAGAGAAACAGGATAATTATGGAAAAAAAGAAACTCAAACTCTTAATTTTCAGACCAATACTCTATTAATCAAAGTATTAAACTTCTCTGTCATTTAGATTCGTATTTCACTTGGCCTATTAGCTTTTATATGGTTCATTTACTAAGACAGTTCTTAGTGAAAGTAATTTTCATCATGGACTAATGTCATCTAGGAAAGTAGTGGTAATTGTCGAAAATAGATAATAAATTAACGCTGGTACAACAGATTATCATAGAAAAATCCTCCACGCAACTGAAAGACTGTGAAAAAGCAGACGAGAGTAATGTAGTTACAATAACTAAAGAAATGAACAGAAATAGTATTTAGAAAGAGACAGTTCAGTTAAAAATGAAGCTAAAAAACGATTACCCTTCAGTTGAGAAAATCCATCTCAAGATTACGAAGGATGTGACAAAAAACTACAGCAAGATAGCCAATGGCTTCTATAGTGAGGTGTATCTGATTTTCTCCCAGGTAACTGAGTTCCAATAACTATAGGACCCCGACGTGGAAGTTGGAATGAACCAACAGATGCCAATCGGAAGCGCTGACAGGTCGCCTTATCTTAGTTTTGGATTTCCCATCCCTATCTACCTACTATCACACACAGATTGAAAGCAATAACTACAAGTCGTATGACAAGTAGCTATATTGAAATTCAGTGGTCTACATTTTTTAATTCAAACAATTGATGAGACAGTGCGATCATAAGCCAGTATCATTGATGAGTTGTCGTTTCATGATGGACTATCAAATTTTGGTGGAGTTTTGTTCTCTGAGCTCAGAGAACAAAACTCCACCAAAATCATCCACCTGAGCTACAAATCTTTTCCACCATCGCAACTATCAAATTTATAAATTACAATTCCTCAACAAAAAATCTCAGGAATTGTTCTTGAATTTTTTTGTATAATTTATGAGGAATTTTTATCCCAAATTAACGTCAACTAATGAATCAAAACACATAGGTAGCTTCATTATTTAAAACACCCAGTCAGTGTAGATTAAGTAATCTAATAATATGCAAATATACATATCATGCTAGTGCTGTCTGCTACGGAAATGCCCACTGTAGTGCAACCCGAAATGAGTGAAATAGTAAACGTTAGGGTATGAAATAAAATCTCATGACAATTACACTAATCTACAACAATTATCGAACAAATCAGAGAACCATGACTAAAAGGGTTGGGTGCAACGAAGTAAATATGAAAACTTTACGAATAACTTCAACCTATCATTATTATCTTGTGTATGTGAATATATTTTAGCTGTATACCATAAATCAATTCAGTAGTCGATTTAATAGCAAGTATTCAACCTGATAAATCTTACAAGATTGCTATATAAATTTTGTTTATAGATATATGCTTTTATTGGGAACTTTATTAACTCTGTGGTTATTTTCTCATTACAAGATTAGTCTTATATAGACTCACGTTTAAAAACTGCTTCACGGTTGGAGGTGGATAGGACACACATTACTAAAATCCATAAACTGTATCATTTAGCAAGTGCTAACTTGGAATCGTCAAGGCGAACGGAAAAAAGGAAGACCATACACCACACTGCGTTGAGAATTAGAAGCAGACATCAAAAGGATGAATAACAAATGGAAAGGATTTCCCAAAACAGAGCTGGATTGAGAGTGCTGGTGGTAGGCCTATGCTCCCTTGTGAGGGTTAACAGGCGTAAGTAAATGACCTAGCCAAACGATTTTTAACGGCTTCATCCATCACCTCTTTCTTGAATTCCATTAACAAGAAGTGAACTTCATCAATTTTACCTGTAAATTTAATAAATTCAAAATCCACCGAATGCCTAGTAATAGGTACAGAAGTTTCAAAATAAATTATGTAATATGATTATTTATATCGACTAGTATTTTTCCGAAATGTGCATATTCATATAAAACAAAAAAACGGAATTATCGAACTGTGAAATGAGAACAAAAATTTGTACTATGTTCGCATAAACTACATAAAAATTCATTTTATTTTTACATACCACTACAATATACATAGTTTTTTCCATCTTTAATCGATTACACCATTACAAGAATAATAGTTCTATGGTATTACAATGTAGTTTTTCTATTGTAGGAGTTATATTTTATTCACGTTATTACAGTTTTAACTTTGACTCTGAATTTTGTGCTGTAGTAAATCTTGGCTTAGAATTCTCTTGCTTAACATGGAATCGATGAATTTAAATCAACTCGTAAGAAAGTCAATTTGTTTTCCATTAAAAAATGTCAGCAAACTTTAACTATGTTCACTGTCACCTGTATTGATTACAGTAAAGAAAGTTATGATTTATAAGTAGATGTCGTTTAAACTTTCATAAGATTTTCTTCTCCTTTTAATTAGTTTTATGCATTTAACTATACTAGAATCAACAGTCTTACAACAACAAAATTTTTTTTGACATTTTCAACATGGTGATATCTTGTTTCTAACATTTAATTTGTCTCGTAAAATACTATATACACTATTATGTTTACTTCGTCCATTGGCTCTTCTTGAATTTATTTGAAAAATTTCGATAGCACTTGATGAATGTCACGTTATAACTCAAACTGATAGAATTTGAAAATATAAACTTACTCGTTGGTTAAAAAGGTGACAAGCTCTTCATAAAACACTAAATTTCTGGCTTTTATCCTTGTCGTAATCGTGTTTGCACATTATTAAAGTTTCAAATCAGAACAACTATACAAAGCTTCCTAATTTAAAATGATTTATGAGCTAATGTCACACAGTGATGAATATTCTTTCCAAAAGATTTTTTTATAGTTTCTGTCCAGAACCTATATAGTGACATAAATAAAATATCGGATCATAACGTGCCATAGTAAATAATTCCGCTTAGGTAAATTTTTACTACAAAATTGGCTGAACAGTTTATAAATAGCTGACTAATATTTTCCATCCTTCAAACATGTAATAATAATTAGTAAATAATGTTTGAAATTATAGATGTTAATTTACGATGGCGAAACTCTGAAAGATGTAGAATCCTTCACATACTTGGGAAGCATAATCGATGAAAAGGAGGTTCAGATGCAGACGTAAAGGTGAGTATTGGCAAAGCAAAGGTCGCATTCCTTCAATTGAAGAACATATGGAACTCAAAATAACTGTCAACCAATATCAAAGTCAGAATCTCCAATACAAATGTCAAGGTAGTTCTACTGTACGGAGCTGAAACTTGGAGAACTACAATAACCACCTCATCAAGAAGGTACAAGTATTTATAAATAGCTGTCTACGCAGGATACTCAACATCCATTGGGCGGATAGCATCAGCAACAGCCTTCTGTGGGAGAGAACAAACCAGCTTCCAGCTGAAGAAGAAATTAGGAAAAGACGATGGAAATGGATAGGACATACATTACTCAAATCACCAAACTGCATCACGAGGCAAGCCCTAACTTGGAATTCTGATAGGAAACAGAAAAAAGGAAGGCTGAAGAACACACTACGTTGGGTAATGGAGGCAAATATGAAAAGGATAAATAGTAATTGGAAACAATTGGAAAAGATTTCCCAGGACAGGGTTGGATGGAGAGTGCTGGTGGGCGGCCTATGCTTCTCCACGAGAGGTAACAGGCGTGATTAAGTAATGTTAATTTACGAACGAATAATTACTGAAGTTCCATATTTGCCTCCCTTTCAAATCTCTTCTAATACATTTTACAAACTAATTCTTAAATGTAAAAGTTACTGAATACATCACAACACTATGTTCTACTAATTTTAAAAATTACAATTTTTTTCAAAGAACTAACTTCTTTGAAATCATGAACTGATCTAAGTTAGACCACCACTGAAAAACTGGAAGTATTGGACAGCCGTTTCGTCCTAGTGTGGTATTCATTGGTATTGCGTATTCACAATCTCCACGCGGGAATCGAACTCAACACGTTCAGTGTTTCTGAAGAGTCCAATGCTAAGAAGAAACGGCCGCCCAGTATTTTTAAGTTTTCAGTGGGGATCTAACTTTGATCGGTTCATGATTTCAGTGAAATTCAAAAGCCTCCACAACCCTTCAACGGAAAAAACTTTTTTGAATCAAAAGCAGCACTCATGGCAGAACGCAATCAGTATTTTTATTTTGCGGATTCTATTAAGCTACCAAAAACATAGAAACAATAGTATTAATCATCAGTAATAAACAAAACATGCACACTTATTATGTATGCGAAACACTCAACTGACTTGGCATTTGGCACTGGAAAACCTTGAATCGAATCATAAGTAAAAACATGGTGATGACAGAGAATAATATATTTGACCATCATTCATTTACCAAATTTACATGTACATGACAAACACATACATTGGAAGAACCGAGTAAAGAGTACATGTTCTAATTTCTAAACACGTTCCAAATAAGTTGAGACTGTTAGTCTTAAGGGCTCTAAACAGTGTAATAGCTCCGCATTTACTCGACACCAGGCATACCACTGACATTCACCAAGCCTTCAAAATTATCAGCAGACAAAGAAACAAAGCTTCTCTTCGGTTTGCTGAAGCAATTGCGATAAAAAAATGCAGACCAGATAATAATAATCCTATTTCTACCCCGGTAGTTCATTTTTCGGTCATCAGTTTCATTTTGTCTATGTTTATCTTGTTATGTGGTCGGAACTTAATGATTTCTTAGTTTATATACATTAATTCCACTCCTCCACTCACACATCTCCATTCACTCAATTCTCTTAACTCATGTACACTCTTCAAATTCTGTTCAGTTATTATGCAACCAATATCACCAGTTTTTTAATTTGAGGAATCTTGTGTAAATCATCCATTACCTTCAATCACACAACTTATCTCATCTGTCTCTACACCCCACTCAATTATTACATCACACACCACTCAGGTTTTCTTGTTCAGACATCAAATGACCTCCGACCTATTCTTACACAAATATATATAGTTATTATTGATCACATTTGTCATTCCGATTCTTTCCATTCACCCATGTCAATTGTTTTACACCACATCTTACCTCAATGTTAAATTTTACTACATAGTTGGTTGTAAGCAGCTGATAAGAAACCACGAAATATAATGAATTCATATTATTCTATGTCCATGTTTATTCTGGCTTTATTTAAATTCATAAAGGGAACTAATTTCATGAAAATTTTTATGTGATTTATTCACAGTTAGATTGTTAATAAGTGTGTCTGAAATCTGATACTCACCCATAGATATACTAGTCTATCGTCAGGACATTTACCCATTTTGACCCCACTGAAATGCACTGACCTTTTTGTCACTTCAGATTGCTATCGATTGACCTTTTCGTTAAGCTACCTTTGATTGGCACTCCATATCACAGATTTGCATAAATTGGAATGAGTATTATTTCACATCACTGTGCAAACACACATCCATAACATCCTCTAATTACTCATTTCTGACCGACAGATACCTCTCATTGACTAGGTAATTACTTAAGTTATTCTTACTTGAAAAAACGATGTCATATATACCGCGATCTATTATGTGATAGTTTACCATATCAACACGTACTTCATTTCAAACAAGTGTTGATTTCATTTGAGTTGACATGATTATAAATTTGTAGTGTCGGTTATTATGTTAAGCCCATATACCTTATTCTAGCTTTCGGACAGCCCATTCTATTAATCCTACTTGAGTCACATTCTGACCATCTTAATTATTCGCCCATCAATCTTGACTGTTTTTATATGAGCGTGTAGGTGTGTGTACATTTTTTATCCCATTACTCATCGCATGTGTGTAACTTGTTTTGTGTAAATATGATTATTGATTAACGCTTGGTTAAATAGGAGTTGGCTTACCCACCATCTCCACCGCGCGTCGTTTCTCTTCTCTCTATTCCGTTCGCTTTATATACAAAATATATGTATTCACAAGTTCATTCTTGTTATTCGACTTATTTAGTTCCGTTATTGACTAACGCGATTTAAGTTGATGATTATACACGAGGATAGGCGACATACATATTTCGATAACAAACATTCATACGATCTAATTGGAGTCAGATCCATGGGCCGCTAAAAATGTATTAAAAAGATAGTAATTGTGAAAGAACTGATCAGTTTTTTATCTGTCGGCCATTCATAGGTTAACAGTATAGATATTCTAGAAACAAAACTGAGAACGGGAAGATAGGATTCTAGAAATATAGGATATCATCGGCTTCATACTATCAAATAGGATACAACAATTGATCATTCGAATCAAGATCAGATAAGAGCCAAACAAAGATAATTTAAAATTAAGAGTCAAAAATTCAATTTTGCACAATGAATTCTTGAGAATGAAGTCACTAAGACATCGTAAGATTGAGAACAATGTTTTATGTTTCACCATTTTCTCTTAGCCAATTAGTCATCAGAATGATTTATCATTTTTCTAGTGAGATTACGTTCTGTGAGCTAACTGAGAGGTGAAAAATTCCGTTACTTCATTTTAGTCTAAAATTTCTGTTTATGGTGTTATTTAAAGAATAATGAGAGCTTAATAGTTAAATTGTTCAGCTCAAGAAAAAAAAATGCAAATTCAGCAAAACCATCTTCAGCTAAAACTTTCACGATCTAGAAATTCTATGAATTATCTTTATCAAAAAATTTCTTTTGTGTAATAGTAGCTTTCAATAATTTCACCAACCTTTTTAAGGCAAAATGTATTCTCATTACTTTTTTATTTGGTAGCAGATAGGTATTACAAACAATCAAAACTAACCGTTATCGATTAGCCAGCATTCATACACACATAATTCAGATCATAACACAATTTATAGATTGCTTAATTTGTTTTCTTGTTAAACTGACCCAAACAACATCTAAACCTTTTTAAGGTTACTATTTATTTATTTCTAATCATCTGACCATACTTTGGGGATATACATTAAATTTCATTGTTCAATGTTATTTTAAAAACAGAAAAATTGTTAATGAATAGAACTTTGTAAAAATAATCAATCAATCAATTCGAATTGATTTCCTATTCCTATTTAGTTTACTTTTAATATCACCGGGAGAAACGTGTAAAATATTTTGTAATGTAGATAAATCATCTGTTACACTTCACGTTATTATGAATAATCATAAAATTGACTGTTACAACAATATCTTATGAAGATAATGAATACAAGAAAAATGTTTATTTTAACCACAGTCTCTCTACCGTGTAATTAGCTCTCGGTACTTTAATAAAATTTTCAGTAGGTTATGCTCCAAAACATTATTTTACGGAAAAGATTAAATAATAAATAAGAAACTCATCTTCTTGTTTGATTTGAACAATCACCCAGTGTAGTATCATTAGCTATTACATATCTAATTTAACTAGAAATCAAATAAACAAATAATGTATGGTAATGTATTGACAGAAGTTATACAAATTCGAATGGTTGAGATCATAAGTCAATTGAAGCTAGACCACCATTGAAAACCTTGTGACTGGCTTCAAGAGTAGTTCCTGGAGTTCTAGTGAGAAGCAGTGACCAGTAGAGTTCAACCGCGTCTGTTGTGAGATAGGAACTCACTGAAGACATTGGTGGATGTGTTGCTCAATTTCATGGATTGGTTGAAGTTAAACATTAAAACCATTGAATGCCGGCTCAGTGGGCTAGTTGGTTAAGCGCCTGGCGCGAGACTGATAGGTCCTGGGTTCGAACCTCGGGAGGCGAGGTTGTGGATGCGCACTGCTGAGGAGTCCCAAAATAGGACGAAACGACCACCCAGTGCTTCGAGGTTTTCCATGGTCGTCTAGCTTGAAATGACTTATGATATCAACCATTGAAATTACCATAATATCCACAAAACCCTTCTGATACCCTTCTTATACTATTTAAAAGAAATTATTTTCTAACAACATACAGAAGAATATAGTTGAATAAACTATCATTAATAAGTAAGTGGACAACTAATGAATCATTAAATAAAATTTTTAATAGGAGAGACAAGTAATACTTCATTAAGAACGTATTTCTATACTTTTGGAAATTTCATATTTGTTTACATTATAACTGATTTTAATGCTTGAGATAAGTACTTCACGTTAGAAATAATATTACCAAATATTTTATACATGATTCATAATAACTGATTTACATTCCAATATACATATTTTCGTCAACTTATGTAATTGATTAAGCCTAATGTAAAATGATCACATGTTAATATGAATATGATTTCACAATCTTAATGTCTTGATTTTTCATTGTAAACGATCAAACTATAGCCTGTACATTATTACTGAAATGATAATTTACTCAGACAGACGAATGGTAATTTATCATTAATTGTATTAATGTCAGTCTGTTCTAATTAACCTACAGTCAGGTACAAATATGTGTCAGCCCAATTTGTTATACCTGATCAACGCTTCGAAATCTAATTATTAAGATTAAAAGTATGTGAATTAAGATAATAGCAATATCAATGATAGTGAGAAATTAAAATTGAAGAATAAGGTCTGAAAAGAAGGATTGAAACAGAGAATCAAAATATATGAAGCAACATCGAACCTCAAGACCTAAGGTAAAATAGAGGATTAATAGGTTAAAGTCGCTGTGAGCGATACCGAGTTATGCCACTCGACGTCCACGGTTATTGATCACTGCAATCACACAAACCCCAATCTGATAGTCCGTATTTACCTACATGGCTCAGATTAATATTCAATGATTTCATGGACTAATGGTACTTTTTCGTTTGGTCACTACGTTTTCTTCCAACCTATTTTCAAGAATAAACATTATGGTTTCAGGTAGACAGTGGTTTAGAAAATGTAATGGATACACCAACCACTTCAGTCAACAAATATCCACTGATACAAGTTATCAAAAGCCAATCCCATCCGTCTCCAGACCATGTCATCTGCACATTGTAAGTCGATAAGTGAATATTCCGGTAGGAGATCAATCCCTGGAAAATCAGAGGATGACAGCTTTATCACTAAGCGAACGCCCATAACAGAGCTTAATAAAAATCGTGAAAGTGGACAGCGCTGACAAACACCATTTGAGGTCGAATGTTCTGGTGACTGCTCGTCATGAACTCTAACTCGAACGGCAGTGTTTTAGTAGAAAGCGTCTACAGAGTTGGTATGCTTCTTTTGTACTCCTTTTAATTCCAAACACTTGCAAAAATCTCACAAACAACTGTGTCGAACACCACCTTCAGATCAAGAAATACAGCTATTCACCATGAATAATAACACGATCACTAGTGTTAGAGTAAAGAACATTCTGGAGGTCTGCATTTTTTCCTGACATATCTAAGTGACTTGCGCCACCACAAAAACTCTCGAGCGACCGAGTGAGATACTTCCTCCAAGTTAAAGAATGTGAATAAAGTAGGGCATCGGGACATGTGTCTAACTTGCCAAAGTACAAAAACCTAGTCATTGCATCTAAGGTCAAACTTGAATCGGCGTAGCTTGCACGGTGTTTCTTTTATTGACGATGTTTAGGAGTCATATAATTGTGGGACCTAATATTCTGGAACTATTCTAGTCGACCTGATTGTCATTTAATCAAAGTAATCCTTGTACGCTAATTGGGATGATCGCGAATCAATATCATTTATACTGGACGACATTCAACTGCCAGAATTTAGGTGGTATCTCAGCCAATTTAACCACTAAATAGAGCCAGAATAAACATGGATATAGAATAGACTTACTTACGCCTGTTACAATGGAATATAGGCCGCCGGCCGACATTCTCCAACCCACTCTATCCTGGGTCTTCCTTTCCAGTTCTATCCAATTTCTGTTCATTTTTCTCATGTCTGCCTCCATTTACCGAAGTAATGTGTCCTTTAGTCTCCCTCTTTCCCTTTGGCCCTGAACATTCCATGTGAGGGCTTGCGTTGTGATGCAGTTGGGTGTTTTGCTCAATGTGTTTCCTATCGACTTCCTGATTTCTTCCTCTACTGGGATCTGGTTTGTTCTCTCCCTCACAGTAGGTTGCTACCAATAGTATCTGGCCAATGGATCCGGAGTATTTTGCATAGACAGCTGTTAATATACACTAGTATCTTCTGGATAATAGCTTTCGTAGTTCCCCAGGTTTCCACCCCATACAGTATAACTATCTTGACATTTGTATTAAAAATTCTGACTTCGGTGTTGGTTGACAGTTGTTTTGAGTTCCAGATGTTCTTCAATTGTAAATATGCTGCTCTTGCTTTGTCCATTCGCGCCTTCACATCTGCATCAGATGCACCATGTTCATCAATGATGCTGTCCAAATATGTAAAGGTTTTTACATCTTCTAAATCTTCTCCGTCAATTGTCATTCGATTTTTGCATGTTGTGTTGTATCGGTGGATCTTGCTTTTCCCTTCGTGTATATTAAGACCTACTGTTGCTTAGGCTGCTACTACACTGGTCGTTTATTCCTGCATTTATTGTTGCGTGTGCGATAGAAGAGCCAGATCATCTGTGAAGTCTAGGTCGCCCAGCTGCATTCTATCTGTCCACTGTATCCCATGCTTCCCCTCAGATATTGACATCTCCATGATCCATCCATTCGATCACCAGGAGAAAGAGGAAGAGTGAGAGTAAGCAACCTTGTCTGACACAGGATTTTGCTTCAAACGAGTCTATGAGCTGTCCTCCATGCACAATTTTGCAGTTTAATCCATCATATGAATTCTGTATGATATTGACTATCTTCTCAGGCACGCCATAGTGTCGAGGAAGCTTTCATAGTGTTGTCCTGTTCACGCTATCAAATGCTTTTTCTTAGTCAATGAAGTTGATGTAGAGTAATGGATTGCGTTCAACTGATTGTTCCACAGTGATCCGCAGTGGTCTGCACACGATCGATCCTTACGGAATCCACCCTGTTGGTCTCGAAGTTGGGCGTCCACGAAGTCCTTCATCCTGTTTAACAATACCCTGTTGAAGACTTCTTCTGGTATGAAGAGAATCGTGATGCCTCTGTAATTATAACACTTGCTGAGATCGCCTTTTTCTGGCATATTGATCAGGTGTCCTTCTTTCCAGTCTGTTGGTACTTGTTCATCATTCCAAATCTTGCCGAAGAGAATGTGGAGTATCCTTGCAGTTACTGTTACATCTGCTTTCAGTGTCTCTGCCGGAATGTTGTCTGGTCCTGCTACTTTGCCACTCTTGATTTGTCTGATGGCCATGCTGATCTCTTCAGTTGTTCGTGGGCCAACATCGTTTAGTAGGTCCGTGTGTGCTACTTCGATGTTGAGTGAGTTCAGTGGAGCTGTTCAATCCAAGATTTCTTTGAAGTGTTCTACCCACGTGTTTCGCTGTTCTTGGATGTCATTGATTATTTTGCCCTCCTTGCTTTTCACTGGTCGTTCTGGTTTACGATAATTTTCATCGAGTTTCTTTGTTGTGTCATACAGTTGTCTCATATTTCATTCTCTTGCAACCTTTTCCACTGTTACTGCTAGATCTTTCACATATTTACGTTTGTCGGTTCTGATTCTCCTTTTCATCCGCTTGCTTACTTCTGTGTATTCAGCTTGTGCCTTGGCTTTCTCTGCTCTTGTTCAACTGGAATTGTTAGTTGCCTTCTTGTTCTTCACTTCTTGAATATCATATCCAGTGTATCAACAGTGATCCATTCCTTGGGGTGGTGCTTCTTGTGGCCCAGAACCTCATGACATGTTGAAGTGGTTGCCTCTTTTATTACTTTCCGGTTGCTCTTCATAGTAGTTCCTTCTCCATTGAGTAGATCATGAAAGGCCTGGAATCTAGTGCTGAGGGCTAATCTGAATTTGTTGGGTTTGTCAGTATCCCGAAGAAAAGCTGTATTAAACTTTTGTGATGATGTCCACCCCATTGTCCGGTGCTTCTTGGGTTTCAATTTCATCTTGGCGACAAGCAGATGATGATCTGATGCTATATCAGCTCCTCTCTTGGTTCTTAAATAATCCACTGTCCTCCTGAGATTTTTTATGATGCAGTTATGGTCGAGTTGGTTTTGTTTAGTGTGATCCATGTGGCTTTGTGTATGCGTTTATGTGGGAATATGGTGCCCCCTATGACTAGTTTGCTAAAGACACATAGGTTTGCAAATCTCTCACCATTTTCGTTCCTTTCTCCCATTCCATGTCGTCCTATGATGTCTTCATATCCGATGTTGTTCATTCCAACCTCGGCATTTAAATCTCCCATCAGAATGGTCAAGTCCTTTGTTGGGCACTTCTCGACGATTGACTGCAGCCTATCGTAGAATTGATCTTTAACATCTTCATTGTAGTCGTTGTTAGGCGCATAGCATTGGATGACGTTCATTGTAATTCCCTCTTTCTTTGTTTTGAAGGAGGCTTTGATGATCCTTGTTCCATGAGATTCTCATCCTATAAGTGTATTCTGTGATTGTTTGGATGGCATCAATGCAACTCCCTGTGTATGTGGGGCATTTTCTTCTTCATAGCTGGAGTATAACCGAAGCTCCCGTGAAACTAGTGTTTGCTGTCCAATCTGCATCCAATATGTTTCACTGATTCCGAGCATCTCCAGGTTCTATCGGCTAATTTCTGCTGCAATTTGGAAGACTCTTTCGGTCTCCCACATTGTACGAGTATTCCATGTACTTAAGTAAATTGTTGCTCTGGTTGTCGGAAGGTGCATCAGCCTCGTGGCTTCCTAAGGAACTTGTCTTTCACCATGAGGCGTCGTAACTCTACTAAATGAAGACCTTCTGACTTTCAGTGCAGAGTTTAAGTGGTTTGAATAACTTTTCCTGGTTAGCGTTTTTTAGCGAATTAGTTTTCTACGAGATGCCGTCGATAACCCCATGCCCAACCCTCCTCCCCTATCCGGTCTTGGGACCAGGAGTAGCCCTAGAGGGGCTCCCGGTGGAGTTACGAAATGTTCCGAAACCAGTAATCTGACATGACTTCTCGATTTACTTCTGAAACTTACAAAGGATGCTAAATATCTATCATATGTAATCTGTCCCATTGTTCTCAGACAGAAATCTAGTCTTTAGTTTTTGCTGTCCTAAACTATCCCAGATCGATAAAAGTTCTTTTTCTGTGACTTTAGGGTCAACCTCACTGTTGCTGTATACCACATTCTCGATTTACCCCTATCTGTACGTACCTTATCACCGTTTAATACCATGGTTCAATTATAACGTAACCAATATCACATAGCATCCGTTGCTAAAAAAAGCGGATCAAGACTGGATTGTAGGTCAGTACACATGCTTGTGTGCAGTTAATACAAAATAGACTATTCCATTACACTAAAACCAATTCCTACAGGATTATTACTGTTGTTGTTAGTAACTTCAGTTAACAAACGTACATTTATAAACGTAGATACGTTACGAGACCACTGTTTGGCTTCCCAAATAAATTAATTTCTTCACTACCATTAGTGCTAATTATATATAAATTAGTCATTCATGGGATAACCCGGAAATGATGTCTGTGAAAATAAACCTTAGTGATGCAGAAATAAATTCATCAAATTAGGCGTTCGACACTTTCAAGAGTACATGTAAATCTTTTCAATTGGTCCCAGAAAACCCTAAACTTTCTATCAAACAGTGTTTTGTATAAGTTTCTCGTAACTAATCAAATTCATAAAATGTTCACTCAAGTTTGAAGAAACTTTACCTTTATTCAGATCCATAGATCGAAAAACAGAAATTCAATTAAACTCTATGACTGAGTAGAATTCCTAAATAGCCACTTTGTGGTTGATTCAAAACAATAGGTTAGTAATAAGTTTTTCACTTTTTTCTTCTATAACAAACACTTTCAATAGTTAGAAAATAGGTCATTAAACAATCGGAAAGTGAGTAAAACCATGTGCTAATAAAATACATAGTATAATACCAATCTTGTCTTTTGCACCTGATTTTGTAAACCTGACCAATTTTGTATGAATCCATATTCTTTTCTCGGATTCCCATCTCATTTCAAATAGATACTATAGAATTAAAACTAAACAATCATTGAAAACAGAATACCAATTTTGAATGAATATCTTTGATTTACAATACACAAAGCTTATACTTAACCTGTTTCTTCTCATTACTGGACGTTAATGTTTTTTTAAAAATCAATTGTATAAATGATATTTACCTATATTTTCTCAGTTACGATAATAACATTTTACAATATGCTTTATTTGACCTAAATAAATATTTACATTATTAGTAGTAGTAAGTTTTAGAATTATCTCGTTGTTGATATTTAGGACCGAATTTTCATCGGTCTTAGTTATCATATGTACATCCTAAGCAGACTGTTCCAATTATTCACTTTATCAAAAAAAACAGTTTTAGAATACATGAATTGTGGCTGTTAGTGGAATCAGTGACATACGTTTATTCCTATTTGTAACTCTTCAACTAGATGTACCAACATTTATATACGTTAAAGATAGGAAACAACTTATCCCTTTGTCATAACCGTATGTGAACCTAATGTCTGAGCATTTTTTTGAGTGAGTTATCTTTTATGTAGAGTGGCGATCAAACTACCCAAGTTAACGCATCATACTCACCGTTACAAGATCAAATAAATGTCAAAGTTAACTTCTGTGATTGTAACTCTTGAGTATAAAGGTATGAAATGTTGATCGAAGGAAATTATTACCCGAAGAATAACACAAAATGTCCGCAATACGGATTTCGAGAAATGTTTCTGAAAAACATATGCTGTAAATTTGTTTATAAGTATTCAAATACTGTAAATCATTTAAAGCCTACTTTATTGTTAGATACTTATTTATTTGCTAGATGTCACATACAAATAAAACTTGCTATTCTTAGTCTGCATAGAATGATTTTGTTACATTCGAAAGATGAAAAATAATTCTTTCAACTGTTAGGTAAACGAGTGATAGCTATTTTCGCTCAGTAAATTCTTTATTTGAGCTCTGAAATCTGAGATGCTGGGTAATGGACTCATTCTTCAGTGAGAGTATGAACATTACAATGAAAATGCATTCTTCTAACGAGTCTCAAATTTAACGAAACGTGAGTTTTGGATTCCACTGTGATTTAAAGTCCCAAATAATATTGAAAGTACTCAGAGGTTCATACACATCATTGTTATACTTAACCTAAGTTATAGTAATGTATATAAAAACAAATATCAAATAGTCTCATTATGTACTACTGTAGTGGACACTACTCAAAAATTAGTTGTGAGTAGTGTGTTGTGAAACGTGACCCCAATGTTGTTGGATAGAGTGAAGAGGTTCAGTACATCAAAAGCACGGGGTTGACAGAACACTTGAAGACCAAAGGAGAAGATAGTTCAGATGGCAGAACAATTGAAGGCTATGTATATGTATTATGTAAATAATTTATAACTCGTCACAATGCATACACATTTCTCCTGCTTACTGTCTCATTTTAAACTACTTCTCAAGACCCTATGACTGTCATCACATATCAGTAATCAGGATTCTATTCTTGTTAGATCAAGACTCGTAAACATATTAACTGTTTACTGTGAATATTTCTATCACTAATATTTAAATGTAAATTATTTTATTTAATTGTTTTGTGTAGTTTTTCTATTGTTTGAAAATGAGTTATATTACAAACTGACATCAGTTGAAGAACTACTGAGAAATTAAGGAGAGTTGTGTAATCATAGTTCTTGTTCGTGTCTTCTTCGTATTATTCACAGAACTATTAGGCCTCATTAGAAGCACCAGTGAACCATTGAGTTAGGAATCAAGTTTCCCCCAACTCTTACTTTAATTTCCTCATTGTATAAAGCAACCATCATTCCGTACTACTAGTAGGTAACTGGTTTTATTCTTGACATGACTAACTTCAATTATAATGGGTTCTGACGTGAACTTCAAAGATCACTCTCAAGGTTGTTTACTTTAGTGTAGATAATCGTCATTTAAATGGATGGTTTTGTGGAAGTGCATTCAGTGTGAAGATGGCTTTCATTTGTAGACTGACGTTAACTGGATCTTGGATGCTTCTATCCTCAAAGTCCCCAAAATGAAAGAAACAACTGTCCAGTTCGTCGCTTTAGGTTCATCATCGAAAATTATTTATTTATTTGAACATCGAATACCTGGGGTGATATCAAGAAACATGATAGAGATTCAGTAATGATTGATTTATTACTTATTTACTTAAACAAATAAACATTGATACAAGGAGGCACCAAATATATATGCGCTGTGCTGGAATACTTCTCGGGCATCCAAACCGAAACAGGTATTTTTCTTAGGAGGCCACTCCCCGAGCCTTTGACTTAGAGGTCTGATCCACAAGGCAGTGGAGTGACTTTAGGAGATGCAGTCCGACGGTAGCCAGTGACCAACGATTGGTTCATGCGCCACTTGTTCCCTCAGGATACTGGAGCCCATGTGAACCATTGGTTCGGGATCAGGGTTTTCCAACTCCTCTAGGTGAACTCTCCGTATCCACCAACCCGATTAAAGCATCGGACATTCGCTTTTCTTCCTTTCAATTTCGTAAACAACACTCAGTCACAAGAGGGCAACGAGTGGGACTTCCCTATCAGTGGCTGTATACGCGTAGCCATTTGGGAGTATTTCGAGAAGGGGAGCTGACTCTCCTTACTCTCGGTCATACCAGGGCATTTGGGGGCTCATTGAAACTATCCTAATACATTATTTTAATTGAGATCATGAACCTATTATTATTATTATTTTAATTTGATGCACAATAAGTATTTCAATATTTCTAGTTATTCATTTTAGTTTAACCTGTTGTAATCTGAAAATTATTATTCTGTATGGTAACATACTAATATTATGTATTGCTGTTCTAGTTCACAAACAGTTAACTATCTATTTCGTTTATATGCATTTAACTACTAATTAAGATAAAGTTTCTGAAATTTCAACATTGATTACTAGCTAGAAATTAGAACCTAATTGATAAAATCTAGTTAACACTAAGGACGAGACAATAATACTTGTGTGATTATTCAATGCTCTTGTATTACCTCAATTACTGATACATACTTCTTTCAAAATGGAATGCATTGTTTCTAATTATTTTCTTATTTACATCTGGTAAATCGATTGATGAGCCATCGCTTATGGTGAGAGAGGAAGTATTTTTTTGTTTAATTGTTTTTGTAATCTGCATGAATTAAAAGCACTATGCAGCCAACCTTTATTGCAACTATGTGTATCACTTCAGAATTCTTATGTGAATACGTTTTCTAAACAACTTAAATGTTTACACTTCTATAGTTCAGGATGTCTCGACTATGTGGAGGGTTGAAAATAAAGTACGAAACATAAATCCAGTTCCTTGGTTCTTTTCTCAGTTCTAAATGAGTTTTCTAAATAAAATCATGTTACCTGGTTCACTATGGACAAAACTCTTATTAGAGTTACGGCTTCCAAACTACCACTAAACAAAGGAAGCGAAAAATGGCTATCAGAATAGCACTATATTTGAATGAAATTAAAGGGAAGAAGCTTTTGGGGACTGATAGTTCATCTTGTAGGTAATGTTGATAATAAAATAAACTGAACCATCAGGATATTTTGATAAGCTAGACACCAGCATTGGCTTTGACAGTCAATAACCAATGAACAATTCAAACAATAACAGCATGGTGTTGAGAATCGTTTGAAAAGAAATTCATATATCTATAGAAACTTCCGAGTCACATAGTCATTTTGTGACTGAATACTTACGGAATTTAAAGTACAAAAAAATTACTGTCCGACAGATTAGTGACGTCAGGATCAAGACAATTAAACATTAACAATCCTAAAGACAGCATCAAAATCCAACACGTAACGTGAGTTTTTATCATTTAATACATGTTACAGTCTATAAATCACATTAGTACCTAGAGTGTGTGGTCTAAGTTTAACTAAATTCTAATTGATCTGCAGTGCTAGAATCATATCTTCAGATGTGCAGGTAGTGAACTTATCATCGGCATTCATCGGCTCTATTATCTTCTGGCTATTATAGTTCCTCTTGTTTCATCAGAAAAACGCTGAGAATCATAAAGAAGTTATTTATTACTTGTAAGTTCATTTTTAAGTATAAACCGAACATACTCTTATTACAGGAAATAATTATTTTTATGATATTAACAAAGTTTGTGAGAAAATATTGTACCCAGAACTGAATCTCGTCATTATTTTAAACCTTATTTGATTACTTCTATGCCAGTAAATGTATACTACTTATTGTTACTGAGTAGCGTGAATTATTTAAGTATTTCTTTAACTAGTATGACATGTAACGTGGTCATTAGCTTTTATAGGGGGCTTGATCATTATAGTTAATAAGAACTGACCGATGTTTTTAAAAAACGAGATATGATTTCATCAGAAGTAGATCTACATTAGCTAATAAATGAATGCAAGAAAAATGGTGATTGATTGTTTAGTATATTTCAGATTTCAGATTGGTAAGTACCAAATACCCTCTTCCATTAAATGAAACTTGTGATGGCCAAACATAAGGACTAAATAAGAGATATAACCACACTGCAACAATTACAAAATAAGTAATTACATTGAAAGAAAAGCAAGAATCAAGGTTTAGAAAGTAACCGACACCCGTGGATACAGTCGATATCATGGTACCAATGGGATTAGTGAACAGTGGGATTTGAAGAAAATGTATGCTTCGTAGTCTGATCCAAGAATGATGAATAATTTCATGAAGTGAATATTATCCCCAAAACCATATGACGCTCTGGTAAGATAATATTAGTGCTTTAAAAAACAACGCAAAGGACGAAAACATTCAAAAATGGCGTTTAGCAGCCCGAGATATTAGATAATCGTTACATATATTAAAATGTTCGTTATATTGGTAAATAGTCTAATAAAACACTGTAAGCTACAGGAGTTAAGAGCAAATTCTGAACTGTCAACATATAGCATGGTTGCATTTATAAGACTATTAATGGGGCTTTACCGTAGCATCCAATACTTCACGACGGACAGCATGGGAATTCTGAACACATTAAGAGATCGGTTCAGAATGGAGGCGACATGAAAGTACAAACATTTTCTCAACAGACGGGTAGGCATTCCGTATTCCCGTATTCTATTCTAGTCGTGCAACCACTTGTTCAGGTACAAAATAGTCCTCTGGTTAATTTCTGTTGCTAACGGAATGTAGTACTACAATATATGTCCACGTACTCACACAAAAATCAACAAAACTCAACTAATTATCGCATGAAAACGTTTCACCAAATTGTCGATTAATTATTAGTCATTCCTCTTCATATTCATAGCAATATGAAAGGACAGACCAGTCTTACTGAGGTGTCGTGTCCTAAACATTTTGATTTTTAGAGTCAATTTAAGTATTGTAGGGCTAGTGAAATGTCACTGAGCCCTAGCCAAATCATCCGGCAGTTGGATCACTGAATGTCAAACAGATCATCTCTCCCTGCCAAGGTCATGTACAACCAACGCACATTAGTTAATCATATGCCATGGACTGGCCCATGCGGCAGTGGTCTTACTTTCGTTTGTATCTACTTTAACTAATATATTTCTGTAATAACGTCCTTTGTGTTGTACAGTCTTCAAAGCATCTATAGTACCTTGATACGTCAAGGGGGGGTAGTCCACGTAAGGTGCTGACCATGAGGTATGACTTCGACGTTAGTTGGTTCGTCACACCGTTCACGTCTAAATCGAGTAGGCCTCCAATCATTTCGACATGGATCATCTACGTCGGTGATCTACAGTATCATAATGCAAGTTGGTGACGAATTCCTTCAATATTCAACGTTATTTTCATTATATTCCACCTTAGAATCTAATTTTGCAAGAACTAAGTTAACTTCTGTTATAATTTGAAAGTATGTACTGAAGATAATCGAAGAAATCGGTTCTAGTTACGTTACTTAAATTCAGTGATGTTCGGATAATTTATATGACCGGATATTGACATGTAAACGATCCGTGGCGTTAAAGGTAACATTTATCTGAAATGCTTAAGGTCATCTCATGGGAAGATTACTGTGGTGTTTGTATAAACTAACGATTCCTTTGTACTTGTTGAATGCTTGATTTCGAATTCCAAATAAAGTACATCCGTTCGTGCTTATCTAGTACTTCTTGATCCGATTGCGTTATTTACGGGATTCCTAGTTTGTACTACAGTTCAACTATTCCTAATTATCACAATTACACATAGTCTTTGGCACAGTTTTGCATTTTCTATAATCCACTAAACAGAAAAAAAAAGGTTGCTGGCCAATAAATTCCGGCTTACCGTATTCATAGTAACTTCTGATACGAGAGGACGTCATAAACAATTGCATTAATATACTTAACATTCCAGAGGAGACAATTTATCTCCTCATTTCACAGAATCGCTTGATACATGATATTAATTTTTCTACCGTACAAATAAACAAAATGTATGTTTGAAAGTGGAGTCTGTAAAGTTGATATTAAGGGACTTGGCCTTTGAAATAACTGCAAACAATCTGTAACTTTTAAACAAGAAGAAACAACCAACTAAGGAATTTTATGTGCTTAACAACTTATCTGCAGAACCTTAACAGTGGTGTGCATATGATGACAGTTCTTTATATCACAGCTTCCTGTGTGTTAACCTTTTCTGATGACTGATTACAACCCAATGGAACAGACAACTTCTGTGTTCGGAATGCATATTGAGGTCTTTTATTAGGCTGAATATTCTTTTGAGTACACGCTGTGACCATTAGTTGAGGTAGAGATCCAGCCGTCTATTACTTCTTGTCAACTGGGAGGTTATTTGTCTTCAGGAAGAAGGAAGTGTTCGGATAAGATCAGCACAAGTAAATCGACTTATCAGCAGTTTTGCCTTCGACCTTGAGGTGGAGTTATAAGATGTGAATCTTACTGTCTTGTCACTGGTCCTCAGCATAAGAACTACAGGGCTGAACGATAAAATGTAAGGGTGTTTATCTACGACCATTTATTATCCATCAATTCTATCATTAAAATGCGGATAGTGCAAACACAGTAAGTTGTTTGATGAAGCACATTTATCGTAGATTTTGTTATTGAATGTGGTGCATTTCAACCATAGCCTGTAAAGAAAGTTAAGGAGTATGTTAAGAAATGACCTCACTAACTTTATTGCTGTTCTATCACTTTGTGCTGTAATAGGCCACAGAAAACATCTTAGCGAACGTTTATGCTGTAAGCACTAGAGTTTTCATGGGTAAATAAACTTCAATGTTGATTTCTTACTATTTTAATAATGAACGAAACGACAAACGGAATCCACAGCTTTATCTAATATCCATGTCATGTTCTAGATTGTGGAAGTTGAGAAAGCTCAAAATGTAAGGATTGAAGGGAACACATGTCCCAGTCATTCCGGAGAGGTAGACATATAGACATACTATGTCTTTATACTAAATGAGTTATTCTGTCACCAGCTGGAACGTTTTCTTCCGAAATATTTGCAAGCGAAATCGGCGACCGTTGAATGGGGCGAGTCAGCGTAGACAACGACATAACTTTGACTTAAGAAAATATAAGTTAGACGGTCACATTATGTCGAGTCATAAACACTATATCAAGGTTATCAGTCCAGTAGCGTAGAGATGTGGAATAAAACCACGTTGATTATCTCCCTTTGGATTAATTCTGATGGAAATATGCGTCTCACGAATTAAGAGGAAGTGGTAATCGAATCTTAAGGTATTGCTTGCGTAGTTTTCGTGCTTCAATTGTTATCGGGTAATTGCAATGAAAAGAAATATCAAGGTATATCTAAATATTCAAAACAATCTTTTAACGATGGACTATCAGGAAAAATATGAAATTATAGTACAACGAGTATTGTGAGGACCTATTATGCGATGTTAATATCTTTTTAACTTGCTTAGATCGCCAAAAGTATGAATGACTTGAATCCATAAAGTCATAATTCGATTTTATTAATACAGAACTTTCCAGTAAGTTGGCCCCAAACCATTAGATATTAAACAGTTATAATTCGGTTAGAATTCCTATGGTAGTAATTCAAATATGAAAGCCATGTCACTTGAAGGCAGAGTGAACACTCAAACTTTGTTCAATAACGAAATTTATCACGTTTCGCCGATTTTAGACAACATACTTCACACGAGAGTGATCAACTAATCATTTCAAGATTACTGTAGGTATGCAAATGCTTACAGATGAAACCAAAGTCAACGTAACGGAAAGAATAAGCTAGAATCATTCGACAGCATTACACTGGACTGTATTTTTACTTATTTATTTCTTCTCCCAGTTTTGCACTGTAGCCTTTATCCAAGTCTCCTTTTAACGTCACTTAATGTCCCTTAATCTTCGTTACCGGATATCTTCTTACCTGATATTAGTTAAGGATTTATCTTTTGCAACTTAATGTTACCGCTGCATGTTGACAAGTTATTGATAACTAGGTCGTGTTTAACCAAAATCAAAGTCACATTGTGGTTCGATGTATGGCTGACAACCTTTTCCTGCCTGGGAAAGTTTCTGGAATCATTGCGGTTAGATATTTGATACCAACTTGTTGGGAATATTTTTTTTTGATTCTTGAGTATCGAACCCTTAATTTATCGGCTACTCTATTTTTAACACTTCAACGAGTAAAATAGTTCATTTGAGATATATTTCAGATAGCCCATAACACTCAGGTAACTTTCTTTTAGAGATGTTCAAAGTTCTAGGAGTCTCGGCACCCAATTATCCAAGTTTTACGCTAGCTGAGACGAAAATGCTTTTTGAGCAGACCTTACACTGGTAACTCTAAAGTGCATTTTTGAGAATTTTGAAAGCGGTAATTTTCAGTTAATTTCTATGTTTTATTCATATAGAGTATGGAAACATGGTTTTTCCTTTCTCACTCCAATCGAATGAAAAAATACACTAAGTAGTGTCCCAATGCGAGCCATGAAATCAGTTCAAGGACTTAAACACCATGGGCGACTGTATTGTTGCTTACTGGGGTATAAGCACCTCAAATGTGACGTATATATTTGTAACATTCTAAGCACTCCCAAGAATCTAATATTTATACTTGAACTCAGTTCCAACAAAAGTCTTAGTGGAAATAAATAGAATTTACGTTCAAAATATGGCAGAAATGACTAATGATACGAGTTCCACGTTTCATAAACAGTAGAATTCAGAAATTGCGGCTGGCTGAAATAGCCCAAAGGAATTCTCAGGAGTCCTTCAAGAAGAAGCTTCAGACATTCTTACGAACTAAGAACATTATTTTACCAAATTTTGCTAAGTTTTCTCTTTTCTGTCATACATAACTAGGTTTTTACCTGAAGGCATCGGTGATCCCCTGCTACCAGATACGGTAACTCATAAAGCGAAAGCTTCTATTCCGTTCACAACCATTTGTAACCAACTGGTAGCCCTTCACTAAATTTTGTTCGGTTCAGAGAATATAACTTGTAGTGTCCGCCATTATCCTCAAGTATCCTAAGAGCATTAATAAAGCCGAAAACGAATCAAATGGAGGAAAATTGAGAGACATATATTTCATTGTTTCTAACTTAATTTCAATGACCCGAGTTAAATAAAAAATTATAAAATTAAAATACGGATATTTCTTTTAATATAAGCATTTGTGCTTGGATTTTACTTATGAACTATATTCTCTTTGTTTAAGTACGCTGAAAGCCTTTCTAGTTCTTGTTCGTAAATTTAAGCTCAAGGTTCAGCTTCTCTTGCTATAGTAATTACTTGTCGTTGGTTGATGATTGGGAGAGAATCAATTTTACATTTTATAATTCTTCTTGCTTGCTCGTTAGCGCAACCAAGTGAGGAACGTGGAGGGTGCTTCTCTCTTGTAAGCTCAAACTGTTTCTAATACTTTGTAGTTAAGTGGTATGGTGGATGATATTAATGCAGACATCCAGAAGATAACTGGTTTCAACAATTTGAAAGTTTTGCCTCGTATCAAAAATATTTTACAGAAGGATTTCTTCCACTACTTTGAGGTACTTAACTTTTCAACCATTACTATTTTGTGAAAACCTTCAAATGTCCTCATAATACATTAATACATATGTACTTAAAAGCACTATAACTAAATAGTGACTTATCGACAACAAAATTATAGGTTCTATTGTGACCTGATATTTCGCCTTGTTAAGTCCCAGACACCTCAACATATTTTCGTTATCTTACGGCAAGCTACGAGTTGACCTGTTACTGGCTTACCGTATACTGAATCATTAATGTGTCATATCTTTTCCGTCCATCCACGATGGACCAAGGTAATTCGAAAACAGATCAAATCGTCCACGTTTGAGATTCCGTTTCTCGCATCGAATGGTGAATTACTGGATTTTTTTATCAGGACACGTAATATCAACACCCTCTGTCAATACATTCAAGGCGTACTACAAACTGTAGGGATTAATATAAGTTGATTGACCTCCCGTTCTTACTTCTGAAGACTAAAAGCAGTCTAGATCTTACAATTTAATGTTCCTTATTCGGTTGGTTTTATTTCTATTCCTGTACATTTGGCCTCCCACTGTCGCGAAATCCTTGCTTACATTTTTGCAGGGGACTGACAAATAACCCTTAAATCATGGTCCATTTAAAACCTTCATGAGGGTTAGTTGCTGGGTGAATACATCATACAAAATCTAGGCTAATGTAGCGAAAGTAAAGATGTGTATGATTTTTCAACTTTCTTCTTGTAAGACATCTAAAGCAATTAGTTCCTTTGATAAATTTCGACAATGTAATAAGAAGACGAAGATTATCATTTAAAGTGATTGTTTATGTCCTACAAGTGGTTATCAATCTTGTTAGTGAAATGCCAACTTTCATAAACCCAAGAAAAAATTTGTACTGTTACCCGACTAATTATTTGTAGATGTACTGTCAGCTCACGTCAGATTTAACACCCACTTCGTTCACTTCCGTTTATTTAGTCAATCAGCATCATAGGCAATTTAGACGTCAACGTGCCTTACAGTAAGGCTTCCAAAGCAATTTCATTCAGATCTCACTCGAAATACGAGTCTATCATACAAGACTGTTTTATAGTCCTAAAATTCTGCAACTCTTCAAAGACTTAAATTTTTATATCTCTTATCAACTGATTAATAAATAAATAAGTAAAATTTGAAACCTGCTGCTAAAACTTACAAAACGAATTAACTTCAGCGTCCCAAATATTAAGTCACTAAGTGTCCATTCAATTGCAAAATAATTTGATATGGATTAGTATCATCAGTCTTAAAAGTATTGGACGCTATGTGAATCGCTTCTGAAATCGGTAGATCTATAGTCGAAGCAACCATTCTTCCACTTACAAGTTTACTTTGACTTTGTCAATAGCTTGGTATCACTAGCATTCCTTAAGATTCATGACTTCAACGCAGGTTCACAAGCTCGTTCTTGAGTGTTGAGTGGAAATAAATTATTTTTAAAAAACACTAGTTGACTTAGTGTAATAGTAGAAACTACGTAAGTAATGCCAAATTTAATATGCGTGTTGACATGATAAATTTTATTTAGTACCTGTCTTTGGCAGAATTTTTTTCACATTTTAACTGTTCATATGTCAAGCACTGTCAGTGACTGAAAAACTAACAGAAGCGGTCATTTTGTAACATGCGTTCAAACTTACAATTTAGTTAAATGCATAATCTAAATTTTAATAATTAAACTACATAATTAAGATATGGTCGAAATATGTGTGGCTGTTTTACTTTATCATTCTGAATAGCTATGAATTTGTATATATTTTATCTGTATGGATTATTTTAGGTTAATTTGGAACGCGGTTGCCCTTTTTTTGACGATGACAAACGATGCCCATCATCAGATTGTCGAGTTAAGGATTGTCCAGCTGAAGAAATACCTTTGGGGTTACGTGAAGATTCGTTGGAGTCATCACCTCACCATAAAGTACGAATTACTTGTTTAACTTTACTTAGTAGTATTCAAAAGAGGCCAACATGTATCCAGAAGAAGGAATCGACTGTGGGTTAGGGAAGTTAGATAGTTCCTTAAGGTAAGTCGTTTTTGTCGTAGCTCTTGTTTTCAAAATTCTCTAATGGCTTGTCACATATAATGAAGAGAGGAATTAATAACTTATGGATGTTCACAGAAAGTTTGACCGGAGTTATCAAATAAGGATTAATTTGTCTAAAAGGAAGTGGTTCACGAATTGTTTCAGTAAGACATTTACCACAAGCATTATGATAATGATATAGAGACAAGACATTTTCACTTTCAAGATAGAGTCATGAATGCCATAACTAAGTTTTTCTACACTTTGGATTTCACAAGTGAATGTTAGAGATACTGTAGTTTATATTTTGAAGGAAAAAATTGAATTCAGTTTGAATTGCCGCTTCCATAAAGGATCAAGTTCAAGCTCGATACACCTGAATCTCAAGATCTTAAGATACTCATTCCCAAAAATGCGAAGTGTAGATTGCCACTGGACAGATTTTAACCCAAGTTCATCCTTTATGCAAACACTACTCAGAATAAAAGTTCGGTACCCGATGTGTGACCGGATACATATTTTGTGTATTAAAATACGTGAATCATAGTTATAAATGTTACATAGTATACAATTATTCAAGACTTAGAAGTCTGTGTTGAGAATGACATTGTTGGAATACCTTAGTCCTAAATCTGCGACTATGTAAAACCTAGGTAGCACCTTACTATTTATGGTGAGGTCATAGCTAAGCAAAGGTTTATTATAATTAATAGTACTACATGTTTTTACTGCTTGGATATTCATCCTAATAATTTCTGCTTACTGTACTAATATAGTGTAGCATCCTGAGACGATCCAGTTTTGTGCCAGATCCTACGTTGATTATAACTGACTGATGACTATGTGTTTGATGTCGTTCAAGTATTCATTCATCTTATTTTTTAAATCATTAATCATGTTTCATAAATCCTCCGTACCAAATACTTTGAATCTTGGGCTATAACATATTGCCAAATGACTTGGATTGTGTCTAAGATTTTTGATAAACAATTTTAATGTTAATTTTTTGAACTGTACACTTCAGACAAAATGTACGTTCAATCACAGATCATTTTACCTGCCATCTCACGAACTAGAATTTTCATTTCAATATATTTTAGTGAAGAACGTAAAACCATAATTGCCAATTGGACTCGTCATGATGATGAAGATGAGTTGACGTTCTGTGAACCTGATGGTAAGTTAGATGATATTTTACGTCTACTTAAAAGAAAAGAATATGTAGTTTGACGGTTGAGTTCTCCAATTTATGGGCTTGAATCCATGGGTTTAAGAACAAACTAAGAATAACAAGTATTTCATTTGACTTATCTAGTTTTATAATCAACCATTATATACTAGTCCAATATATTTCTATAATTACATAAGATAAATAATGCTATAGCAGTTCAATTATTGGGTAACTATGAATCTAGACCTTATTTAATCGTGCTCTTAAGATGTAGCGGATTATCCAAACGCTGATTATGAAATGTATTGTTCATCATTAGCGAAGAGTTTATTGATCAGTGTAAATATCTGTTGGTCATGTTACATTCATCGCACCTACTTATACCACTTTACTGTTGATCAGAAATTGTTTATTGATATTAGCTGAAAATAATATATACACTACAGTTAAATCAGTTTATACTCATTTGCTCGTTATAGCAGAATATGTTTTGTAATTGAATAGCAGGATGTATGGTTTCTGTTTTTTGTGATCCTCTCAGATAAAGCGTTTACCATATGGTTCATCTGCGATTTAGTCTTTTTAAATTTAATCCACGGAAGTGGTGAACGTGTTTATAACTCATTAATCATGTAAACGGCTAACATATTGGGTCTTAAATCACTTTTTATTTAAAGGTAAACGTGACTACTTTAATGGTGAGAGTGATAAGAGATTAGGTGTCTTAGTTGCATGATTTAATGGTTGTTGCGGAGTAATATATACACAAATGTACAATTTTCTGTCTCCCCTTCAGATGATAGCTCTGGCAAAATGATTTACGTGGATTTACTCAAGAATCCTGAACGTTATACTGGTTACAAAGGACCTGCCTCAAATAGAATATGGTATATGGTCTACAATGAAAACTGTTTCAAGTATGCTTTAATATTATAACATATTTTAACCTGAATTCTCACTTTAGTGAAGATTCAATTACTTATGGGACAAGTTACCTAGGTCCAAGTAAGTAAACTTGATTTTTGTGACTGTCAATGTCATTTTCTCAATTTGTTCATTAAATTAATTTACTCAATTTCGATGTGGATCAGTATGTTTTTTCGTTGCTTAACGATCTAAATTTACCCAACATGAGCTAATTATTGCTTTTTAAAGAGCAGTTTGGTCAAAATTTATCTGTTTGCTAAGTTAGTGTAAGTTTTGAATCTCATTTGTGTATTGAGTGCTTGGAGAAAATCAGACTTTAGTTAATGATTACGTGGTAAAAATGAGTTTGCTTGTTTATAAAAGACAAATAACTTTTAAAACTTGATTACATGTGGTTTCAGGAGAGAGACTTATTGGTTTGACTGAAAACAGTTGATCTCAAAAGTTGCAACGTGTACTCTTCAACATGGAAATTATTTTCCCCACAATTCTAGTGTTTTTATATAAAATTAAACACAAATGGTGGTCTTCTCCTTACAATTCAACAAGTTCATTACTTAGTATAATAAACTCATTCTCTTAGCACTATTACGAGTTGTACAACGTCTTGACAAAATAGGCACCTATATAAACTAACTTAATATCACAATTTTAATCAAATACACGAAGTTCACCAAAAATCAACACTCCAGTATTCAAAACATTTTTAATCGTTTGTCCTGAGTGGAGGATCGACTCATTATTATTTGATTGTCGTTTTCTATCTACGAGCACTAGTGGCAACTGTTTGTTTTGCTGTTTATGTTTAATTGTTTTGCGGTTTCATGATATTTTGAATCCTAATAGTAAATCGAAAACATTACCAGTTATCGCACTCTTTGTTACAGTTCTTGTCGTGTTTGTTATGTTTAGTGTAGCAGATATAAATTTATTTGCCGAACAACTTGACGTGGTAATATCCATATTTAGAGTGTGAAAAATATGTACTGATAGAGTTAATAAAAAATATTGATAGTATAGTGTAAAGGACATCAATTATCTGGAAAGTAGTTTATGTTACCCACTACATTACATACGATTTAGTCGCACATATTTATTACAGACAACGAAGATCAAGGCACGCCATAATGTGATAATAAGACATAAAAATTTAGTGGTTGGAGTCGGTCGACAAGAAACCCTGTACCTAGGTTTCTCCACTCGTCAGTAAGATATATCTATGATCTCGAGGAAATTGGTGGCCCCTGGCGGATTCGATACTGTGTCACCCAAATTTACTGTCTGAGACTGCCACTGAGCAACCTGATCGACCAGCATTAAGAAGGACTTGATACACACGACACTGGTCACTACTCAGTGATCAGTTTATTGTCAGATATAATATTTACAAAATTAACCTTGTATTATTTAGGTGGGCTTGATATTTGAGCAAACCATTTTTGAGCACTGGTCACTGCCATTGGCTGAGTGAATGTCCGTTATTTTTCGAAGGTTTGTATACGCATTCAAAGGATTGTATACTGATATTAAATAACAGACAGACATAAACTATGTCAGATCTGGCACTGATTTCTATCGGGTGATCTCATTCTTCATAGGATTTCTTGTATTGTAAATAAAAATACACAATTGTAGGAGCCAAGTGATATACCTCATAGCCGATAGCAGTGTCGCAGACTCATCGGTTATTCTCTAAGCCATCATCTCTATCATATTTTGACTATTTTTAAGGTGAACAACCTCATATTCATATTCATTGAGTTCGTTGAGTATAATTGATGTTATTAACCTATTTCTGTTCATGCTAGACTTGCTAATTTTGGATATAGGATTTATTTTAAGTGATTTAAATGAATTCACTTAGCTTTGCTAGTGTCAACTTAAACCAAGAATTGATGAATATTTATACAATTGATTTATCACTGTGTAGCAATCAATTTTTCATGCTTGTCCTGTTCATCAGTCCTGTTCAAGTTCTATTAGTCATGTTACAGTACGATCACTGGTCTAAATAATTCGACATCACGTACACCATTTTGAGATGCTAGATAGTTGTCAGTAACTAACAAAAGTATATGTTCTGTTAACCCCTGATAAACAATATGGCTTGATATCACAGTTGACTAACAGTAAATATATGCTTGAACAAAGCACTATTCACCATTCCTTCAATTCGATTGTACTTCTATTTCGGTAAATTCATGTGTTCTGATCATGCAATCATATATTTTTCTATCGGAAGTGATTAAATTATTTATTGTTCACTGTAATACGGAAGAATTTCCATTTTCACCGTATCATCTCATTAGCTATATCTGTTGATATTATTTTAAAAAGCAAGTTTTGTATCACGTTTTGGGAAATAAACTAAGTGTTTAAAAAAAATATATGAATTGTATTTCTTTTTTTTCGGTTGTCCTTTTTGCATCTCTCTTTATAACAGTATCATAAGCATTTTTCCTTTAAGGAAATGTCTTTTCCATGTCAGGTATTTTGTATCCTATATCTCATATGAAATATTTATCAAATGACATCTATATCAATTACTTTAACAATCCATTTATCTTAAGTTCGCACAATGATGACTACAACAACAACAACAAAAATAGCAATCAAAATAGCGAAAATAAAAGTCAAACAAGAAAGTATAAAAGGCAAATATAATAAGACAATAACAACATTTAACAAGAAGTATAAAAGCAAAATAATTTCAAAATTAATAAATTGTCCAGTTTTTCTAAAGATAACTAACGAAAATCATGTATATTGTCCAGATTAATTGTGAAACTATTAGTTGATAATCTACAACAATTTATTTCTTTTCATCTTAACAGCTTTATTGATCGACAATTTCAATCATACATAAGATGGTTACTTTTAATTTTAGCGTACCATATGGATTTGTTACTAAATGTTATGTGCTAATTAATTATAATTCTGGGGTACTTTTTCTCATCTCTTTATAATTATCAGTTTATTTTCTCGCTTTTTCCTTTTCAACCTTAGTTTTTTTCTATGTAAATAATAATTTTCATTTTATTATGGTTTTGCTCAACTTTTATGTTTTAGTATAATAGTGTTACTGACATAAAAATAAATTGGTATTAACGTGTCGTTATCTTATTGGTTGATTAGTGTTTATTGATTTCATGATCTTGTTGACCGAAGGATTTTCAGTGCTTATATGTATATATTCGTTGAAGATTATTATTTCTTTCTAAAATAGGTTTTTATTACTTTTCGTGATATACTTCATCATAACACAATGTTACCTGGCAAAAAGTTTATGAAGAGGGGTGTATAGAATAATTGGCTTAGTTACATGAAAAGTTTTCGTGAATATCCTTAACTACTTCTTGGATTGGAATTAATTATTTCAAACTTTTAGATAAGCGTCAAGATTTTCAGAGATTTAGATTGATCTTTAGGATTCAGATAGTTTAAATCATCTTGCTTATTTTTGGATGGTAACGACAAATTTTATTTATTCTTAGTTTGATGGTATAATAATGAACTTACCATGAGCACAATAACCTCTAAAAGAATACTTGACTATATTATAGATATAATAAGCATTTTGAAACCATAAACTACTTAATATATAGTTTCTACTCATCAGTTTGATTATAATATAAGCAATATGAAAGTCAAGTAACCTGACCTACATAAAAGTTCCGTGAAGATGATATGACGATAATACCAATTACTGTAGTTAAATTAGTCTTAACTGTATCACCGCTATTACTGTTTCTGCAGCTTATATTATTTCATTCGTTTTTCTCCTAATCGTTTAGATGATCAAAATGCTTTGGATACTATATGTATTAGTGATGGTATATACATGTATATTATGTATTTATTGTAAACAAGTTTGTCAATGTACACGAATTTTATCCCTTGCATTATTCATTTAATTATCTATGGATTTTATGGGAAAATAGTCGTGTTTTTGATTGATTAACGGATGTTAAACATTTTAGTAACTTTCTAGTGTTTTGTTATTGCCTTTTATTTCGTTATTCGTGTTTATTATATTTTTAAAATATCTTTTGTTTTTCGTTTGGTGTTTTTTCTTGTTTCAGTTTCGGTGCTTTCTATACTTATCATACTTTCTTCCATTGGTTAGTTTTTATTGGATGTTGTGTTTTTATAGGATAAATCACCTTTAAGACTATTCTTCATATAGCTACTAGTCAAAGCGCGATTAAATAAGTATCACTTCTGCCTCTACTTAATAAAAGTCTTAACCTTGAGACGTTGCTCTTCACCTTATTCTACTTGTGATATTTTCTCATCACATAATGCAAACACCATCTCTCATTTTATAAGATTATGTATGTGTAAAGAAAATTATTTAAAATCTATGTTATTGACATTTGGTTTCGTCCTTACTCTTGAAGTGTTTCAAGCCTGCACCTTTTTCATAATCTCATGTATGCCACTTTCAACAGACACACTTTCTTATACACTACTATTTAATATAAACAATATTTGTATTATGTTGAGTTGAATTACTAATGTTCAAGTTTTTTCGAACTTGTATATAAATTGTAGATCATTCATAAGATTCAAATTCCTTGAGTTCCTCTTATTTCATATTGGTTTTGTGATTCCATGAATAATAGCAGTACTCTTAACGTCACCGAATGTTTAATTATATCTTAATAACAGTTTTGGACTTTCGATTTACATCCTTCTCATCCGATCTGTTCTTTTAATTTTCAGCAAGTGAATAATATTCTTACTCTCTCCTGAACCTAAAATTATTGACGTCGACTTTTGTATGAAGTCACAATTGCACACTATTAAATAGTAAATAGTAGTACTGTTTAATTTTTAATTATTTTACAACTCTCAAAACTCTTACCCTTACGTATATTTATTTTAAGTATGTTTTAAGCAGAGATGGGTGGTGGCTAGCAGTTGAATCTAGGACGCGTGTGTTGTCCTAAAGAATGCTTATAGTTTTGTTGTTACACAAAGTTTAATGAAAAGGGTACAGCATACTAATTAATTACGCAGCTATTTTAACTTTTCTTTTCTCCATATATATTAGGTCAATCTTCATGCCTTGAAAAGCGTGCATTTTATCGAATGGTATCTGGGCTGCATAGTAGTATCAGTGTTCATTTATCTTATCGATATCCATTAAGTCGTAAGTTTTTATTTTTAGCAAACTTTTTTATGTTTCTTGTATCATAAACATAATTTCTTTAAACGTCTAATGATGTCGTTCTGTTCATCTCATAGAATAATAATGATTTTTTTTCAAATTGTTTACAACCTATTACAATTACTGCACTATCAATTTTTATTGGTATCTGGCAGATTCTTGAGAGCATCAGACAAATATTTATTTACAGGAAAACGAAATCTCCAATTATTTATTTTTAATCATAATCTAATCAAGGAGTGATGAACTGATAGTTAACATGCTCAGTTAGCGATCAGCGCTTTACAGGTTCAAATCCCACTTCATCTAATTCGGCCTATGTAACCACGTAACATCGATATCCTTCTCCCAAACAACGACATAAAAATCGAGTACAAAGATGTTTATATCGTAAATACGTTGTATAAAGTATCAATTAGTCAAACGCTGAACCAGTGATCAAGGTGTTCAACTTTCAGTCATTAAGTCACAGGTCCAACCCCTGTCTCGCGTCTACATCTATTTCCATCAACTGGGTAGCATCTCTAGCCGCTATATTTAGAGTGCAACTCGAGGCTAAGCACATGAATCTGTACTAGGTAAATAAGTTAATAAGAAATGACTTCATCAAGTCTTTATGTAGATAAAAGACATTCACTTTACCTAGAATGTTCATCTTTCTTGTTTTTATTTTTTATCTTTAGTTTTTTCACGGCATCAGCCAATATCTCGTGATTATGATAGTAATAATCCAGGTTGGGGTCCAAATTTGGAGGAATTTCGTCGTCGTTTTGATCCATCTATTGTACCAGATGGTTTAACTCGATTGCGTAATCTTTATTTCACTTATTTGGTGGAATTACGTGCTTTAGCTAAAGCTGCACCTTATTTGATGAAACAAACTTATTTCACAGGAGATGAGAAAATGGATAAGGAAACTAGATCTGTTGTTACAGATTTTCTACAAATAATTCAGTAAGCTTTTTTTAATTGATTTCTTGTTAACTATTAGGTTATCATAATAAAATAAAATTTGTTTTGGATTCTGTCGAGTAATCATAGTAACTAAGTTCTTTTTTGTATGAATAACCCATCATCAACCAATAAAATAACTCCGGTTTACGATTATACAATCTGTTAAGCGGTGAATTCATCCATATTTTTAAGTAAAAGCCCTTCATGTTTTTCCTGTCAGCTATGAACTAACAGTCATGTAAATATTCATAATTGTAAATCTTAAAACATTAAGAGTTTACTTATTTAATGTAAGTTGTTCTATCTTATAGTGCTCTAAAATTGAAATTATATGAACTGTAATCTTTGTCAAGACTATGAAACTCAATGATAACTAATTATCCTCTGAAAAAAGAGAGATAACGTTTCTTAATCAAGTGAACAATTATGAACTCGAATTCTTTACTCACTGTTCAATATTTAGCACCCACTTATTGTCCATATTAAGATATAGTATCATTCCATGAAATCACTGACTTTTGCCTGGAGCCATGTAGGAAAATGCTAGTGTACGAATCAAAGTTTTTGAGGATTTAGACATGATAAAAGTGACATAAATTTGTTTATTATTTATTATCTCTGTATGATTTTAAATTGAACTGTGCAGTTAGGTGCAGACCACTTTGTTGGAGTCTGCTTGATTATCCTAACTTATGGTTGGAGACATCAAGTGCCACAATGGCACAGATGTATTCATTGTTTGTCCCTAAAATACTTATACATTTTATCTTAAAAATCCACTCTTGAATCATATAGTCCAATCTTTTCTACCACTGATAACGATACTACTTCTACCACGTCTTTCGTCTTGACAATTTAATTTCGTTGTGCTAACGTGGTGAGGCAACTGGGATCGATGTACATATATGCCACGTCCTACATTGTTTGTAACATTGATATTTCTAAAAGTATTCTGAGTGATCAAATATAACATCTAAGTTCAAATTCAAATATTAATCTCACGACATAGTTCATTTAATTCGACACTACGATACACGATAATCATCTATTTGACAGTCAACCTATTATTCTTTTATGTAACTTTATGTCCTGAAGTCTATAGAGATAGTAAAATACTTTTAATCGTTGTTTTCTCTTTCTCCAATTCACATCCACTTATTGTTTATAGTATTTTTTTATATTCTTATTGCATTTACTCCTCTTTGTCTTATTGAGATTTCTGAAAATTCACAGTGATACACGTATTTCGATAATGGTTCTATAGTTTCATAAGTGTTTATCTATCAAGATTTCAGTATAATATGGTCTATCAAATAACACTTAAAATGAAAACTTCAGTATAAATGAAAAATATTATTGAAACATGAACAGTAGTAGTATACTATCAGTTAGCTTTATTTTCACAATTTTGAATCATGAATTGATTCTAGCTAGACCACTAATAAAAATCTGAAAGCACTGGACGAAGGTTTTGTCTTAGTATGGGAGTCTTCAGCAGCGATCATCCACGAACCCGTGTCCGAGAATGGAACCCAAGACCTTCGATCCCAAGTGCAGACGCTTAACCTGTAGACTACTGTTAGATACCAGTTTGCTGGTCTAAAGGTCAAGCGTTTTTGGGCAAAACGGAAAATCCTGGACTCGATATCCGGACACGGGTTCGTGGACGCACACTGAAGAGGAGTCCCATACTAAGACTAAACAGCCATCTAGTGCTTCCAAGTTTTCAGTGGTGGTTTAGCCAAGATAAGTTCGTGATTTAAAACTATGACAATTCCACAATCTCCGCAAATCCCGTATACTGATATTTCTATCTTATCAATTAATCTTACCGTTCAATAACAAACAAATTTCGTCCTGTTGAGAGAATTAAAAAATATTTATAGATGAGTATGAATTGTCAAAATGGAAAAAAAGAAGGAAAAATGAAAAAAAAAACTAAATACAACTGTACCAATGAGTAACTTCAAGTCGTTCCACATAATACTTGCATTTTGTTAATTTATGCACTGTCTCATTTAAAACAGTTAACTAGCATAATTAGTTAGCATGTTTTAAAGATGATCCTACTACACTGACAATTCTACCTATCCATTATATCTGATTTCAGTAAAAAAACTTTTTTTTATTCCATGTCATCTTAGGGTTAGGGAATCAAATATGCATTATAGTTGGGTTTTTTTCTCTAATAATTGAAATATTCCTATAGCAGTTTTAAATCACTAATCCACTTTGTATTTTCATAACACTAGAAATGAAGGCAGTATTTTTAATGAAAATCTTCTATTCGCTGGAGATATTAATGAAGCTAATGTGTTAAAAAAACAATTTCGTGAACATTTTCGCAATATTTCACGTATAATGGATTGTATTGGTTGTGAGAAATGTAGATTATGGGGAAAATTACAAGTGAGTTACGTCACATTGATTTTCTCCAAAAAAGACATTCAATACATGTTATTTTTTTCTACATTTCTTTAACTTGAATTTAATACACGGCGATAATTGAAGAACACAAATTAGCAATCATTCAGAAAAAAGTGTACTAAAATTTTATTTGTTCATTGAGACATTCCAAGTAGTTGAGTGCACGTTCACACTAATCTAATTATAAATCACACACACATGAATTATTAGTCGATGGTAACTCTGATCAAGTTATGCAGTTTAATAATCAAGTCGAATCATCCAATATCATGAATTATTTTGGTTAAGTATTGATTGATCATGTTCACTAGAACTAACTGTTAGAGTGGATCAGGAGTTTATGCATTTCAGTCATGAAGTTATTTATGAAATGTCTATCCTTCTGCAAAAGATAAGTGAGTATGTACGTAGACTCTGTTACAGTCTTTTCATTACCGCCGGTTTGACGTTTTATGGTAATAAAAAATCTTCAGTATGTTGGTTATTTTCCCGAACTGAAACTGAAAACACTTAAATAATGATCGATGTGGTAAATCTCAGTAATTTTAAAAAAGAATCTTACCAATTTCATCCATCTATCTAAATAAATGACAAATCATCACTATTATCTTATACCGACTGTTAATATTTACTGAATGCAAATTTTACAGTGTCACACTATCTTAAATTTAAGTATTTTCAGACCGCAAACTCATCTGGAATCCGGCAATATTTATAGATTTCAGTCATCTTGTAAAGAATTTACGTAAACTATGTTTTTAGAGTTGTCTCGAATTGATTGAAGTTAAACATTGGATACTTACTAAGTGCTCCAAGGACCAGGCGATCACACTGAGACCTGAAGGTCCCAGGTCCGAACTCTGATGGGGTCGTGCATACACACTGCTAAGAAGTCCCATACCAGTCAGTCAGTAACAACGTAGAATTTCGTACATACATCAGTTCGAGTTGCCACACCACATTAGCACAGAGATGCAGTGGTCGATTCAAATCCCGTAGTGCTAGATGTAGTAAAATTATAAGCTTTAATCAGAAAGATTAGGATTTGAAGATGTTATTCAAGGAGTATAATCCAGTGAAATAAATTTGGGAAGAGAAAAAATAGAGACAAGGAGGAATAAGGAGATCAAAATTTGGGAGAACACAAAGAGTGGATGCACCTACGCCATTGCAAACGATTTTGAGCCATGTCATTCAGGTCTCTAACCATCGGTTGCTATCATCTCGCGGTCCCCAACCAGGTAGTCTACACCTACCAATATGACTCAGTCTACTTGTCAGTGACTTCATGGACTTGTGCCATGTTTTGGTCTGGCCGCCCCTAGCTTTCTTCTAATCTACTATACCACTGAACATCACCCATCGAGGCAGTCGGTCGTTGGGCATATGTAACACATGTCCCAACCATCTCAACTGAAGTTTCCCTACGTCATCAATTGATTTGCCATCCTTACCTAGTACCCGTTTCATAACAACTGCATTACTTACTCGGTGGTCCCAGGATATACGAGCAATGTTTCGAAGACACATATGATCGAATACTAGTAGCCTACGAATATCCTCTACTCTTACCGGCCATGTTTCACTGCCATAAAGTAGGACGGGACGTACTGCTGCACAGTAAACCCGTCCTTTGGTTGATAGACGGATATCTCGCCTACGCCATAAATGACGCAAGTTGGCAAAAGCTAGTCGAGCCTTCTGTATCCGTGCTGAGGTTTCGTCACACATCAGACCACAAGGGCTGATGAGACTTCCAAGATAAGTGAAGCGGTCAACACACTCAACTACTTCACTCCCTATCACTAGTTCGGGTGTCGATGTAACCCGATCCTGAAGCAACATTTTGCATTTCGAGGGAGAGAATCGCATCCCGAACATGCTTGCATTGTTGCTTAGAGTGGTCAGAAGACTGCATTTTGTCAGTCTTCACCAAATAAAACTATGTCATCAGCATATTCTAAGTCAACAAGTGAACCTCCCGGTAGAAGTTCAACCCCTGGAAATTTAGATGAGGAGAGTGTTATCTCTAAAAGTACGTTCACCACGAAGTTGAACAAGAATGGGTAGAACGGACAGCCCTGACGAACACCACTTGATGTAATCAATTCTGATGACAGTTCGCCATAAGCTCTAACTCTACCAGTTGTGTTCGAGTAGAGAGCCTTTATAAGGTTAATGTACTTCTTTGGTACTCTTTTCAGTGACAAACGCTGCCATAGTACCCTATGATCGACAGAGTTGAATGCCGCCTTAAGGTCGAGAAATACTACTATTGTGGGGCGTCTAAACGTGTGTCTGTGTTCTAGAACCTGACGTAGTGTGAATATTTGGTCTATACAACCACGTCCAGGTCGAAAACCAGCCTGATTTTCTCTAGTCTGTTCTTCACGAGCTTTGGTTAGGTGTCGAAGTATTATTGAAGCTAATATTTTAGACACTATGTTAGTCAAACTGATTTCTCTATGATTGTCACAAGAGGACTTTTGTCCTTTCTTATAGACTGGCACAATCAGTGATTGAAACCAGTCAGATGGGATTACGTCCAGTTCCCAAATTCTACCTAAGACCTCAGTTAAGCTCACTGCTAATACTGAACCACCATCCTCAAAAATCTCAGAAGTAAACCTGTCAGGGCCTGCTGCTCTCCCTCGTTTCAGAGTTCCTATGGCTTTTTAAACTTCGTAAAGAGACGGAGGACTTACATTAACTTGCCATTTAGGTTGACTGGAGATCGTGGGAAACCGAAGTGTGGCTGAAGGCCAGTTGAACTGATCCCTAAAGTGTTCTGCTCATCGGTCCATTATCCTGGATTGAGAATGAATAATATGTCCATCTTACTCTGAAAGTGTTTCGCTAACAGTCGGTTTCCTAATACCGGTTTCCTTAACAAGTCTGAATAATTGTCCGCTATTACCTATTGCCGCTACCTTTTCTATCTCTGTTGCTTTCGCTACCAACCACTGTTCGCGATCATTGCGTACGCTTCTTGTCAGCTTGCGCTTAAGCTGACTCCGCTCTTCATTATGTTCAGAGCCAGGTGGAATGAGTTTCCGAGCATCTATCAGTGTGATAGATGCTGCTGAGATCCAGTGTTTCCCCTAACCTTGTGGTTTACTTTACTAGCAGATATCACTACTGTTTTTACAGCTTTTCGGATATCATTCCATGCTGCCTCGGGGTGGGCATCACATACATGGCTGCTTAACTGTTTTTCTAGTTGTTCCTGAAATATACTCTTAGCTTGGCTATCATTAAGTAGGCACCTAAGAGGTTTCCTTGCAGCGTCTTCCCTACGTTCAGTAAGGCGCAGGCAAATACGCGCTCGTACTAGAGCATGATCTGAATCTAAGCATGTGCTCCAGAATGAGCGATAGTCTTCCATCGAGCCCCTCCATCGGTGGCTGATAGCGATGTGATCTATTTGGGTCCAACGTTGGGACGAATTAGGGGGTCGCCATGTTAAAAGATGTTTTTCCTTATGCTTAAAGTTAGTATTTGCAAGGAACAGGCGGTTATCTGAACATAGCTGCAACAGACGGTCGCCATTATCTGTCCTTTGAGCCACGATGCTATAAGATCCACCCAGGTGTCTTTCCCTATCACTTAGTTTACCTACTTGAGCATTAAAGTCACCGGCCACTATTACTACATCCGAGCGCCTAGCTTTTCGGAGAAGGTTGGGGAGCTTTCTGTAAAACTCATCTTTTACATCATCTGCGCTGCAGTCAGTGGGAGAATAGGCAGAGACGACGAAGAGGCAACGACGAGTGTCCCTATCTTTTCGGACACTTACTGTTCCGTTTAGTCGGACAGCACACAAACGACTGTCTACTGGGATCCACTCTAAGAGAGCTAGTTCTGCCCTTGGACTCAATGCTATACCTATGCCGGCGAGGCCACGGGAAGCAGAATCAGGGCTTCCAGATAGACGAAGTGTGAATCGAGTCGGTTCTTTATTTTGGCATGGTGAGGTCAGATGAATGACGCTACTCGGATCCTGTATGCGCGTTTCGGAGACGCAGCACACATCAATGGCGTGGGATTCTAAAGTCCTAGCTAAGGAGCGTGGTTTCAGGAGACCAGGAATAACGTTCCGCGTACTCAAATCGTTTGCCCTAGCGGTGCGAGGTGATAAAGAGACTTGAGGAGGGTTAGTCATGGAGATAAGAGAGGTATAAGGAGGTGTAGGAAGGATTTGAATGTGACCAACTAGGTTTAGTGTGCTGTTATGGGTATGAGGGCTGATATCACTTCCCGGCTGCCCACACCGTGGAAGGGTATTTCTTGAGGAACCTGAAAAAGAAGTCGAATTAGTGTTGGTCTTAACGACCTGGCAGCGTGACCGCAGAGCCCAGGGGGTAACTGCTTGAGGCCGGTCTCGCACGGTATTTCTTGTGGAAGGTTTTTAATGTGTTAGCTCCGTTCTTCGAAGAGCCTTACTGCCGGAGACGGAAATCCGTGAGGTAAGGTGAGGTGTGACATTTTTAGGGTCGACCTTTTCTAACCTCGCCCCTTCTTGTGGGAAGGCAGCATCGCTGCAGATGATGGTTGTCTGAGGGAAACACCTTACTGCTGTCACACCCCTCTACAATCAGCAGTACGACTTCGCCCTCAGACCTTGAGTTGCTGCTTTTAGTCTTACCGTTCTCCAATCGACCTTCCTGGCATGGTAGAACCTACAGGAACATATGTTCCAGCCAATATAGCTCGGTTGGGCCATCACGATAGGCAAACCCGACCACCGCGTCAAGGTAGCAGCTTCGGTCGGGGAGGAGTCCCATACCAGAACAGAACAAATCTCCAATCCTACCTAGTTTACAGTGGCTGTTTAACCATAATCAATTCTTGATGTAAACTAGAAAAGATGTCTGATTTTATAGGTATTTTACTTATCATGCGAATAATTTTGAATTGTTTTCGATGTGGTCTTACCATTCCTCAGAGTTTGATTTGTTCTTCTTGGTTTTTTCATCAAATGATGTAACAGTTTTTTTTGACAATTTTAGCCAGTACGCACGATTTGTATTAACCGATGATGATACTCCCTGATTATACTAAACCGTAAACTAAAACTATTGAATGCGTGTATTATCGCAACTCATTTGTCAGTTATAGATTCGTATAGATAGCCTCGGGTCACTCTGAGTGTGGGGTTTAGTGATGCTGCCAGATTGGTCAAACTCTAATTTTCCTTGACTACTTATTATTCCATTAAGCTAATAATTGACTTTAGCTTGGATTCATTCACAGCAATAACTTTTTTACCTTGTTAGATTAAATTATTGGATTACCATAAGATTGTTATTTTCAACTAGAAAGTCAGATATCTTGTTAACGTTTCATAATTACTAGTAGTTTAAAGGCTATGATACAAATTTACCGGTCCTGTTTTTGCAAACGGCAGTCAATACAACAAATACTTTCTTTCTACTTTTTGTTGAATCATCACTATTATTGAAACTGGAATGGTTGAGAAGACCCAGAAAATTCCTCGAAAACAGCCTTAAGGGGCCCTGAAAACTCGGGAAAACATTTTATTTAATCAACACTGGATAGAAGTTTTTCAAGAACATCTAGAAAGTGGTGAGTCACGTGTCAGATTCCCTATCGGATGATTGCCTGTCCTGCTACTATTTTAGGAGGGTTCCAGAACTTTCCAGAAGCCCAGAGCCACCTGAAATACTATAAACACCCTCAAATTTCTCTACATAAACTAACCTTGGAGTAAAGCGTTTCTTTCCATCTTTCGCGCCTTTTCTCTCGTGTTCAACTTGCCGTGTAGATTTAGCCTGGGGGTTACTAGAAGAGCTTAGGAAATCGAATCAAGCATCCAGTCAGAAGGTTTATCAGGAATGCAGGTACATCCAGCTGAAAAGTCTCAAAAAGGGTGAAACGTACTTCCGTGATTGCACTGCTAGCCATAAATTCATGTATTCTGTATCGACTTGTAAAATGTGACTGTATCGGGGCCATCCGTTCAGGCTTCACATATGCCATGAAAGACTGAACAGAATTCAGTCAATATTATTAATGACGGATAATTATTATCTTTTCGAATAATGTTTAGTTACTTGATTTCTTGTATATGCTATCGTTAAATTACTCTAATCATTTATTTCAAAGGTAGTCGAGTTTCAGTGAATGATTTTGTGACAGTTTGGTTTTCACCGTTTTTAATTCTACATAAAATTCATTTCCAGACACAAGGTATGGGTACTGCTCTGAAAATTTTGTTTTCTGATACTGTTCGGAAAGAGAATCCTTTAGATCAATCATCTACTGCCGAACCTAATTTTCAACTGCGAAGAACTGAGATAATTTCCTTATTTAATGCATTTGGTCGGTAAGCGTAACTACATTTAATGTGATAAGTTGATAATTTACACCCCATTTAATTACTTTTCACTGATTTTCACATATAAATTAGAAGCTTCTTAAATATTTTCATACAATTTGAGTCAAACTCATCATTCTATTTCATAATGCTTCTCATCAGCTGAACACAAATGGTAATATAAACGAACTTTTGATATAGTTAAGTTAAAAGAATTGAAACTGATGCTGGAGATGGGACAAAAAATCTCAAGAACAAGAAGACAGAAATATTGGGCGAGACTATAATTTATGGACGAACCAATCACGTATAAGTAATAGGTTTCGAATTTTGGCGCGAAATTCACTCATTCGGATAAATAGAGTTTAGGCATTATAGCTGATGTCAGTTCGGGATGAAAACCCTAAATCTAATTTCTATCTCTAATCATCAACTGTAAGTCACAATTCTATTTCCTCACACAAAGACTAGAAGCCGCTATATTACCAGTGATCAAACCAAAAATTTGGATTCGCTACGTAGACGACACCTTCGTCATCGTCAAAAAGAATGAACTAGAAAACACTTACAACCTGATCAACAACGTATTCGATGACATCAAGTTCACCATGGAACACGAGTCAAACAACCAACTAGCATTGTTGGATATATTGATCACTAGAACCGAAACAGGAAAACTGGAAACTCAAGTATATAGGAAACCGACCCATACGGATCAAATTCTCAACTACAATAGCAACAACCCCAGAGCTCACAAAATCAACTGCGTACACAATTTGTTCAAGAGGGCGAGGACACACTGCAGCACGAAGAAATGAAGAGAAATACCTAAAGGATGTATTTCAGAAGAACGGATACCCCATCAAAATCATCAAAAAATACCAACCGCACGCAGCATTAGAACTTAAGTCAAGCACAAAAATCAACAAAAGGATCACCCTACCATATATACAAGGAATATCAGAAACCGCGACGAGATTGCTGAAAACCTTCGGAATAGGTGTGGCACACAAGCCGACAAAATCACTACAATCAATCTTATGCAAGCCAAAAGATGAAGTAACAAAGGAAAACAAATCAAACATCATCTACAAAATAAATTGTGCCAACTGCGAAAAACACTACATCGGACAAAGCGGACGCCCCCTTCACCTTCGCCTACATGAATATCAATTAGCAGTCAAACGGCACGATATCTCTTCACTTATATCAATACACGTGGACAACTGCGGACACTCATTCGATTGGAAAAATGTGGAAATCTCAGACAGAGGAAACTCCAAAAACATCAGAGAATTTTTAGAAGCCTGGCACTCAGGTCAATCAGCAATCAACAAGCATATTGAGACCCATCTAATTTATCAATCAATCAGGAAAATCTTGCATAAATACAGGAACGAAAATCAAACCAATGGGAGACACAAACAAAACAAGGAAGTAAGCAATGATAAATTTAAGGTCAATAAGAACCAATCAACGTCGAGGTGCACAGAACAAGCTTTGAGACACATATGGAGAAATTCAAACACTTCACTACTATCTGAAGTTTGTGCTGATGATGTCGTTCAGAAGAACGATGAAAGCTCCACGACCAAACCATCGAGCTCAGAGAACAAAACTCCACCAAAACAGGTTTATAACCCTTATTTGGTCCCGGTTGTTAGGTGGACACTCTCAAGGTTAGTCTGGCGTCGCTCAAGGGTCGTTCATAAATTATAGTCTCACCTAATATTTTTTTAAACATCATAGTTGAGATTGCTGAATATTTCTGTAAAAAATGAAGTTATATAAAGAAGGAGTTGAGGTTGTTAATAATACTTATAATTCAATGTCAAAATGAAAGAAAAATAATTGATTATATAATCATTTCTCATCATTGAAATAAAATGTATGTGATGAATGAAATTCGATGTAATCACCTCCGTACTTTCGATGCACTGAAACTCTTCACTCTATCCTACATTTGTTACAACTGAATTATTAATAGGATTATGTCTCACAAATTTATCGAAGATAGTTATACTGTGTTGTTTTTTCTATCATCCCCTCCCTTCTAGTCTGTCTACAAGTATCGGTGCATTAGATGATTTTTGTGAAATGATTCACGAGTCTCAAAAACAGAAACGGTATACCGCATCAGGATAAATTGATGACACAGTATGTTCGCGATTTTCAACTTACCTTCATTCTTTACTGCTGTACTATCGCTGTTGCTATCAAAGCTACAAATATCATCATGCATGCACTACTGTTTGTCATTCGTGGTCTTTCGAATTCACATTATTACAGTCTGTTAGCACTGCTATAGAAAACTGATGTATAACTGTTACCTTATGTATGCACATGTTGTAAGCAACTTTTATCGTCATAATCTACTCTGTTGTGTTATTGTAAATTATTGTATACATTTATGTTGTTTTCAATGTGCATCGATGTGGTCTCTTCCTGCTAGTGATTTTATCTTCTATTATATCGTAAACAAATCTAAAGAATGGTTTAAGTATACTTTAATTGGTTTCTTTATTCATCGAAAAGCTACCTACTAATTACTCATTTCCTATGATTTTGACTGAAAATAAGTTGGACAAATCTTAATGGTAGTATTCTTGTCAATTTATTATTAACCTTTCCCGTTTATCTCGAATATTTACCCCTTGTTTTTCTTCTGTTTATTTTTCATCATTATATTGTTTTATCTTTTTTGTTCAGCATTTTATAGATAATTCATCACTTCACTCATAAATACAATTTTTCTTTTCCCACTCATCCCTACTCCAACATGTGTTGGTTGATTTTTTTTACCTGTGACATTCTCGCTTTGTAAACCGCACATAATTTCCTGGACAAATAAATTTTTTCATGTACGAAAAGTTTTACTTTTTATTGTCTTCTCTTAGACACGTGCGAAAAATTAAGATGAGTCAGTTTTTCATTATTAGTGTTCTAAATGTACGATCACGAATGAAGGTTCCAGAAAAAGGGTAATTTTGCAGTCGATATTTGTATTGATAGTTCACAATTATATATAAAATATTTAGACAAAGCAGTTATTAGGTGATGACATTTGTATAAATATCAGTCCTCTACAGTAGGTCAGTTGCTTTCAGATTGTCTGAAAAACAGTTCCTCTGTCAGTGTAGTAAAAGTAAAAACAACTAGGTATAGACGATATAGTTCGAGAGAGAAAAATGAACTCATCGGACAAAAAATGTAAAAGATTATTTTGAAACCCAAGCTCTGGAGCTAGGAAAAGTTTGAATACATTTGCTACAGCAACTAATTCTGAGTCATATCAGTCACACCGTCAAACATTAGTTTAAATATTCGTGCTAGCTAGTCTGAACTTAACAACACGGCTCAGCCAACCTATCAGTCAATTCATGGACTGGAGCCAGATTTTGTTTTGCCTCCATTACCACTCGACTGCACTCCGTATCATTATTTTGGGCGTTCACGTAGATCAGTTCTGAAGCAACATTTCTAACTGAACGTAGGTCATGCTCTCATTTATTTCGGATATAATCTCAATAATACCACACGCTTGAATATCTTTCCCTTTGATAAGTCTGGAGAGTTCCCTATAGCGCCTGTCTTTTCTATCTTATTTTCTTTCGCTACTCACCATTGCTCACAATTATCGCATAGGCTTTTTATCAGTTCAGTGTTTAAGCTGTCTTCGTTCCTCATCTTGCTCAAAGCCTGATAGGATGATTTTCCGATCATCTATCAGTTTGTTAGATGCCAACAAAATCCTTCCATGTTACTTAATCATTTGGTTTAGTTCACCAGTAGATCTCAGCTGCTTGGATATCATTCCAACCTACATCCATGTCGATATAACTCTTATGACTGACTAAATGCTTCTCTAGTTGTCCCTGAAATATACTCTCGACTTTTTCATCTTAAAGCTGAACTCTACTAGTCTTCCTTCTGTGACTCTGAGTAGAACCACCATTATCTGTTCGTTAAGCTGCAACATCGTAATCCCCACTTGGTACCTGTCAGTTTAGTTTCGACTACCTACCTAGAAATTAGAATCCCTGACTATGATTAATGCACTTAAATGCTTAACTCATTGAAGGAGACCAGAAATCTCTTTTTACAAATCATTTACCTCATCCGAACTTCAGTCACTGAAAGCATAGACAGTTAACGGTGTGTCCTTATCTTTCATAGTTCTTTCTGCTTCGTGTATTTGGGCACTACACAAGGAATCCACTTTAGGGGAACGTATTCTACTTTTGTACTTAATACTTTGCCTACGCCAGCAAGACCACAAGAAGTAGCAGCCAGACCTCTAGATGTACAGAGAGTAAATCGTGTATGTTCTTAATAGTGACCAGGTGACATCAAGTTAATAACCACACTCCAACCCTATATGGGTGTTTTGAAGACGCAGTATATGTGATTGACACGACTACTGGCTAAGAAGGCCAACTCAATTCGATATAAGATTGGAACATTTGAAAATCTAGCATATAGTTTCGAGCGCGGTTTGGAAAGATCAAGAATGACATTTGGTGAAATCAAATCGTTAACCTTGGTGGCTCATGAGTAGAATGTTGAAATCGTAGGAGAAAAGTTAGTGAGAATTGAAGGGACATTGAGAATAGACAGAGGGGCTTGACAGTGAACAGAGTGATCTTAAATGCTCGTGGAAATACGAGGGCGGTTGTTACTTGTCAGTTGCTTTGACAGTAGAAAGACAATTCTCCTCGAGATATCTGAAAAGATAATTTGAACAGCAGTGGTCTTAGAGACCTGGGATCAAACCACAAGCAACAGCTTGCGGTTGATCACTTTCGTGCTTTCATTGGACAGTTTTTGATGTGTTAGCTTCATTTTTATAGTGCATCATCACCATCAGAAACGATTTTTAAACCCTTCTCTAACTGAACTACCTGATATGGTAAGACTAAAATGAAACCTGTATTCCAGCTAATATATCTCTAATCGGTGATCAAGATGTGCAAGACGGACCACCACGTCAAGATGACAGTTATAATCTGGTCAGTAAAACATCAATAAAAATAGACTATTAATATAGGCACACGGGAACTGAGAGGATCAATCAAATAGCTACGCAAATGAGGAGATACAACATGGTGGTCGTCGGAATCAGGGAAACCCATTGGACTTAAGTTGGATAGAAAAGGAGAAATTTGGGAGAGATAATGTTGTACCCTGGTCGTGAATAAGAAAATGTTCCGCACACGGAAAGAGTTGTTCTGATGCTGTCTAAAGAAACATTAAAGCACTTATATTATGGGAATCTCATGGATTCAGAATAATCAAACCTTCTTTGAAAACAAAGAAGGAGATTACAATGAATGTTATCCAATGTTATGTCACCAACAATCATGGCAATAAAGACAAGTTTTACGAGAGGCTGCAATGGATCGTAGAGAATTGTTCAGGAAAGGACCTGACCATTGTAAAGGAAAACTCAAACACCAAAGTCCGAATGGGAACGTTGGGTATGAAGATATTATGAGACAACATGAACTGATTAAGAGAAAGGAATGAGAATGAAGAAGGATTTGCAAATTTATGCTCGTTCAACAAAACGGTGTAAGGTGACAGTATTCCCACACAAACTCATACACAAAGTTTCATGGATCTCACTAGATCACACTACAGAGAATTAGATCGATCATATTTGCATCACTAAAACATCCAGAAGATAAATGGAAGAACCAGAAAAAAAAGCTGACATACCTTCAAGTCACCACCACCTGGTTGTGACCAACAAGGAATTGAAGCTAAAGAAGCACTGGACAACTGGAGACTCAGCATTAAACAAATTCTGTATAGCCTTTCTTCGATATACTGACAAACTCAATGAATTCAAGATAGCTCTGAGAAACGGGTTTTAAGCCTTACATGATCTACTAAAAGAAGAGGAAATTACTATGGAGAACAACTGGAAAGGGATCAGAAAAGCACTAACTTCAACGTGTCAGGAGATTCTAGACCGTAAGAAGCATCATCATAAGTAATGCATCTCGGTCGAAAACATTGCCAAGACTCAAGTGAGGATGAAGAAGACAGCAATTAACAACAGTCGAACAAGAGCAGAGGAAACCATGTCATAGACCGAGTACACAAAAATAAACAAGAGGATGAAGAGGAGCATTAAGGCCAACAAGCAGAAATACGTAGAATACCTAGCAATGACAGTGTGAAAGGCAGCAAGAGAAAGAAATATCAAACAACTATATGACACAAGGAAGAAACTAACATGGAAATATTGTAAAACAGGGCGATCAGTCAGGGACAATGAAGGCAAGCCAATCACCGAGATCCAATAATAGAGGAACAGAGATAACACGGATTAAATTTGATGGCTGGTATGCAACTAGACAATTTACACTTCATAAATGACCCAACCCTTCTATCACATACACGCAAACATATGCAGGTGAAGACAAACAGTGTAGCGTCCGCCTCTACAACAGTAAATCTCAACATACACAAAGGGAAAGAGAAAGATTTTCAAATACAACAAGGAGAACACCAATCCAGTCGCACTTGATGAAGAAAATCTGGAAGGTATGCAAGTCTTCACGTACCTGGACACCATCACATGCAGATGTAAATCCAAGGATTGGTAAAGGAAGGACAGCATTTCTACATTTGAATAACATATGGAACGCAAAACGACTGAATACAAGCCAATATCGAATTCAGAATTTTCAATACGAACGTTGAGAGAGAGATCTACTGTAAGGATTTGAAACTTTGAGAACTACTACAACTATCATCAAGAAGCACAACTATTCATATACAATTGTCTACATAAGATACTCCATGTCCGTTGACCGGATACCATGAGCAACAATCCACTGTGACAGAGAACAAACCAGCTTCCAGTTGAAGAAGAAATTAGGAAAAGACGATGGAGGTGGATAGGACATACATTGAGAAAATCAAACTGCATCACTTAGCAAGTGCTAATTTGGAATCGTGAAGGGAAATGGTAAAGAGGAAGATCAAGGAACACACTGAGTCAGGAATTGAAGGCAGATATCGAAAAAATGAATAGCAACTGGAAAGGATTGTTCGGAAGTGGGTTAGATGGAGAATTCTGGTGGGTGACTTATTCTCAAACATGAGGGTTGAAAGGTGTAAATAAGTAGGTAAGTATATGCATGCTCATTAAGTAGCTTGCATGTAGTTTGAAGACCAGTACATTTTTGTGTGAAACATTTCTGATCACCAATGAATTTAAATATTTTAAAGTCAGACATTAAATGAAAGCTTTGAGTATTATCAATTAAGATGTTGAAGTTCCTTGAGCTCAATGTCTGGAGTTATTGCCTGACCTAAATTAGGGTACTTTTCTCAAGAACGGAAAAAATATCTTAGTGGTTAGATAAGAGATATGATAAGAATGACATGTCATGAAACTCACTGTTTTTATAGAAAAGTATTTAAATATGGGTTGGAAATTAAAAAGTTTAAAGGTAATGGTATACTGCGGTACAATTTGGTACACACAGAATTCATTGACGAGAAATTAGACGAACATTTTTTTACCGAATCTCCGTTACGTTTCTTTTTAAACTAATTTGTAGTTGGTTGTATGATGATACATGAAAATCCCAGTAACACTTCTACGAAGTGAATTTTTTTTTCAGTAATAATATTTCTGTTTTGTAAGGCTCAATTTATGTAATGTAGAGTAAATCGATGACACACAGTTATGAGAAATGTTAACCCATGAATTCATGATTAGATCATCTATGTTAACCTTCAAATCTAAATCGATTGTTTTGTTGGCAGCAATTTGATATTTATAATTTTCTAGGAATTCAGAGACTCTTCTTACAGTTAAAAAAAACTAGAATACAGATTATCTGAAAACTGTTTGTTTTGTTAAATTATTACACTCGAAATATTATGAAAATTGATATTTAGTCTTTAAAGTTCATTGGTAAATTATCGTGAGTCGGCGAACACATTCAGTATATTTTGAACTACTATAATTAGAAAAACGTCCAATTTTCTAAAAGTTTACAAATAATTCTTGTTCTCTGATTGTAAAAGGTTTCTACACAACCATACAAATAAAAAAAAAACATAGTACTTATTGGTGATCATCTTCTAGATGAATATTCCTTAAGTTCCAGTTAGAAATGGTAACTGAAGGTGCTAACTAATTAAGAATTGAGACAGTAATTAGTCGATAAAGTTGAATGAGAATCGTGCTATGTCACAAATTGACTTGGATTTAAAGAAAAACAATGAGTTAATATATTCCTTCTTAATGCTTTAATAGTAACCAATTCATAGTGAGGTCATCATATAATTCTAAGTTTAGTCTCGTGTTGATTATGGGTGAAAACCATTGAGAAAAATTAAGCTTAGATGAAATCACTGTTCAATGCTCCCTGGTTTTAAATATGTTTATCCAGCTAAAATTACTTGATTATAATAATAAATTTCACAGATAGAAATCATGAGTCAGTTGAAGCTAGACCACCATTGAAAACCTGGAAGCACTGGACGGCCGTTTCGTCCTAGTGTGGGACTCCTCAGCAGTGCGCATCCACGACCCCGCACCACCCGGGGCTCGAACCCAGGACCTACTGGCTTCGCGCGCGAGCACTTAACCATTAGACCACTGAGCCGGCATCCGACGGTGTTAATGTCTAACTTCAACCAACTCATGATTTCTATCTGTGAAATTTCTAAAATCTCCACAAAACCCATTCTGATAATAATAAATTTACCCTGAAATTTCAAGAAATCTCAATGAAAAACTTAATGGTTATTTCATCTGATTTATAATCGATAAGAATTTTCATATTTTGTATCACCACAATTGTTATTGAATAAGTTAAATTAATTAATTAAAATAAACATTTAATATTTATTATCAACTTGTTAACAAAAATCAATATGGTCATTTTATATTTAAAGTGCATTCATATAAAATTAAAATGTAAATCAATTAAATATTTTACAATTAAAGGTTTAAATGTTTTCACAATCAATTTTAAATGGAAACGTATTTTCTTTGGGGGGTGGAAAGGGGTCGGTTACTAACTAAACTTACTGAATTCTATGCTTAATAATATCAATTACTGAAATTTTGATAGAAATGGATTAGAGTTTTAAATATTAATAGAAATAAATTTGGAATGTAACTAATTAAATTAAGCCACAATAGCTTAATAGATCATAAATTCCATGATTGTAATGCTAATTGCTTATAAGTGATATAAAGTGACGAATTGAATGTTGAAAATAATTATTTTATTATAACAATGATCTTACAGAACTGGTGATATTTGGTACATAACAAAACTTATGTAAACAATTATTCATATAGGTATTTCTAAAAGTTTTATGTAGAAAATTAAGATAGACATTGAATTATACTAGAAAAGTATTAGTGAGAAAATAAATTATTGTCAGTTATTTATAACCTGTTTCATGTCACAGAAACATAAAAAAATCTTTTTTTAGCTTAGAACATGACATGTTTATTAAGATATGAAAGATAAGAATGTTTAAACTGTGTCTCTATACACTAATAAAGGTGCAAGCACAAGAGAGAGTAAAAAGGAGCACAGTTGAAAAAAGTGTACAGTAGTGACTGCAACCACTACTATTGGTACTAATAATCTTATTCTGACTCATTTATTTTTTTTATTTTGTTGTTTTCTTTTTGTTATGTTGATGTTGTGATAGCAGTTTGAACCCGTGAATACGTGTATCAGCTCTTACGTTGTCCACGATAACTTTAATGAACTGTTCTGTAAATTTTGCACTATTTTTACAGTAAACGATGACTTCTTCAATCACAGATCAGTTTGAGAAGACGAAGTATTTGTGATATAGACCATATGAAATTTTAGATCTGGATAAAAAATAGCTTTTGCGTATTAATTATAATTTTAGCCAAGGTAAGCAGCAATACATTACAATTAACTTCATGTGAAATATTTAAAAACAACCAAGAATACTCGAACAAGATGTAGTCGGCCCTTGTATTCCGAAATTCTTCACAGAGGTTCAGTCGCATAGTCTAATATATATATCGATTGATATAACACAATCGTGCATTGAGTCAGTCGTAGGTTTTTTAGTATAGTCAAGGCGTCTGTTAATTTAAGATAATAATTGTGGATAAAATATTAGTAATAATTAAAGGCACTCAATAAAATAAGCAATTTCATAACACAGAAAAATATTCAAGAAAACTACTACTACTACTAGTAGTAGTAGTACTAGAATTACTGCTATATTCATAAAACTATTGAATGTATAAACATTTGTAAAACCGGTATTCCCTTGTTTATGTTTTCATCAAAGAAATTAATTTGAGAAACAAAAACTTCATATTTGTTTTATCGTTTTTACTTTCTAATTTGTGGTGTCTATGTGTTTCACTTTTTTTAAACTAATTAATTTAATGTACCAAAACATTTCAAAACAGGCTGAAGCCAATACGAATAATCAATGAAAATAATAAACATTGAACCGTTTTTCAAATTTTCTGTTTTATTTTGAAAAAATATTGTTTTAATAAGTTCAAGTTTGTTTTCTTTTAGAAAAAACACAAGTTTCCACCATCATTACCCTTATGAATAGTAATGATTAATTTGTAATTTTTCTTGAAAATGTGTGTGTGTAAATATATCAGTATCGCTGGTGAAACTGTCAACCTGTAGTAGAAAAATCAAATTTTAGAATAGCTAATATGACTGTTTTGTTGAGTAAAATTATTATTATTATTATTATTATTATTATTATTATTATTAGTAGTAGTAGTAGTAGTAGTAGTAGTAGTAGTAATAATAATAATAATAATAATAATAATAATAATAATAATAATAATAACAATAATAATAATAGTAATAGTAAACCGGTGATGCAAATAATAAATAGCAACACTGTCACAAGACATTAATTTAACCAATGGGTAAGTTAAGTAATGTTTAACTTCAGAGTCTTTTCATACTTAAATTTAAACGTTCATAATAACAGGTATATTACATATTTGTGGGAACCAGACTACAATTAATCCAGTTTTGACAATTTGCTATTGTTCACGTGTTTTTTTTTGTGTGACAGCTTCATTGAAACTTTATGTCAACTGCTATGCGATTGGCAATGTGATGCATTGTTAATTTTAACTGAAACATGTACTCAATAAATGACACAATTTAAAGAACATGTCAAATCACTATTGGGTGGTCGTTAAAATCTAAGCATATTTCAATTGAGGTGGCCGTTCAATTTTTCTACATTTCATTAATAAGTATTATACGACAGTATTTAGGTGGACAAACTTAAGCTTTTAAACATTATTTCTCGGTACATTCGATCAACGACAAAACAATTTAGTCTTAAACTCTTTATAAAACCATGTCAACATTGTCTTATCAACAACATTTGAGTGCGAATTTACACGATTATACGGAACATATACCCCACGTATTTGAATACAACAAAGTCAATCTAAACAGAAATCTTTTTTTTTAAATAACGTCTTAACGGTATTGATATTCTACAATTGTAAACCGGATTAAGGGTTCACTCAAAAATGTCTTGTATTCATAATGACTTGTAACATTCTAATAGCTCACTAAAATATACTAAAAATGTCTTGACTAGAATGTGTAGAACAGAATAAATGATAGACCTTTTAGTGGAATTCATGAGTAGTGATTAATATTAATCCTAACAAATTCAATTCATATTATAACCTTAATTAATCCGTAAAAGTGTATGAATCACCATTTTGATTAAATTAGTGTTTAAGATTGCCCACATTGAATTTCAGATTAACTGGGACGGGTAACACTCTATGATATAAGGACATTCGACGTGAGATAATAGAAATTCATCTAATATGTACCTGTTAAATAATAAATAGTGATTGCAGAGATGTTCCCTGTTCTCTCTGGAAAGATTTGTGAGGAAAAACAAGTTCGAATAAACTGGAAGCAAGGACACTCCATCAAGATATTGAAGGTAATCTCAGTAAGTGTGAGAAATACAGATGCATCATAATACTGTCAGTACCAGGGGAAGTTTTCAACAGTGTTGTTTAACTGACTCTCAAATTCGAGATCAAAAAGATGGCTTTCGTAAAGATTAATCATGTACCGACTAAACCATGATACTTTTGATCGTTGTTGAGTAATCAATTGAATAGGACTTTCTTGATTATGAGAAAGCATTTAACAGTTTGGGTAAGACAAATATGGAGTATTTAATTCTACATTATAGAGTACCTGAGAAGATCGTAAACATCTTACGGAACTTCTAAGACGAACTGAATTTTGAAATGACACACGGGAAGTAGCTCACAGATGCATTCCAAGCATAGATCGGTGTTCTACAAGGCTGCCTTCTCTCACCTTATATATATATATATATATATATATATATATATAGATCTGTCTCTAACTCTGTTGTTGAAATGCCTTCAATATTGAACTTGCAAGTAAGTATAAAGTACTATTTCTTTGAAGTGGATAAATAAGACATTTTTTTGGGAAGAATCATTATCAGTGTCTGATTGAGCCTTTGAGAACTAGGAGTTACTGGACAGCCGATTAACAGTATTTTAGGACTTCCAAGAAATCAGCGTCCATGACTCTTGTAGAGAGATCGGATCTATTAGAATCAGCAATGAAGTTCGAAAGCAACAGTTCATTCTTTTTAATTTTAGTCAATTCGCTGTATTATATTGCAAACTTTATTTGTTGTCGTTAATGATAGCTGTTCAATTCCTGATATAATTGAACTCTTCTGCTTATTTTTCCTCACCAGAATATGACCATTACATACACCACGGGATATGAAGGTTCCAATATAGATTACAGGTTGAACTGTGTATGAACACTTCTGAGAAGTCTTAAATTAGAGTGAAACAGTTTACCACTGGCAACTGGTTTTCAACAGCTCTTGGACTGGCATCAATCCGTATTGCTTGATCTATTTAACCTTATTATCAACCAATAATCAATAAATCGATTATATAACGTATTTTAGGTTTATGGTTTTTGTTTGTTAGTTTTTTATAATGAATTGAGATCAACTGGAATATCTGCAGAACTTACAAAAGGTTGTATTCATCTGTATTATTGTATATTTCTGAGCTCTAGACAAACAACAAATGATAAAGAGATGTAAGATCGGGAAAACGAAAGCAGTCAAAATTATTTATTTAACAGAACAGGTTTTATATCTTTTTATTTACTAAACAGTCATTAAAAACAATGAAATAGTATTACTTTCAGCTTGTTATTCTATAAAAGAAACTAGACAATTCTAGCCCTCTCATCAGGCACTTAATCTGATTGATCTAGGGATTAAAAGTTTACTACTAATTAATTAATTTTCCCTACTTAAAATTAGTGTTTTCAGTTATAATAAATGGATGTTGCACAAAACATATTATGCAATAAATATAACAATATTGGATAACTGTTGAATTTGTATATTTTATTTTCAACAATGGTGAAGATTTGTAGCTCAGGTGGGTGATTTTTATGGAGTTTTGTTCTCTGAGCTGGTTCTTTCATCATTAATCGTTCACTATTATTTTATTTTCATAGTTAATTAATAAATTTTTATTTTGTTATCACTCATTTTTAGTGAGTATATTAAACATTGTAATATAAATTATAACGCTACCATGAATAATGGTCTATTTACTACAGAAAATTTTATGAATAAAGAAGAACAGATTCAGGAATAATATAGTTCTTGTTTTTGTTTGTTCTTTAGATTTTTTATAAAGAGAACCAAATGTTTATCTATAAATTTACTTGCTCATGTGGGGCACGTTACATAGGCGGCATAAAGCGGTCATTTTCCAAACGCATCTCAGAATACTATCCGGCTTGGATAGTTCTATACAGAAATATTCAATCAATGGTGGACACAACTCTCTAAAGGATTCTTCTTTTAAAATAATCTACAGAATCAAAGAAATTGAATGGAAGAGGTGTCGAATCAATAATTTATGCACTGCTGAGGCATTGGCAATCTACGAACTCAAGCCCGAACTTTGCGTGGAGAAACGATTCGTCCAACCTCTCATCCCTCCTTGCCCCTTAATGGGTATGTTTTTGGGTTTATTTTTGAATGATTTTTGCACATTTATTTGATTATTATTGAATTTTAAAAAAATTTCTAAATTATGATTTTGCAAATTTAAACTCTTCTCAATTATTATTATTACCATATACAAGTTTTCTTGATTATTATTCAGTTTATTATTATGACCTTTATGTTTGTCGTTTTTTCTTCGTATCTATTGAATAAAGCCATTAATAATAATAATAATAATAATAATAATAATAATAATAGACAATTTAACTGAGGTAGACACCTGTTTCTACCCGACACGGATTAACTCCACTGGTCACGGATTCTCACAAGAACGCCGAGAATTTTCTCACTAAGCTAGTCACTGGTGAGCACATGGTAATTATCAGTTTAGGGGTTGTGGAGATTGTTAAGTTTTTGATTGAGGTCATGGACCGATTGATGTTAGACCACCATTGAAAACTTGGAAGCACTGGATGGTCGTTTTGGTCCTATTGTAGGACTCCTCAACAGTGAGCATTCAGTCTCGCGCGAACGCTTAACCTACTGGAGCACTGAGCCGGCATCCAATGCCTAACCTCAACCAATCCGATCTCCACAACCCCTAAACTGATAATTACCATGTGCTTACTAGTGACTAGCTTCGTGAGAAAATTGAACAATTATCTGATTCATAAACTATTTTCTTCCTTACCCGTTGACTAGTACGTAACCTCATTTGTTATTCAGTTTCGAATCCATTTTATGATGCAGTCTTTTCTATCCTTCCATAGACATATATTTTCCATATAACTGTATGTACGAATGTACAGCTTAAGTATATGATTTCGTCGGCAAGAATATTTTATTCGCTGAGTTCTCTTCTTCTTATTCAAGAACTAATTGTATTAAAATCCATGCAAAGTATATCATGCCTAAAAAGAGAAATAAAAAGAGAGAAATAACGCAAATTCGTGTTTGCTAACCAAAAATTTATGTGGTACATTGAATTCATTTAGCTTTTAATACTCTTTGTATCTCTGACATTATTATCAACTTAATAAATATGATTTTACAAATATTGCGTTATGAGAGACAAATCTATCATAAAATTCAGTTTAGTACTGAGTTATCAGAATATGATATATATATCAAGTTTAATTTATCAATGGACATCATCATTTGAAGTAAACACTAACACACTGAAATCGATTCAACTTATCAACCAATCAGAAAAATTATGGACAAATATAGGACCAAGAATCGAATCAATAGGAAATACAATCAAAATAATGAAGTAAACAATGATAGGTTAAAGGTCAACAATGACCAATGAAGATTGATGTTTACAGGATAAGCTGTGAGCTAAATGTAAAGAAATTCGATCACTTCACTTCTACCTTATGTGAAGGTTCCACGACTACCCAGCTCATAGAACAAAACTCCACCCAAATCATCCGCCTGAGCTACAAATCTTCACCATCTCAGTATACGCACACTGTTGCCAATTGGATAAACAAACTAACAAATTCAGCTAAATCAAGAACAACAGTTGTGGTAGGCTAAATTAAATTCATATTATTTCACAAATTCTATTTTGATACTTACAGCCTAGAAGCATTAGTACTAATAATTGTCAGTCTTTCTATACCCTGTTGACTTCTATTTTTATATATTTAGTTGTGACATTGTATTTTATTCTTTCAATCATATGTTCTTTTCTTTATTCCTGAGTTTTATCCAAGCTGTACTTAAAACAATTCGTTTATCTATTTTGCATAACTTCTGACATCTATTTTCTGTTAACAGGAAATTTATTGGATGAGTTTCAAAATGTTTCTTTCAGACTTTTCACACTAGTTATTATATAAATATAAACATTTTGCATAATTCTTCCATATTTATTGTCTGTTTATTTATCTCATCGGATAGACGTCTTTGATAATAGGATAAAAGTATGTAGATTGGTTTCAAGTAATTGTTTCTAGGTTGTTAACAGCTGTAGAGAAATGGTAAAATAAAAGAATTTCGATAATTTAACTACGTTTATCATTTTTCTTTTGTTCAAATTTATAAAAAGGTAAAATCGTAAGAACTAATAAAGCCCACAGGTAGCCACATAAAAGTGCTTACGAAGTCATTTACAATTGTGAATAGGTTATTCTACACTCCTAGACGATTGTAGCCTCTATAAGATAAATATACTGAGATTAAATAGGTGAAGCATCTGATCACAAATCACTACATTAAATTCATTAAGATTTAATGGAAGACTTAAAATTCAGTTACGTTTGGAGGCTTTAAGTGTACATTGATGAAGAGTTTCAAGCTATTATTTCCGGTTCCTTTTTGATTTTCAATATTTCTCCAGATGATTTCAGTTTGTGACCTAAGCTATTGTGAAATAAACAGAATTGATTTAGATAATAAGAAAACAGTATATGTTTATAACAGTAATGTTCATTGGATTTAACAGTCTGAAATAGATATTTTTCTTTAACAATTTACTTCATCTTATGCCCAAGTGAGTGTTTTCATTTAAGGGGTAAAATCAAGGTGGTTAGTTGATTGGCTGATACATCAATTAAAATAACAATTTTACTGCAAATTAAATACATTTTCAATCAAACTTAGGATGAATAAGAGTTGTATCAATCAACCTACTTAAAAGTTGATGAGGATGATAAAGTGTATTTGGAGGAAACATGATGAACAAAACGGAAAAGTGAACATGGTCATAAGTTCATCATAATAGTGCTAAATTATACACAAACCATTTTCTTACATGTTAATTAGGTTTGAGATAGAAAATCTCCACTCCACTATTACCATTAAAATGCAATTCCATCTGTCTATTGATCATTTAAAAGATCTAATTTAGACTACCGACTGATCCATATCAGTATGTCTATCTGTGATATTACAGGTCGTCCAAATGCTATTCTGATTCTTTTTCGAATGACCAGAATTATTTTTAGGTATGATTGTCGTACTTTTCTGAACGTCACTAATAATGCAAACGAAGCTATACATGTGAACCGAAGAAAAGTCCACTTCTTGTTAATTCTGCTTATATTTTTTTCACTTCCGCTAAACTTTGTGCGTAAATTATACTACTTAATAATATTCAGTAGTTAATTTCATTTCAGTGATTTTAAGTAGAGCATATCAAGCTTCGTCGTCGTGCAGTACATAAATTTGTAATATTCAATTTATTAATTACTATCATTGCAAATTCTTAATATCTGTAACAGCTGTTTCAAAATTTTGTGCATTCATTGAATCTTTGTGTAAAGATGAAAGCTCCACATGATTCCTAGTTAACTGACTCACTTTATCCTATTTTACAAAAAATCAACATCCAGATATGATTGGTTTAACACAGTATAATCCTGATTGTTAAAAAGCTATATATTTCTTTGATAATTTTGATTCTGATTATTACCCTGAAGAAGTCCAGACAAGTTAGCTGGACGAAACGTTGGAATTAGTTAAATTTCAATCGCTGAGAATATTTCAAATATAATTTTCACATATAATGACTCCCATATTTTTATTTTTAATCTACTTTTCGGTTGATGACAGCCATTATATTTTTAGATACAGACGCTAGCTATTATACAAATTATCTTGTTTGTAACACGTTCTAGAAACATTTCGCTTTTCTATATTCGGCAACATATTGAACTCTGTAAACACCTTGAAAATTGAGATTTGTAACCATTTTGTATACATTTTGCGATAACAGTACAGCTTTATCGACGAATTCCTTTGTTTCAATTCCGGAATTACGAACATGACTTAGTTATCTGTTCAAATGCTTTAAGAAACTTAACACCAGTAATATTTTCAGATGATTTTGAAACTTCGGATGAACATATTTAAGTATTAACTTGGTTATTTCACGCTGCAAACAGTTAAACTAAGCTGTCGAAATAAATGTATTCATATTGATCTGTTGTTCTTGCATTATTTAAATTGTATACAGGAAAGATTTGTATGACAGTATTCTCAGTTTTAACGTTCAAAATTTAAAAAAATTTCCAATTTTATATCTCATGTGGTAAAAGTAAGGAATTTGGCGATCATTATAGCAACGATTGCGAGTTTAGTTGAAATTTCAATTAAAATAATTATGCCGATTAACCTATGAGGCTAGATTATAAATTGATCGATGGTGAAGATTTGTAGCTCAGATGGTTGATTTTAGTGGAGTTTCGTTCTCTGCGTTGGACGGTTTGGTCGTGGAGCATAAACTTCAGTCTATCTGAGATTTGTGCTGATGACGTCGTTCAAAAGAACGATGAAAACTCCACGATCAAACCATCCAATTCAGAGAACAAAACTCCACCAAAACTAAAAACTGTATACAATCATAATGCAAATACTTGCTATTGATCTATCACAACAATTTGACTATCATTCTCAGTTTTAATAACAAATCATTCCAATATATATTCAAGGTAATTAATGTAAACTTTTCTGAACCTATAAAATCTACCAATGCCTCAAGATGGATTATATTTTATGATATTTATAACTACATTTAAGTTTTCAAGATGATCATAGTAAAATTCACAATCAAGTTTAGTTTATGATTAATGTTAGAATTTTTTTTTAAAAAAACCCAGAATGTAATGCAAACCATTAATTTGATTTTCATAATCAAATTTGTTTACACTAAATTCTCCAGTAAATTTAATAGAGAAAATTTAAGCAAAATTATTCATTAATTCAATTATTCATGAAATTCAGTCATTAATATCGATGAAACATTCAAATAATCATGTTAATAATAGGCACATAGAATATTAACATTAAAATTTTATTAGTTCAATTATTCATTGTTAATAAATAAATGGTTATTGTTTTAGAATTTATATTAATCTGAATTCACAAATAATGGATAACCGGTAGAAATTGTACAAATAAATTAAGTAGACATTATGTAATTGAATAATATTTTCTGTATAAATACTAACTAATATAATATTTCATTTCAATGAAGTAAAATTGACGAAAATTCAACGGGTGATAAAACTATGAAGATAAATGATAAATTTAAAGAAGAAGAAAAGTAGGGTATAAATAAACAACAAAAAAACTTCAGATTAAATATCCAATTACAATTGATGTTGATTTTTTTCAGTTGTCATTGTAAGATAACTTGAATGATTCAAGAATAAATGAGACGATATATGATTTATACGTAATTATATAATTTTATTTCTGTTTATTGGATGTATTTTAACATGTTGGTACGACGAGTTGAAAAAAAATATGCTCTATGAATGTGTAAGAACTGAACTTCCAACTTGTAATAATAATAATAATATTAATAATAATAATAATAATAGTGGGGTATTTTGTGCAAACAACTAAAATGGGTGGGGATACACAGAAAACTATTTATACTCAGTTGGTCATAATCAAAATCGTACAGGCTATCACAGAAGGGCTTTGCCTGGGACGCATTACATGATATTAACATATTAATAATATTAATAGAATGGTTTTGAAATTTTTTGTGCGTATTTTTTAGTTGAATAATTATGTGTATATTAATAATAAATTATATATTATATTGATTATAACATGATGACTATATTCCATGTAGAAAGTTTGTCAAGAAGTGGTTTTCAACATAAATTAACAATACATCATTAATAAAAGTACTTAATAGAAAGATTGGCTAAAATAAAGATGGATATCGAATTTCCATATCGTAATTTAAGCATATAATATTTTTGTTTAGCAGTACAGTAAATGCCATCTCATGAAGTTACTAATTAAGTTATAAGTAGTGTAAAATTTTAAAGAATAAGTGTACAAGATTCACGATTATATCTTTTACATGTTGAATGACAATAAGTATTTAGTGAATTCAATATGTTATATTTTGGTGAAGAGAAAAGAAAAAGCATTTTTGTGCAGCTGAAAAATCGCTTTTTAAAATTAAATGAACGAAGGATCTCTAGTGTTATAGTTTAAAAAGATCAGTTATATAGAATTACAATTGTCTTTTTAAAAAATGTTATCAGTATTACTAGACTTAGATTGTTCTGATCGAACATCAGACATTATATCAAACTCTGAACCCAAACCTAAAAGATCACCAAATTCTGTAGGTGCTGTTTGGTTTGTTTCTGCTTCATCAGAAATAACTGTTGTTATGTTGTTGACACGATCATGTTCTTCTGATTTCATTGAGTGATTATTGTTATTATCACTGATGTTATTATTTGAAGTATTTTGTTCATATGTTCGATTTGATGGTGTTTGTTCATCTGATGTTTCATATAAACTAGATGTATTTTCATCTAGAAGGGATTTCAAAACTGGCTCTTTACGACTACCTAACTGATAGTCAATATCCATTGTATACTTATATTTGGTAAGATATTTTACAAATTTCTCCACATTACCTGTGTGCTCTACGCTAATTGAACGTACAGTCGCGCCAGATACTGTACTTGACGGCATAGTATATTCAATCTGGTAGTATGGAATCAAAGTTTCCCATTCAGGTACTATATCGTGTGGAGCTAATACTAAATTGCAGGTTAATAGATGTGGACGAAATGATGCTAAAACCAAAAATCAATAAAGAGTTGTAGCATAAGTCAACTTCTCCACAATAATAAAGTATTTTATCACATTTCTAAGAGTTTTCATAAGCAATATTGCATGCATAGGTTATACAATCAACGCGTTTATTTTAACTTAACCACTGATTTGATACACACTCAAGCAAAAGACGAGATTTACCTAACTCAATGATCATCCTAAGTTTATTAAACTTATGAGTTGTCAATATGATAGCTATACTATTAATAGCACAATAAGATAGAAAATTCATTCTCCAAATAACTGAATGGGAACAACACTACAGTAGGTAATCCAGGTTAGTAATCAGTACTTAAATATATCAAGTGAGAATAATTTCTTATTTCATACCATTGATTTATCTTGGATACAAACTCTAAGAACTTGCACTTTACTCTTAGATTGCTTTGTTTGAAGTTCCCAAACAAGTGTTAAGTGTTAAATACTCATTTTCTTAAATGATAATCAAAACTGGAAAGGGTTTCTGGGATCAGTTCACTTTAATTTCAAGATAATTTTAAGAGAAAAATGAGTGAAAATCATCTAGATAATCACAATTATTGGGTGACTTTCTAAATTTAGTAAATACATTCAACTGATCCCAAGAGTAAATATGAAATCACCATGGTATTTATTTCATTAAACATTACTTAGCTTTGGAATTTAGTATTGACCTAAAAACCGTGCCACACTCAGTTAACATTGTGAGGGAAAATTAAAAATTTATATACTTCCAAGTATTTACCTTCCGATTTTTCTGGTACTCTTGGTATACGCCATACAATAGCCTTATATAAATGTTCATATTTTGCAACACCAATACTTGCTTCTAACATGCTTGGTGGTAATAAACTTTGAGCCATTTGTGTGATCCTTTCTAGACCTTTAATTTTACCTGGCTTACGTAATGTAGAATGTACAGAACCATATTTATGATGCTTTTCAACTCTTAAGTGATATATCCATTCTTCTGGAAAAGGAATATGTATTTCAACTTTTTCACACGGTACTGCACCAGATCGTTTACTTGCACTGAAATAGCCTGGTACCAGTAAATCACACCTCATCGAGACTCGGCGTCCATCAATTGTATATGTGACTTTAACTTGCATCGGTAATTCTCTGTTCCCACGTAGGCTAACACGAAATCTTAATAATTCAAATCGACAGCCGTCTAATGGATAGAATTGTAACATATGATCTTTTTCATATTCATCCATTTGTACACATGAATGAAATTCTGGCTTTTGTATATTTATCCATTCATCGTGCATTACTGGTAATATATCAGAACGTCTGACAACCTCTCGACCAAAACGCCATTTATCATTTAGTCCAAGTACTATATGTGGACCACCATTAACAAACGCTGTGCAGAATATTCGAGTACGTGCTTTCTGCTCTAAAATGGTCCCATGTACATTTAATTTACCTTCATATTCATCAACAACATAACAGCAAACCTCTTCACGACTATAATTTAATGATGTATCTTTATGTGATGGTATTTTCATTAAAGCATCTTCAAACACCGGCATCAATCTACGAATTCTTGCCTGATCTAATGAACCAAATTTTAATATTTCTGTATATATTGGTATATGATCTAGTGTGATATTTTGTTTAGGCTTATGGGTAACTAAATTTTGTAAATTTTTTATTGAAAATTTCTCCGGTCTCATTCCAACTAATTCTTTATAAGAAACATGATTTAATTTAAAAACATGTAGTTTACCATACTTATCATATTGTTGCAATTTTTCTCTAGACAACTGCATATATGGCTCAATACGTACAGTTCTATATGGTTCAGGTGAAATTTCATCTGTATTCTCAATAATTTCATGAAGAGCTACTACTTTCCGACCATGTTCTTCAATTAGTCTTACGGCTACTTCACGCCAATATCTATCTGTTGTATACTTGCTAATTTGTTTAACACGTGTTTTCTTCTCTGGATATCTTAACCATAAACGCCAAGTATCTTCTGTATTAACAAATGGATGAAATGGTATATCCAATTCTGGATCTGGTGTTTCCGGTCTTGGGGGTTCCGGATAAGCTGATTCTGGTTTACTTCTGTTATTTTCGTCTTCTTGTTCCAACTGAATTTCAAATGCTTTATCAACAACATCTTTATCAAGTTTAAATGCTGTTAAATTTGATAAAGTAATGTTATTATTATTATTATTATCATTATTATTATCATCGTCATCATCAAAGAAGTCTACCCATCCAGGAGGTGTAGTCGGAGAAATATTAGCATTTATTTCATCAGTGGAACGATTATTCCCTTTTGATATCACTTTATTTTCTTCATTACTAATCGATTCAATACTTAAATCAAGAATATTTATTGATTTTGACTGTTGTGGTGGAGGTTGTATAGTGATTGGTAATTTATTATCATTATCTGTTGATTCTACCGTTGGTTTCAATTTCAAAGCAGTATTTTGTTGTTGATCTTGATTTATTGTAATGTGTAGTGTTCTTGATTCATTTGAATGAGATGAATTCTCATCTTCACTATCTGGATAAATAGTTTGCAATGGATCGAAACCATCTAAATTAACATTCACATTTTCAATCGTTTGTATTATTTCAGAATTTTGTAGATCAACTTTTGATTCCTCAACTTCTCCATTAAATGATTCACTAGTATTACTATCAAAACTATCTTTTATTTTACTATGTAGACTTATTTTATTCTGTGGACTAATTAATTTAATTCCAGATGCTATACGTGTTAATTCATCGGTTGGAACGTCAGCAGTATCAGTAATATGAGGATCAATGTTTAACATATCAGGTTCATCAATATCTGAACGTTTACGGAACGGATTATTACCTGATAAAGTTTCTTGTCTAACTGGTTTAACACGTGGTCTAGCTATAGTTTTTAAATCATCTATGCTTGTTTTACGTTCAATTAGATTTGAACTATTTTTATTTTCTATTGTTGTTGTTGTAATTGATGATATACCTTCGAAATTATCATTAGAAAATGGATTGATCTCTTCTTTATTATCTTTGATATTCGGGGCATTTGTTGTAAACATCATTTCCTCTTCGTCAGTATAATTGGTATTATCATAATTCTGATGATATCCTAAGTTATAATCACCGATCATATCATTATGTACTTTTAGTCCTACGTCTTCCTCTTCTTCTTCTCCTTCTACCTCGTCTTCATCTTCTTTAACAGCGTGTTGTTCGTCATCTTCGTATGAAGATGTGGATGAACTTGAATCAGCTGTAATTTTCGGATCAAAATCGTCGTTTTGTTCATAATTTCCATGTTCGATATCATAATCGTTATGATAATTTTCCTCAGAAATATCCATAATCGGGTTGGACTGAACTACTTGATTATCGTCTAGTTCATTAAATCTATTCCATTTATCTGCCTCCATATTTTTAAAATTTAACTGTGAAATGTGTGGATTACTGAAATAGCTACCAGTAGTATGGAGTTTCTCTTGAATTAGTTCTTGGTTATCAATTAGAAACAAATAACTTTCTGATGAATATGTTTTTATGACAATTTGTGGATTATTACAATTAGATTTACTTTCAATAGTTTTGGAAGAACTAAATAAATTGTTTTTGCCAGTTATTTTTTGTTGTGCAGTATCAACAACTGTTTGACGATAAAGTCCAACTATAGACAAAGGATAATCACAACCAAATAGATTCTCAGTAGTTCCTGAACGATCTACAACAAAATAATTATCACTTGATTCTGTTTGACTCAAATCACCTTTATTCTCAGTTGTTGGATGACTCGATTCGTCTAAACGTTCACCAGTGCTAGTTTGTTTTGCTTGATCAAATCCAACAATTTGTTCAGAATGTTCTATATAGTTAGAGTCTATCAAATTATCTGCAGCTACTGTGTAATGAGTCTCAAATGTATCGATAGAATTCTTCCTAATAAAAAGGTCGTCAGTATCTTCCAGGGTATTATAGTTGTTAGTTATGTCTTCAGGTATTGATTGTGTCACTCCTAATTCGGAGACAATCTCTGAGGTATCTAAATGAGAGAGGTTTGGTGGATGTTGAGATTTGTAGGAGTTGTTAAAATCAAGAAACTTTTGGTCAGTTTCTAACTGATGAAAATCTTGTGGATTTTCAATATATTTTGTGTAATGTGAATCGAAGAAATTTTCCTCTATAGTTCCGTGATCTCTTCTATGAGCTTCGTCTTCACTTGTTTTTTCCTGACAATGCTGTTCAAATGAATTTTCTGAGAAAGTATTTATGTTTTTAAAATTACCAAACAAATTGTCAGTACTTTTTAGCTCAGTACAACCAGTGTTTTTGTTGAATATATCTACTGTATTACTAGATGGTAAACTATTATTTTCTGCAATTAAGTCGAAATTCGCCCAGTTCTCGTCACCTGTTGATGTATATAGAGGATATTGATTGACTGCTTGTAATGTATTAAAATCTGCCCAATTTCCACCGATAATTTCGACTGGTTTAGAATCGATGAATTGTGCAGAAGTTTGTAACTGATCAAAAACCGCCCAGTTGTCTGGTTGCTCTGATTCCCTTGTATCAGTAATCTGATCAGTAGTAGTTGGAGTCTGATTAAAATCAGCCCAGTTTTCAAGGTTACTGTTATCTAAATCTAAATTTTCTATTTGAAAATTAGCCCAATTCTTATCAGTATCTAAAGAATTGAATTCCGTGTAATTATTCGATGTTGCAATGGACTGATCAAAATTTGCCCAATTTTCTTCGTCAGTAGTTTTTATCTGGTCGAAATTTGCCCAGTTTTCGGTTAATTCTAATTCAGGCCTTATATCATCAGTTTTTAAATCTATTGGTGGATTATCATCAGTATGGTATACTGAGGATAAAGCTTTTATTTTACTTGTTGACTCTTCAACAGTACTTTGTATTCTTGCTGTAAGCTGTTGAAATTCTTGCCAATCTTTAGAATGTGGTGACGGTTCAAGTTTAATTATTCGTTCAGTTTTATCACTAGGACCTTTAAGTAGACGATTTAATTCTTGTTGTTCTTTCCTTTGACGTCGTTCAGCTTTAGTTTCTCCACGTAAAATACGTTGTATAGCCTTTTTGGGATTTGGCAGAACACTTTTTTCAAAATGACTACGAAAAGGAAAATTTGGATCTGGATCTGATGGGAGTGGTCCTGAAAAGAAAATTGGAAAGAAATGAGAGTGAAATTTAGTGGAAAAAAATTTAAAACCGCTTCAACAAACTATTAATTCTGATTGCTAATGAACAAAAGATGATAAATATTATTTCAGTAAAAATTCCGTAATGATAGAATTTCATTATGGGGACCATAATGTATGAAGTTTGAGTCGAATTACAACTACATTTTCTACATTGCATAGTCTTGAAACGATAGGAAAAAAACCAGATTATAAATAATGAGGTAAAAGTCACTATTGATGATGAATTCGGGTGAGACTATAATTTATGGATGACGTTTGATTGATGCTCAAATGATCACTTATTAGGGTCAGAAGATTTCTAAGAATTAGTTTGAGGAAATAGGAAAAGGTTTCATTTAGATAAAATGGGGTTAATAATTACAGTTTAGGTTTTCATCACCTAGTGACACCAGCTCTAATGGCAAATGATATTATGCATATAGGTGATCGAATCGCACGTCGAAATTCAAGACTCAATATACTTAATCCCATTGGTTCGTCCATAAATTAGCAGTCTCTCCAGTATTTATTTAACTAAATTTTTAATTAACAAGAAATTAGGTTACTAAGTTTAGGTAATGCATAACAGGGGAATCCAGGAACATTACTTTATAATAAAAATTATTTTCACATAGAGTAATTTTCACAAACTTCTTTTGTTGAGTTCGTAACAATAAAATATTAATATAAGTATTGGGATTTCTTGTATTCCATGCTAGATATACAGTTTATATCCACATAAATTATGCCTCAAGAAAGCTACTGAATTTGATGATAAAATATTTAAAGTTAAATATGAACGTTTACCAAGTACCGAACAGCTGCAATGAATAGACATATTCCGAAACTTCAGGCTTATTTTAAGAAAGTAACTCCAACTTAAAGGGTTGGTTCAAATTAGCTATCGTGGCGATTATATCAGATAGATTGATCAGACAGCTATGAGTCAAATCACCAATTTTTACATCCGAAAACGAAATCTGACTAAACTGAACATCGAAATATATTATGGTCCTTCCAGATCATGTTACAGTTTTCAATTTCTAGTGGGAAAGCGGGAATCTTTAATACTGTATCAAGAATGCTTTCTAGTTCTTGAATACCAGCATACAGAAAATAAGTGTGATTATTTACTTGACTTTACCTAATTGATGCAATAAACCCAGTTCTTTCACCATTATAATGTATGGAAACTTGATATGAACTATTCATGACCTTATTAAAATGAGTATGAAATAAAGATTGATACTTATGGATTGAATCTAAGACGATAATCACCAGCGGAGTTTCGGATCGAATGATATGACAAGGACTTAGAAAGATCGAAATACACACTGTTGCCTGTTCTGCGTTTTTTGCTAACCCTCTTATTGATCCTGATCGGGAGCAGTATAAGATGAGCTCAGGCTATATTTTCCTCAAACCCTATAATAGTCTGATGATTGAATGTCATCATAGTGGTTCAAAACTCTAATACTCAAACAGGTGAACTTATTAAAGCAAAAAGACACTTAAGTAGGGTTTTGGTGTTCTGATGTAGATAACATTTGACTGAAGCCGTCTAGCAAATGTATCAACTATAGACAGAATGGGATTCTGGCGACCAAACTAAACAGTGAACGATTATGTGATACTGTTATGGAGTGCTAATAGAGGAATTCGGGTTCTATCAGAGCACGTCTGAATCACAATAATACTTAAATTAGTGCATATATTCTTATGCACACTATCCTAGCACCACATTAATGCAAATCTCCCCTTCATAGATTAGTGTAGTATTAAACCCATTTTGAAATAACGCTTATGTATGTAACTTGAATAAGGATTCGAAATAATGGGGGTGAAAATATACGTATCAACTTCATCTCTATCCTATGTTAGATTATGTTACACATAACGACATTTAGCTGAACTTATATTCCTTGGGCTCAAAGTTCTATTTGGCACAGCCGATAGAGAAGTCTCTTGACTATGAATATTACTGAAAGAGGTAAAGGAAGCAGGAATCAACCCACTAAACCATCTTTTCTTACATGGAACCTACAGAAAATGATCGTTTAAAGTTAATACGCTGAGTTTTGTTGATCGAAGCGACTCCATTTCGATTGTTACCCAGTTTTGTCGTGCATATGATCTCAGATGTTACATCCTCTTTGTTTTATGTGAAGTGTGAAAGGAGATCAGACGTGGATTCGGTCTTTTGCTCTCATGCCTACAAAACGTCTGGTATAAATTAAATAATTCCACACGGATACGCGTTTGTATTTGTTATACATAAACTCAACCCACTTCTCAAGTGAATTCCACCATTCGATCAATACATAAATATCTGAGACCAGTCGTATAAATGTTTCGGTAAAAAAACAAGCGTATTTCGCTGTTTTACTATTTAAAAAACACAAACACTAATCGGTGAAAACTTCTGTCTGGTGCAAGAGTATATTGATTCTGTTTCGAATATTAACTAAATTCCTAATTTTTATAATCTAGTTACTTGTAGAGATAATATTCCGCCTGTTTACTTATTCATATAACAGATCTTCATTGTTCTTAACTCACCTGAATAACAATGCGGAAACCACTTGTAATATGAACTGCACTACAATACTGCGAACTAGCTTAAGATTTACGTTACTTAAAACTAATTCAGTAGTTTGTCACGAAATACAAAATATATCGGAAATCCTAAGGGCTGTGATTAACTCAGTAAACTTTTTAAACTTAACATTAGAAACAAGAACTATATTGCCTTAAATCCTTATGCAAACCAACTCCCGGAAAATGATAGGTAGTGAGACCATGTTGAGAATCAGAAGATAATGACGAACAGGATAAAAATTTTGTGACGTTTTTGTGATATCAATCTTACGATTATGTATTTATGCGAAATTTAACCTCTACTCATAGTATATTATGAACACATGTCAACTCCATAATAAAAGATTCTGCTCAGATTATTTTATGAAACTATCACGTAAAAGTTGAATAAATTGACTTCATTTTAATAAAACACCCGGAAGTTTAAGTCATCCCACAAGTCCACCTTTTTAGCAAATATTTTAATCCGCCCTAGAACTTGGGTAAACTGGTGAAGCAAACATATTCACACACTTTATAAACGTACTTCCTTCAAAACTAATCATTAACAACTATCTTAAGATTTATACTGAAGAATCTTTTGTTTTCTTTTTTGAAAAAAATTGGTCAGATACTAATAAGATCATGTTACTCTGAGTTTTGTTTTTTTCTCACTAATATTTACAAAACAAGCAATGCGATAATACTGATAAACATCCTCGGTACATACAATAGTGATGCTTCATTGAATTTGCTATGAAGAGTGGGGAATAAATTTATTTTACAACAAATCAAAGGTTGAATTGTTCCCTATAACATATGCTACCGGAAAAGGCATTTTTGCTTGAAAGTATAGATAACATCATGTTGAATGTAACATATTTTCTGATTTATTTATTTATTTAAACACATAAGCATTGATACAAGGAGGCACCAAGTAGATATGCGCCACATAAATCATTCGATATGTGTGAGGGCTGTGATACTGTCCGGGTGCCCAAACCGAAGAAGGTGGTTTTGTTAGGGAGCCACACCCCGAGCCTTTGACCAAAGGTTTGACCAACACGGCAGTGGAGCATCGTAAGGAGATGCAGTCCCATGGTGTCCGGTGACCAATGATTGGTTCATACGCCATTTGTTCCCGCAGGATACTGGAGCCCATGTGCACCATTGGTTTGGAATCCGGTTAAAGCGCCGGACATTCGCTTTTCGTCCTCTCAATTTCGTAAACAGCACCCCTGCCACGAGAAGCAGTGAGTAGGACTTCCCTGGCAGAGGCTGTATATGCGTGGTCGTGTGAGAGCATATTTTCTGGTACTTTTTTACAATCAACTATATAAGACTGATCTTTATTCTTCAGCTAAACACAAAGTTTAGAATGCAATTTCGGAAGATGTAATTATTTTTAGATTTATAGTTATTTCTCTTCAGTCCTGGTAATTCAAGAAAAAAGTTAAACTCATATTTCAACAGATAGTGATAGAAAAAGTCAATTCAATTGGCAATAAATATATGCAATGTTAAGAGAATCAATCGATAATTTTAGAACGTAACAAATATTTTCTTATTGTGAAAAGAATATTGATGATTGATAAATAAAGTTCTCTAAACAAAGTTTATTGCTGAAATATACAAGTTAAATTAGTGTGACTTCATGATAGTTAACTTGCATTTAGAATAATGAACTAAACTGGATACTTTGTAAATAGTTTAGAAAAATATTTTGGTTTAGTCTTCTATTGTACTCATATTAAACAATGACTTGTTTGTCAGACTAAACCATCTAAAATATTAATTAAAGACGACTGTATTATATAATTATTTATTACTTGAAGATTAAGTAAATGAACATGAAACTGTTAAATCATATGCTTATCATTGACTACCATTCAAGAGAATTCCTAAAGTCATGGTGATAAGTTATGACCAATGGAATGCGATCATATCAGTAGTACGCTAAATAATAAATATAAGCAACTCTTGTTTACAACTTCAAAATATCTCATATTCTATTTAAAACTTGAAGTCCTGTTCACTGATTGTTACATCAAAATACTTTGCTGTCAAATTACATTGACCTTAGATTGACAAAAATGATATACCTACAAATCTCAAATTAATACATTAAATCTATCAAGACAATAAATGCACTTTAGAAGTAAATCTGAGAACGAATAAATTGAAAGGTGGTAAATATAACATTGTAGATAATATTTTGAAAACTTAACGAAGCTCAATGTATTTGGTTGGTTTTCTTTGAACGTTGACAACTTATAAAAAGAAATAGAACACAATATTATTAATTTGTTTCAGTAGCTTCATAAAAAGACTTTAATTAGTATTGAGAGAAAAAAATGAAATACAATCACGACAAATCATTTTCTAACAGATAATTCATATCCGCCGTCTAGTGCTTCCAGATTTTCAACGATGCTCTAACAATGTTCCATCCATCATATCAATCTAATCATAAATCAACAAAATCTGTCAGAGAATCTCATAAACTACTTTACACTTGATGAGGAGTTCAATAATTTATGTGAAACACCTGTCTAACGCTCACTCCAACTATAGCGTCAGACAACGATGAAAATAACTTACAAAATATACAAAATTATCTATTTAAAACCACTTTCTACTGAATATTGGGAAACTAACACCAAATGTTTGAGGAAGGCAAAGGAATCCAACAAAATTATAAATAAACAGAAATTGAAACTGTGCATATATGTCGACTAGTGATAATAATAGTGATTATTATTATTATTATTAGAAAGAGGCATGAACTTACAGGAAGAATTATCACGAATAGTCGTCTAATTCCTAGTCAACTTTTTATACGAAACCATCATATATTTAATCCAAGTTTTTTTAAAGCAATGTTTTCTACTTGCAGTTTATATTACAGAATAACGTAAACACAATAGATAGTCGTGAAAATGTAATAGATACAATACAACCAACGTTTTACATAACAGTGAATTCCAAAATTAAAGAATCACGTTCAAGTATAAATAGATCAGAATGAAATGATGTATCATTTGAGGTTAAGCAAACTAGTATATGTCCGTTTATCGATTTTTCAGTTGACTAGCTGCTCAATCAGAGACACATTTACATGCAGGTCAGATACCTTTTTTCCTTGCCTAGTTAGCGTCTCTATCCCTTTTATTCCAAAGGAAAAGAAAGAAACAAATTCTACAGCTCTCACAGGGTATCAGAATAATCAATAATCGATAGGAAGGGGGTGAAATAGACAAAATTTACTGAAGGGCAGGAGAATTACATAAATAAATGGTGAGATATACAAATAAATTTACTTTATTGATTGTTTCAAATCCAAAGTGTCGACAATAAAATAAGTCAGTAATATGCAGTGAGAATATAATAGGAAGGAAAAAAGATGAAGGTTAAACCTGCATAGCCTTTAACTAATCATTCGAGTATTGATAACACTGATATCGAAAGATGGAGAAAGGAGTATTGAATAGACTGGTTACAACTAACGCTATTGGATTATGAAATCCTGTTTGCTCACTATCCTTACATTTGGAAGCTGTTTATTTTTTAAATGACATATTAATCAATATAAATGTATATATGTACATAGCACCAGTTATGATAAGGATAGGTATTGACAAAATAGTCAATAAAACTGATCAAACGAACCATCAAAATACTCTTTCGATAACACGAGGTCTAGAAATGAAGTATAATTAGTCAATAAACTAATGAGGTTCATAAAACTGTAAACTGAACAAGTTATTTGGATGTTTCATTAGGTTGCTTATCTTATAATTAAATAACGAGTAACAAAAGAATTAGAAAGTAGTAGTAGATGACTAGACTAGAAAACAACATCCTATTATGAATAAGAAATCGGAATTTACAGATAGTTTTTAGTCTAAATAACTTGGATTGGTTGAGGTTAGACATTAACACCATTGGATACCTGCTCAGTAGTCCAGTAGGTTAAGCATTCGCGCGCGAGACGGAAGGCCCTGGGTTCGAGTCCCACGAGCGGGATCGTGGATGTGCACTGCTGAGGAGTACCACAATAGGACAAAACGGCCGTCCAGTGCCTCCAGGCTTTCAATGGTGGTCTATCATCAATCGGTTCATGATCTCAATTAAGAAAATATGTAGAAGTATTGAATATCTGTTCATGAAAATCAAACCAACAACTTATGTATAAGCATGTTACTACTGATTTAGTTTTTCCCATTCAGAATGCTTATCTTTTATATTCAATTAGTTTGTGGTTTGGTACAATAGTTTTCAGATGCTAACTGATAGCAGTTGCCAATGAAACCTGAAAAAACTTATATTTGTTTCCTAAATATATATTTGTATTTAATAGTTGAGTTCATGAGTCAATTAAGGCTAGACCATCATGGAGAACCTAGAGGCACTGGACGGCTGTTTCGTCCTAGTATTGGACTCCTTAGCAGTGCTCATCCACGATCCTGCACGCTCAACCTCTAGACCACTGATCTGGCATCTAACAATGTTAATGCCCAACTTCAATCGATCCATGATCTTAAGCAACCATTCATCCATTGTCTGAAAAGGATAACTGTCCCCACCCGACACGGATTGGATTCCATTGGTCACGGATTCTCATTAGAACTCTAGGAAATGCATCTTGAAAATAGTCCCTAGTGAGCACATAATTATTATCAGAATGGCGATTTGTGAAGATTGTAGTAATTTTGATAGTTGAATTCATGAGTCGATCTAAGCTAGACCATCATCGACTCATGAATTCAACTATTACAAACACTACAATCTCTACAAATCCTCATTCTGATATTAAGTTTATCGTTGTTGAATCTAAACTTATTTAGTATTCATAACTTCTTAATCGATTTCAATAGACGTATACAAATTAATTCAAAGAAAATTTTCATTCATAAAGAGATCAGGTAAATGTGTGTATTCTAATAATCTTAACAAGGAAAGAGAAAGACATAATTAATAAAAATTTCTGAAAGAATTTAATCTTTTTCTAGTTTTCTTTATTATACTGAATGAAAATACGTTGTGAACAAATAGTTTTTACATTAAATTACTTTTATACAATTTTTCTCGCAAGTAAATATAATATAATCGATGTTATTTCTAAAACGGTTACAGATGAAAGTGATCTCACAAAATGTCACACATGAAATGAACAACAACAAAATTAACATTACTAGAACATCGGAATGTAAAGAAAATTATTTCAAAATGATCACTACAATATGATATATCCCTTCTTTTTTAATTGATGACTACAACATGCTTCGGTCTGAGCGCCTGGATAGTATTCCAGCCTCTCTTACAAATCAAATGATTTGTGTGGTGCATATATTTTTGGTACCTCCTTGTACCAGTGTTTATGTACTACCAAAAACCAAAAATCTAAGTATTAGTAAATCATCCTATCTATTAATGAACATATTTAGAATATTCTTAGTTAAACAACGGATTTGTATTTATTACAGAGGTGATGAATATGATAATTTATATGTCGGTTACAAATAGAGTAGGATTGATTGCTTCTAGGTTATCAACCAAGTAATTCAATATCTGAATGATCTCCTTGATCAATTATGTGTCTACCTATAAACTATTACAAAAAAAGGATTTTTTTGAAAAAAAATAATAACTCAATACGTAGAATTTATATAGTAGATAGATAACTAGGTCAGCCAGTAGTTTTAAAAATGTTTAATTAATAAATTCTACATTATTCAAAAAGATTACAATGTCATTATCATTAACTTTTATGTATTTATTTTTATTAAAAATAAGCTGTCAGATATTATTTTTATGTTAGGTAGTTTTAGAGAGATTTAGTTGCTTTAAAAGTTAATTTTTATCACGATAATATTGAGTGAAAATCGTGCCGTATCCAAAAATTAACTAAATGATAAGATTGTGGAACTAGAACATTAGGTTCTCATCCAATAGTTTGAACGTATTATGTTCATTACAAGGATTAATTATTGTGTGTTGAGTACATTGTGAGTTTGCGAATGCATCCTTTTAAAGATTATCTAAACTATAATGAAACAACTATTTGATGCACCTTGGTGTCTAAATTATAGTTTCCTGTTGACAAAATATATCTTCAAACATAAACAAATCACACCCATGTTAGTTTAAAATTAAGAATAAAAGCGACAGGGTTTTATGACCTAAACTCATGCTGATAAAAAGCTTTCTGATGTTCAGTTTTTCACTCATCACTAATTTTTTCTATATATAAACGTAGAATTTTCTGGATTTATTGGAAAACTAGCTCGTAAGCTACTAGTATTTGACCACAGATGCTTTAGAAATATTGCTGGCGTCTGCTGGGATCATCGGGTAAGTAATATTGAAGTTAGACGCAGGATATTAGGAAAGGATGGTAAATCAGTTGATGAGTTTGTGAATCTTCATCGACTGAGATGGTTAAACCACGTGTTACGTATGCCCGAACACCGATTACCACGACGTACAATGCTAACCGGTGTTAGAGATGGTTGGAAGAAAGTTAGGGGCGACAAATTAAAAAGTGGCATCAGTGCTTGAAGTCACTAACTTATAGTCAGAGCCATGTTGGAAGATGCAGATTACTTGATTTGGGTCCGTGCGACTATTGTAACAAGTAGTTGGAGACTCTTGGTGACATGGCTCAAAATCGATCACAATGGCGTCGGTGTATACACTCTTTGTCTGCCCTTAAACGGTGAGATTAAAATTGCTTTATACCTCTACGAACTAATTCTTTCTTCCCTTATTATATCCTTATACACAATCTTTATTTTATATATTACTACCATTGAAGTAACTACTTCTATGAATTTGGTGTTTATCTTGCTGTGCTAATGAGGTGTGGCAACTTGGACTGATGCATATATGTGCCTGGTCCTACGTTGTAGCTGACTGACTGACTGACTGACGTGATCTTTCATCATGAATATTTTTAAATGAATGTCGATTGATAAGTTGGCTGATTTAACATCAAACCTTACATAATGATGTGTTATTATAAATGACCAAAAAGCTGTTGTTAAACACTACAGAAAATATAAAAGTTTATAATATCCAATGATAAGTAAACAGGAAAAAGATATTCTATAACCAGAATAGTTTAAGTGATATCAAATAAGTTAAATCTTTTCCATCATTTTAAAATCAATAATTCTGTACATGACTGAAATTAGAAATCAGTAACGTTATACACTAATAATATATCAGTTAACTTTGTGATTATTCCCAAGCTTTTTCTACTCTATGTAATAATACACTGAAAGATAGAGAGTAAATTACTACAAATAGTTAACATTCCAATAGTATAATTCGATTTGAAATGGTTCGGGTTATCCCGTTATTGATATTTTGGACTGAAATTTGGTCAATCTTGGTTGGTATATGGGCATCCTATGTGAATTACCTCTATATGGTCACAATAACACAAATTCATATGGGATAAATGAAATGTGTCTAGCAGTAGATTCTTGGATTCCACTGTTAGCCACATTCCATCTATTCTATTTCAATATTATATTATAATATGAATAACTCGTAATTAGGATGAAATATCTAACAAATATTCTGTATTCTTTAGGAATTATTCATACGCGATTAGAAATAACTTAAAACTCACGGGAAATTTTCTGTTTATTGCTTAAATATTTATTATGAATGAGCATCCACCCTGTTCATTGATGAACAGGGTGGATCTGATGCAGATGTGAAGGCGCGGATCGGCAAAGCAAGAGCAGCATATTTACTACTGAGGAACGTCTGGAACTCAAAGCAACTGTCAACCAACACCAAGGTCAGGATTTTCAATACAAATGTCAAGACAGTTCTACTATATGGGGCGGAAACCTGGAGAACTACGAAAGCAATCACCCAGAAAATACAGGTGTTTATTAACAGTTGTCTACGCAAAATACTTCGCATCCGTTGGCCGGACACTATTAGCAACAACGTACTGTGGGAGAGAACAAACCAGGTCTCAGCGGAGGAAGAAATCAGGAAGAAACGCTGGAAGTGGATAGGACACACATTGAGGAAAGCACCCAACTACGTCACAAGACAAGTCCTCATATGGAATCCGCAATGTCAAAGGAAAAGAGGAAGACCAAAGAACACATTACGCCAATAAAAAAATGGAAACAGACATGAGAAAAATGAACAAGAATTGGATGGAACTAGAAAAGAAGGCCCAGGACAGAGTGGGTTGGAGAATGCTGGTCTACGGCCTATGCTCCATTGGGAGTAACAGGCGTAAGTAAGTAAGTATTAGTGATCGAGTTGATTATTGACAGACCAATAAACAACTAACACAAAGGGAATAAATTTTTAAAAAAAATCTTTTTAATTTGTTTTCCATTAGAAAATTCATTGCGAAACACGATCTTATAATAAGATGGTTTATATATCAAATACCTGATATTCAAATATGAAGTTATGATTATGAAAAGTCTGTTTAAAGGCTTATTCAATTGTAATTAAATATATCGAATTATGACATACTACAAGTTGTCTAAAATTACAAATGATTAATCTACCCGCCTATAAACTAATATATTTACGTTCATTTACTTCACATTTAAAGAATTGATGACTTATGTATATAAATGAACTACAGTTAAATATCTAGTCAATATTCTAATATTTTTAATTATTACATTCAGTGATATAGATTTGGTGCAATAAAACAACCTTTTTAATTAAAGACGACAGGTGAAATAGTATGCCTTAACATTTTTGTCAATAATGAACGTGTAGTCAATGTCCACAATTCCCTTCTTTTGAATTCGAATTATTATTATTATTATTATTATTATTATTATTATTATTTACATATCAAAATAAGTCATTGAAATTTTGTTTTATTTATGGTCATTATTTATTCGATATTTTGTTGTTAAAATAGATGAAAACAAAAACAGAATGGAATGGGAAAAAAGTGTTTGATTTACTATTATTTGTTTATTTTTCCCATTGTTTATTTCTCAAGTATGTAATACACATAGTGAATAAACATAAATCAATCATTAGTCAATGTAAAAAATTGACAATTTAATTCTATTTGACCGACATTAGTATTTTTTTTAAATGGATTAACAATTCATAGATATTTAAAGGCATCGCCTATTTTGTTTTTCTTTATTATTATTCTTTTGTTTATCTTAGAGAATAGAGCTGAACATACTTTATGTAATGATTATAGTTATACTGAGCAATCATAACCCTCTGGTGTGTGCTACTTATCTTGACATAAGTAGTAAATAACACTAGTCAGGAGTAGAATGTATGGCAGCGGAAGATCAAAAAGATCGAGGAGGAAAGAACGAGAACAGAAAGCGATTGGTATGAAAATGAAAGAATAGTGAAGTCTGAGATAAATGATTAACATTTACAAAGGAACGATCAAGTTTAAGACAATTGATTGATATTTTACAAATTAAGTATTTACTGTATGATTTTGAGATTTTACTAAGAGATTCTGTAATTTTAGGTTTACATACATTCGTTTTTCCTCACTGGTGTTCTTGTTCACTATAAAGCCACCTTACAATAGGATTAAACAAATATTATGTTCTAACTTAAATTATTAGGATAATCAAATTCTCATCAAAACTTCAGGGGTAAAGCAATTCTATAACAGCCTTGGTTTTTTATAGTTGTGATTATAGAATGTTGTTGAGACTTCTGAATTTGTAGATTTACTTCACAAACTGACCTTGTTAAGACAACCATTGAAGTCCAAAAAACACAAGGAAACTATTAAGTCCTAGCATAAGAATTATCAGAAGTTTGTATTCACGACCTCACACGGAGTCAAACCGAGGAAATCCAGATCTCTCAGCAAGTACCTAGTCTTCGAGGTCACGAGTCAGGATACAATGTTCTGCATTCATTATTTCAATCATTTTGTGATATTTTATAAACATCATTAATCGTCATTGATTATATTTGTCTCACACCCAATATAGTTAAAATGTAAACAATTGTGGCATTGTACTGATCTGAAGATTAAGAGCTTTCCATGAAGTCTAAAGATCCTGGGTTTGATAACTCGTGGATTCGTGTATGTTCGCTGCCGAGTTGTCTCACATTGGGACGAATTAGCTATCCGGTGCTTCCTGGTTTTCACTAGTTTCCCAACAAAAGTCAATTAGTGACATGATATTTTCTATACAGATACCATTTCTTGATGATGTTTGTGTCTAATTAATATTTAAAATTATTCATTTTACTTTGATTTATTTACTTGGTCATTAAAAGAAACTGCTTAATGGGAACGGACTAACTAACTTGACCCTATTGTTTTAGAAGAAATAGTACACTATCCATCAATCTAATTGCTGTCTTTACTCCAGATAGTGTTTACATTAGCTACTTGTAAATTAAAAATCGTATCTCAATAATTTAAGGACTCAATTTTTCAACAATTGAGTAGTAAGCTCAGATGCAAATACACAAACTTCTAAAGTGGAATAATGTATTTGTAAAATCTCAGCAAAAGCATTTGAAAAGCTTGGACCAAATCGCCAGGAGAAACGTTGGATTCACTTCAAATTCTTTCACTGAGATTTTACAAATACATTCTTCCTATTTAATGTCTCACACTAACTCGACCCCCGAATACTGTGAAACTACATAAACTTCTATTTGAGTATATAGATTGTATGAGTATACTTCCTGAAACACGTTTGTTTTAGCCAAAGGCCTAGCATAGACATCCAAAGTGGATTATTAAACAATATACATGTTCTGCTATATAACTGAAATTTATTTCCTAATAAAATTAATCCTAAGAGTTCGCTAACCGTTCATTGCTAGACAATCTGATAAGAGACACTGAAAGGAACTCAAATTTACCATTATTTACAATAATGTCCTCTAGTATTGTACCTTTATCTTATTACACTCTGACTTGTTGTTTATCATTCTGCTCTTAGCTATCTTTTAGCCAATATTGTCAATTCAAAGTATGTGGGAAAAAGTTTGAAAAATTGGAGATAGTTTATATTCAAGGATAAAGATATTTATGAACTACTGAAATCAACAGATAATAAGTACTTTTCTATTGTTGATGAACTTAAATCAATAGACAAATGAAAATCATAAAATACTATTGTAATTTATGAACTTCAGAATGTAAAATTATTACAGTTTAAGAAAATGTCTGCTTCAAATCTTTACAACTGATGATGCAGTTTGTTCTGGAAATATCTCTTGTGTGGACTAAACTTTAGTCATTAGCCTGAGAAAATTAAGACAATGTGATTATTTGACCTAACTGTTATAATCTTATTACTTTTCATATTAGTTTGAATTTGTTTATTTCTGTGGAAATAAATCAGAATGTTAGAAATCACCTTTAGAGGTATAAAATAAACATCGTTTCAGTAGAAGGACTGTGTAGCTAAACCTGAATTAGCTAGCATGACGAAAATTAAAGGGCAACAATAATGACTTCTAAATGTATATGGTATTTATTTGACTTGACATTCACAACTATCCTAAATGAAACAAAAAAAACTTTAAAGGGAGGCACATCTTCAGGAATACAATCATTCTGCATTCTTTCCTTTTTGAGAACCAATTGTCATACGGTATATATCCAATTTAATTAATCGAGTGATATATTAGAATAAAAAACTCAAAGGTGTTTCCAAATTGGTTCTTGGAATTTCCTGGATGTTGACTAAAAGGAACACAAACTCGTTCTTGAATTAAAACTTGTAACCATCATACTATAATTAAACTAACGGTTCATGACTCGTTCCTCGTCAACAAAACCAGTCTATTTACACAAAAAGTTACAAAACCCTGGGTTTATAGCTCTTATCACGTTCCCTTATTAGTTAGTTTGACGTGTACATTAATCAATATACATTTCTAATAAACGATATCATATAAATCATACTTCCATGTTTTTATATGTTTATTAAACTATGAAAGTTTCAGTGTTAATGCAAATTGTTTTTACATTGAAAATTCAATTATTTCTCACATTAATAACATTTAATGAATTTTAACAATAAGCTCATATTCAAGATATTTTTACTAGGTCGGTCAACTAAGATCAATTCGGTGAAATAAGGCACAACATTTTATAGCTTAAGTTTGAGGAATGGTTTCCAGATATCATAAAGTCATAAAGTTTCAAATCCACAAAATTACTGAAAAATGTGATAAACTCACCAAGATCGACTAAACCAAAAAGTTTATCCTTTTTACGTCTCTTTTTGCTAGTATCATGTTGACTACTTGTTGTAGATTGAGGATTCTGTGGTCTTGGCGGTAATTCTTTAGGTGGTGATGGACGTTTGGGTGTACTTACTGACTGAGAAGGCGACGGAGGGACTGGAGGTGGTGGTGGTCTCATTGGAGGTGTTAAACTGTTTTCATTATTTATTTTCATCAAGCTTTCAGTAGATGCACATGTGATAATGATTGAAGGTGTTGTTAAATAAGTGTCTCTGTTATCACCCACATTTTCCCACTCTGAACTGTAAGTAGTTAATTTAGTAAGCGAAAATGGATCTTGACTTAGTTCTTCATTACTTGATTCATACTGATCAATATTCTCTTGTTCTTGTACTTCTTTACTATAGTTAGTTTCATTTACTAGAATGTTTTGTTCCTTCTCAATAGTTATAACTAGTGGTTGTTGATTTTCTTCATCATATCTATAATAATCGTCTTCTGAATGACTAGGAACATATTGCCGACCATCAGTTTCGTCTTGGTATACATTTCTAGTATCGCACTGTATATTTTCTTTGTTTGCATCCTCTTCTTTATCTGACTGTTTTATAGATGTGAGTGATTGATTCATTGAACTTGGAATACTTTTTGTACTTTCATCATCTTGTTCTCCTATATCGTGTTCCTCCTCATTATCACTAGATAATGAGGATTGCTTTGGTGTTTCATTAGTAAATGATAAGACGTCATCATAATCAGTATGATCAATCACAGGATAGTCGATTTCATATTCAACAACTAATTTTGTTACACTTTTATCATCATCAAAATAATTGTTATTATTTGCATAGATTGCATACCCATTTTCCATCGAATTCTCTCCTTCCGATTCATACTGTAAATCTGTACTGTCATACGTATATGTTGATAAAATGTTTTTGTCAATTTCATTTTTATTATCATTGTAATTATCACGTACACTGGACGATAAATTATTCAACTCGATATTGATATTTTCAAGAGATTGTGATTGTGACCCAACCGGTGTATTAGATTCATTATCATCCACTGTTCCAATTGTTTTTTGCATCTTGTTTTCATCACATGTTGACCACTGAAATGTTTGAGATTTATGCATAGAATCACTTTCTACATCCGACATATCTGTTAATTCAAAACAATCATCTTGAGCTAGAGGTGCTGGAGATTCACATTCTTTTGTTTGTCGTTCGCCAAATTTTGAACTAACTACACTTTCTACTTTACAATTATTATTAATAGTGGTACTAGTAACGGTACTATTTATGTGGGTTGAGGTATTATTTTCGATCGTACTTGGTGGAACAGATATTGCCCTGACCGACTTTTGATGAGCTTTACGATTAGGACTTCGAGTTCTTCTGAGACTTGCAAGTACCTGAGCTCGAATAGAAGATGAAGGGAAAGATTTCGGATCTTGTCCGGATGAGATTTTCTTTGAAGGTCTTGTACGAGATCTGACCACGGGACTCTGAAATTCATTATCGCTATCATTCTGACTTAGTGATGTTTGATCAGCTGATTCACTGCGTTTCTTAGCCTGAACTTTCGAACTTCGACGACTAATAAATGCAATTGGATTAAATTTAAAACTCATTTCTCAAATCATATATGTAATTGGGATACCTTGGCATAGAGAATAACATAAAATCTGAGATTAAAGACATCTTGTATAAGTGTTTTCAGCACAACTTCAGTTCTTTAGATTTCAAATAATTAAATGTATAAATATACACGTGGAAATTGAGTTACTCAGCGTCTGTTATTAAACCAGTAATCATGGTTTATCCATATTTCTCACATGTTTTGAAAAATCGAAACTACTGATGTGTGGTCTGTTTGTTTATCCAATATTAACATCCACATGTCTGCTTATGCAGTGATGATCGTATTATTCAAAATGGTCAGATATTGTAGTAAGGACAGCCACAAAATATCCTTGTCCTCACTACTACCAACTAGTTAGGAAACATTTAATTTAACAAAAGGTGAGAGACTGACAGATATACCTTGCATCACTTTATCAAATAGGAAAGTAAAAATAGCTCAAATTCAAATTCCACCCACGTAAAAAAACCTCATTTTGCCTTTCGTAGGGTGAGACTTGAAACGATCTAGTAGTGGTGATGGGAGATCGAAGATTTTGAAACAATTTGAGTAATGATATTCTTAAAAACATAACTTGAAGAACTGATTCTTATGGTAATTTATAATCACTTGGACAAAGTCATAGATTTTCATTTCGATTTTCTGTTCAAACTTAATTAAGATTATTTAATATTAAATTTTGATTTTAACGTAGATGATTTTACTCGGAAACTTAAAATTATTGACGACAATTTTCTTTATCAGAATGGGAGTTTGTAGAGATTGTAGTAACTTTAATAGCCGAATTCATGAGTAGATCTAAGCTAGACCACGATTGAAAACCAAGGAATATTGGACAGCTGTTTCGTCCCTGTATGGGACTCCTCAGCAGCGCGCACGCAGGACTCGAACCCAGGGAAGATTTTCAGTCGATAGAGAAGTTTGTTTGTTTATTAACAAGTGATGTGAGTAATAAACTGTTTTTCACAAAGTAAAATTAAAGAATAAAAATGAGATAAGACCACTTTGTGGAATTTACTCAACCCATAAGTCTTCACTTAAAAAGGATGATGAATAGGTTTGTTCTTTGTGAAGTTAGTTTCCATCATAGACTGACTTCATCTAAAGAACAATTGGAAATCTGGGGGGAATGAAACTTAATACACCAAAGGCAACAAGTACGTGAATAAAAGTTAATCCGCTTTTTGTGTTCTAACTGGCACTTAACTTCAAATAAATATCTAAACGCTTTAGTATATCTGGTATGTAACTAACAAGAGAATCCAAGAAACGTATTTCATTCTATTTGAAATTTGTCAGTTAGATTTACCTACGTTTGAGAGTTGAAGTTCACAGTTATTCAAGCCCAATAACTTTCGCTTCAAATAACATTATCATTTAAACCACTGAGACCGGATGATCACCAGCGTCTTTGGCTAAGATGGTATTAGTAAGAATTTATACCTTCTCGTTGGTGATGTTTGGCGCTAAACCCAATCAGTCCCTGTTGTTATATACGCATCATGATAGGTTTGTCACGATAGAGCTTTTAGTCACAAGTTTTTAGTACAATTGGTATTTGAACAATATTTCATAAAGATTTCTTTTTATTCAGTTCAATATTTTAGAAAAATGAAGTGTAGGCTTTCTTCTTTGCAATATATATATATATATATATATATATATATATATATATATATATATATATATATATATATATATATATTGCAAAGAAGAAAGCCTACATAAATATATATGGTCTTCAGTGCTGTTAGAGGTAGGATGGCGGTAATCACTTTCCAGTTACCCATACCGTGAAAGGGTTCTTCGAGAGGTACGTGAAAATGAAAGTTCAGCTGGCCTTCAGCGACTCTACAACTACCCTCCATTCCCAGACAGCGTGAATGGAACATGGAAGTAGGTCCCCCAAATCTAGCAGAAGTTCAAAAGGCTATAGTTAATCTGAAACGAGGAAGGGCAGCTGGTTCAGATGGATTGGCTCCAGAGGTCTTTAAGGATGGTGGTCCAATTTTAGCGATTAGGTTGACTAATATTTTAGCTAAGATCTGGGAGTTGGATGTAGTCCCATCTGATTGGTCGCAATCGCTTATTGTTCCGATATATAAGAAGGGGTCAAAATCATCCAGTGACAACCATAGAGGGATTAGTTTGACTAATATAGTATCTAAAATACTAGCCTCAAAATTATCGGGCGCCTAACTAAGACTCGTGAACTGCAAACACGAGAAAATCAGTCTGACTTCAAACCTGTTCGTGGCTGCATCGACTACATATTCACCATTCGTCAGGTGACAATAATGGTCTTCCTTGAATTAAAAGAAGCATTTGACTCTGTAGACCGAGAGGTTCTGTGGCAGTGTCCGTCACTGAAAGGTGTACCTCAGAAGTACCTTGTGAAGGCTCTTTACTCGAACATTACTAGTCGAGTCAGAGCTTATGGCGAACTGTCACCTGCTTTTGCAACCTCAAGTGGTGTCCGTCAAGACTGTACACTTTCTCCATTTTTGTCCAACTTCATCATAGACATACTGATTGAAATAACGTTCTCGTCTACTGAATTCTGTGGTATTAATCTCCTTCCAGGAGGTCCACTTATCGACTTGGAATATGCAGATGACATAGTCCTGTTTGGTGAAGACGCTGACAAAATGCATATTCTTTTGGTAGCGCTGAGCAGAAATGTCAAAATGTTTAGGATGCGCTTCTCCCCCTCTAAATGCAAGTTGTTGCTTCAGGACTGGTCTGCGTCAACACCTGAACTAAAGATAGGGAGTGAAGTTGTCGAATGAGTTGAAAAACTCATTTATCTTGAAAGAATGATCAGCTCTAATGGGTTGGTGTCTGACGAAACCTCAGCACGGATTCGAAAAGCTCACTTGGCGTTTGCCAACTTACGTCACCTATGGCCAAGGTGAGATATCTGTCTATCAATTAAGGGACGAGCATACTGTGCGGCAGTCCGTTCTGTTCTACTTTTTGGCTGCAAAGCGTGGACATCAAGAGTAGAAGATACTCGTAAGTTACTAATATTTGACCACAGATGCCTTAGAGATATTGGTCGCATCTGTTGGGATCATCGGGTAAGTAATATTGAGGTTAGACGCAGGGTATTATGGAATGATGGTAAATCAGTTGGTGAGGTTGTTAATCTTCATCGACTGAGGTGGTTGGGCCACGTGTTACGTATGCCCGAACACCGATTACCACGACGTGCAATGCTAACCGGTGTTGGAGATGGTTGGAAGAAAGTAAGAGGCGGCCAAACAAAAACGTGGTATCAGTGCTTGAAGTCACTAACTTATAGTCTGAGCCATGTTGGTAGATGCAGACTACTTGGTCGGGGTCCGCGTGACTATCGTAATCAATGGTTAGAGACTCTTGGTGACATGGCTCAGAATCGACTACTTAGGATATTAAACATCAGCTCATTATTCATTACGGCTGAGTTAAACTACCTACTTAGGATTCACGAGGCAACATAATATCAAACAGCTGAGTAATTTCAGTAAAAAAATTGAGTCAAATTTGAAAGTACTTGTTACTCCTACAAAGGATGAAGTAGCGACAATAAGTCAATCAGCTACCTCTAACAGCATTCAAGACCACTGTATTCATAATCAGTGTCCCTCCTAAATTCCTATTCCTTTCTTAGCGACAATAATAATCTTTCTAGTCAATCTAAATAATTAACAACCAAAGAAAATTAAAATGTCAGTTACTTTCATAAGTATTAAAAACATATACTTGTTTTTACATTATTTATTTAAACACATAAACATTGGTACAAGGAAGGCACCAAGTAGATATGCGCCACATAAATCATTCGATTTGTGTGAGGGCTATGATATTGCCCGGGTGCCCAAACCGAAGAAAGTGGTTTTCTAAGGGAGCCACACCCCGAGCCTTTGACCTAAAGGTCTGACCAACAAGGCAGTGAAGCATCGTAAGGAGATGCAATCCCATGGTAGCCGGCGACCAACGATTGGTTTATACGCCATTTGTTCCCGCAGGATACTGGAGCCCATGTGCACCATTGGTTTGTGATCCGGTTAAAGCGCTGGACATTCGCTTTTCGTCCTCTCAATTTCGTAAACAGCACCCCCGCCACGAGAAGGCAGAGAGTAGGACATCCCTGGCAGAGGCTGTATACGTGTGAGATAATTTCGAGAGGGATGGCCCACCCCACTCCCGGCCATACCAGGGCATTTTTACAAATATATTATTCGGAGTAATTAAAATTTCGTACCCATTATTCAGTTTGAAGCTTTTAAAATGTGGAAAAAATTTTAAGAGGCCACCTATAATGATTAACGAAATAGTATTTATTGTACCTTCCATATCAGTGTAACAATTAAGATTCAGATATACAGACAAAAAACTGTCAAATTCTAAGATAAATTCTAAATGTCTTTTCGTTTAGTGAAAAGATTGTCATAATGTGAGAAAAATACAGCATCTGTTCTCACATTTTTCGATTCTTTTCACATATGTTAGCACAATTATGTGAAAATTAGGTATAAATCAAACACGACAGTTCTTACACTGGCTAAAATAACCGGATAACTAAGGTTCACTATTACCTTAGTCAATCTCTGTCCGCATTCGTTTCCAATCATTTTGATATATTTACCAACCTAAAAATCACTTTGAATAACGCATAACCAAAAATGGTTTGATGAAAACTTTATATGAAATTGGAATACAAGTGAGTTTCATCATAGTGGTGATAGGAAATTCGCATCTCAATAAGGGTATAATTTTCAGTCTTAGTAAAACCATGTTTCGCCTTAGAAATAGTGAGCTACTTATGAGTAGCTTAACTCTAAATCGGGCAAAATATAAAGGAACTAAATGGATCTAATTTTCCTTTCTTAATATATTGGACAACTTCACAAGTACTAAGACTTTGGATTTAGGTCATGACCACGTTCCATGAACCGATAACTCACTAGTTCTATAAAACTATCCCGCATATGCTGCAATTAAAAAAAGAGTAATGTGGAGGACAGATGAAGGGTACTATGTAGAGATAGAAAGCTGGTTGATGAAGATGTGTTACGCATGACTAGTTACTGTCAACTGTGATGCATTATTTATCATAGCATGGGTGAATTTTATGAAAACAAGGGTATATGGAGGGAGTCAAATAATTGACTGTCTGTCTGCGGAAGTAAAGGTTAATTAGTCTGTGAAATCCTTTAGTAGTAGACTGTTAGTTTAAGAGTGATTCATCAATCACAAATAATGGGAATAATACATACAGGTGTGGGATGAGAGTTAACAATTATAAATGATCTCGGGAGCAACTGAAGCTTACACAAGATTGACCAAACTTGCATTTACTTACGAATAGCAGTTTTCAATAATCGAGAAAATAACACTAAACTTAGATTTCTTTAACTAATGAGTAAATCAGTCATATATTTGTGAACATCAAAAACAAATACATGTAAAGCAATAATATATTTTTATACATTACAAAACATATTAATGATTAGCATGCGCACAAAAGAGATCAACTAAAAATGAAACTGGCAAATAAACTATTTTGATTCATATACAAATAAACGATTAAAAAGTATAAAACATGAAAATAAACGGATAGCTCAAGTGAATAAAATATAGACGAAATTGTTTGTAAGATAAAAACAAAATAAGCGCTAGAATAGGCACTTGTAAAATGTACGACCTTCAACAAATTTTATTGACACATTTGATTAATCAAGTGTTTTTGAAAGTTTGTGTTGATTAACAAGAACATATGAATTCACGATGTTTGTGCAATAGAGGTAATAACGTATAATAACTGATAGAAACTATGAACCAAGAAAATGTTAGACTTTTAAAAGAAAAAGATCCTTAAGATATTTAACAGACAGTCGGTTGTCGGATTACTTCACTGACAGATTTCACATTGTTATAATTCATCATGACCAACTAGGATTTCCCCAAAATTGGTTGCCTGGCTACCAACAAATAAGTCGTAACGATTTAGTATTTCGTTTTTGCTGAGTTTTCCATCCTAAATAATATTAACAGAAAATTTAAAAAATATGCGATATATATTTGACAAAATAAAAGTTTGAGTAAAATTCGTCTCTACCGAGAACAAATTAGATCGATGTGATCCCATACACAAAATGATAGTTGGTAGCCATTGTAAATGACGGGATGGTCATAATTGTACAAGTCTATATTGCTGACACTAGCATAAAGAAGGCTTTCCCGAAAAGGATAACATACTATTTATCATATGTTATTCGAATGAAAATACTTCTCTAGATCCGGAAATTTTCAGAGTTCAATATTAAACTAATTTTTTGGTTGGAAAATACAAGGTTACGATTAGCATGGAAAACAATTAAGAGCCATCTTACCTTTTAAGTCTCTCGATATAAATAGCAACAAAAACTTACAATGGAAAACTGGCAAGTATTATAAAGACACTAGTCATATCTGAGATCATATTTACGAAAAATTAAGAAGACACAATAATCAACATAAGCTCTACCTGATCTGCATCTGATTCTGAGAATAAATGGGTTACTTCTGCTTGGACATGATTATAATCTTCAGGTACGATCCATTTGCCGACCTCATCTAGATCCAGTTTTCCATCCCCATTAATATCGCGTCGTTTGGCGAATTCCTCTCTTTCAGTTTTAACCCATTCAGGCTCCGTTTCATTAGGTGAATTCGGAGACCACAGATCTTCTACAAGACAAATTCCCAATAAACATCGAATAAAGATAGAGTACCAATAAAAAATCAATGATGTAGCGTAAAACTTCACTAACTCTTCAAGCTAATTTACCAGTAGTTAGATGAATGAAAAAATACTGCTTGAAGGCCAAAGTCCTCAAGTATTTAATCAGTGTGAGAGAATTAATTCTACTTGAAATTAAATTTTGACTTAAATATTCCCATTTTAGAATCAACTGGATGATTTTTTGCCCCATTATGTGCTCAACTAGTTTCTGTACCTTCTGCGACAATTTGTAGACTCAACGAGTATTTTAGTTGACTACCCGCCCATATAAAACTTCAGTATTAAAGATGATTAACAGTAGAAATACCTAATTGTTCCGCTATTACTAACGAATAAACTTTTAGTGGTAAAGCCCGTGATAAGCTCGACTGATCACAATATTAGTCTGTCAATCAGTCGAAACAGGCAGTAAAATAGTTAAGAATCAGGAAATAAACCGTGGACAATACGTAAGAACTTTCGTCTAAATTTGATCGAATAGTTTCACAGCATTTGTATTCGATCGCTGGTTTTGTTAGCGATCCTACCCAGTTGTACCACAATTTAAACCAAGAGATAGAGACTCCATAAATCAGTTTATTTATTATTTATTTCAACACATAGATATTGGTACAAGGAGGTAACAAATACATATGCGCCACACAAATCTCATTAGATATGTGTGTGAGGGCTGTGATACTGCCCGGGTGCATATTGTTAGGTAACAGGTGGTCCTGTCATATGCTTTAAGGGTACTTATAGTCAGATACTAGCAATCTACGGATGTTCTTCACTTATAAAGGCCTTGTTGATTTAGAATACCTAGAAAAGGACATAACCATATAAATCAATGGACATCTACAACCTCATTAACAGGCTTATTCTGCCTACCTTAAAAGTTATACTATCAGTAGTTTGGCCAAAAATAGAGTTTGAAAATAACAATTCAATTAAAGTTTTGAAGACCGAATATTTCCGACATAAAAATCTGAAGAAATACATCAACAGTGAAAACTTACTGATATATTCATCAAGATCAACGAAGCTATCATTATTTTTGTCAATCTCTTCCATTGTTTCCTAGGTTTGTAAAAGCAAATAAAATAGTTGAACCATAAAGTGTCTAAAAACTTAATGTAACTTGAAGTAATTATTTACATTAGAGATGAAACCTAAGCTGTTGTGCTTACTTTTTTAACGATAAACTTGGTATTTATTTGTGTTAGACAATAATAAGTATTCATATATGTTTAATTCGGACCAGATAAATGTGCATATTTGACTGGAAAACACTTTAACTTGTGAGTCTTAAAAGCAATGATTAGTTTGTGGCTCAGTGCTGAGGGAATTCTCATTGAAGTACAAAAATGTCTCAAGCATTCGCAACAAGTTATTGAATAATCATCTCGACTACTACCGATTACAAAATTACATGGATATGTTTAACTTAGCAACATCTACAGCTCTTCTAAGATTACTGCCGGTCTCTAGCCCGGGTAAAGGAGGAGGGTTGGGCATGGGGTCAGCAACTCCATCCTGTAGAAAACAACCTTGCTAAAAAGTGCTAACCAGAATGAACAATTTAAACTGTTTAAAATCAGCCGTCCAAGATGAAGGATCTTCATTCAGAATTATGACGTTTTACGCGCAGGAAGTTGCACTGATGCTGGCTAAAGCACGTAAAACACCTATAGGATGGAAATTTCATGGATCTAGAATAATCAAACCTTTTTTGAAAACAAAGACAAAAGGGATCACAATGAATTTTGTCCAGTGCTATGGACCCACCAATATTAGCAGTTAAGACAGTAAACATCAATCTAATGAGACTAAAGTCGGCCATAGAGAAGTGCCCAAGAAAGGACCTGACCATCCTGATGGGAGACCTTAACGCCAAAGTCCGAATGGACAATAGCAAGTAGGAAGATATAATGAGACAACATGAACTGATTAAGAGAAAGGAATGAGAATGACGAAGGATTTGCAAATTTATGTGCATTCAACAAAACGGTGTAAGGTGACAATATTCCCACACAAACTCATACACAAAGTTACATGAATCTCACTACAGAGAATTAGATCGATCATATTTGCATCACTAAAACATCCAGAAGATAAATGGAAGAACCAGGAGAGAAGCAGACATACCTTCGAATCACCACCACCTGATTGTGACCAACAAGGAATTGAAGCTAAAGAAGCACTGGACAACTGGAGACTCAGCATTAAACAAATTCTGTATAGCCTTTCTTCGATATACTGACAAACTCAATGAATTCAAGATAGCTCTGAGAAACGGGTTTCAAGCCTTACATGATCTACTAAAAGAAGAAGAAACTACTATGGAGAACTGGAAAGGGATCAGAAAAGCACTAACTTCAACGTGTCATAAGATTCTAGACCGTAAGAAGCATCATCATAAGTAATGCATCTCGGTCGAAACCATTGCCAAGACTCAAGTGAGGATGAAGAAGAAGACAGCAATTAACAACAGTCGAACAAGAGCAGAGGAAACCATGTCACAGACCGAGTACACAAAAATAAACAAGAGGGTGAAGAGGAGCATTACGGCCAACAAGCAGAAATACGTAGAATACCTAGCAATGACAGTGTGAAAGGCAGCAAGAGAAAGAAATATCAAACAACCATATGACACAAGGAAGAAATTAACATGAAAAACCGTCAGTACCAAACAGAATTCATACGACGGACTACACTGCTAAGTCGTGCATAGATGATGGCTGGCACTCATTCCAAGTGAAGATCAGCGTCAGACAAGGCTGCTTCCTCTCGCCCCTTCTCTGTCTTCTCGTGATCGGTGGATTGTGAAGAGACCGCCACATTTCAGGTGAAGCATGGAAAATAATGGACAGCTTAGAGGCAACTAGACGATTTGGACTTCAAAGATAACCTAGCTTTCCTATCCCATACACATCAACAAATGAGGGTCGAGACATGCAGAGTAGCAGCAGTTTCTGCATAAGTTTATCATTTTTATTTATTTATAAACAATGTTTTACGCAAGGTACTCAATGTTCGTTGACCAGATGCCATCAGCAATAACCTACTGTAGCAGAGGACGAACCAGCTTCTAGTTGGAGAGGAAATTAAAAAACGACGTTTGAGATGGATAGTACACTAAACAAGCACTAATTAGGGATCGTGAAGAGGGACAAAAAGAAGACCAAGGATCACGCTGCGTTAGAAATTGGAAGTGGATATCAAATGAACGGATAGCAACTGGAAAGCATTATTTAGGTCTGTATTTGATGGGAAATCCAGGTTGGGAGGTCTACACTTCTCCATGAAGTGTGATAGGCTGAAGTAGGTCCAACATGGATTTTTAGGCTAATAAAAAACATAAATTACGGTCTAAATAAAATCACCATAATCCACAGAGCATACACTGCTCCAAATAACCTGAATGTTATGGGATTATTCGCAAGTGAATATAGGGTATTTTTGAGTAAGCGTATAATTGCGGAGTAAATAAAAGTTGTTTTTATAGTTTGTCACAGGGCTAACCTTTATAACGACATCTCGCATTTTTGGTTCATGCTCTGGATGAAGGAATGCTAAGTATTCTAGTTTTGATAGCTTCCCATCTCCGTCTGCATCGGCAGCCATCCAACGCCTCTTGTCTTTTTCAGAATAGGCTTTCTTTGTTTCATCATCTTCATCTGAAAATACAATTAGAATTTTGTTATAAGATAGAAATGAGTCTGGACATAATTTATGGTACACGATTATTTTTATTTTATTTGAACACATAAATATTGGTACAAGAAAGCGCCAATATATATATATATATATATATATATATATATATATATATATATATGGTAGACGATAGACCTAGTGTATAAAATAAATGAGAAGTTAACGTACCCTCTAAATCTCCGTCTTCACCAAACAGCTCGTCAACATGTTTCTCCCAAGGCAACTTGTCTTCGTCTAGCAATTCAAAATCTTTCCAAGCGCGATCAACATCATCAAGGAGCATTTTTCTGGATACTTTGTTAATCCATACAGTCATTTCTTCGGAAGTGATTTGACCATCATTATTTAAATCAATTTTGTCCACAATCTCACTGAAAAATAATATCATTCGAAAACTTAAAACCGTTGAACGATGATAGCTATCAGAAATTCTTGTGTTTTGTGCAATGTTTATATTTGAAGATCGAGAACGGAGTATCCATCATTCCTGATCATGACGGACTACTACTAAGTGTCTGGTCAGAAAATGCGCCCAACCATATGTTTGAAGGGGTTGCTATATAGCGTAAGTTAGGAACGGTTTTGATCCAAAAACCGAAGTAATTTAGCTAGTAAGCATGCTTAATAATGGCTGTACATTAAATGCGAAACTTGTACACTGGGGCACACTCCAGTATGAGGCCAAAGCTCATCACATGATAATGTACATCGATATTGTTACTCGATGAAAATTAGGAAAGTCCTAACTATAAACAATTGTTTACAGCTCTGGTTTAGTCCGTAGAAAATGAAAAATTTCGATTATGAAACGTTTTGATTTTATGAATATAATCCGGTACAAGTAAAAGCGACTGAGTGGCAAACATGCCAGATAAAAGCATGAACGCTTATATTAACAATAAAATAAGCAAGTCTGTGTAAAACGCTCTTATGTAGGATAAAGAAAAACGTTAAATACCCCAGTTTTTGTTTGCTTTCTTCCGGTGTTAGATCATCGAATCTCTTGGCCTCGTCTCTCCCCAGAAATGCATCATGATCATATGCTGCACTGTGTTCACCTTCATGGGTATGTGGTGAATTACTTAAGTCCTACAAAAATATTTCCAGTTGTAAGTGAAATACCTTATCGGTTGTTCGCGGTTTAAATTTCGACTCGACTAACTCAGAACTGAACAGTGAGAACAGTATTACAGCGCAGAAACAACCCAACATCTTCATACTGCACATTACAATCCCAAAACAAACCCCGTACGACACTCAAAACTATTTATACCCGAAGCTAATGTCCAATATACAACTGACCCGTATTGAACATAAAATGTTCAATAAACTTTTGATATTCAACACTTTTGATAATTTTTTCATTCACTAAGCAAATAATTATCGCACATAAGTCGCTAATTTTTCACGGAGACTACAGTTCAATCATCTAAAAATTTCTTCATGTCTTCTGAGTACATGATGCTGTTGCATCCTTTATTACCGAACTAAAATAGTAGATAAAGTGAAGTAAAATTTTAAAATGAATCTCTCATAAATGATTCGCCTCTTGCGTTCAGCATCCGTTCACTAAGTAAGTGCGAAAATGCTGGATATTTGACACAAACTGTCTCATGAAATGAAGCTGCTTGTGAAGGGCTAGTGCATTAGTATTGAGCATTGGACAAACCATCCGGTAGTTGGGTCACTGAATGTCAAACAGTTCATCGGCCTCCGACAATGCCAAAGACAACCAACGCGTATCAATTAATCGCATTCCATGAACTTGCACATGCGGTGGTGGCCGCACTATTTTCTCTGTACCCATTCTTACTTCTATATTTCCACAGTAACATCCTTTGTGTTTTACGGAATCAAAGCAACCATAGTGCCTTGATATGACGGAGGGATAATCCATGTTAGGTGCTGAGTGAATGGTACAACTTTGAAGTTAGCTATTGGTCACACCATTCCCATTTAACTCTAGTATGTCCACAATCATACAGCATAGATCATTTACATTAGTGATCTACACGCCATAAATTCACGAACATGTATCTTGCTCCCACAGAGCTTACTAACAACTTCTGGTTTTCTACAGGTAGCCGGAGACGTATGTCTATATTTTTATTTATCTTCCAACTAACCCTGATATCTTTAGTATCTAAATTACTGACATCTTTCTTTCTGGCAAAAAGTTATAATATCTAATTACTTCGTTCGACGAACCGATACTCCGATAAGGCGGTTTTTTAACTCTGAAGACCACCTACTTCAATCTATCAGCTTTCATAATCTAGTTAAAGAAGAGTAAGATATTATTTGGAGCTCGAAGCTGAGTTACATATCCAATTTATAATTAATAAATCGACCAGGTTGTAGCGATAAACAATTTTTCAGGTTAATACCTCGACAGATATTCGAGATTCCATCATATCGTTCTATTTTATGACCTCATCAACCAAAGACACACTCTAGGGCATCCTTGCCGTTTCATAAACTTGAAGCGTGGTGTCGAGTCACGATTGGTTTATTGAAAACAATTATTATTATAACCAATTGTACCAGTGACTGTTTTAATGTGCTTTTGTTTAACTGTGCTAAAAAGCGTCCATTATTCTCACACTTTTATTGTGAACTCGAGCGGATTCAGTTACGTTCTGTAACCATGCTTGTATCCTGGCACGATATCGTTATTCTTTCGATGCCACGAGATCGCCAGCAAATATATCTCGACTTGGTTCATTAATTGCCTTCTGATATTTGACTTCCGCGGGATTTTATGGATTTATTTGGCACGTGTTTTTCTGTAGCGGTTTTCATAGTCAATCGCGACTCGACACCACGATACAAAGGTTATGAACTTAGCTAGATATTTGTATTTATTGCAACTGGACCGTCCTGGTATTTGATGTCCCCATTACTTTTAGTTGAACGTCACGTACAGCATTTAATCAAACTTTTCATTTTCACAACCGGGTTTCATATCAAGAGTTGTATTTTTACTCCGAGTTCTCCCTATTTATCTAATTTGTGCTAGTAGGTTTCCCTTTATTAAACTTGTTCACGTAATCTGACGAAACAGACTTTGTGACTTCTTTCGTGCTTCTGAAGTCCGACAGCCTGTGGTCATATGTTCTTCAAAAGTAGCTCAGATAAAGCCTTTAAGTGGTTCAAAGACGAAGTCGACTGTGAACCACTCGACATATCATGACCATATTTGTGGTTATTCTTTCATCTTTCTCAGTTAAAATTCAAATCCATTAATATAAATCGAGTACATCTAATCATCGATCCAAGCACTTTTGTCCTCTCTACCGCGAACTTCTTACATAGAACTGATAACCACTTTTAGGCATCAGCAGAGTAAAGTTTAAATTTTTAATTGAGGTTCTATGTATGTAAAGATAAATTCAAAAGGCTCATTCCTTATGCTGCACAGAGTCTGAAGAAGCAACCACATTATAGCATTCATTTTATAAGATACACAGCAACAGTGGAAACAAATGCTTACTGTGCCGCATAATCTAAAATCTAAACACTATGCCTCGGTGAAAAATGTGAAATCAAAAGCGACTCATAAGCCGAAAGTAAATGTTTATTTGCAAGCTCATAAGTTTTTGGCGTCCTCATGGTTTGAATTGTCCTTGAAACTGCAGGATAATTTGGATTCGAACACCTCATTGCCTTGGTGATTTCAAAAGGTTCGGTATTTGACAGACTTTGATTGTCTTTGAGATGTCCGACGTTGTAGGCAAAACTTAGAATCCCACTTGGTGACAGTAAGGCGTACTAGTACCCGTTAAATTTTAGCACAATGAAGTATGAGTTGTGACTGGCTTTAGAACATGAATCCAGTGTATTTAATGACACGAGGTCCTGTTTTTTTGTAAAGTTGTGCAACAATTTGTCGTCACTTTCGTACGTTTTAGAAAAAAAAACAGGGTGAGCTGTTCTTTCTACCAAATGCAATAACTTGTGCGTATTTGATGAATGTTTTCCTAATTGGTTAAAGGTAGAGAATATCGCATGTGAGAATCCATATTTTTTAGGCTTCATCCTCTCAACTTATGTCTGCCTTCAGATGGCATTAGATCGATCTTCATGTCACAAATATTGATTATACGTTGTAGCTATAGTTATTATCACACATTTTTTGGATATCAGCAAGCTTTGAACACGAGATGGACAGTTAATGAGGGATTAAAACCTAGTTACGGAGGTTAGTCTATAAAACTTTCCTATGAAGAAATTGGTGTGTGATCAAAGTATTGTGCATATTAATGTGCAGGTATTTGTTGGGTGAAGTTAAAGTTTGGTATCAAGAGATGTGACCCTGATAAAAGATAAGTTCTAGGTTTTTGTGAGGTATGATGAGGTTATTTTTGGAATCGCCAATTCTCCACTCTGTAGTTGATTTTGGTTATTAAACGTTAATTTTCGTAATTTATATGCTTGTTACTCACGATTCATCACAATTGCCGTAGTCAAATCAAGGTTATTTCCCTCTAGCAGCAAGAGTGTTAGATTAACTTTAATCGGTTTTGTGTAATCAGAGAAAAATCAAAGTTATGAAAAGACACCATTAATTAGGCTTAATTTGAAGTACTCTTCGAATTCTAACTGGAATAATATATTCTGGCACTAAATGACTCCTAAATATAGTATATCATGGGGAAGGGTGTCGATATCCAATGCAGGGGGAATTGAAAGCGTTTAACTGATGATTAACTTAAGGATGATACAAGGTATTCAGTGTTTGACAATGCTTCTACCAGTAACATCTTCTAATATACTTTGTTCCCACCGAAAGAAATCAAAAGAGACAGTCGAGGAGATCGGAAGAGTGTATTTGGCGATAACCAATATATCGGGAATCTCTGATCTAATCTGGCTAGCGATTGCGTTAGATGTTGAGCCCAGCGTTATCACATGTGATCTGGCGCGGATGCATGACCGAGCGCCTTCAGCTAGGTGAGTCCACTAAAACATATGGTCAGCATCCAATGTCGGAAACCTACAGAGTTATTTAGTTTGGGGATTTATTTACCGCTACAGATCACTCCCCCCTAGTGGGGCAGTGATGACCCTAGGACGTGGCCAGCCAGAAGTTTAAACCCAACGAGAAAATGTAAGTGCATGTCGAAATACACTCGTATGTGCGTAAAAAAAAACACTGTCGGCGGAAAAAAATGGAAAATAAACTCATGAAAACGTAATAGCGTTAAAAAAATTTTATTTTTTGTTTTTTTCAAATAAAAATATACATATAAGCGCATATTAAAATTGTTTTTTTTAAAAATCATTATATATCGTAAAAGGAAGGATCGAGATAATGTTGAGTAGTGCCTTACGTGCAATAGTCGTTTAAATGTTCTGGAAATCTTACTCTTCTTCCAGAACGCGTCGTTTCAAGTTTATTTTCGGATACTGTCGAAGTATCATCGTGTGTGTTGGTTGTCGGATGAGGTATTATAAATGTCGGAGTCGTGTCGTTCGATTGTACCGAAGGAAAATCCACGTAAATAGGATTTCCTTCTAAATACGCTGCTTTGAGGCGATCGATGGTGATGCTATCGTTGGTTCTGTTCTTATCGTATATATAGTACTTCGGTTCGCGTTGAAGAACTTTGAAAGGTCCTTCGTATGTCGATTCGAAAGGTCGTCGATGCGAGTCTCGACGAACGAAAACGTGTGTACTATATCGTAAGTCAGGTTGAACGAAAACATCAGTTGATTGAGGTCGAGTGGAAGCAGGTTCAACTGAACGCATTGCGTTTGTAAGCCTGTTCGTTTAGGAGGTTAGATCCATGCTCATTGAAGAGGATGAAGGATCCACGAATTCTCCTGGAAGTCGGAGTGTCGTTCCATAAACGAGTTGAGCCGCAGTGTATCCAATGTCAGCTTTCACTGCATTGCGGATACCTAGTAAGACGAGTGGAAGAGCGTCGGTCCACTGTGAAACGTTTGCAGCTGATAGTGAAGCTTTTAGTTGTCGGTGAAAACGTTCTACCAACCCGTTTGCTTGTGGGTGGTAGGCGGTCATTCGGAAGCGAGTGCTTCCTAATAGTGTGGTCAGACGACGGAAAAGTTCAGACACAAACTGACGTCCGCGGTCTGTAGTGATGGTTGAAGGGCAACCGAAGGTTGCTACCCATCGTTCGACGAAGGTGCGGGCCACGGCTTCAGCAGTGATGTCCTTGATAGGTACTGCTTCTGGCCATCGAGTGAAACGATCTACACAGATTAAGAGGTAAGAGTACCCATTTGAATCTGGCAAAGGTCCTACCAAATCCAGATGAACATGGTCGAAACGAGTATCCGGAGTTTTAAATGAGCCTAAGGGACATTTATTGTGTCTGATGACCTTAGATTTTTGGCAGCTTACACAGGAGCGTGCCCACTCCCGCACGTCTTTATTCATACCAGGCCAGCGAAACCGTTCTGCTATAAGCTTGATGGTTGCACGAACACCTGGATGAGAAAGTTTGTGCAATGTGTTGAAGACATTGCGTCGATAATGTTTCGGGACGATTGGGCGATCCCTACCTGTAGATGTGTCACAAAGTAAGGTTTCCTTACCTGATTCCATCTGTTTGATGCGTGGTTAAAGGGTTCTGAACGATAACTCGTGCTGAAGATCAGTGTCTTCTTTTTAAAGCTCGGCGAGTTTAAGAAGGTCGATTCCCTGGAAACTGTTCAGGGAATTTATTCGAGACAAGGCGTCTGCAACTACATTGTTTGCTCCAGAAATATGTTGAATATCTGAAGAAAACTGCGAAATGTAGTCCAGTTGTCGAGACTCACGGGGAGAGTACTTGTCTGAAGGAGAGCTTAAGGAGAAGGTGAGCGGTTTATGGTCCGTGAAAAGAGTGAATTCACGACCTTCGATGTAGTGTTGAAAATTTCGTACAGCACAATACATAGCTAGGAGTTCCCTACCGAATGTGCTGTACCTCGATTCGGTGTCTAGCAACCTTCTAGAGAAAAAATGCCAAGGGTTGCCAGGAGTTGTTAACCCATTGTTGTAAGACTCCTCCGATTGCCGAGTCGGATGCGTCTACTGCGATACTGATGGGTGATTCGGTGTCCTGATGTACGAGCATTGTTGCTTTAGCGATCAGTTCCTTAACTGCAGAGAATGCTTTTCGTGCGGTGTCGTCCAAATTAATAGATTTCGCATTTCCACGGAGTTGGTCGGTCAGAGGTTTCATAAGTAATGCGCATTTCGGTATGAAGCGTCTATAGAAACTTACCAGGCCCTTAAACGTGCGTAGTTGCTTGACGTTCGTCAGCTCTGGGTAGTCCAGAATGGCCGCCACTTTGGTTCTAAGAGGTCGAATGCCTTGAGCATCGATAGTGTTTCATAGGAAGTCTAAGAAGTCGGTCCCGATTTGGCATTTCTGAACGTTTGCAGTAATGCCATGGTTTTGTAATCGTTCGAAAACAAGATCCAGATGCTTGAGATGTGATTCTCTGTCCTGACTTGCGATTAGGCAGTCATCAACATACGCATGTACGAAAATGAGACCTCGACAAAAGTCGTCTGTGAATCTTTGGAATGTTTGAGCAGCGTTTCTTAGACCGAAAGGTATTCGCAAAAATTCATAGAGTCCGAAAGGAGTTATGATTGCTGTTTTCGGTATGTCGTCAGTGGCCATGGAAATTTGGTTATGCGCTTTAACCAAGTCGATTTTCGAAAAAACAGTTGTACCTTTCAAGGTAGCTGTCAAATCGTGAATGTGAGGCGACGGGTAACGATTGGGAATGGTTTTCGCATTCAATCACCAATAGTCACCAGTTGAACGCCAATCGTTGCTGTAGTGTTTGGCGACCATGTGCAACGGAGATGCATATGGGCTGTTTGACGGTTGTATGATTCCTAAGTCTATCATGTGATCGAACTCGTTTTTCGCTAACCTTAGCTTTTCAGGGGCTAGTCGGCGTGCTTTAGAGAATAAAAGTATTCCTGTAGTCGTGATGTGATGTGTAACGTTGCTGGTTACACACGGTAGTTTCGGTTGCGTTTGATGAATCCCAGGATACTTATCGAGTAGTGGTTGATAAAGTGGGTCTATCGTATGCTTAATTGTGACTGGGGATAATCTGCAACCAGAAAAGGAAGTTACGCAAACGGATAAATTAGTGTTTCCGTCTACTAGCCTCCGTTTGCGCATATCGATGATTAGATTATGATGTTGTAGGAGGTCCATACCAATGATTGGGATAGAAACATCTGCAACAACGAAGATCCAGTGAATGGGTTTGCGTAAACCCACGTTAAGGTAAACATACCTTTTACCGTATGTGGCGATAGGCTTACCGTTTGCCGCCTGTAAGTTTAAAGCTGATTCGTGAAGCCGGTCGTTATGATTTGCTGGGAGAACGCTAACTGCCGCGCCAGTATCGACGAGGTAGCGAACTCTCGTTGTCACATCTGTGACGTATAACAGACGGCTGTGTTCGCCGGCTACGGTTGCCGTTAACGCGTGCCGGCTTGGAAGTTTCCCGAGTTGTTTTTCAAGTCAGTCGGTTTTGGGCTGGGAAAATTGCAGGGTTTTCTGCAATTTCTGAAAGACTTTCCACGCAGGTTATGATATCAGCACCAGTCGGGGTTATCGGTCTCTCGTGGTCTAAAGACAGATCACTTACGTGAAATGCTTCTACGTGTGGTGCGCGATCGCTTACGGTCGTTGCGAAATTCAAGATAACGTGTAAGCGTATCACATAACTTGGTTATGTCATTCTGGGTCGTTTGAGACTTCTATTTGACTGGAAAAACCTCGGCATTAAAAGATTTCGTGATTTCTACGATGCTGTCGGCAGATGCAGCCAGCTCATCTAAGGCGTTGTTTTGAAACAAGACCAGCACAGTTTGCACCTGTTGAGGAAGTTTGGATAAGAAAAGTTGTTTGAATAGGCCATCATCGAAAGTTCTTTGGCCGATAACCTCTCTCATTCTTTGCAACATGTCTGTCGCAGAACCGTGTTGCAGGTCGATGTTATTAAGGAGTTGGTCTAACCGTTGTTGATCGGTTAGGTGTCCGCGTTTAAGGATAGATCGTTTAAGTGTTTTGTAGGATTCCGAAACATCACTAGTAAACATACTAGGTGTTACGTACCCGTTGAATTCGCGCAGTAATGCCTTGACTACTGCGAGGAATTGTACACGTGTGTCGTTCACGCCGTGCTTGTAGAAGTCAGCTTCTGCGTGGCAGATTAAGGCTTTGATGTTGTCTTGCCAGAAGGGCATTATCTGGAACGAAGGTGGGGACATAGTCTTTAACTTAAGTACCTTGGGTGTCTGTTCAGTCATGGTGAAATATCAAGTACGAGAATGAACGAGTGAAATAAATGAATATATCCAAAAAACACGGGAAAAATATCACAATGTATAAAAAATTAAAATAAAGCAATGATATATGCAATCCCAAAAAGAAACAGAATCACAGTTTGCAACTTGGTGTACCAGATCACGTTAGGCTCACAAATGAATATGCCACAGGTATTCGTAGATTGACAACGCTTTAACCAGCAACACCTACTAATATGAAGTGTACCCACTAAGTGAAATCAAAAGACAGAAGATATATTTGATAGGCTATCAATATATCGAGGGTCGTCTGATCTAATCTGACTAGCGATTGCAGGGTTTGTTGAGCACGGCGTTCCCATTCGTGATCTGGTGTGGATGAGTGACCGAGCGACTTCAGCTAGATGAGTCCATTAAAACTAATGTGGTCAGCGTCCAATGTTGAAAACTTACAGAGCTATTTATTTTGGGGATTTATTTACCACTACAAGCTGTTATCAAATAAATGCAACTTATAAGCTGCTCTCTGAGATAACAATCATAAATGAGTTCACTTGATTGACAATTGTTTCTCTACGTGGTGGCACCAACGGCATAATGGGAAAAATTAAATGCGATAGTATTATTCATAAGTAATCCAGGCCAAAACTCCAACATAGTGTGGGAAGGCCTAAAAGGATGTTATGACACTATGATGGTCTTCAGTCAAAGGCCCTGGTCAATAAAACAGAAGAGCAGGCATCGGAGATAGCGTTTATCTTTCAAAAAGAGCGGTAGTATACATATATATATATATATATATATATATATATATATATATATATATATATATATATATAACCAAGAAATTATATCCGTTTATTTCAAACGACTCAGAGTAACAATAGATGTTGCATATAAATGTGGTTATATAAAGAGTGCGACAAATTAAAAGAAAAAAATGGTTTTCATTTCATCGTTACAAAAATCACTGAATACAGATGTCATAATGAACATCAAACGTCGAAAAATAACAGAGCAATTGATTATGTGGATTTATTGACTGCTACTCAATGACTCCCAGAAATAATGCAATTTAACCAAGAAGAACTAGATGAGCACGAACGAACGTATTGCATTCGGATTTCGAAACCAGACAGTCATCAAGTACAAACGAATCATTAGTTCATACAAACACCACAATATTACGACTTTTTGGATGGGCGTTGATAGTACATTTGTTGATAATCGTGATTTTTCATTATTGCATTTAATAATCCACCAAGAGTAAATACATTCTGAAAGAGTTATCTAACATCTTATGATTATTTCCTAAATGATCTATCAGAACTGTTGCATTCTTTGTGAAATACTAATAGTAATGTGCATATGAATGAAAACATGGCATTCATATGAGACAAATGATTGATATGGTTCAAACAGTCTGTATCACCAAATAATTCTCATTTGCTGACAAATATGTCAACTTGTTAAAATAAATCAGTTGCGAAAATCATGTCAAGTTACTACTGGTTAATATAAGTCCATATACACATACATCGTAAATAGGTCAACTTCTATACTGAAATTCCTAATCACAAATGTATAAACCACACAACAATTCAACTTCATACTTATTGTTAGGCAAGTTAACTGAATCTTCTTTTCATACTGTAGACGAAATGCATTAGATAAAAATGGTAGGTAAGTAAGCGTAAAATAAGTGTGCATACCGATGTGAATACTTTATTTGACACAAGTATGTTTGTCGATGACCATTTAATCAGTTTGTTGAAGGGTCCTATAAAGAACTGTGCTTTGTTCACTTTGAATGTGAGTTGATATCTAGTATGAAAAAAACACAGGGTAATATTATCAGTCAGATGGAATATAATACTGCACAGCATTGTCTCTACGTCATATCATGTTTGTTTTGTTTTTATATTTCATGCAACTAGTTCCCTTTACGAATTTATCTATCTTTATACTATTACAATTATTATTATTATTATTATTATTATTATTATTATTATTATTGATAGTCAAATTGTATAAATTAAAAAGTACGTTAAATTTTCCAAAATGTCAGTTTATTTTTTTTTACCAAAAAATTTGTATTTGTAGAAGTTCTCGTGCAGTACAGACAATATGAACTCACTGATTAATGTCAAGTGAATAATGTTTACCATAGAAAATCAACAGTTTATGAAGAGAATTCAGACACATAGATACCATTGTGTTAAAATTAATGTTAAGTGAATAATGTTTACCATTGAATTCAGACACCCGGAAACCAAAATTTTACAATCGATTTAAATTATTGTTCACAATACTACTCATAGAAAACTGAAGATCTAAGTTACTACATCGTTGAGGAGTATTCTATGACAAATATACCCATTGAAATATAAAATAAGAAAGATTGGTTCGACGAAGAGTTCTATTTTCGGTGAATTTATTTTCAAAGCTGTACGATCGCAAATATATATGCTTATTTTTCTGGATGATGATAATAATTACAATAATAGTGATAGTAAAATTCTGTTAAACATGGTAACAGCGAGGTAGAATGAACAAAGGTATTAAGAAAAATTACTTTTTTTATTATCAGGGAAACTAATAATAGTTTCAAGGAGGAAGAATGTATTTGTAAAATCTCAGCAAATGAATTTTGAAGTTAATCCAACGTTTCGCCTAGCAATCTGGTCCAACCTTTTTCAAGGAATTATAATTCAAACTAATACCATCTTGATGGTTTTCACTATTTCCGCAAAGCAATAAAATTTGTAGATTTGACTACCTACCATAAATACATAAAACTAATGTCCCACTAAGACCTGTGGTTGACTATACAAGTTCATCAATCAAAAGTGTTTCTAAATACTTACCCAAGACTCTTAAACCATATGAAAGTGTAATCAAATACGGAATATAAAGTTGATGACACTTTTGTCATTATAATGATTGTTTAAAAATTAATATATTCCGGAAGCTAACATATTTATGGAAATATCTACATTAGAATTTAGCATATCTCCACTCCACTAAAGCAACAGTGGCCAATAATTTGATAACTAGAGTTCAAAAACTCGTCACTGAACTAAATGATATAGAAACTGAAATTAATTTAATTATATCCACTCTAATGACGAATAATTATCCGAGGGATTTTATAAAAAGAATGATTAAGAACGAAGACCAAAAAAATAAACTAGAGGAATCGGTCGACACAGTGGTTCGATAAGAAACTCAATAATCAAACACCATTTGAACGTAGGTGACTCAATCAAAGGCTGCATAATGCAGCATTATTGTATCTTTTTAACATTCCTAAGCAATAGCTACACATCTGGAAAAACCAGATATATGTGTCCAAAAAAGTTGGTAAAACCTCTTATTCTACCATGAACTAAATGTCTCATAATTTACATTCTCCTTCAAATTTTTATTACTTGACAGCCATCTGCTTCCCGGATTATCGAGCGAAACGTTGGATTAACTTCAAAATTCATTTGCTGAGATTTTACAAATACATTCTTCCTCCTTGAAACTATTATTAGTTTCCCTGATAATAAAAAAAGTAATTTTTCTTAATACCTTTGTTTATTCTACCTCGCTGTTACCATGTTTAACAGAATTTTACTATCACTATTATTGTAATTATTATCATCATCCAGAAAAATAAGCATATATATTTGCGATCGTACAGCTTTGAAAATAAATTCACCGAAAATAGAACTCTTCGTCGAACCAATCTTTCTTATTTTATATTTCAATGGGTATATTTGTCATAGAATACTCCTCAACGATGTAGTAACTTAGATCTTCAGTTTTCTATGAGTAGTATTGTGAACAATAATTTAAATCGATTGTAAAATTTTGGTTTCCGGGTGTCTGAATTCAATGGTAAACATTATTCACTTAACATTAATTTTAACACAATGGTATCTATGTGTCTGAATTCTCTTCATAAACTGTTGATTTTCTATGGTAAACATTATTCACTTGACATTAATCAGTGAGTTCATATTGTCTGTACTGCACGAGAACTTCTACAAATACAAATTTTTTGGTTAAAAAAAATAAACTGACATTTTGGAAAATTTAACGTACTTTTTAATTTATACAATTTGACTATCAATAATAATAATAATAATAATAATAATAATAATAATAATTGTAATAGTATAAAGATAGATAAATTCGTAAAGGGAACTAGTTGCATGAAATATAAAAACAAAACAAACATGATATGACGTAGAGACAATGCTGTGCAGTATTATATTCCATCTGATTGATAATATTACCCTGTGTTTTTTTCATACTAGATATCAACTCACATTCAAAGTGAACAAAGCACAGTCCTTTATAGGACCCTTCAACAAACTGATTAAATGGTCATCGACAAACATACTTGTGTCAAATAAAGTATTCACATCGGTATGCACACTTATTTTACGCTTACTTACCTACCATTTTTATCTAATGCATTTCGTCTACAGTATGAAAAGAAGATTCAGTTAACTTGCCTAACAATAAGTATGAAGTTGAATTGTTGTGTGGTTTATACATTTGTGATTAGGAATTTCAGTATACAAGTTGATCTATTTACGATGTATGTGTATATGGACTTATATTAACCAGTAGTAACTTGACATGATTTTCGCAACTGATTTATTTTAACAAGTTGACATATTTGTCAGCAAATGAGAATTATTTGGTGATACAGACTGTTTGAACCATATCAATCATTTGTCTCATATGAATGCCATGTTTTCATTCATATGCACATTACTATTAGTATTTCACAAAGAATGCAACAGTTCTGATAGATCATTTAGGAAATAATCATAAGATGTTAGATAACTCTTTCAGAATGTATTTACTCTTGGTGGATTATTAAATGCAATAATGAAAAATCACGATTATCAACAAATGTACTATCAACGCCCATCCAAAAAGTCGTAATATTGTGGTGTTTGTATGAACTAATGATTCGTTTGTACTTGATGACTGTCTGGTTTCGAAATCCGAATGCAATACGTTCGTTCGTGCTCATCTAGTTCTTCTTGGTTAAATTGCATTATTTCTGGGAGTCATTGAGTAGCAGTCAATAAATCCACATAATCAATTGCTCTGTTATTTTTCGACGTTTGATGTTCATTATGACATCTGTATTCAGTGATTTTTGTAACGATGAAATGAAAACCATTTTTTTCTTTTAATTTGTCGCACTCTTTATATAACCACATTTATATGCAACATCTATTGTTACTCTGAGTCGTTTGAAATAAACGGATATAATTTCTTGGTTATATATATATATATATATATATATATATATATATATATATGTATACTACCGCTCTTTTTGAAAGATAAACGCTATCTCCGATGCCTGCTCTTCTGTTTTATTGACCAGGGCCTTTGACTGAAGACCATCATAGTGTCATAACATCCTTTTAGGCCTTCCCACACTATGTTGGAGTTTTGGCCTGGATTACTTATGAATAATACTATCGCATTTAATTTTTCCCATTATGCCGTTGGTGCCACCACGTAGAGAAACAATTGTCAATCAAGTGAACTCATTTATGATTGTTATCTCAGAGAGCAGCTTATAAGTTGCATTTATTTGATAACAGCTTGTAGTGGTAAATAAATCCCCAAAATAAATAGCTCTGTAAGTTTTCAACATTGGATGCTGACCACATTAGTTTTAATGGACTCATCTAGCTGAAGTCGCTCGGTCACTCATCCACACCAGATCACGAATGGGAACGCCGTGCTCAACAAACCCTGCAATCGCTAGTCAGATTAGATCAGACGACCCTCGATATATTGATAGCCTATCAAATATATCTTCTGTCTTTTGATTTCACTTAGTGGGTACACTTCATATTAGTAGGTGTTGCTGGTTAAAGCGTTGTCAATCTACGAATACCTGTGGCATATTCATTTGTGAGCCTAACGTGATCTGGTACACCAAGTTGCAAACTGTGATTCTGTTTCTTTTTGGGATTGCATATATCATTGCTTTATTTTAATTTTTTATACATTGTGATATTTTTCCCGTGTTTTTTGGATATATTCATTTATTTCACTCGTTCATTCTCGTACTTGATATTTCACCATGACTGAACAGACACCCAAGGTACTTAAGTTAAAGACTATGTCCCCACCTTCGTTCCAGATAATGCCCTTCTGGCAAGACAACATCAAAGCCTTAATCTGCCACGCAGAAGCTGACTTCTACAAGCACGGCGTGAACGACACACGTGTACAATTCCTCGCAGTAGTCAAGGCATTACTGCGCGAATTCAACGGGTACGTAACACCTAGTATGTTTACTAGTGATGTTTCGGAATCCTACGAAACACTTAAACGATCTATCCCTAAACGCGGACACCTAACCGATCAACAACGGTTAGACCAACTCCTTAATAACATCGACCTGCAACACGGTTCTGCGACAGACATGTTGCAAAGAATGAGAGAGGTTATCGGCCAAAGAACTTTCGATGATGGCCTATTCAAACAACTTTTCTTATCCAAACTTCCTCAACAGGTGCAAACTGTGCTGGTCTTGTTTCAAAACAACGCCTTAGATGAGCTGGCTGCATCTGCCGACAGCATCGTAGAAATCACGAAATCTTTTAATGCCGAGGTTTTTCCAGTCAAATAGAAGTCTCAAACGACCCAGAATGACATAACCAAGTTATGTGATACGCTTACACGTTATCTTGAATTTCGCAACGACCGTAAGCGATCGCGCACCACACGTAGAAGCATTTCACGTAAGTGATCTGTCTTTAGACCACGAGAGACCGATAACCCCGACTGGTGCTGATATCATAACCTGCGTGGAAAGTCTTTCAGAAATTGCAGAAAACCCTGCAATTTTCCCAGCCCAAAACCGACTGACTTGAAAAACAACTCGGGAAACTTCCAAGCCGGCACGCGTTAACGGCAACCGTAGCCGGCGAACACAGCCGTCTGTTATACGTCACAGATGTGACAACGAGAGTTCGCTACCTCGTCGATACTGGCGCGGCAGTTAGCGTTCTCCCAGCAAATCATAACGACCGGCTTCACGAATCAGCTTTAAACTTACAGGCGGCAAACGGTAAGCCTATCGCCACATACGGTAAAAGGTATGTTTACCTTAACGTGGGTTTACGCAAACCCATTCACTGGATCTTCGTTGTTGCAGATGTTTCTATCCCAATCATTGGTATGGACCTCCTACAACATCATAATCTAATCATCGATATGCGCAAACGGAGGCTAGTAGACGGAAACACTAATTTATCCGTTTGCGTAACTTCCTTTTCTGGTTGCAGATTATCCCCAGTCACAATTAAGCATACGATAGACCCACTTTATCAACCACTACTCGATAAGTATCCTGGGATTCATCAAACGCAACCGAAACTACCGTGTGTAACCAGCAACGTTACACATCACATCACGACTACAGGAATACTTTTATTCTCTAAAGCACGCCGACTAGCCCCTGAAAAGCTAAGGTTAGCGAAAAACGAGTTCGATCACATGATAGACTTAGGAATCATACAACCGTCAAACAGCCCATATACATCTCCGTTGCACATGGTCGCCAAACACTACAGCAACGATTGGCTTTCAACTGGTGACTATCGGCGATTGAATGTGAGAACCATCAAGCTGTTATCTTTTTGTTATTTAGTACATCATTAATATTGTAACCGTAACTTGTTACATTTTGCTTTACTCATAAACAGACACATAGGTTTGTAGTGGTAATTCCTTTTGGGATATCATTAGTAACTTTGCGTATTGTTATATCTTGAATAAGCTCTTTTACTGGGATCCATCACATTTTGGCCAGTGTATAAATCCTTCTCGATTCAGCTGGTATTCAGAATCGGTCTCACCAGATACGAACTGCAGTCACGTCTTTGTGTGACCACCCTTAGATTTCTTGCAATATACTCTTATACCAGACAACATGGGTTGTTGATGTAGGCGGTGGATGAGAATGCTTGACATGTACCAAACACATTGGTTGACAGAATTTCACTGTATTTACCCGTATCTTCTGTTACATGCACATAAGAAAAATATACAGGGTATTATTTAAAAGAACTTCAAATCAGACACCCACTGATTCTACAATGAGTGTCTTCACAGTACCGAACATGGTCAGAATTTAATCCGTTTCAAAAATTGTTTACTACTGTTGAGTGAATTTTAGTTAAGATTGTCATAAAAGACGTTTCTTATTACACATGTAATTCCAAAAACATTAGTTCTTGTGCTTCCTATAAAACTGAATTAACTTTTGTTTTACATATTACTGACAATGAAAATCGGGCAACCAGATTTCGTTTACTAATATTTAGTTGATCAGATGAGGTTTATTGGACTAATTTAATTTGGTTATTATTATTATTATTATTATTATTATTATTATTATTATTATTATTATTATTATTATTATTATTATTATTATTATTATTAGGTGACATATACTTAACAGTTATTTATGCAAAGTGGATTATCATTGATTACAGTCAAAACAGTGGTCAAATGTGCTTTCAACAAATAAAAACAATTAAATGACTTATTTAAATTAATGTGTTTAAAATACTATTTCAACAGCTTATAGATAATGATCAAGTCGAAACTAATCATTCACTGAAAAAGCAGACAAAGATAAGGCTTGATTAAATTTCAGTTTCACTAATCGTATATACATTCCAGTGAAATTAATTGTTTAATTTCTTAATTAAGTGCATCGGCTTAGCGGTCAATTTCAATCGTACTAAGAGTGGATTAACAACCTTCTTAGAATAATAAAGTTTATCAATTTATGCCTCATCATAAATTTCCTGCACTTTAAACACTTAGAGTTCGTTTTATCTATTACATCCATTTGTACATATCTTTGGGACTATTTGAAACAGGCATAATTTATTGTTAATACATCACTTAGTAGTCTATTTACATGCGATCAATATTTCATGGAATCAACTCATTTCACCACAGTTTAGTGACTTCATATAACTTTCATTGTATTTTCGTAATGTCATCACATATTGTTTACTGCCATTTATTTTTATGTACATTGGCTCAGAATAGAAACCAGTGGCAATCTTGCTGTAACCTTCTTTTACTTTCTTCATAAAAAGTGGTTGTATCTTCCTTAACTGAAAGAATTCTTCTGGTTGTACCTTTCCGTTTCCTCCATTATTATTATTATTATTATTATTATTATTATTACACTACCATACACTAATCTGTGGTCATTATTGCTCTTTTTTTCCTTATACGCACCCTACCTTCTTTTTTCTCTTCCCATCCTCATTGTTTTGTGTGGCGCATATATATTTGGTGCCCCCTTGTAACAATATTTGTGTTCAAATAAATAAATAATAAATAAATATTTCTATATATTCGGTGTTTTATAGAATATTGAATGGCGAATTGATGGCAATTATTTCATTCCACCAGATTTTACAAAAAACTTCACATTCTACTGAACACATCATCTAATGTCAATTCTAAGATTACGAGTAAAAAACTGTATGTTACGATAATAATTTACAATACTATACTTATTAAATCTTAACTCATATAAGCGTTGTCTTAGGAGCTTAGTGGATTTTTTAAAGTTTCTTTCGCCAGGCCATGGGCCATTTGATTGGTTTAACTGTCTAGGTTAAAATATTACCAAATAACCAATTAAACAAACAGATCTCAGACGGGTAGAGAAACTTGAAATTAGGACAGCTTTTACAATCCTAACGACTGTTGTTGTTCAGCACAAATAGGTAAAGATTAAAAAATCAGACCCTTACCACCCCTATCGAATAATCACCATCAAGCAAAATACTCTGATAGGTGGAACGACAACTGATCGATGTGGATTAGCTTGAAGCGACAAGTTGTTCACAAACTCACATGCACACATAAGCGACAGAGTAAACTATAAATATTCAGTCAGTTATGGTTCTTTATCGAGTTGCAAAAATGTGTCGCAAGTGCTTTGAACAGGTGAGTTTCTCTCTTGATAATATTAGCTTCACACTGTTATTGTCGTAACAGGATCGTAAACATGATTTCCTAAAATATAAACACTACTGTTTAAGTACATAGAACTCAGCTGCATTCCTTCAACTAAAGCTTTATGATAAGTAGATTAATACTATCACATAATATGAGTTCCGAATATATAATAGCCATATTACATTTGCGGATATTGTATCCTCAATGTTTCTTCAGACATTCTGATCGAAAAAATATTGAGGTTTTCGAAGTAGACCATTAGATACCCATACCTTGTGCCCTAGATATGAAGTAAAATTTGCTTCGGTATGATAACCATCAGTTTTCATGTGGAGATAGACATACAACGTATCAGTTATGGTTTCTATCCGTATGAGAGCTCAAGACAATGGCTGTCTTTCGATTAACCGACCAACATTGCAGCAGGATGTTAGATAGAATGCAAAAGACAGGCAACTAAATTGTCAGTGCACACATCACAAGACAGTACCAAAATAAGTGTGTCTGGCACAATTTCTGGAATTGATTCACGCTATGATAAAGTTAGTTAGTATGCAATGAAGTACTAAGATAACACTATCAAATCAAGAAAGTGAAGTGTTTTATTTTTTCAACCGAAAGCATTCAAGGTTCTTGTAGCTAAAACTATTATTCAGGAAAATTGATCTTACAAATTTTTTACAGAAATGGCCATCATCACTCTCCTACTATGATGACAAGTTGGAGGAAGAGACGTTAAAACAAGACAGAGAAATCAAAGATGTCGTGGAAGGTCTTCACGAACCATCACTCCCGTGTCGTGATGACAAACTTAAAATAAGATCATCAAGACAATGTGAAGCAGAACGTGTTATAGACGGTATTCAAAGTTTTTGTTGTAAAACTAAGTTCAGGTTGACCTAAGTTTGTCATGTATAGGAAATTTGTTTACTCACAATATCCGCGTTTACATATTAATAAGTGTGTTTTTATGGTTGATCTAGAATTCTGTTCAGTTTGATATGACGGTTCAGATGATTAGTTAATTTTTCTTTAAAATCTTTTTAATTTTAGATTGTATGAAAGGCTTGGCTGTTGTAGGCGGTGTAGTTTTGGGAGCGGCTGCGTTGTTCGGTATCGGGCTCGCTGTTGGTCTCGGTTCGAAAGAGTTGAGACGTCGCAGATATTGACTTGAGATTTCATTAGATGTCATAAAATAAACAATCATTTTTAATCCAAACTTTCTTTTGACTAAAGCTCGTTCCTGTGTCACTTAATACTGAGTATTTGAGATATCATGAAATTGAGAACGAATCGTTTCGAGGATGGTGGGATAAAAGGTTTTCTACGTTATTAATCTTAAATGCATGTGTTGTCGAAAATACAATACAAGCTTAAGAAACGGGGACGACATAGATAGTAAGCCTCACGTTGATATGAACAGCGGATGCAATGTTATTTAGATTAAGCACAGGACTGAGTAAGCAAGACGACATTAATGTCTGGATTTTTCATACTGTTGATAAGTCGATAAAATCGAGATATAGGTAATGTGAGAATCTGAGATTACTCGTACATCACTAACTCATGTTAGGTTGTAAGCGTATGGAGTAATCGGAAACGCGTGAATTTCTTATTTGTGCTGTATTTAATTGTCAGATAATTTTAGGCGTATTCACAATGAAACTGGTTGCGACTTGCACATTTTCTCCTCAATCCTAAAGACCTCTCATCCAGTTACTATATGTTTGTATGTGTTCATTGGTGATAGTATGATCTATGTATTCATTATCACATTTACGGAGTGCGACCTACATATGTCATATAACACTTATTTTCATGAGCAAATAAACTCAGCTTACACGTAAGTGACCTTAAACAAGATGAAATAACAATAATATTATTGACTATATAACCATATGTTCGCACAGTTAAGCGTTTCAGAAAGTTGTCTGATGGTATAATTTAGGTAAGACGTATAAACACTCAGCTCATAAAGCATTAGTTCAGTTATTCATTTATTCAGTGATTGCGACTACTTGGATAGAGTATATTCGAATGCCTGTCATTTGTGTGAAGAAACACCTGAAATGATAGATGTCATGTAATGTGCAAGTGTTTTATTCTTTCGATGTGTTTCAGTACAGAAATTATTAAGCCGTTACAAAATCCCTTTTTTTCTATTCGTACATTCTTCATAGTCTACGATGAAAGAGAAAACACCAATTAAACAAATAAAGCCTGAAAGAATTACTTCTTTATCTTCACTCTGTCTTTCTTGAGTAATAACTGCTATATTGATCTGAGAAATAAGTGAATGTATTGTGACATATATATTCAGTGATTTTAGTAAGGACACACTTTATATCTAATCACATATCCAATATCTATTGTTATTCTGTATCAATGGTAGAGAAACGGATATAATTGTTTTCCTATATATATACACACACACACTAACGCGATTATTCAGAGTAGACGCTCTCTTTATTATTATTATTATTATTATTATTATTATTATTATTATTATTATTATTATTATTATTATTATTCAGTATTATATTTTTGGTACAATATAGAATTCTCAGCACAAAGTATTTCAAAAAGTTTCCGTTTCTTACTTCTTGGACGATCCTGACGATAAATAATGAGTGATCGCCAGTAAGATGTTAGCAGTCCAGTAAATGAACATCTGAATAATGTATATTCTTCTCGCTGCATATTGGGCTTTTTGTAACTTTGACAACGAAAGGCTGTACACTTTTCAGAAACGCACTTGTTGAAATATCTAGATGGCAGGAACAGGTAGCCCAGATGCTCAAACAGGACACCGTCTGTTCTTCTGCCTTATTGACCACGACCTTTGACTGAAGATCATCATAGTATCATAACATCCTTTTAGGCCTTCCCACACTATGTGGAGTTTTGGCCTGGATTACTTATGAATAATACTATCGCATTTAATTTTTCCCATTATGCCGTTGGTGCCACCACGTAGAGAAACAATTGTCAATCAAGTGAACTCATTTATGATTGTTATCTTAGAGAGCAGCCTATAATTAGCATTCAGTTGATAACAGCTGTTATCATTTTGTTATTTAATATACCATTTATATTGTAACTGTAACTCGTAACATTTTGCTTTACTCATAAACAGACACAGGTTCGTAGTTGTAATTCTTTTTGGCATATAATTAGTAACTTTGCGTATTGTTATATCGTGAATAAGCTCTTGTACTGGGATCCACCACATATGTTATTGTTTGAGTTAAAAGATTTCTGAAATGCTAAGCTGAATTTGCTGTACTTCATATATATGTTTGTGTCGGGAGAACTACCTTAGTTGATTACTGATAATTTAATTTTTCGGGTGGATTTTATGAGCCCAGTTTCTATAATCAGAAGCAATAGTAAACTGTCTAATTAAGCCTATTTTTACATATTCACCTGCGTTCAGATTTATGACGTTAAATTCTTTCGAAATAGTTTATATGACAGCCGTAGCATTGCATTAAGACTTATTTGTATTTGTAGGCCGGATTGGTCACTAGTATGTATATCTACGGGAAGATGATATCTGGGTGACAATTGAAAAGACATCACTCCTAAATTCGACATTACATAGAGAGAGATATGTACGGAAATTATTAAACATTTGTTACATGGGTTGTGAAACGGAAATGATAGTAATGACCTATTGTGGATTTGATTCTCCTTCATTTTTGAGGGGAATTTTCGTCAACTACAACATTCGACAGGTGAGTGTCAGACGTAGACCGATCATCGCAAATAATTTCTAAAACCTATAATTTATGTTACCAAATGACAGTACGACGTCATATTTTATGGAAAAAGTTATAGTTTGAAGGAATATGTTCAACATTTGTTATCCGACTTCGTGTTTCCGAATTACTCGAAACAAGTAAGTACCTAAAATGTATGACAATATTTAAAACAGATTTGATAATATCAAACTTTCATCAGACAACTTCTATATCCGTGGATTTTTTCATGGGTCAGATAGTTGCATTCATGGTTTCGATTAAACTTCCTACCAGGATTATTGAAATATCTAAATATAAATGATGGACACTCAAATTACGTCAATCAATTAGGGAAACCCATATGTTAATGATTATTTCACTTTCTACATAAAAGATTTTATTTGTAATTTCGTTTTCACAATCAATGCTTCAAGTAAATAAATTCTTTTCCTAAATGAAATGTATTCATCGTACACTTTCATCGATCCTTAGAACCAAGAAGAGATTTTGATAAAATAGTAGTTACCTTCGAGAACTAAATTCTATCACTCATAGGAGGAACTGGTGATATGCTACACTTAATTTAAAATGGTTTGTAAACCATTTTACTTATGCTAAATGACTTTTTGAAAGTAACATGGACAATTGTAACTTGACTAATTTGATTAATTCTCTAAAATCCATTTGGTCAGAAGAAATTGTACTACTCTGTTAAACTTTATACGAATGAAATTTAAGCTTTCGTTGAAACTAATTATTCATACGTGCAATTGTTAAATTCTTTAAAAGATGTTTCGTGTATTTCAAATGTGTGATATAATTCACTATAATACTAATACTAATAATAATAATAATAATAATAATAATAATAATAATAATAAAATATTCTCAATCATTTACCGAAAATGCACTTGTTAGCACTAATTTAAGCTCAGTCATAGTAACACTAAATTAACTGTAATTTTCCCATTCAAAATGAATGGATAAAGTTGTTGACAAACCATGTGGTGTGTGGTACTTATACGAACAGATATATGTAGTCTGCATCTAACGACATGGCTTATACCAGAAGTTAGTGAATATATGGACTGATGCCATATTTTGGTTTGACCGCTCCTAACTCTTCCGTCTCCGACATTATTCAGCATTGCGCGCCATAGTAATCGGTTGTTGGGCATGCGTAATACTCGCCTTAACCATCTCAGTCAGTGAAGATTCACAACTTCATCGACTAATTTACTATCATCCCCTAATACTGTACATCTAACCTCACCATTACTTATAGATGGCGTATGAACCAATTATTGGTCTTTCCAAAAATTTCATGCAATTAGTTCCCTTTATAAATTAAAATAAATCAAGAACAAATATTGATGCAAAATCGTATAAATTCATAATATTTCGAGGTTTCTCGTCAGCTGCTTACAACCAAATATGTAATAGAATTTTACATTGAGATAAGAAATAGTGTGGAACAATTAACATAAATGAATGTAAATGATTGGAATAACAAAGGTTTACAATATATATGCAAGAACAGGTCAGATGTTAATTGGTGTTAGAATTAAGGAAACAATTCAGGATGGGTCGTGTCGTAGTTGGGTGGAGTTCATAAATTGTGTGATAATTGTGGAGGGAGTGAAGGCTTCACAGAATTAAACAGTGATAAGATAGGTTACGTAATAATTGAATAGAGTTTGAAAAGTTAACATAATTTAAGAGGGTAAGTGGGCGGAAATGTGTGAATGAAAAGTTGGTTTAAGAATTCGGTAATGGGGAAGAAATATAACAAAATAAAATAACACAAGTAACAAATAAAACAAAAATGGATTACCAAGGTAAACTCTCCAGGTGGAGTGGAGCTTACCTCAATTATAACAGCTTCTGTCCTATGAGTTACAAAAAGGGTATTGTACGAAACCTTTCTGACCGCGCACGTAAAATCTGCTCAAAGGAATGCCTTGAAGAAAAAATTGCTGTAATCACCAACTGTCTACGTGAAAATGCATATCCGGATAAATTTATGCATAAATATGCAAATGCCAACCCTCCGATTAAGTATGATACAGTTGAAAAGTAAACCTGCTTCTTATACTTGCGCTTTAAAGGAGATGAAGTCACTGGAACAATCAATCACAGAATAAATTCCGCGTTGAAAGTGACCTACCCAGCAGCTAAACTGACGACGCTAAGGGAAACGAACTGCTCACTCAAACAAACTAAAATTGACAAGTCCTCTTTTCTCAGTAACTCCAACTGCATTTACCAATTCACATGTACGTACCATAGCGCATACATTGGAAGAACTGAGAGAAGAGTAGTTTACTCAACTACAACACCACCCATCCTGAATTGTTTCCTTAATTCTAACACCAATTAACATCTGACCTGTTCTTACATATATATTGTAAACCTTTGTTATTCCAATCATTTACATTCATTTATGTTAATTGTTCCACACTATTTCTTATCTCAATGTAAAATTCTATTACATATTTGGTTGTAAGCAGCTGACGAGAAACCTCGAAATATTATGAATTTATACAATTTTGCATCAATATTTGTTCTTGATTTATTTTAATTTCAATTATTAGTCACCGGCTACCATTGGACTGCGTCCCCTAACGTTGTTCCAATGCCTTGTGGATCAGACTTTTGGGTCGAAGTCTCCGGGTGTGGCTCCCTAAGAAAATCACCTGCTACGGTTTGGGCACTGGATAGTATCGCAGCCCGCACACAAATCAAGTGACTCATGTGGTGCATTTGTAATCGGTGCCCTTTTGTACTAATATTTGTGTTCAAAGTAAAATAAATAATGACTTACCTGGTCATCTCAGCAGATGCTGGCAATATTTCTGAGGCATCTGTGATCAAATACTAGTAACTTACGAGTATCTGATTTTTTTGTGTTTGCAGTTCATGAGTATTTGTTGGGCGTACGATAATTATTGAGGTTAGTATTTTAGATGCTATGTTAAACCTTTCCGTCTATAGTTACCACGGGGTGATTTTGACCCCTTCTTATATATTGAAACGATCAGTCATTGCAACCAGTCAGATGGAATTACGTCCAACTCCTAGATTTTAGCTAAAATATTTGTCAACCTAATCGCTAAAACTAGACCACCATTTGTGAAGACCTCTGGAGTTAATCCGTCTGGACCAGCTGTTCCTCGTTTCAGATCAGCTATAGCTTTTTGAACTTCAATTAGAGTTGGGGGACCTATTTTTGTGTTCTAATCAGGCTTCTTGGAAATAGTGGGTGGCTGTAGAGTAGCTGGAATGCTCCTTAAAGTGTCCCATCTATCTTTCTAAACATATGGACTAAGAGTAGATAAGACTGCCGTCTTTTTCCAAAATTGTCTCACATTTAACTTCTTAATTCCAGTTTCTTTTATCAGTCTGAAAAGCCGTCTTATGTTACCTACAGCCGTTGGCTTTTCCATCTCTTGCTTTCTTCGCCCACCACTGCTCACGATCGGTCCTTAGACTTTTGGTTAACGTAGATCTGATTTGTTTTCGTACGTCATCGTGTTCGGAACCTTTTGGAATTTTCGCTAAACCATATTTTTTACAACTTCAGAAATATTCAGTTCCTTTAAGATAGATTTATTCATAAGATTAAATCATTTTTGTACCAGTATTTTGGGAGCAGAAATATGCTCGGTGTCAATATTTAAATTTTGTCCACATTTTAAATAATATTCAGCACTCAGTTATGTAGGTTTATTATGTAACTTGACCGTTAGATATTCCGGATGACATTGTCGATTTTGACGAAAATGATGCTGTTGCAAAAGATCTAGCCGATCCAGACAAGAGGATTTCAATAATGGCTGCGGATAAAGCCATCATGCCCAATAATGAGTTTTTCGACGATCCAGAAGAAGGTTCTGGGCTTGGAGGCACCACACTTCGATCAGGCAAATCAGCTTCACGAGATGTTCAGAATCACCGAGACCAACCAAAACGCGCACGCACGGATGAAGATGCCAGTTCATCCACCACGAAGCCAAGCAGTAAAGAAGGAAGTGGGTCTAAAAAGACAGATTCTACTAGTGACAAGGTAAAATCAGTTTGTCATCACTAATTTCTATGATTAATTATGATAGTTAGATGTTATGCCTCCCATTGTAGACCACTTCTTTAGTTAACTGTCATCATCGTACTATTGAGATGTGTCAAGTAATTACTTTTTTAGGTATGTAGTTTGTTAGTATGTGTTGAATGTCGCTCTTACCAGTGTTTAGAACTAAACAATGAACACGATTGGCATTAATAAATGTACTGATCCCCACATGTTTCATACTTCGGTACCTTTCAGGATGTTTGGGTAGCGTAGTGAAGATCGATATTCCTGTACCCATTTTGAAATGTAGTTGTTCATGATCTTTTCATACTATCTTCAATATGTTATCTCTAGCACAAAATTAGAAGACCTTCCTGAGATCGCACGTGGATACTTTCATCTCGTTGACCACATTTCCAATTCAACCAAATTACTAATAATAGAGCCATATTGTATTTATCAGCAAATGTTATCTGTTTAGTGACTTGATTAGTTCATGTTGGAGAGTTTGTAGTAGTAATAATCTGAGATTCTATTCATCCTTCTTAATCTGTGTATATTTCCCATAACTGGTCATTCTAGCGCTTCTTCTGTCTTATTGTGTCCTACAAAATAAGTAAATAATATTTCATAAACTGATCATTTGATTTTCATTGTTTGCTTGGTCGTTTACAACATGCAGATTTTGTTGTGGTCATTATGCTCAAACGATTCATTTAAGTTATGCATTCTCTTGGAATTCACATCAATGAGAGTTGTTTTTTTCTCATTCTTATACACAATTGATCAGTGAGAGATCTAATAGAATGGTACTTAACACTTCTGTTCGGTTTTAGGTTCATGTGATCTTATCCTCGCTTTTAGGTAACCGTCTACCCATTTCCATTGCTAACTAAATATCTACAACACTGTCCAACTGAACTACTCATTAATTCTTTATGACAATTGCTTCAGTAAACCGTGGTAATCCTCTGTTCACTAATTGTCCTAATCGTCGAATTTACTACTGTTTGGCGAAGCAGTTGCCATTAAAAGACCAACCAAATTTGTGTATCTAAAATTATTCAGTTACCAATCTTGGTCTGCGTTTGTGAACTCATTCATAAATGCTTATTATACAATTTTTCTCATGACAGTAATTGTTAATACTAACCTATTATCTGATCTGTACTCAGTTAATTTTTTTTAAGGGTTACATACCTATAGCATTAATATCTTGTTTCTAAATAATTTTGTTTCTATATTTTTAGTCGTCTATACAAGAATATTTCTATATTCACATTATTTAACATATGAACACTTATAGTTCTTCCATAGTTATTCCTTTTTTCATTAATCCTTATTGTTGATAACACTTCTGATACTATGATATGATATAAAGCGTGTACACTGATTTTTAATGATTGGTACTATTATGTTTAGGCTGTAAGCAGCTGACTAGAAACTGCGAAATATGGTGGGTTCATGTTATTCTGTTACGTTGATTTTTCTTGCCTTATTCAAATTTATAAATGGGAGGAATTATATTAAACTAACTTTTTACACAATTGAAAATTCCCATTAGTAAGTCTTTAGGAGATAGTAATTTGTTTCAACAAGCTCGTATTTCTGATTTGCCTAGAAGGCATTACACTACTGTCAATACCAGGGAAGGTCTTCAACAGAGTGTTGTTGAACCGGATGAAAGATGCAGTAGACGCCCAACTTCGAGATCAACAAGCTGGATTCCGTAAGAATCGATCATGCGCAGACCAAATTGCAACACTACGGATCATCGTCGAACAATTAGTTGAGTGGAACTCATCACTATACATCAACTTCATTGATTATGAAAAGGCATTTGACAGTGTAGATAGGAGGACATTATGGAAACTTCTTCGACACTACGGAGTTCCTGAGAAGATTGTCAACATTATCCGGAATTCATACGACCGACTACAGTGCAAAGTCGTGCATGGAGGACAGCTGACAGATGCATTCCAAGTAAGGAGCGGAGTCAGACAAGGCTGTTTAATCTCTCCCTTCCTCTTTCTTCTGGTGGTCGACTGGATTATGAAGACCTCGACATCTGAAGGAAAACACGGAATACAATGGACAGCTCGAAATCAATTAGACGATTTGGACTTCGCAGATGACCTAGCCCTCCTATCACGTACACACGAAGTGATGCAGATGAAGACAGCCAGTGTATCAGCAGTCTCTGCATCAGTAGGCCTCAGCATACACAAAGGGAAAACCAAAGTCCTCAAATTGAAAGCGGAAAACAACAATCCAATCACTCTTGATGGCGAAACTCTGGAAAATGTAGAGTCCTTCACATACCCGGGAAGCACCATCGATGAACAAGGAGGTTCAGATGCAGACGTAAAGGCATGGATTGGCAAAGCAAGGGTCGCATTCCTACAATTGAAGAACATATGGAACTCGAAACAACTTTCAACCAATATCAAAATGAGAATCTTCAATACCAACGTCAAGGCAGTTCTACTGTATGGAGCTGAAACTTGGAGAACTACAACAACCACAATCAAGAAAGTACAAGTATTTATAAATGGCTGTCTACGCAAGATACTCAACATCCATTGGCCGGATACCATCAGCAATAGCCTTCTGTGGGAGAGAACAAACCAACTTCCAGCTGAAGAAGAAATTAGGAAAAGACGATGGAAATGGATAGGACATACATTACGCAAATTGTCAAACTGCATCACGAGGCAAGCCCTAACTTGGAATCCTGAAGGGAAGCGAAAAAGAGGAAGACCAAAGAACACATTGCGTCGGATAATAGAAGCAGATATGAAAACGATGAATTACAACTGGACGGAGCTAGAAAGGATTGCCCAGGACAGGGTCGGATGGAGAATGCTGGTGAGCGGCCCATGCTCCTTCACGAGGAGTAACAGGCGTAAGTAAGTTAGTAAGTATGCGATTAGCAAGTCATCAGTATGGACGTGAACAAAATCTAAGTCTCGTACTATGCTATCGATAAATTTTTGGAAAGTTTGAACAGCATTCCGTAATCCAAATGGTATTCGTAGGAACTCAAACAGGCCAAAAAAAGTCGTGATAGCAGTTTTCTCGATGTCTTCGAGAGCGACTGGGATCTGATGACATACTTGTACCAGATCGATCTTAGAAAAAGTAGTCATGCACTTGAATGATACCGTGATGTCGTGTATGTGGGGGATGGGGTAGCTAGCAAGACATTAAGCCACGCTTAATGCTCGGTAGTAGCCGCATGGTCTCCAACGAACCCCATCCTTCTTGCGAAACATGTGGAAAAGTGAGACCCAGGTACTGTGAGAAGGACGAATAATACCAGTAGTTAGTAAAATGTTGAACTGACATTTAGCGAAAGCTAATTCTTCCATTGCCGGTCGGCAAGGTCTTGCTGTGACTGGGGGTCCGCGGGTGACTATGTGGTGTACCACACGATTGGTCCCCTATGGGACCTTCTTGAGAGATTTAGTCAATTGGCAGAATTTCTGGAATAAAGCGCGGAATATATCGTCACGCGAATGAAATACGCCTGTGGTTCGGTACGCGTTCGCCTGAGCTTTAAAGCTCCTGAGTTTACTGTTTGACGAAATATCGATTAGCTGCAGCCTACGTGAATCGACTGGGATTCAGTGCTGTAGAAAAACGACACCGAGTATGCCGTGGGGACATCGGCAATGATGAACGTCCACAGATATTGTCGTTGGTTGCTCAAGCTGACCGAACGCTGTCATATACCACAGGTGGGAATGACTTAGCCATTCGCAGCGCGCGGTCGAAGCACTGCAGCTTGCGACTTATTGTTACCAACTGGTACGACAAAATCTTGGGAGCCTGTATCTACTAGGTACCCAGCGTTAATACCATAGTCATGCACATAAAATAAACGACCAACTTAAGGTTAGTGGCCGGTGAGCACGGCCGCATTTATCCGCCAGCAAGGGAGTTTCCAGCCTTGTATGAACAGGGGGCTTGACAATGGTGGGCACCGCACCCAAAGACATGGTGAAACCAGCTCAAACCAGTACTCGCTTTCAAAACCGCCTCCTAGAGTGGCTTGGAATATGCCTGCTTAGGGCGAGTAATTACGCTTTTACATGACCGCGACATGACTCGTGGGATGTAGGGTTCTGATATGCTGGAACGGTCTCGGAAATTGATACGGCTATGTATACGTGACATTGAGGCGACTATATAGATGTCTCAAGTGCTAGCCCTTGTTAATATCTTGTCCGCTATCAGGGAGATCTGGTTAAGTGGTGTGTTCTCAAACAGGGCCGTAAACTTAGGCTTTATATGTGCTGGTAATGAATCGAGCCACAATCCCTTGAATATTTCGGAATTGGTTGTCGTGGGTCCTGTTAAAGATTGCAGGCGCGTGAGGAGGTGGTTCGGTTTAGCATCCAATCAAGTGACGTGCTAATAATGCCACTAAACGTCCCCCTTTGATAGGAGGAAATGTTTAAGAATCGCCTCCTTGAGACGGTTCAACGATCGTCAGGTACATCGGGATTGAGCACCACCTCACGGTCAACGGCAACATGATCCCAGGCAGCGTTTCCAGAGCGTAGGCGTATATTTGCCGCTGGTTCGTAACATAGCGGATATCGAATTGAGCCTTCAGTGCCGGGAAACTGATTTCTGGATCGTGGAGGATAAAAGAGATAGGTCGAAAATTGATAACCTGTACATCGGTGTGTTATATTAATAACATTCTTATCGTTATCCATTATTTCGAATTGTTGCCAGGATATATTGAAAGGTACCAATATGAAATGTGAAACAAATCTGGATGGATAGATGTTAAACTGACAGTAATAGTCTTCTTGGAGGGATTTTCCAATTGTTGAGCCATGTCCGAAGTTGTCACTCACCAGATGTTGTAGGCGTCGAGTCGCGGTTGACTATGATCACCACTACAGCAAGACTACGTGCCAGTCACAGGTTAGACCCCTCCATAGGCAAAATATCAGAAGGCAGTTGAAGGTCATAGTTAAAGTGTAATCGTTGGAGATCTCGTGCTATCGAAATAATAACGAGGTCCTGCCAAAATCTACAAACGAGAGTTCTTAAAAGATCATAGACAACGAAAGAGTGTTTTTTGGTGCACTTAAACAAACAGGTACGGCAAAACAATCAATGGTACAGTTCACTATAATAATAATTGTTTCCATTACAACAATCGCGTTCTCTTCATATAAGTAGGTCACTACATGTTCACAGAACTTTACTAAGAATGCACTAACAGGTTGTCAACCTTCCATCCTTAATTTAAAAATCTGAAATAAAACCAAAATCGGGCGAACTCAAGATTTGTCATTCTGTTTAAAAGATCTTAGTTGTCAACAGGTGATCAACAAAGTCTAGTAGTACCTCCTAAACCCAACACATCTAATCAAGCAACGTATCCATGAGAGTCCTCATGTCTACCAAAAGAGACCTGGATTTTTAATTTTAATTTCCTGACTTTAACATTAATTTTGGGAAGATTGAGTTGTTCGCTGTACGACCTTGAGAATTGAAGCATAGCCGACACGTAGGACGCTTAACAGGAAGAAGCTTGGAAAAACAGTTCTCTGTTGTGTCTCACACTTCAAATGGCAACAAAATGTAGACTAGTTCGCTGGCCGTGTGAAGAAACGAAAAGCTGAAGAATAACTAAAACTGAGGTCAGATACTGAAGGGCCTCACAATTGTAGACTTTCGGGCGATGCGGCTTCGACAGAGAATAATGTCGAAGACAATTACAACTCAACCAGGTTGTCTTCGAATCTGTCGCACGTAGATCTCCTCGCCTTATAACACATCACCCGTTCATTCTCTTGTAGATCTCTTCAAATTACAATAAGAATTGTGAATTACAATTAAAATACATACTGACTGATGCTTTAGCTTCTGCTAACTACTCAGAATGTATAGTAATACGCTGTCTTTTCAAAAAATTTCTTTAAACATATATGTTTATATACATATACCTTTTTTTTCACGTGGATTGCAGTTTTCGTGTGGTGTGTTATGGGGACAAATGAGAACACAGTAGACGTTTGAGGCTATGTCAAACGTGTTTTAAAAGTTGAAAACAAGTAGACAATTCGGCGACATTTCAAACGCAGACCCACAAAAAGGGGAAAACCCACATTATTTCCCCCCGGTCAGGCGAAAAAGCAGACACTTTGGAGCGTCTCTCCATTATTTTCTAACGCATATTCCTCTTTATTGGTTGATTGAAGACACGAATGAGCCAGATGTAATCGCCTGAACAGGAACCTAGTTAACCCAACCCGTAGACAATAGGGAACTTGACCTTGAAAGTTTCACTTTGATGAGACCAGACAGAACGCATTGACATCAAGCGCCGTCGACCTGATCAATGCTTGCAGAGAGAAGACGATACACCTGTCTTGACATCGTAAGATAGTTACATTATTTTAGCTCGCCATTTACATTCTCTTTATTGTGGTTTATAACCTGAAGTAAAAAACCCATCATAGTCCATCTTGCTTTAGATTTATCATAAATCATGATGTATGAGATTAATGATTAGATTTAAAATTCATACCTTTCAAGTTTCTTAAAGAGTAAATAGCTTTTCCCATCAAGTCAACGAAGATAAAGTAACATCCTACTTTGGATATCTCAGACAAGTTTATCTTGTAAATAGTTTTTGATATTGTTTGCGAAATATGTTTGTCGTGCCTAATTCCACAGTAGCATTTGTAACATTACATCATAAGAAGAGAGAATCAAAACAGCCAGAAAGTGTCCAGATTGAAATATGACGCCCACAAATGCCATGGAACGCCCGAAGATGAAGTGAGTTAGCGCTCCCTATAGAATTGCTCTCACGTGGACGCGAGTATAAAGCCAATACCAAGTAAGCCTAACTCAACGCCTTCTCGCGGTGGTGTTTACGAAATCGCAAAGAAGAAAAGCGGATGTTTGGCGCTTTAATCCAGTTGGTGGATATAGAGGATTTACCTAGGGGAGTTGAAGAACCCCTATTTCAAACCAACGGTGCACATGGGCCACAGTATCCTGAAGGAACAAACGGCGTATGAACCAGTCGTTAATCACCGGCTACCATGGGACTGCACGATGTTCCATTGCCTAGTGGGTTAGATCTTTAGGTAAAGGCTCGGAGTGTGGCCACCTAACAAAACCACCTGCCTCGGTCTGGGCACCCGGGCAGTATCACAGCCCACACACAAATATGATGAAAGGTCGATGTTTATGCAAAATACTTGTCTTGCTTCGATTAACAATCAGATGATTCACATTATTATTACTTTTGTGATTTTTTACGTCATTTATTCACTTTCTTTTATTCCCACTTATTTTCCGACTTATACAGCAGCTCGCCTATGGTGGAAATTCGATCCTATCTAAACGTTCTCGAGTCACTGCCTGGTTGAAAATTGTATGCTACCACCAAATACGAATACTGAAGCAGTTTCTCTGAAACCACGTGCACCATTCAACGTTCGCACACTTATGCAGGTCAGACAACAGACAGGGCTGGCTATATCTTTGGAAAGTCTCAATATCGACGTTTGTTGTCTATCCGAGACCTGTATTCAAGGCTCGAGTGAAGTACTACGAATTCGCTCTCTATCTGTCGCTTCAAAAAGCTTGCTTTACGTGCGCTTATCCGGGGACCCTGTGACATCTTAGTCTGGTTTTGCTGGCGTTGGTGTCGCACTGAGCGCTAGAGCTGAGGCAGCACTAATCGATTGGATCCCCATTAACAGTCGGTTATGTGCTGTTAGATCAGAAAGTTCCATCAAAGTGAAAAGAAATTGGAGTGAAAAACGATGTCTTTTCGTCATCTCTGCCTATGCTCCGACAAATTGCAGCCCGGATGCAATCAAGGATGAGTTTTACCACCAGTTAACTGTTCTCCAAAAAGTGCGTTCGACAGATATTGTAATGCTAACCGGAGACTTGAATGCTCAGGTTGGCCGTCTAGGCACAGAAGAGAGTCGTTTAGGTGGCCGATGGAGACTTAGTCGCAGAACAGATAACTGGGACCGTCTACTGCAACTGTGCACAGACCACAACCTGTTTCTGGCCAGCACTAACTTTCGGCACAGTCATCGCCAATGTGCCACCTGGCGTCCTCCATCTGCATCTCAAGCCTGGACTCAGATTGATCACATCGCGATCAGCTACCGCTGGCGTGGTTGTGTACAAGTCTGCCGCTCTTTCTGGACTCTGACCATGCCTTGGTCTGCGCCAATCTTACCTTACTTTTCAGTGGCCAACGAAGTGACCGCCACCAACGGATTGATATTAGCAAGCTGGTTGCAACTTCTGTTGCAAGTATGGAACCGAGCTAGCTACCATTCCACTGAAAAGTATAGATGAGCATTGATTGCAGTTGCATAACGACCGAAGCTGCTACCTTGACGCGGTGGTCGGGCTTGCCTATCGTGATGACCCAAACGAGCTATATTGGCTGGAACATATGTTCCTGTAGGTTCTACCATGCCAGACAGGTCGATTGGTGAACGGTAAGACTAAAAGCAGCAACTCAAGGTCTGAGGGCGAAGTCGTACTGCTGACTGTAGAGAGGTGTGACAGCAGTAAGGTGTTTCCCTCAGACAACCAGCATGACAGCGATGCTGCCTTCCCACAAGGAGGGGTGGGGTTAGAAAAGGTCGACCCTATAAATGTCACACCTCACCTTACCTCACGGATTTCCGTCTCCGGCGGTAAGGCCCTTTGAAGAACGGCGCTAACACGTCAAAAACCTTCCACAAAAAGGCCGTGCGCGACCGGCCTCAAGCAGTTGTCCCTTGGGCTCTGCGGTCACGCTCCCGGGTCGTCAAGACCAACACTAATCCAATTTCCTTTTCAGGTTCCTCAAGAAATACCCTTCCACGGTGTGAGCAGCCGGGAAGTGACATCAGCCCTCATACCAATAACAGCACACGAGACCAAGTTGGTCACATTCAAATCCTTCCTACACCTCCTTATACCTCTCTTATCTCCATGACTAACCCTCCTCACGTCTCTTTATCACCTCGCACCGGTAGGGCAAACGATTCGAGTACGCGGAGCGCTATTTCTGGTCTTCTGAAACCACGCTCTAAACTACACGTAAGAGCTTTTAACGTCCGAACACTGCCAAATAGGACAACAGACTTCCTTAGCTAGGACTTTAGAATCCCGCGTCATCGATGTGTGCTGCATCTTCGAAACGCGCATACAGGATCCGAGTAGCGTCATTCATCTGACCTCACCATGCCAAAATAAAGAACCGACTCGATTCACACTTCGTGTATCTGGAAGCCCTGATTCTGCTTCCCGTGGCCTCGCCGACGTGGGCATAGCATTGAGTCGTAGGGCAGAACTAGCTCTCTTAGAGTGGATCCCAGTAGACAGTCGTTTGTGCGCTGTCCGACTAAACGGAACAGTAAGGATCCGAAAAGATAGGGACACTCGTCGTTGCCTCTTCGTCGTCTCTGCCTATTCTCCCACTGACTGCAGCGTAGATGATGTAAAAGATGAGTTTTACAGAAAGCTCTCCGACCTTCTCCGAAAAGCTAGGCGCTCAGATGTAGTAATAATGGCCGGTGACTTTAATACTCAAGTAGGTAAACTAAGCGATAGGGAAAGACACCTAGGTGGATCTTATGGTGTCGTGGCTCAAAGAACAGATAATGGCGACCGTCTGTTGCAGCTATGCTCAGATAATCGCCTGTTCCTTGCAAATACTAACTTTAAGCATAAGGAAAAACATCTTTTAATATGGCGACCCCCAAATTCGTCCCAACGTTGGACCCAAATAGATCACATCGCCATCAGCCACCGATGGAGGGGCTCAATAGAAGACTGTCGCTCATTCTGGAGCACATGTTTAGATTCAGATCTTGCTCTAGTGCGAGCGCGTATTTGCTTGCGTCTTACTGGACGTAGAAAAAGACGCTGCAAGGAAACCTCTTAGGGGCCTACTTAATGATAGTCAAGCTAAGAGTATATTTCAGGAACAGCTAGGAAAACAGTTGGGCAGCCATGTATGTGCTGCCCACCCCGATGCAGCATGGAATGATATCCGAAAAGCTGTGGAAACAGCAGTGATATCTGCTAGTAAGGTAAACCAGAAGGTTAGGGGAAACACTGGATCTCAGCAGCATCTATCGCACTGATAGATGCTCGGAAACTTATTCCATCTGGATCTGAACATAATGAAGAGCGGAGTCAGCTTAAGCGCAAGCTGACAAGAAGTCTACGCAATGATCGTGAACAGTGGTGGGTAGCGAAAGCAAGAGAGATGGAGAAGGCAGCGGCAATAGGTAATTGCAGACAATTGTTCAGACTCGTTAAGGAAACCGGAATAAGGAACCCGACCGTTGGCGAAACAATCTCAGAGAAAGATGGACATATTATTCATTCTCAATCCAGGAGATTGGATCGATGGGCAGAACACTTCAGGGATCAGTTCAACTGGCCTTCAGCCACACTTCGGTTTCCCACGATCCCCAGTCAACCTGAATGGCAAGTTAATGTACGTCCTCCGTCTCTTTATGAAGTTGAAAAAGCCATAGGAAATCTGAAACGAGGGAGAGCAGCAGGCCCTGACAGGTTTACTCCTGAGATTTTTAAGGATGGTGGTCCAGTATTAGCAATGAGATTAACCGAGATCTTAGGTAGAATTTGGGAACTGGACGTAATCCCATCTGACTGGTTTCAATCACTGATTGTGCCAGTCTATAAGAAAGGACAAAAGTCCTCTTGTGACAATCACAGAGGAATCAGTTTGACTAATATAGTGTCTAAAATATTAGCTTCAATAATACTTCGACGCCTAACCAAAGCTCGTGAAGAACAGACTAGAGAAAATCAGGCTGGTTTTCGACCTGGACGTGGTTGTATAGACCAAATATTCACACTACGTCAGGTTCTAGAACACAGACACACGTTTAGACGCCCCACAATAGTAGTATTTCTCGACCTTAAGGCGGCATTCAACTCTGTCGATAGTAAGGTTCTACGGCAGTGTTTGTCACTGAAAAGAGTACCAAAGAAGTACATTAACCTTATAAAGGCTTTCTACTCGAACACAACTGGTAGAGTGAGAGCTTATGGCGAACTGTCATCAGAACTGATTACATCAAGTGGTGTTCGTCAGGGCTGTCCGTTCTACCCATTCTTGTTCAACTTTGTGGTCGACGTACTTTTAGAGATAACACTCTCCTCATCTAAATTTCCAGGGGTTGAACTTCTACCAGGAGGTTCACTTGTTGACTTAGAATATGCTGATGACATAGTTTTATTTGGTGAAGTCGCTGACCAAATGCAGAGTCTTCTGACCACTCTAAGCAACAATGCAAGCATGTTCGGGATGCGATTCTCTCCCTCGAAATGCAAAATGTTGCTTCAGGATTGGGTTACATCGACACCCGAACTAATGATAGGGAGTGAAGCAATTGAGCGTATCGATCGCTTCACTTATCTTGGAAGTCTCATCAGCCCTCGTGATCTGGTGTGTGACGAAATCTCAGCACGGATACAGAAGGCTCGACTAGCTTTTACCAACTTGCGTCATTTATGGCGTAGGCGAGATATCCGTCTATCAACCAAAGGACGGGTTTACTGCGCAGCAGTTCGTTCTCTCCTGCTTTATGGCAGTGAAATATGGCCGGTAAGAGTAGAGGATATTCGTAGGTTACTAGTATTCGATCATAGGTGTCTTCGAAACATTGCTCGTATATCATGGGACCATCGAGTAAGTAATGCAGTTGTTAGGAAACGGGTACTAGGTAAGGATGGCAAATCAATTGATGACGTGGTGAAACTTCATCAGTTGAGATTGCTGGGACACGTGTTACGTATGCCCAACGACCGACTGCCTCGACGTGCGATGTTCAGTAGTATAGGAGTAGGTTGGAAGAAAGCTAGGGGCGACCAGACCAAAACATGGCACAAGTCTATGAAGTCACTGACAAGTGGTCTGAGTCATGTTGATAGGTGTAGACTACCTGGTTGGGGACCGCGAGATGATAGCAACCGATGGTTAGAGACCCTGAATGACATGGCTCAAAATCGTTTGCAATGGCGCAGGTGCATCCACTCTCTATGTTCTCCCAAATTCTAATCTTCTGAATTCTTCATGTCCCTTTTTCCTCTTTCCAAATTTATTTCACTGAATTTTACTTGTTAAATAACATCTCCAAACCCTAATCTTCCCGATCACTGCTTACACTCTTGCTACCTCTACCACTACGGGATTTGGATCGACAACTGCATCTCTATGTTAAGGTGGTGTGGCAACTCGAACTGATGTACGTACGTACGAAAATCTACGTTGTTACTGACTGACTGACTAGCATAACGTCATGAAAATGACCAGTAAAGCCGCTTCCGGCTTTGCAAAACGTCACGTCTCGCTTATAGGCATTGAGTTTGACTACAAACGAAGAATGTTACCGAGATGCCTGGTGTTCGGAATGTGCTAATGAACTGAAAGCAGCAGCTGCATCTGGTAACTACCGGAAGCTCTTCCAGCTCATAGGAGCCACTGACAGCAAGAAGTCTGGTGTGAGCGATTAATCTGTGGAAAACATGGTATACAATGGACAGCTCAGAATCAATTACACGATTTGGACTTCTCAGATGACATAGCCCTCCTACCGCATACACACGAACAAATGCAGATAAAGACAGCCAGTGTAGCAGCAGATATGAAAAGCATGAATAACAACTGGAAAAAATTGCCCAGGACAGGGTTGGACAGAGAATGCTGGTGAGCAGCCTATGCTCCTTCACGAGGAGTAACAGGCGTAAGTGATTTGATTGCTATTGATAATTTTGATTATTACCTTGAAAACGTCCAGAGAAGTTTGCTGGATGGAACGTTGGGATTTGGATATTAATTGTTGAAATTATTTCAAACACAATTTACAAACATAATGCCTTCACTTTCGATATAGTTTGAACGTGATCCTCATGGAATATGATGCACGTTCTTAGAGTAATAAGCATCGAACTGGAACTCATTATTACAACACATCAAAGAATTTTCCCACTTTTACATTCTTCAAAAGGAATCATCGCAATTCTCGTAGTCTTGATAGACATATGAAGTTTAATTAGAAAAACCGCCTGTTTTCAGAATCTTGAACAGAAAAATTCTATGTGAACACAGCCAGTGGGACCAACAAGAGATATAATAATTGTTTCGGAAACGAATATGCAGCTGTCTTGTGTCAAGATCAGATCAACAAAGATTGTTCAGACTAATCACAACCGCCTCTCTTGTTTCATTACCGAAAATAGATGAGTAGTCCACTCAATTGTTATTGAAATATTCATTTACAGCTTGTATTCAGAAGAATGATTCGCGCATATTAACGTAGGTACCAAAGAACATTTACTGAAATAATTCATTTATAATCAGTACATCTAAAAGACAACTGTATATACCACTATGTCTTGAAAATACGTGTAAATGTTTATCGACGTTGGTCAACCCAACTAGATACTTAGAATTAGGAACGTGTGATTAACTAATCGTAGAAACAATTTTAAGATATGATAATGTAGACAAAACATGGCGAACTATAACTTCTAAAACATGCTAATGTCGACCTAAAGAAGCAGAGTGACAAGACGTTGATCGTCAAACACAACAGTAAAGTTGACGCTAATACGTTTATTTAAAGTCTATTATCGTGAAGCATGTGGCGCAACACTATCCGTCAAGTTATTTACCGAGGCTGAACATGTACTAATTAAGGTTTAGTGGAACAGATCCAGATCAATCTACTCCATTCCTTATCATTTTAAATTTACCCACGTGTTGGATACTCGGAATATCCTATAGGCTTTCACACAATTTTGATGAGAAGCATGTATCACGTTTGGAAGATCACGACGTAACAACACACGAAATTCAGTACCTATGGAAGTTGCACTCGCGTTTAGGTTAGTCACTAACAACGTAGAACTTCGTACGTACATCAGTTCGAGTTGCCACACCACATTAGCACAGAGATGCCGTGGTCAATTCAAATCCCGTAGTGGTAGAGGTAATAAGAGTATAAGCAGTAATCGGAAAGATTAGTGGTTGAAGATGTTATTTAAAGAGTATAATACAGTGAAATAAACTTGGAAAAAGAATAAAAAGAGACAAGGGGGAATCAGATCAAAATTTGGGAGAACACAAAGAGTGGATGCACCTGCGCCATTGCAAACGATTTTGAGCCATGTCATTCAGGGTCTCTAACCATCGGTTGCTATCATCTCGCGGTCCCCAACCAGGTAGTCTACACCTAGTTTAGGACATAAACGAGAAAAGCGAAACAGTAAAACTACAAATCGTTACATCAATTATTCGCTAATGTATCATATACGGGATAGTGCAGTTATAACTGCCTTAACATGGGCAGAAAGGTTTCAACTTGAACTCCTACGTTGGTAAGTTACAAATCAATGTGACAAACTTTAGTTCAAGAGATCTATCCCAAAAATCAAAGATGCTCATTTTTATGCATTAACTGATACAAAACACCAGTAAGACTAATAAGATACTAAAAACCGACTCTCCAATAATGGACTCAAGCATAGATGTTGAGCAACCAATGATGAAAATTGGCAACAACCAAGGTCTGTTTGGATTCATGTTTGCTGGTCGAATTACCTTACACACCACTTCCTTAAATGCAGACAGACAATACTCTAAATCGTCTGCGACAAAAAATGAAAAACCGAGGACGGGAGTCGCAGTACTTCAATGAGGTATATGCTCTTTAGCTTGTTTATAGCCTAAAAATAATGGCAAATCAAACTCCTAGGAGTACAAGCAGTCCCGTTCGAAGAGCGATTTTATAACCACTAAAACTCTTAATTAAGCAATCCTTTGAATCAAAGAGAAGTATAATCTACACCCGTATATTCGATAAGGTTGATCAGTAGTAAATCCACTTCAAATAGCTAAGAACTTGTCTAGTCTTGAAATACTAGTCCACAGTTGACCATATCAAACACGATTCAAGAAACATTCATAAACCTGACTGAACCCATTGTTTAATAAACTATGCTTTCTAGTGAATACTGATCCTCCACATTCTTACACAGTTGACGAGCGACCAACCGTAATAAACAATAGCACGAGATATTTAGATAATTAAAAAACAAGTATTTTGCGCATTTTGAAATGGTGATATATATTCCGCATACAACATGCTCTATAAGCCCAAAGAAGAATTCTAATTAACTGACGAAGGAAATATTAAAACAAGCAAACAAAAGTCCGAATCTTTTATTTAAAGATACATGTTACCGGTTGGATTTGGCGACACGTTCCAACTCATCCTTCTTTTTGATTGCATAGGAATTTGAGCTGCCCTAAAAATAGTGCGTGAAAACATCAATATTAACCATACTTTAGCGGCATTAAGAAGTTCATCAGCTAGGCATTCAGATATGGTCTTAACATTCCTGAAGGCTGCTTCTCTAGCTCCGGTACACAGAAGATAAATTGCCTGGTTTACTCGTCGTAGAGGAGAGACATCAACTGCTTGACGTCGGACAGTACCACCACGACCAATACGAGTTGAATCTTCTCGTGCACCACTGTTTAGCACTGCATTGGCGAGCACATGGATTGGGTTCTAAAAAAAAACACGGTTAGGTCTAGGAATTTCAGGTCATTCTTGAAATCGTATGGATCATACGAACGAGACAAATTCATCATAATAGAAACTGAAACCACAAACTAATCTTACTTCACCAGAAAGCAAGTGTATAATTTCGAAGGTATGTTTTAGAATGTTTATCGCCTTGACCTTCTTTCCATTATTGCGACCATGCATCATAAGAGAACAGCACATGCGCTCCACTAAAGGACACAATGCTTTACGAAACCGTTTAACTTGATAGCGACCAGCAGTATGTGGAACGATTGGATTTCCTTTTCGCTTGATGTTGATGTAATCCTAAGACATGAACCATCGTCATAAAATATCATACAGTTAAACTGAGATCATGTATATTTATATCATCAGCACTCCACTTCCCGAAGAGCTTGATTTCTTGCTCGGAATCCATGAAGCCAAACACGCCTACTACTGACAAAGTGAGCGCCTCAGATCACCGGGGACACATTCAAACAAGCAATTATAGTTTTGTGGAACTCCGAAATTACTTGAAAAATTGAATAATTTAGACTGGTGAAGAGCTAGCTTTGCTTGTCACCGTTAATGTGGAATACAAGCTTACTCAATTGTTTGTAACATACGTCAGCGATCGAAACTTAATTTTTAGTAATAAAATGGCAAGTCGACTGACTAATATTAATTCTTGTTAGTTGTGTCATAATGGGGATCCAGATGCTTCTTTAAAGTGTTCACTCATGTAGCGTGTTCCAGTTATTGACCACTCGATGAGAAAAACATAATATTTCTCTCGGTTTTTCATAATACCATTGATAGGCTATATTTCGATAGACAATAAAGAACAGTAAGCAAACAAAATATACTGTCCTATGGACACGGATGGAGTGATATTATTTACCCAACATTTCGCTTGTTAGTCGGGAACGCTAAGCTCCCTGCTTTTGAGATCTTAGGCTCTCTAATGTTTGCCTCATTTTTTAAATATTGCTTTTATCCATGCACCGCAATTGCATGCTCCTGTAGCGGTAAATAAATCCCCAAAATAAATAGCTCTGTAAGTTTTCAACATTGGATGCTGACCATATGTTTTAGTGGACTCACCTAACTGAAGGTGTTGGGTCATGCATCCGCGCCAGATCACGTGTCGTAACGCTGTGCTCAACATTTACCGCAATCGCTAGCCAGAATAGATCAAAGAATTCCGATATATTGGTAATCGCCAAATACACTCTTCCGATCTCCTCGACTCCCTCTCTTGATTTCTCCTGGTGGGTACGAATTATAATAGAAGGTGTTACTAATAAAACCGTTGTCAAACTGAATACCTGTGCCATCTTCATTGGTGAGCCTAACGTGATCTGGTACACCTATTTTCAGCTGTGAGTCTGTACATTTTTGGGATTTTTTCATATTATTGCCTAATTTCTTATTTTTTATACATTGTGATATTTTACCCACGAGTTTCAGGATATCTATATATTTTCCCTCGTACTCTCGCACTTAATATTCCCCTATGACCGAACAGACTCCTAAGGTATTTAAGATTAAGACCATGTCCCCACCCTCGTTCCAACTCATGACCTTCTGGCCCGACAATATCGGAGCCTGGTTCTACTACTCAGCAGCCGACTTCCACGAGCACGGCGTGAACGACACACGTGCACAATTCCTCGCAGTAGTCAAGGCACTACCGCGGTAATTCAACAGGTATGTAACACTTAGTATGTTTGTTAGTGATGTTCCCGAACCTTACGAAATCTTAAAACGTTCGATTCTTAAACGAGGAGACCTAACCGATCGACAACGGTTAGACCAACTCTTTAATAACATAGACCTGCAACACGGTTCTGCAACGGACATGTTGCAAAGGATGAGAGAAATGATAGGCCTAAGAACTTTCGACGAAGGCCTATTCAAACAACTATTCTTGTCCAAACTGCCCCAACATGTGCAAGCGATTCTGATCTGCATCTGTCGATTGTATCTTAGAAATTACGAAATCTTCTACTACCGAGGTTTTTTTCCGTCGAAGAAAAGCCTCAAACGACTCAGAATGACATAACCAAGTTATGTGATACGCTTACACGTTATCTTGAATTTCGCAACCACCGTAAGCGATCGCACACCACACGTAGAAGCATTTCACGTAAGTGATCTGTCTTTAGACCACGAGAGACCGATAACCCCGACTGGTGCTGATATCATAACCTGCGTGGAAAGTCTTTCAGAAATTGCAGAAAACCCTGCAATTTTCCCAGCCCAAAACCGACTGACTTGAAAAACAACTCGGGAAACTTCCAAGCCGGCACGCGTTAACGGCAACCGTAGCCGGCGAACACAGCCGTCTGTTATACGTCACAGATGTGACAACGAGAGTTCGCTACCTCGTCGATACTGGCGCGGCAGTTAGCGTTCTCCCAGCAAATCATAACGACCGGCTTCACGAATCAGCTTTAAACTTACAGGCGGCAAACGGTAAGCCTATCGCCACATACGGTAAAAGGTATGTTTACCTTAACGTGGGTTTACGCAAACCCATTCACTGGATCTTCGTTGTTGCAGATGTTTCTATCCCAATCATTGGTATGGACCTCCTACAACATCATAATCTAATCATCGATATGCGCAAACGGAGGCTAGTAGACGGAAACACTAATTTATCCGTTTGCGTAACTTCCTTTTCTGGTTGCAGATTATCCCCAGTCACAATTAAGCATACGATAGACCCACTTTATCAACCACTACTCGATAAGTATCCTGGGATTCATCAAACACAACCGAAACTAACGTGTGTAACCAGCAACGTTACACATCACATCACGACTACAGGAATACTTTTATTCTCTAAAGCACGCCGACTAGCCCCTGAAAAGCTAAGGTTAGCGAAAAACGAGTTCGATCACATGATAGACTTAGGAATCATACAACCGTCAAACAGCCCATATACATCTCCGTTGCACATGGTCGCCAAACACTACAGCAACGATTGGCGTTCAACTGGTGACTATTGGTGATTGAATGCGAAAACCATTCCCAATCGTTACCTGTTGCCTCACATTCACGATTTGACAGCTACCTTGAAAGGTACAACTGTTTTTCCGAAAATCGACTTGGTTAAAGCGCATAACCAAATTTCCATGGCCACTGACGACATACCGAAAACAGCAATCATAACTCCTTTCGGACTCTATGAATTTTTGCGAATACCTTTCGGTCTAAGAATCGCTGCTCAAACATTCCAAAGATTCACAGACGACCTTTGTCGAGGTCTCATTTTCGTACATGCGTATGTTGACGACTGTCTAATCGCAATTCAGGACAGAGAATCACAACTCAAGCATCTGGATCTTGTTTTCGACCGACTACAAGAACATGGCATTACTGCAAACGTTCAGAAATGCCAATTCGAGACCGACTCATTAAACTTCCTAGGACACACTATAGATACTCAAGACATTCGGCCTCTTAGAACCAAAGTGGCGGCGATTCTGGATTACACAGAACCAACCACGACCAAGCAACTACGAACGTTTAACGGCCTTGTAAGTTTCTATAGACGATCCATACCTAAATGCGCTTTACTCATGAAACCGCTAACCGACCAACTTCGTGGAAATGCGAAATCCATTAATTTGGACGACACCGCACGGAAAACATCCTCTACAATTAGGCAACTTATTGCGAAAGCAACAAAGCTTGCACATTAGGACACCCGAGCATCCATTATTATCGCAGTAGAGGCATCCGACACAGCAATCGGAGGAGTCTTACAACAATGGGTTGACAACTTCTGGCAACCCTTGGCATTTTTCTCTCGGCAGTTGCTAGACATCGAATCGAGGTACAGCACATTCGGTAGGGAACTCCTTGCTATGTATTGTGCTGTACGGCATTTTCAACACTACATCGAAGGTCGTGAATTCACTCTTTTCACGGACCATAAACCGCTCACCTTCTCGTTAAGCTCTCCTTCTGACAAGTACTCTCCCCGTGAGTCCCGACAACTGGACTATATTTGGCAGTTTACTTTAGCATTCAATGGTTTTAAAAGGTCTCAGGTTTCGCTCGATCTGATTGAGCTGGTAAATCTGAATTTTCGTGTAACAGGAACGGGGGAATACCATCACTACGTTTCATTCGCCGTTTAACATGCGGAGACAATCGTTTTGGACAAGTAGGTCTATAATATGCAGACTGTCGTTCGTAAGTAGCACGGGATTTGGCTACTACCTTTTTGCATATATTCCGGATTTTTCGATATTCACATTTAAATGATGCGTGTTCTGCAGACAAGAATAAGTCACAGAAGTGATGCTACGGACTATAATGTGGCTTTAAACTTATCCCCTTCGTCTTTGATTGTTCCATCCGCCTCGACCGACCAGTCTGTCGAGATAGCACAGTCTCTGATTGCCAGAATATGGGCTCTCCAGATATTTGGACGGTGTGATATTTTCGAGTACCAACTTGAAGATCATTATTGGTTGGGTTTCGCCTCCAACCCACTTACCAAGTCTTATTACTCATATGACATATACCCGTGAAACCTCTTCAGGCAGTAGATTCCTGATGGTAGATCCCACTAACTCTACATCGTCTGCCTGTTAGGTACTGGGAGCTTGCCGTCAATTTTTATTGTAAAAGAGTCGTGGAAGTCGAGTGATCAACTCACAACAATGTTTGATGAGGTCGAACATTTTCGGTCTTCGATAGGGCTACATATTGTCCTAATTCGGGACTTCGGTGGAGTAAACTGTAACCGAAAATGTGATCCTGTAATGGCATTGGACCATAACCACACAATCTTCAAAGCTGAACACGAGACTACTCGGAAAAAATATTTAACGCGGAGAAATACCTAACGATGGAGAATGCGGGAAGAATGTATTGAGTGAATTAGAGTTGATTGGATGGCATGGCTCGGCCATGCAGGCGTGGCCCCTGCTGGATGTTACCTTATATCTTCTATTCATATTAAATATATTGTTCTTTCTCTAGCCCAACCTCGTTCTACATCATGTATTGGCAATTGATACGATACAGTAAGTTGGTGTAGTCGATAGTGTAACTTCCACGTAAGATCTTATAGAATAGGCAGTTATATCATGACAAACCTACAATTTCAGGATTAGGTCTATTATTAGAGCAGTACTAATATTATAGTAGACCATAATTCTACAAACCCACTACGGACTTTGAAACTTAACAGGCGTTGTTTTCGGCCACCTTTCCTTCCCTTCGTTACTGCGTCATCCATATCCCACCAGTCATAGCTTCTACATAGGGACAATAAAGCTTATTTTAGGTAATCAGCCTCTGCTGTAGTAACTTGAATACCAATTACCAGTGGTGTTTCACTCATTATTAGCCTCGACATGAAACCCCCTATTGCATACTGCACAGCTGGGTGTTCGATATGTGCTGTAACAGCGTTTACGACCCTGAAACATTCTTCGCTATCAGTACCCATGTTAACAGTACAGCATCATCAACAATTTGTTAGCCAACAAGAGAAGGCTTATCACCTCTCGGATGAGTAATGCCCTGCTCAAACAACAAAACATACCAAGCCAATAGGGGTTAGGTATTGAGCACCTTTTATATGCCGTGGTATTCAGGCAATATAGCAGTCCGCATTTCTGAGTAAGTCTGACCATTTTAAAAATAAACCAAAAATGGTATTACAAGAAATAAATAAAGTCAAAGTTGACTAAGTATGCTTTGATGCAATAAATACACGAAAGCCAAGTCAATGCACGCAAGTACGAAATTACTTTAGCTGAAATAAATTCGATTAAAGTGTCACCGAATAAAAATAAAGAAAATTCAGGGATGAGAATTTTTATTTTTGACGAAATCATTTGCCTATGCTGCACATTCGTATCGATAGTTGTGAGGTAAATACGTGTCTATAGGAGGATAGAAAAGTTTGCATCATAAAGTGATTCGAGACTCTTTTTACCAAATGAGGCTATATGATAACTAAGAGTATTTGAATTATACTATAAACTAAGAACCCCAGAAATCAAGCAATTGAATCAAGAAGTACTAGACAAGCACGAACAAATGTACTGTATTTGAAATTCGAAACCAAGCATTCAATGAGTACAAAGGAATCATCAGTTTATTCAAACACCACAGCTTAAATTGGATTCTAGGTGTCTGTAATCGATTGTGTATCTTCTTCTCAAGTTCATTCTGAGTCTGTCGGACAGTGTATTAGGTAAGAACTCTGTATTATCTAGAATGTACTCATTAGCATTAGATTTAACAACCGAAATTGGAACAGACTTACCTACTTCCTGGTGTTGTATTTGATCAACATGTCGATTGTGTGTACTTAAGTCAATGGTATCTAGAATTCGCATCATAGATTTTCCGACATTCTTCAGCACAATCCTCGTGGATGGTCGAAGATCATTTCCACGATGTGTTACTTCTGCAGACTCCAAACATTTCATATTCGACCGAAGAATTCTTCTGTTTAATAGCTTTGATGGAGTCTCTTTCGTCACAGAATGTCTGGTGTTTCTATTTTGCAGTAGAAAAGTATCTTCTCCTCTCTCCGACACATTAAATGTTGATGCAGTAATAGAATCAATATTAGTTTTCAGTGTCCTGACAAAATTCTCTGCTTGACCATTAGAACATGGATGTCTGGGAGCAGTAAACATATGTTTGCACCCTACACCATTCAACCAGGTAGTGACTGCATCTGCAGCAAAATGATAGCCATTATCAGTCATTAGCACCATGGGATCCTCTTCTCAACTATACACATTTCATAATGCTTGGATTGTAAAGTCAGAATTTGGTGAAGTTGTGAAAAAATTTCAGGCCACTTTGAAAAAGAATCAATGACTACAAGTGCATAGTATTTGCCAAGAAACGGACCACAATAGTCAGCATGAATTCTGTGCCAGGCATCAGACGATACTGGCCATGGAGTCCACTTCAAATGCTGATTTTTCAACTGATGACACTTTTGACAATTGTTTGCTTTACGACGTATGTCTGCATTTATCTCTGGCCACCAACATGTGAGCCTCGCCAAGGACTTCATTTTTTTAACACCTGAAGGTCCACTATGAAGATCTTCAAGGACAGATTTACGCAATGAAGGAGGAATGACAACACGATCATTTAAACACAGAATACCATCAGGAGTAGTAGATAGCTCATCCTGTTTTGAAAAACAGACAGGACATCTACGTTTCTGATTAGCATTCCAACCTTTCCGTATAGCATTCAGTGTACATCCAAAGTATCTACGAGTCTCTCTAATGAGATCTGGACATCTCACTGGTAAAGGTTGCACTAACAAACAGTCTGAAGTATTAACCGGTCTATCTTGTAATGATTGTCGAGAAATGTAGTCAACTTGTTGAATTTGTTTGGCACTTCTCTGCTGAACCGTCTAGTCATATGCACTCAAAGCAATACTCCATCGTTGAACCATAGCAGCTGAGGAACGTGCTAAGGATCTTTCAGGACGATAAATAAAAATAGTGAATCTCTTTCCGAATAAACTCTTGGTCTACTTTGGCTAAAAGTACTTTGGTTAAAGTTTGTAATTTTTTGTTCAACTTTGTCCTGCGGTACCTTTTTTTACTCTTTGATTGACACTAGTGTTCACACTGTGATCATTTTGTGTTTCAAACCTTTTTAATCAAAGTCAAAATGGTTGATAAGACTCATAAATGTGGACAACCAAACTCGAAGCCCAACTCACACTGAATTTGTAAGTTCTGCTGTACAAATAAAAAGTTACTAATTCAAGAGGCTATGTGCCTATTGGCTTTTGCCTGCAAGAAAACGTATGGCGGTAGCATTAGTAACACGAGCACTGACGGTGAAGAATGTGTCAGTGTAGTAAGTGCTGCTACTGGCCTCGCTAAACACCCGACTGCGATTGACAGAAAAATGAAATCTCCGTTAATATTAACGAGGAGTGAAGTGCCGCTAGATACTGACATCGGCAATCACACACCACTAGTCGAAATTGAAGACCCGGATAAGAATATCACCGTTCCAAATAGTCACGGTGTGTATGTTCCGAGTGGTGATAAATGGACTTCAGTACGGAGAAAAAGAGAAAGATATGAGAAGAAGAAATCTGTAGGCAAAACACAGCTGGTCAGCAAGTCATTGGAAGAGACGTTATCAGAGGCAAAAACTCCACAGCGTGACATGACAGATCTCTCTGAGAGGTCAGTCATTTTTCATAAGTTTAGAGAATCCCCCGATAAGGAACCACAGGCTAGATTTGAACACGATCTCAATCATATTAAGTCCTTAATAAGTAAACTACTCCCAGACACAGTTTCAGGGGTTAGTATTTGCAAGCTTTATAGAATTAAAAAAAAGATTGATTCTGAAAGTCCTCAGAAAAACTGCCTCTTGAAGGTTACATTCACTACGGTTGAAGAAAGAAACTTGATTCCAAGTAATTCATGTGAACTATTTGGATCCGGAATATACGTCCGTGAGGATCTCAGCCTAGCTGATCGTATTAAGAGGCGAGCTGCAAAAGCGGAAATAAATGACCGTCGCCAAAACGGTGAAAGAATCCTCGTTCTTAAAAGTTTTCAAACTGTAAAAGTTCGGAGCAAAACGATCCCTAAGCCACTCTGGATGGTAAAGGAAAGTTCTCTACAGACTTAAAGGTATGCTACACAAATGCTCGCAGCCTACTAAATAAAATGGCGGGGCTCAAATCAATGGTGGATAAAGAAAAACCGGATGTTATTACTGTCTCGGAAATTTGGTTGACGTCAGAAATGTTAGGTAGTAAATCCAGTTGACTGGTTTTCTAACCAGTAGGGTTGATAGATTAAACCGTAGGGGAGGCAGGCTTATTCCGTACGCGAAAAGTACCCAAATCATAAGATTAGCTGAGACAGATGCACATGTTTCACGGACATGCAAACTGGTGAGATGTAAGCTGAAATGTCGACGGCAATATATTGAATTAGTTGTAGTACATACGACTTAAGAAACTCTTCTTCTGTTTTAGATCTAGTCTTCACATACGGTGATGACGTTAGTCAAATGGCTTTTCTCCCACTACTTGGGAGAAGTAACCATGCAGTCATCTCATTCAAATTTATGGTTGAAATTGCCTGTCAAACAGTTGCGCCTGCCCGTCCTAACATATGGAAGGCAGATATGCAGGCAATCAACTCCGCAGCATCGGTTGAGAACTGGGAAATTGACTCTAAGGCATCAGTACAAGAGGCATGGACTCTTTTCAGACAGTTATAAAATCGGGTAATTCAACCATACATACCCTGGACAGTCTCAAAGAAGAAGAAGCACGACCATCCCTGGATAGGCCGGGACATTCTACATTTACCAAGACAAAAGAAGAAATGTTGAGATGTTGCTAACCGCCTTGGCACAGCAGGTAAGATGGAACGCTACAGATTGGTGAGAAACGCGTGTGTAACAAAACTTCGGTAAACTCAAAGAAAGTATGAAATGCAGCTGGCACAATCTGCACTCAAGCAGCCCTAGAGAATATTCTCGTACATAAACTACAGTACAATGATGCATCATTAGATTTCCAACCTAATTAAAGTTGGAATGAATCTGAAATGATAGAGGAAAATCAGGGAAATGCAGAGGATATGGCTGACTATTTTGGGGCAGTTTTCACTGAGGAACCTCCTCTAGAGGAAGAACCAGACCCGGATACAGAGTCAACAAACCAGCTGCTCACCGTGGACTTCGACCAAAACGATGTGCTTAAGGCTCTTAGCACCCTAAACATGGAGAAGTCAATAGGACCAGATGAACTACACCCCAAAATCTTAAGACATATTGCACAATATATCTCGGCCCCACTGACTGTGATATTCAATATGTCACTTGACCAAGGTGTGTTATCTACGGACTGGAAGGACGCAATCGTCACTCCCATATAGAAAACAGGTCCACGACAAGTTCTGTCGAATTACAGACCCGTAAGCCTCACCAGTTTTGTAAGTAAAATACTGGTAAGTATAATCAAACGGACCATAACGGCATTTATGGAAACCAATAACTTGCTGAACATGGCACAATATGGTTTTAGAAAGGGTTTATCCTGTACAGCGAACCTCCTTATAGCTAGGGAGTTCTGGATTAATGCGCTAGACAACGGAAACTCGGTGGATGTTGTCTACATAGATTTCCGTAAGGCTTTTGACATGGTGCCAACTAATAGACTGCTATTGAAGTTGGAAAACCTAGGTATTGCCGGACCTCGTTCAAAACGGATTAAGGATTTCCTAGTAGGTGGTAGACAAAAAGTAAGAATAAATTCCAAGTGCTCCATCTGTAGACCAATACTTAGTGGAGTACCCAAGGTTCCGTCACAGGTCCTTTACCTTGTATAATGTACGTTAATGATCTTACAAGTATAGTACAGTCTCCAATGTTATTATACGCTGACGATGTAAAAATTTGGTGAGTAATAACTGGAAACAAAGACACATTTACTCTTCAGACAGACTTAAATAATATGATTAACTGGTCTAAAGAGTGGCTGGTGCCTATCAACGCTGCAAAGTGTGTCTACATGCACTTGGTGGATTCAAAGGTTAATACGTACAACATAGGGGATGTGTCATTACCCGTAGTCCGGTCTCATAAAGATCTAGGGGTGACAGTGAGTAATGATTTTAAGACGACGATCCATTGCCGGGAGGTCGCAGCAAAGGGGTTTCGAACCCTCTTAGCTTTAAAAAGGACATTCACTAAGTTAGATACTACCATGTTCACCACAGTATACACATCCTTAGTGAAAACTAAGCTAGAGAACTGCGTTCAGGCTGCAAGCCCCTGCTTAAAAGGTGACTCGGACATACTAGAGAAAGTACAGAGGGCAGCTACCGGTGCAATTCCGGAACTCCGGGGTTTATCACACAAAGAGCGGCTTGAAAAACTGGGCCTCTTTATTCTATCCTATCGTAGTTTAAGGGGAGATCTAATTTTGATGTACAGAATACTGAGAAATGATTTCGGACCAAACTTATTCTCTCTCTTTCTTGCCACTAGATCGGAACACCTCAGAGGACATAGCAGGAGAGTAGAAAAGCCAAGAACGAACAAAATACCCGTGTCATTCAGGTTTTCACACCGAGTCATCAATACTTGGAACCTGCTGCCTAAAGCAGTGGTGTCCGCACCTTCAATTGACTCTTTCAAGAGAAAATTGTACACTCACAGAAGCATACTAGAAAAAGAATAACATAGGCCGCAGGCCTTCTGTGCTTACTACACAAATCTGAAATCTGAATATTTATGAAGTCTTTTAATGGCCCAAAACACAGTTAATGCTTCTCGCTGAGACTGTGAATAACCTTGTTCAGTAACAGTACGTTTGCATGAAACACAAATAACTGGTCTAACTTCCTTCTCCAAAACTGCGCCAATACCCATAGATGATTCATCAGTAATGAGCACAGAATGTACGTTCGAGGAGTAAGTTCGAAGAACATCATCATTTTGAAAGAACGTTAGTAGACTTCATGTGCATGACTCTTGTTCTTCACTCCATTTGAATGAATTGGATGTCAAAATATTAAATAAACGATTTGCACGATAAGAAAAAGTGGGAATAAAGCGGGAATAGTATTGAAGAGCACTCACTAGTGAACTTAGTTCGGTAAGATTTTTTGGAGACGGTGCATTTGTCAGTTGAGCTAGTCGTTTCATATCTGATCTCAAATCATTACCATCAACTAGGTACCTAATACATTCACAACTAGATGCACAAAATGAACACTTGTTTGGATTCACTGTCATATTCCTCTCAAATAAACGACGCAATAAAGCAATAAGTCTCTCGTCATGAGCTTCCTTATCAGAACCATAGACAATGAGATCATCTTGATAAACTTCAACATCTTCAAGATCACTAACTACTTTATTCATAACTTCCCGAAATATGGCTAGAGAACAACTTAGACCAAATGGAAGGAAATAGTATTTGAACAGACCAAAAGAAGAGTTAATTGTAGTCAGAATAGATGTAGATTGATAATGGATTTGAAGATAAGCATCTTTTAGGTCAAATTTCGAAAACAATTCATAACCCAGTATTGACAGCCCTGTTTCGCTAATTAAAAATTCACAAGGTATGTATGAAGAATCATCATCTCTTATTAGCAATTCACAACATCCTCGTATGGGCAGTCTGTGTCCAGTAATTCTCAATACTGATACTTCAGTGGGTCGTACCACAACGTTAGGATCTAAAGATTTTAAGTTCTTGAATGAGATATTGGACTCTATACTGCCTGTGTCCACAATAAAGTCATGAAATAAACCCAGTGATGTATATAATCGCTTTTGAATATGAGCATTACCTTTCGAAATGGTAGACAAAGATAAATGGTCATTAGGAACAACTGAATTAGTGGGATCTAAATTACAAGGTTTAGTAATACTTGAGGCGAAATGAACAGTAGCTTTGCATACTGACTGGATGTGTCCTATATTACCATATTTAAAACATTTAGCATTACGAAATGCACATGAATTGCGAGAATGAAATTTTCCACATGATAAACATTTAACAAACTTGATTTCACCTCTGTGATTTGCTTTGTAATTCCTTGTTGAAACACCTTTTATATTTACACGAGAATAGGAATCACTGTCAAACGAACACAAGTTTGATTAACCTTGAAATTGTATTTCATCATGACGACTAAGCAAAGTATTAGGAATTTTCATTGACTGGATATCAAGTTCATTCACTGACTCGTAGTTAATACACGCAGTTCTAGCATCTTGAAAGAAATAGTTCGGTATTTTTAACAGCTCTCTTTCCAAAGCCGGTATGTTGATTCCTGCAATTAATCGATCTTTCAGTTGCACATGAAGTTGATCACCGAAACCACACTTGGCATCTTGTTTCTGCAATTCCCGAAGTTTTTGGTCATTTTGACGAACTATCTAATGAAACTTCGCACTTTCACGGCATTCAAAACTAGCGCACTTTACATGATATAGTAATAGCTTCTTAAGAGTTGCATAGGGGAGTTACTTACTTACTTACTTACTTACGCCTGTTACTCCTCATGAAGGAACATAGGCCGCTCACCAGCATTCTCTATCCAACCCTGTCCTGGGCAATTTTTTCCAGTTGTTATTCGTCCTTTTCATATCTGCTATCTCCCGACGCATTGTGTACTTTGGCCTTCCTCTTGTCCGCTTCCCTTCAGGATTCCAAGTTAGGTCTTGCCTCGTGACGCAGTTTGACGATTTGCGTAATGTATGTCCTACCCATTTTCATCGTCTTTTCCTAATTTTTTCTTCAGATGAAAGCTGGTTTGTTCTCTACCAGAGAAGGCTGTTGCTGATGGTATCCGGCCAATGGGTGTTGAGTATCTTGTGTAGACAATGATCTACAAATACTTGTAGCTTCTTGATAGTGGTTGTTGTAGTTCTTCAAGTTTCAGCTCAGTACAGTAGAACTGCCTTGACGCTCGTATTGAAGATTCTGACTGATATTGGTTGAAAGTTGTATTGAGTTCAATATGTTCTTCGACTGAAGGAATGTGGCCCTTGCTTTTCCAATCCTCGCCTTCACGTCTGCATCTGAACATCCTTGTTGATGCTTCTCAGGTATGTGAATGATTCTACATCTTCCAGAGTTTCGCCATCAAGAGTGATTGGATTGCTGTTCTCCGTTTTGAATTTAAGGACCTTGGTTTTCCCTTTGTGTATGTTGAGGCCTACTGATGCGGAGACTGCTGCTACACTGGCTGTCTTCATCTGCGTTTGTTTGTGTGTACGTGATAGGAGGGCTAGGTCATCTGCGAAGTCCAAATCATGTAATTGATTCTGAGCTGTCCATTGTATGCTATGTTTTTCACGAGATGTCGAGGTCTTCATAATCCACCAGAAGAACGAGAAAGGAAGAGAGTAGACAGCCTTGTCTGACTCCGGTCCTTATTTGGAATGCGTCTGTCAGCTGTCCTCCATGCAAGACTTTGCACTGTAGTCGGTCGTACGAATTCCGGATAATGTTGACAATCTTCTCAGGAACTCCGTAGTGTCGAAGAAGTTTCCATAATGTCCTCCTATCTACACTGTCAAATGCCTTTTCATAATCAATGAAGTTGATGTATAGTGATGAGTTCCACTCAACTAATTGTTCGACGATGATCCGTAGTGTTGCAATTTGGTCTGCGCATGATCGATCCTTACGGAATCCAGCTTGTTGATCTCGAAGTTGGGCGTCTACTGCATCTTTCATCCGGTTCAGCAACACTCTGTTGAAGACCTTCCCTGGTATTGACAGCAGTATAATGCCTCTATAGTTTTCACATTTGCTCAGATCTCCTTTCTTTGAAATCTTGACGAGGTGCCCATCTTTCCAGTCCATCGGCACTTGTTCCTCCTCCCAAATCTTTTTGAATAGAAGGTAAAGCATGTTTGTAGTTACTTCGATGTCTAACTTCAGTGCTTTAGATGGTATGTTGTCGGGTCCCGCTGCTCTCTCTCTATTTTGATTTGTCTGATGGCCTTTCTAATTTCTTCCATCGTTGGTGGGTTGACGTCTATGGGAAGATCTGTGTGTGCCGCTTCGATGTTCATGGATTCATTGGAGCCGGCCTATTCAGGAATTCCTCGAATTATTCTACCCATCTGTTCCGCTGTTGTTGAATTTCGGTGATTGGCTTGCCTTCTTTGTCTTTGACCGGTCTCTCTGGTTTACTGTATTTCCCTGATAGTTTCTTCGTTGTATCGTAAAGCTGTTTCATATTTCCTTCTCTAGCAGCTTTTTCTGCCGTCGTTGCTAGTTCTTACACGTATTTCTTCTTGTCGGCTCTAATGCTCCTCTTCACTTGTTTGTTTGCTTCTATGTATTCAGCTTGTGCTTGGAATTTCTCTGCTCGCGTTCGGCTGCTGTTAATTGCTGTCTTCTTGTTCTTCCTTTCTTTGATCTTGTCCAGTGTTTCTATAGAGATCCACTCCTTATGATGGTATTTCTTTAGACCCAGAACCTCTTGACACGTTGAAGTTAATGCTTCCTTGATGCCTTTCCAGTTGTCCTCCATACTAGTTTCTTCTTCTTTCAGTAGATCTTGTAAGCCTTGGAACCTGTTGTTGAGAGCTATCTTGAATTCATTGAGTTTGTCAGTATCTCGAAGGAAGGCTGTATTGAACCTTTGTAGTGCTGTTTGTCCACTTGTCCAGTTCTTTTTAAGCTTCAGTTTTAAATTGGCCACAACTAGGTGGTGATCTGAAGCTACGTCAGCGCCTCTCCTGGTTCTCAAATCTTCCATTGTCGTTCGGAATTTTTTGTTGATGCAAATGTGATCTAATTGGTTCTCTGTAGTGTGGTCCGGTGAGATCCATATAGCCTTGTGTATACGCTTGTGTGGATATATTGTGCCTCCTATGACCAATTTGTTGAATGCACATAGATTTGCAAATAATTCTAAATTTTTGTTTCTTTCTCCCAGTCCATGTCGTCCCATAATATCTTTATATCCAGTGTTGTCTATTCCAACTTTGGCATTTAGATCTCCCATCAGAATAGTTAGGTTCTTTCTTGGGCATTTCTCAATGACTGACTGCAGCCGCTCGTGGAACTGATCTTTTATGTCGTCGTTCCTATCATTTGTGGGTGCATAACATTGGATAATATTCATTAAAATCCCCTCCTTCTTTGTTTTGAATGATGCTTTGATGATTCTGGATCCGTGAGATTCCCATCCTACAAGTGCATTTCGTGCTACTTTGGACAGCAGTAGAGCGACTCCCTGAGTGTGTGGAGCATTGTCCTCTTCGTGACCGGAGTATAGCAGCATCACTCCCGTAGCTCGCCTTTTCTGTCCAGCTTGGGTCCAATGGGTTTCGCTGATTCCCAGTATTGCCAAATTGTATCTCCTCATTTCCGTTGCTAGTTGACTGGCCTTCCCGGTCTCCCATATTGTTCGGACGTTCCATGTACCTACAAACATTTTCGCTCTAGTTGTTAGAAGGAGCATCGGCCTCGTGACTTCCGAAGGAACTCGGCTTTCATCATGAAGCGTCATAATTCTTCTAAATGAAGACCTCCTAACTCACAGGGCAGAATTAAAATGGTTTGAATTATTTTTTCTGTTAAGCGTTTTTTAGCGAGTTAGTTTTCTACGGGATGGGGACGCTAACCCCATGCCCAACCCTCCTCCTTTGCACGGGCTTGAGACCGACATTAACTCTAGAAGAGCTACAGGCGGAGTTGCATTGGGAAGTGAGATATGTTTTTTCTGGATATGATAAATTTGTTTAACAAACGGTACGCTTCTTTTCGGATGAATGCCAGGAGATTTTACACATTTTTATCACCTTTGACATCTTTCTTGGTCACGTTCCAGATTTCAAAACTTTCCTCAAAACTTCCGAAGTTGAATGAATACCTACCTGTTCCATCGCAGGCTCAATCACGAGGCCAATGTGATAGTTGTGAGTATTTGATTTATAGTATGAAGTAGGAATCTCAGAAATAACGCAATTTGGTCAAGAATCACTATAGAAGCGCGAGCGAATGCATGGCTGCAATTGACCGCAACTCGATTTCGTACTGTAATTGGAATTCGAAATCAAGCGTTCGACTAGTACAAAAGAATCATTAATTCATTCAAACACCACAGGTGACGAAATAATCAAGGGATGAGAGAAGTATATAAGAACGAAAATAGTTCACGAGTCAGAACTATGAAAGATTATGATGCTACAAATATTCTGAGGTTAACAATAGTGTGGCGCGCTTTTCGAACGGGACGTTTAGTCCATCTCTCAAACTTTTGCTATGTTCTTACGCAACAAAAGTACCATTTCTGATCTAAAAAATCTATTCTGAGCTATTCAGCAAGTCGGATCATAAGTGGATATATGTTACGTGCAGTACAGATGTTGTAGTTTTGTTGAGTAATATCAATGTTCTTTTGACAGGTCTGCGGAATAAGTTGTCAGCAAACTTGGAAAAAGAAAGTCATAAAACGGATAGACTAGCAAGAATGCGCAATGAAAACAAGAATAAGGATATCGACAGGTTTACTATCGATGGAGCATGCGTTAACACTAATGATGACATGCAGAAACTCAGCACCATCATGGCGTCGATGTTAATGGACTCCTTCAACGAACTCGGGTCCCCCAGCTAAGGGTCCTTGAATGCGACAGTGGTTCCAAAAATTCTGTATGTGATTGGACCCTTGGTAACAGAGCTAAAAAGGATCAGGTGTCACCGTCTAAGTTGAACATCCCAGGCGTTGTACGGAAATTAACTGGTGATTTGGTAGCACAGTCTATCCCCAAGAATATCCGTCCCGTCATCAAAGAGCCTAGGATTCAGAAACGTGCTCCAACCTTCAAACACCAAGGTGCTGAACCTGAACGCACCGGAAAACCCGGGAAAACAATAACGGTTCGTGATAACTCTCTCATAATCATGAACCTCAAAGACAACCCCAACCTTCCACTCAGTTTGCAGGACAAAAATGGCAAGATGCTGTGGAGTGAGTTGAACAAGAAGCTTGAACTTTCCACAATAGAGCCTTTGACGGCCACAGGGCTCACTCAGGGAAAGGAGTCTAAGCATCAAATTCACCCGAGGCTACTTCGTGTAACACTTAAGAATACTACCGATGTAGAGGATGTTCTGCTAGCGGTTCATCTGCTGAAATCCGATGGGAACGTAAGAATATTGCCCGACTTAGCGTATTCTGAGCGCAATCTCATCCGGAACATCCCTAAAGAATCTTGCGAGTTTTTCAGCGGAAGAAATATAATTGTGCAAGGTGTACCGGAAAACCCGGACCCTAGTCAAACAAACTCTGATATTAGGGAATGGGAATTTATCAAGCAGTCTTTGAGGCTCAAAAACACACTGACTCAACATGTGACGAGACAAGCCAAAAAGGACGGTGATTCCGGACCCCGGCTGATGAAGATAACTTTCCCATCCTCCCATATGGCGGCTGCAACTTTGGAAGCGTTTCGTGCGAACAGACGTCGGTTGCCAACTGGAATCCATATGCACCCGGATAAGCCGCATGACGCCAGGATCAAGCACAAAGGCAAGTTGGAGCTGACCATTCCACTTAAAGACTGTCTTGATCATAAAAAACATGTAAAGGACAGGGCCTACTAACTCGGTAGGTTACCTGTCCATTCTCGTAAGGCTCATACAGAAAAACAGGAAGAAACTCACGGGTCTCGAATTGAAAGCATAGACTGCCTATACATGAACGCCGCAAATCTGCCAAACAAAATTGATGAGCTACGTGAACTTAGCAATGCTAACAAAGCTCATCGGATTAGAATATCTGAAACTTGGTCATCTTCTCAGTTTAAGGACCAGCTAGAAATACTCAGGATGTCTTTGTTTCGCAATGACAGAAAACCAGGGATTGTGGGTTGAGCAGCCGTGTACATACGTTCTTGCTCGGATGTACACCAAGTTCACAACCATGTGATTAACAATCTTGATGAATCAGTATGGTGCTCCGTATGATTGTCTACTACTTCGAGGTGCCTAGTCGGGGTCATATATAGGAAGCCCACTGCCGACATCGAGTATGACAGTCGTATGCTGGAAAGACTGCCCCGCTCTACTCGTCTCGGTTTCACTCACATCCTGATTCTAGGGGACTTCAATCTCCCTAGAGTCAATTACGGCAACTCGTTGGAGAAAGAGTCAGATACCGTCGCGCTTAGACTGGGTATTTACAAACAAAGAATTTCTCGTTGACAACCTCCCAATCCTGGATCCCCTGGGGAAAAGCGTTCACGCCGTTATAGCCTTCAATTTTGTCAGCAAAAGTGAGCTGAGATATTCAACCAACAACAGGCGCTGGAATTTCAAACAATTGAATGTGTCAGCTCTACTGGACCATGTACAACAGGCGGATTGGGATGTTCACCCTCAAATTGATGTGGATGCTCATTGGGACTTTTTATTGCACACGCTCATATGCGCTACAAATCATTCAGTTCCTCAAACGGTCCCCAAAAGCTACAAGCAACCTACAGTCATCAAGAAACGCACTCTTCGCCTGCTAAGCCGCAAAAGGCACTGATGGGCAGAGTACAAACGAACTGACAACAACAGAGAGTACAGGCAATACAAACATATGAGGAACGTATGCATGAAGGCTATAAGAGAAGACGGGCTTCAGTACCAGATAAAGCTTTTCGATAAATTTTTCTCCAATCCGAAACGCTTATTCCCTTATGCAGCCAAAATTGGAGTTCCCCAACTGCTAGGTCTTAATGGCTCGACCAATAACGACGGCGACACCACTAACATTTTGGTTGAACAATACTCTCATACATTTCAACCGACCCACTTTAACTATACTGATGACGGCTTCATTTGCAACTGCATAGTACTTTCCGTAGTGGACCTGAGCGCTGACTAGGTGTTCCGGAAAGTGCAGCACTTAAGAAAAGACACTTCTCCTGGCCCAGATATCGTTTATTCTGTTATACTGAGGAGAGCTGTCTCAATAATGGCAATCTCGCTTAGCCGAGGCAAACTACCGGACAATTGGAAGCTAGCTCACATCACACCAATTTTCAAAGGAGGTCGACGCAGCGAACCCTCAAATTACCGACCGGTGACTCTTCTTTCTATACCTTCAACAATCATGGAGTCCCTGATATGCTATTTACTGTCCTTAATCTTCTCACCCCAACAGTATGGTCTCAGGAAGGGTTACTCCTGTATAACCAACCGGCTGACTGCAGTGAACAGATGGACAAGCATCTGTAGAGCCAGCGATATTTCGCTAGCCCTACACATTCTTGATCACAAGGGGAAGGTTGATATCATTTACCTTGATTTCTCAAAAGCCGTTGATAGGGTTAACCATGTATGTCTTATCAATAAGTTCAAAAGATTGGGTATCAGACCACCTCTAATCCATTGGCTCACTTCATACCTGAAAAATCGACATTTTAAGGTAAGGGTTGATTTCACTTTATCTCAGGCTGTGGAATGTCCTAGTGGGGTCCTCCAGGGCTCAGTACTAGGACCTCTTCTCTTCTTAATTTACATAAATGATCTTCCACAACAGGTATCGTCAGACTTGTTACTTTTTGCTGAAGACGTGAAACTTTGGAGAGAGATACGCAACCGAGCCGATATACAGGCACTTCAGGAGGATCTGATTCGACTTCAAAGTTGGGCATACGACAACGGACTTACCTTTACCACTTCAAAGTGGAAAGTAGTCCATCTGCGAGATGTCGCAGACTACAGTTACTACTTAAGAAGCTCCTCTGTAGTAGTATCCTGAGTCGAAAATGTTTTAGGAGTACTGGTACCCTAAGATTTCAAGTCTTACACTAACTGTGACAAAAATGCCTTTCGAGCAAACCTGGCACTGGTAACATTGAAGTGCGTTTTGGGCTAGTTTGATGGAAGAACTTTCCACATAGTCTTTAACAGTTTTATTCGGCCCCATTTATAAGTGTACGGGAGCATAGTATTTCCTCCCTCACTTTCAACGTGAAAGTTAGAAATAGTAAGAGATACAGCTTTATAAACAATGTATACTTTACAGATCGTAGCGTACAAGTCATTTTAAAATCCACGATTAGTTGTATCACAGAACAGTATTATTGTGCTCCTTTTATTTCTGAAACTAATAACATGTAGCTGTTATAACTGGGTATTCGCATATAAGGCATGTATATTCTTCTGTGACTAAACCTGTTGTTAATGCATAGAACTGTAAGTTAAAATAGACAATAAGTTTTCGTATACATCAAACTAACCTTTCTTATTCCAGTAGCACTTATTAATATAGTTTAACATTCGCTAACTAAAAGAGCACTACTTTGAAGTGACTCAGTGGAATGTTGCTGTTTATTTACGTACTCATTTTGTAAACAAAACTGTACAAAATGAATAACTTGTTCGGAAACTGATTTTCCACCTTGCTGCCAGCTGGTCGATATATTTTCGAATTACAGAAAAGTGGTCATTTGAATACTGTAAATTTTTATTACCTACCTTTATCATAAAACATATAAGCAAAATTGAATTCACTGAACATTAGAATAGCAAATGGTATACTTTTCCAGGAACTGTACAATTTAGTAGTATTTAAGTCGAATAAATGCGTACAATATGACAGGCAATTTCGGAAAATAAGAAGAGAGAATACATATAGTTAGATGTCAAACAAACAATGAACACAGGATATCATAAACATGACATTCATGTGAATCACGGGGGATTAATTGTATAAAAGAAGACAGGGACAAAGACATTTACAAAAATTATTAAGAGTAAACAATGTAACAGAGACCCAGTTAATTAGCAGCTCGCTCCGGTTCTATTAGACCGTTGGCTTTTTTAGATAAATCAACTTCCATTTTTTCTACAAAATCGCTTTTGAACTCCGAACGCTAAAACGAGAAATTATTAAATAATTGATAAAGTTAAAACGAGCGAGAGTTAAGCCAGATGTTAAAATCTCAATTATAATGATAGATTTAACCTCTAAACTCGTATTCTATGATAGTTTATGATTTAAATGACTAATAATCGTGTATGAATACAAGTGTTCGATTTTATCGGAAAGATTAATTTTATTAATAGGCAAGTCGTATTGTTTTTAAGCGTAAGCTTATTTGACTTTCGTCAAACTTCGGACGCAATGCACACAAACAAATGAATATCGATAACTAAAAAGAAGCGAGTTTTTATCACCACATACAAATAAGCCAGTAACGAGAATCACTATTATTTATGATATGACCAAGTACTATGTGGTTTCTGGGCAAATCAGAGATACGAGCTTGTTGAAACAAATTACTATCTCCTAAAGACTTACTAATGGGAATTTTCAATTGTGTAAAAAGTTAGTTTAATATAATTCCTCCCATTTATAAATTTGAATAAGGCAAGAAAAATCAACGTAACAGAATAACATGAACCCACCATATTTCGCAGTTTCTAGTCAGCTGCTTACAGCCTAAACATAATAGTACCAATCATTAAAAATCAGTGTACACGCTTTATATCATATCATAGTATCAGAAGTGTTATCAACAATAAGGATTAATGAAAAAAGGAATAACTATGGAAGAACTATAAGTGTTCATATGTTAAATAATGTGAATATAGAAATATTCTTGTATAGACGACTAAAAATATAGAAACAAAATTATTTAGAAACAAGATATTAATGCTATAGGTATGTAACCCTTAAAAAAAATTAACTGAGTACAGATCAGATAATAGGTTAGTATTAACAATTACTGTCATGAGAAAAATTGTATAATAAGCATTTATGAATGAGTTCACAAACGCAGACCAAGATTGGTAACTGAATAATTTTAGATACACAAATTTGGTTGGTCTTTTAATGGCAACTGCTTCGCCAAACAGTAGTAAATTCGACGATTAGGACAATTAGTGAACAGAGGATTACCACGGTTTACTGAAGCAATTGTCATAAAGAATTAATGAGTAGTTCAGTTGGACAGTGTTGTAGATATTTAGTTAGCAATGGAAATGGGTAGACGGTTACCTAAAAGCGAGGATAAGATCACATGAACCTAAAACCGAACAGAAGTGTTAAGTACCATTCTATTAGATCTCTCACTGATCAATTGTGTATAAGAATGAGAAAAAAACAACTCTCATTGATGTGAATTCCAAGAGAATGCATAACTTAAATGAATCGTTTGAGCATAATGACCACAACAAAATCTGCATGTTGTAAACGACCAAGCAAACAATGAAAATCAAATGATCAGTTTATGAAATATTATTTACTTATTTTGTAGGACACAATAAGACAGAAGAAGCGCTAGAATGACCAGTTATGGGAAATATACACAGATTAAGAAGGATGAATAGAATCTCAGATTATTACTACTACAAACTCTCCAACATGAACTAATCAAGTCACTAAACAGATAACATTTGCTGATAAATACAATATGGCTCTATTATTAGTAATTTGGTTGAATTGGAAATGTGGTCAACGAGATGAAAGTATCCACGTGCGATCTCAGGAAGGTCTTCTAATTTTGTGCTAGAGATAACATATTGAAGATAGTATGAAAAGATCATGAACAACTACATTTCAAAATGGGTACAGGAATATCGATCTTCACTACGCTACCCAAACATCCTGAAAGGTACCGAAGTATGAAACATGTGGGGATCAGTACATTTATTAATGCCAATCGTGTTCATTGTTTAGTTCTAAACACTGGTAAGAGCGACATTCAACACATACTAACAAACTACATACCTAAAAAAGTAATTACTTGACACATCTCAATAGTACGATGATGACAGTTAACTAAAGAAGTGGTCTACAATGGGAGGCATAACATCTAACTATCATAATTAATCATAGAAATTAGTGATGACAAACTGATTTTACCTTGTCACTAGTAGAATCTGTCTTTTTAGACCCACTTCCTTCTTTACTGCTTGGCTTCGTGGTGGATGAACTGGCATCTTCATCCGTGCGTGCGCGTTTTGGTTGGTCTCGGTGATTCTGAACATCTCGTGAAGCTGATTTGCCTGATCGAAGTGTGGTGCCTCCAAGCCCAGAACCTTCTTCTGGATCGTCGAAAAACTCATTATTGGGCATGATGGCTTTATCCGCAGCCATTATTGAAATCCTCTTGTCTGGATCGGCTAGATCTTTTGCAACAGCATCATTTTCGTCAAAATCGACAATGTCATCCGGAATATCTAACGGTCAAGTTACATAATAAACCTACATAACTGAGTGCTGAATATTATTTAAAATGTGGACAAAATTTAAATATTGACACCGAGCATATTTCTGCTCCCAAAATACTGGTACAAAAATGATTTAATCTTATGAATAAATCTATCTTAAAGGAACTGAATATTTCTGAAGTTGTAAAAAATATGGTTTAGCGAAAATTCCAAAAGGTTCCGAACACGATGACGTACGAAAACAAATCAGATCTACGTTAACCAAAAGTCTAAGGACCGATCGTGAGCAGTGGTGGGCGAAGAAAGCAAGAGATGGAAAAGCCAACGGCTGTAGGTAACATAAGACGGCTTTTCAGACTGATAAAAGAAACTGGAATTAAGAAGTTAAATGTGAGACAATTTTGGAAAAAGACGGCAGTCTTATCTACTCTTAGTCCATATGTTTAGAAAGATAGATGGGACACTTTAAGGAGCATTCCAGCTACTCTACAGCCACCCACTATTTCCAAGAAGCCTGATTAGAACACAAAAATAGGTCCCCCAACTCTAATTGAAGTTCAAAAAGCTATAGCTGATCTGAAACGAGGAACAGCTGGTCCAGACGGATTAACTCCAGAGGTCTTCACAAATGGTGGTCTAGTTTTAGCGATTAGGTTGACAAATATTTTAGCTAAAATCTAGGAGTTGGACGTAATTCCATCTGACTGGTTGCAATGACTGATCGTTTCAATATATAAGAAGGGGTCAAAATCACCCCGTGGTAACTATAGACGGAAAGGTTTAACATAGCATCTAAAATACTAACCTCAATAATTATCGTACGCCCAACAAATACTCATGAACTGCAAACACAAAAAAATCAGATACTCGTAAGTTACTAGTATTTGATCACAGATGCCTCAGAAATATTGCCAGCATCTGCTGAGATGACCAGGTAAGTCATTATTTATTTTACTTTGAACACAAATATTAGTACAAAAGGGCACCGATTACAAATGCACCACATGAGTCACTTGATTTGTGTTGGGTATGCAGAGGAATATGCCAATGATTATCGTGTCAAGTCGAACGGTGTCCTTGGACATTAAATGTACATTTCCTATTGGTCGATATTTGCTTCAGTTGTTTAATATTGTGTAAATGTTGTTTCCTATTTTTATGGTACGATGTGGTATGCTTGGTTAGTATATAAACAGAGTGTGTTTGAAATATAATGATTCATATCTCAGAGGCTGTGACTTTCGTTCTGGACTCAACTGGCTGGGGTAGACAGGGAAGCAGGGCCAATCAGGGCACTAGGTCGTTCGTACGTATTTACGTGTCACTGTAACCGGTCGATCGATATAAACGCTGCTTTATCAAAAACCTGCAGTCACACAGTCACACACACTCGTTACAACAATTTGTGTGCGGGCTGCGATACTATCCAGTGCCCAAACCGTAGCAGGTGATTTTCTTAGGGGGCCACACCCGGAGACTTCGACCCAAAAGTCTGATCCACAAGGCATTGGAACAACGTTAGGGGACGCAGTCCAATGGTAGCCGGTGACTAATAATTGAAATTAAAATAAATCAAGAACAAATATTGATGCAAAATTGTATAAATTCATAATATTTCGAGGTTTCTCGTCAGCTGCTTACAACCAAATATGTAATAGAATTTTACATTGAGATAAGAAATAGTGTGGAACAATTAACATAAATGAATGTAAATGATTGGAATAACAAAGGTTTACAATATATATGTAAGAACAGGTCAGATGTTAATTGGTGTTAGAATTAAGGAAACAATTCAGGATGGGTGGTGTTGTAGTTGAGTAAACTACTCTTCTCTCAGTTCTTCCAATGTATGCGCTATGGTACGTACATGTGAATTGGTAAATGCAGTTGGAGTTACTGAGAAAAGAGGACTTGTCAATTTTAGTTTGTTTGAGTGAGCAGTTCGTTTCCCTTAGCGTCGTCAGTTTAGCTGCTGGGTAGGTCACTTTCAACGCGGAATTTATTCTGTGATTGATTGTTCCAGTGACTTCATCTCCTTTAAAGCGCAAGTATAAGAAGCAGGTTTACTTTTCAACTGTATCATACTTAATCGGAGGGTTGGCATTTGCATATTTATGCATAAATTTATCCGGATATGCATTTTCACGTAGACAGTTGGTGATTACAGCAATTTTTTCTTCAAGGCATTCCTTTGAGCAGATTTTACGTGCGCGGTCAGAAAGGTTTCGTACAATACCCTTTTTGTAACTCATAGGACAGAAGCTGTTATAATTGAGGTAAGCTCCACTCCACCTGGAGAGTTTACCTTGGTAATCCATTTTTGTTTTATTTGTTACTTGTGTTATTTTATTTTGTTATATTTCTTCCCCATTACCGAATTCTTAAACCAACTTTTCATTCACACATTTCCGCCCACTTACCCTCTTAAATTATGTTAACTTTTCAAACTCTATTCAATTATTACGTAACCTATCTTATCACTGTTTAATTCTGTGAAGCCTTCACTCCCTCCACAATTATCACACAATTTATGAACTCCACCCAACTACGACACGACCCATCCTGAATTGTTTCCTTAATTCTAACACCAATTAACATCTGACCTGTTCTTGCATATATATTGTAAACCTTTGTTATTCCAATCATTTACATTCATTTATGTTAATTGTTCCACACTATTTCTTATCTCAATGTAAAATTCTATTACATATTTGGTTGTAAGCAGCTGACGAGAAACCTCGAAATATTATGAATTTATACGATTTTGCATCAATATTTGTTCTTGATTTATTTTAATTTATAAAGGGAACTAATTGCATGAAATTTTTGGAAAGACCAATAATTGGTTCATACGCCATCTATAAGTAATGGTGAGGTTAGATGTACAGTATTAGGGGATGATAGTAAATTAGTCGATGAAGTTGTGAATCTTCACTGACTGAGATGGTTAAGGCGAGTATTACGCATGCCCAACAACCGATTACTATGGCGCGCAATTTATTTATTATTTATTTGAGCACATAAATATTGGTACAAGAGAGCGCCAATATATATGCGCCACACAAAACAATGAAAATTCGGAGATAGAAAAAAAACTAAGGAGCACAAAAGAAAAAGAGAACGATAACGAAGAGATTGGTGTAAGGTAGTGTGATCGTAACGATGGAACGGAAAGGTACAATCAGAAGAAATCTTTCAAGTAAGGGAGACACAACCACTTTTCATGAAGAAAGTAAAAGAAGGTTACAGCAGGATCGCCACTGGCTTCTATTCTGAGCCATATCTGATAACATCTCTAGCCACTGTGTAGCACCATCTCTCAGACCCCAACCAGGGAGTCGTGAAGGACCGATAGAAGCCAGTCCTTTGCAGCTTTCTTTCATACCACGACACCATGTCATGCACTGACCACCTCTCCGTCTTTTCCAACCAGTCCCAGAGTCGGCAAATAATGCACGACGTGGAATTCTCTGGGACGACATTCGTATAACATGTCCAAGCCACCGAAGTCGGTGTTTCAAGATGGTGACACCAATTGAATTATCATCTCTGTGCCCAAACACACGATGCCGAACCTCTGCATTACTGACATGGTGTTGCCACTGAATGTCAACAATCCTTCGGAGACAGCGATGATCGAACACAGAGAGTCGTCTAACGTCCTCAACTCGGAGAGGCCAGGTTTCACAAGCATAGGGCGAAACTGGTCCCACCGACGCGTTGTAGATCCGAAGTTTTACAGGCAGACCAACATCACGAAGGCGCCAGAGATGGCCCAGATTGGCATAATTCGCTCTGCTTTTCACTACACATGAATTGATCTCATCACTCACGCCACCACCAGCACTTATGCAGCTACCTAGCTACACGAACTTCTCGATTACTTCTATCTGCTCACCATCCAGGGTGAGTACAGGATTGGAATCCTGCCAGTCTTGTAGAAGTACTTTGCACTTCGAAGGTGCAAAGCACATACCATACCTACGGACACTGATTGCCAACTGATTAAGTGCGGATTGCATGGCTTGGGCATTATCGCACAGTAAGACAATATCATCCGCATATTGAAGGTCGAGAAGTCTTTCGCCAGGCAACAGATCCACACCACCATTACTTACATTCATCAGAGCTGTTTCCAGAATGTCATCGATGGAAAAGTTGAAGAGGAATGGTGAGATTGGGCAACCCTGCCTAACCCCACTACTCGTATAGAACAATGGCGCGCAATGCTGAATAATGTTGGAGACGGAAGAGTTAGGAGCGGTTAAACCAAAATGTGGCATCAGTCCATAAAGTCACTAACTTCTGGTATAAGCCATGTCGTTAGATGCAGACTATTCGGTTGGGTCCTTGCAACTATCGTACCCATTGGTTGGAGACTGGGTGATATGGCTCGTTGTCCACCATAGAAGTAACTGCTTTTATGAATTTGGTGTATGGCAACTTGGACCGATGCATATATGTGCCAGGTCCTACGTTGTAGCTGACTGACTGATCAAAAAGATACTTGCTTTAAGGTTTCATCATTTTTTATCGATCCGTTGTAGGGAAAAATTTTCGCTCTCAGGTACCATACATAGGATGTAATAAATGCCTTCACTACTGAACATAGTATTTGACAACACAGTATATATATATATATATATATATATATATATATATATATATATATATATATATAAAGATCAAATGAGTTGTAACTATTCTCAATTTTAAAGTGTGATCAAAAGTGATGGATCGAGGGGGGTTCTTTACACTAACGGTTGAAAATCATATCCATAGCAATTAATCTCATTACTGTAAACAGTAAAGGAAGACAATCAGTTGGATCTAACCAATCAGATAAACAGGGTCATAACAATGTAACTGTTGTTTTAACACCAGCACTGCTTTGAACCTCTGATATGGGAAAAGACGTTGAAAGTTAACTAATCCGAAACGCTAGACATCCTGACTAGTTACTTTGAAGAATCAGTTTAATAATCCGATTTTAAATTAGTGAGGACTCTAAGTATTTCGGTACAGCTTTAAGGATAGGAAAGTACATCTAGTGAAAACTGTATTTAGTAACTATTTACCAACAGTTAAACATAAGACGTACCTTGCATTTGAACACTAGGACAGTGAGGTATCATTCGCAGATTTTCAAATAGTTTCGTTTTTATATGCTCAAGATATTCATTAGTATTCTGATTAGCCATATTGCTCGGACTTATATGTAGCTTGAAGTCAGGGCCGAAATACTCATAATAATCATTGTAGGGTAAATCATTGGGGATCTCAGTTGCCAGGGCAATAGATGTTTCATTAGTCCAACATCTAGCAACATTCCGGATTGTATAACCACCACCTGTGACAAGGAAATAACATGACCATAAAATATAGTGACTGAAATGTAAAATTACATTAATATATGATCATGACAAAAGTAAAAAACATGACATGCATCTTGGGGATATTGAAATATACTGTTATTTTAGTTTTCGTTCAGCGGTAGTCAGTAACTATGTATAGTGAACAAATTATTACAGTTGCAACCATGGAATTTAACTTGATATGTATCTCGTAGTAAAATTGTGAACACTAGAAAAAGCAGCACTATGTACACAGAAACGTGAATAAATATGCGATTAAAGAAGCAATTAGATACAAACCTCCTACAAGAAGAAGCGGTAAAGGAAATGAGCGGATGAATTCGACGCATTTTCCGTGGCCTTTCAGACTAAGATTGAAACACCCAAGTCGATCGCCACATAATGAGTCAGCACCACACTGTAAGACAACGGCCCCGGGTCGAAAAGTTTCCATAACCTAGACAGTGTTAAAAAAAGCATTGAAACATACTTTCGTTACGACAGGCTTAAAAATACGCTCGTAGCAATCATCATCCATCCCATCTCTCAGTGGACAATTGACAGCATAATATTTACCACGACCAGCACCAATATCTTTTAGATCACCAGTTCCAGGAAAATACTCGCCGTACTTGTGGAAGCTAACGGTCATTACCCTATCAGTAGTATAGAAAGCTTCCTGTTTGATTAAACGACCAAAATTTTACTTACTTCAACACCATCACCATGATGAATATCAATATCCACATAGAGAACTCTTTGGTGATATTTCAGAAGTTCTAAAATCCCTATTACAATATCATTGATATAGCAGAATCCTGACGCCTCAGATTTCTTTGCATGATGGAGACCGCCGCCCCAGTTAATGGCGATGTCAGTTTGCTGTTTGTTCAGTTTCACGGCTGCAGCAATAGAACCACCAGCTGATAACTGGCAAAACTCGAAAAGTCCATCAAAGACTGGACAATCTTCGCCAACATTGAAACGTTGCATTTGTTTATTAAATTCATGCATATTGTCTGGTCTTACATTCTTCAAGAATTTGACATATTCGTCACTATGGAATCTTGTCATATCTTCGCTGTATGCTTTAGATGGCCTATAAACTTCCATTTTTCTATATAAACCATAATTAAGAAGAAGATTGTGGGTCATCCTTATGCGATGCGGTTTCATGGGATGTCCTTGACCATAATAATAATTTCCAATATCACCTAGAAGTGAAATTTTTTGGAAAATATTAATCAATTACATGACTGTCAGAAAGTCGATTAAAACGAGATAGCTTCTGGAAGCAAAACTAAATTCTGAACCGCGAAAAACCAAAGCTTTTTAAAGTCTACAAGGCGCAAATTTTGTATTTGAATGAATGTGGTTTAACGGTATAGTTACTTATCCAAATACAACAAGATCTCTGCATAGTAATCAATTGACTTTAAACAATAACAAAATAATGATTACAGTAGGGAATAAGCTCGAAAATTACCTTTGATTTAGCCCAGAAAGCATCTTACCTACGTTACTAACGACATCTATCATAAACAGATTTATTGACTATGGACAGAAGTTCCCTTTCTCAGTGTCAGTAGTTGATGCAACTGAATGACCGAAAGCAAAGGATATGTAGGCGAAACCATAATTTGTAGACGAACCAATCACGTATAAGATAACAGGTCTCAGGTTTTTGCGCGGAATACACTCATTCATTCGGACAAATAGTTTTTGCACTGTAGCTGATGTCAGTGCGTGATGAAAACCCTAAATCTCATTTCTATCTCTAATCATCAACTGTAAATCACAAGTCTATTTCCTCACACAGGTTTATAATCCTTATTTGGTCCCGGTTATTAAGTGAACACTCTCAAGGTCAGTCTGGCGTCGCTCAAATGCGCCCATAAATTATAGTCTCACCGATATGTATTTGAACCTATTTTTCTAAGGAAAACAAGCCTCAGTAACATACCTGAAATCTTACCTCATTTCATGTCTAGATTGTGCTGTCCTGAATTAAATCTAGCATACCTATAGTTAGCAGCTGATATTATCAAACATGAATATACCATGTGAGAAATGCATAAAGCTCAACAGATTACGTAGGTTAACCGCTATATTTTTGACAAATTCTTAATTAGGTGTGCAGACAAAAATAAACGTCCGGCGATAACTGCATGCTGATAAATCTTACAAGTAAAGAGCTGAGTATAATCTAGTCAACAAACATGTCATCCTAAGTCAAAGTTAAACCACTTTCAAAGTGATAGTATTGCCTGAGCGATCCGGTATGACAGCATACTTAAGTGAAACTTCGACCTATAATCTCATTTGAATGCGGTTTTCAGAGAGAATCTGATCCGAGTTACGGCACTAGAAATGCCGGAATACGTGAAAATATAACTCAGTAGTAACTATAAAATTAAGGACAACTATATAATAACACCGGGTAAAGAATTACAGATGTTGTAATTACCGAATTGTTTTTCTAGGTGCTCGAAGAGAATGTCTTGGATTTGTTACTTGAGGTAAGATTACAGAGAATAAGATTTAAGTTCATCTACTCAGACGTGGAACAGAAACTATAGAGTGAAGGTAAATGGGCGCTTGGATTTCACTAAAAATAAGTTCAAGAGCATAAATTCTTGCGGTCACACTATTAGCTAAAGGACGAATTTGGATTAACGTTCTAGTGGTATTTTTCATTTATTTGGTACTTAGGAACGATAAATACAATCTAAACAGCCCATTTGGGAACGTACACCCCTGACAATTAGTTATTTAATGCAATCACCTTTAATTTTCTATCTGAATATTGAAGCGAGCTTAATTATCTAAAATGCTTTAAAAATTAGTGTAAGCCACGCAGACTACTACAAAGCTAGTTCGCCGTTGGTAACAAAAGTAGCTAATCACTGAGAACACTGAACTCGGGAGATGGTAACTTGTTAAGAGTTTCATAATCCAGGTCTTGGGACGGTATGGGGAAACAAAACTATTCTAGTCAGTTGAACAGGAGAATGACTTAGACTGAAAAAATGAGCAAAATACATGTTACAGAATGCACTTACCGTCATAATAGTAGCAGACCTTTTTCGTAGACGCAGATTCCATTTCCCGTTCACTGAAGCAGGTCAAACAAGCTGTCAGCCAACCAACAAAACCAAACCGAAAAGTTACAGTGGACAATTAAAACAAAAGCTCGGGAAATAAAAGTATAATAATTGAAATTAAATAATTTTATGACGGATAATAAATGTAGTCTATCTCAATAAATTTTCCCGCGCCATTTGAACAGGAGACGAAATGAATACAACGATACATGAACCATCCTAAGCTAGATTACCTTCGACAATTTGTGAAACCCAATGACCCCAAGGAGGAATATAAGATACTCGCTCCAATCGGTAGTGGGACCTACGGAGATGTCTTCAAGGTTAGTGTAATAATAGGCAAAGACCATCTTATCCTCATAATTTATCCATATAGCTAATTTTTAAGGTCGTTCCTACGCTTCAGTGTCAACATTTTTGCTAATAAATTTAAATAATGTGATGATGTGAGTTTATAAGGAACAAATTTTAGCACGGACCAAATGCTTGTCTATTATGATCGACAGTATACTGTGAAGCAATTAGTTGATCTATGAGGCGTCAGTTTTCGAACTTTATGCAAAAGTTCTATTTTCAACTTGAAGAATTTTCGTTTGGTACATAACCAGAATTGCGTTTCTGCCTAACTTAAAGGTTCATAGAATTATTTTGCTAACATTACTGAACCATACACAAAACAATCTTTCTAATTCTACAGCGTTATGTCTCAAACATGGATGACAGTCACAAATAACGTCAATCTCTAAGCCTGTTTCAGATATTCTATTAAGAAAACTAAGTTGTCTTATGGACGGTCTTGAGTAACTAGAGTTATTCAAACTTGCTATCACAATTTATTGCTTCCAGATCTGTTCAGTTTTACATCTATTAAAATGAGGTTTTACGTCATTCATTGACTGGACATAACTACATAAGTTTTGCTGCCGAAATATAATTAACCATTGCCTAGGGAATATTTCCTACTTCCGTTTTTTAAGAGAAGTTGAATTGTAATGATTACTGAAATAAAATAACTTTTTGTACTTCCATTATTGAGGAATGATAAATCCCGGTCATAGTCTTTTTTAAATAAGAAAGAATAATTCAGCGAAGAGTTCTTTTTTCGGCGAATTTATTTTCAAAGCTGTACAATCGCAAATATATATATATATATATATATACTTATTTTTTAGGATGATAATACTTATAATAATACTGATACTAAACTTGTTAGACATAGTGACAGTGAGGTAAAATGAACAAAGGTATTAGAAAAACTTTTAAACAGTAAAAACTCAATAATCGTTTGATTGTTAATGGCTCAAGTATCCATCAAAAGATAGATAGGGAAATTATAATTGAGAAAGGATGGCTCAGAATTCAGCTAGTAATGGACAAAGAGGGGATCCCACTGTTATCCCATCCATCTGTCATTCATTTATTTATTTGAACACATAAATATTTGTGCAAGGGGGCACCAGATATATACTCTTCACACATTAACAATGAGAATGGGAAGAGAAAACGAATTTAATGTGCGTATAAGAGAGAAGAAAAAGAGAACAATAACGACCACAGATTAGTGTATTGTAGTGTAATAATGATGGGGGAAACGGAGAGGTACAACCAGAATGAATTCTTTCAGTTAAGGAATTTACAACCACCTTTGATGAAGAAAGTAAAAGAAGGTTACAGCAGGATCGCCACTGGCTTCTATTCTGAGCCATATCTGATAACATCTCTAGCCACTGTGTAGCACCATCTCTCAGACCCCAACCAGGGAGTCGTGAAGGACCGATAGAAGCCAGTCCTTTGCAGCTTTCTTTCATACCACGACACCATGTCATGCACTGACCACCTCTCCGTCTTTTCCAACCAGTCCCAGAGTCGGCAAATAATGCACGACGTGGAATTCTCTGGGACGACATTCGTATAACATGTCCAAGCCACCGAAGTCGGTGTTTCAAGATGGTGACACCAATTGAATTATCATCTCTGTGCCCAAACACACGATGCCGAACCTCTGCATTACTGACATGGTGTTGCCACTGAATGTCAGCAATCCTTCGGAGACAGCGATGATCGAACACAGAGAGTCGTCTAACGTCCTCAACTCAGAGAGGCCAGGTTTCACAAGCATAGGGCGAAACTGGTCCCACCGACGCGTTGTAGATCCGAAGTTTTACAGGCAGACCAACATCACGAAGGCGCCAGAGATGGCCCAGATTGGCATAATTCGCTCTGCTTTTCACTACACATGAATTGATCTCATCACTCACGCCACCACCAGCACTTATGCAGCTACCTAGCTACACGAACTTCTCGATTACTTCTATCTGCTCACCATCCAGGGTGAGTACAGGATTGGAATCCTGCCAGTCTTGTAGAAGTACTTTGCACTTCGAAGGTGCAAAGCACATACCATACCTACGGACACTGATTGCCAACTGATTAAGTGCGGATTGCATGGCTTGGGCATTATCGCACAGTAAGACAATATCATCCGCATATTGAAGGTCGAGAAGTCTTTCGCCAGGCAACAGATCCACACCACCATTACTTACATTCATCAGAGCTGTTTCCAGAATGTCATCGATGGAAAAGTTGAAGAGGAATGGTGAGATTGGGCAACCCTGCTTAACCCCACTGCTCGAATGGAACAATGGAGAGAGGTGGTTGCATGCCCTCACTCTGCCTGAGGTGTTTGTATATAGGGCTTTTAAGATGTTAATAAACTTCTCAGGCACACCCTTCTTCAACAGACAATCCCAGAGAACAGTCCTATCCAACGAATCGAAGGCAGCCCTGATGTCAACAAATACTACGACTGTTGGGCCTTTGATAAGTATGACTGTGTTCTAACATTTGGCGGAGGGTGAAGATATGATCAACACATCCTCGACCAGAACGAAACCCAGCCTGCTCCTCTTGAGTCAATCTTTCTCGGGTTTTTGAACAACCTACGAAATATGACGGAAGTCAACAGCTTGGACGCAATTGGAAGTAGACTTGTCCCCCGATAGTTGTAACAGGAACGTCGTGAAACGTTTTTAAACATAGGGACAACTATCGACTCATTCCATGATGTTGGAACACTTTTCGTTGAATGTAGACTGTACGTTGCAAGTGCAACTCAGTAATAGTTCCTTGTTTTTTTCTTTCTTTTATTCGTGATTTCTGCATTTGTTTACTGTTTTCCTGTTATAGGCTTAAGCCAGGTAATATTTCAAGATGTGGTATATTTTAACTTGCACAGAAAGTTGACCACTGAAAAATTATTGCAAATTTCCACCAACTATGTTGGCTGAATAAGTTAGATTTAACTTAGTCTTAAATTACTATCTCAATCACTATCGCTATCATATACTCTTTTATCATTGCCTTTGTGATTAGTAGTCGATCCTATCAGTTCACCCACTATAATAATTAAGTCACACCTACTGCCGGTAAACGATTACCTCGTGATGTGATTCAGAATCACTTACGGTGGCCTAGATGTATTCACCTTAGGTTTTGAGTTTCAGTATTCCTTCATACTTACCGTTTCACTCCGTCTTCTACAACCATATTCTCAACGTGATTTGCCTGCTCACCCAGTCAGTCGCAGCGTGAAACCTGTACGTATACACATCGATTCAAGTTGCCACACCCCATTAGCATAAAAAGATTTTGTCAGACCAAATCTCAGAATATTTGAAGTAGTAACACTATCAGTGGTAATAGGAAAACTAGGTACAAAAGAGACAACTGAAAAAAGAAAATATAAATTAGCAAGATAAAAACAAAAAAATTGTAAGGGATTTAGAAAACTTTTTAACTCCCCTTACTCCTACGCTTACTTTGAACCTTTTTACTATTCTGTCATTTTTTTTTCATTTCTCACACCATCTAAGGGAGACATTTGTGCATTTTTACGGCACTACGCCTTCAAAATATTTTATTTAGAATACTAATGCATATATTGGAAATCTTCATGACTCAAGGCGAAGTAATCTCACTTTATACCACAGCAATTCTAGTCCTTTCTTTGTAAAAGCTTATCCGTGGAGCTGTCGGCTGAAAACATCTTGTTTCCTTACAATACTTGTGACTCATTGCTAATGATGTATATCCAGTCAGGTCTGCTGAAATTTCCGATTGACGATCTAGGGTTTTGACAATTACTATGTAAATTTATTTTCCCACTAACCATATCAGTTACTAATTTATTCCATTTTAGTCTAGTAAGTTTTCTTGACACAAGCTTCCTGTTTGTTATTTCCCTTATGCTTAATTAATCGCTTTGTTTTGTCCAGGCGGTTCATCGTGAGAGGCGGACATTGGTGGCGGTTAAAGTTATGAAGATTGATCTAAAAGATGACATTCGATCAATTTGCCAAGAAATACACACCTTGAGAGAATGTCGGCATCCAAATATTGTGCAGTTTTACGGTAGTTATCTTAGGTAACTTATCTACACGTAATCTATATGAAAATTGATTTTATTCAGGAATAACAAATTATGGATATGCATGGAATATTGCGGTGGACAATCTATGCAAGATATTTATCTCTGTATGAAAAAAATAACTTATCATAAACTGTGGATTGTTATTTTTCGTGTAGATACCAGGCGTCCCTTAGAAGAAGACTGCATTGCATTTGTCTCTAGAGAAACTTTACAAGGTTTGAATTTTATGCACAATCGTGGACGTATTCATAGGGATATTAAAGTTAGTGTATTTTCTCACTTCTTTGACTGCGATTTATGTTTAGGGTGCTAATATTCTTCTGACAGATAACGGTCATGTCAAAGTGGGTATGTTTGCTTGTAATCAGTGATTTTTACCTGATTATTTCAATCTTATAAATTAGCGGATTTTGGTGTTGCCGCCCAACTGAATACTTCGATTGCCAAACGAACAACTTTAATTGGAACACCCTACTGGTGGGTTTTTATTGATTTAATTACTTTTTCGAGTAATAATTCTTGATTTTCTTTTACAAATTTGTCCACAAAGTACATATATTTTCTAAAAGTAAATCACACTAAAAGTAATCTAGTATTTTCATGTCAATTAACAATGAATTTTGTTGACTGAAGGACACATGGCTCAGAATCGGTCGTAGTGAGAAAGATATATCCACTCTTTTCCTCACCTTAATTCCAAAACGTTGTCATACTTTTCATTCTTGAATCGTATGTTCTATGTCTAAAAGTACTGTTACTACTACTTTTACTACTCTAACATTTATCTTGAAAAATTCATCTTGTTGTGCAGATATGCTGTGGCAATTTTCACAGATGCTCATGTGTATCAGGTTTTACGTTATTTACGACTGATTGAAGGATAACACATTCTATCTTTAACTAATTTGAGTTACATTGTTTCTCCCCATCTGAATGCAAGTTGTTGCTCCTGAACTGGCCTACGTCAACACCTGAACTAAGGATAGGGAGTGAAGTAGTCAAACGCGTCGACAGCTTCACTTATCTTGGAAGTCTGATCAGCCCTAATGGGTTGGTGTCTGACGAAATCTCTGTACAGGTTCAGAAAGTTTGTTTGGCTTTTGACAACTTACTTCACCTATGGTGAAGGAGAAATATCCTTCTTTCAATTAAGGGACGAGTATACTGTGCAGCAGTTCGTTCTGTTCTACTTTACGGCTGCTAAACGTGGCCATTAAGAGTAGAAGATAGTCTTAAGTTACTAGTATTTGATCACAGATATCTTAGAAACATCGCTCACATCTGCTGGGATCATCGAGAAAGTAATGGTAAAGTTAGACGCAGGGTATTAGGGAATGATGGTAAATCAGTTGATGAGGTTGTAAATCTTCACTGACTGAGTTGGTTGGACCGCGTGTTACGAATGCCTTGACATTGATTACCACGACGCGCAATTCTGACTAGTGTTGGGGATGGTTGGAAGAAAGATAGGGGCGGTCAAACCAAAACATGACACCAGTCCATAAAGTCACTGACTTTTGGTCTAAGCGATGTTGGTAAATGCCGACTACTTGGTTGGGGTTCACGTGACTATCGTAACCAATGGTTGGAGACTCGAGGTAACATGGCTCATTATCTTCCCTTAAACCATGAGATTAAAATTACTTTATACCTTTCTTTCTAATTCTTTCTGTATTATATCCTTATACACAATTTTTCTTATATATATTACTATCATTGAGGTAACTACTTTTATGAATTTGGTGTTCGTCTTGTTGTGCTAATGAGGTATGGCAACTTGGACCGATGCATATATGTGCCTGATCCTACGTTGTAGCTGGTTGACATTATTTATTTGCAGTCCACTAATACTACCCAGGTGTCAAAACTGAAATGTATCAGACAAGGTTCATACTCGATTTACTAGTTCCAAGCTGAAGCTGACCACTTCAATCATTAAGCCGCCGCTCTATAATCTTGTAAATTCAGAAAAAATATTTCCTTAACAATCATGTTTCAGCGTTTATTGTCGTTATTTGGGTGTGAATACGTATAATTGATTCTGCTGGACGAAAGGTTCTGTGACAGTGTTCATCATTGAGAAACCTACCAGAGATGTACATTACCCTTGTGAAATCCCTATACTCAGACACCACTTGTCGAGTCAGGGCCTTCGGCAAACTGTCATATGATGGTTGTCAGGTTTGTCCACTTTCTCCATTTTGCCTAATTTTATCATAGATGTTTTCCTATGAATAACACTCACCTAACTCTTCAGGGGTTGGTTTTCTATTAGTAGGTTTACCTATCGTTTTGGAATACACATCGCATAGTACTATTAGGTGAAGAAGCTGAGAAAGTACAATTTTTGGTCACCTTGAACAACAATGAAAACATATTTAGGGTGCACTTCTCTCCCTATAAATTTAAAATTTTGCTTCAGGACTTGTCTGTGTTAACGCCTGAGCTAATGATAGAGAGATGTAGTTGGGCGTACCGTTCACTTCACTTATTTGGGAAGTCTCATCAACTCTGGTGGGTTGGTGTCTGACAAAGGCTTGGTCTGCTTTTGCCAACTTGCGTTGCTTGCAGAGTAGACGTGATATTCGTCTGCCGACTGAAGGAGCTGTACACTGTGCAGCTACCCACTTTACGTTGCTTTATGGATATGAAACATGGTCTGTGAAAGTAAAGGAGATGCATACGCTGTAGGCTCTCATCTTCGCAACCTTTGCTCGCGCTTTGTGGAATTGCTGAGCGATGTTAAAGATAGGTGTTATATCCTTATAGTCTATTAATTATCACGTGATAGGGTCACCAATTAGATCACCGAACTACTGACCAAACCAATGACGCATAAACCAGTACGAGCAGCCTAAAGTCAACTCTGAGTTCCTATTGGTTCTCTGAGGTAGTAGCTTCTCGTCTAACCCAGCCGGTCCAGTGCAGAACACAGATAACAGCCGCCATTATATAAATCATGTATTTCAGACATACTTGGTTTATGTTTACATACAAAATTAACCAGACCACACTATATCACAAAATAAAAAATAACATTTATACAAGATCAGGCTAAAAGTGGCTGTGATTGTGAGAGACCGTAACTAATAAATTGGAAATAAATTTAGAGTAGTAAATCGCATCATAGTAGTCAATAAGTCAAATGGGAGCTTATAGTAAGAGGAATATATATATATATATATATATATATATATATATATATATATATATATATATATATATATATATATATATAGTTACTTAATAGTTATACAACAAGAATATGTATAATAACTCCCTAAATAGATCCTAGCAGTTACCATTCACTTATTCTTCGTCCAAATATAACAATAGGGTACTAGAAAAAGGTAAAAAAATAAGTTGACGAGGCTATGAATATTCGTCGATTAACGTAGTTAGGACACGTTGCTTACTCCTACTCACCTCCTGCCTTGGTGGTTGGTGTTTGCTGGTATAGAAGTAGGTCAAGCAAAGGCTAGAGGTGACCATACCAAGACACTGCATCACTCCATTAAATGATTGACTTAGTCTGAACCATGTTGGTCTGTGCATTAACGGCGACCAGAAGCTGGAAACTTCTGATGACATGGCTCATAATCGTTCACAATAGTACGAATACATTAACTGTTTATTCTCCCATATATCATGTATCCCATCGTTCTTTCATATATACAGTCAGTCAGTCAATATCAACGTAGAACTTCGTACGTACGTACATCAGTTCGAGTTGCCACACCACCTTAACACAGAGATGCAGTTGTCGATTCAAATCCTATTGTGGTAGAGGTAGCAAGAGTGTAAGCAGTGATCGGGAAGATTAGGGTTTGGAGATGTTATTTAAAGAGTATAATTCAGTGAAATAAATTTGGAAAGAGGAAAAAAGGGACATGAAGAATTCAGAAGATTAGAATTTGGGAGAACACAAAGAGTGGATGCACCTGCGCCATTGCAAACGATTTTGAGCCATGTCATTCAGGGTCTCTAACCATCGGTTGCTATCATCTCGCGGTCCCCAACCAGGTAGTCTACACCTATCAACATGACTCAGACCACTTGTCAGTGACTTCATGAACTTGTGCCATGTTTTAGTCTGGCCACCTCTAGCTTTCTTCCAATCTACTGCTATACAACAAAACATCGCACATCGAGGCAGTCGGTCGTTGGGCATACGTAACACGTGTCCCAGCCATCTCAACTGATGAAGTTTCACTACGTCATCAATTGATTTGCCATCCTTATCTAATACCCGTTTCTTAACAAGTGCATTACTTACTCGATGGTCCCAGGATATACGAGCAATATTTCGAAGACATCTATGATCAAATACTAGTAACCTACGAATATCCTCTACTCTTACCGGCCATGTTTCACTGCCATAAAGTGGGACGGAACGAACTGCTGCGCAGTAAACCCGTCCTTTGGTTGATAGACGGATATCTCATATATACCTTCTTCACTCTATCTTTTGAAACCCTATTCTCAATGCTTAAACTCTCATTTTTATTGATACTACATTATTTCACTGTCTTTTGCCATACACATTGTTAATTCTATCTCGTCAAACTGATACGGTACCCCAACACACATCTGCTCCAAGCTGCACGTTGTTTATGACTGACTGGCTGAATTAGGATAATAATAGCAACCCGTTTTCTAATTATACTAACTCTTCACAAGTTAATTATAACTAGAAGGAATTGTTACGCCAATTTTAATTAAACTTACAAAAATCCTCAGATCCACCTATCATTACCATTTCTTTGAATAGTTGTCATCAAAAATGATGTAATAGTAGTTTCTTTCGTTTAATAGATTTCGTCAGTAACATAATGTTACCAACTATAAACTAATCTTACCAAGCAAACATTACATAGATTTTAACAGCTCCTTTGTAACAAATGTATATAGAGAAAGCCTAAACCAAGAGAAATCAATTACCCAGATGTATTAATAAGTTCATGCTCATGCTGATGTTCGATTGGGTCGAAAACATAATTTTTAACCTAGTTCTATAGTATTTAATCACGAACATTGTTTCCGTTGACTGCTAAATCCTTCTTCGATAATTTTGTAGGATGGCGCCTGAGGTAGCTTCAATTGAATCTCGTGGCTCGGGTTATGATGGAAAGTGTGATATTTGGGGTGTTGGGATTACTGCTATTGAATATGCTGAACTGCAACCTCCAATGTTCGATCTAGACCCTAGGAAGTAAGTGTGTTTTTGGCCCCTATTAAAAATGAATTGTTCGAAATGTAACTATTTGTACTGTTGCCAGCTAAATGACTATTCTTTTTTTATCATTCTTTCCTTAGAGCACTACAAATTCTGGGTTCACGAAACTACAAGCCCCCTTCTTTACAAGACCGTCATAAATGGTTCGTTATCTTTTTTTTATGAGTTGCTGTTATATTCGTTGTTGCAACATTTATACAGTGTTCATTGCTATTTATCAATTGTTCGGTCTAGTCTATATATATTGCCTGTTACCCTCATGGAAGAGCATAGACTTCCTGCCAGAATTCTCCATCCAACTCTATCTTGGGTAATCCTTTCCAGTTGCTATTCATTCTTTTAATGTCTACTTCCAATTTTCAACGCAGTTTGTTCTGTGACCTTCCTCTTTCCCGTTTCCCTCCAGCATTCCAAGTGAGCGCTTGCCTCGTGATGCAGTTTGATAATTTCCACAATATATTTCCTATCCACGTCGTATCTCTTCCTAATTTCTTCAACTAGAAGCTGGTTTGTTCTATCCCACAGTAGGCTGTTGCTGATGATAGCCGGTCAACGGACATCGAGTATTTTTCGTAGACAATTGTTTATAAATACTTGTAACTTTTTGATGATGATTGTGGTAGTTCACCAAGTTTCAGCTCTGTACAGTAGAACTGTCTTGACATTCATATTGAAGATTCTGACTTTGAAATTAGCTGACAGTTGTTTTTAGTTCTATATGTTCTCCAACTGTAGAAGTCCTGCCCTTTGCCAATCCTAGCCTTCACGTCTGCATCAGGTCCTCCTTGCTAAAATAGCGCTAACCAGAATATATATATATATATATATATATATATATATATATATATAAAGCGTTTTAATGTTCCAGTCTAGTCTTTCTAATTGGTGTACTAGAAATAGGTCTCAAAGCTTGTTATCTTCAATCTTGCTGGTTAATCTGTTAGACTCGACTGACTGCGTTGTGGTAGCTACCTCGATAGTAGTTCATTTTATCCGTATTTTGTGTTTCTCACTCAGGCTAGCATGAAGTTTTTTCTACCAACATTCTGCTCGCTTTAATCGGTAATGAATGCATAATATAACGACGTTTTCGTTATAAACATAAGATTTCTAACTTCATGTTTAATGAAATACCAGCCAATTAATAAAAATTCCCAAACCTCTAGACATTCTTTGTAAAATTTTATTTTTCTCCAGTGAATAATATCTGATTGGTTTGGTGTCTCCAAATCGTCTGCTTTGATTTTTCCATGTTGCTTAGTATAAGAGTTAAACAAAAAGATTATGGCAACGGTCATGACACTACAGCCTAATACATGAAGGTATTGATTGTTGGTCTAAGCTATGTCAATATGTTTGCATGATATTCGTGATCATCGATTGAAGTTGTTGAATAACATGGCTGGTAATCAGTTGTAATCATTCAGATCTTCAGCCTTAATATGATTTCATGCATCTCATTCCGTGAGATTATTTATTTTTAAGCGAAATTCCGTATGTTTTTCTCATTATCATAGACGCGACTGCCATTACCCTTACTTTTTATTACGCGTCTTATCGATTTCCTCTCGCTTTGCCACTCGGACCATTGTACATTTATGCCAGATCTTCCAGTGATTATGATTCATTTCTTGGCTCTTTATATATTTTATGACAGCTTATTATATCTGCCAACTTTCCAAGCCTTGATGAGTAAAACAAGATTCTAATTTGTAATCAGACACTGTAAAATTCAGTATTGAAATGTTCGATACAATGTCTTATTTGTAACGTTTTCATTATAAAGTTTTGTTTTAAACACTGAATTCTACCTATTGGTTCAGCTGAATTTACTTACTACTAGTTTTATGCAATATCTTGTTGTACATTGTATAATATGTTTTTAATTCATAATTGTTAGTCATCATCGTCCTATATTACGGTTGTGGTAAACCTTAAATGACATTTTTATGTTGTAGAAATCATACCTGAAATGGTTAAAAATATTTTTTCGGAATTTTTATGGGATGTGTAACAACATGTATTGAACATAATATTACAACGTAAAAATGTTTATCTTGAATATCAGATTTTGCATAAGTTTACAGTAAAAATATAAAACATGAGGTCAAAGTGTGCCACTTTTGTGTTGCGCGATGTCTGATTCTAATACTGATAAACATGCTCCCTATTCACGATTTCAGTCGTCTATTTGCGTGAGAAGACTGAATGAGGAAGAACAATATATTTTCCAAATTCCTGTATTTTTGTTTCTATGATTAATGGTTGGGTTAATTTTTGTAAAACAGTTGAATATTTTGAGTGTCCCTGTAGGCCATCTAGTCATTTTGTCAACCATTATCCTATCTTTTCATAATAATAAAAAATAGTTTGATCATGAAAACTGCCTGAATAAATATTCATTAAATACTCGGGTTTAAGCCACACTAGATATGTAAATGTTATCGAAATTACTCGAAGTAGGTGAAACGGGGTTCGAACCTGAAACTTAATGGCTGAAAGTTAAGAGCCCTAAACACTACACCATTACTCCACAATAGTTTGGCAAATTAAATTTTTAATACTAACTCGGGAGGGCATACATTATAATTCTTCAATCTTATACTGAGAAAAAGCTCTCTAGTACTCCTCGCTTATTGATGGTATGATAACTGATCAATCTAGGACGAACATCACCTTCAAAGAGATACTATTGAAATAAAATTCATTTATTTGAACATATAAATATTGGTACAAGAGAGCGCCAATATATATGCGCCACACAAAACAATGAGAATTCGAAGAGAAAGAAAAAATGGTAAGGAGCGTGAAAAAAAAGGAACAATAACGAAGAGGTTGGTGTAAGGTAGTGTAGTAATAATAATAGTAATAATGAGGGAACGAAAAGGTACAATCAGAAGAAATCTTTCAGATAAGGGAGACACAACCACTTTTTATGAAGAAACTAAAAGAAGGTTATAGCAGGATCGCCACTGGCTTCTATTCTGAGCCATATCTGATAACGTCTCTAGCCACTGTGTAGCACCATCTCTCGGACCCCAAACAGGGAGTCGTGAAGGACCAACAGAAGCCAACCCTTTGCAGCTTTCTTTCATGCCGCGACACCATGTCACACACTGACCACCTCTCCGTCTTTTCCAACCAGTCCCAGAGTCGGCAAATAATGCACAACGTGGAATTCTCTGAGACGACATTCGTATAACATGTTCAAGCCACCGAAGTCGGTGTTTCAAGATGGTGACACCAATTGGGTTATCATCTCTGTGCCAGAACACACGATGCCGAACCTCTGAATTACTAACATGGTGTTGCCACTGGATATCAGCAATCCTTCGGAGACAACGATGATCGAACACAGAGAGTCGTCTAACGTCCTCAACTCAGAGAGGCCAGGTTTCACAAGCATAGGGCGAAACTGGTCTCACCGACGCGGTGTAGATCCGGACTTTTACAGGCAGACCAACATCACGAAGGGACCAGAGATGGCCCAGATTGGCATAAGTCGCTCTGCTTTTCACTACAAATGACAATCTGACTGATATTGCCGGAGCAGCAGGTCAGTTGAACTGCCTTTCGAAAAATTGTGCCCATCGTCCAAGACGTCGATGGATGTTGGTGATTGTCATCTCGTCATCCTCTCAGATTGTTTCGCTCACACCAGATTTCCTGCTGCCAGTGGCTCAGATAAGTTGGAAGAGCTTCCGGTAGTTACCAGATGCAGCTGTTGCTTTCAACTCATTAGCATGCTTCGACCACCAGGCATTTCTGTCCTTACGCAAGCTTTGCCCAATTTCATTACGTAACATCCTTCGTTTATGGTCAAACTCACGGTCACCCGGAGTAGACCGACGGGCTTCAATGAGTTGTAAGGAACCGGAAGGAACCCAGTGCTTATAAGCGGGACGTTTCGCGAACCCACAATTGACTGTACCCGCCATTTTCATGGCGTCATGCAACTGCAACCAATGCTCATCTATACTTTCCGGTGGAATGGTAGCTAGCCTAGAAACTAGCTCAGTTCAATACTTACTAGCAACAGAAGTTGCAACCAGCTTGCTAACATCAATCCGTTGGTGGCGGTCACTTCGTTGGTCACTGAAAAGTAAGGTAAGATTGGCGCAAACCAAGGCATGGTCAGAGTCCAGATAGGTACTCCAAAAGGAGCGGCAGTCTTGTACACAACCACGCCAGCGGTAGCTGATCGCGATGTGATCAATCTGAGTCCACGCTTGAGATGCAGATGGAGGACGCCAGGTGGCACATCGGCGATGACTGTGCCGAAAGTTAGTGCTGGCCAGAAACAGGTTGTGGTCTGTGCACAGTTGCAGTAGACGGTCCCCGTTATCTGTTCTGCGACCAAGTCTCCATCGGCCACCTAAACGACTCTCTTCTGTGCCTAGACGGCCAACCTGAGCATTCAAGTCTCCGGCTAGCACTACAATATCTGTCGAACGCACTTTCTGGAGAATAGTTAACTGGTGGTAAAACTCATCCTTGATTGCATCCGAGCTGCAATCTGTCGGAGCATAGGCAGAGATGATGAAAAGACATCGTTTCTCGCGCCGATTATTTTCACTTTGATGGAACTTTCTGATCTAACAGCACATAACCAACTTTTGGTGGGGATCCAATCGGTTAGTACTGCTTCAGCTCTAGCGCTTAGTGCGACATCAACGCCAGAAAGACCAGAGTAAGATGTCACAGGGTCCTCGGATAGGCGCACGTAAAACAAGCTTTTCGAAGCGACAGACGGAGAGCAAATTTGTAGTACTTCACCAGAGTCTTGAATACAGGTCTCGGATAGACAGCAAACATCGATATTAAGACTTTCTAAAGACATAGTCAACCCTATCTGTCGTCCAACCTGCATAAGTGTGCGAACGTTGAATGGTGCACGTGGTTTCAGAAAAACTGCTTCAGTACTCATATGCGGTGGTAACTTACAATTTTCAGCCGGACAGTGACTCGAGAACGTTTAGATATAGTCGAATTTCCACCAAAGACGAGCCGCTGTATAAGTATAAAAGAGGGTGAATAATGTGGTAAATAATAATAGTAATAATAATCATTTGATTGTTATTCGAAGCGAGAAAAGTAGTTCCCATAGTTATAGAGAGTTCATCATTTGCGTGTGGGCTGTGGTACTGCCCGGGTGCCTAGACCGAAGCAGGTGGTTTTCTTGGGGGGGGGCACACCCCGAGCCTTTGACCTAAAAGTCTAACCCACAAGGCAGTGGAGCATCGTGAGGAGATGCAGTCTCATGGTAGCCGGTGACCAACGATTGGTTCATACGCCATTTGTTTCCACAAGATACTGGAGCCCATGTGCACCATTGGTTCGGGATCCGGTTAAAGCGCTGGACATTCGCTTTTCGTCCTCTCATTTTCGTAAACAATATCCCCGCCACGAGAAGGCAATGAGTAGGACTTACCTGGCAGAGGCTGTATACGCGTGGCCGTGCGAGAGTATTTCGAGAGGGAGAACGGACTTTCCCCACTCTCGGCCGTACCAGGGCATTTGGGGGCAATAAAATTCATACAAAAGTTGTAACTGGCTCACTGTATTCTTGCTGAGATATACATTTCACGATGGTTTTCACCACCAACCATTATCAACTATAAAACCATAAAAAGCAAACTAAAGTGGAAAACTGTAAATTATTGAATTTCAGCTGAGTCATCAAATGACACGGTAATCACTTGAGCTAATTGATTCAATTTCAATTCATGATAAGGTTCAAGAGTCCATACTCCTATTAAGAAGTCCCAAACTAGAACTGCATAACTTTCAATCGGTCCTTGTTTTTATTACTTACAATGAAAATTATCTTCAATTTAACTAATCCTGAAAACCACGTTTACTGTAATCAAACAGATGAATTCACTAAAAGAACTTTTTTGATAAGGTTTTTCAATTATACTAACTACTATTAATTACTATATTAACAACAGGACTCTTGAAATAGAATTGATAGTGGCTGATATACTTATCATAAAACACCTTAAATTCTTAATACTCATTTTCCTCTATATGCAGTTCAACAATGCATGTTAGCTCAATCTAAAATATCGAAAATGTCACTTAATTCAGCTTGATACTACCATTAAAAACAGCTATTTAAGTCAGTGGTACTAAATGCTTTGCTTCATGTAAACAGTGAAATGTAAAATTCCATATTTAATTGTTGCGAAATTAAATTGAGATTTTTTCTTAGTCATATGATCTGTTGTTTAATTCATCCAGAAATATAATATGTGATATGATCAAGTTTCGAAACACAGTGCTTGTGATCGATTTTGAAAGAAGCTGATCCAGTAGCTTGATTGACAGGAAATCAATATTCACATACAATTACACAACAAATGGATCATTATTCAGAATAAATACAAATACCTAGCAGCACAGTGTTTGATCATATGCTAGTTTTAGTAGTAACGCGATGACTGAGTTGCGAACAAACTTAACTTTTAGTCTTACTTCATATTTAACACACTTGTCATTCCCCTCTTTGTGCTGACGTGCATCATGGTAATTCAGATTGATGTATAATGGTTCTGTATCCTATGTTCTTTTTCTTGAATTATTAATTGTATTTAGTGCTCCGATTTTCGACAAATCTATGCATTCTAAGAGACAATTTCTGAACACTACTTCGTAAATCTGACTTGAGTACTCGTAGTGCGAATTTGTTAGCAAACATTTTTAAGGACATTACTTAACACCAAATCATTATTTATTATACATAAGCAATCAATTTTTAATAGGATTCCTTTGACTTTCAATTACGACTGTTAAGCCACCTATACATGTTAATTATCAAGGTAATTTCCAAGCTAATGTTGATAAGGAAATAGACTATTTGCTTTTTAATGGATTTCCAATTTCCAATGCTTTCCTGTTCTGCTTACTTTCTGGGTTGAGGCATACGACTTTTTTATTCATCGCTACATTTTTTGTTTCCTGTCATTTTAAGTCATTTTAATTTCAAAAAGTTCAGAGACAAATTATCATTCATATGTTATCATCTAAGTGTCTACCATTGATTATTATTATTTCTATATATTTTAGGTCACCATTATTTCATTCGTTTATTAAATGTTGTTTAATCAAAGCAGAACGACGAAGACCTGATGCAGCTACAATGCTTACGGTAGGTTACATATACTTTAAGTATTATTTCATTGATTGGTTATGCATTCATTGTTGTAGAAGTGACTATTTTGTTATCTTTATTTCCATTCTTGATAATCCAGTTATTGACCGACAAGTTAAATCGTTGTTTTTCTATTTTGGCTGAATGATTTCCACCTAAATGTTATCGATAATTTCCTTATATGTATTCATAGACTCAGTCACTAGGGTTGTGGTTCCATCATTTAAACTCTAGTGATAATTTTGTGATCGATTAAGTAACTATCAAGTTGGCTACTTTAGTTTTTAGATTCAATGGTTCATGGACTGTCGGGTTTGTAATGGATCTTGATAGTTACGCGTTTATCTTTTACATAATTGACAAATATGAATACATGTAAGAGTCTCGAACATTAGAGTAAAACATTTATCTGGTATTAATCGTTTTAAATATCTATTTAATTGATATTGACGTTTGATTATAATCATTTTAAAATCTATCAAGATTTCTCAATTCATTAACTTGAATGATAATTTTTCTGATTTAATTGTAGCATAACTTTGTTACAAATCCACACTTGTCTACTTTATTAACTCAACGTCTGCTGTGCTATCGGAGACAATTAGAATCCTCAGCCAAAAATACTTATTCCCATGGAGACACAGGAATATCTTCATCAAATAAAAAGAATCCTCCATCCGGGGGTAATTTTATTCCTCCTGATAATCATGAACCACCAGTATCCTTTCCTGGTATGCCTATTTCAGTTCGACAGGAAGAATATTTCAAATCTCTTCGAGTCAACGATCTCCCAGTTAGTCACGGAATTGATGCTAGTGTTCCTGTGCATTTTGTCCCATCACAACAACTCATTATTGAACGAGAACCGGAACGATTCTCAAGTGTACAAATCCAAAGCAGTTTATCTTGCTCTGATTTAGCCGATGTAAGTTCAACATCTGTCTTTCTGTGTGTTTTAAATTATCACCATTGCTCGTATAATTATGAATCATTTTCTTGTCATCTTAGTAGTAGTAACAAATGACTAAGTGAAATACTGCTGATAAAATCCCATGATGAAGTATTTCACAAAAAAGACACTAGATTATTCATGTTTGATGTCATGTAGACTAACTGAGCAATCCTAGTGTACAACTTACATTTTTGATGCTGTTGTGAAAGTTCTCATATTTGCAATTAATTTTTGAAAATCAACGTAATATCGAAAGCTTTAATGAGTAAAAAATAATTGAGTTTGTCGTTAATAAAAAACAGCTCTGATTGCGGTATTAATCTCCCTCGTATATTACGGGATTTCGCAATTTATTTGAATTAAACGTAAGTAATAAAAGAATATTTTACTATTTTTCACAATTTGATCTGTGCAGTTTGGGGACTGTTAATAAAACCCCAAATTTTCAACTCAAGTTTGTATTTATTCCAATGTTAATTAACGTCGTATTAAATCTACTCTGGTCATATATACTGTCACTGTCTTATCTATGAAACAAATGTGAAGTTATTGTAATTAAAGGTATGAAATCATGCATAATCCACCTATGTATCGAATAAATAACTAGTATTGAGTTCTGAGTTCATAAATATGTTATAGTTTTTCATTATCGTTAAATGCCAGCTTGTAGAAAATCTTTACGAAAATATAATTCACATATCTCTACATTTTGCCATAACTGAAATTCACTGAACAATGTTAAAGCAGAGAGATGGTAAAGTGATTTCTTTTAGAAAAGCCTTCATTTAGAGTTTTGAAAACGAGACTACGTTCATGGAATTCGCATATTGATACCTTCTTTGTTGATTATTGGGATCTGTGATTGTATAATACATTTGATGACAGAACTTCATATCGGTCTCAATGGCATAATTAGATTCATTCTTTATCTCCCTTCCAGATTTTAAGTTTTACTTTGACCATGTTCTGTGCATTGTTTTCAACTTCATTCATTCCTTTCCGACTAAATTCTTTAAGTGCATCGTTTTCGTCACTACTATTGGTATTATCACTTCGATTCTTTTATTGTTCATTCTGTGAATTGTGGCCAGTTGAGATAATGTATGTTCAAAATAATTTCTCATCTGATAACTAACTGTTTTTTCATTTTTTTTAATCACTGATTTTCATTCAATCGCTTACTACATCACTTACCTATCGATTTCAGCTTAGCTATAATAGTGTAAGTTTTACATCATCTCTGAGGTTTGTTTCTTATTGTTTTGTGCTCTTTCATTAATCTTATTAATGAAGTTATCTTGAAAAACAGTTATAACTTTAATTTTAATCCCTCCATTGAAAGTTTTCATGTATGGATGATCATTAGTTAAGCTCATAATTATTACATTGCTTATGTAGCAAAATAATTTAATAAATTTTGAAACTTGGTGATCCGTTTCGGTATATTTTTTTTCTGTAAGAAACAAAAGATTGTTACGTCTTGCATTTCTTCATTTTAAACAACTTCAGAACTATGCTATCAAAAGAATTCATGTTACTGTATGATAAATTTCATTAATTAACATTCTAAATTGTATAATTCATTGCATTAAATATTAACGTTTATCAGTTTAAATTTTATTTATCATATAGATGATCCATGTGATTTTTTTAGTATATAAATTTATTGTAAAAACAACAATAATAACAAATAATAGACATTTTTATCCTACAACTTGTACCATCTATAACAATACCATTTTATTTTTCTACTTCAACATGTATATGTCGGTTTTTTTTTCTCATTGGTTTAATATTTCCAGGTGATTTTCGACTGAATCCACTGTTTGTATATTGTCACTCTATTATACTAATCCGGGCTGTTATTTATGATAGACTACTGGTAATTGTAATTTACAAATGTCTAAAAAACAAATTATATACAATCAGAAGTATAGTTAGATATTTGGCACAGTAGATTTGTACTTACTAATTACTACATATCTTTTTAGCAGTATAAACCACTATAATTGATGATTTGAATTAAAATCTATATAAGATTGTGTAAATATGGAGAAAGGTTTTAGTGCTTGTCTTGTACTCAGGAGATCAGTTTTGAAATCGTTCCCATATATTTCTATCCGAGTAACTAAGACTGGTATCATTAGCCTCCATATAAACAGTACACCTCAAAGCCGAGCACGCAAACATGTACTTAGTTAGTAGATTATATTGGTTTATAATGTTAATTTATGTCGATTATCATATGCGCTGCATTGATTATGACTGAATGATTGTAATAATAGTACGAATAGCCGAATATTTTCACTTATCAGAATTCATGGTTTTACGCTCGTTTTATAAAGGTAGGCAAATGTGAGGAAAAAGACCCCTACATGCACTCACACTTTTCCACATGTCATAACAATACAAAAAGGCAGATAAGGCACAAGATTCGCTTTTTTTTCTTTTTTTTTCGTGGTCCATCTAACTTTCAGATACCTGAGAAATATATAAGATTGCTGATTATATCTTCCGTTTGTAATTCAGTCATAATATTCTAAATAACATTATATATGAATGACTATTTTAAGTCATCTAATGGTACATATCCATTTAGTTGAGTCATTGATTCATTTATATAAAATCTACATACAATTACAATTTTCGAGATCAGTTCCATGTGAAAACTATCGTTTTCAATTACGTTAATCATCATAACTTTCTCCATAATTCACCTCTTGGTAAATATTTTATCTTACATTTTTATTTATTTTTGCCTTTAATTTTTCCATTTTAACACTAGGATCATACAAAGAATTGTAATGAGATTGCAGAATCTACAGATGTGAACTACATTTCACAAGGAAGAGAAATCACTATAAATAATAATGATAATTTGACTAAAAAAAATTATGCACCAGATATAACAGTTACAGTTAATGGATTTGTAAAACATTCACAATCTGACTCATCATCTCAGTATAATAATGCACAACAACAGGCTGTGATTCGACCTTTATTACCAGCAAAATCCTCTAGACACTCTTCAGTGCTTAATAATGATAGTAATCATTCTGTAGATTCAACAAATTCATTCAATCAAAATAATAATATGGCTACTCTTATCTCTACTGATAATAACAGTAATATTAATAGTAATAGCGATAAACCATCAGCTATAATTATTACCACTAATAATAATGATAAGCAAAAACCTAGTCGTCCTTGTCCGCCCATAGTACGACTTAATCCGTCACGTGTATCAAATATAAACAGTGTTGGTGAAATATCTGAAGAAACTGATTGTTTAACAGAAAATCATTTATTTGCTGATCGTTTATTACATATCAGTTCAGAGGCAAGTGCCTATTTTGTTTTACTTTCTGTTAATTTTAGAAGTATGGATTCTTTACTTTCATTTTCTACACTATATCAGGATTTATAAACTCGTGAATTCTAGGCTTATGCATGTTTGACAGGAGCTATGCTGTTTTTTCAGTTGTGCATCAAAAGAACTTTTTTTAAAGTTTTTAATTTGCCATGTTCATTTGTCATAAAATAATGGTTATAAATTCATGTTAAACAAATTTCGATTTTGCTTATGAAAATATAAATCGGTTCGTTTCCCTAGTGTTCTACATACATGATTTCTAGATTGTTATTTTTACAGTTTGAATTAAGTTTCAGGGTTTCTTGTGCACAACTTTTCATCAGTAGACAAAGGATTTAAATTACGATCCACTCTCATTGTATTTTAAATCTGGGTACTGTCAGTAACCTTCACTAAACATATATTACCCATAGCTTATTACATCAACTCATGATCTATCGTTCAGTCACAATCGTATTCAGATGCCGAATACTCCATATTTGTTCACTACTTCTTAGTGTACTCCAAATTTTTGGTGATTTTTACAAAACAGTTTTAGTTCATTCACAGTCATTATCTAATCATTACATTAACCATCCATCAATGTATGTATGTCATTAAACACGAAGTGGCCAAGTAATGAAAGCACATTAATCAAACATATATAATTCTCACAGATTGAAATATTTTCATTTGCGTCTAATTCTTTTTATGTTGAGAAAAATAACAATCTAAGAAAGTTGGTTATTTTTTTTCGTCATTGTGTATGGCTTTTTTTAATTTTTACAAATTCACTTGCTTTTTAGTAGAAAAATATATATACTATTTGATTTCCATAGTCTATAACACTTCAATCTATATTCGGGTAATAAAAAGTAGATAAAATATTTGATAATTAAGTACATTATGTAATGTTTAATATAGATCTTGATTTTTGTTATTTTATATTTGAAATTTTTACTTGTTTTCATTTCTTTTTCGATGTGTAGGATTTGCTTAGTGAGGTAATGGATGCATTTGAAAAACGTCGAAGTGGTGTTGATTTTCGTGCATCTCAATCCATTGATGGGTAAGTCAACTATGAAAATGTACGAAACGTAAACAGATTTTTTTGTCTTAAGAACTATTCAACATAATAGTTATTCAGTATATCAATACTTCTTGATATAGTCTAATGATATCTGATAAAGATCACCTTATATCTCTTATTTACTAAAGTTAATATTATTTGGTTTCTACTCGTTAACCTGGAGAATATCATGCTCTTCTTAATATCTGAGTATTCTGGGTTCTATTCTACACTCAGTTGTGAAATGTCAGACTGAAACAAAACAGTCTTTGAGTGTTCCCTGGTTTTAAGTTATTTTTGAGATAATGAAAATCATATTCCTCTCTCTTTCTGAAGTCCATTGAATGTAGCATATAACCTGATCAATTGTTTTTTTTTACGATAGCCGTCAATACAAAAAGTATTTGTTACATTCGTTAATTTTTTAGAAAATATGAAACTGTTTTCCAAAATTTTAATTACTTCGTTTTTTTTGCGACAATCTAATTTTCAGTTTCGATGTTAGTCGGATAGATAATGAGATCAAATTGAATGTGAGTTCCTGTTACTTATTTTAGTTTATAATATACATACTTTTCACTATTATTATTACTATTATCACTAACACTACTATTATTGTCATTATCATTATTATTATCAATATACGACACATCACTCTCCCGAATCTTGCTTTACCTAATTCGGTTTGATAACCAGGTAGGTTCCAGGCTCAAACACGGTCGTACAGGCACTAGTATTGCAGGGTTTCATAAGGAAGATATGACCTGAAGCTAAATACATAATTCTTTATTTGGTTATTTAGTTACACCAAATTCTGTTATAATAATAAATGTAAAATAATCAGATCCTCTTCGTCATTAATACATCGGCTAAATTTATGTACTATTTGTGAAAAAACAAAAATTAACTAGATAATAAATCAACCTAATGTAAAATGAGTTGCGCGGAAATTTGCAATTTACATCAAAATTGTCAGTTATCTTGTCTTTCAATGTTTATCATGTAACTGATATGATGCCCAAGAATTAGTTCCGACGGTCTTAATTGATTAATGAGTGACCTACAAACTGATTTCCTTCAAAGGCGTATGATAATTGATGTCTTTTTGTGTTGGTATTTTGTATACAAACATATCGTTTCAGCAGATGGTAAAACTATTCTTCTGACTAATGCTTTTGCCTTTAATTTTAAATCATTCGATGACTCAAGTCAACAATTCGATCTCGTGGACAGCACTTCCTCTACTACATCGTATCATTGCATTTCATTTATCGATCAGCGCTATTCTCTGTTATTTCACTATTGAAAATGCATTCATAAAATCATTGAAAACCTATTCCGTAACAGGAGCCATGCTTTTTTTCTTAACAAATGCTCATCTCATTAAAATGTGAAATGAAACGGTTTAAATAATCCACGCCTATTCAAGCATCATGTAAAAACATTGAGATAAAGTCACATAGCTTATTGATGAGACCTTTTTTAAATTAGTATCAAAAAGGGTTCATGAACATTAAATAATCATCAAAGTAGAAAGGTATTGCAGCATTTTTGTGTTTATTTACCGCTTAATATTTTTATGTCTTCTTGTTTTCTTTTTACAAAGAATGAATCACAAAATGATACTTCAATAATACAGCCGAACATTCCTCTAGCTCCACGCTCACGTTCGAAACGACGCGCTCCTCCACCACCACCATTACAGCCATCATCTGCAGCATTGAACGTTATTACAACGAATAACACTACTTCTACTACTACTAATAATAATATGTGTTCATCATTAGATCAAATAATAAATTTGTCTACTTTGGATATTGGCAGTAATATTTCAAAAACCGACAAGTTATACATCAATGGTATCTCTGCTCCATCACATGAAAATCATGTTGAAGAGACATCAAATGATATAACATTAAATTATAATATTAAAATAATTCGAGAGGATTCTATGAGCAATAATGAAAACGATAATGATGATAATGGTAATGAGACTGGAAAATACAATAGTTCTGTTAGTATAAATCATAATGGTCAATTATCCTCTTCTATAAATGATAATGATAAAACATTAACACCAGCTCCACCCAGACCTCCACCGCCTAAATTAAATAATAATCATACTGGTGTAACTTCTTTGCCAACACCTCTTCGAAATAGTAAACAAAATGACGACTCATCAAAGCATATTTCACGTCAACATCAATTAGAAATGGGTATTGGTCTTCCTCCTACTCCAAAAGTTCATGTAAATTATTATTATTTATTATGACTACATATAGCTCTTTGTTTTTTTTTTAAACCAAAAATATATCAGAAATGGATTTTGTGGAAATTTTAGTAATTTAATAGTTGAATTCATGAGCCAATTAAAGATGATCTAGCTTTAATCGACTCATGAATTCAACTATTAAAAAAATATTACTCAAAATCGATTTCATTACAAACTAATATTCACAGATTGAAATCATGAGTCAGTTGAAGCTAGATCACCATTGAAAACCTGGAAGCACTGGACGGCCGTTTCGTCCTAGTATGGGACTCCTCAGCAGTGCGCATCCACGATCCCGCACCCCGCGGGATTCGAACTCAGGACCTACTGGCTTCGCGCGCGAGCACTTAACTCATGATTTCAATCTGTGAAAATTTCTAAAATCTCCACAAACCCCTTCTGATAAACTAATATTCATTGAAGAATCATCACTTACATAGAGCAATATCAAATTCATATAAAAAAATTAACAAAAAAGTATAATGCATAGTTTCTGTTTTTTCGAATTACCGGGCAAAGTGATATTTGTAAACAAAACAACGATAAAAGATTAATAACGAAATGATATGATGAATAAATTAAAAGAAATTTGTAATTAACTGAACATTTATAAAACTGATTATATTCTACATTCAAGTTTATTTGGAAGATTTTGTAATTAACACAAATCAAGTTGATAATGTCATACTTGATACACTGAATGACATTATTGATTTACAAACAAATATTCAGTCAGTGGTTCTATCCCTGAAAATTTATTCAACTAGAACTTAGGTATTATATTAGTTTTTTGAATTAGTACTTCAATCATTTTATTAGTCAATTGTACTGTTGGTAATGATGGTGATAAAAGAACCTTTGCTGAATTCCAACTGTTTTAAAGTAAAAATCAAATTGAATAATAATAATAATAATTTATAAATGATTAGTCAGTCTCAACGTAGAACCGGGTACGTATGTGCATCGGTTCAAGTTACCACACCCCATTAGCACAGAGAGATGAAATTATTATGCCAAATCTTAAAGGAGTAAAAGTAGTGACAATATCAGTGGTAATAGGAAAGATTTGGCATCGAAGATACGGTTCATGAGGATATAAATTAATGAAATAAAAACAATACCATTATTGTCTAGCTTCAACTGACTCATGATTTCAATCTATTGTATATTAGCAAATATAAGAGGATATATAAACACTTCAGTTCTATTTATTGTTTACTTTAGAAAATCTGAATTTCTAACCAGTTTTTCCGTTATTACTTTTTTTTTCTCATCTACAGATGGGTGCTTGTTTTATGCAAATATTTGAAGGTTGTCCATTGAAAGTAAACTCAACTGCTACATGGGTAAATCCAGAAACTTTAAGTAAGTTTATTTTTTGAATTAACTACTTCAACGGTATTTATAATGTGAAATAAATCTCCCTACTTCGGTTATCATAATTTCATGAGGGTCTGTATATTGAACAAGAAAATAAATGGTTAAGTGAATAATAAATATATTTTTTTGTTATATCCCAATGAGTAGAAAAATTGTATTTTTTGACGTTTTGTGACCCAATGTAAGCCAATTTTTTTCTACTTATTGCGATATAAAAAAAATAAACTTAATATTAACTTTTTATCCAATGCTCAGTTTATTTGAAACTATCAAGTCTAACCTTGGCATTGATATCTATAAGTAGTTAAATGATTATTGTTGCATCAATAGGACATCATGCAACTTGATTTGAATGAACGTTGAAATTAAAATAAATTACGTGTAAAATGTGACTATTTGTATTTTATACTGTACCACATGATATACTTTAATGCCAAAATTGTGAATAGTGTTTACAAGTAAGTAGGATTGTACTAACTTAATACACATTAAACTGATTAGTATTACTTTGTTCCATTCAACTTCATAATCCTACAACATCGGTTTTAGTCTTTTAATTGTTGTAATCATACGTTGTTTATGTATTCCATATTGTAAAGTATCACCTTATTGGTAGAAGTCTAACATTATTTTTGTCCTTATTTTTAAATAACTACATCTCTTAAAAGCACAATACAAATGTAGGATTACTACCCTTATTTTAATTATGTTATCGTTTCATATGCCCATTAATTTTTCGTAATAATTTGTAACTTCATGTCTGCTTGTAACTCAACCATACATAATTTACTTTTTTTCTAATGCTTCATATTTTCATATATTTAAGTTTTATCATTTTGACAAGAAGTAATTTTTAAATAAGTCAGTTTGACCTGCCTTGAATTAAAATAAATCAGTGCCTTGGTTTAATTTTTGGATAGAGACAGATTAAACTTTAATAAAGCCCGAAATCATAGTTATACGTATTTTGAAATTCAGATAAACAACTATAATCCCTGAAATATTTCATAATTAAATTTAAGGTAAATTTGTAGAAATTAATTTCGATATGAGATTAGTATTAGGATATTTGCTAAGGTTAACCAATTAGTTAAATATTTTGGAATACTTTTTTTGAGAATAAAAAAGCAGAATAATTAAATAACTGAAAATCAAATGTTTCGTTGAATTGAATTGATTATTTTGGTCTTATAGAGTTAATTGGTCTTATCCATTTGTCCACACAAGAATTGGTCTCGTATACGATGTACAAGTTTACTCTCTGAGTTTCGAACAGTATTTTTTTATGTAAGGATCAGTGATACTGCTATTTGATTGTTTAAATTAAAGTAAACAAAATGAAATTTAAACTAGTTATTTATTAGTTGAATCCTGAATACATTCAACAATAACCTACTGCTTCATTCCAAAATATTTCAATCAATTTAATGTTTTGTTACACGTACTTGACATATCTTAAAATTATCTTCATTTTCGAAGCTTATCAGTTTATCTGGTAGTTTATTCTGTCCAATATTTACATCTCTAAAAGATTGGATACTTATTATTTGATGAAGATATTTAGACTTAACGCATAATTGATTCGATTGTTTAACCCAAAATATTCCGTAAGAAAACATGTTCCTCAACTGCATTATATAGATTCATGTTGTGGATAGAAGAGGTGATCAGTTTAACCCTTTACAAAAGCAATAATTCCAAGTTGGCAAATATTATTTTTCTATTCATTTCAAAACTTCCTGTAATTTATTTCATCATAATTAACATAAATACGTAGATAGATGATCGACAAACTTTTTATCAAATTGTCTTTTACGTAAAGTAGAGGTTTAGCGATTAAGGCACTTAACTACCAATTATCAGTTCTTAAGTTCGAGTCCTGCTCCGCTTCAGTGCAGACACTTGAGTATCAGTAGCCCATTACATGATTAAAGCATATTTCAAAAGCCGAACACACACAAAATAGTACGTGTCAAGTAAATTGCACTAAATTACTCGCACTTTAAAGGTGACTGAAATATGATATGCCAAGTATTTTCTCCCATCATTCACTAGGACATCTAAAAACATTTCTTATTTTATCCAAATCCTTGCTTATCGGGGTAGTCATGTATACATATTTCAAATTGACTATGTTATCATTGAAGAGTACACGTGGTCGTCTGGATCCACTTGCAATGAATATATATATATATATATATATATATATATATATATATATATATATATATATATATATATATATATATATATATATATATATATATACAGTTAAATGCCTATATCAATAATAATGACAACATTTAGTGAAAACGTCTGCCATCATAACATAAACATAATCAATCGAGAGAAAGAGAAAAACATTTTTATTATCGGATAAATTCTTCAACATATTTAGTAATTTCAAAACCAATAATAAAGTTTTTTTTTCTTCTCGATGACGACAAATATATTTTTATAATTAACATGATAAAATATTTCAAATACAAAAAATCTTTATTCAACAAAATGAAAAGAGATTCTTTTCAAAATCAATTTGTAAGAACTATTAGATAAATGTTTGTAAGATGGCGGTATATAATTTTGTAAACATTCTATTCTGTTCAATGTAATTTTTGTAGAATACATAAATTTTATTGGTAATGATTATAATATGTAAGTGGATAACAAAATACTTGGAATTTTCTTTACGTGTTTGCACTTACGTGGGTATTTTTGTGTTTTTATATGTGTATATGTATACAAATTTATATAAGAGAACTAAATTTCCATTGAATAATACTATTATTATTATTATTATTATTATTATTATTATTATTATTAGTTATTATGATTATTACGCGTAGTCATGAAATGGTTATCATTCCGTCGAATCAAATCAAGTAGTAATAAATATATTCCTATGAGGGGTTAAGTACAAGAAATATTAACTAGGTTTAATCATGTTTCTCTAAAATAACACTTGATATGTTATGGTTAATAGTTTTTTATTACTAGGATAATGTAATGTTTACAAGAAAGCTAATTACAACTACCGTATTAAGTTAAATGGTTTAACGCTAAAATACTAGGATGTGTTCAGATAGATCATAAATTGATATCAGTTGAAGAATCATTGGAATCAGAAAGCATCGGTTAACTATTTTGCTCTCAGTTCAGGCTCCTCACTTACTTGTGGTCTTATTTTTAAAAGGATTCAAAACTAGGACCAGGTCTTCCACTACAATTCAGAAAATTGAATACTGTCACCCATATCGTTGGAGAGGATATTTGTTGAAGCAGTATAGTGAGTGGTCAAAGGATAACTATCTCTTTTAGATGTGCATAGTTCAAGGTAGCTATTCAATCACATCTGGCAGTACTTTTTATGTGAAAAAACGAATTCGGGGACATAATTTAGCAATAAACTTGTTCCGTATAATTGATCTTGACAGCTAAATGTCTTAAAAGTGTGAATTGTAATCTCTCAGAACTGATGGTTTTGACAGATTCTCGAGGTTTTTGGATTAATTAATCTTACTGAATTCTTCACCTTCAGAGTGCATACTTATCTACATAAACTTATCAGTCATATGAAAAACCAATTCTATATTTACCTGAATGCGCATTCTTGTCTAAGTAATGCAATCCTTTGGCTTCCTCTCTGTGTGTTATAATCCACAATTCTTCCTTGGGTTATCTGGGTGTTTAATTTTCTTTACTTCTTTATCTTTGCTCATTCATCTAAGTTTTATCGTTATGTTTAAACAATTCTCAGTAAGTAGTTGTTTGCAGATTCACATAATCGGATATTGGCCAAGTAGGTGGAGTTGGACTTAAAGTCTCCTATAAAATTTTCGAAATTCAAGCGCTTTACTCATCATGCCATCGCTCCTTCAAAACTTAAATAAGGTAGTTAGAAAAGCAAATTTTAGATATATAACTTCTTTCTGTCAAAGTTTGGAACGATTTCCCTCTTTTAGACATATCTGTATCGCTGAGTTATCATCAGTTGTCAAATTATATAATTCCAATATATAGAAGGTGACTTCCGGTAACGGATGCGGATTTACTCAGTTTCACTTTTCCTCCAAGTCTTAAACATTCAACTGGTTCACTGTCCTACATAAACTATAACCCTGTAGTCGTAGATTAGATTAATAAGTCATTAACTTCAGTATAATGTCAGTCCATAAAATATCAGATCCTTTGCAAGTTTCACATCTGTCAATGTATATTATTAGCCCCTTTTGGTTATGAATAACAAATTATTAAACAAAGTCTATCCGATGGTCTATTTTTAACTATTTAAATCTGATGATCGGATATTCCTACTAAATACCTTTATTCTATGGTATACAAATGAATATTGAATGTTTTTGAAATTCTCTTGAATGCTTTTCATTGCTTCGATTAAACTTCATACATTCTCACTAAATTCATCGTTCTTATTGTCTACCATATAACTGGTATTTAAAGAGAAAACTAATCAAGTTTATGATTTAAGCTTTAAACCAGTAGCTACTGAAGCACTGCACAGTATATACTGTTATTCATCTTTTGTGATGAATCAATAGAATTAGTCTAGCAGTATATTTGTGTTAATAATGGTGTATCTTCTGATACCATTGTACTTTCATTAAAAGCCAGGATGCATTGTATAAATTAGTGCTACTTATGATCGTCTTTGAATGTAAACAGTGAAGAGATATGATACGTTTATGATAAAAGCAGAATGGAAGATATAAGGCTATTAGATTAACATTTATTAAGTCCTCAAAACTATCTAACTAGAATCTCAAAGATCGTGTAGTTCAATTGCTTGATTTAGTTAGACATAATTTAGCGTATAAACTTTTATATATCTCTTTTGATTAAAGTAAATCTGTCTTGTTTGTTTCCTTATTGGAAGTGTTTAACTGAAGACATCTTATTCTTCTGTTGATTTATTTAATTTTCATATGATTTCCTCTCTTACTTCTTTATATGACGCATTTTTTAAAGCTCTGTTTTACCAAGCTTTTTCTCACTGTATAGAATATCTTCACTTAGTGAAATTAACTCAACTTGTTTATTTTCTCATGCTCGAGCTATAAGCAAAAAATGTTCATTGACACACGAAACCTGTTATCAATAGATCTAGACAACTTCTAAATACATTAATTTGTTTTTTATTATATTTTTTACTAGAAGGCATTTGACTGTTAATTTCATACTCAATTATGAGAATGAATTCATCGTAAAAAGATCTGTTTTCCATATTGATCTACTTTTGCTTTCTGTATAAATTGCAATGGGTTATATATGTGCATATTTATCCCATGTCCCAAGATTTTTACAATTATTTTAATAGACTAGTCACTACTTTGTCGTTTCGGAAATCATTCTAAGTGAAAATTAACAAAATCCATACAGACATAACAAGCTTGTAACCAGTTTCCTGTTTTGTATACTTGTAAGCGAACAATTAAATATTTGTAGGAAAAAGCAGAATGAAACTAATTTATTTGTTATTACTATAACAGGGTAAATATTGAGCACAAGTGAACTTTCGAAACTGTTCTACATGAAACTATTGTTCGCATTTTTATTGTCTAGTTACCGAATACTTGAATTATTGTATATTTTTGTTCCCGTAGTTGTAGGTTTTCGTTTGACTTATAAATCGTTGTTATATGTTTTATCTTTCTCAAGTTGCTCAGTTATCTTCCGCTTATGGCGTGGATATGCCTATTTTTTTAATTTTTTTAATTATATTGATGTATGATCAGGATTTTATTCTGTTTTATTGTAAGAGTCATAAAAGTGAATTTTGCAGATAAAAGTTGAAAAATCTGCTGTTTCGTTGTCCTGTTATAGCTATCGGGCAAACTGCATTCACGGACTAATAAGCGTTCAGCATTAATCTCGGCTGTTATTTCACTGTTATTGAGTCGTTGGCCAATGAAAGGTCATTGTGTCCATTGGTCCTACGCCGGGAGTCTAGGGGGGGCGTAATGCTCAGACTAGATAGATCATACAACTGCCCCCATAAACACAGCTTGACCACAAGTAACTCAATATAATGTGAGACGTTTTTTGTCATAATGCTAGTTATAAATTCCAAGAAAGAAACAGATGTAAATATATCCTGGTGGCCACGCTACTTAAAAAGTCTAGTATTGAATCCCTTGAGAAATGTTATCCACTACTTCATATTTATAACTGGTGTAAATTAGCCCCCTCTAAATTAAGGTAACGTTGCATCTAACAAGTTTAGTGTATTGTATAACTATTCTACTACGCCTTATATCCACTATGCTTCCGATAGTGTAAAAGGCTAAACAGACAAATAGCAACCTGCAATACTGTATGGATTAATTAATATTTTTATTTACACATTGTTGAGGTAATTACAAAAATTGCTTACTATGAAATTTTTATCCCATTCGGGAAAAATATTTACTGAAGTCAAACTATTTATTATCCTTCACCATTTTCTCAAAGTTTTCATGATCACATACTTCACTCTATTTTATTATACCATCAATTACTATATAGGTAACAACAATGTACAAAATAGTACACTGCACATAAATCATCAAATTTGTTAATTGGTTTAATATGACTAGATCCCGTGATTTAATTCATTAATTAATATTTTTCTAAAATACATCGTTGTTCTTGCGTTCACTCATATTAATTGAGTGAAATCTAATAGGGAGAAAGAGAATATGTATGTAGGTGGGTAGGTATCATAGAATTTTATGACTCAGCAATAAAAAATCAGTTCAAACGATTACTTATTGCTTCAACTATGCTTTATTTTATTGTATTAAGTAATAATCCATTTTAATTGATTAGGATGAAAAAGAACTATATACCTTAGTGATAATGCTGTTAAACAACTGGTTAACATTTTTATTTTGTTGTTCGTATTTCAAACAGCTTAGCCTTTGTTTATTTTTCATTAAAAGCCATCATCACTATTATAAATTGTAGTATGTGTAAATAAGATAAAGAAATTTGGGAGTGGGGAGAAGCTTACTAGTTCGACTGTCATTTAGTGGAGAAAGTTTTTTGCCACTGATATTTTGTGTGTTTACTGCACATGGAACAAATTACCATATTATCCTACCTTTACTTTCCTCCTGAAGGTCAAATTATTCTGTTTGGCACGAACGATGGTATTTATTACCTTGATTTAGTCAATTTAGCTGATGGTACATTAGAGTTGGTAAGTGTGTTTTACTTTCTCTTTGCATTTATTTTATTGTCTGGTTACAAAATTAATTGATTGTTGTAATCAATGAATCTCTTGTTGCTTTGGATGTGCGCACATATATGTGCATACAAATGCATTTATGTAATTAATATATGTTGACTTTATAATGTATCACTAGAACTAATTGTTGCTATCATGATAACTGTGAAACTATCTGATAACATTTCCGTTAGGAATATTTATATACAACATTAAGACGAAGATCGAAGCCTATGTTTTACTTATCTGTGAAAATTATCTGATGCAATCTTAAACCTCCGTTAACTAAGGTGGTTGAGGAATGTGTCACACACAAACCCAATCTCTGCCTACCCGAGAATGTACTATTGCCTAGTTTAGGCATTGATAAGCAGGATAAAAGTGGACATATTGGCAATCCATGGTTTGGGTACTGGATTAGTACGAATTTTTATCGACTTAAGATATACAAATGTTTTCATAGTTTTCCTCCTTTCTGATTTCATTCGTTGTTTTCAAATTACCTCCTCATGATTAAATTACAACCAACCTTGGTATAATCATTGCAACTCTTAATTTCCATAATTCTGTCTTCTCACTGCACTCATCTGAAGTCTCCTAAGTTGGACTAATACACATTTCTGTCATGTCCCATGTTGACGACTAACTTACTTTTACTTTCATTCAAAAAAAATATGATTTAAATAATCACTACAACATCACTGTTCATCTGAATAGAATACGTGATGACATTTCTTAAGTGCTACTTATCAGTTCCCTAAACCCTACAAGTTCGCCTTGCTGAAAAGTGCTTATTACAATAGGACCCACGTCCATGCTTTCTTGTCGGCTGCCTCCAACAACCTAAAATACAATGTTTATCTCTGTCTGAAGACTTTTATATAAAAGTTTCAATCTATTTTGCATATATTCCGTGAGTAGCATAGAACTATCTTAGAAACTTCACAATTATTGAATTTTTGTTTAAATTAGATGATAATTTTTTTCAATAGCCAATCCGGATATGACTTTGTCCATAATAGTTAAATTGCGTTTCAATAGTATTTTTTAAAATATATTAGTTTGTGCATATTAACTTGTTATAAATGTTTGAGTGCGTGTTGGAACGTGCGTGTGTGGATATGTTTCAATTCTCAGTTTTGCATAGAAATCATTAATTCTCTACCCTTTTTTCTATCGAACACTTGGCTTCAATGATATGTATACTATGAACAAAAGTTATTACTGTTCATATTTATGTTTTAAAATTCACAGGGACTCGACCGATCTCGTCTCGTTTTTCAAAGATCCGGATTTCGTTTAAATTTAACGACTTTTTTTAACGATCATGTCAATATCGATAATTCCAAAAATGAAGGATTCTCCACATGGGAAAATTCGTGATTAAGTAAAAAAAAACGTATCGAAAATAAATTGGTATTTCCTAACTGTAATACCATTACTTTATGGTTGCAGATGAAAGTTAAGAAAGAAATATATTTTTATATGCCCCTATCTAGTTAACATCACAATTTCACAAATACGTAACATAAGTACCGTGTGCCACGAAGTTACATGTTTTTTTTCTGCAATCAATCAGATTCCAATTTCATCTAATCTATTTGTAAACAGACATGAATAATGTAGAATCCTAGTAGAAATATTTATTTGTCCAACATTTGACATTACCAAGTAAAGTAAAAAGTGATTAAAAAACCAGAACTGGTCTAAAATTAGAATTATGACAAAAAATCTATAGGAAACGAATAAAATTGGGAGTCGACAGTATGTTTAGAAACTTTATAGAATATAATGAATGAGTATACTTGGATCGTTTCGGTCAATTTCATCTCATGTCCCTTAAGCCCTGTATTCATTAATTAAAATTTCCTCAAGCGCCTTACAATACACCCTAGTTCAACTAGTCGATGACTTTGTAGACTCGTGTTGTCTTCGGATCTAGTTCTCTCTAGTACTTGTACAAAATAATTAGTTATCATGGTTACGTTGAATAAGGTGAAACAAACGTTTTGTGGACACAACAGGTGTTACTTACAAATGCACTTCATTATTGTTGGTTTACACCACTTAGTTAGTGAGTGACCACAGATGTCTTAGAAATACTGTCAGCATCTGCTGGGATCACCGGGTAAGTGATAGTGAGATTAGACGCAAGGTATTAGGGAATGATGGTAAACCAGTTGATGAGGTTGTGAATCTTCATCGACTGAGATGGTTGGGTCACGTGTTACGAATGCCTGAACATTGATTACCACGACGCACAATGCTGACTAGTGTTGAGAATGGTTGGAAGAAAGTTAGGGGCGGCCAAACTAAAATGTGGCATCAGTGCTTGAGGTCACTAACTTTTGGTGTGAGTCATGTTGGTAAATGCAGACTACTTGGCTGGGGTCTGTGTGACTATCGTAACCAATGGTTGGAGACTCTTGGTGACATGGCTCAGAATCGATCACAATGGCGTCGGTGTATACACTCTTTGTCTCCCTTTAAACTATGAGATTAAAATTATTTCATATCTTTCTTTCTACGAACTAATTCTTATATGCAATCTTTCCTTTATATATTACTTTATTGAGTTAACTGCTTCTATGAATCTGATGTTCATCTTGCTGTGCTAATGAGGTGTGGCAACTTGGACCGATGCATGTATATGCCTGGTCCTACGTTGTAGCTGACTGACTGAGTGCTGTAGTTGTTATATATATGTTACAAGGGATATAAATTTCATAAATACATAACCTTTCAATTCTTTTAAGAAGACCGCTTCATAAGATTATTCTTTCGTTTTCCACTTATTAGCTTGTTCCAAGACGATGTCTTTGGTTATTTGTATTCAAAGATACAATGATGTCAATATCAGGTCAACATCCTCAATTATTTAGTCATAATTTAATTTCATTGATGAAAAGTCGAACATCACAGACACGATTTCTTCATAAGTAAGTTTCGGGGGGCACGATATGTCCCCTCGCTATGTTTCATTCTTACATGTCAAGAGGTTTTATTTATTTCATGTGGACCATGTTAGTTACAACGAAAATCGCTATCATTATCTACCTCTTTTTCACAAGCTGGAAATGAAAACTTATTAGATATCCTATTGTGTGAGCGTGACAAGAGATACAATGCTAGACAATGTATTGTATCATTTAGTTGCTTGTTAAGGGTGACTGAAACTCAACGAAAACTAAATTAAATAAAAATAAAGAGAATTCAGTGAAGAAAATTTTCTTTCCGACGAAATCATTTACCTAAAGTAAATTATCACTTTCTTCAATGGTTAATTTCGTTTAAACGTGTATGATATCAATCTCTTCTACATTTTTCTAATGCTCAGTTAATTCAACAGTTTTCTTTACCGTGGATTGTTATGACATTTTCCAATTCCAACCACTTCGTAATTATAGTCCACTCATCACTGGCAATCGTCTGTTGTCATTATCGGATGAATTTTGCATATGAGTTATCGCTGTCTATTAGAATATAAGGAACACTTTCATGAAGGATTCCACCAATCATAGCGGACTGCTACTCAGATTAATAGTTTTCAGGATTGTTGAATAATTTCAGCACTGTATTTGAGGCACGTTACGAGCCTACAGAATAAACGAAGACTAGGTAGTCAATGAAAGTATTGCCTTTTTCTAATAGTTTGTCGCAAAAATGAAGACACTTTATGAAGCATCTCTATCGGCCTTTAGTTCAGTTGTCCGCCACCCGATTATAACCTGAATAAGTCAAGGTTAGTTTTCACGCACTAAGGAAATAAGTTTTTCCAATAATTTCTTGAAATCAGTCGTCATTGTTATGTAATCAACATATTTCTCTTTTTAATTATAACGTGTACATAGTCAATTATACAAATGGTCTGGAAACTGTAACATTTTTTTATCTTATAAATTGAGCAAATGTTCAATGATGTATATATATCCAATTAATTTTATATGAGGAGCTCTGTTTATGCTTGTTGTACAACAGCTATCGGCATCTTTTAAAACCGATAACAGGTACACGTATCTCTCTGTGTTTGTATATATATGCACACACCATGCGCTCTTTTGACTTTGTGACTTAGTAAGTGCAATGGGGAAGATCTAATTTTAAAAATTCATTCGTAAAACTTTAAATAGATTTTTTTCTCTACAAAAGCATTTGTGCTCTCTGTACTAAAACTTTTTGGATTATAATTTAGACTGTCTGAAATTCCATTCCTTTTTTGGCATATTATATTTAATTTTCAATACACTTGGCATTATTATTATTGTTGTTGTTTCGAGTCATTTTTCTTTTTCTTATCGCATTAATACGACTGGAAAATGTGGGATATGTATATTTGTTCTCAGGCTGCTATGTTCTGTATATTTATGGTTAATTGATTCAATTATAAGCTACTTACATCCACCTCGAATTGTTAAAATGTAACGATATATTAGTAAAGAATGTAGAAGTTATAAGATGATAAAGTGTTTCAAGCGATATGTGACTAACTGAACAAACATATTTTAAGAAGTGATTTATGTATAATCGAAATAGTAGTGATAATTTTTATTGATATTCAAGATCAATGATTTTGGTAGGTTTGTATTCTCTAAAATCAAGGTGATTTCAATTTGAAGCTTACATTACTTTACTACAAGTAAACTAACAGCTTATTCTGTCGATATTAAATTTGATTGATTATTGTCAACGTTTATCCTGTCATTCTTTGCAGACAAATATCAGGAAAGATAATGAAAACCTCAAGGTTATACCATCTAACTCAAAGAATAAATTCTCGCCAAAAACGTATGGTCATTCAGTATTATGAATTTATTTATAGTTCTTATCATGAAGTTACATTAGTTTAAAAATCAATAGAAACCAAAATGTATTAGACGGTTCTCTTTTGTTTCGTAAGTTGTGACAGCCCGGAATCGCTCATCTATGACCCAATACTGTCCCGTGGAATTGTTTTTAGAACCTCTTCGAAATTCATAAACCTAACTTACATAATGCTTACCACGACTAAACACTATTAGAAATTTGTTACATAAAAAACAGCTTTAGTAAATTAGTCATCCATTGTGTTTAATTATAAAAGAAAAACAAGATACCGATTTCAGTAAATAACTAAATGAATGTGCATGTACATTTTTTTGTTGACAGCCAACATCGCAACAACTACAAAATGTGCCTTTTCAAATTAATCTATTTAACTAGTTTTGAAGTTTGTTTTAAATTATTGATCTGCAATATGGTTATGATTGATGAATGAGTGTGACGATTATCACTGAAATATAACTATAAACAAAATGCACAATTTTTTGTGTTCAGTCAAAATTATTTCATCCTTTTTATCTGTATATAGTGAAATGGCAATATGTAATGTACTTTATAGTCTGTGTGTTAAGTTACCATATATAATCTGTAAACTAATGAAAAGATCAGACAGTTAAATAGAGTAGGGATTTTTGCAACTGACAAAAGTAGGATTGTACCATATGTTAATTTACGCAATCGTTTCGATGATAAAACGATGTATGAAAATGTAAGAATGAGATAAAGTACTTTGATGCATCTGGCAATAGTTGAAGACGTGTTGAACAACAACTTAGTTAATTTTCTATGGGAGAAAAAACGTACATTAACGCTGTCAAGGAAAGTTTTCTTAAAATAATGAATATTTGTCGATTGATCTAGAGATTAAGCATTGCGTAAATCTAGTTAGAAACTTAATTAAAACCACTAAGTTTTCAACTGTCACACAGCAAATTCGAACCCCACATTCGTCTTAGTCAGCTGAGTAGTAACACTATCTTTCGTACGAAAGAGCTTGTAATTGGAAGCCTATTACATACGTGTGTAATGGAATACATTTTAATTAGAAATAAATCTTCATCGATTGCTATTGTTTAGATAACCTACTCTAATAGATCTTTTTTCAAATTAAATAGTCAGATCATTGTTCTTTTTTCCTTCGTGTCATTTTCTAAAGACTACTTTTTCTTTGGTACGTTTCGGAAACTACCTATTATTACAATACCACTTACCTGTGTCACAATGGTGACTAGTTTACTACATTAAATTACTCTTAAATAATTGACATTAGGCTGAGCATTACGACTTCTTCCTCTCTCTCGGGGGAGATTGTGGAGGTAGGCGGATGGTGAAATGGTATGTCGAATTTTAATGTCTGTTTAATCTTTCTCTCTTTTACACGCATACTATCGTGTTTAAGGCGTTTTCAACCAACTGTCAAAGTTCCAGACACACGAGGTTGTTACATTGCAACTGTAGTACGTAATCAATTCAAAGGGATGAAATATTTATGTGGTGCTATTGATAAAAGTATCCTTGTTATGGAATGGTATAATCCAAGGAATACGTTTATTGAAGTGAAACGTGTAAGTCTCTGTGAATATATATAATTCTCTTAACTCCGTTTTTTAATTTTAACCTATGAAATAATTAAATGGAGCAAAATAGAACCTGATATCTTTTAATTAGTACACTTTACAACCATAATTCTGAAACTTTGAATTCCTATATAATAGTAAGTATCAGTAACAACAAAAGGAATATTGAATACATCTGTACCATCTTGTTCATTTTCAGCGGATATGAAACAAGTGTTTTAGCCTATGGTTCTTTCAGTCAGTCAGTCATCTTTGAAATTCTTCGGATAAACGATTAATGAATTCTTGAGTCGAACCTCTATGTATCCTATCCAACATTGTCTAAACCAGAGCGACACAGGTTATATTCATAAATTATTCACTTAACAACGTATGTGTTTGGAGGTTTGTGGAGATTATTGATTGGTATTGATATTAAGAATCAGTATAAGCTAGATATCCATTTAAAACCAGAAAGCACGGGACAGCTAATAAGTTCTGGTACGGTACTTCTCAACAGTGCGCATCTGTAAACCCACAACCGGTGATTGATCTCAGGACCCTCGGTCTCACGCGGTAACGCTGGGCTCCAATATAGATTTTGTTGAAGTTAAACATATACGCCAATGGATTGCGGCTCAATGGTCTAGTGATTAAGCGTTTGCACGCAAGCTGAGGGTCCTGGTTTCCACTCATGATCGTGAAGTTGTACGTGCACACTGTTGAGGAGTCTCATACTAGGACGTAATAGCTGTCCAGTGTTTCCTGGTTCTCAAAAATGTCTAACACATCGGTCCGTCGCATTTGGTAATACGTATCTATGTTATGATCATGCTTTTACCTACATTGTATCAGCCAGTCATACGTTTTTAAGCTTAGTCAGTCCGTCAGAAACAAAGTAGAACTTCGTACGTACATACGTCAGTTCAAACTGCCCTACCACATTAGCACAGAGATACAATTGTCGATTCAAATCCCATAGTGGTAGAGGTAGTAAGAGTATAAACAGTAGTCGGAAAGATTAAAGTTCGAAGATGTTATCCAAGCAGCATAATCCAGTGAAATAAACTTGGAAAACGAAAAAAGAGACACGAAGAACTCAGAAAATTAGAATTTGGGAGAACACAAAGATTAGATGCACCTGCGCCATTACAAGCGATTTTGGGCCATGTCATTCAAGGTCTCTAACCATCGGTTGCTATCATCTCGCGGTCCCCAACCAGGTAGTCTACACCTACCAATATGGCTCAGACCACTTGTCAGTGACTTCATGGACTTGTGCCATGTTTTGGTCTGGTCGCCCCTAGCTTTCTTCCAACCTACTCCTATACCACTGAACATCGCACGTCGAGGCAGTCGGTCGTTGGGCATACGTAACACGTGTCCCAGCCATCTCAACTGATGAAGTTTCACTACTTCATCAATTGATTTGCCATCCTTACCTAGTACCCGTTTCCTAACAACTGCATTACTTACTCGATGGTCCCATGATATACGAGCAATATTTCGAAGACACCTATGATCAAATACTAGTAACCTACGGATATCCTCTACTCTTACCGGCCATGTTTCATTTCCATAAAGCAGGACGGAACGAACTGCTGCGCAGTAAACCCGTCCTTTGGTTGATAGACAGATATCTTGTCTACGCCATAAATGACGCAAGTTGGTAAAAGCTAGTCGAACCTTCTGTATCCGTGCTGAGATTTCGTCACACACCAAACCACAAGGGCTGATGAGACTTCCAAGATAAGTGAAGCGATCGATACGCTCAATTACTTTACTCCCTATCATTAAGTCGGGTGTCAATGCAACCCAATCCTGAAGCGACATTTTGCATTTCGAGGGGGAGAATCGCATCCCGAACATGTTTGCATTGTTGCTTAGAGTGGTCAGAAGACTGCATTTTGTCAGCGTCTTCACGAAATAGAACTATGTCATCAGCATATTCTAGGTCAAAAAGTGAATCTCCCGGTAGAAGTTCAACCCCTGGAAATTTAGATGAGGAAAGTTAGGTCTAAAATCATAACTAGTTAGTATATTAAATAAAGCCAAATGAAAAACAAAAATTTATTGTTAAAAATTTTTAATTGGCATTTACTAATTGTAAGCACTTTGGAAGAAGAATTACCATTAATCCATGTTTTTGTAAGGATTCATAGTCAGTACTTTTAGGTAGTGTTATTTTTTTACTGCATTACAATTATTATTTTCAATATTGAATTCGGAATATCTTACTACCATCTGGTTAAAATCTAGAGCAAATTCCCCGCTTTTCTTTATGCATAACATGGTGCTTCCGCTACATAATTAACAGCACTTCAATAGTATTTTCCTTGTCATGGTGATAAGAGAGGTGGTGTATAGCAGCAAGACTTTTCTATTCCAGGCGAAGTTAAAAAGATAATGCTGTAAATCTGCTTATGCAATATCAACGATGACCTTGGAAACATAAGATATCAAACTTGATCTGGAAAAAACTAATCAGAGAATAACGGATGTTTGCATAGTTACTGTGTTACCGAGGTAGGTTATCGTTGACTCATCCGCCAGAACTTAGAATTATTAATAAAAGGAAATAGCTAGATAAATTAAGGTCTTCCTATCGTATTGATACATTTTTCATAATGCTAATGAAAAAGATCCATTTTCTCGGAATTCCATGTATATTTCTTACTGACGGTTGCCAATTAGCACGAAACGTGAATCCTCAGGATGCCTTGGTGACTGCCATCAATCATCAAGTTTATCGACATACCTAGGCAACATGACCATTGGCTATTACTTTTTGATAAATCTACGTAATATGTTTGTGAGCTATGCTACCAGTTAGCGATTCCATTTTAAATGGTGATGAAATATGACCACTGCTTACCCACTTCTTCCTTCCGCGTCCACTAAAGACAGAAGTTCTAGCTTGTCTAAAAGTTTTACTGATAGATACCGAAGAAGAATGATTCATGTTCAACACCACTCAATTAAATAATGATTGCTTTCAGTGATTATTAGTTAGAAAACTTGTCAAACTGAATAAATATCACCTTACCAAAAAATCATAGTGAATTAATGAAAGTGCACTGTAGGTCAAATGAATGTAATTCACACGGAATCAGTTGGTATAATCAAAGTGCACTGAAAATAAATAAACTAAAACTGCTTTAATCAATATGTGATTTGCAATACTGATTACTTCCTAATGTGTTGTGCATGACTACTTAATATCCCTAACACTCTTCTTTAATATAGTGATTGTCGTGGGTCCACTTAGAATTGAACCGTTCACCGCCCTCGTATGTTTAGACATCAGCGACGTAGGTCTAGTCTGCCTAGCTGTCCCACTTTTATACTTCTTTCTATTTTGTTGTTCTACTATGGTAGACTAAAAGTGTCTGTTAGTATCTCCATCTATAAGTTGCTTATTGGTATCGTACGCTTCCCCACTACGCATCATCGTAACTGATTAAGATACCTTTTCCATTTTTCCCTTCTAACCGCCACCTCATATATTACCTAACCACGTCTCCCAGTTATTGACCACTTTTTCATGTTTTAGTCTGTAATTTTTCTGTGTCACCACAAAGAGAGCGGTTATCCGCGATACATATTAGTTTACATTGGTTAAGGAGTTTTTTTAGCTCTACATTAAGACGACTCGGTGGCTGTACATTTTTGACTTCTGGACTAACGAGTCGTTGCTGTATTCGGATTGTATGTCTGTGGCCGACATTAGTGAATGTCGAACACCATTTGACAAATGACACTATGTATTCTTCTATGGAAAGCACTCCTGTAATTGTTTCCTCTTCGATGATAGATAACCCTCTGATTTACAAGGTTGTTTCATTAGATTAAATACAGTACCTAAGAGCATATCGGATAACTTCGGTCAATCAAACCAATTATTTCCGAGTAAGTTTAGATCCGCTTATATTAAGTAGTACACTTCTGTGAACATGTTTTCCCCAAAGCATATAGTACACTGTAATCACCCCAGCAAGTTGTTCGAACAGTCTTCTCTGGAATTTGCGCACGTTCCTACGCTTTGGTGATATGATGATGTCTATAGCTGCAACCGAGGTGACTACTCGTTGATACTCACTGTATGAAAATTCCTCTTGTCTGTGGGCTGTGATTTGACATATCTCAAACAAAATTAAGAAGCTTCCTACAGGTTTGAATATGGACTTTTTTACGTCAAAATTAGAATCGAGGGTGTACTGGGTGGCAACACCCATCTTGGTGATCAACAAATTTGCACTAATGGCAACGATTTCGTCTATGGAGGCAGATTCTGATTAAATACCACTCTTCACTCTACCAGTACGGTGATATTGGCTTCTTTTTGTTCACGGCAATGGAATCAAATGTTATGGACTAGGTATGGTAGAGTCAAATTTCAGAGGTACCACATGATTTGTGTCTGACGGATTGTTTGGACTTTAGAATTGCTTTTACTTCCCGAGTGAAATAGGATGGTATCGTTTTGAAAACCGAATATTCATTAGCAATATCACTTATTACCACACTCAAACATCTGTACCGGGTATTAAATAATTACTTATCTCCAAACTGCTGGCATGATATCATTAAATGCGCGATCACATGTGTTAAGATTAGTTTACAATATTTATCTTATTCGGTCGTATCCAGTTTCCAAAGCAGCAGTTGAGTCCTCCGTGCATCATCCTCGTCCACCAAGTCAAATTTTGAAAATCTTCCTATCGTCCGAACTATGTATTAGATGTATCATTAGAGTCTAGTTGGTAGTCGAGCTCTGCAATACCGCTTGCAATACTATCGATAGGTGTAGGTATAATAAATGATGATGAATGTATAATAAATTATGCTTATCAATTTAAGCTGCTGCCCCAGCAGAAAGTCTTCTTTGACATAATCTGTATTTCAAACCCATGAAAATCACCACGAACCAACATGTGATGTCTAAAATCGATTTCTTCCTAATATATTATGTTTGAGGATTTAACTCACCCAATAAATCTACACATATTATTCACATGTTTTTTTTTATAATATATTATCTAATTATTGTTGCTTTATTTCCAAAAAATTATTATTCAGGTTGAAGTACCATGTATGCCTAATCCATTGCTTAATTTCGATTTAATAATTAATCCAAATCAAACTTTGCCTACAGTATGCTTAGGTGTATCATCTACCCCAGATCCACTTGTCTATAAATTGCATCTTGTAAATTTAAATGAAAATTCAAATTCATCATGGTATACAAATCCTTGCCGATGTAAGTTCTATATTATAAATATGAGAAAGATTTACTTAATTGAAATCATGTATATCATTCACATCATACAACTACATTTAACTAATACCTTTATACCTGGCATATTAGAGAAATATTAGTTCTTACGGTTTTTTATGAATTTTTAAACATATACTGTTTCACCAAGTTTAGATATATGCTACACATTACCCTTATATTACAGTATGGAATAGTTAAGAAATCAGCGACGATTAAATGGTTTGGAGTGGAAGATGTGTTGTTTTTATATTTTTCTGTGGATATATATATATTGTGAACAAGCTATCATTTCCACCATCTCCCCTCGCTTTTTTCATGTACATCTCTGTTCTTTTCTTTTGAGGGAAATCTTAATCGATTCATTAGTCGGTTAAATTATAGTTTAGGGACGAGTTAATCAGAACCGAGTAGACTGTTTTCTATTTTTTCCACGAAATTAAAAAATGAATGACATTTATCTCATTTCATGTCAAATTCCCTATCGAAGCATATTTGTTTATGGCTCGAAATTCTTAAAATTATTTGGAGAAATTCTTTTTAGTTACTCCACAGTGAAAAGGATGATGTTGAAAGTATCAAATACTTAATTCTTTTACTCAAATTATATATAACACGTGAACCGAGTAGTTTCTGTTTCAGTTTACTTTCCTTACTGCAAACTCTGATCAGTCACTTTATTACTGGTTTACTGAATAGTTAACAGGCTATTGAAGTAGGAATGCTAAACTAAATAACGTTTATAACACACGGTTTCTCCATATGTTGTCTTATAACTTCATCTCGCTAAATTTTAGAGCATTCCTTAGCAAAGATCTGGTCAGTCAGTCAGCTACAACGTAGGACCAGGCATATACATGCATCGGTCCAAGTTGCCACACCTCATTAGCACAGCAAGATGAACATCAGATTCATAGAAGCAGTTAACTCAACAATGTAATATATAAAGGAAAGATTGCATATAAGAATTAGTTCGTAGAAAGAAAGATATGAAATAATTTTAATCTCAATGTTCAGGCATTCGTAACACGTGACCCAACCATCTCAGTCGATGAAGATTCACAACCTCATCAACTGGTTTACCATCATTCCCTAATACCTTGCGTCTAATCTCACTATCACTTACCCGGTGATCCCAGCAGATGCTGACAGTATTTCTAAGGCATCTGTAGTCAAATACTAATAGCTTACGAGTATCTTCTACTCTTAATAGCCACGTTTCGCAGCCGTAAATTAGGACAGAACGAACTGCCGCGCAATATACTCGTCCCTTCATTGATAGACGGTATTTTTACTACTAGATAATCTATAGTTATAAAAATGATTCAGAAAACAACCTTTGTCTTGAATAGATGTGGTCATATACTTCTACATGGTTGGAAAACTGATAATAAGCCTTTAAGAAACCTAACAAACTCGAAGTCACTATACCTTCACAGATTTCAGTACTTTTATTACAAAATATTTTTAATTTATACAGATTTTGGACTCCTTTGCTAGAGCATGACTTCAGGATCAACTGGTAATCTTAAGAATTGCTCAACATCGTCCTCATATATTATAGTTACTTTCATTAATTTATCTACTTTATGAATATATCAATTTGTAATTTTTGTATTCTTATGTATGACAATTGATAATTTTAGTTACTCTTAATGGTTAAGCAGTTAATTAAACAAGGTACATATATAGTCGTTTATTAATTAATTTAATTACTGCTTTACAACGAAAGTAGTGATTTTGTCTCTCGTTATATATATATATATATGAACTGGAATTTAGATAAATTCACCTTAACTTTCATTCGAACCGACATGTGTGTGAACACACCGAGAGAAGTACACAAAGTATGCAAATTATATAGCAATATTTCTTCTCTTTCTTTCTCCTTCATCATACTCATTCAGTAATTCATAAATGACATTGATTTTCTATTTTATTTTGAGGACAATTTTAAAAAGCAACACTTAACATGATAAAAGTATGTTTGAAAAAGTTGATTTGCTCTAAACATGAACAATGCTTTCATGTTCGTGAGAGATGACTATCCCAATGTATAAATTTAGCGTACTATTCAATTTTTGCGATTGATAGTTGTCTTTTTTTATGAGTACACACAACACACAGAATCTTACATTAAACATAAGACCGTTTTTAGAAAGATCATATGTAATTGAATAAATATCAATCAGTTAAGTTTTGTTTTATTGATCTGAAATGATATTGTCTACTAGGTTATGCGGTAATATGAACAAAATAATAAATGCTGATCGTTGATAATAAAAATATTTACAAACTTTAAAGTTTACATTCAGTCAACAATTTGAATGAACATATTGGTTTTTTTCATTATTTAAACAAATGATATGATTAGTAAACTAAGAAAACTTTTTTATTAATGACACATGAATAAAAATTATTTGTGTAGTCCTTTGCACATTCTACTGATGTACAACTGTAGTGTAAATCAAACTCATGGACTGGTGAAAAAGTCGAATGTATTCGGTCCTTTGCGTTTTCCAAATCCTTATACACTGTCTGGATAATTGCGTACATTCAGAATCTGAAAATAACTTACATCCTCACAAGTCTAGCAACACATGAAACAACAAAGTATTTGGAAAGTTGAACCTTTGACATTTTGAACAATGGGACTAATATACAACCTCAAATGTAGAGAAGTATTTTAAAAGACATTAAACTTATACATCCTAAATTTTATAAAATGGAACTTTTATAATTTATATTCATGTATTTATTGGGTAGGGTTATAATAATATTTAATAGTGTTTAAAGGTAAATCAAGATTTTAAATTAATTCGTGTCACACAAATCGACTTGACTGATAGAATTATTAGAAAGTATAGATCATTGGATATGTGTTCCATTCTATATTGAAATTCTGTAACAGTGCACAGACGCCAGATCGAAACTATCGCTCCAAATTATTTCAATGATCATCATATTTTTAGACTATGGGCGTAAAATTCAGTAATAGGAATCTATGACTTTTGAATTCTCAGAACGTCAGGTATTTGAGGAGGGTGAGTAATTTTTCAACATTAACTAATATTGAGAACTATTTTTATTGACTTTCGACTCATTTGATTGTTGGTATCGTTCTCACATTTAATACCTGAATATACTTTGTTTGATAATAATTCTTATATGTCATTAGTTATAATTAATGATTATCAGCCTTCAACTGAATATTTCTTGAAAGAAATTACCACTCACCAATTGATTGATTTTTTTATGAAGGAAATCGAAACCGTTAATTACATGTAAAATATTCAAACAGAAAAGTTTGTCAGTCGTTTTAACAATACAAGCTACTTAAATTTTTCATAAGTAGCATACTTCATTTACATAATTGAACTATCATTACTCCAAATGCTAATCATTGACATAACGGTTGAACCATTATTATTTGTATAACTGTTACCTCTGTGTACATCGTTTCTTAGAAACAATTTAGCGAACACAAAAGAATTTCATTTTCAGTCAATGTATATATAAGTAGTATTTCATGTAACGCAATGTTTGTATTGCAACGTTTTTTCAGCGAAATTCTTCATTGCTTCATTTACCTAGAAATCCGATAAGTTCTCCTAGCTACCTTTATTCCTGGCTAGACGCCGTTTACTGCAAAATATAAACCTGCTTTTCGTGTGCTAGTTTTTTTGTGAAAAATGTTTTATTTAACACCACATGTATACGTTACTACTGTCTGTTGTTAAAGTCTATCGCTATGACCACACAAATGATCACTTAGTTTGTATCGATTAGTTTTTCATTCTCTGTGTACCTATCTATTTATTTTTATGTTGCACACGCCCATGTATGTGTTTACATATCCCATGTATAAATGTATACACATAACTGGTTGAATATTGCAGTTTGAATTCAGTCAATCACTTACACTCAGTGGTTATCGACAACTTCATTTTCAGCGCTAATAATAATAGTAGTGACAATCCATTTGTTATTTCTATTATTTCTAGTTATAATAATTTATTAGTTATGATGCTAAATTTGATTTTAACACGGTTTAAATACAGTTCCACCTAGTTTTCAAGTGTTGATCATAACTGGTGAAATTGAACACCGGTTAACAGAGGGTTTATGGGTGGTTTAACGTATTACTTAAAATACAAAATCATAATATCAACGTGCATGTGATGCTTAACATTTTTTAATAAATGGCATTATAGTTCTATGGTATTTGTGCTAGAGGAATCATATGATTTCGTTATCTAGTTTGTCTGCATATGTGAACAAATATGTAGTCTTTAATGATTTCATCATTTTCTGTCTGAGTTAAACAAATCAACTTTGGGAGTTTTCATGATTGGTACTGTATGGTTAATTTTAATTTAATCACTAATCCATCTTCACAAGAATTCTAATGTAATTTAAACCATCCCTAACTTGTTGTCTCTGTGAGCATATAGAACTGATCATTTTTCTATGCTTAACAATTGTTTACATGGTTTAACTATATTTAAATCTGTTTGTTGAATGTCAGTCTGATTATCCCGACAACTAAAAAGAATCACATCTTACAAACTACTAGTTTTCCTAACCATAATACAGTAATCGACTATGGTCAAACTTATTACTGGTATGCCTAAATAAACTGAATTCATCAAACTGAATCGCTTAGATGGCATACGTTGTTCTTTTACGATATTTGTTTCAATAATAAACTCTTGTTATCTCGACTAAGTGATTGAAGGAAGTTATTTAAATTTTGTAAATGTTAAAATGAAATGTGAAATTCGTAGTAACCAATTTGTTTTGCTATTACGTTGTCTGTAATTTTACATTTACTCTGATGTTAGCTATCTTGTAATAAGTTAAAACTATTCTTACTTCACTTAGATACAAATATTCCAACTTCTATTTTGTTTGTAAAGTTTGTATTATATGAGAAAAATGGTAATCAACGAAGTGTTTTTTTGTCAACTACTCGTATTGATGGAAAATATTACTGTTGGCTTGTAATGTATTATAACTTTGGGTCATTAATATAGGAGTTCTAAACTTGGCATTTTAGTAATTAGTTGGGATTTCGTAACTTGATTATTACCCTGAAGAAGTCCAGACAAGTTAGCTGAACGAAACGTTGGAATTATTTAATTTCTATCGCTGAGATTATTTTAAATATAATTTTCAAGTATATGCTATAGTATTTCTGTTGTATTTTCAGAGGGAGTTTTGTATGCATCGGGATTTACAATAATTTATTTTCATATGATTATTGCTGCTGCAATGACCTCAAGTTATTTAGCTTGTGTTAATAGATGTTGAATTTTTCCTGTAACGCTAATAAAAATAGTTCATATTTCCCCACGATGTTTGCTTTTTTAGACTGATTGTTACTTGACTAATTTCCTCGTGTTTTTAAATTCGTGTTTTGCTGATATATATACAGAGTTGTTCTACTTTAGTTCTATCTTCGCCAAATTTCACGATTTTTCTGCACTTCATTTTTGGATTCTGTCGTATGGGGATTATTGATGAGGTTTTGTGTGCCACTTGTTGTATTATCGAGTTTGCATTAGTTTCCGTTCGTGTTAGAACAATTTCAATTGTTTGCAATAAGAAATAACCGTAGACCCAGTTGAACCAGTCATTTAACACAATATTTACATATACATTGTTTGTCTAATCGTTGATGATGTCCTTCGTAGTATTAAATCAAATGGGTTCAAACTGTTCATCCATATTGATAGATATATTTTATTTTATGAAGTTGTCATTGATAATAAAGTAAATGATAACTGAGTTCTTTAATCCGACCACAATAAAATATACACACAAGAGGCTGCATGTAAACTCTAATAGTGAGCTTCATCAAATAACCAAAATAACATATGTTATACCACTGTAAACTATCACTTCAGTCCTTATACATTTTTTTCCAAGGAGACCTGCTCTACCGCTCCATCTACTTTAATTTTGCGGGTGGCCAATTAGTATAATTAACTCATACGAAAACTACACCTCAAAGCTAATTATATATAACTATCTTTGATAAATGAACTTCGTCTATTGATGTTTTTACATATTTATCGTATTGCTACATTCCATTGAAATAACTGTATGCATACTATTGATGATGTGCATTTGTCCACTTATCTTGTTTTTAGTCTCAAAATATATTCCTTGTATGTTTGGTTTTTATTTCAGTTGAAGATCAGTTGCAAGTGATTAAAGTTGTACAGCTTGATACACGTTCGTTATTAATTTGTTTTCCCAGTAAGTCAACTAATTAGTTACCATTATTATTTATTTGTATTGGTTGTTTGAATATTAGGATGCGATAGCGTTTGAAGCGAACGGTAATAGATCCGAGTCTCGGAGTGGACATGAACTCTGGGATGCAGGCGGATCCATCTGACAAGTCTCAAATAGGATGGAACGTTCATCCTGGATTTTACTGCTAGCCACCATTCACGTCTGCGTATAATATTATTTTATTCTACCTGAAATGAATATTAAAGGCTAAAATAGTTAATGTTGCTGTGTTTTTTTTAACTTTTAGATAATGTGTAAAGATTGTTTTAACCATGTGTTTAATTGAGATCGACATAAGAATAATTATAAAGTAGAAAGCACTGAATATGTGTTTCACCGTAGTCATGAATTGGTTCGCAGGTGTACATGTCTATAGTTTTACATGAGTTAAAACTCAAGACATTTATTTCATATGACTAGCAGTACTATATTTTTGTCAGACTATCAAGCTACAATATAAATAGTCCGTATTTTTCTAATATCACTCATTTCATGATATAGAATGATTTTTGTCTGATGTTGTTTGCTGAATAAAACTATTTGAATTTTACCTTTTATTATTTCTTGGAATGGCTTTCATTTATCATTGGATTAAATTTTTTTCAGTGGTCATGTTATTCTTGTAGTATACTTTCCCGTTCAGTAATAAATTTTTTCTCTGTCTGTTGATGTTTCAATGCTTACCGTATTTTAATCTATTCTTGATTAGCACACGCCACAATGGTGAATATGAATGGACGTGTACTAGTTAGTAGAGATGGGCGAATAGCCAAATTCCCATTCGATACAACAGTTGACTCTATTGGTAAGCTTGAATATCATTGTTTTGTGTATTTAGTTTTTTTTCGGTTTCTTCATAACTGTAATTGTGTAAATGAAAACATAAATATTTCTTTGAATGAATAATGTGACATTATTGGATCAAGCAAACTATCACTTTATTCCACTGAATTAATTCATAATTGCAGGCTTAGTTGTAATAGGCTTTCAAATGGATTTTTCTAAAGTCTAATTAAAAGTCATAATTAACAGTAATTTTAAGAATGAGGCTTTAACTCATCAAGGACATCAGAAGAGTATTATGCTATGCTACAGATTGATTGAAGTTGTTAATACGAACTACTCAATTCCTAATTATTGGTCTAGACGTATTGTGTACCCAACACTACCTGGAAATATCCACTTATATCTTTCATGTCAGGTTCACAGTGTGCAGTATTAATTAGCTCGTCCTAAATTAGAATGAAACAGTTAGTTAACCAGCATTCCCTAGTAGCAGTAGATGATACTCCAAGTGATATTAATTATTTATCAAAATTACCCCATAAAATCCCTACAAAACCACTTCATAATTATTATGATAATGAATTCAGGTTTTCTGTTACTCTGTGTTTTTTTGTAGAATCTTGTAATGATGATTCGTAAACATATTATTTAATTCAATTGTATATACATTTAGACAGTAACATTTGTTTAGTATTTTTGTTATTAATCGACGGAGTAATTCTTGTTCCATACATAAAATTAAGTCTTTTTATTCTTGAAAATATCTACAGTCACTGATGTTTCACATTCAACAAAATTAGAGGTTTGAACAAAATGAAATTAGTATTTTCAACTTGAATTAGATGTTTACTAGATAGTTTTAGTTGTTAAAAGAAAAGGGATATGTTAAAAGTATCCTAGTTCCTACTTTTGTTAAGAACTAATTTCCCTTTAAGAAAACAAATTATGTGTGAATAAATGATTCATTTTATGTGATTCTCCAAGTTTTATTTCAAACGCATATTTATTTCATTTTGTCTAATAGTTCGATTGCACGACAGTGTACTAGCTTTTCATACACATGGTTTGAGGGGTATCGATTTCTTCGGTAGGGTAAGTATTTCTACTCTTTAGATCTAATGATTAATTTCCCCAAATTCTTAAGCAAAAATATTTTACTCATGATGTGATAGTTTAAAGATAGTCTCACTGGCAGTAATCGGTTATAGGTTATTATACGGAAATTGACTTGAATGTTTATGGGCGACTCAAGTATATTAAGAAATTTAATGATAATATTGTTCCCTAAGTTTAATTTGTTTATTAGTCGTGATAGCCCTTTCATTTTGGGTAAGAGATGTGATAATGCAACTCAACGGTCACTTACAAGCTCATGTACTAGGTTTTCTCACCTTTACAGTGTGTGAGGGTGTATCGCTACTACTGTAGTGAACAAGAACACGGGTGGGGACAAACGGATGTATTTAGCACAACAATTACAGACTATCTCAACTAAATCCGAATACCATATAGTAAATCGTCAATTTGCAAAATATTCATGCATCAAATCAAACTGGGCTGTTTCTGTTGCAAACCCCATTCCATTGTTCATGCGTTTTCTTACAAATTCCATTGTGTTCTCGCTCTACCTTTCTTGATCTTCGCCATCTTCTGCTGCCAGACATTACGTTCTTTTAACGCACGTTATATACTACTTATATCAATATAAGTAGCTCACACCACACTACTATCTGATTGGGTGCGAACTGTTGTATACCGTCTGTTTAATCTATTAGACCACAATACTGTCTTATTTATTTGATTAACTGCGGAGCTTGAACAAAACGACCTGGTTTAAATGGGTGTCTAGTTAAAACCATTTTATAATTGAACTATAAACTGAACAGTCTCCATAAAACTATGAGGAAGATCTGTTGCATTATGATTCTAGTGAACTTGTATTACATACATGCTCCAATAAATCCTGTTTAGGAACATCGTTAATATCACACACCCGATGCATACAAAGATCTTTCTCCTTAATAGAAACTGACGCATTCTTCTATCAAAAAAGTAAGGTACTACTTTAGTGATTAAAAATTGTTATTCATTTGTCTGTATTTCCATTATCCATAATATGTGCATCACCTCATCAGAAAGTACAAAATATTTTCCACAAAATTACCCATGTTTCTGTATATATTGAGCCCAATGCTACCCAAATTACTAGCAGTTATTCATAAATATCTGTATTTTATAATTAATTAAGCACATTGACACTTGATAACTAGTATGAAGAAAATATGTATGATAGTTTAGCTAGATGGTCTCAAAAGAAACTATTGGTCAGTAGCCTCAACCTCTTAAACACAATATCATCCTAAAAAGATCAATAGTCCTAATTAATAACTGATATCTAACAAATTCTTTTATTTGACGTACAAAATATTGTAATCATGTTTTTAATGGATTTTTAGGTTACACAAGATATTGATGACGATAAACATGTATATCGACTATTAGGAAGTGACCGGTAAGCCAATGATTGGTAAACATTCCAATTTTTTACATTGATAATATTACTATCCTAATATATAGCGAGAAATTCATTTACTGACAAGCATTTAGGAAGATTTCATGATAATAGGTAATCCAGAAACATTAGTTTTGATACTATTTAGGAGAGTTTGAAAACAGTTGAGTAGATTTTCACCAGTTATTTCATTATTCGTCTTTGCCTTTTTGGTAACTGAGCCAACCATATACAATACGTCTCCTATGAATCGAAGCTAGTAACCATCCCACTGTTTCATATTTTATTTATTATTACTTTTTTCATATTGATTTTATTTCTATCCGACTAGGAACATCGTTGTTGAGAGTAGGCCAAGTGATAATCCAATGTCTAATTCAAACCTCCTTATTTTGGTTGGACATGAAGACTCATCCTGATTCATAATTATTAGTTTTATTATCATTTCGGGGCAAAATACGAATTATTTGCATACCTGAAAATTGTTCAAATAACTCATTTATTCTATCCTCAATCGATCGCAACAAAAGTATTGAATATATTATTTCATTGAGTTGGAAAGTCCTATTCTATTCGTTTTTGTAATTGACGACTTATGATGTTATCTTTGTTATGAATTCAGAAAACAATACATACTCTATTTCTGTATGTCTGAAGGATGGCAAAAGTGTCTTCTCTAACGAACTGTGAACATTGTTTACTACGTGGTTTTACCATCATATTTTTTGTTGAAACCTAATTTATTTCTTTACCTTTTCATTTCTTTTTTTAATAGAAAATATTTCTCTTGTTAACTATTTCTCTGGTCAATCATTATTTTATGAAATTTGTACAGTCTTAGTTTTATTTGTTGATTTCTGGTCGACATTATGCTCGCCCATGATCGGATTTATCTAACTAATACGTATGTTTTCGGAAGCTAATAACGAACATTGTTTCTGCAACTAATCCTAACTTTCTTGTAATATCATTTTTGAACAGTTCTGATGACAAGACTGCCACTGACTAATCCATTTATGGTTCAACTATTATGCCGTATCAAGTAACCTAGAATACTAATCGATACTTCTTCAGTCGTCTCTGATAACTACTTGAATGTGAAGCCTAAATAATTTGTGATGTGCTTTTTTTTTCTTTTCTAGGCACTTGATTCTAAATCCGTGTGTTACATAGACCCGAACATCGTTTTACACATCAAAGCATAATATCCACATGATATTAGCAACATTTATGTAATAGATTCATTTCACAGATTAGTATATGAACACTTATTTTCGTTACTCAGCTAAATTTTTACTCATCTTGACCTATATATAATACAAAGTGTTGTTGATAAGACTAGGTCTGGCCCTCTATTGCACGAGAATGGATATCATGTTTTTTGTAACTTCATTCTTCTAGTCGACTCCATAAGAGACTAGTTCTTAACTGCAACAATAAGGAAAACACACCCAGCCATCTAGTATCTAACACCTTGCTCCAGCTAGCGTGATGGTTCAAATCAAGTAATCCACATTAATTTCTGTATTTACTTATCATGATGCTATTACGAAGTTGATCCTTTAAGAGATATCAGAAATACCATAGAGAGCACAAATACTTTCTTCCTCGATTGGTGACACGCTTAAAAACTTTAACAATTTTGATTATTGGTGAGTCACTGTTAGAAACCGTGTTTTCTCAGGATGAATGATTCTCGATATATTTGAGACCATCTTCCTATTGAGCCGTGATAAAAAAGACCGACTTAACAACGGAGTCGAAATAATTGTAATGTAGATGATATTATGCAACTAAACACAAAGAATATAGTTTTGGAGCAGTGACTGATTAATAAAAAGTACAGAATAAAATTGGAACTCCGGATTTTTAGGTAAGCAAAATAAATGCATTTGTGCCACTGAGACCGATTTTAAGCTGTTACCTATCTAGTTACTTTACTCCTTGGAGGCTGGTCAGTCCCGATGCAACGTTTCAGATTGAAAGTTATGGAGACTTAAGGATATTTCTACTTCAGGTAGAAGCCTACCTGAAGTTTGTAATGTTATTCAGAAGAACATTGAAAGCTCCACGACCAAACCACCTAGCTCAGAGAAAAACTTCACCTAAACCACCCACCTGATCTACGAATCTTCATCAACTCAATATTTCTACATTGTTCTCCAAGACGTTTGAGACGCTGTATTGTTAAGATCTTCATCAAACAGAAATAGGTCATCATTAAATTGTTTCTCAGAAAAGAAGTAAAGTTTTAGTCCTGATACTTTCTGCAGATCAATATCTGAATTGTTCGTGTGCCCCATATGTGTGTCGCCTGATAGGATATTGATCTCGAAATAGACATGAAGTACGTATGACGAAATTACACACAAAATGGAGGTACAGAGAGCTTTGATGAAAACCTCGAAGTTACCAAATCTAATGATGATTTGTCGCAAGCTCCAAGTCGACAGATATTCAATGATTAACACTGCTACGATACCTGTTGCTTGACGAAGACGAGTTCCACAGCCTGTCCAAGGAATAACTCAGTAGGGTTTCGGTACATTACCTATGTTCTAAAACCTACCGGAGGATAAGTATTTAATCTGATATATCGATGGTTCGCTGTTCCCGAACCCTATTTAAGCGCTGACCAGTTGTGGGAAGTGACACCTTCAACACAAAGTTTGCCGAGCTAACCACTCTGCTGTTTCCAACTTTGTAGTAAGATGACTGTCCGTGAATGCAACTAACGGAGCGGGGCAAACTTTACGAGTGGTACATCACCAAATCCTCTTATGACATAACATTTTTGTCAGTTTAAAACAGATTTTTGTTCTAAGGACCTTTACCATTAACAATTTTTAATGAATAGTTTAAATCCGTACTTGTGATGAAATCGAACCACTGCAACGAACTGTAACTTTTACACAAACCAATTATTTCATATTGGAACGATGGTTCACAGCCAAGTTGGGTGCTTTTGGTATTGTTCCTCAAGCTGGACAATTTAGTTCCAAAGCTTTCATTATCATCCTGAATAGCATAACCAGCACCCACTTCATTTACATGTGAGTTTTTTAAAACAGTCCTTTCTTTTCGTGAGTTGCATATTAGTTGAATTGGTAAGCGGTAGCTCCCTTGTACCTCTTACATGCTATATGCAAGACTCAGGTACAAGAATAGTCCACTTTAGTTGTAAGCAGTGATAAGATTATTAAGAAGTATCATCACAGGGTAACGAGTTTCATGAGCCATACTTTAGATCATTCCGGGATATGTATATCGCTTCGAGACTAGGAAACATGTTATTTAGTATAACGGTCGATATCCATTTATAAAGACACGATCAAAAGTGTGCACAATAATAAGAGCAACTACCAGAAGAGGTCACAGTAATAACGATCAACAAGTAAATCAATATTAAAAGAGCGAGCAGCAAAGGGGGGAATAGGGGTTTGAAATTTGATCAATCTCCTTTTTATACGTTTGCTTTCATGACTAATGAAGAAAGTAGTGCTTTAAACGTTCATCAAACACTTTAACTCCCCAAATTCCATAACAATTTTCTTATTACTCCTCCAATCGTGTTGTTTCATACATCTATTTTGAACAACAAAGCCAGTTGATCTGCTTAATAATGGGGTTCCACAATAGTGAGGTCTAGATAATGTATTTTCACTCTGTTGATTAGAATTCCCTATTGGTGAACATACGATCCATTCGCACCGTAAATTGCATTTTCCACGCACATTGGGCACTCAGAAACATATGTGATTTAAAATACTGATCTGTATACTTTTTAAACGAATTCCGGATTAGAAACTACGATATTACGATGGCAAACCATAATGTTAAGATTTTCGTACTTAAATACGATGAGGTAATGGTTTGTCTGGTGATCCTAACTTTTTATCATAACGTTTAACGGCTGGCTACATGTTAATACAAACTAAGAGGTTTTTCATGTATGCTATGAATATTCGCGAAACGACCAATCATTGATTCATGCTTAATAAAATACCAGTAACAGCACCTAATAACTTCCCTAATTATGAACGAAAATATAGATATGTCAAACATATGATTAGTATTATCATAACTTATGCCCCTGTCAACTATCACGTGACAAAACCGCCAATCAGAGCACCAACGTATATGAACCTGTCCATGTGCTAAAATAATGATGCACAAATGAGTAGGCCGTCTCTTATTTCCCTCGAGCTAGCATTTTTCCCCCTTATTGGTTGCTTCAGGACCGTAAATCAACTAAACTTTAAGCCCCCAAGAACTTCGTTCCCTCTTCTTATCATCGCCTTTATTGATATAAGCTTTTCTGATAATCATTCCATTGGTCTACGTCCTTTTTCTTGTCCCTTTAACAGTGAACTACGATTGTGAGGAAGCGCTTACTGCGCTACGTTGTTGTCCAAAGTTTTAAAGTTTCTCAGTCATCCATATCGTATACAACCTTTCTTTTTATTCAAAAGATTGATGGTGAGACTATAATTTATAGTCTCGCCAATCAAATACATCAAAATTTGTACGCACGTACAGCTGTTGTTCACTAGCGGACGGTTATATGTTGCTTGTTATTGGATTTAAAAGAACCAAAGTGTATGTTTGGACTAGCGACGTATATTAAAATTTTCGAAATGTAACTGAGATATCCGTCTTTCGTTCTTGAACTGGCACTTGTCAATTTGCGACTTAGGACTTCCAATGTTGCGAAGCCAATGTTTGCTATTATATATGCTTCAAGTCAAAATGAAAAAAAACTTACAATGCATCAACACTTACACTTGGGCCTTCGAATTCACCTACCACAGTACCACTTTCAGTATTCATAATCCAGCCGACAAGGCCATTTACCTTCGCGAATTCAGCCGCATACTGAGTTCAAATGATTATATTATCTAGTGACAAACCTTTCTAAAAAATACACCTGATGATGAATAAGTTGTTAGGAAACTTCCATACCTTGAACTTTACCATGAACTTCAAACGTACAACCACTTAAATCATCTTGCTTACCCGCCATCAGCGTTCGCCTTTGGAGATTTAGTAGCCGAAGGTCATTTCTGGCTTTAAAAAGACTGAACGTATGGAACTGTGTTACCCTTGATAATAATGGTCTCTCGTCTGGTCTAATTTTATTTATCTTTGTGTTGATCCATGTTTACCTGAAGGGAAAACACAATGTGCGTTATTTAAAATAAACAATTGAATTATTTCGGGAGATTTTATCCGCAACGAAACCATGTAAGCCCAATCTATCGCCCAGTGTAATAACGGTCATGTCTACGTCCATGTAATCATTGAATTCGTCATTTTATAATGTATTTTTTGCCAAATAATTAGATTGTGCTGTGAATTTTGCTCTGGTTGTAATTTTTATTCGCCACGTTTGACTGCGTTACACTGAACGTTCATTGAATGCTGAGATGACATCTCAAGTCATAGTAAGTTTAATTACATCGTTGATTGTTTCCAAACAGACCGTCAGTGTATAATGTTACTGAAGAAAGGTTTGTTGTGCTGTAAACTATGTTTTTATGAACAGCTGACTGTTGTCTCTAGTCTCAAAACAATATCCTTTGTCTTCTGCTAGGTATGTTTAACCGGCCCATAGTTCGTGGTTTGGGTTTATCGGCTGAATTATGTACATTTAACTACTTTGAGTAACATGTCTGTGCAAATGAAATAATAATTATAACACTTGCATAGTTGAGTATTCTTGGTTGTCGTATAACTCAGTTTAGTCTATAGAATTATATCATACTTCAGTATAGTGCTTGAAGCCTGTAACGAAAAAGATCAGCTTAGTAAGTAGAGCTGCCTGTTTTTAATGACCATACTGATTCAAAATGTAAGTGCAAAATAAACTCGTATGTATGGGTATAAACCCCCAAAATATGCGTAGTTCATCATTCCAGAATATCATTTCATCCCAATTGGACTATCAAACATTAAGATATTAAATCACAATTAAAATATATTATTTTTAATAAAAAAATGACTTTTGGTCACGAGCAGTCCATCGAATTTGAGGTTTTGTTTTATTACGTCAAACAGACAACAGACAATTATTCGTCGGCTTTAAATCATTGTAGTGGTAAATAAATCCCCAAAATAAATAGCTCTGTAAGTTTTCGACATTGGATGCTGATCAGATTAGTTTTAGTGGACTCACCTAGCTGAAGGCACTTGGTCATGCATCCACACCAGATTACGTGTGGTAACGCTGTGTTCAATATCTACCGCAGTCGCTAGCCAGATTAGATAAGAGAATTCCGATATATTGGTTATCGCCAAATACACTCTTCTGATCTCCTCGACTCTGTCTTTTGATTTATGTCGGTGGGAACAAAGTATATTAGAAGGTGTTGCTGTTAAAAGCGTTGTCAAACACTGAATACCTATGCCATCTTCATTGGTGAGACCGACGTGATCTGGTACACCTAATTGCAACTGTGAGTCTGTTCCTTTTTTTGATTTTTATATATTATTGTCTTATTTTTTTATTTTTATACATTGTGATATTTTACCCACGAGTTTCAGGACATCTATATATTTTCCCCTCGTATTCTCGTATTTAATATTCCCTTATGAGCGAACAGACTCCTAAGGTATTAAAGATTAAGACCATGTCCTCACCCTCGTTCCAACTCATGACCTTCTGGCCCGACAATATCGAAGCCTGGTTCTGTTACGCAGAAGCCGACTTCCACGAGCACGGCGTGAGCGACACACGTGCACAATTCCTCGCAGTAGTCAAGGCACTACCGCGGTAATTCAACAGGTATGTAACACTTAGTATGTTTGCTAGTGATGTTCCCGAACCTTACGAAATCTTAAAACGTTCGATTCTTAAACGAGGAGACCTAACCGATCGACAACGGTTAGACCAACTCTTTAATAACATAGACCTGCAACACGGTTCTGCGATGGACATGTTGCGAAGAATGAGAGAAGTGATAGGCCTAAGAACTTTCGACGAAGGCCTATTCAAACAACTATTCTTGTCCAAACTTCCCCAACAGGTGCAAGCGGTTCTGGTCTCGTTTCTAAAAAACGCCTTAGACGAGCTGGTTGCATCTGCAGGTCATATCTTAAAAATTACTAAATCTTCTACTACCGAGGTTTTTTCCGTCGAAGAAAAGCCTCAAACGACTCAGAATGACATAACCAAGTTATGTGATACGCTTACACGTTATCTTAATTTTCGCAACGACCGTAAGCGATCGCACACCCCACGTAGAAGCATTTCACGTAAGTGATCTGTCTCTGGACCACGAGAGACGGATAAGAAGTATCATCACAGGGTAACGAGTTTCATGAGCCATACTTTAGATCATTCCGGGATATGTATATCGCTTCGAGACTAGGAAACATGTTATTTAGTATAACGGTCGATATCCATTTATAAAGACACGATCAAAAGTGTGCACAATAATAAGAGCAACTACCAGAAGAGGTCACAGTAATAACGATCAACAAGTAAATCAATATTAAAAGAGCGAGCAGCAAAGGGGGGAATAGGGGTTTGAAATTTGATCAATCTCCTTTTTATACGTTTGCTTTCATGACTAATGAAGAAAGTAGTGCTTTAAACGTTCATCAAACACTTTAACTCCCCAAATTCCATAACAATTTTCTTATTACTCCTCCAATCGTGTTGTTTCATACATCTATTTTGAACAACAAAGCCAGTTGATCTGCTTAATAATGGGGTTCCACAATAGTGAGGTCTAGATAATGTATTTTCACTCTGTTGATTAGAATTCCCTATTGGTGAACATACGATCCATTCGCACCGTAAATTGCATTTTCCACGCACATTGGGCACTCAGAAACATATGTGATTTAAAATACTGATCTGTATACTTTTTAAACGAATTCCGGATTAGAAACTACGATATTACGATGGCAAACCATAATGTTAAGATTTTCGTACTTAAATACGATGAGGTAATGGTTTGTCTGGTGATCCTAACTTTTTATCATAACGTTTAACGGCTGGCTACATGTTAATACAAACTAAGAGGTTTTTCATGTATGCTATGAATATTCGCGAAACGACCAATCATTGATTCATGCTTAATAAAATACCAGTAACAGCACCTAATAACTTCCCTAATTATGAACGAAAATATAGATATGTCAAACATATGATTAGTATTATCATAACTTATGCCCCTGTCAACTATCACGTGACAAAACCGCCAATCAGAGCACCAACGTATATGAACCTGTCCATGTGCTAAAATAATGATGCACAAATGAGTAGGCCGTCTCTTATTTCCCTCGAGCTAGCATTTTTCCCCCTTATTGGTTGCTTCAGGACCGTAAATCAACTAAACTTTAAGCCCCCAAGAACTTCGTTCCCTCTTCTTATCATCGCCTTTATTGATATAAGCTTTTCTGATAATCATTCCATTGGTCTACGTCCTTTTTCTTGTCCCTTTAACAGTGAACTACGATTGTGAGGAAGCGCTTACTGCGCTACGTTGTTGTCCAAAGTTTTAAAGTTTCTCAGTCATCCATATCGTATACAACCTTTCTTTTTATTCAAAAGATTGATGGTGAGACTATAATTTATAGTCTCGCCAATCAAATACATCAAAATTTGTACGCACGTACAGCTGTTGTTCACTAGCGGACGGTTATATGTTGCTTGTTATTGGATTTAAAAGAACCAAAGTGTATGTTTGGACTAGCGACGTATATTAAAATTTTCGAAATGTAACTGAGATATCCGTCTTTCGTTCTTGAACTGGCACTTGTCAATTTGCGACTTAGGACTTCCAATGTTGCGAAGCCAATGTTTGCTATTATATATGCTTCAAGTCAAAATGAAAAAAAACTTACAATGCATCAACACTTACACTTGGGCCTTCGAATTCACCTACCACAGTACCACTTTCAGTATTCATAATCCAGCCGACAAGGCCATTTACCTTCGCGAATTCAGCCGCATACTGAGTTCAAATGATTATATTATCTAGTGACAAACCTTTCTAAAAAATACACCTGATGATGAATAAGTTGTTAGGAAACTTCCATACCTTGAACTTTACCATGAACTTCAAACGTACAACCACTTAAATCATCTTGCTTACCCGCCATCAGCGTTCGCCTTTGGAGATTTAGTAGCCGAAGGTCATTTCTGGCTTTAAAAAGACTGAACGTATGGAACTGTGTTACCCTTGATAATAATGGTCTCTCGTCTGGTCTAATTTTATTTATCTTTGTGTTGATCCATGTTTACCTGAAGGGAAAACACAATGTGCGTTATTTAAAATAAACAATTGAATTATTTCGGGAGATTTTATCCGCAACGAAACCATGTAAGCCCAATCTATCGCCCAGTGTAATAACGGTCATGTCTACGTCCATGTAATCATTGAATTCGTCATTTTATAATGTATTTTTTGCCAAATAATTAGATTGTGCTGTGAATTTTGCTCTGGTTGTAATTTTTATTCGCCACGTTTGACTGCGTTACACTGAACGTTCATTGAATGCTGAGATGACATCTCAAGTCATAGTAAGTTTAATTACATCGTTGATTGTTTCCAAACAGACCGTCAGTGTATAATGTTACTGAAGAAAGGTTTGTTGTGCTGTAAACTATGTTTTTATGAACAGCTGACTGTTGTCTCTAGTCTCAAAACAATATCCTTTGTCTTCTGCTAGGTATGTTTAACCGGCCCATAGTTCGTGGTTTGGGTTTATCGGCTGAATTATGTACATTTAACTACTTTGAGTAACATGTCTGTGCAAATGAAATAATAATTATAACACTTGCATAGTTGAGTATTCTTGGTTGTCGTATAACTCAGTTTAGTCTATAGAATTATATCATACTTCAGTATAGTGCTTGAAGCCTGTAACGAAAAAGATCAGCTTAGTAAGTAGAGCTGCCTGTTTTTAATGACCATACTGATTCAAAATGTAAGTGCAAAATAAACTCGTATGTATGGGTATAAACCCCCAAAATATGCGTAGTTCATCATTCCAGAATATCATTTCATCCCAATTGGACTATCAAACATTAAGATATTAAATCACAATTAAAATATATTATTTTTAATAAAAAAATGACTTTTGGTCACGAGCAGTCCATCGAATTTGAGGTTTTGTTTTATTACGTCAAACAGACAACAGACAATTATTCGTCGGCTTTAAATCATTGTAGTGGTAAATAAATCCCCAAAATAAATAGCTCTGTAAGTTTTCGACATTGGATGCTGATCAGATTAGTTTTAGTGGACTCACCTAGCTGAAGGCACTTGGTCATGCATCCACACCAGATTACGTGTGGTAACGCTGTGTTCAATATCTACCGCAGTCGCTAGCCAGATTAGATAAGAGAATTCCGATATATTGGTTATCGCCAAATACACTCTTCTGATCTCCTCGACTCTGTCTTTTGATTTATGTCGGTGGGAACAAAGTATATTAGAAGGTGTTGCTGTTAAAAGCGTTGTCAAACACTGAATACCTATGCCATCTTCATTGGTGAGACCGACGTGATCTGGTACACCTAATTGCAACTGTGAGTCTGTTCCTTTTTTTGATTTTTATATATTATTGTCTTATTTTTTTATTTTTATACATTGTGATATTTTACCCACGAGTTTCAGGACATCTATATATTTTCCCCTCGTATTCTCGTATTTAATATTCCCTTATGAGCGAACAGACTCCTAAGGTATTAAAGATTAAGACCATGTCCTCACCCTCGTTCCAACTCATGACCTTCTGGCCCGACAATATCGAAGCCTGGTTCTGTTACGCAGAAGCCGACTTCCACGAGCACGGCGTGAGCGACACACGTGCACAATTCCTCGCAGTAGTCAAGGCACTACCGCGGTAATTCAACAGGTATGTAACACTTAGTATGTTTGCTAGTGATGTTCCCGAACCTTACGAAATCTTAAAACGTTCGATTCTTAAACGAGGAGACCTAACCGATCGACAACGGTTAGACCAACTCTTTAATAACATAGACCTGCAACACGGTTCTGCGATGGACATGTTGCGAAGAATGAGAGAAGTGATAGGCCTAAGAACTTTCGACGAAGGCCTATTCAAACAACTATTCTTGTCCAAACTTCCCCAACAGGTGCAAGCGGTTCTGGTCTCGTTTCTAAAAAACGCCTTAGACGAGCTGGTTGCATCTGCAGGTCATATCTTAAAAATTACTAAATCTTCTACTACCGAGGTTTTTTCCGTCGAAGAAAAGCCTCAAACGACTCAGAATGACATAACCAAGTTATGTGATACGCTTACACGTTATCTTAATTTTCGCAACGACCGTAAGCGATCGCACACCCCACGTAGAAGCATTTCACGTAAGTGATCTGTCTCTGGACCACGAGAGACGGATAAGAAGTATCATCACAGGGTAACGAGTTTCATGAGCCATACTTTAGATCATTCCGGGATATGTATATCGCTTCGAGACTAGGAAACATGTTATTTAGTATAACGGTCGATATCCATTTATAAAGACACGATCAAAAGTGTGCACAATAATAAGAGCAACTACCAGAAGAGGTCACAGTAATAACGATCAACAAGTAAATCAATATTAAAAGAGCGAGCAGCAAAGGGGGGAATAGGGGTTTGAAATTTGATCAATCTCCTTTTTATACGTTTGCTTTCATGACTAATGAAGAAAGTAGTGCTTTAAACGTTCATCAAACACTTTAACTCCCCAAATTCCATAACAATTTTCTTATTACTCCTCCAATCGTGTTGTTTCATACATCTATTTTGAACAACAAAGCCAGTTGATCTGCTTAATAATGGGGTTCCACAATAGTGAGGTCTAGATAATGTATTTTCACTCTGTTGATTAGAATTCCCTATTGGTGAACATACGATCCATTCGCACCGTAAATTGCATTTTCCACGCACATTGGGCACTCAGAAACATATGTGATTTAAAATACTGATCTGTATACTTTTTAAACGAATTCCGGATTAGAAACTACGATATTACGATGGCAAACCATAATGTTAAGATTTTCGTACTTAAATACGATGAGGTAATGGTTTGTCTGGTGATCCTAACTTTTTATCATAACGTTTAACGGCTGGCTACATGTTAATACAAACTAAGAGGTTTTTCATGTATGCTATGAATATTCGCGAAACGACCAATCATTGATTCATGCTTAATAAAATACCAGTAACAGCACCTAATAACTTCCCTAATTATGAACGAAAATATAGATATGTCAAACATATGATTAGTATTATCATAACTTATGCCCCTGTCAACTATCACGTGACAAAACCGCCAATCAGAGCACCAACGTATATGAACTTGTCCATGTGCTAAAATAATGATGCACAAATGAGTAGGCCGTCTCTTATTTCCCTCGAGCTAGCATTTTTCCCCCTTATTGGTTGCTTCAGGACCGTAAATCAACTAAACTTTAAGCCCCCAAGAACTTCGTTCCCTCTTCTTATCATCGCCTTTATTGATATAAGCTTTTCTGATAATCATTCCATTGGTCTACGTCCTTTTTCTTGTCCCTTTAACAGTGAACTACGATTGTGAGGAAGCGCTTACTGCGCTACGTTGTTGTCCAAAGTTTTAAAGTTTCTCAGTCATCCATATCGTATACAACCTTTCTTTTTATTCAAAAGATTGATGGTGAGACTATAATTTATAGTCTCGCCAATCAAATACATCAAAATTTGTACGCACGTACAGCTGTTGTTCACTAGCGGACGGTTATATGTTGCTTGTTATTGGATTTAAAAGAACCAAAGTGTATGTTTGGACTAGCGACGTATATTAAAATTTTCGAAATGTAACTGAGATATCCGTCTTTCGTTCTTGAACTGGCACTTGTCAATTTGCGACTTAGGACTTCCAATGTTGCGAAGCCAATGTTTGCTATTATATATGCTTCAAGTCAAAATGAAAAAAAACTTACAATGCATCAACACTTACACTTGGGCCTTCGAATTCACCTACCACAGTACCACTTTCAGTATTCATAATCCAGCCGACAAGGCCATTTACCTTCGCGAATTCAGCCGCATACTGAGTTCAAATGATTATATTATCTAGTGACAAACCTTTCTAAAAAATACACCTGATGATGAATAAGTTGTTAGGAAACTTCCATACCTTGAACTTTACCATGAACTTCAAACGTACAACCACTTAAATCATCTTGCTTACCCGCCATCAGCGTTCGCCTTTGGAGATTTAGTAGCCGAAGGTCATTTCTGGCTTTAAAAAGACTGAACGTATGGAACTGTGTTACCCTTGATAATAATGGTCTCTCGTCTGGTCTAATTTTATTTATCTTTGTGTTGATCCATGTTTACCTGAAGGGAAAACACAATGTGCGTTATTTAAAATAAACAATTGAATTATTTCGGGAGATTTTATCCGCAACGAAACCATGTAAGCCCAATCTATCGCCCAGTGTAATAACGGTCATGTCTACGTCCATGTAATCATTGAATTCGTCATTTTATAATGTATTTTTTGCCAAATAATTAGATTGTGCTGTGAATTTTGCTCTGGTTGTAATTTTTATTCGCCACGTTTGACTGCGTTACACTGAACGTTCATTGAATGCTGAGATGACATCTCAAGTCATAGTAAGTTTAATTACATCGTTGATTGTTTCCAAACAGACCGTCAGTGTATAATGTTACTGAAGAAAGGTTTGTTGTGCTGTAAACTATGTTTTTATGAACAGCTGACTGTTGTCTCTAGTCTCAAAACAATATCCTTTGTCTTCTGCTAGGTATGTTTAACCGGCCCATAGTTCGTGGTTTGGGTTTATCGGCTGAATTATGTACATTTAACTACTTTGAGTAACATGTCTGTGCAAATGAAATAATAATTATAACACTTGCATAGTTGAGTATTCTTGGTTGTCGTATAACTCAGTTTAGTCTATAGAATTATATCATACTTCAGTATAGTGCTTGAAGCCTGTAACGAAAAAGATCAGCTTAGTAAGTAGAGCTGCCTGTTTTTAATGACCATACTGATTCAAACAAGTCTGATTAAAAATGGCAAAAAAGTGCGGCCTGCTTGAGCATTTGGGCTACCTGTTCCTGCCATCTAGATATTTCAACAAGTTATCTATTTTTGTTTGTTTTAGTGCATCGTTATGTCTATTAATCGCATAACCTATTCTGCTGCGTTTCTGAAAAGTGCACAACATTTCGTTGTCAAAGTTACAAAAAACTCAATAAGAGACAATGTGGTTGCTGGTAATATACAACGAAAAGAATGCACATTATTCAGATGTTCATTTACTGGACTGTTAAAATCCAACTGGCGATCACTCAATATTTACCGACCAAGAAGAAAGAAACGGAAACTTGTTAAAATACTTTAGGCTGAAAATTCTATATTGTACCAAAAATGTTGCAATTAGGTGTACCAGATCACGTCGGTCTCACCAATGAAGATGGCATAGGTATTCAGCGTTTGACAACGCTTTTAACAGCAACACCTTCTAATATACTTTGTTCCCACCGACATAAATCAAAAGACAGAGTCGAGGAGATCAGAAGAGTGTATTTGGCGATAACCAATATATCGGAATTCTCTTATCTAATCTGGCTAGCGACTGCGGTAGATATTGAACACAGCGTTACCACACGTAATCTGGTGTGGATGCATGACCAAGTGCCTTCAGCTAGGTGAGTCCACTAAAACTAATCTGATCAGCATCCAATGTCGAAAACTTACAGAGCTATTTATTTTGGGGATTTATTTACCACTACAATGATTTAAAGCCGACGAATAATTGTCTGTTGTCTGTTTGACGTAATAAAACAAAACCTCAAATTCGATGGACTGCTCGTGACCAAAAGTCATTTTTTTATTAAAAATAATATATTTTAATTGTGATTTAATATCTTAATGTTTGATAGTCCAATTGGGATGAAATGATATTCTGGAATGATGAACTACGCATATTTTGGGGGTTTATACCAAAATTTCCCAGAAAATTGGGGAAATCCCCAATTTTTGAGGAAGACCATTTCACTTTGGGGAATTCCTCATAATTTCCCTAAAGTTGAGAGCTTGGGACGTATGACGGCAACAGAATCAATACACTTTTTTGCCACTTTTAATCAGACTTGTTTGAATCAGTATGGTCATTAAAAACAGGCAGCTCTACTTACTAAGCTGATCTTTTTCGTTACAGGCTTCAAGCACTATACTGAAGTATGATATAATTCTATAGACTAAACTGAGTTATACGACAACCAAGAATACTCAACTATGCAAGTGTTATAATTATTATTTCATTTGCACAGACATGTTACTCAAAGTAGTTAAATGTACATAATTCAGCCGATAAACCCAAACCACGAACTATGGGCCGGTTAAACATACCTAGCAGAAGACAAAGGATATTGTTTTGAGACTAGAGACAACAGTCAGCTGTTCATAAAAACATAGTTTACAGCACAACAAACCTTTCTTCAGTAACATTATACACTGACGGTCTGTTTGGAAACAATCAACGATGTAATTAAACTTACTATGACTTGAGATGTCATCTCAGCATTCAATGAACGTTCAGTGTAACGCAGTCAAACGTGGCGAATAAAAATTACAACCAGAGCAAAATTCACAGCACAATCTAATTATTTGGCAAAAAATACATTATAAAATGACGAATTCAATGATTACATGGACGTAGACATGACCGTTATTACACTGGGCGATAGATTGGGCTTACATGGTTTCGTTGCGGATAAAATCTCCCGAAATAATTCAATTGTTTATTTTAAATAACGCACATTGTGTTTTCCCTTCAGGTAAACATGGATCAACACAAAGATAAATAAAATTAGACCAGACGAGAGACCATTATTATCAAGGGTAACACAGTTCCATACGTTCAGTCTTTTTAAAGCCAGAAATGACCTTCGGCTACTAAATCTCCAAAGGCGAACGCTGATGGCGGGTAAGCAAGATGATTTAAGTGGTTGTACGTTTGAAGTTCATGGTAAAGTTCAAGGTATGGAAGTTTCCTAACAACTTATTCATCATCAGGTGTATTTTTTAGAAAGGTTTGTCACTAGATAATATAATCATTTGAACTCAGTATGCGGCTGAATTCGCGAAGGTAAATGGCCTTGTCGGCTGGATTATGAATACTGAAAGTGGTACTGTGGTAGGTGAATTCGAAGGCCCAAGTGTAAGTGTTGATGCATTGTAAGTTTTTTTTCATTTTGACTTGAAGCATATATAATAGCAAACATTGGCTTCGCAACATTGGAAGTCCTAAGTCGCAAATTGACAAGTGCCAGTTCAAGAACGAAAGACGGATATCTCAGTTACATTTCGAAAATTTTAATATACGTCGCTAGTCCAAACATACACTTTGGTTCTTTTAAATCCAATAACAAGCAACATATAACCGTCCGCTAGTGAACAACAGCTGTACGTGCGTACAAATTTTGATGTATTTGATTGGCGAGACTATAAATTATAGTCTCACCATCAATCTTTTGAATAAAAAGAAAGGTTGTATACGATATGGATGACTGAGAAACTTTAAAACTTTGGACAACAACGTAGCGCAGTAAGCGCTTCCTCACAATCGTAGTTCACTGTTAAAGGGACAAGAAAAAGGACGTAGACCAATGGAATGATTATCAGAAAAGCTTATATCAATAAAGGCGATGATAAGAAGAGGGAACGAAGTTCTTGGGGGCTTAAAGTTTAGTTGATTTACGGTCCTGAAGCAACCAATAAGGGGGAAAAATGCTAGCTCGAGGGAAATAAGAGACGGCCTACTCATTTGTGCATCATTATTTTAGCACATGGACAAGTTCATATACGTTGGTGCTCTGATTGGCGGTTTTGTCACGTGATAGTTGACAGGGGCATAAGTTATGATAATACTAATCATATGTTTGACATATCTATATTTTCGTTCATAATTAGGGAAGTTATTAGGTGCTGTTACTGGTATTTTATTAAGCATGAATCAATGATTGGTCGTTTCGCGAATATTCATAGCATACATGAAAAACCTCTTAGTTTGTATTAACATGTAGCCAGCCGTTAAACGTTATGATAAAAAGTTAGGATCACCAGACAAACCATTACCTCATCGTATTTAAGTACGAAAATCTTAACATTATGGTTTGCCATCGTAATATCGTAGTTTCTAATCCGGAATTCGTTTAAAAAGTATACAGATCAGTATTTTAAATCACATATGTTTCTGAGTGCCCAATGTGCGTGGAAAATGCAATTTACGGTGCGAATGGATCGTATGTTCACCAATAGGGAATTCTAATCAACAGAGTGAAAATACATTATCTAGACCTCACTATTGTGGAACCCCATTATTAAGCAGATCAACTGGCTTTGTTGTTCAAAATAGATGTATGAAACAACACGATTGGAGGAGTAATAAGAAAATTGTTATGGAATTTGGGGAGTTAAAGTGTTTGATGAACGTTTAAAGCACTACTTTCTTCATTAGTCATGAAAGCAAACGTATAAAAAGGAGATTGATCAAATTTCAAACCCCTATTCCCCCCTTTGCTGCTCGCTCTTTTAATATTGATTTACTTGTTGATCGTTATTACTGTGACCTCTTCTGGTAGTTGCTCTTATTATTGTGCACACTTTTGATCGTGTCTTTATAAATGGATATCGACCGTTATACTAAATAACATGTTTCCTAGTCTCGAAGCGATATACATATCCCGGAATGATCTAAAGTATGGCTCATGAAACTCGTTACCCTGTGATGATACTTCTTATCCGTCTCTCGTGGTCCAGAGACAGATCACTTACGTGAAATGCTTCTACGTGGGGTGTGCGATCGCTTACGGTCGTTGCGAAAATTAAGATAACGTGTAAGCGTATCACATAACTTGGTTATGTCATTCTGAGTCGTTTGAGGCTTTTCTTCGACGGAAAAAACCTCGGTAGTAGAAGATTTAGTAATTTTTAAGATATGACCTGCAGATGCAACCAGCTCGTCTAAGGCGTTTTTTAGAAACGAGACCAGAACCGCTTGCACCTGTTGGGGAAGTTTGGACAAGAATAGTTGTTTGAATAGGCCTTCGTCGAAAGTTCTTAGGCCTATCACTTCTCTCATTCTTCGCAACATGTCCATCGCAGAACCGTGTTGCAGGTCTATGTTATTAAAGAGTTGGTCTAACCGTTGTCGATCGGTTAGGTCTCCTCGTTTAAGAATCGAACGTTTTAAGATTTCGTAAGGTTCGGGAACATCACTAGCAAACATACTAAGTGTTACATACCTGTTGAATTACCGCGGTAGTGCCTTGACTACTGCGAGGAATTGTGCACGTGTGTCGCTCACGCCGTGCTCGTGGAAGTCGGCTTCTGCGTAACAGAACCAGGCTTCGATATTGTCGGGCCAGAAGGTCATGAGTTGGAACGAGGGTGAGGACATGGTCTTAATCTTTAATACCTTAGGAGTCTGTTCGCTCATAAGGGAATATTAAATACGAGAATACGAGGGGAAAATATATAGATGTCCTGAAACTCGTGGGTAAAATATCACAATGTATAAAAATAAAAAAATAAGACAATAATATATAAAAATCAAAAAAAGGAACAGACTCACAGTTGCAATTAGGTGTACCAGATCACGTCGGTCTCACCAATGAAGATGGCATAGGTATTCAGTGTTTGACAACGCTTTTAACAGCAACACCTTCTAATATACTTTGTTCCCACCGACATAAATCAAAAGACAGAGTCGAGGAGATCAGAAGAGTGTATTTGGCGATAACCAATATATCGGAATTCTCTTATCTAATCTGGCTAGCGACTGCGGTAGATATTGAACACAGCGTTACCACACGTAATCTGGTGTGGATGCATGACCAAGTGCCTTCAGCTAGGTGAGTCCACTAAAACTAATCTGATCAGCATCCAATGTCGAAAACTTACAGAGCTATTTATTTTGGGGATTTATTTACCACTACAATGATTTAAAGCCGACGAATAATTGTCTGTTGTCTGTTTGACGTAATAAAACAAAACCTCAAATTCGATGGACTGCTCGTGACCAAAAGTCATTTTTTTATTAAAAATAATATATTTTAATTGTGATTTAATATCTTAATGTTTGATAGTCCAATTGGGATGAAATGATATTCTGGAATGATGAACTACGCATATTTTGGGGGTTTATACCCATACATACGAGTTTATTTTGCACTTACATTTTCTTATTTCTTTTCCAAGATGGCTGGAAAAGAACGATGCAGTTTACGAGGAGCCGAAATGTTCATTGTATTTTTTTCTTTTTTTACTATGTTGTATCTCGTTCCCATATAGTAAGGAAAGACGACCAGACGCTGCTAAAATTAGTAAGCTATCAGAAGAGTGTCTACCAACGACAAAACTCGTTGGGTTTAAACTTCTGGCTGGCCACGTTTTAGGGTCATCACTGCCCCACTAGGGGGGAGTGATCTGTAGTGGTAAATAAATCCCCAAAATAAATAGCTCTGTAAGTTTTCGACATTGGATGCTGATCAGATTAGTTTTAGTGGACTCACCTAGCTGAAGGCACTTGGTCATGCATCCACACCAGATTACGTGTGGTAACGCTGTGTTCAATATCTACCGCAGTCGCTAGCCAGATTAGATAAGAGAATTCCGATATATTGGTTATCGCCAAATACACTCTTCTGATCTCCTCGACTCTGTCTTTTGATTTATGTCGGTGGGAACAAAGTATATTAGAAGGTGTTGCTGTTAAAAGCGTTGTCAAACACTGAATACCTGTGCCATATTCACCACTTTTTCAAATTTCCCACGCCATGCAGGTGGATTATTAGTACTCTCCATAACTTCAATTACTGTTTTTGTTCAGTCTTACTTAAGTTAATTATCTCTTTCAGAATAATAATTTACGGCTGGATAAGATTGTTAAAAGGCGGGCTCAAGCCACCGGAGACTTGAGGTTGATGTGCTGTCACAGATCAGCCTATTACAGAAGGTTGCGGAAGTTAAGAGCTGAATTCATAAAAAAAGTACCAGTTAACCACCAGTGACGAAGAGAACGACAATTCAGTCATCGACACAGAAGTAGGGACCACCGCAGCTTTAGAGCAGTGTAACAATATAGTTTCAAATACAGCCACTGCTTCATGTAGTCACGTCCAGTAAACTGAAACTACAGCCGACGGTAGTCTAGCTTTATTTGGTATGTTTGTTGTTTATTCCCAGATTGTACATCTAGCACTGACCATATTTTAAGATCACTGTCACCAAACCATTTCCCCAATAATAACATCGGTAGCAGGATAGCTAAGCGTATGAGCTTTTAGTTGCCTGCAAAACTGCAGTATACATTCCTAAAAGATAAGTTTTCTGTGTCTCAATTAAGTATAGCTGGATGTAGACAAATGTTAAGGATCTTTTCGACAACTGGGACTTTTAGTTTATCAGACACTAACTCTGCTTTCATGTCTTCCTGTGAAACCAGACGCAGATGCATGGGAATACTTAAATGGGAGTAAAATAATAAAAGTTGTGCGGTACAGTACTACGCCCATGTTATGCTTTGCACAAGTCGTAGTAGCTGACCTGATCTAATATTCATGAACTCGAGGTAGATCACAGCCGCACAAATTCTTTGCTAAAAAAACATGTAATTTGTCTATTTATCTATTCTACATTTCTGACTAAATTCACTATTATTTTTTAATCTAGAATGCAACAGGAGTGAGCCCTCGTAGATCCTAAAAACTGTTTCGACCTTTGAACTATGGTCCTATGAAACTAATAACGAGAGACTCAACTAACAGCAGATTATATAAAAGATGCTAGAAATCCGTTTTAGTCACACAACCACTTCCAGTATTTATTTGAGTTACGTCGTTTACCCTTTTGTTTGGAAAAAACAACAAAGACTGCAGATTAACATTACCAGTGCAACTTTTAAAAGGGAACCTGGTATAAACCTATGTTTGATATCCGATTGTTAATGAAAGTTATTGTGTAAATTTTTAAATCTAATGCCATTTTGTTTTATCTAGCTAATCGTTAAAAGAAACTTGTGAAACACGAGCCTCTGGGCACCGAGTTCATATGTAGTAAATTTAAGTGATGTAGTACATGTCTTCGTCACTTTCTTGGGAAACCTACAGACTCGTGTCCTCTCACAACTTATTCTAGCCACCATGAGTTGTCACGACAGTTGATGGATGGACAGGCGTTACACATCCTAACCTCCCTGCGTCTAATCGCATAGTTTGCTATCAAAATGGAACACCAGTAACTCAAAGGCACACTGTTTGGTACTGTACATTGATCTACGCACTCACTTAGCTTTTTGATGAGAATATTACTACAGTCTTGCTAAACATCCTGTGAACCTCCTATCTCCATCAAAACAAATAAGTCTGTATTTGCTGCATAAAACAATTTTGTTTTCCAGAAGTAAGATATAACAGTTAAAATGGGAGTAAAATGGCAGTTGTCCAAAAATCACTCGAATGTGAAAGTGAAAATTCGCAGGTACTTTTCATCGTAAAGGTGAACGTATTAGGTACCGGTTGACAGCACACCGTGAAAAAACACAAATTTGCGAGTGGTGAAATATAATCTATAAAAACGTTGGCTTAATAACAGTTAATTACCTTTTTACTTCCTGATCATGACCCACTGGCTCCCTTTTATGGCCAAAACATCAAACATACAGTACACACTGATAGCAGATTTCGGGTTTTTCAATGTTAAGCTTGCTTTAACGCATTACGTAATTAGTACAACCCTCCTATTACTGCTATATGGCATATTTTTTATAACAAACCCTCTGCAATAGATCGGTAACGTCTCTGACTTCGACCATCCCAAGCCTCCAACTTTGGGGAAATCGCGAAGTAAAATAGCCTTTCCCAAAGTCAGGGGAAAATTTGAGGAAAAACGCAAAATTTCCCCAAAATTGCGAAAAACTTTGGGGTTTTATTAACAAATATACTCCCATTTCCTCAAAGTGAAATAAGATTCCGGGGAAATTTTGGGGTTTTGTGCCATTTCCTCAAAGTTTGCTATAGCGGCTTCCCCAAAATGGGGAGCTCCGAATGGTTGTCGGAAGTCTGGGTCCTTTCGAAAACAATACTAATATCCTCTACTGCTGGAAACTCAATATTAGTTCGACTCCTTGGTGGGATAGTGTTGTCCATAATACTGAAGAAAATTAAAAATCGGTGATCGTTCTCTTTCATTTTGCCGATAACATCATAAAGGACATTTGGGAACGAACATGTGGACAGTTTGAGTCACAGGCGGCAGCAACAATTGTTTTAGCTAAAAAACGAACTTCGGCTTTGGATATTTAGAAAACAAGTCAAAACAAAACCTATTATCATTTTAAAACAAAGGACTAGCGAGCTTGCCTGGAGAAATACATTGACTTCAGTAGCAGCAGCAAAAACTCAGAAAACAAAGGTACTTCAGAAACACTATGCTCCAACGTTTAGAGTATTACATGAACCTCTGCATTTTAGCACACTGAAATATTAAATCATATAGCTACACAAAAGAAATAGCGGAAAAAGCACAGAATGACGAAAGCCGGTCGCCATTGCTTACGAAGATGTAGGATATAATAATTCCCGCTTCATTCTGACTGGTCGCTAAGCTGACTGCCATGTTTACGAAATCAAGTTGAGTTTAATTGAAGCCATAAATAATTTGGCAATATAGCTTATGTCAGTTCGTTATGAAGACCTTAAATCTAATTTCTAACCTTAATCATTAACTGCAAATCGTGATTCTAATTCCTCACACAGGTTTATAACCCTCATCTGGTTCTGGTTATTAAGTGGAAACCTTCAAGGTTGATCTGGCGTCGCTCAAAGGTCGTCCATAAATTATAGTCTCAACGGTTTATGTGGTTAAAGTTTGACATTTTTACTTATCCATTTTGTGTTACTATTTTTAGTGAATTTTTAAGATGATCCACCCTGCTCATACATGTAGACAGCCGTATCGTTTGTTCCTTGTGGAAGAAGGAATGCAATGTGATGAATGTAATATGTGGTTCCATAAGATGTGTACCCGCTTAAGCCTCACAGCTTATAATAGGTGCTCAAAGCCAACTCTCATTGGCTCTGTATGATTTGTTCTTCGAGCAAAACATTACTCATCCAAGAAGCATTTAGCCTCGTCGCAAGGGAGTGAGCATGATGTTATATGTTAGGGACCACTTTCGTGCATAATCGATCACATAGGAGGCGCAAGTTAATGATACATGTGAAGTAGATCGTTGTACATTAAGTTTCGGATACTCGGAATACAATCTGTATCAGCTTCACCCCGTCAAAATATATGGAGAGCCAATATTCTGGCAATCAGAGACTGTGCTATCTCGATAGATTGATCGGTCGACCCGGATGGATCGATCGAAGACTAATGGAATAAATTTAAGGCTACATTCGAGTCCACAACGTCGTCGTTTATCCCATGGTCAGCACGTTAGCTATCACATTACCCTCCATGGATGAATAAGGAAACCTGGAAGCTGTTACAGTGTAAGAAACACTCCTAGGAATTATTCTTGTCCACGAGACACGCATCATTTAGGTGTGAATATCGAAAAATCCGGAATATATGCAATAAGGTCGTAGCCAAATCCCGTACTATTTACGAACGACAATTGGCATATGATAGACCTACCCGTCCGAAAAGATTGTTTTCGTATGTTAAACGGTGAATGAAACGTAGTGATGCTATTCCCCCGTTACTGTTGCACGAAAATTCAGATTTACTAGTTCAATCAGATCGAGCAAAACCTGAAGCATTTTCAAACCATTGAAGCGAAGTCTACTCAACGTGTATTGTTACATATACTTGTCCTGATCGCACGGCTGAGATACCAGCCACATGACCTGTACTTGTGACTGAGGAAACTGTTTTTCTAGGAAGAGTGTGTTCATGCACACCGGTCACGGTAATAGTTACCACTACACCGTTGATGGTAAATTTCTTCCATGCGTTCAAGAACATAAAGACTTGCGAGTAATAATAATTCATGACTTGAAAACAACTATGCAACGTAGCTGCTGTTAAAAGTTTTCGTGTTTCATAGTCACCTCGCCGAGTATTCGAATGCTTTGACAACAGAATGTTTAGAACTTTATATCCTACCTAGGTAGAACCACACATAGAGTACTGTATCCAAGACTCAACCCATGTAAGATAAATGGTAATGTTTCAAATGAGCGTTTTCAGCGTGTGGGAACAAAATTATTAAAGTGTGTTTCTAAATTCCCTAAAGATGAGAGCCTTAAATGCCCAAAAATCTCCCTTCGTCGTATCGTACGACACAAGGTAACCTTATACTGGCATTTCGTATCTTTAATTATGATTTGGGTGTTAATATCTTACCTTTTTGCTCCATCTCGCTTCAAAAACCTCCGAGGTCATAGCAAGAAGGTTCACAAACTGTGATCTAATAAACTAAAAGTGTCGTCCCGTGTTTCTTATCGAGTTCTGAAGTCTGAGTGAGTAACGTTTCAATGGTTCAAATGGTTATAAAAAGAGAAGAAGCTTTCGCTTAACGGAATTCTGTGTCAGGTAGCAGTGGATCACCAATACCTTCAGGCAGTAATCTAGGTTTATTAACGATAAAATCATAGTAAGATACTACCCTTCGTTCTTAAGAATATGAAATATTGTAATCTACTATGATATTAGTACTGCTCTTATAATAGACCCAATCATAAAATTGCAGATTTGTTGTGATGTAGCTGCCTAGTACATAAGATCTTACGTGGAAGTCACATCGCTGTCTACACTGACTCATCGTATAACGATTACCAACATATGATGAGAAACACTTTCGGGCTGGAGATAGAACAATATATTCAATATGAGTAAAAGCAAGTTGTACAGAGCGACCACGCTTGCGAGGCTGAGCCATGCCATCCGGTCAGTTAAATTAGTTCAACTCATTCTTTCCGCTTTCTCCATCGTTGGGTTTCCTACGCGTTAAATGTTGAGTATCTGTCTCCCCAATTGTCTCGTGTTCAGCTTTGAGGATTTTGTGCTTAAGGCTCAGCTCCACTACAGTACTCTCCCCCAAGAATAAACGTGACGTTGGTTCGATACCAAAATGAAAGAGATTGTTTCACGCCGGAGGTTACCACGAATAATTAGAATCCTCCGGTTATTGATAAGCTGAAGCATAAGTCAAAAAAGAGGCAGAAATTGATCGGGAAATATATGTAATAACTTTATAATGTTCGTTTTAATGCTAACACGCTTAAAAATGAAAACCCACATTGACCCTATCAGAAGCTTTTGAGAAGTCAAGGTGAATGATATCAACCTTCCACTTGCAATCAAGAATGGTTGTCCATCTACCCACTTCAGTCAGCAGGTTTTTATACAAGAATGACCCTTCCTGTAGTCAAGCTGTAAAGGAGAAAAGGAGTTTGAGGATAGTATGTCGTCATGTACACCGCCGCACAATAGAACTCCATAATTATTGAAGGTATGGAGAGAAGAGCCAGCTGTCGGTAGCTAGAAGGTTCGCTGTGTCGACCTCCTTTGAAAATCGACGCGATGTGAGCCAGCTTCCAAATTACGGTAGTTTGCCTCGGCTTAGCGAGTGTGAGAACATCACACTAAGCGGTGTTGCCAGCATTGAATCTGTTTCCCTTAGTATAGAAGAACGAACCATATCCGGACCAGAAGTGTCTTCTCTTGGGCGCTGCAGTTTCCGGTACACCAGGTCGGCGCTCAGGTTCAGTTGCAGATGAAGCTCTCATCAGTATAGGTTTTGTGGGTCAGTTGAAACGTCCGAGAGTATATTACAGCCAGAAGGTTAGCGGCATCACCACAGTTATTAGTCGGGCCATTAGGACCTAGAAGCTGGGAAACTCCAGTTTTCGCTTGACGAAGTGAGGCTTCATAACGAAATAAGCCTTTCGGATTGGAGACAAATTTATCGATAAGCTTTATCTGGTACCTAATCCTGTCTTCGTTTATTGCCTTTTCGCATATGTTCCTTATACGTTTGTACAGTCTGTATGGCTTAGCGAACTAAGAGTGTGGTTCTTGATGACTATAGGTTTCTCACTTATATTGGGGACCATTTGAGGAACATACTGCTTTGTAGTACATAGAATCGAGTGCACTAAGAAATCCGAGTGTTCATCTACATCAAGTTGGGGGTGAATTTCCCAATCCACCTGCTGTTGAGCCACAAGTTCTCACCAAACAAATTACAGATCCACAGTTCTTAGCAGTAAACAGTATATTTATAACAATCCAGGGCGCTGTTCAACTGACTTTATTCAATATAAAAACTGAAACGTCAAAGCGCATACCCTGTTAAGTAACGAGGACTTTCAACAGACCTAACTTTTTCTCGCAGGTGCAGTAGGCAAGGACTAAACAATACGTAAAATATGAGAACATGATCTTGCGAAAAATCTGGCTTTCAAATAGCAACAAAAGTAATGATTGCATAGTGAGCACCTCACAACTGAAAGCTACTTACTAAATCCACCTCGATGTTATTTGATGTAAAATAATATACTAACTATGGCAAAGTTGTCTTTAGAGTATACCTCGGAGTGGGTGCCTTGAGGAGTCTTTTCTCTTAGTATGGTGGGACATTTTCTCAATCAATTTTGCAAATGCTTGTTCGCATATGTTCAGAATATGGAAATATAGTGTCTCCTATTTTACTCCAAAAAAGCACGAATTATCAGGACCGTATCCAAAGACTAAACGAAAATTCAGTTCTTCAAACCAAATTCAAGCCTGTCGAGGATCTACTGGAACCACTGGATATTTTCTTTTTGGAATATAAGCTAGTAAGAGGTGACTTTCTAATAAAGCACTGTACTCTAAACATTGAAAGTTTCAAAGGTTACACTTTGCTTTTTAGTCAATTAGATAGATGACGGAATTTGTTTGCATAAGTCATTATTAAACACATTGATATTCAAACGGTGACACAAACCACTTTCGGAAAGAAACTCGTCAAGGAGACTTGTGGACTGGGTTGTAGTTTCATTGCAACGGAGGTTCACTGGCAGTCTGTTCCATATTGTTGGGTAGCGAATAATAAAAGAATTCTTGTGTAAGTTTATGTAGGTTCTTGAAATCGTCATAATATTTTTCTTATTGCGTAGATTGTGGGAGGATATGATAGAGTATGAAGGAGTAGATACAAAGGAGTAGGAAATACCGTTAATAAGCCGGTAGATAAGGACAAGGTTTAATTTCATACATCTGATCCAGAGAGATTCTGATTTGAGTTGTTAACATCTTTGTTGATAATCCTTGTTTTCGGAATACCCCAAAACAGTTTCGGTGAAACTTCTTTGAAAACCTTCAATTTCAATCAGGTCATTATACCTGCAATCACTACAAACCAAAATACCACATTCAAGAATGGGTAAGATACATATTCTGTAAAATAATAATAATCTTGATTCGATACAATTGAAGTTTACCATTATGAATCCAATGAGCGTTCTAGCTTTGAATATTTGAGATGCAATGTATTCAGAAAAGATCAAACTGTTGCTATATCTTAAACCCAAGTTATGAAAAGTGTTGAGACGTTTCAGAGTATGTTTGTGAAGAGCCAGATTTAGGATAATGCAGCGCCCAAAGTGAATATATCCACTTTTGTCAAAATTAAGGGGCAGATTCCAAGAAACAGTCCATTCGTACAACTTGATTATTACTTATTGCATTAACGCTGAAATATATCTTTCTTTGGTGGGATAAGAGAACGAATAAAATACTTTTAGGTCAGATAGCTCAGACCACCAAGCTATGAGCAAATCGAGCAAATTTGAAACAGAGAGGCGGATGAGTGAGAATATCGGTATATCGAGAAGTGACTAATCTGAACTGGCTAGTGGTCGTAGATGTAAAGCACAGTGAAATTAATGAATCATCGACTAGTAGTAAAGCTAGCAGAACGAATATGTGCGTAGGCAGTAAGCAATGCTCAGGCATACATGTTTATACATGCGCAACAATGATAGAGGTAGAATGATATAAATAAGTTTATGCGGATGACTCAGTCCGTTAAAGAAGTAAAGAAATACGTTTAATCGAATTAAATGTAAACTCAATTGCACGTAAGCTTCTATAGAGCAAAACTGCTCTCACCGACGCGGTGTAGATCCGAACTTTTACAGCCAGACTAACATCACGAAGGGGCCAGAGATGACTCAGATTGGCATAAGCCGCTCTGGTTTTCACTATACATGCAATGATCTCATCACTCACGCCACCACCAGCACTTATGCAGCTACCCAGATACACGAACTTCTCGACTACTTCTATCTGTTCACCATCCAAAGTAAGTGCAGGATTAGAGTATTGCCAATCTTGTAGAAGTACTTTGCACTTCAAAGGTGCAAAGCACATACCATACCTATGGACACTGATTGCCAACCGATTAAGTGCGGATTGCATGGCTTGGGCATTATCGCACAGTAAGACAATATCATCCGCATATTGAAGGTCGAGAAGTCTTTCTCTAAACAACAGATCCACACCGATATTACTTACATCGATCAGAGCTGTTTCCAGAATGTCATCGATGGCAAAGTTGAAGAGGAATGGTGAGATTGGGCAACCCTGTCTAACACCACTGCTCGAATGGAACAATGGAGAGAGGTGGTTGTATGCCCTCACTCTGCCTGAGGTGTTTTTATATAGGGCTCTTAAGATGTTACTAAACTTTTCAGACACACATTTCTTCAATAGACAATCCCAGAGAACAGTCTTATTCAACGAATCGAAGGCATCCCCGATGTCAACAAATACTACGACTGTTGACCTTTGATAAGTATGACGGTGTTCTAACATTTGGCGGAAAGTGAAGATATGATCAATACATCCTCGACCAGAACGAAACCCAGCCTTCTCCTCTTGAGTCAATCTTTCTCGGGTTTTGAACAACCTACGAAGTATGACGGAAGCCAATAGTTTGGACGCGATTGGAAGTAGACTTGTCCCTTGATAGTTGTTACAGGAACGACGTGAACCGTTTTTAAAGATTGGGCCAATTGTCGACTCATTCTGGAACATAGCCAATCCTATCAATTGTCCAATCTGCATTAATGTGTGAGCGTTTCAGGAGGTCAGTTTGAATGGCATACGTGGTTTCTGAATGTTTCAGCATTCGTAATTGCTGTTAGCGTTCAAGTTTTCACCATGGGAGATCTGCCATATGTATTGAAAAACCATATACGCGAAACGAGCATCAATGGATATACATAAGTGACGTAATATAAAAAATAAATACGAATGTTATTAAATGATTGTGAGTAGGATTTGTCTAAATGAGATTTAGAGCAAAAAAGTCTTCCCGTTAGTAGTCAACGATTGGTTTGTGTGAAATCTGGAATGCTATTCAGATGGCCGAATCGAAGCAGGTGGTTTCCTTAAGAGGCCACAACCCTAGTCTTCAACCTAAAGGTCTAATCCATAAGTCAGTGGGGCAAAGCCGAGAGATGCGACCCCATAGCAGCTGGTGATCAACAGTAGCTTCACATGCCATTCGCTCCCTCAAGGTTCTTGAGCTGGTGGGTACCAGGGTCTTCCAAACCACTTAGGTGGATCCTCCATATCCACCAACCTGGCTGGAGCACCAGACATTCGCTTTTCGTCCCCTACATTTCTTAAAAAACAACCCGGTCGCAATAATGTAGCGAGTAGGACTTCCCTGGTAGTGGTAATATACACACGATCATGTGGAGAGCATTTCGAGAGGGAGAGCTAACTCTATCCACCCTCGGTCATACCTGGGCATACACGAAAATTAGAAGTACACTAGAGCAAACGTGATTGTAGGAATAATTTCTAATTTTTGTTGACGGTTAGGTCTATGGGTTTGCCACCGTCTGAAGTGTTTCGATCCACTTCACAGGGGTTCTTCAAAAAGAAACCTGATTTGTTCTTAAAAATTTAGGACAAGGTGTTTCTTTAACCTTTGTTTCTTTTACATACCCGAATCCCTGCCTTAATTCCTTGGTGAATCATCGTTTCAGTACGAGGAAACTCGATTAACGAAAGCCGCTTTGTCCATAACCTTTTGAACTATGTGAGATTTGTCCTTGAGGGGTCGTGGTACATTTAAACCTGATGGCATCGTGGGAGGATCAATTGGGTCCAAGTGGTTCTGTTACTGCCAAGTTATCTCAGTTGGATGTAAATGCACCAGAGTTTATACCTGGTCAGCCATTTTATTACAAACCTACGGAATTGATTTCTTGTAATACGGAAAGTGAACCATCTACCCAAACCGTAAAATTCATTAATGTGCTTGATGAAGGTAAGTATTTAAACATCTTGAATTAATGGTATTTTCAGAAACAGAAGTTGGACCTGAAAAAGATGAAGACCTCCCCAAAAATGTACGTACTTTGTCAATCTCACACTAGTTTCCTAGACCATAGCTATCGCTCCGGACAAAGACACACTTAATTTGGTATTTATTGGACACGTCGATGCTGGAAAATCAACAATTGGGGGTCACCTACTGTACCTGACAGGTTCGACAAATTTTCATTGTGTATCCATAGTTTGTAGATATGGTAGACAAAAGAACTCTGGAGAAGTATGAGCGTGAAGCAAGAGAAAAGAATCGAGAGAGTTGGTATTTGTCATGGGCTTTGGATACAAACCCTGAGGAACGCGATAAAGGTAAAACGGTTGAATGTGGTCGAGCCTACTTCGAAACCTCTAAAAAGCGATTTGTCTTAATTGATGCTCCTGGTCACAAATCCTTCGTACCCAACATGATATCAGGTGCAGCAATTGCCGACATCGCCATACTTGTGATATCGGCTAGGCGTGGTGAATTCGAAACGGGGTTTGACAAAGGCGGACAAACCAGAGAGCACGCTTTGTTAGTGAGAACTACCGGTGTTAAACACTTAATTGTGTTAGTCAATAAAATGGATGATCCAACCGTTTTGTGGGATGAAACTCGTTACATGGAATGCAAGGACAAAATTTTACCATATCTAAAGAAGATAGGGTTTGACATAAAGAATGACGTATATTGTATGCCGTGCTCAGGATATAATGGAGCGTTTCTTCGGGATATTCCAGACGAATCAGTCTGCTCATGGTATAGAGGTCCTAGTTTACTGGAGCACCTCGATAATCTCCCCAGCTTTCCACGGAATACAGACGGCCCTTTAAGATTTACCGTCACCGACAGATACAAAGAAATGGGTACATTTGCCTCTGGGAAAGTTGAATCTGGATCAATATCGAAAGGCCAAACGATAGTATTATTACCCAATAAATTGAACGTGGAAGTTATGCAGGTAAACCTCATTGCATTATACATAAATTATACAAACATGGAGTCTAAACTATACAGGTAGTAGCATCTTAAAGTGATTACAGAAATAGCGGTAGTCCTAAAAACCTACACAATGTTTAGTATTGTGATTTAGTGAGTAATTTATTGCACGTCACGTGTCGCTTCGGTAAATGATGCCAACTTAAAATTCATCCTTATATTCATGCTTCAACCATTGTCAAGCCGATTCGCTTCTCGTTTGTGTTCGTTTCTTAGTTCAATAAACTTTATTTCGCAATTCATTTTGACCCGCAATACATCTTTGAATCCAGATCCTCAGGTAGACCCTTTAATTTTCTGGAATTTATTTGATGTTAAGGTTATTAAGTTGGTGAACAGCAATTACGACTAAGTTTCCGTTAATAAAAGCAATCTTTATTTATGAATATCCCTGGTTTCTAAAATATTTTCATCTTCACAGAAAATACTAATACTTAATCCGGATAATCGTTTTGCGCTGTTAAATATAATATTAGGTCATAAAAATCATTTACATGTTTTGAGTGTTGGGCAACTACATTTAAAACATGTATTGCCTGTTTATAATATGTATAAATCAGCAGAAGCGCTGTGCTTCATATTTCCCTAACTTTATACTCTGTGCAAACGCCCTGGTACGACCGAGGGTGGTGAGAGTTAGCTTTTCCTCTCTAAATGCTCTGACATGATCATCCGTATATATCCACCTCCAGAGAAGTCTCACTCACTGCGTTTTGGCGACCGGGGTGTTGTTTACGAAATTGAGAGGACCAATGGCGTCTATATGATCCAGTATCTTGAGGGAATAAATAGTGTACGACCCAATTATTGATCACCGGCTACCATGGGACTGCATCTCTTAACTTTGCTCCATTGACTTATGAATTAGATCTTTAGGTCGAAGACTTGGGTCGTGGCTTCTTAAGAAAACCACCTGCTTCGGTTTGGGCACCTGAGCAGTATTTCAGTCCCACACATCAAATACAGAAGTGTAATGCACATATATTTGGCGCCTCGTTGTACCGATTTCTGTATGTTTAAATAAGTAAACTGCAAATGAGAAGTGTTGATATGAGTTAAATATAGGTATGGGTTAGAATATTTTTCCTCGCTATTCAAATTTTTAATAATTCAAAGTCATGTATATGTGTATAAACATCAGAATTTTGTACAAATAAGAATAATTATTAATCAGGGTTCTTAAACACCAATTAAAAAAATTCACCGAATCAACTCGTATCGTTTCTAGCGCCGTATTTATATATTTTTGGTTGTTTTGTAATGGATTTAAAAATAACATGTTAAAAGTGGATACTAAAGTATTCCCTAGTGTCTATTATAACCATAGATAAACAGTAATTTCCTCAGGCCCGAAATTTCATACAACCGTATTACAGTTACACCTGCTATAAATCCAGTTTTAAAGAAAATAATTTATAAAATTAAACTTAGTTTCCATGTAGGATTTAATATTTGATGTTTTACTCTGTTTTATTGGTAACCACTTATTTTTAAAAGCCTGACAGACTTACAAATTATATCCAGTTTAATGTGTTTGTCTTTCCAAATTTCATCGGTAACATTCGACACTCAACAAAATGTTTATTTTGTGTTACTTTACCCTAAGTTCAAATTTATCTGATTTTAAAGGTGTATATCGGAGATGTGGAAGTCAATTGTGCTTCTGCTGGAGAACATTGTAAGTTAAAACTGAGGAATATTGACGAGGAAGATATCAATCCTGGTTTTTGTTTTTGTTCCCCGAATAATTTCTGCCAGGTAATTATTTCTTACTTAAAATAAATTCTTTTGTTCAGAGCATATAAGACCAATTATCACGATTTATTTATTTATTTGAACACATAAATATTGGTACAAAAGGGCACCAAATATATATGTGCCACACAAAACAATGAGAATTTAAAGAGAAGGAAAGAGAAAAAAACGAAAGGAGGGGAAAAAAAGAACAGTAAGGAAGAGATTAGTGTAAGGTAGTGTAATAATAATAACAATACTAATAATAATAGTAATAATACGGAAAACGGAATGCTACAATCAGAAGAAATCCTTTAGTTAAGGAGGAAACAACCACTTTTTATGAAGAAAGTAAAAGAAGGTTACAGCAAGATCGCCACTGGCTTCTATTCTGAGCCATATCTGATAACGTCTCTAGCCACTGTGTTGCGCCATCTCTCGGACCCCAGCCAGGGAGTCGTGAACGACCAACAGAAGTCAACCCTTTGCAGCTTTCTTTCATGTCACGACACCATGTCATACACTGACCACTCTCCGCTTTCTCTAACCAGTCCTAGTGTCGGCAAATAATGCACGACATGGAATTGTCTGGGACGACATTCGTAGAACATGTACAAGCCACCGAAGTCGGTGTTTCAAGATGGTGACACTGATTGCATCATTGTCTCTGTGCCCGAACACACGATGCCGAACCTCTGCATTACTAACATGGTGTTGCCACTGGATGTCAGAAATCCTTCGGAGACAACGATGATCGAACACGCAGATTCGTCTAACGTCCTCGATTCGAAGAGGCCAGGTTTCACAAACATAGGGCGAAACTGGTCTCACCGACGCGGTGTAGATCCGAACTTTTACAGCCAGACTAACATCACGAAGGGGCCAGAGATGACTCAGATTGGCATAAGCCGCTCTGGTTTTCACTATACATGCAATGATCTCATCACTCACGCCACCACCAGCACTTATGCAGCTACCCAGATACACGAACTTCTCGACTACTTCTATCTGTTCACCATCCAAAGTAAGTGCAGGATTAGAGTATTGCCAATCTTGTAGAAGTACTTTGCACTTCAAAGGTGCAAAGCACATACCATACCTATGGACACTGATTGCCAACCGATTAAGTGCGGATTGCATGGCTTGGGCATTATCGCACAGTAAGACAATATCATCCGCATATTGAAGGTCGAGAAGTCTTTCTCTAAACAACAGATCCACACCGATATTACTTACATCGATCAGAGCTGTTTCCAGAATGTCATCGATGGCAAAGTTGAAGAGGAATGGTGAGATTGGGCAACCCTGTCTAACACCACTGCTCGAATGGAACAATGGAGAGAGGTGGTTGTATGCCCTCACTCTGCCTGAGGTGTTTTTATATAGGGCTTTTAGGATGTTAATAGACTTCTCAGGCACACCCTTCTTCAATAGACAATCCCAGAGAACAGTCTTATTCAACGAATCGAAGGCAGCCCTGATGTCAAGAAACACTACGATTTTTGGCCTTTGATAAGTATGGCGATGTTCTAACATTTGGCGGAAAGTGAAGATATGATCAATACATCCTCGACCAGAACGAAACCCAGCCTTCTCCTCTTGAGTCAATCTTTCTCGGGTTTTGAACAACCTACGAAGTATGACGGAAGCCAATAGTTTGGACGCGATTGGAAGTAGACTTGTCCCTTGATAGTTGTTACAGGAACGACGTGAACCGTTTTTAAAGATTGGGCCAATTGTCGACTCATTCTGGAACATAGCCAATCCTATCAATTGTCCAATCTGCATTAATGTGTGAACGTTTTAGGAGACCTTCCTCTGTCCACTTAATATACTATTTGATGATATAGCCTGAATCACTGTTTCACTTAACACCGGTCTATGTCGTCTAGCTGATTTAAAAACAGGCTTGAAAGACCCTTTCTGAACTGTTCTATTATAGACGCTTTTTCTCCCAAACGGAGCGGTATTTATTGTTCAAAAAACATTACATGGATGTCGGTAATATAATTATAATACGAACCTCCATGGATTTAGATAGGAATACGTATTTAATTGTTCCACTATTTATACTTAAAAGATTTAAAACCCTAGAAAACCAGTATATTTGTTCTTTTGCATATTACAGGTTTCAAATCTATTTGATGCACATCTACTGATTATGCAGTATGACTCTATCATTTCTTCAGGTTTTATGGCTGTGCTTCATATTCACACATGTATGAAAGAAGTATCTATTCGTAAGATCATCTGTCTATTAGACAAAAAGACTAATGAAAAAACGAAAATATATCCCAGGTTTATCAAAGCAGGTGATGCTGCTATTGTACGATTTGAGGTGAGTAATAATACAAATATCTATGAAGATAAAATATTATTTTCATTAATCGTATTCTGTACATTAGATATATGACTCCATCTCATCTTTTAAGTAGAAGTATACGTCATGAAAAATAATATGTGTTCGTTGTCTAATGATTCCTTTCCCCTTGTAACATTCAAAGGTAATCTTTTTTATGATTTTAAGCTATGAAAAACTGTTCGCGATTTACTAGCGTAGTTGGATTCTCGGAACACAAAGTGGACCATGGACTATAAGATATTCACTCTTAATTACCTTATATTGAACAATAGTTTACAAATTGAATGACTATCTTCACCTTCAAATAACTCTTGAATGGTGTAATTTAAAAATTATGCAACAGTTGTCGATAGGCAAAAGTGAAATATGTTTTTCTGCAGATGCACTTCTTTTTCGATGTTTATATGAAACAATATTCGCAGTATTAATGAGCTTTAAATTTAGTCAATGCTATGAATATCATATGCTGTAAGAAAAAGTAAAAATTCCTTTCCAATAACAGTTTTTTTTAAATATTGAATTTATGTATTTGGCATCCAATTAAACCTAGTCTATTTCGTTATCTGACAATACATTATTGCAGGTTTTCATTCGTAGAACATTCGAAATTTATGTATGTCAGTTCATCGCGTATTCATATTGCTTAAAAGATTAGTCTGACACAAAATGAATAACATCTAAGAAGTGACGCATTATGTCTTCTGTATTTTAGCCCCCAAATGCCCTGGTATGGCCGAGAGCGGGGTGGGTTCGCTCTCCCTCTCGAAATACTCTCACACGGCCACGCGTATACAGCCTCTGCCAGGGAAGTCCTACTCACCGCCTTCTCGTGGTGGGGGTGTTGTTTACGAAAATGAGAGGACGGAAAGCGAATGTCCGGCGCTTTAACCGGTTCCCAAACCAATGGTGCATATGGGCTCCAGTATCCTGCGGGAACAAATGGCGTATGAACCAATTCCTTGGTCACCGGCTACCATGGGACTGCATCTCCTCACGATGCTCCACTGCCTTGTGGGTTAGACCTTCAGGTCAAGGGCTCGGGGTGTGGCCTCCTAAGAAAACCACCTGCTTCGGTTTGGGCACCTGGGCAGTATCTCAGCCCGCACACAAAAACATGATAAACCATCTACTTATGAAAAATATTCCTCTCGCTCCAAATAACAATCAAGTGACTCGCATTATTATTATTATTATTATTATTATTATTATTATTATTATTATTATTATTATTTACTACGTTATTATTCGCCCTCTTTTATTCCCACTCTGTTTATACTTATTTTTTCGACTTATACAGCAGCTCGTCTATGGTGGAAATCCGACTCTATCTAAACGTTCTTGAGTCACTGTCCGGCTGAAAATTTTATGTTACCACCGCATATGAGTACTGAAGCAGATTTTCTGAAACCACGTACACCATTCAAACTGGCTGCATTCAACGTTCGCACACTTATACAGGTCGGACAACAGATAGGCCTGGCTGTCTTTGGGAAGTCTTAATATCGACGTTTGTTTTCTATCCGAGACCTGTATTCAAGACTCGAGTGAAGTACTACGAATTCGCTCTCTATCTGTCGCTTCAAAAAGCTTGTTTCATGTGCGCCTATCCGGGGACCCTGTGACATCTTACTCTGGTCTTTCTGGCATTGATGTCGCACTGAGCGCTAGAGCTGAGACAGCACTAATCGATTGGATCCCCATCAAAAGTTAGTTATGTGCTGTTAGATCAGAAAGTTCCATCAAAGTGAAAAGAAATCGACGCGAGAAACGATGTCTTTTCATCATCTCCGCCTATGCTCCGACAGATTGCAGCTCGGATGCAATCAAGGATGAGTTTTACCACCAGTTATCTGTTCTTCTCCAGAAAGTGCGTTCGACAGATATTGTAGCGCAAGCCGCAGACTTGAATGCTCAGGTTGGCCGTCTAGGCACAGAAGAGAGTCGTTTAGGTGGCCGATGGAGACTTGGTCGCAGAACAGGTAACGGGGACCGTCTACTGCAACTGTGCACAGACCACAACCTGTTTCTGGCCAGCACTAACTTTCGGCACAGTCATCGCCGATGTGCCACCTGGCGTCCTCCATTTGCATCTCAAGCCTGGACTCAGATTGATCACATCGCGATCAGCTACCGCTGGCGTGGTTGTGTACAGGACTGCCGCTTCTTTTGGAGTACCTATCTGGACTCTGACCATGCCTTGGTCTGCGCCAATCTTACCTTACTTTTCAGTGACCAACGAAGTGACCGCCACCAACGGATTGATGTTAGCAAGCTGGTTGCAACTTCTGTTGCTAGTAAGTATTGAACTGAGCTAGTTTCTAGGCTAGTTACCATTCCACTGGAAAGTATAGATGAGCATTGGTCGCAATTGCATGACTCCATGAAAATGGCGGGAACAGTCAGTTGTGGGTTTGCGAAACGTCCCGCTTATAAGCACTGGGTTCCTTCCGGTTCCTTACAACTCATTGAAGCCCGTCAGTCTACTCCGGGTGACCGTGAGTTTGACCATAAACGAAGGATGTTACGTAATGAAATTGGGCAAAGCTTGCGTAAGGACCGAGAAGCCTGGTGGTCGAAGCGTGCTAATGAGCTAGAAGCAGCAGCTGCATCTGGTAATTACCGGAAGCTCTTCCAACTCATCCGAGCCACTGGCAGCAAGAAGTCTGGTGTGAGCGAAACAATCTGCGAGGATGACGAGACGACAATCACCAACATCCATCGACGTCTTGGACGATGGGCAGAATTTTTCGAAGGGCAGTTCAACTGGCCTGCTGCTCCGCAACATCAGTCAGACTGTCCTGCCCTCCATGGCCAGTGACGACTGATCCACCAAATGAGGCGAAAGTCCGCAAGGAACTCCAACTCTTGAAGCGTTACAAATCACCTGGCCCAGATGACTTACCTCCGGCTGTTTTAAAGATGGTGGTGACATTCTGACTAAGGAATTGACGATGTTGCTTACAAAGGTTTGGGAGCTAGAGAGTGTGCTAACGTCATGGAATGAGTTGATAGTTGTCCCTATCTTTAAAAACGGTTCACGTCGTTCCTGTAACAACTATCAAGCAACAAGTCTACTTCCAATCGCGTCCAAACTATTGGCTTCCGTCATATTTCGTAGGTTGTTCAAAACCCGAGAAAGATTGACTCAAGAGGAGAAGGCTGGGTTTCGTTCTGGTCGAGGATGTATTGATCATATCTTCACTTTCCGCCAAATGTTAGAACACCGTCATACTTATCAAAGGCCAACAGTCGTAGTATTTGTTGACATCAGGGATGCCTTCGATTCGTTGAATAGGACTGTTCTCTGAGATTGTCTATTGAAGAAATGTGTGTCTGAAAAGTTTATTAACATCTTAGAAGCGTTGTTCAAGTTATTCTAACATTACGATCTTCTGCACTAAAATATGTGTATTTACTTATCACCATATTCGTTCTGAAATATATTATGTTTCACTATCTCTACGAGAACTTCCACAATTCTCATGTTCTTATTATTTATACATCTATGAGTAACCTATTCCAAAACCTGATTTGGGTTATTCGTTTTATGCATTCATCCTTCGCTAATCTGACGTAAATGTGCCTCAATATGTAAAACATTTTGGTTAGGTCCGATTGTATTTAATTGTAATGGGTTTTGTATGTTTCAATCTGTTTATTATTAGCAATTAGTAATTTTTATAAATCCCCAAAACTAACATATCTGTACTTAACTTTTGTAGGTTTTAGGTGGACCAATTTGTCTAGAAACATTTCAAAACTTTCCACCACTAGGACGTTTCACTTTACGTGATAAAGGGGAAACAATTGCCATTGGAAAAGTTGTTAAAATTTTAAACCCTTCTGACCAGTGAAATTATGTATGTTTTGATCCACAAAAAGCATTATTATCCAAATTCGTAAATATGGTATTTATATTTGATCTTTTTCACTCGAATGTGATTTGAAGTTGTCAAGTCTCCACTTGTACTAATTTAAGTATTTTCTGCTCTGGTGTTCGTTTTTTTATCAGTTTATTCAAATCGTATTATTTATGTTATTATTAAAATAGTTTTTTATTAACAAAGGTAAAATCTATAGTTTGGATGAACAAGATAAAGTTTTGTTGGAATAAGCCCCATTGGTGTATTGAATGTTTTCGAATGTGCTGTATGCAAAACGTTTTTCGATTATAAAGTGAAAAATAATCAAATTGTCAAAATATCTTGGAAATTTATTCAGATCGTAGATAGCTAATTATTGCTGTTTTTCTGAAGGATTGGCCAGCTAAATCCATCTTGCCATATTTTAACTTTTAAATCCCAGTTCTGTTACTATTAACTTGCTACGAATAATTGATTTAAATATTTTGAAGTGAAACTGTTAATGAGCTGTCTAACTTTATTGTTGCTAATTATAGAGCTAAAGAGCAATTTCTGTAATTAGTAGGAATGTTTCTTGCTGACCGTTTCGGAAAATCAAATATCAGTAATGAAAGACAAACTTTTCCATATATCTGTCAGTACATGGTTGAAATTAGTTGATTAATAACCAAAAACCCAATTATTATCACTAGGTTTACCCTACTCCAAGTCGTGATGAAATAATTAACCGTGTCACTTAATTGCTCATGATCAATTTTGTACATGGACGTCAGTATGCTACTAAAATACACAATGTCCCCTCAACTTGTTACGATATAAATATTCCCGAATACGTCTATTCAATCTGTGAGGCAATAGAAAAGGACTAGTCACTATTAATTTCACTAAACGGAATCGAATAGCTAAGCACATAAATAATTGCTCATAGCTTTTTGTTGGCCGAAATGTCAGATAAATTTTTTAAGTCCCAATATTACGTTATACTACTGTGTGACATCCTGCTGTGTGGTTTTACCATATTATACGTTATCTCCGGATATATTCAGGATAAATGCTCTAAATCTGAAGAAAATACATCGTTATTTATCTAAAACACCAAATTTAGTACTTATTTTCACTTAGTGAAATGTTGTTAGAGTCAGCAGTATCTATTAAAACCATTTACTCCGTACCCAAAAGTTGACTAGTATTTCTCCAATAAACGAAAATTTGTCTTCCACAACTTACAGCTACAAGTAAGATTATTTAAATCCAAATAAATGAAACTCGTTAATGTGAGGAAAATAATATAACAACTGAGAAAATCTCAATCATACTCGGTTTTGTAAACTGTCTAATATTGCATTCACAGTTTCTTCATCATATTGTTAACAAAATTTAGAAAGCGATGACACTTAATGCTAATAAACACCATTCACTTAACAGATAGACTGAGAAATGTGAATAATCATTCACTCCATCCTATTTATTTTCAAACGACTGAAAGTAATGTGTAAACTTGCATTAATCAGACAGATAGGCGACTAATACACTAAAACACTTTAAAATCAACAACCCAAAAGCGGTTAAAAAGTAAAAAGACGATAAATCAGAAGCGCTTTTTCTATCTCAAATCTGAATGAATGTATGAGTAAATTCAGTACGTGTATAGTATTAAATAACCAGTAAAATTATGTCGCTAAAAATCAATAGTAACGTATTTTGAACAAATGACAGATGAAAACTAATGATACGGATGTGTATAACTACAATAATAACAGTTAGATGAGGTTACAATAATATCGACTTCGACCATCCGTAAAACGTTCCCTTATTAAGATAAAATTATTCGACTCATTAATACCCGGGTTGGCCTAGATCGACCTGAAATCAAACTTATCTTTCTTCTCGATTTATTGATCTTCAAGGCAGTAAGGTCTTCTCAGTCGATGTCTCTAATTTTTGTTGATCGAGAACAGGATACTTACTTTCTGCCTGGTTCAGGTTGAACATGTCAAGTAATAGATCAAGCAGTATATGTTCTTAATTGGCATGTGACTTCCCCGTACCTGATTTTGATCCATCTATCAGCCCACTCTGTCTAGTGCTGTTCGCTGCCCGTGCATTGTATCTCCCTATTTGGAAATGCCTTGAAGTATGCTTTAACACTACGTCAGATTCTTCTATAAAAATGATGTAATTAAGTATAGTATTCTCCTCCTATTAATGCTCTCCTTGGTATTTTGGAGACGTTTCCGCTAGGTGTCATCCGATGTACGAACAGAAACTGACAGACTGTCTCCACCGATGTTTATTGTCCTTCTGATTTTATCAATGTGCGATTGCAAGTATGGGCAAACTAGGGTTTGATTCCTGGTGCAGTTTCATGATTTTCTTAAGTGTGTACTATCTACCAAGTGTCGTTTATCATTTCCATCGTTCTGTCACAGTAAGTTGTTGTTAATAATGTCTGACCAACGGATTCGGAGTATCTTGCCTAGACAATTGTTTATAAGTACGTGTACTTCCTCGGTGGCCGTTGTGGTAGTCATGCAATTCCAGCACCGTACAAAGAACTCTCTTGAAGTTGGTATTAAAATTCCTGACGTTTTATCCTTCAATTTTAGAAATGTAGCCTACGGTTTGCTAATCTATATCTCTACATCTGAATCAGAACCTTCATTTTTAAGCGGATACATAAAATCTTCCAGAGCTTCATCACTAAATGTGATTTGATTGCTTTCTATGGTGTTGTATTTCAGGATCATGCATTTTCCCGCGTGCATGTGTAGACCTACTGCTACAGAGGTTGTTGTGTTTAGAGTAGGTGGGCTAGGTCTTTTCAAAACAAACGATATAAACTCTGTAAATAAAGACTCATGTTTCGGGTAAATTTTAAAGGTTTTTGGCGAAGTCCATTTTCACTAGGTAAGGCTGCTAACCTCTATGCCCAACCCTCCTTTATTTGTAATTCAGACTGGTAATATCCCTAAAAGGACTCGAGACAAGCTCATCGTGGTTATTTAACCACTAATAACCGTAGCAGCTTCCTGATGTGTTGATGAAGGTGAAGTAGCCAACGTTTGCCGATATCAGTAAACTTTTTAGTTTAAAGGCTGCAGTATTACAGATCCAAACTGAATTTTGAAGATAGCCGTCAACTTGAGGCGCTTATATACCAAATTAGTTGTGACATCTATTAGATAACTGTCTTCATTTATAGATAGGGGATAAAAGAAATGGAATAACATTTCTATTGAGTTTTATACCAATATGAGAAAGCAATAAGACCGATGTGTAGAATTTTTTTTAATGCTGATTTCGGTCACAGCCCAATGTCGTACGTTTCATCTATACACTTTATTCGCATAGTTTTGCTTACTTATAAGTAGTTCGGCTAGATTGGTTGCAAAACCATCCAATCTGTAATTTCTAAAACTCCACAAAACCCATTCTGATAATAATCAACCGCTCACTAGTGACTGACTTCAGGAAAAACTCTTGAAGTTCTAGTGAGAAGCCGTTACCAGTGGAGTTCAACCGGGTCTGTTGTGAGATAACAACTCACTGAAGAGAATGGTGTACGGTGGCGCAACTTCGTGGATTGGTTGAAGTTAGACATCAACACCGTTGGATGCTGGCTCAGTGGTCTAGTGCTCGCGCACAGAGCCAGTAGGTCCTGGGTTCCAGCCCCTCGTGGTGCGGGATCGTGAATGCACACTGCTGAGGAGTCCCATACTAGGACGAAACGGCCGTCCAGTGCTTCCAGGTTTTCAATGGTGGTCTAGCTTCAACTGACTCATGATTTTAATCTGTGAAATTTCCATCCAATACAGTTGAAACATCTATTTTTGGTATGTTGTCCAAATCTCTTAGTGTGTATTGACCCTCTGAAGCTTAATTATGCACAGCGATAAGAAACATTGATAACGTTCTTGATTTCAGACGATGATAGTATTGCGTGAGTGACATCAGACTGATGTATAATCTTTATGGCGTCAATTTCTCCAATCCTACACTTTTCATGAATGGCCACAAACTAGTCACCACGTGTGGAGAAGTTCGAACACTTCACTACTACCTGAAATTTGTGCTGACGATGTCGTTTAGAAGAACGATGAAAACTCCACGACTAAGCCATCCAGCTCAGAGAACAAAAACTTCATCAAAATCATCCACCTGAGCTACAAATCTCCGCCATCTCATAGTCATCATCAGTTCACCATCTTTTGTTCTTTGTCAAAATATTTAATTAGGGATTATACTCGAATAACCTTGTAGGGATGTTCTTACTTTTGTTGTGCTTATTACCAAACTACCTTTTAAGGCTTTTCACATTTTTCTCTGAATGTCGTCCAAGGCAAACTACTATCAAAATTTTTCTCGATTACTGCTTATCTGGTGGAACAAATTGTACAATAAATATTACAAGTGTAAGAAAGAATTACGTTCATTGATGCTGGTTAATATTTGCGACTCGTGATTCACATAGAACTATGACTCAGTAAAAGATATGTCTTTTCTGACTTTTACATTTACTGTTGAGAGTTTCTCTTTACCGACAAACAATACTTTCGACCATACGATGTAGAATCTATGTAAATACACTAGACATTGAAGATGAGTAGATCTTTCCCGATTATTATTTAATTAATATTACTCAGAAACATTTAAACACACCACCACCGATTGCTTTTAATCATAACGTTAATAATTAAACCAAAAATATGTGCAAAGAACCTAGCACAGACAGCGCTTGGACTCAAAGACTACTTACACAATCAGTAATTATGACTCACAAATAAAAGTATGACTACGAACTAACTACATAAGAAGTAATCTTATCGTACTAGAAACCACAAAAACGGAACATTGTATATAGCATAATTATAGTAATAATTTTCGTATTGATTATTTTAATAACAAGTATATCAAAAGGGTTTCGAATCTAAATTGTAAATGTTTTGTATATATTGAGAGAAGTGAATAATATAGAAATATTTTCCGACAAAAAGTCAGTGAACAAGATCATGAAGCGAATATCGGCTGAGTTTGAAACATACAGACAGAAAAAAAAACAAAATTGAATCAGTATCTCACTGTCAACTTATTAAATTGAAAGTAACCTCAAATTAGATCAACTCCTGTTAGTATTATTATAGCTTCAAGTGTACGAAAAGACATGACTACGCTTTCGTAAAAGTTCTTCAAGGTTATCAAACATTTAACAGTAAAAAACATACAGTAACTAAAATGAAAGAAAGTGTATGACATCCATTTACCTTACATTTTTTAATATTTTATACAAAATGAACACTTAATTCCTTCTGTAACCGAATAATTGATTAAAGTAAAAGAAAAGATCAAAATAGTGAATAAATTTTGGAACGAGACAAATCAAAAGAAAATAACGTTGAGAAAAAACATGATTGACGGCAAACAAGCCAGTTCAGTTTTGGTTCTTATAAATCCTAGAGGAAGACATTCGATTATTGAATAAACATCAGTACAAACATTGGTCAAAACAAAAATAAGAAAGATAAATTCAAAAGATGAAATTAGTAGAAGATATCTATTTTTCAGGCAAAGTAGAAATCAAAATTCATGTGATGGACAGTTTTATCTAAATATATCTATCCTTAAAATAAAAAAAACACCTAAATATCTTCTGAGATTTGGTAGAGATAAACATTTTCCAGGAGGTATTACTGGTTTAGTTCTAAAGTGTGGAGATAGTAGGAAATCCTGTGACACTGGCCAGAGCGGAATTCAATGCCATACTTCGATTAGCCGAAATGGCGAACAAAGGAATGTGGTAATACTTACATGGTATACGTGTGCATCGACCTTTAGCAGCATCACGACATACAGTCACACGTCCTTGATTAACTTCCACATTTTCTATTAAGTTGGGGAAAAATATTAATGTTAGTTCATTATACATTATAATCAGTGACACTTTATCTTAAAAGAGGGAAAATAAATGTGAAAAGAGCAAAAGTAAACCTTAAGGTATTGGATGGTCTCGCAGTAATCCTCGTTGCAGTTACGTAATCTCGACATATTAGTACTGAGTCTGAAAGTGAATACCTTCAGTTTCTGTCCGGGAAATTACTTTTACTTAAGAATCAAGAGGGGTGGAGTATCTATAATGTCGAGGTGAAAAAGTGAAGCACAGCTAGACTTAGTTATTGTAAATAAAACTACAGAATTCACGTTATATATAAACTTGTATAAAACATTTTACTTACCGTCAACTAGATGAACGTAACGGCATTCTGAATTACGACGACATTTGCCAGCTTTAAAATCACGACATATTGGCAACGTTTCCAACAACTGAAATAAATTCCGAGAATATTCTTTTGATTGTATGAATTGTTCATAAAACCAGAGTACAAAACAATAAATCATCTCACCCTCACTGAAGAAAAACAGCACATACTTCATCCTTTTATTTAAAGACACTACAACAATACTGTTATACTTGTTGCCTGAGTGCCCTATTAATGGATAAGTAACGATACCGCCAATTAGAGAGCAGTGACTTATCGATTGGATCAATGACGCGTAAACCCGTATGAGCAGTCTAGAGTCCTGATTGGTTCTGCTTCCCGTCTAGCCCAGCCAATTAAGTCCAGAACACCAATACGAGCCTCTGCGATATGAATCATTTATCCCAAGCATACGGGGTTTATATACCAATCAAACGTACCATAAAATAGAAAACAAGATTTGGCCAAATGTGGCTGCGAATGTGGGAGGTAGTGACTAATAGACAGGGCATAATTCAAAAATGGTAAAACTTATAATAATGGTTCATAGATCAAAATAAAGCTTATAATAAGAGTAATATGAATAGTTTAGTTATTTAACAATTACACGATAAATATATACGTTTAGTAATGGTCCATAAATGGATCCCAAAGTTATCATTCATTATGCTTATTGGGACTTAACAAATACAAAGTCAGGTTAGACAGTAAACTGAATAGTTCATTTTAAAGGTTGTACGAGAATGAAATACAACCTGATAACCACATAATTTTATATAATCCACAGTACACAAAATTTGCTGCAAATGATATGCTACTAATTTAATCTGAAAATTATTTTAAGTTTCTCATGAGATCAGTTTAGTGTATATTTCCTATTGTAAAAACATAAAACCGTGGTTCATCTGCTTAACCATTTCGATTCATAAACTCAAAGTTCACTTTTTAAGATTTCATAGTTGAATATTATTCGACTAAACTTACACATAAATGTCACCTTATAATTTAGTCCCTTAAATACCTAAGACATACTAAGTTTAGTTAATACATATGAGCATATAACAAGTAAACCACATTGTATAATATGGTTATAAATTTTACCAACCTAAATGAACAATGTCTACCTAAAGCCACTACAGATCGTTTTAGACACTATTTGTGCGCGTCGATTAACTTCACTATTAATTTAGTCTAAAATGAAAGCTCATGTCAGAATATAAATGGAAGAAGACAGGCTTACATGGCCTTTTTCATTAATGTAAGCCACATTGGTCATTGGATTCTGTGAACAAAAGCTGGTTCCATATAGTCCAGACGAAAGATGTCCTAATGCACCTGGAACCGGACCTGAAATATAAATATTGAGCAAATGCTTTGAATACTAGTCGATAAGTATTGTTAAGAATAAAAACTCATCGAAAGGATGATAATATATTAATCAAAACAGATATAATGATTAAACTAGGGATTGAACCTAACCAAATGATCATGCGCAATATTTAGTATTTGTGTCTATGAAAATAAAAGCATTCAAACTAACCGGGTCATCTGGATTGTAAATGACTCCAAAATATCTAACATTCAGACTAGAATGTAATTAGCTATCGTACATGCAAAAAACAGATGAAATAATATCATAGATCGTATATATACATTCGAAATGAATAGATACAGGCTATATAAAAATACTCGATTAGTTATAACCTATATATTAAACTGTCTATAAATACACAATATTATTTGAATTACTGTTCTTTCTAAATGATCATAAGTCAATCATTTTTAATTTTTGTCGATTTCGATACTACAGTATTACGAAGGATATTTTGATCAGGTTTATCTTCATAACTATTCAAGGTAATTTTTACCTACAATTTATATTGTTATATTTTAGTACACGTCAAAATGAAAGAAAGATAAGTTATTTGGCATACTTTAAAGTATTAAAAAATGTGGGTAAACAAGAGACTATTTTTGTTCGATATAACACTGAAAAAGTGTTCAGGAAAATACGTTATTATATCAATAATAATTCCAAGTAAACTTCGAAACTGTACACACTAAAATCCATTTTTTGGTAATTTGTGATGAACAGTCAAACATGACTTTTAGAAGACATAATAAATAACTTAGAAATACTCAGCAGCATGGTAGCTTAACTGGATACTACATAAGATAATGCCCTGGTACGGCCGAGGGTGGGGAGGATTAGCTCTCCCTCTCGAAATGCTCTGCACATGGCCACGCATATACAACCAGGGAAGTCTTACTCACTACCGGGGTGTTGTTTAAGAAATTTAAAGGACGAAAAGCGAATGTCCGGAGCTCTAACTAGGTTGGTGGGTATGAAGGATCCACCTAAGGGGTTTGGAAAACCCTGATCTCAAACCAACGGTGCGCATGGGCTCCAGGATCCTGAAGGAAAAAATAGTGTACAAACCAATTATTGATCACCGGCTACCATGGGACTGCATCTCTTAACTTTGCTCCACTGACTTATGTATTAGGCCTTTGGGTTGAAGACTCGGGTTGTGGCCTCTTAAGGAAACCACCTGCTTCGCTTTGGGGGTCTCGGTAGTATTTCAGCTCGTGTGATGCATACATTCGGTGCCCTTTCTTACCAAGATTTATGCGTTCAAATAAATAACAAGATAGTGAAAACTTATGTGAAATGTCTTTGTGTTCCTTCCCATTCCACTTTAGATCACGCTATTTTCATGAAGGTTTTTGATTTTATCCATTTAGACAGAACAAAATAGATGGATCAACATTCGAACCGCCAAACCATTAATTCTAAAGAAGGGTGAAAATGTATTCTAATAATATAATTCTTTTTTTAGTGGATAGATTTTGATTAGTGACGATGTTTGCAGCAAAAAAATTCTACTGTGGATTTCCGGAAATATGTGGGGAATTTATTTCAAGCATATTATGAACATATAGTATACGATATCTTAATAGTGAGCCGAATGAACTACATCTATATTTAACAAAAGATATAGTTTGAAAGTATGACAGTTACATGAAATGTCTGAACGTCATTGGATGTAAATACGTTATTCAAGTTTCAAAAAAATAACAACTACAAAAGCATAATTATACCAGTGTGGCTGAAATAGCCTACAAAATGCTTAATAACACGAGAAAACTTGGAGACATTACAGGGACTCAGTGCATACTATACAAAGGAGCATAAAATATTTAACTTCAGCATATACGGTGGTTTATTAAAGCATTTAAAACTTATGCGATTACATCACATAAACCGATTTCCCGGTCGAACGGTGCTTTAATCAGTATCAGCCAAACATTTGCATCTTTTAAATTGGATCTTACATAAATGTGCCAGGCCTATGAGAACTGCCTAGCTTGTTTATTTTAGTAACACACAAACATGATGGACTATAGCTAAGATACTGCTAGATCATTATAAGATGAAAATATACAAAACGACTATTTCATATTAAAGTAATAAATAAAGAAACCTACAAAAGCAACTTAAATCATGGGCGAAGTCGTTATAGTATTTTCTCAACTGGAAACAATGAAAAGTCTATGTATGAACGGTATGACGTACAATACACGTCAAAAGTAGGAACTAGCACATGTATACATATACGGTTGTTAGATAATAAAATAATTAATCAGATAAGAAATGTGGTATAACATACATGGTGAATCCAAAACGCAGCCATGATTTTGAAGATTGGGGATCGGTGGTAATCGTGAAGTGTCGTTTTGTGACAAATAGCCCGCTGCTGCCACTTGTGCAGCAGCTAGATGAGTTTGTTGACTTCGAAGGATAAGTGACAACAACAGAGCTTGTTGCTGGTGTTGAAAAGTATTATTCGAAGCATTTGTATGAACATCATGAGCTGGAGGTTGATGGGCTGCTGCTAAAGCTGTGGCGGTCGCTAAGGTGGAAGATGGTACATATGATGAATACAAGCCAGACCCAGATAACTGTTGATTTGATACTGTCGACAACTGAGTTCGTAACAACTGATGAGACTGCAGTTGTTGTTGCTGTTGTATTAAAAAGTTATTTAGCGCTAGTGCTGCAGCTGCTGAAGTCATTGGATTAGGCGCGTCACAACCATTGTTCATGGAATATAACGGTGGATATATGAATTGTGATGGAGTGTAAAGTGATGCAGCAGGTTGTGTAGAAAACGGAAGGCCATAAATACTCATACTCAACGGATTTAGCATATTCGTTACCTCAGGATTAACATGAGATGTTCCTATATCTGTACAAGAATTTATTGGGGTAAACCCAGGATTGAAAGACCCACAAGTGAAAATAGCAGGAAACGAAGTCCCAGAATCAGGCACATGACATTTTGTTTCACCATTTTGGCAAGACCTTTCCAGTTTTTCGTCATTGTTACATACGACAGGTGATTCTTTATTTTGACTTGTTCCGTCTAATGAAGATGAGGTAGACAAATTTGCTCGTTTTGTAGGTAACCATTTCTATTGCGTTGAAAAAAGTATTCATACTTAGAAATAACTTTCAAAAAATTACAGTGCAATAAAAATGTCACTGACAAATTCATACCAATAATAAGTTGCATAGTTGTTGATGTCTGTGTAGTATTCTTTTTTGAACTCATGAATAAACTGTTCACTTGAAAGATCGATAATTCAGTTCATGTTTTCTAAACACAGATTCGTATACTCAGGGCTTTGAGTTACACTTTCTAAGAAGGCCAGCGATACAACGCGATCGCCTAAACAGAAGTAGAAAGAGCGCAACTCGAACCTGGGGATTTAGTGGTTGAAAATCAGACAACCTGAGTATCAAGACGTTGTAACATATTTAAAAGGATGAATAAATAAACAGTAAATACATAACTAAAGAATCAAATGTCTGACTTCATTAGGTTTCGCAACCTTGGAGTTTAGTATGTATACAACGTATGGAATCGTAAACACCTGTCTAGTAATGAATGGTTCCCAGTTGTTTTGACATAAGTTTCAGGAGAAAAAAGTATCTTCAAAGTAGTGGAGACAAAACCCATCAATGAGATTCTTTGCTCAATTACCTGATAGAATGATGAGATTGTTCATTAGCTGTATGAAACTAATAATCCCTACCACTGGAATCACTGCACGGAATATTTGTTTAACTTTTTTCGTGTTAATTATAAATAATTCATTTTGCTATCTGGTGTTTAATAAAGCTTTGAAGATAGCCATGGGAGCAGTCGATGATCTCCCTAAATTGTATATATTATCCGCATAGCCTTTTATTGTACAAACTGAATAAAGGAAAACATTTCGTGGTTTTAAGTGATGAACCAGTAAATTTTGTTTTATCGATAAACAAAAACGGTTTCCAACTTATCTAGGTCAAATAAATCCTAGATAAACGTTAACACTGGGGGATGCTCAGTTTCCGGTACTTATGATAATAAGCACAAAATGTATTTTCAATACTTTGTTACTGGGAGATGATTTTCTTTCAAACTGATCAATAAAATGGAGGGTTGCAGAAAAACTAGATAAAATAACAGATGTTTTTTATGTAAGATAAACTTTAGTAGAAGTTAGATGAAATATTTTCAGTTATTTTACTCAAATACGCATCAAGTTATCAGAAGTATGACAACTATAACATTCACGTATAAAATACGCACATAACTTCATATGAGCACAGAAGATAAAATGGGTGAGTAAACACTCAAGTTATCCATGTATTATAAATATAGATAATTTCCTCAAACTGATAAATCAGACGATGATAAGATTCTAAAATGTTAAGGTTATATCAATTACCATCAGACTGTAGTGGATCATAAATAATCCAGTTAAGTACTATAATTTTATGTGTAAACGGATATTATTATGGTTGCAAATGCGATAAAAAACGAAAGTACATACACAACTGAGGAATGTTAATATATAGGTAAATGGTGTAAAAAGATATTGCAAAGCTTTGAATAGTTATTCGATGCTAGTCATCCTCCAGAATAAAGGGAAATTGCGATTATTGATAGGCTAATTTTAAGATACTAATTACAAGCTATTTGGAAATCATCTAATCAGTCCGAAATATTAATTCAAAACTACTAGTGTGAAAATATGGCTACTAAGGGGATTAAATATACTTTGTCACTCAAACTAGCACCAATAATAACAGTATTTTGTTAGTATTGATCTAACTTTTCATCCATCCTACTTTTTTTATTTTTCACCATCCGACAAATGGATTACCGTATGAAATATGCGTCAGTGTGTAGTAGTATTTTAACTCTCTGTATGGCTAGAACCTTCAGGATAAAACCCGTGAGTTTGTTTTTACAGTCTAAAAAATTAATAAATTTTACAAAGTTTGGGGAAATGCAAACTAATTACAGCATCGTTTAACCGCATTTAAACTAGAAAATTATATTGATTCAAGGGAAACAGAATAAATCCGGTAATCAGAACTTTGCACCATAGTTAGAAATCTAATGGAATATTAAACAATCTGTTCAATGAGCCTGTAGGAAACATACTTTCTTTAAAAAATAAAGCATGCCAACATGCTGCAACAAAAAATCGTTGCTAGGGCTAGCGAAAATAACCGTGTAATTGGAGTTAAAACTTTATAAAGTATACGTATGTTATATACTATAATTAAAATAAAGCACTATGAAGCCAAAAAAAACGTTAATCAGGACAACATATAATGAAACAAGAAACAACAATTAAGTTGAACACAAAAACCCAAGCACATTAATTTTAAAGCAAAGCCAACGAGCAAAAACGGTAACTAAAAATTTAAAAAGTGAACCACCCACATGCATTTCCAAGTCATTTTCAAAACTTCCAGAAGCAATATTAGCCTCACGTTTCATACCGGAACGAATAAGTGAGGTGAAGGGATTAGCAGCAGTATTACTGGCAACTTCAGAATTACTTGTTACAATTGAAGAAACATAATTATCGACAGACGTAGTAGGAATGAATGCAGCTACAGCTGAAGGGAGATTAGCAGCATTGGTTTGCTGCTGTTGAACAGATTGGTATTGTTGTATTTGACGATTTGACATCGGATTCGCCAAACATGTTACAGCATTGCAATTATTAAAGCTTAAGAATTTTGACTGAGATAATGTGGAATTAAGCGCAACAAAAAACGAGCAGCTCATATGCGCACACATGTAGGACCAGCGCCCATGAGTAAGCAACCAAGCGTCACCAGAGATGAAGATATATATATATATACGTTGTGAGAGTAAGGAAGGAGTGAAAGTCAAATCAAGAAAGTGGAAAAATAAGAGCCACAAAAATACTGGTAAACAATCAAGTAATTTAAAGATTAAAAATTACCAAGGCTGAACTATATATATAATGATTACTTTACCCACATTATAAAATATCGGTTAGTATCAAGAAATCTAAAGTAATATTGGTCTAATATAGAAGTAGTGAGGCCATAATGAACAATCTAGAATAAGTGGATGGAGATAACTAGCAGTTTATGTCATGTATATTAGAACAACACAACGATTAAAGATATGTTCAACGACTGGTTGTATGTGATTATTCTATTCAAATTATGACAGCAAAAAGTAGTTTATTTGTTAAGATGTTCAGCAGATACTTTTATTCATTCATGCAGATAGCTTGTTAAATTGCTGCTACCATTAAGCTCGTAATTTGTAACCACATGATTTTAAAACATTAAGGAGTACAATACAATATCTGAACTCTTTAGAAAATATATACAGGATGAATAACCAAAAGCTGCTGCTTTACTGTACATAATGGGTTTACCGAATGCACAGATCCAATCAGAGTATTATTTAACAAGTTGCCTGCTCTGTGATAGCCTGGTATTCCGAATTTGACTGAAGGTTAATGGGGGAGAAAGTAATTATCTACCTAACCATCAACGTCACTATGCGAGGAATATCCTAACCTTTAACATGTAGAGACTAGTTTAATGCTACGACGCAATGAAACATAAGTTTCACTCTGACCACACAATTCCAATAAGTTAAGACCACGAAATAAAGCCTAAAACACAAGTATATACTACGCTCATGTGTGAAGTTAAACTAAAAACTTCACTAAGTATAATATTTGATCTCAATTAAAACTTAAAAAAACTTTTGCTGGTCTACTACTAATTTAATGTACCATTCAATTTACAAATTCTACGCCTGATTAAATGTTTTTTTCTTCTTAATTTCAGTTAGATTTGCAATCATAAATCACGCTCTATTTTAGAAATTAAATACTGGTCACAGATGTAATGTTACAAAGGCCAGAAGTAAATGAAATTTATTCTGAAGCAGTGCATATAAACTAGGTTCGTTAAAAAGAATTAAGTTTCTGAAGTCATTCTTCACCTGTTATAGTGCATAGAACAAGTATTGAAAATTCTAGACGTGTCCAAGTCAGTCTTCGATAATGAATGACACAACTGGTATACTTAACTCCAAAAAAACCAAGCAATGAGTGAAATGGTATACTACAAATTTTACAGTCACTATCTAAATTATAGGAAGTAGATTTAGACTATTTTCTTCCACATCAATAAACAGAAATGTGTCACACATTACTCTTGAGGAGCCGGTTATCTTACTAATCAAAATTCTTTTCCCACAAAAATATGATCATACAAACGTTCATTTTGGAGGATTTTTCTCTCTAACAAAGTCTCTTGTCCTCTATAATGTAATTTAATTTAACTAACATGACTATCCGCTAACTAATCTCGAAATTTAAGATAGAAAAAAACAGTTACTGAACAATAAACTACTTGAAAACAATAAATTGTAGTGTGTGTTTATACATTCACCATAATTTTTGATAACAATGATCCCAGAATCCACCCTTAAAACAAATAAACAACTAAATATGCGAGCAAAATACAAATGCTTTAGCTTTCAAGATGTTACAACACTAAACACATGTTAACAATGAATCAAACCGAAGCAACATCAAGGAATACGAGCAAATAACATATATCAATACAAATATGAACATCTATAAGCCATTATGAAGTATCAGTACTAAGATTGTGACTCACCTCAGAATCAACTGATGAGGACGTATCATTATTGATTGTTGACTTTGAAATAACCGAATCATGAGGAAATATTGAGCATGAAGATAGTGTCGATGATGTTGGCAACACACTGGCAACTTGATTTGCCTGTTGTAGAACAGCTGCCGCTGCTAATAGTGCTGATGCACTAAGAGATGCCGGATCAGGTACAGAATTTAGAGGAGTTAAATATGTTCCATAAACTGATCCCCCAACAGTTGACTGGAGTAATGTAGTAGGTGGCCATCTAAGACTTGAAGGGCAACTAGCTACTGAACTGAGAATGGGTAAACCAGTCGGTAGCGTCTGTTGCAGCGGTTGCATTGAAACGAGATTGGAAGTCTAATTAGGGTAGTACAAAATAAATCTGATCAAATGTTTAGGATTGAAAATTTCATATTTAACTGTCCATTGATACACTGACAAAATTTAAAAATATTCCGAATGACCAGATAATCCACTTTTAAAAAATACTACCCAACGGTCTAAGTTGACAGCAGTGGCACAGATAGCTATTATAAAACAGATTATGAAGTTACCATATCATTAGAAGTAAAAAATAGTTTAGTTTATGGCAAGTAGAGATGAGTTGAAAATACTATTAAGATGTTAGTATACACATACAACATATGCTGCGCACCCACACAAAAATATTACGATTTCAGTACTGAATGCGATAAAATAACTATTGGTTCATACAATAATCATATTATTATTGTCGTAACTGTTGTCGTTAGTACACTTTAGTACATAAAAAAAACAGAACCTGGTTAATAGTTATGCACTTCTAACACACATACAACACATAAGTGTCGATACGCACACACAAAATCGACAGAAATACGAATAAATAAAAAGGGGTGCTTGTATGGGTTGGATCCGGACCGATAGACAGGCAGTTAATCTACCATATATGTCAATGAATCATCCTTCATTTAAGGTCAGACTGGTACTGCTCACTCAAAATAAAGATGTGAATCAGGAAAAATCAAGAAATACTAAGAGGGGGAACGGAGCAATGGACCAAATAGCTTAAGTAAATATACACGCTATATCATGCAATATTTTCAAGAGAACCAATGTCAAAACAATGAACAACCATAGATATGAAGTAAATTGAAAATTATTTATTTAGTACGTAGATGGGTCTTAAATTTACATAGGACTACAAAGACATTGGACATTAACTCCGTTGGATTGCGGCTCAGTGATCTACTGGTTGTGTCCGCGCGAGACCAGAGGTCCTGGGTCTGAGTCCCCCGTGAGGGATTATGGATGTGCATTGCAGAGTTCCACAATTGGACGAAATGGCCGTTCAGTGTTTCTAGATTTTCAATTGGTAGTCTAACGTTGATCGGTTCATGATCTCAATTAAAACTACAAAGCCGGATATCAATAGTTTTAGCGTATAGTTTGATTGTATCGCATGTTGAAGTTTTATCACTGGAGGTCTGCACAAATCCGCAGATCAGTCAGAAACATTTTTGTGGATACACCACCATAGACGGTAAATCAAGAAATGTATACAAAATAAACAAACATTTTTTTCAAACCAACGAGTACGAAAAGTCTCTGGTCCGAACAGATTATTACCAATTAACTTACTCTTAACTCAGACAAACGTTGTTGATTTTCCAATAGTTTCCTTTGTTCATCGCCACGTTTAATAATAGCTTCGATTTGGTGTGGCGGGGGGTGATAATATTTACAGTGAGAAAACTTGCAGAGTTTCCTCTAAAACAAACAATTAAAGACCTCGTGAACAAATTACAGAATGGTACACACTAAATGCTAATGTGGACTAACAAATACATATGATGAGCGCTATTAAAGGTATGTCACTTGTAACTTTTTGATTGTTTACGCTGTGGAAGAATACGTTTTTGAAGAACCTGAAAAAACAGCTAACCCAAGGACAGCTGTTGAAGGCCAGCCACACACGATCTATTTGCGAACAGTTTTGGGGGTATTGGCTCAGTGCTTGTTAGGCTTTATGGCACCAGAAATCTTATAGGGTAAGTATGCTATCTTAAAGAAAGATTTCCACCTCATATCGTTGTGAGAAAATTGAATCATCAGAGGTGCTGTTTATCTGAAAAAAACATTCTACTTATCCCATATCCCAGCACTGTAGGCAGCAAAACTTCGACATCGGACAGTACATTTGTTGCTTCTGGTCTGGCCATTCTCCAACCGACCTACCTATCACAGTAAAATCCAAAAAAATTCGATATAGCTCAATTAATGCACTATAATATGTAACCCCGCCTAGAACACCAATGTACAAGTTACGATATATATGTGTACATATAAATGTAACAGTAAGGAAAATTCAAGAAGACATTACAGTAAATTTGACCATAAACACTATCCAAATATATCTCTTGATAATAGCTATATACACAACTCGAGTTCCATGGAATTGATAAATACATTTACATAGCCCACACAAATAATTCCAACAAAAAGTGTAGTAACAAGTGATACACTATGTCTAACACCAACTTCCCTAATCGACAATACGTTTCGATAACCATACAAGAGTGAACCAAATAGAAAATCTTTCCAGTAAATTTGGAAGCAGATCATCAACGGTTCATTTAAATAATTCCTTAAACAAACAGCCAAATTATTCGGATCACCCGACACTGGTTAACTGATTGAAACCGATTGAACAGCTCCCAAATTATCTCTACAGTAAACAAAGAAATTCCTTCAAAGAAGGATTTTTGCCACCTCATGCTCAGTCTTCTTAGAAAGTTACGTCGTAACAGTCAATCGTCACAGTACTTCTAACGACTACATAGTATGAGCAATATATATACCATGTCAAAGAATTCCAGTGATTTGATCGTCTAGGGACATTTTGCTTCTTCAAGTCGGCTTTTATTCAGTTTCAATAAATAGCATCAAGATCACAACAAATCAGTCGAAACATCACAACACAACAGGTGGCTAAACACTACAAGTGTACTACTATAAATGAAACGTATAACTGAACAGTACGGGCACACTCACTTTAATGAAGTCGTAACATACTGTTACATAGCCATTTTCTACTCGGACAGTTACAGGTGGGTGGGCGTAAGGACATGTACTTCCCAAAGCACAGCAATGAAAGCTTGATTCATTCTCATTTTGACAGCTTGTAGTAGATGAACACTCATTTTTTGTACTAATGCCTTCCAACTTTATAGAACATTTATTTTCAATCTCCATAAGCTCTTTCTCAGATCTGATAGTATTATTTTGCAAAGATGAGTTTGATATTCCCAAAATTGATGTACATACACGCAGCTTAAGCCACCGTGAGTCTCTGGAGCCAGAAGAAACATGGTTTGATTGTACAGATACGGGAGATGTCGAAATTTGTTGATTAGTTACACAACTGTTGGAGGCGGAATGTAGAGAAACTAAAGATGATGATAATGAGGACGATCCTGATAAGTTAGGGCTGTTTACATTTCCGAATGTTGAATTTTGCTGATGAGCTTGCACTCGTGATGCTGGTTGGATAGAAAATGATGTGGGCGTAGACCCTGGAATATCATTTGTATTTGAGAAGCCTGCAATCGCTAGTAATGGCTTTGTAAGGAATGGTATTGCAGACTGCAGAACAGTAAGATCTGGTTTAAAACATTCGTTACATTCCGATGTGGTAGTCGTGGAACAATTGTTTGGAAAAGGATTTGAAAGTGGAGAATGCCTTTCCAGAAAAAGTGAACAGAGAAAAAACATCATGTACGGTTAATGGAATTGATAACTACAGGATGAACATTCCATAAATATATTAATGATAACACAAGAATAGTCAGAACTCATTGTCTTTGAACAAAAGTTTTTCACTCCCAACAGGTTCAGGTAAAAATAAAAAGACAATTACAACTTGAATTTTTACCTGGGATGCATAATATTAGAATTACTGACTAGAAATGACATTTTATTAACTTCGTTTACAAGAGTATCACACATTATGAACACTAATCTGTCACTTAAGATAAACTGATGTTATGTTATCTGCCTCTTAATGCTAATGATGCCTAAGCAGCTTAATAGGTCTATAATCCCGGATCTAGGAAGCATGAATTAAAAACCGAAAGATTATTCATTTCTTTAAGATTGTACGTATGCCTAATTAATGAGTATAGTTCGACAAAAAAGTATAAGGTTTCCTAACTATTCCTTATAATGATCTAACAATCTAATATCAAACAAACCTTACTATTTCACTAGGATTGAAGCACAAAATAGCCCATCTAAAGGATTTAAATATAAATTAATAAACTATGGCTAGTACACAGACACGAATGGATAGAATTTAGATTCACTAAATGGTTTAGTCATAACAGACTTAAAGTAGGACATGAACGCAAACATAAATAATTAAGAAATGAAAACGATTTATAATAATTAATCGAACTACCAAAGCATGAAAATTTCATATCAAGCTAAGCAAAATAGTCATACTAAACTAACCTTTCTACAAAAACACGGACTCGAGCCGTACAATACAGAAATCAGACTTTAAATAAAGCCACGAAATAGATGCTCGTTTTGAAGACAAATTTCGTATGTCCTAACGAAGCATGTACATACGTATCAGGTTTTACGCTGTGACTGAATAGTCGGTCGAACAGTTGGTTATAGCCAATAATTATATATTAAATCAAGAGCACAGAAAATCCCAGATCTCTATATATTTCAGTCTAAGGTTAGAAAGTGTGTAAGGACACGCCCTGTGTTGCAAGACTAAACTTAAACTATCATAAAATGTGCAGTAAATATTTCTTGATATGGTAACAATCAACTAACTAGAAATATATCTCAGAAGTGACAATTTACCTATTGAGTATTGGTTTCTCCATACAATTAGAATAAGGATTTCGAACCACTGCAGTTATAATCCCGTTTCACAAATATTTGTTTCAGTGGCAAATGACTAACAATGATTCCAAAGCTTAATGTTATACAGTCACTTTAGAGGATTCTTTACTCGTCTGATTTTCATAAAGCCGCTTTTTTATAAAAAACAAGACGTGGACAATACGGCGTGAACATGTTGGTCATGGAAGGTCAGTTTTTACTTCTCAATTGATCCTATATATAGTACCCTAGATTTACTTTTGATTTGCTGATATAGTGATAATTGTGACGAAGTTAGTGTCGTACACAATTAAATCTAAGTCTATGTACTCGAGTCCTTAGTAAAGCTTTCCTACATATGCAACCAAAATTAAGAGGCAAGTTGAGTGCAAATACTCGAATTGGCCGACACAGACAACCGTCCACTAAGTCTGACGACAATCCTCCCCAAACATCCTGGACGATGTATGAAGCGTCCTCTTCTGCTTAGATTACTTAGCGGCATTTATCAGTCGCAATTACAATCGAAGTAATGGATGGGTAACCGTTTACTGAATCCCACAGTTAAGGAGCTAAAGTATTCTAAACAACCAGTACCAATGTTTGTAGTCTTTTAGGTGATAGAAGAGATTTCAGTAAATTCCATATTCTTGGTAATCTGTACGCATTCCAAAGCTACCTATTTCGTTTCGAACGTATTCATTAGAGAAATAAAAGTATTCTGTTTAATAGAAGTTGGAAAAAAAGCAATATTCGTCCTTTAGTTTCACTAGGTCCACCATGTTGACATACTGGATGCTATTATCTAAGCTTGGCATGTATATTTACCCTTTCACACAACAACGACAAAATTTTTTACAAAATATTCAGCGAAGTGGATCTTCACTATCAAAGAATCGTGATTAGGTGTAATCAACCAAAAATGGATTACTTGCCAAATTGATTGTTCTCAGTAAGTTATTTAAATATTCATCAAAAAATCTCATGTAAATCAAAAGTTTGTTGTTTCAGAAAATAGATTAACCGGCTATGCAAACAATAATCCGTAGAACTAAGTGTTCTGGCATGAAAACGTTATAAACATTGGTAATAAATGTCTGTATAATTTGAGCGATTTAACTCACAACATGGTTATACACAATCTCAAATATCCTTGATGTAATATGGCTCAATAAATTTTAATTATCCATAAAGAGAACAACAAGAATGCCGACTTCAGCTAACCAAATATGTGGTTAAGTCCAACGTTTATCCACGCGATTAAGGTAGACGAAAATGTTACTTTGTAAAGTGGCCTCAATGGGGTCTGACCCGGTGTTTGATTGGACGAGAAAAATGTTAAAACATGCAGCACTCAATGGACCATGGACTTCAAGTGAGATATCTAGACATATCTCTATCATTCTGATTGGCTAAAGATTCATTCGATGAACTCTCTAGCCTTCAATATTATTCATCTATTCTTAAATTTTACCAAGTTAAAAGTCATCCCCCTGTGTTATTTAATCACACTTGAAAGTTCAGTGTGTACATCGGACACAATTTTGCCTCTCCCCCTTTAATGAAATCAGCATCCAAGTAAGATAGTTCTATTTCATTGGTTGTATAAACCTGGTCATTAAAATCGAAATACATATGATAGAATTATTTCAAAATGTTCAGATTGATGTTCTTGATTCATATGCGTGTGTAACGTAATCCATAAGTTACTAACATCGGTCCCGTTTAGCCTTTACAGCAGCAGTATAAATATTATGTCATTGAACAAGGAGAAGCCATTAAGAATACTCCCAGTCCCCTAAACCAAGCTGAACATAATTATATATATATATATATATATATATATATATATATATATATATATATATATATATATATATATATATATGACTAAAAAGGAGGAGAAATAGATTCGTTTTATCTTGTTACTTTATTTTGTTTATTAGGTAGTATAATTCTAAATGTAGGTAGGTTTTAAATATGTAATCAACTCAACAAATTATATCAGGCAAGTTACAATATCGTTGTGTTCTCATAAATAATTAGATGGAAAGACAGGTACACGTTAAGGCCGTACACTAGACATGGTTTGAACACAAACTGTAGTGTATTAAATCATGATGATTTACTGTAGATTACCGTTCAATAGTTTTTGTAATAAGTTTTCAACCATTCGCCCATAAGTCCGTAGTTCATCTTGACTTAGATTGTTCAATGTCTCAGGATGCTGTTGATAATGCAATATGTTGCCCATAAATTACTCTTACAAAACTATAAGTAAGTACTGGATAGTTCGTTATTTGCTCTTTTATTACTTTTAAAAGGTTCATCATCAGATTATTACTGAAATCACAAACTGACCAAAGTTGGATAAGTAGTGAAAACCTGGAAACACTGGACGTCTGTTTTGTCCTACTGTTGAAAGAGGTTTGGGTTTCAAATAAAAAGAACAATTTCATATTTTATAAAAGAATACACAGTGCTTGGAAGATACTTCAATTTTAACGTCCATCAGGAAAGTAAACTATAGAGAAAGTTCTATTCAGTACAACAAATGAATAGTTCGAAATTATAACTGGATCAATATTGCTTTACTAAATGAGCTAAAATCAAGTTGTTAACAATTTTAACTATACTTTTTCTTAACCACACTGGGAGGTGCTCGCAGGCCCAAAAATACAAGTTTCTAGAATATCAGCCAATATAAATCTCTCCACAACAGCGATTGAATTGATTAATAAAGAAAGAAGTGGCTAGTCTAGGTAATTTATCTTTCAATCTCGGAGTGATCATCGGAATTGTAGAAAACAATAATTGTAGTTTATCTGCATTAGAAGTTATTTAGATTGCTCTGTGTCACTTTAGTATTGGCATTTCGCTGGATGCATCGCCTCTAAATTGTAAGCGCATATACAGAGGCTTTTTGTTCACGGTCAGGTATTCTTTATACCCTCTTTTCTTGGCTAAATGTTTATAAATTTCTCCGGATATCGATCTTTCACAGTAGTATGCGATGTAGCAGCTGTCGTCGACATTGGTGTCGTCGTCGTAAGAGCAATACTAAGTCATGACAATATTTTTTACATTTATATAATTTAAATAAATCATACATACTATTATTAATGTGTTTTATTCAAATAATAATGGATCGAGAAAGATCATGTCGAAAGTAAACACGTTGAAAAATAATTAGTATATATATCCTCATCATAAAGAAATGTAAACATATGGAAGAAAGTTGTTTTTGCTTTGTTTTGACCTAGATGAATAAATTATTCTTTAGTTAATAATAGTATCTTAGAATAATGTTTCCACTTTAACCACATCTATAGAGCATATGGTCTTGATTCCATAATGAAGTGTCTTAATCAGGTTTCTTTTATATTGTAGAGCGACAAAACTAAGAAAGTTTGTATATAGGCCATACAAAGTGGTTTTCTTGTTTATGTTTCTTCTTAGCGATTTATCTATCCTTCTTGTAAGAAGAACACATAGAAAGGCTATTCTACCACTATTTTCCACTTCACATGTGAATTTTGTAGACGGATTAACTTCATTAAATCTCACGAGTGCTTCTATCAGGTTAATATGGTCGTTACAAAGGATTAACGCATCGTCTATATATCAGCAGTGAAGTGAAAAATTGTCACTCTGTTGTACCAGTGAACCGTTTTCTAGTTCAGCGAGGATAATGTCAGCCAATATGGAACCTAGTGGTAAACTCAGAAACACGATCTATTTGTCTATGTTTCACCACTGAATTTGAAGTTTACATTCATAGTATATTTTAGTAATCATCTTCACTGGAATTGTAGTCTCTATTTCTTGTTCTCTAAGTTGCTCACAAATATATTCTACAGTCTCTCTGAGTGGGACATTTGCAAACAATGATGTTACGTCTAAGGACATCATCGTTTGTCCTTTAGTCTATGTTTTCGATCTTGTCGATGAACTGGAATACATCCTTAATGTTATGCTTCACTAGGTGTTTGTGAAATGGTTTTAAAATGGTTACTAACCACTTTGCTACAGTATGATAAGGGGAATTATATATGTCCAATCTTGGTCTCAGTGGGATATTCGGTCTTTTTACTTTCGATAGTCCGTTTATCATTGGTAAATTAGTACCTATGTTTGAATGAATTACCTGTTGATTTCTGAGCACTTTTAAAGATCTGGTCAGTTCATTTTCTATCTTATCACTGACGTTCTTTTGGTCATTCAGTTTTTGGAATTTTAGTTGATCAGTCAAGATTTTATTCATCTTGTCAATATATTCATTTTTTGTTAAGTAGGCCAGTTACCGTATCTTTATCAGGTTTCGTAATAATCAAATTTTTGTCATAAAAAAGCTCATTGATAGTTTCATTGTGCTTTTTTAACAGTTAAAATGTTTATGTGGTCATATCTACTGTTCTTAAACTGATATTTGTATTACAAGCAGTCCTAAACTCATATGTTATAATTTAAAATGATGTACTTTGCCTTAAGCCTGGACAATTTTTGGGTTATTGATTTGAATATATAATTACAGAGCCTGAAGACAAATCATCGAAAAGAATATTCTTTGTTCATATATCTGTGTTTTAATATGATGGGAATTTTTCAGCGATCAACATGTAAACTATCAGAACTGATCTATAAAAATCCTATACAGATACCACTGTAATGATATGTAGAGGTGTTTACCGAAAAGCAATATTTAGCTACATTTGAAGTTTATTGATCGGATGTATAAGTTTTCTACCAAAGCTCCCCCTCATGGTGGAATGTATTGGTACTCTTCTACATTCATATAGTTGAATTAAAACTCCACCATGTCAAAAGTGTCATGTTCCCTAATATTTCAAAAATCATTTCAACACTGATAATTTATTAACATGAAAGTGAAAAGTACCAAGTTTGATAAGGTTCAACAAAAAGCATTTCTTATGCTTCCTATCGAAAATAAATATCGAACTTCAAAGTTGTTGCACTAGAATAGTTCGTTAATATCTCACACAGTCATGACCAAAAAACAACATAAAATCAATGTTGACGGGATAATGAATTTATTCTGAGGTAAATGTCAAAGAAGGTGAAATAGTTACACTATCTATAAAAAGGCTATATGATTCTTGAAATGTGAATTATGAAGAATCAAACAACCTGAATGTTTCACTTAATATCTTTGTTTAGTTTAATCAAAGATTATAACAGTTAAAAATAACTGTCAATGAATTTTTCAAACATAAAGAAAACATATTTAATTTAGTCCGCTAAAGCTTCCAACATTGGAACTAAACTTTAAAGATATTTGGGAAAAATCATTGTTCATTGTTTTTAATGTTTTCTAATCTTTTAATGTAACATATATATTAGTTCAGTTGTAGTGTTCATTGATTGTTATTCCGAAAAGTTTACAGGTCTAAAATGTATCATTACAAGAACACTTATTGGATGTTTCAGGTTAATAAAGTTGGTAAACGAAACTAATAGTCTCTTGTTACTTCTCTTCTCTACATAAAAATATTTAGTTAATTTATATTTAGAACAAATTATTTAGTACGAGCAATTACGATTTATTTCAAAAGCTGTACCATCAGTCACGAACTAACCATACTTCAACTTACTTGCCATTGATTCTGTGAAAAGTCGTGTCCGAAAATCTGAAATCGCAATCTACTTAAAATAAAGAGGATATCGGTTTTCTAACAGGTAAAAGAAAAATTTGCTCAGTGTGGACTATTCAGCAGTTGAATTTTAGTGAATGTGTGATCATTTTAAAGATTGCCTGCATCTTATAGTGAGATTTACCCTGAAGACAGTTTTACCAATGAAATCAATTACCATTTTAATGAATATATACATCATAATAGAAACCTGAAATGTTTACCACTGTGATATTAGTAGTAATAACAACTAAGAAATTACGAAATGAAGAATTTGTCAAATTCAAATACCTCTTTTTGTATTCATTATTCATTGATTTGTAATAATACTGTGTTACCTATACAAATGAGAGAAATCAATAAGCATAGTCATGATAACAACTTACTCCACACAAATTATTTTATCTTAGTCACTGTCAAGTAATACTAATCCATTCACAAATAATGTTAATTTTGAAAAAAAATATGATTCCATTTGTAATCACATGCTATTGTATTCATCTCTAATGAATTAAAATCATTCTGTTGTAATGACTTGTATTTGTATCAGTTTTACACGTTAACTGTCATAAATTTATCGACACAGTGTTGTATTTTTCCACCGCTGATATCAAGAGCTCTATGTGATCGTTTCATCTTGGCATTTGTACACTATGAATGGATGTCACAATTTGCCTACATATACGTTGCTTGAGGATATTTTTGAATTGTGGCTAGTAGTAGAATCCAATAGTTAGTTTTCGTCAAATCCAGTACCCTGTGTAACTGAATGAAATAACCATGTCTTTTTTGACTGATCTTAACGTTAATCAAATAAAATTGTTGAGTAACTAAAGGTTAAATATGTATTTCTATAAATATCACTATATATATGACTGATTTGTCATTATAAAAGAAAAATTTCTATTTGTCTTAGTGAAATCTCTAACTTCTTGTACTTCTTTAGAAAATTATTAGTGAAGGAACACGTTGTAAGAATAGAAAATACTGACAATCAAAGAACAAAGTATGCTAATGACCAACTAGTCAAGGCGTTACACTGTTTTTTTGCTAAATCTCTCAGTTCATTTTTTATTTGAGCAAAAATACCATTCTGAATAGTTGACTACTTGCATTCAATGTTCTATCGTCATTAAATTGTAAGCATTATCAGCATGAGGTTGTGGATATTGTTGAATTTTATTGAAATCATGGACTGATTTAAGTTAAACTATCAGTTCGTACGATTCAAGAGTGCAGGATCATGGATGAGCACCGCTGAAGATTCCCACACTAGTGCTTTTAGGTGTTCAATGGTGGTCTAACTTGGATCAGTTCATGATTCAAAAGTAAATATTATGTTTGTGCTTAATCTCTTCTGTCATATTTGTTAAATACCTTATTACCGTTTGTGTTTATGATTTGTAAAGTATATTAGCAACAGATTGTATTTATTTTGATCGCTTGAAGGCTACTAACTACACACAACACTCTCTCCTTCTGATTTCATTTCTTCGTGACGTACTTCAACTTAATTTGTTTGATTATTGATCAAATATCACTGATTCTCCCGAATATTTGTCGAGGTACCTCTTAAAAAACACAGCAGCTAAATTTACCAAATGATCTGAAATGTACAAACAGTAGATGATAAACGTATATTATATTTAAATACATCTGATTAATTACGTAGATTAGAAATTTTGCAAGCAGTAAAAAAACTTGAGAAAAAAACAGCATTGGGAGCAAAATATGTAGACATATGAACAGATAATAATCATAATAACCACTACTATTATTACTATATTTATTACACAAGTGAATTTGCAGTGGTATGACCGAGATAATTCCTTAGGATTCGTTTATCAATCACCTTGATAACCGTTATCATATAAATCCAAACGATTCAACAGTTCAGAAGACAATGAGAAGCAGCAAATACGGTTTATCAACGAACAGCACAGATAACAAAATTACAAGCATATCGAGTGAATTGGAGGAGAGAGACTAATGCGCGCGAGAGCAAGTGAATACAGAGGTGGATTTATAATCACATCAAATCAAGGCGCAGAGAGGCAAGGCGAAGTAAGACAAAACAATTAATAAGATCTAAGCACAAATATATATGGAAAGGAAAATGATTGATTGAGCGATATTTGAGTGAAGAATGTGTGTGTCGGCTGTCACATGTGATCAATTATACGCGCTCAAACAGACATATTAGTGACCATAATAATGCAAAGAAATAGACAAATTATTACTATTCGAATAACACTGTCTGTCAAGTAATGTAATAAAAGGGCTTGACAAAATTAACCGTATCAAAATTAATTGTAGGAGAGTTGCTATAAATCATGACAAAACGGCAGAAATGCTAGGTGTGATTAATCTCAACAGCATTGTCTTTTCACAAACTTGGAAGTTTTTAGTAGTTTTAATATCATTTTAGTACACCTTGAATGATGAAATAACGACTTACCATCGTACTGTCTCCATTACTCATATATTCTAAAGCAATTAATCCTTTTGATAAATTTCGATAGTGTAATAAGAATCTTCGTCCTTATGTTTTCTAATTAAAATATTTTTATGCGGATACTGTCTTTTCGAATTGTAGAATAATCAATTCCTGATAATTAACTTATTACCCTGATTGGTTTAATCTCATATTAGGTACATTTATAGTCTGTGGTAGTTTTGTACAGTTCAAAGTTGACTTTTATCCTAAACTGACATGATTTGGAGGAACATTGGAAACCATACGTATTAGACAATTAAAATAACCCATTGTGTCATTGAATAAAAATAAGGAGAATTCAGCGAAGCAAATTTTCTCTTCGACAAAATCGTTTACTTAAGCTGTACATTCGTATTTATGTTAAATATTTCATCATCTAGGGATTCGAGGTCCAATCATCATAGGAGGTGAATGTTAGAGAATAACCGAAAGATGAAATATAGTTTACAGGTCAGAATTATGAAAGATAATTCGTCCGCTCGACAGATATCAAGAAAAGTGAAAAATAGGAAGGTAATAATAATGCTTACTTACTTACTTACGCCTGTTACTCCAAATGGAGCATAGGCCGCCGACCAGCATTCTCCAACCCACTCTGTCCTGGGCCTCCTTTTCTCATTCCATCCAATTCTTGTTCATCTTTTTCATGTCTATTTCCATTTCTCGCCGTAATGTGTTCTTTGGTCTTCCTCTTTTCCTTTGGCCTTTAGGATTCCATGTGAGGGCTTGTCTTGTGACGCAGTTGGGTGCTTTTCTCAATGTGTGCCTTATCCACTTCCAGCGCTTCTTCCTGATTTCTTCCTCAGCTGGGATCTGGTTTGTTCTCTCCCACAGTACGTTGTTGCTAATAGTGTCCGGCCAACGGATCTGAAGTATTTTGCGTAGACAACTGTTAATAAACACCTGTATCTTCTGGATGATGGCTTTCGTAGTTCTCCAGGTTTCCGCCCCATACAGTAGAACTGTCTTGATATTTGTATTGAAAATCCTGACCTTGGTGTTGGTTGACAGTTGTTTTGAGTTCCAGATGTTCCTCAGTTGTAAATATGCTGCTCTTGGTTTGCCAATCCGCGCCTTCACATCTGCATCAGATCCACCCTGTTCATCAATGATGCTGCCCAAATATGTAAAGGTTTTTACATCTTCCAATTCTTCTCCGTCAATTGTGATTGGATTGGTGCATGCCGTGTTGTATCGGAGAACCTTGCTCTTCCGTTTGTGTATATTGAGACCTACTGCTACTGAGGCTGCTGCTACACTGTTCGTCTTCTCCTGCATTTGTTGTTGCGTTTGGGATAGAAGGGCCAGATCATCTGCGAAGTCCAGATGGTCCAACTGCATCCTAGATATCCATTGTATCCCGTGCTTCCCTTCAGATGTTGACGTCTTCATGATCCAGTCGATCACCAGGAGAAAGAGAAAGGGTGAGAGTAAGCAACCTTGTCTGAGATCGGTCTTTACCTCGAACGACTTTTTCAACTGCCCTCCATGCACGATTTTGCAGTGTAATCCATCATATGAATTCTGTATGATATTGACTATCTTCTGAGGCACGCCGTTGTGTCGAAGAAGTTTCCATAGTGTTGTTCTGTCCACGCTATCAAATGCCTTTTCGTAGTCAATGAAGTTGATGTAGAGTGATGAATTCCATTCAAGTGATTGTTCCACAATGATCCGTAGAGTTGCGATTTGGCCTGTACACGATCTATCCTTACGGAATCCTTCCTGTTGGTCACGAAGTTGGGCGTCTACGCAGTCCTTCATTCTGTTTAACAATACCCTGTTGAAGACTTTTCCCGGTATTGAAAGAAGAGCGATGCCCCTGTAGTTATCACAGTTGCTGAGATCGCCTTTCTTCGGTATTTTGATCAGAAGTCCTTCTTTCCAGTCTTTTGGTACTTGTTCCTCATCCCAAATCTTATTGAAGGGAATGCGGAGTATCCTTGCAGTTGCCGCTACGTCTGCTTTTAGTGTCTCTGCTGGAATGTTGTCTGGTCCTGCTGCTTTGCCACTCTTGATTTGTCTGATGGCCATGCTGATTTCTTTAATTGTTGGTGAGCCAACGTTGATTGGGAGGTCCGTGGGTGCTGCTTCGATGTTGGGTGGGTTCAGTGGAGCTGGTGTATTCAAGAGTTCTTTGAAGTGTTCTACCCACCTGTTTCGTTGCTCTTCAATGTTGGTGATTACCTCGCCTCCCTTGCTTTTCACTGGTCGTTCTGGTTTGCGGCGATTTCCAGAGAGTTTCTTTGTTATGTCATACAGTTGTCTCATGTTCCCTTCTCTTGCAGCCTTTTCCGCCGTCTTTGCTAGATCTTCTGATGCTCTTCTTCACTTGTTTGTTTACTACTGTGTATTCAGCTTGTGCCTTGGCTTTTCCTGCTCTTGTTCGACTGGTATTGATTACTGCCTTCTTGTTTCACCTTTCTTGAATCTTATCCAGTGTATCAACAGTGATCCATTCCTTGTGATGGTGCTTCTTGTGACCCAGGACCTCATGACATGTTGAAGTGAATGCCTCTTTGATCTCCTTCCAGTTGCTCTCCACAGTAGCTGCTTCTCCACTGAGTAGATCATGAAAGGCCTGGAACATTTTGCTGAGGACTATCTTGAATTTGTTGAGTTTGTTAGTATCCTGAAGAAAGGCCGTATGGAACTTTAAAGATATTGTCCGCCCCGCTGTTCAGTGTTTCTTGAGTTTCAATTTCATCTTGGCGACCAGCAAGTGATGATCTGAGGCTATATCAACTCCTCTCTTGGTTCTCACGTCCTCTATAGTCCTCCTGAACGTTTTGTTGATGCAAATATGGTCGATTTGGTTTTGCGTGGTGTGATCCGGTGAAGTCCATGTGGTTTTGTGAATGCGTTTATGTGGGAATATGGTGCCGCCTATGACCAGTTTATTGAAGGCACATAGGTTTGCAAATCTCTCACCATTTTCGTTTCTTTCTCCCATTCCATGTCGTCCCATGATGTCTTCATATCCAGTGTTGTCCGTTCCAACCTTGACGTTGAAATCTCCCATCAGAATGGTCAGGTCCTTTGTTTGGCACTTCACGATGATTGACTGCAGCCTATTGTAGAATTGATCTTTAGCGTCTTCATTGTAGTCGTTGGTAGGCTCATAGCATTGGATGATATTCATTGTAATGCCCTCCTTTTTTGTTTTGAACGAGGCTTTGATGATCCTTGGTCCATGAGATTCCCATCCTATAAGCGCATTTTGCGCTTGTTTGGACAGCATCAATGCAACTCCTTGTGTATATGGGGCATTTTCTTCTTCATGGCCGGAGTATAGCAGAAGCTCTCCTGAAGTTAGTCGTTGTTGTCCAATGTGTTTCACTGATCCCAAGTACCTCTAGGTTGTATCTTCTCATTTCTGCAGCAATTTGGAAGGCTCTCCCGGGGTTCCACATTGTACGAACATTCCATGTACCTAAATAAATGGTCGCTCTGGTTGTCAGAAGGGGAATCGGCCTCGTAACTTCCGAAGGAATTCGGCTTTCATCATGAGGCGTCATAGTTCTTCTAAATGAAGACCTTCTGACTCCCAGGGCAGAGGTTAAAAGGTTTGAATAATTTTTTCTGGTTAGCGGTTTTTTAGCGAGTTAGTTTTCTACGGGATGGGGACCCTAACCCCATGCCCAACCCTCCTCCTCTATCCGGGCTTGGGACCGGCAGTAGCCCCCGTAGGGACTCCAGGCGGAGTTATAATAATAATGACTGAATAATAATCATAAAGAATTATTAAAAGATAAATAATAACGGATTACGATTTAAAATTACAGAACACTAATTAAAAAAAAACAGGACCAGAACATACTACGGAAGGAAATTAGGGTCAAGTAAGGATGAGAAGTTGAATGTATGGTAGTTGCAAGCAGAGTTCGAGCTTGAATTGGTGGATCTCCAACGCCCATGCAGTGCATAAGCTTTTGGTTCGTCCTCCTTGAGATCCAATTCCTTTGATTGTGTAGGTTAATTTTAAAGGAAGACTCTTTCGGAGCGACGTGTCCAGGGTTGAATAGATTCTCCTGTATTGAACTGGTGACTAGTTTACATTCTCGTTTTAAAAACAACACTGTAATGTTTTTAAATGAGTTTGGATAGTGATCACTGTTCGGCCTATGGAACCTGCAATTTTTTTATCCTTCTGTAAACATATGATTATACCACACAGCTATAAATATGAATTTACAGCTTAAGTAAACGATTTCGTCGAAAATAAAATTTCCTTCATCAGACAATTATTTATACACTTTTAATAATCCCTAGACCTCTGAGTTGAGTAATTTTGTGGATTAGTTGATGTTAGACATTAACACCGTTGGATGCCGGTTCAGTGGTCTAGAGGTCGAGCGTTCGCATGAGGGACCGAAGGTTCTGGCTTCGAGTACCATGTGAGCGATCGTGAATGCTCACTGCTGATGAGTCCCGTACTAAGACAAAACGGTCGTCTAGTGCCTCCAGGTTTTCAATGGTGGTTTAACATTCATCTATTCATGACATCAATCTAGGCTCAACAATCTCCACAATCCTATAATTTTAATAATATTTTCTCTTTGGATCAGCGGTGAACTGACATTTTACCAGGTAACTAATATGATTTAACTTCTTTCCAGTCTTGAATACAGCCTCACTCATACGATTATTATTCATTGAAACAAAGTTTTCACGTTCATTACAGTTTTTTTCAACTAAGAAAACAATTCAGATCCAAAACGTACTGGTCAAGTGACCTAAAACATTAAATCAACATAAAAGTACAATCAATGTGAAAAGTACGTAAATAAATAAATGTAAACAAACATTTTCACGAATATTAATTAGCGAGTAAAGCTTATTAGGTTCTGATTATAGGTAACTGATTTTGCCTAAAATTGCGACTTTTCTGCTAATCGCATCTCAATGAAAAAAATAATTAAAAATGTAAATTTCCAGTTAATTAACTTACGAAACTAAACTCATCAAAGTCTGTTGTAATGGAGATTGGTTGTACAAAAAATTTGAGATTACCTGAGGTTACAGCTCGGTTATTTATGGTACTGCGTTTAATTAGATTGAAGGAACGGTGTTTAACCTAACATTAACATTGTCATCTGGACGTATCCAATCACAAGTAAGTAGTGATAGCCCTGTCAAATTTCTTACACATTAACTGCCATCAGAAGTTGAAATGAATATCCTATTACCAAGGGTTTGCTTACTTACTTATGCATGTTACCCTCCACTCGTGGGGGATCATAGGCCACCGACGAGCATTCACCACTCAACTCTGTCGTGAACAATACTTTATAGTTGCTTCAAATTGCTATTCATTCTCCCAATGTCTAAATCCAATTCCAAACGTACTGTGTCAATTCATCTTCCTATTCTCACAATCCATTCACGATTCCGAATCACGGCTTTCTTCATGATGCAGTTTCATGATTTCTGTCAACTGTTTACTATCCAACTCAAGTGTGTTTGCCCAGTTTCATCTTCAGTTGGAAGTTGGTTTGTTCTCTCTCACAATAGGCTGTTGCTGATGGTATCAAGTCAATGGATCTGGAGTATCTTGTGTAGACAGTTGTTAATGAATACTTGTAAATCTATGATCATGGTTGTGGGAGTTCTGTGAGTTTCAGCCCCGTATTGGAGCGTCTAACACTAATGTTGGCTTGCATACAATTGATTTGAGTTACACTTGTTGTTCAATTGTAGAAATGCTGTCTCACTCTACCAATACTGACCTCCACATCCACTGCACATACTCATTGATGCTCCCTACTTGTGTGAAACTTTGCACACATTCCACAGTTTCCCCATCAAATTTCATTGTGTTGGTGTTCTCCGTGTTGTGTTTGATGACCTTGTCCATTCCACTGTTTATGTTGAGACGTACTGATGTAGAGGTTGTTACTACACTGGCTGTGTTGACCAGTATTTGTTGGTGTGTACGGGATGGGTTGTCTGGGTCGTCTGTGTAATCCAAATCGTCTAGTTGCATACAGGCTGTTCATCGTATTCAGTGTTTCCCCTCAGATGTGAGGGTCTTCATAACTCAGTCGTCGAGCAGAAGAGAGAGAAAGTGTGAGAGTAAGCAGCCTTGTCTGACACCGGTCCTCATTTGCAATGCATCTGTCAGCTGTCCTCCATGCACCACTTTGCACTGTACTCCATCCAATCAATTCCGTATGATGTTGACAATTTTCTCAGCTACTACCACCATAGTGTCGAAGAAGTTTCCACAATCTCTTCCTATCCACACTGTCAAATGCTTTTTTAAAGTCACGGAAGTTGATGTATAGTGACAAGTTTTGTTCAAATGATTGTTCAGTAATGATCTTTAATGTCGCATTAGATTTAAGACAAAGTTAGGTTTTGATCACGAAATGATATCAAATCATGAAATACTAAACAGCTCTTTCTTTCTAGTATAGGAATTTTTAGCTTTACATATCAGCAACGCTGATAAGGACCGAACCCATAAACCTTCAGGTTACTCAGCAAGTGAATTTCTCGATGTTATATGAATAGAGATTTTTCAATCAAACGAAAATATTGGCATGTCGGAAGTTATTTGGTGCTACAGAATTCAAATATTTTCTATTAATTAGAATAAATATTAGCAATCTCGACCTCCATTGAAATGATTACTAGTATATTCAGTGTTTTAATTATGAGGATGTTAAACTGCTTTACTAACCAATAGCATGCACAATTATATGGTGGACAAGGTTAGATAACATATAGCTAAAACGTTCCTGTATTCTTCCTTAAAGTATCGTACACTGAAAATTTGTGAATTAACAAGCATAGACAATAGAAGATTAAAATGTTCACACTATATTTTTAGTCCATCGAAATTCAGCCCCTCCAAAATAATACATTCCGGTAAAATTGGTCACCTATCACAAAATCTTATAGTCATATATATCATAATGTCGTAAGTGGAAAAGAATAGCAAGTCAGATCGAAAGAGGTTAGGCAAATAACCCGTTGAAAATCATTTTTTTCTGGTCTGGACAAAATAGAAGAAAAAAACTGTAAATGTCAACTAAGCGATCTGTTTTTAAAACAATCATAATGACAATTTAAATTAAAAAATTTTCGGTATTATTTGGATTACTTCTAGTTTAATGCTGTTATTATTTTTTTTATTAACTCAAAAGTAACTACATTATTTATCTAGGTATTTTGTAAAGAAAGTTGTACGGATTTGAAATAATTCGTTTGACGAACTAACATAAATTATAGCAACATTTGAAACCAAGTATCAGTTGATGATTATTTCATCCTTAAATGTGATTCTTTAAATATAATTTTTAAAAAAAAATATTTATTTACAAATTCCATTGGTTTCAAATTCATTCATATTGATTAGTGTTTTGTCGTCAAGAAGAAGCAATTTTAGTTTAGTACATTAATGGTCAGCGGTTATTATCATTGACGTAATCCTCAAAATTCATACTTGGATTGTGATAGTAATCACATAACGAAGTTAAAAAGTCATAGGTATAATTTTTCTCCTAATTATGTGGCAGTATATGTGTGAGGTTGATCATGAAGCATCATTTCATCCTTAGATCATACAATCAGCTCAAATATAAAAAGATCTGAATTATTAAGGTTTTCCCAGAAGTAAATAATAGGGAAAAAGCAGTCAGAATAAATGTACGGTGTTGGTGGTAACAACAGATTATATCATTGGACACACTATTAGTTTGTTATAGTGAGATTCTGATATTACAATTTATTGTAAGGTTTGACCTGATGGTACTTTCTGAGAGGACAATGATTATTTTAATGTTAAAAGATCCATCCCGTAACACATAGGAACACCGAAACAAATTCAGTCAGTTTTTTTTATTTCATGAGATTATTGTCTATTTCTATCTGCGATCATAGGCCTCAGCTCAGATTTGGTTGCAACTTTCTTCTGGGACCTATCCATTATTTAATATGGAAATAATATTTAGTTAATTGATGAGATCACTAGCTTATACAGATCTTTACATTAAACTTAACTCAAACAAAAAACTTCCATATCAATAACTGACAAACAATACTAATTCAGTTTCTTTCAAGAACATGTTATAAATTGTTGAGAGCCCCTAGGAAAAATCTTTAGAAGCTGAAGAAAGGCGAGAAATACTTCGTCCAGTCAGAGTTCAATGAAAACTTCTCAGAGTTCCAGAAAATGATGGAACATGTTATATGTGCTAACTGGATATTACTCATCTTATTACTAATACTGGTATGCCTCTAATAGCTTTAGGAAAATCAAGATCACCGATAAACCTACAAATTATCTAGTTTTCTATATCTCAACTAACCTTGAAAGTAAAATTTCTTTTCATATATATCGCCTTTGCATTTTATCTATGGATCAAGTGTATGAAATTTCTGAAGGACCAGGAAGTGGTTAGAATGTCAGATCTCAAGCGTTCAAGTATCGGTCATATGACTAATCTTTTCCTTTCCACTGGTTTGACTGACACATGTGATACAATTCTTTTTAACAAATGTATAGGGTTTATTCTGTTTTCTAGAACTCGGTCTCGATAAAATTCGAATTCAATGAAAAGTTGAACACAGACTATGTGCAACACAATTCACTAAGTTTTCCTCTAAAAAGTAAGCAAAACTCATTTAAACAATCTCACATATTAACAGGAACTAGCTATCTACAATATATCAGTGTAAAAGTTATATTATCACATTTTATTAGATGTTTTACCGCAAAAAAAAATTATTTCCATTTTGCTTTTATTTTATCAATTATGCGTGGTTTAGATCACAACACGTATATTTAATCAAGTATAATAACTTCACTCAAAAGTTGATCTCTGGTTTGAGTTACTTTTAAAATATCATTGATCTGCCTAGTGTGTTTACCAATTACAGTTAAATCTACTTTCTATACTCAAGGAATTTGGTAATCTTACATTAAAATATTCTTTATGTGAGATAACTCTAATGATAATTACATTGTGCTTTATATTTCTTGTATGGTAACATTCATCTGTCTGATCATCTGACTTCTTCATTATTGCTACTTTTTGTTTTGTTTTTAATGATAAATTTTATGTATTCTGAAATGAATAAAATGTTGGATAGGTTATATTCATTGTATTTTTTTTCTAAACAAAGCCTTCTTGTATACATATATCATTATTCAGAAAATAATAATACATGATACTAACTGAGTAATTGATTATTTATTTTTCATTTGGATAAACAAACATTAAATGATGGATAAAGATTTACTACAGATTTACAGAGATGTATAGCATTACTTTTACTAACATTTACAGGATCATAAATAGATTGATTACAGGTATTCAATAAACATGTTTTTATTATATACCAATATGTTACTGTTTATTTGATGTGCGTACATAAACTCTGTCTGTGATGACATTTTTCAGAAATAAATTTTGATTACAAGATGAAACGATATAAATGTGTGTCCTATGATTTATTATAATTCAACCAACTCCTTACTATAAAAATAAACTGGTACAACTGTTTTAAGCTTATGTGACGAATCGTAAACGATCGTTTTACATGAACTATGAACTCCTTACTATTGAGAACCTACCAAACAAGAGGTTCCACTACATGCTTTTCTTATTGCATTCAAAAAGTGTGGGGAGTCAGTGATTTTCAAAATTGTAAATCTGTTTACCCATGTAAATAGGATATTGATTCAGTTAGTCTCTACAGCATAGCAGTAGTTAGGTGAATCCTTTATGAAGTTATAAGAACACAGTTCGATAACCAAATGAGATCAGTTTGCCAATAGTTGAATTTTATCTTAAAAAACAGACAACTGGCCTACTAATCCAAAAATGTGATAACTCTAGATAATTAAAGGGTCCATTATCACCAAACAGCCAAAATGTCTTGTAATTAAACTTCTATATATAACAAATGACAATTAAAAGGAAGTAGAACAGTTCAGCTTTTTTGCAATAAACGAAAATAAAAGTCACAAAAACACGTAAGTAACTAAGTTAGTACAGTGATTATCAGAGGAATTCCGAACACACGTTTCATTCAATTTAGGACTTTTTAGATGGATGTACCAGGACCCTAATTTTAATATTTACTCCAGGACTCGAACCCAGTAACATCCCCTTAAAATGCCATTGCATTATCTACTGAGAAATTGAGTATCGATAGGCACTCACTCGTGCAACGGGTAGGAGTTTTAACTCTATTTGAAACGTTTTGAATCACAGTGTTGCTGACATTTTGACTGGCATTTAATCGTTTGTAGTTGGCATATGTGAACCTTGTGTGCATCGCCTTGATACAGGTTAATATAGAATAGTAATTATAATTGTAATGATAATAAGCGTAGTAATAAAAGCAATTATTATCATTATTCACACTGCTTTTTCACCTTTACTTCCTCGAATGTCAAGAGTGCACCAAATTGTTAGTTATTTTAAATCATTTTGTTTTTCTATAATTTTGATACATTGACATTCCAAATATATATAAGTTAGTTTCTTCCCACTGTTAATGTTATGATCTACCATTGATCAGTCTCTTTGAGAAATGTACATCCAGTGTAGACTGCCTCGATATCACCATTTAGTCAGCAATTTTAAAATCAAAGTTGGAATGTCAATTAGTATTAAAATTCAGAAAACTAAATTCGTACGACTTTGATTCAAAAAGTTATAGTGTCTTGGCTTCGAGATAATTCCTTGGGATTCGTTTATCAATCAACATGATAACCGTTATCATATAAATCCAAACGATTCAACAGTTCAGAAGACAATAAGAAGCAGCAAATACAGTTTATCAACGAACAGCACAGATAACAAAATTACAAGCATATCGAGTGAATTGGAGGAGAGAGACTAATGCGCGCGAGAGCAAGTGAATACAGAGGTGGATTTATAATCACATCAAATCAAGGCGCAGAGAAGCAAGGCGAAGTAAGACAAAACAATTAATAAGATCTAAGCACAAATATATATGGAAAGGAAAATGATTGATTGAGCGATATTTGAGTGAAGAATGTGTGTCGGCTGTCACATGTGATCAATTATACGCGCTCAAACAGACATAGTAGTGACCATAATAATGCAAAGAAATAGACAAATTATTACTATTCGAATAACACTGTCTGTCAAGTAATTTGATAAAAGGGCTTGACAAAATTAACCGTAATCAAAATTGGTTGTAGAAGAGTTACTGGACTTTTATGACTAAAGGGTAATATTGAGGCGGTCTGTATAGGATGTACATGTCCTAATATATTTCAATATTTTCTCTAAAGATAGTAAACAGTTGGTGTTATTTCATGTACTAATAAGGCTAATAAGGCATAGGGCTATCGGCACTCGAAGGTGAAGATCCCCCCAATCACAGATCAAAGGACGTAAGAAAACAATAGAAGCCGTTATTGTATAAGTGTAAGAAAAGTAGGGATGTTTGTAGTTTCTAGTACAGGCTACATAATCATTATAGTCCGGCCAATTCGCAAGTAGGAAGTTATAAAATTGTCTAGTCATGGTATTGCACGTTGATAGTCTAGAAAGTTGTATAGGGTTCTAATTGGATCGAATCGCTTCAGCTCCTTTAGAGCCTCTGGAGGCTTCTTTTCGCTTTCTGGGAACCCTCCCAATAGTTAGTAATTCGATTGATGCAAAATAAAGCCCGTAACAAAATTACTTTTTTCATTGATAATCGCAGCTAGTTACATAAGACTGGGATTGAGTAAATCGAAGATCAACGTTTCTTGATAGAATATTATATCTGAAGATATTATTATTCGATTATTTTCACGTTTAAGTCAGATAGATTTTCTTCCATAACTCGTAGCAAAATTATAGTGAAATGGATTATCTGTCTACTCATCGAAAAACCTTTTATATTTGCATATGTGTGAAATGTGTTCCTACAACTTAATTAGAAAATCCGCTTAACTAACCAGTAAGCTAGCTAGTTATTATTATCTTATCTGAAGCAATTAACTCAAAGACAATCGCTTCATTTTCATCTTAGTTAACAGTATCTACATGAACATTAAGTAATACGTTCCGTTCTTACACATAACAAAGTAAACAGTTTTAGGTGAATATATACTATCACTAAGAATTAACAAAATGGTTTATATTAAAACAAAAGACATTTTGTCAGAATAAAAAGTCAATACATTCATCTAACCTATAATTTACAAATTAATTAACTAATTAGTGAACAAGGTATATGGACGCATATATTCATATCTTTATCAGAAATTGTAAACCTGATTCTGCTAACATTTTCGTAGTACAAATTTAAAATGAAACAGTGGTATGTTGATTTGCTCCATAAACAAAAAATATTGTTAAACAAACAACATTTTAATATGAACGCATATTACACAAATAATATTGTTTATTTCTATTTAGAATCGCTTAAAAAATATCAGTGATTAATGTTGCTTATGCAATTATGAAATGTTAATCAATGAAACCTTTATGTTTTGAAATACTAGTAGCATAGAATGCAACATAAGATATGGTAATTCACAGAAGTAATCAGTATGTACTTGAATAGTCAAGATTGGGTCAGAACCGAAGGGAGAACACATAAAACTTATTCGAATACCATTGTACTGAAATTAGAATTGTGAAGTTAGGGATACACAGAAGGACAATTACTTTACACAAATACTACAATTTCTTGCTATTGTTCAATTTGAATAGATCACATGTAAATTTTCCAAAACTCTTATGGTGTTCTGTTTCGTGACTTGCTAGTTTGATGAGTCACGATATAGAAATATATCACACTTGGATGATGAACTCACTTAAATCACAAATAACTTCATTTGAGTTCATCTCCCACAAAATGTTCTGAACAAGGGATTCTGAGACTAATAACGGATGTAACCCATGTTGTCATTGAAGAATTAAAGACAATTCAGCGAAGAGAATTTTCTTTTCGGCGATAGCAGTTATTTAAGCTGTACAATCATATATTTAATTAACAAATAAAATAGGCTTTCGAAAAGCAGAAGAATGATTGCATCATATCATCTTCCTAAGATGCTCAGCGATTAATAACCTGAAAGATAAGTTGAAATCAAATGCATGAAAGATAATTAATTATTCAGTTGATGAATATGAGAAGAGTAAAGAATAAATTGAAAACTTGGTGTCAATAACGAATAATTGGAATTTAGAATAGGAAAATTCTAGGGGAATGTATTAACAATCAAATTATCGTTTATGAAAACTGAGTGTTAGTGCTATGAAATATCAATAGCTTGCACGCAGGGTTTAGACTTGGAAAGATGAATTACAAATGCCTCTTTAGTGCATGAGTAATTAATTCGTGCTCCATTCGAAATAGTTTGTCTGACTTAGAAGGATTCTGAGATTCAAAATCGTGATTTAGTGAGGTTTGGCTCTGTCTGCCTAGGACTGGAATAAACAGTCATTAGGTTCTTCATGAAGTTCAATGAATTGAAAAATACTGGTTTCCAATCAAACTACCCAATTTAGATTGGGTAATACTTTAAATGGAACCTAAATCACTGAGTTCAAACTTAATTTATCAGTAAATCTTCAGTCACTAGAATTTCATCTCACTAAGAAAGAACCTTTAATCATCACATGAAATCGTTTGTATGTTTGTTTTTTAATGTCTGATACTTTGTTTTTGTGTATAGTCTCGAAACATTAACCTTGGTATAAAATTACTGGCACATTAATGACTTGGTTGGAAAAACAATCATATATAATGATGGTTTATTAGAAATCAGTGATATATTATGTTCAGTATTCACTTTTATCCGCAATCATAATAAGACTCTTCTTCCTACAGGGACTCAAACAACTGTTATCAACGCCACAACGATATAACATTCAGGTTACCATTATCTCTGTTGTTCAGGATTACTTAGATTCACACATCACTGGAGAATAACTAGTTTTACAGTGCTAGTCAGCACCACTTAGAAGACAACAAAACTTTGATTCCTCAACAGCGATTGTCAATGATCTTTACAATTGGCGTATTGAAAAGTTGTAGACTGTATTCGTCACAAAGTGACGTCAGTTGGAGCTGCCATTGGAAACCAGAGAGTGTTGGGTAACATATTTGTCCTAATAGAGAACTCTTACGTAGTGCTTATCTAAGAAATAAAGGTTATGAGTGAACCAAATGAAGTCAATGTGGGACTAGTGCTTCTTAGAAATCAAACCAATCTCTAAAGAAATTTTTCATTAATATCATGTTTGCGGTCACTGATGACTTACTCTGAGATAAATTCCTTAAATTCTAGCGAAAGTTGTGACCGACTGTGTTCAGAAATGTTGGAAGTAAAGCAGTAACCACTAGGGACACTACATGATCATTGCTCTGTATTGCGAATCGATTGACGTTGGTAATGCATACCACAGGACACCGACTCAGCGGTTCTAACGATTAAGTGTTCATCGAAAAACATGAAGGTAGTTGCTCCAACCATTCTTAGGATCGTGAGTGTGCACTACTGAGGAGTCCCATACTAGAACGAAACAGTTTTTCGTTTCTTCCTAGTTTCCAATGGTAGTTCGGCTGAGTATAATAATCTGTTCACCACAAAATCTCTTCAAATGAACTTACAAGTTAGACAGAAGCACTAGTTTTCATATTGTCTTAATAACTCGTGTCAACTATTTGATGTTGAATGATAGAAACATTCAATTATCTTCATTCAGGTACTTTATATGACCTATTTATTCACCTGAATGACTTATTAGTGGATTACTACTTTTTACAAGTTTATGGAATGTACTTTTATGACAATTTATAAGTAACATTATTCTGTATTCATTCAACTACTGGTGATAACAGTCTAAATAACGATAGATTTCAAAATAAACCAAGAAAGAAATATCTATGTACTATTAAGGATTTGAGAATAAAATAAATAGTCCTATCAATAAAATAATGGAGCTAATAATTCCTTAGAATAAAAATCGACTTCATACTTATCTCCAAGTTTATCAGTCTAAATTTAATTAACATTGTTTAGTAATGATCAATTTTAAGAAGGTTTCGTTCATATTAGTCATGTTAATTTTTCCTTTTATAATTGTTTGATTATTGAGTAGTAACAGATATCATATTTTTTTTAGGCTTTCAGTGGTGAACAAATTCTACAAGATCAAATTGGAATTCCTACATTTGTCTAAATGATTAGAAATCTCATGTACTATTTGAGATGTTAAATAGTCAGAAATAATTGACAAGAAAACTTGAATGTATATTTAATACTAGTCGATACTCATCAATAAGATATACTTGGAATCTTGAGGGAACATTTTTTTAAAATCATTGTTAATCGTTTCTATCACCTTCACTAAACACACAGTGGTTCAGGAATTAACCTTATAAATAAAACTTTCAATTTTGAGTTAAAAATCAACCATAACTTTGATTATTGAGAAAAAAAATTAGAGAATAATGTGATAGATATAGATGGTTTATACTTTCTTAAATTTTAACAATCGATTAACTTGTAATTATGTATCATAAATAAATAACACACATAAGAACAAATTACAAAATGAATATGTACAATAATGTTTTAAACAACACTAAAAAAAAGTCAATTTATTAATTGCACAAAAACGGTAATAATCATAACCAATAATCAATCAAATCAATTCATTTAGCTGAATGTTGTTTTTCTTAGATAAATAAAAAAAATTTATACCTTGTATTAATAATACTTAAACTTCAAAATAAATAAAAAGTTAGACATTAACACCGTTGGATGCCGGCTCAGTGGTCTAATGGTTAAGTACTCGCGCGCGAAGCCAGTAGGTCCTGGGTTCGAGCCCCGTGTGGTGCGGGATCGTGGATGCGCACTGCTGAGGAGTCCCGTACTAGGACGAAATGGCCGTCCAGTGCTTCCAGGTTTTCAATGGTGGTCTAGCTTCAACTGACTCATGATTTAAATCTGTGAAAACCAATTAAGTTGAAATAAATCTGACCATATTGTCATGACTAAGTTAAAAATACGGATTAAACTTTGTCCATAAAATACAAGATGACGTCATAAATTTTAAACATCGTCAATCACTGTACTGTTTCTATACTCATCAAATTTTGTTACTATGGTTATTGTAATGAACAAAAAATTGTATTTACTTTTTTATATGAATTATAAATGAATTTCTGTTCTCAATTTATTAAATAATTCTTCATATTATGATTTGTATTTGATGCCGATTTAAGTCGAAGATACATTTTTAAAGAGAGAAATAAAAAAAACTATTTCACAGCTGAAATCTGTTGATAACAGACTAAGAAATATTTCTTTTAGCGAAGACTGTTAATCAATCAGTGTAAATAATAAGTATTTATATACTATGTTAGTAATAATAAAAGTAAACTCGCTTTTATCTTACTAAGTCACCTAGAAATATTTACAAAGTCAATTTATTAAAATAATTGTGAAAATTGAAAAGTGACAATATAAACCATTGTGTTTTAGTTCATTGACTTAAATTAGTTCACATTAACTTCAAAGATGAATACATTATTAAGATGAGAAACAAATGACTAAACAATGAACTGTTTGCAACATAAGAATTGATTTAAGAAAGTTCTCTTCTTCTGAATGATATGTTTACTTGATAAAATAAAAAATCTTCAAGTCTCCGATATAATAAATTATTTTCAATAGTATCCGGGACTTAAAACGATTATATTTTTTTTTTTTTAGAAAACCCGAAAAGAATGATTTATTTATGTTATACTAAAACGAACAAAGAATTTTCAGTCGTATAGTCATGAGAATTATCAGGTAAATTCAACAGAATCTCTTCAAGATGATTAATAAGTAAAATACTTCATATCGCTGTTTTAATCAAACAGTTTAAATCAAATTCATGCAAGTGAATGGAAGCAGTTGGAATTGTATCAATATTACCATCATTATTATGACTGATTTCTAAATTTATTCTTATTTGATATTTATTGTCTTTTCACTTTCAAAGCAAATATTTATTTTATTCCATGAGATTCAATTTGATTTATATGATAAATTAGGTTCCCGACATATTAGTTTCATTATTAATCCATTTACTGAATGAATCTAATTAAGTCATTTTTTTATATCGCCCATACGTTATGCCTGTTATTATGAGATTGTTTCCCTGATTAAAAAATGTTTTTTTTATCAATTAGCATTTATAATTATAACAAAGTAAAATGTCATTCGAATTTTATTTTCATCTATGTAACTTTTATTTATATAACACAAATTGAATAGGTCCCCTTTAAGGAACGAGTGTTTATTTAAGTTTTGCTTCGAAGTTAGTATTTAAATATTATTTGTATGTAGTACATAAGGGAACTTGATAAGTTAAAATAAATTAATGAAGCTTGGATCCACTTAATGTTCTGGTTTATTTTTTAAAAGAGTGATTACCTCTCAATCTATCAAAAGTGTCAGGTCTCATGTCAGTAAATCTAAAAGACTGTTCGATTAAAAATCTTTATCCAAACTTCAATTTCACTAATACTATTATTGCATTAAATTACTATAACTTTCAAATTATGCAAATTTCTATAACCAATTACTACATCTTGAAATCATCTGGGAGTAAAGTTAATGAAAATAGCAATGACTATTATTCGTAATTACTTTCTCACTAAAAAGAACGAGATATGTTCTGGGTTAGTACACCCAAACAAAATATTACCATAACCAATTTAAACAAAAAGGCACTCAACCTTTTTATCTAGGTTGAGTAGTATATGTTTTAAACTCGTGTAAGTACATGACCTAATGATAACTTTTACTGAAAAATAACTGCCTTACATTCATTTTGAGAAAGGATTTGTAAATCATTAGAAGCTATAGCTTCTTTGTTTAAGGTATGATTGGGCTAAAATAAATTTATAATCATCACAATACAGTTGATTTCTCAATACACAGTAGAAAATTTGAGCGTCCTCAAATATCCTGCATATAGCTAACTAATTGGAATATGTATTATATATTTCGTTAAGATAAGTGGGAAACCTATAAATAATTGTAGAGCCATAATAAAGAACTAACTAAAAAGATATATTTCTTCGTTTCACTTGTATTTCCAAAGTGAAGTATAGCAAAGTTCGTTTCAGTGGTTTATAGGTGTTGCATTCATCTGTAGATCATAGAATCCAAAACTCTACTTCATATAGAAGTCGTGAGGAGTTTGAAACTGGGCCGAAATGATTGCTTTACTCATTTTATTTTTCATGTGTCTTCTATTAATATCAGTTCATAATAAAAATTACACTTCAAAATAATAGAGTCTGTTTAAAGTTACTACTAGACTGTTGTCATTTTGATGAATCACCATTATCTTTCCACCATAATGTCTGATCCAACGCTAATAAATGGCTTGGGCAGTACCAAATATAGATTTACACGTATTTTTTGATCCCGATTTATTAATTTTTAATAAAATAATTAATTTTTAATTGTACTTTATACTAGTTCATGAGTCTTCTGCTGGCAATATGGACAGATTTACATTAACATTAACTTCATTAATAATGTCTCAGGACTATTAGAAAATTTTATGATAATTTTGGACAATTCTAGAGAATATTAACTTTGTCAATGTTTCTTCAGTTGATGTAGGTTTTTGACATGAATCACATTCGTATTATACAAAATCTGAAAAGAAACATTAAATATTCACATCCCGGTCGACCAGTAGGTTTTATTTGAATATGCGTATTCGTATATCACACTAATTTTATTTTGAACAAAAAAGTAATATGAATTAGTTTCTAACTCTGAAGTCGTCCACTATCATTATCATGTGTACGATTGTTTACCGTATGACTCAGCAAATATATTCTACAATTTTATCATTACAAAGTGTCTTCTTCAATACAGGTTTATGCGCGTACGTACATGCAAATACTTGTACATAACCTATTTTCGTATGACCATATGTTTTAATTGAGGTCATGGTCATCTTGAATTTTATTCAGGGTCAAGAGTGAGTCATTGAAAATCATCTTTATTTTCGGATTTCCCGCATAAAATACCATTAATGAAATAGAGTTTGAATTACGGAAGACACATTAAGCACAGATTTCTTTGATTGTTTTGACAAATGAACTGTCCCTAAACATAAATGTAGTTAGTGCAACAAGTGTAATCCAAGAGGTCATTACAGCCAATGTTCAATAAGTAAGATGTAGGCATATCCAAACATCAGGAATTGAAAACCTTTCAAAATAAATCCGTAATTTTAATGCACTTCTATCTTAAATTACATTGAGATGATGTAGCTAACAGAACACCACAAAAATGACCAGTTCAATTAGAAATGAGTAGTATATTTGGTTGTTGTTTCTTACCCTCTTTTATCATCAAATCACATGTTATCCCTAATTTTTTCACATACGAATATATTCCACTAACATCCACTCGTTTGATTCTATTATTATTATTATTATTATTATTATTATTATTATTATTATTATTATTATTATTATTATTATTAACTCCACCTGGAGTCCCTCCGGGGGATACTGCCGGTCCCAAACCCGGATAAAGGAGGAGGGTCGAGTATGGAGTTAGCGACCCCATTCCGTAGAAAACTAACTCGCTAAAAAAACGCTAACCAGAAAAAAATTATTCAAACCTTTCAAACTCTGCCTTGGGAGTCAAAAGATCGTCATTTAAAAGATAAGCGCATTCACAAATTCACATGGACTTCACTGGATCACACCACATAAAACCAAATCGACCATATTTGCATCAACAAAACGTTCAGGAGGACTATAGAGGACGTGAGAACCAAGAGAGGAGTTGATATAGCCTCAGATCATCACTTGCTGGTCGCCAAGATGAAATTGAAACTCAAGAAACACTGAACAACGGGGCGGACAATATCAGAAAAGTTCCATACGGCCTTTCTTCAGGATACTAACAAATTCAAGATAGTCCTCAGCAATAAGTTCCCGGTCTTTCATGATCTACTCAATGGAGAAGGAACTACTATGGAGAGCAACTGGAAGGGGATCAAAGAGGCATTCACCTCAACATGTCATGAGGTTCTGGGCTACAAGAAGCATCTAGCTTATTATTAGATTACTTATGTAGCTAAGTTTCTCCGTTATCAACATTCATCAGATGTTTGTTCAAAAGGAGCTTAATTTGGACAAAATGGTACCATTAAACTACTCGAATAAAACAAATATTTCTACTAAGACATTCAGAAAATGTAAAATAAAGTGAAGAAACGTTTTGTTTTACAATCATTTTTTAATTATTTCTACACTAATATGTATGTTTAATAATATTATTAATCTATACACGTACTAATGTTCTAGATAATAATATGATGAATTCAGTATTTATTTATAGAAATGTTCATTAATGAATCATAGTGATGAAAAGATGGTGTGAATAAAGTAATTAATGTTTAATAGTATTGATTCACAAATGATTGACTTGAGACATATTATTTAACCGATAAACTACATATTATCTCATTTGAAAATGAAGAAAGTCTTATTGAGAGACCGAACTTAAGTGAGGATTACGTAAGAATAAATAGAAGAATATAATGTTTATGTAAGAGTTTGTTTGAAAGGCGTTTGTGAAGATCAGTATGATTTTTAGATTGTATTTATTACAGATTGATCTTGGTTGGATTACTATCAAAAATTAGAGATTACTGGACAACTATTTGTGATACTACGAGACTCCTCAGCAGAGTTCATTCACTCTTTTTTTTTTTTGCTGTGTTTGACAATAACCTTTAAAAAGATATCAAACTTATTGAGAATATGACATAGTATGTATTTTCAACCTGTATTATGGATAGAATAACTTTAATAAATGAATTATCAATATGCAGCTTTTTATTTCCATACTCTTTGTTTTGGATTTGATTATGTAAGGGTATAAAGGTATAAAAGAAATAGTAAAACTGCGGCAGTACCAAAGAGCTTATAAAGATCATTCCGGTTGATTTAATCAAGGACAAGTACTGTCGATTAAGAAACTTATACTTTCTCATTTAATAGATACGAGGCTTCAAGTTGACACAAAAAATTAGTATCAGAAGGGGTTTTGTGGAGATTATAGTGATTTCAGTAATTGAGATCATGAGTCAATTGAAGCTAGACCATGCTGGAAAACCCGGGAGCACTGGACAGCTGTTTTGTCCCATTGTGGGACTCCTCAGCAGTGAGCATCCACGACCCCGCCTCGCGGGATTCGAACCCAGGACCTATTAGTCTCGCTCCAGGCGCTTAACCACTAGACCATTGAGCCGGAATTCAACGGTGTTAATGTCTAACTTCAACTAATCCACGAAATGGAGCGACACATTCAACATTGTCATAAGTGAGTTACTATCTCACAACAGACCTGGTTGAACTCCACTCACTAGGATATACCTCTTGAAGCCAGTCACTAGTGAGCATATGTTGATTAGCGCACTGCTGAAGAGTCCCACAAAGAAATCAGTTCAAACGAACCATAGTATTTTACCAGATTTGTTGTGTTGTGTGTATACACTTCTTTTTCATACTTTGAAGGTTATCGGTATCAGCCCTAATAAACAGGCCCTACACATTTATAGGAAATTTATTCAGATAAAGTTGACTCTATACATTATTTGTTAATTAAATTTTTGTCATTCAAGAAGGATTATTTTTAAAAAAAAATTGGCAGAACTTGGAAAATAAAACTTATACATCAAATGATTTATTCGATTCTTTCAATAAATTTATTTAAATAGCATAATAATAGTGAATTGATTATATTATGGTTTAACCTCAACATTATTACTAATTATTATCAAATGATTAATTCTTTTAAGGACAAAAGTCTTTTTGATGACATAATGAATTTGATTTATTATTTAAAATAATAACAGTTATATCATTTGATTCTTGTTATAATATCATCTGATTCGTTATGTGCACAATTTGTTATCTTTTTTAAAAGTAAAATGTCAAATTTTATTATATTAGACTGTATACATACCTTAATATTTGAGTGATGCTTCTTTCTCTTAACCTGAAATCGAAAAATAATTGATTATCTAGCTAATTTACATATTCATTCATAATGATTCGATGAAAGTAATAATCAGAGAACGTAACAGGTTAGTAATAATTTGTTTTATTTTAAGGTTATGCATAATAAATGATGTATACACTAAGTTTTATTAGACTGACAGAAACCAATACTGGACAGAATGTGAAAGATATTTTCAAAATAATCGAAACTAAATGAAATGAAAGAAATTATATTGATTGTGCATAAGAAGAAATATGTTATAAATAAATGAGTTTTCTGACATTTTGAAGGATAACTAAGGAGTGAGTAGTTCATTAAAGCCAATATCCTGGTCACCAGGATAATTGAAATCACCCAACAACCAAAAATGTACCATTTAATTCTGACCAACTAAGCCATTAGTAATCTGCTATGGGACATCACTGATGTAGGTTGAAGCGTCTAAATTTTGATTAATATACACTATTAACGAGACAGACGATCCGACTATCAAGTTGTTATCAGTTTTTAATAACTGTTTTTATAAAATAACAATTTTTTACAAAAAATATTTGGCATTTATTTTATTTTATGATAAAATGTCCATAGCATTGTACTTCACTATAGAAAATAAATACTAATTAGTATTTCATATAGTGAAAAATCATAACGAGGAGCGTAACTAATGTTAGTGTGGTATTTATTCATAGAAAAACGTAGAAGTGACATTTTTCTTTGTTTCGTTCCATTTCCAAATACTGTCTAATTGAGCGTTAGAAATATGACTCAGTAAACGCGGGATCATTAAACACACATTGTTCTAATTGTATATAAAGTCATTCTCACCAGTGACATAATACACACTGTATAATGAATAATATCAGAAACTGTTGTTTAACATTAAAATGATTTATAATTCTGAATTATTATCTGTTATATTGGCTTAGCTTTTGGTTGAAATCATTGATCGAAACTATAGAAAAATGCATCGAAATCATAAGGAATTCAGTCTAAAACTGATTTTTGGATATTGTTTCTGTAAAATGAAATTGTTATTAACGATCTAATTATTATTGAAACAGAATCACAAGATATGAATCGATTTAATTTTAATCTATCACAGATGTGTATGAGTTTAAATAGATCGATACAGTCAGTCTGAAAGGCATAACTAAATCAGTAAACAGTTGCTTGGCTTTAACTTATGTCTCTTTATTGGTATGCGAATGTATGACTATCGAGTCATTCAATCTGTATTAGGGATTTTGAAATTCCCAACTTTATCCGAGTTGAAAATTACGTGATTATCTAATATTAAAAAGACCTTATTGTTGTTACATACTGAATTTTGAATATTTAAGTATTGGTCAAAAATCATGGTATGGTAGTTCCTTTTTCCTATAAAGCAAAATGTGAATTAATGAATAAATTGTTTAAAATCTAGACGATAATCCGTTTTTTAAACACGTTTTCCAAGACTTAAGTTCAAATACATACAGTTCTATAGTATTTCAATATTCTGTTAAAACAATGTATAAATTTAACCATGGTTAATAATAAGAGCATTACATTTTATAAAACAAATCAAACGTATTAAGAATGTTTTCTAAAATTGTTTATGGTTCACTTCTGCACCTTGGAAAACTGAAATTCTCACTTGAATCATTAACCCACAATAACCGTAAATTTAGGTGTTATGTCTTCCAAGTCATGAATGGAAAAAATCTTTTCCTTCTATTACTGTATCTTTAGTTGCTTGATAATTCATGAAATTTATCTTTTTCCAAAAGTTCAATCAGAAAAAGAAAATGCCAATAATGTTATTAAAAATTAGATAAGTTCTTTGGTCTGACAAAATGAATCTAATAATAATATTTAGATTTTTCCAGGGAATATTTTGCAAAGTAACTTTACCTAATTAATAGTGCTAGTCGATGCTTCTAATTATAGAATAGTTTCACAGTTATTCATTTCAAATGTCAGTAGAGGTTTTATATTGGAAAATCGTTAGTCATTACTGTAGATTGTTGACTAATTGTAGGTTGTATCTAAGTTATTTGTCATGTGATCGAGAACAGCTTGGTCGTAACATTTCAAACTTTATCCACAATAAATGTTCTTAACATCTTTCTAGTAGAATTATTCAAGACTAATGAAATTGATCAGTTAACTATTGATTTCTGAAATGATTTGAGCACTTTGAAGTTTAATTATCATAAATCAACTGATCATTTGTCTGTTTTGACGTCATTTATTTAGGTGATACAAAATAAACTTTTAAAAAAATGACTAATTTATAAATAATCGCACTTTGAAATCTACATAACCATACTACGAATAATCTGTACTTTTTAGTGTGTAAATGGATATAGTGTGTTTGCATAGATACTAATATGTGTTCACGACTGCCATAAAATGAACAAGTAAAATGTTGAACGATAATTATAGAATCGAAAATCATATTAATCAAGTAATCGAACTTAAACTAAATTTCAGTATCAAGCAATTGATATGTGATACTGAATATTATGCGTTATAAAATATAATTTCCGAAATATGTATACCATTTAATCGATGAAAAAACTATGACCGATATTGCTATGACAATAATTTAGTAAATTTCTTAAATTATTGAGATAATTACTCTTAAGTTATGTTAATGAAACAAATAGCCGAAGATGAACAGTAGTGATTTTAGAAGTACGAGCCACTAGCCTACTGACTATGCATTTGTGATGGTATTAATCAATTTGAATCATCATTTATATCTAGATGGCATTCGTCACCGACTGACTTTATTTTGAGTGGCAATGAAAATCAGGAAGTACTGGACTACGGTTTCGTCCTAAAATGGGATTCCATAACAGCTCCATCCACGACCCAAACTGCAATATAACCCAAAACCTACAGGTTCTGGGTATCATAAATGAGATCAATCTGTGATTGATACCATCCTCCATAAAACTCAGAATTATTTACATGCAAAATAGTTAATTTCGATTAGTTTGAAAATGAGTAGTTTGTCAGTTAATAAATAATAAGGAATGAAAAGAAACAATCAATTAACCACTTTACTCCTAGCCCATCATAACGGGTGTATTTATATGGTTATTGTTAGACAACTGAATTGGTTGGGGTAATGTTTCACACTTCACCTGTTTGATCCCTTCAAGTGTAGTAAGAATAGTTTTGTGATGTTAACTGAAATAGTTTTCTAAAGATTCGATAGGTAATTTATAGGTCATGAAATGATATTATCTGGAGGATGACTACTTCAATGAGTAATCTGAAGCCAGAACAGAAACTGAAACTTAGTAATAAGTAATTCGTAATGATTCTCAAATTAATATCAGTCTGTGATAAAAACCGCCATCCAAATAATAGCGATAAACGATGATAATCTATTGTGCTTCATTTTCAACTGTGAACTATTTAGAAACCAACAGACTTTGCAACAATCCACTGAATATATAATTAGATTGCTAATTAAAAGCTTTCACTAGATATGCTTTGCACATATATTCCAAAAGGTGAAACGCTAACCTCAAGTATTTTGCTGTTGGACATTAGATGATCAATCAAATCAAGGATTTAACTCCTATTGTAACCCTTGTAGGGTTACTATCGGTCACAAGTCCGAGGTCAGCAGTCTCAGCCCATAGAATACAACGCTGCTAGAAGAAACGCTAACCAGAATAAACAAATTAAACCCCTTAAACTTAGTCCTGGGTGTTGGATGATCTTCATTCAGAAGAATTATGACGCCCCTTAGTGAAAGTCGAGATTCTTCGGAACTCACGAGGCTGATGCTCTTTCTAAAAACCAGAGCAACAATTAACACAGGTACATGGAATGTTCGGACAATGTAGTAGACCCAGATACCAATCAAACAATTGAAGAAATGAGAAGATATAACTTGAAAGTTATCAGGATAAGTGAAACTCATTGGACTCAAGCTGAAGAGAAAAGATTAGCTTAGGGAGAGATGCTGTTGTACTCTGATAATAAAGAGAAAAATGCTTCACATACACAAGGAGTTGCACTCCTGATGTCAAAAGAAGCATGTATTGCACTCATAGGATGGGAATCTCATGGATCCGGGATCATCGAAACATCCTTCAAAACAAAGAAGGGAAACACATTGAATTTTATCTGGTGCTAAGCACCTACCAATGATAGCAATGAAGACGATAAGCACAACTTTTACGAGAGGCTTCAGTCAATCGTAGATAAGTGTCCACAAAAGGACCTGACCATTCTGATAGGAGATCTAAACGCCATAGTCGGAATGGACAACACTGGGTATGAAGATATCAAGAGACGACATGAACCAACTGGGGGGAAGGAACGAGAATGGTGATAGATTTGCAATTTATGTGCATTCAATACAATGGTTATGAGTGACACAATATTCCCACACAAACGCATACACAAAGTTACATGGGTCTCATCGAATCACACTACACAGAACCAAATCAATCATATTTACACCAGTAAAACATTCGGAGGGACAATAAAAGATGTGAAAGCCAGGAGAGGGGCTGAAATAGATTCCGATCATCACCCTTTGGTTGCCAAGATGAAACTGATGCTGAAGAAACGCCGGAAAACTGGAGAAACGGTATTACAAACGTTCAATACAGCTTCCCTTCAATATACTGATAAACTCAACGAATTCAAGATAGCTCTCAACAACAGGTCACAAGCCTAACAGGAGCTACTGAAAAAAAACTACTGTAGAGAACAACTGGAATGGGGCCAAAGAAGCGCTAACTTCGACATGTCAGGAGGTGCTGGGCCTCAAGGAGCATCATCATAAGGAATGGATCTCTATCGAAACCCTGAAACGTATGTAAGAAAGGAAGAATGAGAAGACAGAAATTAACAACAGTCAAAAAAGAGCAGAGAAAACCACTTCACAGAATGAATACACAGAAGTAAACAAGCAATTGATGAAGACCATTGGAGCCTAGAAGCAGAAATACGTAGAACAGCTAGTAATAACAGCGGTAAAAGGTGCAAGAGAAGCAGCACCTACAGACATTTCTGTAGATGTCAATCCATCAACGATCAAAGAAATATGCATAGCCATCAGACAAATCAAGAGTGGAAAAACAGCAGGACCTGACAATATACCAGCTGGAGCACTGAAGTTAGACATAGAAATAACTGCAAACATACTCCACGTCTTATTCAAGAAGATGTAAGAGGAAGAATAAGTGGCGACAGATCGGATAGAAGGAAATCTAATCAATATATCAGAGAGGGAAGACCTAAGTAAATGTGAGAACTAGATAGGAATCGCACAACTATCAGTAACAAGGAACGTTTTCAACAGAGTGTTGCTGAATCGGATGAAAGATTCAGTAGACGCTCAAATTCGTAAGGACCAGTCGTGCACAGACCAAATCGTCACATTATTATTGATTGTTGAGCAACCAATTGAACGGAACTCGTCACTATACATCAACTTCCGTGACTTTGAAAAAGCATTTGACAGTGTGGATAGGAAGAGATTATGGAAACTTCTTCGACAATATGGTGGTAGTAGCTGAGAAAATTGTCAACATCATACGGAATTGATTGGATGGAGTACAGTGCAAAGTGGTGCATGGAGGACAGCTGACAGATGCATTGCAAATGAGGACCGATGTCAGACAAGGCTGCTTACTCTCACACTTTCTCTCTCTTCTGCTCGACGACTGAGTTATGAAGACCCTCACATCTGTATGCAACTAGACGATTTGGATTACACAGACGACCCAGACAACCCATCCCGTACACACCAACAAATACTGGTCAACATAGCCAGTGTAGCAACAACCTCTATATCAGTACGTCTCAACATAAACAGTGGAATGGACAAGGTCATCAAACACAACACGGAGAACACCAACACAATGAAATTTGATGGGGAAACTGTGGAATGTGTGCAAAGTTTCACACAAGTAGGGAGCATCAATGAGTATGTGCAGTGGATGTGGAGGTCAGTATTGGTAGAGTGAGACAGCATTTCTACAATTGAACGACATGTGTAACTCAAATCAATTGTATGCAAGCCAACATTAGTGTTAGACTCTCCAATACGGGGCTGAAACTCACAGAACTCCCACAACCATGATCATAGTTTTACAAGTATTCATCAACAATTGTCTACACAAGATACTCCGAATAAATTTCACTCTGAAAATATTACACTTGGTTAATGATTAGTGCATGATCGAATCGACTTTAAGTTTAGCGGACTTTTAGATTAACATGTTGTGCTTAAGGTCTTCTGAGTGACTGAGATTTCTACTAACAGCTTTTAAATATACAAGTGAATTATTTTAGTAGTTTAGTGAGGAAATTGTTCTTCTGTGTGTTGCTTAGGAATGAAATCTCTAGAAATAACATAATAGAACTTGTGAATATTTACTAGCAAAATTAATTATTCATTAGAATGATTGAATTTGAAACCCATTGATATCTGCCTATTTCAAATTTCATCATCATATATCAAAATTCTAGTTGGCTACGATGGTTACACATTATCTTCTTGGATTGGCAAACGCTAGATGTATAAACCATATAATGTTAAATCAATGGTTTGGAGGTTAGGGTAGTAGTAGTGGATCTGACTACTCGCAAGATCGTTAACGAATGCTGTTTAGAAATTCCATGCTAGGATGAAAACAGTCGTTCATTACTTAATGGTTTCCAACAGTTACCTAGCTTTAGTCAGTTTATGGTGTGAAATTTCGGATTTATATTCAGTACGTCGAAAGTCATTTTGATTACTTAATCTTCTCACCATTTCGGTAATCTAGCTTTAATTACTCTGTATCTAATTTTTATTTACTGTGCATATTTATTTAAGTCGAATTTAAATAAAAAGTTTTCTTAATTTTGGCATTTAAAAAATGAAATAGCGAAAAATTTCAGTCAAAAATTTTTACTGACCTAAACGGATGAGCTTTGCTCAGTCTGAGGTGACCTAAATATTTCTCTGTATGCACAATTAGTGCGTCAAATCGATTGATAGTGATCGATAATAAATCGAAAACTAAGTTCGGGCAGACTATCAAGGTCGTACTTTCAAAAAGTCTGACTGATAAAATTCGAATACATGATTGGCAAATAGTTTACATATCAATTCGATTAAAACTTAGTACCCTATAGCGTCTTGAAGATAGCAAGAACAAAGATTCTAACAGAATAGCATGAATTCATGTTATTTTGTTTGGTTCTCGTTAGTTACTAACAACCTGTGATATTCAAAATCATAGGTACAAAATGGGTTTAAACGACTGACATGACAGAGTTAATTCGGAAGTTATTTTGAAGGCACATCAGTACGGTATAGCAAGGGTGTAAATAAACTGAACAGACTGAATAAAATATTGTAAATATATGCCTTATGTAAATGAACATTCTACAACATTGGCTATAACAAAGGTCCATAGGACTAGACACAAGCGGCTACGTAATAAGTAAACGCTAATTCAAATAAGATTAATAATGTAGCAGACAGTCGAAATAAAAAGACGTAATTTGTAGATAGTCGAACAAAATTTTTATGATATGATGAAGGAATATTTGTCACCAAGTCAATGAAAGATTATTAACCAACAGCTTTTGAACACATAAATCAGGTTTTTGTCACCTGACAGCAACGCCTTCAGTAAACCTCAAGAGAATGTAGAATGTTCTTTTACATAAGGCATATATTTACAATATTTTATTCAGTCTATTCAATTTATTTACACCCTTGATATACCGTACTGATGTGCCTTCAAAATAACTTCCGAATTAACTCTGTCATGTCAGTCGTTTAAACCCATTTTGTACCTATGATTTTGAATATCACAGGTTGTTAGTAACTAACGAGAACCAAACAAAATAACATGAATTCATGTTATTCTGTTAGAATCTTTGTTCTTGCTCTCTTCGAATGTTCAATACATTTGATCAACCATTGAATAGCTAATTTAGAACTGCATGATACAGTAGATACGACATTTTTGTAACTTCATTGGGTGATTTTCGTAATATGATAATAAAAAATGTTACCAACACATAGTTTGTTCGGTAGAAAAAAGTAACATCAAGGTGGGGAAAGAGGAATTTGTCTGGTGGTTAACTCATTATCTCATTCCAACTGTATTTTCTGCTAGCTAAAAATGGGATCTAGAAAAAACTATCCTTTCGTATTTCAAATTCGTCAGGTGGATGAACTGTCATCGTATTGAACAGCTATTTTCATAATAACACATGAAACCTTCACGGACACTTTAGATGATCAATCAGGACATGAACTCGGTATTGCCGTTAAGGTCTTCTGATTTGGTTCTTTGCGTAATAGCAAGAAAGTTGGAAACGTGATAACAGTTGTATCGTATTTATTTATAGATAGAGTATTCATAGTGACCTCACTACATATTTTTGCATCTAACATAATAGTGATAGAGATAGATGGACTGATATGTATTTATTGACAAGTAACAATTAGTTTCTCTCTGCTTATAAAATACAGTAAAAATAAGTACGTTTAACTAGGACTCCCCGAAACTATTGATTTACTGTTCGGAGTTGACATGTACTATTTTTCGTCACTAAAATTAGATGTTCCTTATCACCTAAGGTTAGATTTCTGTGATTTAATTGGCATTTAATTTAGTTACCAGCCTGTAATTTTGGACCTTATTACGAACTCAGTTTTGTTTATTCGAGGACAGTGAAGTCTCACTGCATACGTAATCTGACTGGAAAATTTCCGGTCCCAACTAGCTCACTGCTTGACTAAGCAAGTTGTTGGTTGGAAGTTACAGTCTTAACTATTAAGCTTAAGCTTTGACAACACACGCAGAGAAAAAAAGTCATAATAATAAACCTTACGAATTCTTTTTATTGTTTATGACATGGATACTCACGAAAGGTGATTATTAGATTAGTATTTACCGTTGCTCACATTTATGTAAACAGACTTGTGAAAGGTCATATGGTGTAGCAACTAAAAAAAACATGATGAAATTTTCATTGATCAGCACGAATAATGTTTACTTGATAAGGAATGTAATTTATAACCAAAACCATGCTGGTTACTAAGATGACAACAACAAAATTTGACCAAACTGGATTGTGCTAAATAAAGCTTATTCATTTATCTGATATTTCAAGCCAAAACTATTTTACAGAGAAATCAAACATTCGGTTTGTCTATTGTGTGACGTGTTCAAATTATATATATACCATTTACAGAGGTTTATCAGATTCTGCAATAAATGCGGGTTCTAATATTATGCAAAGGAATGTAGTTTGCTAATATTTTCAGACCTAAAATCAAATTGTTAGACAAGTGAACCATATAATGGTCAAAATATGTGGAAGCACAAACAGTTTGTTAGCGTTAAATAGACCAGTATATAACAGAATTTTGGAGTTAAATGAAATAGTAGTAGTAGTAGTAGTAGTAGTAGTAGTAGTAGTAGTAGTAGTAGTAGTAGTAGTAGTAGTAGTAGTAGTAGTAGTAGTAGTAGTAGTAGTAGTAGTAGTAGTAGTAGTAGTAGTAGTAGTAGTAGTAGTAGTAGTAGTAGTAGTAGTAGTAGTAGTAATACTAGAAGATACTGAAGTTTTGAATACATCATGGTGCTTGTTTCAGGTTAGCTTACTGATTATGTATTTAACGGCGAACATCCTGATGAGCTTCTAAGAAGAATATCTAGATGCGAAAGTTCACTTTAAACCTTTTACTGAATTAATGTTCACATAATACTTATCTAAATAGATATGATTTTGAATGCTGTTTTACACACTATTGTTAGAGTTTAGGAAGATAGCTATTTTATGCACGTATTCATCTTACAGATTAAAATCTGTGGTTAATTAGAATTAATCATTCATCTTGTTATGTAAATAGACAAATTTTATGATTTAATCTGTTTGCGTGAAGTTATTTCAACTAATAGCATCAAAGTGAATCCTTTTTTGTGGAATGACGTTTTTGTTGGTAAACAAACAATCAGACAAAAAAATTGGTCATGTAACTAGTTGAACTACTTCTGTTTCACTTATAGACAGTAGACCTTGTAGCATTCAATTAATCAATTTCTTTCTACATTTTTTTGGCTTATGCAGTTCATAATTTTAACTTGAATAACTAACATACAAGTAGCAATGGTTTTAATTTATGATAGCTTTACAATGTTTTTAGATCTGGTTTTCAAAGTTACGTATAATCTCCTCAGATGCTAGTACTCGATCGAATATAACTGCTTCATTCAGTGATATATTTTTAGTTACAGGTTAGATTTCTCAGCACAAACTATATTTAATATAGCTAAAAATCTCACTTTAACATATACATTATTCGTAAGCAACTTAAAAATAGAATAGAATATATTCTAACAGTGTTGACTGTCACTCATCGTCAACTGTAAAAGTTTTCAAATATTTCCGTATCATAGAATACGTTTAATTTATGAGTCTTAATGTTTTCCTCTTCAATTTTTTCAAAAAAATAAATTAAAAAAGGATATATCCCAACCACTATGGTTTTTCCGCTTGTACCTTATAATACTCAGTATTAGGATATGTTGTGAGCTTTTATAAAATTACGTGAGTGCAAAAGTTTTGTTTATAAACAAAGTGAAAATAAAGAAAATTTATTAGAATAGCTACATAGTTATAGAATAGGTGATCAGTACAGTTCTAATATCGTTGACTACGCCACTGGATCAACTAGATATAAAATGTCAGAAAAACAATTGATATTCAGTCAGACTGATAATACAAGTTCTAACAAATACAAAAATCCAGACCACACTACTGTTGTGGTTAACTCTTATCTACTCTGTAGACTAAGATAGATTACTGGTTAGAAAAAGGTGTTGTTATAACAACAAATATGAAGGATTTATATTATAAGGAGTATTAAAATACAAAACGTATATTCTTGAGATGAAATTTTCTACGCGTAAACCATTAACTGCATAATTTATGAAATAATTCAATGATCGACGATTGATGCTTGCTAATTAGTATGTTATTCTTTTAAACATTAATTATTGCGTCTAATTTATGTAAAGAGATATTTTAAAGATCTCAATTGTTGACTGATTAATCAATAGTGTTATACATCATTCACAATGAGAAATAAAATGTAGGATCTTTTGTGTTAAAATACTTTAAACAAACCTCTTTCTTACGACAGAAAGTTAGATTTCCATTTGATTTTCGTTATCAGTACAATCGAATACCAGGGTGAACTGAAAAACCGTTTCTTCCATATATGGGGGTTTTTCAGCATTGAGTACCTAAGACCTATCCAGAGAATGAACTCAGAATTTTCAAGCCTCAGAGCGAGTTCATTATCTTTAGACTATTAAGTTATAATCAACGGGTTCATATTTTCCATGTTAATCAAAGCACAGATTTCGTAAGTGATATTAAACATGTGTTCTTATTATTTAAAGGTTCTGTGAAAGCATTTTGGGACATGATGGGTCGTAAAATTGTTCTGTTCACAGAAACCGAGTAAATTTTCTACAGTTTTCGGATTTTCGTGAAAAATCTAACCAGTTTGATCATTATATACACGTTACTTTAAAGGACCTTAAAATTACACCTAGTAGTTAACAAGCGAATACTTTCAGAACTTATATTACTCATCCTCATGCCATAAAAATATTTGGACAACATAAATTTATGCAACATAATCTATGAAAATCAGTGAAAAACACTCAGTTTTCTCATAGTTATTCAGAACTCTGTTAACAATATATTTTCAAGAAAACATTCGTAGGTAAATTTTCCAAAAGATTTTGTTTCGTAATATTTCTATTAGTTACATTTTCATAAATATTTAGGCGGTTAGAAAGACTGGATTGTGCTTAAATATATGGGTATGAGAGTTCTACAAAAGACCAGTCATAGCTAAAAACATCATTAAACGTGCTGGTATCAACAACGAAGAGTTAAGGAAAGTTAAGCTATTCGAGATAGTATCACTGTCTTCCAAGTTGAGTTAAAGATTCATTTTTCTGACTAGTGTTAGCAAGCACAAATATGGTATTGTTATATGGGATTTGTATTGATTGGTATAACTCGATTGTTCTTCTACAAGAAACCTTTTTGTAGCAAGTAGGAACTGTAACTTAGTTAATCTTATTAAAAAAGTATTACGATGAAAAACCAACAAATAAATCTCTCATATTCATGGACGACAATCAGTTAAACTCGGCAACCAAAATGAGGATGAAATATAATTCAGTACAAGTTTATATATATATATATATATATATATATATATATATATATATATATATATATATATATATATATATATATATATATATATATATACAACTCCTTAGGTTATTTAAAAATATTAGATGGGTTTTGAGGATATTATAGTAATTTCAATGGTTAAGATCACCACTCAATTTCGTGGAATAATTGAAGTTAGACATTAACACCGTTGGATGACGGGTCAGTGGTCTAGTGGTTAAGTGCTCGCGTGCGAAACCAGTATTTCCTGGGTTCGAATCTCGCAGCGAGCGAGGTTGTGGAGGCGCACTGCTGAGGAGTCCCATAATAGAACGAAACGGCCGTCTAGTGCCTCAAGGTTTTCCATTGTGGTCTAGCTTCAACTAACTCATGATCTTAACCATTGTGATTTAAAAATGTTGAACATAAACCAAAAGCCTGAGCATCTAATTCGAGGCTAATATTCTACAGACTTGGTTAACGTGAACAAAAATGTACATTACTAGTGAGTGAAGTGTGCTGTACGGAGTAAGTAATTGATCAAAACTGAATCAACAAAAAGCAAAGTTTTATGATGGCCGCAAAACTGACTAAAACATTTTTTAAATTTGTGCTATAAAAATAGAATATCAGAAAGTTTTATGGTACTTTATCGATTAAAAATCACCCAGTGGTCGTGGCTGTGTAGACAAAGAATAGTGTTTCTGTTTTCTGCTTTACTTTAGTCACATTGTTGTCACCATAGTCTCTCCCTCCCTCGATATATATATATATATATATATATATATATATATATATATATATATATATATATATATATATATATATATATATATATGCTTCCAAACATTAATTTTTGCAGAGGTAGTAATGGAAGGTTTGATAATGTAAACAAAAAAACAAACTGTTAGACTGTGCCAAGGTTCACTCAATCAATAGTAAAACTAAAAAAAATTGAAATACAATTCAATGATTGGCTATTTACGGTATAATGTGCATAAAATAGAGTTTAGCATAAAACTTAGCATTTAATATATGTATAATTAGTCAATAGATAAAAAAAAATCAAATTCCATTTTAGGTGTAGAGGTAAATTGTCAGATTAAATCAATAAACCATGTTTTAAATGAGGTACTGTCAAGTATTCGTACTTTATGGTTGTGAAAACAATCTGTGGCCAGTTTCTATAGTAACTTAATCACAAGGAAACAGATGCTATAAGCACTTACTGTTCAAACAAAAATTTGACCAACAATTTGCGATAAGTGGTTTTATTACTCTAACTTTTATTCAATAGTGCTCTTAATATTTTTGTTTTTATTAAATCCATGTTTCAATTATATGTTTGAGGAGTTTACTCCTCTCTTTTATAATTAGTGGTCTAATCGTACGAAATGCGATTATTTAATTAGACAATTATTTTATTGATTTTACAGTCGCGAATAACTATGAATCTGATTTCAGTTCAGGCGTTGAACACAACATGCTTATAACAGATGGATGATTTCAAAATTCTAATTCGTAGAACAATGAATTCCTTAATTTTCGCGGAAGCAGCTTCACAGGACAAGTAAACCAAACAGGTTAAAACATGTATTTTAAGAAATATTTTAAGTCTAATTAGAAGATTTAATCTTGGAATTAGTAATGAGAGGTATTAATCTTTCTCTACGATGACTATAAAGTATCTACATAAAAGTTTTATGGAAAAATGTTGATATATTTACCATTCGACAGAATCTTAAAACCCCTAAATGCTGGCATGCTCTAGTGTTCAGTGACTTACATCTAAGATCTTGAAATTTTAAAATAAATTACCTCTTTTACTGTATATGTAAGAACTTTCATATACTGAGTTGACAAATGTGTTGATTAGGTTTTATGGTTTAAAATTGCCTGTTGTCATGCAATCTTATCACTTTTTTAGCCCTACGTGGTAATATTACTGAGGTGGATATTAATCGTAGTTCACAGGAAAACCTGGACCTAGGTTTCGTGTTGTTTGGGACTAATTAGCATGGTGGGTCAATAATGTTTAGAGAACTGGTGTTCACTAGTGCATCTTATCGCATGTTACCCAGCCCCAACAGTCTGATAAGCTAATAACGAGCTGTATGGTCCTTGGTTGACCTACTGTAGTGCTGAGATGTATTCAAATGATAGATCATTAAGTGGTGACCGATGTGAGGTTTGTCTAGTCCTTCAACCAACTAATACCTCAGCTCGGTGTATATGATAATAAGTCACCTAGACTGGTAGCCATACAGCAACTTGATCGATAGAACTTGATCAGCACTAGGAGAACCGGAGAAATGTAACACTGGTCCCTACTCAGTGATCATTCAAGCGCAAATAATAAAATATACTATAATTTATTTACATCAGTTGGAAACCATCATACAGTTTGTAGTGCGCTTTCGTTTTTCCCCATAAAAGCACGGTAATATTTGTGGTGAATATCATTTTCAACATCGGGAGTAGTTATATATTGTATGGAAATCTTACAAATGTTTCACTATATTCAAGAATAGGAGGCGGAAATAAATAAAGATTAACATGAAAGTAAGTTTGATCTTAAACAAAGTCAGAGAAGAGATAAGTGTACAAAATAGCTGTTTCGCCACAGAACAAGATTTTTCAGATGTACTCATGTTGATAAATTTCTTAATTTTTTGGTGGATAGATATAACCAATCATGACAGACAAATTGATAGTGAAGAACAAACAAAATACTACAAATCGATTGAAATAAAAAAATATGTACCAGCAGATTCTAATTCAGTAGCTTTATAATACTTTGTACTTCTTGCGTTCAATTACGTGTATAATTGTAAGTACACATTACTAGGTAGTTCTAAACAACAATGAAGGAGATATCTAATTTTTAGTGTTAATTCATAATAAAAATTGATTTTCCACAACATGATAACTTTACAAGAATCAACAATAATATTTTATGTAATTTTCTTAATTACTGGTTTTAAATTTATCAGGTCATTGAACACACAAAAATTTAACTTATGAAAATAATGTAGTGTATGTCTAAAATAGGTATGGAATAAATCATTAGTCTTCTATTAATTATTAAGCGGATCATAATAAATTCATTACTATATCTTCTCAAAATGATCACAGTATGGTTAGAAAGTAAATTAATGGATAGACCATTCTACTGATTGATAAGAGTCTTGTTTCAATACAACTTCAACTAGCTTATTATTTACAAAATAATCAATACTCACTACTCTCTACTAGAAAATGTTTCATTACATTTCCTTGTCAATTTAAACCTATTAATTAAACAGATGCATATTTTTGTCAGAAATTTACCTATGCTCTTAAAGTAGTGTATTGAATTTCTCCTCATTAGCTAAACAATATGTAAAATTTCATCAGTATGGAGCTTAACAAGGTAGCTCAGTGGTGCTCAAAATGGCAGCTGCATCATAACACGGTTAAACGTGGACAGATGTGCTTCAGTAATTAATCAATAAACTTAGATCTTACCATAAATGGTAAGGTGTTATCTAAGTTACAAACAATAGTAAGCTTAGGTACTCTTAAGATTGATACTTAAGCTACTCATAAGGTTTTAAGTAGTCTTAATGATTCAACCAAAAATATATTTTGGGATTTGATAGTTTCAAATAAATTGAGAACTGGGTGGAGAGTTAATGATAAATATATTTTCGTTATGCCCCAATGAGTAGAAAAATTATATTTCTGACATTTCGTGAATTAATGTAAGCCACTTCTTCATTCAATCTATTTAAATGATACATTGTCGTCTATAAACGGATACATTTTCCTCGTTTATTTTTGTCGGTTTTTTGCCAAGTGACACATAAGATGTTTGAGTTGTTGCGAAGCATTCTTCTTGAAACTTACAGTGCTGCCTGGATATGACAAAATCACAAATCTATATGTTTTTTGTCTACTGAACTAAATATCGAAAGGAAGTAAATTACGATAACTTATTCGTTCTTAAATTCTGTAGAATAAACTTACAACTAGTAAAGCTATTAACTCGGTAGACTCAGTCGAAGGAATTATACGATGACTTTTTGCTCCTGTCTGCCTTAACTTAGTCAAATGAGGTTCTAAATTTGTCATCCACCAGTTAACAGAGTATACTAGTCCTTTGGTAAATATTTCACACTAGTATGTTAGTTTTGTATAACTAAAAGAATTGAGGGTGTAATGGTTTACTAGGTTATCGCTTTTCCCTCGAAAAAAACGCCGGAAGGAATAAAATCCATTTTAACCATTTAAATTATGTCCTGGGAATCGAAGGGTCTTCATTCAGAAGAGTTATTAAACCTTATTGTAAAAGCTGAGATTCTTCGAAAATCACAAGGCCGATGACCCTCCCGAGCATCAGATCAACAATTAACATTAGTAAATAGAATGTCCGGAGATTAGGAGGAGCTGGGAGACCCAATTCAATATAAGCGGAAATGTGAAGATACAAAATAGCGGTGTTTAGGATGAGTGAAACCCATCGGACGCATGCTTGGCACAAAGGATTGGCCTAGAGAGAGGTGTTGTTGTCTCCTTGTCACAAGGAAAAAAAGTGCTCCAAGATCATCAAAATGTCCAAGATACTGAATGATGGGGTTACAATAGATGACATCCGGTTCTATAACCATACCAATGATAGGATGTACATATGCCAACGAGAGACTGATCAATCGCAGTCCTAAACAACAATGGGAATATACAAGCAAATGACGCCAAGTGGATTTAAACTTCACCCATTGCACAAGCAGGTGACTATCAGGACTCAGTAGATGGTGCTCGCAGCGAACGGTACTGGGTTTGAGTTCTGGAGTGAACAACTTTCGGATGCAGGTACATCCGGCTGATGAGTCCCAAATAGGATGAAGCACGCATCCTGGACTCCACTGCTAGTCACCATCCATCTTTGCTTATCAATTAATTTTGTTTAGTATCCAAATATTGTTCGAACTAAAAGTCGCAAACATCCATACGAAAAGTTATTTCAAAAACGCTTAAATGAAATGCCATACTATTGTTGTCGTCATTATTTGCTTTTTTTATGCCTTCTATGTTTAGCTACAATTCATATCAACCATTTTAAATCTGTACTTTCATTAATCTGTAATTCTCACTAAATCAATCTTTTACCTTATGCAGACTCCATAAACGTTAAATAATTACCACGTAACCTATCTTGTCGAATTTCGTAATTTAAATAATCACTACCTATGTTTCCATTATGAGCAAATCTTATCGACCAACTGGTGTCCATATATCAAAAGAATTTAGAAGTATTGTATGATATAAACTAAAAATTTGTGTTGAATTAACCATTAATAATCAGTATAAAAGAAATTATTTCCTTCAAGTCTTACAAATCCGAATTGCTGTTAATAATCACTTTCTTCGAGACTCCATAAATCAAATCATGAATCCGTTTGTGGGACCAATAGCACCATTATAGAAACAAGTGAAAAACATGACGTAGATGTGCATATTTAATTTATATCATGTCTATTCACAATGCTGTGAGTGGCTGCAACAAAATTAGAATTAATCTACAAAAGTAGTTCAGCGTGAGATGTAGATTCTCCGGTCTATTTTCGCTTTTTTGTCAATAGGTTATTTTCAAGATAATGAATGAAAGTGGAATTTTCCCACTTAATAGCGTTCTAGTACAAATAGAATCTGAAAATGGTACTAATGGACTAAACAGGCCTCTTACTGTTCAAAATTCTTGGTGCACAGTACTTGCAAAAACAGATGAAACGTACTGGTTGACACATTCTCAAGAAAGCATGCTCAGATAATATGATGGGAGAGGGTACTAGATTCAAAATGTTACGTGTAATGTGAATTCTGAATAAATTATCATGAGGTTCCAGAAATTTGGAAGATGGTGGATTGTCTGTGACACGGGCTTAGTCAGCAAGGAAAAATCTGATTGATATATCGGACGAAACACTTTAAAGAAAAATGGTAGAATTCTCCAGAGATTAACATCAAATAAACAGGAGGAAAGTATTTCCAAAACAACAGTTAGATTCCTGTTTCTACGAAATTATGCTGAATTTGAAAATACTTCATATTATTCAAATTACTTTTTTCTAGATTTCACCACAATGATAAGGTTGACCATATATAAGAATGGTTTGCAAAAAGTAATTTATTTATTTGAACACATAAATATTGGTACAAGAGGGCACCAAATATATATGCGCCACACAAAACAATGAGAATTGGAAGAGAAAAAAAAAGAAGGTAAGGGGCGTAAAAAAAAGGACAATAACGAACAGATTAGTGTGAGGCAGTGTAATAATAATATTAATTATAGTAATAATAGAGGAAACGGAAAGCTACAATCAGAAGAAATCCTTCAGCTAAGGAGGAAACAACCACTTTTTATGAAGAAAGTAAAAGAAGGTTACAGCAAGATCGCCACTGGCTTCTATTCTGAGCCATATCTGACAACGTCTCTAGCCACTGTGTTGCGCCATCTCTCGGACCCCAGCCAGGGAGTCGTGAAGGACCAACAGAAGTCAACCCTTTGCAGCTTTCTTTCATGCCACGACACCATGTCATACACCGACCACTCTCCGCTTTCTCTAACCAGTCCTAGTGTCGGCAAATAATGCACGACATGGAATTGTCTGGGACGACATTCGTAGAACATGTACAAGCCACCGAAGTCGGTGTTTCAAGATGGTGACACTGATTGCATCATTGTCTCTGTGCCCGAACACACGATGCCGAACCTCCGCATTACTAACATGGTGTTGCCACTGGATGTCAGCAATCCTTCGGAGACAACGATGATCGAACACGCAGAGTCGTCTAACGTCCTCAACTCGAAGAGGCCAGGTTTCACAAGCATAGGGCGAAACTGCTCTCACCGACGCGTTGTAGATCCGAACTTTTACAGCCAGACTGACATCACGAAGGCGCCAAAGATGGACCAGTGCTTATAAGCGAGACGTTCCGCGAAGCCGCAAGCGAATTTGCTCGCCATTTTCATGGCGTCATGAAGTCGCAACCAATGTTCATCTATACTTTTCGGTGGAATGGTAGCTAGCCTAGAAGCTAGCTCGGCTCGATACTTACTTGCAACAGAAGTTGCGACCAACTTTCTGACATGAATTTTTTGGTGACGATCAATCGATGGCCACTGAAAAGTCAGGTAAGATTGGCGCAAACTAGGGCATGATCAGAGTCCAGATAGGTACTCCAGAAGGAGCGGCAGTCTCATACACAACCACGCCAGCGGTAGCTGATCGCGATGTGATCAATCTGAGTCCAGGCTTGGGATGTAGAGGGAGGACGCCAGGTGGCACATCGGCGATGACTGTGCCGAAAGTTAGTGCTGGCCAGAAACAAGTTGTGGTCTGTGCATAGTTGCAGTAGACGGTCCCCGTTATCTGTCCTGCGACCAAGTCCCCATCGGCCACCTAAACGACTCTCTTCTGTGCCTAGACGCCCGACCTGAGCATTCAAGTCTCCGGCTAGTACTACAATATCTGTCGAACGCACTTTCTGGAGAACAGATAACTGGTGGTAGAAGTCATCCTTGATTGCATCCGGGCTGCAATCTGCCTCGGCTCTAGCGCTTAGCGCGACACTAACGCCAGAGAGACCAGACGAAGATGCCACAGGGACTCGAGATAAACGCACGTAAAACAAGGTTTTTGAAGCGACAGATGGAGAGCGAGTTTGTAGTACTTCACTCGAGTCTCGAATACAGGTCTCGGATAGACAACAGACGTCGAAATTAAAACTTTCCAAAGACATAACCAACCCTATCTGTTTGTCTGACCTGTATTAGTGTGCGAACGTTGAATGCAGCCAGTTTGAATGGCATATGTGGTCTCAGAAAGACAGTTTCAGTATTCGTATTCGGTAGTACCATTCAATTTTTGATCAATAACTCGAGATCATTTAGACAGAACAAACTTTGCACCATAGGCGAGCTGCTGTATAAGTCTAAAAATAAGGATACATAAAGTGGGAATAAAAGAAAGTGAATAAATGGCGTGTTAAATAATAATAATAATAACAATAATAATAATAGTGTGAATCGTTTGATTGTTAATCGAAGCAAGACAAGTATTTTCCATAAATATCGACATTTCATCATATTTGTGTGCGGGCTGTGACACTGCCCGTCTGCCCAGACCGAAGAAGGTGGTTTTCTTAGGGAGCCATACCCCGAGCCCTTGACCTAAAGGTCTGACTCAAAAGGCAGTGGAGCATCGTGCAGTCCCACGGTAGCCGGTGACCAACGATTGGTTCATATGGCATTTGTTCCTTCAGGATACTGGAGCCCATGTGCACCATTGATTTTGGATCCGGTCAAAGAGCCGGACATTTGCTTTTTATCCTCTCATTTTCGTAAACAACACCCCTGCAACGAGAAGGCAGTGAGTAGGACTTATCTGGCAGAGGCTGTATACGCGTGGCCGTGTGAGAGTATTTCGAGAGGGAGGGCGAACCCACCCCGCTCTCGGCCATACCAAGGCATTCGGGGGCCCTAAAAAACAAAGATTTGTGGTATAATTGAGTTGATTTGGAAAGTCTCTTATTCCTCTAAATAAATGTTTTCCAGGCTGAGTCTTAGCACTATAAACATTACACTATGTGTAAGCTTAAAAAATAAATGAGCTCGTACAATTCGGTTACAGTTGAGGTGGTCGTATATTTTGAAATCTTTATAGATGCCATTATTTTAACTATTTTCTATATATCCCCGTAAACAGCATGTGTTGTCTAACAGACAAGTTGCTTAAACACTTTCTTACTCTAACCGTTTGCTTGATGGATTAGGTTTCTGTCACTTTGTCAAATAACAGAAATTCACATGTCAACTATTCTTGAGAAGTTTTCTATGGGTTTACATTATTCACTTACTCTTTGTATAATTACAGTTTCCTCTGCATTTTTTGTCGTTGAGTATTTGATTTGGAAAGCACACAAAGCGAAATTACTTTGTATAAAGTACAGAACATTTTGGTCTGTAAGTGGTATTGTATTTTATGTGGTGTATTAGGAATTCAATTTTGTATGAGAATGAATTAACTTACTGTACGCATCATGTTTTTACAGTTCTTTAACAATCGTCTAAATAAAACTTGAAAATTCAGATTGAAAGGTAGAGTAACAAATTTCCTTGGTGATTTCCGCAACTGGCCCGGTTGAACCCCACTGGTCACTGCTTCTCATTAGAACTCCAGGATATACATCTTGAAGTCAATCACTAATGAGCATATGTCAATTAGTATCAGGAGGGTTTTTGTGGAGATTTTAGTCATTTCAATAGTTGAGATCATGAGTCAATGTATATAAATATTACTGTATATTAGAATAAAGTCTGATGAATAATGTTCGCTTATATATGTTGTTTTAAATTTACAATATAGGAATTTTTCAAATTTTTTGCTTTAATAAGATCATATCAGTTTTTTTGAATTAAATTATGATAATACTATTTATTATTATAGAAAATATTTCATCCATCATAATAAATTCAATCATTCCAATCTGTATTTATTTGATTCATAATTTTAAAGTTCAATCAATTTTACGTGATATTTTTCATTGGAATAAAAGATTATCTTTTATCTTTTCCTTAACACATCACAGAAATTGTAAACGAATGATTATTCCCTTTTTATATAGTGATAGATTACAGAACTTACAATGGTCTAATAAGTATGTTCATAAAAATTGAATATAATTCAAGATTTATTACTGAATTTCGAAAACTACTTTTTTTTATATTCTAAACTTTATTTCAAATTTATTTGAGTATTATGTCAATTTCAAATTAATATTGAACAATAACAATATCGAAATAATGAATATTAAATAAACATTCGAAAGTAAGAGATCCATTAAAAATAAATTTATGTTCAACTATTTTTCGTGGGTGAATAAATATTCAATTGTCATAAGAATTGAGAGTAGATTTTTATTTAATTTCCGAAAATTTCATGTACTTTATGTTCAGTTTCAATGATCAGGAACTATAGAGTTAAAAAAAATTACTGGATCTTTGAAAATATCATTTATAGTCTTATTTATCAATTGAATTCAACAAAGTTTAATTATCTGAAATCTAATTGTACCTGTGATACTATTAGACAATTATCAAAAACGTTATCATTATAAATCTACAATTTGAATGAGATTATGTAACTGGCATAACAACTTAAACAAACAACTATTGAGTGGCAGCACAAAGAAAGAACGCGAAATTATTAAAATGTATTTCTAAAGGTGATTTCTTCACACTATATCTTTTTCCAGACATTACTGATAACAGTGAATTTCTCCTGACATCACTCAACGTATCAATGAATTGAGGTCTATTAATCTGATCATTTTATACGGAGTTCTAATTTGTTTCAATTTGTTGTTGTTCATTATCTAAACCTAAAGCTCTACTAGCTTTCTGTAAACGTTTGTCTTCTTGTAAAATTAGTGGTAATAATCTGTTCTTATTTATACTAGCCCGTTTTCTACAGGCCAATAATAATCTACATTCATTATCTAACAATTCTTGTATAATAGCCTTTTGTTGATCAATTGTTAGTGTTCGTTTTATCCAACGTCTAGCAGCCCATATATTTAATAATATAATTAGAGTCAGAACCAAACCAATCGTTAGTAAAACCACAGTTGTTTGTTTCAACGCTCTAGTTGTGATTGGATATTCAATTGATTGCCATAAACTAGGTTGCATTGGATAAATTTTTAAATAAAACTCATTAATTAAATATATCCTATTAATAGATGTCCGTGGATTATCGGCTTGACTTGGTAAACGATACGTTTGAATAAATAAAAAGCATTTCCACGTTCCATGATGTGTTAAATTTAAATAAGGAATTAATTGAATGCGTCGATTTAATCGTAAAGCTAAGTTACGTGAATATTCATAGCCATTCAATTTCCATACTATTTGAGCTGATTCCATCCAAACAGCTGTATTATCCAATGCATTAAAATATCCTAGATTAGAATAAAGATAAAACGGATTACCTTCTAGTGCAATATACTTTACACCAGTAACAATTAAGGTATAAAAGATTGTATTCCACTTGTGATTCCCAAATGTCATTTGGCAGGTATAAAAACCTTGATCATTGTGATCTATACTTGGAAAGACTAAATATGTATCCTCCATGTAAAATGAAGATATCTCTGGCAGTAGATTCCATTTCATTTCTTCATCAAACAGTCTATTTTGATTATCCTTAGGCTTTTTAGTTCTGTAAAATCGTTCAGATACAGATCCTGAGCTAGAATCGGTTGGATTTATCGATCTTCCATTTTTAAGCCATTTTATAGTCAAAGTATGCTCTTTAAATAATCGAGAGGTTAGACCGAAAATTCCTCGAGAAGTTAATTTTTTGGCAAGGTTGTAAGCTGGTGTTACACAGTCCATTCGAGCACTTTGCTTAACATGCATTCGTAGAATATTTTGATATGCATTCAAGTTAAGTTGATCTTTTGCAACCTGGAAAGTTATTTTGTCAGCAATATCATCAAGGCTACTAAAATATTCATCTACACAATTATGATCACATTCTGTAGTCTGATGACTAATCCCAGAACAATTGAACCCATATGGTTCTGGAGGAGGATTGTTACAAAATCGGTAACGTGTCCTACTTCCTGTATGACATCCTTGCCCATTAATGTTTTGCCCACCTGTAGGAAGACATGATGACCATGAACTCCATGTTCCCCAACCTGGAATACGTGGGCAACGTGTATTGACAAAACATGGTATACATTCTTTAGCTTGAGATTCATATGGATTTGAACTTTCACACATCACTGTTGATGACTGTACATTACCATATCCATCAAGACAACTTCGAACTCGACATCTTACTCCATTACCACAAGTAACGGAACAAGTTAAGGGTGTCGAAGACCACTGACCCCATCTATATTTTAAATTTCTACTAGCAAAGACATAACTAATTAAAAGACAAATTATTATGAACCAGGAACAGTTTAGCATTCTTCAAATAAGTTAAGTATAAATCATACTTTGAATGCCTTACAATATATTTACATCGATTTATTGATTATCTTAATAGATTATCAATTTAAATAATAGACGATAACAGACAGAATATATAAGAATGTATAAGTATATTAGGAAGAGATTTCAATCAGTTAGATAAACTTTACTTATTCAATCAAGAATACATGCCGAGGATAAGTCATTTCGGTATATATCATGGCTTGTTAATTAGAGAATTATAGAACTCTATAAGTGGGAATTAATGGAAAGTAGAAAAATGAACACTTATGAAAGTTCACAGTCATAAATATTTTGATCTGTTTACGTGATAGTTATAAATCGAGAAATTATTCAAGTCATTAATTTAACTAGGATAACGGATAAGCAATCCAGTTTTGAGATTAACTAAAGCAATACCTGGTTACATTACGAAACCTTAAGAAACTTTAAGATACAGATAAATTGTAAACATCAATTTGAAGGAAAATCAAAATTAGCTGATCACGATTATACTTTTTTAAAAATTAGTTTGTAGATCGACGACAACTAATGACTACTGATTAACAAAGACGATTGTTTCTCTGATGGAAGATCATTGTATTCCAAATAAAGTAGTATCTTGAAAACAAGGAATGTCACTAATCTGCGTTATAGAGGGCAAATTATGAAGATAATCAGTTTGCGGCTACTAACTAAGAAGATATTCTGAATATGAAAGGCTCTTGAGATAGTTTGGTTTACAAAGTGATAAATGATTCACGTAATATATATTACAAGGTGCCCAAGTGATCCACTCACAACACAGGTTGGTTTTATCTATAGATCAGGAAAGTAATAGCTTCATCAATAGAGTACGAGTGAACATTTCGAGTTTTTAATCAACATAGTCAACTGTATGCGCTATGTTAATGGTTGAATCAAATATACTTGGGACCAAATTAAAATGTACTAACTTAGGGATCGAGACAAAAGTTGTACTGACATGTTAACTATATGCCTGAAACAATAAGGGAGACTAACTGATTCCTGAGTAGTAATAGTAAACTGTCTACCTCTTAGTACTGGACAAATCTTATTTATTATAGGAATAAACAATGAGGGTTCGAATTATTCTATGAGGATGAGTTTCTTTACAATCATAGACAAGTGTAGAAAACAAATAACTTGAGTTTGTAAACTATTTTAACTGCATTCAGCTGGCTAGATTTGGTTTACTAAAACTTTATAAAGATTTTTTTACTAAAATTATGCGAACCCGAACTACAAGCAAATCTATCTGATAAAACTACTAATCAGTTAAATCCTTTTAATATATGAATGGTTTTACCAACGAAATAGCATTTATACGACACCAGAAAATGTACACGTATATATGAAAACGTCGGTTTACTGTTGATGACACTATTGGAAACAAGTAATTAGTTATTATTAAGTGATGATATCAGATAGTTAAATCTATATCAAGTTATTCTCCTATTTAACAGATGTGAGTACTGTTGAATTACATCAAGTGATGAGATTAGTATAACCTTTAAAAAGATGTGTCTAAGGATAGTTCACATTGCAATCTGATATCAGCTACAGACAAATGTTTCGTTCTGGTCTGAGGTTCTTCAGCAGATAATTGATGGCTATTCATTGAATCGGGACTAAAACCTTCAGTTATTACGGTGAGCACGATACCATTCACTTACAAAGACTGAATTCAATTATCATTATTTTCGAATTTTAGGGATGTAGTTAGCATTTCGGCGCTGGTAGAAAAACAATCAATGCAAGCATCTGTACAAATATATTTTAACGTGGATCCTCTTGTTGTCTACAATTACGGCATTAATATACACCACAAAGTAGGAACTAATAAAGTTATACGATGAATTATACAAATACTTGATAAAAATAAAAGGAAATCGAAATAGGGAAAATGCAGTACATTATATACTTTCGTAATGAATCACATATTTGATATACGAAGATGACTATTCAATAGTGGCTAATGATTCTTTCAACTGTTCATCTGGGCAGATTATTTCATCATTAGTTGCCAGGAGAATACAATAATGATCAAACAACTGCATTGTCACTTCAAGGTCATCCAACAGTTCCAAATGTTCTACTCTAAAATAAAAATATAAGCAATAACGAACTCATATGAAAGCTACACCTTATAAATGTATGCCCAAATAGGTAAAGTGAGATTTAAGAAATCAAAGTTAAATAATTAAATCTTAATTCTCATAAGGATAAGACTAATCAGCAGTTGACCGCTTGGATGAATAATTTGTGTGGTAGAATCAAGTTTACCTGGAAATTTTTCATCGCGAGGCTAAAAAATAAGCTTCAAGCTCTTTCAAAGATTAGATAAACTCTGACTGATTAACATATTAAAGTATTGTATAGATTGTATATAAATTCACTGGTCAATGTTGTTATTTAAACAAATATTTCTCATAATTACTTTTACATCCTGATAATGCATCAGTTTTGAGAGAATCTTAAAAACAATAACACAAAAAACTTTGTATCGTCATCTCACATTTGGGATAGTATTTACATTTATGTTCATTTAATGCGTTCAAACTTCATTTATCAATAGCTTTTTTTTACAGACTTCTACTTGATCGGATTTACTTTTACATAGTTTTATTTATTTATTTCAACACATAAATAATGGTACAAAGAGGCACCAAATACATATGCGCCACACAAATCTCATTCGATATGTGTGAGGGCTGTGATACTGCCCGGGTGCCCAAACCGAAGCAGGTGGTTTTCTTAGGGGGCCACACCCCGAGCCTTCGACCTGAAGGTCTGATCCACAAGGCAGTGGAGCATCGTAAGGAGATGCAGTCCCATGGAAGCCGGTGACCAAAAATTGGTTCATTCGCCATTTGTTCCCGCAGGATACTGGAGCCTATGTGCACCATTGGTTTGGAATCCGGTTAAAGCGCCGGACATTCGCTTCTCGTCCTCTCATTTTCGTAAACAACACCCCCGCCACGAGAAGGCAGTTACAAGTTTAGAAAAACGGATATATAGGACGTTATGATTTTATCTACTGGCATATCATTTCAAGTGCAAATCCTCACTTCAGGTAAACTCACGTTATTTTTTTTTCAACTCAAACTATACACATATTTATGAAGTGAAGGTCTGATTCAGAAATTTTAATGCCTCATATAAAATGTTTAGATTCAAATGTTATTCGTCTTTACATCAATATTGGAAATGATCATGAAATATGAGACAGAAGGTTAGTGATAATGAAAGATAAATTTTATTTTAATATGTATTATGAAGTTGAAAAACGACCCAATTGAATTTTACCTGTATCGAGTGCTGGAAGGTAACATCTTATAAACTTGATTTATAGTCCATCCTTTGGCTTTTTTCCAACCAGCCTTAAAAAATCTGTAAAAAAGAATGAAAAACGATAACAAATATGCAGATTTTATAAGTGAATGAATGTTTCAGCTGAAGATTTGTATGGAAATTAAAAGTGTTTTTTTTATTTGAAGTCCTGATGATAAAAGTGAATTTAAAAAACAAGCAAATGATTATTCTATGGACAACTTCAATCAACCGAAATGAATTTATCATGATGTGGAAATTACATTAACGTTTAAATTTTACGCTACGTATTAACGTTACACATAATGGGTTTAGTCCTAGTACTATCTGAAAACACGAGTGATGTTTGGAGATGACACCATGAACATTTGAATTTTGATGCAAACAAAATAACAGACAGGTTTGTTACGATTTTGAAAAATTAAAACAACTGTATCACCAGGATCTGTATTCAAGACCCCAGTAAATTAATGTAAGCTCTCAACACCGAAGTTGTCCTTGAGTAACAGTTACATCAGAAATTGTTAATATGTTAACAGTAGGTAAACAGATTAAAGGAACTCTTATGAAAACTTTTTTCAAGTGAGTTTAAATAAATATTCGTTTTAACAAATAAATAGCTATTCTTCATGACTAAGTCAAATATTTTGATTATTACTACTAATCGACTAGCACTACATAACCATTTGATTTATTCAAACAGTAAGTGCTTTGAACTAATTACCTTATGGAGGAAAAAGGTTCTGGAACTGTATTATTTCACCTTACAATGTAATGAATCAGTGAATATAATATTCGATGGAACTTGAATCAGTAATTGCTATGTTTGAAGAAATTACAAGATCACCTAAAGTCGGCGAACGGAGTAAAGGATCAGTAACAAGACAAGCTAAACTACTTCAATTCGTCTCAGCCCTGGTAACCAGAGGGAGAAGACCAGGTTTAGGGAAAGGTGCATCCTAAAAGCAACCAGAAGCACGAACCAATGACATTTAGGGCACTTGCAAGTGAGAAATACAATCCGAAGGTAAAAATGGATGCTTTTGGAGTGAAACCAAGAAATCCGAATTTCTTAAATAAATTTCCAGAAATAGGATGTTTACCAAGTCATTTATAAGGATCTATCATCACCATCAGTAATCACCAGTCACATTTACATATGTGGAAATTAAAATAGAAATCTCACCGTTCTTCTTGAGTAGCCAGTGAATGACATGCATTAAGACCAGGAAGCTCACAGGAACGAGCACGAAAATTTTTGATCATAATAGAACCAAATGAATCGCTCATATTAACCTGCATAGTAGATAACACAGGATTCGAAAACAGCGAATAAACACTCCTTTTTCAACTAGTTTTGCATCATGACGATAATAATGACAATGATAACAATAATAATTGTAATAATAAAGTCGATACTGATCAGTTAGTGGCGTATGAGATAGTGTTATAAATTCATTAGTGTTTATGCAGGTAATTGAGGATAATTGACGAAATAACCAAAAGATAAGGGGGATAAAATAATTAATATTCAGAGGTACTAATTACGAAATAAATAAATTGAGTATGTACTCATACATAAGGTAACATAATACGAGAGGATTGGCGAAATTTCGATAAGAGATCGAATGTTTATAACAGTCACATAAGCATAGTTTTTATAAAGAGAGTTAGTGTAATAGGTCATTAGCAAAGAAGTGATAGTCATTAAGTAAGTAGCGATCATAGTGTAAGTCCAGTTTGTATATTAATCGGGAGAAAAGATAACATGTAAAAGACCAATCATAGGACAGAAAAATAGCTGCCATTAGGTGACAACAGTAACTCATCTATTAGCCTAATGATAGTCAAAAAAATCTCGTTTAATTTAGGGCTATAAAAACACGACGAAGTAAAGCTACTTTCGAATTCATGTGATTAACTTCCATTTGAAGTTTGCTGTGATGACACCAGTCAATCTGAAAGTGAAATATCAATTGTCAAATTTTATGAACCAGGAAGATATAAAAATCACTCTGAACTAGAAATGTATTAAATGAAATTAGTCATTTAGCTATGAACAATATAAAATTTGGAATAAACATTCATCGTCTTGCATTGTTGCACCTCGAACTAGCACAGGAAATTAAGATGAAAATAAAGAGTCGAAATGATTAAAAACTTTTGTGAACATTAAAGGAATTGATGTTCAATACTGTGGGTTATCATAAAAATAAAGCCAGGAACATATTCTTGAGTAAAAACGGTTAAACCAAATTAAAAAAGTAGTTAGGGTTATCTAACTATTTTGGTCCGTAAATCATCCATTAAACTGCTTATTAGGTATTCTTCGTCCGCAATTTGTAGATGGACACACTTAATAAAAGCTGTTTGCTTTCTAATTAAGTGCTCAAACTTCGAATTTGTGTCAAGGCTCAGTTTATTTGAAACGTCTGCATACGGACAGAAAAATATTCCTTTGAAGACAATGAATTTTATGGGTGTATGATAATGTCTACGAACGAAAATAAAAGTGTAATAATGACAGTTAGAGTTCAACAGACCTCTTCATTTCAAATAACGAGATAACGAAGAGCCTGGAATTAAAGTAGTTAAAGAACATTTGCTCACAGATTCAGGTATGAAAATGCCATTATACTCAAAGGAAGCTATTCAAAACGTTTTTAAGTGTCTCAAAACATCTAATAAGCCATTGGGGCTGAAGACAAAAAATCGTATATACGGAATATTCTGTAACTGAAGAGTTAGAGAATAGTAACTTTAGCATTTGTTAAGAAAATGGAGTCTCGCTAGCTTATCATGATTATATTTATTAAAATATTTCTGATCTATACCACGGATTTAAGTTTAAATAACTGAATAGTATTGATATATTTCATATATTAGATGTGAATGACAGATGAAACTTGACATGGTTTTGCTCACGTTATATCTACAAACGAACAAAAAGTTCGACATAGTCCTGTAAATGTTACAAATAACATACGTTACCAAGGAATACAAATATGTCACGGTACATAATGCTTGTTGCTGGAAATAATGATAGTCTTGGTATACTTCAGAATTTGATGTTTAAACTAGGTTTATCATCAGAACAAGAGATGTCATCATTATCCACTTTATAAATATAATTATATTTTTCAGTAAGTTTTGCGTGAAATACCACGAAGTCATACATACATCTAAATGTATTTATAATTGATCAGTAACCGTGAAAGTGAGTTTAAAAAAAGTATACTTACCTGTTCATAATGCAGGAATGAAGCACGTGGGAAGTTTACCGAAAGACCCTTTATTAACTGACAGCTTGCCTCTGGAGACATATAAACAAGTACGCATTCAGCAAGGAAGAGAGTTGGGCAACTTTTAGAACAACCAGCCCCATTAACTTTTGAACATAAAACATCTAGAAGCTCTTGAACGGATCTTCGTAAATCGAAACTCAGTAAGTGAAACCGTCCCGTTTCAAAAACGTAGTGCAAATTATCATGTGGTGTGTCGACAACAGAAGTCTTTTGATTTATTGTAAGGTTTAAATTATCGTCTTTAAGTGGTGAAGCATCTGGGTTCAAAGTATAAAGCTTTTCGTTAGATATATAGCATACATATAAGAGAATATGGTAAAATGAAAACGTTGAACGGTCAGTCATTCAATATTAGCAGAACATATATTAGAAATGGATATGATAAACAGAAGCTAAAGCTTAGAATGCGATCATGTAATACTAAAAAATGTGCGGAAAGGGGGGGATAAGCTAGTATGTTTATCCGAAACTATATGTAGGGACGTGGTAAAATAACAAAGAAATAAATACCACTGATTGGTAACTTCCGCCCGATAAAATAACCGTACCCATGTTTATAACACAGAATTGGCAATATTAATATTGAGGGCAGACCACTAAGAAAAAGCATATACCAATGCTTCGGGGTCGGCACGGAATTCCAGATCAGTACATGGAGTATTTATGTGACAGGGCTTGAAATCAACAATATATACATCCGATTAGTGCCCTTGTCTTACTTTCGAATGTCACAATACCTCAAACTAATTGTCCTGATTTCGCATGGTTTACCTGATTTAAAAAAAATTAACATGGTTAGTATCCTTATTTTGATTTTACTGGATTGCTCCACTTCAAATATTTTCTTTATGGTGTAAAATGGCTTTAATGTAGGTTGGATTGAATTGATGTCTAGCTTCACTGTTTCTGTTTGTCGTTTAAGGTTTCAAGATTCTTTTGGACTATTTTCATGCGAATCCACACGATGTCATTTACCGATACTCAGCAGTATCGGATTTCTGACAATTAGACATGAAGATACTATAAAGAATGAGGGACATGCATACTAGACTTATTAGCTGCTCACATAAACGGATGACAATGGTGAACGTCGAGAATCACACTTTGTAAAAATAAAATCCATACATAATTCAGTACAGCGCCACTAACAATGTGAGTTTGTAGGGCTTAGTAAGTCCGGGAACAAATAGCCAAAATATTGTCTGATAAGCAGATAAAGGTACATTGAATTATAAAATATTAACTGTCCGTAAAGGATCAATTTACTTTACATACAAGAATAATAAAAAGTGTGCGAGTTACTTGTTGATTCAAGCAGCCTTCTTCGTTGTATTGTCATAGCTTTTTGCTGAATGTTAGATGCCAAGTCTACTTCGACGTATAACTCTGGGGTCTCCTGAGCATCTTTTAGAGCGAAGTACAATGTATCTGAGCCTGCACCAAGGTTTACAATTTGGCAGGCCCCACCTGTGGACTGGATAAGGTAATTTGTATCTTTCAAAAGTAAGGAACCTTTATAAATGATATGGCAATCGCTCTGAATGCAGTTGTTCTTATAAAATAGCCACGATTAATCTCCGGAGTTTTGTGTGACGGAGAGGAACAAAAATACCTTATATACTTGTCTTTCCAGTATCCACGAGAAATGGCATGAGCTTTACTGGATGTAGCGTCGTCATTAGTTAGTTGTATGATCTCATCTGTAGGACTACTCATCAGAGTAACGCTTAGCGCATACAACCCGCGAAACACAAATGGTTCAAATGGTTGTGGACGGAATAGAAGAAGCTTTCGCTTAACAGGCTTCCGTGTCTAGTAGCAGGGGATCACCGAATCCTCCAGGCAGGAACCTAGGTATGTTAACAGCAAAGGAGGAAAGAAAAAAAATTGGTAAATCATAGTGTGATACTGTCCTTGGTCCTTATGAATAGGTCAAGTTGCCTCTTAAAGGACTCCTGAGAAGTCGCTTGGACTAGCTCGGCCGGCAGCGAATTCCAGCTTTTGACAACTCTTAAGGAGTAGAAGTTGTGTCTACATCCCGTCTTGCTATGTTGAGTTTCCAGTTTCTGGGTATTACCCCTTAGGTTAGTATTTGAACTAAGCTTGAGTAGGTGTTTAAGAGGATGTCCAGAAGTGTTAAGAATAATATAAGCCATTAATAAATCACCTCTAAGACGCCTATACTCTAATGGGTAAAGGTCTAGTGAATGGAGGCGTTCTTCGTAAGGCTTAAATTTGAGTCCTCGAACTGATTTCGTGGCTCGCCGTTGGATACGCTCCAAAGTGACCTTGTCCTTTTGGAGTGAGGGGGGAGTACTATATTTCCGTACTCTAAATGGGGACGGATAAAACTATTGAAGACTGTATGGAAAGTTCTCCCGTCAAACTGGCCAAAAATGCGCTTCAATGTTACCAGTGCGAGGTTTGCTCGGAAGGCATTTTTGTCACAATTAGCGTAAGACTTTAAATCATGGGGCACCAGGACTCCTAAATCTTTTTCGACTTGGGATACTACTAGAGAGGAGTTTCCTAAGTTGTAACTGTAGTTTGCGACATGTCGCAGATGAACTACTTTACACTTTGAAGTGTTAAAGGTAAGTCCGTTATCATCTGCCCAACTTTGAAGTCGAGTCAGATCCTCCTGAAGTGCCTGTGTATCGTCTTGGTTGCGTATCTCTCTCCAAAGTTTCACGTCGTCGGCAAAAGTAATAAGTCTGACGCTACCTGTTGAGGAAGATCGTTTATGTAGATCAAGAAGAGAAGAGGCCCTAATACTGAGCCCTGGGGGACCCCACTAGGACATTCCATAGCCTGAGATAAAGTGAAATTAACCCTAACCTTAAAGTGTCGATTTTCTAGGTATGAAGTAAGCCAATCGATTAGAGGTGGTTTGATACCTAGTCGTTTGAGCTTATTGATAAGACACAAGTGGTTAACTTCATCAAAAGCTTTTGAGAAATCAAGGTAAATGATATCAACCTTTCCCTTGCGATCGAGGATGCTTGTCCATCTGTCCACCGCAGTCAGCAGGTTGGTTATACAAGAGTAACCATTCCTGAAACCATGCTGTTGGGGTGAGAAGAAATTTAAGGACAGTAGATAATCGTTTAAACCATCGCATATCAGGGATTCCATGAGTTTTGAAGGTAATGACAGAAGAGCCACCGGCCGATAACGTGAAGGTTCATTACGTCGACCCCCTTTGAAAATTGATGTGATGTGAGCCAACTTCCAATTTTCCCGTAGTTTGCCTCGGCTTAGCGAGTGTAAAAACATCACACTAAGCGGCGTTTCCGGGATTGAGGCTGCTTCCCTCAGTATGGCAGAATGAACCATATCCGGGCCAGGAGAAGTATCTAGTCTTAAGTGCTGCAGTTTCCGGAACACCAAGTCAGCGCTTGGGTCCACTTCGGAAAGTCCTGTGGAATTGCAGATAAAACTGTCGTCAATAAAGTTGATGTCAGCCGGCTGAAATGTTTTAGAGTAATGTGCCGCCAGAAGGTTAGCGGCGTCACCATCGTTGTCGGTCGGGCCATTAAGACCTAGCAGTTGAGAAACTCCTGTTTTGGCTTGATGAAGAGAGGCTGCATAACGGAATAGGCTTCTAGGGTTCAAGGCAAATTTGTCCATAAGCTTTGTCTGATAATGAAGCCTGTCTTCTCTTATAGCCTTCGTGCATATGTTCCTGATATGTTTATATTGCATATACGCTCCGTCGTTATTAGTTCGTTTGTATTCCGCCCAACAGTGCCTTTTACGGCTTAGCAGGCGAAGGGTACGGTTCTTGATTACTGTAGGTGGCTTACAGCTTTTGGGAACCGTTTGAGGAACTGAATGGTTTGTAGCACATAAGAGCGTGTGCAGTAAGAAGTCCCAATGACCGTCCACATCGAGTTGGGGGTGAACATCCCAAACCACCTATTGTAGATAGTCATGTAGAGCTGGCACATTCAGCCGTTTAAAATTCCAACGCAAATTATTGTTGGGATACCTTAGCTTAGTTTTTATGACAAAACTGAAGGCTATGACGGCATGATAGCTCTTTCCCAGAGGAGCCAGGATTGAGAGGTTGTCAACTAGGAATTCTTCGTTTGTGAATACACAGTCTAAACGCGATGGTGTCTGACTGTTTCTCCAACGAGTTGCCGACCTCACATTTTCATATAAGCCCAAGTCATCGATGAGGTTGAAGAACCGAGCTTCAATTGAGTTGTCGCCTCCAGTGTACGTGTGTTCCGCGAAGTTGACTCTAGGGAGATTAAAGTCCCCTAGAATCAGGATGTGTGTGAAACCGAGACGGGTAGAGCGGGATAGTCCTTCCAGCATACGACTATCGTACTCGATGTCAGCAGTTGGATTCCTGTAAATGACACCGACTAGACACCTCGAAGTGCTAGACAATCTTACAGAGCACCATATGGATTCCTCAAGATTGTTAAACTCGAGGTTGTGAACTTGGTGCACCTCCAAGCAAGAGCTTATATATATGGCTACTCCGCCCCCAATTCCTGTTGTTCTGTCGTTGCGGAACAAAGTCATCCCAGGTAATGCTAACTCTTGGTCCGAGAACTGAGAAGATATCCAGGTTTCAGATATTCCTATCAGGTGGGCTTTATTAGCGTTGCAAAGTTCACGTAATTCATCCAGTTTGTTTGGTAGACTCGAGGCGTTCATATATAAGCAGTTTATGCTTTCAATTTGAAACGCGTGAGCTTCGTCCTGTTTTTCTGTATGAGCCTTATGTGAATGGACAGGTAGCCCACCTATGTGAGGTTTACCGAGGTGGTAGGCCCTGTCCTTTAAACGCTTTTTTATCATTCAGACAGTCCACAAGTGGAATGGTCAGCTCCAACTTGCCTTTGTGCTTGGTCCTGGCTTCATATGGCCTATCCGAGTGCATGTGGATTCCAGGTGGCAATCAACGTCTGTTCGCACGAAATGCCTCCAGAACTGCAGCCGCCATGTGGGAAGATGGGAAGGTTATCTTCATTAGATGGGGTCTAAGATCACCGTCCTTCTTGACTAGTCTCGTCACATGCTGAGTCAGTATGTGTTTGAGCCTCAAGGACTGTTTGATGAATTTCCATTCCCTAATGTCAGAATTTGATTGAGTATGGTCTGCATTTTCCGGTATACCATGCACAATTATGTTTCTTCCGCGGAAAAACTTCTCGCGAGATTCTTTAGGGATGTTTCGTATGATATTGCGCTCAGAGAACGGTATATCGGGCAATATTCTTACGTTACCATCTGATTTCAGCAAGTGACTTGCTAGTAAGACGTCCTCTACATCGGTAGCATTCTTAAGTGTTACTCGGAGAAGCCTTGGGTGATTTAGATGCTTAGAGTCCTTTCCTCCAGAGAGCTGAGTGACCATCGAAAGCTCTATTTTAGGAAGTTCGAGCTTCTTGTTCAATTCAAATGTCTCAGTCATCAGTCTTCAGTAATAAGGATAGTAGGTTGGTGAACCTGTGTTAATCCTGACAGATTGCTTCCGAGTGAAGATCCAGCTTTTCCTTGAAAATATTCACTGACGTGGCTGATACCACTTGTTCGGGTAAGGCGTTCCACTGATTGACTACTCAATGAGAAAAACGGGACCCCACTTTAAGTTTATTAGATCGTGGTTTATGAACCTTCTTGCTATGACCGCGGAGATTATTAATGCTGGAGGGAGCAAAAAGATAAGACATATTAACACCCAAATCATAATTAAAGATGCGAAATGCCAGTATAAGGTCATCTCGCGTCCTACGATACGACAAGGGGAAAAGGTTTAGGCTTTTTAACCGCTCAGCGTAAGGGAGTTTAGAAAGACCCTCCACTAATTTCGTTCCCACATTCTGGACACGCTCAAGTGAGTTAGTATCCTTTACCATACATGGGCTAGCGGCTTGGATACAGTACTCTAAATGTGGTCTTACGTAGGTGAGATATAAAATTCAAAACATTTCCTGGTCAAAAGATTTGAACGCTCGGCGAAGTGACCATAACGCACGAAAACCTTTGGCAGCGGCTGCCTTGCAATGCGCAGTTGCTTTTAAAATATCGACTTATTATTACTCCTAAGTCTTTATGTTCTTGAACGCATGGAGAGAGTTTACCATCAGTAGTATAATGCAAACTATTACCGTGACTGATGTGCATTAGTACACTCTTCCTAGCATTTATTTCCAAGCCCCACTCTCGAGCCCATCTAACTAAATCATCCATGTTAGCTTGAAGATTCAGATTATCAGTCCCACTTTTTATTGTTCTCCAGATTTTTACATCATCCGCAAACAATAATGTCGACGACCTGGGCAACAGCGGTAACTCATCAACGTAGAGAAGGAAGAGCAGAGGGCCTGAGATGTTGCCTTGGGGTACACCACTTTTGACTGACTTTCAATCGGATAGCGTCCCAGTGACCATCACTCTGTCTGTGGTCACATAAGAAGTTTCCTATCTACTCCTGTACAGTACCTATTATTCCGAAACTCGTGAGCTTCTGCATAAGACCTAAGTGTGAAACCTTGTCAAATGGTTTGCTAAAATCTATGAATATAACATCGACGGACAGACCTTTATCTAGGGCTGCTGTCCAATTCTCTCTTTCAATAAGTTAGTCTAGCATGAACGCTTTTTACGATATCCATGTTGCTCAGGAGCTAACAGATTGTGTGAATCTATGTGGCGTAGCAACAGAACCCGAATTATCTTTTCAAGTAACTTAACGACAATGCTAGTTAGACTGACAGGCCGGTAGTTAGATACGATCTGTCTTTTGCCATCCTTAAATATAGGACTGACTATAATGCCTTTCCAATCTCTAGGGAGTTGAGCGAGTGAAAGGAACATGTTGAAGTGTCGCGAGCGGTTTTGAAATAATGTCCGCAAGAGATGACAGCAACCGTGGATGTAACCCGTCAGGGCCCGGTATCTTACCAGATTTGAGGTTAGTTATCAACGGAAGGACAGTTTCCTCAGTCACCTGTACAGATTGAATGGTTGATATCTCGGTGTGAGTGGGACAATTACTTGTTACAATACACGTAGAGTAGATTTCACCAAAATAGTTTGAAAATGCCTCAGCTTTTGCCCGATCTGATTCAGCTAGTAAATCTAAATTTTCGTGTAACAGTAACGAGAGAATACCATCACTACGTTTTGTCCGCCGTTTAACACACGAAAACAATCGTTTCGGACAAGTACGGCTATCATATATATTAACTGCCGTTCGTAAATGGTACGGGATTTAGCTATGGTTTTCTTACAAATATTCAGGCATTTATGGTACTCACGCCTAAATGATGTGTGACCTGTCAACAAGAATAAGTCCCAGAAATGTCTCCTACGCTTTAACAGCTTCCAGGTTTCCTTATTAATCCATGGAGGGCAATGTGATAGCTAACGTGCTGACCATGGGATAAACGGCGACGTTGTGGACTCGAATGTAGCCTTAAATTTATTCCATTAGTCTTCGATCGATCCATCCGCGTCGATCGACCAATCGGTCTAGATAGCACAGTTTCTGATTGCCGGAATATTAGCTCGCCAGGTATCGGGACGGGGTGGGGCAGATACGAATTTTATACCATGTGTTCTAAACTTAAAGTGAAGTACAACGTGATCACTATTCACTAGTGAGAGAAAGTGCTGAATATCAAAGACATCCTCACAGTGGCGGGCAGTGACGGATCATGTTTCAAGTCATTATGTGTCGGTTTTGTGATACATTGTACAAGTACACACTGAATAACGGTTGATAAAAGATCGCTGTCGAAACCTCCACCTGGAGCTGTAAGCTCTATCCAGTTGATAAGCGGTGCGTTAAAGTCTCACTAGTCCCGAGAACAGATGTGTCTTAGGATAAAGTCGTCAGCAAGACAATATGGACTACGGTATATTCCCCCTATACTCCTATTTCTAGATTTAATCTTACAACATGCAACCTCACATGTGCCACTAGCATGAGCCTCCGATATGGTTGATTATATACGAGAGTGGTCCCTAACGTATAACATTATGCTTCTCACCTTGCAACTTTAAACTCCATCACCCAATACAGATATAGCCTGAAATGATGAGAGAACATTCTATATCTACGGCAAACCAAGTTTCTGTAACAACAATTATATCGGGACTTGATTCGTTTACCATTAGACTTAGCTCGGACGTTTTATTTCTAAGACTACGGTCGTTCGTGTAGCACACACATAAGGCGTTTTCGTAATCATTTGTTCAACCCATACGTTAGATCCTGTGTATTAACTACTGGTATCTTACAGTTAGTTTTTATTGTAACAGAGTCATGGGAGTCAAGCGAGTGACTCATAACAATGTTTGACGATGCTTTACTTTGGGACTTTGGTGGAGTGTTCTGAGTCCGCCAAGGACTTACCAAGTAAACGGTCATTAGTTTTAACTGTCTTTTCTACTCTTCTGAGTTTCCGTGTCATCCACATTTCATCAGTCGTACTCGGGACAGTAATTCTTTTATCTGGATCACCGGTTGCTGCTGTAGAAACATGGCCACGAACATCTAATGAGGTGTTACTCATTGATTGTTCGAGGGTAGAAGGTCTAACTGCGGGTTGCACAGCTAAATGTCTGGCTTGCGCCATGACAGCACTTACGACGCTAACACAATCTTCGACATCAGTACCAATATTACCAGTACATCTCTCATCAACCTTCTTATTAGTCAACACCAGGAGGCTAATTACTTACTGGATGATGGATATTTTGCTCGAGCAACAAAGACTACAAAGCCAGTGGGAGTTAGGCTTTGAGCACTTTTTATATGCAGTGGGGCTTAATCGGGTGCACATCTTATGGAACCACTCATTACACTCATCAAATTGCATCCCTTCCTCCATGAGGGATAAGCAATATGATCGTCCACATTTATCAGCAGAGCTGGCCATCTTGAAAAAAAAACTACAATGGTGACACAAACAGGATATGTAGAAGAATTCTCAAACCTTAACTAAATAAATCAATTAAAAGTTGGCCAAGTATGCTTCGATGCAATAAATACACAAAAGCAAAATCGAAACATTCAATACGATATCACTTTAACTGGAGTAGATTCAATTAAAGTGTAAACAGTAGTTTTGATGCGTAATTTACGACCAAAACAGTTAATTAACTCAACGAGAAACAATATCACTGTCCTTTTAAATTCTCGCCCTTTTTGTAATGCAATTGTTTATTGATGGAGTTTATGAAGCTTTCATTCAGTCGGGTTTCGAGTTTGAAAGCAGTATGACAGTGATCCTTTTATTCAACAACTAAACGATTTCAAACAAAGTGAATGTTTTGGTCAGTCAAGTCGCATTCGTGTGTAGCTTTGTGAACTTCTACAAAAAGCGAAAAAAATTCGAAGACAACTATCATCAAGTAGTGAAAGCTGTACTCAAAATCCATTTATTTAAAATAAAATTCCACATTACGTTTAGGGACTGAACTTCAAATTCCTTCATGGATGGTTATGTTGTGTAGTAGCTTTTAGGTCATTACGTACTTGTATGATAGGTCCTGAATTCTATACAGACTTCAGTAACTCAGAACTTATGATGCCAATGAACAATTTCTATCTTTTCAGTAGTCCTATTATCTTCATAGGGAATTGTGATCTTAAATGTAATTACCTTTCATATTCGTGTCCTTTTCATTCTATGATTATACGTCCCATAACTGTTTGTGTGTACCTGCACACTTATTATTTTATCCAGGGTCTACTTCCTTATTGCACTATACACTATCTGGTTTGAGTTATATTAATTCTTGAAGTAAGTAATATTTTGAGCGGACACATCTGTATTCTCTAATCCTCAGGCAGAAATCATCCTTGTGCTAGACTTGGTTTATCCAGGTATTCACTGATGCGAACTGAGTTAATAAGTATGCACGAAGTATGTATATTTCAAGAACCTTATCACCCGATTATATTGGATCCAGACATAATCCAATTTAATGTGTTTTTCCTGGTGGTCAAACTCCGACATAAGACATAAACTGTTGCGTGTGTCTTTATGAAGGTAAAGTTCATTCCCAGTTCATCTCTTACAGACTTAAGGTTCCGAAACACGTAGCGTTTTATTTGTTCAGTAAGTTCAAGGTTATAACAAGATTAGAAGTTTGTGGTGTCAGTGAAATTTTCCTTGTCCTAGCCAAATAATCCGCAGTCGGGTCACTGAACGTCAAACAGTTCACCGATCCTCGTCAAGTTCAAGGAAAACCAACGAGCATCAGTTAATTGCACGCCATGAACCGGTCCATACGGTGGTGGTCACATTATGTTCCTTACCAATATTTTTCTGTAGTAACGTCGTTTGTAATGTACCGTCATCGAGGTAGCTGTAGTACCTGAGCGGGACCAAAGGGCAATCCATGTTAGGGATTAACCATGTGGTGTGACTTCAACTTTAACTGTTTTCCCACACCATTTCCGTTCAACTGGAGTAGACCCATAATCATTCGACACAGACCATCTACGTTGGTGATCGACAAGTCTGACATACACATTAGGAGCTTTGTTGTAACATATTGTGCACATAGTTAAACAAATCGTCACTGTTACTAGAACTTATACGGATAACTGTATGTGACTACAGTAACGTACACTTGTGCTGTATGTTGCAATGGTGTCTGTTTTTAATCACTCAATTGGTGGTTTGAAGCTTAGCTACTGAACTCATTCACCTATTTCTGATTTTAGTTAACCATCTGCACACTAAAGTAGGTCATAACTTCTTTTTACAGAGGCTGAGGTTTCTTCCCATGATCCAGAGTAACCTCAGAGTAGCCTGAAATATAATTCACCGGTAAAGACATCTAACTCAGGTAAAATCAAACCCACAGAGATATTATTATTGAATCTCATTAGTCTCGAAAGTAATAGCACAAGAAAATACAACCCTACCCATAAGGCTTCTAGCCAAACAACCCTCATCTAATGATGTAGTTACTATGGAACCCTATTGATAATGCACCTATACTGAGAAGAGCGAAGCCCTCTCAAAGGCTGAGGGAATTACACGATTAGGTCGCACTCGGTGGATATGACAAAAAAGTGGATCCCTAGAGCCTTCAGACTGGTCTTTTTTTAAAAATTAGTCTTGCTTTCACCGAAGGAAAGCTGAATCTAGTTGAACCGCTTGCTGCTTGTTATCGAAATATATATTTCGCCAACCCTCATATATAATCATCGGATTAAGTCGCGTTGGTGAACAACGGAACCAAATAAGTCAAAGGCGAGAATAGATTTTTGAAAACATATATTTCGTACATTCGTTGGTCGGAAAGAAGGCAAAACAAGCTGATGCTCAATGAAGAAGGCAAGTGAGTGGACCCGATTCAATCAAGCGTTAATTGATGTTTATATTCAGATAAAAATATGTTACAGACATGTGGTGACTGGGGTAGAAAATGTTGATAAATGAACAATTAAAAAGGTCGAAATGTGACTCAAGAACAATGAATAATAATAATAATAATAATAATAATAATAATATATTTCTGCACGTGCAGGTACACGCCATTTTTACAGGCACGATCTATAAATTGCAACATTTGTTGGTGCACAACGTGCTTCCCAACTTATTAAGTTTATAGTTGCGATAAAGTAGACTCGTAGAGCGCTTGTCGCAAACAATGACCTTGAGGGGACACGTACGTCAAGTTTGTTCCAGACGTCAGAAGTTTCATAGCCGTGCCCTCAGAGCAAGATTCTGAAGAAGAAAAAAAGAAACGGAAAGGCAGTAAGGCACATTGTTATGAACGCCAAACGTTGCTTAACGTTAGATTAAATTTATATTATCTCTTGTTAGAGTGAAATGAAGCCAGAAGATCCATATTAGAGAATGTAGTAATAAAGAACAATGAGTTGTGTCGTTTAACAAGTTGGAGTAAGCTCACATGAAGGAAGGGAAGTCAAGGTTGGTACAAGTAAAGCAGTTTATTAGAAGTGAGTGTGCATATAGAGAGTGAAGTGTTAAGAATACTAATTACTATATCTTTTATTGTCTGATTTTTTCTTTCTTTTCTTTTTTTGTTCATCCAATGCCAGCCACACAATCCTAGTGTAAAATCTGAGTTAGCATGATATAAGTTGTGTTAGTAGAATAGCTAATCCAGCATAAAATTGGAAACGTGAGTCTGAGTGGTGAGCGTAGGAAAACAATCTATATCACAAATTGACTAACTTGTTCTCAAACATAAAGCGCCTGATACAAACAAAATGTTCTGCCCCCACAAACATGGGTGGATTGAATTCATCGCTCTCACTATTAATGCTTGTTGGTCAGTAACTCCACCCTATCTCCTTTGTGATGTTAGGCTCATTTAAGCTTCGGTTTGGGCACCCGGGCAGTATCACAGCCCATACACAATTAATGAACTGAAATGTCTATGATCATGGAAACCAATTCTCTTGCTTCGACGAACATTCAAATGATTCAATTATTATTATTATTATTATTGCTATTATTATTATTTACTACGTCATTATTCATCCTCTTTTATTCCCACTCTGTTTATACTTATTTTTTCGACTTATACAGCAACTCGTCTGTGGTGGAAATTCGATTGTATCTAAACATTCTCGAGTCACTGTCCGGTTGAAAATTGTATGTTACCACAGAATACGAGGACTGAAGCAGTTTTTCTGAAACCACGTGCACCATTCAAACTGGCTGCATTCAACGTTCACACATTTATGCAGGGCGGACAACATATAGGCCTGGCTGTCTTTGGAAAGTCTTAATACCGACGTTTGTTGTCTATCCGAGACCTGTATTCAAGACTCTGGTGAAGTACTACAAACTCGCTCTCCATCTGTCGCTTCGAAAAGCTTGTTTTACGTGCACTTATCTGGGGACCCTGTGGTATCTTAGTCTGGTCTTGCTGACATTGGTTTCACACTAAGCGCAAGAGCTGAGGCAGCACTAATCGATTGGATCCCCATTAAAAGTTGGTTATGTGCTGTTAGATTACAAAGTTCCATCACATCGAGATCGGCTACCGATGGCGTGGTTATGTACAAGACTGCCGCTTCTTTGGGAGTACCTATTTGGACTCTGACCATGCCTTGGTCTGCGCCAATCTTACCTTACTTTTCAGTGGCCAACGAAGTGACCGCCACCAACGGATTGATGTTAGCAAGCTGGTTGCAACTTCTGTTGGTAGTAAGTATCGAACTGAGCATTTTTCTAGGCTAGCTACCATTCCACCCGAAAGTATAGATGAGCATTGGTTGCGATTGCATGACGCCATGAAAATGGCGGGTACAGTCAATTGTGGGTTCGCGAAACGTCCCGCTTATAAGCATTGGGTTTCTTCTGGCTCCTTACAACTCATTGAAGCCAAACGGTCTTCTCCGGGTGACCGTGAGTTTGACCATAAACGAAGGATGTTACGTAATGAAATTGGGCAAAGCTTGCGTAAGGACCGAGAAGCCTGGTGGTCGAAGCATGCTAATGAGTTGGAAGCAACAGCTGCATCTTGTAATTACTGGAAGCTCTTCCAACTCATCCAAACCACTGGCAGCAAGAAGTGTAGTGCGAGCGAAACAATCTGTAAGGATGACGAAATGTTATTCACTAACATCCATCGACGTCTTGGACGATGAGCAGAATTTTTCCAAGGGCAGTTCAACTGGCCTGCTGCCTTCGATTCGTTGAACAGGACTGTTCTCTGGGATTGTCTATTGAAGAAGGGTGTGCTTGAGAAGTTTATCATCTTAAAAGCCCTATATACAAACACCCCAGGCAGAGTGAGGGCATACAACCACCTTTCTCCATTGTTCCATTCGAGCAGTGGTGTTAGACAGATTTGCCCAATCTCACCATTCCTCTTCAACTTTGCCATCGATGACATTCTGGAAACAGCTCTGATCGATGTAAGTAATATCGGTGTGGATCTGTTGTTTAGAGAAAGACTTCTCGACCTTCAATATGCGGATGATATCGTCTTACTGTGCGATAATGCCCAAGCCATGCGATCCGCACTTAATCGGTTGGCAATCAGTGTCCATAGGTATGGTATGTGCTTTGCACCTTCGAAGTGCAAAGTACTTCTACAAGATTGGCAGTACTCTAATCCTGCACTTACTTTGGATGGTGAACAGATAGAAGTAGTCGAGAAGTTCGTGTATCTGGGTAGCTGCATAAGTGCTGGTGGTGGCGTGAGTGATGAGATCATTGCACGTATAGTGAAAACCAGAGCGGCTTATGCCAATCTGAGTCATCTCTTGCCTCTTCGTGATGTTAGTCTGGCTGTAAAAGTTCGGATCTACTTCGCGTCGGTGGGAGCAGTTTCGCCCTATGCTTGTGAAACCTGGCCTCTTCGAATTGAGGACGTTAGACGACTCTCTGTGTTCGATCATCGTTGTCTCCCAAGGATTGCTGATATCCAGTGGCAACACCATGTTAGTAATGCAGAGGTTCGGCGTCGTGTGTTCGGTCACAGAGACGATAATCCAATTGGTGTCACCATCTTGAAACATTGAATTCGGTGGCTTGTACATGTTCTACGAATGTCGTCCCAGACAATTCCACGTCGTGCATTATTTGCCGAATCTGGGACTGGTTGGAAAAGGCTTAGTGGTGGTCAGTGTATGTTATGATGTCATCGTATGAAAGATGCAAAAAACTGGCTTAAGTCGGTCCTTCACGACTCCCTGGATGGGGTCCTAGTGGTGGTCGTGCACAGTGGCTAGAGACGTTATCAGATATGGCTCAGAGTAGAAGCCAGTGGCGATCGTGCTGTAACCTTCTTTTACTTTCTTCATAAAAAGTGGTTGTTTCCTCCTTAACTGAAGGATTTTTTTTCTGATTGTACCCTTCTGTTCCCCTACTAATGCTATTATTATTACATTACCTAATACTAATCTCTTCGTTATTTTTTGATTATTATTATTATTATTTCTTTTTTACGTTCCTCACTTTTTTTCTATGATTCTCATTGTTTTGTGTGGCGTATATATATTCGGCGCACTCCTGTAGCAATATATGTTCAAATAACAAACAATAGTAACATTTAAGCTTATTTTTGGATATATGTCATACCCCACACAATCCTCTGTGTTTCACAACCTGTTGAAAAACACTATTTCTATAAGTACCACTGTAGTGGCATTGGACCATAACCACACAATCCTCAAAGCTGAATACGAGATTACTCGGAAAATAGATATTCAATATTTAACGCGGAGAAATACCTAAGAATGGAGAAGGCGCGAACAGGGAATTGAATAGACTAGAGTTGATCGAACGGCATGTCTCGGCCATGCAGGCGTGGTCTCTGCTGAATGTTACCATATATCTTCTATTCATATTAAATATATTGTTCTTTCTCTAGCCTAACCTTGTTCTAAATCATGTATTGGTAATTGATACGATACAGTGAGTTGGTGTAGTCGATGGTGTGACTTCCACGTAAGATCTTATAGATTAGGCAGTCATATCATGACAAATCCACAGATTTAGGATTATGTCTATTATTAGAGCAGTACTAATATCATAGTCGACCATAAGTTCTACACCACTTTACAAGCTTATCAGGCATTTACATGTTATGGACTGTGGGTAAGGCATCGATGCAGTGCTTCTGTTGACTATAGTATAAAGTATAGTTTGGCAATCAGAGTATAAGCATTAAGAAGGGTATAATGTAGGATGGTTGTTTATTAAAGCAGGCGGAAAAGTATAGAACTTTATGAGTTTTAGATAGGGTAAGGAGTGGAGAAATAATATTAATTGCTAGTCAACATAGTGTACAGAAGAGTAAAAAGCTAATAGAGGATAAACAGGAAGAAACTCACATTAACTTGATTTTGATGTTTTGTGTTAACCTAACCAGTTGATTGGTAACAGGCTCCATAGATGCAAGACCACTGGTAGTAAGCAGTCGACTGTGCGTTTCTCTTGACTTTTTAGGGTAGTAGTGAGTGTCCCTAAGCGACCGAGTTTGGTTGAACAGTATCGATAGGTCCAGTGAGTTACTTGTCTACTTCAAGTGAAGAAATGGTGGAAAAAGTAACTAATACAACTGCAAAGTAGGAAAAATAAGGCGAACTGAACTTGAAGTCCATTTTGATCTAGACATGGAGAAAGCCTATGATATCAGAGTGGGGCGCAGATGTGTCCGTACGTGCTAGATCAGTGCAAGTGAGGGCCTGATCAAGCAGTTTTACAGACGCACATACTTGGATTCTTGCTGCCTATTTATTTGTCTGTGAAATTATCCTTTGCACTTAATTGAGACTTTCACAGCATCACTGCAAACTATGACTGCACAAACACTTATACTACTGTTACATTTTACTGCGATAACGAGTTATCTTCTTATTTATTTTTCTTAATCTTATTTTTGCTACTTTTTGGAGTACATACATAGTCGTTTGTTATTGCTCTGTGTTCACAAACACACTTATTAAACTACTTAAGTATTTCACTTTTCTCTCTTTTCTATTCCCTTATATTCTCCCTTTCCTTCTTTAAAGTCAATTCAATGTTCTTCCCATTTACACAGAACCTGATTTATTGTCATTATATTATTACTTTATTATCATTGCACTTTTCTTTGCTTTTTTCTTTCTTAGATATGGCAAATTCGCTAACATTATTGAAACATGTATATTATTACATTTCTGAAGAAACTTTAAATGGTTTCTTCACAACACATGTACCCACAAGATGTTTGTGAATGATAATAATGATAATGAAGAGTCATGGCTTGAAGTTCACGGTCTACAATCATGCGTTTTCGCTTAAAGGGTTTGCAAGGGCTACAAGACAGACACATAGATGATTGATACGAGTATGTTCATCACAGTATATATAACATCAATGAGATTCAAACTTTTGGGATCTACTAGAGCGGGAATTACTGCTCACAGCGGACAGCCTGAATACCTGGGCTACCTGTTTCTGCCATTTAATTATTTTAATAAGTTTTCTGTTTTTCATTTCGTTTTAACCTCTCATTATACCCATTAATCGCATAGCCTATACAGGCGCGTCTATTAAATGTCTATGACCTTTCGCTGCAAAAGTTCCAGAAGAGTACAACAAAAAACATCGTGGTGGTTGGTAATATGCGTTGAAGAGAATGAACAATAGTCGTATGTCGATCCCCGAGCTGCTAAATTCTAACTGCCGATCACTAATTAACAAGGTGGACTATCTTATATAACTTAATTATGGTGTCATCACAATTCAAGAATCTTGGTTAAATCATTTACAGGACGAATGCCTAGTATCACTACGTGATTTCGAAATTTATCGTCAGGATCGATCAAACAATAAAAAGAGATGTGGTGGCGGTTTAGCTACGTTTGTAAACATAAACTGGTGTCGATCTACGTTTGCTTGTTTCAATTTTTTAAATGACTTTATCGACTGTCTAACTGTAGGATGTCGTCCAAAATATCTTAATAAGTACAAATATGCTTATGTTACCAATTTCTGCGTGACTCCAGAGTGCACATCATTTGCAGTATTTGTTTCCGCGGATGAATTCACTGAGTTCGCTGTTACTACCTTCAGTGAATCACTTTCAGTTGTATGTGGTAATTTCAATCCATGTGACTGTAGCTTCCTTACGTCACTAGGTCATCAAAATGTAGTAGATTTTCCTGCTCTTTTGGATGCTCATTTAGACTTCGTTTTCATTAATGATGTGGGTATAAATGTGACTCGTAAACATGCTCCATTGCCTAACTGGGATCACTGTATAATTCGTGTTCTACCTAAAGTATATGGAAAGCATAGGAAGAGTACACTCTTAAATCAAACCAACAAAGTCAAATATAGGAATTACTCAGAAGAAAACATCCGAAATCTGAAAAACATGTTTCATACGACTAACTGGGAATTATTTACAGATAAATCACTGGAAAACACTACTGATGTTATCACTTGTTACCTTAAATTCTGATTTAATATTTGTTGTCCCACTGAAACCATTTTTGTAAGTTTTGATCGACTTACATCTTCACAACTAAAACGACTACGCAGGGTGAAAGAATGCACAAGAAGAAAAAGCCTAGTGATGTTTGTAAGCTAAATGGTCTGATAAACTCAGAGATTAGACGTCTCAACTTTATGTTTACTCAGAAACTCTTGTCTTGTAAAAACTTACCAAGTATGTAGAAACTCTTTAAAGAACTTACAGATGATAGACAGATTAGGAGCGATAACCAGCTGAATGTTTGTGATTTAAATAAGTCTTTTGCACTTCAGTCATCTGATGTAATGCTCCCTATATCCACAGGTTTAAAGAATAGCTGTTTTCCTAGTTTCATTGAAACTGATGTCAGAAGATGTCTCCAGACACTTAATTCATTCTGATGTTTGGGGCCTGATGGTGTCTCGAACATCCTTTTTTAAAAAGCGTGTTGATAGATGAAGACTACGTTGTTAGATCCCACTTGGAAATCGCAATGAGTGATTGTAGATGTTGAGTAACGATGATCAGAATCAGTTGTAGTGTCAGATTTACTCATTCTTTATCTTCCTTTAGGTCTTGAATTCCGATACTCCTTCATTTAGAACCATCATCTCAATCCTCTGACTCTCTTCCTATCATTGATACTGCTATTATTTCAACTTTTCTCCTCGTCTTGATAATTTTATCTCGCTTCCCAGATGTGGATTGACAACTTTTGGTGATTCTCATTTGTGTCATTCTACGATGGATATAACTAGTTGTAAATATCTATTGTCCTAATTTATAGTATGGGAATTTTTCTGTACAACAGATTGATTGAACTTAACTTTAGCATGAAACATAAACGTAATCTAAACTTCACTTTGGTATCACATAATGCTTGTGACATTATAGACTCTTTGATAAACACAATATCGAAGATCAATTATCTTGGTGTCACCTTTTCTTCTGATCTCTCTTGGTCTTCTCACGTTTTATTGTTATCGAAGAAATTTTTCCGTCTGACTTACTTCATAAAGAGACTGCATGCTCTTGGGGGTTACTCGTGATTTAATCTTACAATTTGTCAATTCTTGCATATTAACTATTATTCCTTACCGTTTTCCATCATTCTTTCCCGGACTTTTGAGAAAAGACTTTGCTGCATTGAGGAGAGTGCTGAAGGCAGTTAACAAGGTGTGTGGTGAATCTTTTGAGGTCATAATTAATATGGTTGTGGATGGACATCTCAATTCATGCAAACTCCTGGCAGGTGTTATCTTATAAGATACTAACCACCCCCTTCACTCATATCTTTCTCCTTGTATATCTTCTGGTAGAACGAGACGAAAGTACATTAAAATCCATGTGCGTAAGGAAAAGTATAGAATTTCTATAATACTTTACCTAACAAATATACTCTTTGACGAATAGGTTGTTAGAATTAATCCAGACAATAACCTGCATTTTTGACATGTCTCTGGTTTGAAAAGTTTTACATTTTTTTTCAGGTTTTTTAGCCCTTTTTTTCCTTTTTTTGTTTTTGTATTTTTTGCGAAAGAATCTTGTTGGAATAACCTCTGCTGATAATTTTATATTGCACCAAGATATAATAATAATAATAAGTAATTGACTCATTAGAGGTCAGAGACACAAATAAGCTCGTTGGAAAAGATGACTAGCACAGGTCGTCGGTCTTCTGTCTTCAAAACGTAAATCTGAACCTGAATCTATGATGGGAAGCGACTAGCCAAAAAAGCAAATAATTCTTTCGTCATAAATTCTTAAATGTGGTAGTGGATGAATAAAAACGTATTTGGGAATATCAATGATCCCTTAACAACCACTCAGTATGTCGTCTGCTTTATTATCCACACTTAGAACACCATAGACAAAGGTTGATCATGCGATTCTGGGCATTCCATCTCCTAAAGAGTTGCCTTAACCACTTCGAATACCACCATGTTAAAACTAACACACAGAAACGCTGAGTTTTCAGCCAAAATGGGGCTCTTAAGAATATATAATGAATTACGGGACCACAGTTTGTAAGCTGATTGCTTCACAACCTCAAAGGTCTTGCACAGGTAATGCTAGTTTGGAGAACTGGTTGGAACCTTGATGGTCGAACGATATTAAAGCAAGCGAAATTTATGCCCTACCTCACCACATGTGTGTTCTACCTAATTAACACGTTTAGAGCAACGGTATATCGAAAGTCTAATACGAGGGTGCTTCTGGATACATATATTTCGGATATGTATTAAAGCAAACAGACGACGAGAGATGTGGATCGGAGAAGTAAGATAGGCCTGCTATATTTCATTAAGATGTGATTCGAAGTTTATGGTCATGGAAGATACAAGTGTATAGGCATATGCAAACCATAGTACAAACATGATCTATGCCATATATTTGCAGACAAAATGACCGAAAAGTTTGGAAAAATTCATCCGTAAAAAAGGTTAAGAGAAATATTGTAGGTGTTTAAGAATCTTGATAGATACATTTGAAACCCAGCAGCTCATAGGATCCCAGAGCTATAAGGCCAATCAACGACCAACATGCTCATCTATATCTGTGACTAAAGGGGGTGAATTTACGAGAATCTCAAAGTATTTTATGCCAGCCCCAATAATGTAAAAAACCACAGAATTATGCGTTTTACATCATCTGTTTTTGTTAATGTTACTCAAACTTCAATAGGAGTCTACAGGTAAGTTAACGGTAACCAAAACATTTTACACTGACAGATTCCACAACTTACAGAAAGTGATATCGATTAACGAGGTATATTGTGAGCTGGTAGTCAACTAGGCAGGAACTTGAATAAGATCTGGTGTTAATTGTAATACTATCAATGATTTTACTCTATCGAATATCTCCTCACAGTAAAACACTTCGTGTAAAGCAGCGGGCGACAATAAACCAGGCTAACCCAAACGGGGCCCACCCAACTGGACGAGCGAACGCCATTTCGTGAATTTCTGACGGTTTAAGCAAACCAATTTACTGACACGGTAGCATAATTTACAACTGGTATGAGGTGACTTTCAGTAGAATATGAAAAGGCAAACGATGGAAAAAAGAAAATGATCTGGACGAATAGTGTATTGAATGGAAGCGAATTCAAGTGAACACTAGATTACTGAGCTGATTGTCTAGATGACTAAAAGCTTCACAAATGTGGTGCTTCTCGATATATCCAAGAGAGATGACCTGGAATTCTCGTATAGTAGAGCATGGGAAAATGAAATATCCAACTTCCATATCAAGTATCTACAAATTTATTCATTTTAAAGAGTCATTTATCTTTGAAGACCTATTAGCCATGTGGGGTTTTACTTTGGATGATTTTCTCAATCGCCAGTTTCATAATTAACTAGTGTTTCATTCTTCGATGTCCCTGGTGGTTCATAATAGGAGTACAAATATTTACCCCCGAGGCCTCTTGTTTAACATCCTAATATAAATCTCAGGGAACCGCTAATTTATAATTTCTCTCTAGTTTGGCATTTACCTGAGAATAATGTATTACGAAAGCGTTTGCCAGACATATTGATCGTTATGGTGCTGAGACTTGAGTAATTGCAAAAATAAAAGCTTTGATCGCCTTCCAATTGGGTGACCATATTAAAACAAGTAAACAACAGATGTGTTTGTCTTCACTACTTAGTGACTTTGAAGTAGAATACGTGGTACCGCTGATGTTGTAATGTTGCTCGCCGATGTCTTAGTTTGTTTTCTTTCATTATTTGTAAGGACAATAAGCCCCTGGGTGCACTAAAATTTAATTTAATTACAGATTGGTGTTCTTGCTAACGACACAAAATCTTGTGCTGTTTCAGGGTTCACTTCATTACTCAAGTGCTCCTCATGTTCAGAGTTGAAAAAGTTCAAATTAGAAAAGATTGAAAAATCTTGTTTTCAGTGTTGTGAAGATGAAAATGTATCTGGAACTTCTAAGGTATGTAGGTTTTCTAGTCTATTTCCACAGAAATATGCTTTTGCAGAACTAGTAACTTGCTCGTGATCCTTAGAACGCTATCCTCAAGTGCTTGGTAAGTTTTTGTTTATAGGAAATAGGAATCGTTAGTATTTAGTAATGTTAAATTTCGCAAGTTTCCCACCATAGAGTATGTGGTAGTTATTAGCTGGTCGAACTTTTCGATAGTCACAAGTCTGTCTATGTCTGAATTACTATCGTTAGCACATATATACATTTTGTAAAAGTAAGCCCATACTGTACTGTGTCTATTTTAACCGGATATCACAAATTCATCAAAAATAGAAGGTTATGGTGGTGACGAAATTTCATACAGTGAGAAGAGTATTAAGGTTCTGATTATGTAGAAATATTGGGGTATCTGGTAGGCGTAACCGTCTTTGATACCGCATTTCGTAGAGGCAAACTACACAACACGTCTTTGGGAAATGTATTTTTGATATGGACATTCTATCACACTTAAAATATGAGCATTTTGTGTATACAGCGTGTCTTAATCGCGCAAATAGCCCAAAGGCTTGTCCCAAATCATAATTAGGTAGGATGTAGGGTTCTTCTACTATATATTTCGTTTTTGAAGCTGTTTTATTTGTCGATCTTGCATTATTTCTCCCCATTTGTAAATACTATTTTAACCTGGACAGATCTACGTGTTCAGCTCACTTTGGTCATGAAGCGCAGTATTCTGCATACCAAGTTTAAAACAATAAAAAAATAGCGATACCGTAAAACTTGGACCTACTAATGCAGACGTTCTTTTTAGATTACCAAGTCAGTTTAGTAAAACTAAATATTTATTGTCTTGTTTAGGGGAATTTAATCATCCTTGCAATTATAACCATTTAGTATTCCTTTTAGCTATATCTAACTGTAAACTAAGTAGGGATAAATCATCCTAATATCTAAACCACCAGTAAATCTACCTTTTGTTTTTGGAAATTCATTTTTTAGCATTCATTGACAGCAAGGAACGGAAGAGTATGACTAATCTAAAAGTGGTATACGAAAGAGGTCATAGACCTACAATTCGCATGCTCAACGAGAAACGACAAGTGCAAGAAGAGATTCCTATCGACACTTGGGATAGCGACACAATAATAGAGTTTGTTAATGAACGCATCACTAATCAATAAAGTTGTCAACAGCTTTCCATGCGCACTCGTGACTTGTATGATGATACATGAACTAAATCTCTTATAGGAGATGTTCTGTATTTGATGTTTAGTCCAGAGTGCTATTGATTAGTCTGTTTGTTTATACTGCTTCTTCACTTTCTTGTAAACCCTTTATATTGTTTGTTTTCAAACTTGGTTCAGTAGATCATTTTTGTGTCATGCGCCTGTATAAAGTATTATTCCCAAAATTTCAACGTATTTCGTAATCTGTGTGTTCTAATAAACATAAATATCTGTATACTTGGTAATGATTTCGGATATATTAGTACTACTGTATCCACTAAAACTCAGTAAAGTTATTATTGGGTTTATTGTTGTCTCGATTTCTAGTTACCCTTCACGCGCTTGAATTTCGTAAGCTGCCACTGCTGTTTTTCAATATCGCACCATAAATGAGTAGTTATAGTAAGATTGTTGTTTGACTGACTAATTGTATGATACGGGGTTTGTTTAGCTAACGTAACTCGTCATCGAACAACGAATTCACAGCTCTTGTTCTTATCATCCTCGAACTAATTTGGCCTATGTGGTAGAATATAATGATTAGAAGTATTCGAATTGAAGTGCTAACTAGGAATCCCAGAAGGAGCGTAATTCAAGCCAGATGGAACTAGATCAGAACGAACGAGCGTATTGTATTTGGAATTCTTAATAAGCGGGGAATCAAGTACAAAAGAGTCATTAGTTCGTACAAATACTACATAGAACCTAAATGAATGAGTATTCCAGCCAATATACTTCTAATGAGTGGTCATGATATGCAAGCCCGACCATCATTTCAAGGTATCAGGCACTACCGGGTACCATTTCTATGTCCTTGGTATATTTTTTTATTGGAAGTTCACTTTTTGGTCAATATTTTACTAATAATTAAGAGGTCGCCGTAGAATAACATTGTGATGGATAGTAGGGATGATGCTAACAACAATTATGATCTGGAGTAGGTGTAATTCGGATTTTGGTACATGAGCACATTACATAATTCTTAAAACAAATGATATGCGATAAGTTAAACATTTAATCAGGAGTATCCATCTTTTAGACCCTTTAACTGAAGCCAGGGAATATGTTGGTGGAAGTAATGTTCTGAGTGTGTCTATTTATTAAGTGCGATTAAATATATGAGTCTAGTCATGAACTGTAAATATATGCAGAATTAATTAAAGAGGCTGAAAAAACATATGAATAGTTTTCACATTAAGGGTAAACCATTGTACCTTATAAGAAAACTAGCAATATGTAACCAAATCTGTGAATAAAATAATTATTGTGTATGCTATACCTAATCATGCCCCCAAATGCCCTGGTACGGCTGAGAGTGGGGAGAGTCCGCTCTCCCTCTCGAAATGCTCTCACATGGCCACGCGTATATAGCATCTGCCAGGGAAGTCCTACTCACTGCCTTCTCGTGGCGGGGGTGTTGTTTACGAAAATGAGAGGACGAAAAGCGAATGTCCGGCGCTTTAACCGGATTCCAAACTAATGGTGCGCATGGGCTCCAGTATCCTGCCGGAAAAAATGGCGTACGAACCAATTTTTGGTCGCCGGCTTCCATGGGACTGCATCTTCTCACGATGCTCCACTGTCTTGTGGGTTAGACCTTCAGGTCGAAGGCTCAAGGAGTGGCCCCCTAAGAAAACCACCTGCTTCAGTTTGGGCACCGAGGCGGTATCACAGCCCTCACACATATCGAATGAGATTTGTGTGGCGCATATGTATTTGGTGCCTCCTTGTACCAGTATCTATGTGCTATAATAAATAATAACTAATCGTACTTCTAGTTTTAAACACTCATTTCAATGAGGTCGTAGAAACATATTTACTTTCCTGGTATGTAATAGAAGGGAAATATAAAAGCCGATAACTCCAGGTATTCAGTCTAATTATTTTCCAAGTCATACGGAAGTCTGTGTATCCGTTTATGTTAGAATTTCTGACTTCAAAACTTTTACCAATAACAATAATGCTACTTAGTAACATTAGTAGTCTCAAACATTTTACATCAGTAAGTCAACTTTAGTGGTCATATTGGTTTGTAAAGGACACATCATCAGCGTAATATTTGAAAGCTTATTAAAACTGTATTCACATATTCTTGTTAAAATTCGGTTTATAGGAAAAGCCTAAAAATTCTTGAGATTCAGTTGCCACTGATAACTATGAAATTACGTTATCTTAGATATCTCTCATTGATCTATCCAAAACCAAGCTTGAGATTTTTATGTAAGATTTACAAGACTTAAATTTAATCTTGGAATAATGTCAATGTACTCTTTGGAAATTTGTCAAATCCACTTATTTATCTATTGAATACTCTATTACAGCATTGGTATATGGGAGATTATAATATATTTTCAATGTTTAGATTTTGTGTAACTTTTCAAGTTAAGACGCTGAAAAGTATTGATCAACTGCTATATATATATAGTGTATTAAAAAATTTTCGAATGTTAAAGTGGCCGCGAAATGTGCGACCTTCAAAAAATAGTTCTTTGTTTTTCCATTTTGCTTTGTTTTAAATGAGATCTGTATTTTTGTGTTTAATTTGGTTGTTATTTTATTTGCAGTTATATTTATAAATAGTTTTTATTGAGTATGATGTTTATCTTTTGGGAAAACGAATTATCCTAAGAATGTCACTTTTCATTTACATTGTTCGAAGAGATCTAATCTAATTCCATCTTTTTATAATAAATTTGTCCACTAAGTTTACTTGGTGAATTTCTTTCTTAAATAGTGAGTGAAATATTTGTTTAAACTAATGAATATTTATTTCGTTTTGAGTAAATTTATAATCTGATGAAATATACAATTACCAGCCCAAAAATTATCTTCTTTATATACAACAAGTATGCTTCATTTTTCACTCTAGTATTTGAGATAAATATTAGCAGGAAATGAATATAAAAATTAGAATTTATCTCCAGCTTACTAAACGTAGTTGTAAAGATTGTTCTTTGATTGTATTTGTTCCAAGGTGACTGTCTAATCATATTCTTGGATTTCGAATTTATTTCTCCGTTATCTACAAACTGTGATTCTAACTAATTAGTTACAAGTTTCTAATCCCAATATTTAAAAAATAAGATCATATTAGTAGTTGCCATACATTGTGTATAACTCTCAACTAGTATTTAGTTTTAGGTTTCCAAATTGTTAAACTCATAGACGAAGTACGATCACCACCAAAAACAGCATTAATTTAGTGATTTTTATATATTTCTCTTAATAATGGTGTAGGTTGTATAAAAGCTGCTTTTCAGAGTTTAAACATCTGTTTTTATTGAAATTTAGTGATGATTGAATTAACATATTTATCTGATTATTTTATCTGGTTTTCCCCATTTACCAATGCTGAGTAATGCGTTATTTAGCAAGATCAGTACCTGCATCAACTATGAAGAGATGTTTTTGGTTATCCCCACTTTGGATTTCGAAACCACTTGCTTCATAAAACCCGCATTTTAAATGGGGGATTCACAAGAGCACTAGAAATGTATAAATGCTCCGTTATTTTCCCACATACTAGCGTCGGTTGGAGCAGAGAATAAACCTTTGAATACCTTTTGTTTTTCCAATGGTTGGCGACTGAATTAAAAGTTAGTGACGGTGTACTATAAGTCCTATTGAAGAATATTTACGTTTACTATACTCATTCTGTTAACATTTGCGTAGCTACAGCCGGGTCATGACAAATAACGTTATATATTAGTATTTCTTTCCAAATTATCACACAAGAACTTACATTTGATCTAGATCATCTTTGAGCTAATTATTCCCATATCACGAATCTCTTTAAAATACAAGACACTGATGCATCACATTTTTTCTGAATATCATCTCAACCTTAAGGTTTCCAAATCAGTTTAACAATGATATAATTATTTGTTGGTTGATAGAAATAGTTAAATGATCTAATTAATGCCCCTGCTGTGTATAAAATTAGGAGGAAAACAATTGTCTACGTTTTATTTTTTGTTAAACAGTACCGATTGTGTTGAGCATTTACAAATATCAATATTTAAGGATACCTCCTAAACTGACAGTGCTTTGAACGAACAATACTTTTTATTATTTGTCTAGACTGGACATATTTTCTTAAATTTTTGTTTAAATGACAAAAGAGAATAATTCTGTTATATCCTAGGGAAGATTAAATTATGGGTAACTTCTGAAAACTACTATATATATATTCAATAAATAGATTATATATATCTATATTCCTCTTATTATAAGCTTCGTTTTGACCTATAGATTATTATTATATGACTTGCAATTCTTAAATTATGCTGAGTTTATTAGTTAGAGTCTCCCACGTTCACGGAGCTAGGAGAACAAAGGACCAACAAGGACGCTAGGCTGCTCATACTGGTCGAACGTCATTGTCTTGGTACGGTACTAAGTTTGGATAAGTCGTATTTCGATTGGCGAATAAATTATGTGGTAATTAACCGGTCTTAAAGTCACAACAAATTCAAAAGTGAAATTAAGGAAATCTAGTGTTGGGTCGGCTTCCGGAGAACTTCAACGGAGCCTCCAGAGGCCCAAAAGGAGCCGAAGAGTCCTAGCCAATCAGAGTATGATGGAACGTTCTAGAATTCCAACGTGGCGTGCTACTATTGGTCGGTAGCATAGTATATCATTATCGGATTGGCTGTAAAATGATGTTGATTTAACAGACGCCAACATCTATAAATACCCATGATTTTCTGTACAAAAAGTACTTTCTCTCATACTTGTGTCTTCTCTCTGGTGTTCAAGTCGCTGTGTAGTTCTAGACTGCGGGTTACCGGAATAGCTTAGGATCAGACATAGCGTTCAATTGACAAGACTTATCATATACATTATAATTTAAATCATAATTGACAATATTACAACTTATTTACCAAGTGTAGTTTCACCTACTCGACTTTGGTCTTTCCTTCTTTCATGTGGAGGTTTTTAACACTAAATGACCATGTAATCGAAAGAGAATGGATGAGATTTATCCAATGACTGAAAGTCCAATATTTCAATGATAGGGTCATCACTTCACTTATAAATTCAGTAAACTAAGAAGATGGTTGTAAACCCACTGTCCCAGCTTTATTATTTCAACCATTGTAAATAGTAGTATAATTAGATAATCAAGTATTATCTCGCGCAAAGCATTTTGTAATTAATTGAATGTTTTTCTTGATTTTCGTTATTCAATAATCGAAAAAATGAACATAATTCAGTAATACGTTTGCGATTTATTTCTTTGGTTATGTGAATGCTAACAAAATAGTCAACTGATAAGATCATATCAGATGTTAGATATCTGAAATCGTGTCTAGATGTTTAAGTACGTAATCACTAGCTTATTAGAGTCTTCAACTACAAATGATCTTTGAAACGCCACCTTAAAAACAATATTTCTCCACTGTCTATTCATTTAATTAGCTTCACTACATTAATTCTGATAGTCAACCAGTCATAGTTTAAATACAGCCTAGTACAAGTGTACGTTGGCTCCATTACCCATACCACATCAGTACAATTAGATGAAATCAACATAGTGAATAGCAAAGGAGTTGAAATAATTGTAATAGCAATGATAGTGTGAAAAATTAGGTATTAAGAATAGAAATTGAGAAAAGTAAATGAAAAGGTACGTATAAAGAAATATTGAAACTCAAAATCTAATGAACGATAAAGAATCAATACATCTTCACCATTGCGTTCTATTTTCAGCCATAATGTCTAACGTCTTCAACCAGTGATCACTACCGGAATATGTGTAAAAAAGTAAACAAAAATAACACTGACATAGAACATTTTTCATTGTTGACAAGCTGGAACGTGAATAGTTACCATTTTCATATTAGATATAAAAGTCTGGCTTGTTAGAAAACAGTTCTTCTACCCAGGGAACAAAATAATATTTTTCACAATTAATAATATGTAAATATAATCCTATTTAAAACATGTTCATATTAATACACAATTAGAATTGAACTGAAAACACAGGTTAACTACCAATGTGTGTATCTTTTTCTGTAGAGTGTTTTCACTGTTCAAAGAAAGAAAAAGCACTACATATTTTTCTTTACATCTATCTATCTATCTATCTATAGAAAAGTCATAAAAATTAAAAGTTTTAATAAGCTTTTAAAAATAATGGGTAAAATTTATTTTGGGCAATTGACTAGTTGAAGTTAATAACGAACAAAATATTTTAACCATTAATCAATATTTTTTTCGGAAATAGGAAAACAAAACGAGCATCCAATAAGTATTTTATAGATACTAGAGGTTGTTCTTCTTTTAATGTATAATTGATAAAATTTGTTGTTATTATACCAATAAACTACTAATATTATTATGCATAATATTTTCTAAATGGTTGGTAAATGTTCTTTTGAATAAAACTGATAATTTTACATTTAGTGAATAAATTATTTAAATTAACAATCAAGTATTAGTTTTCAAACAAAAACTAGATAATCATACAAACCTATTGACTTATTAAAATAACTTATCGTGATTATGAAACGTTCATCAGAAAGAATTATAGTTCAAAGAATACTCTACAATTGGTAATATTTCAGTGTTATTATCTGATGATACAATCGTAATAATAATAATAATCACTTTATCCAATACTCTATATTTGACTACAGAATGTAATTCGTAACATAGGTGTGCAGTATCACAGCAAATTTCAGTTCAATAGCCATTCAGTTTATTAATATCTGAAATATATTTAAGGACAATATATATTTTCTCGATAGTGATTAACTACTATACATTTTCAATCATAATCCTTTTGGACCAGTTTTATACTTAGGACATATTTATTCATCGCATAATCCATTTGGTTGATGAACTTTGACAGAATGATCTATTTTTTTAATAAAAAAGACACATGAAGAGGGGATTATAACAACCTCTAATTTTTTTTGCATGAATTTCGCAACAATTTCATTAGCACTAGGCTGTGGATTTTTCAATAGAGCGCTTGAATACATTAGGCAGCTAATCAGTAAGTTAAAACAAACCAAGAAACGAAAAATTCTTGTCATATTTGGAAGCTTAGCAAATAAGTAGTCCAGTAGTTTTATCATGAGTCTATTATTTTTGAAAAAATATGGGTTTATTTGGTTTTCTACAACAGCTATCTACCTAAAAAAACCTAGTACTCCTTAGCAAATCTGTTGAGTTCATTGTTTTAAATAACAAGAGTAAGAAAAGGTGCCAATCTGCGAATCTACACTTTAAAATATAAGGATGTAGACGATTTCTACCATTGGGTTCCAGTTTTTTAGCTCAACAGTAATGTATTATCCAAGGCAATTAACTGTGTCAGATTCAATCGGGTAAGGGAGCGTGTATACATAGTAGTAAGACAATTCAAGCAAAAGTCAAAATGCCCAGTTTTTACAAATAATAATGGTTCTTATAATTAAACGCAAACCATTTATAGAAACAGAAAAAATAATTAGTGACTTAGTGATGTAATCACTTTTCGGCAAGTTGACGCTCAAATTTACGTGCTTACAAGTATGCAACGTTTTCTTCTCACCAGTAATCGATAATGTCTGTTGGCAATGCCAACAATTAACTGATCATAGTACCAGAGTAGTGAAACAAACAAAAACAATGAAATGTCATCTTTATTAATAAACTGCAAATGTAGTCATTAAGATTGTGAATGTTTAATAAAAATATTAAAGAAGCTATGTAACGATCAATGACTGCGAAAATATGTTGCGTAACATTTCATTTTTAAGTTGTTTTACCATGATAACTTTGAAATATTCACATTTTTTACAAATACATTTATAATTTTTTTAATAAGCATAATATTTCTTTGTGCTGTTGTTTATTTCACTCCTTTGTTTATGTGTTCAGTAATTTATTCTTATTACCAACAAATATCGATATGAATATAGTATATATTTATAAGTATACAAATTTGTCAGAATGAATTCACAGAAAAAAGATCCTTTCATTAAACCACTCTTTCTTATCTTAAAGGCTATGTCAATGATTTTTCAGTTGGCTTAGTTTAGCTTAATGTAAAGTTTCTAAGACAACATGTCTTGTACTATTTATCTAGACATTGAATAATAGATGGATAGGTAGTTAGATACAAAAAGAAATTCGTAACGGAAACAGGCCAGATATTATGTGTGCACATACATAGCTGTATTCTGAAGTTATATATTTCGTTCGTAACCATTATTTTTTATCAATAATGTACATTTTATAATTATCTATCAACCATCAGTTTTCAATAGGAGTAATTTCAAAGTGATCTTAAAGCCAAATAATCAGATGAAGGATAGTTACATTTTATGCAAATATATGTAAACAAATGTTTAGTATTATAATTTATAAATTTAATTCAATAGTTATTAGGTGAAAATAGAACCGTGTGTACATACATGAGAGGGAAAGTGGTGAATCCACAAATTGATAAAATGTTAACATATCTTGTATACCCACTACGTTTGCTTTACCCACTTTTAGTAATTATTATGCTTACACTTTGAAAATAAATTGAAAACCTTTTTTGATTTCTAACGGGATGGTTGTTTATCATAATCGACATTCTAAAGTAAGGAATGTAGATGATTGACAATAAATGGAATATATTCTCATGTTGCATTTATTTTTAAATATTTATATTCAGGTTCAACTGTACAATAGACTGTTGAGAAATACTTTAGATTTTTGAGCATTTTATCTGAAATAAAGAGTTATTTTCTAAATGTTGTTTATAGGCCTAGTGAGCCTAGGTAGAGTAGAAGTCTCAATTAAAATTTAGAGGAACAATTTGTAAGAAAAAATAAACAATGATTCGAGCAGAATAACATGAATTTATTGAATTTCGGTCATCTAATAATGTGTAATAGCTAAGTATTGAAATTATGTTGAAAAGTTTGTTAGTTCTTCAAGTGAATAAAAACTAATATTAGTGTGGTAAGAAATAATCGTAAGTGAAGTAAATTTAGTAAGGGATGCTTTTTTTAAAATAAAATGTATAACTATGATTCAAAGAAAAAGTTCCAGAAAAATATTAGGCATGATAGAATAGCTTTGAAGTCATTGTAATAAATAATTACTCAAGATTATTTAAAGATCTTGCCATGTGACAATTAATCAGTAGAAAATTTGTGAAATGAGTCGAACATAATTGGTTAGAATTAAGATTGAATATGAAGTGAAAAAACTTCACCTGGAGCCCCTCTTGGTCTACTATCGGTCTCAAGTCCGGATAAAGAAGGAGGGTTGGGCATGCGTTCAGCGGCCCCATCCCGTAGAAAACTAACTCGCTAAAAAAACACTAACCAGAAAAAATTATTCAAACCTTTCAAACTTTGCTCTGGGAGTCAGAAGGTCTTCATTTAGAAGAGTTATGACGCCTCATGATGAAAGCCGAGTTCCTTCGGAAGTCACGAGGCCGATGCCCCTTCTAACAACCAGAGCAAACCTTTATTTAAGTACATGGAATATTCGTACAATGTGGGAGACCGAGAGAGTCTTCCAAATTGCTGCAGAAATGAAAAGACACAACCTGCAGGTACTCGGAATCAGTGGAACACATTGGATGCAGGTTGGACAGCAACGACTAGCTATGAAGAAGAAAATGTCTCACATACCCAAGGAATTGCATTGACGCCATCCAAACAAGCACAAAATACACTTATAGGGCGAGAATCTCATGGACCAAGGATAATCAAAGCCTCCTTCAAAACAAAGAAAGAGAGCATTAAAATGGACGTCATCCAATGCTATGCGCCTAACAACGACTACAATGAAGACGTCAAAGATCAATTCTACAATAGGCTGTAGTCAACCGTCGAGAAGTGTCCAACAAAGGACTTGATCATCCTGATGGGAGACCTAAATGCCAAGGTTGGAATGGACAACACCGGATACGAAGACATCATGGGACGACATGGACTGGGAGAAAGGAACGAAAATGGTGCGAGATTTGCAAACCTATGTGCCTTTAATAAACTGGTTATATGCGGAACTATATTCCCACATAAAAGCATACACAAAGCCACAAAACCGAATTGACCATCTGGGGACGATGGAAGACGTGAGTCTCAAGAGAGGACTCGATATAGCATCAGATTATTACTTGCTGGTCGACAAGATGAAAATGAATCTCAAGAAGTACTGAATAACGGGACAGACAACATCACAAAAGTTCAATACGGCTTTTCTTCGAGATACTGACAAACTCAACAAATTCAAGATAGTCCTCAGCAATAGGTTCCAGGCCTTCCACGATTAACTCAATGAAGAGGGAACTACTATGGAGAGCAGTCGGAAAGGGATACATTGGATATGATTCAAGAAACGAGAAACAGGAATGCATCAATCAATACCGGCCGAACAAGAGCAGAAAAAGCCAAGGCACAAGCTGAATACACAGAAGTAAACAAACAAGTGAAGAGGAGCAGCAGAACTGATAAACGTAAATATGTGGAAGACTTAGCAACGACGGCGGAAAAGGGTGCAAGAGAAGGAAACATGAGAAAACTGTATGACACAACAAAGAAACTCTCTGGAAATCACAGTAAACCAGAACGACCAGTGAAAAGCAAGGAAAGCAAGGTAATCACCAACATTGAGGAACAACGAAACATTTGGGTAGAACACTTCAAAGAACTCTTGAATCGATCAGCCCCACCGAACCCACTCAACATCGAAGTAGCACCCACGGACCTTCTAATCGATGTTGGCCCACCAACAATTCAAGAGATCAGTATGGCCATCTGGACATTCAGTAGGTCTCAACATACACAAAAAGAAAAGCAAGATTCTCCAATATAACACAGCATGCAACAATCGAATCACACTTGACGGAGATTTGGAAGATGCAAAAACCTTTACATATCTGGGCAGCATCATTGATGAACGCGGTGGATCTAATGCAGATGTGAGGGCGCGGATCGGCAAAGCAAGAACAGCATGTCTAAAATTGAAGAACATTTGGAACTCAAAACAATTGTCAATCAACACCAAGGTCAGAATTTTCTATACAAATTTCAAGACAGTTCTACTGTACGGGGCGGAAACTTGGAGAACTACGAAATCCATCATCCAGAAGGTACTAGTGTTTATTACCATCTGTCTATGCAAAATATTCGGATGCGTTGGTCAGACACTATCAGCAACAACCTACTGTGTGAGAGAACAAACCAGATTCCAGAGAAGGAAGAAATCAGTAATAAGCGCTGGAAGTGGATAGGACACACATTGAAGAAAGCACCGAACTGCGTCACAAAGCAAGCCCTCACGTGGAATCCTCAAATCCAAAGGAAAAGAGGAAGATCAAAGAACACATTACGCCGGGAAATGGAAATAGACATGAGAAAAATGAACAAGAATTGGATGGAACTAGAAAAGAAGGCCCAGGACAGAGTGGGTTGGAGAATGCTGGTCGGCAGCCTATGCTCCATTAGGAGTAACAAGCGTAAGTAATGAAGTGAAAAATATTTTTTTGACTAAAATAATGAAGAACTAAAGTCAAATTAAGTATTAGATTTGAGACTATTTCTTTTTAAAGACTAAACTTGGCCTGTTATCCTTGAAAATTTACAGGCATTTGTTATTTTATTTACTATATAATGTGAAGTATTTTGAACGATATTCCTATTATTTTGTATTAATCTGATCTCAAGTAATTAACTTTACTCAGTCAGTCAGTAACAACGTAGAACTTCGTAAGTACGTACATCAGTTCGAGTTGCCATACCACATTAGCACAGAGATGCAGTGGTCGATTCAAATCCCGTAGTGGTAGAGGTAGCAAGTGTATAAGCAGTAATCGGGAAGATTAGGGTTTGGAGATGTTATTTAACGAGTATAATCCAGTGAAATAAATTTGGAAAGACGAAAAAAAGGGACATGTAGAATTCAGAAGATTAGAATTTGGGAGAACACAAAGAGTGGATGCACCTACGCCATTGCAAACGATTTTGAGCCATGTCATTCAGGGTCCCTAACCATCGGTTGCTATCATCTCGCGGTCCCCAACCAGGTAGTCTACACCTACCAACATGACTCAGTCCACTTGTCAGTGACTTCATGGATTTGTGCCATGTTTTGGTCTGGCCGCCCCTAGCTTTCTTCCAACCTACTCCTATACCACTGAATATAGCACGTCGAGGTAGTCGGTGGTTGGGCATACGTAACACGTGTCCCAGCCATCTCAACTGATGAAGTTTCACTACTTCATCAATTGATTTGCCATCCTTACCTAGTACCCGTTTCCTAACAACTGCGTTACTTACTCGGTGGTCCCAGGATATACGAGCAATGTTTCGAAGACACCTATGATCAAATACTAGTAACCTACGAATATCCTCTACTCTTACCGGCCATGTTTCACTGCCATAAAGTAGGACGGAACGAACTGCTGCGCAGTAAACACGTCCTTTGGTTGGTAGACGGATATCTCGCCTACGCCATAAATGACGCAAGTTGGCAAAAGCTAGTCGAGCCTTCTGTATCCGTGTTGAGATTTCGTCACACACCAAACCACAAGGGCTGATGAGACTTCCAAGATAAGTGAATCGGTCGACACACTCAACTACTTCACTCCCTATCACTAGTTCGGGTGTCGATGTAACCCAATCCTGAAGCAACATTTTGCATTTCGAGGGAGAGAATCGCATGCCGAACATGCTTGCATTGTTGCTTAGAGTGGCCAGAAGACTCTGCATTTTGTCAGCGTCTTCACCAAATAAAACTATGTCATCAGCATATTCTAAGTCAACAAGTGAACCTCCCGGTAGAAGTTCAACCCCTGGAATTTTAGATGAGGAGAGTGTTATCTCTAAAAGTACGTCGACCACAAAGTTGAACAAGAATGGGGAGAGTGGACAACCCTGACGAACACCACTTGAGGTAATCAATTCTGATGACAGTTCGCCATAATCCCTCACTCTACCAGTTGTGTTCGAGTAGAGAGACTGAATAAGGTTAATGTACTTCTTTGGTACTCCTTTCAGTGACAAACACTGCCATAGAACCTCACGGTCAACAGAGTCGAATGCCGCCTTAAGATCGAGAAATACTACCATTGTGGGGCGTCTGAATGTGTGTCTGTGTTCTAGAACCTGACGTAGTGTGAATATCTGATCTATACAACCACGTCCAGGTCGAAAACCGGCCTGGTTTTCTCTAATCTGCTCTTCACGAGCTTTGATTAGGCGTCGAAGTATTATTGAAGCTAATATTTTAGACACTATATTAGTCAAACTGATTCCTCTGTGATTGTCACAAGAGGACTTTTGTCCTTTCTTATAGACTGACACAATCAGTGATTGAGACCAGTCAGATGGGATTACGTCCAGTTCCCAAATTCTACCTAAGACCTCGGTTAATCTCATTGCTAATACTGGACCACCATCCTTAAAAATCTCAGGAGTAATTTTCATGGCACATATTCTTCTTCGCCTGTAGCTCTTATAGGGTTACTGCCGGTCTCAAGCCCGGGTAAAGGAGGAGGGTTGGGCATGGGGTTAGCGTCCCCATCCCGTAGAAAACTAACTCGCTAAAAAAACGCCTACCAGAAAAAATAATCCAAACCATTTAAACTCTGCCCTGGGAGTTAGAAGGTCTTCATTTAGAAGAATTATGACGCTTCATGGTGAAAGCCGAGTTCCTTCGGAAGCCAAGAGGCCGATGCCCCTTCTAACAACCAGAGCAAAAATTTTTATAGGTACATGGAACGTTCGAACAATGTGGGAAACCGGGAAGACCAGTCAAATAGCAACGGAAATGAGGAGATACAACTTAGCCGTACTGGGAATCAGCGAAACCCACTGGACCCAAGCTGGACAGAAAAGGCTAGCTACGGGAGAGATGCTGCTATACTCCGGTCACGAAGAGGACAATGCTCCACACACTCAGGGAGTCGCTCTTATGCTGTCCAAATTAGCACGAAATGCACTTGTAGGATGGGAATCTCACGGATCCAGAATCATCAAAGCATCATTCAAAACAAAGAAGGAGGGGATTTTAATGAATATTATCCAATGTTATGCACCCACAAATGATAGCAACGACGACATTAAAGATCAGTTCTACGAGCGGCTGCAGTCAGTTATTGAGAAATGCCCAAGGAAGGACCTAACTATTCTGATGGGAGATCTAAATGCCAAAGTCGGAATAGACAACACTGGATATGAAGATATTATGGGACGACATGGACTGGGAGAAAGAAACGAAAATGGAGAAAGATTTGCAAATCTATGTGCATTCAACAAATTGGTCATAGGAGGCACAATATTTCCACACAAGCGTATACACAAGGCTACATGGATCTCACCGGACCACACTACAGAGAACCAAATAGATCATATTTGCATCAACAAAAAATTCAGAAGGACAATGGAAGATGTGAGAACCAGGAGAGGTGCTGACGTAGCTTCAGATCACCACCTAGTTGTGGCCAATTTAAAACTGAAGCTAAAAAAGAACTGGACAACTGGACAAACAGCAATACAAAGGTTCAATACAGCCTTCCTTCGAGATACTGACAAACTCAATGAATTCAAGATAGCTCTCAACAACAGGTTCCAAGGCTTACAAGATCTACTGAAAGAAGAAGAAACTAGTATGGAGGACAACTGGAAAGGCATCAAGGAAGCATTAACTTCAACGTGTCAAGAGGTTCTGGGTCTAAAGAAATACCATCATAAGGAATGGATCTCTACAGAAACACTGGACAAGATCAAAGAAAGGAAGAACAAGAAGGCAGCAATTAACGACAGCCGAACACGAGCAGAGAAAGTCCAAGCACAAGCTGAATACATAGAAGCAAACAAACAAGTGAAGAGGAGCATTAGAGCCGACAAGAAGAAATACGTGGAAGAACTAGCAACGACGGCAGAAAAAGCTGCTAGAGAAGGAAATATGAAACAGCCTTACGATACAACGAAGAAACTAGCAGGAAAATACAGTAAACCAGAGAGACCGGTCAAAGACAAAGAAGGCAAGCCAATCACCGAAATTCAACAACAGCGGAACAGATGGGTAGAATACTTCGAGGAACTCCTGAATAGGCCGGCTCCAATGAATCCACCGGACATCGAAGCGGCACACACAGATCTTCCCATAGACGTCAACCCACCAACAAAGGAAGAAATTAGAATGGCCGTCAGACAAATCAAGAACGGGAAAGCAGCGGGTCCGGACAACATACCAGCTAAAGCACTGAAGTCAGACATCGAAGCAACTACAAACATGCTTTACCTTCTATTCAAAAAGATTTGGGAGGAGGAACAAGTGCCGATGGACTGGAAAGAAGGGCACCTCATCAAGATTCCAAAGAAAGGAGATCTGAGCAAATGTGAAAACTATAGAGGCATTACACTACTGTCAATACCAGGGAAGGTCTTCAACAGAGTGTTGCTGAACCGAATGAAAGATGCAGTAGACGCCCAACTTCGAGATCAACAAGCTGGATTCCGTAAGGATCGATCATGCACATACCAAATTGCAACACTACAGATCATCGTCGAGCAATCAGTTGAGTGGAACTCATCACTGTACATCAACTTCATTGATTATGAAAAGGCATTTGACAGTGTGGATAGGAGGACGTTATGGAAACTTCTTCGACACTACGGAGTTCCTGAGAAGATTGTCAACATTATCCGGAACTCATACGACGGACTACAGTGCAAAGTCGTGCATGGAGGACAGCTGACAGATGCATTCCAAGTAAGGACCGGAGTCAGACAAGGCTGTTTACTCTCTCTCTTCCTCTTTCTTCTGGTGGTCGACTGGATTATGAAGACTTCGACATCTGAAGGAAAACACGGAATTCAATGGACAGCTCAGAATCAATTAGACGATTTGGACTTCGCAGATGACCTAGCCCTCCTATCACGTACACACGAACAGATGCAGACAAAGACAGCCAGTGTAGCAGCAGTCCCTGCATCAGTAGGCCTCAGTATACACAAAGGGAAAACCAAAGTCCTCAAATTGAAAGCGGAAAACAGCAATCCAATCACTCTTGATGGCGAAACTCTGGAAGATGTAGAATCGTTCACATACCTGGGAAGCATAATCGATGAACAAGGAGGTTCAGATGCAGACGTAAAGGCAAGGATTGGCAAAGAAAGGACAGCATTCCTACAGTTAAAGAACATATGGAACTCAAAACAACTTTCAACCAATATCAAAGTGAGAATCTTCAATACGAATGTCAAGGCAGTTCTACTGTATGGAGCTGAAACTTGTAGAACTACAACAACAACCATCAAGAAGGTACAAGTATTTATAAATAGTTGTCTACGCAAGATACTCAACATCCATTGGCCGGATACCATCAGCAGTAGCCTTCTGTGGGAGAGAACAAACCAACTTCCAGCTGAAGAAGAAATTAGGAAAAGACGATGGAAATGGATAGGACATACATTACGCAAATCTTCAAACTGCATCACGAGGCAAGCCCTAACTTGGAATCCCGAAGGGAAGCGAACAAGAGGAAGGCCAAAGAACACATTGCGTCGGATAATAGAAGCAGATATGAAAACGATGAATTACAACTGGACGGAGCTAGAAAGGATTGCCCAGGACAGGGTTGGATGGAGAATGCTGGTGAGCGGCCTATGCTCCTTCACGAGGAGTAACAGGCGTAAGTAAGTAAGTAAGTATTCTTCTGTGAACATGTTTAATATTGTAAAACAGAATCATTTTTATGGTTAGATGGAAATACGTTAACTGAGAGTCAAGTCAGAACAGTTATTTATACACGTACCACTTTAAAGAAGAAAGTGATATTCTGGTTGCAGAAATTAAATAATCTTACTGAAACGATATCATTTTTAAAAAGGGACCGAATGATACATGTAAAAATAATAATCAAAGAATCAGTCTCTTGCTAGTTACCTCCAGGATATTAATTGACGGCCATGCTTAACAGATTATGGAGAGTGTATAGCACACTGATTTGTAAGTAGTAGACCAAGTTGATCTTGAATGTGTCAGTCACAAATGAATCTTCCACTAGAATGTACAATGAATGTTATACATAATCTAAGTCGTCATCTTTCAGCGTACTTTTTGACATCATTAATGCTTTATAATTAAATGAATGACTTTGTATTCTTTCTTTTTACGCAGTAAGCGATTTTCAAGTATAAACAAAACTAGTTATCGTATTTTATAAACACAGAATTTCTTTCTTTCTAAACAGCAATATTCATGTCTACTGATTTAGTTAGATTTTTCATTTCTGCTTTGATCCAAAATATTGACCACTTATTAACTACAAATATCTGATTTATGGATGGACATAAACTGGATAACTGAGTAGTGTACTGATCAACAAAAATTTTATTGGATAAAAATCGAATAAGTCTTTCTTTTAGTTAAAAAAGACACTACTTATATAAGAAGAAAAGACAATTACTGACTGTTACTTCGTATATTTAATTTACATAATTTCTACAATTTAATATCTGAATAATTGATTTCATTTTCGAGGATTATCCTCAAACTATTTTGGTATTGTTGCATCGGTTACGAATATTAATGAGTTTTTTTTATAGAATTCGACAATACATCATTATGACTGGAGTGAATGAATATATTATGGATTAGATCATCTGAGATAGTCTTGGTTAACGGACTGATCTCTGTAGACATGTAGATATAATGATCGTAATTGAATGAAAATAGTAGAATTTCAGTAGAATTTCACCTAGTGACCAACATTAAGTTTTCAAGTAACTGTAATATTATATTAGTAAATTGATCTTCTATTATTACATACATTGTGTATGTATGTTCAAGAATTAGAATTAAACTTTTAAAAGCAATTATTTTTCAATATACTACTGATAACTTGTTTGTAAGTTAGAATAATAACATGAAGGGGTTAAAAAAAAGCATGAAAAAATGAATTATCAAACGATTCATATTTAATCTAAAGTTAAAAAGATGTAGATTCAATCATATTTTCAAAGTTAAAGAATTTGGAGATGAAACAAACTGAAAGAACTCAAAATAAATAAAAATACGTATTCAGTAAATGAGCTAAATACAAAATTCGGACTCAATATACATTGATTAGTTAATGGAAGGTGTTCGTTATCAGTGGTAGTATTTTTTTAAATACCGATTACTATCTGCACCAAAGGATATGGGTTGTGTTAGGTTTGAACGTCTCGTACAAGTGTAGGAAACTGCGGAAATGAATCCAAGGAAAATATTGTTTTCAAGTTGTCTTTTCTTCATGCTTCCGTAATGTAACATATTTACTAAGTACAATTTTATTTAATTGGTTTTAAGCTTAACTAAATACCATCGATAATATCCAATTCTTTAAAGATAATTAGACAAAGATACGATCATGTAACCTACTAGTTACATTCCATTTATTCCACATCAACCTATGTCATAATGGCTATATCCAGTCAATTCGCACAAGATGTACATTTGACAACCAAAACTGATCGAATTTCAATCACTCTATCAACAACAGGATAGTCTAAATCGTTTAAATTCAAATTCATACCCGTTATAATGATGAGTAGCTATCTGAACTCAGTCATTCAGATGATAATGCAGTAGCATTTGAAGGAAAATGTACTGGGTTCGAGTCCCGAGGTGAACATCAACTCTAGGATACAGGTGTATTTAGCTAACGAGTCCCAAATTCGACGAAATTCAAGTTCTGTTTATTGACCTTAGGACCACCGTCGATTCGTTGAACAGAACTGTTCTTTGGGATTGTCTATTGAAGAAGGGTGTGCCTGAGAAGTTTATTAACATCCTAAAGGCCCTATATACAAACCCCTCAAGCAGAAAGAGAGCATACAATTACCTCTCTCCATTGTTCCATTCGAGCAGTAGGGTTAGACAGGGTTGCACAATTTCATTATTCCTCTTCAACTTTTCTGTCGATGATAATCTGGAAATAGCTCTGATGGATGTAGGTAATGGTGGTGTGGATCTGTTGCCTGAAGAAAGACATTTTGACATTGAGCATGCGGATGACACCCAAGCCATGCAATCCGCACTTAATCAGTTGGCAATCAGTGTCTGTAGGTATGGTATGTGCTTTGCACCTTCGAAGTGCAAAGTACTTCTACAAGACTGGCAGGATTCTAATCCTGTACTCACCCTGGATGGTGAGCAGATAGAAGTAGTCGAGAAGTTTGTGTATCTGGGTAGCTGCATAAGTGCTGGTGGGGGTGTGAGTGATGAGATCAATTCACGTATAGTGAAAGCCAGAGCGGCTTATGCCAATCTGAGTAATCTCTGGCCCCTTCGTGATGTTAGTCTGCCTGTAAAACTTCGAATCTACAACGCGTCGGCGAAAGTAGTTTTGCCCTATACTTGTGAAACATGGTCTCCGAGTTGAGGATGTTGGACGACTCTCCGTGTTCGATCATCGTTGTCTCCGAAGGATTGCTGACATCCAGTGGCAACACCATGTTAGTAATGTAGAGGTTCGGCATCGTGTGTTCGGGCTCAGTAACGATAATCCAATTGGTGTCGACATCTTGAAACATCGATCTTGGTTCTACGAATGCCGTCCCAGACAATTCCATGTCGTGCATTATTTGCCGACACTGTGTCTGGTTGGAAAAGGCGGAGAGGTAGTCAATGTATGACTTGGTGTCTTGGTATGCAAGAAAGCTGTTCACAACTGGCTTCTGTTAGTCCTTCTCGACTCCCTGGTTGGGGTCTGAGAGATGGTGCAACACAGTGGCTAGTGACGTTATCAGATATGACTATAGTCCTGCTGTAACCTTCTTTTACTTTCTACATAAAAAATGGACCTAACGTCTTTAACTGAAACACTCATTTCTGATTGTATCTTTATTAACTAAACTGCTTCTCCCATTAGTATTATTTTACTCTCGTACGCTAATTTCTCTTCATTGTTGTTCTCCTTTCTCATTCGCACTTTACATTCTCTATCTCTTCACGGTTTCATTGTTATTATGTGGAGTATATGTATTTGGTCCCCGTTGTACCAATATTTATGTGTTTAAATGAATAAGAAACAATGTCCTGGATTCTATTGCTATCCAAACAGTATCTGTTCTTTATAAACCATAACCTAATGGTTAGAATTTGAGTGTTGTAGCTATTATGTCACCATCATTCTAAACCAATAACTTAAATTTTACAATCGGTAATACAACAAATATTAATTAGATGGTAGTGGTAAACAGTAGTTAAAATTTGCAATTATCTAAGGAAATAATAGTGAATTGTTATTTAAGCAATTTAAAAAATTAAGGGGAATAGCTTAATCTTAGAGTTTCTAAGGCAAAATATGTTCCATAATAAATGTATTAAAACCCAAGTTCCTATACAATAAAGGAATCGGTTATTTAGAGTTAGTCATAACAGCTGATGATAGTATTTTATTAAAAGTGTTCAATAACTTTGCTGAATATTCACCTGAAGAAACTCCTTCATCAAATTAATCCATTTATAATTCAGTTATTCAAAAGTTTCTTAACATTAGAATTATTAGTATTAACTACATTCAACCAAAGTATTATTTACAATCATATTTGATGATTTGAATGAAAGTTATTTTAAATCTGTGTTGTTAGGAAGGAAAAAATAAATGACCTGAAAGTTTACATAATAAGGAGTTCTATTGTTCCAAAGATACCTTAGGTCACGTTTAAATAATAATAGTAAGATTTGAAATATGTTTTTATATTAATAAACGAGGAATGACAAGCATTTATTTGTTCTATATATTCGAAAAATATAAAATTGTTTAAATTAAACACAAACATTTGCAGATCAAAAGTTTATTTTGTCATGATAAAAATAACTGATAATGATTAATCCATACTTTATATGATGTTTCCGAAGTTTGACATATTACTCTTATTTAACTGATACTGGTCACGAAATAGTTGTTATTCATATAATATACTTTTTAACTATAATCAAGATTAAGATTAGTACCATGATTTTGCCTATCAATACATTGGATTGATATACGACTAGAATTCAAACTAATCAATTAGTCAGTATTTTGGATAAATGTTGAAGTATAAATAAGAAATTAACCATGATTGATTGAAGAGCCTCAACTGTCGATCACTCTTTGTACGCAAAACCTTTATGATGGATTCTTATGTCACTGAAGTAGATTCTATTGAATGCCATCCTATCGCCAAGTTGTTTTTTATATTTTTGAGGTCTTTTAAAGATTAGGGAGTGTGCATTAAGAAAAGTTTGCCTTTCTTCACTCTTATATTCAACTGGAATAATGTATCACCCACATATGAAACATTAAGGCCATTACGGCATTTGATCACATTGACACAATTTTGTTGTTCTCCTTTGAGCATTGACTTTTTCACTCTAACTGGTTCAGAGTTAAGTGTATTGTTCGTTTGAAAAACGCTGTTATAATGCGGCGGTTCAGGAGACTTCTAATTTGAGATGGTAGAGAAGATTTGTTCTTTGAGCTGAATGGTTTGGTCGTGAAGCTTCTACCTGAAGTTTGTGCTGATGATGTCCTTCAGAAGAACGATGAAAATTCCACGACCAAACCATCCGGCTGAGAAAAAAGATCCATCAAAATCCTTTTAATTTTTTCTGAGTTGTTTTGCCATATGGGATTATCACTGTGTTAACCCAGAACTAGGTAAAACATGAACTGGGTACTTCTCTGCAACATTGTAAATCGACCGTCAATTAATCATTAGGGAGTGCGGCTCGGTTTTATATCCTTTATAATTTTTCAGCTTACTCTTTCCATCTTATTGTCATTATCAAAATTTGAACTAGTAAAAAAAGTTTATTTTATAGTTGAATGCTTTGATTTTCCAATAAATTTTTTTAAAGATTAATTTTTTAAGGTATCTCTACTTTTACAAATCTTATTAATAAAATAAATGATTCTTTGAACATCCTTATCGAGTCCTACTTGTAATTAACAAGAAATAAATCATTTTATAATGATTTTCTTAATTATATCATCAATTTTGTGCTTTATACTTGAAACGGAGTTTTATCGAGCATACTTTAGACAAACGAATTTCCAGATAATTTGAACTGATTTACCAACAAAATTCCTAATCCATACGATAACATACACACATGTGTAGAAATAAGAGAATTTTATTGGTGACATAATCCACAATGAGGTTACTTAATTTATACACTTATCAACTAGGCTTAGTTACAATTTGTCAGAAATTCATGTTATTTCATTCCAAGTTCAACTTGCGATCTCATATTTTTTTAAAAATATATATATTATTAATAAATATAGTGGACCAATTAATTCACAGTCCACGTAAAAGAAACTAAACGAACCGTGAGACAAATTACACTGATAAGTGCACATTTGATTACTTAAAAAAGCAATATCTTATTGATTATCGAACAGTCAAAATTAACATATATTCGGTCTCTTTTTTATTTTTTTCTCCAAAAAATTTACCATACATAATGTGAACTTGTTTCAATAATTTATTTCATTTTGTTTCTAACCCTTATATATAGATATGCACGTTTACACTTAAATGTAGTAGACGAATAAAAGAAAATAGTCCGTCTGAAATTTCACAACAAAAAAAAGCAAACAAATAACATTTGCATACACTTCAGCCTTTTGTGTAGAGAACTCGCATGGACGTACAAAAGTTTATAAAATGAATAATTTAAACAAATACACAAAAAAGGGAAGGCAAGATACATAGTCATGATATGAAGATGGAATCACATATGTATATATTGTTACGTTAATGAAATAATGAAATAGAAAGAAAAAATACTAATCTTGCCTACATCAAGTTTAATGCACATGAAATATCACTGTTTTAATTGATCACATTGATCATATTTATATGAGTCATCTCGAATACTGAAATAGACTAACGAACCAACTAACAATTTTAAGTAGCAACAAGATAACATTGAACCTATGTAACTATTCAATTTTATTTTAAATAATGTATACAAGTACATGCATACACTTTGAATTATATGTGCTATTATGAAAAAAAGACACGAAAGGAAAAGTATCAAATTAATATTTAAGTTCATTTTAGGCACTTAATACTAATTGAAAATCATGACAAGTTTCATTGTTTAGTCTTTTTTCTATTATACTTGTTTGTGTTTGAATTTGTCTGGTTATTGTTTGTACATTGAATGGTAAGGTGGGTATAGGGAGCATTGTCAGCAAACACTAAATGACACGAGATAAAATGAAAGATAACTAGGTAGTATAAGACGGTTTTATATTGTTATGGCACGGTGAATACATGCTTATCTAATTAAAAAAATAAACAAATTCTCACCAAGTTAATTATAGATAATAACTCCGTCTGTAGCTCTTCTAGAGTTACTGCAGGTTTCAAGCCCGGGTAAAGGAGGAGGGTTGGGCATGGGGTTAGCGTCCCCATCCCGTAGAAAACTAACTCGCTAAAAAAACGCCTACCAGAAAAAATAATCCAAACCATTTAAACTCTGCCCTGGGACTTAGAAGGTCTTCAGTTAGAAGAATTATGACGCTTCATGGTGAAAACCGAGTTCCTTCGGAAACCACGAGGCTGATGCCCCTTCTAACAACCAGAGCAAAAAATTTTATAGGTACATGGAACGTTCGAACAATGTGGGGGACCGCGAAATCCAGTCAAACAGCAACGGAAATGAGGAGATACAATTCGGCAGTACTGGAAATAAGTGAAGCCCACTGCACTCAAGCTGGACAGAAAAGGCTAGCTACGGGAGAGATGCTGCTATACTCGGGTCACGAAAAGGAAAATGCTCCACACACTCAGGGAGTCGCTCTACTGCTGTCCAAAGTAGAACAAAATGCACTTGTAGGATGGGAATCTCACGGATCCAGAATCATCAAAGCATCGTTCAAAACAAAGAAGGAGGGGATTTTAATGAATATTATCCAATATTATGCACCCACCAATATTAGTAATGACGACATTAAAGATCAGTTCTACGAGCGGCTGCAGTCAATCATAGAGAAATGCCCAAGAAAGGACCTCACCGTTCTAATGGGAGATCTAAATGCCAAAGTCGGAATAGACCACACCGGATATGAAGATATCATGGGACGACATGGACTGAAACAGAGAAACGAAAATGGAGAACAATTTGAAAATCTATGTGCATTCAACAAATTGGTCATAGGAGGCACAATATTTCCACACAAGCGTATACACAAGGCTATATGGATCTCAATGGACCACACTACAGAGAACCAAATAGATCATATTTGCATCAACAAAAAATTCCGAAGGACAATGGAAGATGTGAGAACCAGGAGAGGCGCTGACGTAGCTTCAGATCACCACCTAGTTGTGGCCAATTTAAAACTGAAGCTAAAAAAGAACTGGACAAGTGGACAAACAGCACTACAAAGGTTCAATACAGCCTTCCTTCGAGATACTGACAAACTCAATGAATTCAAGATAGCTCTCAACAACAGGTTCCAAGCCTTACAAGATCTACTGAAAGAAGAAGAAACTAGTATGGAGGACAACTGGAAAGGCATCAAGGAAGCATTAAATTCAACGTGTCAAGAGGTTCTGGGTCTAAAGAAATACCATCATAAGGAGTGGATCTCTATAGAAACACTGGACAAGATCAAAGAAAGGAAGAACACGAAGACAGCAATTAACAACAGCCGAACACGAGCAGAGAAAGTCCAAGCACAAGCTGAATACATAGAAGCAAACAAACAAGTGAAGAGGAGCATTAGAGCCGACAAGAAGAAATACGTGGAAGAACTAGCAACGACGGCAGAAAAAGCTGCTAGAGAAGGAAATATGAAACAGCTTCACTATACAACGAAGAAACTATCAGGGAAATACAGTAAACCAGAGATACCGGTCAAAGACAAAGAAGGCAAGCCAATCACCGAAATTCAACAACAGCGGAACAGATGGGTAGAATACTTCAAGGAACTCCTGAATACGCCGGCTCCAATGAATCCACCGGACATCGAAGCGGCACACACAGATCTTCCCATAGACGTCAACCCACCAACAAAGGAAAAAATTAGAATGGCCGTCAGACAAATCAAGAACGGGAAAGCAGCGGGTCCGGACAACATACCAGCTGAAGCACTGAAGTCAGACATCGAAGTAACTACAAACATGCTTTACCTTCTATTCAAAAAGATTTAGGAGGAGGAACAAGTACCGATGGACTGGAAAGATGGGCACTTCGTCAAGATTCCAAAGAAAGGAGATCTGAGCGAATGTGAAAACTATAGAGGCATTACACTGCTGTCAATACCAGGGAAGGTCTTCAACAGAGTGTTGCTGAACCGGATGAAAGATGCAGTAGACGTCCAACTTCGGGATCAACAAGCTGGATTCCGTAAGGATAGGTCATGCACAGACGAAATCACGACACTACGGATCATCGTCGAACAATCAGTTGAGTGGAACTCGTCACTGTACATCAACTTCATTGATTATGAAAAGGCATTTGACAGTGTGGATAAGAGAACATTATGGAGACTTCTTCGACAATACGGAGTTCCTGAGAAGATTGTCAACATTATCCGGAAGTCATATGACGGACTACAGTGCAAAGTCGTGCATGGAGGACAGCTGACAGATGCATTCCAAGTGAGGACCGGAGTAAGACAAGGCTGTTTACTCTCTCCCTTCCTTTTTCTTCTGGTGGTCGATTGGATTATGAGGACCTCGACATCTGAAGGAAAAGACGAAATACAATGGACAGCTCAAAATCAATTAGATGATTTGGACTTCGCAGATGACCTAGTCCTCCTATCACGTACACACGAGCAGATGCAGACAAAGACAACCAGTGTAGCAGCAGTCTCTGCATCAGTAGGCCTCAGCATACACAAAGGGAAAACAACAATCCAATCACTCTTGATGGCGAAACTCTGGAAAATGTATAGTCCTTCACATACCCGGGAAACATCATCGATGAACAAGGAGGTTCAGATGCAGACGTAAAGGCAAGGATTGGCAAAGCAAGGGTCGCATTCCTACAATTGAAGAACATATGGAACTCAAAACAACTTTCAACCAATATCAAAGTGAGAATCTTCAATACGAATGTCAAGGCAGTTCTACTGTATGGAGCTGAAACTTGTAGAACTACAACAAGCACCATCAAGAAGGTACAAGTATTTATAAATAGCTGTATTCGCAAGATACTCAACATCCATTGGTCGGATACCATCAGCAACAGCCTTTTGTGGGAGAGAACAAATCAGCTTCCAGCTGAAGAAATTATGAAAAGACGATGGAAATGGATAGAACATACATTACGCAAATCATCAAATTGCATCACGAGACAAGCCCTGAAGGGAAGCGGAAAAGAGGAAGGCCAAAGTACACATTACGTCGGATAATAGAAGCAGATATGAAAACGATGAATTACAACTGGACGGAGATAGAAAGGATTGCCCAGGACAGGGTTGGATGGAGAATGCTGGTGAGCGGCCTATGCTCCTTCACGAGGAGTAACAGACGTAAGTAAGTAAGGAGATTTGCGGAGATTGTAGTAATTTAACATTATATATATATATATATATATATATATATATATATATATATATATATATATATATATATATATATATATATATATATATATATATGATTAGAATGGGGGTTTATTGAGAATGTAGCATTTTTAATCGTTGAATTTATGAGCCAATGTAACCTAGGCCACCATTAAAAATCTGCAAGCATTGGGCGGCCGTTTCGACCTAGTATGGGACTCCTAAGCAGTTTTTCATCAGACAACAATACATTAAGTATTTCGTCCTGTTAATTGTTCATCGCCAAAACGTTTAAAATCACAAGTGACTATCGATCAGTCGTCGACTGAAAATTCATAGATAGGGTTTTCTCATGTTAAACATTTAATTTATTCAAAATTACTACACGGTTGGAGGAAAATATACGTTTAGAAATTTGTTGAATAGTAGTGAAGGACTTTATCACAGCTATAACTGAACTCCATATTCGTTTCTTAAGCTATTCTGTAACTCTCAAGCTAGAACTATACAGCGACCTGAACAACGAGAGAGAAGATGCAGAGTATGCGAGAAGTACTTTACTCCAAGGTTCATTTTAACACAGAAAACATAGGTTTTTTTTAATATTTTTAAATGTCCTTGGGTTGCTCGACGATTCTGGAATGCTATTAAACATAGTAGCAGCATGGCAATCAGAACCTCTACATGTGACGTTTCACTTTCTTGGTATGTTTGGCTAAAACTTCAAGTGAACGCTGATTGGATAAAACGTTCTTAGTGCTTCCTGATCCTTGCTTGTCTTTTGTAAGAAATTTTTAGGATCACTCCAACAATGACCATGTACAAATTAGTGGGCTGTTTCAACTTTGTGGGGCTGACATATTAAGTATTGTTATCGCTGATAAATTCCAATGATAAAAAGTCCATAGACGTGACAGTATTTATAGAAAATCAATCGAAAAAAATCACAATCGTGAGTAATGAGTAAAGAAAGAAGTACTATGATTTATTTGCGAAATTTAAGTCAGCTCAGAATAGGACAATAATTTTCTTGATTTAATGATAAAACTGACATCATAAACAGGAAATTAATAAAACCTGAACGTAATTGACTGCAATGTGATTATTTGGTTACATGAAACCAATTTGAAGCATAGCTTATTTTACTTTGTAAATATTAACTCAGATGTAAGTGGATTACTGAAGTGAACCACATTAGCAAATAATCTATTGCACGCAAGATGAACATTGGGTTTTAGCCATTTTGGCATTTGAAAACATCTAAATACTGTCGTGAAAAAGTTTTATATTAGAATGTCACATAATTGCGCGAATTCTTAGTTTCCAGTTATGGCTTTTTAAGATGAAACGCGACAAAAATTTCGTATTCATAGTCATTAGAATATAAACAGTCTTTCATTAGAGTGTTGAATTAGTGGTGAACAAATAATCATTAGATAGATGATCAAGAAGTTCAAAGAGATTTCCTGATAGAAAAAAAATTGATTCGAAACTAAAATCTAGACTTTTCGTTGAAAGCTATACAAGTTTATGGGTAGATGATTAAATAACCGATATTTTGAGTTTTAGTACATTAAAGATTTCTTCTTCGATTTCTTTCAATAAGTTATTCCTATCAATGGAAATACATAACATTTAATTTGTGCAATCAAAATACTATTATATCTAGTCGCTTACTAAATTTCTTTTACAAAACCGTTTACTTATTTATAAACGTTGTGTATCCCATATAAATCAAATGTAGATAATTGATATGGATTTGGAGTACTAATTAAGTACTATAACAATTAAAACCGAATATCATATTGTTAAAGCAATAAATTAAGACCATATTCGTCACAACATTGACTAACAATTATTTATTTCAATAATATTAAATTGTATAAACATAGATGTGATAAAATAATAATAGAGAAATAAGAAATTTTTCGGTTATATATATTAGTTAAGTGAAAATGTAAACAATGATGAGAGGAAAATGAGAACTGGAAAACAAAAAAAGTAATAAGTTTACTCATTGACAGTCTTTTTCAAGTTGTGGTGGTAATGTCAGAAGTAGTGATACTATTAGTAATAATAATAAGTTTATAACTTTCCATATTTATACTGATAATTATTTGAAAATCACTATACACGATAAATACAAGCTTATGTATATGTATGGTTAGAAAAAAAGAGGGCGAAGAGAACAGTTGTACCAGTTAACATAATCTGTGGTAATCACTTTTTACAAGAGCATTTAGCAAAAGCCATACAAAATGCTAAAGTATTATGAAATGTGAAAAGAAACAATAAAATACACAATTTCTTAGATAGATTATTGTTTGATTGAAAATAAGGGAAAAGATTGCGCAATAGCAACGATAATAATAACAACACGAAAACAATAAAAGGAACACAATAAGATACACCGTTCAATGAATATTCAAACAACCGAGAAAGAATGAAGCAAACCGCTTATCTTATTGTTCAACATGGAAGAGTTCAAAAACTAATTAGTACAATTCCTCATAGATTTTTGTTGATTCTCAGGAAGAAATGTGAATAAAGAAATCAGTAAAAATAGCACCGGAACATTTTGGACAATATTGAAAAAAGCCATATTGTAATTTGGATAATTTAATTAAAATGTACATGACTACACAGGTAAAGAATATAAACGCATCAAAACAATTAAAACTAAATCCAGAGAGATACAAGCATAAAAAAGAAGTAACTAAACAATCAAAGGAACGATAAACATATTGAATATAAATATTTTATTGAAATGCTTGGCATTCACACGCGTGGATAGTTGTCATGGTATAAACTTTGAAGATATACGTATGTAATTGAACAACAATTTGTAATATACTCCCCTTGATTTCTTCTCAATAGACATTAGTAAAAGGTTTCTTTTTACATACATTTTTAACAAATGAGAAGAGATCTCTCAGACTCTTTTTTATTTAACTTCAGAATAAATAATACAAACGGAAAATTTATTTCGTTCAAAAAGTCAGCTCAAAATCGCTCATTTTTTCCATCTACATAAAAACTGTGATCATTTTCTATGCGTTATTGTTTACCCTTCCACTAGGTCAATTCTCACAGTTTTGATCTAGGTATCCTCCAATTTTTTGACAAATATATTCAAATGCTGGTCTCTTACTAGGATCCTTTAAATACAAGAGTAAAACAATAAAAAATGACCATATAATGATAAATATAAGAAAATAAATTGGTACCTTTAAAACTGTTCAGCCTATAATAAAAGTTCATCTAATGAAAACGTATTTACAAATAAGATATCTTGATTTTTGAGATCATGAATTGACCTAAGTTGAACAATCAATGACAACCAGGAGCATTACAAAATAATTTAACAAAAACGTATACTAAAGAAAATAAAGAAACTGCTTTTATACCTAATTTGCATGTCTATACTTATTAAAATGTCATAAGCTTTGCATTATTGTCAGTTCATTAACAATACTTTGATAGCTAAATGTCGGTATATGTATTACTTCATGATGTTAATCTAAAGGAAGAATAAGAAATTAGTTTCGTTGTTATAGTAGGTAAAATACTACAGGATTAACGGGAAAATATTTCTTCTGTGATCATAAACTCAGTAAATATATGGTAAAATGTTGAAGCGAATAATTTGGAAAGCATTTGATCATGACAATGTAGCTCATAAATATTTCATGAATAATTTTTAAACTATTCAATAGTAGAGTCGATAGTATAAAAGAATATTGAAACTACAACTTTCATCCTAATTTGTTGATGAAAATTAACTCTGATTCCAAAAAATAAAACTATTGTAATTACTTAAATGAAATAAGGGAAGTACTTTAAGACTTACATGTTGCCAACACTCAAGCATCAAAACATAAATTCTCTCAGGACATACAGCAGGTTTATGCAGTCGCCCACCGCCAACAATATACTGATAAACCTGTGTATTATTCATGCCTTGATAAGGGTTTTCTGAACAGCAGGTAAACACTTCCCACATAAGCACACCTAGTTAAGATTTGAAAAAGTAGGATAAAGAAGAATATTGATAATAAAAAAATATTGAGGCAATTTTCAAGACAGAAAAGACATAAATATTAGGAAATTAACAAATATACTATGAAATCCACATGAAATTCAATAGAGATTAAAAAAACACATTTCTGATGAGAAAGGCATTCAGTTAAAAAGAATTAATTTCGCTATGCAACTAGTTATTTAGATTGCAAACGTGAAACATGTTGTGATACGTTAATGAATTCAGAAATCTATTTATTACACCCTTATATAAATACTAGATTATAATGAAAGAGATTTGTTGAATACTGACAAAAGTTATAAATAGAATATCATGAACGTGAAAACGATAAAAGTTAATTTACAGTTTTATCGAAAACTATTTGGAAGACAATCTACACATCTGCTTCAAGTAAATACGCGGTACAAATTTGTGCAACCTTGGGCAATGAAATAATCACAATCAATATGTTACTTACCACACGTCTTAAAAAATTATATTAATCGACCAATTGCTTAAGGGTGGGGTATGATAACTAGTCAAAATAATCTAAGAATTGTTAATATAAGTCTATATTAACTAGTGACTGACATTAAAACAACGGTGGTTTTTTTCATTAGCCCTAACGATAAATTTTGAGGGCATGATCATGACATTTAGCCTCAGAGTCTCAGGTTCAAGCCTCGCTTCATCTACTTCGGTTTAAGCAACTGGGTGAGTATGACACACTAAGAGTATAACTCATATTCAAGTACTAGGTGTATAAATTTATTTAAATTAACGTTTCTAAAAAAATTCATTCCGAAAGAACCAGTAACAAGGAACATTTAAAACAAGTTATGATCTTATTCCAATTTGTACGTATTTAATTAATTATACAATAAATGATGAACAAATTATTCTCAGCATTAAATTGGTTAGTCTATGGTCATATAAATCACACAATGTTATGCTAATTACTTAAATAAATGACCTTTACATTTTCCTCCGACATATAATAAAAATTTGAGTTTTTTTTAAAGCAATGTGTTCTCCAGAATAACCAATCCCATTTATGAATATTAATTTTCCACCCTGTTTATAAGTCAGCAGTAAGTGTTAAACAGCTGCAGATATCATTAACTAAACATAAATTAACACAATAATATCAAGCTAGCATACTCCTCCCACGTATCAACATTTGTGCTTATATATATAATTCAGTTCGGTTCAGGTTAAAAAGCACACATGTGGGGATAAGGGTAGAATAACAGAAAGAAAAGAAGCAAAAGTGATTCTAATTCCGTTCAAAATAATAACGGTAACAGTAATAAAGCAAGCATAGGGAATATCTTTCACCAATTATATATATATATATATATATATATATATATATATATATATATTACAATTTGTCTGTTCGTGTGTATGTTTGTGTACATGATGATTGGTGAATTAAATAGGGTTTTATTAGAGAAAAATATTAACACACCGAATAAAATCGAGGAAGTAATATTGACTTTGTCATAGAAATTTCAGATAAAAAAGCAGGTGATGAAAATATGACTGATCAATAAATAATGTTAGATGCATTAACTAGTATGTACAGTTATTCAGTATCATGAGTTGGAAAATTTTTAAGGGAAGACAAAATTCAAAGTTCGAAAATATTGAAGAATTTCTGGAAAATTAGTTTTCTATAAAATTCAATGTACAATTCATCATTTTGATACAGGCAACTAGCAACATTAAAGTAATCAGTTCTTGAATGTAAACATGTAAAGGAAAAAACCAAATGCTACTTCAGGGTTAAGCGTTTAATACCTGTAATTTTTCTAGTAAATATATTTCATATTCTGGCACCGATTTCATGTACCAGTCACGTAACTATTGCTATACATATGCGTAAAACTGAGAAATAAAAAACATGAAATGTTGAAATCTAGTATTTAAGACTATAAAATGAACAAATCTAACAGTGCTAATATAACCAATTTTTAATCATGACATCTAAAGTCTATAAACGCTAATCAGAGTTATCAAGTAAGCTTCAATCGGTCAATCGAAAAAGAGGTATGATGAGGTGTATACCTGAAAAAAGTACTACTGATAAAATGGATTAATGGTGTTTCTTTGAAACATATTTTTATTAAAACTGAGAAATAACAGTGAATGATGCAAGTGAAATCCACAAATTATTGAATATCAAAGTATTTAATAACAACAAACAAGAAAATGTACGATAACAAATCACAACATTGTTAAGTCCTTTCAATAAATAACGATGTGGATAGAAAATCATTTGAAAAGGACAATAATAATACTAATAATAATGTTTATATGATGATGATAAAAAAATATGAAGAGCACTTTGTTTTAATAAAACAATTATATTTAATTTTTATGAAAAGTTAATCAAAGCACGCTAGTTTAAAAATGTCCTACAGAAAATATGATGTAGAATCATGAAGTTCATAAGGAAGAAACTTGCTCAGATTTCTAAATACCGTCAACATTTGATAAACATCTTTTGAGGTAGTCATAAATAAAATACATGCATAGCCTCATATGACTGAGATGATTGGACGTTAACCAAATAAAACCCTACTAAAATGAATGAAGGTATAATTCAAGTCCTGTCTGAAAAGTTATTAGAAATTAAGACAGTTGAGCATACTACTAAAGACCTAAATTTATAACCCAAACATAAAATGTAAAGTTGTTAATCAGATTACAAATGACTGGTTAAATATTGAAAGATTCGCAAGGTAATCAATAACGCTATGTTCTGTCACATGAGTACCTGATAGTTGATGGGATATCAAGCCTTCTGGTCGATAATACTTTATACGTATGATATTTTCCAAATGTTATAATTTTGAGTCAACAAAAATAAACGAATATTAAATACGATAAACAAGTCTCACATAATTTCGAGTTCTCTTATCAAATTATATCCAGTTTAGCCTTACGAACTTCGATTAGGCAGATCAAGCAGAGAGAAAAGAGAAGTAATATCAGAGTAAAAGAAAACATGGATATATAAAACAAACGGAAAATCAATAACCAATTAAAAATATGATAATTTTTTGATAAAAGTTGACCTTACAGAAATCTTGAATAAAAACCTTATTTTAAAATTTTTAAAAAACCGTCTGCTTAAAGTAGACCAAATGAAACCGACTCTACTGTTGTTCAACTATATATCGGGGTATAGATGATGTTTACCTATTCGTAATAATAATGATAAAAGTTTAAGTGGTTTCTTTCCATGAAAAAAGTTTTGGATTTGTTGAAATTCTGTTTACATTTTTGTTAAGTGAACGTAAAAATAAAAAAATTAAATAAACTTTTGAATAGAAAAATAAAATGTTTTATATTATCAAGTGAATAAATATTCAATGATACTACTGACTCTTACCGAAACTCCATACATCTGCTTTAGCTGTATAAGTAGACTGAAATACTTCAGGAGGTGCCCAACGAACAGGGAATTTCGTTCCAGCACTTGGTTCATATACATTATCTAGTAGAAAACGTGCCATACCGAAATCAGCTACTTTGACGTGAACTGAATTTTGACTAATTGATTTTACTAAACAATTTCGTGCTGCTAAATCCCGATGTACAAACTGTTCTTGTTCCAAGTAAGCCATTCCATTTGCTACTTGAGCACAAATATCAGACATAACAACTGGTCGATTGCAAAACTGTGGCTGACGTTGTCGCATAAAATCACGTAATGAACCTAGATTTAAGAAAAGTGATTTATATTCTTATTGATAAAGTAAATAGATGGACACAATATTTTTCATGATTAAGAACAATAGAAATTACTGAGAACTTAATATAAATATCATGCAATTGGTTCCCTTTATGAATTTGAATAGAGCAAGAACAAACATTGATGCAGAATAGTATGAAATAATATAAATTCATACTATTCTGCATCAATGTTTGTTCTTGCTCTATTCAAATTAATATAAATATTCAACTAGTTTATTGTAGAAGTAGATAATGAACAGAGATGATTGATTTGGTATAGAAGCACGATGTTGCGGTATACAATTTAGAAGACATTAGTCTCTTTAAATGAAGATCCCATTAAACGTAGTTTTATTTACTAAAATAATTAATGATTATAGTATTAACACATTTAATTCAACTTCTGTTTATTTTTCCACATATAACAACTGGTATACACATATTGATAGTATTGGTTTTTCATATACAGATTTATCCAACTTAATAGTTGAAAAGATGAGCGTAAACAACTGTATTGTGTATGCAGATTATAAGATGAACTGTAGAATGTGAAATAGGTATAGTTAATTGTGGTGTTTGAATGAACTGATGATTCCTTTGTACTTGTTGAATGCTTGATTTCGAATTTCAAATACAGTACATTCTTTCGTGCTTATCTAATATTTCTTGATTCAATTGCGTTATTTCTGGGATTCAGTTTGTACTATAATTCAAATACTTCTAATTATCATATTGGCGTCGTGATGGAGCCTGCGATGGAACAGTTAGATATTCATTCAACTTCTGAAGGTTTTGAGGATTATTTGGAAAGTTTTGAAATCTGGAGCATGACCAAGAAAGATGTTAAAGGTGATAAAATTGTGGCACATCTCCTGACATGCATCCGAAAAGAAGCGTACCGCTTGTTAAACAAATTTGGCATATCCAGAAAAACCTATCTCACTTCCTTATGCAACTCTTAAGGAGCTATTATTAAATCATGTAAAGTGCACCAGTTTTGAATGCAGTGAAAGGGCGAAATTTCATAAGATGATGCGTCGAAATGACCAAGAGGTTAAGGAATTCACCCTTGAATTGGAGAAACAAGCTGCCAAATGTAATTTCGGTGATCAACTTCATGTGCAACTGAAAGATCGATTAATTGCAGGAATCAACATACCGGGTCTGGAAAGAGAGCTACTAAAAATGTCGAACTGTTACTTTTAAGATGCTAGAACTGCGTGTATTAACTACGAGGCAGTGAATGAACTTGATATCCAGTCAGTGAAAATTTCTAACACTTTGCTTAGTCGTCATGATGAAATACAATCTCAGGGTCAATGAAACTTGTGTTCGTTTAAGTGATTCCTATTCTCGTGTAAATATAAAAGGCGTTTCAACAAGGAATTACAAAGCAAATCACAGAGGTGAAATCAAGTTTGGTAAATGTTTATCATGTGGAAAATTTCATTCTCGTAATTCATGTGCATTTCGTAATGCTAAATGTTTTAAATGTGGTAAGATAGAACACATTCAGTCAGTATGCAAAGCTACTGTTCATTTTGCGGAGTTCGAAGTCAGGAGCTTCGGTCTTGCAAGCGAAACCTTAACATCTGGACACTGAACCGGAATCCAACGGTGTTATTTCCTAAATCCAACCGAACAACGATATTGTACGATTGTCTTCGGTGGGTAACTGATTTACCTCTGGCACGGTTGAACTCCACTGATCACAGTCTCTCACTGGGACTCCGTAAATTTTCTCAAAGATAGTCAGTAGTAAGCACATGATAATTTTGGGGTACTATATTACTGTGAACTGTAACAAATTTTTTCTCAACTAGATGCAATTGGAGAAAATACATCAGTTTTGATGTAAAAGGAAACGAAATTCAGTGAGGAAAATATCCAAATTTATTCGTATATAGTTTTTAATGTAACCACGTTTTTTTACAGTATTTAACAGATCTAGGTGGGTAAATGATTTACTTCACACAGCTAAACTCCACTGATCACGTTCCCTCACTATTTACACAGTGTAATATATTCAGGATTAAAACATTACTGTACAAGTTAACCGAAAAACTGTAGACTTCCAATCGAAGTTTACACCACACTATTTTAATTTTGTTGGTAAAAAGGTAGCCACACTTTGCATACTTTATATACATTCTGCTTAAATAATGTTGAACCCATTGAAATAAAATAAAGAAAAAGAAGAGATTATTTAACCAGAGTAAATATGTTATTATTATATATTCCTATTACGTTAATTATGCTTTAAGTAAAATTATTTCCTTTGGTTTTTAATCAATACATTACAGCTATTCTAATATGACCTGGTTGTTTATCTAATGACATTAACCCTTTCCTTATTATTGTCAACAGTCTACTTGACGAAAAGCTATTCATCTTATTTTGTGAACCTTTAGTTAAGGAGAAAAGAAAACGTTTAAACTTTTCATATTATTCCAATCGAATTTGAACTATTGATAATTATTATAAGTTAATTACACAATGTATTTTGGTCGGACTAATTAGAACTTCTCTTCATTCAGATAAGGAATTCATAGGTTTATGTCACCATTATAATTATTATCATCACCGCGCGACCGCAGTGGTGTATATATATACTTCTTCCTTTGAAAAGAAAATTTCGAGTTGTTTGTTTTTCATTGGACAATTGTTAAATCAAGTGGGATGCATGTGTTCCGCTTAATAAAAGACGAAATTTCTATGATTATTGTGAATAAACATATACATTAGTAATTCATCACAAAGTTGATAAACGAACATTGATTTGATATTTAAAAGTCAACTGGATGAAAATAATAAGCATCATTAACGTTTGGTAATCTATTGAAACAGAAAGCAATAGAGTTGAAATAAGACGTTTGCACACAAGAAAAGTAGGATATTCAATCGGATAACGTTAATCTGATCAGAAATTGATTTTGGATTAACAATATTTGCAAACGAACTTTGGAAAAATCTCACTTCTCAAATCAAGACATTTAATCAGTGAAGCAGTGATTGATGGCCATGTTTCGCTACCGTAAATTAAAACGGAACGGACTGCCGCGCAGTATACTCGTCCTTTTATTGGTAGACGGATATCTCGCCTTCGCCATAGGTGACGTAAGTTGACAAAAGCCAAACCAGCTTTCCGAATCCGTGCTGAGATTTCGTCAGACACCAACCCATTAGGGCTAATCTGACTTCCAAGATAAGTGAAGTTGTCAACGCGTTCGACTACTTCACTCCCTATCCTTAGTTCAGGTGTTAACGCAGATGAAGGTGTCGCCTTTTTCCGAAATAATCTCACTTACACTTGACTTATTAATTCGAGTTTCGTTTATTAGTCTGTAGAGCTGTCTTGTGTTCACTATAGCCGCCGTCTTTTCCATCTCTTTTGCTTGCGTTGAATTTGGAGATCTGAACCACTAATTTCTGACATAATACTTTATTGGTAGGATCCTTATTTTAGGACTTGGAATTTATGCACTTTATACCGTATGTGCCAACAGTTGACGAGCCATATACTAAGATGTAACAGTGCTGATCGCTTTTAACGTATCTCATTCAATTGAAAACCATTTTCCATAAAATATCAAAAATTTACACAAAACCACTTCAGTGAATAATATAATTTTTTTGAAACATAAGTAATCTCTTAAATTTTCTCTCCGAAACATTGTTATTATTTACTTACGTAATAGTCTATAAAGAAGCTTTAAAATGGGATTACAGATACCTAATATATTGTTTTTAAATTATACACTCTATTAACGAACCGATCAAATAATAACTAATAAGCATCGGTGAATATCTAACAATAAATAATCTATATTTTGATTAAAATAACTTTATGGGGGATTTAATGAATATGGTACATATACTCTAGGTTTCAAATTATCAAAGAGAAAATATCAAAAAGTGATGTTTAAGAAGTGCGTAGACATAGCAAATTTACTAACAGGATTTTAACTAAATACGACTGATTTTTCAATACGGTGTGTAGACAAAACAGACTGAGTTTTAAAAGGTCTTATGACATAAACTACTTTATCTATCATTTCCTTAACAATAAAAAGTCGACTATACAGGAGAAATCTGATGAACAACCGGAACAATGTGTAGGGAGAAGATAGTGAATGTAGATAAACATATAATTGAATTCATATCAGATAAATATTCATTTATTTCCCAAAATAGAGTTAACGAATTGATGTTATATATTTTGATTACTGTTCGGTAGCTACATAAGTGCTGGTGGTGGCGTGAGCGACGAGATCAATTCACGTATAGTGAAAGCCAGAGCGACTTATGCTAATCTGAGCCATCTCAGAATTTCAATTCACTAAATAAAGGTCTTGTTATTAATTACGTAAATCGATATTGCAAAGTTATCATCAGAAATGGAATCATGAAGTGGGAGAAACAATCTTAACCTTGACAAAATATAAAGTAGTGTTCGATACATCTTCATAAGAATTAGTGGATAAAGGTTGGACAACATAAAAAAACTAAGTTGTAAATAATAAGATAAATGAATACTCATACATCCATGAATAAGTCAATCAACGATTAGACCAAGGAATAGACGATATTTTATTAACGAACATTTCGAAAGTATTTGCCACTACGAGGTGATATCATTGGACAACTCTTTTGTTTCAGTTTGTTACTGATCAACAATCAGCACTTAAGATCACTAAATGTGAACAAAATTACTAATCAGATGAATAACCACCCTGATTTTAACTAGATTAACCGTACAGAGTGGAATATTTAAGAAGTCAATTTTGAAACTATTCACGTAATTTACGGAATAAGAAGTTTTTGCGTAGATTTTTATATAATATGAACATTATTTTCATCATTAACTGACATCAGATGGAATAAATTATTGAAAACTAGAAATCAATGAGAACTCTTAATCTGTAAGTACAGTCGGGTTAACAATATGGGACTGTGAGTAACGTGTGCACTACGAAGAGGATAAACAATCGTAATGCAGTAGAGTAAAAACAGTCTATTACAATCGATAGTTAAGGAGAAATTTACGTAGTAACACTGGAAAAAACTTTTATCCTGTTTAACAGTAAAGTGAAAAAGAACATTTAATGTTTGTTTTTGCAACTAGTCAGTGTATTTGATCCTATACATATCTTGTTGTTAAAACTAAACATATATTTCAAAGTAGAATATAGCGCTACAGTGGACAGATTTAAGTTTTCCAACTTAGCACATCACGAAAAGAGAAAATTAACGGAAATGGAAACAATAAAATGAATAATAATAGTAGAAATGTAAGATAATTGGGTGGTCATAGTTTAGAAGAGGACAGTGTTTGAACGAACTCGTATCATATTGGCCAATTTTGAGTCACTATCATTAAAGGCTTATATGATATTCTCTTACCGTTTGAAGGGACTCACCTAAAAAATTCTTACCACAAACTGTAATTCGTATCAACAGTCAGTGAGTTTTTGGATTGGTAACAAGTGTTGTGGTGTGAGCTACTTATATTGATATAAGTAGTATGTAACGTGCGTTAAAGGAACGTAATGTCTGGCAGCGGAAGATGGCGAAGATCAAGAAAGGTAGAGCGAGAACACATTGGAATTTGTAAGAAAATGCATGAACAATGGAATGGGAGGCAATGGATTGGTGTTTGCAACAGAAGCAGTCCAGTTTCGTTTGATGCATGAATATTTTGCAAATTGACGATTGACTATATGGTATTCAGATTTTGTTGAGATAGACTGTAATTGTTGTGCTAAATACATTCGATTGTCCCCGCCCGTGTTCTCGTTCACTACAGTGTCACTGTAGCGTCTTTAAGATTTATGTCCATTAGAGGATCTCTTAGCAGGAGATCAATATGAAAAAGGTAGGAAATACAATAATCTCCATCACTGGTACTTAAGACTACATTGGATGGGAGTGACGGTAGATTTTTTGGGGAGGGAAAAACCGTATGCTATTACCATTTTGAATGACAACCCAAGACTGTGAGTTGGAATATTTGTTAATAGAACTTTTTTAAAGTCAGATGCTACTATGAGATTGCCTAACTGATATAACCCAATTATGTTTATAAGTCAGTTAAATGATGACTGCATTTTAGGACAAGAAGATCCAGTCAACACTTCTTGATGTATACTTAAAACTAGCATCGAACATAGACCTAATAGTGTTGATGAAAACTAAGATTCAATGAAATCAATGTTTATTGGCATTTATAGGAAGAGAGGAATAATGACCTTTGAAATGAACGTAAAATTAACTATTGCTGGTTCATGCAAGTTATGTAACAAACAATGTAAAGCACACACTGAGTACAATAGATCATTCTTATCAATACAAGGGCAACGCAGCCACAGATACGGCTTTGTAAAATACAGTACAATACGTTTACTAGAGGCTAGAAATCATATATAGAATATATGCTTCGACATTTGCACCACTGTATATTAAACAAAAACAAACCTATATATATAATTTATTTAATCGAAAAACTTTGCTACCTATAATTATCTTTGTCCTTGCGGCTTAACTCTTTTTCCCGACTTTTGGTAACACTTAGTCGAGATGATAACATTTTAAAAATTTACATGGGTAGACCCCTTAAACAACTATACAGTTAACAAAGTATCTAGATCGACAAATACTATCACATTAATAAAACGGTTTATATAAAAACAACAAAAAAGTCAATAAGTGTGTAGAAAGAAAAAAATGTAACCCTTGACATTTTGAGTAGAAACAAGTGAAAATCGGGAATCACTCCAACATTCGGGATTACATCGAACCAGTTCATTTTTTGATTAACTCTAGGAATTAAATATAGCTTTATAAAATATTGAAACTAATTACTACAGGTTATATTGATCGCTTCTTTAGTTCCATCTACCTCTATAGAAGTGCATCTCTTAACGCTACTCCACTGCCGTGTGAATGATACATCTAGGTCAAAGGCACGAGGAGTGGTCCTAAAAAAAACAACCTGTTTCGGTATGGGTGCCTGGGCAGTATTCTAACCCTCGAACAAATTGAATGATGAAGTGCGGCGTATATATATTTGGTACCGCCTTGTACCAATGTTTATATGTTTAAATAAAGAAATAAATAAAACAGAACACAACGGTGTTATTGTAGTAGACGCATGTGTAGATAGAAGATTAATCCTAAGTAAGAGCTGCTTCAAGAAGGAAAGATTGAGACGCAGTAGCAATTACAGAAAAGTATATTGTTATGGAACTAGTATACACTTTAACATTTAAGTTAAAGTCAATTAAGCACCCTAAAGACGGTATAAATGCTATTTTTACTTCCCAGTTAATTAAAATCAGATATTTGATGAGCCAAAAGACCTCTTGGCAAGATTTAACAATGTATGAACTTGTAAATAAACTTAACCAATACGAAAATGTAGTCGGTATAAGTCAGAAGTAAGGAGTTTGCAGTAATAAAATTACGTTATATATTCTACAATGAGAAAATGAGATACATGAAAATTGAAATATCCCTTTTCAAATAATGATTAAAAAGAAAATCTTATTCAAAATCTCTCGAGTATGATGTAAAACCAGTGGTGCTAATAATGATAACAATACTTTGAATAATCTAGAGAAAAGTGCATACTGAGCCAAAGTTGATTGTAGCAATAACTTAAGATGCAGTATTCTGTACGGCCAATAGAATGAGACGGAAGGCCAAACTATCGAAAATAGCTTAAAATGCATTTTCATGCGAACTTCCTTTTTCCTTGAATGCTATACATAAAAATAATGGAAACCAATAGCTTCGAACCAAAGAAAAGGTTAGTAGCTTTAAACACTAAAATGAACAAGGAACTCAATTATATAAAACTAAAAGATTTCTAGATCTTAGAAGCATATCATCTAGTGATACCATGACTATCAAATAAAACACATATCATTTGTAAAATGAACAAGATCGACAGTATATTTTACAATATGTCTGCAATCTTGTTCTGTACATACTATTATCTAATAAAGTGAATAATCTGCATTGGCCTTTGAAAAATATAGTCTTGGAAGTAGCTAGATTTTGTTACTTTCGACATGGTTAACTGTCAAGCTTATCATAAACAAGTTCATATCTTATAGGATCAGGTGTACTATGTTTGTGTGGCTGAATTTTTTTCAGTCGTCGATATAGAGTAATTAAAATAAATCCCTTTCTATTGAATGCTAAACCCACTACAAACATACAAATTTTACAGGTTCAACTTAGAACACTGGCTACTTCTTACTCTGAATATTATAGTTGAAGTGCCATTCCATATACGTTGGCCTATTATTAATCCATATAAATTAGAGATATTCATCAAGAAAAGGTCTCACAAAAAGAAAACAAACAAACGAAATAAATGGATATTGAATATCTGGATATTAAATAGGACACCTACCATGTTTCATATATTCAGTGATTATCATAATTGGACGCTTTTTCAATACAACACCAAATAACTGTACAAGATTTGGATGATTAAGAAATCTAGAAATGGAACAGAGGATAATATAAATGTATGAACAATGTATGAGTCTGCATACATTGTTCATATTTTCGTCGCATAGTAATAATAATAATCATGAGAAAAATTTATTTCATAACATTCACTACCACAAGGAAATTCACGTGTATTATTCTCGAGTATATTGGTCAGTTTTTCCCTTAGATCAATTAACACTAAGGGCATCAGTGTAGGATGAATGTTGAGAAAGATGGGGAATAATTTGATGTGTACACTAGAGAAAATTTCATGAATTTGGAAAGAAAAAAGCGAGAATAGAATACTGCAGGGTACAAATTTCGCATTAAATCATGCTTTATTATGATGTACGAAAATGTACCTTTCTCCTCAACTAAAATAAAGGAAAAACAGTACGACATGCCACATACTTATGTGGTTATATACTCCCCAAATAAAGTGAAACTTTGAAAAACAATTTACACAACAGACAGTATTTATGATATAATAAATGGTTATTACCACATGTAACAGAGTAACAAACATTTATACTGGATGTCATTTATTAATGCAACAAAACATTCCAGCGGTCACAATCTCTCTCTCTCTCTCTGTGGTAATCATGACTAAACATGAAAAAGTAAGTAGTCATGGATAAACAAAAAATTGAACCAGTAACTTTTAGATTAACAATACGATCTAGTTTTTGACTCAATTCATTAAAACTATCCAGAATTTTTTCTCATTTATTTGCATAAAAGAAATACAAATTTCCTCAAGCTTTATTAATACCAAGATTCGTTCAAGTTTGTTTAGAATAACTAAAGGTACCTGAAAGTCTGTCTCAATCTAATAATCGAATCATGAACTTTCAACATACATGTGCAGTCAGTTTTTCACTTGTTAGTTTGATAAATATAGCGTAACAAATTATCTCATCACAACAAATGTGTAAACATTTGTGAATTAATTAGTGATCTACAACTAGCACATGAGGTCAAGGGTATTACTATGGAGTTACAGTATCAACGACAATCCCAAAGAATTGATCCACTACATGTACTGAAATTAAAGACTTGCTTATTACTATCTCCATTTTGTATATACACCTAAGCCCAACTGATGGTGTAGCTATAACATGAAAGTGTACTAATCTATCATCTATCATACATAAAATCCAGTAATATTTATGCAGGAAACGTAACCCTTTTATCAAGTACAGATTTGTGCATTCAGTGTTCAGCTACATCACAAGTGTAAGGGATAGTAATACATGGTGAAGATTTGTAGCTCAGGTGGATGATTTTGATGTAGTTTTGTTCTCTGAGCTGGATGGTTTGGTCGTGGAGCTTTCATCGTTCTTCTGAACGACATCATCAGCACAAACTTCAGATAGAAGTGGAGCGTTCGAATTTCTCCATGTGTTTCCAAAACTCCATCAATATAGTAATACATGGCTGTCGAAAACAAAAGTAGATGTAATGGTATTCAAACCTGATACACAAGGTTGAAAGATGAATGCGTTAATAACTGAGTTTTTTTCTATTATTGTTCAGAAAGCAGTCAAAAGAATAAAAGCTGACTATGATATCAGTCTAATGAAAACTCACAATACTTTTTGACTGTTCTTATTACAAATATTTCATTCCTTTAAAGATGGATAAAATCCAGACTACAAGGTTATGTGTATCTAAGGTTTTGGGCTAAAATTCATTTAACTAAATACATATTCACATACTTCGGTACGAGTAAGAGGCTTGTAATAACAACCACCAGTTTAAACGAATTGTGGTTGAGCAAGATTCACAGTACAACTTAATGATTGAAAACCAAGTTAAGCAACAAAACATCTGTTTATAGAGGCTTTTAATATGACACGATGCTATTATCTGATCATCTAGGACATAAATATAAAAGCAGTCACTAAACAGTATCAATATGTCTTTTTGAAGAAAAAATGTGTTATATTTCCAATTGACTTTAATATAATCTACCTAGGTATTGGTATACCTCGAAGGAACTTTTTTTATTGTTTAAAATGTACGGAAAATTTGTAAACTGTAAAATGAACTGGGACTGTATAAGATCGAAAATAACTTGGTTAAACCGATATGTACACGTCATTGTGGCCAAAAAACAGTTTTTGTTTTTAGAAATCACATATTATGATTAAGCAATTCCAACACCATGATATCCTATGGTGAAGGAAATTGGAAATTAAAACGTACTTCCAATTTGACATTTGCCAGTAAACCAAACTAGGAATGCAAACAAAACAATTTATTTATCCCCAGCATTAAACAATCTTTATTGATTACCAGTTATTTCAGTTGCAAACTCCAGTAAAGTTATCTTAAGTATGCCCCCAAATGCCCTGGTACGGTTGACGTCAGGGAGAGTTATAAGACGGAAAGCGAGTGTCTGGCGCTTTAACCGGGTTGATGGATATGGAGGATCCACTTATGGGAGTTGGAAAACCCTGATTCCAAACCAATAGCGTACATGGGTCCCAGGATCCTGAGGGAACAAATTGGTCACCAACTACCATGGGACTGCATTTCCTGACGTCGCTCCACTGCCGTGTGGATCAAACCTTCAGATCAAAGGCTCAGGGTGTGGCCTCCTAATAAACGCACCTGCTTCGGTTCGCACACTCGGGTGGTATCACAGCCCTCACACACCAATAAGAACAGCTACCGACCTTATTGCTATTGTGTGACGCATATGTATTTGGTTCTCCCTTTGTACTAATGTTTATGTGTTCAAACAAAAAATATGCATGTAAATGTAAATGATCCTATATTTATCTTGAATTGTTGAATTAATTGATGTGGTATTGACACATAAAGAAATATGTTCGTCTCATTTCACAAAAAAATTTAATTCAATGGATTGTTGATCGAATGATCCGATACTAAGAGTTATATGTATAAACTTAAAATAAAATTAGAATCATACATCAAGTGAGTAAGTAATCTAGTATCATAAAATATTTGTGTATTTTACTTTATTTGATGAGTAAAGTTATGTAATCACCTATTATCTCTAATAACTTACCTGTTATAGAAGATCGTGCAATGATATGATGGTTTTGTGTATTTTATTATAATTATTGTTTAACTCAAACTATTTGATTAACAAACATAGCTACGATGATTGACTTTATAAGATCTTTACACGGAATATCTTAGACAAGAATAGAAATCACTATCATAATTCTACTTTAAAACTATAATGTTAAAAACCCAGTCGTCTGTTATCAAAATTTGATGCGAAGTGAAACTGATCAAAGACAAACTACCTCATATTTTTAGCCTCTTCAATAAAATCATCTTCATTCATAGCCCCTTCAACCATTTGTTTTACAGCTACCGGAATGTTACGGAACTTGCCACGTTTCACAACCTAAACAACACAAGAAAAAGAATATGCGTACAGCTGTAATGATAAAAAGAAAATAGTAGCAAATAAATTTACATGAAACTACAGAAAAGGTTTTGCTGACTACTTAGTGGATATACAAATGTAGAATTTCATAAAAATCTAGCAAAATACATTAGAACGTTTTTTATACTTCAACAGAAATTAACGGCACTGTTGTAAAATAAATGAGTCAAGAATCCAACTTGTTTACTAATCACCTGAAGCTGAGTGGGAGATGAATGGGTACATATTCAGTACAGATCAATAAGAAGACTTTTATTCTGCAAATAAACCATTTGTGAAGGATTGTAATACCCCGTTTATCATTGAGATAGTTGATGTTACATACACAAAGTTCGCTTTATCATCTTGAAGAGAGCAAGAACAAAAATTCTAACAGAATAACATGAATTCATATTACTTTTTTTCGTTCTCGTCAGTTACTAACAACCAGTGATATTTAAAATCATATGTGCAAAATGGCTTTAAATTACTTACATGAAAGAGTTAATTTGGAAGTTATTTTGAAGAAACATCAGTATAATATAGTATATATATATAGTATAATATAGGGTGTGAATAAATTTAATAGACTGAATAAAATATTGTTAAAATATACATTATGTAAAAGAACATTCTATAACATTGATTATAACAAAGGTCCATAGGACTAGAAACAAACGGCTACGTAATAAGTAAACGCTAGTAAGCAAGAATAAGATAAGTAACACTCTGTTAATTCAAATAAGATTAATGTATCCGACAGTCGAAACAAATGACGTAATACTGTAGACAGCTGAAGGAATAAGGTGAAAAAATAAAACGAAACGAAGGTATATTTGTTACTAAGGCAAGGAAAGATTAATAACCATCCCTTTTTGCACACACGAATCACGTTTCTGAGGCCTGATAGCAACGTCTTCAGCAACTGTGAAAGAGTGGGGCTTGGCTGTTTAGTCACCTTGAAATATTGGAAGGTATCGACCTGATTTCCTGTATCCAAGATATATTTGGTAATTGTACAGTCTAAGGTTGTTCTATCTCTTGTTCTGAGGCTTTTTGGAACATATTCAGAAATTCTAAAATATGTCCTCCTTTCTATCAAGCCAACGTAGCTGCTTTGGCAGTAACACGTAAATTTCTAAGCACAGTTGAAGGTGGCATGAGAGGGGTGTTAGCCAACCTTTGATTGGATTATTGAACATGTTGTTTCACAAAAAAATTATAGTTTAGGTGCCGGGTAAGTTCCGGGTAATGAATTGTCAAGCCTCCTGCTGATTGTGCTTGAGGCGTCATTACCTTTGGATTTGAAATTTTAAGATATTGGTTTTTTATTGTCTGTAGTGGTTAATATCATTTCTACCCCATAAAATGGTGATTTGATCAATGCTTTCTTGCAAATGATTGGACGAAAATTAGTGAAATTCAGGTAAAGACCATATCAAGTACTTTTTGATAAACCGAAGGTTGGATTGTCTCCTACGTTATATGACAACATCAAGAAAGTGGAACACGTCACTCTTTTCGTGTTCCGTAGTAAGTTGTATGTTGGGATGAACATTACTGAAGAGTTCTAACAGGCGGATTGCATGCTGTTTACTGTTGCAAAAAATAAACGTTTCATCAACATATTCGGAGTATTCCGTCGTTTTGCTAATCGCTTGATTAAGCACTGTGTTTTCAAGATACCCCATAAAAATATCTGCCTTAATTGGACCCAATGGACTTCCCTTTGTCACACCATCAATTTAACTGTATATGGTGTGATCGAACTGCAATTGAACGTCTTTTGAGCACATGAGTAGTAGTTTTTGAATTCTAGGACTGGTAAAACTAAGATATCAGAATTCTGACATATTAAATCAATAATTTTAAAAAGTGGTATTTTGGTGAATTAGGATGTTACATCAATGTTGTAGAATGTTCTTTTACATAATGTATATTTTAACAATATTTTATTCAGTCTATTAAATTTATTCACACCCTTGCTATATTATACTGATGTTTCTTCAAAATAACTTCCAAATTAACTCTTTCATGTAAGTAATTTAAAGCCATTTTGCACATATGATTTTAAACATCACTGGTTGTTAGTAACTGACGAGAACGAAAAAAATAAAACGAATTCATGCTATTCTGTTGCAATCAAAACAACTTACTCCAAATTGTCCTTTTCCGATTGGCTCTCTTTCTAAATGAAGGTCAGCTGGATCAAGTTCAAACTCATCTAGACCCATTCCAGCAGTGACAGGACTTTCTCGATCTTTGGTCGGTGGCGATCTGAGTCGGACAACTAGTCCACCAGAATTATGCTTATGATAATGTATAACATCACTGATTGTAGGGAACGCATGCTTTTCAGATAAGTAATATTGTGCTTCACCATTAGTGGTTGATCCAACTTTGGGGGTATTTGACCCTGTACCATTTGAACCATTCATGTTTGCAATGGTATTAGATGTTGTTGTTGTTGTAACTGTAACGCTGGCGGCAACAGATGCAGTAGAATTTAAACCACTATTGCTGCCACTACCACTACCGACAACACATCCATTCATGTGTCCATTCAGACTTGATGATTCTGTTCTGTGGATATGATAATGATGTACTTTTAATTTTCCTGGCCTGAAATAAAATAAGTGTCAAAAGAAATACACAAGTTTTAATATTTTCGGCAACCGTACAAACAATTTTCAGTAGTAAGCAAGTATTCTTCAATCTCAGGCGTTAATTTTGAGAAATACATCAAACTTGAATTGAGCAACAAAAGTATTTAAAAACACGAATGAAGGGTGATTGATAGTATTTAGCGAGTACACAGAATTCACTATTTCGATGTTGAAAAGAGGTATATGGCTTAAGATATATACGTATAAATATAATCTTAAAACAAAATTAAGGAAAATAAAAGAACTAAATAAAAAAGGAAGGAATGAAATAAAAAGATGAGTAAAAAAATGAATGAAGAGAACATACCGAAACGTAAAAAAAATTTCTTTCATGTAACCACAATCAATTATAAAATGATAACTTTAGAACAACGATAATAGTTACTAACATCTTGAAAGTTATATGTTAAAACAGGTCCGGGAAAGCAATCTAAGACAACTAGTTTGTTATATTGTCTTGAACACATAGTGAAGTTACTACATGTAAATTCACTTAAATATTTCCCGACCGTTGTTGCTACCTTGACGTGGTGGTCGGGCTTGCCTATCGTGATGAAGCAACCGAGCTATACTGGCTGGAACAACCGTTCCTCAAGGTCCTACCATGTCAGACAGGTCGGTTGAAGAGCGGTAAGACTAAAAGCAACAAACCTAAGGTCCGAAGGCGAAGTCGTACTGCTGACTGTACAGAGGTGTGACAGCAGTAAGGTGTTTCCTTCAGACAACCAGCATGACAGCGATGCTGCCTTCCCACAAGGAGGGGTGGGGTTAGAAAAGGTCGACCCTAAAAATGCGCACCTCACCTTGCCTCACGGATTTCCGTCTCCGGCGGTAAGGCCCTTTGAAGAACGGAGCTAACATGTCAAAAACCTTCCACGGAAAGGCCGTGCGCGACCGGCCTCAAGCAGTTGTCCCTTGGGCACTGCGGTCACGCTCTCAGGTCGCCGAGACCGCCTCTAATCCAATTTCCTTTTCAGGTACCTCCAGAAGAACCCTTCCACGGTGTGGGCAACCGGGAAGTGATAACCGCCCTCATACCTCTAACAGCACCCAAGACCACTGTATTCATAATCAACCTTCCTCTTCAATTCCTATTATTCCTCCTACATCGACTTTCAACCCTAAACTTCCTCCTTCGGCTTCTTCCTCAAGTGTCACCATAGCCAACGATTCTAGTGCTCAAAACTCTGTCCCAGGTCTACTGAAACCTCGCTCCAAACTACACATTGGAGCTTTCAACGTACGCACCCTATGTCAAATCGGTCAGCAGGCTTCCTTGGCTAAAACCCTAGAGTCTCTTTCCATCGATGTATGCTGAGTCTCCGAAACACGCATACAGGATTCCAGTGTGGTCATTCACTTGACCTCACCTCGGCAAAACGGAGAGCCAACGAGATACACCCTACGTGTATCTGGTGACCCGATGGCCAGTTCTCGTGGACTGGCAGGTGTAGACATAGCACTAAGCATGAGGGCGGAACAAGCACTGCTAGAGTGGATCCCCATCAACAGTCGTCTATGTGCTGTTCGGCTAAACGGCTCCGTAAGAACTCGGAAGGATAGGGACACACGTCGTTGCCTTTTTGTCGTTTCTGCCTACGCTCCCACTGACTGCAGCTCCGATGAAGTGAAGGATGAATTTTACAGGAAGCTTTCTGAACTTCTTCAGAAAGCTAAACGCTCAGACATAGTACTCGTAGGGGGTGACTTTAATGCGCAGATAGGTAGCTTAAACCAAACAGAAAGGCATTTAGGTGGATATTTTAGCATTCCGGCACAGCGAACAGATAATGGTGATCGTCTGCTGCAACTGTGCTCAGACAATCGCTTATTTTTAGCAAACACAAATTTTAAGCATAAGGAGAGACATCGTCTAACATGGCGACCCCCTACACCAAACCAACGATGGACTCAAATAGACCATATTGCCATCAGTCATCGTTGGAGAGGGTCGGTAGAAGATTGTCGCTCATTCTGGAGTACCTGCTTGGACTCCGATCATGCCCTAATACGGGCACGCATCTGCTTGCGCCTCACCGGACGCAAAAAAGCCACATTAAAAAGACCAATTAGAACTGAATTGAGCAACGAGAAAACCAAAAATAGGTTCCAAGAACAACTGAGATCACACTTAGGTAGTTCTGAACACGAGGCTGACCCAGATGTTGCTTGGAAAGACATACAAGCAGCTGTGGAAGCAGCAGTGACATCTATTAGCAACTTAAACCACAGAGTTTCAAAGGACCAGTGGATTTCTTCAAAGTCTATCACACTGATGGATTCTCGCAAATTTGTCCCATCAGGTTCCGAACATGATGAAGAGCGACAACAAATCAGATCTAGGTTAAGAAAAAGTTTAAGAAACGACCGTGAGCAGTGGTGGGCAACGAAAGCAAAAGAGATGGAAAAGGCGGCGACTATAGGGAACACAAGACAACTTTACAGACTAATAAAAGAAACTGGAATTAATAAGTCAAGTGTAAGTGAGATTATATCGGAAAAAGACTATACTCTCATCTATTCCCAGTCCAGACGTTTAGAACGATGGGCGGAACACTTTAGGGAACAGTTCAGCTGGCCTTCAGCGACTGTACAACTACCCTCCATTCCCAGACAGCGTGAATGGAACATTGAAGTAGGTCCCCCAACTCTTGCTGAAGTTCAAAAGGCTATAGATAATCTGAAACGAGGAAGGGCAGCTGGACCAGATGGACTGGTTCCAGAAGTCTTTAAAGATGGTGGTCCAATTTTAGCGATTAGGTTGACTAATATTTTAGCTAAGATCTGGGAGTTAGACGTTATTCCATCTGACTGGTCACAATCACTTATCGTCCCAATATATAAGAAAGGGTCAAAATCATCCTGTGACAACCACAGAGGGATTAGTTTAACTAATATAATATCTAAAATACTAGCCTCGATAATTATCAGACGCCTAACTAAGACTCGTGAACTGCAAACACGAGAAAACCAAGCTGGTTTCAGACCTGGTCGTGGCTGCATCGACCACATATTCACCATTCGTCAGGTTCTAGAACACAGGCACACTTATCGGCGTCCGACGATGGTGGTCTTTCTTGACTTAAAAGCAGCATTTGACTCGGTAGACCGCGAGGTTCTGTGGCAGTGTCTGTCATTGAAAGGCGTACCTCAGAAGTACATAAACCTTGTGAAGGCTCTTTACTCGAACACTACTAGTCCAGTGAGAGCTTATGGCGAACTGTCATCTACTTTTGCAACCTCAAGTGGTGTCCGTCAAGGATGTCCACTTTCCCCATTTTTGTTTAACTTCATCATAGACCTACTGATGGAAATAACCTTCTCGTCGACTGAGTTCTCGGGTATTGATCTCTTTCCAGCAGGTCCACTTATCGACTTAGAATACGCAGATGACATAGTCCTGTTTGGTGAAGACGCTGACAAAATGCAAAGTCTTCTGGTAGCACTGAGCAACAATGCCAGAATGTTTGGAATGCGCTTCTCTCCCTCGAAATGCAAGTTGTTGCTTCAGGACTGGTCTGCGTTAACACCTGAACTAAGGATAGGGAGTGAAGTAGTCGAACGCGTTGACAACTTCACTTATCTTGGAAGTCTGATCAGCCCTAATGGGTTGGTATCGGACGAAATCTCAGCACGGATTCGAAAAGCTCGTTTGGCTTTTGCCAACTTACGTCACTTATGGCGAAGGCGAGATATCCGTCTATCAATAAAAGGACGAGTATACTGCGCGGCAGTCCGTTCTGTTTTACTTTACGGTAGCGAAACATGGCCATTAAGAGTAGAAGACACTCGCAAGCTGCTAGTATTTGACCACAGATGCCTTAGAAATATTGCTGGCGTCTGCTGGGATAATCGGGTAAGTAATAGTGAGGTTAGACGCAGGGTATTAGGAAAGGATGGTAAATCAGTTGATGAGGTTATGAATCTTCATCGACTGAGATGGTTGGGCCACGTGTTACGTATGCCTGAACACCGATTACCACGACGTGCAATGCTATCCGGTGTTGGGGATGGTTGGAAGAAAGTTAGGGGCGGCCAAACCAAAACGTGGCATCAGTGCTTGAAGTCACTAACTTCTAGTCTGAGCCATGTTGGTAGATGCAGACTACTTGGTTGGGGTCCGCGTGACTATCGTAACCAATGGTTGGAGACTCTTGGTGACATGGCTCAGAATCGATCACAATGGCGTCGGTGTATACACTCGGTTTCTTCCCTTAAACTAAGAGATTAAAAGCGCTTCATATCTTTCTTTCTACTAACCAATTCTTTCTTCTTGTACTATATCTCTATATGCAATCTTTCTCTTATATATTACCACCTTTTACCTAACCACTGTTATGAATCCGGTGTTCATCTTGTTGTGCTGATGCGGTATGGCAACCTGGACCGATGCACATAAGTGCATGGTTCTACGTTGTAGCTGACTGACTGACTTAAATATTTATCTTATAGAACCAAAATTCATAAGTTCGTTCTTTAAAATAATTGAAGGCTATTCGTGTTGGGTTAGCTTATGCTAGTTTATAGTAACTTGATGGATAAAGATTCAGAGATAATGGGGTCAGTCAGTAAGTGACAACGTAGGACCAGGCACGTATGTGCATCGGTCCAAGTTGCCACACCTCATTAACACAGCAAGATGAACACCAAATTCATAGGAGTAGTAAAGTCAATGGTGGTAATATATAACAGAAAGATTGCAATAAGGATATAGTACAGGAAGAAAGATTTAGTACGAAGAAAGATATGAAATATATTTGATCTCATAGTTTAAAGCAAGACAGAGAGTGTATACACCGACGCCATTGTGATCGACTCTGGGTCATGTTACCCAGTCTCCAACTACTGCTTACAATAGTCGCACGGACCCCAACCAAGTAGTCTGCACCTACCAACATCGAGCAGACTAGAAGTTAGTGACCTCAAGCACTGATGCCACGTTTTGGTTTGGCCGCCTGTGGTGTTTGAATTGACTAATGATACTTTTGTACATGTTGATTGCACAATTTCGAATTCCAAATACAGTACATTCGTTTGTGCCTGTCTTCTTAATTCAATTGCGTTATTTCTTGGACTCTTAGTTCATGCTATAATTCAAATAATTCGAAACATTATATTGGCGTCGTGATTGAGCCTGCAATGGAAAAGTTAGACATTCATTCAACTTCTGAAACTTTTGAGGATTATTTCGAAAGGTTCGAAATCTGGGTCATGACAAAGGAAGATGATGATATTAATATTGTGGCATATTTCCTCACATTCATCGGTAAAGAAGCATACAGCTTGTTAAGAACTCTGGCTATGCCGGAAAAGCCCATTTCGCTTCCTTATAAAACTCTCAAGGAATTACTACTGGACTATGTCAAGTATGCAAATTTTGATTGCAGTAAAGAAGGGGAATTTCCTAAAATGATTCATCAGGACATCAAAAATTCTACTACATCACGTTATCCTAATCCAGTACATACTCAAGATTATGCAGATAATTCATTGAGGAGTTGCAGTGCGTTTCACGAAGATTGACGCAAGTTTGGTCAATGTTTGTCCTGTGGCAAGTTCCATGCTTTTAATTCATGTAAATTTCGTAATTCTAAATGCTTTAAATGTGGTGATATTGAACATATTCTGTCAGTCTGCAATACTAATGTTCATGTTATTGCAACTAATATTAAGTCTTGTAATTCTGATTCTACTGAGTCGAGTATTTATAATGATGATTTATCTTTATCAACTGTTGCAATAGACAGTGTAGAGTCAAAAAGCAGTTCAGAGTTAAATGAAATTCAGAATTCTTGTGAGACAACAGTTCCTAATCAACCGATTTATCAGAATTCTCATGCTATTGTACCAGGTATGACTTTTCCTAATGATTCACATATTTCTGATGAAATTTCTTACAAATCTGAGGAAAATATGTTAAATGAACCTATTCATTATCAAAAACCTGAGGCAGTCATGATAGATGCTAATTTTTCTAATGATCCATTGCTCTGCAATGACATTCTTAGTCAATTTCATGAAAATATTTCAGTAGAATCAAATCCTGATGTCATATGTATTACCTATCCTCATAATGCATTTGCTCCTTGTGAAAAACTTGTTCAATGCAAAGCCCGAATACTGAATGAGCTCGGTTTTGATTACAATTCTGATGATTTCATATCAACTGTTGTTCATCCTTATCACAAAAACACTTCTAATGTTTACTCTAATCAATGTGAGAAATATGTTTTAAATGAAGCCACATTATTCATAACTTGGGAATATAAAGACCCAACATTATTTCGTGGGGGGGGGGATAGCGTTGAAAAATCTATGGTTCCAATTCGAGATATGAATCATTTCAGTACAAAACCGATATGTTGATTGCATACAATTCCAGGTGAGTCTGTTCCGATTTCGTTTGTTAATTCCCATACTAATGAGCACATTCTAGATACAACAAAGTTTTCATCCAGTAAAATGTCGGACAGACTCAGGATGAACTTAACAAGAAGACATACAACCGATTGCAAACACTTATACTTCTATTTAAGCTGTGGCGGATGTGGTGTTTGAATTGACTAATGATACTTTTGTACATGATGATTGCACAATTTCGAATTCCAAATACAGTACATTCGTTTGTGCTTGTGACTTCTTAATTCAATTGCGTTATTTCTTGGACTCTTAGTTCGTGCTATAATTCAAAAATTCGAAACATTATACCGCCCCTACCTTTCTACCAGCCATCCTGAACACCAGTTAGCATTGCACGTCGTGGTAATCGGTGTTCGGGCATACGTAACACGTGGCTCAACCATTTCAGTCGATGAAGATTCATAACCTCATCAACTGACTTACCATAATTCTCTAATACCCTGCATCGAACCTCACTATTACTTACTTGATTATTCCAGCAGACGCCAGCAATATTTCTAAGGCATCTGTGGTCAAATACTAGTAGCTTATGAGTGTCTTCTACTCTTAATGGCCATGTTTCGCTGCCGTATATTAAAACAGAACGGACTGCCGCACAGTATACTCGTCCTTTTATTGATAGACGGATATCTCGCCTTCACCACAGGTGACGTAAGTTGGCAGAAGTCAAACGAGCTTTTCGAATCCGTGCTGAGATTTCGTCAGACACCAACCCATTAGGGCTAATCTGACTTCCAAGATAAGTGAAGTTGTCAACGCGTCCGACTACTTCACTCCCTATCCTTAGTTCAGGTGTTGACGCAGATCAGTCCTCAAGCAACAACTTGCATCTAGAGGGAGAGAAGCGCATTCCAAACATTCTGGCATTGTTGCTCAGTGCTACCAAAATACTTTGCATTTTATCAGCGTCTTCACCAAACAGGACTATGTCATCTGCGCATTGCAAGTCGATAAGTGGACCTCCTGGAAGGAGATTAATACCTGAGAATTCAGTCGACGAGAATTTTATTTCCATCAGTAGATCTATGATGAAGTTAATCGGGTGCATAAGACGAAGACAGTACATATAACTGTAAATACGAAGCACAACTGAGTCAATCAAAATTTTGTTTAAGATAGTGATATAAGAGATTTTAGATTAGTCTAATTTTAACTCCGTATGACTATTTTGTTTTGTAACGTTACCATTATGTATTAATTTCATCTTTTTAAAACTTTGAAATAAGCACAGGATTGTGGTCTCAATCTACAGTTGAACATGAAAGCGTAATCGATTTACACTAAGTTGGCCAATAATGCGAGAAAAAAATCGACTATTTCGAAACAGAAGACAAAATGCCTGCAGTTTGATGATAAAATTATCTTATTTTAAAACGAACAAGGATGAAACGGATTCCCACTCGTACACATTGATTAGCATTTCCTTGAGTTAAGTAAATCAGTGAAGAAAATCATAAAAGTATGGTTGGTTTTTATCAAATTTATCCATTATGCAACTTACGTTTCAGGGTCTTTCGAAGTAACTGATAAAGTGTATGTATTCTTTTTGCTAACTGAGTCTCGAACAAGAAAGCAACCTTCTCGATTCTCGTCTAGTAAAATAGCTTCAGCTTGTTGCCTGGTAATATCTTTGTAATACCAACTGAAATACAACGAAAGAAAATGATATTAATGTACTAACATCCCAAATGAATGGCACAAAATAAAATAAAAATACAGTAGTTCGATATGAACAGGAAACTAAAAGACAGAAAGTTTAACTAAAGGCTGACAAAATTCCTTAACTGCAGATATATTTTAAGTAAAATGATAAAAATAGTGTAAACTAGAACTTCGATTTCTTCGTTGATAATACCAATAGAAAGTTATACAACAGAGTTTTATATTTCCTTGAATATTCTCTCTCCGTATTTGTGGTTTAAATTAGTTTATCACTACACTTTTTGCGTTAACTTATGTTCCCTATTCTGTTTTGGGAAAAGATGGATCTAAACAGTGACAAAGTTATCGCATTGTAAATCTAGTTAATTCGTCAATCTTATAGACAGCATATATGAAATTTCCTCCACGAAGATGAAATGATTGGCAAGAAAATTTCTACAGACAGCTTATTCGACAAATGAACACGTGAACACTTGACCAAATAAAAGAAACTTGATAAATTAAAAATACGCAACTGTTACGCCTAGTATGAAAAATATCTTTGGAAGTAAGATACAAGTTTGAACCACTATTTTTATGATCTATTAACCAACATTTGTCAGTTATAAACAATCAGTTTAATATGTAGTGACGATATAGTAGTAGATATTAAACAAACAACTTACCAGGAGTCAAATGCATTCATTTTTTTAAAGCTCAACAGATAGATTTACAGACAATCAAAGTAAATATTTTCTAGCAAAGCTAAGTTACCTCTTTACACGTACCATACTTTCTATGGAAGTGTATCTGGTAAACGTTGGTATCAAGAAGGAAATAATTCAACTTTGCATGCAATCGAAGGATAAAATGTTTAACATAATCCTCAATTGATGAATTAAATTTGTTTTATAGTATTTTGTATTTATTCAATGTTATGGGAGGGATATTTCGATAAGGGCTTGTAAAAGAAGTTATAAAATACTATGGTTTAAATACTTCGGATTTGCACCGAGGAAATCGACGATAGGGCTGTAACTAACATGTTCGAAAATTCGACTTTCCACTAGAACGATAACGATTTGAATGGGGCTCCACTTATCAAAGTTCATACAACTACGTAATATCATCATCTTTTACACGATACGTTGCACACAGCCCACTATTCGAACTTGTAAGTATTCACTAAACGAAATCATCGACATGATTTCGACCAACCTAATACAATTCTCTCAGACAAGTGAGGATTGAAGACATTATCAAGTAATGGATACAACTGGAACTGAAATACCCACAGGAGAACGACAGAGATTAAGTTTGTCTATCAAAAATATCTACGTCACTTACACACTATGAAAATTAGAAAATAAAATAAAAAATACTAGAACAGTAAAAAATAAAGAGTAGTGGATTATTGAGAGTATGTGATGATAGATGTGAGGGAATAACAGTTTATTTATCATTCTTTAGATACGGTTCAAAATGCATATCGGTAATTTGAGTATTAAATAATGAATTGAGAAAACGGTTTGTGATCTGGTTTAAGAAAGGAAGTGAAAATCAAACTTGGAACACAGGATACGGAACAAAAATTAGAGTTAGTCACATAGTACAAATTTAGGATTTAGATTCAAATGAAAATAACTAAGTTTCTTTATGCTAAATAAAATTATTCATTACGGTGGTTGGAACTTTAAGTATATGCTTCTAACAAATTTTAAAATAGAGTGTTTTAAGCAAATATGTATTTGACAGACATCAATAATCATGACAAACCAATAGAATGGAAATATGAATACGCGTGGAATAGTGAAATACTGAACAAACCAAACTCTAACAGACGACTAACTGTGTGTAGTAATGAAAAGACCAGAGAATTTTTCTTGAAATATGCTAAACATTATAGCAAGTCTCCAAAATGTGAAGAAAAAATATACAGATTAACTTATACATTTTGACAGAAAAGTGTCTTACTCTGTATGAATCATCATTAATTATCTGTGAACGGTTAAAAAATAATCACAAATATGCACAAAACTATCTCAGCATTTCGAGTGATTTATTAAAAGAACTAAACGGGATAACCATAAAACATCTCTAGACTTCATAAACCTGAAAGTGAAAAATATAGGGAAACATTGGTCTATAAATCACGAAAATCTTTAGATTTGATCTGACTTACAGATGCATGCCTTTTCTTAATTCTTTACACGAAAATTATCAGTGTCCCACTTAAGTGCTTAAACGGTGGATATAAAAGTTCCCAATACCTAGTTGAACTGATCTATTTCTTGCTGTTCCGGTCATTTGAAGAGCCACTAGCTCGTTTCCCTTAGTAAACATTACACTAACCGAATTCATTATGTCATCCTTTATAAATACTTGTGTAGCACAATAACTGTCTTTTTATCTCCAGAGCTCACATCTCTTAGAACTAATCTTGAATATCAAGATAATTAGACTAATACGTGACAAAACCACTTTCACTTTAAGCAAAAGTATGAAGTAGTTGCAAAGAGATTCCAAATATCACGTATTCCAGATAGAACAATCCGGTGGATTACTGATCCAGGTTATTTCCTTAATGGCTAATTTCACTGTGTATTACATATGAGATCAAGCTGAGTCAACAGGGGTATTGCTTACATACCTTGATAGCCAACCGGGGAGTTTCTCCGCAAATAATCTTGGTATACTTATCAAGTAGAATTAGGATGGATTATATAAACGTTTTTAGCAAGTTGTAAGTACCTACGAGGATTTATTATCTGGTTAACAGAAATGTGATGAGTTCGCCTTTTGGTAAACTTTGGAGGAGGTAAGTCATTTTTACTTGGGACTGGGGTTATATTGGTTAAGAACACATGTTCGCTAAAACTAGGTTAAGGGAGCAGTTACAATCACAGGTTTGGGAGGATGGGTGCTTAGGAAATAGTAATTACGTAGTTTTTTGTCTATATAAGCATATTTGTGGGACAAAAGGGTATAGCTTTAACCTCAGAACCTTATTATTAGATTATGGTAATTGAAACCAAAGTTTACTACTTCTTCGGGATGCAAAATCAAACCACTAAATGCTATTCAGCTTTAGTACCGAGTATAATTTATATTCAAGATACACTCTAGTTTTCAAGAAAAACGTTGGAAAATAGATTGTCTAGATTATGAAACATCAGACAACTTGGCGTTTGTCAAGTTTGAACGATATGCAGTTCTGTCCATCAGATATTATTTAAGTACAACAACAAGGGAAACAAATCTACCAACAGTGCACTTTCTGGTTAGTAGCAGGACTAATTTTATTTTACGACCCAGAAATTATATTTATCAACGAATAATTCAGACTAACGAGTCATATTTGAAATACTGTCCTCAGAGTATCGCGTTAGAAAGATCTTTATGATTAGCACAAACAGTTAGGGATATACAAGAACATACGTTACTTCATTAGAGATAAAAAAGTGTGAACCATGGAAGTGTATTTACTAATGTCATTCAGTCAGTAGCAACGTAGAACCTGTATGTATGTACATCGGTTCAAGTCGCTACACTCCATTAGCACAGAGAAGTGGAACTGTCAAGCCAAATCCCAGAATAATAGAGGTAGTAACAGTATCAGTGGTAATAGGAAAGATAAGGCATCAAAGATACGACACTAAAAGGAAATATAATTCAGTGAGATAAAAACGAAAAACGTTATGAGGAATATAGAATCTTAGAATTTCGGGGAAGACAAAGAATGGATGCACCTGTATCATTGCAGACGATTTTGAGCCATGTCGTTCAAAGTCTCTAACCATTGTTTACGATAATCATGCGGGCCCCAACCAGGCAGTCTACACCTGCCAAAATGGCCAAGCTTAATTGTCAGTGACTTTATGGTTAGGTAGCCCCTAGCATTTTCCCAGCCTAATCCTGAACCAGAAAACATTTCTCATCGAGGTAGGCGGTGGTTGCGCTTACGTAAAACATGTCCCAGACACCTCAGTTGATGAAGATTTACTACCTCATCAACCAATTTCCCATCTTAACCTAATAAGTTGTTCTTAATCCAGTCATTGTTTACTCCGTGGTTCAAAACTACACCAGCAATGCTTCGAAGACACCTATGACCGAACACCAGTAACCTATGAATATCCTCTACTATTAAAGACCATGTTTCACACCCACAAAGTAGAACGGAGCGAACTACTGATATTCCAAACTCCACATTGATCAAACTGATTCCTTTGTGATTGTTACAAGAGGAGATCTGTTCTTTCTCATAGACTGGGACAATCAGCGATTGAGACCAGTCAGATGGCATTACATTCAGTTCCTGGATTTAAGCTAAGATCCCAGTTAATTTAACTGCTAAAACTGGACTACCACCCTTAAAAATCTCAGGGGTTAGTCCACCAGGTCCTGATGCTCTCCTTTGCTTTAGATTACCCATAGTCTTTTCAACCTCACTAAAAGTTAGAGGACTTACATTACTTTGCTACTCAGGTTGCGTGGAGATAGTGAGTGGCTGAAGGTCAATTTAATTGTTTCCTAAAGTGTTCTGCGCATCGATTCAATCTCCTGGATTGAGAGTGAATAAAATTTCCATTTTTTTCCGACATAGTTTCACCAACAGATTGGTTTTTAACATCCGTCTCCTTGATAATTATGAACAGTTGTCTACTGTTACTTATCGCTGCCGCTTTTCCCATCACTTTTACTTTCACTACCCACCACTACTCGCGATTGCTACGTAGGCTTTTTATCAGCCTACGTTTAAGCTGACCCAGCTCCTCATCGTGTTAGGAGCCTGAGTTCTATAGACACCGCTGAGACCCCCCGATTTTTCCCAACCTTTTGGTCTGAGTTACTAGTAGATGTCACTGCTGCTTCTACAGCTTTTTGGGAACCATACCGCGCTGCATCGTGATGGATATCATTTTCAAAGTTGACTAACTTCTTCTCTAGTTGTTCCTGAAATACATTCTTAATTATTTCATCATTAGGTTGAAGTCTAAGGGGTTTTCTCGCTGTGGCTTTTCCAGTAAGACTCAGCCAAATACGTGTTCGAACTAGAACATAGTTTGAGTGTAAACATATGCTCTAAAATGGATGGCAGTTATTAACCGAGCTCCTCCGAAGACGGCTAATGGCAGCTTGATCTATTTCAATTCATCGATGAGTAGATTGTGTAGGTCGCCACGTCAGACGATGTTTCTCATGTTTAAAGTTGCCGTTTGCCAGAAATAAGCAGTTATCTGAGCATAGTTGTCGTCATTATCTTTTGCTGAGCCGCTACGCCGTAAGACCCGCCTAAGTGCATTTCGGTTTAGTTTAGTTTACCTAAATAAGGAACAAAATCACCCACCACTATTACGTCTAAGTGTTTGACTTTTTGAGTGAGATTGGATAGCTTCCCATAAAACCAAACTTTGACTTCGTTCGAGCAGTAATCAATGAGAGCGTAGAGAGAGACAACGAAAAGGCAATGCAGTGTGTTTCTATCTTTTCGAGTTCTTAGTCTCGTTTAGTTGAACAGCGCACAGGAGACTGTCTATTAAAATACAGTCAGTGAGAACTTGTTCTGCTCTAGATCTCAATACTGCTATACCGACACCAAAGAGGATACGTGAATTAGCAATGGGGTCTCCAGATACTGTAAGAATAAATCGCACCGGTTTTTTGTATTGACAAGGTGAGGTCAAATGAATGATGGTATTTGGACCCTGCATGGACATTTCGGAGACGTAGCACATATCAACCGCGCAAGACTCTAGTGTCCTAGCTAAGGAGGCCCGTTGTCCTATCTGACCCAAGGTTCGAACATTGAAAGCTCCAATATGTAGATTGGAGTGTGGTTTAAGGAGACCAGGAATAACATTTCGTGAACTCGAACCATTAGGATTGGTTGTGGGTGCCGATAAAGATATATTGACTATGATTACAGTGCTGCTTAAGGTTTCAGGGCGGTTTGCAGTTTCTGGTCGCCCACACCGTAAAAAGGTTTTTATAGAAATACCTGTAAAGGAAATTGGGTTAAAGTTGGTCTGAGTGACCTGAAAGCTTGACTGCAGTGCCCAGGGGATAACTGCTTGAGATTGGTTACACACGACAATCTTGTGAGTAATGTTCGTGTTAAGTCCGTACATTTTTGCGATCTTACCGGAACTTCGTGGGATAAGAGGAGGTGTGTATTTTTCCGGTCGACCTTTCTAAACTCTTTCTTCCTTTGTGAGAAGCCAGGATCACTACAGATGTTGTTGTTGTAATGGACTATAACACGTGGGTAAAACCAATTTATTGCTTAAACAAAATTATACAATATCTTAGTAAAATATGAGAACCATACATTGAATACTGAATTTGAAAATTTCCATCATTTGTCCTTGACATTATGATCCTTCCAATTTAAATTCCTTTCTATTCTATTCTCTTCAACTCAATCTAATTAGTCTTCTGGTGGCAGGTTTTCCACTTCCGATTGGCGTTAAATATTAATTATGTCAACATGATTAGCATAAAGCACACTCGCCCCCCCTGTAAACAGTCGCTCTTGCGGTGGTTCTACACTCCGTGCCAATTTCTCCATTTTCGCAGGCTGTGCCACGCTCCGCGTCGGCGCGCCGACCACCGTAGCAATGCCGGAAAATATAAATCCGATGTACAACCAACATTTGGCGCATGCGCTCCAGAGAATTGTCGATTCGCCTACATCTGATGTCCGCCGGCAGCTGCACGTCATACTTCCCCTCTCTGTCGACAGCAACCGCCGCCCCTCCATAACGCTCTACTCGACGTCATCTAGCCGCACAAGACTGCCCCAACAAGTGCCTCCTCTTTAGTCCCCGCAACGGCTTCCGCAGAAATCCCCCTCTCCGCCTTTCCCTTGATAGTGACAACAAAATGTAATGAATGAGAACTCAGGTTGGGATAACCAATTTATTGTTCAACACAGATCTACAGAGTTCTTTGTTAAAATGTGAAAACCATATATTCAAGACTTCATTTGCGAATCCTCCATCAACTGTCTCAAGCTTCATTCCTTCATTGCTATTGCAACTACTCTCTGTTCCCGATCTCTCTGATCCGATTTTCATAACATTCTGCTGCCAGGCCTTCCAATTCCTATAGGTGTTACATAATACTTATGTCGATATACGTAGAATACACCACACTGTCATACCCCCTATACAAAAAGTAGTACGCTTCATCATCGGACCTTAGGTTGATGCTTTTAGTCATACTGTCCTCCAACCGAACTATCTGACATCGTAGGACCTAGAGAAACATGTGTTGCAGCCAATGTAGCTCGTTCAAGACATCATGATAGGCAATCCCGACCACCACGTCGAGGGAGCACTTACGGTCGGGCAATAAATGCCTTTACATGGTGGAATTCTCACAAAACTGAATTGTCGCCAAAAGCTCGATGGAAATGAAATATTTGGTTAGTTAGTAATAAAATTCATAGGTTCGATAATATAAACTTACTCGAATGAATTCAGACTGTTTGGTTTATGAACATAATTGGTAGGTACATAACCCAATTGACCAGCCATATTCCTAACATACCACCATTGAGAATTACTCTGATTGACTACGTAATACTTTTCACCTTTTTGTAAAGGCAGTTGGTTTTCCCTTACAGGATTGTAGTTGTGTACTGCAATAACGGTATTTTCTCCTTCATCCTAAAAGCAGGTTAGGATAATAAGTAGTATACTTCGTGTACAGAAACTTACAAAATTTTTAAATAAGAATATTGACAATAGTAATTGCTATATTCAATGTGTTTAGTCTGAAACGAAGTCCTCATTAGCAAAGAATTAACAAATAAAATGTCATGTCTCACAAATATCTTTTCTTTTGATACCATAGTAACTTATGTATATTTTTATTTAGTGTCCCGGCCACCAGAGAACAAGAACGAGCCAAAAATGAAGTAGGGAACGAATCTATTACCTACATAATACAGTCAAAGAATGTGCTCTCGGTAACCTTATGGATGAGTCTAATTACTTAAACTAAAATTCCAAGAGCAACTTAAAAATCTGAAAAGACTGGAATAAATCCAAGCTTTACTTTGTCTTCGGTGACAATTTTTCCAGAAAATAATAGTGTTTCTCGACAACGAAGTTTTGTTTGTATTTCGAAGCCGGATATATGAAGTAAAGTTATTCGCAAATCATTATTTCATCTTTCATGTCTGATTTATCCATACACTGATGCTTAGAGTTCTGTTCACCTTCAAATTTCTAGATATCAATAATCTACTTTAGGATTCCATAACGAAACTGGAATGAACAGACTGTATAGTTATTTCGGGGTTAAAAAGAAATAATCCTAGTATCTTCTGAAAATTTCCGGGGTGTTTTGCACCTAAAAAACGTAAAATATAATTAAGGAGTGACCTGCAGGAAACTCAAAAGTACAATATGGTATTAAGTGTGCTAGTAAAACCTCTCGACTGAAGAATATACGCAAACTTTAGAGAGTTTTCTAAGGAGTTAAGTGCTATCGCAAGATCAGTGAATACAACTATGGTTGACCGTTCATATGTCCGTGTTCCGGAACGTGACACAGGACGAATAGTTCATCTACACATCCATGTTTAGGACTGAGATTACCCTGGCTTGCCCTAGTTATCTTTTCATGAACCCTAGATAAGCATTAAATGATTATTGAGGCTGATACTTCAGACTTTATTTGTTGGTCAAACTGATTCCTTTGTGATTGTTACAAGAGGAGTTCTGTTCTTTCTCATAGACTGGGACAATCAGCAATCGAGACCAGTCAGATGGGATTATATTCAGGTCCTGGATTTTAGCTAAGATCCCAGTTAATTTAACTGCTAAAACTGGACTACCACCCTTAATCTATCAGGATCTGCTACCATTCCTCCCTTTTCATTAGCTATGGCATTTATAATTTCGTTAAGATTTGAAAGTTTCATATTGACATCCCATTAATATTGCTTGCTAAAAGTAAGCAACTGAAGGGTAGTTGCAGAGCAGTCAAAGTGTTCTGCTTATCGTACTATCCTCCTGTGTTGAGAGTAGATCACGGTCCCATTTTCCCCTGGAATAGTCTAACTGACTTCCGAATTCATAATACCGAGTTCCTTCATAAGTCTGAAAAGTTGTCAACTACTTCCTATCGCTACTGTTCTTTCTACTGCTTTGCTGCCCACCGCTGCTCGTGGTCACTGCGTGGACTTTTTGTCAATATACGCTTAAGTTGCTTTCGATGCTCATGGTGTTTCGAGTCCGAAAGATGAGTTCCCGAGCATATAACAACTCAACAGATACTACTGAAGCCCACTGCTTTGTCTTGACTTTTCAGTTAGTTACAGTAGATATCATCACTGTTTTCAATGCTCTCTAGATATCATGCCGACTCACAGCGGGATTAAAGTTACTTTGACGATGCACCAACTGCTTCTCTAGTTGTTGTTGATATATACTTCTGGCTTTTTTCGTTAAGTTAAACTTCAAGGGGTTTTCTTGATGAGGCTGCACTGAGTCCAATAAGATGCAAACAAACTCGTGCTCTTACTAAAGCATGATCATAGTTTAGACTTGTGCCCCAGAATGAGTGGCAGTTTTATGCTGAGTCTTTCCGAAGATGACTGAAGGAGGTATGTTCTATATGCGTTCAACGTTGAAACCGTTGTGAAGGTCACCATCTCAGACATTGTTCCTCTTTATTCTTAAAGTTGTTGTTTGCTAATAAGGAATGATTGTTACATCATAGTTACAACAGTCAGTCGCAGTCACCTGTTCCCTGAGCTGGAACACTGTGAGGTTCACTTACGAATCTTTCGCTTTGGTTTTAAAAACCTAATTGGATACTAAAATCTGTTGCTAAACTCACTTCTGGGCGGTTGTCTTTTTGTAGTAAAGCAAAAGAATATCTGTAGGACTCATTTACTTTATTTGAGCTACAGTCAGTGGGAGCGTAGACAGATACGACGACATTGTGTATTCTTATTTTCCCACTTTCTTACTTCCCCATTTTGATCGGACTGAGCTCAAGTGACTGTTTATGGGGAATCCAGTCTGAGAGAGCTTGTTCTGCTTTTGAACTTAGTACTATACCTATCCCAGAGAGACCAAAAACGAAGTAAAAACGCTAGATACATGGAGGGTAATTCACCCATGTTCTCAATAATGACTACATGAGGCTAAGTGAATAACTACTTTTAAATTATATGTGCGTGTTTCGCAGATACACAATACATCAATGACAGGATATTTTAAAGTCCAAGTTAACGAAATTTATTGTTTGATTTGGTATACATTTCGAGAATTGAAAGTCCAAACATGCACTTCAGAGAGTGGTTTCAGGAGACCATGAATAATATTTAATGAACACGAGTGATTAGCATTGATAGTCCGTGAGGATTAAGTAAAAAAAGAGGTTGATGGTATGGATATAAATAATATTAAGGAGTAATGAAGGGATTCAGTCCCGAAGAAGCTGATCTCGCATCCTGTTCCATACCACTTGGTCTGAGCCCATCGACTTCGGTTTGGGCAGCCGGACAGTATCATAACCTACACACAAATCAAGTGACTTTTGTGACACATATGTATTCGGTTCCCCTTTGTACCAATATTTATGTGTTCGTATAAATAAATACTGACTTCATGGATTGATGCTTAGACCGTATCTACCCACCTCCAGTTTTTAGTCTTATGTAAACTAACATTCCACTTAAAAGATGGTTAGTCATGCGTAAGACATGTTCTGACCACCTAAGTTGAATATTTAGTCTTATTAATCAACTTGCATCAACAAGATTATAATTTATGGACGAGTCAATCAGAAGCGTTTGAGCTATCACAAGGTGACGGCGCCTATTTCAGCGATCAATGCTCACGTCCGATTGATGTACAGCTGATTCTAAAGACGTTATAATTGAGCGACTGTAACAAATGAGATTACTAAGAAGTTCCTTTATTTAAGATTGCAGTAGTCAGATGACTCCTGGATCTTGTGCAGACTATCGTGGTGATACTTTATTTCGATGTAATATAAGTTGGAGCAAAACTTCTGCTAGAACGGGAACTGTTTTCGCCCAATTACGATTAAGACTAAAACCGATTATGATGATTCTTGCAAACTGGATAATAAGAGCAGAAGTATCACTGGCTGCAACCTTTGCAGATGTTATCGAAGCTTCCGCAGTTCAATGGTATGAGTATTGTGCGATAAAAAATGACAAGCTTGCATGAGTCGTTTAGAGTTGAGAGAATCGTAAAAGTAGACGAAACAGTCGTTAGAAAACCCTAATTCAATAGAAAACGAAGTGTTATAGAACACTGGGTAAGTAGCATTTCCATAAATATACTTAACAGGTTCTTAGTATATACGATAGGCTACCTCAAAAAGAACACTTCCAGTATGTTAGAAACTGAGAAGCTACAAATATAATACCAATTATACGAGAGTATGTGCAGCTGGGATCCACAATATACACGGATAACTGGAGAGCATATCGATACTCACATAGACTTGATTACGTGCATCGTGTCGTCGTCCACATGCGGCATTTTGTAGACCCCACCACCGGAGTATACACAAATAATATAGAAGCATTGTGGTCGAGGCTAAAAAATTTTGCGACTCTCATGAAGTCACATGGATGAGTTCCTGTATCGTATGCATTACGATTTCAGAACTGCAGAGCCTCTTTCTAGCCTAGAAACGTTTTTAAACCGTGTTAAAGTGCATCTACTCCAGCTTTTCGGTTTTGTATAATATATTCTTACTCTATACCGACTGTTCCCTGATTGACTTAAATTTCTCAAGGTCACTTAAGATTCGTTAAAAAGTCGCCCATAAGTTGTAATCTCACCCAATTATATCAATGTCTTATAAACTAAAAACCTACTGTCTAGACTTACAGTCCCTATTATGAATTATAATTGACTGAGACTAGAAGAATATGGATTGACACTTACCATATCAAAAGTTGGCTGAATATAACGTAAGGAATGTCCTCGATTTTGATTCATTCCTGACCGACGCAATGCATTATTTAAATGGGAAAATTGACCCGCGTTGCTATTTGCAAGCATAGCAAGCTGTTGTTGTTTCTGCTGTAATAGAAGCTGTTGTTGTTGTATTTGAAATAAAGTAGAAGGAGAAATCGAACTAGTGACGGCGGTAGACATTAACACTCCTGCGACAGGAGTTGAAAGACCAGGTGTTTGGTGAAGTACAGGCAACCCGACAGCGGAAGTAAGTGGAATAAATGATGCTGTAGTGGAAGCTATGTTAGCCGAATTTAAATCAGATAAGGATAGTGGATTAGACGTAAGTTGCACGTTTGAATTAAGCTGTGTTGTAACTAATTGAGGAGTAGAAACAGGATAAGAAGGTTGCGTAATTGTCACTAGATTAGCTGTCGTTGCAACCTGCGGAATTTGAGGTTGACAGTTATTTGAGTCGACTCCCGCAGCTGTACGCCAAAGTTGCTCAATGACCACAGATGGACCTGGTTCATTAGTGGGCTGACACCCCATAGATCGACGATTGATGTCATCACAACAGCTATATCTACCAGGACGTTTCCAAACACCGGGATGATAACGTGGCAGAAAGGTAGCTCCTCGTTCACGTGTATCTAAAATGTTTAAAAGAGTTTTATTGAGCAAATAGGTAGGGAGAAGTATGTACAGAAAGATTGCTAACATATGTCTAGCTGCAGTACTTACAAAATCTGACCAGACTAATCCAGTCATCTCGTTCAATGGCGGAATTCGCGACAATATACAAGAGATACCAAGTGCTAGAAATCGCATCTTCTGCATAAGCAACCTTCCAAATAACAATAAAAAGTATGTAACTTTAAACATACCTGGAAAGCATTCTTTTTGTTATCAAGCTCATCGTCTTGTACTTTCTCGATGAACTTAACATGACTGAGAAGAAGCTGACCTTTCTCTTTACCACGATTCTAAAAACAAAAGTATATATTTTGAAAAACGATCAACGTACTCCACCGCTAACTTCGAAATACCGGATACAATATGGTTGCAATACGAACTCACGCAACTTGTAATTATCGCGACCGAAGAGTTTTTTATTTTGCGATCTTTTTGTCATGCGAGAGACTTTGAGTTCTTGGTCTGTAGAAATCATCATTAATTATCTGTGAACGGTTAAAAAATAATCACAAATATGCACAAAACTATCTCAGTATTTTGAGTGATTTATTGAAAGAACTAAACGGGATAACCATAAAACATCTCTAGACTTCAAAAACCTGAAAGTGAAAAATATAGGGAAACATTGGTCTACAAATCAGGAAAATCTTTAGATTTGATCTGACTTAGAAATGCATGACTTTTCTCATTTCTTTATTATTTATTTGAACACGTTGGTACAAAGGAGCACCAGATATTCATGCGCCACACAATAATAATGAGAATGTGAAGATATAAACAATGTAAGGTGTGTATAAGAAAAAGGGGAACAATAAAGAACAGAAATTTGTGTTTTATGGTGAAATAATACTAATGGGAGAGAGTTCAATTGGCAGAAGTACGGTCACAAAGAATACTTCCTCTTAAAGAAGTTACGTCTTTTTTGTAAAGTAAAATAAAGTTGCAGCAGGATCGCCAATGGCTTCTATTCTGAGCAATAAACGATAACGTCTCTAGCCACTGTGTTGCACCATCTCTCAGACCCCAACCATGGGGTCAAGAAGGACCAACAGAAGCCAGTTGTGAACAGCTTTCTTGCATACCAAGACACCAAGTCATACATTGACTACCTCTCCACCTTTTCCAACCAGATACAGTGTCGGCAAAAAATGCACGACGTGGAATTGTCTGGGACTTTTATTTATTTATTTATTTTAACACATAAATATTGGTACAAGAGAGCGCCAATATATATGCGCCACACAAAACAATGTAACTTCGAAGAGATAGAAAAAGAAAAAAAGAAAAAAAAACCAAGGAGCACAAAAGAGAACGATAACGAAGAGATTTAGTGTGGTCGTAACAATGGAACGGAAAAGTACAATCAGAAGAAATCTTTCAAGTAAGGGAGACACAACCACTTTTTATGAAGAAAGTAAAAGAAGGTTACAGCAGGATCGCCACTGGCTTCTATTCTGAGCCATATCTGATAACGTCTCTAGCCACTGTGTAGCACCATCTCTCAGACCCCAACCAGGGAGTCGTGAAGGACCAACACAAGCCAGTCCTTTGCAGCTTTCTTTCATACCACGACACCATGTCATGCACTGACCACCTCTCCGCTTTTTCCAACCAGTCCCAGAGTCGGCAAATAATGCACGACGTGGAATTCTCTGGGACGACATTCGTACAACATGTCCAAGCCACCGAAGTCAGTGTTTCAAGATGGTGACACCAATTGAATTATCATCTCTGTGCCCAAACACATGATGCCGAACCTCTGCATTACTGACATGGTGTTGCCACTGAATATCAGCAATCCTTCGGAGACAGCGATGATCGAACACAGAGAGTCGTCTAACGTCCTCAACTCGGAGAGGCCAGGTTTCACAAGCATAGAGCAAAACTGCTCTCACCGACGCGTTGTAGATCCGACCTTTTACAGCCAGACTAACATCACGAAGGCGCCAAAGATGGCCCAGATTGGCATAAGACACTCTGGCTTTCACTATACGTGCATTGATCTCATCACTCACACCCCCACCAGCACTTATGCAACTACCCAGATACACGAACTTCTCGACTACTTCTATCTGCTCACCATCCAGGGTGAGTACAGGATTGGAATCCTGCCAGTCTTGTAGAAGTACTTTGCACTTCGAAGGTGCAAAACACATACCATACCTACGGACACTGATTGCCAACTGACTAAGTGCGGATTGCATGCCTTGGGCATTATCGCACAGTAAGACAATATCGTCCGCATACTCAAGGTCGAGAAGTCTTTCTCCAGGTAACAGATCCACACCACCATTACTTACATTCATCAGAGCTGTTTCCAGAAAGTTATCGATGGCAAAGTTAAAGAGGAATGGTGAGATTGGGCAACCCTGCCTAACCCCACTACTCGAATGGAACAATGGAGAGAGGTGGTTGTATGCCCTCACTCTGACTGAGTGTTTTTATATAGGGCTTTTAAGATGTTAATAAACTTCTCAGGCACACCCTTCTTCAATAGACAATCCCAGAGAAAAGTCCTGTCCAACGAATCGAAGGCAGCCCTGATGTCAAGAAACACTACGATTGTTGGCCTTTGATAAGTATGGCGATGTTCTAACATTTGGCGGAGGGTGAAGATATGATCAATACATCCTCGACCAGAACGAAACCCAGCCTGCTCCTCGCGAGTCAATCTTTCTCGGGTTTTGAACAACCTACGAAGTATGACGGAAGCCAATAGCTTGGACGCAATCGGAAGTAGACTTATCCCCCGATAGTTGTTACAGAAACGACGTGAACCCTTTTTAAAGATAGTGACAACTATCGACTCATTCCATGACGTTGGTACACTCTCTAATTCCCAAACCTTTGTAAACAACGTCGTCAATTCCTTAGTCAAAAAGTCACCACCATCTTTCAAAAGAGCCGGAGGTAAGTCATCTGGGCCAGGTGATTTGTAACGCTTCAAGAGTTGGAGTTCCTTGCGGACTTCCTCCTCGTTTGGTGGATCAGTCGTCACCGGCCATGGGGGGCAGGACAGCCTGACCGATGTTGCCGGAGCAGCAGGCCAGTTGAACTGCCCTTCGAAAAATTCTGCCCATCGTCCAAGACGTCGATGGATGTTAGTGATTGGCATCCCATCATCCTCGCAGATTGTTTCACTCACACCAGACTTCTTGCTGCCAGTGGCTCGGATGAGCTGGAAGAGCTTCCGGTAGTTACCAGATGCAGCTGCTGCTTCCAGCTCATTAGCACGCTCCGACCACCAGGCTTCTCGGTCCTTACGCAAGCTTTGCCCAATTTCCCTACGTAACATCCTTCGTTTATGGTCAAACTCACGGTCACCCGGAGTAGACCGACGGGCTTCAATGAGTTGTAAGGAACCAGAAGAAACCCAGTGCTTAAAAGCGGGACGTTTCGCAAACCCACAACTGACTGTTCCCGCCATTTTGATGGCGTCAAGCAATTGCAACCAATGCTCATCTATACTTTTCGGTGGAGTGGTAGCTAGCCTAGAGGCTAACTCGGTTCGATACTTATTTGCAACAGAAGTTTCAACCAGCTTGCTAACATCAATCCGTTGGTGGCGGTCACTTCGTTGTCCACTGAAAAGTAAGGCAAGATTGGCGCAGACCAAGGCATGGTCAGAGTCCAGATAGGTACTCCAAAAGGAGCTCCAGTCTCGTACACAACCACGCCAGCGGAAGCTGATCGCGATGTGATCAATCTGAGTCCAGGCTTGGGATGCAGAGGGAGGACGCCAGGTGGCACATCGGCGATGACTGTGCCGAAAGTTAGTGCTAGCCAGAAACAGGTTGTGGTCTGTGCACAGTTGCAGTAGACGGTCCCCGTTATCTGACCTGCGACCAACAAGTCCCCATCGGCCACCTAAACGACTCTCTTCTGTGCCTAGACGCCCGACCTGAGCATTCAAGTCTCCGGCTAGTACTACAATATCTGTCGAACGCACTTTCTGGAGAAGAACAGATAACTGGTGGTAAAACTCATCCTTGATTGCATCCGGGCTGCAATCTGTCGGGGCATAGGCGGAGATGACGAAAAGACATCGTCTCTCACGCCGATTTCTTCTCACTTTGATGGAACTTTCTAATCTAACAGCACATAGCCGACTGTTAATGGGGATCCAATCAACTAGTGCTGCCTCAGCTCTAGCGCTTAGTGCGACACCAACGCCAGCAAGACCAGACGAAGATGCCACAGGGTCCCCGGATAAGCGCACGTGAAACAAGCTTTTCGAAGCGACAGATGGAGATCGAATTTGTAGTACTTCGCCAGAGTCTTGAATACGGGTCTCGGATAGACAACAAACATCAATATTAAGACTTTCCAAAGGAATAGCCAGCCCTATCTGTTGTCCGACCTGCACTAGTGTGCGAACGTTGAAGGCATCCAGTTTGAATGGTGCACGTGGTTTCAGAAAAACCGCTTCAGTTCTCGTATTCGGTGGTAACATACAATTTTCAACCGGACAGTGACTCGAGAACGTTTAGATACAGTCGAATTTCCACCAAAGACGAGCCGCTGTATAAGTATAAAAGAGGGTGAATAATGTGGAAAATAATAATAATAATAATAATAATAATAATAATAATAATAATAATAATAATAATAATAATAATAATGACAATAATGGTAATAATAATAGTATTAATAATGACAATAATAGTAATAATTATTGGAATCGATTGATTATATATCGGAGCGAGAAAATTCGTTGCCATAGTCATAGAGTTCATCGTTTGTGTGTGGGCTGTGATACTGCCCGGGTGCCCAAACCGAAGCAGGTGGTTGTCTTAGGGGGCCACACCCCGAGCCTTTGACCTAATGGTCTAACCCACAAAGCAGTGGAACATCGTGAGGAGATGCAATCCCATGGTAGCCGGTGACCAACGATTGGTTCATACGCCATTTGTTCCCACAGGATACTGGAGCCCATGTGCACCATTGGTTTGTGATCCGGTTAAAGCGCCGGACATTCGCTTTTCGTCCTCTCATTTTTGTAAACAACACCCCCGCCGCGAGAAGGCAATGAGTAGGACTTCCCTGGCAGAGGCTGTATACGCGCGGCCGTGTGAGAGTATTTCGAGAGGGAGAGCGGACTCTCCCCACTCTCGGCCGTACCAGGGCGTTCTGGGATGGCATTCGTAGAACATGTCCAAGCCACCAAGATCGATGTTTCAAAATGTTGACACCAATTGGATTATCGTCACTGAGCCCGAACACACGATGCCAGACCTCTGCATTACTAACATGGTGTTGCCACTGGACATCAGCGATACTTCAGAGACAACGATGATCAAACACAGAAAGTCGTCCAACATCCTGAACTCGGAGATTAGGTTTCACAAGTATAGGGCAAAACTGCTTTAGCCGACGCGTTGTAGATCCGAAGTTTTACAGGCATACTAACATCACGAAGGCGCTAAAGGTGGCCCAGATTGGCATAAGCCACTCTGGCTCTCACTATACGTGAATTGATCTCATCACACAGCACCAACAGCAATTATGCAGCTACCCAGATACACAAACTTCTCGACTACTTCTATCTGCTCACCATCCAAGGTGAGTACAGGATTAGAATCCTGCCAGTCTTGTAGAAGTACTTTGCACTTCGAAGGTGCAAAGCACATACCATACCTACGGACACTGATTGCCAACTGACTAAGTGCGGATTGCATGGCTTGGGTGTCATCCGCATGCTCAATGTCAAAATGTCTTTCTTCAGGCAACAGATCCACACCACCATTACCTACATCCATCAGAGTTGTTTCCAGAATGTTATCGATGGCACAGTTAAAGAGGAATGGTGAGATTGGGCAACCCTGTCTAACACCACTGCTCGAATGGACAATGGAGAAAGGTGGTTGTATGCCCTCACTCTGACTGAGTGTTTTTATATAGGGCTTTTAAGATGTTAATAAACTTCTCAGGCACACCCTTCTTCAATAGACAATCCCAGAGAACAGTCCTGTCCAACGAATCGAAGGCAGCCCTGATGTCAAGAAACACTACGATTGTTGGCATTTGATAGGTATGACTGTGTTCTAACATTTGGCGGAGGGTGAAGATATGATCAATACATCCTCGACCAGAACGAAACCCAGCCTGCTCCTCGCGAGTCAATCTTTCTCGGATTTTGAACAACCTACGAAGTATGACGGAAGCCAACAGCTTGGACGCAATTGGAAGTAGACTTGTCCCCCGATAGTTGTTACAGAAACGACGTGAACTTTTATTAAACGTAGGGACAACTATCGACTCATCCCATGACGTTGGTACACTCTCTAGCTCCCAAACCTTTGTAAACAACGTCTTCAGTTCCTTAGTTAGAAAGTCACCACCATTTTTAAAAAGAGCCGGAGGTAAATCATCTGTGTCCGGTGATTTGTAACGCTTCAAGAGTTGGAGTTCCTTTCAGACTTCCACCTCATTTGGTGTATCAGTCGTCACAGGCCATGGAGGGCAGGACAGTCTGATCGATGTTGCCGGGGAAACAGACCAGTTGAACTGCCCTTCGAAAACTCAGCCCGTCGTCCAAGACGTCGATGGATGATAGTGATTGGCATCCCATCATCCTCACAGACTGTTTCGCTCACACCAGACTTCTTGCTGCCAGTCGCTCGGATGAGTTGGGAGAGCTTCCGGTAATTACTAGATGCAGCTGCTGCTTCCAACTCATTAGTATGCTTCGACCACCAGGCTTCTCGGTCCTTACGCAAGCTTTGCCCAATTCCATTACGTAACAGTCGAGGTTTGTGGTCAAACTCGCGGTCACCCGGAGTAGACCGACGGGCTTCGATGAGTTGTAAGGAGCCCGAAGAAACCCAGTGCTTATAAGCGGAGCGTTTCGCGAAGCCGCAAGCGGCTTTATTCGCCATTTCCATGGCGTCGTGCAACTGTAACCAGTGCTCACCTATACTTTTCGGTGGAATATTAGCTAGCCTAGAACCTAGCTCGGTTTGATGTTTAGTTGCAATAGAATTTGCAGCTAATTAACTGACAGCGATCCGTCTAGGACGACGAATTTATTGGCCACTGAAAACGTAAGATTAGCGCAAACAAGTGCATGATCAGAGTCCAGATAGGTACTCCAAAAGGAGCTCCAGTCTCGTACACAACCACGCCAGTGGTAGCTGATCGCGGCTTGAGATGCAGAGGTAGGGCACTGGGTGGCACATCGGCGAAGAGTGTGCCGGTAGTAAGTGCTAGCCAGAAACAGGTTGTGGTTCGCGCATAGTACAGTAAACGGTCCCCGTCATCTGACCTGAGATCAACAAGTCCCCGTGGAACATTTATCCAACTCTTTTCTGTACCTAAACGCCCAATCTGAGCATTCAAGTCTACAGTTAGTACTACAATATCTGTAGAACGCACTTTCTGTAGAAGAACAGTTAAATGATAAACGTTGGTATCAAGAAGGAAATAATTCAACTTTGCATGCAATCGAAGGATAAAATGTTTAACATAATCCTCAATTGATGAATTAAATTTGTTTTATAGTATTTTGTATTTATTCAATGTTATGGGAGGGATATTTCGATAAGGGCTTGTAAAAGAAGTTATAAAATACTATGGTTTAAATACTTCGGATTTGCACCGAGGAAATCGACGATAGGGCTGTAACTAACATGTTCGAAAACTCGACTTTCCACTAGAACGATAACGATTTGAATGGGGCTCCACTTATCAAAGTTCATACAACTACGTAATATCATCATCTTTTACACGATACGTTGCACACAGCCCACTATTCGAACTTGTAAGTATTCACTAAACGAAATCATCGACATGATTTCGACCAACCTAATACAATTCTCTCAGACAAGTGAGGATTGAAGACATTATCAAGTAATGGATACAACTGGAACTGAAATACCCACAGGAGAACGACAGAGATTAAGTTTGTCTATCAAAAATATCTACGTCACTTACACACTATGAAAATTAGAAAATAAAATAAAAAATACTAGAACAGTAAAAAATAAAGAGTAGTGGATTATTGAGAGTATGTGATGATAGATGTGAGGGAATAACAGTTTATTTATCATTCTTTAGATACGGTTCAAAATGCATATCGGTAATTTGAGTATTAAATAATGAATTGAGAAAACGGTTTGTGATCTGGTTTAAGAAAGGAAGTGAAAATCAAACTTGGAACACAGGATACGGAACAAAAATTAGAGTTAGTCACATAGTACAAATTTAGGATTTAGATTCAAATGAAAATAACTAAGTTTCTTTATGCTAAATAAAATTATTCATTACGGTGGTTGGAACTTTAAGTATATGCTTCTAACAAATTTTAAAATAGAGTGTTTTAAGCAAATATGTATTTGACAGACATCAATAATCATGACAAACCAATAGAATGGAAATATGAATACGCGTGGAATAGTGAAATACTGAACAAACCAAACTCTAACAGACGACTAACTGTGTGTAGTAATGAAAAGACCAGAGAATTTTTCTTGAAATATGCTAAACATTATAGCAAGTCTCCAAAATGTGAAGAAAAAATATACAGATTAACTTATACATTTTGACAGAAAAGTGTCTTACTCTGTATGAATCATCATTAATTATCTGTGAACGGTTAAAAAATAATCACAAATATGCACAAAACTATCTCAGCATTTCGAGTGATTTATTAAAAGAACTAAACGGGATAACCATAAAACATCTCTAGACTTCATAAACCTGAAAGTGAAAAATATAGGGAAACATTGGTCTATAAATCACGAAAATCTTTAGATTTGATCTGACTTACAGATGCATGCCTTTTCTTAATTCTTTACACGAAAATTATCAGTGTCCCACTTAAGTGCTTAAACGGTGGATATAAAAGTTCCCAATACCTAGTTGAACTGATCTATTTCTTGCTGTTCCGGTCATTTGAAGAGCCACTAGCTCGTTTCCCTTAGTAAACATTACACTAACCGAATTCATTATGTCATCCTTTATAAATACTTGTGTAGCACAATAACTGTCTTTTTATCTCCAGAGCTCACATCTCTTAGAACTAATCTTGAATATCAAGATAATTAGACTAATACGTGACAAAACCACTTTCACTTTAAGCAAAAGTATGAAGTAGTTGCAAAGAGATTCCAAATATCACGTATTCCAGATAGAACAATCCGGTGGATTACTGATCCAGGTTATTTCCTTAATGGCTAATTTCACTGTGTATTACATATGAGATCAAGCTGAGTCAACAGGGGTATTGCTTACATACCTTGATAGCCAACCGGGGAGTTTCTCCGCAAATAATCTTGGTATACTTATCAAGTAGAATTAGGATGGATTATATAAACGTTTTTAGCAAGTTGTAAGTACCTACGAGGATTTATTATCTGGTTAACAGAAATGTGATGAGTTCGCCTTTTGGTAAACTTTGGAGGAGGTAAGTCATTTTTACTTGGGACTGGGGTTATATTGGTTAAGAACACATGTTCGCTAAAACTAGGTTAAGGGAGCAGTTACAATCACAGGTTTGGGAGGATGGGTGCTTAGGAAATAGTAATTACGTAGTTTTTTGTCTATATAAGCATATTTGTGGGACAAAAGGGTATAGCTTTAACCTCAGAACCTTATTATTAGATTATGGTAATTGAAACCAAAGTTTACTACTTCTTCGGGATGCAAAATCAAACCACTAAATGCTATTCAGCTTTAGTACCGAGTATAATTTATATTCAAGATACACTCTAGTTTTCAAGAAAAACGTTGGAAAATAGATTGTCTAGATTATGAAACATCAGACAACTTGGCGTTTGTCAAGTTTGAACGATATGCAGTTCTGTCCATCAGATATTATTTAAGTACAACAACAAGGGAAACAAATCTACCAACAGTGCACTTTCTGGTTAGTAGCAGGACTAATTTTATTTTACGACCCAGAAATTATATTTATCAACGAATAATTCAGACTAACGAGTCATATTTGAAATACTGTCCTCAGAGTATCGCGTTAGAAAGATCTTTATGATTAGCACAAACAGTTAGGGATATACAAGAACATACGTTACTTCATTAGAGATAAAAAAGTGTGAACCATGGAAGTGTATTTACTAATGTCATTCAGTCAGTAGCAACGTAGAACCTGTATGTATGTACATCGGTTCAAGTCGCTACACTCCATTAGCACAGAGAAGTGGAACTGTCAAGCCAAATCCCAGAATAATAGAGGTAGTAACAGTATCAGTGGTAATAGGAAAGATAAGGCATCAAAGATACGACACTAAAAGGAAATATAATTCAGTGAGATAAAAACGAAAAACGTTATGAGGAATATAGAATCTTAGAATTTCGGGGAAGACAAAGAATGGATGCACCTGTATCATTGCAGACGATTTTGAGCCATGTCGTTCAAAGTCTCTAACCATTGTTTACGATAATCATGCGGGCCCCAACCAGGCAGTCTACACCTGCCAAAATGGCCAAGCTTAATTGTCAGTGACTTTATGGTTAGGTAGCCCCTAGCATTTTCCCAGCCTAATCCTGAACCAGAAAACATTTCTCATCGAGGTAGGCGGTGGTTGCGCTTACGTAAAACATGTCCCAGACACCTCAGTTGATGAAGATTTACTACCTCATCAACCAATTTCCCATCTTAACCTAATAAGTTGTTCTTAATCCAGTCATTGTTTACTCCGTGGTTCAAAACTACACCAGCAATGCTTCGAAGACACCTATGACCGAACACCAGTAACCTATGAATATCCTCTACTATTAAAGACCATGTTTCACACCCACAAAGTAGAACGGAGCGAACTACTGATATTCCAAACTCCACATTGATCAAACTGATTCCTTTGTGATTGTTACAAGAGGAGATCTGTTCTTTCTCATAGACTGGGACAATCAGCGATTGAGACCAGTCAGATGGCATTACATTCAGTTCCTGGATTTAAGCTAAGATCCCAGTTAATTTAACTGCTAAAACTGGACTACCACCCTTAAAAATCTCAGGGGTTAGTCCACCAGGTCCTGATGCTCTCCTTTGCTTTAGATTACCCATAGTCTTTTCAACCTCACTAAAAGTTAGAGGACTTACATTACTTTGCTACTCAGGTTGCGTGGAGATAGTGAGTGGCTGAAGGTCAATTTAATTGTTTCCTAAAGTGTTCTGCGCATCGATTCAATCTCCTGGATTGAGAGTGAATAAAATTTCCATTTTTTTCCGACATAGTTTCACCAACAGATTGGTTTTTAACATCCGTCTCCTTGATAATTATGAACAGTTGTCTACTGTTACTTATCGCTGCCGCTTTTCCCATCACTTTTACTTTCACTACCCACCACTACTCGCGATTGCTACGTAGGCTTTTTATCAGCCTACGTTTAAGCTGACCCAGCTCCTCATCGTGTTAGGAGCCTGAGTTCTATAGACACCGCTGAGACCCCCCGATTTTTCCCAACCTTTTGGTCTGAGTTACTAGTAGATGTCACTGCTGCTTCTACAGCTTTTTGGGAACCATACCGCGCTGCATCGTGATGGATATCATTTTCAAAGTTGACTAACTTCTTCTCTAGTTGTTCCTGAAATACATTCTTAATTATTTCATCATTAGGTTGAAGTCTAAGGGGTTTTCTCGCTGTGGCTTTTCCAGTAAGACTCAGCCAAATACGTGTTCGAACTAGAACATAGTTTGAGTGTAAACATATGCTCTAAAATGGATGGCAGTTATTAACCGAGCTCCTCCGAAGACGGCTAATGGCAGCTTGATCTATTTCAATTCATCGATGAGTAGATTGTGTAGGTCGCCACGTCAGACGATGTTTCTCATGTTTAAAGTTGCCGTTTGCCAGAAATAAGCAGTTATCTGAGCATAGTTGTCGTCATTATCTTTTGCTGAGCCGCTACGCCGTAAGACCCGCCTAAGTGCATTTCGGTTTAGTTTAGTTTACCTAAATAAGGAACAAAATCACCCACCACTATTACGTCTAAGTGTTTGACTTTTTGAGTGAGATTGGATAGCTTCCCATAAAACCAAACTTTGACTTCGTTCGAGCAGTAATCAATGAGAGCGTAGAGAGAGACAACGAAAAGGCAATGCAGTGTGTTTCTATCTTTTCGAGTTCTTAGTCTCGTTTAGTTGAACAGCGCACAGGAGACTGTCTATTAAAATACAGTCAGTGAGAACTTGTTCTGCTCTAGATCTCAATACTGCTATACCGACACCAAAGAGGATACGTGAATTAGCAATGGGGTCTCCAGATACTGTAAGAATAAATCGCACCGGTTTTTTGTATTGACAAGGTGAGGTCAAATGAATGATGGTATTTGGACCCTGCATGGACATTTCGGAGACGTAGCACATATCAACCGCGCAAGACTCTAGTGTCCTAGCTAAGGAGGCCCGTTGTCCTATCTGACCCAAGGTTCGAACATTGAAAGCTCCAATATGTAGATTGGAGTGTGGCTTAAGGAGACCAGGAGTAACATTTCGTGAACTCGAACCATTAGGATTGGTTGTGGGTGCCGATAAAGATAAATGGGAAGGATGACGATGAAGGAAGAACTACTAGGAGGCGATGGACGATTTGAACGTGGGTGAAAGTGGATACAAGGGATTGCAAACACAGTTGTCATGTATTACATTCACATAGTGAAGTGTGTAGTGTACTGGGTGCTTTTAGAAATGAAGCTAAGTGTGTTAATGAGTCTGTAGTTAATGGTTTGAGAATTGTAGAGAGTAACAGATGAACGTGCCAGTCAAAATAAAAATAAGTAGCTAGCTAACGTAATTTAAACCCAGTAACATCGCAATTAAGACGAACTAAGAGCAATGCAGTTTTACGGATAAACTACATGTCAACATACTCGTGCTTGGATTGCAGTTATATCGATATGAATAAAACCTGTTTCTTGTGGGAGTGATTAGTGTTATAACAAGAGTATTCGAGGCTAGTTCTGCAATTAGACACCAAACGTTATTAGTAACTAGTTTCTGATCGTTCCTTTAAATCGAGTTTACACATAGGAGGCGTGACCTTTGACAGCTTTCTTGTCACAAATGATCTTTAGCCGCTTTATCTTGTGCTGTCAACCAAATACACAGAATAAAGGGCAAAAATATTTCGAGTCTGAAAACATAACACAATAAGTGAAGCAAAAGATGATTTTGTTATCTGTAAACATGGAAGCTTTAGATTCTTGCAAAGGATCGCATCAATCAAGTTACAACCTGGTTACTGCCCAATATGAATACAGTCAGTGTACCAGAGTTTCTGTGGTGGCTTGACCACAACAAGGTCCACTTTAATCTCTAGGACTTGCAATAAATGAAAACCGAACGTATTGAATAAGGAAATTACCAGGAAAAATATTTGTTACTGTACTGAACGAAAAGTGTAACATTCAAGCCACAAGCTGAAATAATGCTTTACGATCGACCTTTCCTTATCAAGTGCTAAGCTTGAATGTTAATTTTTACTTGCAGTCTCTATGGAAATCCTGGAAAAAAAACTTCATAGAAATCCTATTGGACTGCAATCACTCCACGAATTCCCATGAAGTGACTGCCAAATGAATATAAACCCTGACATTTTATGCTGTAATTCAAACACCAAAAACTCAGTGAAACTTATGACTAAGCTCGAATGGCTCATTAATTTTTGTTAGGAAACCTAAAGCCGGATAAGGTATTTGAAAATAAAGTGCTAAGACTTATGTTATCTTCAAATCGAGACAAAATATTTCGGTACTAAGTAGACTTCGAAAAGAAATGTACCTATTGCAGACAAGCGTCATTCTAGTATATAGGGGACTAACCCCAAACAACCATGCCTTATATATTCGAACAGCCATTTGCTTATTCCAACATGGGAATGCAAATAGTTATCTGCCAATACCACTAACTGCCAGAGAAAAGATTATTCGAAGTCGAGTAACGAAACGTTTCTTGGGTGCAAGTCCTGTTTCGATGGATACAAGTGGCTCGCATGATTAACCCTTAATTCGATCCATGTAAAGCGACTGTTTAAGTGGAACAAATTAAGTATAAGAAGTGTTTTTCTGCTGTTGCTGTTACCCCTAGAAATCTACCTCCTTTGGGGTTTTTCTCAAACTTCAGAGAATTTCCCTAGATCTGAAGGAACTTTGTGGTTTTTGCTATTTTCTAGAAATTTCCTATTGCGGCTTCTCCAAATTCTCCTCAAAATTGGGAGATTGGGTGAGAGGGGTCATTTTACTCGTTGAAATTCTAATGTTAACGCCATTATTTCGTGAGACCTGGATCAAAAAGACACCATACCTAACAGTTAGTCAATTAGTTAACAATATAGTTGCATCGATAAAACGTGGAATTTAATAATTAATGGGAATTTATATAATGTTGACTCACCCCTGCACAACATGCGATTCTGAGTACATAAAAAGGCCAGAGAGTGGTAGCAAGATCACTACGAACTGATCGGCCGCAAGAAGAGGATTGAAGCGAACAATTAGCCCATAAGACAACGTGCCGGGAAGTAGTGCTTAAACCAGCAATATATGAGCCGTTTGGTTTGAAACTTCGCGACCGCCAATTTAAAGGATAACAAGTAAATTAAACCACAAACATTTCAGCGAGTAGCTTGATATTTAGTGTATGAGTCTGTGTAGTGAAAAAGCGATCTCAGTAATAATCCCGTTATATTCAGATTATGACCTTAAGGTACCGAGGACAGAAGGCCTATGGCCTGTGTTATTCCTTTTCTAGTATGCTTCTGTGAATGTTTATTCTTCTGTTGAATGAAGCAACTGAAGTCGAGGACACCACCGTTTTGTGTAACTGGTTCTAATAATTGACGAAGCGGTGTGGGGACCTGTATGTTACGATATTTTGTTCGTTCTTCGATTTTCTACTCATCTGCTATGTCCCTTGAGATGTCCCGATCTAATGTGCAAAAAGAGAGGATATATCAAGTGCAGAATCATTTCTTAATACTCTATACATAAAAACCAGATCAGCTCTTAATCTGCGGCAGGAAAATGTTAAGAGATCCAGCTTTTCAAGCCACTCTTTCTATTTGTAAACCTCGGAGTTCTGGAATTGCAGGGGTAGCTAACCTCTATATTTTTCCAAGGATATCGTAGTCATCTTTTAAAGAGGGCTTACAGCCTGAACGTGGTTTCCAAGTTTAGTTCTCACTAAGGTTGTGTATGAGCATGGTAGTAACTAACTCGATGATTGTTCGCCTTAAGGCCCAAAGTGTTATAAATCCCTCAGTCAGGACAGTGGACCGTGGTCTTAAGATCATGGCATATTATCGCCCTCAACATTTTTGTGAGATCGAACCACGAGTACAGGCACTTCCCGTATGCTGTTCATATTTACCTTTGTATCTCCAAAGTGCATGCAGACACACTTTGCCGCGTTGATAAGCATCAGCCACTCTTTAGACCAGCTAATCACAATATTTAAGTCTGGCTAAAATGCGCATGCATCCGCGTATAAAAGGTAAAGAACCTAGGGCAGAACCTTGAGGCACTCCACTAAGAACTGGTTTCCAGTTGGATCATTCGAAATTTATTCTCACTTCCCTTGACCGCCTGCCACTCACAAGCAAACGAGTCGCTAGGACGTTTTCACCGACAACTGAAAGCTTCTTTATCAGGTGCAAACGTTTCACAGTGAACCGACGCTCTTTCACTCACCCTACGAGGTATTCGAAATGCAATGAAAGTTGACATTGGATACACTGCAGCTTAGCTTGTTTATGGAACGACACTCAGATTTATAAGAGAATTCGTGGGTCTTTTATCTTCTTCACTGAATGTGGGCCTAATCTCCTACACCAGCAGGCTTACAAACGTGATACGTTCAGTTAAAATGTTTCCAATCGACTGCAGTCAACTGATGTTTTCGTTCAACCTGACTTACGACATAATACGCAAGTCTTCCTACGTCGTGACTCACATCGATGACCTCTTGAACCAGCGGTAATTACATACTTCTATTTTGGTAAAGCTACCTGCAACGTCTCACATAACCTCGTAAAATATTTCTCAATTAACATACGGAATCCCCTTTTATTCTGGGTTTTTAACAGATTCTAGCCAAACCATTCTATGCCTATGTAACTATTCGGTAGGGTCATAGAAGGAAGTGTGGTTGGCTCATTACATTTCACGTTTTCGTCAATGACGTGCGCCCACTCCTTCGATACGCTAGACCTTTCCTTTTTGATGATGACCTAAATGTGGCTTATTCATTCTCACCTCGTACCAAAGAAAAGTGTATGTGGGTAGTAACTCAAGACATAGACAACCTATACGAATGGGATGCGTCATGGAGTCTATCACAGAATGGTGGCAACGGTGAGTTCATTTGAATTGGCTGCAGCCATAACCTAAACCTGGTTCTACACAAACACGTAAAGAAATCTCTCAACACTACTCATGACTTCGATTTAACAGTTTGAACTTTTCCGAGCACACTGAATCTCTAGTGTCCAAATCGAGAAGACTCACTGAATTCATATTGATAAATTTCAACACCAGTGAAGCTACACTTTTATTGTATAAAACGTTTTATCATACCCATCCTTGAATATGACATTTCCTTTTGAATGCAATATAATTTGATGGAAATTGGATGTGTTAAGATAAGATTCATCAAGGTTGGTTTGGAGTATCCCAACAATGAGGATAATAATCCAACCTATCAACGTCTCAAGCTAGAATTTCTTCGGATCATAAGCTTAAATCAAACCTTGTATATATTTACCGGCTTCTCAATAATGCGTCGTGATCTTCACTATCGATCCTTTCGTAATATGGCTTATCATATCACAATATACACAAAAATGAACATTTTATTGATTCTCAGAACCTATAAGGACTAACACCAGAGTATGCTCGACATACAAACATATGGATCAAACTCCCAGAAAGCCCCAATTGCGACAGTCCGGTTCAAGTCTCCCTGATAAGTTACTTTCAAAAATTAATTTGTGTCACCTACTCAGTGTCAGTATAATTTCAAATGATCGGAGAAACAGGGTTCGGTAACTATAACATTAACTGCAAAGCGAAAATAGAACCGATGACATTTGTGCGTTTGTTCAATTCGTTCATGTTAATATCCAAAGTCAAATCTCATTACATAACTGATTTATTATTTAAATCTCTCTGATACGTAAATTACCATTTACTCCTATTACGTTTTACAGACATCCTTACTGAAGTATAGACAAATTTATATATTTTCCTTCCTCCTTCTCTAGAGTTAACACGATGTGCCTCAAACTATAACGTAACGTGATTCGAATAGAGAATATTTTGAAAAAATTATTGAAGCATATATATATATATATATATACATATATAATTGTATTTCTGAGGAAAACATAAATAATTACATCAGAGAATTTTGATGCCAAATGTATTTGGAGTTTGACAACACCTTAACCAGTGACGCTTCCATGATTGAAGTATGCCAATCAAGTCAAATCAGAAGACAAAAATAAAGGAGTTAGAAAATGTATTTGTAAGGCCATCGGTACGTAGGGTAGTGATGAACCGAAGACATGGCCAATGAGAAGCTTGAACACAACGGGTTTATCGTTGGTAAACACTCTTCTGATAGCTTACTATGTTCAGTAGTGACTAGTCGTCTTCCCTTACTGTAAGGGGTCAAGTGATACAACACAGTAGTAAAAACAAGTACAATGAAAATTTTGATTCAGGTTTAACTGAACACATTATATTTTTAAGCCTGCTTGTGTAGGAGATTAAACCCATACTCATTGGAAAAGATGAACGGTTCACAAATTCTCCTGAAAGTCGAAGTGTCGTCCGGCGAACGAGTTGATCTTCAGTATATTCAACGCCAGCCTTTAATCCACTGCGAATACCGAGTAACATGAGTGGAAGTGTGTCAACACATTGTGACGAATTGCCGTTTAGGTTGAGGCTTTCAACTGCCAGTGAAATCGTTATACCAACACGTTATATTGTGGATGGAAGGCGGTCGTTCGGAATTGTGTGGTTCCCAGGAGTGTGGTAATACAACGGGAAAGTCCACATTCGAACTGACGTTCACGGTCTGAAGTGATAATTGGAAGACAGTCCAACTTTACTGTCCACCGTTCGACTAAGGTGTGTACCACTGTTTCAGCAGTAATGTCATTGATTGGTACTGCTTCTAGCCTTCGTGTAAAACGGTACACATAAGGAGGTAAAAGTGTTCATTTTAGTCCAATAATAGTCCTACTGAATGCAGATGAACATGGTCGATACGAGCGTTGGGAATTGTGCAAGATCACAACGGACACTTGTTGTGTCTCACCATAGACAACAAAATCCTTTCACCACTCGGACACAGACCCTAAAAGCCAGACACTTCACTACTTTCCACAAGCAATGTTTTTATTTTCAAGTTTGTTTCTATTAGCTACTGACACAGGTCGGTTGCTTCGACCTAGTGATTCAAGCCGCCTATTTCGTTTCTGGTCATGACCATGGCAAAATCGGCCGTAAAGAAGGGACGAAAAAGATTGACTCACCAAGAAGATCCGAAAATTAGGGATGGGGTTGTCAAACTTAAAGGTTTGTCGCTATCAAAGTCTCAATGTTTTTAGAGAAACTAACAAGCAGACAGAAACAAAGGCTTAAGAAGCGTTTTCTGAAATCTGATGAACTTGTTGAAAATAGGACGCCTCAAAAGGTACTTTTGTTGACGACCTTCTCTTTATTAAGTTTACGAGTCATCTGACAGTGTTCCTGCGACGCAAAGTGGATTTCTTGAAAATGATGGTGACGAACTTATGGTTGATGATTTTGGACGTCTATCGGATTTGGAAGAAGACATTGAGACAAATGCGGATTCTGTAGGACCTGTAAATGAAAAAGAGGATATGATAACAAACCTCACTTCCGAAGATGCGATTGGAAAGTCTGCAATGGATTCCAGTACATTAGACCAACGCATTCGGAACTGGCTTTATATCCTCTCCGATTTCAAAAACAGAGCACCTGCAGACCTCAGTAGGAGTTTGTGTGTTCGGACTCTGATAAGCGACTTATGTTCTCGCTATTCGTACAACCAGTTCCTTATGGTGAAACTTCTTGATTTGTTTCCCAAAGAGGTAATAAATATTGGGACTCAAATTCAGTCTCAGATTGTTGAGGTTTTAGAAGCTAATGAAGTCGACAGACCAGTGACCATTCGCACAAACACCTTAAAGACACGTCGCAGGGAATTGGCTCAAGCAAGTCCTCTTTGTTTATATAATTAGATAGGCTTTAATAAATCGCGGTGTAAACCTTGATCCTTTGGAACCGTGGAGCAAAGTTGGACTTGTTGTTTATTCATCACAAGTACCATTAGGCGCAACACCGGAATATCTTGCCGGTCATTATATACTTCAGGGAGCTAGTTCTATGCTTCCTGTAATTGCCTTGTCTCCCCAGTTAGGCGAGCGTATCTTGGATTTGTGTGCTGCGCCTGGTGGGAAAACAACTTACATTGGCAAGTTTGCAGTTTAATTTGATGTATTAATGAGTCGAAGTTTTGGGATTATTGGTGTATCTTCATTACTATTATTTACCGTGTTTTTATTAACTTGTGTCATTTGAGATGGTTATCTGAATCCATTACAGGGAATTGGTTTTTGCTGTTTCGGGTATGTTCAATTCTCGAGATAGCATTATATCACTCAGGTTTCGGAAACTATTGGATTTATTTATCGGGTTTCTGATTTTTAAACTCTGTGGTACTAAACTTAGTCCCATCACACGCGAGTGATACTTCCCATATACTAATGATTCTACATAGCTTATTTATATCTGTAAGATAGGTACGAATCTTTACTCTTATCCGTGTCAACCTCAACTTTGCCAGGAGGAGTCGGTGAACTATTTGTTCCTTGGGATCTACGTCTGGACAGTTAGAGTGAGGTCATAGTTTCGGAGGGCTATGATTTTTTAATATTCCTCCTAAAAACTGAGGGGAGTGACAATTTAGTTAATAATAGATGTGCTCGATGGGTGACACTCAAAGTATTCTCCCTTACTACTTACAGAATTAAAGTAACCGTTGAGCCTTGAAAGATTCAACCGAAGAGTAGTGAGTTCTGCAGCTTACTGATTAGAGCTAAGGAAAGGTGTGCACGAGTCTAACATAAACATCTTTAGGTTAGTTTGTTGTGAAACAGTTAATTGCTTATATTTTAACTGAAGAATTGTAAATGTTTGATCACTCGACAGTTTTGTGTATACTCTTTTCCATTACTCAGAAGCAAAAACAACGATTTTAAGCAACATATTATAAGTTTGTCATTCTTATAAGCTACCCGCAATCCTCAGTATTCTGACGTCAAAATAATGAAGTTCAGCATACTTGTTTTTCTGAAAGGTTTTCCCGAGAGTATTGTTCCTCATCAATCGTATGAAAAAAATGAGGCGCTAAGGATGAGCCCAAACTAGCATTAGATACCAGTAACAAATATCTCAGGATTGTAGATTATCAGGTGGTAAGGCTGCGGAAAATAATGATTTTAAACTCAGTTTGAGTCGGATAGAAAACCACTTCGATTGTCTTCGGATCTGTCACATAAATGCAAGATGCTTGTGCGGTGTATAATAAAGAACTAACATTACTATGAGCTGATAAAACCCAAAAGCATTAAAAAAATCAGCAGCAAGACTTGTTAGATTCAATGCACTGTTGTGGTCGTAAATAAATAGAAAACACTTAAAATTGTGATGACTGCCATCTGACACCAAATACTCGGTTATTGTAACACAGTCATACGTCTGAACGAACTGAAGACGCATCATTCAAATTACGAGAACCGAAGTACTTTTCCAAAACAGACGTAAGGCATGTACATTGGCGAATTCCGTTGAATGCGATCTCTGGTGAACTAACTAGCAATAATGGAATATTAGGCCTGCTCGGATACAAGCTCCTACCGTTCAAATGTATCGTTTTATCTGCGAGATTTCACAAGAATATAAATCAGATTATCACCTGTTTTGACGGTGTTGAATCTCATCAGGAAGGCATCATAGTTCATTCTTACAATACTGAGAAACAAAACCAGAATCTTTTGAAGTTATTTGGACACTTTTGTGGCGCAAATGTGATCGTGTGGTGTCAGCTACGATTTAGTTCTATCAACTTTCCAGGCTGGTATAATGTGTCAAACCCAACTGATGTAGTTAGGTGATAGGTTTTACATTGCTTGGAACTGACTGGTACTTATAAAATTTAAGCTAATCATCAGTGTACACATTAATTTAGTAGCAGTATATTACTTAAACGAATTTTTGGTAAATGGACTCGAGTAGTAAAGTAAGATCATTGAACAAGCTGGAGTTCATTATTTTGATACTTAACTGCTATGGATGATAACAAAAACTTATTCATACCAAGTTTTTCCATGTCTTACCCAAGTTGTAATAATTGTTTTAGTTATCATCTAAAAGTCTCTTTTCTGTGCTATGTTATGCCTTTATTTAATCCTACTTTTTTATGTACAGCACAACTCATGAAAAATACTGGCACCATTTTTGCAAATGAAATAAACCCCAGTAGAGCCAAAGCGTTGCTTGGAAATTGTCATCGTATGGGTGTGACAAATACTGTCATCTGCACAGAAAATGGGCGGAAATTTCCAAATATTATGTCTAACTTCGATCGAGTCCTCGTAGACGCACCGTGTTCTGGAACTGGTATAATTGCCAAAGATCCCTCTGTGAAAACCACCAAGAATAATGACGAAATTCAGAAGTGTGTAGAATTGCAGAAAAGGTTACTTGTAGCTGCTATTGATTCCTGCAAAGTTGGAGGTTACGTAGTCTACTCCACATGCTCCATATTGGTAAGTAACTTGTGACTACTAGTAAGAATATTTATTGACAAGGTTCTGTAGAGAGTAGACAAAGTCTCTTATTGTTCGATATTATGAATATTTGGGAGAGTAACATAATGACTAATTTTATGGATCGTCACACAAAACGCGAGTTAGAAACAAAAAAGTTGGAGCAGCAAGTCACTTTTTAGAATCTTTAAACCCTATTTAGTCTGCGCACAAATTTTTAAGTATCGAGTACGTATATTGAAACATTGGTAACCAAACGAAACAAGTGTATGTAATAAATATGACAGTTAAGTAAAAGAAAAACATGGCTTCATTTCGATAACCTACCTCCCGTGTTAACCAGGCTGGTAATCACTAGATTATTCACTTTTTCACTCGAACAAATGTCCTGTCTAACCGAGACTTTATATAATTTATCAAAAGCTAATTGAAAAAAGAACGGCTGATCAAGATATATTTCAAAACGTCAAATTATAGCATTGAATATTGGGCTTATTGGTGATGCCCGCTGAAATACAAGTAGACCGGCTTAAAGCTTTTTTCCGAGGTAAAAAGAAACGTTAAATAAAATATAGCACAAATGTAAATGCGATCTATTCGAGCAATTGAAAAGACGTGTAGAGAGAGGGAGCAAATAAAAATATTGGTAGTTAGTGATTATATCCGCCGTGCCGTTATTCGAGTATAAATTAAACTAGCGCACTCAGTCTCAAAGGTATGGGTATTTTTCGCCACATTCAATGTTTTTACCGCTTTCAAGTGTCAGTCATACTTAAAACACAAACACACGACAGCGTGAGTTATTGCGATGTAAAAAATATGGATAAAAAACCGGTCAAGATGATTGTGAGAAAAACCAAACTTTGCATAATTCAGTTCGAAAGCAGACAAATTTGAAGAACAAAGATTCGGAAACAATAGTTAGGGCGCTGACTGTAATTGGACATTTTGTACCTAATCAACGTGGCTTAATCCGATAGTGAACTCAAGAACTGATATATTGATTTGAAAACTTCTAGTTTCTCTAATATCTATCTTTACTCCAGGAAACGTGCTTCGACGATGTCGGTTGGACATGAATAACACTGTCCCGGTCACTCCAGTCAGAGGTTTAGTCTCGTATAGTGCTCATTCCAAAGGTCATTGAATGAAGCACTTCGCAAGTTACTCTAGCCCATCTACTAACTCTCACTGTTTAACAATAACATAAAAGTAGACGTTCAAAGTACCAAATATTTTTGTACATAAACTTTATGTTTAAATATATTTATGTTTCCTGTTTTACATTAAGAGTACTGACATTATCTTTTTGTTTCTATATAACAAGGTAGAAGAGAATGAGAATGTTGTAAACTTTGCGTTAAGACGAAGAAAGGTACGTCTAGAGGAAACGAAACTGTTTGGGGAGAAGGGTTTCACTGCGTAGGTGAGTGTTCACTAATGTATAATTATCTCCACAGATTCAAAGGCTATCAGTTCCATCCACATATGGTACGCGTTCGACGTTTTTATCCACACAAGCACAATGTCGATGGATTTTTCGTGGCAAAAATGAAGAAATTAGCGGCGGCTACTAAGGAGAAAAAAGTTTCTTAAGACTGGATATATCTAGATGAAGCACCAGGATTACCAAGCTTTCATCCTTGTTTGTGAATAAACAACTTAACCTAACTTCAGCCCTTACTTCTTCAGAACTCAGCGCACGACGGAATTCAGGTGTCTTATTTAGTGTGTGCAGATTCCTGGTCGTAACAAGATGGTTATAAGATAGTTAACGATGTCAGAAACCCAGATAGCTGGCCTTTTGTACCTCTTGCTTATGTGTCCAATTTGATAATGAGTCACATCTACTAAGTCTATTATCTCCAGTTTACAAATTAACCACGTGCGGAAGTTCCGTGTTATTTGCACTTCCTTCTAAGTCTTCGACCTCACTTATCATACCATACAATATCTCACCGTAAATAATGTCACACGTTACACAATACTTATATAATAGGAATTGAAGAGGGAGGTTGATTATGAATACAGTGAGCTTGAGTGTTGTGAGGTATGAGAGCAGTTATCACTTCCCGGTTGCCCACATCGTGGAAGGGCTCTTCTAAAAGTACCTGAGAAGGAAATTGGGTTAGAGGTCGTCTGAACGATCCGAGAGCTTGACAATAGTGCTCAAAAAACATCTGCTTGAGGTCGGTCACACACGACCCTTTTGTCAGTAATTTTAGTGTTAGCTTCGTACTTGTTGAGACCCTACCGTCGGAGACGGATATCCGTGGGCTAAGGCCAAGTGTGCATTCTTCGGGTAGACGTTTTCTGACCCCACATTTCCTTTGTGGGATGGCGTTATCGATGTTATACTTCGCCCATGGATTTGCTGCTTTGTCTTATCGCTCTCCAACCGACTTTCTGGCATGGACCTTGAGGAATTATTGTTTCAGCTACTATAGCTCCTTTGGTTCATCACGATAGGCAAACCCGATCGCCACGTCAAAGTAGCAGCAACGGTCGTGATATCAGATGCACAAATGCTACGAATCTTTTAATACCTATGATGGATACAGTCGTGTGTTGATGGACACAGAGCTTATAATCTTACTAACTACTGAGTCTGAGGTATATCACAGCTGTATAACTAGAGTCGTTTATAAATACATACGAGCTTGTCACAATTTCGGTATTTTTAAGTGGCAAGTGTATTGGAAAGAAAACTAGAGATTATCAGCAAAATATAGACATCGATGAGCACTAGTTAGAGTGGAATTTAATTACAGTCAAGGTTGAATATATTATAAATCCAGGAAGTAAAGTAATCGGTTAAATGTAGTTACGATTGACTGCGCTTCCGAAAGTCTTCGAAAAAAGCTTTTACTTCTGATTCTGTTACAATCTGAAAGACAGAAAAAGGATATGAGTAAGAAATGGTAAAAATAGAAGTCAATGGCTATTTCATAGTAGAAAATATAACAAGCTAATCACCTACAAGTTTTCATTTGACACAAAATATGGGACAAGTATCGGGTTTAAACATCTAACAACAAAATGTTTCGTAGGGATAACAAATGTTCTTCGAGACAACACTAAACTTTATACAAGGGAGGACGCTAAAAAGTTTCCACATGAGTGAGCTACACTGTTTGTCAGGTCATGGTATGATGTCACAAATAACAACGACGGCGAAGACTAGCATAGATCTCTTCACAATTTATACAACTTGATGTACAAAGAAATAAACAGATAAGAGAGGTACTTACGTGGTTTTTATCTCTCTTCTTGGTGAAAAATTCTTCCAGAGCTTCTTTCAGTCGTACAAATCCTACATTAAAAGTGTACTTTATTAGTTTTGGAAAATATGCTAATGACAGTCAGTGTATTCAATTACAGAGCTTGTTAAGTCTATTTAAGTGGGATTGATACCATTTATCGCTTCAGGTACAATAATCTGATTGTTCACATCATTTAACTAGGTTTTCTGAGTATGGATGTTTACATCACACAGTAGATATCTTATAATTGGCTCATAGAGACATTTCCGGATAGTTATATTTACTTAGAATGCTGTAACGTACGAACATGATCTAAAGATGTTATTATACTCTTATGCTTTATTGGTAGTTTACTATTTATTTGGGAGCAATAGTGTATCGTCTAGGGCTGCTATATAAACCTAAACGTCATGTAATGGATTGTTTTTTATTCAAACATTTCTACTGTATGCACTGAATATCCGCAAAATTATCGTAACAAAGTTGACGTAATTCAATAATCCAACCATAATTTATACCCAAATGAAATAACTCATAAATACACTTAATAAATACTAATACAACACTTGAAACATTTTTTTGTTCACTCAGTGTTATAACGAACCTTCCATAAGATATTACCTTGTAAAATAAAGACCAGGTAAGTCAATAACTGTAACGAACTCGTCCTAACTCTGCTTGGTTCTAGCGTAAACCCTGTTTCTCTTGATAACTGTATGTTGTTTTCGTTTTAGGACATTTACTAAAACATTTATGATGTATAGACACATGAAAAGGTGAGAAAAAAATGTTGATGCACAGGAGCCAGAAAACATTGTAGATACCTCTCGAGTTTTTAGCATTCCGATGTTGTCATCACAAATTTTGCGAGCACGTACGCAGGGAGTATTGTTTATTGGGAGCTTATAAACTCATGTATGCTTGATTTGCTTTTTATCTGTTCCATTATGTCAGAGGTTTACTAATTTAGTGTTTTAGATTAACATTATAATGGCAAGCATGAAGTAACCCGTATTGAATTTAACAATTATTTACGAGGAATATGAGCGAAATAATCAGCGTATAAGGTGTTCCTATTATTTCTACTTATAAGTTCATAATTATACATCACGTGATAAATCCGCATTATGACAGTTACCCGTTGCAAAATTTACTGCTGCAGGATGCGGCAACTCTGCAAGAGCCTCATTTAGTGTGCGTTTCTCTTCCTCGTTAATTGATTTAGTCCTCTGTTTTCCCAGTTGCATGTAATGGGATACTGAGTCTTCAGGATCCAATAGAAATTCGACATTAAGGTGCTTGTACATTTCCTAATCCAAAAAATTGTAGAATTAAGTGCTTGGTAATTAAAGCATGTCAACATGAATCAAAATCTTGACTTTACTGAGTCCAGAAAAGCAACAGAGTATAACAAACTACGCATACGTTGCTGACAAAATTATTGGGCTTGTGTTTTAGAAAACATTGTAATGCATAATATAATTCGAATATAATTTGTCTTATTCAGTTTTCCACACACATTCGTTCTGCTCGACTTCAAAGTAATTGTCTTCGGACATTACATGAATCAAACTTGTGTCTAATTATAACCAATGGAATTTGTCGACCGTAGAGTGCCCTCATCATTTTTAGAGCGCAGTAATAAGAAAACGTAATTACAATAAAGATGCGAATAATCAGTTTCTTGATTTTAGTGGTACATTAAGTGCTAAAAATAAGCAAGTGTATAGGATGAACATCACTGATGATGAGATACTGGGACATATGCATGATGCTTTTACATGATTCTGGACAACCATAGTTGCTAGAATAAAATTCGTACTTTTTGAGAAAAATTTTCTGACACCGATATGTGTATCATTATCGTGAAGGAAGTCTTCGTAGAGAAGAGAAAAATTATGATGGACAACAATTTACCCGCATTAAAAAAAGCCATCGTATGTCTTTGGATTTACTGCAATTCTTTAACTTTGCTACCTAGATTTTAGAATATTAAAGATTCCCATTGTGAAAATTATATGTGTTGTACCTAGATTTTGACGAGAGCTTTTAGGTGTTATGGTGCAGACCTATTATCTGAAAAGTCCGGAGATATTAATTATATCGTTCACCTTGCAATGGGAAATGTTATGGAATCGTACTTATTTAACTGCTCATCACTCGTATATATGGTCTTAGTTGCACCACTCAAATTCAGAGTTGACCTAAAATCTGAATTTGACCTACTTAATGACAGCGAATATCTAAGGACTGTCAGTAAGTGAATCGTAACCCACATAAAATTTAGCACAAATGTTCATCATAAGCTGCGATATTTTGTGTGAGAAAAATCGGAAAATTGAACTAGGGACACTAGGAAACTGAGTTTACAACAAAAAATAAAGTAATATGGAGGAAACATATGTCTGCGTTGATACTTGTTTTTAGACCCTTCATATGGAACCTTCAACCACACGTAACAAGTGCCTCTTGGGTGACAACCAGGATGGCTTTATCTTCTGGCACCCATTTGCTTGATGGCCGATGTACTCATGCATTATTAACAATTCATTACCTCACGGCAAAAAAATAGCTAACCATACGCAACATGACCCAGTCATCTCATTTGATGACTTGTTGTTTTTTTGATGGCCTTCCAATAGAAAAACGAAAATAATTATCTTTACATTGTCTATATACTTATTACATTAGTTTTTCTTTTACGAAACGTGAGACATGATACTCCATTTCTTTAAAAATTAGGCAAGAAGCCTTGTGGAAATTTTTCACCATATACTGTTAAATAGTTTAAATGTGTTATAAAACTTGACCTTAAGGAAGAGCTGTCTATAATTCTGCACTAAATTGTTACCTGCAAACCATTCTCGCATTTCCCGTTGAAAACCAATTAACCGGCTAAACTTGGATTTACCACAGCACCGCACTCCCTAGGAATGGCTCCTCATATTTCACTAAACTACTGAAAATACAAGGATAGCGTGGTCGTTAAACTAATTTCGTTAACTAGAACCATTCTCAAATACCGAATATATGGAGCTCAGCGTAGTTTACAACGAGCATGTACGCTAGACACTAATTACGCCTATTATTTGACAGTGGGAACAAATACATTGATGGGTACGTTACAATCATATTGAAGAAGCCATTTTATATATAACTACTCACTATTTACCATACGGCCCCCAAATGCCCTGGTACGGCCGAGAGTGGGGAGAGTCCGCTCTCCCTCTCGAAATACTCTCACATGGTCACGCGTATATAGCCTCTGCCAGGGAAGTCCTACTCACTGCCTTCTCGTGGCGGGGGTGTTGTTTACGGAAATGAGAGGACGAAAAGCGAATGTCCGGCGCTTTAACCGGATTCAAAATCAATGGTGCACATGGGCTCCAGTATCCTGAGGGAACAAATGGCGTATGAACCAATTGTTGGTCACCGGCTTCCATGGGACTGCATCTCCTTACGATGCTCCATTGCCTTGTGGATCAGACCCTCACGTCAAAGGCTCCGGGTGTGGCCCCCTAAGAAAACCACCTGTTTCGGTTTGGGCACCCAGGCAGTATCACAGCCCTCACACATATCGAATGAGAGTTGTGTGGCGCATATGTATTCGGTGCCTCTTTGTACAAATATCTGTGTTGAAATAAATAAATAAAATTTACCATACGTCAAATACTCGTTAATGCTGTGGACATTCACAATTGTGCAGATCTCGTCACTACCACCGAAAATTTTCAAGTTTTTAGAAACAGTAGTGTAAGCATTCCAACTAACATAACTTTGAGACAAATTACCTTGCAGTTTTCGCATCGACAAAGGAAGCTTCTCCAATCAGAGATCCAAAACACTGATGGTACTAGCTTGGGGTCGAGGTTGTCCAAGTTATCAAGAGACGAACAGCAGAACTCAGACACGTGTTGTTTCATCTTACTAGCCCACATGGACAAACGACAATAAGAATTGTCTTCAGGATGAGTCGTACCTTCATTTACGGTTTTCCTCAACCTCTTAGAATCTGGAGTATAAATAAACTCAGTCAAGCTGTTACTCTTTGTAAAAGATTGCCGGAACGTTTCCTCAGTGTTATATGCATATATAAATAGAAACGCGTACTTTTTAATGCACATAAAACAGGTCATTTCGTTATAATCTTCGGGTGGTTCGAATTCTTTATCCATGTTGAGATGCTAAGATAATTTAGGAAGTCATAATCAGGTTACCTCCAAGTGAAACCAGTTTTCGCATATGCCACACTGAATCATTTCTTCAACTCCCTAGCAAAGAAAATAATAAGATACAAAAAACTACGTCATAATCCGGGTCTGGATACGGACGTTGACACGTGCAATATCGGTTAGAAAAGTTGTCGTCGTACCGGTTTAAATCATTTTCATCGTCCTTCTCCTTTGAAATTTAGTATTAGATTTGTATTACCTCCCACAATAGACAGTTACAAACACCAGCAAATTTTGAGTTTCCACAGTCGCATCTAAAATATCGTTTGGTGTATAGCTCAACTATATCATGGTCAGAATGACACTCAATTGCACAAGGGAAACAAATCGCAGCTTTTACTTCGTCTACGTTTAGACATGTATGACAAGTGTAAAGCGCCTGTCGTTTTACATATCCCTATATACTTTAGTGAACAGGAATTATTTGTTACCCTTGTAAATGTACAAGCAGATCTATCATCGATCCCACCCATGGTAATCCAGTTCTCCTCATCAATTTCCTGTAGTACATTCCCAATCTTCACAACTGTATCTTCTTCCTCACTATCACTGACCATCTTAAACCGAGATAAGCAGAATCATATTACAGTTTCCACTACGAAATTCAGTTACCTTGAATATTCATAAAATGTGGTAAAACTAAACAAAATCTTGTTACAAATAAGTGTCTGCATTTTATTATTAATTATGATATGTGAAGGTATGTTTTCATAACTTGTCAAACTATGCTACCGCATCATTAAAAAAAACGTAAGTTTAATAAACTCGTAGAAGTAATTGTACTTCGTTCTTTTTGTGTCAGCATCTTCGGCTCAAACTCCTAACTAACTACTTTAGCTTTACTAGAATTAGTGAAACATTCCTTTACATAGTAGCCACTTTGATTATCACTGGTTGAAATTTTATTTTTTAGTACCTGTATTCCTATATAAACCAAAGGACAAGGAGACATGTAAATATTCCTGCACTATGGGCATTCAGTACTGCTGCATCATTAGTGGAGGACGACTTTGGTAAGGCTCAAGTGTTCTCGAACTAATTTAGCAATGTATATACCATAGAAGCACCCTTCCCGTCAGCGTATACAGATCCCCCCACACATACATTGGATAGCGTGACCATTAAAGAACTCGATGTTTTTGGTCTGCTAAATAAGCTTGACATCCTAGGCTACTGAAGGAATTATTTAACTACGTTGCAAGCGCTTTAAGTACATGCTTTAACCTATCTGTTACGCAGGATCGTTTACCGAAAGACTGCAAAAACGCCATAGTTAGTCATGTCTTCAAAACAGGCACGAAACACAAACCTGAGAACTACCGCCCCGTTAGCCTAACTAGTGTGGCTGTTAATATCTTAAAAAAGATTATTCGGAAGGAGCTGTTTAAGTATCTCGATAAAAACTGGATCCTCTCGGAGAAGCAGCACGGCTTAAGAATAGGTTATTCTTGTCTCACCAACTTATTAGTGGCTCGTGAAAGCTGGTGCGCTCTTAAGGACCAAAAGCTACCTGTAGACGTCGCCTTCATTGATTTCAGTAAAGCTTTTGACAAAGTTCCGCACAACCGGCTGTTATATAAGTTAAGAAAAGTCGGGATTGAAGGCAATTTATTGATGTGGATAAAAGACATCTTAGTTGGGCGTCAACAAAGAGTTCGGGTGAACTCAAAGTTATCTAGCTGAGAAACTGTACTTAGTGGAGTGCCCCAGGGTACAGTTTTGAGGCCAGTGCTATTCCTCTTGTATGTAAATGACCTATGATATTAGTACTGCTCTAATAATAAACCTAATCCTAAAATTGTAGATTTGTCATGATATAACTGCCTAATCTATAAGATCTTACGTGGAAGTCACACCATCGACCACACCAACTCACTGTATCGTATCAATTACCAATACTTGATGTAGAACAATGTTAGGCTAGGAAGAAACAATATATTTAATATGAATAGAAGATATAAGGTAACATTCAGATGGACCACGCCTGCATGGCCGATCCATGCCATCCGATCAACTCCAGTCCATTCAGTTCATTATTCGCGCATTCTTCATCGTTAGGTATTTCTCCGCGTTAAATATTGAATATCTATTTTCCGAATAAACGCCGCCTGTAGCTCTTATAGGGTTACTGCCGGTCCCAAGCCCGGGTAAAGGAGGAGGGTTGGGCATGGGGTTAGTGTCCCCATCCCGTAGAAAACTAACTCGCTAAAAAAACGCTAACCAGAAAAAATAATCCAAACCATTTAAACTCTGCCCTGGGAGTTAGAAGGTCTTCATTTAGAAGAATTATGACGCTTCATGGTGAAAGCCGAGTTCCTTCGGAAGCCAAGAGGCCGATGCCCCTTCTAACAACCAGAGCAAACATTTTTATAGGTACATGGAACGTTCGAACAATGTGGGAAACCGGGAAGACCAGTCAAATAGCAACGGAAATGAGGAGATACAACTTAGCAGTACTGGGAATCAGTGAATCCCACCGGACCCAAGCTGGACAGAAAAGGCTAGCTACGGGAGAGATGCTGCTATACTCCGGTCACGAAGAGGACAATGCTCCACACACTCAGGGAGTCGCTCTTATGTTGTCCAAATTAGCACGAAATGCACTTGTAGGATGGGAATCCCACGGATCCAGAATCATCAAAGCATCATTCAAAACAAAGAAGGAGGGGATCACAATGCATATTATCCAATGTTATGCACCCACAAATGATAGCAACGACGACATTAAAGATCAGTTCTACGAGCGGCTGCAGTCAGTTATTGAGAAATGCTCAAGGAAGGACCTAACTATTCTGATGGGAGATCTAAATGCCAAAGTCGGAATAGACAACACTGGATATGAAGATATTATGGGACGACATGGACTGGGAGAAAGAAACAAAAATTTAGAATTATTTGCAAATCTATGTGCATTCAACAAATTGGTCATAGGAGGCACAATATTTCCACACAAGCGTATACACAAGGCTACATGGATCTCACCGGACCACACTACAGCGAACCAGATAGATCATATTTGCATCAACAAAAAATTCCGAAGGACAATGGAAGATGTGAGAACCAGGAGAGGTGCTGACGTAGCTTCAGATCACCACCTAGTTGTGGCCAATTTAAAACTGAAGCTAAAAAAGAACTGGACAAGTGGACAAACAGCAATACAAAGGTTCAATACAGCCTTCCTTTGAGATACTGACAAACTCAATGAATTCAAGATAGCTCTCAACAACAGGTTCCAAGCCTTACAAGATCTACTGAAAGAAGAAGAAACTAGTATGGAGGACAACTGGAAAGGCATCAAGGAAGCATTGACTTCAACGTGTCAAGAGGTTCTGGGTCTAAAGAAATACCATCATAAGGAATGGATCTCTACAGAAACACTGGACAAGATCAAAGAAAGGCAGAACAAGAAGGCAGCAATAAACAACAGCCGAACACGAGCAGAGAAAGTCCAAGCACAAGCTGAATACATAGAAGCAAACAAACAAGTGAAGAGGAGCATTAGAGCTGACAAGAAGAAATATGTGGAAGAACTAGCAACGACGGCAGAAAAATCTGCTAGAGAAGGAAATATGAAACAGCTTTACGATACAACGAAGAAACTATCAGGGAAATACAGTAAACCAGAGAGACCGGTCGAAGACAAAGAAGGCAAGCCAATCACTGAAATTCAACAACAGCGGAACAGATGGGTAGAATACTTCGAGGAATTCCTGAATAGGCCGGCTCCAATGAATCCACCGGACATCGAAGCGGCACACACAGATCTTCCCATAGACGTCAACCCACCAACGAAGGAAGAAATCAGAATGGCCGTCAGACAAATCAAGAACGGGAAAGCAGCGGGTCCGGACAACATACCAGCTGAAGCACTGAAGTCAGACATCGAAGCAACTACAAACATGCTTTACCTTCTATTCAAAAAGATTTGGGAGGAGGAACGAGTGCCGATGGACTGGAAAGATGGGCACTTCGTCAAGATTCCAAAGAAAGGAGATCTGAGCAAATATGAAAACTATAGAGGCATTACACCGCTGTCAATACCAGGGAAGGTCTTCAACAGAGTGTTGCTGAACCGGATGAAAGATGCAGTAGACGCCCAACTTCGAGATCAACAAGCTGGATTCCGTAAGGATCGATCATGCACAGACCAAATTGCAACACTACGGATCATCGTCGAACAATCAGTTGAGTGGAACTCATCACTATACATCAACTTCATTGATTATGAAAAGGCATTTGACAGTGTGGATAGGAGGACGTTATGGAAACTTCTTCGACACTACGGAGTTCCTGAGAAGATTGTCAACATTATCCGGAACTCATACGACGGACTACAGTGCAAAGTCGTGCATGGAAGACAGCTGACAGATGCATTCCAAGTAAGGACCGGAATCAGACAAGGCTGTTTACTCTCTCCCTTCCTCTTTCTTCTGGTGGTCGACTGGATTATGAAGACCTCGACATCTGAAGGAAAACACGGAATTCAATGGACAGCTCAAAATCAATTAGATGATTTGGACTTCGCAGATGACCTAGCCCTCCTATCACGTACACACGAACAGATGCAGATGAAGACAGCCAGTGTAGCAGCAGTCTCTGCATCAGTAGGCCTCAGCATAGACAAAGGGAAAACAAAAATCCTCAAATTCAAAGCGGAAAACAACAACCCAATCACTCTTGATGGCGAAACTCTGGAAAATGTAGAGTCCTTCACATACCTGGGAAGCATCATCGATGAACAAGGAGGTTCAGATGCAGACTTAAAGGCAAGGATTGGCAAAGCAAGGACAGCATTCCTACAGTTAAAGAACATATGGAACTCAAAACAACTTTCAACCAATATCAAAGTGAGAATCTTCAATACCAACGTCAAGGCAGTTCTACTGTATGGAGCTGAAACTTGGAGAACTACAACAACAACCATCAAGAAGGTACAAGTATTTATAAATAGTTTTCTACGCAAGATACTCAACATCCATTGGCCGGATACCATCAGCAATAGCCTTCTGTGGGAGAGAACAAACGAACTTCCAGCTGAAGAAGAAATCAGGAAAAGACGATGGAAATGGATAGGACATACATTACGCAAATCTTCAAACTGCATCACGAGACAAGCCCTAACTTGGAATCCTGAAGGGAAGCAAACAAGAGGAAGGCCAAAGAACACATTGCGTCGGATAATAGAAGCAGATATGAAAACGATGAACTACAACTGGACGGAGCTAGAAAGGATTGCCCAGGACAGAGTTGGATGGAGAATGTTGGTGAGCGGCCTATGCTCCTTCACGAGGAGTAACAGGCGTAAGTAAGTAAGTAAGTAAGTAATTTTCCGAATAATCTCGTATTCAGCTTTGAGGATTGTGTGGTTATGGTCCAATGCCACTACAACCTTCCTTGTCTCCTATCATCATCGGTCTTGCTATATGCTGACGATGTCAAGACATGGAAAACGATACGATGTAAGAGTGATAGCTTAGAACTTTAAAATGACCTGAAGAAGTTATCTGAATGGTCTCTAACCTGGCAGTTGCCGATAAATACTTCCAAATGTGTTGTGATGCATATCGGTCATCAAGGTATAGACACATACATGATGAATAACACTGAGCTACCTGTCGTCCAGACATATAATGACTTAGAAGTTATCGTTAGTCAAGACTTAAAGACTACTGCACACTGCCGCGCAATAGCCGCCAAAGGTTTTAGAACCTTATGTTCAATACGTAGAGTTTTTAGTCATGTCGACGCTAAGACGTTTTTGACTTTGTATACAGTGTTCGTTCGTCCTAAACATGAGTACTACATACAAGCGGCTAGACCCTGCTTAAAAAAAGACAGTGAGCTTCTGGAAAAGATTCAGTGAACGGCGACTAAGCTGGTTCCCGAAATACCGAAGCTTCCGTATGAATCTCGACTGGCCAAGCTGAACCTTTTCCAGTTGTCATATCGCGGAACTAGAGGCGACTTGATTACAGTCTACAAATTGCTTAGTGATAAATTTGCACCTAACATGCCCTCATTTTTCTTGTCTTCCAAAACAGAGAATTTACGAGGACACTCCAAAAAAGTACACAAGCCGAGAACAAATTACTTGCCAGCTGACTATCGACTTTCCAATCGAATCATCAACGAGTGGAATTCACTATCTCAGCACGTGGTTGAGGTTCAATACGTAAACTCTTTCAAAAGAAATTTGGATCAACTGAGAGACCACCATTGCCAGGACTAACATAGGCCATCGAGCCTCCTGTCCCTCCAAAACTGAAACTGTTTCTGCTTAAATGGTTTAACCGACGTTTGCTAAACAGGCTTATCTATCGATTGCCAGTGGATGTCTGATGTATCCTGGTATGGAAAAAAAGTATATTTAACGTGAAAAGGAGAAATATTAGTAAATCATGACAAAATACATCACAATTAAGCATGCTGTGATGATTGGAGCCGAATCTTTCTGTATAGAACAATGAACTAAGGATGCCTCAATTATTTGGAGTTTGAAAGCACATTACCCAGTAATAATTCCATGATTAAATTTTCCAAATAAGTTAAATCAGTATTCATAAATGGAGTTCGCGGATGTATTTAAAAGGCAATCGGTACGTTGAAAAATCGTTTCGTCTAAGCTGGCTAGCGGTTGAAGTATAAGTGAAGCACAACGCACCCCAACGTGATCTGATGCGGACTAGTCAACAAACGCCTTCAGCTAGGTGATTCCATTGAAACTAATGAGGTCAGCATCAAAAACCGAAGGCTTACAGAACTACAGGGCCGTTCTCGAACTAGAAACGTTCTTATATATATGTTGCAGTCTCGCACGTTGCTATCATGGGCCTACAATTGTGTCTGAAAATTCTGCTGATTTATAGATAAAGCCCTTATTGTTGTGAACTGTAATGGACTGTTAAAATGTTTGAAAATGTTGCTATAATAGGAGCTCTGCTGCATGTCGTCACTATTGCTTGAGTCGCTTGAACCTAATAACTGGTGAACCTATTCTTTGGCTTGACGAATAGAGGCTGAATGATGGGATAAATTATTCGGATTGACGACAAACTTTTCAATTTTTTTAATCTGATATCGAAGTCCATCTTTTCTTTGAGCCTTTTTGAATTAGTTTCTTATTCGTTTGAAGTGACCATATGTGTTGCCGTTCATTGTATTCTGACCAATAGTACCTTTAATGTTTTAACAGCCAATAGGTACGAATTTTTATCACTTTAGTTTGTTTGCAAATTTAAAGGACCGTGTGTGGTATAGGCTGGTTTGTAGCTCTAACAATCATGAGAAATAAGAAATCGGTTAGTGTCCACATTTATGAACGGTAAACACTAAAGTCTTATAGATAGTGAATGTTACATACAAACTGGTGAACCTTGTTTCAGTGACTCAGGGTCAGTGAAGTTGCATTATACCTATATATCGAATGAAATTATCTACTGATCCACCTAGTATGAAACAAATACAAATGTCCTATTCAAATTATTGAAAGACAAAGTGAGCCGACGTGAATCACATGCATTGTAACTGACAAGTCGAAATGTAAATTTTGATTTATCATATTATGAACGGAATAGTGACATCTTATTTTTTCATATAAAAGGTAAGAACATAACCACGAATAATACTACTCATGGATATCACTACCATGCAAAAGGATCCTTCAACCACTGAGCATGATATACAGCCCAATATGTACGCTTCATTAAAATGTGAGTGGTTAAGAATAATGAAGTCACACTGTTTGTGACGTGAGTACAAGAAGATCCAATATTGCTAGAAGTCAAGCCGAGAATTGGTGATAACAGTTTTGCGAATTTGGAAATAAATTTGAGGTAAAGCTGAAGGGCACCAACTCATGATCTGAGTAGTTGACAGTGTTTAAATCAGTGGAGTCAGATGACCCGGATCAGGTTAAAAACCCTCCGCATCTACAGTACGGCCTGGAAAGTTGATAGAACTAAATCGTAGCTGACACCACACGATCACATTTGCGCCACAAAAGTGTCCAAATAACTTCAAAAGATTCTGGTTTTGTTTCTCAGTATTGTAAGAATGAACTATGATGCCTTCCTGATGAGATTCAACACCGTCAAAACAGGTGATAATCTGATTTATATTCTTGTGAAATCTCGCAGATAAAACGATACATTTGAACTGTAGGAGCTTGTATCCGAGCAGGCCTAATATTCCATTATTGCTAGTTAGTTCACCAGAGATCGCATTCAACGGAATTCGCCAATGTACATGCCTTACGTCTGTTTTGGAAAAGTACTTCGGTTCTCGTAATTTGAATGATGCGTCTTCAGTTCGTTCAGACGTATGACTGTGTTACAATAACCGAGTATTTGGTGTCAGATGGCAGTCATCACAATTTTAAGTGTTTTCTATTTATTTACGGCCACAACAGTGCGTTGAATCTAACAAATGTTGCTGCTGATTTTTTCTATGCTTCTGGGTTTTATCAGCTCATTGTATTTATTATTATTATTATTATTCACAAACATCTTATGGGTACATAAGTGTTGTGAAGAAATCATTTCGGGTTTCTTCAGGAAATGCAATAATACACAATTTTCAATAACGTTAGCATTATACTTGCCATATTAAAAAATTTAGAGCAATAATCGTAGAATATTAATAATAGTAAATCGGGTCTGTGTAATTGAGAAGAATATTTATTTGAGTTTAACGAAGGAAATGGAGAAAATAAAGAAATTGAGATAAGCGAGACGTGAAATACGCAAACAGTTGTTTATGAACATAAAAAAATAACACTCAACTATGTATATATCGTCAAATTAGTAACAAAAAATAATTAGGAAAAAATAACTTATGATTGCAGTAAGATAAGACGCTAGAATAAATGTTTGTGCAGCCATGGTTTAGAGTGATGCTATGAAAGTCTCAATTAAGTAAAAAGGATAATAAAATATCACTATGTATGAGTCATATGTGCATAGTGAAGATAAAACGAATCTGAGAAGTTAATTTAAGTGTAACACAAGTTATTGTCTTAATTACAAACTTCGTAATCTTAAGGATATTTATTTAGAGGGAAAGAAGAGAGAAAAGAAGTGGACACCTAGTGAAAAGTTTCATCCATGATAAGAATAATAATTGTGTCATGAATATCAACCTCAGAAGAAAAACAGCAATTGAAAAAATATAATTAAAATCCTTTAAAGTACTCGGATGAATACATCTAGATTTACCTAATAGGTCGCACACAAAAGGCTACTCGTCAAACTAAAGTCCTTCGGAATACACAACCCACTGTACTCATGGTTTGCTTCGTTCTTAACAGAACGTAAACAGATGGTAAAGTACAATGACTGTCTCTCGTCCCCTAGGCCAATCACCAGTGGAGTCATCCAGGGAAGCGTATTAGGTTCACTTTTGTTTCTTATGTATATAAACGATATATGTAACACAATAGAATTTGGGAGATCATACTTATATGCTGATGATCTCAAAATAGTATACAGCTATAAGCCTGAGACACTAAGCGAAAGTGTATCCCAGATTCAAAAGGACCTCAATAACTTAACTATATGGAGTGAAAAATGGCAAGTACCATTTAACCTCAACAAATGCGGGGTCATGCACTTTGGAAAGCATCCCTATAAACCGCAACTTCACTTAAATGAAAGTAGAGTCCAAACACTCGAATCAGTACACGATTTAGGAATTAATTACACAGGAAGCCTGAACTTTGAAGAACATGCCTCCTCTAATATTTCTAAATCTAGACGGCTAATTGGCTTTATAATGAAAAACTTTTTCACAACAGAGGGTAAACTTACTCTCTACAAAATATGTGTACGACCCTCCCTTGAATACTGCTCTTTTGTCTTCTCTAATATGAATATCACAGACAAGATAAGATTAGAAGATGTTCAAAGACGTTTCACACGTCAACTACTAGGATGTAACTCGGATCTCAATTACACAGACAGATGTAAGCCTCTTTCTTTAGAACCTTTATGGCACCGTAGGCTAAAAAACAATTTCATTTTTCTCTACAAAGCGATATATGGGCTCTCCTTTATAACCTCCTGCCCGAATATTACCCACGACCCAGCCTATAGACTTAGAAACAACGCATATACACTACTTACCGTAAAACACCAAAAACAAATGCGTTGTAAATTCTTTACAGTACGGTACAGTTTATTGTGGAACGGGCTGCCAATGCCTATCCGTAATTGTGATACGTTTATCAGATTCAAAAGGCTAATAACCCTATTTCTAGACTCCAAAGTGCTTCAACATTTCCTTGAACTCCCGCCCACCAATGAGGCACTTTATTATAGACCGCCTAGTATCTAGAAAGAACAAAATTATAACAAGTCCGACTGTTACTAATATGAATATAACCAAATCACAATATATGGCTTATCCCTTCCTGTTACTCATTGTTTATTGATCATGACTTTATGCTCCTAACCCTAGCTTTCAGCTCCCGAATCTCTACAGGTTAAATGTACATTATTCTTCCTAAAAGTCATGCCTTTTTCTCTACTGCAAGTAGACAGATAGCTCAATCTTATAAATGCTGATCTACTAAGGCCGATCATTCAAAGCTCAAAACTTGGCCACAAAGTCTTGTGAGTTTCTCAATGTTTTATTTGTCTTACCCTGAAATCTTTTTTTTCTACGATTTTATACCCTCTCATATCTTTTGATTTGCTATTAGTCCTTACCTCTTTAAACCATTAGTTATTTTCATAGCAGTGTGATATACTATGTGGACATCTAACCCATAAAACAAATTTTTTAACTATCTGATTTGCTTGTAACATGGACCTAGTAGAGACAGTGTATTCCAACTATGGGCTTTGATTAAAGCAGTATTCATACTTACCACAAACGTAAGAGAGCCTAACATCACAAAAGGAGGGAGGGTGGCGTTACTGACCAGCAAACATGAAGGTGGGGAGATAACTTCAATCCACCCATGTCTGTAGGGCAGAACATTTTGTTTAATGACGGCTCCTTATGGTTTAGTGGGATGTCATGAACTTATGGTACTGAAGCTGATTTATCACGCAAAATACCTCTTTAAGTCGTGTTACGAACGTTGAATTTGTTTCACTTCCTACCCAGAAATCCTATTACAAGCAAACTAGACAATTCGCTAATATACGAAGCCTACTCAAGCCCCTATAATAACTGAGGGAAAAAATATTTTTTTTTAAAAACGAAAGGGGCTCTAATAGCTTCGATAATAAAGGGAAGACAGCCAATTGTATATCACAATACTGTTTCTAGCACCATATTTATTTTATAATCACACATAATCTTATGCGCTCAGCTCTTTTACGAATCGCCTCCATTTGTCAGTTGCATGTCCACTCACACCTTGTCAACACTTATTTTCTTTAACCTATTAAAATGCTCTTTCTTAACATATACCTTAAAGGAAAATTAGACTGAGTGATCATACCTTAAACATTCCTTCATGAATATTGGCTACTCTGTCTCTGGTTTTTTCTTTTACTTGCTCCCTCTTTCAGCCCCCTTGAGATATGCAACTGGTGATTTCATCCTGCACCATCTTTAAAGCCTTGAATATCCCAAAGGGACATAAGGCTGCGATTTCAAAAAGCTCATACCTTCAATGGACCTATCCTTGACCATCAGTCGCACACTCGCAACGCAACTTTCATGAAGCGCGCCAACTGTGGCACTGATTAAAACCATCTACATTCATATCTTATAAATTATCAACCCAGCTATGTAATTTACTACAGTGGATATTGTATCATTTGTATCAATTTGATCTTGCCTGTAAACCGGCATGCCTCATGTAACAAACTGTTATTTGAGAATAAGTTATTATTATTATTATTATACAGAGCTAAACCGGATATTAGTATAAATATTTGTGCAATGATAATTAAGATTGATGCTATGAAAGTCAAAATGATTTCAAAGGACAATATGGAGTTAAATATGTTTAGAAGGAAAAGAAGAGATAAAAAGAATACCTAATGTGTCGGGGAACTAATAATGATATTATTAACGGTAATAATGATAAACACGAACATAAGCAGACTTCATATATTAAAATGAAGAGAAATAAAACAAAATAGACGTGAAAAGATTTAAAAGTTTTATTTTACTTTTCAAGCAATTAAATAGATGACGGACCTTGTTTGTATAAATCATTATTGAATACATTGATATTCACTAGGTGACATAATCCACTTTCGGAAAGAAAGTCGTCAAGGAGACTTTTGAACCGGGTTGTAGTTTCACTGCAACGGAGGTTCGCTGGCAGTCTGTTCCACATGGTTGAGTAGCGAATAAGGAAAAAATTCTGACGTAAGTTTGTGTGTGTTCTTGAAATCGCTAGAATGTTCTCTTTATTGTGTAGATTGTGGGATAATATTATAAGGTATGAAGGGGTGGATACCGATGAGCAGGAAATACCGTCAATAAGCCGGTAGATAAAGGCAAGATTTAATTTGATACGTCTGATCCAAAGAGGTTCTAAGTTGAGTTGTTGACATCTTTGTTATCGGAATACCCCAGAACAGCTTTGGTGAACCTTCTTTGAACACCTTTAATTCTAATCAGATCATTATGTCTACAATTACTGTAAACTAAAATACCATATTCAAGAATGGGTAAGATACATTTTCTGTATAGTAACAATCTCGATTCGATGTTATTGAAGTTTATCAATATCAATTCGATAAGCTTTCTAGCTTTGGATACTTGAGATATAATGTGCTCAGAAAAGTTCATACTGTTGCTATATCTTAAACCCAGGTCACGAACAGTGTTGAGAGGTTTGAGTGTATGTGTCTGTACAGTCAGATTTAATTTAAGACAGTGATCAATGTGAATAAATCCACTTTTTTTCAAAATTAAGTGGCATATTCCACGAAACAGTCCATTCGTACAACTTGTTTATTTCTTCTTGGATTACCGCAGAAATATAGCTTTTTTTTCGTGGGAGAAGAGAATGAATAAACTACTTTCAGGTCATCAGCAAAAAGGAAAGGCTTACCATACTGAAAGAGGGAACACACATCATTGATAAAAAGGACCAACCACACTTCCTTGTATAACCCCACTGGTTACATTTACAGGTTTAGAGTAGCAAGATCTAAAGCAAACGATTTGGCTACGTTCTTCTAAAAAAGATTTGAGCCAAGATAATAGGGGATTCTGTATGCCAAATGAAGAAAGTTTTAAAAGAAGAAGTTTGTGTGAGACACTGTCGAAAGCCTTACTAAAATCGAAGTAAACAATAATCACTGACTGACCTACATCTCTTCTCTGTAATGTAAGTTTAGTAATGTTAGTTCTTTATTATACACCGCACACCACGTTTTGAATCTTTATCAAACAAGCATCTTGCATTTATGTGACAGATCCGAAGACAATCGAAGTGGTTTTCTATCCGACTCAAACTGAGTTTAAAATCATTATTTTCCGCAGCCTCACCACCTGATAATCTACAATCCTGAGATATTTGTTACTGGTATCTAATGCTAGTTTGGGCTCATCCTTAGCGCCTCATTTTTTTCATACGATTGATGAGGAACAATACTCTCGGGAAAACCTTTCAGAAAAACAAGTATGCTGAACTTCATTATTTTGACGTCAGAATACTGAGGATTGCGGGTAGCTTATAAGAATGACAAACTTATAATATGTTGCTTAAAATCGTTGTTTTTGCTTCTGAGTAATGGAAAAGAGTATACACAAAACTGTCGAGTGATCAAACATTTACAATTCTTCAGTTAAAATATAAGCAATTAACTGTTTCACAACAAACTAACCTAAAGATGTTTATGTTAGACTCGTGCACACCTTTCCTTAGCTCTAATCAGTAAGCTGCAGAACTCACTACTCTTCGGTTGAATCTTTCAAGGCTCAACGGTTACTTTAATTCTGTAAGTAGTAAGGGAGAATACTTTGAGTGTCACCCATCGAGCACATCTATTATTAACTAAATTGTCACTCCCCTCAGTTTTTAGGAGGAATATTAAAAAATCATAGCCCTCCGAAACTATGACCTCACTCTAACTGTCCAGACGTAGATCCCAAGGAACAAATAGTTCACCGACTCCTCCTGGCAAATATGAGGTTGACACGGATAAGAGTAAAGATTCGTACCTATCTTACAGATATAAATAAGCTATGTAGAATCATTAGTATATGGGAAGTATCACTCGCGTGTGATGGGACTAAGTTTAGTACCACAGAGTTTAAAAATCAGAAACCCGATAAATAAATCCAATAGTTTCCGAAACCTGAGTGATATAATGCTATCTCGAGAATTGAACATACCCGAAACAGCAAAAACCAATTCCCTGTAATGGATTCAGATAACCATCTCAAATGACACAAGTTAATAAAAACACGGTAAATAATAGTAATGAAGATACACCAATAATCCCAAAACTTCGACTCATTAATACATCAAATTAAACTGCAAACTTGCCAATGTAAGTTGTTTTCCCACCAGGCGCAGCACACAAATCCAAGATACGCTCGCCTAACTGGGGAGACAAGGCAATTACAGGAAGCATAGAACTAGCTCCCTGAAGTATATAATGACCGGCAAGATATTCCGGTGTTGCGCCTAATGGTACTTGTGATGAATAAACAACAAGTCCAACTTTGCTCCACGGTTCCAAAGGATCAAGGTTTACACCGCGATTTATTAAAGCCTATCTAATTATATAAACAAAGAGGACTTGCTTGAGCCAATTCCCTGCGACGTGTCTTTAAGGTGTTTGTGCGAATGGTCACTGGTCTGTCGACTTCATTAGCTTCTAAAACCTCAACAATCTGAGACTGAATTTGAGTCCCAATATTTATTACCTCTTTGGGAAACAAATCAAGAAGTTTCACCATAAGGAACTGGTTGTACGAATAGCGAGAACATAAGTCGCTTATCAGAGTCCGAACACACAAACTCCTACTGAGGTCTGCAGGTGCTCTGTTTTTGAAATCGGAGAGGATATAAAGCCAGTTCCGAATGCGTTGGTCTAATGTACTGGAATCCATTGCAGACTTTCCAATCGCATCTTCGGAAGTGAGGTTTGTTATCATATCCTCTTTTTCATTTACAAGTCCTACAGAATCCGCATTTGTCTCAATGTCTTCTTCCAAATCCGATAGACGTCCAAAATCATCAACCATAAGTTCGTCACCATCATTTTCAAGAAATCCACTTTGCGTCGCAGGAACACTGTCAGATGACTCGTAAACTTAATAAAGAGAAGGTCGTCAACAAAAGTACCTTTTGAGGCGTCCTATTTTCAACAAGTTCATCAGATTTCAGAAAACGCTTCTTAAGCCTTTGTTTCTGTCTGCTTGTTAGTTTCTCTAAAAACATTGAGACTTTGATAGCGACAAACCTTTAAGTTTGACAACCCCATCCCTAATTTTCGGATCTTCTTGGTGAGTCAATCTTTTTCGTCCCTTCTTTACGGCCGATTTTGCCATGGTCATGACCAGAAACGAAATAGGCGGCTTGAATCACTAGGTCGAAGCAACCGACCTGTGTCAGTAGCTAATAGAAACAAACTTGAAAATAAAAACATTGCTTGTGGAAAGTAGTGAAGTGTCTGGCTTTTAGGGTCTGTGTCCGAGTGGTGAAAAGATTTTGTTGTCTATGGTGAGACACAACAAGTGTCCGTTGTGATCTTGCACAATTCCCAACGCTCGTATCGACCATGTTCATCTGCATTCAGTAGGACTATTATTGGACTAAAATGAACACTTTTACCTCCTTATGTGTACCGTTTTACACGAAGGCTAGAAGCAGTACCAATCAATGACATTACTGCTGAAACAGTGGTACACACCTTAGTCGAACGGTGGACAGTAAAGTTGGACTGTCTTCCAATTATCACTTCAGACCGTGAACGTCAGTTCGAATGTGGACTTTCCCGTTGTATTACCACACTCCTGGGAACCACACAATTCCGAACGACCGCCTTCCATCCACAATATAACGTGTTGGTATAACGATTTCACTGGCAGTGCAGATTGACTGTGAACACCGCTACCAAGAAGCTCGTTCCAAATGACTGCATAAAATCCCCGAGAAGCCAAATATCAGAAGACAATTAATGGACCAAATCGTGGTTTATTTGCTAGCGATCTCGTGACATCAAAAGGATACCGAGATCGTGCCAGGATACAAGCATGGTTACAGAAGGTAACCGAATTCGCGCGAAGTTACAATCGAAGTGTAAGAATAAGAATGGAAGTTGTCATTAGCACAGTCAAACAAAAGCACATTAAAACAAACACTGGTACAATTGGTTATACTAATAATTGTTTTTATTAAACCAGTCGTGTTCTCGTGATAAATGTGTGTCACTAAAAATGTACTGGAATCCATTGCAGACTTTCCAATCGCATCTTCGGAAGTGAGGTTTGTTATCATATCCTCTTTTTCATTTACAAGTCCTACAGAATCCGCATTTGTCTCAATGTCTTCTTCCAAATCCGATAGACGTCCAAAATCATCAACCATAAGTTCGTCACCATCATTTTCAAGAATTCCACTTTGAGTCGCAGGCACACTGTAAAAGAAAAAATATTATAACCAGCTGTACAATTGATTGTTTCACTGTGCTTGTTTTTTGACTGTACTAAGGACATACGTTCTTCCGTTGCTTGTCACCTTGCACGAACTTACCTCTGCTCAGTATTTCCACTTGTACTCCTTTGACACGATCTCGGTATTCTTTCGATATCACGAGATCGCCAAAATTTATATTTTCCTACAACTTTTAATTTTGTCGATCACTATAAATCCGAGGCTACATATCCTCACAGTATATATCTAGCTCACTTTTTAAGATCACGTCTTCCCAGTTTATTTTCTCTAGGTTTTTCTTTAGCATCACGACTGATTGTTTGAATTTTCACTGATTAACGTTCATAATGAATCATAGGTTACAAATAAATTTGAAGCTTAAAGAATCCAGGATCGATATGATAACGACCGAGAAGACGTGTTTAGTGAAAATTAACCCTTTAGCATACCTACACCCATATGTTTGCTGATGATGGCACAGGTATTCAGTATTTGACAACGCTTTTAGCAGTAACACCTTCGAATATAACTTGTACACACCAAGAGAAATCAAAAGACAGAATCGAGGAGATTGGAAGATATATTTGATGACTATCAATATATCGAGAATCGTCTGATCTAATCTGGCTAGCGATTGCAGTAGATGTTGAGCACGGCGTCCACACTTGTGATCAGGTGCGGATGCATGACCGAGCTCTTTCAGCTAGGTGAGTCCACTAAAACTAATGTGGTCAGCATCCAATGTCGAAAACTAACAGAGCTATTTATTTTGGGGATTTTTTTACCGCTACATTGTATATTGATTATGTGGTTGGTTATGGTACGTTTATTAAATGGAACATCCCAATCGAGTTTCTGACTATCTTTTAAGAAAAAAAGTACATCACGTTATAACCCCTGTAGAATTCCTCTGATCTACCAAATAAGGGAAGTAATTGAAATTTGTCTAGCGGTTATACTGAATTAAAATATCAAGAAAGCTTTTGGTAAAGTAATTCATAATCTCTTAATCAACAGACTAGTCTTTTGAGGTTACTAACTCTCGCTTGAGATTTACTGAGTATTTTGTCACGAACAGATACCCTAGCAATAAACTTAATTGTACAATATCTACATCCCGATCAATAGCCAGTAGAGTTTCCAGCTTAGCATCCTAGGTTGAATGGCTTTTAAAATATACATCAGGAATGCATACAAATAACACCTTTTGTGTGGGTGAGTATCTTTCGTATTATTGATATAAGAAATCAAACTAGCAGTGAATGGGACTTTATTTAGTTCGTGAGATAGTACACAGTGGAGCGCGAAGTTTTCTTGTCAAACACACAAGTCTCTCAACATTCAATGTAAAATAAAATAGAAAATATGATGCCTATGTGTAATTAGGAAGTGAATGAAAGCTTGATCATTACTGTTTTCACCTAACTGATATGTTTGCAGCCGATTCTTAACCAATCAACCCAAGTTGTTACAGACCAATATTTACACATGTGGCTCATATCTCACCTATAATGCGATATACGAAGTTGAATGAAGAGAATTTAGCATTAACTCGAAAATTTAAATATCCGGTTTAAGCACTAGAAGTGAGAATTCAACGTAGAGAAATGCGTTCACCTATCTATTACAGATACGTATTTAAAAATAAAAGTACTAGATAAAACGTGCGTTAATAACTAGGGTCGGAGAACATTACTCTCACAATCCAAACTTCTCTAAACATGTTTCAACTGAAGCATCTCAAATAAGAAAATTCTTACGCTTTGTCCCTCGTAAATTCCTTAAAAATAATTCTGGGATCCTTTTTGAAGAGATACTTTTAAGACTGATGATTCAAAACTTTCATTCTAATCTTTCAACTTAAGTGTATCAGATATACTTGAGGTTGCAGGAATATGACGGAATTTTACTCAAAAAATGCTGTCACACGTCACAACTCACTGTTCTTTCTTATAGCGGTCTTTTTTCTGAACGCGCTTTGGCTACAGTTCATCCCAGTAATAACAGCTAGTTAGCATTTTACCTGTTGGTTTACCAAACCTTTAAATGTTCCACTACAACAGGCTAAGCAATAACCAAACCACACTATAAAAGATTTATAAAGCATAATCTTAAGATAATAGCACAATTTGCTGACAAATCATAAAGTCAAATGCTACAGAACGAAGATAGTGTCGTTAGATTTAATATCAACACTTAAAGTGTCCCACGCATGGAAGCTGTAAAATATAAATGTGGACGAACTAGAGTAAACTGAACGAAACGGAAACTATAGTTTCTATTAACATCATACAGAGTTGTTAATGAGTTGCACGGCGAACGCCCCCGAACGCCCTGGTACGGCCGAGAGTGGGGAGAGTCCGCTCTCCCTCTCGAAATACTCTCACACGGCCGCGCGTATACAGCCTCTGCCAGGGAAGTCCTACTCATTGCCTTCTCGTGGCGGGGGTGTTGTTTACGAAAATGAGAGGACGAAAAGCGAACGTCCGGCGCTTTAACCGGATCACAAACCAATGGTGCACATGGGCTCCAGTATCCTGCGGGAACAAATGGCGTATGAACCAATCGTTGGTCACCGGCTTCCATGGGATTGCATCTCCTCACGATGTTCCACTGCCTTGTGGGTTAGACCGTTAGGTCAAAGGCTCGGGGTGTGGCCCCCTAAGATAACCACCTGCTTCGGTTTGGGCACCCGGGCAGTGTCACATCCCACACACAAACAATGAACTCTATGACTACGGCAACTTACTTTCTCGATCCGATAAACAATCAATCAATTCAAATAATTATCATTACTATTATTGTCATTATTAATACTATTATTATTACCATTATTATTATTATTATTATTATTATTATTATTATTTTCCACATTGTTCTCCCTCTTTTATACTTATACAGCGGCTCGTCTTTGGTGGAAATTCGACTGTATCTAAACGTTCTCGAGTCACTGTCCGGTTGAAAATTGTATGTTACCACCGAATACGAGAACTGAAGCGGTTTTTCTGAAACCACGTGCACCATTCAAACTGGCTGCCTTCAACGTTCGCACACTAATGCAGGTCGGACAATAGATAGGGCTGGCTATGTCTTTGGAAAGTCTCAATATTGATGTTTGTTGTCTATCCGAGACCCGTATTCAAGACTCTGGCGAAGTACTACAAATTCGATCTCCATCTGTCGCTTCGAAAAGCTTGTTTTACGTGCGCTTATCCGGGGACCCTGTGGCATCTTCGTCTGGTCTTGCTGGCGTTGGTGTCGCACTAAGCGCTAGAGCTGAGGCAGCACTAGTCGATTGGATCCCCATTAACAATCGGTTATGTGCTGTTAGATTAGAAAGTTCCATCGAAGTGAGAAGGAATCGGCGTGAGAGACGATGTCTTTTCGTCATCTCCGCCTATGCCCCGACAGATTGCAGCCCGGATGCAATCAAGGATGAGTTTTACCACCAGTTATCTGTTCTTCTCCAGAAAGTGCGCTCGACAGATATTGTAGTACTAGCCGGAGACTTGAATGCTCAGGTCGGGCGTCTAGGCACAGAAGAGAGTCGTTTAGGTGGACGATGGGGACTCGTTGGTCGCAGGTCAGATAACGGGAACCGTCTACTGCAACTTTGCACAGACCACAACCTGTTTCTGGCTAGCACTAACTTTCGGCACAGTCATCGCCGATGTGCCACCTGGCGACCTCCCTCTGCATCCCAAGCCTGGACTCAAATTGATCACATCGCGATCAGCTACCGCTGGCGTGGTTGTGTAAAAGACTGCCGCTCCTTTTGGTGTACCTATCTGGACTATGGCCATGCCTTGGTCTGCACCAGTCTTACCTTACTTTTCAGTGGACAACGAAGTGACCGCCACCAACGGATTGATATTTGCAAGCTGGTTGCAACTTCTGTTGCAAATAAGTATCGAACCGAGCTAGCCTCTAGGCTAGCTACCACTCCACCGAAAGGTATAGATGAGCATTGGTTGCAATTGCATGACGCCATGAAAATGGCGGGAACAGTCACTTGTGGGTTTGCGAAACGTCCCGCTTATAAGCACTGGGTTTCTTCTGGTTCCTTACAACTTATTGAAGCCCGTCGGTCTACTCCGGATGACCGTGAGTTTGACCATAAACGAAGGATGTTACGTAAGAAATTGGGCAAAGCTTGCGTAAGGACCGAGAAGCCTGGTGGTCGGAGTGTGCTATCGAGCTGGAAGCAGCAGCTGCATCTGGTAACTACCGGAAGCTCTTCCAGCTCATCCGAGCCACTGGCAGCAAGAAGTCTGGTGTGAGTGAAACAATCTGCGAAGATGATGGGATGCCAATCACTAACATCCATCGACGTCTTGGACGATGGGCAGAATTTTTCGAAGGGCCTGCTGCTCCGGCTACATCGGTCAGACTGTCCTGCCCTCCATGGCCGGTGATGACTGATCAACCAAACGAGGAGGAAGTCAGCAAGGAACTCCAACTCTTGAAGCGTTACAAATCACCTGGCCCAGAAGACTTACCTCCGGCTCTTTTGAAAGATGGTGGTGACTTTTTGACTAAGGAATTGACGACGTTGTTTACAAAGGTTTGGGAATTAGAGAGTGTACCAACGTCATGGAATAAGTCGATAGTTGTCACTATCTTTAAAAAGGGTTCACGTCGTTCCTGCCACAACTATCGGGGGATAAGTCTACTTCCGATTGCGTCCAAGCTATTGGCTTCCATCATACTTCGTAGGTTGTTCAAAACCCGAGAAAGATTGACTCGCGAGGAGAAGGCTGGGTTTCGTTCTGGTCGAGGTTGTATTGATCATATCTTCACCCTCCGCCAAATGTTAGAACATCGCCATACTTATCAAAGGCCAACAATCGTAGTGTTTCTTGACATCAGGGCTGCCTTCGATTCGTTGGACAGGACTGTTCTCTGGGATTGTCTATTGAAGAAGGGTGTGCCTGAGAAGTTTATTAACATCTTAAAAGCCCTATATAAAAACACTGAGGCAGAGTGAGGGCATACAACCACCTCTCTCCATTGTTCCATTCGAGTAGTGGGGTTAGGCAGGGTTGCCCAATCTCACCATTCCTCCTCAACTTTGCCATCGATGACATTCTGGAAACAGCTCTGATGAATGTAAGTAATGGTGATGTGGATCTGTTGCCTGGAGAAAGACTTCTCGACCTTCAATATGCGGATGATATTGTCTTACTGTGCGATAGTGCCCAAGGCATGCAATCCGCACTTAATCAGTTGGCAATCAGTGTCCGTAGGTATGGTATGTGCTTTGCACCTTCGAAGTGCAGAGAACTTATACAAGACTGACAGGATTCTAATCTTGTACTCTCCCTGGATGGTGAGCAGATAGAAGTAGTAGAGAATTTAGTGTATCTAGGTAGCTACATAAGTGCTGGTGGTGGCATGAGTGATGGGATCAATGCATGTATAGTGAAAGCCAGAGCGGCTTATGCCAATCTGGGCCACCTTTGGCGCCTTCGTGATGTTAGTCTGGCTGTAAAAGGTCGGATCTACAACGCGTCGGTGAGAGCAGTTTTGCTCTATGGTTGTGAAACCTGGCCTCTCCGAGTTGAGGACGTTAGACGACTCTCTGTGTTCGATCATCGCTGTCTCCGAAGGATTGCTGACATTCAGTGGCAACGCCATATCAGTAATGCAGAGGTTCGGCATCGTGTGTTTGGGCACAGGGATGATAATTCAATTGGTGTCACCATCTTGAAACACCGACTTCGGTGGCTTGGACATGTTCTACGAATGTCGTCCCAGAGAATTCCACGTCGTGCATTATTTGCCGACTCTGGGACTGGTTGGAAAAAGCGGAGAGGTGGTCAGTGCATGACATGGTGTCGTGGTATGAAAGAAAGCTGCAAAGGGCTGGCTTGTGTTGGTCCTTCACGACTCCCTGGTTGGGGTCTGAGAGATGGTGCTACACAGTGGCTAGAGACGTTATCAGATATGGCTCAGAATAGAAGCCAGTGGCGATCCTGTTGTAACCTTCTTTTACTTTCTTCATAAAAAGTGGTTGTGTCTCCCTTACTTGAAAGATTTCTTCTGATTGTACCTTTCCGTTCCATCGTTACGACCACACTACCTTTCACCAATCTCTTCGTTATCGTTCTCTTTTTCTTTTGCGCTCCTTAATTTTTTTTTTCTCTTCGAATTTTCATTGTTTTGTGTGGCGCATATATATTGGCGCTCTCTTGTACCAATATTTATGTGCTCAAATAAATAAATAAATGCACAGCGAATGATATTTTCCGGTTTAGCTGCAAAGAGACTGTCAAACGACTTTGACTGTATTGTTATCAAGGCTACTCAAACTGAAACAAGTTACTACACAATTATAAGGTTTTGTGTTTGTCTTCTTTATTACGATTTCGGCTGATTTTCACTATTTTGTCCTGATTTTGTACCAGAACTTAGATAATAATCGATATATTAACTCCTTTTATAGTTGTAATTATTATGCATCTTCTTCAGGCGATAATAACTCCTGCCGAGCTGTTAATTTCGCCCTTCTCTCATCAGATAGATATATAAGACACCAAAATCACGTTCAAAAGGTACAGTTATGTGTTGCTTTCTGTTATAACTTGTGACCTGTGTGCCCTGCTAATGTATAGCGTAACGATACCGCCAACCAAAGAGCAGTGACTTATCGATCGGATCAATGACGCGTAAACCCGTATGAGCAGTCTAGAGTACTGATCAGTCCTGCTCTCTGCCTAGCCCAGCCAGCTAAGTCCAGAACACCAATCTCAGCTTCTGCAATATGAATAACTTATTCCAAACATTCTAGGTTTATATACCAATCAGACAGACCACAACGTACCATAAAATATGAAACAACATTTGTACAAGATTTTGCCAAAAAGTGGCTGTAAATGAAGGAGGTAGTGATTAACAGACAGGGCATAATTCAAGAATGCTGAGACGTATAATAATAGTTCACAAGTCAAAATAAAGCTTATGATAAGAATAATATAAATATGGATAATTTAGTTATTTAACAGTTATACGATAAAAAGATACGTTTAGTATTGGTCCATAAAAGGATTCCAAAGTTACCATTCATTATGCTTATGGTGAGATAACACTTTCACTGGCGATTTACCAAACATCTGATCGCTACTACTTCATATACGGAGTTTCAGTTTTTAGATTACCGATATTCTTGCAAAAATAGCCAGTAACAGAACTGAGTACTATTGTAAAGCGATTAAAAAAACTCATTGAAATGTATGGTTTTTTTAAAATTAAAATAACTAAGTGCATTATAATTGACTCTTGGAAGAATTGAAGTGAATGGAGATCACCAACGCAGATTATCTGTGTTGAATGATTGGAGGCCTACTCCAGTTAAATGGGAATGGTGTGATGAACCAGCTAACTTCGAAGTTACAGAACAGAGAAAACTTGGAGGAATCATTAAGGCTGAAAAGATAACGTGTAAGAAACATACTTGAACTCGCTAAAAGAAAATTTCCTTTACAAATGAAGAGGAATTATGAGACTATGCAAATAGAAGGAGTAAGAACAATGATAGGTTTGCAGAAATGATTACTACATAAAAACACCAAGCTGAACCTTCTAAACCTGTTTAGATGGCATATATAAAAGCAACTGATATTTACCTCACTGTTCTTCTATCATATTAAATCTGTTAGTGATAAACAAAAAAACTCAGTTCAAATAAACAAAGCGAACTTGATAAATTTCACGATAGTACAGTATTCAGGTGAAATAATTCTAAATATCTGCTATTTAGAAATGTTCAACGAGAAGTTTATAGAGTATTAATCAACATCTAAACAAATGAAAGTTATTTGGCTAAAGTTACGTGCTAAAAAAGCAGCTTCATAGAATTCAATCGTTTTCATGAAATACTAGGACAGTTTTTCTTAAAATTGAGACTAAACTAGTGCAAATTTAAGTGACAATGTCAGGTATTGAAACCACTTCAAAAGTTCGAAAAACGTATGGAATAGCAATAATGTTAAGAGGATAACCGAAAAAACAAAATAATGTTTATAACCAATCCTGTAAGTTAAACGATGGAGCATGAAGTAAGGAAATCTAGCATGCCGTAAAAATACAAATGATGTTGGCTATTCAATCTTCGAGATCTTCATATGGATTTGCTTTTGAGCTAGTCAAACCATTGTTACGACGTCTGTGTACAAAAAAAGAATAGTATGCAGAACTTAAAAGTGGTTTTCATTACAAAACGTTAGAATGAGGAAACATCTCGCGTTAGACAGCGACTAATGTAAGTTTAGGTATTCTCCTACGTTTTCTACCAAATCAATTATAGAAGTCTTTAAAATCCACTATACTATATAATATTCACAATTCAAATTAAGCTAATCATCCCTTGGATACAATACTAGTCAGTACATAATACTTCATCCCCAACAATCTAAGTTCAAAATACTACTGTGATGTGTTCTACTTATGTCGGCATAAGTAGCATATAACACTAGTCAGGAGTAGAACATTTGGCAGCGGAAGGTTGAGAAGATCGAGGAGGGAAGAACGGGAACAGAAAGCGATTGGTATGTAAATGCAGGAACAATGCAGTCTGAGACAATTAATAAACATTTTGCAAATGAAGTATTAGAGTATCGTTTTTTATTTTATGAGGTAACTCTGTAATTTTGGGCTAAATATGATCGATTGTTTTTAGCTACATTTGATGTCGCTGCCTCCACTAAGGATGAAGATTCCTTGACCGAAGAAATCTAAGGATGGAGATATACTGACAATTCTGAAAGAGTTTGAGGCTGTAGCGGAGCCAGTGGGAGTGAAGGAGCCTAGGGCGAATACGGTGGTGTTGGGGACGCTGTTGAGAGGCAAGGGAAAGGCTGTATATAATAACTTGAACGGTGCTCGTGGAAGGACTACATTGGAGACAGTCACAGAGCGGTTAATCGCGGAGTTCGACAGCCTAGTTGACAAGGAAGGAGCACTGCAGAAGTTAGCGAAGTTGTCTATTAATGTTAACCCACTGGTACTGACTGTGGAGCTTACCATGTTGTTGCGCCGTGCGCTGCCGAACCTGAGTGAGGAGTCGAAGGTGCAGTTTATCGAGCGTGCCGGTCACCGTTTCTCAGAAACTAGTAAAAGCCGCATAACCTATGGATATCAGTGAACTAGTGGTGACCCGAACAGTAGCTCCGATCGAATGCGGAAGTGAGGAGATGCAGTGTCGAGAAGATTGAGGAGCTGAAGTGTGAGATTTATGCGATACGAGTGAATCATAAAAGCAATGATGAGTGTTACACTAATGGAGGGATAGGACATTGGAAGATGAACTGTTCAACAAGACGAAGAAGCAAATATTTTAGACGTTAATACGCGTCTTCTTTCCACTTTAAGAACCTGGGGGTTGTTGCACTAGTAGATAGGTGGGCAGTCTACACAAAAGTGGACATAATAAAGGAGATTAATTGTGTCTCTTCGATACCGTGGTAGTAGTGTCGTTAATAGGCAAAGAGCAATGTAAGAAACTCAAGCCATGGACATTAGCAGTTCACACCATAGGAGGGTACATGTTAGAGGTGTTGGGTGTGTCTAACAATATCGTAAAAGTGGATGGTGCTGAGACAAATTTCCTATTTTAGTGGAGGGCATTGTGGCGGAGGGCTTACGAGGTACTCCAGGATTCAATTGTCTACTATTCTACAGAAACGATGATGCTTGGATTGTGCATTTCAAAAGACTCGGTTTATACATCGAATGTCAGTAAACATTTCTTAGATGAAACCATCTCCACAAATATACGTAATATTACGTACAAATCCGCCCAACAATCCTGCAAACGATTATTAAGTAACTTGAAATCAACAAGGAATTTGTTATAATGGGGATTTCTTGAGATCCGATACTGATTCACAACGTTTTACGTCAACTCCCTCCCAAATGACTACTTGGGCGAGAACACAAGAGTGAACGAGAAAGCATACTCAGCTACCAAATAAAATGCACAAATACCCACTCATAAATGTACAATTCTACTCCTTAGGAAATTAATCCATTTCTTAACCAACGAGATTATCTGGATAGCCACTATTTCGTAATGTTTTTTTAGTATGCCTATTTCGCTATCGACAATGTCCTCAAGAACATAATGGCTTAACTCTGTGGCTGAGACATTTAACCAGACTTATTTTATATTGAAGAGGTGTGAAGCTATGGGAATGGTTATTTCTTCCATTTTTTTATTTCACTTATTCTGAATATTCATCTCTTGATTTATACATAACTATTATACTACCGACCATTCATCAAAAAATAGTTCCATCTCTTTCTATATATTATGCAACGTAGAAACAGCTTGCTTTTCGAATAATTACTTTGCTTATTATTAATCCTCTTGCTTCCCATTACTCAATTTTAGTTTATAATTATTACGTAACGTATCTACTCGATGAGTATTATTTCATTATTGTAAATCAGATATATCTTATCGTAGAGCAATGATGAAGAACCAACTGAAAAGAAATTTCTTTGCTCGATTCGTCCCTTCTTAATTTTCATTTTTGCTATATTACTAATCTACTGATTGTGACTGGACACTTTACTCCAAATCATTCTGACCTTTATTAATTGACCCTTCTAATTTGCAAATAACACAACTTTGAAGTATATATATGTCGTAATAAATGCAAACGTTCACAATTTCTAACATTGTCAAATTCCTTAATACATGCCTTATTTTGGAATTTATAAAATATCACAATAATTATAGACTCATAAATGTGGAGTCTAATGATGAAGTTATTGAAAATAATTGTTCGCTCAAATATTCTTCATTTTTGAACATTTTATGAGGATTTTCAAACTGCCAAAATATATAAGAAAATAACAATCATTTCCTAAAAAAAGAACTAACTGATTATATTGGATGATTCGTTCTTGGTATGCCCGAGTATAAAAGCTCGTACATTGTTTGCTATTAATAAAAAATTTTAAAAATGAATTCAACAAGTAAAAAATAGTACAAAAACATTATAAAATAAATATGGCAGTAGATGGGAAAGAATTTTTTCGAAAATTCTTATTCTCCTTAATTCTATTTCACTAAAAAAATTTGTTCGTAACAACAATTCATCATATTGAGAAAACAATGGAATGAAAATGGGTATGACAATACTCATACAGTTTGATTGAGGTTCAAAGATCAATTTAGAATTCAATACAAAGTAAGTGAAAACTGTCACTTGAGAAAAGTTACACCTGTTAACCTTCATGGAGGAGCATGGGCCACTCACCAGCATTCTTCATCCAGTTCTGTGGGTAATCCTCAGTTGTTATTTATCTTTCTGATGTGTACTTCCAATGAAATGACTCGTTTGAATAACCAGGCTAGAATAATTACTCTCAAATTTAAGAAACAAGCTGCCAAATGTTATTTTAATGATCAACTTTATATCCAACTGTGTGATCAGTTAACTGTATGAATTAACATAGCGAACGCGAAAAAACGCTCATTCGAGTATCGAAATGCCCCCATAGGATGCTAGAATTCCATATTTCATTTATGGAAAAATACATGAAACTGACTTCCTGGGAGTAAAAAATTAAGCCACGTTACTTAGTTATCCTAATCCAATCCATAATCAAAGTTGTATGGACAGGTGTTTAATTGATAATAATACCCGTTTTCGCAAAAACAGAAGAAAATTCATTGGATGACTGTGAAGCAGTTTACAGAAATGAGTAAAGGTCCGGCAAATGCGTATCGTGTGGTAAACTTAATTTACGCAATTCGTGCGAATTTAGTTATGATAAATGCTCCAAGTGTGGCCGAATCGGACATATCAATTCGGTTTGTAAAAGTGATGCTCACTTCACTACTGCTGGCTATAAACTCTGTAATCTGGATCTTATTAATTTGGTGATTCTCTCCCACAAGAAATTGCTACTGATGGTATCCGGCCAACGGACATAGAGTATCTTACGCAGACAAGTGTTTATAAATACTTGTAACTGTCTAATGATGGTTGTGGTAGTTCTCCAAGCTTCAGCTCCATACAGTAGAACTGTCTTGACTCTCGTATAGAAGATTCCGACTTTCACATCGGTTGAGAGTTGTTTTGAGTTCCACATGTTCTTCAGTTGCAGGAGCGCTTGATTTGATCTGTTACTTGTTGCCTTTGCATCTGCATCAGATCCTCTGTGTTGAATTTGAGGATCTTGCTTTTTCCTTTGTGTATGTTGAGACCTACTGATGCAGAGGATGCTGTTAAACTGTCTGCCATGACTTGCATTTGTTGGTGTGTATGGAATAGAAGAGCTAGGTCATCTGCGAAGTCCAAATCGTCTAGTTCATTCCGAGCTATTCATTGTATTCCGTGCCTCCACCCAGATGTGGAGGTATTCATAATCCAGCCAACTACCAGAAGAAAGAGCAAGGGGGAGAGTAAGCAACCTTGTCTGACACCGATCTTCACTATGAATGCGTCTGTCAGCTGCCCCCCATGCACGGTTTTGCACTGTAGTTCGTCGTATGAATTCCGTTTGATATTGACGATCTTCCCAGGTACACCATAGTGTCAAAGAAATTTCCATAATGTTCTCCTATCCACACTGTCAAATACATTCTGATAGTCAAAGAAGTTGATGTATAGTGACGAGCTCCATTTAATTGATTGTTCGACGATGATCCATAGTGTTGCGATTTGGTCTGTGCACGACCGCTCCTTATGGTATCCGGCCTGATGTGAAAGTTAGAAGCCTACTGAATCTTTCATTCTCTACAAAAATACTTTGTTGAAAACATTTCCTGGTACTGATAGTAGTGTGATGCCTATGTAGTTAGTTGTCGCAATCACTGATATATTTTCTTTGATGTTTTGATGAGATATCCTTCTTTAGAATTTGTCGTTACTTGTTCTTCTTTCCAAATCTTCCTGAATAGAACGTGGAGAATGTTTGCAGTTACTTCTATGTCTGACATCAGTGCCCCGGCTAGTATATTGTCAGGTCATGCTGCTTTTTTACTCTTGATTAATTTGATGACCGGCCATCTTGATTTCTTCGATCGTTGGTGGAGTGACAGCGATAGGAAGGTCTGTGTGTTCTGCTTTGATATCCCATGGATTCGACGGAGATGATCTATTCTAGAGTTCCTCAAAGTGTTTCACCCATCTGTTCCTCTGTTCTTGAATTTCACTAATTGACTTGCCTTCTTTGACCTTGACTGGTCTCTCAGGTATGCTATATTTCCCTGACAGTTTCTTCGTCGTGTCATATAATTCTTTCATATTTCCTTCTCTTACATCCCGTGCTTTTATAGCTTTAGTTCCATCTTGGCAATCACCAGGTAGTGATCCGAAGTTATGTAAGCTCCTCTCCTGATTTCCACGTCTTCCACAATCTTATTGAATTTTTACTGATGCAAATATGATAGGTCTGGTTCTCTTTAGTGTGGTCCGATGAGACACGTGTAGCTTCGTGTATTCGTTTGTGTGGGAATATTTTGCCACCTATAACCATGTTATTGAATGCACACTAATTTGTAGACCGGACACCGTTCTCGTACCTTTTTCTCACTCAGTCCATGATGTCCCATGATATCTTTGTATCCGGTGTTGTCCATTCCGACTTTAGCGTTTAGATCTCCCATCAGGATTGTCAGAACCGCCAAGTTGTATCTCATCGTTCCCGTCGCTATTCGACTGATCCTCCAGGTCTCTCGCATTGTCCGGACTTTCCATATACTTATATTAATGGTTGTTCTGGTTGTTAGTAGGAACATCGGTCTCTTGACTTCCGAAGAATTTCGGCTTTCATCATGAGGTGTCATAATTCTTCCTTCAACTCGGAGGGCAGAGTTTAAATGTTTTAAATTGTTTATTCTTGATAGCGTTTTTCTAGCAAGGTTGTTTTCTACGGAGTGGGGTTGCTGACCCCATGGCCAACCCTCCTCCTTTACCCGGGCTTGGGACCGGCAGTAGCCCTAGAAGAGCTACAGGCGGAGTTACTTGAGAAAATAGTCAATATAAAGTTATGAAATAGAATTTTAAAAATGTAATATAATCATATAAGGTATATAAACGAAAATCGATCGGTGCAGATCAACAGATAAACAAAATGAAGTTTTCAGATTAACTCCGTCTTCCCATTGTTCTATCGAAATTTATAATAAGGACAAATTGCTTTAAAGTTAATGATCAAGATGGGACAAGAGTTTGGAGAAACAATTGTTACACAAAGTCTATTATTCTTAAGATTCATGGTAAAGTCATCAATAAATCATAAGTAACGAAAATGTACTGTATTCGACAAATTTCTTTTAACTTATGAATAGCTTTGAATTATAAATATTTTGTAGTAGATTGACCAGTATGGATAGTGATTTGCAATCCAATTCTATTTCTTTACCACTAAAAAGAATGGTTTGTACAAATCTCATTTGAATAGAATGCTCATCGAATGGCTAATTAGTCTCGGTTTATAGGAATAAGTGGACTGGTATATACATAGAAGTAGTCAGTGGTTTAATCTGACTGCTGACATGATTTTCAAGCCCAGAGTTGTTTTTAGTTTCTTCTTAACAAAATCGCTAAACAGAAGATATTATAGAGCTGCAAAGTTATTTAGTCGTTAGAATAAAATAGATGTGAGCAAATTATAATTCTAAAAAAGGAAGTTGGTGCAACAATAATGTACACGTTACGGATATTCATTACAATTCCAGTTATTTAGGTTTACAATTGGCAGTAGTTTCCAAAGATAAGCATTTAAGTATGCTATAACTTGTGACCTTGTATCCAATTAATATATAACGCTATGATACAGCCAATTAGAGAATAATTATTTATCAACCGGACCGATGACGCGTAAACTCGTACGAGTAAACTAGAGTCTTTATCAGTCCTTCTTTCCGCAAGGCCCTGCCTGTTGAGTCCAAAACGAAAATCTTAGCCTCCGCAATACGAATCATGTATTTTAAACATACTAAGTTTATATACAAACCAAACAGACCACATCACACCAGAAAATAGAAAATAACATTGGTACAAGATTTAGTCAAAAAGTGGCTGTGAATGTGAGAGACTAATTAATAGACTAGGCATAACTCAAGAGCGATAAAAAGTAAAATAATAGTCTATGGGTCAAAATAAAGCTTATAGTTAAAGGAACATGAATATATATAGTTTAGTTGCTTAACAATACAACAAAAATACATGTATAATATTAGTCCATATATAGGTCCAAACAATGACCATTCATTATTCTCATCGGGATATATAAGTCTGGTACCATAGCTACCTTGATATGGAGGTCGGTCTTGCTTATCATGATGAAGCAATTGAGCTCTACTGGCTGGAACAACTGTTCCTCAAGGTCCTACCATGTCAGACAGATTGGTTGAAGAGCGATAAGACTAAAAGCAACAAAACCCAAGGTCCGGAGGCGAAGTCGTGCTGCTGATTGTACAGAGGTGTGACAGCAGTAAGGTGTTTCCTTCAGACAACCAGCATGACAACGATGCTGCCTTCCCACAAGGATGGGTGGGGTTAGAAAAGCTCGACCCTAAAAATGCACGCCTCGCCTTATCCCACGGATATCCGTCTCCGGCGGTAAGGTCTCAACAAGTACGGAGCTAACACAAAAATTGCCCATAAAAAGGTCGTGTGTGACCGACCTCAAGCAGTTGTCTCTCGGGCACTGCGGTCACGCTCCCAGGTCACTAAGACCACTTATAATCCGATTTCCTTTTCAGGTACCTCCAGAACAACCCTTCCACGGTGTGGGCGACCGGGAAGTGATAACCGCCCTCATACCTCTAACAGCACTCAAGCCCACTGTATTCATAATCAACCTCCCTCTTCAAATCCTATTATTCCTCCTACACCGACTATCACCTATAAACTTCCTTATTCGGCTTCCCCCTCAAGTGTCACTATAGCCAACGATTCTAGTGATCAAAACACTGTCCCAGGTCTACTGAAACCTCGCTCCAAACTACACATTGGAGCCTTCAACATACGCACCCTATGTCAAATCGGTAAACAGGCTTCTTTGGCTAGAACCCTAGAATCTCGTACCATTGATGTATGCTATGCTTCCGAGACACGCATACAGGATCCTAGTATGGTCATTCACTTGACCTCACCTCGGCAAAACGGAGAGTCAACGAGATACACCCTCCGTGTATCTGGTGACCCGATGGCCAGTTCTCGTGGACTGGCAGGTGTAGGTATAGCATTAAGCATGAGGACGGAACAAGCACTGTTGGAGTGCGTCCCTGTTAACAGTCGTTTATGTGCTGTTCGGCTAAACGGCTCCGTAAGAACTCCAAAGGATAGGGACACACGTCGTTGCCTTTTTGTCGTTTCTGCCTACGCTCCCACTGACTGCAGCTCAGATGAAAAGAAAGATGAATTTTACAGAAAGCTTTCTGAAATTCTTCAGAAAGCTAAACGCTCAGGCATAGTACTCGTAGGGGGTGACTTTAATGCCCAGATAGGTAGTTTAAACTAGACAGAAAGACATTAAGATGGGTATTTTAGTATTCTGGCACAACGAACAGATAATGGTGATCGTCTGCTGCAACTGTGCTTAGACAATCGTTTAATTTTTGCAAACACAAATTTTAAGCATAAGGAGAGACATCGTCCAACATGGCGACCCCCTACACAAAACCAACGATGAACTCAAATAGACCATATTGCCATCAGTCATCGTTGGAGAGGGTCGGTAGAAGATTGTCGCTCATTCTGGAGTACCTGCTTGGACTCCGACCATGCCCTAATACGGGCACGCATCTGCTTGCGCCTCACTAGACGCAAAAAAGCCACAGTGGAAAGACCCATTAGAACTGAATTGAGTAGTGAGAAAACCAAAATAGGTTCCAGGAACAGCTGAGGTCACAATTAGGTAGTTCTGAAAACGAGGTTGACCCAGATGTTGCTTGGAAAGCTATACAAACAGCTGTAGAAACAGCAGTGACATCTATCAGCGATTTAAACCACACGGTTACAAAGAACCAATGGATTTCTTCAGGGTCTATTGCACTGACGGACTCTCGTAAACTCATCCCATCAGGCTCTGAACACGATGACGAGCGACAAAAAAATCAGATCTAGGTTAACCAAAAGTCTAAGGAACGAACGTGAGCAGTAGTGTGCTACAAAAGCAAAAGAGATGGAAAAGGCGGCGGCTATAGTGAACACAAGACAGCTCTACAGACTAATAAAAGAAACTGGAATCAATAAGTCAAGTATAAGTCAGACTATTTCGGAAAAAGAAGACAACCTCATCTGCTCTCAGTCCAGACGTTTAGAACGATGGGCGGAACATTTTAGAGAACAGTTCAGCTGGCCTTCAGCTACTCTACAACTACCCTCCATTCCCAGACAATGTGGATGGAACATGCAAAGTAGGTCCCCCAAATCTAGCAGAAGTTCAAAAGGCTATGGCTAATCTGAAACGAGGAAGAGCAGCTGGTTCAGATGGATCGGCTCCAGAGGTCTTTAAGGATTACCGATTAGGTTGACTAATATTTTAGCTAAAATCTGGGAGTTGGACGTAATCACATCTGACTGGTCACAATCACTTATCGTCCCAATATATAAGAGAGGGTCAAAATCATCCTGTGATAGCCAAAGAGGGATTAGTTTAACTAATATAGTATCTAAAATACTAGCCTAGATAATTATCGGACGCCTAACTAAGACTCGTGAACTGCGAACACGAGAGAATCAAGCTGGCTTCAGACCTGATCATGGTTGCACCCCACACATATTCACCATTCATCAGGTTCTAGAACACAGGCATACTTATCGGCGTCCGACAATGGTGGTCTTTCTTGACTTAAAAGCAGCATTTGACTCGGTAGACCGCGAGGTTCTGTGACAGTGTCTGTCATTGAAAGGCGTACCCCAGAAGTACATAAACCTTGTGAAGGCTCTTTACTCGAACACTACCAGTCGAGTCAGAGCTTATGGAGAACTGTCATCTGCTTTTGCAACCTCGAGTGGTGTTCTTCAAGGCTGTCCACTTTCTCCATTTTTGTTTAACTTCATCATAGACCTATTGATGGAAATAACATACTCATCGACTGAATTCTCGGGTATTGATCTCCATCCGGGAGGTCCACTTAGAATACTTAGAATACGAAAATGATATAGTCCTGTTTGGTGAAGACGCTGATAAAATGCAGAGTCTTTTGGTAGCACTAAGCAACAATGCCAGAATGTTTGGAATGAGCTTCTCTCCCTCTAAATGCAAGTTGTTGCTTCAGCACTGGTCTGCGTTAACACCTAAACTAAGGATAGGGAGTGAAGTAGTCGAACGCGTTGACAAGTTCACTTATCTTGGAAGTCTGATCAGCACTAATGGGTTGGTGTCTGACGAAATCTCAGCACGGATTTAAAAAGCTCGCTTGGCTTTCGCCAACTTACGTCACCTATGGCGAAGGCGAGATATTCGTCTATCAATGAAAGGACGAGCATACTGCGCGGCAGTCCGTTCTGTTTTAATTTACGGCAGCGAAACATGGCCATTAAGAGTAGAAGACACTCGTAAGCTATTAGTATTTGACCACAGATGTCTAAGAAATATTGCTGGCGTCTGCTGGGATCACCGGGTAAGTAATAGTGAGGTTCGACGCAGGGTATTAGAGAATGATGGTAAATCAGTTGATGAGGTTGTGAATCTTCATCGACTGAAATGATTGAGCCACGTGTTACGTATGACCGAACACCGATTACCACGACGTGCAATGCTAACCGGTGTTCGGGATCGTTGGAAGAAAGTTAGGGGCGGCCAAACCAAAATGTGGCATCAGTGCTTGAAGTCACTAACTTCTAGTCTGCTCCATGTTGGTAGGTGCAGACTACTTGGTTCGGGTCCGTGCGACTATTGTAAGCAGTAGTTGGAGACTGGGTAACATGACCCAGAGTCGATCACAATGGCGTCGGTGTATACACTCTGTCTTCCCTTAAGCTAAGAGATTAAAATCGCTTCATATCTTTCTACGAACTAATTATTTCTTCCTGTACTATATCCTTATTGCAACCTTTCTTTTATATATTACCACTTCTGAATTAACTGCTTTTATCAATTTGGTGTCCATCTTGTTGTGTTAATGAGGTATGGCAACTTGGACTGATGCATATATGTGCCTGGTCCTACGTTGTAGCTGACCGACTGACTGATAGCAAGCACAGGTGGATTATTCTAGCTGCTGGACAGATCAATTTATTTATTCTTCTAGAGCCATATTTTGACCATGTCAATTATTCACTTATTGACCTTGAATGTTTTCATGGGCGTATGTGTGTGCACTGCTTAGCCTACCCATCACATGCCTGTAGCTTATTGTTTTCTGACTATAAATATTGAGTCACGCATTATCAAGACGAGTTGGCTCACTCGCCTTCACGTCGCCTCTCTTTTCAGTTTTCCAACGACATTATCCGCTCTCTCCTTTTCGCTTCTCTGATCGCCTGTCCGGATCAGTAAGTGTATGAAATATACGTACTCAAAATTCATTCTCCATTATTTTCTAACGTGAAGTCAATAATTATGTACGACGGTAGCTAGGATGTGTATTTCAATAACAGCATCAGTTGAAACAAGTATATATAGCATAAGCCTATAAAGCGATCACCCTGAGCAACTATGCTAGTGAGCATAGATAGTAGGCTAAAACAGGGATAAAGATGGTCAGATAAAGGTGCATCAGGCCATGGGATTACCAATTATTTTTCAAGCCGTGTAGAGATATTTGGAATTTCAGTGGTGCTCATAAGATAAACATAGTTTACAATTATAGAGATCAGAAGATATCAAAATATGTCGTATTGGTGTAGATCTGTTAACTTATAATTCAAGATTTACGGTTTCGTTCTCTCCTTTCAAACGATATATTCAAGAACTAGCTAATAACTACTATCCTTTGCACTCGTTTAGTTTTATTTTTTCCTCTCTTGTCGTGCTGATACGAAGTGTAGCAATTTGAATCAAGACACGTTTTTGCCTGATTTCACGCTGTTTGGGTGGGACTGTAACCACTAAAATACATAATTTATCCTGGAGAAAAATTCAAATATTGTATAGACAAGAAACAGTATATATATCATTTAACGACCAGAATCTTAATAACGTTTAGAGCTACCTCAAGTATCACAAATATTTTTTACAGTTCAGTTAGCATTATTCAGATTAGTTATAACAACTTTTAAAATTTACAGGATGTATCGTGAGATGAAATTACTGTCGAAAATTAGAAAACCACCAGGAAATTACAGTTGACAGGCTATTCTTCTGACAGTAGTGATTATTTATTGTGATGAATTTCAAGACGACAGATGCTACAGAAAAGAAAAACGAACTGTATTTTCGCGAACTCACAGATATATGGACATAGGATACATTTCCACTTCCTAAAGTGCCTGATTAGCGTATCCCTAATATGAAAGCTTTTGAGAGTTACCTCGTATAGAGGTCCATAGGTAGATTATATTGACATACTTTTAGTTTCTATAATAAAAATACTTAAAATAATATCGAAACTGAGTCGATAGCCACAACTGATGTGTATTAGCTTAAATGTTTTCTCCTCACAACTAGTTTTCAACCTAACTCATACAGAAACAATGGGGTTAGTCAACTACTATGCGTACTAACCAAATATCCTACTCAAATGAGGAGGTTCTCACTATAATAAACAAAAAAAGTGTATTGCTTTCTTAACCATAAAAGATAAGCATGATAAGAACTTTAAAAAGCTGTGACTCACTATCGTGGTAAAGACTTCCGGTCATCGCGTACGCATACAGATATTAAAGTTGCAAAACCCAAGTTTCATCTAGTTACCAAGACCAGTATATTATATATATATATATATATATATACATATATATATATATATATATATATATATATATATATATATATATATATATATATATATATATATATATATATATATATATAAACGATCATTACAATTAAAAAGGTAGTAGCTTACTTTTTAATAAATTTATATATGGAAATAAAGTATATGAATGCTGCTAATAGTATTGTTGAAATGAAAATCGATCGTGATATATTAGGGTTTCCTTTATTGTTGCGTTTATTTTCCCCAAAACGCAGAGAACGTCTATAAATTAAAGATTAGAGAAGGATAAATTATAGGATGTTACCTAAATATTTATTACTGTGAGATGTCTAGATGTAACTGATGATTAAATATATCTAACTCTGAGTTCAAAAGGAAATTACAAATACACTGAACTTATTCATTACTTGCTGCTTGAACTTAATATGCTATGGGATAGGCTTACAGAAAATAATAACAATAGTTGTTGCTAACAGCTTACTTATAAAATCATTGAGATAAACTTAGACCTTAGGCACGATTCAGTTTAAAACGATGGGAACTATCATAATAACTAAACATGAAAGCTGCAGATAATGGAATAGAGTTCATTTACATTTGAGTTACACTAGATCTTTATTCTGATTAATAATTACAAAGATGACATCAACATTGTTCACATAAACAATAAAAACAATATTTATAACAGTTGAATTTACGAGTCGATGTGATTGTGATTGACTCTGGGTCATGTTACCCACTCTCCAACTACTGCTTACAATAGTCGCACGGACCCGAACCAAGTAGTCTGCACCTACCAACATGGAGCAGACTAGAAGTTAGTGACTTCAAGCACTGATGCCACATTTTGGTTTGGCCGCCCCTACCTTTCTTCCAGCCATCTCCAACACCGGTAAGCATTGCACGTCGTGGTAATCGGTATTCAGGCATATGTAGCACGTGGCGCACGCGTTTCAGTCGATGAAGATCCACAGCCTCATCAACTGGCTTACCATCATTCTATAATACCCGGTGTTTAACCTCACTATTACTTACCCAGTGATCCCAGCAGATGCTGGCAATATTTCTAAGGCATCTGTGGTCAAATACTAACAAATTACGAGTATCTGCCACTCTTAAAGGCCATATTTCGCTACCGTAAGTCAAAACACAACGGACTGCCACGTAGTATACTTGACTTTTTATTGGTAGACAGATATCTTGCCTTCGACATAGGTTTATGTACTTCTGGGGTACGCCTTTCAATGACAGACACTGCCACAGAACCTCGCGGTCTACCGAGTCAAATGCTGCTTTTAAGTCAAGAAAGACCACCATTGTCGGACGCCGATAAGTATGCCTGTGTTCTAGAACCTGATGAATGGTGAATATGTGTGGGGTGCAACCATGACCAGGTCTGAAGCCAGCTTGATTCTCTCGTGTTTGCAGTTCACGAGTCTTAGGCGTCCGATAATTATCTAGGCTAGTATTTTAGATACTATATTAGTTAAACTAATCCCTCTTTGGTTATCACAGGAGGATTTTTACCCCTTCTTAAATGTTGGGAAAATCAGTGATTGCGACCAGTCCTGAAGCAACAATTTGCATTTAGATGGAAGAAGTGCATCTCAAATATTCACGAGTCGATACAAGCTAGACCACCATTGGAAACCTGGAAACACTAGACTGCTGTTTCAACCTAGTGTGGGACTCCTCAGCGGTGCATATCCACGCTCCCACACGCGTGAGTTGAGCCCAAGACATTCTGTCTCTAGCGCAAACGCTTAACCTTTGGATTACTGAGCCGGCATTCAATGACGTTAATGTCTAACTTCATTCTATCCATGATCTTGCGCTAACCTTCATTCATTGTCTGGGGCGGACAACTGTCCCACACCCAATAAGGATTGGACGCCGGTTCAGTGGTCTAGGGGTTAAGACTGTTGTTAGGTATGCTGAGGAATATGCCGATAAGTGTCGGCATATTCCTCAGCATACCTAACACCTCCCCCTCTTTTTCGAGGATCCGGAGTCGATATCCATGTCACTGGATCGATCGATATAAACGCTGCTTAACAAAACCTGCAGTCCCACACGTTACAACAATTGGCGACGGGGTAGAGAAAATTTTGAACCCTCTAATTGGACGAGATTCAGCCTAATTATTTCGGCCAATCAGCATTCAGATTAATTATCGGTGTTCTTGGAAGTCATTGGTTGTTAATTGATCACAGTATTACCCTGCTGATTCAGAAAATGACTATCCTTCCCGATCAATTGCAGCTACTACTCGATCGCCAGCAGCAGCGTTTCAGAAAGAGCCAGTTGAATGTTTTGGACAATTTACGCACGCGACTGCTAAATCTTCCATGTTTCGGAGATGTGAAAGAAATTGATGAATTAATTTCCCACTTGCATACTGAACTCGAAAATGACTGCAGGACGTATGAATATGAAAACAAAAGCCTCTATGAATCCCTGATGAGCAGTAACGCAAACGAGGCAGTCGCCCATGATCCATCCAGCGATTCAGAAATGTCCAATTCAGAAGCATGCCCTGCCGTGGGTTCAAATCCCACTGTGCCCGAAACATGTGTTAGGTATGCTGAGGAATATGCCGATAATTATCGTGTCATGTCGAATGGTGTCCTTGGACGATAAATGTATATTTCCTATTGGTCGATATTTGCTTTACTTGTTTAATATCGTGTAAATGTTGTTTCTATTTTTATGGTACGATGTGGTCTGCTTGGTTAGTATATAAACAGGATGTGTTTGAAATATAATGATTCGTATCACAGAGGCTGTGACTTGCGTTCTGGATTCAACTGGCTGGGATAGACAGCGAAGCAGGGTCAATCGGGACTCTAGGTCGTTCATTACGTTTACGTCACACCAAATCGATCGATAAATACGCTGCTTCATAACCTACAGTCACTTATTACAACAACTGCGCAGGAGGCTGAAGGTCCTGAGTTCGAGTCCCACGTGTGGGATCGTGAATGCGCACCGCCATGGAGTCCCGTTGTAGGTTGAAACAACCGTCCAGTGTTTCCAGGTTTTCAATGGTAGTCTAGCTTAGATCGACACATAAATTCAACTGTTAAAAACACTACAAGCTCCACAACTCCCCTTACTGATAATAATTATATTGATTTTTGTACTCAAACCTTTCATATGTTCAAAGTTGTTACCTATTAATAAATGTATGTGGTTCGGAAAAAAGATCATAACGCCGATAACACAACATGAAAGTATATGAATATCAATCAGTGACGCCTACAATTTCCACCACCGACGGTTCCATTTGTCAGATATTTGAATCTGAATACGCGAAGAACGGAACTAACACGTCAAAATCCTTCCACAAAAAGGCCGTGCGCGACCGGCCTCAAGCAGTTGTCCCTTGGGCTCTGCGGTCACGCTCCCAGGTCGTCAAGACCAACACTAATGCAATTTCCTTTTCAGGTTCCTCAAGAAATACCCTTCCACGGTGTGGGCAGCCGGGAAGTGACATCAGCCCTCATACCCGTAACAGCACACGAGACCAAGTTGACCACATTCAAATCCTTCCTACACCTCTTAATACCTCTCTTATCTCCATGACTAACCCTCCTCATGTCTCTTTATCACATCGCACCGCTAGGGCAAACGATTCGAGTACGTGGAACTCGATTCCTGGTCTCCTGAAACCACGCTCTAAACTACACGTAGGAGCTTTTAACGTACGAACACTGTGCCAAATAGGACAGCAGGCTTCCTTAGCTAGGACTTTAGAATCTCGCGCCATCGATGTGTGCTGCGTCTCCGAAACGCGCATACAAGATCCGAGTAGCGTCATTCATTTGACTTCACCATGCCAAAATAAAGAACCGACCCGATTTACGCTTCGTGTATCTGGAAGCCCTGATTCTGCTTCCCGTGGACTCGCCGGCGTAGGCATAGCACTGAGTCCTAGGGCAGAACTAGCTCTCTTAGAGTGGATCCCAGTAAACAGCCGTTTGTGCGCTGTCCGACTGAACGGAACAATAAGAATCCTGAAAGATAGGGACACCCGTCGTTGCCTCTTCGTCGTTTCTGCCTATTCTCCCACTGACTGCAGCTCAGATAATGTAAAAGATGAGTTTTACAGAAAGCTTTCCGACCTTCTCCGAAAAGCTAGGCGCTCGGATGTAGTAATAGTGGCCGGTGACTTTAATGCTCAAGTAGGTAAACTAAGCGATAGGGAAAGACACCTAGGTGGATCTTATAGCATCATGGCTCAAAGAACAGATAATGGCGACCGTCTGTTGCAGCTATGCTCAGATAACCGCCTGTTCCTTGCAAATACTAACTTTAAGCATAAGGAAAAACATCTTTTAACATGGCGACCCCCTAATTCGTCCCAACGTTGGACGCAACTAGATCACATCGCTATCAGCCACCGATGGAGGGGCTCGATAGAAGACTGTCGCTCATTCTGGAGCACATGCTTAGATTCAGATCACGCTTTAGTACGAGCGCGTATCTGTCTGCGTCTTACTGGACGTAGGAAAGATGCTGCAAGTAAACCTCTTAGGTGCCTACTTAATGATAGCCAAGCTAAGAGTATATTTCAGGAAAAACTAGAAAAACAGTTAAGCGGCCATGTATGTGATGCCCACACCGAGGCAGCATGGAATGATATCCGAAAAGCTGTGAAAACAGCAATGATATCTGCTAGTAAAATAAACCACAAGGTTAGGGAGAAACACTGGATCTTAGCAGCATCTATTGCACTGATAGATGCTCCGAAACTCATTCCACCTGGCTCTGAACATAATGAAGAGCGGAGTCAGCTTAAGCGCAAGCTGACAAGAAGTCTACGCAATGATCGTGAACAGTGGTTGGTAGCGAAAGCAAGAGAGATAGAAAAGGTAGCGGCAATAGGTAATAGCGGACAATTATTCAGACTTGTTAAGGAAACCGACTGTTAGCGAAACAATCTCAGAGAAAGATGGACATATTATTCATTCTCAATCCAGGATAATGGACCGATGAGCAGAACACTTTAAGGATCAGTTCAACTGGCCTTCAGCCACACTTCGGTTTCCCACGATCTCCAGTCAACCTGAATGGCAAGTTAATGTAGGTCCTCCGTCTCTTTACGAAGTTGAAAAAGCTATAGGAAATCTGAAGCGAGGGAGAGCAGCAGGCCCTGACAAGTTTACTCCTGAGATTTTTAAGGATGGTGGTTCAGTATTAGCAGTGAGATTATCTGAGGTCTTAGGTAGAATTTGGGAACTGGACGTAATCTCATCTGACTGGTCTCAATCACTGATTGTGCCAGTCTATAAGAAAGGACAAAAGTCCTCTTGTGACAATCACAAAGGAATCAGTGTGACTAATATAGTGTCTAAAATATTAGCTTCAATAATATTTCGACGCCTAACCAAAGCTCGTGAAGAACAGACTAGAGAAAATCAGGCTGGTTTTCGACCTGGACGTGGTTGTATAGACCAAATATTCACACTACGTCAGGTTCTAGAACACAGACACACGTTTAGACGCCCCACAATCGTAGTATTTCTCGACCTTAAGGTGGCATTCGACTCTGTTGATCGTAAGGTTCTATGGCAGTGTTTGTCACTGAAATGAGTACCGAAGAAGTACATTAACCTTATTCAGGCTCTCTACTCGAACACAACTGGTAGAGTGAGGGATTATGGCGAACTGTCATCAGAATTGATTACCTCAAGTGGTGTTCGTCAGGGCTATCCACTCTCTCCATTCTTGTCCAACTTTGTGGTCGACGTACTTTTAGAGATAACACTCTCCTCATCTAAATTTCCAGGGGTTGAACTTCTACCAGGAGGTTCACTTGTTGACTTAGAATATGCTGATGACATAGTTTTATTTGGTGAAGACGCTGACAAAATGCAGAGTCTTCTGACCACTCTAAGCAACAATGCAAGCATGTTCGGGATGCGATTCTCTCCCTTGAAATGCAAAATGTTCTTTTTAAGGAAATTAAAAGGTTTTCATCGACGCGATTTTTGCGTGAGGACCAGAGATAATAACTGAACACTCGAACATAAGTAGACATAAAAAGGTTCAAACTAGTGACCAGGTGGCTGAAATTCTAGCAGCCGAAAATTGCCCTACATACTAAACAAAACGTAGGCTATTAGTATAAACTTACAAGTGGTAATTATAATCACGTTCCCAATCTGAAACATCATACTCATTTGGCGAGTTAGTAAATAATGGTTTAGCTCTTGATACTAAAGAGGAATCATAAATTCGTCTACTTTTCTCTTGAGAGAGAACAGAGTACGCTTCGTTGATCCTTTTAAACGTCTCAATATCACCGTCATTTTTGTCAGGATGATACTGTATAAATAATAGATTAGAAAAGTAATTATCAGCTTACTTTTTTTGATAGTTCGATAAAAGCTGAGCGAATTTCACTATACGATGCGGATTTTTTAATTCCTAACGTATCATAATGTGTTTGAGATGAAACCAAACGGCGAAATTTATACAAGAATTTGAAACTATTTGTTCGGTAAAGTCCTGTGATCATAGATAACCAGGTTTTACAATCATAGTACGCACAAATTGAATACTAGCTCGACTGAAATGTGAAAATGATGTTTGTTACAAACCAAGACCTGAAGAAAATCATAATTTACATGGAGGAAGTGACCTGTATCTGTCTATCAAATGCGGTCAGTAGAAAGTTGTAAGTTTCGTGGCTGGTGATACTTATTACTGATATGGATCTAATTTATTTATTATTTATTTTAACACATATTGGTACAAGGAGGACGAGTATACTGTGCGGCAGTCCGTTCTGTTTTAATTTACGGCAGCGAAACATGGCCATTAAGAGTAGAAGACACTCGTAAGCTATTAGTATTTGACCACAGATGCCTAAGAAATATTGCTGGCGTCTGCTGGGATAATCGGGTAAGTAATAGTGAGGTTAGACTCAGGGTATTAGGAAAGGATGGTAAATCAGTTGATGAGGTTATGAATCTTCATCGACTGAGATGGTTGGGCCACGTGTTACGTATGCCTGAACACCGATTACCACGACGTGCAATGCTATCCGGTATTGGAAATGGTTGGAAGTAAGTTAGGGGCGGCCAAACCAATACGTGGCATCAGTGCTTGAAGTCACTAACTTCTAGTCTGAGCCATGTTGGTAGATGCAGACTACTTGGTTGGGGTCCGCGTGACTATCGTAACCAATGGTTGGAGACTCTTGGTGACATGGCTCAGAATCGATCACAATGGCGTCGGTGTATACACTCCCTGTCTTCCCTTAAACTAAGAGATTAAAATCGCTTCATATCTTTCTTTCTACGAACCAATGCTTTCTTTTTGTACTATATCTCTATATGCAATCTTTCTCTTATATATTACCACCTTTTACCTAACCACTGTTATGAAATTGGTGTTCATCTTGTTGTGTTGATGCGGTATGGCAAACTGGACCGATGCACATATGTGCCTGGTCTTACGTTGTAGCTGACTGACTGACTGACTGACTGACTGACTGACTGACTGACTGACTGACTGACTGACTGACTGACTGACTGACAAGGAGGCACCAAATACATATGCGCCACACAAATCTTATTTGATATGTGTGAGGGCTGCGATACTGCCCGGGTGCCCAGACTGAAGCAGGTGGTCTTCTTAGGCAGCCACACCCGGAGCCTTCGACCTGAAAGTCTGATCCACAAGGCAGTGGAGCATCGTAAGAAGATGCAGTCCCATGGTAGCCGGTGACCAACGATTGGTTCATACGCCATTTGTTCCTTCAAGATACTGGAGCCCATGAGCACCATTTGTTTACAATCAGGGTTTTCCAACTCCCCTAGGTGGACTCTTCATGTCCTCCAACCCGGTTAAAGCGCCGGACATTCGCTTTTCGTCCTCTCATTTTCGTAAACAACAACCCCGCCGCGAGAAGGCAGTGAGTAGGACTTCCCTGGCAGAGGCTATATACGCGTGGCCATGTGAGAGCATTTCGAGAGGGAGAGCGGACTCTCCCCAATCTCGGCCGTACCAGGGCATTTGGGGGCGATATGGATCTATAGCCTTTAAGAATCAGTGACTCCACAAAAATCTAGATAAGTTACGCAATACTGAAGTTAGACATGTGATCCACTAATGAGCTTATGTATGATCCAACTGAGTGTGACAATCAGACATTAGTACACCGGCACGGCCGAGGGTGGAGAGAGTTGGCTCTCCCTCTCGAAATACTCTCACATGGCCATGCGTATTCAGGCACTATTAGGGAAGCACTACTCACTGCCTTCTCGCGGCAGGGTTGTTTACGAAATTGAAAGGATGAAAAGCGAATATCCAGCGGGAGTTGGAAAACCCTGGTTCTAAACCAATGGTGTACACGGACTCCAGGACCCTGATTGAAATGGTTTATGAATCAATTATGGGTCACCGCCCACCATGGGACTACATCTCCATCACTGTTCCGCTGCCTTGTGGATCAGACCTTTAGGTCGAAGGCTCCGGGAGTGACCCACTAAGAAAACCACCTGCTTCGGTCTAGGCACCTGAGCAGTATCACAGCCTACACAAATCAAATGACTTGTGTGGCACATATGTATTCGGTGCACCTTTGTACCAATATTTATGTGCTCAAATAAGTTAATTAAGTGTGACTGGTTAGTTCGGTGAGTAAACCATGTTCGATTTCAAGAAAGAGCATCACTCCTACTAGATTCCAAGTATAAACTTAATTAATTCTAGTTTACTATCAACAGCTATAAGTAAATTCACTGAAAAAAAGATGGGATATCGTTAGTGAGCTCTTAGTCAAGTCGTCAAACAATTTAATGCTTTAAGGATTTCTAACTTCCGGCGGCGATAATTACGAATCACAACATACATTGTTTAGATATATTTTGTAAACATTGGTTTAGGAAGATCGATTTAATGTTGCCAATAAAATACTAGGTGTACACCCTGAAGTAGAAAGTGTGGGATAAAGTAAATGTTAAAAAAGGAAACCATCTCAGAAATGCAAACATACACATTACACTAAAACTAATATTCGAATATGAATTAATTTTATGTGATCATTATTATTTAATCCATTAAAAATTTTGATTCTGTAAATATAATTACAGATTTACAAAATTTCATGCGGAAATGATGTGATTTTGGTCTTTATAATTCGCAGTCAGGTCTATCAGGGTGATGTCAAACAATATTTTTCAGATTACAGAATAATTCTTTTTAGAAATTTCATGCAATTGGTTCCCTTTATGAATTTAAATAGAGCAAGAACAAACATTGATGCAAAATAGTATGAATTCATAATATTTCGAGATTTCTCATCAGCTGCTTACAACCAAAAATGTGATAGAATTTTTACATTGGGATAGTATGAAACAATTGACATGAGTGTAAGTAACTGGATTACAATAATAACTATATATATATATATATATATATATATATATATATATATGCTAGAACAGGTCAGAGTTTAAAAAAATGGAAGTAATTTTGGGTGGGTGGTGTAATAGTTTGGTGAAGCTCATAAATTGTGTGATAATTTTAGCGATTAATGGGATTGAATAATGATAAGACAGGTCACGTAATAATAAATAAATAGAAGTTGAAAAGTTAAGACAACTTAACCTCGAAATATTATGAATCCATACTATTCTGCATCAATGTTTGTTCTTGCTCTATTTTAGTTCTTTTTAAATATTTCACTTCTGAAAACGTCCACAATGAAATAGCAAAAAATATTTAAGTATTTCGTTGTTAAGACAACGTTAAGCAATATCAGTAATTCGAAAACGTTTAGCTAATGAATATTGAAAACTCCAATTTTGAGATACATTGTCCAAAATCTTGGTGGATTTTACTTCAGTGCTGACTGACTACGTGGCATTCACCTTACATGTGACTTTATAATGATTATTTTTTATTCAGAACGTTTAGGTCTTTGGTGATCACTGGGTACTGCAGCAGATGAGTTATTTTGAAACTGATTTAGAAACATTGAGTAAGCAGTATAGACTACATCTATCTCCCACAAACTTGCACTTACATGTACATAACGTGAGAACTAGGTTTTAAAAAGGCATAAAGAGGATATGCAACAAGAATGTAGTATGCTATTGTTGCAAAGAAATAGGAGTACGAGATCGCATGACTAGTAAATGGAAGAGTAAGGTGTAAAATAAAAAGAAACCGAGTTTTAAAAAATACGACTGAGATACGTCCATTCCGGTTAACAAGGTTTAAAATACACATATAAATAGTACAGTAGAAAAACTACAAAAAAACCTACTGCTGGCTTATATTATGAACCATGTGATGGGGATTTAGTGACCAGAAAAGTGTTATCTACTAAAAAAACCCTCAGTCACACACCCATATTTTATACCTTTTTGGATGGATATCTGGTTCAGGTAAATAGATTGTAGCAGCCAGGTAATATTAACTTTCATTCAAAAGTCATAGCTCAAAGACAAATGCGTAATATTTGGTTTGTTGACTACTATCTATAAAGCTCACAGTAAAAGCTAAAACACTTCAGACTGGTGAAAATCAGCATCATATTAAACAAGCCAAATTAAACAAGCATCAATTTTCCGCCAGTTGACACCCAAAATCACTTTGATGGTGGAGGTTAGCAGCGCAAAGATGCCAGAATAATACACTGTATGTGACTCATTGTTTAACACAACAATCACTAATCTTAAGGTACTTGTGGTGGACCAAACAGATATGAACACAAAAAATATAAACAAAGTTATTAAAAATCAATAGTAATATTAATATATATAATTAATTGTCACAAATACAGTAAAAATTGGGGACGTTACTTAAATTGATCAGACGTCGCGTGTTAGGATTAGGTCCAGTAAAGTAAATCCACAATTATAAATGTTTGTTGATTCTGAACAAGTTGGTGAACTCTCTAATGATATAATCCAACGTTGAATGTGATATATTTCGGTTACAGTCTATAAATGAAGATAGAATTTGATTTAGACTTCGGATATCTCAATCACAAATGGAAATAGAACGATGAGTGTGCGAGAAGCGTTGTATTTGTTAGCTAGCAGCGGTATGGCACGCAATGTAGCAGTACAACGGAAAGTGTGTTCAAGGTCATTTACTAAAACAACAGTTACAGTCATTTAATGTTAAATATACATACAGTGGAAGGTTGACAAAGTAAATACAAATAACATTGAAAACTATTTACAAAATAAGCTTGACAGGTCCATCTCCACATAGCTCCCCCCAGAGTGTCCGGAGGTAACACTGGTTATAATAGAAAAAATGTAAGGGTGTGATATATACATGTATACAAAAATAATATTTACAGTTATAACCAACAAAAATGTGGAGATGAGTATGACGTGTAGTAGAGATGTAGCATAGTATAATGAGCACACACACAAAAAAAAAATGAAGGCACTGTCATTTAATGCCTTGGTTGGCTGACAATGATAATAATAATGTGTAAAAATGCTAAAGAGCCAAAAAAAAAGAACTGTTTATGTTTGTGTAAGATAAATGAATAACTAAACAGAGTTTACTCGTTTATTAGTGTGACAAAAACAAAACAAAATTTTTTTTTTTAAAAAAAAACTGACAAAACGAGTAATTGTGGAAAAATGTGATTATGTACACTGTGAAAAGGAAAAAAAAATTTTTTTGGGTGAAATTAGTAGTGTGTGACATAGAGAGGTGTGTGTTTTGCTTTTTTTTAATCAACGAAATGGACATAACGCTTGGGTTTGTTTATAGGTCTACCGGAGCGTGTTAAACAAGGGGGCTTAGTATTAAGTTTTTTATCCTCCATTGGTTGTTCAGTCGCTGGTGGGAGGGGTTGATTATCAACAGTGTTGTCTTCCTTGACTTGAGTAGCTTCACAGAAAGCAGGTTTTATTCTGTCTATAGAAATAGTCTGCTTGTTGCCATCTCTGTTGACGATGAAGTATTTTTGTGTGCGTTTAATTACTTTATATGGACCTTTATATGGTTGTTTCAATGGTTTTTTAACCGTATCTACTCGGACAAAGACAAATTTGCACGTTTCAAGGTTTTTATCAAGTTGGACTCGATTGTTGTGTTCACGAGGGGGTATTGCTTTAATATTCTGCATAGTTTGTAATAGGCGACTTGCGAAGTGAGTAGTCTCTCCTGGCGTTGTAGGTTCATAGTTGACTAGTTGGCCAGGTAACGTTAGAGTTGTACCATAGACTAACTCGGCGGCTGTACATCCAATGTCTTCCTTTATGGTTGAACGAATACCGAGGAGTACAAGTGGTAATGCGTCACTCCATTTGGTTGTATCATCTTGGGCCATCAGCGAGCTTTTTAATTGGCGATGAAATCTTTCAACCATGCCATTAGCTGCTGGGTGGTAAGCTGTTGTTTTGATGTGGTTCACGCCCAGAAGTCTTGTAAATTCCTGAAACAAGATAGACTGAAACTGGGGACCACGGTCTGTAGTGACGATAGAAGGTACTCCGTAATTTGCTATCCAACGCTCAAGGAAAACGCCAGCTATCGTTTCTGCGGAAGTGTCTTTTATGGGGCAGGCTATGGCCCATCTTGTAAATCTGTCTACTGCGGTGAGAATGTGGGTAAAGGAATTGGACGGGGGCAGTGGCCCAACTAAATCCAAATGAATATGTTGAAAACGTTTGTCGGGAATAGGAAATTCGCCGATCGGGCTGATAGTATGTTTTTGTATTTTGCTGCGTTGACACTGGAGGCAGCTACGTGTCCAACGCTTAACGTCCGAGTTGATTTTCGGCCACACAAAACGTTCAGTGATGAGCCTTGTTGTTGCTCTGATGCCTGGATGTGAAAGACCGTGTAAGTGCTGAAATATTTTTCGTCTGCAGGCATGTGGGACAAACGGACGATTGCTGCCTGTTGAGGTGTCACACATGATGAATGCATCTGAAAGCGGAATTGGTACAGGTTTGAGGTTTAAGCTAGACTTTTCTTTGCAGACTTTCAACTCTGCATCGTCTACTTGAAGTTTAGCCAAAGTTTCAAGGCTGATGTCATGATTGCGTACCATCATATTGATATCTCTCCTAGACAGTGCATCAGCGACAATGTTTGAGTGACCGTTGATAAACCGGATGTCTGTAGTGAATTGGGAGATGTAATCCAATTGTCTTGCTTCTCGTGGCGAGTGTTTGTCATACGATGTGCCAAAAGAATGGCAAAGGGGTTTATGATCCGTCATAATGATGAAATCGCGACCCTGTAACAGAAAACTGAAATGTTTTACCGCTAAATACATAGCCAAGAGTTCGCGTCCAAAAGTGCTATAACGTTCTTGTGTTGGTGATAATCTCTTGGAGAAAAAGGCGATTGGGGTAATCGAGTTGTTTACTCGCTGTTGTAATACCGCCCCGACGGCTTTTTGTGAAGCGTCTGTGCATAGGATCAACTGTGTTGTGGGGTCAGTATTTAGATGTTGAAGCATGGTAGCATTAGCAATCATGGATTTAGCTTTTTCGAATGCTACTTTAGCATCAGAAGGTAACTTAAATATTTGGTTTTTTTCTTTCTTGGTACCTGATTTATCATTTTTCAGTAAATCTGTCAATGGCTGTAGTACATCGGCGCAATTTGGTAGAAATCGACGATAAAAATTGCATGTTCCCAGAAAACGACGTAGTGATTTTACTGAGGTTGGTTCTGGGTAGCTGGAGATGGCTTTGACTTTTTCTTCAAGCGGTTTAATTCCTTGGGAATCAATATGGTGTCCTAGGTATTCCAGAGATGAGGCTCCAAATATGCACTTCGAAGGGTTGATTACAACACCATAACTTTTGAAACGTTCAAAAAGCGTGTGTAAATGCTGGACATGTTCTTCAGTGGAAGAACTAGCGATTAAAACGTCGTCGATATAGACAAATACAAATTCCAAACCTCTAGTTACTTCATCCATATATCTCTGAAAGGTTTGAGCGGCGTTTTTTAGTCCGAAAGGCATCCTCAAAAATTCAAACAAGCCAAAAGGTGTAATTACAGCTGTTTTTTCGATATCTTCAGGCGCCATCGGTATTTGATGGTATGCTCGGACTAGATCTAACTTTGAAAAAATCTGTTTTCCATGTAAATTTAAAGAAAAATCATGTAAATGAGGGATTGGATACCTGTCTGGGATAGTCTGGTTATTTAGTCGGCGATAATCTCCACATGGGCGCCAGTCTTGATCTTTCTTGGGAACCATATGCAACGGCGAGGCCCAAGGACTGTTAGATTGTCTGATTATCCCAAGCTGCATCATGTGTTCGAATTCTCTCTTAGCGAACTGCAACTTGTTTGGTGGGAGTCTTCGCGCCCTAGCACGAATGGGTGGTCCTGTAGTAGAGATATTGTGTTGAACATGATGTGTGGAGCATTCGTTTTGGTAATCAGTTCTGGTTATACTTTCGTACTTCGACAGGATATCAGTGAAAATTTTGTTTTCAGGTCTTAACATTCGAACGCCATGAATTTCGTAATTCGAGGCAGGAGTGCCACTGACCTGCAAACTTGTGTTCTTGTCAATAAGTTTCTTTTTCCCCATGTCTACCAATAGGCTGTAAGCACCAAGAAAGTCGGCCCCGAGAATGGGTTGTTTAATTTCAGCTACGATGAAAACCCATGTGAAACGTCTACGGAGACCAAAATCTAAGATGAGCGATTGTTCACCATAAGTTTTAATGACTGTGTTATTAGCAGCGACTAGAGACAATTTAGTACTTTGCGAGTGCCGTCGTTGAGAAAGGTGTAATGGGACTATGCTGATTTCGGCTCCTGTATCGACCAAAAAATCTGAGCCCGAAATCCGATCCCTGACGTGAAATAGACGGCTCGGGTAGTGGCCAGAAACAGGCGCCGCCATCACTGTCTGGCCGTCTCGTTTCCCTGGTCCTTTGAGTTGCTTATTTTAAAGTTGCATGGTTTAGTGCAACGGCGTGCCTTCTCCCCGAAAGTCGCGTGATACCAGCAAGTATCTGATGTCCGTTTGGGTGACCTAAGACGAGGTCTGGATACTGATCTCCTTCTGGACCTAGATCTGGCAGGTCGAGAATGTATGGTAGAAATAGTCGCTTGTAGTGCTGCTAGCTGTTGTGTTAACTGTGTTATTTGTTGTTGGATGCTGTTAGATGGGCTAATCGTGTCTCCACTAGAGGTCTGTAGTACATTCAAACGTTGGCTGTCGGGATAAATCTCCATCATTTTGTCAGCCATATCAGCTAGATCGTCGAGATTGACGGAAGTTCCTGATATGCTGAGAATTTGGGTGACATTCTGTGGTAAACGTTGAAACCACATCTGTTTAAGCAATGCATCGTCTACCTTATATGGCCCTGCTAAGTGTTTCATATGTCGGAGTAATTGCGAGGGTCTCTTGTCCCCCAATTCGCAAGAAGTTAGCAATTGCTGCAGTCTTCTCTCATCTGAAACCGAGGTGCGTTGGATTACGGCTGTCTTTAATTTATCATAAGGTTCAGCTTCTGGCACGTGATCGATTAAATCTCCGACTTCCGCAGCAATCTCGATAGGGAGTGCCCCAACTACATAAGCATACTTTGTTGCCTGAGATTTTATACCTCTAGCCATGAACAAAGCTTCGATTTGTGCAAACCAGATTCTTGGATTATTAACGCCGAACGTTGGTAGTCTTAAGTCTAAAATTGCGTTGATCGAGGTTAAGGCATTATCTTCTGACTGTGAAGAGTTAAAGGAGTTGATCAGTGGACTATCTATATCAATGAGTTTACCAGGAGAGTTCATGATGGCAAAAACAAATATAAATGAACTAGCGTGCCAAGTAATAAAAAAAATGAATATATATATAAACAGTAAACGTCTATAATGAATTCAAGGCTCACCAAATAATTGTGGTGGACCAAACAGATATGAACACAAAAAATATAAACAAAGTTATTAAAAATCAATAGTAATATTAATATATATAATTAATTGTCACAAATACAGTAAAAATTGGGGACGTTACTTAAATTGATCAGACGTCGCGTGTTAGGATTAGGTCCAGTAAAGTAAATCCACAATTATAAATGTTTGTTGATTCTGAACAAGTTGGTGAACTCTCTAATGATATAATCCAACGTTGAATGTGATATATTTCGGTTACAGTCTATAAATGAAGATAGAATTTGATTTAGACTTCGGATATCTCAATCACAAATGGAAATAGAACGATGAGTGTGCGAGAAGCGTTGTATTTGTTAGCTAGCAGCGGTATGGCACGCAATGTAGCAGTACAACGGAAAGTGTGTTCAAGGTCATTTACTAAAACAACAGTTACAGTCATTTAATGTTAAATATACATACAGTGGAAGGTTGACAAAGTAAATACAAATAACATTGAAAACTATTTACAAAATAAGCTTGACAGGTCCATCTCCACATACTCTTTGGAGTTATACGACTATAAACGTAAATGTTAACCTGTGATAGCGTAGGACGAGTCGTAAAATATCCAGAAATCTTGTTAGATATCTAGAAGCACTGATAACATATCATGATGTAGATAATTTCAATGTAACTTTTAACGTATTATTTTCATCCAAGGACAATGTATTTTCACAAGCTGTGCTCAATTCAAGAGTAATAAGAAATATATGCATGTTTGTTTGATATTTCATAAACCGAAAGTCAACAAGTTAACGTTGCCGTATCTATTTAGATAAGAATGTCTATTAATCCCTTAAGAACTTACTCTAGAAATGACACGACTACCCGACCTTCAATTCAAACGGAAGGTAACAAAGTAATTAAATATACAATTGAGAAGTCCAATCATTAGATTCACATATGTGTTTTGAGGACTGAAGTCGAGCGCAACACTGTTTTGTGTAAATGGTTCCAAGAATTGACGGACCGGTGTGAAAACCTGTATGTTGCGTATATTTTGTTCGTTCTTGGATTTTCTACTCACCTGCTATGTCCCTTGAGATGTCCCACTATAGTGGGTAGAGAAAAAGAGGATATATCCAGTCCAAAATCGTTTGTTGATGCTCAAAAAATCAATTAATATGTTTCCCATTTAAACGAGTCGTCTATTTTTGGCACATTATTAGATGCTTTGCTCAAGCTTACACAACAACATTCACGGATTTTCAATTGCTTAAGGCCTCTATTCATTCCTCCCTTACTATAAGGATGTTTGTCGTGCCAGATAAACGGCATTATGATTATTCTTTTCAGTATTTTAACTACAACACTGATGAGGTTGACAGGTCTGCAGTTTGATGGAGTTGCTTTTGTCCCGTTTTATGTATTGGAGTGATGAATGCATCCTTCCAGTCCGTAGGTGACAAATCATGGTCAAGTTACATATTGAATATAAAAGTTAGTGAGGCTACAATTTGTCTCAGGATTTCGGAGTGTAGTTCTTTCGATCTTGTTGACTTTTTCGTGACTAAAATGCCAAGGTTCTTTAATACGTCGTCTCGAGCAAAGTCTACAGTGAGCAGGCGGTTTGTTGATTTCGTATTTTGGTCTAGGTCTTCGTGTAAAGGGGCTCCTGAGTGAAAACTGCCCAAAATAGTTTTCAAACACCTGTGCTATTTCCTAATCATCTTCTATCATTTCAGAATTGCTCTGTCATTATTTAGGTGGTGTATCCAGTGCGGCATCCTTGTTCTGTAATTTATGTACGAGAATAGTCTTGTAGTGTGGTGTCGAGTCGGGATTAACTGTGAACACCGCTACCAAGAAGCTCGTTCCAAATGACTCCATAAAAACACCGAGAAGCCAAATATCAGAAGGCAGAAAATGGACCAAGTCAAAATTTATTCACTGGAGATCTCGTGGTATCGAAAAGATACCGAGATCATGCCAGGATACTAGCTTGGTTACAGAAGGTAACCGAATGCGCGCAAAATTACAATCGAAATGTAAGAACAAGAATGGAAGCCTAATATAGCTGTCATTAGCACAGTCAAACAAAAGCACATTAAAACAAACACTGCTAAAACTGTTTATGATAATAAATCTTTTTATTGAACCAGTCGTGTTCTCGTAATAAACGTGAGTCACTACAGTCTCTTTGGGTTGCTAGATTACAGTTTGTAACGAGTGCATTTTATGTTTTACTTCCCGGAATTCAATCATACACTTATTTCTTACTGACCTGTAGTGTTTCATAGTACGTGCTGTGTAAAACCTGATGAAAACTTCACAACATTTATTCTTCTGTTTTTGTGAGTTTATCTAAGAATTACCCTCTTCTTCCTCTTCGGAACTGACCAGGGTATAAATGGTTGAGTTAACCAATAATGTAACTGTCTGAAATTAGTTCATGTTTATTATACTGACGGCCCCGAGACAATTAACCAGTTTGCAGCCTAGACTGCAGAGTTCATCGCCTCCATGTCATTATTTAGCTTGTGAATCCAGGGTTGCACAATTGTTCTGTAATTTATATACGGAAAAAGTCTAATTACAAGAATAAACATAAAGTTCATCAACACTAAGTTCATTTTACTCCTTTCATATAAGCTATCGATTGCTAAATTTAGCTTTATTATGACAAATTTTATGCTGTTTCTCAGTCTACTTACAATACTAGTATTTCACTATTGCAACGATAACACTGGCAATACTAAGTGAAGCAAAATACAGATCTATAGCAATTGTACATTACGCAAATTTGTACCGACGTAAAATCATTACTCATTCATTCTGTAAGACTACCGTTTATTTATTTGAAAAGCCGATTAATTTGTATTTTAGCTGTTGGTGTTTCACTAGTTATCAGTTAAAAAAGGTTACCTCACATAAATAATGAAGGACAGTAATTTAGTAAACAAAATAACACTCATAACGTAGAATTTCCAAACGGAAATCTGCTTATGAACAGAGAAGTATCCCACAAAGTACAATTCTTAATATAAGATTTCTTAATGAGATTCCCATGTGCTCACAAGTGACTAGCTGTGACCAGTGGAGCTAGGCCGTGTCAAGTAGAGACTGGTATCTACCTCAGTATAATGGAAAATAGTAGCGCGATTTCGTGGATTGGTTGAGGTTAGACGTTAACACCGTTGGGTGCCGGCTCAGTGGTCTAGAGATTAGGCGTTCGCGCGCGAAACCGAAGGCCCTGGGTTCGAATCCAGCGAGCGGGACTGTGGATGCGCACTGTTGAAGAGTCCGATAATAGGACGAATCGGCCGTCCAGCGCTTCCAGGTTTTCAATGGTGATCTTGTAGAACTTATGGTCTACTATGATATTAGTACTGCTCTAATAATAGACCTAATCCTAAATTTGTAGATTTGTCATGATATGACTGCCTAATCTATAAGATCTTACGTGGAAGTTAAACCATCGACTACACCAACTCACTGTATCGTATCAATTACCAATACATGATGTAGAACAAGGTTAGGCTAGAGAAAGAACAATATATTTAATATGAAAAGAAGATATAAGGTAACATTCAGCAGAGACCACGCCTGCATGGCCGAGCCATGCCGTTCGATCAACTCTAGTCTATTCAATTCATTATTCGCGCCTTCTCCATCGTTAGGTATTTCTTCGCGTTAAATATTGAATACCTATTTTCCGAGTAATCTCGTATTCAGCTTTGAGGATGGTGTGGTTATGGTCCAATGCCACTACACTACTCTCCCACCAGAATCAACGTGGTGTTGGTTCGATACCCAATTGAATGGGACTGTAGTGTGCCGAAGGTTACCAAGAATAGTAAGAATCCTCCGGGTGATGACAAGCTGAAAGATAAATCAAAAAGAAGACGGCAGCATCTGGTCGGGAAATACATGTAATAATTTTAAAATATCTGCCTTCATGCTTAACACGCTTACAATGAAAATTTGAGTGATTATTTGAGCTATAAAAAAATGGGATTACAATAATAATAATAGTAATAATAAAACGATGCGTGTGTAATAGCCGTTGGTTGATAACTTAACGTATAGGTAGTAAGTATTTTGTGTTTAGAAATATTAAAGTTATGAATATTGTAGAAATGTTAATATTAGTACTACTTTTAGTCTAACTTATGAAATCAAATAACGATTATGCCGGTAAGTTGTCCATATGAGTCGATTTCCAATTGCATCTGTATTAGTAGGCTAACTGAAGGAACAAAAGTATTACCGTGGAGAAGAATTCCAACTAGTGTTCCAGTTAGTTTGATACGGTTTGTTTAGTTACGGGGAGATTTTCTCAACCTCATTTTTACTTGACCGTGATAGAATTTATTAATACTACTAATACACATGAATGGTTATCAAAACAAAATTTAAATACGTGAGTGATAATTATGTGAATTTTGGACAGATAGCTAGAAACAAATCGTTAAACATGAGTGTATTCGTAAGAGAAATGCTCTAGACTCAATGTTCTGAGTTGCCATAGACTATTTATACCTGACGGCTGATGATGCATACAAGTTAGTTGCAAGTATGCAGTTTATCATAAGGCGGAATACGATTTAATTGAGATATAGTGGTTATACGTTATTGAAATCAGATAGGCTGATGTGTCATATTACTAAGTGATGTGGTGCTGCAAGATGTATTTGGCTAAATAAGTTTTTACAAGATGATTAACAGTGAGTGATGCTCATGTGATTATCAGGGAGAACATAAGTTGTAACCAAGGGGAGTACACTCCCAACTCATGCCTATGATAATAGCTTGAACCTTAGTCAGTGTTGGGGTAAATTCGACATTGATGTTTTCAGTTTGCAGGATATTTGCTCGACTGCTTATACTGATTATTTGCATGCATGATTGTGTCGCTAAACCATCAATTAGACTGACAAAGTTTTGAGATATTTACTGAATGAGCAACTGCTAGAGAAACATACTGTAATCATCTGTAGTGAATGAAGAAAAACAACACTAGTGATAATTATAAGTCAATTTGCTGACCGATTTTGTTAATAGTTTCATTAATTTTATCAATCATATTACGTGATTGTCAAGTCATGACAATGCTTTATGAAGATATCCTGAAACTATTATGTTTAATTAGTTATAGTGTTGATTGAAGATTGGCCAGTGGAAAAATAGGCATTGTTGTTTTAGGTGATTCAAAATTATCAGAAATTTATAACGTTAAAGAATCCGAGACGCCTAATTTAATTATAAATTTCAATTCAGGAATATTTGTTTAATGTTAATTCTAGTAGGCTACGGAGTTTAGATTTTAAAAGTTTGTTCAACCAACAACTACCTGAGGATTTAGTAATTTTACTAGTGCAGTTGATAGTACCTAAATTTTTAATCTTATTATCTAAATTATGTTTGCATTTTAGACTGCTAATATGATAAACCAATCCATAAGTCCAAATACGATTAGCAACAACGACTATGATGGGTTTATTGATAAATCCTTAAGGCGATTCAGATGATTTCTGAATTCAAAAGACATGAAGATATAGTAAAACGTATATACGGGCCAGGTTAACATGCAGGTTGTTGACGTATATGAAAAATTAAAAATAATGAACATGACCAGAAAAACAACTTTAAAGTTAAGACTGCTTGTGAAACTTCAGGCAGGAATATGACGCGTTATAAACATTCCATAAGAAGTTACTGCATTTAGCCTAGGGACACTTACAAATATATGGCAAAAACAGCTAGGAAACATATACATGTTAAGTACAAAAAATCATTAAGTGAAATGGTTGAACTCGCCTGGATTATTTTTGAAAATTAGATTATTCAGTGGACGACATAAATAACGCCATTCGTGAGAAGTAATGATCCAAAAGTATCCAGAATAAAACATGCAGTATGGCAATTAATTCCAGGGTGCTTGATGCTGTTGATGTTTTTGCCACTCGCTCGGATCAGAACAATCGAATGAATCCAGATAATTGTGTCAGCCATTGAACGAGTCATCTAAAACGACCTTATGATTGCAGGAAACTTATGGCTGAAACTCACCGTATGTTTTTAGAGAAGTGTCATCCTTGTTGTTTCGCAATGGAACTCGAGAATATGAAATTAGGCAGGCAGTGGTCGAAGAAAAGGATAGTGCATAGTTTAAAACAGGATGAGGTGTTAAGCGAAGAAACACTAAGAATTAGGTCCAGATAACTATTCAATCCTTGATTGCATTGTTAGCCAATGTATATTTACGCTATTTACAGGTCATATTTGCTAGAGCTTGATGTTTAAACAAGTTTATCTCGCTGAAGCAGGTAAATGCTATTAAAGCTTGTTAACGAACCATCAAAGCTAATTAATTGGTATAGATGATCAACTTTCATTATCGATTGAGCTAGTAAGTTATGTGAACTAATAGATACAACATTACGATAATATATGTGACCATTAATCAAAGGACTATTAGGATACTGGGTTTACAAAAATAAAAACGGATTGAGAAGGTTAAGGTGGAAATAAGGATTAACAATAATAGGTTGCGTTTCTTTAGTTGGGCTCATCAATGTAGAATTTATGGTCTACTATGATATTAGTACTGCTCTAATAATAGACCTAATCCTAAATTTGTAGATTTGTCATGATATGACTGCCTAATCTATAAGATCTTACGTGGAAGTTAAACCATCGACTACACCAACTCACTGTATCGTATCAATTACCAATACATGATGTAGAACAAGGTTAGGCTAGAGAAAGAACAATATATTTAATATGAAAAGAAGATATAAGGTAACATTCAGCAGAGACCACGCCTGCATGGCCGAGCCATGCCGTTCGATCAACTCTAGTCTATTCAATTCATTATTCGCGCCTTCTCCATCGTTAGGTATTTCTTCGCGTTAAATATTGAATACCTATTTTCCGAGTAATCTCGTATTCAGCTTTGAGGATGGTGTGGTTATGGTCCAACGCCACTACAATCTAACATCAATAGGTTCATAATCTCAATCAAAACTTAACAATATCCACAACCCCATACTGATAAGATTTTTGCACGTCCACATTTCTTTTACTTCTGGTAGAAAATATGGGGGCTCAAGCCCAAAACGTTTTGAGTCAGTTATATTAGACTAAACAGAAAATCGGAAAACTAGGGTGATAGTAATAGGATTGAACATTAGATTTGAGCATACCATGTTCCAAGATATCGACATTAATAAATGCACTGTTGAAACTCGAAAATATATGTATCTACGCATAACGCTTTAAAGTAGCGCGTTAAACAAGCACCCGTACTGTAACGGGATTAAAATCATCATGTATGATGTTGTTAATAGATTTTGTTTTCTTTCTATTGCAGGGCAAGCAAGAATAAACGCTTTAGAAGAAGAAGAGCAAGCCCTGCACGCACTAAACTTACAGGATGACTCATAAGACCGTTTTGTAAACTAGCTCTCTTTCTGTACAGACCCCGCGAATTTTAATTTTTAAAAATAAACGACTGTTGGTCTCCGTTCCGCGTTCTCTCTGTGGTGTGAAGTGTTCAGTTAACATTGTGTGTGTTGTGGCTTTAGGTCTTCCCGCCTTCCAGTGACTGCTGATTACACGTGTTACAGTACTAGGTAAACTTGGTAGAAAGGTATATATCAATGTGGTATAAGCCTACCATATGATGAAAGTGGAACAGTGGTAACTTATGAGTGACTTTATTTAAATATTAGTAGTGCAGTCCGAGTTTACATTTAACTGATAATCGAATTGACTATCACAAACGGAGTTAATCAGGACTGCCCATATTTCTCCTTTTTATTTGATTTCACTGAAGTAGTAATATTGAGTTGAGGATTTGAAGTTGTATGTCCCAAAACCGATTAGTTTTTCGTATGCATTTACCCTGATTCATTCCCTGAAACTCCAGCATAGTATTAACTCGTAACTGGCATTCTTTGACTTTATTGGCTCCTTTTGGGCTGCACGTTTTAGATATTTAAAGAAATTGAGATTCAATCTATTTACCTTTCTTTCGGTTTTCTCATGAAGTTTGTGAGCATAGTTTGCCAATTAATTGTAGAGTGGTAAACACTGTCTAATAGAGATTTCATGTGGCTTGTCAATGCTTATAACTTTTTAGTTCAACAATAGCGTACCCTTAGATAAGCCACAAGCTTTAGGTACTTAAATGTTAATTTAGAGAATATTCGAATGTTATTTTTTATCACTGCTATGACATCCGTCATACTACTAGCAAGTGGACCTATTTAATATTATCAGTCGTGTGATTCACTTCATTATCAGTGATCGGTAAACTAATTTCATTGATTTATTCGTCATATATTTACGAAAATACCACTGCATACAGTTTAGAGAAAACTTAGTAAATGTCTGTCTAAAAACAGCATTATTCATGAATATGAAAAGTCTATGCACTCTGCTTACGTCGAGTGGAGACTGTTCTATGGTCGTTATAAACAACTACACTTTAGGGCTAAGATTTGAATAAACTGACATGTCGGAACGTTCTCTCCACTACTTCTTGGGAAACGACTATTAATTTCAAGACATTCCCCTAAGATGGGAAAAATTCACACAATTTATACAGAACTGGGGAATATTGCGACTATTTGATACATTGTCATCTATTTTCACCAACTTTCCCTAAGGAAATCCCTAATTAATTATACCAAACAACCAACATTGGTTGTTAACTTGATTTTTCTTTTATATAAAGGAAAAATCACGGTGAACAAAGGAGAAATAAGGAGGTCGACGGGGTGAATGAAGTGAGAAATTTTATTTTTTCCCCTTGACATCAGTTACTTGAGAGAAGTTTTGACTCCCCGAGTTTAAGTCGCGTTTTTTTTTAAAGTTAAATTACAGGCATCTGAACATGCCGCTTACTGAATAGATTTTTAATAGACCCCTTAAACATAAGGCCGCAATTAAACGCAACTCAATTTCGTAAATGTGCTTTTCAGCTTAGCAACCAATCAGAATGTGGCGGGATTTATTATATCAGCCATCTTTGTACGTAATGGCGGCCGGCTTTCTTCGTTCTGTGCTTCTTTTAGCTATTTCTTTTGTGTAGCTATGTAATTAATGTTTCAATGTGCTAAGATGCTGCAGCTAGTGTAATGTTCTACATGTTGGTGTGAAATTTACTTAGAATCAGCATTGTTTTTTGCTGCTTCTACTCTAGTCAATATATTTCTTCATTCAAGCTGGTTAGTCTTATGTTTTAAAATGGAAATCGGTTTTGTTTTGACTTGTTTTCTAGATATCCAAAGCCGAAGTTCGTTTTTTTCTTAGCTGAAATAACTGTTGCTGCCTCCTGTGACTAACTGTCCGCATGTTCGTTCCTAACTGTCCTTTATGATGTTATCGGCAAAATGAAAGGAAACAATTTCCGGTTTTTAATTTTCTTCAGTATTGCGGAACACAATATCCCACCAACGAGTCAAACTAATACTTAGTGCCTAGCAGTAGGGGATGTCAGTATTGTTTTCGAAAGTACCCAGGCTTCCGACAACCACAGATGCTACCAATCTATTACAGAGGGTTTGTTATGAAAAAATATGCCACATTGCAGTAATGGAGGGGTTGTACGCAATACGTAGTGCGTTAAAGCAATCTTAACATTGAAAAGCCGGAAATCTGCTATCAGTGTGTAGTGTATGATTGGTGATTTGGCCACAAAAGGAAGCCGAAGGGTCATGATCAGGGAGTAACTGTTATTAAACTCAGCTTTTTATAGACCATAATTCACCACTCGCAAATTTGTTATTTTTACGGTGTCATGTCAACCGTTATCGAATATGTTCACCCTTACGATGAAAAGTACGTGCAAATTCTCACCTTCATATTCGAATTAATTTGTGACAACTGTCTTCCAGTTTGAGTGCTTCGTACGCCCTGGGAGACTAGATTCCTACATTATTCACAGTTCCAGTATAACTTTCTCGCGCAGTAAGTTCAAAGTAAACACTAGTCTTTCTAAATAAGCATGTTAAGCTAATATCCGTATTCTCTATTTCAGTTGATCGATGAAGACATGTACCACGTGCATCTGCTGTATATTGCTATTTTACTCCAATTCTAACTGTTATATATCTTCTGAAAAATAAAATTGCTCTATGCAGCAAATACAGACTTATTGTTTTGATGGTGATAGGTGGGTTCATGGGATTTTTAGCAGGACTGTAGTAATATTCTCACTAAAGAGCTGAGTGAGTGCGTAGACCAATGTAAAGTACCATACAGGGTGCCTCTGAATTACTCGTGTTCCATCAGTGTCGGTAGAAGCATTACTTGCTTATCATATGACATTTGGATAAAAAGCTATGAGACTAGACGCAGGGACGGTTAGGATGAGTAACGCGTGTCCATCCATCAGTTTTCGTAGCAAATCATGGTGGCTAGAATAAGTTGTGAGAGGACCCGAGCCTGTAGGTTTCGCAAGAAAGTGACGGAGATATGCACCAAATTACCTTATGAAGAGCGCCTCCAATCACTTAACCTCTACTCATTAAAGTATAGACGTCTTAGAGGTGACCTATTTACTTACAGGATCCTTAACACTTCTGGACATTTTCTTAAACACCTATTTGAGCTTAGTCCCAGAAACTAGAGACACGACATAGCAGAATGGACCATAGACGCGACTTCTACTCCTTAAGAGTTGTCGAATGCTGGAATTCGCTGCCCGCCGAACTAGTCAAAGCGACTTCCCAGGAGTCCTTTGGGAGACGACTGGATCTTTTATTGTTAACATACCTAGGTTCTTGCTTGGAGGTCTCGGTGATCCCCTGCTACTAGACACGTAAGTCTGAACACAGGAATTAGGTGATGAGAGGCTCGGTTATCACAAGTTTCTTGCAACGATTAAGTAGATAAGACAGTAGCATAAGGTTCAAAAATCTATTCGAGAACTTTCATTAAGAATCGAATATGAAACAAAGGTTTAAACCAAGTTCCAGTCTAAAAGTTGAATTTGTAGTGTTAAGCTGCAGTTTTTGTTGTTTTTCCCAAACGAAAGGGTAAAAGAAGTAACTCAAAAAGTACTGGAAGTGGTTGTGAGATTAAAATGGACATCCAGCATCCTTTTTATAATCTGCTGTTAGTTGGGTCTCCCGTAAACAGATCCATAGGGCCATAGTTCTAAGGGCGAAACAGTTCTTAGGATCTGTGAAGACTCAGTCCTGTTGCATTCTAAATGAGAAAACAGTAATGAATTTAGTCAGAAATGTGGAATAGATAAATAACCAAATTACATGTCATTTAGCAAAGAATTTATGCAGTTGTGGTTTACCTTTAGTTCATGAATATTAGGTCAGGTCAGCTATTTATTGTGCAAAGTATAACATAGACTTAATACCGTATCTCAATGCTTTTATTATTTTGCTCTCATTTAAGTATTACCATGTATCTGCATCTAGTTTAACAGGGAGACATACAAGCAGATTTAGTGTTTGATGAACTAAAAGTCACAATTGCCAAAAAGATTCTTAACATTTGTCCACAGCCAACTGCATTTAATTGAGATACAGAACAACCATCTTCTAAGACTGTATACTGCTCTTCTGCGGGCAAATAAAAGCTGACACACTTAGCTATCCTGCTGCCGATGTTATTGCTGGGGAAATTGTTTAATGACAGTGATCATGAAATATGGTCAGTGATAGATGCATAATCTAGAAATAAACACTAAACATACTTATCGCTATCTTATAATGTATGACAGCAACAGTACCAAAAGCACTTTTTTCCCATTTTTAGTCAGACAGTTTTGAATCAGTATACTCATCAGAAACAGGCAACTCTACTTACTAGACTGATCTGTTTCGTTACAGACTTAAAGCACTATACTTAAGTATACCATAATTCTTTCAACCAAACTGAATTGTACGACAACCAAGAATACTAAACTAAGGAAGTGTCATAGTTATTGTTTCATTTGTACAGGCATATTGCTTAAAGTAGTTAAATGGACATAATTAAGACGATAAAACGAAATATAGGCCAATTGAACTTACCGAACACAAGACAAAGAATATATATATTGCTTTCCGACTGAAAACAACAGGCAGTTGTTCATAAAAACATAGTTTATAGTACAATAAACATTTCTACAGTAAAATCATGCACTGACTGTCTATCTGGAAACAATCAACTATGTGAATAAACTCACTATGACTTGAGATATCATCCCAGCATGCATAGGACGTGCACTGTAACGCAGTCGAACGTGGCGAATAAAAATATAAAAAAAGATCAAAATTAGCTATATAATCTAGTTATTTAATTAAAAATACATTATGAAATGACAAAATCTGTGGTTACTTGAACGCACAGATGACCGATACATTAAGTTTACATGGTTGCGTTGCGGATAAGATCACCCAAACATAATATATCATTTCATCAGCGAAGAGGAACATTTTCCTACGCACATGTTCAAATGTGCTGACATAGGAAATTTCCTGTGATGTTTAGAAAATTTTTCCGACATTGTAAAGGCAACCATAAATGGCTTACAAATTGTTCACGTGGTTGTAGTTCGGAAGCCATAAAAACATGTTTACACCCTATAACATTTATCCAGGATCCGCAGCATAATGATAGTTATGATCGGACACTAACACCATGGGGGACCATTCTGGAACAAACACCTCTCTGAATGCCTGGGCTGTGAAATCAGAATTCGGTTCAAATGGTTTTGGACGGAAGTGAAGGGGCTTTCGCTTAACGCAATTACTTATTTAGTAGCAGTGGATCACCAACACTTCCAGGCACGAAATAGGTATATCAACGATAATAGAGGGAAGGTTAATTGGTAAATCATAATAAGATATTATCCTTAGTCCTCAAGAATAGGTCATGTTGCCTCTTAAAGTACTCCTGAGAAGTCGCTTGGACTAGCTCAGTCGACAGCGAATTCCAGCGTTTCACAACTCTTGGGAAGCAGAATTTGTCTCTAGTTCCTGGGTGTTACCTTTAGGTTTGTGTCGGAGCTAAGCTTAACTGGGTGTTTAAGGGGATGTTCAGAAGTGTTAAGGATACTGTAGGCCATTAGAAGGTCACCTCTAAGACGCCTATACTCTAACGGGTAAAGGTTTAGTGACTGGAAACGCTCTTCATAAGGCTTGAATTCGAGTCCGCGAACTGATTTCATGGCTCGCCGTTGGATACTCTCCAAAGTATCCTTCTCCTTTTCGAATGAAACTGTTGAAGATTATGTGGAAATCTCTTCCGTCAAACTGGCCCAGAATGCGCTTCATTGTTACCAGTGCGAGGTTTACTCGAAAAGCATTTTTGTCACAGTTATCGTAAGATTTGAAATCGTAGAGTACCAGAACTCCAAAATCTTTTTCGACTCGGAATACTACTAGAGAGGAGTTTCCTAAGTTGAAACTGTAGTCTGCAATATGTCTCAGATGGACTACTTTACATATTGAAGTGTTAAAGGTAAGTCCGTTGTCGTCTGCTCGAATTTGAAGTCGGGCCAAATCGTCCTGCATTGCCAGTATATCCTCACGTACGCGTATCTCTCTCCAAAGTTTCACATCATCAGCAAAAAGTAATAAGTCTGACGATACCTGTTGTGGAAGGTCGTCTATCAAAATTAAGAAAATAAGATATCCTGGTATTAAATACTGGGGGACACCACTAGGACCCACCATAGCCTCCGAGAAACTGAGGTACGACCTGACCTCAGAATGTCGACTTTTTAGATACGAAGTAAGCCAATCAATTAAAGGTCATTTGATACCTAACAAATTGAACTTATTGATTCCTTCAGTTGTATATTATGTAAGTCTTATCTTTTTTCAATTGAGATGGTAGTATTCGTATTGAGAATGATACAGGTATTCAGTGTTTGACAACGCTTCTACCAGTAACACCTTCTAATATACTTTGTTCCCACCGAGAGAAATCAAAAGACAGAGTCGAGGAGATCGGAAGAGTGTATTTAGCGGTAACCAATATATCGAGAATCTCTGATCTAATCTGGCTAGCGATTGCGGTAGATGTTGAGCACAGCGTTTCCACACGTGATCTGGTGCGGATGCATGACCGAGCGATTTCAGCTAGATGAGTCCACTAAAACATATGGTCAGCATCCAATGTCGAAAACCTACAGAGCTATTTAGTTTGGGGATTTATTTACCTCTACTGTATAATATAATAGTGTTTACTTTTCTTACACCTTCACTGAATTTTCACGTTTACCGCTGAACTGCAGTTATATTGTTTAGTTCATACATAGTACTCATGGCAGTTATTCATCGAGTTCTGTGTTCATAATCACAAGTCTCATGGAGAAATTGAGGTCCCATGAAGTGAGTAACCTAGAAGTATCAATCGCATACTTCTATGAATTCCTTTCAATTTGATGGTAATACTTTAGTTATAAAGACACCTGAATTCCGTAGAAATTCACTAAAACTATACTTCATGAGTACCAAAGTGAGTAAAATGTGTATTCCGAACTTCTTTAGCAGTCACTAGCAAAAGCATAATTATTGTTGAGTTAAACAAGTGAACAAATAGCTCAAAACAGATTCCTTAGATCAGAACCAAAACTTTTGTTGCATAAGAACACAGCAGACGTTTTAAAAATGCAAATCACGTTAGGATTAAACTTCCCGTTCGAAAAGCGCGTGGACATTCAACCAAGTGGAGTGCTCTTCGTTTTTGTTAATTACCATTAATTTGTATTGGCCTCCTTTTCATTAGAGAACGCGACTGGTTTAATGGAAAGAATTATTATTATAACCAATTGTATCAGTGATTGTTTTGCTTGTTTTTTTGACTTTACTAAATACATTAATCTTTGCGTTGATTTTGACCTTGAACGAATACGGTTACGTTCAGTACTCATTTGGCATGATCTTGGTATTCTTTTGATACACGAGATGGCCAAAAAAGACATCTCGACTACAGCTATCAACTGCCTTCTGATATTTGGCTTACGAAGTATCTTATCGGTTAACTGATACGTAGTCTTCCTATAGTGGTGATCATAGTCAAACGCGATGACGCTGCATTATAAAATACATCATCCAACGCATGGTCTTAGGAAGGCTCATTTTTGCTAACTGCGGCGGACAGATGAACAAACATCCGAGCTCGAAAACGGAAGTTTTGTGTGAAAATCAGTCAATACATACACTTGTAATTTGTTCCTATTGATCCTTCATCCGTACATTTGGTTAGTTTCTTTGACGACATTTGATGTGGTAATATTCATATTTTATTATAGTTTTTCTTTTTCTTACGCTGTCTCTGGGTCCCCATGTTTATCCGTGAACTGCATTTATATTGTTTTAGTTGATACTTAGTTTTGATGGCAGCCATATTGATTTGTTTCCCCTTTGATTGTGTTGCTTGCAGTGACTAGAATTGTGCATTTTGATTGTGAATTGAAACACTCTTCCAGAATTAGAAACACTCTGTGTTATAAAACAGCCAGATATTATTTTTTGATCGAATTTGTACATGATCTATCCAGAAGGGATAGAATAACATTCATTTGTTGCGCTTGATTTGATCACTAATTGAACAACTATAGGTTGGATAACTGGGTGAACTGTCGTTTACCCAATCATCTTGTTTTGGTCTCAACTGGACAATAACGCGTATCTAAACTACTTAGACAGTTGTTCTTCAGTTCAAACCTCAGTTCGCTTTCTACACATGTATAAAGAATTAACATCTCTTATTAGCAATTCACAGCATCTTCGTATGGATATACTGTGTCCAGTAATCCCCAAATTTGATGCTTCAGTGAGTCTTACCATAACGTTAAGATCTAAAGATTTTAAGTTTTTGGATATAATGGACTCTATACTACCTGTGTCCCCAATCAAGTCATGAATCGAATCAAGGGATGTATATGATCGCTTTTGAATATGAACATTACCTTTCGAAGTGGTGTCCGATCTCATCATATTTATAATACTTTCCGAAATATCTAAATAGTTAGTTATGTTAGAAATGAGCGATAATGAAGTACTGAAGCCAGATGGACAAAAAGCAGCGACTAGCTTCAATAGACTCGGGATTTCAACTATTGAAATTACTAAAATCTCCACAAAACCTTTTCTAACACTATTTTATTTTTGTTTACCCAAAGATGTCGTTTAGTGTAAGGCTACTTTTGAAAATGAAATATGTAATAATTTATACGAATATTCGTCAAGATTAGAACGGATATTTTGACGGTAATTGAGCGCCGAGTATAGAGAAGTCATTATATGTGAAAATTATATTTGAAATATTCTCAGCGATTGAAATTTAACTAATTCCAACGTTTCGTCCAGCTAACTTGTCTGGACTTCTTGAGGGTAATAGTCAAACTCAAAATTATTAAAGAAATATATAGCTTTTAACAATCAGGATTATTATGTGTTTTACCAATCATATGGATGTTGATTTTTTGTAAAATACGAAACAATGAGTCAATCCATGTGAAAAATTCAACTACATGGAAATAATTAACTGAGTAACAAATCGTATGTGTGTAGTTATATATGTATGTGTGAGACATTGATATGAAGGAATAAATAAAGTTCAAGGATGAAAAACTGATAACGAAACATCGATGTACATGTCAAAACATAAATTGTATTGTTTAAAGAGCTCATTGAATTCTTTCAAAAATAATAACGATGCATGTGGTATTAAAAAACAGCTTTAAACTAGAGATAGGTTCCAAATTTTTTACTTGTCAAATGAAATTTGCCAGTTGGATACCATCTTTTCTGTTCAGGCTGTTCTTGTTCGTCCATATATGCAGCGCTTCTGCTGTCAATCTTTCTTTATGGGTGTTAAAACCTTTCTGAAGTATTTTGGTCCCTTCAAAATTAATCTTGTGTCCTGTTTCTAACGCATGTAACGCTATCGCTGATTTATTTCCAAGTTTCTTTAAATCAATCGAGGATTTTGGAACCTTTTTCAAGCATTGCTTGTTCCTTCAATTGCTTGGACGTTTCTCCAACATAGGTAGCATTACAGTCATGACAGTGAATCTCATATACAATGTTCTGTTGTTCTTCCTTTGCTAACTTGTCCTTAACTTTCACTAATGTCGATCTTAATGTGTTATTCGCTCTAAAATACACTCTTATATCATGTTTGTTTAGAATCCGATTGATTTCTTCTGATGTTTCACTACGGTAAGGTATGACTACGGTGTGTGCAATATGTAATACTTTATAATTTCCATTGGGTTTCCCTGACCTACAGAATTAAGCTGTCAAATAGTATTTACAACCTCAGGAAATCTATGAATCAATTAAAAAATAACTCATCTGTTTGAGAATATTTACTGATAATAAAAATCTTTTTTAAGTCATCCGTGCATATCCTACAAAGAATGAAAAATGAGCAAAGTCACTAATAATCCCAATAGCAAACATCCTTCAAATCCTGAAATATAATACCCTGGAGATGCATACTAGAAGTATAATGCCAGATGAATTATTTCACTGGATACTGAAATGACAATAACACTTTCACTGACAATTTATTACAAGTTGAAATAAATCACTCATATAATAAAACCAACAATACAGAAGTATTAGATTATGTTTACAGTTATTGTTAATATGACTATTTGTTTATTGTGAAAGTGAATCCTTGTAGTATGATTTCACTTACTACATAACCTCATGTATTCATTAATTACTTACAACCCTCTTTATTAACTCTAATGACTAAAACAGCAAACAAAATACAACAGAGATAAGCAGTAAACTTATCTGAAAAATCACACATTTGAAAAACACTTAAGAATAAGTATACTATTATACAGTAACATTAATGATATGTGAATTTTGTCAAACAATGTACAGTTCATAGAATAAACATTTTAGCTTCGAGAAAGACAAAATAAAGCAAGTGCATGTACCTTACAATAGATGTGAATAACCAATAGAAATTACACAAAAACAAAACAACAATAATAAAGACATCATCAATAATACTAACAGAAACTACTTATTGTATTTTTCTTTAAAGTTTACATAAACAAAAGAGAATTGGTAGAAATGCTCCAACCGATACTATAATAGGTAAAATTAAATAGGAATAGTCCACAGAAGCATAAGGATCTTTTGCTCTTGGTGTTCTAGATGGTCTCTGTTGCACAGATTCCAGGTCTTCTTCATCATCATCATCAGAATCAGATAACTTATGAGGATGTAACACCTGTTGATCAAATGTTTCTACTTCTTCTAACGGTGGTAATTGAGGGACATCTAGGTAATGGAAAGATACTTAAAATGATTTACGACATATTAAGTTCATACTAGGAACAGAAGCGTATAAACACTAGTTAGCTAATAATTTACTTCATCCGGAAAACACATTGAAAATCAGGTAACAAATCAACTGGAGTTAAAAAGAATAACCATACGATTCCGACACAATGATCTAAGTATCATGTCGCATAAAGTAAGTCTTGAGAGTATTCAAGTTAAGCTAGATCTCTTAAATCACCGTCAAAAACCATCTTGAAATCATGGTTTCTCAACATCTCCATATAAATCATGAGATGATAAGGGACAAGTGAACAAATGCATAACTCTACACTTATCACAAAGTGATGAGTTTTGACAACTTCTTTTTGGAAAAATTGTCTATAAAAAATAATACTATACTAGAGAACAACCACACGCTTATACATTAATTCAATAAACAAACCGTATGCATACATCAAACCCTATTAGTATTTGGACATAACTACAATAGACACTAAAATCGGCACCTCTGAAATTGTTTTTACAGCTTAAAAACTATCCAATGAAATCCCTAAACCCATGAAATTCATTCTAAGAAGGTTAAAGAGACGAAAGTACATTTGTCTAGATTGACATCTAAGATAAGATGTGAAAATTGATACCCTGAATAAAAATATTTTACGCACTCAGTAATGAGCTTCAGTCATTGTAGGGCCTCACCGGTTTCTTTGTAAACAGCCATTGAACAAAACTGTTTTTCAAGAGTTATGATATTCCCCACTTTAATAAAGTACACAAACGATTAAGCTGCATGACCTAATTCCAAGATCTTAAATAGTTATACAGAATCTTTATGAAAATTAATAAGACAACTAGTATTGATATCAAATATAAATGTTTGACACACAATTACGAAACTTTGTTTAGTTATTTCACCTGGTTCACGTTGATTGGATTAAAAACTGATTTGTCTCTTTCAATCAACATCTGAAAACTCAAATCGATTTTATCAGCCAAATGACCAAGTCAGGTTGAATCACTATTTTGAAAACATTTAACAGTGTCAATGCGTATTTAGCTGATAATAATCTTATACAGCATGGGTATGACGCTAACGTTATGAGTAACCAGAACTAATTAATGCCGATTACAATTTTTGTGTTTGTTGGTGAATTGTTTGAACTACTAAATATGTTAGGATGTATGTATTATTTGCTTAGTTCAAAGAGCCTAAAAATGTGACTTTTAGGCAAAACATAGCTTGCGCCTATTTAGTGCTGATGTTAGACAAGGAAGTAACCAAAGTGGTTCTCGTGAAATCGAAATCCATAATATATATACTGAAAGTAACCGAGTATAGAAACGGAACTAGCAAAGATTATTGAGATGATTGAGTAAAATAACTATTGATTCTAAACTATAACAAAACAGTATACATAAGAAAAGATTACCTTCTATTGAGCCTTTAGTAACAACAATAGCATTGATTTTCGGATTATCAAATTGAGTCTTAATGAAGAAATAAATAGAATATTATCAATTTTAGGTTACTTTAATAAAGTCCACAGTAAAATGATCGTCATCGATGTTGGCTGTATGTTCACCAATATATATTACTCCATCTTTTATTTTAAGTGGCACATTTAAATCGAACGCAGTAGCAAAGCCAACTTGACCGAAAATATCCAAGTTTTGAACAAGTGGGAATGAATTTTGAATATGAACATCGAATACCTGGGGTGATATCACGAAACATGATAGAGATTCAGTAATGATTGATTTATTACTTATCTACTTAAACTTATAAACATTTATACAAGGAGGCACCAAATATATATGCGCTGAGCTGGAATACTTCCCGGGCATCCAAACCGAAACAAGTACTTTTCTTAGGAGGCCACTCCCGGTGCCTTTGACCTAAAGGTTTAATCCACAAGGCAGTGGAACAACTTAAGGAGATAGAGTCCCATAGTACCCGGTGACCAACAATAGGTTCTATACATCATTTGTGCGCTCAGGATCCTGAAGTACATGTGGACTATCGGTTTGGAATCAGGGTCTTGCAACTCCCCCACATTTCGTAAACAACACCCAGGCCGAGAGAAGGCAGTGAATGTGTCTTCCCTGACAGTGTCTGTATACACATGCCGATGTAAGAGCATTTCCCTCAGAGGAAATGACTGATTAAATACTAGCAAACGTTTGCTGGAATTAATTATATGAAATTAATAGTTATGGAATATCCTGAAAGTGAGTTTATTCAATTTTTTTAATTCAAACTAATGATTCAATATACACAAAAATTCTATCTTTGACCTAAATTTCGTAGTGCATGCGACGGCCATTTATCAGCTAACTTATACTGTATTAAGTTACTGCACTATATATTTTACAGACGCTATGTTGTAACACAGAACTTAGCTTGTTGTTTTCATTGCGACTCATATTTATATAATGATTTCTGTATTAACTCCCTTTTTATTATCAACCGGTAATGATTAGTACCGTTAGTATAGTTTAATACTAACCTCTGTAATTAATGTATATCAGTACGTGAATTTTAATCACGGAATGATTATAACTGAAAAGCATAATGTCTTGGTACAAAAATATAAATGAACTAGGTTTAAGTACTTAAGTACACAAGAAATCGATAGGTAACACAATGCGCTTATTATCAACTGTTAACGAGTTCATTTTTCGAAAAAAGAAAATACTGTACAGACATGATTTAAACTGTTGTGTGTGTTTAGGAAAAATTTTTAAACCGATTTATCTACATATGAATAAGATAAGAAAAACGCATATCTGCATAAAAAGGAAACAAAAATAGTATTGACGAGCAACAAGTGGAAAGACCCATTAGAACTGAATTGAGTAGCGAGAAAACCAAAATAGGTTCCAGGAACAGCTGAGGTCACAATTAGGTAGTTCTGAAAACGAGGTTGACCCAGATGTTGCTTGGAAAGCTATACAAACAGCTGTAGAAACAGCAGTGACATCTATCAGCGATTTAAACCACACGGTTACAAAGAACCAATGGATTTCTTCAGGGTCTATTGCACTGATGGATTCTCGTAAACTCATCCCATCAGGCTCTGAACACGATGACGAGCGACAAAAAAATCAGATCTAGGTTAACCAAAAGTCTAAGGAACGAACGTGAGCAGTAGTGTGCTACAAAAGCAAAAGAGATGGAAAAGGCGGCGGCTATAGTGAACACAAGACAGCTCTACAGACTAATAAAAGAAACTGGAATCAATAAGTCAAGTATAAGTCAGACTATTTCGGAAAAAGAAGACAACCTCATCTGCTCTCAGTCCAGACGTTTAGAACGATGGGCGGAACATTTTAGAGAACAGTTCAGCTGGCCTTCAGCTACTCTACAACTACCCTCCATTCCCAGACAATGTGGATGGAACATGCAAAGTAGGTCCCCCAAATCTAGCAGAAGTTCAAAAGGCTATGGCTAATCTGAAACGAGGAAGAGCAGCTGGTTCAGATGGATCGGCTCCAGAGGTCTTTAAGGATTACCGATTAGGTTGACTAATATTTTAGCTAAAATCTGGGAGTTGGACGTAATCACATCTGACTGGTCACAATCACTTATCGTCCCAATATATAAGAGAGGGTCAAGATCATCCTGTGATAGCCAAAGAGACACTGCCACAGAACCTCGCGGTCTACGGAGTCAAATGCTGCTTTTAAGTCAAGAAAGACCACCATTGTCGGACGCCGATAAGTATGCCTGTTTTCTAGAACCTGATGAATGGTGAATATGTGTAGGGTGCAACCATGACTAGGTCTGAAGCCAGCTTGATTCTCTCGTGTTTGCAGTTCACGAGTCTTAGTTAGGCGTCCGATAATTATCTAGGCTAGTATTTTAGATACTATATTAGTTAAACTAATCCCTCTTTGGCTATCACAGGATGATTTTGTCCCTCTCTTATATATTGGGACGATAAGTGATTGTGACCAGTCAGATGTGATTACGTCCAACTCCCAGATTTTAGCTAAAATATTAGTCAACCTAATCGGTAATCCTTAAAGACCTCTGGAGCCGATCCATCTGAACCAGCTGCTCTTCCTCGTTTCAGATTAGCCATAGACTTTAAACTTCAGTTAGAATCGAGGGACCTACTTTAATCTTCAATTCAGGCTGTGGGTAGTTGTTGATTAACTGAAGACCAGCTGAACTGCTTTATAAAGTGTTCCCCTCATCGTTCTAAACGTCTCGACCGAGAGCAGATAAGCGTCGTAATTTTCCGAGATTTTATCACACTTGACTCCTTAATTACGATTTCTTTTATTAATCTGAAAGGCTGTCGTCTTATCTACAGCCTTTGCCTTCTTCACCTATTTTGCTGTCGTTCCCCACCACTGGTCACGATCATTTTGTAGACTTTTGGTTAACCTAGATCTGATTTGTTTTCGCTCGTCATCGTGTTCGGATCCTAATGGAATAAGTTTACGAGAGTCTATCAGTGCAATAGATGTAGCAGAAATCTAATGGTTTTTGGTAACCCTTTGGTTTAAATCAACAGATGTCACTGCTGTTTCTACAACTGTTCGTATATCTTTCCAAACAACATCTAGGTTAGCTTCGTTTTAAAAATTGCCTAAATTTGACTTCAGTTGTTCATTAAATTTACCGTTAACTTTCTTGTCGCTGAGTTCAATGCTAATAAGTCTTCTTAATATGACTTTTCTGCGTAGGCACAATCGAATGCATGATCGTATTAGAGCATGATGAGAGTCTAAACATGTATTCCAGAACGCGTGGCAGTCTCCTACACAAAGCATATATCGAAGTAATGTGCACGAAATCCACACGCGACAAGAAAGACTAACCAAAATTCCGTTTTTGAATATCAACAGCATGATAATTCAAACCTTTACTAGCAGTAATATCCGTAACTACCTTAGTTATTCATTTCATGCAAAATAAGAAACAAACTAAGTCGAATTCAATACACAAAAATATTTAAAGGTGCTTAGCTGTGGCACTGACATTGAAACGAAAACTTTGAGATATTGACAATAAAATAAACCGAAGAAACTGGATTCACTGTCCAGTGAGAGAATACATGAATTATTTAACTCACTTTTTGATAACGCTCAGTAAACCAAACCTCAGAAAATTTCAACGTAAGAATGTATTCTCCATCAGATGTTATCGGAATAGGATAAGAAAAGTCTTCGTTGTGATACCGTTCAGTTTGATAGATTATATGATCTGCTGAGGGGACACGATTTATTGCGAACGAGCGGCCGTAGTCCGATGCAGTACCCATGTTTAAGAAATCAGCTTTATATTCTACTCCATGTGAATCGATGTGTTTAGGGCCACCACAATTAACGGCCCATACTACTTCCCCACGAACATAGTCAAGAAATAGGAGGGAGAAGAATATTATAAACATTGGTTTAGGAAGATCGATTCAATGTTGCCAATAAAATACTAGGTGTACACCCTGAAGTAGAAAGTGTGGGGTAAAGTAAATGTTAAAAAAGGAAACCATCTCAGAAATGCAAACATACACATTACACTAAAACTAATATTCGAATATGAATTAATTTTATGTGATCATTATTATTTAATCCATTAAAAATTTTGATTCTGTAAATATAATTACAGATTTACAAAATTTCATGCGGAAATGATGTGATTTTGGTCTTTATAATTCGCAGTCAGGTCTATCAGGGTGATGTCAAACAATATTTTTCAGATTACAGAATAATTCTTTTTAGAAATTTCATGCAATTGGTTCCCTTTATGAATTTAAATAGAGCAAGAACAAACATTGATGCAAAATAGTATGAATTCATAATATTTCGAGATTTCTCATCAGCTGCTTACAACCAAAAATGTGATAGAATTTTTACATTGGGATAGTATGAAACAATTGACATGAGTGTAAGTAACTGGATTACAATAATAACTATATATATATATATATATATATATATATATATATATATATATATATATATATATATATATATATATATATATATATATATATATATATATATATATGCTAGAACAGGTCAGAGTTTAAAAAAATGGAAGTAATTTTGGGTGGGTGGTGTAATAGTTTGGTGAAGCTCATAAATTGTGTGATAATTTTAGCGATTAATGGGATTGAATAATGATAAGACAGGTCACGTAATAATAAATAAATAGAAGTTGAAAAGTTAAGACAACTTAACCTCGAAATATTATGAATCCATACTATTCTGCATCAATGTTTGTTCTTGCTCTATTTTAGTTCTTTTTAAATATTTCACTTCTGAAAACGTCCACAATGAAATAGCAAAAAATATTTAAGTATTTCGTTGTTAAGACAACGTTAAGCAATATCAGTAATTCGAAAACGTTTAGCTAATGAATATTGAAAACTCCAATTTTGAGATACATTGTCCAAAATCTTGGTGGATTTTACTTCAGTGCTGACTGACTACGTGGCATTCACCTTACATGTGACTTTATAATGATTATTTTTTATTCAGAACGTTTAGGTCTTTGGTGATCACTGGGTACTGCAGCAGATGAGTTATTTTGAAACTGATTTAGAAACATTGAGTAAGCAGTATAGACTACATCTATCTCCCACAAACTTGCACTTACATGTACATAACGTGAGAACTAGGTTTTAAAAAGGCATAAAGAGGATATGCAACAAGAATGTAGTATGCTATTGTTGCAAAGAAATAGGAGTACGAGATCGCATGACTAGTAAATGGAAGAGTAAGGTGTAAAATAAAAAGAAACCGAGTTTTAAAAAATACGACTGAGATACGTCCATTCCGGTTAACAAGGTTTAAAATACACATATAAATAGTACAGTAGAAAAACTACAAAAAAACCTACTGCTGGCTTATATTATGAACCATGTGATGGGGATTTAGTGACCAGAAAAGTGTTATCTACTAAAAAAACCCTCAGTCACACACCCATATTTTATACCTTTTTGGATGGATATCTGGTTCAGGTAAATAGATTGTAGCAGCCAGGTAATATTAACTTTCATTCAAAAGTCATAGCTCAAAGACAAATGCGTAATATTTGGTTTGTTGACTACTATCTATAAAGCTCACAGTAAAAGCTAAAACACTTCAGACTGGTGAAAATCAGCATCATATTAAACAAGCCAAATTAAACAAGCATCAATTTTCCGCCAGTTGACACCCAAAATCACTTTGATGGTGGAGGTTAGCAGCGCAAAGATGCCAGAATAATACACTGTATGTGACTCATTGTTTAACACAACAATCACTAATCTTAAGGTACTCTTTGGAGTTATACGACTATAAACGTAAATGTTAACCTGTGATAGCGTAGGACGAGTCGTAAAATATCCAGAAATCTTGTTAGATATCTAGAAGCACTGATAACATATCATGATGTAGATAATTTCAATGTAACTTTTAACGTATTATTTTCATCCAAGGACAATGTATTTTCACAAGCTGTGCTCAATTCAAGAGTAATAAGAAATATATGCATGTTTGTTTGATATTTCATAAACCGAAAGTCAACAAGTTAACGTTGCCGTATCTATTTAGATAAGAATGTCTATTAATCCCTTAAGAACTTACTCTAGAAATGACACGACTACCCGACCTTCAATTCAAACGGAAGGTAACAAAGTAATTAAATATACAATTGAGAAGTCCAATCATTAGGTTCACATATGTGTTTTGAGGACTGAAGTCGAGCGCAACACTGTTTTGTGTAAATGGTTCCAAGAATTGACGGACCGGTGTGAAAACCTGTATGTTGCGTATATTTTGTTCGTTCTTGGATTTTCTACTCACCTGCTATGTCCCTTGAGATGTCCCACTATAGTGGGTAGAGAAAAAGAGGATATATCCAGTCCAAAATCGTTTGTTGATGCTCAAAAAATCAATTAATATGTTTCCCATTTAAACGAGTCGTCTATTTTTGGCACATTATTAGATGCTTTGCTCAAGCTTACACAACAACATTCACGGATTTTCAATTGCTTAAGGCCTCTATTCATTCCTCCCTTACTATAAGGATGTTTGTCGTGCCAGATAAACGGCATTATGATTATTCTTTTCAGTATTTTAACTACAACACTGATGAGGTTGACAGGTCTGCAGTTTGATGGAGTTGCTTTTGTCCCGTTTTATGTATTGGAGTGATGAATGGGGTGATCTTATCCGCAACGCAACCATGTAAACTTAATGTATCGGTCATCTGTGCGTTCAAGTAACCACAGATTTTGTCATTTCATAATGTATTTTTAATAAAATAACTAGATTATATAGCTAATTTTGATCTTTTTTTATATTTTTATTCGCCACGTTCGACTGCGTTACACTGCACGTACATTGCATACTGGGATGATATCTCAAGTCATAGTGAGTTTATTCACATAGTTGATTGTTTCCAGATAGACTGTCAGTGCATGATTTTACTGTAGAAAGGTTTATTGTACTATAAACTATGTTTTTATGAACAAAGGCTTGTTGTCTTCAATCTTTAAGCAATATATATATTCTTTGTCTTCCGTTCGGTAAGTTCAATTGGCCTACATTTCGTGTTTTTGTTTTATAGTCTTAATTATGTCCATTTAAATACTTTAAGCAATATGCCTGTACAAATGAAACAATAACTATGACACTTGCTTAGTTTAGTATTCTTGGTTGTTGTATAATTCATTTTAGTTGAAAGAATTATGGTATACTTAAGTATAGTGCTTGAAGTCTGTAACGAAACAGATCAGCCTAGTAAGTAGAGTTGCCTGTTTCTGATGAGTATACTGATTCAAATCAGTCGGATTAAAAATAGGAAAAAAGTGCTTTTGGTACTGTTGCTGTCATACATTATAAGATAGGGATAAGTATGTTTGGTGTTTATTTCTAGATTGTACATCTATCACTGACCATATTTCATGATCACTGTCATTAAACAATTTCCCCAGCAATAACATCGGTAGCAGGATAGCTAAGTGTGTGAGCTTTTATTTGCCCACAGAAGAGCAGTATTCCGTCTTAGAAGATGAGTGTTCTGTATCTCAATTAAATGCAGTTGGCTGTGGACAAATGTTAAGAATCTTTTTGACTACTAGGACTTTTAGTTCATCAAACACTAACTCTGCTTGTATGCCTCCCTGTTAAACTAGATGCAGATACACGGTAATACTTAAAAGAGAGCAAAATAATAAAAGCATTGAGATACGGTATTAGGTCCATGTTATGCTTTGCACAAGTAATAGCTGACCTGACCTAATATTCATGAACTAAAGGTAAATCACAACTGCATAAATTCTTTGCTAAAAAACATGTAATTTGGTTATTTATCTATTCCACATTTCTGACTAAATTCATCACTATTTTTTTCATTTAGAATGCAACAGGAGTGAGCCTTCACAAATCCTAAAAACTATTTCGCACTTGGAACTATGGCCCTGTTTACTGGAGACCCAACTAACAGCAGATTATAAAAAGGATGCTGGACGTTCATTTTAGTTTCACAACCACTTCCAGTACTTTTTGAGTTACTTCTTTTACCCTTCGTTTGGAAAAACAACAAAAACTGCAGCTTAACATTACAAATGCAACTTTTAGACTGGAACTTGGTTTAAACCTTTGTTTGATATTCGATTCCTAATGAAAGTTCTCGAATAAATTTTTGAACCTAATGCTACTTTGTTTTACATACTTAATCGTTGCAAGAAACTTGTGATAATCGAGCCTCTCATCACCTAATTCATGTGTTCAGGCTTCCGTGTCTAGTAGCAGGGGATCACCAAAACCTCCAAGCAGGAACCTAGGTATGTTAACAATAAAAGATCCAGTCGCCTCCCAAAGGACTCCTGGGAAGTCGCTTGGACTAGTTCGGCGGGCAGCGAATTCCAGCATCCGACAACTCTTAACGAGTAGAAGTTGCGTCTACAGTCCATTCTGCTTCGTCGTGTCTCTAGTATCTGGGATTAAGCTCATGTAGGTGTTTAAGAGAATGTCCAGAAGTGTTGAGGATCCTGTAAGTAAATAGGTCACATCTAAGACGTCTATACTTTAATGAGTAGAGATTAAGTGATTAAAGGCGCTCTTCATAAGGTGATTTGGTGCATATATCCGTCATTTTCTCGGGAAACCTACAGGCTCGGGTCCTCTCACAACTTATTCTAGCCACCATGAGTTGCCACGAAAACTGATGGATGGACACGCGTTACACATCCTAACCGTCCCTGCATCTAATCTCATAGCTCCTTATTCAAATGTCATATGATAAGCAAGTAATACTTCTACCGACACTAATGGAACACGAGTAATTCAAAGGCACCCTGTATGGTACTTTACATTGGTCTACGCACTCACTTAGCTCTTTAGTGGGAATATTACTACAGTCCTGCTAAAAATCCCATGAACCCACCTATCACCATCAAAACAATAAGTCTGTATTTGCTGCATAGAGCAATTTTATTTTTCAGAAGATATATAACAGTTAGAAATGGAGTAAAATAGCAATATACAGCAGATGCACGTGGTACATGTCTTCATCGATCAACTGAAATAGAGAATACGGATATTAGTTTAACATGCTTATCTAGAAAGACTAGTGTTTACTTTGAACTTACTGCGTGAGAATGTTATACTGGAACTGTGAATAACGTAGGAATCTAGTCTCCCAGGGCGTACGAAGCACTCAAACTGGAAGACAGTTGTCCCAAAATAATTCGAATATGAAGGTGAGAATTTGCAGGTACTTTTCATCGTAAGGGTGAACATATTCGATAACGGTTGACATGACACCGTAAAAAACACAAATCTGCGAGTGGTGAATTATGGTCTATAAAAAGGTGAGCTTAATAACAGTTAGTTACCTTTTTACTTTCTGATCGTGACCCTTCGGATTCCTTTTGTGGCCAAAACACCAAACATACACTACACACTGATAGCAGATTTCCGGCTTTTCAATGTTAAGCTTGCTTTAACGCACTTCGTAATGCGTATACCCCCTCCATTACTGCTATGTGGCATATTTTTTCATAACAAACCCTCTGCAATAGATTGGTAGCATCTGTGACTTCGTCTATGGTTGTCGGAAGCCTGGGTACTTTCGAAAACAATACTGACATCCCATACTGCTAGGCACTAAGTATTAGTTTGACTCGTTGTGGGATATTTTTGTCCGCAATACTGAAGAAAATTAAAAACCGTAAATTGTTTCCTTTCATTTTGCCGATAACATCATAAAGTACGGTTAGGAATGAACATGTGGACAGTTAGTCACAGGAGGCAGCAAACAGTTATTTCAGCTAAGAAAAAACGAACTTCGGCTTTGGATATTTAGAAAACAAGTCAAAACCAAACCGATTTCCATTTTAAAACATAAGACTAACCAGCTTGACTGAAGAATTACATTGACTAGAGTAGAAGCAGCAAAAACCCAAAAAACAATGCTGATTCGAAGTAAATTTCACACCAACATGTAGAACATTACACTAACTGCGGCATCTTAGCACATTGAAACATTAATTACATAGCTACACAAAAGAAATAGCTAAAAGAAGCACAGAACGAAGAAAGCCGGCCGCCATTACGTACAAAGATGGCGGATATAATAATTCCCGCCACATTCTGATTGGTTGCTAAGCTGAAGAGCACATTTACGAAATTGAGTTGCGTTTAATTGCAGCCTGATGAATGCATCCTTCCAGTCCGTAGGTGACAAATCATGGTCAAGTTACATATTGAATATAAAAGTTAGTGAGGCTACAATTTGTCTCAGGATTTCGGAGTGTAGTTCTTTCGATCTTGTTGACTTTTTCGTGACTAAAATGCCAAGGTTCTTTAATACGTCGTCTCGAGCAAAGTCTACAGTGAGCAGGCGGTTTGTTGATTTCGTATTTTGGTCTAGGTCTTCGTGTAAAGGGGCTCCTGAGTGAAAACTGCCCAAAATAGTTTTCAAACACCTGTGCTATTTCCTAATCATCTTCTATCATTTCAGAATTGCTCTGTCATTATTTAGGTGGTGTATCCAGTGCGGCATCCTTGTTCTGTAATTTATGTACGAGAATAGTCTCTCTGGGTTGCTAGATTACAGTTTGTACTGAGTGCATTTTATGTTTTAATAAATGCACTGTTGAAACTCGAAAATATATGTATCTACGCATAACGCTTTAAAGTAGCGCGTTAAACAAGCACCCGTACTGTAACGGGATTAAAATCATCATGTATGATGTTGTTAATAGATTTTGTTTTCTTTCTATTGCAGGGCAAGCAAGAATAAACGCTTTAGAAGAAGAAGAGCAAGCCCTGCACGCACTAAACTTACAGGATGACTCATAAGACCGTTTTGTAAACTAGCTCTCTTTCTGTACAGACCCCGCGAATTTTAATTTTTAAAAATAAACGACTGTTGGTCTCCGTTCCGCGTTCTCTCTGTGGTGTGAAGTGTTCAGTTAACATTGTGTGTGTTGTGGCTTTAGGTCTTCCCGCCTTCCAGTGACTGCTGATTACACGTGTTACAGTACTAGGTAAACTTGGTAGAAAGGTATATATCAATGTGGTATAAGCCTACCATATGATGAAAGTGGAACAGTGGTAACTTATGAGTGACTTTATTTAAATATTAGTAGTGCAGTCCGAGTTTACATTTAACTGATAATCGAATTGACTATCACAAACGGAGTTAATCAGGACTGCCCATATTTCTCCTTTTTATTTGATTTCACTGAAGTAGTAATATTGAGTTGAGGATTTGAAGTTGTATGTCCCAAAACCGATTAGTTTTTCGTATGCATTTACCCTGATTCATTCCCTGAAACTCCAGCATAGTATTAACTCGTAACTGGCATTCTTTGACTTTATTGGCTCCTTTTGGGCTGCACGTTTTAGATATTTAAAGAAATTGAGATTCAATCTATTTACCTTTCTTTCGGTTTTCTCATGAAGTTTGTGAGCATAGTTTGCCAATTAATTGTAGAGTGGTAAACACTGTCTAATAGAGATTTCATGTGGCTTGTCAATGCTTATAACTTTTTAGTTCAACAATAGCGTACCCTTAGATAAGCCACAAGCTTTAGGTACTTAAATGTTAATTTAGAGAATATTCGAATGTTATTTTTTATCACTGCTATGACATCCGTCATACTACTAGCAAGTGGACCTATTTAATATTATCAGTCGTGTGATTCACTTCATTATCAGTGATCGGTAAACTAATTTCATTGATTTATTCGTCATATATTTACGAAAATACCACTGCATACAGTTTAGAGAAAACTTAGAAAATGTCTGTCTAAAAACAGCAGTGAGTGAAAACTGCCCAAAATAGTTTTCAAACACCTGTGCTATTTCCTAATCATCTTCTATCATTTCAGAATTGCTCTGTCATTATTTAGGTGGTGTATCCAGTGCGGCATCCTTGTTCTGTAATTTATGTACGAGAATAGTCTCTCTGGGTTGCTAGATTACAGTTTGTACTGAGTGCATTTTATGTTTTAATAAATGCACTGTTGAAACTCGAAAATATATGTATCTACGCATAACGCTTTAAAGTAGCGCGTTAAACAAGCACCCGTACTGTAACGGGATTAAAATCATCATGTATGATGTTGTTAATAGATTTTGTTTTCTTTCTATTGCAGGGCAAGCAAGAATAAACGCTTTAGAAGAAGAAGAGCAAGCCCTGCACGCACTAAACTTACAGGATGACTCATAAGACCGTTTTGTAAACTAGCTCTCTTTCTGTACAGACCCCGCGAATTTTAATTTTTAAAAATAAACGACTGTTGGCCTCCGTTCCGCGTTCTCTCTGTGGTGTGAAGTGTTCAGTTAACATTGTGTGTGTTGTGGCTTTAGGTCTTCCCGCCTTCCAGTGACTGCTGATTACACGTGTTACAGTACTAGGTAAACTTGGTAGAAAGGTATATATCAATGTGGTATAAGCCTACCATATGATGAAAGTGGAACAGTGGTAACTTATGAGTGACTTTATTTAAATATTAGTAGTGCAGTCCGAGTTTACATTTAACTGATAATCGAATTGACTATCACAAACGGAGTTAATCAGGACTGCCCATATTTCTCCTTTTTATTTGATTTCACTGAAGTAGTAATATTGAGTTGAGGATTTGAAGTTGTATGTCCCAAAACCGATTAGTTTTTCGTATGCATTTACCCTGATTCATTCCCTGAAACTCCAGCATAGTATTAACTCGTAACTGGCATTCTTTGACTTTATTGGCTCCTTTTGGGCTGCACGTTTTAGATATTTAAAGAAATTGAGATTCAATCTATTTACCTTTCTTTCGGTTTTCTCATGAAGTTTGTGAGCATAGTTTGCCAATTAATTGTAGAGTGGTAAACACTGTCTAATAGAGATTTCATGTGGCTTGTCAATGCTTATAACTTTTTAGTTCAACAATAGCGTACCCTTAGATAAGCCACAAGCTTTAGGTACTTAAATGTTAATTTAGAGAATATTCGAATGTTATTTTTTATCACTGCTATGACATCCGTCATACTACTAGCAAGTGGACCTATTTAATATTATCAGTCGTGTGATTCACTTCATTATCAGTGATCGGTAAACTAATTTCATTGATTTATTCGTCATATATTTACGAAAATACCACTGCATACAGTTTAGAGAAAACTTAGAAAATGTCTGTCTAAAAACAGCAGTGAGTGAAAACTGCCCAAAATAGTTTTCAAACACCTGTGCTATTTCCTAATCATCTTCTATCATTTCAGAATTGCTCTGTCATTATTTAGGTGGTGTATCCAGTGCGGCATCCTTGTTCTGTAATTTATGTACGAGAATAGTCTCTCTGGGTTGCTAGATTACAGTTTGTACTGAGTGCATTTTATGTTTTAATAAATGCACTGTTGAAACTCGAAAATATATGTATCTACGCATAACGCTTTAAAGTAGCGCGTTAAACAAGCACCCGTACTGTAACGGGATTAAAATCATCATGTATGATGTTGTTAATAGATTTTGTTTTCTTTCTATTGCAGGGCAAGCAAGAATAAACGCTTTAGAAGAAGAAGAGCAAGCCCTGCACGCACTAAACTTACAGGATGACTCATAAGACCGTTTTGTAAACTAGCTCTCTTTCTGTACAGACCCCGCGAATTTTAATTTTTAAAAATAAACGACTGTTGGCCTCCGTTCCGCGTTCTCTCTGTGGTGTGAAGTGTTCAGTTAACATTGTGTGTGTTGTGGCTTTAGGTCTTCCCGCCTTCCAGTGACTGCTGATTACACGTGTTACAGTACTAGGTAAACTTGGTAGAAAGGTATATATCAATGTGGTATAAGCCTACCATATGATGAAAGTGGAACAGTGGTAACTTATGAGTGACTTTATTTAAATATTAGTAGTGCAGTCCGAGTTTACATTTAACTGATAATCGAATTGACTATCACAAACGGAGTTAATCAGGACTGCCCATATTTCTCCTTTTTATTTGATTTCACTGAAGTAGTAATATTGAGTTGAGGATTTGAAGTTGTATGTCCCAAAACCGATTAGTTTTTCGTATGCATTTACCCTGATTCATTCCCTGAAACTCCAGCATAGTATTAACTCGTAACTGGCATTCTTTGACTTTATTGGCTCCTTTTGGGCTGCACGTTTTAGATATTTAAAGAAATTGAGATTCAATCTATTTACCTTTCTTTCGGTTTTCTCATGAAGTTTGTGAGCATAGTTTGCCAATTAATTGTAGAGTGGTAAACACTGTCTAATAGAGATTTCATGTGGCTTGTCAATGCTTATAACTTTTTAGTTCAACAATAGCGTACCCTTAGATAAGCCACAAGCTTTAGGTACTTAAATGTTAATTTAGAGAATATTCGAATGTTATTTTTTATCACTGCTATGACATCCGTCATACTACTAGCAAGTGGACCTATTTAATATTATCAGTCGTGTGATTCACTTCATTATCAGTGATCGGTAAACTAATTTCATTGATTTATTCGTCATATATTTACGAAAATACCACTGCATACAGTTTAGAGAAAACTTAGAAAATGTCTGTCTAAAAACAGCAGTGAGTGAAAACTGCCCAAAATAGTTTTCAAACACCTGTGCTATTTCCTAATCATCTTCTATCATTTCAGAATTGCTCTGTCATTATTTAGGTGGTGTATCCAGTGCGGCATCCTTGTTCTGTAATTTATGTACGAGAATAGTCTCTCTGGGTTGCTAGATTACAGTTTGTACTGAGTGCATTTTATGTTTTAATAAATGCACTGTTGAAACTCGAAAATATATGTATCTACGCATAACGCTTTAAAGTAGCGCGTTAAACAAGCACCCGTACTGTAACGGGATTAAAATCATCATGTATGATGTTGTTAATAGATTTTGTTTTCTTTCTATTGCAGGGCAAGCAAGAATAAACGCTTTAGAAGAAGAAGAGCAAGCCCTGCACGCACTAAACTTACAGGATGACTCATAAGACCGTTTTGTAAACTAGCTCTCTTTCTGTACAGACCCCGCGAATTTTAATTTTTAAAAATAAACGACTGTTGGCCTCCGTTCCGCGTTCTCTCTGTGGTGTGAAGTGTTCAGTTAACATTGTGTGTGTTGTGGCTTTAGGTCTTCCCGCCTTCCAGTGACTGCTGATTACACGTGTTACAGTACTAGGTAAACTTGGTAGAAAGGTATATATCAATGTGGTATAAGCCTACCATATGATGAAAGTGGAACAGTGGTAACTTATGAGTGACTTTATTTAAATATTAGTAGTGCAGTCCGAGTTTACATTTAACTGATAATCGAATTGACTATCACAAACGGAGTTAATCAGGACTGCCCATATTTCTCCTTTTTATTTGATTTCACTGAAGTAGTAATATTGAGTTGAGGATTTGAAGTTGTATGTCCCAAAACCGATTAGTTTTTCGTATGCATTTACCCTGATTCATTCCCTGAAACTCCAGCATAGTATTAACTCGTAACTGGCATTCTTTGACTTTATTGGCTCCTTTTGGGCTGCACGTTTTAGATATTTAAAGAAATTGAGATTCAATCTATTTACCTTTCTTTCGGTTTTCTCATGAAGTTTGTGAGCATAGTTTGCCAATTAATTGTAGAGTGGTAAACACTGTCTAATAGAGATTTCATGTGGCTTGTCAATGCTTATAACTTTTTAGTTCAACAATAGCGTACCCTTAGATAAGCCACAAGCTTTAGGTACTTAAATGTTAATTTAGAGAATATTCGAATGTTATTTTTTATCACTGCTATGACATCCGTCATACTACTAGCAAGTGGACCTATTTAATATTATCAGTCGTGTGATTCACTTCATTATCAGTGATCGGTAAACTAATTTCATTGATTTATTCGTCATATATTTACGAAAATACCACTGCATACAGTTTAGAGAAAACTTAGAAAATGTCTGTCTAAAAACAGCAGTGAGTGAAAACTGCCCAAAATAGTTTTCAAACACCTGTGCTATTTCCTAATCATCTTCTATCATTTCAGAATTGCTCTGTCATTATTTAGGTGGTGTATCCAGTGCGGCATCCTTGTTCTGTAATTTATGTACGAGAATAGTCTCTCTGGGTTGCTAGATTACAGTTTGTACTGAGTGCATTTTATGTTTTAATAAATGCACTGTTGAAACTCGAAAATATATGTATCTACGCATAACGCTTTAAAGTAGCGCGTTAAACAAGCACCCGTACTGTAACGGGATTAAAATCATCATGTATGATGTTGTTAATAGATTTTGTTTTCTTTCTATTGCAGGGCAAGCAAGAATAAACGCTTTAGAAGAAGAAGAGCAAGCCCTGCACGCACTAAACTTACAGGATGACTCATAAGACCGTTTTGTAAACTAGCTCTCTTTCTGTACAGACCCCGCGAATTTTAATTTTTAAAAATAAACGACTGTTGGTCTCCGTTCCGCGTTCTCTCTGTGGTGTGAAGTGTTCAGTTAACATTGTGTGTGTTGTGGCTTTAGGTCTTCCCGCCTTCCAGTGACTGCTGATTACACGTGTTACAGTACTAGGTAAACTTGGTAGAAAGGTATATATCAATGTGGTATAAGCCTACCATATGATGAAAGTGGAACAGTGGTAACTTATGAGTGACTTTATTTAAATATTAGTAGTGCAGTCCGAGTTTACATTTAACTGATAATCGAATTGACTATCACAAACGGAGTTAATCAGGACTGCCCATATTTCTCCTTTTTATTTGATTTCACTGAAGTAGTAATATTGAGTTGAGGATTTGAAGTTGTATGTCCCAAAACCGATTAGTTTTTCGTATGCATTTACCCTGATTCATTCCCTGAAACTCCAGCATAGTATTAACTCGTAACTGGCATTCTTTGACTTTATTGGCTCCTTTTGGGCTGCACGTTTTAGATATTTAAAGAAATTGAGATTCAATCTATTTACCTTTCTTTCGGTTTTCTCATGAAGTTTGTGAGCATAGTTTGCCAATTAATTGTAGAGTGGTAAACACTGTCTAATAGAGATTTCATGTGGCTTGTCAATGCTTATAACTTTTTAGTTCAACAATAGCGTACCCTTAGATAAGCCACAAGCTTTAGGTACTTAAATGTTAATTTAGAGAATATTCGAATGTTATTTTTTATCACTGCTATGACATCCGTCATACTACTAGCAAGTGGACCTATTTAATATTATCAGTCGTGTGATTCACTTCATTATCAGTGATCGGTAAACTAATTTCATTGATTTATTCGTCATATATTTACGAAAATACCACTGCATACAGTTTAGAGAAAACTTAGAAAATGTCTGTCTAAAAACAGCAGTGAGTGAAAACTGCCCAAAATAGTTTTCAAACACCTGTGCTATTTCCTAATCATCTTCTATCATTTCAGAATTGCTCTGTCATTATTTAGGTGGTGTATCCAGTGCGGCATCCTTGTTCTGTAATTTATGTACGAGAATAGTCTCTCTGGGTTGCTAGATTACAGTTTGTACTGAGTGCATTTTATGTTTTAATAAATGCACTGTTGAAACTCGAAAATATATGTATCTACGCATAACGCTTTAAAGTAGCGCGTTAAACAAGCACCCGTACTGTAACGGGATTAAAATCATCATGTATGATGTTGTTAATAGATTTTGTTTTCTTTCTATTGCAGGGCAAGCAAGAATAAACGCTTTAGAAGAAGAAGAGCAAGCCCTGCACGCACTAAACTTACAGGATGACTCATAAGACCGTTTTGTAAACTAGCTCTCTTTCTGTACAGACCCCGCGAATTTTAATTTTTAAAAATAAACGACTGTTGGTCTCCGTTCCGCGTTCTCTCTGTGGTGTGAAGTGTTCAGTTAACATTGTGTGTGTTGTGGCTTTAGGTCTTCCCGCCTTCCAGTGACTGCTGATTACACGTGTTACAGTACTAGGTAAACTTGGTAGAAAGGTATATATCAATGTGGTATAAGCCTACCATATGATGAAAGTGGAACAGTGGTAACTTATGAGTGACTTTATTTAAATATTAGTAGTGCAGTCCGAGTTTACATTTAACTGATAATCGAATTGACTATCACAAACGGAGTTAATCAGGACTGCCCATATTTCTCCTTTTTATTTGATTTCACTGAAGTAGTAATATTGAGTTGAGGATTTGAAGTTGTATGTCCCAAAACCGATTAGTTTTTCGTATGCATTTACCCTGATTCATTCCCTGAAACTCCAGCATAGTATTAACTCGTAACTGGCATTCTTTGACTTTATTGGCTCCTTTTGGGCTGCACGTTTTAGATATTTAAAGAAATTGAGATTCAATCTATTTACCTTTCTTTCGGTTTTCTCATGAAGTTTGTGAGCATAGTTTGCCAATTAATTGTAGAGTGGTAAACACTGTCTAATAGAGATTTCATGTGGCTTGTCAATGCTTATAACTTTTTAGTTCAACAATAGCGTACCCTTAGATAAGCCACAAGCTTTAGGTACTTAAATGTTAATTTAGAGAATATTCGAATGTTATTTTTTATCACTGCTATGACATCCGTCATACTACTAGCAAGTGGACCTATTTAATATTATCAGTCGTGTGATTCACTTCATTATCAGTGATCGGTAAACTAATTTCATTGATTTATTCGTCATATATTTACGAAAATACCACTGCATACAGTTTAGAGAAAACTTAGAAAATGTCTGTCTAAAAACAGCAGTGAGTGAAAACTGCCCAAAATAGTTTTCAAACACCTGTGCTATTTCCTAATCATCTTCTATCATTTCAGAATTGCTCTGTCATTATTTAGGTGGTGTATCCAGTGCGGCATCCTTGTTCTGTAATTTATGTACGAGAATAGTCTCTCTGGGTTGCTAGATTACAGTTTGTACTGAGTGCATTTTATGTTTTAATAAATGCACTGTTGAAACTCGAAAATATATGTATCTACGCATAACGCTTTAAAGTAGCGCGTTAAACAAGCACCCGTACTGTAACGGGATTAAAATCATCATGTATGATGTTGTTAATAGATTTTGTTTTCTTTCTATTGCAGGGCAAGCAAGAATAAACGCTTTAGAAGAAGAAGAGCAAGCCCTGCACGCACTAAACTTACAGGATGACTCATAAGACCGTTTTGTAAACTAGCTCTCTTTCTGTACAGACCCCGCGAATTTTAATTTTTAAAAATAAACGACTGTTGGTCTCCGTTCCGCGTTCTCTCTGTGGTGTGAAGTGTTCAGTTAACATTGTGTGTGTTGTGGCTTTAGGTCTTCCCGCCTTCCAGTGACTGCTGATTACACGTGTTACAGTACTAGGTAAACTTGGTAGAAAGGTATATATCAATGTGGTATAAGCCTACCATATGATGAAAGTGGAACAGTGGTAACTTATGAGTGACTTTATTTAAATATTAGTAGTGCAGTCCGAGTTTACATTTAACTGATAATCGAATTGACTATCACAAACGGAGTTAATCAGGACTGCCCATATTTCTCCTTTTTATTTGATTTCACTGAAGTAGTAATATTGAGTTGAGGATTTGAAGTTGTATGTCCCAAAACCGATTAGTTTTTCGTATGCATTTACCCTGATTCATTCCCTGAAACTCCAGCATAGTATTAACTCGTAACTGGCATTCTTTGACTTTATTGGCTCCTTTTGGGCTGCACGTTTTAGATATTTAAAGAAATTGAGATTCAATCTATTTACCTTTCTTTCGGTTTTCTCATGAAGTTTGTGAGCATAGTTTGCCAATTAATTGTAGAGTGGTAAACACTGTCTAATAGAGATTTCATGTGGCTTGTCAATGCTTATAACTTTTTAGTTCAACAATAGCGTACCCTTAGATAAGCCACAAGCTTTAGGTACTTAAATGTTAATTTAGAGAATATTCGAATGTTATTTTTTATCACTGCTATGACATCCGTCATACTACTAGCAAGTGGACCTATTTAATATTATCAGTCGTGTGATTCACTTCATTATCAGTGATCGGTAAACTAATTTCATTGATTTATTCGTCATATATTTACGAAAATACCACTGCATACAGTTTAGAGAAAACTTAGAAAATGTCTGTCTAAAAACAGCAGTGAGTGAAAACTGCCCAAAATAGTTTTCAAACACCTGTGCTATTTCCTAATCATCTTCTATCATTTCAGAATTGCTCTGTCATTATTTAGGTGGTGTATCCAGTGCGGCATCCTTGTTCTGTAATTTATGTACGAGAATAGTCTCTCTGGGTTGCTAGATTACAGTTTGTACTGAGTGCATTTTATGTTTTAATAAATGCACTGTTGAAACTCGTAAATATATGTATCTACGCATAACGCTTTAAAGTAGCGCGTTAAACAAGCACCCGTACTGTAACGGGATTAAAATCATCATGTATGATGTTGTTAATAGATTTTGTTTTCTTTCTATTGCAGGGCAAGCAAGAATAAACGCTTTAGAAGAAGAAGAGCAAGCCCTGCACGCACTAAACTTACAGGATGACTCATAAGACCGTTTTGTAAACTAGCTCTCTTTCTGTACAGACCCCGCGAATTTTAATTTTTAAAAATAAACGACTGTTGGTCTCCGTTCCGCGTTCTCTCTGTGGTGTGAAGTGTTCAGTTAACATTGTGTGTGTTGTGGCTTTAGGTCTTCCCGCCTTCCAGTGACTGCTGATTACATGTGTTGCAACTGGTGATGGAGGTGCAGTCGGAAAAACTCCATGAGAACCTAGTCGAACACCCTCTGATTCCAATCATGGCTGCTCCCGGTTCAACCCCACCCCAGCCACCACTGCTCGAAACATCATCAGATTACTCCGTTTGCAAATTTAAAGTCACAGCGTACCTTCAGAAAGTTCCATTGACCGAGCATTTCAACTACCTCGTTTCCTATCTGAGCGATGAAGCAGTACGCAGGGCTATAGCGAATGATTTTGCGGCCAGGAACACGCTCTCACAAAACTGGTGAATTCTAGACTAGTATTTTGACATGCCCATAGACACTCAGCAGATGACATTTCAGTTTTTATCACGCCACCAGAAAGCGAGCGAGAGCCCAATAGACTATTTTCATTCCCTGCAGCAAGTCGCAGTACAAGCATTCTCTCTGTTAGATATGATGGGACGAGAGGAACTAATACGCTCACGTTTTGTCGAGGGCATGTTGCCCGGACCACTCAAAGAACACTTTCTTCGAAATCCACCAAATTATATGTCTGACGTAAAAAAAACAACATTACGCTTCCTGGCCGCTGACAAACTAGTGAATTTATCCAGTGCACATTCATCATCAGTAACGACTGTTGAACGAGCTACAAAATCTAGTGGCCCGGACACCTGACAGACTACAATGGCTATGAACGACCTTCCCGGCCGAGGTGCTATCCGCGGACAATCAAATTCGAGGTTGAATAAACAACCAGCATGGGGAAACTACAATGGGCGTCAGGCCGACTATATATATTGCAAAAGGTTTGGCGGGAACGCCGGAAGATGCGGTCACAACCGCCCCCGTAATCCAGGTAAGCGGCGTTTTGGTTACTTATCTTCCTATGTTAATTATGTCAATCCAACTACATTTAAAGGTAGAGTAAAAGACATCGAGCTAGACATACTTCTAAACACAGGGGCTTCGGTATCCCTTATTGAGGAAAACTTCTTGCAGAGACTTAACCACAGCACTCAGCGTAAACTGTGCTCCTCTACATTAATCACGGCGAGCGGAGACTCCTTGACTGCGTGTTCTAAGATAGGTTTAGAGCTAACAATATAAAAGAACTCTTTTCGACATGAATTCCTGGTTTGCCCCACACTGACCTGGAACATGATACTCGAGGTTGACTTCATGGTAAGATATCAGGTCTCTATAGACATGAATAAGTCGGAAGCTATAATTGGCGGTGTTGCCGTGCAACTACAACGCCAAGAAATGCCAAACGAAACCGTAGCTCAGGTGGGAATTGCAGAGATTGTAAGCCAGGTACAAGATAACCAAGTAATAAGTGAAAAGGACCGTCGAGCTACCATTGACGTACTTCAACGATTTAGCTCTGTTTTCTCGGAGAATATCTCTGGAAATCGGACAACCATTGTGCAACATTCCATTGTTTTAAGTGATCACATGCCATTACGCCAACCACCTCGCAGAGTCCCAGTGCATTGTCAGCCTCATTTAGAATCAATGATAAAAGATATGCTAGAAAAAAAGATTATTGCACCATCTTCGTCACCCTGGGCATCGCCAATTGTCTTAGTAAAAAAGAAGGATTCCTCCCTACGACTGTGTGTAGACTACCGACGCCTTAATGCTATAACTAAGCGTGATTCTTTTCCACTTCTACGGATAGACGCTACCTTAGATGCCATGAAAGGTGCTCGCTGGTTCTCAACGCTAGACTTATCATTAGGGTATTGACAAGTGGAAGTCCGACCCCAAGATAGAAAAAAATACTGCATTCGTAGTGCCTAATGGCTTATATGAATTTCAAGTAATGCCTTTCGGGCTAACTAATGCCTTAGCCACCTTCCAACGATTGATGCAGACAGTTCTGCAAAGTCTCGTACCGCACCAGTGCTTAATCTATCTTGATGATATTATTGTATATGGCAGCACGCCAGAACAACATAATACCAATTTGAAGGCAGTCCTACAACGTATTAGGCAGCATAACCTAAAAGTGAAACCATCTTAATGTCGACTGTTGCAAAAAGAAGTGCTCTTTTTAGAGCACCACATAACGGAAGATGGAGTGGCAGCAGATAAAGAAAAGACACGTGTGATTGTTAATTGGCCGCAACCAAAATCACCCGAAGACGTTCGTAGCTTCCTTGGACTAGCTTCTTACTATAGACGCTTCGTACGTGATTTCGCATCATTAGCAGCACCTTTACACCGATTAACCCACAAAGGACGAAAATTTTTATGGACCAGCGTGTGTCAACATGCGTTCGATGCTTTGAAGGCTCGGTTAACTTCTCCACCTATATTAGCCTTTCCAGATACTTCAGCAGACGGAGGCGAATTTATACTTGATACGGATGCTAGTTCCTCGGCTATTGGAGCAATTTTATCACAAGTAGCTCGAGATGGACACGAAAGAGTCATTGCGTATCCTAGTCGACGACTAGATAAGAGTGAAGCACGATATTCTACACTAGTAAAATTCTTACAACATTTCCGCCATTATCTGCTGGGCAAAACCTTTCGTGTGCGCACGGATCACCGTGCACTACAGTGGCTCCGCTCTTTCCGCGAACCAGAAGGGCAAGTGGCACGCTGGCAGGAACGACTACAAGAGTTCGATTTCACATGCGAGTATCGACCGGGAAATCGACATGCAAACGCGGATGCCTTCTCCCGAATACCCCAGACCACAGATATTATTAACGCAATTATTAGTACAGCTCCAGAGACAGACTGGCGCTCCCTACAAGCAACAGATCCAAACTTACAGATTGTTTATCAAAGACAGCTACATGGAAATAGTAAGCCATCCATGAGGGAGCTTAAAGATCAATCCGTAACAACTCGTCGTATTTGCACCAAATGGGGCAACCTAAAACTATATGGTGACACATTATTCCTAATGAATGAATCAAAACAACCCCTACTGATAGTACCGCGATTGAAAGTTGAGAGCATTGTGGAACAGGTACACCGCGAACATGGTCATGCGGGTGAACGGAACACGCTGTCCGTCAACGATTTTGGTGGCCATCCATACACGAAGATGTAGCTCAGTTTTGCAAGAATTGTAACACGTGCTGCCGTTTTGAATCGCCTCAGCAGACTTCCTCAGCAAACTTGGGTTACCCAGCACAGGAATCCTGAACTTAAGGGTGGTTCTCAAAAACTCTGTAAGTGATTGGATCCTCGCTAACAAAGTTAAAAAGGATCAATCGTCACTGTCTAAGGAGCTGAACATCCCAAGTATTGCATAAAAATCAACTGATGATTTAGCCGCACAGTCCACCCCCAAGAATGTCCGTCCGGTCATCATATAGCCCAGGAATCGGAACCGCGCTTTGACGTCCAAAAAACAATATCCTCAACCTGAACTCACTCGAAAACCTTGGAAGACAATCACGGTTCGCGATGATTCTCTCACAGTCATGAACCTCTAAGACAGCCCTTATCTTCCCCCAAATTGCGGGACTAACATCAAGGGATTCTATTGATAGAGTTAAATAAGAGGCTAGAATTTCTCAGAATATAGTCTTTGGCGGTCACATGGCTTACTCGGTGAAGGGACTCTAAGCAATCGAATCATCCGAGGTTACTTTGTATAACACTCAAGAATGCTGCCGACGTAGATGATATCCTGTTAGTTAGTCACTTACTGAAATCTGACGGGAACGTAAGAATACTGCCTGACATACGATGTTCTGAGTGCAATCTCATCTGAAGCATTCCTAGGGAATCTCGCGAGTTTATTTTAGAGTCGTTTTCGCAGAACATGCATATATCGAGGGTGAAATCTCAACTCAAGCACGGCTCTTCAACCTCAATGAGGATTAGGTATTATTCGGAAATGTGAAGCTGGCAACTCTTTGAAGAAACATTCGGACTCCGTCGCACTTAGACTGGGTATTTACGAAGGAAAAATTCCAAGCTGACAACCACCCGATTCTGGATCCCCTTGGAGAAGCGATCACGCCATCAGAGCCTTCAGTTTCATCAGCAACACTGAACTAAGACATCTCACTAACAACAGGCGCTAGGATTTCAAACGGTTGAATGGATTGAGAAATTCACCCTCAACTTGGTGTGGATGCTCATGTGGGTATTCTTGCTGCACATGCTGTTATGTGCTACAAGGCAATCTGTTCCTCAAGTAGTCCCCAATATCTACAAACAACCTACAACCATCAAGAACCGCCTCCTTCGTTTGCTAAGCCACAAACTTCACTGTTGGACAGAACACAAGCAAACTGATAACAACGATGCGTAACGGCCATTTCAAACATGTAAGGAACATATGCACAAAGGCAATAAGAGGAGACACTCAGTACTAGATAAATCTCATCGGTAAATGTGTCTCCAATCCGAAAGGCTTATACCGTTATGCAGCCTCTCTTTGACAAGCCGAAACCGAAGTTTCCCAACTTCTAGGTCCTAATGGCCCGAACAATAACGACGGTGACGCTAAAGTTCTGACTGAACAGTACTCTCGGACAGTTCAACCGATTCACACTAACTATATTGATGAAAGCTTTATCTACAATTGCACAGGACTTTCCGAAGTGAATCTAGGCGTTGACCTAATGTTCCGGAAACTGCAGTAACTAAGAAAAGACACTTCTCCTGGATCAGATACGGTTCATTGTGCTATATTGAATAAAGCAGATTCAATCCTGGCAACATCGCTTAGCGTGATGTTCCAATAAGCACTGGTAACATTGAAGCGCATTCTGGGCCAGTTTGATGGAAGAACTTTCCACATAATCTTCAACAGTTTCATTCGTTCCTATTTAGAATACGGAAACATAGTATTCCCCCCACTCCAAAAGGAGAAGGACACTTTGGAGTGTATCCAACGGCGAGCCATGAAATCAGCTCGAGGACTTGAATTCAAGCTTTATGAAGAGCGTCTCCAGTCACTAAACCTTTACCCATTAGAGTATAGGCGTCTTAGAGGTGACCTTCTAATGGCCTATATTCCCCTTAAACATCAAGTTAAGTTTAGCTCCGACACAAACCTAAAGGGTAACACCCAGGAACTAGAGATAAATTCTGCTTCTCAAGAGTTGTGAAACGCTGGAATTCGCTGTCGACTGAGCTAGTCCAAGCGACTTCTCAGGAGTCATTTAAGAGGCAACATGACCTATTCTTAAGGACTAAGGAGTAAAAACTTCTCTCAAGTAACTGATGTCAAGGGGAAAAAATAAAATTTCTCACTTCATTCACCCCGTCGACCTCCTTATTTCTCCTTTGTTCACCGTGATTTTTCCTTTATATAAAAGAAAAATCAAGTTAACAACCAATGTTGGTTGTTTGGTATAATTAATTAGGGATTTCCTTAGGGAAAGTTGGTGAAAATAGATGACAATGTATCAAATAGTCGCAATATTCCCCAGTTCTGTATAAATTGTGTGAATTTTTCCCATCTTAGGGGAATGTCTTGAAATTAATAGTCGTTTCCCAAGAAGTAGTGGAGAGAACGTTCCGACATGTCAGTTTATTCAAATCTTAGCCCTAAAGTGTAGTTGTTTATAACGACCATAGAACAGTCTCCACTCGACGTAAGCAGAGTGTATAAACTTTTCATATTCACGAATAATGCTGTTTTTAGACAGACATTTTCTAAGTTTTCTCTAAAGTGTGAGCTTTTGGAAGGATTCAAAGAACAGCAACTAAGCGGATACCCTAGTTTTTCTTGTCTTCCAAAACAGATAACTCATGAAGACACTCCAAAAAGTTCACAAGCACAGGACAAATTACTTGTCAGCCGATAATCGACTTTCCCATCGAATTATCGAGTAGGAGTCACTACCTCAGCACGTGGTTGAGGCTCCATCCGTCAACTCCTTCAAAAGAAAGTTGGACCAACTGAGAGATCATCACTGGCAGAACTAACACAGGACATCACGCCTCCCGTCTTTTCCAAACTGAAACTGGAGGGTAGTACATTACCCGGCATTCGGCAAATAACTTGTGTTACAGTAATCAAGATGTAGTAGGTTTTAATCTTTCGTAGAACAGCGGATAAACTCGTAATTTTTATCAAATGATATCGTACCTCAATAACAAAACATTAGAGCATAACTTACATGACACTACACATGACTTCAATTACTTCCAAATATCTTGGTTGTATTTTTATGTGTCATTACCAAGGTTTGATTTGATAATTTCGAATAAATTGAGCATTGAGTTGATTGTTATAAGTAAAAATAATATATTTGTAATATCCCAATGAGTAGAAAATTGGATTTTTCTGACGTTTCGTTACTTAATTAAAGTCACTTCTTCAGAGAATAAATAACCAAATTAAAATAAATCCAAGTTTAAATAGTACTGTTTAAACTTGGATTTATTTTAATTTGGTTATTTATTCTCTGAAGAAGTGACTTTAATTAAGTAACGAAACGTCAGAAAAATCCAATTTTCTACTCATTGGGATATTACAAATATATTATTTTTATTTGGTTGTATTTTGTCACTCGCATCGCGTTTTTTTACATATGAGTTCCACATATTTAATAAGCAATATTCAAGTAGTTGCAAATGTTACATAACCCCCAATGACATCAATTAAACTTTGTAAACAGTAAACCAAACTATCCAATCTCCTTATTTCAGGGAAAATTTCGTCCTTTTTGAGGAAATAAAACAAAAACCTTAAAACTTCGCCAGGTCAGGAGAAAATCCACAAAATATTTGAGGAGATTTTGCGTATTTCCCAGAATCTTATAACACTTTGGGTAAAACCCCAAAATAGGGAGACTGGGTAGTAACAACGTTGTCATGACTTGATTGATTACATTCCAAGATCCATTTACCGATACGAATGGAGAGCTTGCAATTGAAATTGGTAAACAGGTACATATATTACATTCCGCATTTTCGATGTTCAAATAGACAAAATATGAACAAAAATAATGTTAAGCATTAGTGCATCTCCAGATTGTACACGAATAGAGAAACAAAGAGGATGACCCATCACACGTAATATTATTATGGTCATTTCAGAAATGGTATAGCTTCTTACGAATATTGAAAAGATATTTCGTTCAGAAATAAACTGCTTTGCAGTTTCTACGTTCAATTTTTCCAGAGTATACCTAGGACCATCCTGACTGGTGCGAGTTCACCATACTGAGATATGCGCACGTTTACCCCCAAGTTCCCTAAGCACCATACTTATAGAGTACTACTTTATCTCCGTCAGTGTTCCTTTTACAGAAGTAAACCTAAATACTTCTCATATAAATGCCTCCTGTTCAACACTGGAATTCTGAAAGTCGAGAAGTGTGTGGATGACGATCGAGGTATTTTTTAAATAAATGGTGCTACACTTTAAGTAAAATTAGATTTTATTCTAAGATACAACGACAGAAGGATCGATATAATTTGCAGTGGAATAACTTTATTGGCATAAACTTATTCATAATTAATTAAAGGATATATATTAGCTAATTGACTAATGTGATATCAACTTCTTACATTAATGAATAAGGACCAATCAAGTGATCCGAAAATGCACTTCGCCAAAATATAAGGATAATGAGTGATATTCTATGCTCAGTTGTCTCCTCAACATCAGCATGATATGAAACAACCCAACATTAGTGAGACGGATTGGTAAAGATCCAGTCAGTCAGCTACAACGTAGAACCAAGCACATATATGCATCGGTCCAGGTGTTGACGCAGACCAGTCCTGAGGCAATAGCTTACATCTAGAGGAGAAAGGGGCGCATTCCAAACATTCTAGCATTGTTTATATCCTTCGTACATCTTACTCTAAGTGTGGATCTTTGCTATCTTAGGTACTAAAGCAATAATTCATCCAAAACTTGCATGGCATCTTCCCGGATGCAAGCGGACAGAAGAGGATCAACCACTGCAGTAATCAAACGATCATATGTCTGTCACAGCTATATTACATATTGCTATTGACTTGAATCTCCCGTTTCACGTTAGTGTCTAATATACAATAGCGTCACCGACATACTGTAAATATTTCATACAATTGGTTCCCTTTATGAATTTAAATAAAGTAAGAACAAATATGAATTCATACTATTCTGCACCAATATTTGTTCTTGCTTTATTTAAATATTGTGAATAGTAGAAATTATAGTTTAGTGAACTGTTTCCCCATCGTATTAATTCCATGGGCAAGTACTGAGTTAAAATTGGTCATGAATGATTGAAGGAAAGACCTGCGTGACTTATAATTGGTTAATACATGTATCAAAACCAGGAATTATCATTTTCACGTGGCGCTGTTATTTGGACATAAATCACAAGATTATTTTATATGATATGGCATGTTATCTTCCCGATTTTATATTAAAGGATCATAATAACAATGACTTATCATTAACACACGAACGCTCGATAAGATGAAATTTCATTGCTGCCTGTGGCTCTCAAGAAACATGTGGTCCTCAAAATCACCATCAAGTGTCATTAAATACACATGCGTAGCCACTTGGTGCATTCGGGCAGCACAGTCGGATGCTAATACTACACTTTTGGAACTTTTAAGACAAAACTATTTTAATGTAGAAATGCGAACCACGAGGTAACTGCTGAAACTTCTTTAAGGCTAATACCAGAATCAATCAACAATACTCGATGCACAAACAAGTACTTCGTCATTGGGACGCCGATGTACAACGCATTCATAAGTGCTCATTTCTTTGCTGAAGACCATGTGTTCCGATCGGACTTCTACATTTATTACACAATAGTGTCAATGATACTGAGACAATACCAGATTTGTTCAGTATATACTGATGAAGTTCTGCATAAGCATGCAAATGATCACCTAGCAATCAATGAACATCAGCACAAGTCCCAATTCCAAATAAGCGAAAAGATGTGTAATAATTAAGAGGAACACCACTAATCAAAATGATAATCGTATGAATGAGTTTGAAAGACTGAACATTCGAATGATGGTCAGAAAAAAACTAATATATGTAGTGAAACTAAATAAAGCAAGAACAAATAATGGTGCAGAATTTTGTTTTATTTATTTGTTTGAACACATAAATATTGGTACAAGAGAGCGCCAATATATATGCGCCACACAAAACAATGAAAATTCGAAGAGAGATAGAAAAAAAAACTAAGAAGCACAAACGGAAAAGAGAACGATAACGAAGAGATTGGTGTAAGATAGTGTGGTAGTAACGAGGGAACGGAAAGGCACAATCAGAAGAAATCTTCCAAGTAAGGGAGACACAACCACTATTATGAAGAAAGTAAAAGAAGGTTACAGCAGGATCGCCACTGGCTTCTATTCTGAGCCATATCTGATAACGTCTCTAGCCACTATGTAGCACCATCTCTCAGACCCCAGCCAGGGAGTCGTGAAAGACCAACACAAGCCAGCCCTTTGCAGCTTTCTTTCATCCCACGACACCATGTCATGCACTGAGAACCTCTCCGCTTTTTCCAACCAGTCCCAGCGTCGGCAAATAATGCACGACGAACTTCTCGACTACGTCTATCTGCTCACCATCCAGGGTGAGTACAGGATTGGAATCCTGCCAGTCTTGTAGAAGTACTTTGCACTTCGAAGGTGCAAAGCACATACCATACCTACGGACACTGATTGCCAACTGATTGAGTGCGGATTGCATGCCTTGGGCATTATCGCACAGTAAGACAATATCGTCCGCATACTCAAGGTCGAGAAGTCTTTCTCCAGGCAACAGATCCACACCACCATTACTTACATTCATCAGAGCTGTTTCCAGAATGTCATCGATGGCAAAGTTGAAAAGGAATGGTGAGATTGGGCAACCCTGCCTAACCCCACTAATCGAATGGAACAATGGAGTGAGGTGGTTGTATGCCTTCACTCTGCCTGAGGTGTTTTTATATAGGGCCTTTAGGATGTTAATAAACTTCTCAGGCACACCCTTCTTCAATAGACAATCCCAAAGAACAGTTCTGTCCAACGAATCGAAGGCAGTCCTAATGTCAAGAAACACTACGATTGTTGACCTGTGATAAGTATGACAGTATTCTAACATTTGGCGGAGGGTGAAGATATGATCAATACATCCTCGACCAGAACGAAACCCAGCCTGCTCCTCGCGAGTCAATCTTTCTCGGGTTTTGAACAACCTACGAAGTATGATGGAAGTCAATAGCTTGGACGCAATCGGAAGTAGACTTATCCCCTGATAGTTGTGGCAGGAACGAAGTGAACCCTTTTTAAAGATAGGGACGTTTATCGACTCATTCCATGACGTTGGTACACTCTCTAATTCCCAAACCTTTGTAAACAACGTCGTCAATTCCTTGTTCAAAAAGTCACCACCATCTTTAAAAAGAGCCGGAGGTAAGTCTTCTGGGCCAGGTGATTTGTAACGCTTCAAGAGTTGGAGTTCCTTGCGGACTTCCTCCTCGTTTGGTTGATCAGTCATCACCGGCCATGGAGGGCAGGACAGTCTGACCGATGTAGCCGGAGCAGCAGGCCCTTCGAAAAATTCTGCCCATCGTCCAAGACGTCGATGGATGTTAGTGATTGGCATCCCATCATCCTCGCAGATTGTTTCACTCACACCAGACTTCTTGCTGCCAGTGGCTCGGATGAGCTGGAAGAGCTTCCGGTAGTTACCAGATGCAGCTGCTGCTTCCAGCTCATTAGCACGCTCCGACCACCAGGCTTCTCGGTGCTTACGCAAGCTTTTCTCAATTTCATCACGTAACATCCTTCGTTTATGGTCAAACTCACGGTCACCCGGAGTGGATCGATGGGCTTCAATGAGTTGTAAGGAACCAGAAGAAACCCAGGGCTTAAAAGCGGGACGTTTCGCAAACCCACAACTGACTGTTCCCGCCATTTTCATGGCGTCAAGCAATTGCAGCCAATGCTCATCTATACCTTTCGGTGAGGTGGTAGCTAGCCTAGAGGCTAGCTCGGTTCGATACTTACTTGCAACAGAAGTTGCAACCAGCTTGCTAATATCAATCCTTTGATGGCGGTCACTTCGTTGTCCACTGAAAAGTAAGGCAAGATTGGCGCAGACCAAGGCATGGTCAGAGTCCAGATAGGTACTCCAAAAGGAGCGGCAGTCTTTTACACAACCACGCCAGCGGTAGCTGATCGTGATGTGATCAATCTGAGTCCAGGCTTGGGATGCAGAGGGAGGTCGCCAGGTGGCACATCGGCGATGACTGTGCCGAAAGTTAGTGCTAGCCAGAAACAGGTTGTGGTCTGTGCAAAGTTGCAGTAGACGGTCCCCGTTATCTGACCTGCGACCAACGAGTCCCCATCGGCCACCTAAACGACTCTCTTCTGTGCCTAGACGCCCGACCTGAGCATTCAAGTCTCCGGCTAGTACTACAATATCTGTCGAGCGCACTTTCTGGAGAAGAACAGATAATTGGTAGTAAAACTCATCCTTGATTGCATCCGGGCTGCAATCTGTCGGGGCATAGGCAGAGATGACGAAAAGACATCGTTTCTCAGGCCGATTTCTTCTCACTTCGATGGAACTTTCTAATCTAACAGCACATAGCCGACTGTTAATGGGGATCCAATCAACTAGTGCTGCCTCAGCTCTAGCGCTTAGTGCGACACCAACGCCAGCAAGACCAAACGAAGATGCCACAGGGTCCCCGGATAAGCGCACGTAAAACAAGCTTTTCGAAGCGACAGATGGAGATCGAATTTGTAGTACTTCGCCAGAGTCTTGAATACGGGTCTCGGATAGACAACAAACATCAATATTAAGACTTTCCAAAGACATAGCCAGCCCTGTCTGTTGTCCGACCTGCACTAGTGTGCGAACGTTGAAGGCAGCCAGTTTGAATGGTGCACGTGGTTTTAGAAAAACTGCTTCAGTTCTCGTAATCGGTGGTAACATACAATTTTCAACCGGACAGTGACTCGAGAACGTTTAGATACAGTCGAATTTCCACCAAAGACGAGCCGCTGTGTAAGTATAAAAGAGGGTGAATAATGTGGAAAATAATAATAATAATGACAATAATGGTAATAATAATAGTATTAATAATGACAATAATTGTAATGATAATAATTTGAATCAATTTATTGTTTTTCGAAGTGAGAAAGGTAATTTCCATAGACATAAAGAGTTCATCATTTGAATGAACACAAATGTATATATATATATATAATTATCGTAACCTAGTTATTTACACTCATCTATGTCAATTGTTTTCACTCTATCTCAATGTGAAAATTCTATCACAATTTTGGTTTGTAAGCAGCTGACGAGAAACCTCGAAATAATATGAATTCATACTATTCTGCACCATTATTTGTTCTTGCTTTATTTAAATTCATAAAGAGAACCAACTGTATGTAGTGAAGATTAAACCACGAGTAACTTCAGAGATATGTTAATGGACCAATATTCTTATTGTATAACTATTCAGTAACTTGACTGTGTATATCTATATCCATCTTATAAACTTCATTTTGACTTATTATTTATTATAAAACTTACTGTTCTTAACTTATACTCAGTCTACTAATTACTGTCTCCCATGTCCACATCCACTTTTTGGCTTTATTGTGTATGTTATTTCCTATTTATTGGCTGGTATATAAACCGAGTATGTCTGGAGAAATGATTAGCATAGCGGAAGCTGTTATTGGTATTCTGGACTCAGATGGACGGGTTAGGCGAGCAAATAACCAATGAGGACGCTAGGTTGATAAGACCAGTCGAACGTCATTGACTTAGCACAGTACAAGAGTGATTAGGTCGTATTTCGATTGGCGAATAAATTACGTGATAACTAGCCAGACTTAAAGACACAACAGTATATGGGTAGAGAAACTGGAACTTAGCAGCTAAAGGAACTCATTAACACCCCTTCGGCTGATTGAGACATCTCACTCAATAGATCTAAATACTGACTGTTGTCATCAACAAAGTGGTCTGCGTTTACCAGCCAACATGGTTCAGTACAACAGAATTCTAATTTAGCGATCTTCAACATTAATGAAACTTGTTCCTATCAGCATTGTACATCGAATTACGCATGGAAATTCTACAGCCACAGAGTAATATAGAAAAGACTGTTGAGTCTCACCCGTCCCTATATGTTGACAAATAAACAATTCTATGCTCAACGTGATGAAAGTTGGTTAATATCAAGGTATCTTTCGAATCCATGGGGAAAGATCATTAATAAAAACAAACAACCAGGGCTGACGAGAGTTGAAATAAGGAGTCTCCAGCTAGTTTAAATCATGTAAGTTTAGTTACTGACGTAGATTAGTTCTAAAGCAACATTCCGGACCACTAAAGGAAAGCCATTTTAAACCTTGTACGACCATCCTAAAGGTCCAAATGACCCAGTATTTTGTCAGCTTCTTCGTCGAATAGAATGATCTCACCTGCAAACTCTAATAATAGATTGGACATATCATAAGAACATGTTCAAACATATACTGTCCAAACCGTTCATGTGAATAATAAACGATGAAAAGATAATGTCTTCTACATTGATGGTTACCAAATATCTACGAATGTCTGTTATAAACTTGTAAGGAAATTTGCATCGATCGTTGGAAAAGGTTTGGTACATGTTGTTTACACTGAGTGACCTTTGATTTCTCAGTATTTTAATTCTTACAACTCTCAAAACTAAAGTGCGGTCTCGAGTTCGGGGTTTTCTTTTGAAACGCCTACTAGCGTCCTGCAGATTGTTTAACAACTGCCAAGCCCGTAGCTAGTAGTGTGAATAAATTGGTATAGTTTTCAAGGGTTACCAGGTCCAAAGACTGCTTCCAAGTCCGAAAAACACCGACCACTTTAGTTCAGTCATTTAGTAGGCTTCATGAACATTCGGCAATGCGCGAACTTCAGTTTAGTCAACTGAATATTATTACTACCTCACGATGTATGGTTTATAGCTAACACAAATTTACACGTCGTATACGTCTTAACCTACGCTACGCGCAGTATAGTTGTGTGATGCTCTTCGATATAAAGCATATCTAGATGACACATCTGGTACAAGGATAGGTTATTGATATGGCTACTGATAGCTAACATAAACCAACCTCTAAGAGATATAGGATCTTCCGGACGAAACCAATTTTAACAATTAAGTGTGCGTTAAAAGCAATCGGAAATGTGCATGTCACATGAAAACAAGCTGTTCACCGACATGCATTGCAATAGAGAATGTAAACAATGTTTTGAGATCCACTTCATAAGGCAGCGAGGGGACGTAAGATGCAGTACCAGAACTGTCCGAATACATTCATTCGCCTGCCCAACGACCAGAAAAAATCTTATCAATATATATGATACCAAAAACATTACTACTACTATAGCTAATCTGAAATGAAACCTGTTAAAAATAACAACAAACTGGGATCTTAGCACATATCATCAAATCACAAGCAATGTTAAACTACTAATAGATATCATATGTATACAGTATTTTATACGCAAACTGAACAAAAACAAGATTAAAGTGACATGCAACGCGTTTACTGAGTTTTAGTTTGGTCAAGTGAATGATAACACCAGACCTCAAGTTGATAAATAGAGAAAATTCGTGTTTGTAAAGTACGATTAATGACAGATGTATAGGTTTTTCCGTATGGCAAATATCCCAAGGTCAGTAAAAAACGTTGAGATTCTAGTAGAATAATAAAGAATGTTTATCATTATTAATCCGAACAAGTTCAATTTGCTGTCATACATCAGTCAGAAGTTTAAAGGCAGGAATAAACAGCTCAGATACTTCATATGAAGAAAAGTAGTCAGCCTCTGATACTTCGAATTACTAGGCGTAAACGTTCCGTTGTATAGCTGCTAGAACAAGATGGATAGTAGCAAAAACTGTCAAATCAACTTAGTTTAACCAGTTACATCTTAAAGTTATTATAGCCAAAACCTTTTATGTTCATTCCTGTTGTGAATGGACAGTTGAGCTGCTGAGTAAGCCAGACAAATATGAACACAACGAGACCCCAATAGTTGTGAACAGATATCCAAAATGAAAACAAGCAATACAGACCACGTGTTCAGTGACTACAATTTATCAATCAAGGTATAACACAAATTAGAATCGTCATCTCTGAAAGTATTGCGAACAACCACCAGTAATTATATAATAATACTGACACTACAACCACTTCCTTATGTGCAACATTCGACGCAAATCACGTCACTGATGATTGGTCAGATTTCGCTGATATATTTAATAAGTAGCAGTTTGGGGATCGTACTCAACTAGACTTTAAATTAGACATACAGAATATATATATATTAGGGATGGTACTTATGAGCATAGATATAACAAGTCAGTTCAAGTTTATATGCAACCGACACACATAGCAAACTACAATAGCGTTAGTGTTAACGAATCTAGCGTCCAGGGGATAACGAATTTAAGTGAAATCAAACAGCACTTTCATGATCCATTTTTGACCAAAACTTTTATTACTTAGCACTTAACAGCAAATACACGAGGAGGGAAGGCACGTGCCTTGCGCATTGAACGCGCAGAATGAATTGACTGCTCTTTCTTTGTAAGTCTTCTGCGTATTGCTCTGGTCTTCTTTGGTCTCAAATCTTTAGGAACGTATTTCTTGGAACGATAAGCTTCACGTTGGCGCAGTTTTTGTGCCTGATGAATAACTGTATATACACGGGCAATGGACTTTCTTAGTGTCCGGCTAAAAGTGAGATTTTTATAACATTTGGTAGCAAAATACTTACATTTTCTTCAATTTTCCATGATAGGATGCTCCTCTCGTTACCCGATACAAACGAAGATTGCCAAGTTCCGTCTTAAGCTCTCCAAGTTGCTTCTGTAGTTCGGGCTCTGGTTTATTACGTAGCTTTGACGCCCTTATTTTAGTCTACAAGATACCCATCAACAACACACAACCTACCATGCTAATGAGTTTAAAAATCTGCCACAGAAGCAATATTATACAAACAAGTTGTCTCACAACAAATTATTTTCAAAGTTTTACCATATAAATCCAAATAGAGTGCACATAATGTGAATTTCTCATGATAAACCTAATGTATCCGTTTTGTCTCAATGAGTAGAAAAATTTCTCGAAGTATAGTGCCCCAGTGTAAGCCGCTTTCTTAAAGAATAAATAAACAGAAATGAATCAACTCAAGCCTAAATATTACAGAGTAACAAAGTATTTTTTGCGTAGTTATTCATAAACCAGTCTGACTTATCCACTGTCATCCCACCTCGGTCAGTGTGGTTTGTATATGAGGTACTTTTTTGTTGATGTGTGTTGCGTTTGCAATATGAAAAAGTAGACCTAAATTTGTCTGTATTATGATGGTGTTAGATGTAAACAAAGTGAGAAATGATGTTAAGAATGGATAGTCTAAGTCGGATGGATGATAAAGTTTTTTCTCCTGAGGGTCGTTGAATTTGGCCATATATTCGAGAACTTCACTTAATCCCCTATCATTGGTATCAAAAGAACCAGTTTGCACTATTTCGATGTTTTGATATGTAAATAACAGCTACTGAAGATGGCATGTACTACTGTTGTTGTTTTAATTTGAAGTTCTACAAGTTCTTCAGGATTATTAGGTTTTCAGTATTTGGTTGGGTGGTATTCGACTCTAATCAGTAGTTCACGAAAGGATTATGCAATATCTAAATTATCAGAACTGACATACACTAATCTTTGGACACAGTTCTTTGTTAGAGTAGAGAGCGTCTTATCCTTTATACTGACTTTAAAACTTTGAAGTGTGTTTGTTGTTTTGTAGTATGATGTCATTATATGGTGTTTTAAGATACATCGAAGTTCTATCGTACCATGACGTCATGGTGGAACTACGGTACTGATACATGGAATCTATGGCAAACTGCTAATTAATAATAAATCATTTCATTTCAGTTCACTTTTAATTATACCTATCGGAAAACGATTGAACTGCAAAATCTTGTTTATATGCTTTCGTGCCTTTCGTTTATTCTGTTCATACCTGATAATATTTTTAGCTCTTCTAAAAAGACATAAAGTTAGAGGGAATTTCACATCGAGTGAGTGCTCTGAATTGAAGTCGATATAACGATAGAGTGCGTTGGTTTATGATAAGTAGTTAGATTACAGTTCTACTAGGACTCCTTTTAACTAACCAACATAAAATGATAGCTGACTGTGTTTCTTTTTATTTTCGCAAGTTCATTTAATTTTGGATACAATTGCGTTGATCAGTTTGGTTAAACCCTGTGAAACAACATTTACACGATTGCGAAGGCATCATCCACATAACTAGGCCGATTCAAGGGTCTGATGTAAATGACGAGAATACTTGATTCTACATTTGCCACGAATAGACTAGCTAAAGTCATGGGAGTTGTGTATTCCATTTTCACACGGTTGCTTTATTCGTACAACTGAAGTTAGCAGAAATTTTGGGATTTCATGACTAAACTAATAATCAATGTACAACAACCAAATAAGGTATGTTCATTACCTTGCAAACCGCTAATTAATTCTAGGCGTTCTGGACTGAAATACTATTGCGAAAAGATACGGCATCACAGCTTACCGTTGTTTCCCTCTCTTCGGTCAGTTCTGAGTCTTAGAATAAGAGTTATAAAAATCCTTAATTGCATTATCTAAGTTGTGCAGACTTTGCCCCAGCTTTGTGGAGATATATTTGACAAGCTAATTTTGTAAATGGCTTTTGTTGTTTGTATTTATTCTGTCAATTTTTTTCATTGCACGTAAGTTTATCATTAAATGATTGTACGTCTTGGTTAAGTGTATGACCTTGAACACTTCCTTCCGTCGTGTTACTTTCATAGCATGACACACTCTGTTAACTGCTGACACTGTACCTCCTCAACTCATTACATTCAGATGATAATATTTTAAGCTCAGTCAATGCCATTTCCGAGTTTAGACTAACGGCATATGGTGCCAACAACCCCAGAATCTGGTTCGCGCAAGTAATAGCCTTATTACGAGCGAAAGGCATACGCTCCCAGGCGACCAAATATACCTATGTTGTCGGCGCACTTCCCATCGAAATCGTTACGGAAGTTGGGGATTTGATCGACCATGTACCAGAGACTGATCCTTATGACAAAATTAAAACTGCCGTAATCTAACGTGCATCAATTTCTGGTGAAAAACTACTACAACAACTGTTCACACCATGCGGACGTGGGGACAAGAGACCGTCGCAGTCGCTACGACATAGGAAACAGTTAGCGGGTCCATATAAATTAGATGAAGTATTACCTAAACAAATGTGGTTCCAGCGATTATCACATAACGTCAGACAGATTCTTAGTGTGTCAGGAAGCTCTGTTAATTCAGAAGACCTAGCACATATGGCGGAAAGATGATGGAGATATATCCTGACAATCATTGTCCATATGGGATACAAACTTTCGGTAAAGACGATACGAACACTACACTCAACATCCAGCAACAATTGAGGCAGTTAACAACTCATTCAGCAGCATTACAAGCTACTAACGCGAGCATCCATTCACGACCGAATAAATCCATTTTAAGAAAAAGATCAGTGTCCAGACAGCGTCCTCGTTCACCTAAAGGCGCAGATGGAATATGTTGGTATCATCTGAAGTATGGTAAGAAACCACGTCGTTGCACACAAACGTGCAACTTCATAACCAGTAATCATGAAAAACAGGGAAGCGGGCCGGCCAGAGAGTGATGGCGTTGTCTTTTACCGTCCAACACGCTAGCTGCCTTTTTCACATCAGAGATCGTATTTCTGGCTCAGACTTCTTAGTCGACACAGGAGCAGAAATCAGCACCAACCCCCTTCACCTCTCACGACGACAACAAACGACAAGCACCAGACTGTCTCTTATCGCGGCTAACATCACGGTCATTAGAACTTACTGTGAGCGATCCCTCATATTTGAACTCGGACTCCGTAGTAGATTTACGTGTTTTTATAGTCGCCCAAGTCAAGGAACCGAATCTCGGGGTCGAATTTCTCAGCGCCTATAGTTTACTAGTTGATACGGTAAAAGGAAGTTGATTGACGAAAATACACGTTTGCTGGTGAACGGTACACTCACTACTGACTATGAAATTCATGGTGTACGAATAATGAAACCTGTGAACAACATTTTGAAAGACATCCTGACTAAATATGAGTGCATAACTAAAGCAGACTATTAAAAGGAATGCAACCCACGTAATGTGGGACATCACATTAGTACCACCGGTCCACCCATTTACGCCGGGGCGAGGAGACTACCACCAAACAAGTTGCAAACGGCTGAGGGAGAATTTGAACACATGATCCGACTTGGTATTATTAGGCCATCTAACAGTTCTTGGGTCTCACCACTGCACATGGTACCAAAGAAAAAGCAAGACTGGCGTCCTTGTGGTGATTACCGCCGTCTGAATAACCAAACCATTCCTGAAAGGTACCCTATTCCACACATACATGATTTTTCACTAAACTTACATGGTAAATGTATCTTCTCGAAACTCGACCTTGTGCGTGCATACCACCGAATTCCGATGGCACCAGAAGTCATCGAAAAAACAGCCATCATTACACCTTCTGTTCTGTTTGAGTTCCTAATAATGCCATTCGGACTAAAAAATGCCACACAGACAGTGCAAGGATTCATGGACGTTGTTACAAGAGGTCTAGATTTCGTATTCGCCTACATCGACGATATTTTGATCGCTAGTTCATCAACAAAAGAACATGTCCAGCACCTTCAGATCCTCTTTGAACGTCTTGAAAAACATGGCGTTGTTATCAACCCTTCAAAATGTATATTCGGCCTCCCAGCCTTGGAGTTTTTAGGGCATTACATTGACTCTTAAGGCATTAAGCCACTTCAAAAGATAGTTGAAGCTATTATCGGTTACCCTGAACCAACTTCCGTAAAATCATTACGCCGTTTTATCGGAACGTGCAGTTTTTACCGCCGATTCCTGCTATGTACAGAAATGTTACAGCCGTTAACTGACGTGCTGAAAAGTGACAAAAAAGGTACGAAGAAGGAAAAGAATCAAATATTTAAGCTACCTTCTGATGCCAAAATGGCATTACAGAAAGCGAAGTCCATGATAGCTAACGCCACTATGACATTGATCTGGAAACAATCGCAAAATTACAAGTAGACGACGCAGACATAAAAAAGCTGCAAAGAGAAGTCTATCTTGATACTCAAACACGTACCTGTTCCTTCCTTTAATGCATCTATTATTTGCGACATTTTAACGGAGAGCAATCGCCCCTCAAGCCTGTCGACGTCAAGTATTCCGGCAACTGCCCGAACTTTCACATCCAGGAATCAGAGCCACCACTAAATTGAACACCGAACGTTTCGTATGACTAAAGATTAACTCAGATATAAAACGCTAGACTGAAAGCTGCTTACAATGTCAACGCAGCAAGATTCAGAAACTCACAATCAGTCCAGTTGGAAGGTTCCCTCTGCCAGAGAAACGTTTCCAACACATTCATCTAGACACAGTCGGTCCACTGTCACCATCAAATTCATTCACGCACATCCTCACCGCAGTGGACCGGTTCACAAGATGTGCTATATCATGTCCTATTACCGACACCTCTGCAGAGATAGTGGCCGCCGCATTCCTTGACCGTTGGATAGCAAACTACGGAGTACCATCTATCGTCACTAAAGACCGTGGTCTCCAGTTCCAGTTTATACTATTTCAGGAATTCACAAACCTTCTGGGTGTGAACCACATCAAACAACAGCCTATCACCTAGCATCTAATGGGTTGATCGAAACGTTTCACCGCTAATTAAAAAGCTCGTTGATGGCACAGGATGATACATCATGGTGGAGTGACGCATTACCACTCGTACTCCTGGAAATCCGTTCAACCATAAAGGACGATATAGGTTGTACAGTCGTCGAGCTAGTTTACGGTACAACTCTTACATTACCAGGTCAATTAGTAGACCCAGACACATCAGTACCAACTGATCCAAGTCGTTTCGCTAGTCAACTACTACAAACAATACGAGAACATAGTAATCGAATGCAACTCGACGAAAACCTAGCAACATGCAAATTTGTCTTCGTTTGAGTTGACGCTGTTAAAAAGCCACTGAAACAACCTTACGAAGGACTTTATCAAGTTATTGAAAGAACAAACACTTCATAATCAACAAGTGTGGAAAGGAAGAGACTATCGCCACTGATAGAATAAAGCCAGCCTTATATGAAGTGCAACAAGACAAAGAAGATAGTACTGCAGTTAATCAAACTCCCCAGCTAACCGCTACTAGAGCAGGGGAGGATGAAAAGACGAGTACCAAGGCTACTTGCTTAACACGTTCAGATAGGATTGTAGAAAAGCCCAAACGTTATTTACTTTTCGCCGAATAAAAAAATCAAACAAACAATTATTGATTTAATGCATCGTTAAATTCACTAAATTTTCCAGTAACATCTACAACTTTTTTTCTTCTTTTCACATGTGTATATAATTAATCACATTTTTTCCCACAATTACTCGTTTTGTCACAGTTTTTTAAAAAAAATTCTGTCAATAATAATAGAGTGAATTCGAGTTTATTAATTCGGGCTTATTAACAGTTTTTCATATTATTGTTATTAGCAAATCAAGACTTTGAATGACTTCATTTTCATTCTTTTTGTTTTCCTTATGCTATGCTACTTCACTGCTGTCTTACATAATAACACATTGTATATTACTAATCTGCATGTCATACCTATCTCCACCTTTTTCTTTTTGGTTATTACTGTAAATATTATTTTTGCATACATGTATATACAATATTCTTACAATTTTTTGTTGTTATTATAACCCGTGTTACCTCCGGACATTCTGGGGGGAGCTGTGTGGAGACATACCTGACAAGCTAATTTTGTGAATAGTTTTTGTTGTTTGTATTTATTCTGTCAATTTTTTTCACTACATGTCCGTTTATCATTAAATGTTTGTATGTCTTGGTTAAGTGTATGACCTTAAACACTTCCTTCCGTTGTTTTACTTTCATAGCATGACACACTCTGTTAACTGCTGACAAATACACTGTTACACACGTATCTCTCGTTCACTCGTGATTGTGTTAACTGACCTCTAAATCAAATATTGTCTACATTTATAGACTAAAATCAGAATATATCATAACCTACGTTGGATTATACCACTGCGAGTTCATCAATCATACTGGAACTATCAATCATCTATAATGGTGGATTTGTGGTACCAGACTCAATCAGAACACGCGCAAACCTGTGAATTAAGTAACGTCCCTCATTTTTGTTGTGTTTATATCATTTAACTGATGTATATATTAACATTATTATTTGTACTTAATAACTCTTATCATATTTGAGTTCAGATATTGGCTACTCTGCCTCTCGTCCTTTCTTTTACTTGCTCCCTCTTTCAGCTCCCTTGTGATATGGAACGAAAGATTTCATCCTGCACTATCCTCAAAGCTTTAGACATTCCAAAGGTACACAAGGTTGCGACAGTTAGAAGCTCTCACCTTCAATGGACCTATCTTTGACCATCAGTTGCACATTTGCAACGCAACTTTCATGAAGCGCGCCAACTGTGGCACTGATTAAAACCATCTACATTCATATCTTATAAATTATCAACCCAGCTATGTAATTTACTACAGTGGATATTGTATCATTTGCATCAATTTGATCTTGCCTGTAAACTTGCATGCCTCATGTAACAAACTGTTATTTGAGAATAAATTATTATTATTATTGTTTTGTCCATCACGGCTTTTCGTCGAGACATTTAAATTATACATATGTTGGGGTGGTCATAAAGATCTTTAAAAGCCTGAGTTATATGTTCGGTTTATGGAATCTAAGTAAACTATGAAAATGTGATATATTGCGTGGGATAGAACTTGAGATGGACTATGAAGAGATCCTAGTGAAGAATTTTAGTTCTTTCAAATGTTAAATTTTTTGAGATTTGACTTTATTTTTAAACATTGTTTTTTGATCAGTCATTTACCACGGCTTTGTACGAAACTTTAACATCGTGCTCCTTTTTATTCAAAATTACAGTTATATTGGATTCGTCAGCTTTCGTGGTTAAAACAGTCTTGTATTGAATGTAGAGCAAGCAATACGTCTTCTGAAACGTTAGATGTGACGTTTTGTTTAGACAAAATGCGAATCGTCCTAAATGTGATAATCGACTCTTTTCTGACAATTTTTAGTTTAGTTATTCTAGTATTGAAGCAAATTTCAGCGTGTCAAATGATTTATTTAAATTGAAACTAGATTCTTTATCCGGTAGAATGATTTCATGGTTGCTAAGAGAGATTGAGAACAACTCTCGTGACTTTAGAGCTAGATGTCTTCTTCTATGTCATCCTTCAATACATATAGCTACGCGTTGTTTCCTATTTGGAAGAAGCCTGGCTGGTGCTTGCGTGGGTATTTATTCCTATAGTGGTACAAGAGAGTTTGGGTGAAAAATTGTCATACACAAATCTTTCAACAATTAGTATAAAATTCCAAGAAATATTATCCTTATGCAAAATAAGGAAGCAAATAAATAATAAGGCCCTAACGTCATGACATGACCAAAATGTATTCGGCAAACTCTTATCCATCCAACTAACGTTTTAAAATCTTTCCAATCCTCGTTCCTTAATTGTTTAGTATTATTTGATTGGTCGACATATTAGAGAATCAACTTATAGACGTTTTCTTGCAATAAATATGTTGTTTTCATTCAGTGCGAATTATAATTTTTTGGTATTTCGGGTTTCCAATGCATTATCAGTATTTTATTATTATATATGCAATTTCGAATACTTTCTTGTGAAATTAATCGTGATGTTCATTGACAAGTCTGAAGAAATATCGCGGAATTATGGTATAGTTCTGTATTTGTACATTTATCCCCGCTACTATAATAAGAGACTTAGTCCCAAGTCACATCACTGTCTATACTGACTCGTCGTACGGTGAAGATCAGCAATATGGTATCTAGCACCTTTAAAGAGCTGGGGATAGAATAATATATTTATTTTTAACAGGTATAAGTTACACAGAATGACCGTGTCTGCAAGACCGAGCCATACCATACCGAACCATTGTTCGCGAGTCCACTATTACCGACCTCTCCGCGCTAGATATTGAATGCAAAATTTCTCGGTTATCTTGTGTCGAGCTTCGAGGATCGAGTGGTTAGAACCAATACTAATATAATATTTTCAAAGTTTCCAGAGCACACACGTAATATTGTAAGTTTCGAAGTGCTGTTCGCGAAATCCGAATTAACTTAGTTTTATAAGTTTAGAGTTTGTGAACGATAGGATGTGAGTGCTTTATGGAGCATAATACAGATTTCTGAGTCGGAACTATACCGTACTTTAGACTGCTTAACAGAATTTTAATAGGTCTCGCTAATAACGTCATCATCAGGCTCTGTAGATGTAAATCAACAAATATAATTTTGAAGGTTTCGAATAAGTAACACCCACTTATCCTTTATTCCAATACACATTGTAGCTGTACACACTTATTTCTCTTTAGACTATATTTGTCTGTCTACTAGACATATCTTTTTGATCTGGTTACTTATTTTGTTACTGAAAATGGCACAGGTATTCAGTGTTTGACAACGTTTTTAACAGCAACACCTTCTAATATAATTTGTACCCACCGAGATAAATCAAAAGACTGTCGAGGAAATCGGGAGAGTGTATTTGGCGATAACCAATTTATCGGAATTCTCTGATCTAATCTGGCTAGCGATTGCGGTAGATGTTGAGCACAGCGTTACCACACGTGATCTGGTGCGGATGCATGACCGAGCGCCTTCAGCTAGGTGAGTCCACTAAAACTAATCTGATCAGCATCCAATGTCGAAAACTTACAGAGCTGTTTGTTTTGGAGATTTATTTACCGCTACATTACCATGTGCCTATTTTATTCTTGCCTTATATTCATTTCTTTTCATGTGTACTTGCCATAAGTATGCCACATATATAATGTATATATACTGTATACAGCTAAATGCATCCTTAAAACGTTAAGTACTATACATTTTCATTACATCTGCAATTTAAACTATGATAAATATTCAAAATCATTAGATTTTATTGTTGGTTTGCTCAAGAGTATTATTCAAATCCGTATTTCCGTAGCTGGTGAAAAACTTTACTCTCTTTGTTTTTTTTCTTATTTGCGGATTGTCGTAATCTGAAGCTTGCGCTATTGCAGATTGTTGCTCATTGTTTTCCTTAATCAGGGTAGGCGAAATTTGTTTGCTCTCTGGTAAATCAAAACACTTTTCCTTTTGTTCTTTACTTCACAGTTATCTTCGCAAACAAAACTTCTCATCCTAACGTTTTACAAAAAATGCCTCTTAGCCTGATGCGAGTTGCTACAGTTTCGTGGAGAAAAACAGTCCACGATCACAGTACGTATTGATCTTTTGTTGTCGCGAATTCCAAACCCGTAGTTCAGTGTTACTGAGTTATATAGATTCTATTGACAAAGGATTGTCTGTAAACATATATGCACTGCGTGAATGCAACATGTACGGTATTTCGTTATCTCTACAAACTCATGCTTTTTAGAAGAACACTGACATATTTAATGGCAGAATTATACTTCACAGTTTTGACTGTTTAGAGCATCAATACCACACTTTTTAACTTCATTGGATTAACTTTATATGACATATCAAACAGAGTATCCTTTTTTAAAAATTTTTTTGCATCTTATAGTTTTTTTTGGCACAACAATGTGGTCGGTTGCAGAGATTTATACATATGACAGTTCACAATCCAATTTTTATTCTTAATGAAACTTTTAATTCATCAATTTAGCTTATTGGTATTTATTACCCAGAGTATATGAAAATCTGATGGTTGGATAGAATAAAAAGGTTTATTATTAGCGCACGAGTTGTTAACACCCAGTGACCAGTAGTATGTAGTGTAGTGAGTGCAAAAAGTGGTGTTACGAGGCTTTCACGAATCGAATGCTGAAGTGTTTTCGTGCTTCAATAAGACTATCGCGATTCACCCAATTATGACCACATTAAAGACTTACGATGTGAACTTAATATGGGGTGAATAATGTTTCAACATCACTTAACTGACTATCACCTTAAAAGATCTCAAACGTTATAATATTGGAGATTTGAAGACAACGTAGCTAAAAGACGGACATGACAATCAAACCACATAGCTTAGGTTGACATACAAGCTTATGAATGTATGTGGTTTTCTAGTACGTAGTGCATATGAAGCATAAAACATCAAGTGGTGTTCCCAAAAGAGTCTTGTCTCTCATCAATCGTATGGAAAAATAAGGCGCCAAAAATGAGCCAAAACTAGGGTTAGATTGTGAGGTTCTGGGGCTGCGGAAAAGAATGATTACAAACCCAGTTCGAGTCAGATAGAAAAACACATAGCCTGTCTTCGGATCTGTCACATAAATGCTAGGTATTCGTTTAATAAGGACTCGGAACTTGAGTTGAGGATTGACTCTACCACGCCCTATGTATTCGCCGTAGCATAGCTTGAAACAGTTAGTGTAAAATAAGGAACTCCGTTCAGTAAACTCACGTTAGTATGAGTTGACAAAACCCAGAAGCATAGAAAAAATCAGCAGCAAGATTTGTTAGATTCAATGCACTCTTGTGGCCGTAAATAAATAGAAAACACTTAAAATTGTGATGACTACCATCTGACACCAAATACTCGGTTATTGTAACACAGTCATACTTTTGAACAAGCTGAAGATACACTATTCAAATTACGAGAACCGAAGTACTTTTCCGAAACAGACGTAAGACATGTGCATTGGCGAATTCCGTTGAATGCGATCCCTGGTGAACTAACTAGCAATAATGGAATATTAGGCCTGCTCGGATACAAGCACCTACCGTTCAGATGTATCGTTTTATCTGCGAGATTTCACAAGAATATAAATCAGATTATCACCTGTTTTGACGGTGTTGAATATCATCAGGAAGGCATCATATTTCATTCTTACAATACTGAGTAACAAAGCCGGAATCTTTTGAAGTAATTTGGACACATTTGTGACACAAATGTGATCGTGTGGTGTCAGCTACGATTTAGTTCTATCAACTTTCCAGATCGTACTGTAGATGCGGAGGGTTTTTAACCTGATACGAGTCATCCGACTCCACTGATTTAAGCACCGTCAAATACGAATATTCCGGTACTCAGACCATGAGTTCGTGGGAACATAAGTACTGTAAAGAAACCATTTCAAGTTTCTTCAAAAATGCAATAATACACAAGTTTCAATAATGTTAGAATTATATTTGCCATACTTGAAAAAAAGAGTAATAACAATAGAATAATAATAAATCAGGTTCTGTGTAATTGAGAAGATTATTGAATGGGGTTTAAAGGAGAAAAGGGAGAAAATAAGGGAACAGAAATAAAGGAAGCATGAAAAACGCAAATAGTTTGATAAGCGTTTTTATGAACACAGAACAAGAATAAACGACTACGTATGTATTGTCAAATTAGTAACAAAAACAAAATAGAAAATAATTGAGAAAAATAATTTATTATGGCAGTAAGATATGACGCTGGAATAAATGTTTGTGCAGTCATAGTTTGGAGTGATGATATGAAAGTCTCAGTTAGGTGAAAAGGATAACGAAGTATCAATATCTGTGAATCATATCTACATACTGAAGTTAAGACAAGTCTGAGAAGTTAATTTAAGTGAAGCACAAGTTATTGTCTTGATTACAAACTTCGTAATCTCAGGAATAATATTTATTTAGAAGGGAAAAAGAGAGAGAAAAGAAGTGGACACATAGTGAAAAGGTTTAAACGTGATAATAATAATTGTGTAATGAATATCGACCTCTGAAGTAAACCAACAATTTAGAAAAACAAAATAAATCCTTTAGTTCACTCGGATAAATACATGTAGATTTATGTAATAGTATACAGAGTGAAACCGAATATTAGCATAAACATTTGTGCAATAATAATAATTAGGAGTTATGCTATGAAAGCCACATTAATTTCAAAAGACAATCGGGAGTTAAATATGTTTGGGAGGATAAGAAAAGAAAAAGAATATCTAATGTGTCGGGGGACTAATAACGATATTAATAACAATAATAATTATAAATACGAATATAAGCAGATTTCATATATTGCTTACTTTACTTACGCTTGTTACTCCTAATGGAGCATAGGCCGCCGACCAGCATTCTCCAACCCACTTTGTCCTGGGCCTTCTTTTCTAGTTCCATCCAATTCTTGTTCATTTTTCCCATGACTATTTCCGTTTCCCGGCGTACTGTATTTTTTGGTCTTCCTTTTTTCCTTTGGCCTTGAGGATTCCAAATGAGGGCTTGTCTTGTGACGCAGTTGGATGCTTTCCTTAATGTGTGTCCTATCCACTTCCAGAGCTTCTTCTTCATATATTAAGATGAACAGAAATAAAATAAAATAGATGTGGAAACTTTCAAAGGTTACATGTTATAATATAATATAATAATATATTTCTGCATGTGCAGGTACACACCGTTTTTACAGGCATGATCTATAAATTACAACATTTGTTGGTTCACAAAATGTTTCCCAACTTATTAAGTTTATAGTTGTTATAAAGTGAAATCGTAGAGCGCTTGCTGTAAACTATGACCTTGAGAGGACGCGTACATCAAGTTTGTTCCAAACGTCAGGAGTTTCATAGCCGTGCTCTCAGAGCAAGATTCTGAAGAAAAAAGAGAAACAGAAGAGCAGCAAGGCACTTGCTTAACATAGTGTAGTAGAACGGACAGAGGTATAATAAATTAGAATAAATTCATATTATGTCTTGTTAGTAAAATGAAGTCAGAGGCTCCATATTATAGAATGTACTAATAAAGAACAATGAGTTGTGATGTTTAACAAGTTGGAGTAAGCTCACATGAAGGAAAGGAAGTCAAGGCTGTTACTAGGAAAGCGGTTTATAAGAAGGGTGCGTATATAGAGGGTGAAGTGTTAAGAATATTAATGACTACATCTTTTATTGTCTAACTTTTTTTTCTTTTTTTGTTTTTCCGATGCCAGCCACACAATCCTAGTGTAAAAATCCGAGTTAGCATGTTATGGGTTGTCTTAGTAGAATAGCTAATCCAGCATAATATTGGAAACATGAGTTTGAGTGGTGAGCGTAGGAAAACAATCTTTATCACAGATTGGTTGAATTGTTCTCAGTCATGAGGAGCCTGATACATACAAAATGTTCTGTCCCCACAAACATGGGTGGATTGAAGTTATCGCCCTCACCATCAATGCTTGCTGGTCAGTAACTCCACCCTCCCTCCTTTTGTGATGTTAGGCTCATTTAGCATTATTTTTGTATATACGTCATACCTCGCACAATCCTCTGTTTCACAAACTGTTGGAAAGCACTATTTCTATAAGTACCATTTTACAAGCTTATCAGACAGTTACAAGCTATGGACTGTGGGTAAAGCATCGATGCAGTGCCTCTGTTGACTATAGTATAAAGTATAGTTTGCCAATCAGAGTATAAGCGTTAAGGGTATATTGTAGGATAGTTGTTTATTTAAGCAGGCGGAAAAAGTATAGAAGTATATGAGTTGTGGATATGAGAACGAGTGGAGAAATAATATTAATTGCTAGTCAACATAGTGTACTGAAGAGTAAAAAGTTAATACAGGATAAACAGGAAGGGACTCACAGTAACTTGGTGCTGATGTTATTTTCTGTTGTCCTAACCAGTTGATTGGTAACAGGCTCCATAGATGCAAGACCACTGGTAGTAGGCAGCTGATTGTGCGGTCCTCTTGACGTTTTAGGGTGGTAGTGAGTGTCCCTTGTCGACCGAGTTTATTTTAACAGTAATGATAGGTCCATTAAGTTGCCTGTCTACTTCAGGTGAAAAAATGGGGTGGAAAAAGTAATTAATACAACTGCAAAGTAGGAAAAATAAGGCAAACTGAACTTGAAGTCCATTTTGGTCTAGACATGGAGAGAGCCTATGATGTCTGAGTGGGGCGCAGATGTGTTCGTACGTGCAAGATCAGTGCAGGTGAGGGCTTGATCAAGCAGTTTTACAAACGTATGTAATTCATCTGCCATGCGAGTTTCGGGCTTTTCAGGCTTTTAGATGGATGACGGAACTTGTTCGTATGGCTTAGAATACGTTCGAGTTTATTCATTCGAAAATGTCTGAATACATTGAAAATCATGTTGCAGACATATTTGTTAACTTAGTGCACAACTTCTATAGGCATGTTAAAATAACCATGAAAACTACTAACAAGTGTGAGTCATTGTTTGATCTGAAATGTTTTTTTCTGAAAACTACTTTTTCATCGTAGTGTCATATGAAACCGTTGAATGTATCATATACCAAGAACGAGTCGGTGGGTGGTTTTAATGATTACATAAATATAACTAATCTTGGGTGGCCTATGCTTCTCGACAATGAGTGACGATCGTAGGTAAGTGAGTGATTAATAGTGGAATTCAATATAAGATATTAAACATTGTAAGGTACTGTAGCCAAAACAAATCATTTAGTGGACTAATGAAACCTGCCCGGATTATTTCCGGAATTCATCGATATTACGAGAATTCATAGTTTGGGTTTGAAGTAAGTATTCACGAGGTTTTTGCTCCATACTTCCGTCAAACTTCATGGTAGTGTTCTTCTATTAACGGGAAAATCCAGGAAAACAATTAATTCCACAGGCGTAGCCTCCTCATACTACTCACCTCAGTCACAGATTCTCCGTTCTTTCATGACTTGCCCGTGCTGATATAGTGTTTTGATTCACATTTCTCGGCGGATTTTTTAGGGGTAAATCGCTCATGTACCTGGTATAAAAAACGAATATAACGCTCATACACCAAAATTAAAGGATGTGAAAAGAGACGAGTAGGATGATACTTAAGATTACTACCATCTTGGTAATTTCTTTAAAAAAATCCGTAAAGCGGTGAGTAAAAATGAAACATCAGCTATTTGTTTTTATTATTTGAATAGACAAGTACAAAATCTAATGAACCATAATTTTACTAGATACGTGGTTTAATATAACGCCTAAGCGAAAACTGTAGACATCCACATAAAATAGTGAATTGTCCTCAGCTAACCTTTTTGGCCACCTGTCGACAATTCTCACCGGTACTTGTCAAATCAGTGATTATTTTGCCAGATAAACGGTCTAGTAATACGTACGGTAGTTCATTGTCTAGATAAGTTGATTTTAGTCTATCAAAATTTTCCGAGTCGGTGTTCTCTTGTTTTCGTACCAAGAAATGTCATTAGAATTCGCTGGGAGAACGCTAACTTCTGCGCCAGCATCGACGAGGTAGCAAACTGTCGTTGTCACATCTGTAACGTATAACAGACGGCTATGTTCGCCGGCTACGATTGCCGTTAACGCGTGCCGGCTTGGAAGTTTCCCGAGTTGTTTTTCGAGTCTGTCGGCTTTGAGTTGGGAAAATCTCAGGGTTTTCTGCAATTTCTAGAAGACTTTCCATACTGGTTATGATATCGCACCAGTCGGGATTATCCGTTTCTCGTGATCTGAAGTCAGATCGCTTACGTGAAGTTCTTCTTTCAGTATACGTAAGAACGATGTTATTTATGTTTGACTTTATAACACATCCGAAGTATTGTAGTTATTCTACTTCGATGTCGTATTTTGTTTTATGAAGTATTGTCTCCACGTGGCTGTTATCTAACAGATGATTTCGGCATATCAATCGGCTGTTCAACTACTCGACGATTTAAAACCTGTCCAGTTCAATTGGTGGTCTGACGACATTATCATTCGCGCGAATCATCAGTGTATGCAGTCGAGCGAATCTCCTACAAACTGAGAACGACATTGTCGTCTCTATCCCAACACGGACAGCGTTTTTCACTGGTATCATTGACATGAGTCTAGAGAGACACTCTTGGTTTCTTATGTCCTTTTCGATATTTTTCTGTTCACTAACCGAACAAACACGCAGCACTCACCGTTTATCATCTTTTAGAGACTTCACCGCTCCACGTTTGCTGTCAATTTGCAGCTTTCAACCCTTACTGACTGTAACAGCAGTCATCGATTTTTCAAACTCTGACTACAAGTTGACTAATAGCTTCGCACAACGAAATCACGACCACTCTTCACTATTATACTTCTGTTAAATATAGATGTAACTAGAAGCTCTCAACGACAGTCTGACATTCAAATTTAAATCAATGGCCGTATAGACATCAGCATCGTTTGATAATACACTTATCCCACTATCGCTATAGCATCATTACTTACGGCAGAATTAACGTTTCTCATCGGAGGAACTAAATTACTTATTAAAGCTATATATTTCAGCGCGACTTGATAGAATAATTAAACGCTTTGATCTTTTCATTATTTCTATGGTTAATCGCTTTACGTTTAACCAACGTCCCACTAATAAATTATTGCTCGCTGTTTTCCCGATCAGTTTCTGCCGCCTACTTTCCATTTTGCTTTACAGCTCGGCAATACCCGGATGATTCATATTAATCGCTTGGTAATCTCCAGCGTGCAACTATTCCCAATGTGTTTGGTACCGATTCAAACGGTCGTTGAATCTGGTGGGGGAGTATTGTAGGGCCAGCGAAATGTCACTAAGCCCTAGCCAAATCATCCGGCAGTTGAGTCACTGAATATCGAGCGAATCATCGATCCTCAAGGTCAGGGATAACCAACGCGCATCAGTTAATCATATGCCTTGGACTGGCCCATGCGGCAGTGGTCTTAATTTCGCTTGTATCTGCTTTAACTAATGTATTTCTGTAATACCGTCCTCTGTGTTTTGAAGCCTTCAAAACATCTGTGCTAACTTGATACGTCAATGGGGTAGTCCACGTAAGGTGGTGATCACGAGGTGTGACCTCGATGTTAGCTAGTTTGTCACACTATTCACGTCTAACTCGAGTAAGCCTCCGATCATTTTCGACACAGTTCATCTACCTTGGTGGTCTACAGTATTAATTTTACAATAGAGGACTAAGTGGCGCTTTTACTTTGTCACACCTTATCCAGATGCATGTGTGTGTCCAGACCGTTATATACATATGTCGCCCGCGACTGTTACCGAGTACTTATTGGTTTAATTTCGGATATTTGGTCCCGTAGGTGGTCCGTGTATTTTTCCAAGTCAATTTCTCTACTTCCTATACTGAAGACTGATGTTGATTCAATCGAAATTATTTTCGGTAAGCAGAGGAACCGCCCATTAGTCTCGTAGAACTGGAAAGACTCCAAACAAATCAACATTAGCTTTTAATACTGTTTTAAGTAACTAACAAGTCAGTATTCGAAACATAAAAGTAATACATAGAGGTTTATCCGACTACAAAGAAACGTGGGTAGCTGAAACTTTTTATATATTGCCTTATCCTACTGCACTCAATAAAAAGGTCTCGCTAACCGTCAGACATGGACCATCTGTCCCCATCTTACACCATTATCGTACATATAAATTCAATTCTATCATCCCACACCACAGGCGTCACATATTTTCACCCTTTAACATACATACATGCATAATAATACAGACGTCGTAGATAAATCACTTTGACCTGAATAACGTGACATAGACTTGGTGAGACCTGTTTTTGATTGATCGCACCAGTTATTCTTGCTTTGTTCTTTTATACTCTCTAACCTTGGTTTAATTTCGTTTATTTATCCTTGTCTGAAAAGTGTCTTACATCGTGTCACGAAACTTAAAAAATTTTACAAATTTAATTCTTCTACTCATTGGGACATTACAAATATATTCCTTTTTGTAACGAACTACCACTGCTCAGTTTATTTGAAATTACTAAGTCAAACCTTGATAATGATGCCTATTTCTTTACAAGGACTGATAAACTATTCTTTTTGTCTTGGATTCGTCCCAAAGACTAGTTCTACTGCTAAACATGGTGAATCGATTTGACAGCTGTTCACATTCGCGACATAACTAATGATGGGATTCCTGTTTACTGACTGGGGTTTGAGTGTAATATTATATCACTTTTCAACTAGTGGTGGAAACGTTTTACCATCCTATTAACCTGAGGATGATGTGTAGTACAACGTATTCTTTCGGAGCCTAGAAGTTTAAACAAGTTGTTGAGTGGTTCATATTCAAAGTGCGCTGTTCTGTCAGTCAATATTGTTATAAGTGAACTAAAGTGAAGTCGGTTATCAGTATGACTACTGGAAACCTCGTTAATCTGTCTATGCATGTAAATAGATGGTTAAAACCATTAGAACGCGGCTAAGGACTTACCGTATCGATATGAACATGGGCCAAACGTGCATTTGATTGTGAGAAAACTCTGATAAGTGAACTTGTGTGACGGTTAACCCTTGGTCATTGACATGCCGATCACTAACCCATTTGTGTACACCTTCGTGTAAATTTGTCCGTGTATATCTGGCTTTTGTACAAAGATGAAACAAATCATAAAAGTTATGAAATAATAACTTTCGCATATTAGTAGAGACAAAACATAAAACTATTTCCATGGTTGTGTCACGGTAAACGAGAATACTGTCAATATGTGATGGTAGCTGCTTTAGTTCAAGACTAAAGTATTTTTGCTGTAAGTAGCTTTTAAAGTTCTTCATCCTATTTCTGTCTCTCGACCCCTCGAAATTTACTCTAGATCGTTGTATTATATTCATTTCCAGTCGAGATAATGCATCTGCCATATGATTGTCCTGACCTTTAACGTGTAGGATATCACTGTTGAACAATGATGTAAAGTCAAAGTTTCAAGCCTCTAGATTGGGATATTTATTGGTTCTAGCTTTTAATGCATTGGTTAGTGACGTATGATCAGCATAAACTGTAAGCTCCATTGCCTTTCCATATGTTTCGGAAATGCTTAGTGGTTAGGTAGGTTGTGAGAATTTCTCATCCGAAGTTAGAATATCTCGTCCCTGCTAGAGCAAGTCTCTGAGAACAAAGCAATAGAATTTTAAACCACTTGGTTAAGGACACAATCTACTGCTTTGTCTATAGCACGTGCCATCAAAGCGAGTAAATGAGAATGTGAGTTCGAATACAACAATGAAGACGCTTGGGCCAGTTTATCATTCAGCTGTTTATTAGCCTCAAAAGCCTCAGAAGTTAGCCTAAATTTCCACAGGTTGCATTATTTATGTACATAAAGACATGAATCGACGATAAAAGACGACTTAATCCGAGGGTCTTCTAAGGTGCGTTAGAAAGCTTGGTATGAGGTATTGCTTAATTGTGTCCACCTCTTCTTAGATCAATGTAATCCCTTCTGGGTGTATTGTGCGTCCGAAAACATGTACGGTTTGAACACCGAAAACACGCTTTGATGTAAGTTGATTCCGTTTTCATCTAGCCCTTTTAACACTGTTCTCACATGCTGTTTGTGTGAGTTTAGATCCAGAATGACAATTAAAATGTTTTCTATCTTCACCTATGCAAGTGTCATGTCCCGAATTAGATTATCTATGGATCTTTGAAATCTTTGTGCCGCATCCTTCAGGCTGTATGACAAGCTTACCATGCCGAGCAGTTCAAAAAGTGTAGTAATGGGAACCTTAAGAATATCTTCCTGAGCTACTGGGATATTGTGATATCTTCTTAGTAAGTCAGTTATAGTAAATATGTTCATATCCTGTGAGCTGTTTGTAAAATCTTGTATATGAGGTATTGGGCACCTATCTGGTACTGTTTGACGGTTGAGCGATCTGTGATCCATGCACTGTTGTCAATCGCCTTGGTTTTTGTTTCGTGCCATATGCAAATGTGATGTCCATCGGCACTCAGATGGGTAGATAACACCAAGGTGTAGCATGTAGTCAAATTCTACTTTAGTGCTTTTGAGTTTATCTGGTGCAAGTCTTCTGGGTCTATCAAATACAGGCACTCCTTCAATTTTGGTCGTATGGCTTACTTTTACTTTACCTTTAGAAAGCCGATGGTTTGATTTAGTTTGGTTTAAAAATCCAAGAGTATATACTGGAATTTTGGAGTTTTTGCTGGTGGAGCTTGTATCACACTTACAAAAGCGATGTGACATTTTGCCGCTTGTTTAATTTGAAGTTTCCTTTAGTGTCAAACATCGTTTCACTCTCGAGTAGAAATTTATCTCTCTAAAAAGTATATTCTCAGTATTGCCAAATCTTAATCAAGTACGATAAACTTCAAGGGTAGTTGTCGTTTAAACCGCAAATTTAGAGTCGATGTTTTCTGCCAACACCTAGTGATTTTATATTTTGGCAGCTTGAAGTGTTCATCGACTCAGGCCGGTACTTTTCTGAGGAACGATACTAATTTCCGCACCATAGTCCACCAAAACGTTCAAACCTGAACTTATTTCTCCAACATAAAGCAAGCGACTGTTTAGGCAACCCTCTTCAGTCGTCGTGACCAGTATAGAGGTTATTCGTTTACCATATTCTTGGGAATATGTCCAGACCAGGCACATGGTTGACTGCACGTCGTTGATCAGACACCAAATTTCCAGTGGCATAAACAGAACTATCCGGATTTCCTAGACGTTTGTGATTTGCTCTGGTTTGAAGACTGATGAAGTATTATAACTTTCATTCAAAATAGCCTTCTTCAACGTTCTTGCTTTGATTCATATCGGATAAGAGATAGGTTTAACCGCGTATACAGGAGGCCTTAAAATAAATGTTTGCTGTAGATCCAAGGTTCATATTCCAATCCATTAACTCGGTATCCGGGTAGTATTAATGAAAATAAAAATGCGTCCGAAATTACAAATGTGCAATACCTAAATGGACTTTAAGCGAGCCTGTCAGTTCAACAGATAACCAAAAAATGAGTATATATGACTTCAATCTGATCCAAACATGAGCCATCAACAACCAGATAATAATTATATGAGAATTCAAGAATAACATAAAAGATCATTCGTCAGTCTACTAGAAAAAGAAAGACCATCGTGTTCAATAGGTTAAAACATCTCTAACAAACAAGAAACGTGGCCTCGATCCTTTGGGGATATCCGTTCCCGCGAGACATGCAGTAACAATCAAGAGTACAGTAGCAAGATCTGGCCGCCAACGAAGTAAAGTGAATACGTAAATCAAAATGCATAAATCGATTAACCAAATGGTAGAAAAGTAAAGATCAAAAACTGATTTTATACACAAAATAAATGACGATAAACTCATGTGGATTAGAATATATAATGAATGTATAAGCAGACGAAAAAGTGCCAATTTTACATACAAACAAAGATGACAAGTTACTTTCACTCAAAACGTAACATGCAGGAGTTTTCATGCATGTTCATCCCAAAATTAACACAAGCAATCTTACGAAACTAGGCTCAAGAATGGTCATCAATTCACCGTAGAGTGTATATTGAGGGCGTACAACCGGGCTTTGATTGTCTCACAAAGGCAGTGGGTTAGCAGAGTCTCTTCAAATAGTTTTCGAATTGAAGAGTGGTGGAGTAGATCTATTGGACAAAGTAAGACATTTCGACCCTGAGTATTGAGATGAAGTCATCTTACTGTGGAATGATACCTAAGCCGTTCGATCCGCACCCCATCAGTTGGCAATCGGTGTTCGTAGGTATACCTTGAATGTTGGATCTTTTGAATGCAAAGTACTTACAAATGACTGACGAGAGCCCGTCTTACGTTCAAGTTTTTGCTATATACTCTGTTATTAAAATATGGTATATCGATCTATTTGAAATTTATGGACCAAAATTATCAGTAGAACCAAGCTCCAATTTAGGTACCAAATTTTATTCGTAATTTACAAATAATTGACTTAAGTGTCGTTCTTCAATTTTTTAGGTTCCTGGAGCATAAACTCCAAAATACCAAACCAAGGACAAAGAGAATTCGAAATGTTCGAAAATAACTATATAAACAAACAATTTCTGAAGTTCAGTAAAACAAATACATTCAAAAACACAGTGAAATTAATAATATTCAATATAAAGATTTTAATCAGCCAGATGTTTTCAGTCCTCTCATAACACTAGTGTCCACACTCAATCTTAGTAGTAAGCAAGAAGAAGCAGTCAAAACATTCGTGTACTTAGGCTGCTATGTCAGTTGTAGTGGTTCCGCGAGCTATGGGATCATTTCAGGCGTTAGGAAAGTCCGAGCGGCCTATGTTAATTCAGACCATCGTTGTCACCGTCATGTTTCTATTCTGACCTTTAACAATTAGATCCTCAGGGCGTCAGTGAGTGCGGTTTTGCTTTATGCTGATGAAGCTTAACCTTCTCAATCTGATGAGATTTGGTAACTTCTTCTGTTCGATCATTGTTTTCCCCGAAGGTTTGATTATATCCAGAGACAACACTCTGTTAGTCATACGGAAGTTTAGGAATATGAGTTTGATTTCAGTGACGATATCCCGTTCGGTATCATCATTTTGGTAGTTAGACCAAGTGTTACGAACATTATCCCAGTGAATTCCACATCATCCATTAGTTGATGACTTTTGGAGTTGTAAGATAAGGCGCGGATGCGGTCAGTTTATGATAAGGGGCTGTGATATGAAAGTTGTATGGTATAGGTATCTATCAGTCCATCACGACATCTTGTCTGATATCTGAGAGATGGTGCTGCTTAGTGGCTTGAGACGTTATCGGAAATTGCCCAGAACAGAGGCTAATCGTTATCATTTAGTTCTAACACATTTAACTGAAAGGATTGCTATGGATTATACTTTTCTTAAATGAGTCGTTCTTTCGTAGCATACTAATGTAAACTAATTTCATTTATTTATTTGTCAAGACTATACCCATATTCCTCTCCGAATCTTTGGTCAGCTTCACTTCCCTGTTTGTGATGTGTATTTATTTTGGTACCCAATATTACAAGTATTCATGTGTTGAAATAAATAATTATATAATGCTGTCAAACCACCCCTTCTACCCCTAATTTTTATAAGAAAACAGACAATTACAGCACTCCGTATAGTCCTTAGCAAGCTATGCTTTGTGGTTTATTTTTTTGTGTAGACACTTAGATTAGCAGTTTCCCACTAATCTAAATTTCACCCACACTCATGTTATATTCAGAATCGTGTGAACATTGTTGGACCACAGGGAATAGTTTCTTGGTATCAGTCAAAGCACCTGTTATATGATAGCTATGTTGAACGAATTCCGGATCACCACTGAATCCTTTTCTGGACAGGATTCTGATTTTATTGTCCAGCGTACTGTTGATACTGCTTGTATAATTTACGATGCATGTGTTTCCATACGTTTGACGTGCCCAGGTTCTGCACGTCATTGTTTTATGGCAAGTAAATATTAACGATACTTGAACATTCTTATTCAGCAGCAGACTGTAATCGAATTTAATAACGCTTTGCTCATTACAAGTAAATGTAAGTCCTAGCAACGATGATTCAGATTCCTGACAGCACCTTGTTGCTCCTTTATCATTTCATACCAGAGCGACAACAATATTTAATACTTTTAAGACCACAAACTGTGTTAGCACTACAACGAAACCTTATACTTTTAGTTTCTTTTGTCGTTTGTCAATGGATGGCCTTGAGAAGTCTGGTGTTTCGCACGTGAAACCGGTTATAAACCGGTTTTCCTGACAGACGTACGGGTTCAAAATATACTGAAGATCTGATTCTTTTTGTTCGCAATAAGTCCCCATTCCTCAAGATACAGATCGTAAGTCAACCTTTAGTGTTTTCTGACAATTCGGATGAATTGCTCGATTCCATAAATTTCAGTTCGCTTACAAACAAAATAGTTTATCACAAAAACTTGTTGTAAACACTGTTATAACGATTTTCAGGGTAATTGTAATCGTCTAACTAAGACTTGAGCTAAAGACACTAATCTAGTGTGTTGGCAATAACAGTCAAATTTGTGTCTTAAGATACCAAAGATAGGGCAATACATGTCGGCAACAAGATTGCCCTTTTTCGTTAAAAGTTTAGAACATTGTTCACCATGTTACAGTAGGTTGTTATTTCTGAAAACGTTACATAACACGTTCTCATTTCGGGATATTTACCACTAGTTAATACCTAAAGTCTTGTTTCAAGTTCTAAAGATATCACAGATGATGTTCATAAGATCTTTGCCCTTACATTTTTTGTATTTTAAAACATTTCTAACTATTCGAGTAAATGACGTGTAAAGTTATGGAATCATGATTCATGGTTAGCACTATATATATATATATATATATATATATATATATATATACGATGGAGCATATATTTAGTTATAATTTTAGCTATTGTTATGTCCAACTTGAGTTTGCTTACAGTCAGCGTCTATCTTCTTTATAAAGTTTCTTCTAAAAGGGCAAGGCAAAAAGTGAGAGTTTTTTCTTTCAAAACAATTCATTTAGTTATTAATCGGTAATTCGAGCAAGGCATGGAATGTAACCACCCAGCTTATATCCCTTTAATATATTGTGAATGTAAATGTGTTAAGGTTGGATGCGCTCGAAATTTCAACTTAAGGCACTGAGCAGCTAACTACTTAACCTTTGACGTAGTTACAGTTTCCTTTAATTCATGTGAATTTTTCACTGGATATTTGGATAGATGCATGTATCAGGTTATACGCCTTTTTGATTCACGTTTATATGTTAATTGTGATCAAACTGGTGCAGATATTAAAATGCTACGAAACTTTTATATTAGCTTTAGTCACAACACGATACATGCCACCAACGTCACCGATGGGAGTAATATCGGAGTCTGCTGCCGCCCAACTACTAGATTTTTCTCAGCGCCTCGATATTGGACTTCTAGACCGTGTCGTAAACTGTATGTACCATGAAGCAGGCGATCAACAAAAAATCGCAGAGAAAGTCCTGAATACACTCAAGGAACATCCGGATGCATGGATGCGCGTGGATTCGATTCTAGAATTCAGTTCAAACCAAGAAACGAAATATTTCGCCCTTCAGATACTTGAAGCATTAATCAAAACACGTTGGAAAGTCCTAGCCCGACCACAATGTGAAGGTAACCAGTACTGTAACCCAAAACTGTCTTAGGTATCAAAAAATACATTGTTGGTTTGATAATCCAAACATCGTCTAGTTCGGAGCTCTTGGAGTCGGAAAAGACGTATCTTGGCAAGTTAAATATGATTCTGGTTGAGGTAAAAAAAATTTACGACTTACTTTCCTTCAGATATTAAAACATGAATGGCCTAATAATTGGTCAACATTCATTAGTGACATTGTTGGGGCAAGTAAGACAAATGAATCTTTATGTCAGAACAATATGGTCATCTTGCGTCTTTTGAGCGAAGAAGTTTTTGACTTCTCTTTGGGTCAAATGACTCAAACAAAAGCCAAACATTTAAAAGACTCTATGTGTCAACAGTTCAGCTTGATTTTTCAGCTTTGTCAATATGTCCTGGAAAATTCCCAAAATGCATCTCTAGTTGTGTCGACGCTAGAGACGTTACTTCGTTTTATGCACTGGATTCCCTTAGGATATATATTTGAAACTAATCTAATACAAACCTTAGTATTTAAATTCTTCAATGTCCCTCTGTTCCGAAATATTACTTTAAAATGCCTTGCAGAAATAGGTATGTTTTATTTTTTGTATTGATATATTTTTGTTCAGCGGGTGTATTAGTTGACGAATACGATACCCAGCTAGTAGAACTGTTTGTTTCTACTACCGAAAAACTAAAAGAAGTGAGTTAGTTCATATTACCTAGTAACTGTTATACAGATGTTACCTTTAGAAACACGACTAAAAGAGGCGTACGAGCGCGGAAGTAATGATGAACAGAATTTTATCCAAAACCTGGCAATTTTTTACACAACATTCCTCAAAGGTCATAGCAGTCTCGTCGAGAAACCTGAGCTTATTTGGAAATTACAAGATGCGTATGCTTACCTCTTGATGCTCTCGGAAGTCGAAGAAAGGGAAATATTCAAGATTTGTTTAGAATACTGGAATATTTTAGTTTCTGATTTATATCGAGAAAGTCTTACAACTACGGTAGTTGGAACATTGGCTGAATCCACCACTGGTGAAGGTCGAAGTAAACAATATGCACCAATTTTGTCTAAGGTATTCTTACTTTCATCCAGAAATTTGTTTTACTTAATATAGGGTTAATACGATTACTTTTTTCGTTTGTCTTATCGATGTATCGGTACTGGAAATAGACACTGATCACTGCGGAAAAGTACAATTATCCTAGTCAAGACAATTAAACAAATAGTTTGTCTTACTTTTGGTGTCTTATGGCCATTATGAACAGTGACATTAGTAATAATGAAATAATTTAATTATATATTCTGACCTTTCAATTCTGATGCAGAATTTTGCTTGATTTAAGAGTTGTACACCTTAGGTTTTATTCTGAAATTGTTATTCTGAATAATAAATTAAAATAGGTCTTTTTTTTAAAGGGACGATATGCTTCCTTGTTGGGATTCACATATTTCCTGCTAAATCATGGTCATGTATTTCCGCTGTTCAGACATTTAAGTCCGCCTATCTTTACTCAGTTTTTACACATCTTAGTACCAATGTATTTGCTTTTTTGTTGATTGTTTTCTCTTCCAAAGGGATTGCTTAACAGTTTGGACCTATTAACACCATATGATGTCTTTTGTTTATTGAAGGAATAACCCTGTTATCATCGTACATTTCCGCTGTTGGTTAGCTACCAAATCCAATAGGTCACGTTTTTGTGTCACGTCATGACTAAAAGTCATTTAGTTGCATCATGGCGACCCATTTTCTTTACTACCACCGTAAATATTATAAGTTTATCAATAGTTTTAAATTATTTTTGCCGACTTTCCTATTTTCAGCTTCGAAGAATCATGATCTCACGCATGGCTCGTCCTGAAGAAGTACTTGTAGTTGAAAATGAACATGGTGAGGTTGTCAGAGAGTTTATGAAGGATACAGACAGTCTTAATTTGTACAAGAGCATGCGCGAAACATTGGTATACCTAACTCATTTAGATTATTCTGTAAGTTCCGTTTAGTTTTACTCACGTTTATATTACTGCTTTTTCGTGTACACTTGCAAGTTCAATATATTTAAAATCAGGTGGTAATTCAATATAAATTAGTCCATGTATTTCATTCACTTTACATATGGCATTTGGTTAGTCTGCGAAAATATCTATCATGATCAGGACATGAATTCGTGAACTAGTTTTAACTAAATAGATGACTTCTCGAATTACCAATCAAACTAATGATTTGGCGAACTAAACAGAAAAGATTTGGAATTTAGTTGATAGAAGTTTGATTTTAAACCATTGCTTTTCGTTTATACAGTAATTTTGGGATGTATAATTTGATGGCTAAAACATTCGACTTTTAACCAAACTTCATGGTTGTACGTCCCAATCACACCCTTATTTCGGTTGAAATATTTGACCAGCATTATTGGCTTTTATACCAGAAAGTTTTAGTGAAAACGGTGTATATAATTTAGTAATAGAGTAATCACAAACATCTAAGTATAATGTGCAGTTGAAACTTAAGATTTGCGAGTTAATCTCTAATCCCCGCATCCTTTGCATGGCGTTATAAATTTCATCAAATATACTTGGGATTTACTTGTGTACTTATAACTTTGTACAACCCAGAAGGGTAAATGCAATTCATTGACAGGTTTGTTAACTAAACTGTGGTTCACACTTGTATGTATTTACTCTTGTTACCCCTCGTGGAACATAGACCACCGACCAGGATACTCCAACCAACCCTGTCCTGGGTTCTCCTTTCCAGTTGTTTCCCTTTATTATTCATTCTTTTGATGTGCGGCTCCGATTCCCGGCGCAATATGTTTTTTAGTCTTCCGCTTTTCCTGTTACCTTTAGGATTCCAAGTTAAGGCCTGCTTCGTAATGGGACTTGATGATTACCGCAATGTATATCCTATCAACCTCAAGCTTATTTTCCCGATATTACCCTCATCTGAAATCTGGTTTGTTTTCTGCCACAGTAGGTTGTTGTTAAGAACATCCAGTCAACGGATCTGGAGCATCTTACATAGACAGCTGTTTATAAATGTCTGTACTTTTCTGATGATTGTCATAGTAGTTCTCTCCTTACAGCCGAACTGTCTTGACGCTTGTATTAAAAGTTCTGAATTTGACGTTGGCTGATAGTTGTTCTGCGTTCCATATGTTCTTCAGTTGTAGGAATGGTGCTTTCGCTTTGCTAATCCCTGCACAACTGCATCAGATCCTCCTTGGTTATTAAAGATGTTACTTAGGTACGTGAAGGATCCTACCTCTTCCAGGACTATGCCATGAATTGTGACTTGGTTTGTGCTGAGTGTGTTGTTTTTTAGGGTCTTGTGTTTTCCCTGATGAATGTTGAGATCTGCTGCGACGCAAGTCGTTGTTACACTGACTGTCTTCGCCTGAATTTGTTACAGTGTTTGTTATGGAAGGACTAAGTCATTTGGGAAATCCAAATCATCCGACCGTCCCTAAGGTATCTAGTGTAATTTGTGCTTCCCCTGAGATGTGTCGGTTTTTATAATTCATTGGAACATCAAAAGAAAAAGAAACGGAGAGAGTAAGCAATATTGTCTGACACCGATCTTCACTATGAATGCATCTGTCAGCTGTCCTCCATGCACGGTTTTGCACTGTAGTTCGTCGTACGAATTCCGTTTGATATTGACGATGTTCTCAGGTACACCATAGTGTCGAAGAAATTTTCATAATGTTCTCCTATCCACACTGTCAAATACATCCTGATAGTCAATGAAGTTGATGTATAGTGACAAGTTCCATTCAGTCGATTGTTCGACGATGACCCGTAGTGTTGCGATTTGGTCTGTGATCTCCATCCAGGAGGTCCACTTATCGACTTAGAATACGCAGATGACATAGTCCTGTTTGGTGAAGACGCTGACAAAATGCAAAGTCTTCTGGTAGCACTGAGCAACAATGCCAGAATGTTTGGAATGCGCTTCTCTCCCTCGAAATGCAAGTTGTTGCTTCAGGACTGGTCTGCGTCAACACCTGAACTAAGGATAGGGAGTGAAGTAGTCGAACGCGTTGACAACTTCACTTATCTTGGAAGTCTGATCGGCCCTAACGGGTTGGTATCGGACGAAATATCAGCACGGATTCGAAAAGCTCGTTTGGCATTTGCCAACTTACGTCACCTGTGGCGAAGGCGAGATATCCGTCTATCAATAAAAGGACGAGTATACTGCACGGCAGTCCGTTCTGTGTTACTTTACGGTAGCGAAACATAACCATTAAGAGTAGAAGACACTCGTAAGCTGCTAGTATTTGACCACAGATGCCTTAGAAATATTGCTGGGATAATCGGGTAAGTAATAGTGAGGTTAGACGCAGGGTATTAGGAAAGGATGGTAAATCAGTTGATGAGGTTATGAATCTTCATCGACTGAGATGGTTGGGCCACGTGTTACGTATGCCTGAACACCGATTACCACGACGTGCAATGCTGTCCGGTGTTGGGGATGGTTGGAAGAAAGTTAGGGGCGGCCAAACCAATACGTGGCATCAGTGCTTGAAGTCACTAACTTCTAGTCTGAGCCATGTTGGTAGATGCAGACTACTTGGTTGGGGTCCGCTTGACTATCGTAACCAATGGTTGGAGACTCTTGGTGACATGGCTCAGAATCGATCACAATGGCGTCGGTGTATACACTCCCTGTCTTCCCTTAAACTAAGAGATTAAAAGCGCTTCATATCTTTCTTTCTACTAACCAACTCTTTCTTCTTGTACTATATCTCTATATGCAATCTTTCTCTTATATATTACCACCTTTTACCTAACCACTGTTATGAATCCGGTGTTCATCTTGTTGGGCTGATGCGGTATGGCAACCTGGACCGATGCACATATGTGCCTGGTCCTACGTTGTAGCTGACTGACTGACTGTGCACGACCGCTCCTTATGGTATCCGGCCTGATGTGGAAGTTAGAAGCCTACTGAATCTTTCATTCTCTACAAAAATACTTTGTTGAAAACATTTCCTGATACTGATAGTAGTGTGATGCTTCTGTGATTGTGACACTTGTTGATATATCTTTTCTTTGTTGTTTTAACGAGGTATCCTTATCTCCAACTTGTCAGTACTTGTTCTTTTCATACCTTTTGAATAAAATGTAGTGTATTTTCAGTTACTTCTATGTCTGACTTTCAATGCTTCAGCTAGTATTTTATCTAATCATACTGCTTTCCCGCATTTCATTTGTCTCATTGCCATTCTGACCCCAATTATTGGTGGAGTGACATCTATAACAAGGTTGTTTACTACGGAATGGTGTAGCCGACCCCATGCCCAACCGTCCTGTATTCGGGCTTGGGACCGGGGGTAATACTAGAAAAGGTACATGCAGAATTACTCTTGTACATGTGTTACAGTAATGCTGGACTGTTCAAACTCTGATTAATGAAACAAAATTGAATGTTTTAGATTTAAACAACTAGGTGACACTTTTTAGGATCGACTGCTGTACATCTTCGAATGCTCACTAGTGAAATAAAGTGGTAGTTTGATGACTAAATATCAATCAAATACGGTAATTGTTAAACCAGTAACAGGTTTATGTACCTCACTTTGAGCCACGCATTTAATGAGTGCTGGTGATATTACTCAAGTACTCAATCAAAATTAGTTGAACCATGATCCGAAGATCCAAAGTCAAGGGTTATTAACATTTGTCAGGTAAACGACGACGATCATTTTAAGTGTAAAATGTTTGAAATCCCTGTTTCACTGTGATCATTACAATATTGTTGCTTCTCACAATGTTGTACTCCATAATAGATAGATGCTTATTTATTGAGCTATTCATATGATACGAAAGTGAGTTTATTTATCATTTCGTTTGTTATGTCAAAGTAAACTATCAAAATCAGTAGACCAGATACATAACGAATTAATATCGTGTAAAGGGATTACAAAAATTCTTCCTAATCGTGGTCAGGAAAATATAATGTTTCCGTTCATGATATCCACCTATCTATTTTTATTTATAAATCTTTGCATTTTTTTCAATAGTAATTACTAGTTAGTAAACATTCCTCGTAGACGAGTATAGTAGCCTTATGTAACTTTAAGGATTTGTCTTTATGTTAAAATAATAATTCAAATATAACTAAACTATCAGACTTGCCTGGTGTTTGTCTATCAAAATTAGTTGGTACGTAATTTCAAACAGTGAATTAAATTCAAGCACTTCCTACTGAATTTTCAGTTCGAAAATTTAAGCTGTGGTTAGGTATATCCATGAATATACCCATATCAGATCCCCGAAGAAGTCTCGCCTGTCATTAAACTGGGATTGATTTGCATTCAGGTATATCAGTTTATGGTATTATTTTACCAAGTATTTTCTGTTCCAAGACGTTAGCTAGTTCAATCTTGCAATGCTGTGAGTGCTTAGATTGTAACAGGCGTTCACGATGTTTCATTGTTGAAGCAATAGATTTTGTAGTTAAAACAATCATCTTTAAATGAGTTATTTTTTTTAATAGAAAAACATTGTAAGCACTCTCCTACACTTTCCGACCGTTTCCAGTAGAAAGTTTGATATTGTGTTTTCTTTAAACTGGATTTTCGAACTTTGACTATTAATAATAGTATACTTATTGTTCATAGGATACAAAGAAGATTATGATCGAGAAGTTGCAACACCAAGTAGATGGACGAGAGTGGTCATGGCACAACCTTAACACACTTTGTTGGGCGATCGGTAGCATCTCTGGTGCTATGCAGGAAGACGACGAAAGAAGTTTTTTAGTTATTGTAATTCGAGACCTTCTTGGACTGTGCGAGCAAAAACGGGGCAAAGATAATAAAGCTATTGTTGCGAGCAATATCATGTACGTTGTTGGTCAATACCCTCGATTCCTGCGCGCACACTGGCGATTCTTAAAAACTGTAATTACAAAGCTTTTTGAATTCATGCACGAAACACATGAAGGTGTGCAAGATATGGCTTGTGATACTTTCATAAAAATTGCTCAGAAATGTCGGCGACAATTAGTAACTGTACAGGTACGTGCACTTTTATAAATTATTGGTTGCATTATGTAAACATTATGTATCTTCGTTTACATTTCTCTTTCAAAATATGTGGCGTGTATTTTTATAATCAACCAATTTATAAATAAGTTTTGCAGACTATACGTCAGGAATTGTTACAGGAATTCTTTCATGCAGTTACGAAACTGAGTTTACTTTCTCATGCACGTTTAATAATTTGACAAAGTCAGTCAGTCAGTTACAACGTTAGGACCAGGCACATACATGCATCGGTCCAAGTTGCCACACCTCATTAGCTAGCACAGCAAGACGAACACCGGATTCATAGAAGCAGTTAACTCAGTGGTGTAATATATAGAGGAAAGACTGCATATAAGGATATAGTACAGGAAGAAAGAATTAATTCATAGAAAGAAAGATATGAAATAATTTTAGTCTCATAGTTTAAGGGAAGACAAATAGTGTATACACCTACGCCATTGTGATCGATTCTGAGCCATATCACACACAGTCTCCAAGTCAGTAAGTCAGTTAAACTAAGCGTGGTACCTGGTAAGTACTTATAGCAGTTCAAATTGCCATACACCATTGGCATAGTCAGATGAAATTCTTAGGGAAAGGCCCAGAGTAGTAGAGATGATAAAAACATCAGTGGTATTAGAAAAGAAGACACAGAAGATACGATTCAAGGAAATATAAATCCGTGAAATATTAAGATTATAAGAGAATCAGAAGCTTAGTATCTGAAGAAAAACAATGAGTGAGTCCATTTGCGCCTTTGCAAACGATTTTGAGCCATGTAATTTAAGGTCTCTGAGTAGTGGTTACGATAATCACGTGGATGCCTAATAACGACTTGTGAACTACAAAGACGAAAAAATCAGATTGGCTTCAGGCTTGGTCGTGGCTATATCGACTACACATTCACCATTCATCATATTTTCGAACACAGAGATCCTTATCGGTGTCCAACAATGATGGTCTTTCTTGACTTAAAAGCAGCACTTGACTGTAGATCGAGAGGTTTTGTGGCATTGTTTGTCATTAAAAAGTGTACCTCAAAAATACATAGACCTTGTGGAGGCTCTTTACTCGAACACTACTGATCGAGTCAGAGCTTGTGGCGAACTATCATCTCGTTTTGTGTTACCTCAAGTGGTGTCTGACAAGGCTGTCCATTATCTCCATTTTTGTTCAATTTCATAATAGAGCTACTACTGATCAACCCTAATGGGTTGATGTCTGACAAAATCTCAGCACGGATTCGAAAAACTCACTCGGCTTCTGCCAACTTACGTCACCTGTGGCGAAGGTGATATATCCGTCTATCAATTAAGGGATGAGTATACTGCGCGGCAGTTCATTCTATTCCACTTTACGGCTGAGAAACATAGCCATTAAGAGTAGAAGATACTCGTAAGTTGCTAGTATTTGATCACGGATGGTAGAAATATTGCCACCATCTGCTGGGATCACCGGGTAAGTAATAGTGAGGTCAAACACTGGGTATTAGAGAATGATGGTAAATCGGTTGATGAGGCTGTGAATATTCATCGACTGAGATGCGTGCACAACGTGTTATGTATGCCTGAACACCGATTACCACGACGTGGAATGTTGACTAGTGTTGAATACAGATAAAAGAAAGGTAGGGGCGGCCAAACAAAAACATGGCATCAGTGCTTGAAGTCACTAACTTCTGGTCTGAGCCATGTTGATAGGTGCAGATAACTTGATTTGGGTCCGTGCGACTATTGTAACCAGTAGTTGGAGACTCTTGTTGACATGGCTCAAAATCGATCACAATGGCGTCGGTGTATACACTCTTTGTCTTCCCTTATTATATCCTTATACACAATCTTTCTCTTATATATTACTACCATTGAAGTAACTACTTCTATGAATTCGGTGTTTATCTTGTTGTGCTAATAAGGTGTGGCAACTTGGACTGATGCATATACGTGTCTGGTCCTACGTTGTTGCTGATTGACTGATACATGTTAAAATGGCTCAGTACAATTGTCAATAACTTTATAGATTGGTGCCACGTCTTAGTTTGATCGCCCCTAGCTTTTTTCCAATCTACTACTACACCAGACAGCACCGCTCGTCGAGGTGGATGGCTGTTGGGGATATGTGAGATATGATCCAACTACCTCAGTTGATGAAAATGTTCTACCTCATCAGCCGATTTCCCATTTTTACCTAGTACTTTATTCCGAACCTAATCATTGCTTACTCCGTGGTCCCAAAGTACGCGATCAATGCTTTGTAAACATCTATGATTGAATACCAGCAACCTACGAATATTCTCCATTCCTAATGACCATGTTCCACATCTAGAAATTAGGACGGAGCAAACTGCTGCGCAGTAAACTCGTCTTTCAGCTGAAATACGACTAGGTCGCCTATTCCACAAGTGACTCAAGTTGGCATAAGCCAATCGATCCCTCTGAATCCATGACGAGTTTTCTTTGGACACAAGACCATCTGTACTGATGAAACTCCCAAGATAAGCAAAGCAGTCGACACGCTCAACTATTTTATTCCCTATCATCAATCCAAACTCTAATATAGCTCAATCCTTAAGCAACATCTAGAATTTTGAGGGTAAGTATTGTATCCCAAACATGCCTACATTGTCACAAGGTGGTCAAAAGGCTTTTAACAGCGTCTTCATCAAACGGAACTTTTCCATCTGCACACTCCAAGTTGAAAAGTTAGTCTCCTGGTAAATCAACCCCTGAATAGTCAAATAACGAGTGTCGCTTTTAAAATAAACGTCCATGTTCCAGAATCTGCTGAAGGGTGAGTATTTGGTATGCTCATCCACGTCCTAGTCTGAAACCAGTTTAACTTCTTCGGGTTCACTCTTCGCGAACCCTAGTTAGGTGTTGAAGTATAATTTTAGAGACTATATTACTTAAACTGATTCCTCTGTGATTGCTACAAGTCTATTTTTGTCCTTTCTTCTAGATTGGGTCGACTCAGTTTCCATATTCTAAGATCTTAGTTAATCTTAATGCTCAAACCAAACCATCATCCTTACAAATCTCAATGGTTAATCCATCAGGCCCTGCTGTTCCTCTTAGCTTTAGATTGCGTATGGCCTTTTCTTATGGATGTAGAGTGAATAATAGTCCCATTTTTTTCCGAAGTAGTTTTGCTAATACTCTGGTTTTTAATACCTGTTTCTTCGAATAGTTATCTGTTGTTACTTATCGCCACTGTCGTTTCTATCTCATTTGCTTGCGCTACCCACCACCATGGCAAAACCTACAAGATTATGTATTTCGGTCGTTATAGCTTGGTTGAGTCATCACGATAGCCAAGCTCGATCACTATATCAAGGTAGCAACCACAAAACTTTGTTTTTGTGACCTTTATATCCAAATCTCATTACTAACTAGGTATTATTTACATAATTTAACTCCATAAAAATATCTTGCATATCATTCTTAATTATTGATAACAGTCTCAGACGCCGACTAGCCGGGTTTTTATTTTATAGATTCATAAACGTTAAACTATCACATTTTATACAATTGCCTAAGTCTGGGTAGCTGATGATAATTTCGACCACCTTAATTTATGCTTGACTCACTGAAAGACATAGTATAATCTGTGTTATTTTTACGTAAAGAATACATAATGATACCATACATATTACATTTTTGTTAAAGGCTTTTACAGATTTGTTTAACTCCCATTTATCTTCGAGTAGCTTGAAAGCCAACCAGTAAATCTTGGAAAAAACTGAAGTTTTTAATGAAATATGGTCAACTTCGTACCATCCGACACATAACAAGCACCATTTGTTGCAATATTACAGATAAACCGTTCTCCAGCTGTTTGATAATAATAAGAATTTTCCTGATAAGGTTTCTGATCTTTAGAATTTTCTGTCTAAAACATTTTATTCTAGCCGACTTCACTTAGCGAGTCGATGAATATGGAAGTAAGGTGACATTTCATATTTTCATGAAGATTGTCGATTAGTTATAAACATGTTTCCACACTTCATTATTCTGTTCATTTGTAATGTATTAATAATTCGATTCCGGTTTTACTGTACAATTCTTGTACTTTTCTTATTCGGATAGTACGGAGAAGCAGTTGAATTTATTGAAGAGATTTTAAAGGAAATTGATATCATAATCAATGATTTACAACCTCAACAGGTTCACACATTTTATGAAGCCGTAGGTGTGATTATCAGTGCCCAACTTGACTCAGCTGTTGAAGCTAGACAGATAGAACGACTTTTTCGATTACCCAATCAAGTACGTTTTATACTATCCTTTTCAAATTATCCGAATGTAGATTTGGGATGGGATTCTCGTTCAAGCTGCATGTAATATTGACCTGTTAAGAGACTTTGAAGTTGTACAACAGCTTTGTAACTTACTGAAAACAAATCACAGTGCTTGCAAATCCCTCGGACATTCTTATCTTGTTCAGGTAAGCATGGTCATAAATCTTTGATACTTGATTTTTTAAAGTTAGTTAATCTTATCTTAAAAGAATATTTATTCTTTTTAGCTTGGTCGCATTTACCTGGACATGTTAAATGTTTATAAGATAATGTCCCAAAATATTGGCCAGGCTGTGGCTACCAATGGAGAGCAAGTGACAAAACAACCACTTATTCGCAGTATGCGATCAGTCAAGAAAGCGATATTGAATCTTTTATCTTGTTGGATAAAAAGGACTACTGATCCTGTTTTTGTAAGTTGTTTACAAATATCTGACGTTGCATGTATTGGAGCTCCGTGGTTAAAATTACAGACTTCGTAAATCAAAGCTTCATCTTCACTTTGATCTTTTATATAGGTGGCAGAGAACATTTTACCTCCGCTATTAGATGCCGTAGCTGACGACTACCAAAAAAATCTTCCTGCTGCTCGAGAGGCCGAAGTTTTAAGCCTAATGGCTACCCTTGTTAATCGTCTTGAAGACCATATTCTCCCAGCTCTGCCTCGTGTTTTAGATGCGGTCTTTCAGTCTACGCTAGAGATGATCGATAAAGACTTGGAAGAATTTCCTGAACATCGAACTAATTTTTTCACTCTTCTACAGGCTGTAAATGCGCATTGTTTCTCTGCTTTGTTAAGCTTAACATCTGATAAGTTCAAACTGATTTTAGATAGCGTTATTTGGGCAATCAAACATACTATGCGACAAGTAAGTTCTCACACCTTTCATTTTTATTTTGACAGTTTTAATATCACTTTGTGGGTATCAAACAATACTCAAGTTTTTATATTTTTGAGCATATTTTATAAACATTTTACATGTATGAACCATTGTGATTTTTGTGACATGGCACATAATTATCCTACACTAATTCGTTGGACCTCACGAACTATATTTGTGCACATCACTATTTACCAAACAGTCTGTGTTCTGATGGGTCATTTTCACTAGATAATTTGGTTATATTCAATCTGATTTTATTTCGCTCGAAATCGTACATGAAGTATTTAGTGGTCACTTCTGCACAATGTATGCAAATACACCCTTAAGGTGATGTCATTTCGAAACCTGATCACCTGGTCCATTGTTTTAGTAACGTTATTTATCTTATTTCAGTATTATTACTTAATTCTGCCAATGTTTTGTTTCAAGGGTATGATAGAATAACTGGGATCTTCCCATGTTGAGTATTATGCCTTTATACCATATATTCAAAGAGCATGCTGTCACAAATATACTTGCTAACTGTAGATATTTCGGTAGGATCACTGGTTGGTTAGTTGGAGTTTCTATAATCTTTTCTAGAGGTCACCTCATGATCCACATTGATCTATGCAACCCTTTGTACAAATTGATTTCTTAACATACTTGGATACTGTGTCTATAAAAATTAGCTTTAAAAAATAATCCTACATTTGACAGCAGTATGTTACATTTTGATTATTTCCGCCAGGTCTGAATTCTACTGTTCTCTTGAATTTGTCTCGAATCCAAAAGTAGGATTTTGTCAGCTTTATCGGTTTAAAATAATCGTTTCGCTTACACAGCCTAGATAGAATTTCGGCCATTATTTCTTGAATATTGACCTTAAAGACTTCTAGAGCTAACTCGTAACAAATTGGTATTCTTACTGATTTAATTTCAATGATTTCAACTTTGGTTATGTTTAATGGCTTGATACTAATATTTTGTCTGTCTTCTGAACTTATAGTTCTTAACAGTTATTGTGTATACTTCGATGTAGATTTTGTTTTGCTTATGCGAACTCATAATTTTTGGATCTACATAAAATGAGTGTATGTAAATGGATAAGATTGGAGAACGGTAACTAGATACACTAGTTGTTCTAGATTTGGACAAAAGTCTAATATTTTAAGCTAAGTACAAAACACGGACTGGGAGAAAGGAACGAAAATGGTGAGAGATTTGCAAACTGTGATAACTACAGGGGCATCACTCTTCTCTCAATACCAGGAAAAGTCTTCAACAGGGTATTGTTAAACAGAATGAAGGACTGCGTAGACGCCCAACTTCGTGACCAACAGGCAGGATTCCGTAAGGATAGATCGTGTACAGGCCAAATCGCAACTCTACGGATCATTGTGGAACAACCAATTGAATGAAATTCATCACTCTACAGCAACTTCATTGACTACGAAAAAGCGTTTGACAGCGTGGACAGGACAACACTATGGAAGCTTCTTCAACACTACGGCGTGCCTTAGAAGATAGCCAATATCACACAGAATTCATATGATGGATTAAACTGCAAAATCGTGCATGGAGGACAGTTGACAAAGTCATTCGAAATAAAGACCGGTGTCAGGCAACGTTGCTTACACTCACCCTTTCTCTTTCTCCTGGTGATCGACTGGATCATGAAGACGTCAACATCTGAAGGGAAACACGGGATACAATGGACATCTAGGATGCAATTGGACGATCTAGACTTCGCACATGATCTGGCCCTTCTATCCCAAACACAACAACAAATGCAGGAGAAGACGACCAGTGTAGCAGCAGTAGGTCTCAATATAAACAAAGGGAAGAGCAAGGTTCTCCGATACAACACAGCATGCACCAATCCAATCACAATTGACGGAGAAGATTTGGAAGATGTAAAAACCTTTACATATTTGGGCAGCATCATTGATGAACAGGGTGGATCTGATGCAGATGTGAAGGCGCGTATCGGTAAAGCAAGAGCAGCATATTTACAACTGAGGAACGTCTGGAGCTCAAAGCAACTGTCAACCAACACCAAGGTCAGGATTTTCAATACAAATGTCAAGACAGTTCTACTGTATGGGGCGGAAACCTGGAGAACTACGAAAGCAATCACCCAGAAAATACAGGTGTTTATTAACAGTTGTCTACGCAAAATACTTCAGATCTGTTGGCCGGACACTGTTAGCAACAACCTACTGTGGGAGAGAACAAACCAGATTCCAGAGGATGAAGAAGCGCTGGAAGTGAATAGGACACACATTGAGGAAAGCACCCAACTGCGTCACAAGACAAGCCCTCACATGGAATCCTCAAGGCCAAAGGAGGAGAGGAAGACCAAAGAACACATTACGCCGGGAAATGGAAATAGACATGAGAAAAATGAACAAGAATTGGATGGAATTAGAAAAGGAGGCCCAGGACAGAGTGGGTTGGAGATTGCTTGTCGGCGGCCTATGCTCCAGTGAGAGTAACAGGCATAAATAAGTAAGTACAAAACGTTTTCATGCATAAAAAAATTGGAACGTTGACCATTTCTTATTATCAGGTCACTATCAATATCGATATGAAATACTAAACATGACAACGGGTAAACCAGAGTATAACTCTCTCTCTCCTTACATCATTTGACTGGTTCCCGAAACCTCCCACTTCCGTATATGAAGTATGGCTATTTTTGTTTTCTCAAAACCACAACATATTTCATCAATCTTATCTGAGCTTAACAAAACAAAATAACAAACGATAACAAATAAGTGAATTTTCGGTGATTTATTTTATTCACTTAGTGTGATGGTGAATAATTTTCCAGCATTATTGTTACACATAATGAGGAATAACTGTTCTAGAAATGAAATTCAAATGTGATTCGCACAGAGGAAGTTTGGTTCTTTACGTAGGTTGTTTATGAATGTTTACCTTGAAGATACACAGGATATCTCGTCTCACGTTAACTGTATATCATCTGTTATTGAAGTCTTCGTTTAAAAAAACGACCAACTTTCTAAGCTACGAATAGATTATGTAGATAGAAATCCTTTTAAAAAACAATACGTCTGAAAGCTAGAAATTTTTTCAAGCCGAAGATGATTAATTTTCATGATTGCTTACAAACACAAGACCCGACAAATTAATCGTTCACATGTATGTTATTACAGTGATTATTTACTAAAAATCAAAGTAGTTGACGTAAGCGCTGATCATTGTGGTTCATTTTTAATGAATGAAAATGTTAATTTCGTTAACAAATGACTTATTCAGTGAGTTGATCCAATCCTACTAACGATTTAATATATTTCAGGTCTCAGAAACGGGACTCAATATCCTGCATACAATGCTTGTAAATATGTCTAGCGCGAACTCCGAAAAACGTCAGGTATTCTTTAAAACATTCTTTATGGATATTCTTCAACATATGTTTGCTGTCATTACTGACCGCTCCCAAACAGGAAGTGAGTATTTGACAAACCCAGTAACTTCAATCTGTATGGTCAGTTTTTTGTTTACTTTAAAGTTCATAGATATTTCATATCCCAAAGCAAACTGGATTTTTCTGCAGATTATCTCTAGAAGCTTACTGACAAGCTTCTAGTTGTTATTTCGTATTAGATCGCACGCCTTAAAAGTGTATTGTCAAAATATCAGCTCACATGACTCGTAGTGCGATGCAAATGGAATTCAGTAGTTCATCATGAGGGATCACCCTAATGTGTTGACTTGCATACGACTACGTATTCAATACCATAACACGTGTAACATAAATTTTTACAAATTAGTAACTGATCGAACCACTTATGAGCCATCTTTCTTTCATGTGTTAACTTAAACTTTTAAGTGGTACATTTTCTTATAAATTTTCCGCTTCAAATAAGTGGAGCGAGTACAAGCCTGTAACTTTATTGCTGAAAACCTCCAGGTTATGAAGTCACTGTCTTATAATTGCACACAAAATAAGGTCTAAGCATAGTACACCCTAATAAATTTATTCGATAATATCTATGGAATTGGAGAGAATTGTATCCGTAGACACACAACTGTATCTATTTTCACTCTACTAATCTTAGCACCTTTGTTATCCCAGCCTAATAAATAATCTTTTTTTCGATCAGGTGAAGCCTGGTCTAGAACCTGACGAGATTTGGTGATTTCATATTCAGTTATTGTTTTTTCGTTGGAATTTTTAACATATGGCAACTCTTAAGTAGTGATGAATTCCATAAATGTTCCTCAAGTATCACACATAGCATTGATTTGGTAGACTGTTGTGCTAGTGTGTATTTTCATTGAGAAATTAAATACTGTCATTTAGTAAGTGTTTCAGGTTATCTGTTAATGGGAACCCTCATTATATTTTTAATGTCTTATCGTAGATATCAACTTAACTGTTTCTCACTATTGTAATACTTTTTAGATTTAACTCTTCAGTCATCGCTGTTGGCTTATATGTTTAAAATAGTGGAGAACGACGTAATCACAGTCCCTCTTAGTGACGCTCCTGAGTCAACGACCGTACAAGGTTCAAAAGTAAATGTACAATATGTACATCAAAGCTTGAGTCAGTTACTAAAGCAAGTATTCCCTCACCTTCAAGAAACACAGATTCGCATTTTCATTGATGGACTATTTTCATTTGATCAAGATGTGGCAGCATTTCGTGAACACGTACGCGACTTCCTTGTTCAGATACGCGAGGTCGCTGGAGAAGATTTATCTGATTTATATTTGGAAGAAAGAGAAGCTGAGATTGCTCAGGCACAAGCAGCAAAACTAAGACGTCAAGCTTGTATTCCTGGAATTTTAGGTCCCCATGAAGTTGATATGTGTGACTAGTTGAAAGACTTTTCGACCAATTTTTAGTGCATTTGAATATTCAAGTAAAAACTAACATTCCCTGAAATCCTACACATATGTGACAACATACATGTCATTTCGATGGTAACCAATAATTTCCCCTATATACTGTTGCATTAGAACCACTGGATTCATTATTGTCAATATAACTTTTCCAGAATACAGTATCCAAACATGGCAGCGTCCCACTTGTAATGCAATACTTACATTAAATCTTTGCGAAGCTATACACAGTCACCCTAAAATAATTCCTATTTCAATTACTAGTTACTTTTTATTAAATAGTTCATTTCGATGAAAAACAAATGTGGAGCCATGTATAACACTATTAAGATAATAATTGTTAATATACTGAAGTAATACATTTGAAGTTATTCATTAAAAAAGTACATTCAGGCGTTAGGAAAAACAATACTGCTACGAAAGTCCGTTTCTCGACTTGTCAAGACCTAGCACCTCAACAGTGAATGCAACAGGCCGGCTTCTGGTTGATGAGGGGAGATTATTACTTACTGACATAAGGGTAGGTAACCTATCAATAAGGTCACTTAGTTCTCCTCTAGTCCTGCAGTAGAATCCAACAGCACAAGAAGAGTTTAGGTTCGATGCATCCATTGTTTTAGGAATAGGACAGTACCAAGACTGAAAAATAGATATTCAGAATATCAAGTTATTCAAAATAATAAGAACCATTGCTGGTATGTAAACTCATAATGTGAAAACCAATATAATAATTAGTAGGGATTTTTATTGATCTAGAACGACGAACTAGGCCGGACAATTGATGCGTGGTTAGTAAAAGTGTGTGTGATTGACCAAGGAGCGTGAACTGACAGACTTACTAACTAATTTGGGATTTCTATCCAATGTATGTCAGAAATTCGCCAATGTAGTAAGTAGCAATGGAGAAGTCCAGTACACTTGGTATACAAAGCATAAGGTACAGATAAAAATAGTGAGTTTGGGTGCTTTTGTTCAGGTTGCAAGGATAATAATTATGTTTTCACCTAAATATATATATATATATATATATAATAATTATTATTATTATTCAGATGTACATAAGGGGATACATAACATTTACAAAACTCAGTACAACACTTCTTAGAACCCTCTTAATATAGATTCTCGTAGCCGACTTCAAGTTAGCAATGGACTTGTTGGGGGGTTCATTTTGCCGCGAGAAACGTGTCTAGTATATGAGTACGATGAGACTATCACAAAACTGAAGTCAAGGGTTTCCTATTGACTTCTAATCATCTAACATTGCACACTATGTCATTACTTGAACTAGTGGAGATACTGCAATCTGGTCGACAGAATGCAATAAACACCTGAAGGGCTAGACAAACATGACAATGGTTTAAGTTTCTTGTTAGGAGTGTGTGCACTTGTGATTCCTCCGAATTCACTTCAGTGGTGATTGGGACAATGAGTCGGCGACTGCAAGACACGAGAAACTGTATACGTTCGACTTTCCCATCAACATACATAGCCAAGAGTTGTTTTGGCTTTGGATGGTTTGCAACCCTTAACGTAAAAATAACAATTTGATTATTACAATAACTAAAGGAATTATAGTCATTAAGTGAGACGCACAAACATACCGACCGGTATTGCGTGTCTTATCAAAATGAATAAAATTTATGAGTCACACTAATATAATAGGACAATAATGTCCCTCAATTGGCAGGTCACATGCAGGACGAATAGTCTGCAGGCACATCAGACCAGATTGACGTGGTGGGAGCTTAAGCAACCATTTGATTGGTTAGTTGTGGACATAACTAACATTCCCTCCAAGCGGACAGCACGTCCAAACTTCGCTACTGTTGCACTCAAATAATCGACCACTTTTAATGGGCACAGGTTCCGTATATCCCGGCTGATCTCTTCGGTTGCTGTCTTCAGTCGAACTGTTCTGACTCATCCATCTGGACCATAATTGACCAAACTATAGCTTCCGGCCACAGATTTCTCGGTGAGCTAGTAGTGTTTCCTAACGCTAAATCTCCCGGTTGTAGATTACTTCTCATGTCCAACCACTTGGATCTCACCTAAAGGGTTAGTAGGTAATCCCATGACCATCTGTTTCAGAATAGATTGGCTAGTTGTTGCGCTTCCTTCTATCTGTTATATAAGCACGTTTTACTCATACGCGCTTTGTCGAATGATACACCTCTATGAACTGACAATAACTTATTTGGCGTGAGCACATCCAGATTATCACAATCATTAACTAGCTGTGCAACTGTTCAGTATTCCTTCAGTTTCTATTGAAAACGTCTGCAAGGACTCGTCCGTCAACACCTTCTGAAACAGCAGTGATCGTAGAGTTCTTATTGATCCGTTCCCATACTCCGCCTCGATGACTAGCTCTCGGAGGGCTAAAGTGCCATTCACAACCTCTTTCGAAAAGGGCATTTTCTATCTTATTCTGGTCTTAAATACACACAATCTGTTCAAGACGGGCGTCGGCTCCTCTGAAGTTCAAACCGTTGCCGCCAAACACATGTTTTGGTGTACTTGAAAAGTCATGTTATTTTTTAATGCTTTATTTCCCATAAATAGATCTCAATATATTACGAATTTTCCAAAAGCTTTTACAAGCTGAGCTCGCATATATATATATATATATATATATATATATATATATATATATATATATATATATATATATATTAGATTAAAAATTGCATCCAAATGAATAAAGTATACTTACATCAACTGAAAATTTAGGGGAATTCAGTTTTTGAGTTGGTTGAGTAAAATGTGGATCTAAGTAAATTAACGAATTATTTTGACAACCAACATAATAGCTGGAATGTTTTCGACGACCACCAATCAAGCCTACAAACGCTGGATCTGAAAATAGACGCAACACCACTGGAATATAACGTGGGTTAATGCGAGTTCCTTTTCCGAACATCATTGGGATGAGTAACAAGACAGCTGTTGGTTCGAAGCTGGGTGAGTCTATAGGAAAAAGCAATATTACGGAAAATTGAGTGGTATATACTCTTATCGTTGTTTAGCTTTCAAATGGAGAAATTTCAATTCTTAATTGATTAGGCAGTTTGTAGAGATAGTTTTTCACACGAAATGATATCAGATAAAAAAACATGTAGGTGGCGACTAATGAGGAATCGAGAATAAGAACGAAACGCCAGTTTAGTGATCTGTAAGTGATGTCGATCTACAATGAAAACTAACCTCAACTAGAAATGTTAGCTGAATATTATGACAAACGTCAAATACATAAGTAAAGTAATAGCAGATTAGCGTTGAAATTAAAGCTAAGCAGGGCGGCTAGTTTGAAAATAAGTATTAAGATTTGACATCTTAATCATTGTTGGCTTCCACAACAGTTTGACGAAAAGTAAATTAGAACATTTGATAAACTCAAGGTAAGCTTTCCATTACATTAATACAGCCTTTATTTTTCTTTACCAAAATGTACGTCGACATCTGTTATGTCGAATGATCTACAGTCTGAGATTAAAACTTGTTAGGTTTGAAGCTTCACGAGTTCACTTAATCGCGAACGAGAACAAGGCTCAGTGACCAAAGACCAGTAATCTAGCTATTGATGCGTTCCAGACCCGCTACCTCTAGAAGGAGAAGTCCAAGCTTCATATGGAAAATATATTCCGCAAACAGCCAGAAAACGAGCGAGCCCACAAACAAAATTTAAAACGTATATATACAAATATATATAATCGATATTGACATGGAAGATTTTAAACATTAATCAATGAGTTCATCAATTGACTGCTATTTAATCGATAAGATAAAATTATAAATATGAGTTTTTGGTATACATCGTCCCCAACACTCCTCCCCTTTTTAATAGCGTACTTTTCTGGGGTCGACTTGCATCTTGACTGTAGTTCACCGCTGACGGAGAGGCCACCTACTGGAACGAGGATCAGCTTGCTGTTGAGCTTCTTGTGGTGGGACTGCAGGTAAGTTGAAGGTATCAAGCAAGATGTCGAGGGGAAGATTTACTCCTTTTGATGGGCGGTCCGGGGCTATCCGCTTCCGTAGTTGATTTCGGTGTCCAGTCCACGTGTCTCTTCTCACCCTTACCTCGTACATAACTTGGCCTAGTCTTCCAACCACACGTGCTTCGATCCAAGGACCATGATTTGCTCTGTAGTCTCGAGCGAACAACGGATATCCGACCTCGTACGCTGGAAGCTTCTGAGACTTGGTCTGAGATGGTGGTGGTGTGGTTCTTAGGCATATCAGACTATAGATCGTCCTCAATTTTCTTCCCATCAGGATCTCTGCCGGAGACTTCTGCTGTAGTAAACAAACAAGAAATTCCGCAGTGTTTCTAATGTCGTCCCCCCCCTTTCGACTTCATTAGAGCTCTCTTGAATGTATCCACAAATCTTTCTGCTTGGCCATTTGACTGTGGGTGGTAAGATGGAGAGCGGAAATGCTTGATCGACAGGCGTTTGCAAAATTCTTGAAATTGACTTGAGGTGAACTGCGAACCATTGTCGGAAACGATTATATCCGGTAACCCGTTGCGGGAGAATATCTTTGTCAAAAGTTGCATTGTTTGGGTTGTCGTTGGTGGCATGACAGGAACGATTTCTGGCCACTTCGAAAAGGCGTCAACAATGACTAGATAGGTGATTCCATTAATTGGGCCTGCGAAATCGACATGTATCCTGGACCAGGGATACTCAAATTGTGACCATGGAATCGGCAGTACTTTCGCGTTACATTTAGCTGCTTGCTGACACTGCGCGTGGTCCTCTGTCATTAGGGAGGCAATAACTGCATCTTCGCCGGTCGTATAGTGTTCGCTGGTTGAAAACTCCGTCAGTAGTTCTTTCGGATATGTTTCAGGTTCATGAGGTTGTTTCACCAGACGGCATATGGTGCTTAACGGAACGTCAGCTAAATGTAGCCGGTCAAACTAGTCTAACCCAAGTAGATTAAGATCAGCTGGTGTGATGTAACATACCCCGGCAAACGTCGAATCGTGAAAAGACGTTTACAATCTAGTTGTCCCAATAAACGTAGGTAATTACCGCATGCAGTTCGAGGTTTCTGTGTTGTTGGTACCGTGCGTGGTCTTCCCATTCTGATCCAATATTTTCGTGAGAGAATTGTTACATCAGATGCAGTGTCTATTTGCAATCTAAGCGGGTGCCCATTAATATTAAAGGTGATAATTTTCCTCTCACCTGGGGTTGAGTTCTGACAGCTTGTTATTAGACTCAACGAATTCGTGTTGGATCTAGGCGTAGGCTTTCTGGTACCTTTGGAGCTGCTCAGCTTCTTTTTTAGACAAAAACCATCTTTATGACCCACCCCACCGCATTTCATTTCCTACACCGATGTTGCTTATATGGACAGTATCGAACAAAATGCCATGAACCACAGTGCCAGCACGGAGTAGGAGGATTTGTTTTTGTCTGTTGACCCGAACTGGATGTCGCTGGGGCAAATTTATGCGAGTTGCGTGGTTGTTGGACTACATGAACTTCGGTACGATCTGAACCATCACGCTGGACCATCGTAGTATCACGCTGTAGATTGATTAGGCGTTGATATTCGTTTGCAATATCATTAACAGTTAGTTTTGGGTCTTGGTCCAAACGACTTAGCGAGCGTGTTCTAATGTCACTGGACTTCTGCGATTGAAGGCTGCAGATGAGAATGAGTGCTTTAAATTGGTCTTCAGTAAGCGACTTCAACCGGAAGCGTTCACATTCTCGGTTGACTATACCCACATGTGTGAGAAAATCGTCATCTTCGTTCGTAGTGAGCTTCAAACATCGATAGCGCGCACTGAATAGTGAGTTGTCTCCGAATTGTTGGCTCAATGACTGGACAGTGTCCGAGAATGAGCGATCGCGTGGGTTTAGAGGCAGAATTATGTTGCAATACCTGTCTAAGCCTGGACTCAGATTGATCACATCGCGATCAGCTACCGCTGGCGTGGTTGTGTACAAGACTGCCGCTCCTTCTGGAGTACCTACCTGGACTCTGATCATGCCTTGGTCTGCGCCAATCTTACCTTCCTTTTCAGTGGACAACGAAGTGACCGCCACCAACGGATTGATGTTAGCAAGCTGGTTGCAACTTCTGTTGCAAGTAAGTATCGAATCGAGCTAGCTTCTAGGCTAGCTACCACTCTAACGAAAAATATAGATGAGCATTGGCTGCAACTTCATGACGCCATGAAAATGGAGAGTAAAGTCACTTGTGGGTTCACGAAACGTCTCACTTATAAGCACTGGGTTCCTTCAGGTTCCTTACAACTCATCAAAGCCCGTCGGTCTACTCCGGGTGGCCATGAATTTAACCGCAAACGAAGGATGTTACGTGATGAAATTGAGAAAAGCTTGCGTAAGCACCGAGAAGCCTGGTGGTCGGAGCATGCTAATGAGCTGGAAGCAGCAGCTGCATCTGGTAACTACTGGAAGCTCTTCCAACTAATCCGAGCCACTGGCAGCAAGAAGTTTGGTGTGAACGAAACAATCTGCGAGGATGACGGGATGACAATCACCAACATCCATCGAGGTCTTGGACGATGGGCAGAATTCTTCGAAGGGCAGTTTAACTGACCTGCTGCTCCGGCAATATCAGTCAGATTGTCCTGCCCTCCATGGTCGGTGACGACTGATCCACCAAGTGAGGCGGAAGTCCGCAAGGAACCCCAACTCTTGAAGTGCTACAAACCATCGGGTCCAGATGACTTACCTCCGGTCCTATTTAAAGATGGTGGCGGCCTCCTGATTAAAGAACTGACTGTGTTACTTACAAAAGCTTGGAAGTTAGAGAGTTTTCCAACATCATGGAATGAGTCGATAAACGTCCCTATCTTTAAAAAAGGTTCACGTCACCTATACAATAACTATCGAGGGTCAAGTTTACTTACGATTGCCTCCAAACTATTGGCCGCCGTTATTCGTCGTAGATTGTTCAAAAACCGAGAAAGATTAACTCGCGAGGAGCAGGCTGGTTTTTTTGCTAGTCGAGGATGTATTGATCATATCTTCACCCTCCGCCAAATGTTAGAATACTGTCATATCACAGGTCAACAATCGTAGTGTTTCTTGACATTAGGACTGCCTTCGATTCGTTGGACAGAACTGTTCTTTGGGATTGTCTATTGAGGAAGGGTGTGTCTGAGAAGTTTATTAACATCCTAAAGGCCCTATATACAAACACCTCAGGTAGAGTGCGGGTATACAATCACCTTTTACCATTGTTCCATTCGAGCAGTGGTGTTAGACAAGATTGCCCGATCTCACCATTCCTCCTCAACTTTGCCATCGATGACATTCTGGAAACAGCTCTGATGGATGTAAGTAATCGCGATGTGGATCTGTTATCTGGAGAAAAACTTCTCGACCTTAAGTATGCGGACGATATTGTCTTACTGTGCGATAATGCCCAAGGCATGCAATCCGCACTCAATCAGTTGGCAATCAGTGTCCTTAGGTATGGTATGTGCTTTGCACCTTCGAAGTGCAGAGAACTTATACAAGACTGACAGGATTCTAATCCTGTACTCTCCCTGGATGGTGAGCAGATAGAAGTAGTAGAGAATTTAGTGTATCTAGGTGGCTACATAAGTGCTGGTGGTGGCATGAGTGATGGGATCAATGCATGTATAGTAAAAGCCAGAGCGGCTTATGCCAATCTGGGTCACCTTTGGCGCATTCGTGATGTTAGTCTGGCTATAAGAGGTCAGATCTACAACGCGTCAATGAGAGAAGTTTTGCTCCATGCTTGTGAAACCTGGCCTCTCCGAGTTGAGGACGTTAGACGACTCTCTGTGTTCGATCATCGCTGTTTCCGAAAGATTGCTGACATCCAGTGGCAACACCATGTTAGTAATGCAGAGGTTCGGCATCGTGTGTTCGGGCACAGAGATGAGAATGCAATTGGTGTCATCATCCTGAAACACTGACTTCGGTGGCTTGGACATGTTCTACGAACGTCGTCCCAGAGGATTCCACGTCGTATATTATATGCCGACGCTGGGACTGGTTGAAAGAAGCGGTGAGGTAGTCAATATATGACTTGGTGTCGTGGGATGAAAGAAAGCTGCAAAGGGCTGGCTTCTGTTGGTCCTTCACGACTCCCTGGTTGGGGTCCTAGAGATGGTGAGACACAGTGGCTAGAGACGTTATCAGATATGGCTCAGAATAGAAGCCAGTGGCGATTCTGCTGTAACCTTCTTTTACTTTCTTCATAAAAAGTGGTTGCTTCTTCCTTAACTGAAAGATTTCTTCTGATTATATCTTTTCGTTTCCCCCATTATTATTATTACACTACCTTACACTAATCTGTACGCTATTGTTTTTTTAGCTCCTTACTTTTTTTCCTTCTTGTCTTAAAATCCTTATTGTTTTGTAGTGCATATGTATCTGATGCCCTCTGGTACCAGTATTTATGTGTTCATATAAATAATAAATAAATACAATGAGAATCAAACCAGAGCCTTAGGTCTCGTGGTGAACGTTTAACAACTAGATCACTGAGTCAGCATCCAATAATGTGCATCTCTAAGTTCCGTTAAATAGCGATATTACACAACCACCTTCCAGTTTCATTATTAATAACATTTAGTAATCTCCGCAAAACCCCCGTACTTATAAACATCACGTGCTTACTAGTGGTTAGTTTCGAGATAATCCTGGGATTATAGTGAGAATTTGTGACAAGTGAAGTTCGGATGTGAGGCAGTAACCTGCTAAAGACAATCGAAGATGGCTATTCACTATCGGGAATTGAGTGAAATTAGACCTGTACACCATTAGACGGCAGTTCAGTGGTTTTTATGTAAAGCGTTTGTTGAGACTGGAGGTCCTAGGTTCAGTGTGCAGTGATATAGTGTATACACACTGGCGAGCAGCTCATACTAGGGAGAAACAACTATTTAACGCTATCTGGTTTTCAATAGACGTCTGATTTCGGTCGATTCATAGTATCAGCAACATCCAATAATCTTCACAAACCTCCCATACTGACCTTTTTTGTTGCCCTGATATGAAATGAAGTAAATTGGGTGGATGAACATTTGTGCGAGGTTATATGTTACTTAAGATTGATAAACTTGAGATTTAATTAACAATTAACCGTTTATCCGCCGATCGATTGATTTCTATAATCTTATATACTGAAAAAATGATTTACGAATAAAACCAAAACTTTTAATATATAAACATATGTACAAAAAAAGTCAAATTTACAGTTAGTACGTACCATTAGTCTGACCAGGTTGTGAACGATATGAAGCTGTGTGATCAGTGAAATATATCTTAGGTTGATACTGATATGAAGTGTGTGAACCTCTTGCAAGATCCATAATTTCCTTGGTATAAGAAAATAAAAAGACGGTAATTTCATTTAAAAGAAAGCGTGGTCTTATTTACCGATGGTTGATGATATAACAGAATTAGTCAACTTTAGGTGACGACAAAGACTGTTGATAGAAACGATTACTTACTGATAATAAAATCATACTAAGAAAATAACGAACTATATTGACAAGAACTTTTGGGTTTTTATTTAACAGTATTCAATATATTAATCTTAGTAACAGATTTGGTAAAGTCGGATTTATAGATCAACATATTCTGGTTCAGTGCACCTAGAGGTAATGTGGTTGCCTTAAGACTTAAAACACTGTATTTTGATTCCAATATAGGAAGAATTTGCAATTTTGAAGAATCTCCGGTTAAAACAAAGTAGATGTTTGGTTCTTCCAAAATTTAAGTAGTAATCAAATAGGTAATGAAAACGTTTTTTATACTAACTGTTAACTCTAGAATGTCTAAGTGGATTATTAATTTACAGGAACAGTACTTTGTTACACATTTAGTTTTGCACTCAAAATTCTTAGTATCTGACAGATTACTGAGATAAATAACAAAAGATAGGTCGAAAAATCTTATATTATGTACATAATTTGTCTTCGCCTAAGGAATGAATTCTTATCAAGCCATTTAAATTAAATAGCGACTACACCAAATAATCAGATATTAGATCTACATTTAATTCCAACATAATTGCTTGAAATGGATCAAAATGATATTAGAATATAATCATTTGATAAACTAATGGAATTTCTACTGAAACTTTGTGGAACACTTTAACTAATCCAAACGAAGGAGTAAAGGTAGTTAGGATAGTGACTCTTACAAATTATTTGAGAGCTAACAAAGACAAATTCATAATAGAAAAGATGTGAAAAGTCACTGTTTTTCAATATTATACATCTTATTGTAACAACAAAATGATTACATCACAGAATTGCCATTTAGACAAATCAGTTGACAATTTTGGGGATCTGGAACAACTTTGATTAACTCGATGTAAATGAATAACCTGTCGTGGTAGATGAATTGTATAGTACAAAACGCCTCTTGGTAGTTTAGGTAAGATATGGCTAATAGAAACCAAACCCTTGACTCAGTAAGATTACAGAGATCTTCAGCTTTGAGTATATGTATTTATTCCGATTAAGTTGACCCTTTATTGCCAATCTCATAAAATAATCTCAATTCATGTCTATTTCGAATATACATGATATAACATAAATACTCCAAAGACATCAAATAATTTGTGACTACCTCACGATATATAACTCTGTCGCGAGCTAAATACACCTGTACTTGGCTTAAGCGGCTGTCCAAAGAACTTCCTTTTGCCATCACACGTAAGATTGCCGAGCAAACTGAAGCTGGACCGCACCATTCGCCTGGTTTCCTATCACTCATTTGAACTAAACGATGCAAAGATAACGGAGAAAATGGTGACCAAGAATCATTGAACCATTTGATAATTTGAAGGCTGAAATCAGAATCCCTGAAAATATGCGAACCGTAAACTATAAAATAAGAAGTAATTATGAGGAGGTTATACTGAAAATAATATGATTGTAAGCACATTTCGTTAATTTTATGATTATCTGTGTAAGCATAATCAAAATTACCATAGCATCACTGTAGAAGTTCATTAATGACATGCTATTAGAATTATTAAAATGAATATAAGTAGTATATGATAGGAAGATGAAACTTTAAACTTTACTGAATTATTTCATTTTTTCACAATTCACAACACAAGATCGACATAAGAAACTGAATTGAAAGTTAAGTAGAACTTTTAATTACTAGTTATATTACTTTTAAGTTAAGCACCGATGAAAATTAACTTCGGAGGTATAGTACATAAAATGAATGTAGTGTCACATATTATCAGGTATTTAAGCACAATGTTTAAAAGACTTCATGTAGTTACTGAACTATATATAAATTAGTCTCGGCGTAGAGAATACTTTTGGGCAATAAAAAGCAGAACGCTACAGTCTCTAGTACTTCAAGCAAAATCGCGCAAAAAGCAGAAATAGACAGACAGTGATTTTGGTGGAGTTTTGTTCTCTGAGCTCAGACAACAAAACTCCACCAAAATCATCCACCTGAGCTACAAATCTTCTCCACCATCTCAAAAGACAGACAGTGAACAAAGTTAGCTTTGTTCTACTGGCTGTTGTTAACTCAAATGGTAATTCTACATAAACTTGACGTAAATATTAGGTTTGGTGAAAGACTTTAGTAATTGACTGGACGGTAAAGCGTGAATAATTAAGCAATACGTTTCCAACTGAGTCTAAAACCTGTTTGGTTCTTTATGCAGATAAAGTGGTGCATGAAAATTTCATTCTGAAATTATTTAATAGGTTTTAGAAACGTAAGTGGCCTGGAAATACTTCTTTTTCACCAGGTTAAAGAACAGTAGCTAGTATAGCTATTATTCTACTCATGCTAAAATTCTATTATGTAAAACATAACAACTGTATTTTATACTTTTGATCTTCAACGAATTTTATTGAGACAGCGACAAGCAACAAATGTTTCATCAGTACACTTCTACTAGATCACTATGATAGGTTATCCAAGTGGTTAAGTCAAAATAGCATTTATTGGTCAACTGTTTTTAGATCTACAAGAAAGGTTATGTTTTAATGTGTTGTTACCTCTAAGGAAAACAGTTATATCCGCCAATACACAATGTGACTCAAAAAGTTAAAAAATAGACAGGAATGAACAAAAACTATTATGAGAATGATACTTTTCTAATTTTTTTAACAGAACAAGAACAGAGCACAATAAATTCAACTTTGGTGTCAATGTCTACAAAAGCGCACGATTAATTCTTCATGTTACCGTAGTTGTAATTTTTTCTCCCAAATCCATTGACATGCTAGTGGTTATTGTCATTAGTTTTATGGGGAATTCATATTCTCCTGTATTTTAATCTTGGTATTTGATGGTAAATTAAAGTTTAACTATTTGTCGGAGGAAATAAACATAATATAATAGTGGGGCTTTGACAAGTAGTATAGTGTGAACCAATATTTAATTTGCCGGACAATCTGTGAGGAATTGAATAACATGGCTCAAAATCGTTTGCAATGGTGCAGGTGCATACACTCTTTGTGTTCTCCTAAATTCTAGTCTTCTGAGTTCTTCATGTCCCTTTTTCCTCTTTCCAAATTTAACTGGATTATACTTCTTGAATAACATCTTCAAACCCTAATCTTTTCGATTACTGCTTATACTCTTACTACATCTACGACTACGGGATTTGAATCGACAACTGCACCTCTGTGCTAATGTGGTATGACAACTCTAACTGATGTAAGTATGAACGAAGTTTTACGTTGTTACTGACTGACTGACTGTAAGGAATTTGGAATGAACATATATACGAAAATAATCCATGTTGATCGAAAGCCAGTTACATATTTATGCAACTTAATATGTAAAAAGTCTTTTTGGGAAGATATTTTATTACTTTACACTTTTGTCTCACCATAGGGAATTTATTTTGAACGGAAATTACTGCTGATATAGAAGAATACATCCCATTAAAACTTCCTTTTATACCGACAAAGTAATACACTTGTATACAAAAGTGACACCATAAAATGCATAAGATTCTTCAAATATCAGTAACACTACTTTGGTAGGAAGTGAATACAATGAAGAGAAGGCTCACTAACTATGGTTTTAGTCGCTGTTCGCTATGCCACCAACACGTTCATATAACAAATGTCCGGTACACTCATGAATACTACTAATATGTTAATAACGTACATAAGACAGGTGAGTAAACTTTATAGGTTTTTGAGAATCATCAGTGAGGTTTAATGTGTAGTGCTAAAAGATATTATGAACAAACCTTTGATTTTTTGTTAGCCTCCAATTTCTGCCTAGAAAATGAACTACCAGAGCTTGAGCAAGCAACATTTGTCCACATCGAAACATGCATCCCCATCCACAATCTGATGTCTGAACAGATAGAGGAATATATGGACTCGGGATATTCGAGGATTTTGGCCCAACATGGTCTGTAGATAGTGGGATAGAATGACTACTTCTGCTGTAAATCGATAAGTTTTCTGTGTATACATATTAAAATAAGTGGGACATACTTGATTGAGTTTTAAATAGGTCAACTTTGGCTTGGATACTTTCACAGTCACACGAAGCTGGTCTTTCAGTAGATAGTGAATTCGGCATATTATCGGTAGAGGCACTAGAAGGACTTCTTAATAATGGGGGGAAGTTATCACGATAAGTAAACCATAATCTACTTGCAAAGTCTGAAGCAAAATCTGAAAAATTTCCATCCAAAATTATATCCCTCGGGATAGTTGGGGAATTGTCTGAAGTATGAAAAACGTAAATAAAATTAGCTAAAAAAAAGTTATTTTGCTCATGTAAATGAAATTACCACAACTTTTTAGATTACATACAAAAATATCTGTTAGGTTTAGATTTAGATACACAGCGAAATTTCTGAATTTTAGTTATGAAAACTTTAGATATAAAGAAATATGGAGGATAGAAAAATCAAAATTGGACTTTAATTAATAAATCATTGACATGCAGTATTCACCATATAACCGACGCCCCTCGCAACTTGATATAGATGTTAGCGAATGAACAAGGACCTTTCGTAGTTGCATCTCTAAAGTCTAACCGATAACTTATTCGGAAATACAACGATACGGAAAACTTGTGATGAGATTTGCTGAAAATAGACAGTAAAGGTATCCTTTAAAGTTCTGAGTCTCCTATGAGCAATATTGAATATTCCCCCCCCATATAGTTAGCATGTAATTGTTATCGGGTGTGAAGATGTGGGTACCAACTGCTGAAGAGTTACATACAAGGAGGAAACGGCCGTCCGGGGCTTCTAAGTTTTCAATGATTGTCTAATCTACGCCAGTTTTTCATTTCAATAAAACTCAACAAACCCATACAAACATTGCTTCATGAGTCATTAAAGTTTTTAGGGTGTCAACCCATTCGAAATGACAAAACCGAATAGAATGGCACTGCCCTATTTACTGACTACTGTAAGATAATTAGATCTGTGGGCACTACCTACCTTGATGAAGGCTAAAAGAATCTTTCCAAAAATTTTCAATTTCATTACTTAGAAAATTATTTTCAGAGAATGAACGTAAACTGTAGTTGTATTTCTGATTATTTGGTAATGAAGTGAGTAGCTATATCCTATTTTAAGTCATTGCATAACTGGTGTAGCTCATATTCAGTACACAAAAGTGCTCATAGTTGAGTTGTATTACTTTTATTAACTGTATAATCACCTCCACCCCCATGTGACAGAAGAAACATATGATTTTATCGTTATAACATAAACACCACAAGCTTAGTTTCCTTCAGCATTTGGTATTTGCTTAGATACACCAATGTTACATAGCTCACAAATAAGGAAGACAAATACATGTCATCTAAAACATAAGATTTCCTATTGACCAATTAAATTTACGGTTTAAATTGAAAGACTTTCCAAAACTAGGAGAAAAAATTGCATAATGGATTGTAAACTAGGATGAAATAACTGGAACGGAAATTGACAATAATCGAATATGGTGATGATAGCTAAAACACAACAAGAAATTCAGCCTTTAGGCAACATACTCTGCAATTTAGATGGTCATCTAGAACTCGAAACTACTGACGGGAAACAATTCGTTAGTTTACATTATTACGAATTGGTTATTACCAGGTCAATTTCCAATACATGTAGTCACAACATTGTGGACACATTTACAACAGACAGATATATAAGGAAACACCATAACAAGCAAAAAATCGCGTTAACTAACCAGACGTAGAAGCGAAATAGCACCGGCCGAGCATATATATTATTGCATTTTGATCGAAATTCGGCCAGAATTGAATGGACCAACCAAACTTCAACTGATTCCATACTGAACGTATGTGGTCAAGAGTTGTGAAGCTGGACCGTGTAACTGATGCTGGGTTTCTGCTGCGAGAAACTCTCATCTGAGTGCAAATGGTATTCCCTTCACCTCGATTGATTTCCAGGATGATCAAGTGATTCTTTTGAGCATAGCTACTTCCTAAAAATCCCAACAAATATGTGAATCCAAGTTTACATTGAAAACCCAGCAAAACTCTTTTAACTAAATGAAACAAAATATTATAATTCATGGTAATGATAAGCAGCTAAAACAAGTGTCAAAAACAAAAAGAATGATGTCAGATATTTATTTGTTAATTTACTGTTATCAAACAAAATTATTCATACAAATTTCTGTTTCCCGGAACAACAGGCGAAGTTAGCAACCCTTGGGTAATAACTCTTTGAGGTGAAGACATGTTGGGGACAGATACTCCCTTTTCAAGATGATATTGTTTAGACAAATCCACCAAAGCCTGAGAAGTACAACTGTAAATAGCGGGACTTACTGAGAACGTACGAGGCTCGTAAATAGACAAAATTTGTAGCATGTTTTTATTAAGAGCGATATTTGACTGGGCTAAGCCTTCACATAATGCTCTTGCACTGGGTAGACCACACTGTTCACTAGCTATTTCCAGACGCTCCATCCACAACGATTTCATTTCTTTCCTCCGAACTTCTCTTACATCTTTCATGTACTGGAAAGCCCTGATAACACGGTTAGTGCCTAGCTTATGACATCGGGCCGTTCGACCTTTGAAGAACTTCACTCGTTACTAAAATGTTGTGCATATCTTACGAAAGCGAATTTCATTAAATTGTCTCTCCGGAACCACCTGTCACACGGCATAAACGGGACAATTTTTCTGATGAAAAGGACATCTGTTAACTTCATTTTCTTGGGGGCTGAAAAGTCGGAACGGCAAAAAATGTCAGGCTCACTCAAAGCCACCCGCAGTTTCGTTCCAACGACCCTGAACGGTTTGAAATGAGGCGGCCATTCTGTATTTCAATTGCTTTGGGTTTGTCGGGTATCTGTTAGGTTGCACGAATATTAGGTGTTCTCATATTTAAGTAGTCGTTTGATGCAGTAAAACTACAAAGTGATAGCGAAGATCATTAATGTAAATTTCTTTGTTTTGTAGTGTACATGTTATCTCGATTGTTGTTTCATAACTTCAACTGGGATAGCAGTTATTCTACCGAACCTAACTATCTTTGTTTAAAACTTGGTAAGGTCCAGAAAACAACTCAATGAGGATAAGAATAACTTAACAGCCCTATACACACGAAGTCCGTGTGAATCACTTTTACTAAAGGATTAAGATGAAATGTCATACAACCGGTAAGCCTTAAATGTTAGTACGACATTCTTCATTTAGCAAAGTATTATTGCAATGAATAACGTTTTTAATAATTACTAAGTGTTATTTATAGTTTTTCATGTTCAAGAGATATTTTAGTCTCCGTAAGCGAGATGTTTCAAAGTATAATACCGAAAAGGCATTTCAGAAGCTGGACTACATTCGACAGTGTGCTAACGGAGCTCCAAAAAGTAGGTAAGAATAACTTTATCTTTCTCAGACTACCCATAGTCACTACGTATACGCTTAAATTAAACTTCTGAAGGACATGAGATTTAAATACGTACTTGGATTGTTTCAGTTCACATTTGGTCATAAGAGTAAACCACAAAGTCAAACATTGAATCAAAACCTGTGAGAAATTTAAGTAGTATGTTACGGTTAAGGTCAAAGTTTCTGGACCGCTAATCAATGTTCCGTGTTACTGTGGATGATGATGTCATAAAATCATTCAAGATGTTTCACAGTTATCCTTGTAATAGTTCATGGATGGTTTGTGATGCATGGACAAGGAGGTTGTCCTCAGAAGAAAAAGAAAATTTGAAGCCGGTGATGCTGCGACGACCATCGACGGGTGAAGTAATGTAAAGTAGCACAGATCGAACTAGTAAGCAGATCATGGATAAATTCAAGGAAATACGTCAAATACACAAACGTTTGTTGTGGATTACATACAAATATCAAACGAAGTGTGGAGACGTGGTAGGAAATCTTTTGTAGTAGTATTTATGACGTCAATATATGTACAACTTGTAAACTGATTTTCCACACTAAATAAGGCCCTTATTTTACCAGTAGTAGTGATTCAAAAATAAAATTTTGACCAGTTTTTATTTTCGTCTTCTTCGTGGTCTCATGGGAATAATGTTCACGGGTAACTGTTTTTGAAAACTAAAAACAATAAAGTGTTTGTTTTATAAGTGTCCGTTTCGTTATGAAAACTTGTAGTACTGCATCAGTCTAAACGTTTATCCAAAAAATTGCATTTTATATTTAAGTTTCTTCACTGATATTATATTCAGATGAACACTCGTAGTTGCATTGGCTTCTATTCACACGATCTTTGAATCCGAGCATATAATTACTGAAAAGACGTATGTTTAACATGCAATACTTGAAGGTCAGCGATGGTGAGCGCGGAAACATTCAATCAGTCGGATGCCATGGCTCAGCCTCGCAGACGTGGTCATTCTGTATAACCTGTCTTTATTCGCTTTAAATTTATTATTCTATCCTCAGCCGAAATGTTTTCTTTGGAAGTACTAGGTTTCATATTGATAATTGTCACAGAACGATGATTTAGTGCAAATAACGATGCGACTTCCACGTAAGATCTTACAGATTATACAATCGCATCATGAAAATCCACCGTTTGGGGATTAGGTCTATTATCAAAATAGTATTAGTACCAAAATAGGCTATAGTTCTACATACTGACAAGATTTAGAGTGCGAAAGACTGAGTATAGTTAATATATATATATATATATATATATATATGTTTATTTAAATAATTCGTGGGATGAATCAATGTGGTAGTAGTCAATATAAAACAGTTATCGTCAGCTTGTAAATTGTTTCTCCACATAATCTCCCATATTCAGAAATTCTTTATTTTGTTCACCGGCATAGACTCTATTATTAGAAGGATTTGAGCCCTTCAATTTGTTGACAGAAGCCGTACGTTGCATTTCGAAAAACGCATAAAGATCTCAGCTCAGTGCAATTCTGAAAAACAATAAATATGTTGTGAAACAAATGATTAAACTGTGTTATCGGCATCAAATTCAATATGTAAATAAAATAGCAGTTAACAGAACGTACATACAAGTGTCTTACTTGTTACAAACAGTGCTCTTCAGTTTCTAACCCCTTAGAATTTCGCGTAGTCAGTTGGTATTAACAAAGGAACTGCAGGCACTAAATAAGCGAATTCATAATCTTTAATTACTAATGTGAAATCTGAGAGAAATCGAATTTCAACGTTCATAAAATTATGAGCAATTTACTGTTTAATACAATAATGACATCATTGGTAGTCACTTTTTAGATATTACTCGTCGATGTGCGTCGAAACTTTGTTTACAATTTGGTCAGTGGTTTTGGATTCTGTTTACGGAAATTCTTTCGTGAACCCTACAACAGACACATCATAATTTATAACTAACCGAAGACATGATTTAGTTACCATACTCAAAACAAACATGCATCGTTTTACTCATTATGAAGAAAGGTCACGAAAATTGACTAAATAATCACTATTAATGTCTGACAAATAACAAGCATTTTTGGCGATTAGTTGGCGTGGAGCAGGACTCTAAGGGGACTAAATCTGTACCTTGATAACCGTACATTTCGTACATTTATTTAGTGTCTTCAACCGCATATAGAATATCAAATCCAACGTTGCGTTGCACTTGTTATTTCTTGTCAAAGACATTTGACAGAGTTCCTCAATTAAGTACTGTAACTCATACTTTACTTAAATCTTCGGAAATTACGTAGAAATTTCAACTCTATCATCAGTCAAGCTTAAGCTTGAGCAACAAATCTTTACCATCATGTATGGTTTAATCCAACGCTTTTACTTCTGGTTTTTCGATAGGTCGTCCTACGAACATGAAAAGAACGTATCATGATATTTGCACCCTGGTATATTACTTTAACGACAAGCATTTTTGAATCTAGCGTACTCAATAGCAAATACTCAAATTTCAGTTGTATCAATAATTATGGCTTTACACTATTCTGGTGTCTGATTGCAGTCACTAGTTTATATCAAATACACCTTTTTGTACATTTTCATCAATTTATCTGAAGTTATTAATTACCGATTTACATACTTTTGTTGTATGTGATGTAGTGTGTTTATTCAATGATACTTCAGTCACCTTATTCATTGTTTGATTACGTTCTACAATTTGCCGAATTTCGTTGTACGTTTCGGATATTTGATATGATGTTTCTAACAAGGGTTTTTCATATTCTTGTAACGACTGAAATGTCAAGATTTGGTTTGAACGAACCGTAATTTATTCGTTTAGATTAGACTACTTTCTTTTGTATATCGTACAAAGCGTTTTTCAGTTACTCGTATCAAATTATAATAAAAAACAAACTCTGGTCTCAATTTAAGCAGTTCAAATTCAAGTAAGACAACAAATTATATCAAAAATACAAAATACCTCAAACTGTACAGCCTGTGTTATACAGCCAAGCGTTTCTCTAACACAAATTAACGTACTAAACACCAAAATAAACAGTTAATACACAAGATTTCAATACCTAAGAGTCAATAAAAATATTCTTAAGATGGGATCACATATCTGACTGCAGGGATTCTAGGAAACGTTCTAGACCGACTGTCAAAGGTGAACAGTCACACACTGAACCACGACGAGAACTTGAGCCTAGTCAAACACGACCTTATTGTCAATAGTCTGGGAACATACAACCGAAGAAAATTGGTAACAAAATGTAAGTCTTTAATCAAAGTCACATTATAAAAGCCCAGACGAGAAACAATAAAAAAATACAAATTGTAGTTAAAGAGATCTGAATCAAGGTTGAAATATACGACATGGAGTAAAAACGAATGAATGGCAATTCTGTCCAACAAAATGCTGTGGAGGCATTTTCAGCGTTTTATTTCTGTTACATTTTTGTCATGCCTTATTGTGTTTCTTCCAGTCAAACGCTGTCGGTGAAGCTGGCGGGCTCTTCCAAGGAAGAGGCATACATAGAAGCACGACACAACTGTTTGAGCTCACTAGTTGTTCTCTCAGTTTTTCGAGATCTTTGTGTCCACGTGGTGGCAGACCATCTATAAATAAAATAGCAATAATTGATAATTCCTCTTGAGACTGGGGATTTTTAGTTGCATCCAAAATATGGTCATTCGCGTAGGCCATTGTTTATTGTTCGTGTCCTATTTTCGATTCTCTTGGGTATTTGTATTCTTTGGTGGTTTCGGTTTCATAGCTTTTTGCTTGAAGTTGGTTGATGTAGTTGATTTAATTGGGGATGACATGCGCCGATGTGTCTTTTTAGTCATCTTTCAGTTTTGTAGGTCTTTGAGCGTTCTTCTAGGAGAAATTTGTATTCCTTCTGCGACACGAAGCCCGTTTTTTATAGTTGATGGTCGTTTCTGTTATATCTATTGATTTCCTTAATTGCTGTAAATAGTCACTGGCAATTGCTGCTACCGCATTTGCATATCCCATTTCATTTACCAACGTTTTCGGGATTCCACCACGAAGATTTGTAAGCTTTATTCTTGTTGAGTCTGTCAACCATTCTTGGGGAAAACATTCATTGAGTAATTACGGGTCATTTTTTATTCTTCATAGACAGCTTCTAGGGTGAGTTGGTCATTTGCTGTGGTTTTTATTATTTAGTGGGCTATTTAAAGACCTCACGATTAGGTTATTTGATCTTTCGTGTGCTGCACTTCATAAGTTCATTTTATTTTGTAGTATTTTCAGTACTAGGTTAGACAAGACTATGTACTCGTACAGTTGACTGTCTGTAAGTTTCTTTCAAACATCGATACTCATGATCATTCTCCAAGCCGTATTGAGGACTACTTCAAGTCTGGTCCAGTCCTTTTCGCTTGAACTATAAGCTCTAGCCTACAGGTTAGGATGAGGATTGCTGAAGAATCCACGAAATTGATGTTTGTTCACGTGCTAGACTTTGTGGAGGGTAGTAATAGTTTGCTTTTGACCGATTTTTCGCTTTACCAATGTTGAATTAAACTGCTTCATCTGGAGTTCCATTGCTTCTGAGCACTGATCATGGATAGTTCAATGTAGTAACTTATTCGTGTTTGTGGTTGATGATTGCTGTTTCAAGTGCATTGCTTTGTTTGTTTATAACCATGACTTTGATTTTGGTATGGGATATTTCCATTCCTAGACGCGCTAGGTGATTTTAAAGAAATGTATGGGTTTTGATAGTTCCATTAGGTGATATAATTATTAGACATAGGTCGTCAGCATAGTCGATAGGCGATGACGTCCAAATTGTATTATTGTTGTCGGCCAGTTCAGGCGCAATCGGTGTCTGATCTATTGTTGAATTAAAAATTACTTGAAAGGTGAGGATGATGGGGGGATACTTTTGTTGCTTTCTCGTACGACTCTGCACATTGTGAAATGTAGGTTTTCACCTTTTAAACAGCTCTTAGATCCATTTGATAGCCAGGTGATGTTTCGTTCAATATTGTCTGAAGGACATACTGTTTGTAATGTATCTAGAATTTTTGATAATTAATCGAAAACTTTGGTGAGGTCAATGAAAGTTATAATTAGTTCGTGGTTGGCATTCAAGTGTTGTGATTGCTGAAAGGTCTTTCCGATATCCAAGTTCAGTTGGTAGGAGATTTCTTTCGTCAGTTTTTGGTCTCTCGAAGATCGTTTCAGCATATATTTTTCTTATCGTGCTAAGTTGGAATATACTTCGGTATCTGTCAAGGTCATTTCGTGATGTTTAAGCTTTGTAGATGCTGATGACAACTGCATCTAACCCTAAATTGGAAGTTCGTTGGGATTTTTCTACGTGTTGTTTGTTAATTTTAGCAACGCTATTCTTCATTTCAGCCCTTCAAATTTGATCACTTTTGTTGTTGTATCACTATGGTCTGGGGCTTTATGGATGTTAATTTTTTAAATGCTCTAATTCAGCGATAGTTAGTGAGGATTCGGTTGTTCAGTTTATTTTACTTGCATTTTTCATGGAGGTAAGAGTTTGGGGTGTCCGATAACGTTTGATAATGTTTTAAAAGTATAGAGTCGTTTTTCATTCTCGTTTGAAGACGATTGTGGTTGGTTTCTTGCGGTGGCCAATATTTTTTCAGTTAGCTTCTATGCCTGATGCTATTTGTGTTCCTTAGATTTTACTAAAGATACACGTTTTTTAACTTCTCCAACCTTTTTATCAACAGCTTTGTTAGCTTGTTTATGCCTTGGTTTATTCTCTTCATAGGGTTATTTAGACATCTTAATCTTCGTTTCTTTCTGTTTTATTTATGTTCTTAGTTCGCTATTTGCTAGCCGTCCCCAACATTTGGTGAGCGATTTGCAGTTTTTGATAGGATAGTTTCTAAGTATCAAAGTTCGATGTCCTCATCAAGAAGTTGTTTTAATCTGGTTTTGTACACTCAAGTTGTTTTAACTATTTTACGATTGGTTTTGGCTTACAATATCTAGTGTTTGAGGATATATTTAATTTAATTATTAAAGTTACCATGTGATGATCTGGGTAAGCTTCGAAGAATCGACTGGTATGAATGTCACGTAGTAGAGGGTTTGTTTTGTGTCCATCCAGCATGAGGTCTGCCATGTGATGAATATTTGTACACTGGTGAGCTCAGGTACGCCGATTTGCTTTTGGTTTGTTGAAGAAAGTGTTCGCCATTCCTAAGTTTCCCTTATCATGGAGACTCATTAACCTCACACCATTTGTCTAAGTTTCATTTCAAATGTTGATATCCTTTTCAATACTATTTGGAGGAATGTTACTATGTTCTGGCTTTTTGTGAGAACTGACGTCTCCCAAGATGAGTATAACATATATCGACTTTTAAAGGTGTTTTAATTTTTGTAGAAGCTCAGTACAGAATAGCTCTTTTTTGTTGTCATCTATTGGTATATTAGTCCAGTCGAGCCAAAGGTTTACGCAGTGGTTTCGTTGTAGATTTGAGTAGTCAATATTTGGTTGTCTATTTCAGTCTAGGTGGTTAATGTAAATTTATTTTGACCATTGGTGTAAAAGCCTACACCAGTACTGCGATAGTCATTTATTTTTGGATTGCCATTTTGGATTAATGTTTGTCCAAATTTAGGTGGTAGTCCAGTTTCCGTAAACACAGTTATGTGACATCAATGTTCAGTCAACCAGTGAACTATCTGGTTGAGTTTACATTCCTGTACTCACCTTCGGACATTCTACATACCAAGTTTGAGTTTTTTACTTTCACTCACTTTTTGTCTTTTTGTGGACTGCGGATGCTTATTGGGAACAGGTGTTAAGAGTAACTTATCTTTGCCCATAGTTTGATGGCTGTCGTCACATGTAGAAGTTGTGTTGTGCTTCGACGTATGTTTGTTTTTCAGTGAGGGACAGCCTCAATCTCCTCAACCTGGTTTACCATTGACGTTGGCTCATGGGACGAAGCCCAACCATCCAAGGAGCATGACTTGGGCGTGCAAGTGAGACATTTCCTACTATATCATTTTGTAATCTTTTTCACAATTTCGCTGAGTTTTCGTGTTAACAAGGTTTATCATTTACGCTGCTTCAGAAGCTCCGATGAACGTTCACTATATTTTTCATGACATTATCTGCGCAAGTTAAGAACTCTATTCTTACTCATCATCATAATAAGGAGTTGCTATTGTGTGTAACTGGTTTTAGAGCGGTCAGATTATCTTGAGGTCAGGAGGTAGGTAAAAAGTTAAGAAAAGTACTCCTATCGTTGGCTTTTCGGTCGCACATTTAAGTGTGAGAGGTATATCGATGAAGGTTCATTACAGCTTTCCTTCAAGAAATTGTCAAAATCAACGGATTCAAGATAGCTCACAACAACCGGTCACAAGCCTTACAGTATCTACTGAGAGAAGAAACTACCATGGAGGATAAATGGGAAGGGATCACAGAATCACTAACTTCAACGTGTCAGGAGGTGCTGGGCCGCAAGAAACATCATCGATAGAATGGATCTTAATCGAAATCATGATCAGGATTAAAGTAAAGATAAACAAGAAGACAGCAATTAACAACAGCCGGACAAGAGCAGCCGAATTCAAGGCTCAAGCTGAGTACACAGAAGCAAACAAGGAAGCGTAGAAGAGCATTAGAGCTGACTACCAGAAGTATGTGAAAGAGCTAGCAATCGCAGCGGAAGTAGATGTAAGAGAAGGAAATGTGAAAGAATTATATAACACGACGAAGAAACTGCTAGGGAAATATAGCATACCTAAGAGACCAGTCAAGGTCAAAGAAGGCAAGTCAAACAGTGAAATTCAAGAACAGAGGAACAGATGGGTGGAACACTTCGAGGAACTCTAGGATCGAAGAAATCAGGATGGCTGGTCGTCAGACAGATCAAGAGTGAAAAAGCGGCATGACCTGACAATATACTAGCCGAGACACTGAAGTCAAACATAGAAGTAACTGCAACCGTGCTTCATGTTCTATTCAGGAAAAGTTTGTGAGAATCAGAATTTCAGACAAGGCTACTTAATCTCTCCCTTCCTCTTTATTCTAGTAGTTAGCTGGATTGTGGGGACATCCACATTACAAGGGAAGCACGGAATAAAATGAACAGGTTGGATGAAATCAGACAACGTGGACTTTGCAGATGACCTGGCTCTCCTATCCCATACACACAAACAAATGCAGGTGAAGACAATCAGTTTAGCAGCATCCTCTGAATTGGTAGGTTTCAACATACACAGGGAAAAAATCAGGTGCCAAGTACTTGCAGAGCATCAACAATGAACTAGGAGGACCTGATGCAGATGTAATGACAAAGATTGGCAAAGCAAGGTCAGCACTCCCAGAGTTGAAGAACATATGGAACTCAAAACAACCGCCAAATAATATCAAAGTCACTGTCCTCAATACGAACATCAAGACTGTTCTACTGTACGGAGCTGAAGCTTGGAGAACCACCGCAACCAGCACCGAAACTGTATAAATACTTAGGAGCAAATGTCCACGCTCAATACTCCGAATACGTTGACTGGATGTCATCAAGAACGAACTACTGTGGGAGATAACAAACCAGCTTCCAGTCGAAGAGGAAACTAGGGAAAGACGCTGGAAGTGGATAGAACATAGATTGTGAAAATTATCGAACGGCATCACGTGGTAAGCTGTGGTTTGGAATCCCGAAGGTAAACAAGAACGAAGAAGACCAAGGAACACACTTCGCCGAGAACTGTAAGCAGACATCAAGATGATAAATAGGAACGAGAAACCAATAGAAAGGATTGCGCTAGAGTGATTTAGATGGAGAGGGCTGATGGGAGACCTATGCGCACCGACGAGGGGTAACAGAAGCTGATAAGTGGGCATAAATTTATTACCAATTGTATAGAACGTCAAACGGTTGTAAAAGTGTATGTAACACCCGTCTACTCACTAATAATCAGTTGAAAATATTTATTACACTAAAATATCGGTCACTTGGTTTACCCCTGGTGTCAATTATTTCAGGTGATCCTTATAAAAAATCCGCCTGTAGCTCTTATAAGGTTACTGCCGATCCCAAGATTGGGTAAAAAAGGAGGGTTGGACATGGGATTAGAGTCCCCACCCCGTAGAAAACTAACTCGCTAAAAAAACGCTTACCAGAAAAAATAATCCAAACCATTTAAACTCTGCCCTGGGTGTTAGAAGGTCTTCAGTTAGAAGAATTATGACGCTTCATGGTGAAAGCCGAGTTCCGTCGGGAGCCACGAGGCCGATGCACCTTCTAACAACCAGAGCGAAACTTTTTATAGGTACATGGAACGTTCGAACAATGTGGGAAACCGGGAAGATCAGTCAAATAGCAATGGAAGTGAAGAGATACAACTTAGCAGTACTGGGAATCAGTGAATCCCACCGGACCCAAGCTGGACAGAAAAGGCTAGCTACGGGAGAGATGCTGCTATACTCCGGTCACGAAGAGGACAATGCTCCACACACTCAGGGAGTCGCTCTTATGCTGTCCAAAATAGCACGAAATGCACTTGTAGGATGGGAATCTCACGGATCCAGAATCATCAAAGCATCATTCAAAACAAAGAAGGAGGGAATCACAATGAATCTTATCCAATGTTATGCACCCACCAATGAAATCAACGACGACATTAAAGATCGATTCTACGAGCAGCTGCAATCAATTATAGAGAAGTGCCCAAGAAAGAACCTAACTATTCTGATAGGAGATCTAAATGCCAAAGTCGGGATAGACAACACTGGATATGAAGATATTATGGGACGACATGGACTGGGAGAAAGAAACAAAAATTTAGAATTATTTGCAAATCTATGTGCATTCAACAAATTGGTCATAGGAGGCACAATATTTCCACACAAGCGTATACACAAGGCTACATGGATCTCACCGGACAACACTACAGAGAACCAAATAGACCATATTTGCATCAACAAAAAATTCCGAAGTACAATGGAAGAGGTGAGAACCAGGAGAGGCGCTGACGTAGCTTCAGATCACCACCTAGTTGTGGCCAATTTAAAACTGAAGCTTATAAAGAACTGGACAAGTGGACAAACAGCACTACAAAGGTTCAATACAGCCTTCCTTCGAGATACTGACAAACTCAATGAATTCAAGATAGCTCTCAACAACAGGTTCCAAGCTTTACAAGATCTACTGAAAGAAGAAGAAACTAGTATAGAGGACAACTGGAAAGGCATCAAGGAAGCATTAACTTCAACGTGTCAAGAGGTTCTGGGTCTAAAGAAATACCATCATAAGGAGTGGATCTCTATAGAAACACTGGACAAGATCAAAGAAAGGAAGAACAAGAAGGCAGCAATAAACAACAGCCGAACACGAGCAGAGAAAGTCCAAGCACAAGCTGAATACATAGAAGCAAACAAACAAGTGAGGAGGAGCATTAGAGCCGACAAGAAGAAATACGTGGAAGAACTAGCAAAGACGGCGGAAAAAGCTGCTAGAGAAGGAAATATGAAACAGCTTCACTATACAACGAAGAAACTAGCAGGAAAATACAGTAAACCAGAGAGACCGGTCATAGACAAAGAAGGCAGGCCAATCACTGAATTTCAACAACAGCGGAACAGATGGGTAGAATACTTCGAGGAACTCCTGAATAGGCCGGCTCCAATGAATCCACCGGACATCGAAGCGGCACACACAGATCTTCCTATTGGTGTCAATCCATCAACGATGGGAGAAATCAGAATGGCCGTCAGACAAGAACGGGAAAGCAGCGGGACCGGACAACATACCAGCTGAAGCACTGAAGTCAGATATCGAAGTAACTACAAACATGCTTTACCTTCTATTCAAAAAGATTTGGGAGGAGGAACAAGTGCCGGTGAACTGGGAAGAATGACACCTCATCAAGATTCCAAAGAAAGGAGATCTGAGCAAATGTGAAAACTACAGAGGCAGTACACTGCTGTCAACACCAAAGAAGGTCTTCAACAGAGTGTTGCTGAACCGGATGAAAGATGCAGTAGACGTCCAACTTCGGGATCAACAAGCTGGATTCCGTAAGGATAGGTCATGCACAGACGAAATCGCGACACTACGGATCATCGTCGAATAAATAGTTGAGTGGAACTCAAAACTGTACATCAACTTCATTGATTATGGAAAGGCATTTGACAGTGTAGATAGGAGAACATTATGGAAACTTCTTCGACACTACGGAGTTCCTGAGAAGATTGTCAACATTATCCGGAACTCATACGACGGACTACAGTGCAAAGTCGTGCATTGAGGACAGCTGACAGATGCATTCCAAGTAAGGACCGGGGTCAGACAAGGCTGTTTACTCTCTCCCTTCCTCTTTCTTCTGGTGGTTGACTGGATTATGAAGACTTCGACATCTGAAGGAAAACACGGAATACAATGGACAGCTCAGAACCAATTAGACGATTTGGACTTCGCAGATGACCTAGCCCTCCTATCACGTACACACGAACAGATGCAGATGAAGACAGCCAGTGTAGCAGCAGTCTCTGCATCAGTAGGCCTCAGCATACACAAAGGAAAAACCAGGGTCCTCAAATTCAAGGCGGAAAACAACAATCCAATCACTCTTGATGGCGAAACTCTGGAAGATATACAGTCCTTCACATACCTAGGAAGCACCATCGATGAACAAGGAGGTTCAGATGCAGACTTAAAGGCAAGGATTGGCAAAGAAAGTGTCGCATTCCTACAATTGAAGAACATATGGAACTCAAAACAACTTTCAACCAATATCAAAGTGAGAATCTTCAATACCAACGTCAAGGCAGTTCTACTGTATGGAGCTGAAACTTGGAGAACTACAACAACCACAATCAAGAAAGTACAAGTATTTATAAATAGTTGTCTACGCAAGATACTCAACATCCATTGGCCAGATACCATCAGCAATAGCCTTCTGTGGGAGAGAACAAACGAACTTCCAGCTGAAGAAGAAATTAGGAAAAGACGATGGAAATGGATAGGACATACATTACGCAAATCGTCAAATTGCATCACGAGGCAAGCCCTAACTTGGAATCCTGAAGGGAAGCAAAAAAGAGGAAGGCCAAAGAACACATTACGTCGGACAATAGAAGCAGATATGAAAACGATGAATTACAACTGGACGGAGCTAGAAAGGATTGCCCAGTACAGGGTTGGATGGAGAATGCTCCTTCACGAAGAGTAACAGTCGTAAGTAAGTAAGATCCTTATAAACATGATTTTATGGAGGTTATATTTCACCCTGCAATGTGTAAGATGTTTTGTAGATAGCATTTTGCTTTGTGAATGTACATCAGGCTAATTTAAGGAGTGAAATCTTGACTTACTTTTCAAATATACTTATAGAATACAGGGTAAACCTTACAGTAAGAATTTATGAACATATGTCATACACTTTAGTGGTAATGAGCTTGTAACAGTTTAATTTTGGCGCTTAATAGCTTTCCGACAACCTCTATTAAGATCAGGACATTTATTCCCTTATTGTGTGAAGGCATCTTGTTTGGATTAGCGCCTTGCTCTCAAAGCTTTGTCCCAAATAATATCAAAAGTTTATCATAACCACAGTCGAGTTTGTTCTGTCAGTATTTGGCTATGGGTAAATAAATAGTTTACGACTGGTAAGCCTTCGTTTTTAAAATGCTGTTTAACTTTTTTTTGGTTTATTTGCTTTATGATATTTTTATGCCGTCTACTTGATGTTAGATTTTTTCATTCCATATTTGTATTTCGTCAAGATATTTGTTAAGTACCACAGGATGTCAAACTAGGTACATAAATAAACCCAGGAGGATGAACATAACTTGCCATCTACAAAGAGGGACGTCATTACTACGAAAGCTCGACTCCTCCAATTTGATGGTATTGATCCTAAGTTGTTGTTAACTCACCTGGAACATTGGTCCACGCGTCACAATTTAAATCTGAGAGGATTAAATTACATAAGTTCACATTCCGTTTTCTCCCTCTTTAGTTGTCAAAGAAGTCTAAGACTTAACTCTTGGTCCCTGAGTGCCAGACAGTTAACTGTCTAACTCTGTGATACAGTCAAGGAATCCCAATGCGTTTATAAGGAGAAACATCAGGCTATAGGTCGCCAACATAGTTCCTACATAACCTCGAAGTTTTATTAGCGACAACACAATCGATAGAGATGTTTTAGAGCAAGGCTGGATACAAGCTCACCCATGCTACATCCAACACTGGTAGGATGCCCAAGACCAAGACACATCTGCCTCACTTGGAAATTATTGTGGAGAAAATAAAGAAGATCAGCCCTATAATCAGATCATCGAAAGACTTAATGATAAGAAGACTCATAGGGAGTGTTAGTTCCTACAGGTATTATTGTCAAAGTGCAACTATACGTTTAAAACAGGAACAGCTTACCACAAATAGCAAGTTCCAAGTCCCAGAGGAAGTCACTAACACCCAGATGATCTGCACAGTTCCATTGGTAACATAGGAAGTTTTAAATCAACCAGGTGCTGTCAACCACGTTCTTGACGTAAACAGTCCCCAAAGAACATGGAAAACGAACAACATATCAGATTGCGAAGGTTGTAGGGGGGTGCCAAAACAGTCGCTTGTACAACGTTAGAGGCAGGAACTATGGACTGAACATTTTTCATCAGGTCGTTGCAGAACTGAGTATCGTTCCTCAGAACAAAACCTAATTGGTTCAAAAACTTTCGCCCATTACGATTCAGGATGCCGATAAAACTAAAGTCGCGACGTTTTAGCGGAAAACATTGACTCTAGATTTGAAGTCTAGAAGACAAGGCCCCAGAGTGTTTCTTGTAGAGGATTTAGGTCTGGGAATACTGAGAACGAACTTTTTGTAGAAACATGAATTCGTAGTTGAAACTAAGGAGCGATGTTTGACACTTGAGGCAAAGAAAGTCACATCAATTCTCATAATTTGGAGCAAACTCTGCTGGTAACAGCCTCGAGGCTTTGTGGTGTACTCTAGGAATTTCTGAACCTAACCAAATCTAACAGTCAACCTTTTAAAGCAGGCCAAAGGAAACTTGTACAAACAAAACTGAAGGCGAGTACGTGTTTGCAAGGCTCAGGAGAGTGGTGTTGGGTCACAAATTCTGACTGTTTTTACTTATCAGTGATTCTGATATGCTTCCAGTAACGCGCTTTACGGTTCAACAATTCATAAGAGGGTGGTGACCGATTACTCTCATAGTAACGTAATAGACGTTTAAAATGATAAGACATATAGGAAACGTACTATAAAAAACTTAAGCGAAATTAAAACAACAATACCTGGATGGCATATCACAAGATCACAGTAGCAATGGGATTTATCATGAAGTCAGTTATTACGACAACTTTTGGACTTTTCACGTTTGGGCTGAGTTTGGTCTGAAGAGCATGACTCAAACATTTCATTTGGGATGCGCTTCTTGCACAAGGTCATATGGGCCATTTGTTTATTACCAGTCAAGATTTACCATCACACGAACAACAGATGACAGCCATGTTAAGACAGCCCAGTGGAAATAGAATGAGAAAACACTAGTGTTTTCGAAATTCAAACTTTAGGGTTTATCGGACTCACGATGAACCCAGGAAGAACTAAACCGACTAGAGGATAGGTGTAAACTATGAAGCAATACTCCATACCAGGCCCTTTAACATGACTTACAAGTTTTCTAAGTTTAATTGACCTTTACTGTTTATTCTCATCTGGTTGTGAATAACAAATGTAACCGTTGACTGATTCCATTGTGGGAAAACGTAAACGTTTTGAGTTGACTTCTGATGGTAATGAGGCTATTGAAACGATAAAGAATAAACTAACTGGACAACTGAGTTCATTTCAAAACGACTCTATCTCACAGGGAAGGATACTGTTTAAGTGCGGCATATTTATTCTTGTACCAATATTTGCCGTTCCAGCATCATCCAATAATATTTTGGTAGTATTTTACATCTTATTGTACAATAAATACCCTCAGTCTCGTCTTCAAACTGAGGTGCATGACTGAATAATTTTTTGGACAAGACCGTTGAATTAGTTGTGGCTTCTGGAGTTGTTACCATCCATTTAAGAACACATGGATACATGTTTTGCACATGGTTGATTGAAAGGATAACGGTGGGTAATATTCAACGGGTGATTATTAGTGAAAATCACGCCTTGTTACTACCCGTTAATTCATATTCCCAAACTAACAACTTCCTTGAAAGGAATGATTGTCTTTCGAAACTAGCCTTGTTCAAACCGTGCGATCATATCTCTTTAGCCGTAAACAAAACCCTTAAAGCTGGCATCATCAACTTATATAGACGACGAATTTTCACGTATGCCCTTCGGCTTGAGAAAAGCGGCTCAAAATTTCCAGTGACTCACTAGCAACTTTTTCAGATATCTTGGATTTGTTCAGACACATGTTAATTATTGTCTATTAGCAAGTATCAACAGCGTATCCCACCTCAAAGCACCTCGGTCCTGCTCTTAAACGACTTTGGAAAACGTGGTGTAACTGAGGCATTTAACACATTAAAGTTGTAACAAACTTCCTCACCTATCTCAGGGATTTCATGCAAATAGTTCCGTTTATGAATATAAGTAAAGCCAGAACAAACATGTAGAATAATGTGAATTCATTATATTTCGTCGTTTCTCATCAGCTCCTTACAACCAAATATGTATTCGAATTTTACACTGAAGTAAGGATATATATTTGGTTGTAAGTAGCTGATGAGAAACCACGAAATATAATGAATTAATAATATTCTGCATCAATGTTTATTCTGGCTTTATTTATCTCAGGAATACTATCACGGTCAAGACATCTGCAATCTGGAGAATAATGTGGCAGCCATTCTGCTGTATCCATAGATAATCACATTCAAGCAGATGCGTGCATTCAACTAACTGTTAAGGTTTTGTCCGTGGTTTACACCGAGTTGTGTTTTTTAAGGCTATCGATAGAAAAACTTTGTGCAAACGCAAAAATCATCAAGTTGGACGATAGTCCAAACAAAGCTTCTGTCATAACGAAGCACATTGTCTCTAAAACAGCTATGGCTGCGTATCACGACACCAAAGCACCGATTGGTATCACCAAACATGCAACCAAACAGAGATCGACTCAATCTTATGGGAAAGAGTGAGCAACATTTCACAAGTCTTAACACTCTTCTCGGGGTTTCGAACCAATGGCAAGGAACTTCCAACCTTGTACTGTGCTGCATGACACCATCAGCACCATGAAAAGCCTGCAATTCACCGTGTTTAATGACCACAGGCCTTGAACCTTTCCTCTCAACTCATCTTTAGGCAAGTACTCTCCGCAAGAGTTGAGACTGAACAAAACTGGAGTAAATCACGCAGTTGGCTGCACATATATAACATATTTATGGAACAAATAATGTAGTGGAAGACGTCCTTTTTCGTATAACCTCCTTGAACAGTTTCCAAGGTGACGACCTTCTTAAACTCGTCCAGCTTCAAAAAGAAAGCACTGGTCTTCAGCAAAAATTACCATCGACAACCCTAAAACTGCCCATTAAACAGATAAGGAAACTTTACCTGGTGACATCTGATCGTGCCAAAATATTATCAACTCGATGGCTTCTATATATAAAAAAATCTCCATTCAAGTGATCAGGCAGACATCAGTTTCACAGCACAACGATCATATTGGCCTGGTATGAATAAATACGTAAGAAAGTGGTCACGCTCCTGTATAAGCTGCCCAAAAGTATGAGGTGTTTGAACACGCCAAATGTGCATTGAGCTTTTTCAGAAGCACAGACGCTCGTTTCAACCATGATAATATTAATAGGACTGCATCCAAAGTGTGCTTGTTCGACTACACCTTGAATTGTTTAGTTTGAGTTCGTTCTGTCGCATTCCTTTTGGCTGATTATCACACTAGTGATTGCCATATGCAGCATGTTGATTTTCGCCCCTTTATCTAATTTTACAATGGTCGGTTCTATTCATAGATGTGGTCAGTCAAATTTTTCTTCCTTATACAGGAAGAAACGCAATGTCATGGGCGTGAATGTGGCTCCACAAGATATATACCAGTTAAAATCTCCATACCCACAAAATATCCTCGGAGCTTAGCTCCCACTTGCATTGTTCGTTTTGCCGTTCGAGTAAGACATTACTAATCTTAGAGGCTATTAACCTCATGGCGCTGGCTAATAAGGATGTTGACTTGGAGTGGACTGTTAACATGAGTACTGACAGTGAATTATAGAATTATAATTCACGTTATTATCAGTACTACTGTAGTAATCGATCTAACCCTAAAATTGTAGGTTTGTCATGATGTGGCTGCCTAATCTACAAGATCTTACGTGGAATTCACGTCAATGTCTACACTGACTTGTCGTTTAGAAAAATTAACAACATGATGTCTGGAGTTCTTGAACAACACATTAATCTTAAGGTAGATTGACATATTTAATGTGAGTAGAGACAAGTTATACAAAATGACCACGCCTGCAAGGCTGAGCCATTCCACCTAATTGGAGTGAATGTTTACGCGTTCTGTATTCTTAACCTTCTCTTTGTGTCCATTGTTGAATATAAAACTTTTCAGTTATAATATGCTCGGTTTCAAAGAAGGTTACGGTCCAATGCTACTACACCACTCTCCTATCAGAATCAATGTGACGTTGATTCGACACCAAATTCAGTAGGATTTTTGCAAGCCGGAGGTTACCAAGAATAATAAGAATCCTCCCGGTATTAATAAGCCGGAAGATAAATCAGAAAGAAAGCGACAGCAACTGATCGATAAATACATGTTACAATTCCAACATGTTCGATTTATTTCTTAACACGCGCAAAATGGAAATTTAGGGGAGGATTACTTAAGAGTCAAACAAAGTGAGCTTATAATAATTAAGAAGAATTTACCACAGAGATATATTAACAAGTCATATATAGTAAGTAAAATCATTTTGTTCTGTGAAATATTAAAGCGACCAATATTGTATAGATGGTTTGGATTATTTTTTCTGGTAAGCGTTTTTTTAGCGAGTTAGTTTTCTACGGGATGGGGACGCTAACCACATGCCCAACCCTCCTCCTTTACCCAGACTTGGGACCGGCAGTAACCCTATAAGAGCTACAGGCGGACAAGGCTGTTTACTCTCTCCCTTCCTCTTTCTTCTGGTGGTTGACTGGATTATGAAGACTTCGACATCTGAAGGAAAACACGGAATACAATGGACAGCTCAGAACCAATTAGACGATTTGGACTTCGCAGATGACCTAGCCCTCCTATCACGTACACACGAACAGATGCAGATGAAGACAGCCAGTGTAGCAGCAGTCTCTGCATCAGTAGGCCTCAGCATACACAAAGGAAAAACCAGGGTCCTCAAATTCAAAGCGGAAAACAACAATCCAATCACTCTTGATGGCGAAACTCTGGAAGATATACAGTCCTTCACATACCTAGGAAGCACCATCGATGAACAAGGAGGTTCAGATGCAGACTTAAAGGCAAGGATTGGCAAAGAAAGTGTCGCATTCCTACAATTGAAGAACATATGGAACTCAAAACAACTTTCAACCAATATCAAAGTGAGAATCTTCAATACCAACGTCAAGGCAGTTCTACTGTATGGAGCTGAAACTTGGAGAACTACAACAACCACAATCAAGAAAGTACAAGTATTTATAAATAGTTGTCTACGCAAGATACTCAACATCCATTGGCCGGATACCATCAGCAATAGCCTTCTGTGGGAGAGAACAAACGAACTTCCAGCTGAAGAAGAAATTAGGAAAAGACGATGGAAATGGATAGGACATACATTACGCAAATCGTCAAATTGCATCACGAGGCAAGCCCTAACTTGGAATCCTGAAGGGAAGCAAAAAAGAGGAAGGCCAAAGAACACATTACGTCGGATAATAGAAGCAGATATGAAAACGATGAATTACAACTGGACGGAGCTAGAAAGGATTGCCCAGTACAGGGTTGGATGGAGAATGCTGTTGAGCGGCCTATGCTCCTTCACGAGGAGTAACAGGCGTAAGTAAGTAAAAGTAATTAATATTGTATAAATGATATTTGTCAATTAATGTTCATGTCAGAGTGTTGTCCGTATGAGTTTTCAATGGCATCTGCACTCGTATGCTAACTGAAAAAATAAAAGTATGAACGCGGAAACGAAGAATTACAACCAATGTTGAAGTTAGTTTGTCAAGTTTAATGCAGTTTGTTTATTTGTGGAGACTTTCTCGATCTCATTATTATGTAATAGGATCTAATATAACAACTAATAATAAAGAATTGTCTTAAAAAATTCTCCAGATACGTAAAGAATAGGGATTATGAGAGTTTCGGACAGAAGGATTGTAGCAACTCGTTAGATATGAATGGGTCCACGAGAGACATGCCACAGACCAAATGTTTTGATGTAAAATAAAACAATTATTTACGTGGATATTTACAGATAAGGGACATCATGCTAAATAACGCATTCAAAACTCTTAATTTCGATCTACGTATCCGCCTGGATTCGTCTCTTGAGGATTAAATCAAGTGGGAGAATTCGGTTAAATGAAAAGTGAAATGGCCAAGGGTTTCCTGGCAATCAGGTCTTGGAAGCTAGCGATGTCGAGACCAGTATTTGTACAACGTGTGATTCCCAAAACACCCTAAACGTGCATTGCTCAAAATATCAAAGTCTTAGGAACTAAACGTCCGAGCTGTAATATAATTGTTGTCACAGAAACGTGAATCATCGTCCAAGCAAACAGTCCATGTCTTATTCGGGATACTAACACCTTCGAGCGTGTTCAGTGTGTAAAAACAAAATCACTGAACAAACTTTTCAAATCTATCTTTTCCTTTTACCGTACTGTATAAAGCGAGGTAACTTCACTTGGGCATTTCATATCTTTAATAGTGATTTCTGTGTAGATATGTCTTACCTTCTACCTCTTTTGGAACTAATCATCAACCACGACATAACAGGAAGAATCAAAAATCTCGATCTAATAAAGTTATAGTGGGGTTCCTTTTTTATCGAGTAAGCAGTTGCTAGATTGAGATAATTAAAAAATGGTACCAGCAACATCAGTGAACACTTTCAAAGAGAAACCAGAACCTCACTGGAGAACAAGCTGATGGTATTAATACAGGACCAACGACCTAATGCACTTATGACTGAAGACAAAAAACTGACTAAAGATCTGTAGAGTTATGGCTTACTTCGTTATTAGCACTACTCTAATAATAGACTTAATCCTAAAATTGTAGATTTGCGATGACCTAACTACCTAATCTATGAGATCTTACATGTAAGTCACATCATTGTTTACACTAATTCATCATCCCATAACAGCCATCAATATATGATGAAGTATAAACTTAAGCAAGAGATAGGACAATATATTTATTATGAATAAAAGATTACGTTACAACTTTTAAGAGTGACCACACCAGCAAGGTCGAGTCATGCCATCCAGTGGATTCAAACTAATTCAATTCGTTGTTCCCGCTTTCATCATCGCTGGGTTTTTTCCGTGTTGAACGCTGAATATCTATTTTCCCAAATGTCTCGTGTTCAGCTTTGAGGATCGTAGGATTAGGGCCTAAGACCATGACAAACTCTCACAAATGATGAAGGAATCCCGTTAGACTCACCATGATAAGAATTTTCAGGGCAGCTATGGCCTGCTTGATGCTGGTGGTATAAAATCAATTTTGGGTAGGTGTCTGAATGTCAGCATTGAATATATATTGATAGAGGTTTCAATTTCAGTGTTGTACCATTGCAAGAAGTGCTGGCTGAATTGTTCATCAATAGTGTCAGCGTCGTCATCAATGCTTCCGTTAACTACCAAGAATTTCGCCGTGTCAAGGGAATTTGACTTCATATGGGATTTAGAAAGCCAAAGTATCGATAAGTTTGGGCTTTTACTATCTAGGGCTTTATTTTCTATATTCATAAAATACTTGCGTTTAGATGAAGCATTTCTGTCGGTTAAGTTAAGTATGCTCTGAAGTGCATACACGTCATGATGCTCATGGTAGCGGTGTTTCAATTTTCTCAGCTTTCTTTTAAAAGTGTAAAAATTATTCTGGCCTTTATTATCGTTATAAACTACATAGCCAATAATTGTAGCAGTGTAGTTTGAGCAATATATCAGGTTGCAGTTGGTGCGAAGCAATGAAAAATATGTTTGTTAGCAATCTATCAAAGTTAGTATCCACACGAGGTGGATAGAACATTTATGGCACCGTAGGCTAAATAACAATTTAATATTTCTCTACAAATCGATATATGGGCTCTCCTTTCTAACCTCCCATCCGACTGTGACCCACGACACAGCCTATAGACTAAGAAACAACGCATATAAACTACTTACCGCAAAACACCAAAAACAAATGCGTTGTGAGTTTTTTACAGTACGGTATAGTTTATTGTGGAACAGGCTGCCAATGCCTATCCGTAACTGTGACATAGTTACCAGATTCAAAAAGCTAATAACCCTATTTCTAGACTCCAAAGAGCTTCAACATTTCCTTGAACTCCCGCCCACCAATGAGGCACTTTATTATAGACCGCCCAGTATCTAGAAAGAACAAGACTATATTAAGTTCGAATGTTACTAATATGAATATAACCAAATCACAGAATATATGACTTATCCTTTCCTGTTATTCATTGTTTATTAATCATGGCCTTATGCTCCTAACCCTAGCTTTCAGTTCGCAAATCTCTACAGGTCAAATGTACATTATTCTTCCTAAAATTCATGTCTTCTTTTTCTATTGCAAGTAGACAGATAACTCACTAATCTTATGGATGCTGATCTACTAAGACAGATCATACAAAGCTCAAAATCTAGCCACAAATTCTTGTGAGTTTCTCAATGCTTTATTTTTCTTACCCTAAAATCTTTTTTTTCTACAATTTTATATACTCTCATATCTTTTTATTCGCTATTGGTCCTTACTTCTTTAAACCATTACTTATCTTCATAGCAGTGAGATATACTAAGTGTTCATCTAACCCATAAAACAAGCTTTTTAACTATCGGATTTGCCTGTAACATGGAACTAGTTGAGACAGTGTATTCCAACCATGGGCTTTGATTAAAGCAGTATTCATACTTATCACAAACGTAAGAGAACTTAACATCACAAAACGAGGGTTGGCGTTACTGACCAGCAAACATGATGGTGTGGAGATAACTTCAATCCACCCATGCCTGTAGGGCAGAACATTTTGTTTAATTACGGCTCTTTATGGTTTAGTGGGATGTCACAAACTTAAGGTTTTAATGCTGATCTATTCACGCAAAATACCTCTTTAAATCGTGTTACGAACGTTGAATTTGTTTCACTTCCTACGCAGAAATCCTATTACAAGCAAACTAGACAATTCGCTAATATACGAAGCCTACTCAAGACCCTATGATACCTAAAAAAATAATATTGATACCAAAAAAATGAAAAGGGTTCCAATAGCTTCGATAAAAAAAAGGACGATAGCCAACTGTATATCACAATACTGTTTCTAACACTATATTTTATTTTATAACCACACATAATTCCATACTCTCAGCTCCTTTCTGAATCGCCTCCATTTGTCAGTTGTATGTACACTCATACCTTGTTTACACGTATTTTCTTTAACCTATTAAAATGCTCTTGCTTAACAAATACCTTAATTAAAGAAAATTAGACTGAGTAATCATACCTTAAACATTCCTTCACGAATATTGGCTACTCTTCCTCTCGTCCTTTATTTTACTTGCTCCTTCTTTAACCCCACTTGAGATATGTAACGGGAGACTTCATCCTGCACCATCCTTAAAGACTTAGATATTCCAAAGGGACATAAGGTTGCAATTTCTAGAAGCTCACACCTTCAAAAAATTTATCCTTGACCATCAGTTGCACATTTTCAACGCAACTTTCATGAAGCGCGCCAACTGTGATACTGACTGATACCATCTACATTCATATCTTATAAATTATCAACCCAGCTATGTAATTTACTACACTGAATATCGTATCATTTGTATCAATTTGATCTTGCCTGTAAACTGGCATGCCTCATGTAACAAATTGTAATTTGAGAATAAATTATTATTATTAAATAACTGTACCGCCTCTTATTCCAATACATATACTGTTTCGAGAGAAAATATAGTTATCTACATGCAAAGAGTGATCGGACATAAATTATTTGCATTACGTTTCTGTTATAAATACAATGGTTGGATTCACAAGCAACAAAATGGCTTTAAGATGAGTTTTTTTGGACAGACAGAGGGCATTGAACGAAAGAATAAGAAAGTGAGAGTTATCATGGGGAAGCAGGTTACAGTATAAATCACAATTGTTTGTTTCATGAATACTTGTAGGATTGGCTAAGGTAACAGTTGTGTTGCGAGGGAAAATGGATTCAAAGACTGCCATCATTCGTAATATAATTACCGTTGCGACAGAAAAGCGGAATTACAAAAACGTCTTATTACTATTGAATATAACATCTGATAAAGGTGTAATGTACACAATAGGAGCATGTGCAGCGTATGGGTATTATGTTTCAGACGTTTATATCTTAGGTTTGCGGATACTTTTGGCTCCTTCGTAACTCGGGGAGAATCGTGTGCTGTTAAACATAATAGCGATGGTTTGAAAGGTTCAAATATATCAACGTTAAGTGTGTGGTCTGTTATATAAATGCTATGACTAGTTTTCCTGTTATCAGTTGCACAGCTACTGTACCTGGGTGTTGCACTGACAGGAATTTGGACTGTGTTATCCCATTCGTCATCAGCACAACTACTTAAAGTTAGATCTAAATCAACATTCTTAAGAGAATTTATACCACCTACGTCGGAATTACTTTCTTCCGGGTTTTGAACTTTGGTAGATTCAGGAGAGTTTATCAGTCGTGGCACATTTAGTAAAGTTAGATTTCCTCCTAAAATCGGACTTCATTTTATGAGCATCAGGATTATGATGCGCCTGGCAGTTTGGCGCTGGTGTCCTAATGATGGGATACATATAGATGCAACATCGTGCGGATACTAGCTTTGATATATTACAAACAAATATATTTATCGTTGCTTCACACCAACCGCAAAGGATGTGATTCTAATCTGTGAAACACTGAGTACAGTTCGACTTATGTACCAGGTCAATATAACAAGTTAGTTGAAACATTAGGTTTTTGTAGATGGATCCGACAAGTTTGAAAATCTACTAGAGGGAAAAATACTTACTTACTTACGCCTGTTACTCTCAATGGAGCATAGGCCGCCGACAAGCATTCTCCAACCCACTCTGTCCTGGGCCTCCTTTTCTAATTCCATCCAATTCTTGTTCATTTTTCTCATGTCTATTTCCATTTCCCGGCGTAATGTGTTCTTTGGTCTTCCTCTCCTCCTTTGGCCTTGAGGATTCCATGTGAGGGCTTGTCTTGTGACGCAGTTGGGTGCTTTCCTCAATGTGTGTCCAATTCACTTCCAGAGCTTCTTCCTGATTTCTTCCTCTTCTGGAATCTGGTTTGTTCTCTCCCACAGTAGGTTGTTGATAATAGTGTCCGGCCAACAGATCTGAAGTATTTTGCGTAGACAACTGTTAATAAACACCTGTATTTTCTGGGTGATTGCTTTCGTAGTTCTCCAGGTTTCCGCCCCATACAGTAGAACTGTCTTGACATTTGTATTGAAAATCCTGACCTTGGTGTTGGTTGACAGTTGCTTTGAGCTCCAGATGTTCCTCAGTTGTAAATATGCTGCTCTTGCTTTACCGATACGCGCCTTCACATCTGCATCAGATCCACCCTGTTCATCAATGATGCTGCCCAAATATGTAAAGGTTTTTACATCTTCCAAATCTTCTCCGTCAATTGTGATTGGATTGGTGCATGCTGTGTTGTATCGGAGAACCTTGCTCTTCCCTTTGTTTATATTGAGACCTACTGCTGCTACACTGGTCGTCTTCTCCTGCATTTGTTGTTGTGTTTGGGATAGAAGGGCCAGATCATGTGCGAAGTCTAGATCGTCCAATTGCATCCTAGATGTCCATTGTATCCCGTGTTTCCCTTCAGATGTTGACGTCTTCATGATCTAGTCGATCACCAGGAGAAAGAGAAAGGGTGAGAGTAAGCAACGTTGCCTGACACCGGTTTTTATTTCGAACGACTTTGTCAACTGTCCTCTATGCACGATTTTGCAGTTTAATCCATCATATGAATTCTGTGTGATATTGGCTATCTTCTAAGGCACGCCGTAGTGTTGAAGAAGCTTCCATAGTGTTGTCCTGTCCACGCTGTCAAACGCTTTTTTGTAGTCAATGAAGTTGCTGTAGAGTGATGAATTCCATCCAAATGATTGTTCCACAATGATCCGTAGAGTTGCGATTTGGCCTGTACACGATCTATCCTTACGGAATCCTGCCTGTTGGTCACGAAGTTGGGCGTCTACGTAGTCCTTCATTCTGTTTAACAATACCCTGTTGAAGACTTTTCCTGGTATTGAGAGAAGAGTGATGCCCCTGTAGTTATCACAGTTGCTGAGATCGCCTTTCTTCGGTATTTTGATCAGAAGTCCTTCTTTCCAGTCTGTTGGTACTTGTTTCTCATCCCAAATCTTATTGAAGAGAATGTGGAGTATCCTTGCAGTTGCCGCTACGCCTGCTTTTAGTGTCTCTGCTGGAATGTTGTCTGGTCCTACTGCTTTGCCACTCTTGATTTGCCTGATGGCCATGCTTATCTCTTCAATTGTTGGTGGGCCAACATTGATTGGGAGGTCCGTGGGTGCTGCTTCGATGTTGGGTGGGTTCAGTGGAGCTGGTTGATTCAAGAGTTCTTTGAAGTGTTCTACCCACCTGTTTTGTTGCTCTTCAATGTTGGTGATTACCTCGTCTTCCTTGCTTTTCACTGATCGTTCAGGTTTACGGCGATTTCCAGAGAGTTTCTTTGTTATGTCATACAGTTGTCTCATGTTTCCTTCTATTGCGGCCTTTTCCGCCGTCTTTGTTAGATCTTCCACATATTTAAGTTTGTCGGTTCTGATACTCCTCTTCACTTGTTTGTTTACTTCTGTGTATTCAGCTTGTGCTTTGGCTTTTTCTGCTCTTGTTCGGCTGGTATTGATTGCTGCTTTTTTGTTCCTCCTTTCTTGAATCTTATCCAGTGTATCAACAGTGATCCATTCCTTGTGATGGTGCTTCTTGTGACCCAGGACCTCATGACATGTCGAAGTGATTGCCTCTTTGATCTCCTTCATGTTTCTCTCCACAGTAGCTCCTTCTCCATTGAGTAGATCTTGAAAGGCCTGGAACTTATTACTGAGGGCTAACTTGAATTTGTTGAGTTTGTTAGTATCCTGAAGAAAGGCCGTATTGAACATTTGTGATATTGTCCGTCCCATTGTCCAGTGTTTCTTGAGTTTCAATTTCATCTTGGCGACCAGCAAGTGATGATCTGAGGCTATAACAGCTCCTCTCTTGGTTCTCACATCCTCTATAGTCCTCCTGAACGTTTTGTTGATGCAAATGTGGTCGATTTAGTTTTGCGTGGTGTGATCCGGTGAAGTCCATGTGGCTTTGTGTATGCGTTTATGTGGGAATATGGTGCCGCCAATGACCAGTTTATTGAAGGCACATAGGTTTACAAATCTCTCACCATTTTCGTTCCTTTCTCCCAGTTCGTGTTTTGTACTTAGCTTAAAATATTAGACTTTTGTCCAAATCTAGAACAACTAGTGTATCTAGTTACCGTTCTCCAATCTTATCCATTTACATACACTCATTTTATGTAGATCCAAAAATTATGAGTTCGCATAAGCAAAGCAAAATCTACATCGAAGTATACACAATAACTGTTAAGAACTATAAGTTCAGAAGACAGACAAAATATTAGTATCAAGCCATTAAACATAACCAGTCCTTGTCGTCTCATGATGTCTTCATATCCAGTGTTGTCCGTTCCAACCTTGGCATTGAATTCTCCCATCAGAATGGTCAGGTCCTTTGTTGAGCACTTCTTGATGATTGACTGCAGCCTACCGTAGAATTGATCTTTAGCGTCTTCATTTTAATCGTTGGTAGGCGCATAGCATTGGATGATGTTCATTGAAATGCCATCATTCTTTGTTTTGAATGAGGCTTTGATGATCCTTGGTCCATGAGATTCCCATCCTGTAAGTGCATTTTGTGCTTGTTTGAACAGCATCAATGCAACTCCTTGTGTATCTGGGGCATTTTCTTTTTCATGGACGGAGTATAACAGCATCTCTTCTGAAGTTAGTCGTTGTTGTCCGATTTGCGTCCAATGTGTTTCACTGATCCCAAGCACCTCTATGTTGAATCTCCTCACATCTGCTGCAATTTGGAGGGCTCTCCCGGTGTCCCACATTGTACGAACATTCCATGTACCTATATAAATGGTCGCTCTGGTTGTCAGAAGAGGCATCGGCCTCGTAACTTCCGAAGGAATTCGGATTTCATCATGAGGCGTCATAGTTCTTCTAAATGAAGACCTTCTAACTCCCAGGGCAGAGTTTAAAAGGTTTGAATAATTTTTTCCGGTTAGCGTTTTTTTAGCGAGTTAGTTTTCTACGGGATGGAGACGCTAACCCCATGCCCAACCCTCTTCTTTTATCCGGGCTTGGGACCGACAGTAGCCCCCGGAGGGACTCCAGGCTGAGTTATAGGGAATTATATACTTGATTAATTATTTACAATCAACGTAGACTCTATCTCAGTGCACGTCAGTCATGAGGTTTTTATGAGTGATCATAGGGTTGTACTTTAAACACTATACAATTGAACTCTAATGCTGCAACAATGCACCAGAGCAGACATTTTGATCAACAAACCTGGAAACGGACTGAAACTCTTACTCGATGTTTACTATGGGAACCTTATTTAACTCAGTAAAAAAACGCTAGCCAGAAAAAATTATTCCGATTTTTACCACAACCTGATATATTACCTTGACTGCACTGCTCCAGTTATTGACCATGTAACTTGTAACGTTGTACACCTTCCAAGTGTAAAGTACGTTCACATGACTGGCAGTATTATGAACCTTCACTCACTGTTGGTGATGAGCGGACAGAAGCAACCGTGAAGTTCATGTAGCTGAGTAAGTGCTGGTGGTGGCGTGAGCGATGAGATCAATTCACATACAGTGAAAGCCAGAACGGCTTAATCAAGTCTCTGCTATCTTTGTGACGTTAACCTGACTGTAAAAGGTCAGATCTAAAACGCGTCGGTGAGAGCAGTTTTGCTAAATAACTGTGAAACTTGGTCTTTCCAAGTTGAAGATGTTAGACGACCCTCTGTATTTGATCATCGTTATCACCAAAGATTACTGACTTCCAGTGGCAACACCCAATTAGTAATCCAGAGGTTTGTTTGGGCACAGCGACGATAATTCATTTGGTGTCATCATCTTAAAACACTGGCCTCGGTGGCCTGGACATGTCTCACAAATGTTTTCCCAGAGAAATCGACGTCGTGCATTATTTGCAGACTCTCGGACTGATTGGAAAAGGCGGAGGGGTGGTCAGCATATGACATAGTGTCGTCGTATGAAAGAAAACTGCACAGGACTAGCTTCTGTTGTTCCTTCAAGACTCTGTGGTTGAGGTCCTAGAGAGAGTGCAACACTGGCTAGATACGTTATCAGATTTGGCTCAGAATAGAAGCCAGTGGCAATCCTAATGTGACTTTATTTCATTTTATTCATAAAAATGGACGTTACTTCCTTAACGGGAAAAATTCCTTCTGACTCTACCTTTGTCAACTGAACTGCTCCTCCAGTTATTATTATTTTACTATTATAAACAAATTTTTGTTCGTTATTGTTTCCCTTATTCTTATACACACCTTAAATTCTCTATCGCTTCACATTCTCATTATTATCGTGTATTGCATATGTATTTGGTGCCTCCTTGCATCAATATTTGTGTTCAGATAAAATAAAGAGCAACCTTTAGTTTCCAGACTAAGGTCAAATCTCCATCCTTACGGAACTACGAAGTTAACACACAAGCTTCTGTTGTTATTATTGTTATTGTGTGGCGCACATTTATTTAGTGCTCCTTCGCCGCAATAATTAGGTATTCAAAGGAATAAATAATAAAGTTCACAACAATATACAATAAGAATCAACACTAAAAACCGAAAGAAAGATTGAATCCAATAGTATTGTTCAATAATACTCTGAGGCAGTGTAGAATGGCCGAAAAGGATGTTATAACACTATTATGATCTCCAATAAAAGGTTATGGCCAATAAAGCAGAAGGACTGACGTCAGAGATACTGTGTTTTTTTAATAATAGCGGTAGTGTGTGGGTACGATCAAGCAATCATATCCGATTCTTTGCCATTGATACAGAGAGATAAAAGATAATGGATACAAATGTAACTATATACAAATTGTGACAGATAGAGAAAAACGTGTTCTTTATTTTTTTCGTTACGAAATCACTGAATATACACGTCAACATATAACTCCCCTCCTAGGGTATATGTCAGTGGAGGTATGCCCGTCGTAAGCTCGTGATGCTTTGGGGGAAATAACATATTATATAACACACGACGAATAGGAGAATAAATTAGTAAATATATATACAAATTCCTTGGAACGAAAACCTTTTCGCGTTAAAATATATTTTGTGTTTATTATATATAATATATATATATATATAACTAATTAACTTAATATTCTGTCATGTCATGCATATGGTTAGTAATAAAGTGAACGAGTACGGCGAAGTTAAATATCGTTACATATTTAATAATACATATCATGGGAAATGCACATTAATATAGGGATAATATAATGAATTTACTGATAGGAATAGTACACATGAATAGGGGTTTTACCAAAAAAATTGTCGGCGAAAAATATTATTAGCGACTCTGCTAGTATCTTCTCACACCACAAAAAATAACAGGAGGAATATTAAGTAATGAACGCAACATAACATCCTGGAATATGTGCCTGTTTTCCTGTACGAGTGGTTTTCAAAATGGATGAAATGATGAAATTAGGTAGCGAAATTGTTGTCGCAGTAACATCAGCATTATTGATTGCAAGAGGTGCTGATTTCACACAAGTTGTGGAAGAATTTAGTGGGTAAAACATAGTAGTGAGACACACAAATGACTTTTTCATGGCAAATAATATTATTTTTTGTTATAATGACTTGTATTAGGTCACGAGTGGACTCCATTTTAGCGCGCATATGCTGTTTGGCTTGTTGTACGATTTCTCTGCGGGAAGTGTAACCAACACCAGTTTACGAACATGAGTAGAAGAGGTATTCGTCACAGGAAAATAGCATCACATTTGACCACAAGGAGCTATGAGTAAACAAGCTGTTTTGTACTACAGACATTTATGGATTAAAGTTATGTTTCCACCATAATGCGTGCTGGTCATGAAAATTACCCCGCTCCTTCTAAGTCGTTAGGTTCTCTTACATTTGTGTTATATTTGAACAATGCTGAAATATAAACTCCATGTTTTCTACATCGTTGGAATGCACTGTTTCTACCAGTTTCACGCTGCAATCAAATCAGATGGCTAAAGTTTCTACATTTTGGGCTAAATATTCATTTAGTATATCACTCTGCTATCACGTTAACAAACGATACGAAGTGTAAGACAGTGGTCAGATATTTAGTCCACAGATAATGATGATGATGATGAATAACTGATCGAATAGAATGGGAGAAAACGAAATTAGGGTTCTAAAGTCTACGAGTAAGATGGTAAATAAAACATTTGAATGGTGACAAATTAGGTCCAAAATTTTTTAAACTGAAGATGAACTAGAAGGAAATCGTAGTGTTCTTGGTGCCTAACCATACGATCTTTGAAGCTAAAATACAATTACCGAGAAGACTTACATTCAACGTGCAACGAGCTGGCATGGCTCAGCCATCTAAGCACGTAACGTATGTACAACTTATTCCTTTTCATATTAAATAATAATGAAACATTTCTGCAAGGGCAGGCACACTACATTTTTGCAGGCACGATCTACAAATTACAACATTTACTGGCTCACATTATGCATCCCAAGTAGGGTTGTTAGATAAATATATCTGTAAAAGTGAATGTCAGTTCATTTGTGCAGATTTCGTGGAGCGTTAATGATTAGGTATATGCTTAGGTGTTACACCAGGTAGTCTTCAAAATATTTTCCAAAGTGGCATCGCATCCGCGTTACACACCGAATCCAATATAAAGGAGGGAGGGTGGCGTTACTGACCAGCAAACATGAAGGTGGGGAGATAACTTCAATCCACCCATGTCTGTAGGGCAGAACATTTTGTTTAATTACGGCTCCTTATGGTTTAGTGGGATGCCACGAACTTATGGTATTGAAGCTGATCTATTCACGCAAAATACCTCTTTAAGTCGTGTTACGAACGTTGAATTGGTTTCACTTCCTACCTAGAAATCCTATTACAAGCAAACTAGACAATTCGCTAATATACGAAGCATAATCAAGACCCTATAATAACTGGGGGAAAAATATTTAAAAAAAAAAACGAAATAGGCTCTAATAGCTTCGATATTAAAGGGAAGACAGCCAAATGTATATCACAATACTGTTTCTAGCACTATATTTTATTTTATAATCACACATAATCTTATACTCTCAGCTCTTTTCTGAATCGCCCCCATTTGTCAGTTGTATGTCCACTCACACCTTGTCAACACTTATTTTCTATAACCTATTAAAATGCTCTTTCTTAACATATACCTTAATAAAGGAAAATTAGACTGAGTAATCATACCTTAAGCATTCTTTCATGAATATTGGCTACTCTGCCTCTCGTGTTTTCTTTTACTTGCTCCCTCTTTCAGCCCCCTTGAGATATGGAACTGGTGACTTCATCCTGCACCATCCTTAAAGCCTTGGATATCCCAGAAGGAAATAAGGTTGCGATTTTTAGAAGCCCATACCTTCAATGGACCTATTCTTGACCATCAGTCGCACATTCGCAACGCGACTTTCATGAAGCGCGCCAACTGTAGTACTGATTTAAACCATCGACATTCATATCTTATAAATTATCAACCCAGCTATGTAATTTATTGCAGTGTATATTGTATCATTTGTATCAATTTGATCTTGCCTGTAAACTGGCATGCCTCATGTAACAAACTGTTATTTGAGAATAAATTATTATTATTATTATTATTATTCTATCGCTAGCCCAAATTTGTTCTTTAGAAGTGCTTAACATCATATTGCTGATTATCATGATACCACGAGTCGGAATAGACAGTGATGTGACTTCCACGTGAGATCTTACAGATCATGTAGTCACATCATGGCAAATATATGGTTTTGGAATTAAGTCCATTATTACAGTAACAAAGATAAATGTACTGATAAGAACATGGACCATAATTCTACTAACTCACAATAATTTTATATAACCTGATGATCGATTACAGTTGAGCAGCATCCGTAGGTTTATTGAATTATCCAGAAATTCGTCTGGCTCAACTCCGGGATTATTTCAATTGCTTCCTAGCATTCGTTTGACACCTCATCCGAAAACACCATTATCAAACCCTCTTCAGTCTTTAATGATATCACATTTTTGGAATAAGTTTAAAACGGATTTTAAACTATGAATGAACTCCATCAGCCTGTCCTGGTGGCATTAGACCGATAGTCTGGATAGTACTGAAGGAAAAATGGGGATGATTATGTTATATCCACTCCAGTAGATCGCATTTTTGATTCAGTGCTCGACCACATTCATGAGGAAATCTATTTAAGATAAGATAAATAAGAGCATACATTAAAACCAAGGATAAATTTCAAATGGACAGAATTAGTAAATCGCGTAATTCCTTAGAGAAAGATATAATATAGCATATTTTGTGAGACCGGATGGTTACATAGGAACTTAGGGAAACTACTCTGGATACTCCTCCTGAATCAAATAGCTGATAACTAAGTAATATATTTGCCCTTGAAAGAATTCAACCTCTATGTGACCAAGAACATCTCCCTACTACCTGAGAGTAGATTTCAAAGGTGTTTGTAAACCTGAATTTTGATCCTTACCGGGATAGAAATAAAATTGGGTTATCTGTTCTAATGCCAGGTCATATATATATATATATATATATATATATATACTAGCGATCCTCTATTAATAAATCACAGTTTCCAAGATTGCTGCGAGTGGTTTAACTTGTAGACCACCAACGTAGATGATCTATATCGAAATGATTGGATACCTACTCGAATTAGACGGGAATGGTGTTACGAACCAGGTAACGTCGAAGTCACACCTCGTGATCACCACCTTACGTGGACTACCCCATTGACGTGTCAAGTTAGCACAGATGCTTTGAAGGCTGCACAACACAGAGGACGGTATTACAGAAATATATTGGTTAAAGTAGATACAAGCGAAATTAAGACCACTGCCACATGGGCCAGTCCAAGGCATATGGTTAACTGATGCGCGACGACAATGTCGTTCTCAGTTTGTAGGAGATTCGCTCGACTGCATAAACTGATGATTCGCGCGAATGATAACGTCGTCAAACCACCAATTGAACTGGACGGGTTTAAAATCGTTGAGTAGTTGAACAGCCGATTGATATGCCGAAATCATCTGTTAGATAACAGCCACGAGGAGACAATACTTCACAAGATAAAGTACGACGTCGGAGTGGAATAATTACAACAGTTAGGATGCGTTATGAAGTCTAATTAACATCGTTCTTACGTATACTGACCGTTGCACCGAACGTTTGTTTGGGTATTATTAGCGTAACATTTGGATGTGTGAATAAAAAGATTTACAAAAACTATGGTTGGGTTCGTGGAGAATTTTCGAGGACATTTAGATATTTTTCAAACACGTTTTGTGGCTATACACACGAGTGGTTGATATTTTAACAGATATATTACACAGGAGCATTTACATGTTGCTAATGCTTGTTAAAGAACCACGACAGCCGATTATAAACGTAGTTGATTAGTTAGTTCTATCGATTGAACTAATTATTTAGGTTTAAATGCTAATCAACATTGACATGAAGCAACGAAAGTTCACAGTGATAGATTAACATAGGCGATGATAAAAATGAAAAAGAATAAGTATAGAATGCAATAAAAAGGATTATAGTGATAGGTTGCGTTATTCGGAGTCTTGCTCACCAGTGTAGTTCATCACGGATACGTCGTACCAACTGGATATCCTTTGGCATAATAGTGACACGCTTAGCATGAATAGCACACAAGTTTGTATCTTCAAACAATCCAACCAAGTACGCTTCACTAGCTTCCTAAAAAGCAGACACGGCTGAGCTCTGGAATCGTAGATCAGTCTTGAAGTCTTGGGCGATTTCTCGGACCAAACGCTGGAATGGGAGTTCGCGAATCAGAAGATCGATACTCTTCTGGTAACGACGGATTTCTCGGAGTGCGATAGTCCCAGGTCTGTACCTATGTGGCTTCTTCACGCCCCCTGTGTCTGGGGCACTTTTGCGCGCAGCTTTGGTGGCTAGCTGCTTTCGAGGCGCCTTACTTCCGGTTGACTTTCGAGCAGTCTGTTTAGTTCGTGCCATTCCGAAACACAGAGAGACGATGAGTTAAAAGACTTGAGCATTACTTGGTAACAGTTATATTGTTAGCTTTCAAAGTACTTATGAAAACTGAGTTGCAGAATGGATAACAATTTCAAATTCTCCATGCTTTGATTACGTCGTCCATAAGATTGAAATTTGTACCCAAATTATTCCAGAGATTTCTTTAACCTTGGTTGCAGTTTGTGGTGGTTTCAAATCATCGCGTGGTTTATTGTTAATGGCATCTATATCTCTTCTAAACCCGAAAGCAGAGTTCGCGAAGGCTCAGCATGCATTTAGTATCAATTTGGCCGCTGCAAGAGGACTCTACGACGTTTTGAAAACCAATCTTGGCCCTAAGGGGACCATGAAAATGTACGTTAATAATGCTGTCTAATGTCCGTTTTAGGCTTGTTTCAGGTGCAGGTGATATCAAGATTACCAAAGACGGTAATGTTCTTCTTCATGAAATGCAAATACAACATCCTACTGCAAGTTTGATCGCGCGTGTAGCGACCGCTCAAGATGATATGACAGGTGATGGGACAACTTCAAATGTCCTTCTGATCGCTGAATTACTTAAGCAGGCAGATGTTCATACTTCTGAAGGACTTCACCCGCGTTTGATCACAGAAGGTTTCGATATTGCCGCAAACAAATGTTTGGATATACTATCCAAGTGTCGAATCGATTGCCCGTCAGAAATGCCAGATAGGAGCACACTCATATCCGTTGCGGCGACATCACTCAATACAAAAGTCCATTCTGATTTGGCTAACCTCCTAACTGAGGTAGTTTTTGGTTTACTTGACACCCGTAGCATGTTGTAGATGCAGTATTATCAATTCGGCGACCAAACGAACCTTTAGACTTGCATCGGGTTGAGCTGATGCAAATGCAACACAGAACCGATATGGATACAACACTTGTAAAAGGGCTAGTATTAGATCATGGGGGTAGACACCCAGACATGCCTAAGCGTGTAACTAATGCATTTATTTTGACTTGTAACGTCTCCTTCGAATACGAAAAAACGTAAGTTAACTTTACATTTATCAACAATTAGTGAGGTGAATTCCGGATTCTTTTATAAGACAGCAGAAGAAAGAGCAGCTCTTGTAAAATCTGAACGGGAGTTTATTGACTCGAGAGTTCAGAAAGTGATCGCTCTGAAAAGAAAAGTATGTGGTGAGGATAGTGGTGGTGACAAACCTGGATTCGTAATAATCAATCAAAAGGGAATTGATCCATTTTCGTTAGACGCCTTCGCTCGAGAGGGAATACTTGCTCTACGTCGTGCTAAGAAACGTAATATGGAAAGAGTAACTCTTGCATGTGGTGGATATGCGCTAAACTCAGTCGACGAAATGACACCTGATTGTCTTGGACATGCCGGCCTGGTTTATGAATTTGTTTTGGTACGTTGTTTTGAATGTCGACGTTATTTTTAGGGCGAAGAGAAATATACATTTATTGAAGAATGCAAAAGTCCACAATCAGTAACTTTGTTGATGCGTGGTCCTAATAAACATACACTCAACCAAATCAAAGATGCGGTTAATGACGGGCTGCGTGCTATAAAGAACACATTAGAAGATGGTAAGCAAGTATTTACATTAGTTTCTGTTTATTTATGAATACATGCAATACTCGGCATTTTGAAATTTTCACGTCAAGTGGTAAATCGTGCCCCCTGAAATCTGATTCAGCACCGCACAAAATCTTACTAATGTGTCTCTCTATTCGTGACTTCCATTGCAGTACATTTATTTTATTGATTTATGTTCTATAAAGTGCGGCTGTCATGATTTATATGTGTTTACTATCAGGCAAGTGTAACGTTTGTCAGTTTATTTGCTGTCTTTTCAATAATCTCCCGTGTATTCAGTATAATGAATTAAGAAAAATAGTCGGTTATAGTGAAGTTAGTTGAGGCGCCAACTGTGAGCGTAACTATCTTTAATAAAATAGAACTTTTATCTACACCTAGACTTCGGTTTGGGCACCCGGCAAGTATCACAGCCCTCACACATATCAAATGAGATTTGTGTGGCGTATATGTATCTGATGCCTCCTTGCACCAGTATTTATGTGTTCAAATAAATAAAGACCACCCACCGAAAACGATACACGGAACACTATTGTCCAACTGCTTAGGTAAAAACGGCAATCAGGCCTTTGACTCAGCTGAGTTAGAGAGACTAAATTTTAGAAAAGAGTGGCTGCTTGTGAATGTTTATTTCTAAGACAATTTAGTTTTAAGAGTCAGATTACGAAACTAGTGTTAGATGCATTGTAGAACCCTGCACATGTGCGTCAGTTCGTCCCCGTACCATAGTAGCACAATGAAATAAGAATTTTATAGCAAGTTGCATGGTAACAGTAGGAGAAATCAAATGTAGAAAGGAACTAAGATTTCCAAATTCAGACTGATATGTTAAGAAGGGAAAATCGTATATGTAAAAACAGATTGGACTTTCAACGTTTCTCTCACCTATCTGGCCCAAGCTCATACAAGGATATATAATCAAACGTCAACGTTATCGAATATTAATAAGCACATAGTTCTTCAGTTAACTTTATACTTAACAGGTTATCTAAACATGTTAGCAACGTTAAAATTAACAATTCGCCATAGTGCGTATGAGACATCTGGTGTGTAAAGAAGTATTTTTCATAATCCCAGTTGTTCATAACAACAGTGATGTCACCTTTGTGTGGTCTCGTAATAACAACTTTTCTGTCTTTATGCAGCTGTTTTAGAACGTTTATTTCCTCCTTAGATAGATTAGAAACGTTAGGCTTTTGATTTAATAGTACAGCCGAGATTTTAATCCTCAGGACATACCTGTTTATCTGAAATTTCGCTCAAAGCAGGTCGATCAACGTAATAATTTCAGAAGTCAACAGTTCCCGTCTGTTCTCTCACCTTAGATCCACTCACGTATACATACCACTGCTATCTTAACACACCAGGTGTTTCATACACACTACGGTAAATTCTTACTTCCAACATTGCTAACATATTTAAATAACCTATTTAGTATAAAGTCAACTGAAGAACCATGTACCTATTAGTATTCAATAATTTTGGGGTTTGATTATATTTCTTCGGATGAGCTTGGACCAGACAGGCAAGCGAAACGTTGGATTTACTTAAATTTACTTACTTAAAGTATATAGCATCTACCAGGGAAGTCCTACTCACTGCCTTCTCGTGGCGGGGATGTTGTTTACGAAATTGAGAGAACGAAAAGCGAATGCCCGGTGCTTTAACCGGGTTGGTGGACACGGAGAGTTCGCCTAGGGGAATTGGAGAACCCTTATTTCAAACCAATGGTGCATACAGGCTCCAGTACCCTGTCGGAACAAATGGCGTATGAACCAATCGTTAGTCACCGGCTACCACGGGACTGCATCTCCTTACGTCGCCCCACTGCCTTGTGGATCAGACCCTTAGGTCAAAGGCTCCGGGTGTGGCTCCCTATGGTAACCACCTGCTTCGGTTTGGGCACCCGGGCAGTACCACAGCCCTCAGACGAATCAAATGAGACGTGTGGCGCATATGTATTTGGTGCCTCCTTGTACCAATATGTGTTCAAAGAAATGAATAAAATCCAATCTCCGAGATTTTACAAATATAATTTTTCCTGGTGATTAACTAATGTAGCCTAAAATATTAGTATCCGTAAGCATATGATACTAGGCTGAAGCCCGTAAACACGAAACCTGAGAAACTTATGTTAACATATCATGCATTTTTCAAATGTAAAGGTGGATATCTAAGTAACATTCACATTTCTTAAGGTTATTATATGTCTTTCAAAAGACGAGATATCTGTCTACCAATCAAATTGTTTATATACTCCACAACAATCATCTCTGTATTGATATATATATACGCTGTAGGCCTTCGGTAATAATTGACGGCGCTTTAGATATGTAAAGAAAAACCTTTTCGTCGACTACCACTTGGTGACTTGCATAAACCAAATATTCTCAGGATTTGCTTTTTTATTAAGTCGCATTTTTCTAAATTTTAGAGTGCGTTATTCCAGGAGCAGGAGCTTTTGAATTAGTCGCTTATCGCGAGCTATGCAAATTTGCACAGTCTGTTAAGGGTCGTGCTCGTCTCGGTGTTCAAGCATTTGCAGATGCATTGCTTGTTATTCCCAAAGTCTTAGCCAGGAATGCCGGTCACGATGCTCAGGAAACAATGGTAAAATTGCTTGAAGAAGCGACTAAGGTGGATAATCGCTGCAACAATATTATCCCTACACAGCTTGTAGGAATTGATCTTACTACAGGGGAAGCGATGATCCCTGCTCAAGTTGGGGTTTATGACAACTTTATTGTGAAAAAGCAAATAATTAATTCCTGGTAAGCTTGTTGAGTCGTATTTCGTGTTTTGTGGATGAACATCTGTTTAGCTATTTTTTACTGATCAGTAATTTTATTTTTTAATTATGTTGTGACTTGAACATGGATCAATTTTTACCCCGTGCCAATTGTTGTGTCCTTGACCGAAAGATTAGAGAGCAGCGAATTATCGATCGAACCAAAGACGCGTAAAACACGTAAGAACGACCTAGAGTTCTGATTGGCCCTGCTTCCCTGTCTAGCCCAGCCAGTGGAGTCCAGAACGCAAGTCTCAGCCTGTTTATATACCAATCAACCCGACCACAACGTACCCATAAAATAGAAAATAACATTTGTACAATTAGCCAGAAGTGGCTGTGAATGAGGGAGGTAGCAATTAACAGATAGGGAATAATTCATGAATGGTAAACCGTACAATAGTAGTTCATAGGTCAACATAAAGCTCATAATAAGAGGGGTATGAATATGAACAGATTAGTTGCATAACAATTATACGATAAAAATATACTCATAATATTGATCTATAATTGGATCCCAAAAATTACCATTCATTATTCTTATCGGGACACAACAAATTATTTAAATGCTCAGTGAGATTCAACTAAAATAATATACTCTATAGTATTTTGAGTTGTTCATTTGTTTGCGAAATAACTGATCGTTGATAGCTAGCAAATTCAAAGTTCAGTTACAGATGGATATTTCAAAACCGGCTAAAATTAGCTGATCTCGCTAGAAAACAATAGAAGTTGAATTATTTTCTGAAAGTTTGAAATATAACGAATAGTTGTATAGCGCGTTCATTTTGTTCTTAATTAAAAATGCTTGAAAATACTTTCGACAGCTATTGCTCCAAAATTTGTCTGTAGGTTGGGTTAGGGATGTAGTACTAGGTAAAAGTGGCAAGTCGATTAATGAAGTAATGTCTTCATTAATTGAGGTGGTTGGGGTATGTTTCACGTATGTCCAACCATCGCCCACCTCGACGAGCAGTGTTGTCTGGCGTAGAATTAGATTAGGAGAAAAATAGGAGCGATCAAACCAAGACGTGGCACTAATCCATGAAGTCGTTGATAATCATACTGAGCCATCTTAGCAGCAGGTGTAGACTACCTGGTTGTAGTCCACCAATCGCTAGAGGCTCTCAATGAACATGACTCGAAATCGATTTTAATGGTGCACGTGCACCCATTCTTTGTCTTCCCTCAAAATATGAGATTTTGAATTCCTCATAATCTTATTATTTCAATGACTCATATTTACCAAGGGATTTTCCCTAAAAAAATCATCTCTTTATACCAGTGGTGTATGGCAACTGGAGTTGATGTGACAGGTACTACGTTTATTTTGACTCACTAACTCCTTGCATAAAAATGATCCCGATTTCAACCCAGCTCTAGCCATCATAACCACTATCCATCTGAAACTATAATTTAACTACTTATCCTATCGTTAGTACTGTGATGCTAATTTTGTATTCGAAAACTGTTTTTAATTCGTTAAGTATTGTTGACACTATCTTCGTCTGTCTCCCTAGAGAATGACCTCTTTGGAGATTTTCTTACTAAAATGCTAAAGGGAGATGGCAACTAGGTTGATGAAGTAGTGAATATTTATTGGAAGAGGTGATTGAAATGTGTATCATATATACCCAACCATCATCTACCCCGGCGCACTTTGTTAGATGGTTTAGAAGTAGTTCGAAGTGCAGCTAGAGATTGCCAAACGAAGATGTGGAATTAGTCCATGACATCATTGGCTGTTGGACTGAACTGTGTTGATAGATACAGACTACGTTGATAGATTCCACTTGGAAATCGCAATGAGTGATTGTAGATGTTGAGTAACAATGGTCAGAATCAGTCGTAGTGTCGCAGATACATCCACTTTTTCGTGAGCTTATCACTTGTTTTATTACTTGAATCCGTTCTTCTGTAGTTGTTTTTAAGCCTCATCTTTTTATTACTGTTTATACGACTCCGGTAATTTTATCTATCTTTCCAAATGGTGCTGGAACTTCGGTTGATTCATGTCCACGTCCCTTACAACTGATTGAATCTTTATAAAATATGTAATAAGTGTTGATCGCTGCTAATAATTTATTTGTAACTACGCCTTTTACCATATTCATCTAAACCGGTCATCCAAACAGATATAATTATGGCACCGACCGATTTAATGCATAAAGTTATAATTTTCGTCAAGCAAATTCGGACCTACAAACTAGACGATGTCTTGGTGGAAAGTATCTTTTAAGCTTCAGTCATAGTCTAATCCTCCACAAATATTCAAGTTGTTTATTTCTATCTCATCCTTAAAAGACTTGCAGTATAGTAATTCCTGTTTTCTTAATCTTAAATCTATGCATGCAAATTAGACGAACAGCGAAAAGCTCTACCATAATATTTTGAAAAGTGGTACACCAGCTTGCAATACAGTGTTTATATCTTTTTTTTCAGTTCTGTTATTGCTTCCAACATATTGCTTGTTGACGAGATAATGCGAGCCGGAATGAGTTCTCTCAAAGGTTAAATTCTTGCGTTTGTGAATTTATTAAATATATTTGTTTATGTTGTCCTTAAACCAATTATCAATTTTTAATTTGTCTTTTTCTGCAAAATTGTACGACTCGTCTGTTAACAATATCAGCCTTAAAAACAATAATTCTGTTCTCAAATGCGGTTGTAAGATCCCTCACCTTATCATGCAATGACATGGCCTGATGCAATCAGTGGGTCGTATCACGCAAGCTTACAAACATGCTTCAATTGTTAGATGCCTGTTTTAGTACGCAGTCAGAAAACGCTCAGCAACTACAAATACTGTTCATGCAGAGAGAACCACGTGCATACCGTAAGTGTTGAAGTACCACAGGTGTTGCGGCAAGTCTCATGTATCAAGTAGCGTTTGCTTAGAGCGCTATTGAAAAGAAAACCCTTAACTCCACGTTCCGTACTAAGAGACTGATTAGCCATTACACGCTTAAAGTGAACATTTTATTGGGAACGCAGTTCAGAGTAATAAGTAACTGTTGTCGTTCGTGATTACCAACTCTTCAATATGAGCTAGGCCTAATAAATATGTTGTATATGATAAGTCCTAAGTTAACTTCCTTCTCACGGCTAGCACAATGCGTAGTTGGAACGTGTTTCTTGTTTAAGAATATTTTGACCCATGGATAATTGCAAATTTCTAAGAAAAACTCTTCGGCAGTAAATAAGTTGTTGATACTTGAATAGAAGTCAGTTGAGTAGTTCGCTATCAACCTACACTATTATGTATTATTGCTACTTATATTAAAAGGTGAATAAGGTACAGTTGGGTTGTAATCAATGACATCTTCAGGTTTAACCTATGCAGCTGCATACTTTCAACCGATTTTTTAGACGTTGCGGGCCAAGTGATGTACGTTTCGCTACCTGATTCAAACTTTATTTATTTAAACACATCGGTACAAGAAGGCACCAGATATATATGCGTCGCATAAGTTATTCGATTTGTGTGAGAGCTGGAATATTATCTGAGTGCCCAAACCGAAACAGGTGGTTTCCTTAGGGGGGCACATCCGGAGCTTTCCATCTAAAGGTTTGATCCGAAAAGCAGTGGAACAGCGACAGGAGATGCAGTCCAATGGTATCTGGTGACCAATATTTGGTTCATACGCCATTCGTTCACTCACGATACTGGAGTCCATGTACACCATTGGTTTGGAAACATGGTCTTTCAGCTCTCTTAGGTGGGTCGTCCATATCCACCAACCCGGTTTAGGCTCCGGGCATCCGCTTTTCGTTCTCTCAATCCTGCAAGCAGCACCCTGCTGTAAGGCGGTGAGTACGACTTTCTTGGAAGTGGCTGTATATGTATGGCCATGTGAGGGCATTTCGTGAGGGAGAGTTGACTATCCCCCCTCTCGGCCGTACCAGGGCATTTAGCGGCTCTTGATCATTAGTTTATCGGTACAGTGCTACGTTGCGGTTTCAATTACAAGGCCACCATGCATTTCCGTAGTGAAATGAAACTAAATCGTACCTGTGTTTGGTCTGACATGATAACAAATCCCGTTTACTTGGTTACTTGTGAGAATATACATAATAACTATCAACAAAACGAGTTTGTAGACACGACACTCACAGTTCTACCCAATCGTATAATTATGTGGAAACTACAGTTAATTACTATCTGGGTAATATCCGCATTCTTTGCAACATAGTGAGACCAGTGACAAATTCACCAGGGTTAGTAAGCACATTCTACTGCGTAAAGTAAGTAGATACGGGTTGTCTGTAAAACTAAATATATCAGTAAATGGGGTTTTAGTGCGATGCACTACACGTGAGAATGAGTCGAAACCACTCAACTTATTTTAATCTGATTAGGCTATATGTAATACTCAATATTGTGAATCTTGATATTTCAACATATCAGAACTGATGTTGAAACAGACAAGTTTTAAGATCAGTTTGTGATACTACCACTACTAACGCACGTCTGATACCTGGGAAATGTCGCATATCACCGGTATTTTTAAACAGCGACGTATGGCGAGGAAATTTCTCAATAATGGGATAAACTGAAGTCAACACAATTTATTCTGTCATAAGACATATCAATATGATAAGATTTGAAAATAATAGTGACTTGTCAAGAAAGGTAAGAATCATGTACAGGGAACCACTAGCGGTTCTTCCTGTTTGGAATTCATTAGTGATATTTGTAATGAAATCAGACTATATGAATAAATATCACAAAAGTGAGAAACTATATATATATATATTGCAAGAGCACGTTTTTAACAAATGCAAACCATAATATTTCCTCACAATAATACTGTAGCAATAAATCAGGTTTTAAGTGAAAGACTTTTACTTAAATATTGTTAGAATGCTATAAACACAGTCTTCTTATTTCGAACATTAAAAAGGAATGAATAAGAAGAGTAAAATAGAATATCTCGACGTAGTGATTTGATGACATTCAGAACTGCCCAGAATTCCCGAGGAAATCACTTAGAAGGTCGACGTTTGAAGCGGTCGATGGAACCTGGAAATATCACACACAGTATTAGTTTATGGTGAAAATAATTTAATTCAGATTATTTCTAAGTAATTGCACAGTTCGAGTTAAACCAGGACACCTAATTTTTGGTTCTACAAGACAAAATTTCATGTGAAATATCTAAGATTTAAATCAAAATAACGTAGGTGAATGAAGTCATTCTCAATAAGTTGAGATGGCGTACTGTTGTATGCTTATAAACAAACAGAATAGTTTGAAAATAATGAGCAGCAAGAATCTAAGGTGCTGCCGATTGCTGTTTTTCAGGTGTGGGAATATGACTTAGGATATTCAGGAAAATATCCCAAAAATTATTCTGTTAAGTCTAACATTATCCTTGGACTTGAGATGGTGTCATTTTCTTATTGGTCAATATTTATTTCACGTCATTTTCCTACTGGTCAGTATTGTTTTTTTATTTTATTGGTACGTTGTGGTCGGGTTGATTGGTATATAAACAGAGTATGCTTGAAATACAATGATTCATATATCAGAGGCTGAGACTTGCGCTCTGGACTCCACTGTCTGGGCTAGACAGGGAAGCAGGGCCAATCAGAACTCTAGGTCGTTCTTACGTGTTTTACGCGTCTTTGGTCCGATCGATAATCCGCTGCGCTCTAATCTGCAATTCACAGTTATAACAGACTGACTACTGTACAAAAACTTTAAAGGATCGAACGGACATAGCATGACTAGCGAGGAGTTATCACTTATATAATCCTATCTGGTTCAATGGATTCTGGTGGATAATTATCCATATTTGCTTAAAACTAAATTTGAGACAGCTAATGAACTGGAATAAGGGTGTTTGTCGCCGCTTACTGCGACAGAAGTAATTGTTTTTGATCTCACTATGAATACGGTTGTGACTTACCAAAAGGACTTAATTGTGATATGAAAACACCACATTCACGTAAGTACATGTATTTTTCAAAGCCTACAAATACTCCCAAGATGTGTGGAAATTTAATTATATTTAAAAACTATTTTACAAATATAACATCAGTTATCTATGATAATAATTTAATAAACAGATGTTCACAATAATGATACTAAAATTATCCTTAGCACTACAACAAGATGAATAACTAGGTAACCAAATCGTTTTGCTGTCTTTCATTACGTTAATCTTGTTTGTCGAGATTATGTCATCTAATCAAAGACAGATTAGGTTAGGAGTAACACTACTGTTTAAATGAATGGACTTGGAGTGCTTGTGAAGAAATGTATGATGATCAAATTTCAAGACTACTGCCAGTGATCCATAGATATAACACGTTACTATTAAAATCTATATGGTACAGAGATGTTTTAAAAATTTGTCAAGTATCTATATCTATATTAGGTACAAACAGAAAAATAACCTTTTCCCTTTAGAGTAGGTAAAATTACTACTCTAAAACAAACCAATCTCCTTACATGGTACACACACCAAAAATACCACCGAATTAACGGTCGAAACCTAACTCATCTTTCTCATTATTAAAGTGGTAAATATTAATTTGGATATCTTGAGATGAAATGAAGAGTAGTTTATGCTCAACAAGTGAGATTTATTTGAACACATAAATATTGGTACAAGATAGCGCCAGTACATATGCTCCACACAAAACAATGAGAACTTGAAGAGAAAGAAAAAAAAGGTTAAGAGCGTGAAAAAAGAGAACAATAACGAAGAGGTTGGTGTAAGGTAGTGTAGTAATAATGAGGGGACGGAAAGGTACAATCAGAAGAAATCTTTCAGATAAGGGAGATAACCACTTTTTATGGAGAAAGCAAAAGAAGGTTACAGCAGGACCGCCACTGGCTTCTATTCTGAGCCATATATGATAACGTCTCTAGCCACTGTGTAGCACCATCTCTCGGACCCCAACCAGGTAGTCGTGAAGGATTTACAGAAGCCAGTCCTTTGCAACTTTCTTTCATACCACGACACCATATCATACACTGACCACCTCCCCGCTTCTTCCAACCAGTCCCAGCGTCGGCATATAATATACGACGTGGAATCCTCTGGAACGACATTCGTAGAACATGTCCAAGCCACCGAAGTGGGTGTTTCAAGATGGTGACACCGATTGCATTATCATCTTTGTGCCCGAACACACGATGCCGAACCTCTGCAAATGATGAACTCTCAACAAGTGAGAAGTTGGAAAACAGTCAAACAATCATACGTTAGTAGGATAGTCACTCGACTCCTTTGGGGTGAAGTATACTGTAAACTATATGGGAACCTTTTGCGGTGCAAAGACTCCTATACTGTACTTGATTTATTGCGAATATATTAGAAAGAACAATAAGCAACGAACATTATTACATAAAAAATCAAAACGGAATTAAGATTTTTTCGAATTATACTTACGTTTGGTGTGCACACAGGATTTGTGTAGTTTGGTTGTGACGGGTCACTATTAAATAAGTTACCAGATACTGGGGCGGTATCTCCTACAACGCGACTACCACGAGACCGAGAAACTGCCGGTGGCGGAGGAGGGGGCAGTAGACCACCCGATAATCCAGAAGTAAGGGGGCGTGTAACTTTTGATTTGGGATTTGGATCATCCCCTGTACGACGGGTATTCAGATTTAATTTTATTTTTTCCCCTTCTTTGAAACTCATATCTTTAGCTGGTTGGTTGCCCGCGTTTTCTTCCATTTCTTTAGCTTCTTTTTCCTGTTTTAACCATCTACGCAAAACGAAAAATATAGTTTAATTACAGTTGAGTTCTTTAACATAATGAAATTCATATTGAAGAAAAATAAGTAGGAATTCCATAATCTTTATATTATTTATCCTAAAACAAGACTAAATGCTATTCAGTAAGCACGTGCAAGATTCGAGCTAGGTGTTTTGTATGAGGAATACTTACAGCGAAGAATATGAAGAGGCATCGATCGATACAACCATCTACTTTTGAACTCAAATTGTATTATCTCTACAGAAAACATACTAAAATGTAATAACCTAAAAAACAATTGTTTTTAATCAATAAGTAACTCTGTCAGTCAAAGGAAAAAAAGTGTAAATATGGTTTCGTATAACAAGACATCGTTTTAAGTCACTACAATTAATATGACAGGGTAAATTCAGAGTGACATGAGAAAAGAAGAACAACCGTGGCATTTAGTGGCTAGATATGTAGCAATAAGGTAGTGAACGTAGTTATTTTCTCCACCAGTGAACTCGACTTTAAGTTAGTGATCATTGCTAGTTTCCACTCTCACGCTGATTCGGCCGATTAAGTCTAACTCATTTGACAAAACTAACAAACAATGAACTAATTTGGTTTAGATTTCATCCGGAAAGAGGCATTATATCAATGGGGCCTTTGTATCAAATGACGGCAAAAAATGTCACTTATTATGATTAGAAACTAAGAATTTACAAAAGTCCGGCTAACAATATATTTGATAATAAAAAGAATGATAAATGTGGCATCAACTCATTACTGAAAACAAAATTCATACACAGAGGAAAGCAATTCAATTTGAGAGAAGTAATATTATCAACTGAAGCGGTCACCTGACTGTGTTAATTCATAATTAAGAGGTAATATCAGTTACAACCAAGTACATAGCAAACCAATGGACAAAATTGTTTTGAACTAAAGATGTAACCTATATTATACTCTTTAACAAATCCGCAGTGTATCTAGTAAATATCGTATATGATTTTAAAGAAATCATATTCTAAAATGATAAGATAGAACTAAATCATTTTACGTGACTTGGTCAAAATTAGTTACGGTTTAAGGAAACTTATTGCTATAAACTGAATGTAGTACTAACAGTCAGTCAGTCAGCTACAACGTAGGACCAGGCACATATATGCATTGGTCCGAGTTGCCATACCTCATTAACACAACAAGATGGACACCAAATTGATAAAAGTAGTTAATTCAGAAGTGGTAATATATAAAAGAAAGATTGCAATAAGGATATAGTATAGGAAGAAAGAATTAGTTCGTAGAAAGAAAGATATGAAGCGATTTTAATCTCTTAGCTTAAGGGAAGACAGAGAGTGTATACACCGACGCCATTGTGATCGATTTTGAGCCATGTCACCAAGAGTCTCCAACCATTGGTTGCGATAGTCGCACGGACCCGAGCCAAGTAGTCTGCACCTACCAACATGGAGCAGACTAGAAGTTAGTGACTTCAAGCACTGATGCCACGTTTTGGTTTGGCCGCCCCTAACTTTCTTCCAACCATCTCTAACACCGGTTAGCATTGCACGTCGTGGTAATCGGTGTTCGGGCATATGTAACACGTGGCCCAACCATTCCAGTCGATGAATATTCACAATCTCCTCAACTGACTTACCATCATTCCATAATACCCTGCGTCGAACCTCACTATTACTTACCCGGTGATCCCAGCAGATGCCAGCAATATTTCTAAGGCATCTATGGTCAAATACTGGTGGTTTATGAATATCTCCTACTCTTAATGGCCATGTTTCGCTGCCGTAAATTAAAACAGAACGGACTGCCGCGCAGTATACTCGTCCTTTTATTGGTAGACGGATATCTCGCCTTCGCCATAGGTGACGTAAGTTGGCGAAAGTCAAGCGAGCTTTTCGAATCCGTGCTGAGATTTCGTCAGACACCAACCCATTAGGACTGGTCAAACTTCCAACATAAGTGAAGTTGTCAACGCGTTCGACTACTTCACTCCCTATCCTTAGTTCAGGTGTTGACGCAGGCCAGTGCTGAAGCAACAACTTGCATTTAGAGGGAGAGAAGCGTATTCCAAACATTCTGGCATTGTTGCTTAGTGTTATCAAAAAACTCTGCATTTTATCAGGATCTTCACCAAACAGGACTATATCATCTGCGTATTCTAAACCGATAAGTGGACCTCCCGGATGGAGATCAATACCCGAGAATTCAGTCGACGAGAATGTTATTTCCATCAATAGGTCTATGATGAAGTTAAACAAAAATGGGGAAAGTGGACAGCCTTGAAGAACACCACTCGAGGTTGCAAAAGCAGATGACAGTTGGCCATAAGCTCTGACTCGACTAGTAGTGTCCGAGTAAAGAGCCTTTACAAGGTTTATGTACTTCTGACGTACGCCTTTCGACAGACACAAAACCTCTCGGCCTACAGAGTTAAATGCTGCTTTTAAGTCAAGAAAGACCACCATTGTCGAACGCCGATAATAATGCCTGTGTTCTAGAATTTGACGAATAGTGAATATGTGATCGATCCAGTAACGACCAGGTCTGAAGCCAGATTGATTCCCTCGTGTTTGTAGTTCACGAGTCTTTGTTAGGCGTCCAATAATTATCGAGGCTAGTATTTTAAATACTATATTAGTCAAACTAATCCTTCTATGGTTGTCACAGGATGATTTTGATCCTTTCTTATATATTAAGACAATCAGTGATTGTGACCAGTCAGATGTGATTACGTTCAACTCCCAGATTTTAGCTAAAATATTAGTCAACCTAATCGCTAAAACTAGACCACCATTCTTAAAGACCTCTGGAGTCAATCCATCTGGACCAGCTGCTTTATGAACTTCAGCTAGAGTTGGTGGACCTACTTCAATGTTCCATTCACGTTGTCTGGGAATGGGGAGAGTTGTAGAGTAGCTGAAGGCCAGCTAAACTGTTCTCTGAAATGTTCCGCCCATCGTTCTAAACGTCTGGACTGGGAGCAGATGAGTGTATCGTCTTTTTCCGAATTGGTCTGACTTATACTTGACTTATTGATTCCAGTTTCTTTTATTAGTCTGTAAAGCTGTCTTGTGTTCCCTATAGTCGCCGCCTTTTCCATCTCTTTTGCTTTCGTTGCCTACCACTGCTCACGTTCGTTCCTTAGACTTTGCTTAACCTAGATCTAATTTGTTTTCGCTCTTCATCGTGTTCAGAGCCTGATGGGATGAGTTTACGAGAATCCATCAGTGCAACAGACCATGAGGAAATCCATTGGTTCTTTGTAACCGTGTGGTTTAAATCACTAATAGATGTCGCTGCTGTTTCCACAGCTGTTTGTATAGCTTTCCAAGCAACATCTTGTGACCTCAGTTGTTTCTGGAACCTACCTTTAGTTTGCTCGCTACTCAGTTCAGTTCTAATGGGTCTTTCCACTGTGGCTTTCTTGCGTCTAATGAGGCGCAAGCAGATGCGTGCCCATATCAGGGCGTGGTCGGAGTCCAAGCAGGTACTCCAGAATGAGCAACAACCTTCTACCGACCCTCTCAAACGATGACTGGTGGCAATATGGTCTATTTGAGTCCATCGTTGGTTTTGTGTTTGCAAAAAATAAACGATTGTCTAAGCACAGTTGCAGCAGACGATCACCATTATCTGTTCGTTGTGCCGGAATACTAAAATACCCATCTAAATGTCTTACTGTTTGATTTAAACTACCTATCTGGGCATTAAAGTCACTCCCCTACGAGTACTATGTCTGAAACATTTAGCTTTCTGAAGAAGTTCAGATAGCTTTCTGTAAAACTCATCTTTCACTTCATCTGAGCTGCAGTCGGTGGGAGCGTAGGCAGAAACGACAAAAAGGCAACGACGTGTGTCCCTATCCTTCGGAGTTCTTACGGAGCCGTTTAGCCGAACAGCACACAAATGACTGTTAACAGGGATCCACTCTAACAGTGCTTGTTCCGTCCTCATGCTTAGTGCTATGCCTACACCTGCCAGTCCACGAGAGCTGGCCGTCGGGTCACCAGATACACGGAGGGTGTATCTCGTTGGCTCTCCGTTTTGCCGAGGTGAGGTCAAGTGAATGACCATACTAGGATCCTGTATGCGTGTCTCGGAAGCATAGCATACATCAATGGTACGAGATTCTAGGGTTCTAGCCAAAGAAGCCTGTTTACCGATTTGACATAGGGTGCGTACGTTGAAGGCTCCAATGTGTAGTTTGGAGCGAGGTTTCAGTAGACCTGGGACAGTGTTTTGAGCAATAGAATCGTTGGCTATAGTGACACTTGAGGGGGAAGCCGAAAAAGGAAGTTTATAGGTGATAGTCGGTGTAGGAGGAATAATAGGATTTGAAGAGGGAGGTTGATTATGAATACAGTGGGCTTGAGTGCTGTTAGAGGTATGAGGGCGGTTATCACTTCCTGGTTGCCCACACCATGGAAGGGTTGTTCTGGAGGTACCTGAAAAGGAAATTGGATTAGAAGTGGTCTTAGTGACCTGGGAGCGTGACCGCAGTGCCCGAGAGACAACTGCTTGAGGTCGGTCACACACGACCTTTTTATGGGCAATTTTTGTGTTAGCTCCGTACTTGTTGAGACCTTACCGCCGGAGACGGATATCCGTGGGGTAAGGCGAGGTGTGCATTTTTAGGGTCGACCTTTTTAGCCCCACCACTCCTTGTGAGAAGGCAGCATCCCTGTCATTATAGTTGTCTGAAGGAAACACCTTACTGCTGTCACATCTCTGTAGTCAGCAGTACGACTTCGCCTTCTGACCTTGGGTTTTTTGCTTTTAGTCTTAGCGCTCTTCAACCGACCTGCCTGACATGGAAGAACCTTGAGGAACTGTTGTTCCAGCCAGTATAGCTCGGTTGCTTCATCACGATAGGCAAGCCCGACCACCACGTCAAGGTAGCAACAACGGCCGAGGAGTACTAACCGACAAATCAGTAGAGGGATCAACTTATTACTAACATTTCGTAACTGCTTTGCAGGATAGAATGAAGTGACCTTTCAGTATAACTATTTTGAAGTATGTTTCTAAATAATATTTCATTAAAATCGCTGATTACTGCTCGTGGTATGTATGGTTGTGAAATAACTTCCTCCTGCTACTACTTATTCAACAGAACAAGATTAAAATGATGCTTCATCATTATTTTGGATGCCGTGGTTGGTAAACAAGTAAATTCTTATTTAACAGTCTTGCTTCCTTCATCGCATCCAGCCAGTCTGATCAATAAACAAATTTGAATGAATTGAACTAACAGTTAATTAAGAATCTAATGAGTGTATACAATTTATAAAATCAAAATGTGAAAATGCTTAGACTAATAAATATGACTAAATTATTGAGCTATATATTTTTCTCCTTCCTAACAGTTTAATGTAAAACTTTAATGCTACATTATTCCTATGATCTAAAAGTTTAGAATGTAAGCGAAGGCTGAACTTATAGAAAATATAAAGGTAAAAATAAACCATACAGAGAGCCTTGAATGAGCAACCAAACAATTGAAAAATGTTAAGTTTTAAGGCGATTTATAATAAAAAGTAATAATAATAAAAGATGGAATAACATGATTAATTAACGAAAAAAGGTTAGGGTTGTGAATCAAGAGTCGGAGAAAATTTAGGAGTTAAGATTAGAAACTAGGATTAGGAGTATTAAGGTTAGGAATCAGGGTTTGGGTTTCATCACTGACTGATATCGACTATTATGAAAGGACAAGTAAAGTCAAAATATTACAGTAAGCTCAAAAGACAACTTAAATGACCTAACTGGTGACCAATAATGCTAAGGCTAGGATTTAGGTTTGGTATTATTGTTTGAGATTAAGATTTACGGTTAGGATGCAGATTATAGAATTTACTGTTATGGTTGAGATTTAGGATGAATACCAACTAAGCGCAAAACTTGGTACCATTCCTTAAATTTTAAACCGTAATCCTAAATTCTACATTGTAATTCTAAACTACGAATCCTAAGGAATAGTCAGCCAGACGACTTAAACACAGAAAAGAACAAAAAGCTTTATGGTTAGACCATAATCTAGTACTAAACTTAATATTAGATTTGCAAGAAAATTTTGCGTAATGCACGGCAAATACATTAAATATTACTCTTGTTTAAAAACAATTCTTCAAATGCATTTTAGCACTATGCAAAATATTATTAATCACAGGAGATGGAATTATGACTCTGCCCAGGTATAAGTAATTTCAGTAGAGAACATAGGGTTCGCAAAACAATAAAATAAATATACGACAATAAATCTGATTTTAGGGGGCCCATATGAGATCTAGGAAAATATCTATTAATTTTACGTAATACCCTTCTGAATAACACAGGAAATCAAACGAAAATAAAGAACTGGTAACTAAAATATCAACTCACTTGAAATGGTCTTGAATTGCTACATTAAGGTCAAAAGAATCCGCACGTTCTGCGAAACCAATCCCTACAAATTTAGTTTCCCCATTATCATTCATTAATCGAATAACAAAAAATCGACTTGAGTCAATAACTGGTTCAACGGATATCCCAGGAAATGAGTCCACTGGGCATTCAGCATATAGCTGTCCAGAATTCTTATCTTCCAATCGTATTACGAGATCTTTACCTTTGGCGATAACACGAAGTCTTCCAGTCCACATAGGAGTTTCTAGGTTCCAGTTATTAGCCCTGTAACCCCGATTAGACTGTCTTGAAAGAATCTGATAGACGAACACTTCATTTTTCACAAGTAGCACGTTTTCATAATCCATAACATTCAACAGGACGATATTAAACAATGAATCAACAAACTACTTCACTGGGACACAAACTAAGAAAGAAACACAAAAGTGAGCATGAGGAAAGAATAACAATTTCTGACTTCGATGTAGGAATATTTAAATAAGAATCAAATGACATTTTACTTGCCACATCAGTTGTCACTCCAAGATCAATTTCCACATAGTAAGAAAATTTGAGACGAGAATTTGATTTTTAAAATCCCAACATATCTCAATGATGAGAGAGCTCATTGACTAAGAGGATGGTCGTATTCTGAGTTATTTCGGTCTCTGGAGTGGGGGTTGAGACCTGACTGAGGATGTAAGCGTTATACATTGTCATACTTATTAACAACTCGTACTATTATAATAAGGATAGAACGGTCTGTACCGCCACCACACATAGTTGGAGATAATCGACGAAAAAACCATTGCTAATTATCACTATTATTAATGGCTTTATTTAATATTATATTTTGGTACAATAAAGAATTCTCAGCACAAGATATTTCAACAATTTTTTTACAAACAAAAAAGAAAGGAAAAAAGGTTAGAGAAAATCTGAAAAACTGTACAACTTTCAAAATCGAGACATTTTAAGAATGCAGGTTATTGACTAGGTTAACTTTAACAATCTGTTCGTCACAGAGTATATTTGCTAGATAAGGTATTATAGAACTTTTATACTTTTGCTTGCACGCATGGATCTTAATGAAATTACGTCTCGTCCTACCAGAAGATATATTTATTTATTTGAGCACATAAATATTGGTACAAGAGAGCGCCAATATATATGCGCCACACAAAACAATGAAAATCCGAAGATAGAAAAAAAACTAAGGAGCACAAAAGAAAAAGAGAACGATAACAAAGAGATTGGTGAAAGGTAGTGCGGTCGTAACGATGGAACGGAAAGGTACAATCAGAAGAAATCTTTCAAGTAAGGGAGACACAACCACTTTTTATGAAGAAAGTAAAAGAAGGTTACAGCAGGATCGCCACTAGCTTCTATTCTGAGCCATATCTGATAACGTCTCTAGCCACTGTGTAGCACTATCTCTCAGACCCCAACCAGGGAGTCGTGAAGGACCGACAGAAGCCAGTCCTTTGCAGCTTTCTTTCATACCACGACACCATGTCATGCACTGACCACCTCTCCGCTTTGTCCAACCAGTCCCAGAGTCGGCAAATAATGCACGACGTGGAATTCTCTGGGACGACATTCGTAGAACATGTCCAAGCCACCGAAGTCGGTGTTTCAAGATGGTGACACCAATTGAATTATCATCTTTGTGCCCAAACACACGATGCCGAACCTCTGCATTACTAGCATGGTGTTGCCACTGAATGTCAGCAATCCTTCGGAGACAGCGATGATCGAACACAGAGAGTCGTCTAACGTCCTCAACTCGGAGAGGCCAGGTTTCACAACCATAGAGCAAAACTGCTCTCACCGACGCGTTGTAGATCCGACCTTTTACAGCCAGACTAACATCACGAAGGCGCCAAAGGTGGCCCAGATTGGCATAAGCCGCTCTGGCTTTCACTATACGTGCATTGATCTCATCACTCACACCCCCGCCAGCACTTATGCAGCTACCCAGATACACGAACTTCTCGATTACTTCTATCTGCTCACCATCCAGGGTGAGTACAGGATTGGAATCCTGCCAGTCTTGTAGAAGTACTTTGCACTTCGAAGGTGCAAAGCACATACCATACCTACGGACACTGATTGCCAACTGATTAAGTGCGGATTGCATGCCTTGGGCATTATCGCACAGTAAGACAATATCATCCGCATACTCAAGGTCGAGAAGTCTTTCTCCAAGCAACAGATCCACACCACCATTACTTACATTCATCAGAGCTGTTTCCAGAATGTCATCGATGGCAAAGTTGAAGAGGAATGATGAGATTGGGCAACCCTGCCTAACCCCACTACTCGTATAGAACAATGGAGAGAGGTAGTTGTATGCCCTCACTCTGCCTGAGGTGTTTTTATATAGGGCTTTTAGGATGTTAATAAACTTCTCAGACACACCCTTCTTCAATAGACAATCCCAGAGAACAGTCCTGTCCAACGAATCGAAGGCAGCCCTGATGTCAAGAAACACTACGATTGTTGGCCTTTGATAAGAATGGCGATGTTCTAACATTTGGCGGAGGGTGAAGATATGATCAATACAACCTCGACCAGAACGAAACCCAGCCTTCTCCTCGCGAGTCAATCTTTCTCGGGTTTTGAACAACCTACGAAGTATGACGGAAGCCAATAGCTTGGACGCAATCGGAAGTAGACTTATCCCCCGATAGTTGTTGCAGGAACGACGTGAATCCTTTTTAAAGATAGGGACAACTATCGACTCATTCCATGACGTTGGTACACTCTCTAATTCCCAAACCTTTGTAAACAACGTCGTCAATTCCTTAGTCAAAAAGTCACCACCATCTTTAAAAAGAGCCGGAGGTAAGTCATCTGGGCCAGGTGATTTGTAACGCTTCAAGAGTTGGAGTTCCTTGCGGACTTCCTCCTCGTTTGGTGGATCAGTCGTCACCGGCCATGGAGGGCAGGACAGTCTGACCGATGTTGCCGGAGCAGCAGGCCAGTTGAACTGCCCTTCGAAAAATTCTGCCCATCGTCCAAGACGTCGATGGATGTTAGTGATTGGCATCCCATCATCCTCGCAGATTGTTTCACTCACACCAGACTTCTTGCTGCCAGTGGCTCGGATGAGCTGGAAGAGCTTCCGGTAGTTACCAGATGCAGCTGCTGCTTCCAGCTCATTAGCACGCTCCGACCACCAGGCTTCTCGGTCCTTACGCAAGCTTTGCCCAAATTCCTTACGTAACATCCTTCGTTTATGGTCAAAATCACGGTCACCCGGAGTCGACCGACGGGCTTCAATAAGTTGTAAGGAACCAGAAGAAACCCAGTGCTTATAAGCGGGACGTTTCGCAAACCCACAAGTGACTGTTCCCGCCATTTTCATGGCGTCATGCAATTGCAACCAATGCTCATCTATACTTTTCGGTGGAGTGGTAGCTAGCCCAGAAGCTAGCTCGGTTCGATACTTATTTGCAACAGAAGTTGCAACCAACTTGCTAATATCAATCCTTTGATGGTGGTCACTTCTTTGTCCACTGAAAAGTAAGGTAAGATTGGCGCAGACCAAGGCATGGTCAGAGTCCAGATAGGTACTCCAAAAGGAGCGGCAGTCTTTTACACAACCACGCCAGCGGAAGCTGATCGCGATGTGATCAATCTGAGTCCAGGCTTGGGATGCAGAGGGAGGTCGCCAGGTGGCACATCGGCGATGACTGTGCCGAAAGTTAGTGCTAGCCAGAAACAGGCTGTGGTCTGTGCAAAGTTGCAGTAGACGGTTCCCGTTATCTGACCTGCGACCAACGAGTCCCCATCGGCCACCTAAACGACTCTCTTCTGTGCCTAGACGCCCGACCTGAGCATTCAAGTCTCCGGCTAGTACTACAATATCTGTCGAGCGCACTTTCTGGAGAAGAACAGACAGCTGGTGGTAAAACTCATCCTTGATTGCATCCGGGTTGCAATCTGTCGGGGCATAGGCGGAGATGACGAAAAGACATCGTTTCTCACGCCGATTTCTTCTCACTTTGATGGAACTTTCTAATCTAACAGCACATAACCAACTGTTAATGGGGATCCAGTCGACTAGTGCTGCCTCAGCTCTAGCGCTTAGTGCGACACCAACGCCAGCAAGACCAGACGAAGATGCCACAGGGTCCCCGGATAAGCGCACGTAAAACAAGCTTTTCGAAGCGACAGATGGAGATCGAATTTGTAGTACTTCGCCAGAGTCTTGAATACGGGTCTCGGATAGACAACAAACATCAATATTGAGACTTTCCAAAGACATAGCCAGCCCTATCTATTGTCCGACCTGCATTAGTGTGCGAACGTTGAAGGCAGCCAGTTTGAATGGTGCACGTGGTTTCAGAAAAACTGCTTCAGTTCTCGTATTCGGTGGTAACATACAATTTTCAACCGAACAGTGACTCGAGAACGTTTAGATACAGTCGAATTTCCACCACAGACGAGCCGCTGTATAAGTATAAAAGATGGTGAACAATGTGGAAAATAATAATAATAATAATAATAATAGTATTAATAATGACAATAATAGTAATAATTATTTGAATCGATTGATTGTTGATCGGAGCGAGAAAATTAGTTGCCATAGTCATAGAGTTAATCGTTTGTGTGTGGGCTGTGATACCGCCCGGGTGCCCAAACCGAAGCAGGTGGTTATCTTAGGGGGCCACACCCCGAGCCTTTGACCTAATGGTCTAACCCACAAGGCAGTGGAACATCGTGAGGAGATGCAATCCCATGGTAGCCGGTGACCAACGATTGGTTCATACGCCATTTGTTCCCGCAGGATACTGGAGCCCATGTGCACCATTGGTTTGTGATCCGGTTAAAGCGCCGGACGTTCGCTTTTCGTCCTCTCATTTTCGTAAACAACACCCCCGCCACGAGAAGGCAATGAGTAGGACTTCCCTGGCAGAGGCTGTATACGCGCAGCCGTGTGAGAGTATTTCGAGAGGGAGAGCGGACTCTCCCCACTCTCGGCCGTACCAGGGCGTTCGGGGGAAGATATACAAGGAGAAAGATATGAGGGAACGGGGTGGTTAGTATCTGATAAGATAACACCTGCCAGGAGTTTGCCTGACTTGAGATGTCTATCCACAACCATATTAAGTATGAACTCGAAAGATTCACCACACACCTTGTTAACTGCCTTCAGCACTCTCCGCAATACAGCAAAGTCTTTTCTCAAAAGTCCGGGAAAGAATGATGGAAAACAGTAAGGAATAATAGGTAATATGCAAGAATTGACAAATTGTAAGATTAAATCACGAGTAACCCCAAGAGCATGCAGTCTCTTTATGTAGTAAGTCAGACGGAAAACTTTCTTCGATAACAATAAAACGTGAAAGACCAAGAGAGATCAGAAGAAAAGGTGACACCAAGATAATTGATCTTCGAAATTGTGTTTATCAAAGAGTCTATAATGTCACAAGCAATATGGGATACCAAAGTGAAGTTTAGATTACGTTTATGTTTCATGCTAAAGTTAAGTTCAATCAATCTGTTGTACAGAAAAATTCCCATACTATAAATTAGGACAATAGATATTTACAACTAGTTATATCCATCGTAGAATGACACAAATGAGAATCACCAAAAGTTGTCAAACCACTGCTAGGTAAAATTATTAAGACGAGGAGAAAAGTTGAAATAATAACAGTATCAATTATAGGAAGAGAGTCAGAGGATTGAGATGATGGTTCTAAATGAAGGAATATCGGAATTCAAGACCTAAAGGAAGATAAAGAATGAATAAATCTGATACTACAACTGATTCTGATCATTGTTACTTAACATCTACAATCACTCATTGCGATTTCCAAGTGGAATCTATCAACGTAGTCTGTATCTATCAACACAGTTCAGTCCAACAGCCAATGATGTCATGGACTAATTCCATATCTTCGTTTGGCAATCTCTAGCTGCACTTCGAACTACTTCTAAACCATCTAACAAAGTGCGCCGGGGTAGATGATGGTTGGGTATATATGATACACATTTCAATCACCTCTTCCAATAAATATTCACTACTTCATCAACCTATTTGTCATCTCCTCCTAGTATTTCTAGTTCAACCTCAGAATTTCTGAGACATCTACAATAAAACATTTGTAGTCTACGCATGTCTCCTACTTCCAAAAACTATGTATCATAAACATCGAGTAAAACAAAGAAGATTGCTCAGAGAAAACGCCCTCTTTCTTGACAGATTGACATCAAAAGTGACACGAATTGGCGAAATTCAGTTGGGCTTTCCGAATTCATCCCGAAGTTTTTTCAGTCACTAACCAATTCACCTTGGCTGGTGAGACTTCTAACTTAACGGAAGAGAACGACGAGCTCGACTACCTTATCCCTGATCATTAGTCTAGGCATCAATGTAGACCAGTCCTGAAGCAACATTTTTTTCATTTAAAAGGGGAGAGAGGAATGCCTTCTAAACACGCTACCATCGTTACTTGGGGAGATTGGAAGACTGAGTTTTGTCAACGTCTTTACCAAACAGGATAATGCCGTTTGCCGACTCTGTATCGGCAAGTAAATTTTCTTGCAGGAGATCAATCCACAAGAAGACGAACGAAGAAAGCACCACTGATAGAAAAATATCCGCGACAAAACTATATAAGAGTAAGGACAATGAACCACCCTAACGGACACCACTTAGTGTTTCTAACTGTTAACTGTTTCCTGACAAACCCTGATTAAACAGATGACTTTTGCGTAAATAATCTATGCAAAATATATGTATTCCTTCGATGCGTTGCTTAAAAACAGCAATTGCCACACAAAGTTCAGGTGAAAATAGTCAACAATACTCAATCAAATAAACTGCCTTGTTCGAACTAAAACCAGTTGTTTTCACCAGTTTTCAGTTCAGGAGCCCCAGTTCAGCGTTGGATTAGTATAGGTAATATTTTAAAAACACTATTGGTCAAAATGATTTCTCTGTGGGTAGCACAAGAGGATTTCAAGTTTTTCTCCTAAACTGAGATAATCAGCATTTGAGAAAAACCATTAAATTTTACAGGACTGTCCTCTGAGATTGTCAATTGAAGGGTGTGCCTGAGTTTAATAACATCTTAAAAACCCTACATACAAACACCTCAGACACAGTGAGAGCATACAACCGTCTCTCTCCATTGTTCCATTCAAGCAGTGGGATTAGGCAGGGTTGCCCAATTTCACCATTCCTCTTCAACTCTGCCGTCGATGACGTTCTGGAAACAGCTTTGATGAATGTAGGTAATGGTGGTGTAGATCTGTAGCCTGAAGAAATACTTTTCGACCTTGAGTGTGCAGTTGATATTGTCGTACTGTGTGATGATACCGAAACCGTGCAATTTGCTATTAACTGGTGGTATGTCAGTAGACGAAGTTGCGAATGATGATCGATTGAGACAGGGAGATCCAGTCTAATCACCACTTAATCCATGCCATGCTGGCTACGATGATATATGATATCATAAGGGTTGAAGTATCGTCAGGGCACAGTAGTCAATTGCTGATAAGAGTTATTTAAGGTTTAGACTTTATAGATGTAGCTCATACGACAACCGTAACACGACTAAAAATTCTGTGATGGCTCTAATTCAGTCACATTGGTCAGCATTTATTCTTCCCCCAGCTGATGAATTGTCATTTATTATTATCTGTCGAAACACATAAACATTGGTATAAGGAGTTAATAAATATATATGCGCCAGTTTATCATCCGATTTGTGTGAGGACTGGGATATTTCTCGGAAGCCCATTTTAAACTTCGAATTCTGTATATAACTCAAGAACCATCTTAGGAAAAGTCTACATACCGAAGTTTAGTGACGATTTAGGTGTAGTGCAATTGATTAGGGAGTTTTTCACTTTTCCTGAGGTAAGAATTGTTGCCCTCTAAATTTTCGTTTCGTGACATTTTTGTCCAGGAATACAAAAAATTTGGGAAACTAGATATAAAATCACTAGCTAATTTGGAGACCGTGGTGAGATCACTAGTAATACTTCTGTATCGTAGAGGGAATATGTTTTTCGGTCTATATCTTGTCATACACTAGCTTCGAGATTATAGTTAACTTAGTCACAGTTCTCTAAATCAGTTCCAAAACACCAAAATCTTTTCTTACGCAGTAACAAATCAATTGCTTGTAATACTCAAGCTTCAATCGTTAAAAAATAACATACAAAGTAAGGTATGTGATATCTATGGTGCTGAAGTTTCTGGTACTAACTAACTGTTCCATGACTTTTAGTAGTTATTGCGGAAGTATGCAATAAACGTTTTTTTATTAAAGACTCCTTAATAATCGTTTGAATGCTTTGGTGGCCAATATGCAGCATGATGAACTTACATTTACTAGTTAGCAAATACAAAATCCAAGGTCTAACTGCCTTACAAAAAAATACACCGATTGCAGTTTCTGTGGACATATCTGGTGTTCTAAACTAACTTTTCCACTTCGTCTAACTTCCCACATCCTAATTTCGTCAGCATATAACAAGATTAATGGTAATATGAGAGTAAAAAGGTCGTTTGTATGGGGAATCAAAAACACTACTGAAGACTGAAAGCTGTGCTCTGAAATGCTCCACTAAGCACTATCCCACAATATGAAACATTAGCTTTGCGTCCATAGCCACAAATAAGCCCATATAAATGAAATTTTATATGGGAACATGATATTCAACCACTGCTTACACTAAACGGATAACGCGATAAACTAAAGTAGTTGCGAAAAACGTCAATGTACAATTAATATTTACTTAAACCCTAAACTGCGTTTACTGATGGGCAGAAATACTTAAATGTTAGTTCTTTGGTATTTATGCCGTCCTTTGAGCAGAGGACTTTCAATTAAAAAAGAAAGCTTTAGTTTCAGGTTCTGAAAGATAGCAACATTATGTTTCAAATACATTTGTAGCGACAAACAAATTTCCATAATAAGTGGTTCTATGTGTCGTTGACATTGATGCTGGTCTCAATAGTTTTACCGGATACACCTTAGCTAAAGCCTTCCGGATTGTTTGTTCCTTTGTGAACTAGGCCTGTAGCTCTTCTAGGTTAGTGAGGGTCTCAAGCATGGATGAAAGGGGAGGAGTCAGCAGTTCCATCCCATAGAATATAACCTTCTTAAAAAACGCCAACCAGTATAAACAAATTAAACCACTTAAGCTCTGCCTTGGGAGTTGAGGGAAGAATTATGACGCCTCATGTTGAAAGCCGAGATCGTTCGGAAGTCACGAGGCTGGTGCTCCTTTTAACAAACAGAGAAACTATTAATATGGGCCCATGGAATGTTCGGACAATGTGGGAGGCCAGAGGGACAAGATCAAAAGGTTATATTATCTTTCGAAGAGAAAGATGTTTTTTCTGCGGCAAAATAATTGCCTCCACAACCATGCTGGCCTAATCAAGTCCTAAACAGGACACAACACTGTGTACAGATGCGTTTCGGGCAGCAGTTGGTGCAGTCTTACAACAGTTAGTAAGTAATGAAATCGTGGTGTTTGAATGCACTAATGATTCCTTTGTACTTGTCGAATTCTTGATTTCGAATTCCCAATACAGCAAATTCGTTCGTGCTTATCTAGTACTTATTGATCAAATTGCGTTATTTCTGTGATTCAGTTTGTACTATAATTCAAATACTTCTAATTATCATATTGGCGTCGTGATGGAGCCTGCGATGGAACAGCTAGATATTCATTCAACTTCTGAAGATTTCGAGGACTATTTGGAAAGGTTTGAAATCTGGAACATGATCAAGAACTAGCTAACGTCGAAGTCACACCTCGTGGTCAGCACCTTACGTGTACTACCCCATTGACGTATCAAGGTACCATAGATGCTTCGAAGACTGTACAACACAGAGGACGTTATTACAGATTATTTGCTCGATATTCGTTGAAATTTCGCTAGGCCCTACAATCTTAAAGGTGATAAAATTGTGGCAAATCTCCTGACATTCATCCGAAAATTAGCGTACCGCTTGGTATATAAATTTGGCATATCCAGAAAAACCTATCTCACTTCCTTATGCAACTCTTAAGGAGCTATTATTAAATCATGTAAAGTGCACCAGTTTTGAATGCGATGAAAAGGTGAAATTTCATAAGATGATGCGTCGAAATGACCAAGAGGTTAGGGAATTCACCCTTGAATTGCAGAAACAAACTGCCAAGTGTAATTTCGGTGATCAACTGCATGTGCAACTGAACGATCGATTAATTGCAGGAATTAACATACCGGGTCTGGAAAGAGAGCTGTTAAAAATGTCGAACTGTTTCTTTTAAGATGCTAGAACTGCGTGTATTAACTACGAGGTAGTGAATGAACTTTATATCCAGTCAATGAAATTTCATGATGAAATACAATCTCAGGGTCAATGAAACTTGCGTTCGTTTAACAGTGATTCCTATTCTCGTGTAAATATAAAAGGTGTTTCAACAAGGAATTACAAAGCAAATCACAGAGGTGAAATCAAGTTTGGTAAATGTTTATCATGTGGAAAATTTCTTTCTCGTAGTTCGTGTGCATTTCGTAAATGTTTTAAATATGGTAAGATAGGACACATTCGGTCTGTATGCAAAGCTACTGTTCATTTTGCCTCAAGTATTACTAAACCTTGTAATTTGGATCCCACTAATTGAGTTGTTCCTAATGACCATTTATCTTTGTCTACCATTTCAAAAGGTAATACTCATATTCAAAAGCGATTGTATACATCGCTTGGTCCATTTCATGACTTTATTGTGGACACAGGCAGTATAGAGTTCATTATTTCATTCAATAACTTGAAATCTTTAGATCCTAACGTTGTGGTACGACCCACTGAAGTATCAATATTGGGGATTACTGGACACAGACTGCCCATACGAGGATGCTGTGAATTGCTAATAAGAGATGATAATTCTTCATACATACCTTGTGAATTTTTAGTTAGCGAAACAGAATTGTCAATATTAGGTTTAAAGAATTTTAAAAGGCTTGAAGTGGAGTTGTCCTTCCTAGTTTCTAAGGAGAATTCTGATACTTTACTTAAAGATTTGATAGCTAGGTGTGCTAAGTGCAGTGGAGGTATGAAAATTCAGCCTATAAAACTCCAAGTACAGGGTGATCCAGTTTTTCTTAAAAGACGAGTAATTCCTTGTGGTCTTCGAGAAGCAGTACATAAGACATTAAACGATTTGTGTGCGAAAGGCATAATTGAACCAATTCAGTCTTCAGCATGGGGTACTCCTATCGTTACGCCACAGAAATCTGACGGCAAGACCCCTAGAATTTGTGGTGACTATAGATTAACTCTGAACTCCCATTTGTTGAAGCAAAGGTGCACGACGGTGGAGGCTGAAGATATTCTAAATCGACTTCATGGTTCTAAAGTGTTCTCGAAAGTTGACCTAAAAGATGCTTATCTTCAAATTCCTTTAGATCAATCTTCATCTATTTTGACGACAATTACCACTCCTTTTGGTCTGTTCAAATACAATTTCCTTCCATTTGGTCTAAGTTGCTCTCCAGCCATATTTCAGGAAGTTATAAATAAGGTATTTAGTGATCTTGAAGGTGTTGAAGTTTATCAAGATGACCTCATTGTTCATGGTTCTGATAAGGTAGTCCATCACGAGAGACTTGTTGCTTTATTGCGTCGTTGAATTGAGAGGAATAACCAGTTGTGTTATGCAGGGTGGTGTGTTGCGTCCATTGCTCTTTATAATCTACATCAATAATATATGCAAGTTCTTTAGCACAGGTAAGACCTACCTCTATGACGATGACTTAGAAGTCATTTATAAAACTGACATTTGCGATTTACGTAGTACTATGCAAGTAATCCAACATGAACTCAACATGCTAGACGACTGGTGCATACGTTGGAGGTTAGAGCTCAACACAGAGAAATGCGGCTGGTTATGTGTAGGAGACACATCTCTTAAAATAAAACTAACACTTAGCAGCAACACACTGCCCAGACTGTCATCAATGACTGATCTAAGGGTACATTACTCACAGTCTTAATTTCTCTGAACACATCTCAACTAAAGCATATAAAATTACGAGCTTGCTTGGCTTCATTCTCCGTAATTTCTATCAAAATGAATCTAAAATCCTTCTTTGTAAAGTTCGCGTAAGACTCTATCGTTGAATACTGCTCGTTCTTATCTTCCAACCTACACGTATCTGATATAGTAAAGGTGGGAAAAATACAACGAGATTTCACCCGTAAAAATACTTACGACTGAATGAGTCATTGACTACAGTTAGAAATAGAACTTTTTTGAGAAAGAAGGCTTAGGTCTAATTTGATTCTCCACTTCAGACTACTCAAAGACCTACTTATTCAACATGTAATGTAGTTATTTCCCGAGATTCACATGAATACGAACTTCAAGACAAAGTTTAACCGTCAAAGTTGAGAAATACAGATGAAAACATCGGGTAAAGTTCTTCCTCATCATGTATGCACTGATATGGAACAGCCTTCCCTCCGAAATACGCATGTCAGATGAATTACATACCTTTGTAAAACTGCTTGATCAGGCCCTCACTTGCACTGATTTAGCACGTACGAACACATCTGTGCCCCACTCTGACATTATTGGCTCTCTCCTCATCTAGACCAAAATGGACTTCAAGTTCAGTTTGCCTTATTTTTTTAATTTACAGCTGTATTGAGATTTTTTCCACTCTATTTCTTCACTTGAAGTAGACAGGTAACTCACTGAACCTATCATTACTGTTCAACTTAACTCGGTCGCCTAGGGACACTCACTACCACCCTAAAAAGTCAAGAGAACCGCACAATCGACTGCGTACTACCGGTGGTTTTGCATCTATGGAGGCTGTTGCCCATCAACTGGTTAGGACAACACAAAATAACATCAGCATCAAATTAGTGTGAGTTTCTACCTATTTATTCTTTATTAGATTTTTACTCTTCTGTACACTATGTTGACTAGCAATTAGTATTATTTCTCCACTCGTTACCTTATCTATAACTCATAAACTTCTATACTTTTCCGCCTGCTTTAATAAACAACTAACCTACTGTAGAATCCAAACTACGGTTTGGATAGATGAACAGCCGTCCAGGTACGTCAGACACGCGCCCTTGCCCGTCAAAATCAAAACAAGTAATAGGGTAAATAGCGGTTCTATAATTCATCATAAATTTAAATGTAAATCGTTACCTAAACAAGTATTACCACCCGGCTACTCAACCAATAATTGTTCAATCAATCAAATCTAAACCACATAAAATAAAGTTGATAAAAGATGGGGGAAAATTACCAGTCACAACAAATAAACTCTATTCTATCCTGACTGGATAGATCACACACAAAAGGAGGAGCAAATCAATATGGCTGCCGCCAAGAACAAGTGTCAAGTAAAACAACATGGATACAGTTTGGGAGGAAGCACAAAAACTTAGTGAAGGTGTAATAAAAATAAAAACTATGATAAAATACAAATATTAACAATCCAAACGTAATAAAAAACTAACAATGTACAAATAAAGGGATCAATAGGAACAAAGTGCAAGTATGTACATGGAGGGATTTTCACAAACACACGAGGCATTCAAAACAGATCTTACACCGACCCCCAAAATCCCTCCATATCACACAAGCTACCTTGATGCCTATGGTCATGGTTCATTATGTAGCATATGACACTAGAGGAACGAGTAGGACTTACAGCAGTACGCCTACTCTATCTACTTACATTGACATGCGAGGAATTAATTCGACCCTTCAAGGAGACATAATCTACGTATATCTCTTCTGACTAATCCATTAAGTATTTCTCCATACACTTCTTTCTGAACCATCAATAAAATTTTACGCTTGGCGATGTCAAGCTCCTTAATCTTTAAACCTCCCAGGTGAATGGATCCTTCATGACTCGGCGAACGAAGTACCATCAGGAAATCTATGAACCTTCTAAACCAGGCTACGGCCCTGACTAATTTCAACCACTCAGAATAATAAGAAATAATAGGTGACATGTTGGACCTTATACTATTCAAATTAACCACAGCAATTTTCCTAAACTCAATATTGTCAGGCGTAAGTTCCGGACAGTCAGTAATTTTCATACAAAAATCACCTTGTAGTAATGTAGGACATTTAAACCAAAACTCAAGGTCTGACATTTTTTGTATACCTCTCGAGGTCCAATCAGCTGGATTCTGTGACGACTTTACATAACTCCATTGTTCAATTTTCGTATACTGGTGCACAACGACGAGGCGGTTGGCTATATAGGTGCTATAGCGGGTCTCGATATTCCTGATGTAGTACAACACTACCATGGAATCTGTATAAAAGTTTACTTTACAGAAAAAATTAGGCAGGCTTCTCTGTAAGACTTCACTAAGCCTCACACTTAACACTGCTGCCGCCATCTCAAGCCTCGGTGTAGTGACCTGTTTGATAGGTGCTACCCTAGACTTGCTGTACAACAAAATACAATAGGGTCGTTCCTTCAAATAGCTGACTCGTGCGTACGCGACTGCTCCATAACCGATCTCTGACGCGTCACTGAACAAGTGCAATTCTACTTCAGCATCGGGTTCGTCGATTCTCTTCTTGATACCCCGAGCTACCGTAACATGACCTATTTGACGCATAAATTTTACCCAATTTAGCCACGCGGACTTGTATGGCTCGTTGAGAGGCTGATCCCAGCCTATTTGGGACTTACATAGTTTTTGCAAGAGGACCTTGGCAGGAAGACAGACTGGAGCAATTAAACCCAAAAGATCGAACAGAGAAGAAACTATAGATAGAATCCCTCTCGTAATCAGAGGCCTTTCAGGTGCATCGAAGTAAAACTTGAATACATCTTGTTTGAAATCCCATTCTACTCCTAGGGTTCGATGAGTGGTATCATAACTCGTTGACATTTCTATCAAAGACTCTTCCTTGCATAAATCAGGTAAGATAGTCCTTACTTCCTCTGAGTCGTTGACCCACTTCTTTAGTTTAAAACCTCCTCTACATAGTAATTCCCTTATCTGCTTAACGAAGCTCCTTGCTTGATCACAGGTGGGAAAGGATATTAAGCAATCATCAACATAGAAATTATTCTTGACAGCATCTACTACATAACCATCATAACCGTCAGAGAATCTTTGGGCTGTTTTATTCAAGGCGAAGTTTGCACAAAACGGTGATGATGTGGCGCCAAATGGATGAGATGCCATTTGAAACTCCGATGGTTTCTTCGACATGTCTCCCTCCTGCCACCAAAGGAATCTTAAGGCTCCTCGATCAGGCTCAGGGACATTCACTTGCATGAACATTTCTTCAATATCTGCAGAGATTGCAACTGCTTCCTTGCGAAAACGCAATAATATACACACTAACTCGGCAGTGGTGTCGGGTCCTTGATAAATCATATCGTTTAAAGAAACACCTGAAAACTTGGCGGCACAATCAAGGACCATCCTAAGTTCTTCTGGCTTTTTCGGATTTAACACCGCATGATGAGGTAAATACCACTGGGGACGATAATTCGGTTGCAACTGTGGTTCAGGGACCTTCTCTGCATAGCCCTTTGTAAAATTACTTTCAATACTTTTGTTATACCTTGCGTGCAGATTGTCATCCTTTAACAATTTACGCTTCAAATTCTGTAATCTACTGTTGGCTTCTTCGTAATTTCCCACCTTCATATTTGAATTCTCCTTCCATGGTATAGGGACTACGAAATGGCCGTTGTCGAAGCGAGTGCCCCCTTCTACAATCTTTATAGCTGCCTTATCTTCTACCGATAATGATTTATCACTTGAATAAGCGTCGGAAAACTCTGCGTCATAAAACTTACGTATCTCGTTCTCTAATGTCTGTATCTTACTGGTATGATTAACAATTCTTTTCCCATATTCCGGATACGATGCAGGTCCGAAGACCGTCCACCCCAGCAACGTTTTCACAGCGTACAGGCTTTTTCGTCCGCCCAACCGCTGATCTAACACCCAGTGTGCTTCGGGCACGTCGCAACCAATCAACAGCAGAACTTCTTCAGAGTCTAAGTTATCTATTGGTACATCCCTTAAATGTGGCCACTTAACTAGGTTGTTCACTGCCGACCTTGTTGGCTTATGACCCGGTATACTTGCCGCAATCAGAGCTCCTTCGATCGTCACATGTTCGGACCGATCTAAAGAATATACCTCGAAAGGAGTTCTTGTGGCCGTCATCGTCCTATTACTTTTCACAGTCCCTACTACCACTGACGCTCGGTCTTCCTTCAGTCCGAGATGCCTCAAACAGCTCGATTTTATCAACGTCACATCAGACCCGTTATCCAACAAGGCATAACCCACCATTTCGGCATTTCCCGCCACCAACCGTACGGAAATCATTCCTAAGCACACTTGGCTACTTAGAGATTTAGTAAATCAACAGCAATTCTGGGTTTCAGACTTATTTACATCGTTGCTTGCCGTGTTAGTGTGCAGCAGAGCGTGATGTTTCTTCTCACAACTGTCAACGTTACAGAGCCTTGACATCTTGCATTCATTGACTTTATGTCCTTGTCGAAGACAGACAAAACAGATACCCTTGCTTTTAGCGTGGGACCATCGTTCTTGAACTCTAAGCGCTAAGAACTGTGGACACTTATAAATAGCATGGTCGTAGAAACACATAGTGCATTTGGTTTTCGCTGTCGAACTATTCCCCTGCTCTGATTGCACGTGACAATTCGTCTTTACGTTTTGTCCTTTTCTTGAACGATTCGCTAACCGTCCAAATCTACTACAAGCTACTCTCGCACGCGAAGCGATAAACTGAGTGAGTATAAGATCCAAACTACGTTTGGACTGCTGGACAGCTGTCTGGATGAGTTAGATACGCGCCCTCGCCCGATTGAAACCAAAACAAAGTAATTGGGTAAGATAGCGGTTCTATAATTTATCATAAATTTAAGTGTACATTATTACCTAAACAAATATAACCACTCAGCTATCCAACCAATAATTGTTTAATTGATCAACTCTAAACTATAATAAATAAGAACGTTGATAAAGGATGCAAGAAAATTACCAATCACCACAAATAAATGTTATTCTATCCTGTCTGGATAGATCACGTACAGATTCGTTCAAAAGGTAATACTTGGTCGCTCTATAACCCAGAGTGTTTTCAATTCTGGAAGAGTGCTTCAATTCACAACAAAAATGCACAGTCCCAGTCAACGCAGGTCAAGCAATCACAAACAGGAACAAACCAAAATGGCTGCCGCCAAGACTTAGTATAAAGTAAAACAACATAAGTGCAGTTCGGGAAGAAGCATAGGGAATTAGTGAAGGTGTGGTAAAAACGAAAACTATAATAAAATACAAATATTAACAATTCAACTATAGTCAAAAAGTTAACATTGTACGACTAAAAGAATCAATAGGAACAAAGTGCAAGTATATACATGGAGGGATTTTCACGAACACACAAAGCATTCAAAATGGATCTTACACCGGCCCCCAAAATCCCTCCATATCACACAAGCTACCTTGATGCCTATGGTCATGGTTCATTATGTAGCATATGACACTATAGGAATGAATAGGACTTACAACAGTACGCCTACTCGACCTACCTACATTGATAATACGAGGAACTAATTCGAGCCTTCAAGGAGGCATAATCTACGTATATCTCTCCTGACTAATCCACCGTTCGTACGAACAACCACTGTTCTAACTCTTCCGTCGTCATCTATTTCACAATCTTCAACTACTCCTAAGGGCCATTTTCCACGCGTCGATATGTCCGAAGCCACGATCACTACATCCCCTTTCTGAAAATTGCGGTGTTCAACTAACCACTTTTGACGTTTTTGTAGGGATGGTAAATACTCTCTTAACCACCTTTTCCAAAACACATTAGCAAGATGATTAACCTGTTTCCAACGTTTGTCATATTTATCTCTGATGCTACCTTCTTCGACTATTCCGTCACATTCTCTCAATAACAACAAACTGTTTGGCGACAAAGCTAGTTTATCGTTAGCATCTTGAACGACCGGAGTTAAGGGTCGATCGTTCAATATCCTTTCAATCTCAATCAAATAAGTGTTTAAAGTCTCATCGGTTAGAGTCTGCTCTCTAGTTATCAGCAATAACAGTCGGCGTATGGACCTAATCATCCTTTCCCAAACCTCACCCCTGTGGCTGGCTGAGGGCGGGTTAAAATGCCACTGAATCTGCCTAGCTGACAGTTCTTTGTCTATTTTCTGTTGATTCAACTGTTGCACAAATCTCCTTAACTCAGAGACCGCACCCACAAAATTTGACCCATTGTCACTGTAAATTTCTGCAGGTTTCCCTCTTCTTCCAATAAAACGTAGCAAGGCCATTATAAACGAATCAGTATTCAAACTGTGTGTCAGTTCAATATGTACTGCTCGGGTTTGCAAGCAAGTAAATATACATCCATACCTTTTTTCTAATGATCTTCCTCTCTTGACAACAAGTGGTCCAAAGTAGTCTACTCCCACGGCTGAGAAGCTATACCATCCTGGTTGAACTCTACAAGCTGGAAGCGGCGCCATCAACTGTTGCCCTGTATTCATCGTAAACCGCCGGCATGTCACACACATACCTATCACTCTCTTAACCGTGCTGGTTGCCTTCATTATCCAATACCATTTTCGAATTATAGCCAATACTTGGGACGTTCCTGCGTGCCCTTGTTCTAGTTGTTTTTGTAAGCCTTCTAAAGATATTCCATTGATGACATCTACTGGATCGACTGAATTACCCAAAGATTTACTCATTTTTTTGCCATGAGCATCACGAACCATAGCATGTAAATAGACCGTATGAAATGGTAATTGTCCCATTAATTTCAAACCAATCATAACCATACGTGCAACCGAGAAAAATATAATATCATGCCCAGTTTCTAATAAACTACCAGGATAATAAGCCTTTAAATCTGGTATTTGTTCAGGCCAACCAAATCCAGATAATAGAAATAATTGTGAAGAGAACCACGTATCTAATACATCATTATCTTGGTTTAAAGTTAAGTTATCTGGTGAACAATGGAAATTATCACAGGCCTTTTGAAGTGCTTCTTCGATTGTATGACCAACTACCCATGAATTATGATCTGTAGGATCTAAAACTTCTAAATTATCTACGCCAGGACGTCGAATCGAAACATGAAAAGCAGGAATATGATGTCCTCACCATAATTGTCGAGAAATACACCAATCCTGACAATCTTTAAGTTAATTATTCCATGTACGAATATGGAAACTATGAATAATACGTGAGCGGCCTTCAGATACCTCCTTCATTGCCGCATTAGCCATGTCCTTACAACGTAGGTACCATCGAGGTTTCAACAATGGTTCAACAATATCTTTGCTTCGAGAACACATCGGTACAACCACAGGATTATCTTTCTCACCTCTATACACGCCTAATTCCACAAGAGCTTTCTGAACAACATCTCGAGCGACGAATCTTTGAAGTCCTGCAAATCTGGGACCTGTTTGACGCATAAATTTTACCCAATTTGGCCACGCGGACTTGTATGGCTCGTTGAGAGGCTGATCCCAGCCTATTTGGGACTTACATAATTTTTGCAAGAGGACCTTGGCAGGAAGACAGACCGGAGCAATTAAACCCAAAGGATCGAACAGAGAAGAAACTATGAATAGAATCCCTTTCATAGTCGGAAGCCTTTCAATACCATTTGTATACTTGATATACAGAATGTCATCTTTCAACAATCTACGCTTCAAACTCTGTAGTCTACTGTTTGCCACTTCATAATTCCCCCCTCCCATATTTGGGTGCACTTTCCATGGTATAGGGACTCCAAAATGACCATTTACGAAGCGTGTGCCACCTTCCACAATCCTTATAGCCGTCTTGTCGTCTACTGATAATGATTTATCATTTGAATAAACATCAGAAAACTCTACATCATAAGGTTTACGTATTTCGTTCTCCAAAGTCTGTAATTTACTGGTATGATTAACTACTCTTTTCCTATATTCCGAACATAACGCAGGTCCGAAAACCGTCCACCCCAGCAACGTCTTCACAGCGTACGGGCTTTTTCTTCCGCCCAACCGCTGGTCTAACACCCAGTGTGCTTCTGGTATGTCGCAACCAATCAACAGTAAAACTTCTTCAGAGTCTAGGCTATCTATTGGTACATCACTTAAATGCGGCCACTTAACTAGGTTGTTCATTGCTGACTTTGTTGGCTTATGACCTGGTATACGTGCTACAATCAGAGCTCCTTCAATCGTAACATGTTCAGATCGATCTAAAGAATATACCTCGAAAGGCGCACTCGTGACCTTCATTGTTCTATTACCGCCCACAGTCTCAACTACCACTGATGCTTCGTCTTCGCTCAGCCCGAGAGACCTCAAACAGTTTGATTTTATCAGTGTCACATCAGAACCGTTGTCCAACAGAGCGTAACCCACAATCTCGGCTTTTCGCGATTTCAACCGTACGGGAATCATGCCTAAACACACTTGACTGATTAGTGATTTAGTATATCCGCAACAACTCGAGGTACCAGGTTTCTCACTCTCGCTGTGTAACAAAGAATGGTGTTTCCTTTCACAACCCTCAACGTTACAACGTTTTGCCAGCTTACATTCACTAACTTTATGCCCTTGCCTGAGGCAGACAAAACAGATGCCATTAACCTTCGCGTGAGACCATCTCTCTTGAACGGTAAGCGCTAAAAATTTTGGACATTTATAAATAGCATGGTCTAGGGAACACACACTGCATTTAGCTTTCTCTTTCGAATTATTCGCCTGCTCCAATTGCAAGTGACAATTTGTCTTTACGTTGTGTCCCTTTCTCGGACGATTCGCTAACCGTCCAAACCTACTATTAGCTACCCTCGCGCGGGATGCTATAAATTGTGTAAGCTCGTCAAAGGTTGGTTCTCTATTATCTTCAGTCAATTCATCTACCCAGTCCGCCCATTGGGCTTGCATAACTTGAGGTAAGAGTCCTACTATTCTCTCTAAGGTAATTAAAGAATTTAAGTCGGCAGTATACTTCATCTGTTTCAAAACCATAGAACAATTTTCCATCCTAATAGCTAGATTTGTTAGTTGCTCAGGATCACTGTAATCAACATTTGTAGTTTTGAATAAGTCCTCTAAAGTCTCCCGAGCGATTACATGCGCCTGTCCGAACAACCGTTTTAGAATTTCTTTGGCCTTTTTGTAACCAAAAGAGGCTTCCAACATAACACAACCCTCAATGGCTGTTTTCGCTTTACCCTTACAATAATGTATCAAATAAAGCAAGCGTTGACCATCATCCTTGACCCTTGATTCCACATAGGTCTCAAACTCCCTTAAAAACTTCCAGTAACCTCTTGGTTGACCGTCGAAATAACCTAACTCAACCTTTGGTAACTCTGGACCTATGAAAAACGCCGACGGCCTTACGTCTTTTGCTTGCTTCACGTCTAAATTAAGGTTTTCTATGCCATCTGACATTATATCACAACTAGATTCACTATAATTACAATCGTCCCTATTAGAATATGAACCATGACACATAGAAGCATCAGAAGGCACTTGCTTTGATTGAGGGGATCCATCCTTTTGTTCATCTCTTTTAACATCCACAAGCCTTGGACTTAATTTCCTTCGACGATTGTTTGGCATCGAAAGCGAACGACCAGATATTCCCAGAGACGATGATTGGAATCAACGAAACGAAAGCCAAACGAATTCGACCAAATATTTGTTTAGAACTATAAGATCCAAACTACGTTTGGACTGCTGGACAGCTGTCTGGATGAGTTAGATACGCGCCCTCGCCCGATTGAAACCAAAACAAAGTAATTGGGTAAGATAGCGGTTCTATAATTTATCATAAATTTAAGTGTACATTATTACCTAAACAAATATAACCACTCAGCTATCCAACCAATAATTGTTTAATTGATCAACTCTAAACTATAATAAATAAGAACGTTGATAAAGGATGCAAGAAAATTACCAATCACCACAAATAAATGTTATTCTATCCTGTCTGGATAGATCACGTACAGATTCGTTCAAAAGGTAATACTTGGTCGCTCTATAACCCAGAGTGTTTTCAATTCTGGAAGAGTGCTTCAATTCACAACAAAAATGCACAGTCCCAGTCAACGCAGGTCAAGCAATCACAAACAGGAACAAACCAAAATGGCTGCCGCCAAGACTTAGTATAAAGTAAAACAACATAAGTGCAGTTCGGGAAGAAGCATAGGGAATTAGTGAAGGTGTGGTAAAAACGAAAACTATAATAAAATACAAATATTAACAATTCAACTGTAGTCAAAAAGTTAACATTGTACGACTAAAAGAATCAATAGGAACAAAGTGCAAGTATATACATGGAGGGATTTTCACGAACACACAAAGCATTCAAAATGGATCTTACAGTGAGTTCGTGAAACGTCGGCTCTCTGTCATCTGTCAATTTATCCACCCAGTCCGCCCATTGGGCTTGCATAGGTTGAGGCAAGAGTCTCACTATTCTTTCCAAAGTAACTAAAGAATTTAGATCAGAGGTATAATTCATCTGTTCCAAGACCATAGCACAGTTTTCCATTTTAATAGCCAAGTTTGATAATTCCTCCGCGTCAGTATAGTCAAAATTTACAGCATTGAATAAGTCTTCTAATGTTTCCCGAGCGATTACATGAGACTGTCCGAACAAACGTTTTAAGATTTCCCTTGCTCTCTTGTAACCCGAAGATGCTTCCATCATGACACAACCCTCAATAGCTGCTTTTGCCTTGCCCTTACAGTAGTGAATTAAATAGAGCAAACGTTGGCTATCATCAGTGACTCTTGATGCTACATAGGTCTCGAATTGCCTTATAAACTTCCAATACCCTCTTGCCTGACCATTGAAATAACTCAATTCAACCTTTGGTAGTTCTAGACCAACAACAGGCGTTATGGGCAAAACGCTCTTTCCTGTTAATTCAAGCCTTGCTTCTCCTTTAAACTAAGATTTTTCACGTCATCTGTCATCGAATTAAGACTAGAGTCACTACCATGATAATCAACCTTATTCGAGTCTGAACCATGACACTTAAGGACATCAAAAGGTACTTGCTTGATAATAAGGGATTCTTCATAAACATCAACGAACTTTGAGTTTGATTTCCTTCGACGATTAGTTGGCATCATAAGCGAAATGACCAAATATTTCCAGAAACGATAATCGAAATCCGCGAACGATTGCCAAACGACTTCGACCAATTAATATTTGTTTAGAACTGTAGAATCCAAACTACGGTTTGGATAGATGAATAGCCGTCCAGGTACGTCAGACACGCGCTATTTACCCGATTACTTGTTTTGATTTTGACGGGCAAGGGCGCGTGTCTGACGTACCTGGACGGCTATTCATCTATCCAAACCTTAGTTTGGATTCTGCACCTACATCATACCATTCTCAATGCTTATACCCTGATTGATAAACTATACTTTATACTATAGTCAACAGAAACACTGCATTGATGCCTTACCCACAGTCCATAACTTGTAACTGCCTGATAAACTTGTTAAATAATACTTATAAAAATAGTGCTTTTCAACAGGTTGTGAAACACAGAGGACTGTGTGAGGTACGACATACATCCAAAAAAGGCTTAAATGAACCTAGCATCACAAAAGGATGGATGGTGGAATTACTGACCAGCAAGCATTGATGGTGAGGGCGAGGACTTCAATCCATCTGGTTTGTGGGGCAGAACATTTTGTACGTATCAGGCTCTTTATGTTTGAGGACAAGTCAATCAATCTGTGATATAGATTGTATTCCTACGATCACCACTCAGACTCATGTTTCCAATTTTATGCTGGATTAGCTATTCTACTAAGAAAACATACTAATTCGGACTTTCACACTAGGATTGTGTGGCTGGCATCGGATGAACAAAAATAAGAGAAAGAAAAAATTAGACAATAAAAGATATAATCATCAGTATTCCTAACACGTTACCGTCAATATACAAACTCCCTTCTAAGAAACCGCTTTCTTTGTACCAACCTGGACTTCTCTCTCTTCATGTGAGCTTACTCCAGCTTGTTAAATGTCACAACTCATTGTTCTTTATTACTACATCCTCTTACATGGAGCCTCTGATTTCATTTCACTCTAACAAGAGTTAATATGAATTTAATTTATTGTACCTCTGTCTGTTCTACTACACAATGTTAAGCAACGTTTGGCGTTCATATCCAAGTACCTTGCCGCTCTTCTGTTTCTCTTTTTTTCTTCAAAATCTTGCTCTGAGTGCACAGCTATGGAACTTCTGACACCTGGAACAAACTTGACGTACGCGTCCCCTCAAGGTCATTGTTTACAACAAGCGCTTTACGAGTCTACTTTACAACAACTATAAACTTAATAAGTTGGGAAGCATCCTGTGAACCAACAAATGTTGTAATTTATAGATCATGCCTGTAAAAAATGACGTGTACCTGCTCATGCAGAACAATGTTATTATTATTATTGTTAATATTAAAGTGAATCCAAATCAGAGTTCATTTTGTGTATTTAGTTTTGAATGTCTTGGATACCTAGTTGATGGTAATGGTTTGAGATCAGAAACGAAACGACTAGCTCCACTGAAAAATGCACCGTCTCCAAAAAATCTTACGGAACTACGTTCACTAGTGAGTGCTCTTCAATACTATTCCCGTTTTATTCCTAATTTTTCTTGTCGTGCAAATTGTTTATTTAATATTTTGACATCCAATTCATTCAAATGTAGTGAAGAACAAGAGTCATGCACACGAAGTCTACTAAAGTTCCTTCAGAATGATTATGTTTTTCGAACTTACTCCCCGAGCGTACATTCTGTGCTCATTACTGATGAATCATTTGTGGGTATTGGCGCAGTTTCGGAGCAGGAAGGTAGACCAGTTATTTGTGTTTCACGCAAACGTACTGTTACTGAACAAGGTTATTCACAGACTCAGTGAGAAGCATTATCTGTGTTTTAGGCTGTTCAAAGACTTCATAAATGTGTATTCGGAAAGAAACCTACTATTGTTTTTGGTCATTAAGCTTTAAAGTTTATTTATCATCCTGAAAAATCCCTAGCACGTTCCTCAGCTGCTATGGTTCAACGATGGAGTATTGCTTTGAGTGCATATGACTATACGGTTCAGCACAGAAGTGTCAAACAAATTCAACACGTTGACTACATTTCTCGACAATCATTACAAGATAGACCGGTTAGTATTTCAGACTTTTTGTTAGTGCAGTCTTTACCAGTGAGATGCTCAGATCTCATTAGAGAAACTCGTAGATATTTTGGATGTATACTCAGTGCTATACGGAAAGGTTGGAATGCTAATCAGAAACGTAGATGTCCTGTCTGTTTTTCAAAGCGTGATGAGCTATCTACTACTCCTAATGGTATTTTGTGTTTAAATGATCGTGTCGTTATTCCTCCTTCATTGCGTAAATCTGTCCTTGAAGATCTTCATAGTGGACCTTTAAGTGTTGAGAAAATGAAGTCCTTGGCAAGGCTCATATGTTGGTGGCCAGAGATAAATGCAGACATACGTCGTAAAGCAAACAATTGTCAAAAGTGTCATAAGTTGAAAAATCAGCATTCGAAGTGGACTCCATGGCCAGTATCGTCTGATGCCTGGCATAGAATTCATGTTGACTATTGTGGTCCATTTCTTGGCAAATACTATGCACTTGTAGTCATTGATTCTTTTTCAAAGTGGCCTGAAATTTTTTCACAACTTCACCGAATTCTGACTTCACAATCCAAGCATTAAGAAAAGTGTTTAATCGAGAAGGGGATCTCATGGTGTTAATGACTGATAATGGCTCTCATTTTGCTGCAGATGTAGTCACTACCTGGTTGAATGGTGTAGGGTGCAAACATCTGTTTACTGCTCCCAGACATCCATGTTCTAATGGTCAGGCAAAAAATTTTGTCAGGACATTGAAAACTAATATTGATTCTATTGCCGCCCCAACATTTAATGAGCTGGAGAGGGCAGTAGATACCTTTGTACTGCAATATAGACATACCAGACATTCTGTGACGAAAGCGACTCGATCAAAGCTATTAAAAGGAAGAATTTTTTGGTCGAATATGAGATGCTTGGAGTCTGTCTATATATCTATCTAATTTAATCTGTGAATCGCGTTTCACCGTTACACTGGCGTACAAATGTTTGTGAAGAGTCAACTAATTAACACTGAACAGTTCGGGTTCATTTCAGTACAGTGCGCATTAGACCAGTCCAATGCAGTCCTACGTTTATTTCACCAACTATTTTGGTGATCGATTACTATATTATTCCAGTTCAGTTGTTTTTATTCAATTCTATTACACTATGATCGTTTGTTACTACGATACAGGCTAGTAAACTCAACGAATTAAAGATACTTTCAGACAGAGTTGTATACCTGTCCTTAATTAATTTGTCGAGTAAAAAGGTAGCGTAAGTGATAGATGGTCTCTGTTGCTGGGACTACTGAAAGTGAACATCAAGATTCTCACATGTCAGATACCAGTATTTTTTTCAATAAGTACTTATCAGCCATATATTTTTCATCTGGTTGCAACGTTTCAAGTCTAGAAGTAGTTGTGCAAACTTTGGGACATATTCTTAGAATAGTGTAAATTTTGAAGCATACCTCTGAACCCTAGTGAGTTTTGGGTCAAAAACCAAACATGTAAACTGACATCCATTTTATACATCATCTAGACTTCATAATCATTTGGCGAAACAAAGTCCAAATGGACTTGTCAGTTCATTTCATTTCATATTAATTCTCCTTAGGACTTATGGGATGAAAATTTAACTTAAAGGGTTTTACACTGTATCTAAAATACACAAGATTTACTTATGAACTGCTCTATGCACCCTTTTCGGCCAACAACCTAGTTTCGTACATGTTACGTAGTAGGGTCCTAGATGTAAAACTAGAAATATTCTGCCGCCAGACATTTCACTTTCGATTGATGATACATGCTACTTATATCTGTCGATATCAGTAGCAAATCACAGTATTTTAGTAGACGTATAGATCTGTTATTAAAAGCAATGAGGAGAGAAATGACTAGAGGACGGAGAGTTATGATATTCAAATAGTCATTTTAATCTGACAACACCATGTGAGTTGACTGGTTATCTGGTTAACTGGTTTATCCAGTGTGAGATACGTTGTGTTTGCTCAGTGAAATAACTCTGCTGCAAATCAGTCTCATTTTATTAAATTATTGTACCGGTCAATACCTTGAACATAGAACAGCACACAATATTCACTACTAGCTGTCGAGATAGAACGGATTAACGGACAGGATACGATCATTACAATCATCATTACTCGTCAACAAGCACGAGAGGATAATAATCATCAAATACTGTACAGAATCAGAATAACAGTTTTTGTCATCAACAACTCAATATCTAGACAATCACAGATAAAGGATAGGACAGGTACTTCTAATTTGTTTCACAACGTCCATATCTTCTTGTCTAACCCCAGTAAACGTATAAGCACTAAATTAATAAAAACCAAACAACAATCAAACGTGAAAGTGCTCCAATCTCTCGACATGATTTTGTGCATTCACCAAATTTCAGATTAAAAACGTTCATTCTGTCCAAGAACTTGGTCAAACTGATTAAAAGTAAAGGAAGCTATCCAGGGTTTAGTACTTCAAGTCAGTCAATGTTAGGAAGGTTAGTGCGGCTTATGGAGCCTTTCAAAATGTATTAAATATATTGTCCATAAATGTTACCTATCCAACATATGGCTGGAGAGGCAAACTAATTATCTTCCCGAATCAAGGCAGCCTATAGTCGACATTTGGTGTAGGGGGTACAGAACAATTGGTGTGAATAAAATTTAAATCATTGTTTCTGATCAGAGTTTATATCTGTAGCGTGGAGTCGAGTCGCGATTGACTATGAACACCACTACAAGAAGACTACGTGCCAGTTAATCGATAAAATCACCCGTAAGCCAAATATCAGAAGGCAGTTGGTGGCTGTAGTCGCGTTGTATTTGTTGGTGATCTCGTGGTATCGAAAGGATATCGAGATCGCGCCAAAGGAGTACAAGCGTGGTTACCGAGCTTAACCGAACCCGTGCAAGGTCACAATCAATGGAGTAGTAATAATATGGCTGTCTTTAGCACAGTTAAACAAACGAACACAGTAAAACAATCACTGGTACAATTGGTTATAATGATGATTGTTTCTTTTAAACCACTCGCTTTCTCTTGGTAAAAGCAGGTCACTACATACCTAAATATGCATCTTTATAGTAACACGTTACATAATTTCAGTATCTTCTTCTATGGATGCAGTGATATCATGCCAGTGCCTCTCAGTACCATAGCTTTTGTCTCTGGAAGCATGACACGGTTGGTCCTGGACATTAACATCTGTCTATTGGGACGCCTGATTTTAATTATAGCAAGCTTAGTAAACCGCTATTTACAAAGATGATGTAAACATATGAATAGTTCAATGGTGATTCAGGATGTAACACTATAGTTGGACGAGTACAGACGTAGGTAAAGTAGCATTGTCAAACTAGCTAGCGAATGTGTAGAGGAAGCATCCTTTATGGAATAACATTAGTTAGACAGCGAAATGACCCAAATAGAATAGAACATGTATGACAGTCGTGAACAGCAATATTAGATCAGAATCAGAGACAGTTTTACAAAATTTATTTACTAGTTTCTCGAATCTGAGTTTTGAGTAAGTTCAATTAGTCCACAAATTTATGTTCACGAAATGTTGTTTCTAAAATAATATGTAAATATAAATGGTAGGACGTTAAATCGAACAGTTAAATGTTGAAACACTAACTGAATATATATACGATAGACTTCCTAAAGACTTGGCAAATTAGTTGTGAAAAGCAGAACGAGGTGAGGGGGAAGGGAGACGTGCATTTAGAAAGTGACAATCATTTTAAAAAGTCCGATATAAACAAACTGTCTTACAATCAGTGATAAGAAATTTGCAAATTGTGTGGAATAAAAATATTAACAGAAGCCATTTATGTATTAAGTGTTGCTACGAAAACAGATTGCCACACTTTTTTGATAGGGGGTCAAGAAGAAGTTGCAGTTGGTAATATTTTGACATAATTGTCTTAGACCAACGCGCTTATGCTTTTTTCCAGACATACTTTAAGATTATTACAACTAATAAGGTTAATTCCATGTGAAAATACAAACTAATAAGATTTTTTAGAAGTGATTAACACTAAATTAAGATTTCAATTCGTCAAAAAGTTGAAGACAGCCATGTCTCATTAAGTTTGTTAAAGGAAATCATGCATACCAACAAGCTATTCGAGGAACTATTGTGGCAACAGTTCTTGCTGCTTTTACAACTAGTTTCACATTGTATTACTGGAAGCAGATATCAGTGATTGTATAAAATTATATATATATATATATATATATATATATATATATATATATATATATATATATATATATATATATATATATATATATATATATATATATATATATATATATACCCAATTCTGACATTATCAGGAAGATAATTTGCACGGCAATTGAATGATAACCTGGTCCAAGCTTCCTTACATTAAGAGGAAAATCTTAATAAATTGTTAAATGTGCAATAAACTAATGAGATCCAAATGTTATTATGCATTTCTTTACACCTGATCAGTTTTCATGATCTAAAGTCAAATTGTGAAGTAATTAAAATGTTCTCATTTGATTGAGAAAGAGATGTTTTGTGATCTAAGACAAGACTCCTAGTCAGAAAAATGGACTGCCCATCCAATGAAATAAAATGCTGTTATACAAAGCACCAACAGAAAAGTAAACATGATTAGATACTGTAAGTGATTAGAGAAAATCAGTTTCTTAGGACACTCAGTCTTCTAAAAATTGCGACTACGACTTTTGCCCATCATCAATTTGATTCTTCAGAGACTAATTAGATAATTTGAAGCCAAAACTACGTGGTAATCTCTTTCCACAGTTTCGGTGCTATTACTTAAAAAATCGAGTCGTGTTAAACTCTAGGAAAATATACTGAAGACAGTTGAGCTATTTAAAATTTATCACTTGTATTTATTTTTCAAAATACATAGTCTAGACAGCTGTAGTGTGAATATATTTATTAGCTCCAATGTGGAATATTAATACCAATTATTTTCTGGTAACCGATAATTACTACATTTTCTTTCTTCGAACAAATGACTACTTTGAAGTAATCCTGTGTTTATTGGCTAATATGATTTTCTTAAATAAATTTCAAACGACTGGATGAAGTTTATAAGATATAAAACGTAAAACATTTTTGATTATTTATATTCAAATGGTGTAAACGATAACGTATATTTCTGAAAATACCATCAATTCACTAGATTATATCAATTATGCTTATTATTAAGCTTTAGCAGTTGGCTTAAAAAGCATAAAATTTATGCATAGATAAATTGAACAGTTGACTTCTTTATTTTACTTTTCAAGTTTATAAAATTTTATATATCCCTTTGTATAGAAACTCTTATTAGGCAATATGGAAAGAGAAGCAAATTAAACATCTACCAATCTTATGATAAAAAAGAAGCTATATGTTATATTGATCAGATTATTCTTAATCATTCATTTAGTTGAATGAAGTCCTTATTAGTTATGCAAATCAGATTTTCTTGAGCTCTGATTATTCAACCGGTATTTTGTCTTTTTTTTCTCAACAATTTGCTGAGTTAATTTATTCAGAAACATCAAGATTGAGAAGATATGGGTACATATATGTAAGCTTATGTTTAATTTGTTTCTATACATGTGTGTGTGTGAGTAGGAAGGATCTGTTAGTCTTTAATTATTCTTCAGAAGATAAAATTAAAATAAGAACTTTATTGTGGAAGGACAAAATGATAAAGTTAGAAATTTTAAAGGTTCACCAGAAATGCGAATAATCCATTTCGTAATTTGTACGTTAACTAGATCAAGTGGTTGATTTCTATAAAGTCACAAAACTGTTTTTGTGGACGTTGTAGATAATTCAATCTGTATTTGGTAGATTTCACTCGTACTGTAGTCATTGAATCGTAAGTCGAATTAGTAACAGATCAAATGAACTCAAACGAGACATAACAACAAACATGGAGGGATTCTAATATCAAAATCAGTAGAATCATGTTTCATGCAACTCTTGATTAATAAATTTGAATAGAATGTGGAAAATAAATGTGACAAAATCACACGAATTCATTTATTCCCTGGTTTCTCTTCAATTGTTTACTTACTTACGCCTGTTACTCCTCGTGAAGGAGCATAGGCCTCTCACCAGCATACTCCATCCAACCCTGTCCTGAGCAATCCTTTCCGGCTCCTTCAATTTCCTATTGATCCTTTTCATATCTGCTTCTATTATCCGACGTAATATGTTCTTAGGCCTTCCTCTTTTCCGCTTCCCTTTAGGATTCCAAGTTAGGGCTTGTCTCGTGATGCAATTTGACGATATGCGTAATGTATGTCCTATCCATTTCCATCGTCTTTTCCTAATTTTCACTTCAGCTGGAAGCTGGTTTGTTCTCTCCCAGAGAACGCTGTTGCTGATGATATCCAGATAATGGATGTTGAGTATCTTGCGTAGACAGCTATTTATAAATACCTGTACTTTCTTGATGATGGTTGTTGTAGTTTTGCAAGTTTCAGCTCCGTACAGTAGAACATTCGTATTGAAGATTCTCACTTTGATATTGGTTGAAAGTTGTTTGGAGTTCCATATGTTCTCCGACTGTAGGAATGCGATACTTGCTTTGCCAATCCTTGCCTTTACGTCTGCATCTGAGCCTCCTTGTTCATCGATGATGCTTCCTAGATATGTGAAGGATTCTACCTCTTCCAGAGTTTCGCCATCAAGAGTGATTGGATTGCTGTTCTCCGCCTTGAATTTGAGGACCTTGGTTTTCTCTTTGTGTATGCTGAGGCCTACTGATGCAGAGACTGCTGCTATACTGGCTGTCTTTGTCTGCATCTGTTCGTGTGTACGTGATAGGAGGGCTAGGTCATCTGCGAAGTCCAAATCGTCTAATAGGTTCTGAGCTGTCCATTGTATTCCGTGTTTTCCTTCAGATGTCGAGGTCCTCATAATCCAATCGACCACCAGAAGAAAGAGGAAGGGAAAGAGTAAACAGCCTTGTCTTACTCCGGTCCTTACTTGGAATGCATCTGTCAGCTGTCCTCAATGCACGACCTTGCATTGTAGTCCGTCGTATGAGTTCCGGATAATGTTGACAATCTTCTCAGGAACTCCGTAGTGTCGAAGAAGTTTCCATAATGTTCTCCTATCTACACTGTCAAATGCCTTTCTATAATCAATAAAGTTGATGTACAGTGTTGAGTTCCACTCAACTGTTTATTCGACGATGATCCGTAGTGTCGCGATTTCGTCTGTGCATGACCTATCCTTACGGAATCCAGCTTGTTGATCCCGAAGTTGGATGTCTACTGCATCTTTCATCCGCTTCAGCAACACTCTGTTGAAGACCTTCCCTGGTATTGACAGCAGTGTACTGCCTCTTTAGTTTTCACATTTGCTCAGATCTCCTTTCTTTGGAATCTTGATGAGGTGTCATTCTTCCCAGTCCACCGGCACATGTTCCTCCTCCCAAATCTTTTTGAATAGAAGATAAAGCATGTTTGTAGTTACTTCGATATCTGACTTTAGTGCTTCAGCTGGTATGTTGTCCGGTCCCGCTGTTTTCCCGCCCTTTATTTGTCTGGTGGCCATTCTGATTTCTCCCATCGTTGGTGGATTGACACCTATAGGAAGATCTGTGTGTGCTGCTTCGATGTCCGGTGGATTCATATGAGCCGGCCTATTCAAGAGTTTCTCCAAGTACTCTACCCATCTGTTCCGCTGTTGTTGAAATTCAGTGATTGGCCTGCCTTCTTTGTCTTTGACCGGTCTCTCTGGTTCACTGTATTTCCCTGCTAGTTTCTTCGTTGTATCGTAAAGCTGTTTCATATTTCCTTCTCTAGCAGCTTTTTCCGCCGTCGTTGCTAGTTCTTCCACGTATTTCTTCTTGTCGCTCTAATGCTCTTCTTCCCTTGCTTGTTTGCTTCTGTGTATTCAGCTTGTGCTTGGACTTTCTCTGTTCGTGTTCGGTTGTTGTTGATTGCTGTCTTCTTGTTCTTCCTTTCGTTGATCTTGTCCAGTGTTTCGATTGAGATCCGTCCATTGTGATGATGCTTCTTGAGGTCCAGAACCTCCTGACACGTTGAAGTTAGTGCTCCTTTGTCCCCTTCCTAGTTGTCCTCCATAGTAGTTTCTTCTTCCTTCAGTAGATCCTGTAAGGCTTGCAACCTGTTGTTGAGAGCTATCTTGAATTCATTGAGCTTGTCAGTATCTCGAAGGAAGGCTGTATTGAACCTTTGTAGTGTTGTTTGTCCAGTTGTCCAGTTCTTCTTTACCTTCAGTTTTAAATTGGCCACAACTAGGTAGTGATCTGAAGTTATGTCAGCTCCTCTCCTGGTTCTCATATCTTCCTTTGTCTTTCGGAATTTTTTATTGATACAAATATGATCTGTCTGGTTCTCTGTTATGTGTTCCGGTGAGATCTATGTAGCTTTGTGCATATGTTTGTGTGAAAATATTATGCCTCCTATGACCAATTTGTTGAATGCACACAGATTTGCAAATCTTTCCCCATTTTCGTTCCTCTCTCCCAGTCCATGTCGTCCCATAACATCTTCATATCCTGTGTCGTCAATTGCGACTCTGGTGTTTAGATCTTTCATCAGAATGGTGAGGTCGTTTCTTGGGCACTTCTCTATAATTGATTGCAGCCGCTCGTAGAATCGATCTTTAATGTCGTCGTTGCTTTCATTAGTGGATGCATAACATTGGATAAGATTCATTGTGATCCTCTCCTTCTTTGTTTTGAATGATGCTTTGATGATTCTGGATCCGTAAGATTCCTGTCCTAAAAGTGCATTTCGTGCTACTTTGGACGGCATTAGAGCAACTCCCTGAGTGTGTGGAGCATTTTCCTCTTCGTGGTCGGAGTATAGCAGCATCTCTCCCGTTTCTAGCCTTTGTTTTCCAGCTTGGGTTCAATGGGTTTCGCTGATTCCTAATACTGCCAAGTTGTATCTCCTAATTTCCGTTGCTATTTGACTGATCTTCCCGGTCTCCCACATTGTCCGTACGTTCCATGTGCCTATAAATATTGTTGCTCTGGTTGTTAGATGGGGCAACAGTCCTGTGGCTTTTGAAGGAACTTGGCTTTCACTATGAGGTGTCATAGTTCTTCTAAATGAAGACCTTTTAACTCCCAGGACAGAGTTAAAATGGTTTGAATAATTTTTTCTGGTTAGCGTTTTTTAGCGAGTTCGTTTTCTACAGGATGGGTCGCTAACCCTATGCCCAACCCTCCTCGTTTACTCGGTCTTGGGACCGGCAGTAACTCTAGAAGAGCTACAGGCGGAGTTAATCCACACCCACGGCGGGACATGGAATTAACAGTACGAATTCCTTTGAAATAAAGCAGTGTACATACTTCATATCAAGTATATCAACTATATCCATCGATGAAGATTGATGAAACAACAATAAATGTAGGAGAATGATGAGATTTGTTCGAATGGCTGAAATACTTACGATAAATAACACGAACATTTTAGTAGGAAATCTTAGGAGGGTATGGAGAAAGGGTGATGAAAAATTGACATTAAAAGCTATGCAATAACAGCGATAACAAAAGCAGTCGTTTATAAGATTTAAATACATGAATCTTATATAATAAGAAAGAATGAAGAAAAATGAATCTACAATTGTAAAAACGATGTTATACAACTACACGTTAGAGACTGAAGTCACCAAGTCACTTCAGGAGTGACAGTAGTATTGGTGCCCAGTAGGGTTGGGTATAGAAAGTGTTAATCAGTCCCACACTAGGACGAACCAGCTATTCAGTGCTTCTTGATTTTCAATGGTGATCTAGCTAAAATCAGTTCGTGATTCAAACTATGGAAATTCTACAATCTCTATAAAACCTTATACTGTGGATAATAATATGACTTTACATTCGCATTTCTTATTTGTCTACTAGTTACGTTTGTCGTTCATTTTATTTTTGGAAAGTGAAATACTTCTGTCTAAACTTACTTTATATTTCAAATGGCATAGAGTTCACTTTTTAGAACAAGTAGTGACCGATGTTATTTATCTAGTCTTTTATGCTCAAACTAAAAAAACACTTTGTCGATCGACTAAAAGAACCAAATAAACAAAATTTAAATAAATCGTTAATTATAATTTTCAGTTTATGGTTTGTGGAGATTAAGTTTTTGATTGAGATCATGAACCGATTGTTGTCAGCCGTGACAAGTGGAGCTATTCCGTGTCGGGTAGGAACAGGTGTCTACCTCAATACAATGGAAGATGGTCGCGCAACTTCGTGGATTGGTTGAGGCTAGACATTAACGCCATTGGATGCCGGCTCAGTAGTCCAGTAGGTTAGGCGTTCGTGCGCGAGACTGAAGGCCCTGGGTTCGAGTCGTGGATGCGAATTGTTGAGGAGCCGCACAATAGGACGAAACGGCCGTCCAGTGATTCCATGTTTTCAATGATGGTCTAACATCAATCGGTTCATGGTCTGAATCGAAAAATTATAATTTTAATATATTGAAATAGAATATTTGTTAATTTATCTATTATGTCCTTGATCCGTCTACCCACTTTTAGTGCTGAGGATAACATGATGCGATAGGTTGACCGGCTTAACCTTGAGGCTAGTATGCGTGAGTTCGAAGTGGGGCAGAGAGAAGAAAATTATTCTATCACCTGATTGGCTGACAAGCACGCAAGTGAGAGAAGACAAGTCAACTGAAACACTACTTGATTTATTCTCAATTCCGATCTGGATGCCGATCAGTGTAAAAAGATACATGAACAAATAGATGACTAATCCGACCCCACAACGTACAATAATTAGGAAAATACAATTATGTCCAAAGCTGGGAATTAGAGTAGAAAATAGAGTACAAAATAATACGTTTAAATTACAATAGCATTGCAACAAAAAATTCTTTGGCAGTGAATCATACATCCAACGAAAGCTTATGTTCTGTAGAATAGACTAAGAACAAAAATGAATGTTACTGTTTTCCAAATTCTGAATTAAATGATATAACATCCCGAAAAAATAGCTTTCGTAATTTGTTAAGGCTTCTTGTTTCTCTGTTCATATCATTATTCTACTAAACAAATTATACAATGGATTAAAGTCAATATTTAATAACAAAAAGAAAATACTCTTAATTATTCCCATTCTTTTTCTTTTGATTATTGTAACAGTTAGAGAATTCCTTTATTTATTTATTAATATTTAAATATGCTAAATAATAGATGAAAAATGATTAAAGAACAACAATAATAATTATTTAACTTTTACGAATTAATTTCTTCTTAATTCTATTGGTAAATATTTAAATTTTACTGGTTGAAACCATGAGTCAATTAAAGCTAGACCACCATGAAAAACCTAGAAACACCGGATGGCCGTTTCGTCCTAGTACGGTACTCATCAGCAGTGCGCATCCACGACCCCGCACCACGCGGGATTTGAACCCAGGACCTACTGGTTTCGCGCTCGAGCACTTAACCATTAGACCACTGAGCCGGTATCCGACGGTGTTAATGTCTAACTTCAACCAATCCACGAATTTTAATAAAATAATAATAATACTGAAGTATTCATTATTCTTTTTATTGATTTTATTGAAATTAAAAAAAAACTTAGTTTTTAAAAAAAGATGCTTATTGTATACTTGAAATTTAAATGAAAATGATTGTTATTATTTCCATAATTATTTATATTCATCAGTGATAATTTAGTTTCTTGGAATTTCATCAAGTTACAATTTTACAATAAGATATTGATTATTATATGATAAAAACAAAATTTCATAATATTCTAACAATAAAAGCCAATTAACATATAAGATTAAACAATACAATGTTATTTATAGTTTAGGAAGTGTTGTGTATACTCTTTAAAACATTTTAATGATAAAGATGTATTTATGACATTCAACAATGGAACAAGGGTACGAATTATTATTATTATTATTATTATTATTATTATTATTATTATTAACGATAATTCCATTGACTATGTATTCATCTAAGGCTACGTTGGTATTGAAAGTCTACACAAATAATAAACATCCGAATAACAGGAATATGTTTACTGTGTTAATAAATTTTGTGTGTTATATTGTATTGTAATATATCATGTGGACTAATCTATAGGCAATGAATATGCCGACAAAATGTTTGGAAAGATTCGAATCAATGGCATTTCAAATTGCGTTACATAAGATATCTTTCTTTCGAGAGGTTTACTTTATATGACATAATAAAATTTGAGAGTCTCGGATTGATAAGCTTAAAAAAATACTAACATACCAAGAAAATGACTTTTATTCCAAGGAATTTTCTAAGTGAATGAAAAAAAATTATTTCGAGTGTTTAGAAGTTGATCGAGATCAAAATAAGGTTTCTAACACTAACAAAATATCATGGGAATCACGAACCAATCAAAGTTAGACAACTACTGAGAACATAGAAACGCAATGCTTTCATGTTTTTAATGGTTGTTTAACCTTATTTGGTTCGTGAATTTCATGAAATTAAACAATCTCTACGACTCCGCACAGAGGTGTACAAAATAAATTAATTTAAAAATTGAATTCATCAGCAATTCACACTTGGTTCTTGTATAGTAGCTGTATATTTTGGGTGTTTGAGTATATAGTTAGTCTCTTAGATTCACTGCAAGACAGCAAAGAAGAGAGTATTAGTCCCCATAATATTGTATGTACCTCTTATTGATGAATGCCAACTTGCATGAAACTTAGGTTGAGGATTATTTGCAGACTAATTCAAACTGCTTAACATAAAAACTTAATGCATGAGATTTTGAGTCACCTAGACTAACGGTCACTTGGTAGATAGACCGTATTCAGTATTGAATCAATGAAGTCAGTTTTCAGTATTTTATCTCCTACTATCCCGCATCGTACGAAACTTGTCAACCGTACTTAATAAATACACAAATAAGATATTGGTAACTCTGTAATGATCAATCAATGTATTTTTAATTGTTCTTTGTATCATTTAGACTAATTTTACCTTGGAAACGTTATTTATTTTCTGAAGAAGTAATTTATACTTATTAGTACAAGAATGAAAATTCGATTTCTTACTCATTGGAATGCTAAAAATCTACCTTTATTATCGTGAACATTTATCTATTTGTTTATCTATCACTGTGTACGTATTTATTTGTATACTTTTGATTCCTTTTAGTGTTCGAATAAACAACGTTTTGTTTATGCATTGAAGTTGACCACCTTTATTTTACGCTTGTCTCTCTGTTAAATGTAAACAAGTTTGTTCTCAAAAATAAAAATGAATAAAGGTGAATTCCATTAAAATCTGTCTTAGTTCTGAATGACAAAATCGAAAATTTAGAAAGTTATTTCTAGTTTTAATTAACACTTAAATTAAAATTTTGCATATTGTACGTTAGAAATATGGTATCGTTTGCTTACAATGCTTGTTTTTATAGATTTCACGTCGAAATTTATTTCTTCATTACACATTTTCTTGAAGATTGAAATGTGTTTTCTTCGAAAATAGTATAAATCACAGAATATAGTGCACATCTTTAGACAATTCAAATGGATTACCTTTCTTTGCAATTCTTACACATGCCCGACTACGAGAGACTAAAGAATTGCAACGAATTAGTCGTTGAATTTTTAATCCACTTATTGTTTTTACATGTTTATCTTATTATCATCGGAAATTTACTTTTATGGGTTGTGAATTCGATGTAAGTGATTTGGGTATCTAACTAACGTAAAATAGAACTTGATCGTACGATTATTAGGAACTAACTTCGAGGCTGATTTTTGTAAGCTTTAATGAAAAGCTCTGATCTGTCTATAGCGAGAGAGACAGTTATCTACGGATGATATTGAATCGTAGTCACATAAAATCGTAAATTAAGTAAAGTTATAAAATGAAGATAGTTGTATATTTACGCAGTGATATGATTTGCCAGTGTTGATTATTTTGTAACAAGTATATCTGAGTTCGTTCATTTAGATTTTATACTCATTGACCAAAGAGTTTTTCATCATTTTTTTCGATTAAAGTTTCCAGTCTTTAAGATAATCGAAAGTATACCTACTACCTTCAGTATAATTAAACCATAATGATATTTGACTCATATAAAATGAAAGTTATTTGATAGTTAAATCTTATGATTACTTATTTTAGGGTTGACAAATACACTTATTAAACATCATTGTAAAACTGAATAGAAAAGATTTATTTCACGTTTTCATCAATTGTTTAGTTTTCAAAATCAAAATTGGCCACAGAAACTGTAATGCATTATTTGCTAGAAATCTTCCTGAAGGACATAATCATATTATTTTTTTAAAATAAAAACATTAATATGCTTGAAAAAATGATTTTTGTCAATTCAGATATACTATAGAAGAATTATTCTAATTAATTAATTAAGATCATTTGTATTTCAAAATTACTTACCAACGTGTTATTTAGAACAGAAGAATGTTATTGATCTTAATGATGTTATGCATATATCAAGATACTAAATATTTTACACTAAACAAATGTCAATGGGTTATCTCAACTGTATTCAGTGAATCATTGAATAAATTAAATAATAAGAATCATGGGTTAATTTTGTCATCAATTTTTAGATTAACTAAACTATATTAAGGGTTATTGTTAAGTTTGTCTTACATTGTTTCTACTCGTTCTCTTTCCACTCCTTTGTATATTGTTTTATACTACATATTTACATATATTATTCACAATATACTTATAACGCTTATTGTATTTATCATTGTATTTATCATTATAATCACTATACCTTAATCACTGTAGCGGTTATCCACAGTTTTGTGCATTTGTTTAAACGCAACAGTTTCCATATTGTTTTACTCTTGGTTCGGGTTTCGGTTGTTCATAAACTGTTATCAAATTTAGACACAGCTATCAGCTGTCCTTTGTACTATCGTATGTTGTAATTATTCTTTATGTTACTGTTACAGGAAGCCTTTTTATTTCCTACTTGAAGGACGCGTTCAAACGCCTCAGACACCTCACAAGTTGAAGTTTGTAACTAAATTTTGTGTATTATTCAATAAAGAACCGCTATTGTAGATAAATCGTTGTTTTGGAAACTTCGATTTTGCGCGTATCTCAATCGGGTGACTTGGACGCTTCGATAGATCTAACCGTTCTCTTAGTTGATTTTATTATAAACAATCAGTTAAAATGTTTTAATTTCAAGTATTTATTTTGATATTCACTAAAATTGTTAAATAATGTACAAGGATAATTTCTAAGTAACTTAGAAAATCTAGATAAAATGATTAAGTTTATTGATTTCATGTAAATTATGCAAAAGCATAAAATGAATTGATAAACTTACATTTTAGATAAAAACAATAACCCTGGGATAATCTTATCATAGATCGATGTTTGATAGGAAACTATTGAATATTAAAAAGAAAAAAATATATGAGAGAAATGATTATAATTTTCAGTTTTATTATTATTATTTTTCACTTACATTATACTATTATATTTGCAAAACAATCACCATGAAAGAAAAGTACAAAACAGGATGTAATTGTTAATTTGTTTCTTACAACAGTACAACATATAAACGGCTATATTGTTTCTAATTACAAGTTAATCTCAGTATTTCCATAAGATACCTAGATATATATATATATATTTTTTCAAAAAAAATTATTTAAATTCTTTAAATGATAAATCATAATTTTTAGAAAACAAAATCTGATTGTTTCATTCACTATAATTTCTAAACAAAAAGAAGTCATAATATCATATACATTAGAAATGTTATGAAAGTACAACTGTTGAATATTGTCCATTGGATTTCTTTTATCAAACTTGTGAATAATTGTTTTATATATTTGATTACTAAAAGTAGAGGTATATTATGATTTCATGGTATTGTATTGACTTACTTTTATCACGAGAACACAATTGGTTTAATGAAAACAATTATTATTATTATTATAACCAATTGTACCAGAGACTGTTTTAATGTGCTCTTTGTTTAACTGTGCTAAAAAGCATCCACTATTCTTACACTTTGATTGTGACCTCGCGCAAATCCGGTTACGCTCAGTAACCTAGATTGTATCCTGGCACGATCTTGGTATTCTTTCGATACCACGAGGTCGCCAGCAAATATATCTCGACTTGGTCCATTAACTGCCTTCTGGTATTTGACTTCCGGGGGATTTTATGGATATCCTGGCACGCGTTCTTTTGTAGTGGTGTTCATAGTCAACTGGGACTCGACACCACGCTACAGTATACTATCAATAAGAAAGTCAAATATTTATGAGTAAACAGCAGTAAAATTAAGTGACTTAGAAAATTTATTATTGACAGTCATTCATGAAATATCAATATATTGAAACTAATCCTTTGAATAAGAGTCTATAAGATTGAAGAGCTGTAAATCTTTCTTGTCGAATTTAAATAATTTGACTACTATTGAATGCAGTTTGCATTTTATGTATACATTTTGTTAAAAGATAATCTCATTAGTTCAACCAAGACTGTAGTAAACAGAACACGGGTGGGGACAACTAAATGTATTTCAGCATAAAATTACAGGGCATCTCAATAAAATCTGAGAACCATATAGTAAATAGTTAATTTGCAAAATATCAGTCCAAAATCTCAAACTTAACCGTTCCTATCGCAAACATCAACTCATTGTCTCACATTTCATTGTTCATGCGTTTTCATACCAATTGCGTTCCGTTTCTGTTCTTTCTTGATCGACCTTCTACTGAAATAAATTATATGCTTGATCGCCGTTATATACTACTTGTGTGGATATAAGTAACCCATACCGCAAGTACAAAGTTTATTTATTTATTTATTTCGGAGTATATCTAAGTGTACATTCTTCGATTATATTGTTAGTAAAATACAATGTTATATCATTTTCTTAATCATTCGTCTTGATTTATTCTTGCACATAATTATGAATGAGTTATGTTATATTTTCAGAATGGGTTTTGTGGAGATTCTTAGAAATTTCACAGGTTGAAATCATGAGTCAATTGAAGATAGACCACCATGGAAAACCTAGAAGCACTGGACGACCGTTTCATCGTAGTATGGGACTCCTCAGAAGTGCGCATCAACGATCCCTGGAGTTCTAATGAGAAGCCGTTACCAGTGGAGTTCAACCAGGTCTGTTGTGTAATATCAGCTGACTGAAGACAATGATGTACGGTGGCACAATTTTTTTGGATTGGTTGAAGTTAGACATTAACACCGTCGGATACCGGCTCAGTTGTCTAGTGGTTAAGTGCTCGAACGCGAAACCAGTAGGTCATGGGTTTGGACCCCGCGTGGTGCGGGATCGTGGATGGGCACTGCTGAGAAGTCTCACTCCGCGACGAAACAGCCGTTATGTTATATTTGTTATCTGAACCTGAAAATAGAAAATAAGACTTTAATAAATCATTAGCATTATATCAAAATTATTCAATAAAGATTGAAATAATAGTTAATAAACTTATTTACTTACAAAACTAATTATCTTAGTTAATCATGCTTTATTAAAGTGATCTAAATTAATCTTACTAGAGAGGGAGCTGATTTTTAAAAATATTGATTAAACTTTTAAGTAGAAGAAAAAAATCCATTAAAAGTCAAAGCGAAACCGTTGGCGGTTCATATATATGTATATCCACATGCATCAATTGTACTATATAAAAAGACATTCGTTTGGGTAACTAAGGAGTATTTCAACCATTCGATACTGTAATTTGTTTGTTGTATACGCTGACTGTTTAAACAGAAGTTCATAAAATATGTAGCTCATTTTAAGAGTATTATATTATTATTATCAGAATGGGTTTTGTGGAGATTTTTAGAAATTTCACAAGTTGAAATCATGAGTCAGTTGAAGCTAGACCACCATTGAAAACCTGGAAGCACTGGACGGCCGTTTCGTCCTAGTATGGGACTCCTCAGCAGTGCGCATCCACGACACCGCACCACCCGTGC